>OZ034814.1:31860300-34707800 GCA_964030455.1 Linum trigynum | reverse complement strand
TTTTTTTTTTTTGCAACAAGGGAGGCAAAAGCCTAGAACAAGAGGTACAATTTGTTGTAGATTTGACTAACTAGACTCCCGTGCAGATACCATATTCCATATGCTAAGCATGCATATGATTAAATATAACATTCATATACCGGGGTTTTCAATTCATAAAAGTTGAAAGCTCAAATTGACCTTCTTGTCTTCAATTTATTTAACTTATTATCGTTGTTTAGGCCTGACACTTTTATACGGATCCAAATGAGAGAATGTAATTTTTCTTAATCAGATCCTACAACTTTCGTTTTAATTTGGAATATAAAAAAATTCATAGAAAGAATGAATTAATTATGATCTACAAAATGATATACATTTTGCTATATTTTGAGGAAAGAACAAATTAACTCTTCAAAACACGTTACGATTGTAGTATTATCACTATCCTGTCCATCATATCGTCGTGATATGACAGTGATACGATGACTCATCTCCATCATTTCAACTCAAAATTTAAAAAGAAAATGTATAGAAAGATCGCATTCATTAAGATTTGTCAAGCATAAGTCCTCGTACCAACATCATATCGGTGTCATTCATGTTACCATAGTGACAATATCATTATATAATAGTGATATGATATCATCAAATTATTTTGTCAAACATAAGACCTCATACCAACATCATATAACTATCATATCGATATTATATCACTATCATATCAACATCATACCACTGATATCAGGGTTGGCTATTTGGCCTCAACTTTTAGGTTTTACGCGAAACTAGACCGTATAACCCAGACCGAGACCGAATAGCAAACAATCCAATCCCATTTTCGAGTTTAGATTTGAGATTAAAAAAAAAAAACCGTTCGGGACCGGACCAAAACTGGATAAAGACCGGATGAGAGGGCCCAACACCCAAAACTTAACCAACTCCTCACCCTTTTAGGCCTCAGGCCACTAAAATCTCCACAAGCTCAATCTAAAATCAAGACCGACTTTGGAATGGACCGAGTCAACACCGGAATAGATCAAGACTGGACTGTATCCAATCCAACCTTTGGTCCATATATTCCCGAAAAGATCGGACGAGGACTGGATCAATTCGGGCCAATTTAACCGGACTAGACTATATAGGCACCCCTAACTGATATCATATCTACTACTGTCAGTGGCAATATCGTGATATGAAAGTGGTAAACACAATAGCATAATTTTTTTTTATAAATGAAGAAATTTTATTGCGACGGACAGAAAGAAAATAAGACAAAAATTCAACCAACAGTTGAAAAGAGCAAGGAGAGAAACAAAACTGAAAACAACAATGAAAAAACACTAAGAAAAACCCCAAAGATGGGACGAAAACTCAAACCAAGAACGACACAAAAAGAGAAGACTAAAAAAAACAAAGAAAAACGCTCATCAACTGATACTACATTACAACAAAAACACACTCAAGATCAAAAACTATCTAACTAGTGGATAATATCCGGAACCATTCCAGGCACACGTCATCTGTAATCAACTTTCGAGCGAGCATCCATCTCCCAACCGAATGAATGATCTTATAGCAAATGCTTCGTGGTGGTGACTCTGTATCTCTGAAAACCCGATGATTTATTTCCAACCAAATAAGCCAAAACACAATAGCATAATAGTTTTGTACCCTTATTCAAGCCTTAAATTATTATGCTATTGTGACTAACGCGTAATAATAGAGTAGCGCAAGTAACCTTGCTGGAATGCCATGTAGTCAAAATTGTGATTTAAAACTTAAAAACTTACTCTTTTACACTTCTAAGTCACCAAAATGCTTTTTTACTTAGAATTGCCTTTTTCACTCACAATTGTAGTCAAAATAACGCTTTAAAGGTTAAAAACTTATGTTTTTATACTTCTACATCAGTAAAAACGCTTTTACGTAGAATTGTGATTTTGATTGCATTCCTGGAAAGGTGCAGGATTTGTTATATGGTTAGGGTTTAGTAGCTTCCTCTATGTACGTATGCTTGACATTAGTTTGTATTATCCATGATCACTGAAAACAGTTTTACTTTAATATTTGTTCAAGTTTTAGTACTTCCATAACCAAAGTAGTGGTGGGAATTGGTCCATTCCAGTTTTACTGGAATGCACTACTTGGTTAACCATATTGATTTTACCCCTGCTTACACCTAAAATTTATCTTGTAGCAAATTGATAAGTTATAAGGTACTTAATGATCTTACAAGACCACTTCAGTAATATTATTTAAGTTGGACCTCATGGATATTGACTTTTAATTCCAAGCCACTAAGTCGACAGAGAGAGTGGTTCCACAACCAAACAATTGACGTCTATGTCAAGCTTTATCATTTTTCTCTGCAAGTAGCCATAGTCGTAGTTTCGACCTCTCATTGAACCTTCATAAGAGTAGAAGTAATTTAATGTAGTTATGCTCCCAAAAACCATCAATCAAACAACATTGTTTGAACAGTGTTTAAAGAGGCATGCACCGTGTTTGGTCATTTGGTTAGAAAACAAAGGCACAATCGATTCTATTCAACGCAAGTTTTCTCACCAAAAAGCGCCAGCCCAAAGTCCAATGTAGTTTTGGTTCCTTCGTTGCTCCACCGCTCCCTCGCAAACGAGACGGAAGGTTGTCGAAATTCAGGCTATTCAATGATTTTACATACCAACTGGTTGATGTCACGTGTATCGAATACACAACTTTTCTTTGTGCCAAACCAACAGCTCCACTAGTTGAGCTTCCCCCTCTTTCGTCTTTTTGAATGTTTCCCTTTAGGATTGGGAAAAAAGTGTTATCTAGTAATTCGAATCTAGGAAAACCCCAACGTCAATGCTTTCAATGATTTGGAGCACAACGATACAATAAGACGCCCACATTGTGCAGACGCATAACGTCATAACCGGATTGTAATTGAGAGCTTTTTTCCCACATCAATGTAATTAACAATTATCCTTCACTAATTTAATCAAAATTTATTTGATACAATAATAGTGTTGATGGAGGTGAATTGAATTAATTTATGGACAGGAAATCCAGCAATAACATCTGAACCACAGCTCGTCGCATTTTGCAACAGCTTTGGGTCCAAATTGAGCTAGGCAGCCAGGGACGCAGTCAGCATCCTTGTAGCACTTGAATTCATATGGTGGCAGTTGTTCCTTGTTACATTGATTTGGTCTTGCCGCACTCACTTCCTCATTTCCTACATGTACATACATGATTATTTTAATGTGTAATATTATATAATTTGTACATTGGAAAAATGAGGGGGAAAAAAATAATTTTACCAGCAATAACCAAGAAGGCCAATACGAAGACAAGGAAAATGGTGGAGCTCTTCATCCTGCAGGAAAGGTTATTTTCTTTCAGAGCTTACTATGGCGAGAAAATGAGAAAGTGAAGTATTTTTTTTTTTTTAATTATGTGGTGAGTTCAACATGACCAACTCTTCCCTTTAAATAAGGATTAGGGAGCCAGGATGAGGATTGATTTTCAATTACATCTTTCCATTTGTCTTTGATGTTTTTGGTAGGAAAATCCAATTAATTAAAATGTGTTCAAGTAATGAAAATTTACTTCCTTTTTACTGGGATTTCCTCAAAGGGACATTATACATTTCATTCCAAGAAAAAAAAAATCCTCATAAACTACCTTCAACATGAGGGTTGCTAATTTTTTTTTTTTATGAAAAATTATTTTATTTCATCAAAGTGCTCAACCAAGAAAACTTTTATTCCATTCAAAGCAATTGCTGCATTTTATGAACAAGCTTTCCAGCTGCTTGCTGCTTTTGGTTTCTATGAACTCTTGGACATTTCTCCCTCCAAACTTCACTTACCACTACGCAGAGAGATTAATACGGTTGCGCAGAGAGATTAATAACCCCGACGCCCAGCGGGAAACGGTTTCCTTCTCCTGTTTGGTTTTGGCCTTTGGGCATGCAATTAATGCATAGCTCTGCCTTCTTCTATATATAGACAGAAGTAGACAGCCAACCGTCCACGAAGAATAAACTAAAACCCTCCCAAACATCCGATATGGCGTCGTCCGGTGGCAATTTGCCAAACTTCCCGTCGCTAATGCTGCCCTACTGCCGCAGCAATGAGGCCGATGATGATTCCAGCGTCGTCGGAGTAAAAGAAAGCAAGGGGGAATACTGCCGCTGCTTCCACGACGTCGTCACCAACGAATTCCATCACGTCGACTTCCCCGAAGCTTTCGGCAAAACCTGCCGCGGCTCCGGCTTCGGTTGGCTGGCCTTCACCCAGGAAACCCCTTCAGGTCGGTCACTGCATCCCAATATACATGATATATTTTGGTTAATCTTTTTGGCTTATAGCAAGTTCTTTTTACTGTGGGGTCGAGTTTCTTGGTCTTTGCTATATGAATGGAAGACAGATTATCAGCAATTGGAAGTTACATTGTATGGTGTTAATGCATGTTTGTTTCGCTGTTTTAGGTATGGTCTCTACCTTTTGGGTTTTGGGTCCGTTGGATTAGGGTTAGATCGTATATATATACATTATCGGTTTTTTGTAATTCGTATTTCTCAAATATAGTACTAAACCCAGTCTCTCCTATTCGTGGATTAACTAACACACATCATGTTGGTAAATCACGATATCTATATTTTTTTTATATTACTTTTCATTGTCGATTTTCCAATCCGCTCTAAGAGCTGAGAATGCATGTGATCTAATTGCGCACATTTATCAGGTTTCTTGATCAACCCAACCACCAGACAACGGATCGATCTCCCTCAGATCACGACGCTGCCGGGCGTGGTGAGTTACCGGCCAGACCGGGCCGGGTTCGAATACGTCCGCCAGGACGTATCAATGTGTGACGGCAAAGTGTACCGGGTGGGAGAAAGCGGGTCGTGGATGGCGCACTTTTACGTCAACAAAATAGTCATGTCCACCGACCCGGCCCATAAGGACTGCGTCGTGATGGGCCTGTTCGAAAGCTGCTTGGGAGGCCTCGCGCTCTGCCGGCCGGGGCTCGACGCCGAGTGGACAGCCGTCGTGGGCTCCACCAACGGCTACACCGACGCCGTGTTCTGGAGGGATCAATTCTACGCCGTGGACTGCCTCGGGAACGTCGACGTGATCTCTTACAACCCTGGTGGTACGTATTGGTGGAGTTCTTGGTTAAATTAAGTGATAATGGCTCGATTCGATATGATTTGCCTACACATATTCATCTTAAATTGCTTGTATTTTATGCTAAGTTTAATTGTTTTTTCCAGTTTTACGTGTGGTTTTGTATGTTTTGATATTTCAGGTACGTGTTGAATAAAAATGGATCAACTTATCTCAGAGCATGATTAAAAGCAAGAAATGACGAATGAACGTTGTAAAAGAAGAACGTGCATACACATGAATTTATTCGAATGGATGAAGAATTTCGTCATACATAAAACGATAAACTGGCGCCTTCTTTCCAAAAGCAAGGTGGTGAGTTTCACTTTCCAAAAGCAGGCTGAAACTTTCACAAAGCAGGCTGAAACTTTCACTTTCCAAAAGCAAAGGAGGCGGCCAGCACCTCTTCTTCTTCTTCTCCCATGTGCTGGTGCAATTCTTCTTCTCCAATTGACATAGCTGGCCGCATAAGTGGCTTCCTTTCCATCTCAAAAGGCGGCTGCAACTCTGCTTTCCTTCTTCCTTCACCATAGCTGGCCGAGACGTCCTCAAAGCAAGGCTGGCCAAAAGCAAGTTAAACAACAATCAAATATTGTTCAAATGTTTGCCTATAAAAGGAGGAGAGTAGGGAGAAGAGAGGAGGGGAAAATTAGAACCATAATAGAGCACTTATTCTTCTTGTCCCATTTTCAATTCTTCCTTATCAAAACTCTATCAAATTTTCATTTCGTTAATCATATCTCGTATTTCATCTATCGCGATTCTCATGTTCGTATTCGTAATTGGGAATATCGTGGTATATTGCGTTATTGAGATTACCGAAGTAAGCTTTTGTTCTGTGGGGTTTTGATAATTATTTGTGGTGGTAGATTGGTCGGGTTCGACCATCTTCGCCCAACGATTATTCCCCCGTCGGAAGTTTGCTAGGCGTAATCTATTAACTCAATATATTTACCATATTCTCAACCCGTCCGTCTATCATTCATTATCATTCACCATCGTCATCCCCCGGTAAGTATATGTTTATGATGTATCCCGTCATGAGCTAAATCTCTTTTCTGGGAGAACCTAGGGTAATACTATTAAACCTCGATTTAATAATTTGGATTTATTTTTCCTCCAATTTCTATTGTATGAGATTTAATAATGCCTTGTGTGGATTGATCACCTTCACATTGAATTGTCGTTTTTAGGTGGAGATCGATAGGAGATACTTGAAAACAGAGCGCTTCTCATGCATCGTAATTAGCTAATGAGCACGATAGTGAATTTAGATAATTATGCAGTCATTCACAATTGTTTCATCGTGATACTGTTGATTGAAAAAGGGAATCGGTCTTAATCCTAATTAATTGATTAATTGGTTGTGCGAGAGTGAACAATTAATTAATTGGTTAGTAAGTAGTTTTGCTCGAGAGAGAGGACTATCAATTTAGAGATTCCTGACTGTAGAAAAATGGATTAAAATGATTAATATGCCATGTTAAAATAATCGAGGTAAGATAGTAAAATCCCGAAGTTTCTCCCAGAGCTTTTCTCCCTTTGTTTAAACTTGATTTTTATTGTTAAATTAATTAGACCTCAAATCGAAATTGATTCACCATCTAAGCATTTTCTTACCAGTTTGCTTGCCTTATTCACTAAAAATCAAAGGTTGTACCAAGTCCCCGAGAGAACGATACTCGAACTTTCCACTATATTATTTTGACAGGAGGAGAATAAAAATTCCAACCTTTCATTAAGTCTTACGAACAAACCAATTAGTCACGATAATTTGAGTTGCTTGAAAAGAGTTTGTATGAGTTTTAATTTCTTACACGCTCTCTAGCTAAGACGAAAGCCTATTGATGGGGTTTTCTCAGATTGCAGTACAGGTTTTAACATATCAGGTCTTGTGTTGCCTAATCTAGTAGGGTTTCGGTTTGAACTAGGTGAACATATTATTCTTTGTGTTACAACCATTGTTTATATTGGGGGATTTTATAAAGATTGAAAACCATAACCTCTATCGGTGGTACGCTCTCTGGTAACATGAACATACCACGTAGTCCGAATAATTCGAGTTCTTATGAAAAAAAGTTTGTATGCGTACTCTCGATCTCTTACGGTGTCTCTGGTTTGCAGATGGTCTTCCGACAAAGTCACGGTGGCTTTCTACTCGGCGCGACGGTAGATATCTGGGCATCAATGATCACTACTTTGGTGGAAAACCCGTGTGGGGAACTCATGTTGGTGCACAGGAACAAAGACTGGAGAGATTGTGAGGGACCTGACTTCCCGCCGCAGGAGCGGGAGGAGCTTCATTTCGACGGCGAAGAAGACACCACGTACGTGGCTTTTCACGGTCCCAAAGCGAGGCTGGACTTTTACGAGACGGCGGCGTTCAAGGTTTTCAAGCTGAACCAGGATACGCATGATTGGGAAAGAGTGGACAGCGTAGGGGATTACGCATTGTTCGTCGGAATCAATCGAGCGAGTTTTGTTTCCGCGGAGGAGTACCCTGGATGTAGAACAAACTGCATCTATTTCACGGATGATTATAGAGAAGGTCACGAGGCTCACTTCCATGGCGGCTACGATATCGGCGTGTACGACGTAGGAAAAGGAAGCGTGGAGCCGTTTTCTTGTCGGGGTTTGTATGATCCTGTTCTGATTTGGCCGCCGCCGGTGTGGGTATTTCCTTCGAAATGATTTTTGGTGTTGCATGGCATGGAAAATTGATGAGATTATTGTTTTTGGGGGTTTAATTATTGATGTTGTTTTATTGTTGTTATTTGGATTTATTATTTTAACGTGGGAAATGGTCGAAGGCGCTAGCCTTGTTCGGGCAGGATTAGAGTAGCTAGGTCGATTCATATTCATGTGTACGATTGTTTCATTCGTTGTTATGGAGAAGAATATTACTTAAACTATTTTGTTCTTTCTTTAGCTTTTTTTCCTTACTATCAAATTCTTTACTTTCTATTGTTATCGTTTTTTTTTTTCCATTCAACCGATCTCAAAAGAGATGGAGATAAGATCCAAACAAAGTCAATTACAAACTGCGGAACCAGAACACATAGTCGAACCTCGACAAGAGTCGAGGCGAAAAACTCAGGGATTTTTTGGCCTCTAAATGAGCCTCCCTGTTCCTCTGACGACCTACGAAATGCAGATCGCAATTTCTCTTCAAACCCGCCAATAAAGCTTTGATCTCGCACAAAATTGCGCCCACCTTAGAATCATTGAAATCCCCTGAAGCACACTTATCCAATATGACCTTAGCATCTCCTGTAAGCAAAAGAGAGAGGAAAGATGTCTTTTGGAGCATTCTTGTAGACAATCCCGGAGAGCAAGGGACTCCAAAACATGAGCATTTAAAATCCCTTCATAGATGGTCGCTGATGCTGCAAATGGAAAAACCAGCCATGTAGGAGACGCGCCTTCCCCAATTACAAAGGCTGCTGAACCTGATCCACCCTTCCCCGTTGCGCCATCGAACGATGCATGAAATTGAAAATGCTCTTGAAGAGTCCGGGACTGAACAAGAGCAGATGCTGCATTCGGCAATTGCTGAGGAGGATATGGAGACAAGAAGGCAGACTCAATTTCATTAACTTGATGATGCCATTCCGCTGTCCTGGACTCCAAACGAACCTGTTGCTGATCAAACAAAGTACAACACTTGTTCTTCCATATACTCCAAAACATAGCTACAACTTGCAGAGTTAGATAAGAATTAGAAACACCCCCACTCTTATGAAAGAGCTCACCTCGGACCATACCAGCAAACGATCGCTTATCCCAACTCGCAAGTTCCGTCCGGAACCCCACCAAATTCCACAATTTTCGGGCAAAAGGACAGGTAAAAAACAAGTGTTCTATCGATTCAACCTTCCTATCACAAACCGGGCAAATCGGAAAAAATATCAAGACCCCTGAATGATAAGGCTTCTCTAGTTGGCAAGATCCGATTAAGACATTGCCAAAAAAAAATTTCAGTTTGGGTGGCAAATTCTAGTTCCATAACCACAGCCACATTTCATGATCAACTTGATTGACCCGCAGACGCTGGAATTTGAAAGGCAAGATGATAAGCAGAGTGTACCTGGAAAACACCTTAGGACTCGTAATGCCAAATCAATGCATCCGGAATTGGGATTTTCGACAAAGGAATTGACAAGATGAGCTTGACAGATTCAGGACTGAAAAACAAACGCAGCGCCGCCATATTCCAAGTGAGGCATCCCGGATCAATCAGAGCAGAAACAAATGGAAATGACGTCGTGGAAGCAACGGCAGTATTCCCCCTTGCATTCTTTTATTCGGACGACGTTGGAATCATCATCGGTCTCGTTCCGGCGGCAGTAGGGCAGCATTAGCGACGGGAACTTGGGCAAATTGCCACCGAACGACGCCATATCGGATGTTGGGAGGTTTTTGGTGTATTCTGATGCGTTGACGGATCAAGCATCGCAGCACAAGAACGATAAATAAACTAAAACAACTAAATTAGGAGTTTTCTTCTTTATTGACTTATTAAAACGTAGAAACAAAGTATATATTTATAGTAGAACCGGAAAACCTAATCACTTACCAATCCTACAAGGATACGGTAACTTAATCCTAAAGGAACTACCTTAAATACTTTAATAACTAGCTTATTACCCGGCCCGTTGGCCGAATTACTGTATGTTACCCACTTGTGGAATGGGAGAGAAAGCAAGTGAGAGTGAAGGGATTAGGATTCCACTTGATTAGGACCGACCCACTAATCCAATTCTTCCGGACCCACCCCAACCTACAGGGTCAGAAAGAGTCAATAAGAAAATACGAACGGGGAGGATTAGTCATATATCTTGACTCTTCAGTAGTGGGTCAAACAGGATCAAGGTTGGGTGAGGGCAATTTTTAGCGCTAAGCAGAGTTCTGGGTTGAATACCTTTACTTAAGCCTAGAAATTGGTGCTGATGCAGACTGCAGTTTTTATTATACCATCATCAATCATCATTGAATTAGTCCTGGGCATCCCTCCCCGTTGTCGGTCTGAATTCTAATGATGGCTTCATTCCTTGCACCAGCCATATCAGCGAGTTGCCATCTCGAGCATGATTTGCCTATGTACAAATAATACAATTAGAGTATGAAAATGAAGTCAATGAAAAGGAAAAGAGAATTCTATCACATGCCAATAAATACACACATAATAGTTGAAGCTAAGTGAAAGTCATTACTCGCACATCAATTCTCAAAAATTACAGACTAAACATTGGCTAGAATGGCACTGAAACTACCAAGAATCATGGACGAAACAACTTGTCAAATTAAATAATCCTTATACTGAAACTACCTTCTAACTTGAAATAAGACATGATCACAGTTCATAGCTCTCTTCTCACTATGAATTGGTTGCAGCTCATCCTTATCACTGCCTTTCAAGCTCTATTCAAACAGAATAGAGACCGTTATGTAAGATAACCATATTCTTACTGATCATAATTCCTTTCTTCACTCCATTTTTGTCGGAGAAAAGAGTTTTCCCCCTCTCCTGCATTTCCCTTTCCCCCTCTCTTCTCCCTCTTCTTCACAAACCGATCCCTAAACCAGCAACAACAACACAAAAATAGCCTTCGCCTCAGACAGGACTGCAGAAGCAAAATTTTCTAATATCAAACAAAATTTTTGGAAGCAGACTCAACTACGAAAAAAGAGTAAAGCTACAATGCAGTAGAACCCTAAATTTAACTACAATCAAGCACATATCAGCAAGATTTTCGATTTGTCTGAGAGTTAACTACACGGAGAGAACAATTGATGCATAATTGAAATGCTCCAAGCAAGTAGAAGGCAAACCATAACTTTAGAATTTGGTCATTATAATAACCTTCAAGTATTGATGCTTCTAAGAACTATCATGTCCAACCCCCACTTATACAACTACGTAGCCATAGTAATTAGTTGTATAATGAGAAATATTACAAAGAAAACTACATAAACAACCAATGTAAGTAAATATTAAAACTAACAACTGATAAAACTTAAAATCTCTCTATTGGTATAAATGTATCTATTAGTAACTACTATGCAATCGAGTATATATGATTTTTAGGCACTGAATAAGAAAAGTATAGATGGCTCACAAATGAAGACGTAGCAACTAAAGGTAGCACACAAAAACCAAAAATAGAAAAAGAGATAAGAAAAAAGGCGAGAAAAAGTCAAACAAAGAAAAAGGCCACATAGGAATACCTCGCTAGCTTTAGGGACTCTCTGCCACAACAAACAACCTTCTTAAAAATCTAACACCCTGAGACATCAAACAAACCTCCCACGACACTAATGTATGGCATTCCTATTGTCCAATAGGTTTGCCCAATTTAGACTTCTAAATAAATGGACTTTTCACCATTAAACCAAAACTCACAATCATTAACAGTTAATGCAAAGACATACATTTCTGAGGTCAATCACAACATTTAAGCATAATTTTTAGTTGAAAAGAACAACTAAGTATTTAGCTAAATGATATAGTAGAATGGACACAATCTGCTACCTACTAATGATATAAACGTGTACCAGTACCATCGTTGTATCCTGACTTGCCATTTGCAACGGGCACTTTGAAAGACAGCTGCATTTTAGAGAATAAACACCCATAAGGGCGTTACGAAACCAAGCTTAATCCAAAATCTTCATATTCCACTTCGAAGACTCCATTTTCAAAAATAAGAGAGTTTAACATGTCAAATCACTCATTTGAAAAATCTCAAACAACTATTAATCAATGCAATATAAAGGCACGTTCCAAATTATGTACTTGTAGGAATAATCCCAAATAATTATCAATTAATGCCTCAACTACCTAATGTGCAGAATAGCCCTGGAGCTGTGCTGTTGTTTGCGTTGGACTACCTTCAAACATAACATAGTTGCATCACGAACCAAAGCAATTAAGCAAAAATCTTCATATTCCAAGTAGAATGACTCAATTCAATTTGGCCAACGCTTTATACATATTGTTTACCCCTGGACCTGTTGCACTTGCGCCTTCAGATCTTCGTGAACACAATACAATTGCGGAGAGGAGGCTGTCAACGGAATAAAAATTGTTAATTAAGTGAATCACCATACAACTAAACAAACGCGCTCTTCTTGATTAGCTATCAAAATAGTGGGGGTCGCTACAATCCATCGGTTGCTCCCTCTGCGCCTAAGTTGTAGATATTAGGTTTCAGTGAGAACTTTGAGTACATGAGGAGATATTTTGTAGTGGAGGAGATGACCCGGCGAGTAGAATAGGAAGATTTGGAGAGGCTGCGATGGGCAAATCAGTTAAAATCAAGATTTTACCTTAAATCGAAAACTGGGGTAAAATCAAAATCGTATAATCGAATCGTAAAATCGTAGGATTTTAAGTACCATATAGAACATAGCATATAAGGATATTAATAAGGTAAATTATTAATATCACAAAGACACATAGCATTTAAAATGATAATTCAGAAGATTTTTTTTCCATAAGATAATTCTCAAGATTAATGTTCCAAAATCACTATTTTAATTGTTATTTAATGTTTAACTCAAAATCATTCATGATGAAGGGATATAGTTCATGGGTTTGGCTCTTATTTTCATGTTATGTCTAGGTTGTTTAACTCAAAGTAATATTTCGACATCGTCTACTAAGTATGATTTAAAACTAAAAATAATTGAACTCCAATAAAATAAGTAATGTTAGTGGCTTGGTACAAATATATTCATTAATAAATTAATTAGTTAATAATGATGTTAGTTCTTACATACTTCCAATATTAGGACAGGTGTTTTACCAATAAGTTAAATGGGGTGAAGGGAAAGAGATTAACCTAACCCTAATTTGGTTATTTTTATTATTTTTGAATATTTTTCTAATAGAAAAATATCTGAGAAGATTCCATTGCCTTTCCGCTGAAACAATTATACTTATTTTAAATTGGCTCAAACCACCTATTTTGTTCTCTTACGATCAAAATCCCGATTTTAAACGATTTTAAGGTCCACCGATTTTATAGTAAAATCTAGATCGGAATCCCTAAGTAAAATCCTAAAATCCTACGATTTTACGATCAAAATCCCGAATTTGACTGCATTGGCGGTGTGTGCACGATTAGTGGGCCAAATAACAGTTTGGGCCCGTTTAAATGAAAATATATTTTTACTTTCGTGCTCAACAGACCGACCGCACTGGCATCTTCTAAATTTACCCCTAAAAAATTGCTCTGTACGCATCAAATTTGAAATGGAATCCCTCTTTTCTCATTTCACATTTCACATTTATATGATGTGTAGATTGTGACGAGTGTAGATGTAGACCTGTCATTGTCCTACAAATTCATTAACACGCCAAAAAGTGGTGAAATGAGCCACCCTATTAAACACAATCTTGTATAATGATCATTGGATCCAATCATGCCAGATTATGAAGAAGTTTAAAATGTAGCGGTTATCCCGACTAAAACATTAAAAGAACCAGTCTCATATAGTTTGCACAAAGATATAATTTCTCCATAGTAATTCTGAAAAATAATATTAATTTAAGAAGTCGATATTGCTTCTACATGTTTAATATTGCAATTCGATATGCAATATTCGAACCAGTGATATTTGGGCTGCAATTTTAGGGTTATTGTATATTTATAAAATAGATAGAAATTTAAATTAAGTATTAAACTACAACTAAAATAATTAAAGTATTAAAACACCAAATAAGTACTTACGGGAGATTCAGTGGCCAATTAATCGTTAAAAAAGTCATATGATTTTCATAATTTAGGTTCGTGTATGTTTGAATTTAAATAGATACAACAAATATACTTACTTTGATTGATTATGATCCTTGCTTGCCTTTAAAGAGACCAAGGTTCAAATCCCAGTGCATGCCTTTTTTATGAATAAATGAATAAGAAAATAAGCAATTGTGAAGACCAAAATGTCCTTCCTATAATCACTCTCGTTGCAGGAAATTTGAAATGGAGCAACAGTTTTCATCATTCGGCTTTTATTTATTATCTAGATTAAGACGATTCCTAAACAATAACTTATTGTCAATAAGTAAAACTAATAATAATAATAATAATAGGGAGTTGATAAAGGTCGTCCTAAAAATTACTAATGATCGTCCTAAAAAACAACAAAGTTACACTTTTAACCTTTTGACATCTTTACCTTTCCTTTAGCAAACAAACACCACATTCACTTAGAAAACAAAAAACACTCATTCTCCCACACTCTCGAATTCATCATCGACATTTGGAAGCCGAAATCGTCGAGCATACGTCCGAACAATGAGTAGCGACTCCGACGAGGTAAAAATCTCGTTTTTTAAAAAAAAAAAAAAACCCAACCGAATGTGATTTTCGGTTGGTCCATGGTCCAACAGAAATTCGGTTTCAGTTGAACCATGGACCAACCGAAAATCACATTCGGTTGAGCCATGGATGAACCGAAAATCTGCTTCGTTTATGCCATGGGTGAAACGAAAAAAAATTTCGGTTGGTCCACGGTGGCACCGAACCTTTATTTCGGTTTGGCCATGGTGAAACCGAAAATTTGGTTAGGTTTAGCCATGGTTGAACCGAAAATTTGCTTCTATTGGTGGTTTTTGGGTTTTTTTAAGTTTATATCAAATATTTCTATTTTATTGTTATCATTTATAGTTTGGTCTATAAGATTGTTTATTGAATTTTAGTTTATATTATTTTTAAAATTTATGAGCCTAATTATTTGTGAAATTGATTGTTTTTGTATACAAAATTAAGATTAGATGCATAATACGCAATAAAAAAATTATAGAATGTGATTAATATGATTCTTACATTAGATGTATAGTATGTAAATAATAGAGAATGCTAAATTTTGTCGTGTTAAATGTTGGATTTTGCTTAGGATAATATAGAGAATGCTAAATTATTTGTGATAATTATTAAATTAAATGTAGTCGTTAGATTTTCTATTATTGTGGAGTCCTACTTATATCATGAGATCTAACATTGTAGGATATTGATAATTACGGAGGGGATGGCAAAGATTACACCTCAGAATTCGTCAATGGAGTAAAATACGATACAGATTTGATTGCATATGCAGCAGCTACTGAGATTGCCAAGGGTTTTGGGTTTTATTTGGTGAAGGCATCAAATAAAAAAAATCCAAGTGAAGATAGTAGGCGACGATACTTGAAGTGCACTCATGGTAGGAAGAAAAATTCGAAGGCTCCTGATTCTGATCCGGCTAAGGAAAGGAGGCCTCTTACTTCTTCTGGAAAGTTGGGGTGTGAATTTCAGATCAAGATTGAGCGGTCAGATGATGGATATTGGTTGATACTAGCAGTGGCTAATAGAAAGAATCCTGGTGCTAATTTGGGTTTTCACAATCATCCGCTGGAGCTATTTCCGAATGGATCAAGTAAGAGGAATGTTTTGACCGAAGATGATAAGCAATACATCAGACAACTGAGATTAGCCGGTGTCGCCCCAAGGAATATCCACAAGGCAGTGAACGAGAGAAAAGGGGAGCATGGAAAGGTGAACAAAAGACAGATTTCTAACGCATTGTATAAGATAAGAAAAGAAGAGCTTGGTCAGAGGACGGCCTTACAGTACACTTTTCAAGATGCTCTGGAGAAGGGTTACTATGTGCAGTATGTGGATGACCGTAACGTGCTTACACACTTGTTCCTAGCCCACCCTGAGTCAATATTGATGTTGCGAGCTTGGCACCATGTCATTGTGATAGATGCAACATACAAGACCAACAAGTATGAGTTTCCATGGGTTGAGATTGTTGGCATGACACCGGTGGGATTGAACTTTGTCATTGCATCTGCGCTAGTGTATGACGAGACAAAAGAGTCGTACCAGTGGCTTCTCACGCATCTGCAACATTTGCTTGCCCTATCACTCCAGATGTATTTGTTAGTGACAAAGCAGGAGGATTGGTTGAGACCGTGGGGGTAATGTTTCCATCATCGACTCATATACTATGCCTTTGGCATGTAGACAGGAATGTGAGAGCACGGTGTCTAACGGAGGTGAGGAGGACGTCTCATTGTGGGATAGATGCAGCCCAACCGACAGTGGATCTGATCATGGCGTCTTGGAAAAGGGTTGTACATGCCGGCAGTGAGGAAGGCATGAATAGAGCTTTAGACAGTTTCAGGCGTAGTTGGGGAGTACAGTATCCACGTCTTTGGAGGTACTTGTCAGATGAGTGGTTACCAAACAAGCACATGTGGGCAACATGTTATACAAACCAAGTGCGACATTTGGGTAATACAAGCTCAAATCGGGTTGAATCTGCTCATTCATCCTTCAAGAAGTGGCTTCAATCAGCAACTGGTGCAATCGACACGGTTAGTCTCTTAATAAATTTTCATTTATGTCTTCTTTAGAAGTTTTACTTAATCTAGTATCCTAATTTTCTTTCTTTGTTTGTAGGTTTATAAGAAGAACCATGATTATATTGAGGCTCAACATCTTCAAATCCAAAAGCTTCTAGAGGATTCTAGATTAAAGAAGATGTTACTAGCTGACGGAAGACCATTTCGGGAGTTGCATACAAACGTCACTCTACAGGCTATGAGGTTGATGCTCATTGAGGTATCAGTGGAAGGAGCAAGTTGTACATGTATGTTTCCTACTACCTTTGGTCTCCCATGTAGATGTGCAATGCAGTTAGCACGTTCTGAAAAGAGGGACATTGCCCCATCTGAGGTGTTAGCTTTTTGGACCATTATGAACTATCGTGAACCTCCTACTCGGGCAGAGTGGGATGACGATAGTCTTTACCATCGTGATGTCTTCCAAGGTCTAGTACAGGAGGTTCTTGATAGGGGAGATGAGACCATTCGAGGGGCTATTGGCCTACTTCGGAGTCATCTTCATCCTGAAAATGATGGCATTGATGAGCCGCATGGGGGGCAGCCCCGACCCGGTCGCCCGAGGACATCCACCACTCGAAACCTTTCTCACTTCGAGCATGTGGAGAGGAGACGGGGGAGGAGAAGTTCGATACCTTCGACCACAACACCGGACAATGACCAGAGGACAGGTAGGTTGTACTTTTTTGGGAAATTTATGTGCAATTGTGTAGAATATGATGTACAACTAACTTATTTTTGTAAATGATATTAGGTGTAGAATATGACTGAGCTTTACAGACCATACTATGATGGAATTGCCGACGGAATAGATAATGGGCTTCGGCGTTGCAGGTGGACTCAAAATCGTGGTTGTGGCGTTACCCACTGGATGGATAATGTGGATCTTTTCGTCTTTGCCACATTGCATTCATGGGTAATTGCTGTTTATAGTCAAGGCGGTCGTTATACCGTGCTACCTGTAATTGCCCCACCAGGAGTAACAAGACCACGTGGGATCGTATCACTACATTTTACGGGATGTCATTGGGTGCGTCTTGACTTTCGACCTGGTCAAGTGCCATTGCCTCCGATTAATGGGCTTTGGCCTATTTATCACGATCCTAGTGTCCATGGTTGGGACCAATTCTTCTCACAAGAACGCCAATTTTATGATAGATTAAACCCAGCCGGTTGATGGTTAGATGTAGTTGTAGTTATTGTATGAAGCTAAACATTAAGTGGTAGCAGCACCTTATCTGCTCCCCTTACATAAACGTGTGCTCTCGTGAAAATGTTTTTTTTGATAAGGGTGAAGATTAAATTAAAAAAAAAACAGAGAAGGGTCCAAAGCAGGTACAAACGAAGGGAGAAACAGGTTCAGAAGCACTGAACCATAATGAACAAAAACGAAAAGGTAAGGAAACAAACAGCAGCAGGGCGAAAGCCACAGCAAACCACTAAAGTCTACGAAGCAGAACAGGAAAAGAAAAGGGGAAATCTGGGCAAGAAGAAGATCCACCGATGCTGCGCAGGACACGGCAACGGAGCTTCGACAGAATGGTCACAGAGACAGCCAGACCAGTCGCTTAACACCTGCCATGCCACGGTGCAGAAGAGTCCAGCACGAGAAAAGAAAAGCCAACAACAAGAACTCCCGCCGTCACAATTCCGAATCAACAGTCGAACTCCGTTTGTGTTCTCCAGCCCAGCCGGGCAGCCAAACGATAACGCGCAGAGAGATTGCCGAGAGAAACAGCTCAGTGATCATTATAAAGGGGTCTTCTGCTCTGGTCGTTAATCCATTGTTTGCCCTCCTCTCTGGTGATTTTCCCCCTCGCAACAGGCCATTCCAACATTGATTTGAAAGCTTTCCGAGCGACGATCGTAGAACTATGGCTGATGTCTTGGAAAATGCGTCGATTTCTTTCAAGCCACAAGCTCCAGGTGATCGCGTGCAGAGCGCAATAGTTGATCCACTCGGCCGGATTGTTGGGGGGTCTGGATTGCCAATCTTTAACTGTTAGGAAGATGTCTTCGCTGGTGTTGTCGATACTTGGACAGGCGGCTCTGCATCTTCCCCAAACTTCCTTGCTAAAGTCGCACTTGACGAAAATGTGGTCGGCAGATTCTTCGTCTTTCTCACAAAGAGCACATATGTTGGCCAAGGACCACCCTTTTCTCTTGAGGTTGTCGAGAGTCTGGATCCTCTTGAGGGTTGTCAGCCAAAGGAAGATGCAAATTTTTGATGGGATGACTTGCTTCGTGAAAATGTTATTAATTTGTCATAGTTAAATGTAGATGCTAAAATGTTGGTCTAAGCAATACCTAGCTTCAGATAATTGAAAGGCGGTAGTTCTTTTGTGTTTAAAGTAATGCATTGAAGTTAATTAACCACCCACGGGAGTAAAAAGCTAACCTACTTATCACTTTGGATTCCTTTAAAAAAATTGATAGATCCAAAACTTGGACAGGGCAAAAGTTAGATGCATGATTCCTTGATAATGGATAGATCCGAAACGTGGACAGGGCGAATTGGATAGTACTATATACTGTGTGCATGCATGGCCTGTGTATATAAATGTAATGGCAATTTTTGACCCTCATAATTAGCCTATCCATTTTTCACTCTTTATCCTCTCTTATTCACTCATTTCAGCAAGTTGGTAATTACTAAAATGTCTTTTGATGTGTTCCTGCGTAAAAATTTGTTAAATTTGGCAAGGGTATAACCTCTAGTTTGTTGGTAAAATTGGTAACAGAGTGGCACTTGATATCTTATGATTTGTTTTTGTCGCCTCATCTGTTTCGGATATTTGACTATATTTCTTGGCAATTTTTTTTTTTTTTTTTTTTGGTAAGTCGAACAACCACACGTCCCTTGCTTATTATTAGTACATAAACCATATTTCGAATGTTTAACCTAATTACACAATATTTTCACTCCATACTATTACTATTAGAATTTACTTTCCCAGGAACCCAAACGTGCTTCCAGATATCCCTACTTCCCCCGCCGGCGGACACGTTCCTCAGGTAGATGCTGTCGCGTTTAACCGCCCAGTACACATTGTTCTCGTACTCGACGAAGCTACCGTCTCCGGACACGTAAGCATCGAAATCCGAGTGGACCGGCATGCCGTCGCCGACTGGTGCCACGTAGCACGAGTACCTGGTGACTCCGAAGAAACTCGGCCTGAACCGCCACGTGTACTCCCATCCGTCTCCGACGTAATGAACTCCTAGGTCTTCCTTCGACAAAAGTCTCTGGCCCGTGCAGTGAACCATTATGGAGTCGTTGTAGCCCAACTCGTTGCTGATGTGGACTTGCTTGATTGGCCTCCACAAGCTGGGGGTTTTCGGTGACACGTCATCGGCTTGGCCGGTAACGGTGCGGGTGGCTGCTGTCGCCGGAGATGGAGAGGTTATTAGAATTGTTGAAACGGCGATGATAATTAGTGCGGCTGCGGCGGCGGAGGGGTTCATTGTTGTTCTGTATATGATAAGATCATAAGAATCAGGTCTATTTGTAGTTGGGGAGAAATGATTATTTGTCTCTAAGTTTCAACGAATTTATAGACTAATCCCACCGCCTTGGAAGGAAAATAAGTTGTTTAGTTTGTTTTGGAGAGTCTATTTTATAAAGTATTGAATTTTGATATTTTTTATACATTCTGTTGAGTTTTTCCCCCCTTTTTATAGTCTTTGCTATATTGGACGATCATATTTAGCG
Organism: Linum trigynum; assembly: GCA_964030455.1. Taxonomy (NCBI): domain Eukaryota; kingdom Viridiplantae; phylum Streptophyta; class Magnoliopsida; order Malpighiales; family Linaceae; genus Linum; species Linum trigynum. The sequence goes on along the minus strand of OZ034814.1, from coordinate 34,687,555 downwards.
GACACCGTTTGTAGGATAGCAAACTTAATTACCACTCGGCTTATTAACGAGTTGGTATATTTGTAAGCCCTATCTTTATTTTTTTTTATTTTTTGAATTGGATGGCGGGTGATTATAATTGATTTGTGCAGGTTAATTCGCTAGAAGTAAAAAGATGTCTCGATTAACATATTTTTATGTTCAAAAATATATCGCATCGGATATTCTTGTAGAACATATTAATCTAACTTTTGAACAAGTAAAATTTTGAAATCCTGAATTTGTACAAAATGATGTATAGCTTCGGGGCTATGCACTCGATCTGCTCCCAAGAAATCCGTAATAAGCGAAACACTTATTCTGGATAGTTTATTACTATGCTAATTCGGACGATTCAACAACAATAACTAATCACTCGTTACGGATTATCCCACAAACCAATAAATAACTGTCCAAAAAATTAGTTATAATCCCCTCTTTTATTACTGTAGTAATAAAGTTTAAGAAAACACTAATATTAATGATGATCAACATGGACCTACACAAAGACATAACTGAGATTCACACCCACCAAGAACTGGCTGTTTCGCAGCCTGAAATTTGACGCGGCATAGGTCGCTGCATATTGCGTCCTTGCATTCAGCAAAGCCCCCTGCGTACCCTAACTTGCAATATTCTCCACCGTCGGTTCTTGTTGCCACCAGAAACGTCAGTAAAAGGAGAAGGAACACGTTAGAGATCTTCATAATTGAATAATTAATTAGGAAATATGAATTGGTTTGAAAGAGAAGTTTTGGCAATGTATATAGCACTAGCTAGTCCACTAGTAAAGAAATCAAATTACATTAATGTTTTGAATATACAAATTCTAAAATGATCTATTTATTTATATTGAATGGGGTTGGTACTTGCTAGAAAGGTCTAGGATAAGTATATCCACAATAAATGAAATAAGATACACTTTGCATATATACCAAAATATGTATATGGTATTTCAATTCATCCATTATGTTTAACTCGAAAGGATATATGTATTAAATTATAATTTGAATTTTGTTTAATAATCATTAACTTACCATGTCCAATTTTTTTAAAAAAGAGAAGGAAAATTAAAGACACATTTTCCATTTGAACTATTTTCCTGGCGGAGAAACGTCAAAAGACTTCGAAAACCAAGAACTTCATTCATTTTTTCAGTTTAATTGACAAAAAAGCATTCAATCTAAGGATTTCCAGGAATCCACACGGATTTCAACAAATCCCCGATTCCCCCGGACACGTCCCTCATGTAGACGCCGTCGGGCCTAACCGCCCAGTACACGTTGAAGTTCGTGTCGAAGATGGACCTGTCATCCTCGTCGTAAGCAAAGAAGCCAGCGTGGACCGGGGGGCCCGCCGCCACGTCATTGTCCACGGGTGACACGACGCACCAGTACTTGCTCTTGCCGAACACGAGCGGCGGCTTGAACTGCCACTTGTACTCCGCCCCGGCCGCCACGTGCTGGACCCCCATGTCCTCCTTCTTGCCGAACAATTCGAACGACGTGCAGTGCACCGTCATGGCCGCGTTGGACCCCAGCTCGTTGCTGATGTGGATGTGCTCGTACGACCACAATTTCCACTTCGTCGGAGCCATGCCATCGGCTTGTTCGCCGCCGCCGGCGTCGGGTGCTGGAGCGGCTAAGACGATGGTGGTGGTGGTAGTGAAGGCTAGTAGTAATGCTACTGAGGCGGCGTTCATTTTCTTCTTCTTCTTCTTCTTCTTCTTCTTCTTGTTTTGTATGGATTAATTAGTCTTTATTGATTAGCCTTCGTTGGATACGAATTTATAGTAATTCATCTGCCTCCTAAAGGAAGTAAATCTCATTGCATGCTTCTTAAGGAAAGGTATATATGTTATTGAAGAACCTGTCATGAATGAAAGAGAGAGAGAGAGAGGGGGAAAAGGCTGGATTTTGGATCTTATGGAAATAATATAATTATGCTATTGAGTATTGACTGTTAGTAAAATGATTTTATTGGAACAAAAAAAAAGTAAAATGATTTTATTATTTTACCATAAAAACCTATAAGTTTCACAAAAAAAAAAGGGGTTGCTAAACGTCGCCCTACCCTTATCATAATCTCCCTAACTTTTCAGTTAAAAATACATATTTATCCTTTCTCTTTTATTGTTGAGTTTTTATTTTAATAAACATACTCAGTAAAAAAATTACCGGTTGACATTACCCGACGCTACTACTCGTCGCCACCACTGCTCGCCGGTCGCGCCATCGCCTCCACCAGCCCACTACCGACAATGGCAGGTGAAACCATAACATCATATTCGACATTATCATTATCAATCCGCCATTCACCGCACGGTGAGGAGTTGATGCCATGGTCGGCGGCAAGTTAAAAGTCAAGTCGGCCAAAATCTTTGAAGGAGAGACACTGAAACACCACAGAGTTTTAAGGAAGAATAGTGCAATACAAGGTAAAAGCAGACAATCGTATTCAGTAATATCATCATCAACCCACCATTCAATTTTCTTTCTCACCCTCACGCCCTCACCTGATCAAAATTAATATGTTCATTTTGACAATTTAAGAGACAACGAATGGAGAAATTGGATGCTTAATAGTATTCCGCCATTTCCGAAACGAGAGAGGATGTCAGAGAAGGTGGACGGCAGGATGGAAGAAAAGTTCTGTCGCGATGGTGAGAACGGTGAAGAAAGCGGGGTGTGCTATTGGAGTAGAACAAAGACAGCAGGACGGAGGCGGCATGATTGGTGGTGGCAGCGGTGGACGGCGGCGATAGCTTGGGTGTCTTCTCACCGATGAGAGCTACGCAATTTTGTAAATTGTGATTTTTTTTTCCTAGGGCAGTTAAGTCATTTTCACATTTAAGTTAGGGCGATATTAGTAAAATCAGGGCGATGTTTAGCCATTCAGAAAAAAAATCATAAGTTGTTTTCAATCTAACATTTAATTTGTTTATGGTTGGAGGAACTGTGTGGCTGGAGAAGCGTTTTTAATTTAATGGATTTTTTCAACTTAATTTATGGAAAACGAAGTAGTTTTGGGAAGGAAAGGGGCCAAAACAAGTTTCGGGATTAAAATCCGACTTGACCGAATCCAATTCAATCGGTCAGGATCAAACCCAGATCTCAATCCAATTTTCTGTTACTATTTTGCCCCAAAACATCATCTACAAAACTTGGTTGCTAATCTAGTTCAATTTAACCGGATCGTTTCCCACCCCTAAATCTTCCCACCACCTGTCTCGATATTTCCACATAACAGTAGTTAGTACAAACACAAGTATTCCCATTTCCCAACCTTTATTTCTAGCTCATGTGAGTATGAGAAATTATTTCAAGATTGTTGTCATGATAAATCCACTCTTCCCACCCATGTATATCTACGGGGCAAAGTAAATGAGAATGGTCGCTCCCTTCTTAGATTGACTTTCGTTTAAGTGGACATGCTAGAAAACTATAAGTTTTTGTCCATTCTATAAAAAACAAAGAGTTATTAAAATGAAAAGCTTTTTGAAACGAAATGTTTCATAACAAATGTATTGATACAGTGACTGTTAAGAAAATCAATTGAAGAAACACCCATAGTAGCACATACAGTACCACCAGTTATGCGAAATGAAAAAAAAGTTTGCTACGATCGGATAACCGAGTACAAAGTTAAGGTTGTTGGAAATTCTAAAGGAGTGGTTCGAGTTCACTGAACTCGAACCACTTCAGCCCCACATGGTTCGAGGCTTATATCACCGATCTACGACTAGTTCGAGTCTCCTACACTCGAACCGGTTAGTAGTTCGAGTTCCTCAAACTCAAACCACTCCAAACTTAGGTATTTTGGGAATTTTTTTTATAAGTGTGCTAGTTTAGGAATTTGTTTTACTTTTATCTGTATTTAGGGAATTATCCCCTATAGTTCCTGCCTTGCATCGTTTTCCGCCTCCTCCATCTCCTATGATCGTTGTCGTGGCTTCATTCCCTGCAAAATGCATTCGAATTTGGCCGTGTTGTAGCCTGAAATATGAACGATGAGAGCTAACTTGAATTGTTCTAACTTCAATCTAATTCTATTTCTACCCGACTTGAATTGTTCCAATTTCAACCTAATTCTACCGTCGAATTTGTGTCTAGCCAGCACGGCATTATAAAATTTATGTACTCCATGGTTTGCAGTCGTTTGAAACCCGAATAAATAATACTAGCCCGTCGCAAATGGGTGCGGTGACTACATCTATTTGGTAGTCTTACTCTTTTGGTTGCAAAATGCATTGCAAGGAAGAAAAAAAAAACTGAAGCATGGCAGGAGTAGTTCGTGATGGAAAATTCTGTACCTGCGATTACCAAGAAAGCTAACAAGAAGACAACCAGAAGCTTATGGGTGTTCTTCTTCATATTGGAATCTATTCTGTTCTGTTCTGTTCTAAACTTCACTGTGGATTTCAAACAGATAATTGAGAGGCGAGTAAGCTTTTTGTTCAATTTATAACAGATGTCAACAGTTTGAATATTAAAACGGCGTATCATGCGTGTGCCAGTTTTATATATGGACAAACCGAGATTATCAATTTTTTAAAAGCAGGTACGTTAACGTAATTAGTAATGATGCCCCGGGGTAGGTTGTCCCGGTAAGAGTGAGGTCAAGGATTCGATGCCCCCTCGAAGCTCTGTGTGGTGTTCTCGAAGGACTCTAGGTAGGCCTATCGGTTCGGTTTGGGTCGGTTAACCGAACCCAAAAACAACAAAACCCGGAAACTCGAGTCTCCCTCATTGAAAACCCGAAACCGAACCCGAAAATGGCACTATCAGTTTTCGGTTACCTAAAACCGGGGAAAAGGCACTAATGGTTTCGGTTGCTTATATGAAACCCGAAAACCCAAAAATTTTGCTATTGTATTGCCAGTGGAGCTTCGTTTTCATACGAACACTGAACACACAGAGATCTTTCAGCCATCAGAGACGAAATCTTGACCTCGATATGTGTCTTCTCCGTCCCCTTCCTTCGTCCTCTCCTTCAGCACAATCGAATCCCTCCTCGACGGTGCAGCTTCAACTCAACCACCGCCGTCTCCCTCTAGGCCGCTGACCTCAAATCGGACGCCTCTATCTTCTCGATTGTTGAATGTTGCCTGGATCCCTGTTCAGGCCGCCGACGGGGTGGTCGCCGCCAAAGCAATTAGAAAATTCTTCCTTGTCAAATTCATGCATGCACTTAGTGGGTCATTGCTGAAAGTGGATCTCTTCACCTGGGCAATCGTCGAGGGAGCTCTGAGCTTTGTGCTCTACTGTCGATTAGGTCAAAGGATCGAAAAATTACCTGCCCAAAGTTTGGTTGTTGGCTGTAGTAACTGTGACTCTGTGAGGTTTAGCATCGCCGTGTTGCTGCTGTTGCAGGCGATGAATGGAATGATGATTTCGCCGGCTAAAGGTTGCATAACCCATATGCGCCAACGGGGAAAAGCTTCAATCTCGAATGAAGGGATAATTTCACCGACTAAGGGATGGTAGGACAGAGACCACGATTTCAGATCTGGCTTTCTTTGTCTTCATAATCGGAGGGCTCTAGGTCGGCTTTCAACTTGCAAAAGGGTCTCCATCTTTGGGGAGATGATTTGTCTTTCTATTGAGCTCAACCCACCATTCAAAGCCCTTCGCTGCTCTGCTGTTTCATCTCCACTCTCCAACCCCAAAACCCTTCCTCTCAAACCTCCATCTCTGTTCCATTTATTTTCTCAAACTAATCAACCAAATGGCCCAAGTAAGCTTTGATCCTGTTGGTCGCCTCTCTGGCCTAGGAAATGGCCATCGCTGGTACAGATTCGGGTTTTCGGGGAAAGCTTTGATCTAAAAAGGAGCTATGATTTCACAGGTGAAGGAATGGCAGAGTAGGTCGCGGGAGGCAAAACCACCACTTCGGGTCCTTATCGGGTTTTAGGTTACAGGGAAACCGAACCTGACACATCACATATTTCGGGTTGAAACCAAAAAACCGAACCCGACAGGACTCTTATCGGTTCGGTTTCTGGTTAACCCAAAAACTCGAAACCAATTTGACACCCCTAACTCTAGGGGACGAAGCACTGTTGGCGTATAAAATTGCAGTAGGTGGCCCCAAATTTGGTCTCGCTCCACCATCACAGAATATGGGATGTTACTGGGTAATAGAAGAAAAAAAATCTTTAGTAGCTAACCAATATTGGTGAAGTCGCAAGTCGATTAAACTCCGGATCCCTGATTATTGACCCAGGTCATTAATAGCTAACCAATAGTTCTATTCAACAATTGTTACATCAACTTTACGAAAAACAGGGATCCAACCTCCGAGCTAGCCCTCTTTTGGAAGGAGGACGACCTTTAAAAAAAATGGATCTCTTTTTCCACTGCTCGTGGAGTGTTCCTTTTTGCCTTTAATCAAGTTCATCACCTTCATCAAAAAATTATATGGAATGGGTTATAAAGTGCTCTAGGATTAGTATACGAATCATATATGTGGTATTTCAGTTCATCCATTATATATTACAACTTAAAAAGATACATAGTATGAAATTATAATTTGAATTTTGTATAGTAATCATTAACCTACCATTTCCGATTTTGAAAAAGAGGAGAAAATTAAAGACACATTTCCATTTGAACGATTTTGGGTGGTTGGATTTATGTAGTATTGAAATATGATAAAGGTGTATTATGTTATAAATCAGTTAATCTTAATAACTCAAGTTTCATTATATATAAAAAAATACTCGAGTTTCATTATAATTTTGTTGTTGTTGGTCCCTTATATTGCTTTCTTTGAACTTTGATTTTCCTTCTCTCATTTTAAAGTTACCCCTTCTGCGATGTTGCTTCGACTTGGTAATCTTACTTTCAATCATCTTGACTTTTGACTGAAAAGATTTCTCTAGTGAAAGATCGGTAAATCGCCTCATCCTCTGTTGATGAGCAATGAGTGTCCATCAACTTGGTCATTGGCAATTTTGTTAGGTTACGTTTTTGTTATGGAACAATTCAATTACCACATCGATAATACAAGTGAAGGGGCACTTGTATATTAGTATCCACCAAACTCATGATACTTGGATTGTCCCATTATAGTTTCTTTGATGACTGCAACAACATGCTCGAACTTTGGCAACAAACTACGGAGAATTCTCTCAACAATTTTATTTTCCTCGATAATTTCACGAGTTGCTTATTTCTGGTTAACCAGCTCTGTTGCACAAGAATGAAAGTCTTGAATACTTCCACGCTCTTTCATCGACAAACTATCAAAGTCGAGCCATTAATTTTGACTTCCGATGGACATTTGGTTAGAAAAATCTAAATTTATATATTTTGACAGATTTGATAAGTAAATGACTGGACAGTTTGGGAAAATGTGGATAGATATCAAAGAAGTATCCATCCACGTACGTACGTGTATGGCCATACGGATATCAAGTAAACGTCATTTAACCTTTTGCTATATGTAACGTCCGTTAGGCTAACTGTTGTTCTGAAAATTTTATTAATTATTGCACTAATCCATTTTAAGGAAAAGCTAATGATCAATATGGGTACAGGGAGATAATCGTTACTGAAAATTTGATTACTGCACTGACAGGAATACCAAAGTTAATTAATCTGACATGGGCCATAACAGTTACATAAGAGCTGACTTCGACAGAGACCAGTTGCTGAACCCCCATATTGCACCTTGCAAGCGGAATCACATGTATTCTGAACACAGTTACCGGCCACCTTCGCCGTTCCTTTATAACATATCCATTCAGATTGATCGGTACTGATTTTGGTCGCCATGGCTGCTTCATTTCCTGTATATTTGTAAAATTAATGCATTTGAATGACCAATTAAAACCTCAAAAATTGGCAAGGAAATTAGGAGATATTTACCGATGATGACGAAAGATGCAAGTAAGAAGAGAAGTAAGATGTTGGAGTTCTTCATACTTTTGGAATTTGGGAATCTGCTTTTTTTTCTTTTTTTCCTTTAACTTGTGGAAGAGAATATGTTGTGGTAATAGCTTACCACTAGTTACAAATCACAAAGTGGAATGTAGAATGTACAAAATTGAGAAAGATGAGAGCTCTTTATATGGATTATGTTCGAGCAAAATTTGGTTTGTCTTAACTAGCTGAGATACGTTTTCCATATATATACATAAAAAAAATCTGATTTTAAATCCACTAATTAAGTATCTGATAAAAATATATATGGTATTTATGGTTTTGCAGTAGTGTTTTGAGCTTGTTATGTTTTTTCAGGTCAAAGGTAGGTGCATGTATAAACCCTGCTTATGCTTTTGTACATAATCATATTTGATCCATTAATTTCGAGTGAGGTGAGATTTAAGGTGTGTGATTTTTTTTTTCCACGCTTTTCTTATTGATATATATCTTCTTTATTTTAATAAAATTTTGAAAAAAAATTACACAAATAGAATGTGTTCACTGCGATCCAGAAAATGTTATTCATTTTTTTCGATATATTTGGGGGAAAATATAGTATCAACCTGTGTCACATTAAATTTTAATTCAAATTTTGTAACTTTTTACATTTAAAGTACAATTTCATCGTGATATATAGAATTTGATATGTTTCTTGAAATCAAACCAAATAGGGAAATAGTGTAAGACGGTAGCGAAAAGTGGTAGATAATAGTTAGTATATTCCTACAATCATACTACATTAGTACATTATGATATATTGATACATTATCGGCAACAAAGCGTTAAATTTGTTTGCATTGCACAAGTTCCGGTCGTCGTTGGTGGCGCACAAAGCCATGTTCTGGCCGGCGGAGCTAAGCACGCGACAGTAACACATGATAATCGTCACGATGACCACTACCTGCAAAAAAACTGACTGAGACATTGTTGTTCTTATGACGACTATATATTATTGGCAATGGTGGTGGCGTTTGATGAATGAACTGAACCATTGATCTCACGTGTGTATATATATATATATATATATATATATATATATATAAGAACACTACATAACTATTCAAATTATTAAGATTGCTCTTACTGTTATTTCACCATATCATCATTCACAATTTCGTTTCATTCTATTAGATAAATTCTTCATATAATACTTGTTTCAAAACGATGGGTGATATACATATAGGTCATTAATGAAGTTCACACGAATTCCTCAACTCATTAAATTTCTTGTCCAGCCATCTACCAGGTAATCCCTCCTTTGTAAATAACTAGAAGGACTCACCTTCATAAAAGAAAAAACATTATAAAAAAAAACCGAGAAAGACACATGTATCAGCCAAACCAATCATGCTTTGTCGTCTAAGTTGATGCAGCAAACAAATGAAAAGCTTTATTTTTATTCATGGAGTCTTTGAGTTAGAGCGGTCAAAATTGAACCCGACCTAACTAACCAGCCTAACTCATCCGACCCACAACCCGTCTGTAATCCGATTTGATAAAAAGACAACGACCCGAAGCCCACCCGTAACCTGAAATCAATTGACTCGTAATCCAATCAACTCATAACTCGATGAACTCGTTATTCGATCCAACCCATAACTCGTCCCATCTATAACCCGAATGATTCATAACCCAAATAATTCGTAACCGAACCCAACTCGAATAACCCAAGTAATCCGTAACCGAACCCAACTCGAATAACCCGAATAACCCATTTGACCCGAATGCTTGTACAAATATTCAATGTATACATTATTATATTTTTAAATTTACCAAGAACTGTTGTTCTCATAATTATTGAAAATTATTTGTAGAATTGATGGTACAAATTGCGGTTTTTTCTTAAATATTTAATTTTTAAAATAATAATATGTGAAATATATTTTCATTCATTTTTTATTTTATGAAATTCAAAGGATAAATTTTTGAAGATAATAGGAAGAGTTAGACACAAATTCGTATCTCCACCACCCATAACTATATTAAAAAAAATCAACCTTTGAAAATCAATGAAATTCCCAAAATCAACCTTGGATAGTTTATCCTTTTTACTTCATTCTCAATTTTTTACAGATTTTATATATTTTTTATAAATTAATAAATCGACGATTCGAACTTGATGATAATATCATATTTGAGCGAACCGTTGTTCGACCCATGAGTTTTGTTTGAGATATTACCGTTAATATATAAAAAAATTGTGAAGATATATAAGTGAGTGATTCGGAATGATGCTCATAAGTCTTCGTGGAAATGAAGAGACATACATCTAGTTCATACTATATTTAATTAAGATGATTCATTTCGAGATGTATAAGCATATAGTCTACCTTTTTTACTTCATTATCAAATTTTTAATGATTCAATTTTTTATAAATTAGTAAAATAAGTGAAGTTACAATCTCTCACCACAAACAAAAAAATTATAACCAACAACAAAGCTTTTATATACACTATTTTATTTATATTTAGTTTTTATACTAACATAATGGATATTTAATTTGTATGTGTAAAATATTATCATATTATCATATTCTTAAATTTATATCATTACCTACAATTTATATTCATATATTGATAGTTTGTAAAACATTATTTTCTGTCAAGAAGAAAATGATTCAATGGGTTGACCCGAATAACCCATAATCCGATCTGACCGAACCCGAATTAACCCGCAATCCAATAAACCCGTAATTTGATGCACCCGTAACCCGACCCGATCCGTAACCCAATTGACCAGTGACCTGATTGACTCGTCGCCCAATTGACATGCAACCCAATTAAACCCAATCCTAATTGCAACCGACCCGATTGAACTCGCAACCGATTGAACCCGACCAGGTTAGACCCAATCCGAACCCGACCCAACCCGCCCAATTGACACCTCTACTTTGAGTTACAGTGGGTTCCAGGTTCCAAACACTAGGAAATCCAATAACAGGAGTGTCACATCACATACATCAATATTTTGAGTTGCATCAACATCATTTCTGAGTTCACGCACATTATTAATTTGGCTACCGGCGCACGGAAACTCAAACATAGTCCATGTTCTGGCCGGAGCTAAGCTGGCGACAGTAACACAGGATCACCATCGCCACTATCTGCAAAACTACAACTACTACTGGTTTTGTTTGATGAGTGAACTGAACGAAGCCATGATCTCACATATATATATATATATATATATATATATATATATATATATATATATATGATGATTTGGCAAACAGAGAATCTGTAGCAGCCCAACACCGGATTTCTAAACTACAGCTGATCAGGGTGGAGATTCCATGGGTTTTTGCTTTCTGTCAGCTCAGCAGTCTTCACTATGAAAAAGCAAGAGCAAGGGAGAGGGATAGAGAGAGAGCAGAGCAGAGAACAACCATAAACATGGGCTGGGCTTTCGGTTTCCAATGATCCAAGTTTGGGCTGGGCTGAACCTAATAATTGGTCCATCGTGATTACCAAATATTGGGCTGCAACGCCATGATCCAATGGAGTTGTGATATTTTTTTTTGGGAGACTACTACGTTTTTTTATTATTATCATGGGTGGAAAAGTATTTGGTCTTTATATATGGAATTATCGTTGACGAGGAGTCGTCTCTTCATGTCGTGGTCTCCAACTACCCCCCACCAACTCTTTATCAAATGAATTATCAAATCCAACTTGGGCTAACGAGCTAAACCAGGTTGATAATCGCGCTTAAAATAACCAAGTTGATTATTTTTGTTTTGTTTGATGTGAGAACTTGAATGCATTAGTTTCACGTCCATTCTGTGTTTAGTATTCGGTTCGTAGGTCGGTGTAGTAATATGGTAGCTCATATGATGACTAGAAAAATCCTTTCTTTGTACGAGTCGTTTTCTTTGATTTTCAGACCTGACTGAATTTCAGGGATAATTATCTATTTTTTGAATCAATATGAGATTATCTTTTGTAGGAAAAAAAAGAAGAAAAAAAAGAGAAGCAGGTGACAACGTCTTCCGCGGAAGTAACATATGCACTTGGTGCGAATATCATCCTTCAACTGGGATTATTTTGAGGGCTTGGCATTAGCTTGTAGATATACTCAATGTGGAATAGCAAGTCGTCGTGTCAACTTTGAATAATCATGAAAATCTAGTTGTGAATTATTGGTACGACAAATAGCCTGCAAAAACATTGTTTGATTGGAAGATGTTGTTTTCGTGATCCGTCGTCATGGATGACGTGAATTTGTGATTAACAAACAAATATCGCAGCACCTTCTTGGCTCTTGCAGTCTTGCTCCATCCACTACTTTCTTTAAACCTTCAAACCAAACGCCCTCATCTACTACACTACTCCTTGGTTGACTTTTTCTTGCACATTTCTACTTCCCGGCGAACGACCTGAAAATGAAGATCGACGGCGGTGGACGCGATCGCGACGAAGACGGCGATGAACTCGTTCTGGGCCGACCTGCCAAGCGGCAGACAACACTCGTTAGTGAAATTATCACCCGTGGTACTACTCTTTTTCATCCCTCCAACCTCTTCCTGCGCTTCCTCCCCAGATTCATTCGCCCCCATCTGTTCTACCCGCCGTGGCCGTCGTCATCGTCGCGGGACATAGTTCCTCCTTCTCCTTCCTTCACTCCTTCTTCGTCGAGTGTTCTGCCTGCGAAGCACGACGTCTTCATCAGCTTCAGAGGAAGCGACGTTCGCGTCGGCTTCCTGAGCCACCTCAACTCCTTCCTCAAACACCAGAAGAAATTCGCTGTCTACCAAGACGATTCAGATCTCGAAAGAGGAGAGGAGATCACGCCGTCGCTGTTGGAGGCGATCGAGAGATCCGCGTGCTACATCGTGATTTTCTCCCCCAATTACGCCGGTTCACCGTGGTGCTTGGACGAGCTCGTGAGGATCCTTGAGTGCGGTCAACGGTACGGACGGAAGGTAATTCCGGTGTTCTACGGCGGCGTGGATCCTTCTCATGTCGAAAATCAAACTGGAAGCTACCGGAAGCTTCCGAAGGGGGAGACGGTTGGCAAAATTCGGAGTTGGAAAGCTGCTTTGAGTAACGCAGCCGCCATTTCGGGATTCGATTCACGAGATACCAGGTACGCTTTGCGTAAATTTTTCTCGTTTCTTTCATAGCGCAGTATAATTCAATAGAAATAGAACTACTTGATTCGTTTTGCTGAAAAACTATTTCTTTTCTCAGGCCCACAATCCGTAAATATTTCGTTTAATACACGGATATGTACTCGTATATGTTTTATCCGTTTAAAATTTTTGTATTTGTATTATTGTCAAGCCGTTTCATTTATTTTGGTTCATTTGATGACTCCAATATTAAACACGTATAGAACTCGTATAACATGTTTAATATCCGTATCTAATAAATTTGCTAAGTTTACTATTATTTATGTATTTTTAAAAAAATTAAAATAATATATTTGTGACTCTTTGCATACTTTTAAATTTGCAAAGTAAAATACCTGTACGTACGTATTTGTACGTAACTTTTCTCGTAGCGTAGTATCCAATTCGATAGAAATAGAACTACTTAATTTGTTTTGCTAAATAGCTATTTCTTTTTCCCAGACCTGAATCAAAACTAATTGAGGAAATTTATAGAGCTGTGCTACAAGCTCTATCCGCTCAAATGGTACCAACATCATATTCCAATGTGGGTTTGGTGGGAATAGAGAGGAGGATGAATGAGATCGAACAGCGGGTAATTAGTGGGAGTCAAAATTTGACTATAGGATTGTGGGGGACGGGTGGCATCGGGAAGACCACTCTTGCGAAGGCTTTCTATGATAGATTTTCCAGTCAATTCGAAGTTTTGTATTTCTGGAGTGACTTTTCAGACCAATTAAGTGCTTCATCGCATTTGCGTGATGGTTTGCAGAATAATTTCTTCTCTACATTGTTGGGTGATGAGAATGCGGGGAGAATATTTCCGGATTTCAAAGAACATCGGCTTCGTCGTACGAGGGCTTTGGTTGTCATCGATGATGTGGGTGATGATGTTGGAGACATCGGACACTTGAACAATTTGTTTAACGGACGATATTGTGACTTATTTGCACCGGGAAGTATAATTATCCTGACAAGCAGGAACAAACAAGTGCTTAAGAACGTGTGTCATTACGTTTATGAAGTGGCGGCTCTTGATAAACATGAAGCTCTACTGTTATTCTGCCTCCGTGCATTCAAAGAGCATTGTCCTCCAATCGAGTATGAGAAGTGGTCAGAGAGAGCTCTCACTTATGCGGAGGGTAACCCCTTAGCTCTCACTACTCTAGGCTCGCATTTGTATGACAGGGACCAAAACTTTTGGGATATCGAGTTGAGAGCCTTGGAGCGTCACCCAAATCGAAGTCTTGAAAAAGTTTTTCGGAGGATTTATGATGGACTAGGTGAAATAGAGAAAAATGCATTCCTTGATATTGCATGTCTTTATGGTCGATCCAAGGTTTATGTCAAGGAGTTGAAAAGACTATTGGATGGAAACTATGTTGAACATGGTGGGAGTGAAAACCTTATTACTAAATTTGTTGACATGTCTATGTTAACAGCCGTCAATGTTCCTTTTTATTACGTAAAAATGCATGGGTTGCTGGTTGATTTGGGTCGTAGCTTTGTCAATGAAAAGCTCCGACTTGAAAAACGTTCATGGCTGTTTGAAGCTCAAGACATATATAGTTTCTTTAAACAAGACAAGGTACGTGGACAGAGTGAACACTATTCCCAATTCAATGCTAAACTAATGACACATAACCTCTGTTGAGTAATTATTATCTCGTTCACTATAAATGTTGAGTAAATTTTTCATTGGTATTTCTCCCACTAAACAGGGAAGTAAAGTTACCCGAGGCATTCGTTGGGATAAATCCAGTGGTGAGTCAGGGATAGAGGCAATACACATGCAATCTGATGCTTTTGTGAAGTTGGAAAATCTTAGATACCTTTGGATACGTCAATCTGACACAAAATTGGTTCTTTCTAAAGACGGTTTGAGATGCCTACCGAATTCATTGGTAATTCTTAAGTGGAACTCATTCCCAATGAGATGTTTACCATATGAATTTTGTCCGGAGAATCTTACGACACTGTCTTTGCCTTCAAGCAACATAGAACGACTTTGGGACGACATGCAGAATGTGGTTCGTATAAATTTTTTGTGTGAGATATATCTCTTTTATCCATTTGTTTGCTTTTCAATATTTAAGCCTATCTTATCATCGACATGCAGGATTTAAGAAATTTGAAGTTCCTTAATCTAAGCAAATCCATATACTTGAAGAAGTTGCCTGATCTCTCTACGGCTAAAAGACTGGAAACAATCAATCTTCGTTTCTGTGTGAGCTTATTGGAGCTTCCTCTATCGATTTTGCATCTGCCCAAACTGGAAGACCTCGATTTAGAAGGGTGTATCAGCTTGGAGTTGAATGCATTGGGATATTACACAGATGTCAACAAGAACGATGATAGGGCTACTCCTGCCATTTTTCCAAAACTAAATCGATTGAAACTAACCGGCACATCAATTCAAAACCAGAAGTTGGAGGAGCTGGAGAAGTTAACGGGGTGTGGCGAAATTTCGGCCAATGATCAAGAGCTTGTTCATTTATGTGATCTAATTTTTCAGTCGAAGGCTCTTGTAGTTATCCTTTTATCTAACTGCATCTGGCTGAAGGAACTTCCAGAAATCTTGGTGCCCATGGAAGATTTATCACGTCTTCATCTAGATGGGTGCATCAATCTATCACGACTTCCAGATAGCATTTCCAATCTGGTACAATTGAAAGAGCTTAGGTTGCTTCGTACAGCAATCCAAGAGCTGCCAGCCACCATTGGAGATCTCGCATGCTTGGAACAACTGTATCTCCAAGATTGCACAAGTCTCAAACACCTCTGCGGCACCATTCACAAGCTATCCAAATTGTACATCCTCGGGTTGTCAGGTTGCAGCCAACTCAGTCACTTACCGGAGCTTCCTTCATCCTTGACAGAGTTGGACGCATATGGCTGCACCGCACTTCAAACCATGTCAACTAGCGGCTTGAGTAAACATAACTTCTTGATGTGTGAATGGAATTTTGGAAACTGTGGAAAGCTGGATTCAGATGTGTGCAGCATGCTTTTCAACAAGGTACTAGATCTATTCACTCTTTTCAATTTTAGTTGATGCTCGGATATCATTAGATCATATCAAATTCATTTGCAGTTCACTCAAGATGCCTTGGGTACGCGTACGAAAACGAATCATCCTCCATGGCTCTTACTTCCAAGAGGTTGGAATAGTCCTGATGGATGGAGGCCTTCTGGGCTTAATTCAGTGGTGACAGCCACACTTGGTCGCCTTTGGCAGTTGAAGGGACTAATCTATTGTGCTTCATTCCATACCGAAGTTGTCCATCCACCTATCCTTACTAGTGCCTCATTTGCTATGTTCAAAGTTGACTGTCACAATTTGTCTAGCACTGGCGGGGGGGATGTCATAACTGCGAGTTCTTGCGTAGTTCCAATAGATTGTGAAAACCTTTATTCAGAAGATGACCGGGGAAGTAACCTGTTAATATGGTATGATTCTGAGGTTAGCTGGATGAGGGAGGTTTTAGTACCTCTGGAGATCACAGTTACAGATGATGCTACCATTAAATTCGTCATTCAGGCCAAGTGCAGAGCCAGTCTCAAGGGAGGTGGTCCTGTTGAAGTTGAAGTACCAATCATTGTGGAGAATTGTGGGGTAATACCGGTTTACGACAACAGGGAGATAATAATAATAGATGATGACGACAGTTGATCTCCAGAGAGCCTCCTCGAGACAATATTGTTACAGATCACAGGGCAGCTGAATTGATGAAAGGAAATTTTTATGTCGGTATACAATTGGTTGTTCTTTTCTTATTCTAGTCTTCCTGTGTTATAATGAACTCAATTCTATCGCGCTTCAGCGGCAGTTATAAGTACTGGTTGATCGAGCTTACCTTGTTCTCGCTACTGCCAAAACCAGTTTTGGTTCCAACTTCAAATTTCTCCTTTTTAAGTAGTACAGGTAACACAAATCAGAATATTTCATCATCAGTAAGCCGTGCAATAATGTCAAAGCCGCACTTGCTTGGTCCGGAAATGTGAGTATTAATTATGCAGTCCTCTCCACGCCCGACAACATCATAATTATCCCAAACTCGATCAATATGACATAGTCTAACAATTCATATGATTAAGTGAGGATTGACAGACTAATAGTTGTCATAGACAATCGAGGATGAGATCACCTATTCCCCAAGCTGGTATTGCACTAATCGAGTGAATAATAACAACCAATGAGATGACGGACTCATCGAAACAAAAGCAATTGAAATGAAGTGTACGTAATTAAAAGTCCTAACAATTTTAAATTATTATTATTAAATTAAATCTATTAATAGGTCAAGTAACCCAAAGTTTAAAACACTGTTATACCCCCATAATGAGGACAAAATAAATCCAACTTCAATTTTACCGGAAGTTATTATAGAAGGGATTCAAATATGAGATATCCAGGTTAAGAACTAACGGTTTAACCGCTAAACGAAATCCTTGTTTGCATGGATACTAATTTACAATTTATGAATTAAATAAACGTAATAAGTAAGTCTTCCGAATTTCTACAATTTAACAAAACTGTTGACCAGCTAGTCAATGTGCATTATACAAAGGTTTTATACGATCACTTAATTTTACACAAGGGTTTAATCAAATGGGATTCATTTTCTTGACTTAATACATTTATTGTTAAATAGAATACATTTATTATTATTATCTACAATATTCATTATCTCATTAATTTGCATTGCCAAAGGTTCTATGAGAAAAGCTAATTTTATCCGTAACTTGATTTTATTATTAAATCACAAAAATTATGGAAGATTTACTTAGCAGGCTATAATAATTATGTAAATTATGAAGGGATACATATTTCTTATGTATCAACTAAACAAATGTATTACGCAAGTCTTTCTTATTAATTAAGACACTACGTAAAACTTCTAAAAATATCTTACCCAAAATATTTTGAGAATTATTTAATTTTAACTAAAATATTGATAAAATTTTAAATATATCAGTTTCAAGGTTAAAAAACTAGTTATAATTGATTAATTTTAAATTTTATTCTGTAAGAACCCGACTTTTTGTCTTTGTCGTAAATATTAGAATGGCCAACTGAATCCTGCAAAGTAAATTGGAGTTTCAAAATTATATGATGATCACTAGGCGTTTCATTTCGCCGTCAGATTCCAAAATTTCAACTACGACTGAGATTCCCTTGCAATTGCATCATGCACATATGAGACAACTCTTCGAAATAAAAATCATTGTGCGAAGCACAAAACTCGAGAGGAATTGTTGTGGAAGCCACCAGAGCAAGTTTGGGTTTCTGTTCACACAGATGGATCGGTCCGCTTGCCCAACTCAGATGCAGTGGCAGCCTGGCAGGTGGCCTTATCCGCAATCACCTCGGCCAATGCCTTGCTGCCTTCACTTCCAATCTTGGCGAATGCACAATAACAAGGGTTGAATTAAATGAGCTTTACATGGACTTCAAGTAGCTTGGAACAAGAGATTTCGACGGGTACACCTTCATCTTGACTCCCAAGCTGCCATCTAGGTTCTGTCTTCCCGGGAGGGAGGAGATCACAGATATTTTATTCTGGTCCAGAATTTCCAGAAGATGCTTCAACAAAACTGGGAGGTGAAAGTCTCTCACACATTCAGAGAGTGCAACAAGCCAGTTGATTACTTGGCTAATAAAGGTCACTCAACTAGTATAGGTTTCCATGAGTTTGATATTTCAGATCCGGGACTTGCTTTCTGGATTTTGTATGACATTATGGGCATTTCTCAAACCCGTTTAATCTAGTGCCAGGCAGGGTGCCCTTTTAGCACCCCACTTTCTACCAAAAAAAATATGTTTATCCCAACACAACTACCAAACCAACCCACCATCATCATACAACCCACTCAACCATACATATCGATGCAAATCATGTTCCTCGATTCATAAAATCGTTAAAAAAACTGAATTTTTAGCCTGAAAATCATCCAATCCGCTCGGCCGGCGGAATCCCTATTCCTTCACACGGGCTATAACAATTACACGTAAGATCATCTGCACATTCACCAATAATAGTTGTTTCCCCATGATCATATTTCAACTTGCACACGAAGTTGCAGGTTTCTGCTGGGCTGCACAAATGGACTGCATGCGCTTTGCCTATCTGACAAAATGCTCCATCTTCAGTAGTGGTATTGCTCGCCGCCGTTGCCACTTCGTTTCCTGCATAATCGATTCATCGTGAAGTTCATTTCCCACCACAAATGAGGGATAGCTGGAAATGGGATAGAAAGGGACAAAGTGGACTGTGATCTCGACTACTCGGGTACGTATGAAGTCAGTCGATACACGTTCAACTAATAAAAAAAACTATTTTTCAAATAATGCATGAAATAAATTGTAAATTTATTAAATACACAATATGTCTCAAATAACGATACAATCAACCCTTTGGAAACTTATCGATCTAAGTAGTACCAATTTTTAAAGCATTACGAGGTGTGTAACTTCTCACGGGTAATCGCATTCTCAAATCTAAAATTCTTAACTCATAGACAAGGTTTTCGTCTTAACCCCCTAAATTTAAAACCAACCAAAAAGTATTTGAGCCACTACAATCATCGTTGGTGGTGCATTTGAGTGAACGCGATGAAACCATTAATTAAGCTAATATGGGATAGAACCCAGACAATAACATCTGGACTTTAAAGTTTAAAACCTAACCACCCCAAATGGCTGAGAAAGGGATATATTGAACAAATGATAAGTAGAGGTGGAAATCTGAATTCAAGCCACTTAATTAATTAAATTCATCCACTAAAAATCTTTAACTAAACTATTCCACTTAAATCCAAATTCAAAAAGAATATTGAATCGATCCATGGATTGTTGAAAAATTATAGTTTAGTATCAATATTTTTTATAATTTGATATCTAAACTTTAATTTTCAATAAAAATATTTCAACTATTATTAGTGTTTTTATAATATTTACCTGCCATTATATGAATCTTGGTTACAATTACTGAATACAAAGAACACCAGGGGGATAAAAAAGTACAAGTGAATATCAGTTCATAAAACAAGAAGGAACAAACCATAGAAAATTGAAAAAACAATTACAAGAGTAATACTACTAAAAGGAATACTACTAAAAGGAATACATGATATTCAAACATGTCATTCAAGTCCTTATGAATTTTTTTTTAAATATCTCACCAATTTATAAGTAATTTTATTAATTTGGGAGTGATATATAAAATGTAACCCACCCAACTCGACAAAAAAATTACGAGTTATCGGGTTCGGGTCATTCGGATTTCGGGTCATAAAAATTTCTACTTTTCGGGCGGTTTCGGGTCTGGTCAACGGGTAGGGTTGTAATTTGCCACGTCTAAAAAAAACTTTATGAATGAAAAATAGTGATGATAGAATTAGCAATTGAGTTTAACTAATTGAAAGATCGAGTCTAATTAATTGAAAGATCAAGTCTAACTAGTTACAGAAATGTCAAAATAGGATAAATATGAATAGATATGGTAAGAAATAGATAAATAATAGGCCAAGAACGGGGCGGAGCGGGGTATGGCAAGTCGGAAGTAAAAATACCTATGCCCCACCCCATACTACTGTAGGTCTGATAATATACCCGCCCAATCACGAGTCAAGTCGAGTAATACTTACCTGACAAAGCAGGGTTCAAATTATCATTCCTTACCTGTTCCTTCACATGGACTATAGCAATTGCATGTAAGATCATCGTCACATTCACCGATAGTTGTTTCCCCTTGCCCATATTTCGACTTGCACACGAAGTTGCAGGTTTCTGCTGGGCTGCACACAGGGACTGTATGCGCTATTCCTATCTGGCAAAATCCTCCCTCTATTTCAGTGATATTGCTCGTCGCTATTGCCACTCCGTTCCCTGCATATTCAATCCATCAAGAAATTCATTAGCACAAAAAACTTTGGGGATTACTGGAAATAGAAGTAGAAAGTGACAAAGTAGTAAATACAAAGAAAAATATTATAAGGTGTTTACCGACGACGAGAAATGTCAATAAAAAGAGAAGGAAGATGTTGGAACTCTTCATCATAAGCATTTAGTAAAATAGGAACCTACTTTCTTTTGGAAGAGAACTTGTGCTAATATATACTACTCGATATTAGTCTCAAATTACCACGTTGAATGTGCAAAGTCTACAGACCTATTTATATGCAATCAGATGGAGCAAATTATATAGGATATGCATGTATATCAAGTCATTGATGGTATATAGCATATATACAATTTGCATTTATACCAAAATCTATACATAGTATTTAAATTCACCAAATATATATATGGATAGGAAAGAGGGGTTTGCATTTCTTTAGTTGTATCTTCTTATTGGGTTGTTGTTACCTACTTAACAGCTTGCTGGTAGAATCTGTTACCTTTGTTCCCTGATAATAATAACAATCTATATTACCATTATAAAAAAAAATTAGGAAAGTATCTATATTACCATTATAAAAAAAAATTAGGAAAGTGATTGGCGGTACCCTATTTTCTTGAATTACTTGAGTCGTGTCCTCGTCGTATAGACCATGAATTAAACCCCAGGCCACGATTTTCTAATCCCAAACTCAAAGTTCAATTGAAGAGAAAAGAAGAGTTGACCATTGACATTGACCGGAGCTAATCCATGTAAATCTAATGGTCAGATTATCTGGAGCATACCATTCGTCTCCATATATATATAAATAATTTGGTTTTGAAAATAACATGCTTATGTATTTGAAAAACAAATATACTATATTTAATAATAATTTCTCATTGTATATTGGGAAACTATATTTATTGTTTTGTCATTGGAATTTTGGTTTTGAAAATAACATAATTATATATTTGACAAACAAAGATATGGTATATATATCTTAAAAATTATTAAAGAGATTCCAAAAACCTATATTGTCACATTGGAAAATTGTCCACCCTCAAAATTTATTTTCACCATTGAATTTTTTTAATTTTCTCTCTCCTCATCATAACACTCTTATATTTAAGACTGTATTAATATTAATAAATAGATAACTAGTGTATAGTTAAAATATGTCATCATACAAATTAGTTGTACGAAATTAATTTTTTAAATAAATACAATAGTAGTCGGTTGCATCAGTTTTACTAGTTGTCCGCCTTAATGTTTAATTCTGAGAAATGTCGATTGTTTTGAGCTGGTTTACCTTAAGGGAAGTATGGAGAGGTAGCTGCAATTGCTGGAATTTAGACAGCTAAACTATCAGTCCAAGTACTTAGGAATTCCACTAATAGCTTAGAATCTAAGTGCCCATGATTGTAAAGTTTTGGTGGACAGGATTACAAACAGAATTGCAGCTGGATGGAAACTAAAGTTGTTGCACTATGCTGGAAATCTGCAGTTGATTAACTCAATTTTAAGTGGTATGATGCAATACTGGATGAATGTCTTCCTGTTTCCTTTGTTTTAACTTCTCGAACTATGTGTTTGGTTTTCTATTTTTTTTTTTTCTCAAACCGAAAACCATCACGGTTTTGGTTATTGGGAATTCATCTGATTTGATTTTTGATTTTTCATGTGTAGGTTCGGTTAGCCAAACCAAATTGGCAGTTCGGGGGATCGGTTAGCTTGACTACCCCTAAAGGGGTAGTGATTTTTGACACCCCCTTTATGATTGGCCAATTTTATTTCCAATCATTGGCAAGTATTAATTACACGTACCACTCCACTGGTACACGTACCACTCCACTGGTGCGAGCAATCCACAAGGTAGGTTAGAGTGAGAACAATACCAGTGCAATGATATTTTTCATAACAATGATAAACAATAACGGAGCAACAATGCAGTACCACTTCAATGATACAAATACCACTCCACTGGTACACGTACCACTCCACTGGTACACGTACCACTCCACTGGTGCGAGCAATCCACAAGGTAGGTCAGAGGCGATCCCAGGATGGCGGCAGCTGGAGATAGGAGGATGGTGGTGGGGGAAGGCGCTGGAGGGTTTTGGTCGTTTCAGAGTAGAGGAGGGTTCTGGTTAAAATGAAATCAAAATGGAAAGAGGGCCCAAATGGAGAGAGAAGGAGACAAAAAGAAGAAAAAAAGGCAATTAATTGCACATTTGGGGGGAGCTTTTTTCTGATTCCCCATATTCTTTCCCTTTCCAATGTGGGTGAGAGACCCCAAATTACAAGATTAAAAAAAATAAAAAACCAGTTTAATTAATACTTGCCAATGATTGGAAATAAAATTGGCCAATCATAAAGGGGGTGTCAAAAATCTCTACCCCTTTAGGGGTTAGCATAGTATCCTACCCCGCAGTTCGGCTGTTAAAATAGATTGGGTTGTCAACTAGATAGCTTAGCTCAAGAAAAATTTGCAAAAATATTGGATTTGGATTCTTATCTAATTTATGTATGTATTTGGCCTAGTTATTATTCATAAAAATTGAAAACTTCTTCACAATTTTTTTTTAACGCACGGTAAAAAAAAACACATAGGGAGATGGATGTAACTGAACATTTTATTACTGCATCAATAAAATTACAGGAAAATCAAGTGAATATTAATTAGCATGGGCCATAGCAATAACAGTGAATCATATCGCGACATTGACCAATTGCTGAGTCCCCATATCGGAACTGACAATTAATAGTGCAATCATCTCGAATACAATCGCCAAGGTCCCTCGGTATTCCTTTCAAACATATTCCTTTCTGTTTAGTCACGGTGGTCGCCGCCACTACCACTTCATCTTCTGCATATTGAAAGAAGAAATCCCCCAGCATAGCCGATTACTGTGCATCAAGAGAGCTTTTACTGTCCATCTAGACTCATGCGTACTGTTTCAACTCGGCTGCGGATCAGGTGTGGGGAGGTGCAGGGAACTTCTGGTTGGCTGGTGATCGAACTTGATGGTTTTGGTTGTGTTTGGACCTTGATTTATGTTCTGGTTGGCCTTCCTTCTTTTGTCCCAACGATGCGTTGGTCGATCTGTTCCTTTCGTTAGCCCCGAATTGTCCTTATGGCGGTGAGGTGACGTCTTCCTTTCCTTTCAGACTCTTTTGCGCAGCCGATTCTAAGTTGGTAGCGTGGACGTGGCATTTTTTCCACCGTGGGGGTCCTGTCACGACCTTACTCTCGATCGTGCGGCCCTAGCTCTCAATTCCGTTAGAGCGCTAGGCAGCCTTTCTCTCAACTCACTTGAAAGCAAAGAACAAGAACAAAGACAAAGGAAATGGGAGAACTCTCTAGTGTGTATTACTCTCAAAAATGATGGAATGAGTTACAAGTGAGGGAGGTGGCTCCTTATATAGGCCTCTCCACATACAAGGCATCAATGCCCCCTCATAATGGTCCCTCTACATCAATACACCCCATAAAGTCCCCCCATAATGCACTCTAATAATGCTACCCATAATGTAGCCCATAAGTGCACCATTAAGCTCTCATTTAGGTGGAGAATCCTAGGAGCATCTCTATGCTACTAGTCTTCCATGCATGCCACATGTGCTGCTGCCATGTTGTCACCTTGTTGGCGCCATGTCATCTGCCACATGTGACATCCTCCCCCACCTATGCTCGCGACGCCCTCGTCGCGTCCTCTTGATGGAATGCCTCGATCAAGTCCTTGTTCTTCCAAAGCGTGAGCTCTTTCTCCCATGTTGCTTCACTCTCCGGAAGGTTGCGCCACTTGACCAAGTACTCCACAAAGCTTGGATGTACGCCGCGACGAGGAATGACACGACGCGCCATGACTTCTTCGACTTCATGGTCGTGTGTCTTGGTGACGAGTGTTGGTGCGCGCTGCGGCTCCCTTCGCTGCTCGTCCTCCTTGTCTTCGTGGTAAGGTTTGAGTTGGCTCACATGAAAGACCGGATGGATCTCCAAGTGCGTCGGCAGCTCTACCTTGTATACCACATTGCCAATCCTCTTCACGATGGAGAATGGCCCTTCATAGCGGCGAAGCAGTCCCTTGTGCACGTTCTTGAGATGCTTGAAGCGATGAGGGTAGAACTTGACCATCACCATGTCTCCCTCTTCAAACTCCAAGTGCCGCCGCTTCTTGTCCGCCCATTTCTTCATCTTTTTACTAGCGCGGGCTAAGTAAGACTTGGCCATCTCCATCTTCTCGTGCCAACCTTTAGCGAACTTGTAGGCCGCCGGACTGTTGCCTCTATACCCCGTTGCCACCGTCGTAGGTGTCAAAGGTTGCTGCCCCGTCGCCAACTCGAATGGACTTGTGTTGGTCGACTCGCTGCGGTGTAAGTTGTAGGAGAACTGTGCCGTGTCCATCAACTTCACCCAATCTCGTTGGTTTGCACTCACGTAGTGCCGCAAGTACACTTCCAACAAGGCATTCACCCGCTCCGTTTGTCCGTCGCTTTGAGGATGAAATGCCGTCGAGAAGTTCAAGTTTGAGCCCATGATCTTGAACAACTCTCGCCAAAATCGGCCCGTGAAGCGCCCATCTCTGTCGCTCACGATGCTGCTAGGAATGCCCCAATACTTGACCACGTTCTTGAAGAATAGCCGTGCCGCATCCTCCGCCGTTAAGTCTTTTGGCCCAGGAATGAACACTCCATACTTCGAGAATCTGTCCACCACAACCATGATGCAACCGCATCCATCGACTTTGGGGAGTCCGATGATGAAGTCCATGCTCACACTCTCCCATGGTCGTTGAGGCGTGGGCAAGGGCTCTAGCAAGCCTGCCGGGCTTCTCTGCTCCATCTTGTCTTGTTGGCACACAAGACAAGTCTTCACATACATCTCCACGTCGTCTCTCATACGTGGCCAGAAATATGCTTCTTCGATGAGCGCTTGCGTTCTCTCGATGCCGAGATGGCCCGCCCACTTGGAATCATGGCACTCCTTCATGATCTCCTTCCTCAAGTTGGCCCACCTTGGCACGAACACCCGCTCTCCTTTGGTCATGATGAGCCCATCCTTCATCCAAAACCGCCGAGTTTTACCTTGCTCAATGTACTCTGCTACGGTTTTGGCGAAGGGGTCATGGCCAAGGCCTTCAACGATCCGTTCCTTCAAAGGAAACGTGGGCTGGCTGATGCTTGCGGCTGCACTCTTGCGGCTAAGAGCATCGGCAACGGAATTCGCCTTGCCTGGATTGTACTCCATAACGAAGTCGAACTCGGCCAAAAAGTCTTGCCACCTCGCTTGCTTAGGGGTGAGCTTCTTCTGCGTCAGAAAGTAGCTCGTTGCCACGTTGTCCGTCTTCACTACGAACTTTGACCCCAACAAGTAGTGCCTCCATGTGCGCAAGCAATGCACCACGGCTGTCATCTCCTTCTCTTGAACGGTGTATCGCCTCTCCGTCTCGCTGAGCTTCCGAATCTCGAAGGCAATGGGATGCCCTTCTTGCATCAACACGCCCCCAATTGCAAAGTCGGATGCATCGGTCTGCACTTCGTAGGCCAACGTCGGGTTGGGGAGCACGAGCACGGGCTCCTTCATCACCGCTGCTTTCAAGGCCTCGAACGCTTCTTGGCACCTTTCCGACCAATCCCACGCCTTGTTCTTTTTCAAGAGATCCGTCAAGGGTGCTGCAATGTTGGAGTAGCCCTTGATAAACCTCCGATAGTAGTTGGCAAGGCCGAGGAATGACCGCAACTCTGGCACCTTCGTCGGCGGCTCCCATTCTTGGATTGCCTGCACCTTCGCTCCATCCATCTTCAACTTGCCTCCACCAATGACGTGCCCCAAGAATGGAACCTCCGTGGCGGCAAATGTGCACTTCTCCCTCTTGACGTACAACTCGTTGTCGCGAAGGACTTGGAAGACTTGGCGTAGATGCTCGGCATGCTCATCGAGTGTTTTGCTATACACAACGATGTCATCCAAGTAGACCACGACAAACCGGTCCAAGAATGGCTCGAACACTTGATTCATCAAAGTGCAGAACGTGGCTGGTGCGTTGGTGAGACCGAATGGCATCACAAGAAACTCGTAAGAGCCATACCTCGTCACACAAGCTGTCTTTGGCTCGTCGCCCTCTGCTATCCGCACTTGATAGTAGCCCGAGCGAAGATCCAGCTTGGTGAACCACATTGCATCTCCAAGCTGGTCGAACAAGTCGGCAATGTTGGGAATCGGCCACTTGTTCTTCACCGTCAACTTGTTGATGGCTCTATAGTCGATGCACATCCGCAACGACCCTTCCTTCTTCTTTTGGAACAGCACCGGTGCTCCAAAAGGTGACTTCGATGGCCGCATGTAGCCTGCGTCCACCAAGTCCTTGAGTTGCCTCCGCAATTCTTCTAACTCCGGTGGCGACATGCGGTATGGTGCTCGCGAAGGGGGCTTCGCTCCTGGCTCCAACTCGATCTTGTGGTCCACCTCTCTTCTTGGTGGCAGCTTCTTGGGCAACTCCGATGGCATCACATCATCGAACTCTTCGAGGACACCTTCGATGATGGGAGTTGTGATTCCCGTTGAGCCTCCTTCTTCCTCCGTCTTCAAGGACACAAGAAAGGTTGGTTCATTCTTCTTGAACCCCTTCACCACTTGCATGGCCGATAGAGCACTATGGGGACCATCTTCTCTCAAGAGATGAATAGTATGGAACTCCCCTTCCTTCTCCAAGCACATCGTGTTGGAGTTGGGCTTCAAAAGCACTCCCTCCTTGTTGAGGAAGTGGATGCCGAGGATGACTGGGTGATCGTCCATGGTGACGACGGAAAAGTCGATGAAGCCTTCCCACTCGCCAAGCGTTATTGGTACGTTGTGCGCCACTCCATGAATCGGGATGGACTCCGAATTGATTGTCTTGAGCCTCCCTTGCCCCTTCTCGTAGGCAATACCCAGCCGGTTCGCCTCCTCGATGCGAAGAAAGTTGTCCGTGGCACCGGTATCCACCAAGGCTTTTGACTCGCCTTGCATGAATTGCGCCAGAACATAGCACCTCCCCCGCTTGTTCTCCTTGACGTCGGTCTTCGCCGCGCCAAGCTTGCGGATTGAGCCAATCTTGGCCTCCGCCGCCTTGGGCTCCTCCTCTTGAGCTTCCATGGCTGCTAATCTCGCCTTCCTTGGGCAATCTCGCACTCGATGTGGTCCGTCGCAAAGGAAGCAAGTCATGGGTTTTGGCTCGTACCTACCCCCTTTGCTCGAACCACCTTGGTGTTGTTGAGTGCGAGAACCCTCCTTGAAAGGCTTCTGCTGTTCTCCACCTTTGTTGGGCTTCGAACTCTTCTCTCTGCCGCTGCTCTCTTGTCGTTTGTACTCGACAAAAGACTCTGCCGTGGCCATGGCAGTTGCAAGGTCTTGCACTCCTCGACGTTGCATCTCCATCTTGGCCCATGGTTGCAGCCCATCAAGAAAGCCGTGCATGGCCTCCTTGTCCGTGATGTCCGGGATCTCTAGAAGCAGCTTCGAGAATTCTTTCACGTATTCTCGAACTCCACCCCTCTGGGTGAGTCTTCTCAACTTCGAACGGGCTTCAAACTCCACGTTCTCTGGGTAGAACTGCTTCTTGATTTCTCTCTTGAAATCTTCCCACGTTACCATCACGCAAGTACCTCTTTCGACGTCCGCTTCACGTCGCCTCCACCACACCATGGCAACATCAACCAAGTAAAGTGGAGCGGTACGAATCTTTACCTCATCCTCTTGGATGCCGGACGCCTTGAAGTACTGCTCAAGACTCCAAAGGAAGTTCTCTAACTCCCTCGCATTCCGTGAACCTCCGAAGCTCTTCGGTCTTGGAATATCAGCACGTGGGACGGATTGCACCGTGGCTGGTCCGCTAGCCATGGCTCTCTTCACGAGAGTGACCTCACTCTTGAGATCTGCAATCTCCTCCTTCACGCCGACCAGCTCAGCCTGGACTTGCTCTTTCACAACTCCGATAGCGTTGTTCAAGGATGTGGTGATGGTGTTGTTGATGAGGGCCACAAGCTCTTCTCGTAAGCCATCACTACCAATCTCCAAGCTCGACAAACGAGCATTCATACCTTGAAAATCGCTTTCGACTTGGGTGAAGTTTGCTCCCAAATCCTCGATGGCACTAATGTCTTCCGCCAACTTCACCTCCATTCTAGAGACACGCCTCTCTAGAGACGTCATAGGATCACGAGTGCTTGACTTTTCACCCTTTGGTTTGGGATTCTTCACGGTATCCCTTCCACGGTGCCTCTCCGCATCGTCGTGGACTTCTGATCCAGATCCCGTCATTTTTGGTGAGGTTCTTCCTTTCCTTCTGGCTCTAGGTTCAACTTTGCTAGCACAAAGCCGAACCAGGCTCTGATACCACTTGTCACGACCTTACTGTCGATCGTGCGGCCCTAGCTCTCAATTCCGTTAGAGCGCTAGGCAGCCTTTCTCTCAACTCACTTGAAAGCAAAGAACAAGAACAAAGACAAAGGAAATGGGAGAACTCTCTAGTGTGTATTACTCTCAAAAATGATGGAATGAGTTACAAGTGAGGGAGGTGGCTCCTTATATAGGCCTCTCCACATACAAGGCATCAATGCCCCCTCATAATGGTCCCTCTACATCAATACACCCCATAAAGTCCCCCCATAATGCACTCTAATAATGCTACCCATAATGTAGCCCATAAGTGCACCATTAAGCTCTCATTTAGGTGGAGAATCCTAGGAGCATCTCTATGCTACTAGTCTTCCATGCATGCCACATGTGCTGCTGCCATGTTGTCACCTTGTTGGCGCCATGTCATCTGCCACATGTGACAGTCCTGCCTGGGCGTGCTGCCCAACTTCCTCTGCACTTTTCTACTCGATTACCCTTGCCTGACATGGGTGGCCCCTTTTCTGGCTTTGCCCAGGCAATTTACGCATGGAGACTGCTTTTTTTGTCTAGCTCTCTTTCATTGCAAGAAGAAATCCCCCCATTTCATTTTATTCTTCTCAGCTCTTTCATTCTCTTTGTTTCTCTATCTTCTTCTCTCTTTGCTGATTTGTGTTCCTATCTTTTCGATCGAGTTCTTGCTGTTTCGCCGGAATTGAGTTCTTGCTGTTCCGCCGGACTTGGATGCGACGCTATTGTGTCATCTGCAGACGGCCGACAGAGATGTCTCTCTTCGCCTGCGCCTGTTACACATGTGGCTGGCTAAGCCTCCCAATAGCCCCGCTGTTTATTATCACTGCTGCCTTTGGGTTGATCGGACGGTGAGTCCAACGATGCTTTTTTCCCTCCAGTTATTTCCGTTTGCTTATGTGTTTCCGGCAGCTGCCTTTACAAATTTTTAGTTTTTATCACTTGCCATTGGTTATGTAGCCTTTTGTTCTTTGTTTGTGGCTCTGTTTGTTTTCCCTTTCTCTTATTTCTTTGTTTTGCTGTTTATGTAGGGTATATTTGTTTTGCTGTTTATGTAGGGTATGCTTATCCAGGCGATTGCTGATACCACAATGGCAGGCGACAATGATCGATCTCTTTGTGTTGGAACTATCTATATTATAAAGGAATTTGGACTGAATACCGCAAGGAACCTCTATCGTGCTTGCTCATTTAATCTGATTATGAACATAACAAGGACCACAACTTTCCAGGAGTGCACTCTGCCAGCTCTCTACTTTCCCACTGACTCATTTGAGATTTACCCATTCACTGAGCTGCCGACCCACAGCGGGGTTCACCGCATTCTCACAGGTTTTCTCAACTCAATTGTTTGCTTTTGTATTCGACATGGTGTGAATTTCTTCCCTGACGGTTTTTGCCCTCTGCTCCTTTCTAGATGTTATTGGCTGTTTGCACTCCATTAGTGGGATAGATCATCAGCTAACCAACATTGGATCTACATCCAAACAGACCTTGGTTCTTGATAATGGAAAGTATGTGACTATGTGTGTTGGTTGTTATGTGCACCAATATTTTTACCCTTCTTTGTGTTGTTTATCGATTCTTCTTTTCCAAGGGGCCACCGAGTTTCCATCACTCTCTGGAACAGCCTTGCTAGATCCTTGGATCGTGTTGCTCTGATCCAGGCTGATGCCATTGAGCCGGTCATTATCGCTGTCGGTGGCCTGATGGTTGGGAGACAGATAGGTTCCTTTTCTTACCCTTCTCTGTCAACATATTGTTTTTCTTTAGGCATGTTGTTTACTTATTTTTATTCATGGATTGTATTCCTAGGAAGTGATTATACATGTTCGAGCTCATCGGGGACCCGGATTCGGTCAACCCACGCATCTTAGAGGCATACCATCTGACAAATGTGTATGTGATCTTTGTACTCCTTAAGTATGTGGTTTCCTTTTTGTTTCATCCCATCATGTCCTTTGTTATATACCTTACTGGTGATTTTGTTCACTCAAGGTTTGGCGGGCCAAGGAACCCTATTGTAGAGCTCCCGATACAGTTTGCCACACCAGAGGATGCTATCATTGATGCTGAGAACAGGACAAAGACACTTGCTGAGTTGCTTTAACTTCATCACCGCAATGCTTCTATGGTGTGTGTCGCCCTTACTGCCGTTTGTTTCCATTCATGTATGTATGTATATTACAGCTCTTTCATATGTTTTCTCTTGCTGTGCACGCAGAATGGAAAACACTTTTGCAGCGGAACAATAAAATCAGTTGACTCTTGCACCCCATGGTATTATACATCCTGCAACATGTGTAGGAAAAGCTGCTCTATCTTGGAGGATAATTCCTATTGGTGTCCAAAACATTGAAAGATATCTTAGAATCAAGTCACCATTGGGTATGTTCGTTGTTTTTTTTTTTTTTTGCAGTTTGTTGTGCTTTCCAATGGAGTTTTCCCTGTTTTATTGGTCAATGATTGTCAGCATTCCTTTGTAGTTCTTTTGTTCGGTTGGTTGGTTGTGTTTGTTCTAGCCTTTAAATTTTATTTCCCTGTTTCCTTTTCCAGTTATAAGATCCAGCTTATTTTGCGGGATAACACAGGCGAGGCTCCCTTCATAGTGTTTGGTTCATGCAGCAACAATTTGGTCTTTACTTTTGCTCCACTCCTGGCACAAAGATATCCGCATAGGTCAGGTCAGCTGCCACCAGAATTGGATGCCCTTTATGGCCAGCATGTAAAGTTCGAGGCTAAGCTGCCAATGATCGAGCCTAATGGAGTGACAACGGGGGAGTTCAGGGTTCTACGTGTTGTTCCTCAGCAAAATCATCAGATACAGGCAGCTGCACCCCTTTTAATTCATAACACTGTGCATGCTTCCCAGTCTTCTCAGAGCAATAACTACCTATCTGGAGCGTCGATGGGGACTGGAGTTGTGAAGTTGTCAATTGGACATGGTTCGGGATCCTCCCCATCAAGGTTAGGTTTTTTTCCCTCATCAATGTTATGTGTATTTTGTACTGTGTGGTAGCTTCATGGTTTGCCCTTTATAAATGTCTTTCTTTATTGCCAGTTCTGCGAAAGGAAAAGAGAAAGTTTCGGGGCCTTTGTTGTTTGAGAACTGCAAGCCTGCTTTCCAAATTGGTCAGCTGATGCAGGAGTCTCTCGGGTTATATTTTGCCTCATTGCCTATGTACTGTACCTTCTTATTGGTTTGTTAGATATATCTGTATTACGTTGATGACTGAATTGTTTGTTATCCTCCCAGCCAATCTCATGGATCGCTCTCAGTCAATGAAAAGGTCACAAATTCTGGAGCAGGTGTCGTTCATGAGGTCCACCCATCTCTGCCAATTGTCGTGCCATTAGATACTATATCTGCCCTTAAAGAATCTAATGAGCAACCCCCTCTGAACCTGGAAAGCTGATCGCAACTGATGTCGCGGTTCCGGTGAAGGCAATAAGTGACAAATCCATTGACATGGTGAACTATTCAGTGACACCATCCCACCTGCCACATAATCAAAAGTCAGAATTCTTGGGAGCACCTGGACAGGTGTCTTCAAATCTCTCGGATTCAGCTCCTGTCGACTCTGTAACTCCTGAGAGTAAAATCAATGCACCATCGTTGTCAAATCTGCCCATGTCATCATCAGCTCCACCTTTTTCATCGCCATCAGCATCCATGCGAGATTTCTCCCTGACTAAGCTAACAACGTTGGTTGCTGTGGATGCATTATATGGATCTTTTTTTTATTGCTTTTGAATGAAACAGGTTGGCTTCTCCATTGGCTAAGGTCAAGGTGGAAAAGCTGGATGCTTCAGAGGTGGAAAAAAATGGTGCTGGTGCACATGGATCTGCTCTGTTCTCGATTGGGGACTCCGGTTCAATGGAAGAGGCGTCTGCCATGCTCATGGGGTGTGTCGCATTTCCTTCGACCAGAAGAAACAATTTGTAAAATGGAAATGTGCTCCTTTTTCATTACTGGGATTTTGTTCTTCCTGTTCTTTGTGTTCTTTCCATATTATTCCTCAGAATCAGGAGCGTGCAAGGATTGATCCAACAGAGCATATGAATGGATTGATAAAAGTGTTTGTTTATGAAACGACATGGTCTAGGTCGTTCGCTTTAATGAATCACAAAACTCACCATTTAAATTCTTCCTGCCACTGGAAGGGGCCCAAACTAACACCGGCCCAATTAGTTGGTTTAACCATTAAATCTGCCCTTTCCCAAAACAAAAGAATCCAAATGCATCCACACAATAATCTCCACACTAACCCATAACCATATATTATCATGACCATTTCTGCAGTTTAATCAACGAATAAATATGTACAAATAGAAACAAATGAAAATTAACATAAGACTATATATTATTATATAACAATAATAAAACAACATAATCCCATACTTTTATCTCACATCCCAGCGCGGAGCGCGGGCAATGAAAACTAGTTTAATATAAGACCTCGAAATCAATACATTTTCTATGACATCTTAAGACCCCAGAAAGGAAGGAGTCGCGAAATGGAAAAATATAGATTACAACAAGACTCGTCGAATTAATAGAAATATATGAGTTAATTACCGATGATGACGAAAGATACCATTAAGAAGAGAAGGAAGGTATTGGAGTTCTTCATGGTTGTGGATTTAGGAACCTGGGGTTTTTTTTTTAGAGAATAAAATTGTTGTGATTGTGCTATAGCCTATTTAGCACTAGTTACTGCTCAGAATGTTGAATGTATTGAGTCCTCTAGGGGATATATATATAAAATTTAGTCTAAAAAATAACGTAATAATTATGTACTTGACAAACAAAGATATGGTATATATATCTTAAAAATTAATAAAGAGATTCCAAAAACCTAACACACTGTTTGGTATAAATGAATTTCATAAGTTTTTGAGGAATTCATTTTGAAATGAAATCTTGTGTGTTTGGTATTTAAAAGAATTCATTTTCAATTCTAACTTTTGAATTCTACGAAATTGGAACTAGTTATAACAATTTCAAGGAATTGAGATGGAATTTCTAAATGAATTCCACAAGCATAACTAATTATAATAGGATAATATAATTATACTTATTTATTAACTAAATTACTTGCACATATATTATCTTGTGCCAGTTCGTGTAGTTGGAGGAACAACTATGGAGGCTTGTTGTAGTACCCTTACATATTTATTTGTGGTATACCGAATTCTTACTTCTAGTCAAAAAATTCAATTTGGCAGTTGTGTATTATCAAATTCAGGTGAAGTTTTTCCATTTAAATAATGTTCTTTTGTTTTTTGTTACCGGAAGAAATAATAATAGTTATTGGATATTCATATCTAACCGTGATTGGAGAGTGATATATCGGGACAAACCCTCCAGCAATGATGGCTTCTCGGGCGGTTGAGAGAACGAAGGAAGGGATTCAGGACCAGTAAAGAGGGTATGTCGATTGTCGGGAAGCCCTCCAGTACAGGACTTCCGAATTTTAGAGGGCCTTCACCTAATTCTATTAGTAAATTCGATTGTATATTGTATATTGGATTCGTAGCGTATGATATGATTAATTATCAGATCTAGGTGGAGCTTCCACCTATATATGTTAGTATTATATATTGTGTGTTGTATTTGAGAACTAAAGCATTAGGAGCCCTTTATCTTGGTGAAAGCAAAAGCACCGTGGAGATGGTCACCATTTCCAACAGTGAAACCTCAAACTACTTTCAATCGGTGCCTGCAAAATTAGCTACGCAACGCCCTATGCCATTGATCACAAAAATAAATTTCTGCAACGAATTTTTTATATATAAATATTTTGCAACGAATATGGTTGTCGAATTTCTAGATCCATAAAATCGTAATCTCGCAAATACGTCTATGCAAATCATGTTTCTCAATCCATAAAATCGTTTGAAAAAAAAAAGAGGGAGTGAATTTTACTTTTAGACTGAAAAAATCAATCATCCAATCAGCTCCGGCGGAATCCCTATTCCTTCACAGGGGCTATAACAATTACATGTAAGAATTAAGATCATCTCCACATTCACCAATAATAGTTGTTTCCCCATGGTCATATTTCAACATGCACATGAAGTTGCAGGTTTCTGCTGGGTTGCACAAATGGACGGCATGGGGTTTTCCTATTTGACAAAACCCTTAAACCTGTTAATTCCGGTGTTGTGCTAATGAGAAATGATGATCCTTTCAAAGTTCTTGGTATTAGTAAAATTGAAATGTGTCTTCATGATTGGGTTGTCAGAACTCTTTCTAATGTTCGCTATATGTTCCTGACATGAAACAAAATCTTATTTCCTTAGGCACCCTCGAGCCTCTTGGGTGCAGATATGGAGCAGGTGGAGTTCGAGGTTCTCTTGTTTTGATGAAAGCTAACCGCATTGGTATGCTATATGTACTGCAAGGTTCTGTTGTTACAGGTTAACGGATATTTCCACCTCGCAGCTTGATTCGCATAATACTCAATTATGGCATATGCGGCTAGGAAATATGGGTGCAAAGCCAATGACAGTTCTAAGCAAGAGATGACTGTTGGGAAACCAAAATTTTGGGAAACTTGACTTTTGTGAACATTGTATATTCGGGAAGAAGAAAAAATGTCAGTTTCTCTCCTGCTTCCCATAGTTCCAAGGGGGTGCTCGATTATATTCACTCGGATTTATGGTGCCCCTCTAAATTTCCTTCCATAGGAGGTCGTAGATACACGATGGCAATTATTGATGATTTCTCTCGTAAAGTTTGGTTTTATTTCTTACCGCACCAAACTGAAGCCTTCTCTGCATTTAAAAAGTGGAAAGTGCTGGTTGAAACTCAATCAGGAAGGAAAGTTAAGAAGCTTAGAACTTACAATGGATTGGAATTCTGTGAAAATGAGTTTAATGAATTTTGCTCCTCACATGGAATCGGCAACCACAAAACTCTAGTTAAAACACCTCAGCAAAATGGTGTTGCCGAAAGACTTAACATAACAATTTTGGAAAGAACTCGGTGTATGATGTTAAATGCAGGTTTATGGCATAGACGTAATTTATGGGCAGAAGCAGCAGCCACAGTTTGTTATTTAATCAACTGTTCTCCACATAAGTCGTTTTAGTATAAAATTCCAGAAGAAATTTGGACCGGTAAACCTGTTGAATATTCCAAATTGAGAATATTTGGTTACTCATCTTATTATCACCACGTTAATGAGAGTAAGCACTCTTCAAGAACTAAAAGGTGTTTATTTCTGGGATATTTTATGGAGTCTAAACTTGCTATTTTCGTTTTACACATGCATATTAATAATTATCGACTTTGTGACAATAATAGCCAATTTTCATAAACAGACAAAATGTGTGATCCCGTCCACAACTTTAACAGAGCCATTTTAGATGCTGACTGGACTAGCATTTTTGCATACTTGGCAACGCTTAATAGGAAAATATTGCTAGGTGAAAGTAAGTAAATTCATAAGAAATACACAAAATGTCCATATTTTGGGAACTTGTTTGACACAAATTTAGTTACTTTCGTTGAAAAAATTAACGCTATTACAGATTACGTTAGATACATTAACTAAACATTGACAAGGATGTCACTTTGGCGCACACGAGAACGACAATTCGACATGTCATGTCACGTGAAAGCCACATCAAATATTAATTTTCATTTTAAAAGGGTGATATAGATTTGGTTTTTAATTAGGTGTTGTAAAGGAATTTGAAACTGGGACCTCCATGTTCAAGACCACTAGTATTACCATTGGACCAACCCCTGTTCGCCGCATTATATATTAATTAAAAAAATATTTTTATATGTTTCTTTTTATCCGTCCTATTATGATTCAATACTATATTCATTTTTTAGTCTTTGGTTAGCCCGCCAACATTCGCGAGTGCTTGCTTCTTTGATGTTCTGGAAAATATGCTTCCTGCCGCAGTCGTTGCTGGTGGAAGAAGCTGGGATTTCAGTGCTGGTAGAGGTCATTTAGGGCATTTTTCCCTCTCCCCATCGCTTCCGGTTAGCGGTTGAGGGTGTTTCTTATTTTCTCACTATCCAATCCGAATATACCCGATTATAATTTTTTCGGATGAAGTCCGATTATATATACATACAAAATATTGTGCATAAATCATTTAATAGGATATGCTTGTATATAATCATTAATTGTATATACCATGTATACCAAAAAGTATACATGGTATTTAAATTTACCAAATATACATATATATAAAAAAGCGATACATAGTACTTGATTAAATTGAGATATTTTTTGTATTCATTAAATTACTATATTTCAGTTTCCAAAAATATAAATGCGGCCATTTCAAAAAATGAACGCTGGTCATGGTTGTCACGCCGGCCGGCGTGCTACTGGTTGAACCTGGTTTAACCTGTACCGGTCATAAAACCGGTATGACACCACCGGTATAACCGGCATGATCGATATACGAATCTCTAAGTAAAATGATCTTATATTAGTGAATTTATTTGATAAAAAGTAATTTATTATTTATTTTATGTGTTAAAAAGTTAAATGCTGATGTTATTTGTTGGATTCAAGTACAAATATTTAGGTATTGACGTGAAATGTCGTGCTTAAATATGAGTATTTGTAAATTATTTGTAATATTAACCGGCATGAACCGGTACAAACCGGTATGTACCACCGGTCGAACCATTACACTTGCTAAACCGGCACACTGGCACAAACCGGTTTGACAAACTTGACGCTGGCTCACTGATCGACGTGTTGCTCGTTATGGATGGTGACTCTTGTCTCACCCAATACTCCACTGCAAGCTGGCGCGTACAGATCATGAATGTGAAGTTTGGAGAGCGAAAGGTGAATGCGTGTACGAAGGCATTTGGTAAGAAGATCAGCGAGCTGAAGATCGATGTGCACTTTGACCGGCAAAATTTGGTCAGATTAGACGCGCTCTCAAATGAAATAACAATCCATTTTCACATGGTCTTGGTTTTTGATTTTAATCGAGACCAAACTTATAGGATGGTTAATAGCTTTGCTTTTCTATTTTAAATCATTTAGCATGTTATTGGTTTTGGTTTAGGTTAAAACCGATAAAAAAAATTATAGCACTGTAACTAAGCCAATATACCCATCAACATTGTAACAAGCGTTGTGATCACCAAAAGACCCATCTATTTTAAATCATTTAGCATGTTATTGGTTTCCTATCATCATACTTCTTTGGTACTTTTTTACTCCATTTTTGGACTTCCCAAACTATATGTTTGGTTTTTTATTTTTTGGTTTATCCAAACCAAACCGACAAGTCCCTTCATTGTTTTGGTTTTGGTTCTTCTAAATTTTCCTTATTTGGTTTTTTGACGAACTGGCAGCCCTACTGTTAAATAGACTGGGTTATCATTTGTCAACTAAATAGCTAGGCTCGAGGAAATCTGCAGAGATATTGGATTTGGCTTCTTGATCTATATCTCTACTTGGCTTAGTTACTATCCATAAATATTGAGAACTTCTTCGCCAAAAAGAAAAAAAAATAAGTGCATGGTAAAAAAAAAACATAGGAAGAATTGAACATTTTATTACTGCATCAATAAAATTACAGGAAAATCAAGCTAATATTAATTAGCATGGAAAATAGCAAAAACAAAAAAGCTGATTATAACACAAAGCACCTGTTGAGGCCCCATATTCCTTTGTACATTCTGCCTTGCAACTGAATAGAAGACAATCGCCTTCGTAGAACCTCGGTTTTTCGAAACAGATTCCTTTAGCTTCAGTGACCGTCGCCGCCGCCGCCGCCGCCACTTCATCTTCTGCATCTTATAAGAGCTCGAAATCAATACATTCATATGGCATATTAAGACCTCAAAAAGGAGCCGCGAAATGAGAAATATAAAAGGAAAGAAATCGCTGCCTCATTTATGGTACATCTTAAGATTACAACAAGACTCGTCGAATTAAGAGAAATATGATGAGTTATTTACCGATGACGACGACGAAAGATACGAGCAAAAGGAGAAGGAAGATGTTGGAGCTCTTCATGGTTGTGGATTTAATTAGGAACCTGGTTTTCTTTTGGGAGAGAATAATTTGTTGTGATTGTAGTAGTAGCCTATTTAGCACTAGTTAATTACTACTCAGAATGTTGAATGTATTGAGTCCAGAGGGATAGGAGATGTATTTATATATATATAAATTTAGTCTTGAAGATAACGTTATAATTATATATTTGACAAAAAAAAAATATGGTATGTATATCTTAAAAATTAATAAAGAGATTCCAATATCCTATATGTTGTCACATATAGGAAAAAATTGTCCTCCCTGAAAATTTCATATTTTCGCATTGAAAGTTTTAAATTTCCTCTCTCCTTGCCGCAACACTCTTATATTTTTTTTTATATCACAAGAATATTCCCATGCACACACCACTTGAGCGATGGTGAAGTAAGACAAAACCTGGGATTTCACCTACTTGGGCCATTTGGATCCTCTACTAAGATCATTTTTCACATTGAAAATTTTAAATTTTCTCTCTTCTCACGCAAGTACGTACGCAACAGTCTTAAAAGTACCTTAATATTAATAAATACATAATAAGTCTATCCAAACTGGTGTATACTTAAAACATGTCATCTACAAATTAGTTGTACGAAATCATTTTTTTTTAAATAAATACAAACTACTGTTACTCTGAGGAGGGATTTTAGTAGTCCTTTGAAATAAATTGTAAGCAGGTCTCAAACTACATTAAGCTTATAGTTCCTAGTTTGAGCTTCATTCGATGGACTATTAAAAATAGCAACACCAATATTACGGGAGCGATTATGGGGATTACTATTTCATAGCAATCGTCATAGTTACTAAGAAAAAATTGGATATGAAAAAATATTTATTAATTTTCTTATTTTAATAAATTACATTTTAAAAAGTTTGAAAACATATTAATTAAAAAAAAATTATTTCTCTCTTTCTCACTTCTGTTATCTCCAACCAGATCTCTCTTACTATTTTTTCTTAATTTTTTTTTGTTTTTGTTCAGGCATGAATGTCACTACAAAAATAAAATAAGAAAACAATACCAATCCATTAGACAACCCTGTGTGATTACCAAGAATCAGGCGGCTTTTAGTATTAATTATTATTAGTAATTTTTATACTTGGACTAGGAGATGTGTTAGTATTTAATTAATGTTTCTTGCAAGGAAAGAAAGGGAATTCTAGTAGGAAAAGGATAAGGTGAGAGGCTAAAGCCTGGGGTGAGAAGGAAAGGGATTTGGTTGTGTAACTCTATAAATAGAGACATTATCTATGAATAATAGTATGAGAAGATTGGAACCCAAATAACTTTCTTATTGTCTTTTGTTTATTGCGAGATACTTAGTTTCTTTGAACGTTTATTTGAGTTATTTCAACCAATTATTCGATTTCGTTTAAGTTACGTTCTATTTTTGCGTAACAATTGACTATTATTCCAGTATGGTTTAACAAACCTTGCAAGTGAGCAGCATTCATACGGTGAAGCAACTTGTAACACCGATACTGCACTAGTTTAACCTAGGGGTGGCTATACGGTCCGGTCCGGTTAAATTGGACCAAATTGATCCGGACTTAGTCCGGTCTTTTCGGGAATATAAGGACCAAAGATTGGATTGGATACAATTTGGTCTTGACCCGGTCCGGTCCCAATTTTATCTTGATTTTAGGTGTTGGGAGTCTCTTATCCGGTCTTTATCCGGGTTTTTACCTCAAATCTAAACCCGAATATGAGATTGCATTGTTTGCTATCCGGTCCCAATCCGGTCCCGGTCTAAATTATACGGTCCGATTTCCGGTAAAACCGGACCAAATAGCCTGCCCTACTTTAACCAACAGCATTGTAGTATTGGCCCCGAATATAAACAGTAATCGGGAAAGGTATCTCGGCCCAATCATCTGCTGGGCGGAGACATAAAAAGCCCAACACCAAGCCCAAACCTTAATGCAATAGAACACCCAGTACAAACTAAAACCAATGATAAAACTATAAAAGCAAAAGGAAAAAACAATTTGAAAATCACAAGTATCCCTTTCCAGTTCCAGCCGATTGTTGAACTCTCAATCCCGCGTGCTTGCTCTCGTCCTTCGTCTCTCCGATCGAAGCCATGGCAATGAACGCAGGTCTCAGATCCGCCTCGAGGCTCTACGCGGCCTCAGAATATCTCCTGTCTAAATCAGGTTTGGCTCTCCAAGCTAACCCTTTCCCTTTCTCTTATTGCGGAACGTTTGTTTGCGTAGAAATTGCGGGGCCAACTGAGTTGAATCGAATTCGGTAGTCTTGTCTTGCGTTGTCTCGTTTGGGATGGAGAGTTGAAGTTTCGAATTTGGGTTTGATTTCCGGATCTGATCGGCGGTGAGAAAATTTCATTTTGTCTGTCGATTCCCCAGTCCCGTTGTTGATTAGGGTTTGTAAGCTTTTAATTTTATGGTATGTGTGAAGAATGAGTGGAACTCGATTTTTTTGCCTCTTATGGAAGAGCTGAATTTTTTATACGTGGAGGAGGATTTGGAGTTGATTGTAGTGTAACTGAGATGATAGATACAGG
The DNA here is from genome assembly GCA_964030455.1 of Linum trigynum. Lineage (NCBI taxonomy): Eukaryota > Viridiplantae > Streptophyta > Magnoliopsida > Malpighiales > Linaceae > Linum > Linum trigynum. Next base: position 34,645,651 of record OZ034814.1, on the reverse strand, counting down.
AATTGTAAACATCAATTTGGAAATGATGGTATGTTGCAGTCGAATGCTGTAAGAAGTAATCGTTGGTTAATTTGAGTGTGTCTTTGATAAATGATACGTGAAATGTCACCCTAGAAGTGCTTAGAAAATGGGGCTGACTTTTCTGTTTTTTCAGTGTTTGTTCTTCTGTTTGTTCAGGGTGATGGTCTAAATTGAATATCTTTATTTACTAATCTCTGTTTTACTTTGTTGCTAGTAGTTTATTGAGCGGTTTCCTTTTCTTGGTGAACAGGTTTCCTCTTCCTTAGGCTATGAAATCACAAATCTATGTATTGTCGATTAGCTTTTGGGTAGTCATGGAAATCAGCATCTAGCATTTTCTGGCTCTAGCAGCTAGAGTCACATTCATTTGACTGTTAATTGTGAAGTTCATTTGCTTCAAGTTCTCTCATGACTTTGTAAATTTTCTAACTTTAACCAACTCCTGCATCTAGGTTCCTCCGTCGCCAGATACCCATTGCTTGCAAAACACGTTACCTCATATCACCTGTTCCGCTTTTCTTTTTGGATTATTTGAGAATCTTATCTTTACCAGGGTACTAAGTGTTGTATCGCCTCGTGGTTATTATATCAGATTGCTTTTGTGACCTGGAGCTGTGTTTCTTCAGCAAATTATTTATCTTACCCCAACTGAAAGCAAAACATTTGTGATTTCTTGTGGCAGTGAACAGGAGTTTCCACTCGACAGGTGTGAAGAGGATGGGAGGTCATGGCCACGATGAACCATTCTATCTTCACGCCAAGCACATGTACAACTTGGATAGGATGAAGTATCAGAAAATTAAAATGCCTCTTGCTGTCCTGACTGCCTTCTCCATCGGCGTGGGAGTTCCCGTATATGCTGTCATTTTCCAGCAAAAGAAGACTGCTTCAGCTTGAAGCCTGCAACTGGTGGCTTCATGTGCGATTTCCAGACCAAAGTTTGGAAAGACTTTTTTGCTGGATTCCTAGTATGATTAACTACTCCCAGTGGAGTTGAATTACAGTTCTCTTGATTGTGTTTCATTTTCGTTGTTAGGGTTATTGTCAAGTGCATTCTGTAATAAAGATCGACCAGTTACAGAAAATCTCGAATATCTCTATGATGGTTGTGCACAAACTGAGCTTCGCTCCTTCCAGCAAATGCATCAAGGATAGAGTTCCATGAGATCAAGTCTCTCCTATCGGTCACGTAAAATATTCGATGTGCTGCTTTCACGTCATCGCATTTTGCATAAAAGTCCATCAATGCATTGGCAACAGCCAACAGATGTATCCTCACACAAGAAGGGGTTCCTGAGAACATAGCCATGGATCTCTCTCCCGTGTCTCGGGTCCTTCAATCGTGCACAGGCTGGAAGCACGCTATCAAATGTGACTGAATCTGGCCTGAGAGTGTCTAGATCAAGCATTTGATCAAACACTCCCAAGGCGTTTGGCCACTTGCGATTCGATGCATACCATCCTGTAAAACAGCAACTCAGCTGGCTCTATCAGTCCAACTCTCAAGTAAAAGCTCACCAGAGCATTATAAATCGGAGACATCTCTTGCATCAACCTAAATAGCCTGAATGCATCGCTCATCAACTTGTTCTCAGAAAACACAGCAATAACCTCGTTCCACGAAACAACACCTTTGGCAATTATGCTATCAAACGCAGCACAGGCATCAGTACTAACTAGTCCCAATTTCGCATACATTGATACCATAGCATTTCCAGCAAGTGTATGTGTTTCCAAACCAGATTTGATTGCATAGCAATGAACATTCCTACCTGCATATAGATCTCCCAAGCGAGCACGATCGAAAAAGTTAGACGTCTGAGGACTTTAAGTAAAAGAAGTTAAAGTTGAAGGATCACGATCGAAAAAGTACATTTTAAGTTCCTATTTGGGTATTTCCTAGCGCGGAAGCTATTGACCCGACCCGAACGACCTTTTCCCAACGGTTTTCCGATACTCCTTTTTCTCTCTCCGCCGCTGCATTTTCGAGCCACAACGACGACCACGGCGATTTAGCCCGATTTCCCTTATCCCTTTCGTATTTCGTTTGTATTCTTCTCGGTCAGATTCCGTTTTCCGGCGATATCCATGGCGATATCGGAGAATTCGAAATCCAACAATCCGGCGGCTTACGTTGGCACGTCAGCAAAAATCCATCCTTCCAATGACTTCGAGATCAATCCTCAGGATTACTCCCTCGAAAAGTTCAAGCTCTACGAGACCAGACAGGTTTGCGGCTGAAACTTTCTCTTCCCCATTTCATTCTTCGTGCCGTAGTTTTTGCTTTTGAGATTTTGCGGTCGCCTAGTTGAATTATGGATGAGATTATGATCAGAAGGCATTGGGAGAATGAGATTGGCTTGTGGTGGTAGATATGGTGCATTCAGAGATGGATAATTAGCTGGTTATGGTTCAACTGTAATCGAATTGGACGGGTATGTTTGACTTCTGGGGAAATGTAATTAGAGGAAATTGGAGAGAATCATGTATAATTGCAATTTGCCTGAGAATTTGGTTAAAGTGGACTTGATACTTGAGGGGTTACTTTCATTGATTTCCGAATCATTGCAGAGTTTGTTAGAGACTCCTGTGAATTCTAATACTAGTTGCTTAACTCAGATTTTACTAAAAAAAAAAATTTATCAGGAACAAGAGCACTTGAAAGTTAGTTAGTGGGCATGTTTGCTCATTTTACGTTGTGGTATACTGGTATTGCATGTATTTTGGATTCCTTTTCCTTCATCAATTGAAAGTAAGGCCGGGCAATTGAGTAGTCGTTACGATTGTGATGAGTCGCCTATCATTGGGGGTTGTTAATGATATTCTAAAGAATTCTGTTCTTGATTTACATACCTCTTAACTTGGTTGTATTATCACTTCTTCTGATCCTTGTATCTGAAATTGAGCTGGACAAGAAGATGCATATCTTTTACAATTTGGTTATGGTGCTATAATTCACTGGAGTTTGTGAAACTGTGCATTCGTTTGTGTTTGTTTAAGCAGAGGTTTTACTTAATTGGGAGCGATAGGAACAAGAGATTCTTTCGGGTGTTAAAGGTTGATCGTTCGGAGCCATCTGATCTCAATATTAGTGAAGACCCTGTAGTTTATTCCCCACAAGAAATGAAGAGCTTGCTTCAGCGGATTGCTGAAGGAAATCGCTCGACTGGTGGCCTAACTTTTGTGGCAAAGGTTTACGGAATTGCAGGTTCACTTTATAAGCAATATTTATTTCAACCTTTCCAAGACATGATGATTGTCATGTTAATGCTCCCTGTTCTCTTTTTCAGGTTGTATAAAGTTTCTGGAGTCTTATTATTTGATTTTGGTCACCAAGCGTCGGCAGATAGGTTGCATATGCGGCCATGCAATATATGGTATAGACGAAAGCCAATTGATTACAGTCCCTCATGTTTCTATTCAGACTGATATTGCACATTCTAAAACTGAGCTAAGGTACTTCCTCTTACTCTTTTTCTTCTGCTTAAGCTATCCCCGTCTCCTTAGAGAGAGTGCTTGTGGAACGACTGTCAGAGTTTAGCGTTATTGTGATCTAGTGCAGGTACAAGAAACTGTTGTCCAGTGTCGATTTGACCAAGGATTTCTTCTTCAGCTATACATATCCGATAATGCAATGTTTGCAGAAGAATGTATCTTCTGCAAGCGAAGTGAAGATGTCGTATGATGACATATTTGTGTGGAATGAGTACTTAACACGACCTATCCGGATCAGATGCAGTAATACTATTTGGACAATTGCTTTGGTCCATGGACACTTCAAGCAGGTTTGCAGTTATTTTCTCTACCCATCTATATGCGCAGTAGAACTTGTTACTGTTGGTAACTATCAACCATGTTATATATGTACTCGGCACCATCTGAGCTGTATGTTTTATAGTAAGGGTGCTATATGAGCTGTATCTGTATGTTTTTGGACCATAATCAAACTTTACTCTCTTGTAATGTAGATAATGTTGAACTTTTTGCTGTTTTACTTCATCAAAATTTGCTGAATATGGTTGTGCACATGCAACATTCCAGTGCTGGAGATACTAACGGAATTTTGGCACCAGCAACCTGATGTATACTTTAGGAGCTTTTGCGGTTTACTGTCCTCATCCTGATCGGGGTTATGATGTTGATTTAAGATATTCAACATATGTGCTTCTGAATTTTGATAACTTTTGTCGCTCATGATTGCAGACAAGACTGTCCATCTTTGGCAGGGACTTCAGTGTATCTTTGGTTTCCAGACGGTCTCGTCATTTTGCAGGGACTCGGTATGCATTGTTTTTAATTTATGATGTATTATTTACTACCTTGCCATTACAATCCTTCTATGTGCTATCTAATTTTAGGGATTTTGAAGCTTGTGCAAAGCTGCTTTCTAGTTTCTATGCTCACTTTTTATTCTAGTTTCCTTGTTTTCCAATAATCGGATGTCCGCGAAGGGTCTTTTTTTTCCATAATTAAAATGCATTACTCTATTACACTTGAAGCTGTATTCTAAGAACAGTACTCTAATTTCAAGTCATGTTATGAAATATTCCTTTATGAGATTTTCTCCCGAATGTTCAGTTGAAGCCGTTCTGCTGGTTTTATTTATGACATTGACAAACAGTATTTGATGGGTGCATTTGGATGCTAAGAAGGATTTTTTTTTTTCATAGCCCTTGTGTTATAGTTATGCTCCTGCACTTGTGACAATATAGTGGCATGCATTCGCGACAGCTGCTGCACTTCATACTCTCTCAGTTTTCACTTGACCTGTTTGCTCGTGTTAACCCCTAGCCCCTTGGTGTATCTTATCCGTACTTTCTGCTGCATGAATTTTTTTGTTCTCTCTTTTGCTTGGACAGTAGAGTCTGCCTTTTGTTTTTGTGTTTATACTGAACTTACTTGTAATATCTAGCTTTTGTAAGTATTCAGTTTTTATGATCCTATTGATTTGCTAGGGTTTGTATGACTAAGATGAATTGGATAGAACATGTTGACATGTATTCAACGCCATCTACTTGGACAAGTGTTTGCCTGAAACATGTTTGAACTCTTTAATTGAGTGTTTGCTATTCAGAATTGAAATGACTTTGCAAATTTCAATGCTTAAATTGGCAGTTACCTGAAAAGAGGAGTGAATGATTGGGGAAGGGTAGCAAATGATGTGGAAACAGAACAAATTATCCTGGATGAAGAGGCTGGATCGTGCAAGGGGAAAATGAGCTCGGTAGTGCAAATGCGTGGATCTATACCCCTTTTCTGGTCACAAGAAGCATCAAGATTTAGTCCTAAACCTGACATTGTCTGTAAGAACTTCTCTTTTAGCTTTTCTTTGCATTGTATGTATTACATACCCTATCTTTCTCCATTTTGTAAGAGCATTCCAATTATTCATTTTGCAATAGTGCAAAGGTATGATCCAACATATGAAGCAACGAAACTGCATTTTGAAGACCTGATGAAGAGATATGGCAATCCAATCATCGTTCTGAATTTAATTAAGGTATCCCATTTGGTCAAGTGCTATCAAATGCTGAATTTGTATGGTTGTTCTGCTGTAATTTTGTAAAAAAACCCATCAAAATGCTTAATTTTGCAGACTGTTGAGAAGAGGCCTAGAGAAATGATGCTTAGGAGGGAGTTTGCAAATGCTGTTGGATATTTGAACACAATTCTTCCAGAGGAAAGCCATCTGAAATTCATACACTGGGACTTCCACAAATTTGCCAAGACGTAAGAAAATGTCTCCGGTAGGTCAATTTCATAGTTTAGGGGATTTGTCTGACATTTTGGCTGCGTTTTTCTTTTCCAAAAGCAAGTCAGCCAACGTTTTAGCTGTTTTGGGCGCTGTAGCAAGGGAAGCACTGGATTTGACTGACTTCTATTATAGTGGTAAAACAGCTGTTGTCAAGAGGAGAACCACTGCATTGAGCAGAACAAGCACTGCAAGGTAATTCTTGTACTTCTGATGCTTGTATCCTGGATTTTAAGAGCGCAAAAGTTTGAAAGAGTTAAGTAAAAGCGTGAATATTGATTGAAAACTTGGTTATTTGATTGACTAGAGGCAACAACTAGTTGTATCAGCCATAGTCTTTTTATCTCAGGTCAGAAGAGCATACATGTTTCAAAAGTTGTGTGGAACTAGCATGCCTAAGAATGAATCGTGAATTTTATGTTCTGTTCAACTTCATTCTTTCAGTTGTTGTAGCAGCTGTATATGCTTCTTCATTTGTAAAGAATACTAGCCTTTGGGAAGAATATTTAATTCCTCCAACACCCCCTCCCCTCCAAATAAAACCCCCAGACCCTAGAAAAAATGTTCCAAAGTTTTATTACCAAATATTTCTTGATATTATACAGATTAATAGAGTGACAGGCCTCATATTATACAAAAGTTGTGCGAGACTTATTTCAAGAGGAACGAGACATTTTTCATCTTCCTCTTGTCCTCAATTCTTTTACAGGGATGCTTCACTTAGAGATCTCAGAACTAGCTCTGGTGAGCTTGTACGGGTTGCGAGCAGTAATGAGATCTTGAACTCCATCCTTAATCGAGATAGAGATCCCACTCCTCCTCTTCATGGCAACCAAGGCAATCCCAACTTGGAAGGACCACGTTTCCAAAGTGGAGTTCTTCGTACTAATTGCATCGACTGCTTGGACCGCACCAACGTTGCCCAATATGCTTATGGTTTAGCAGCATTAGGACGACAACTTCATGCGATGAATCTCACGGATGTGCCCAAAGTGGATGCTGATAGTTCCATTGCCGCAGCTCTCATGGATATGTATCAGAGTATGGGAGACGCTCTTGCACAGCAATATGGTGGCTCAGCTGCGCACAACACTGTATCTATTCTTAAATCTGATATTTTTTACTTGTTGATTGATTCTGATTCTTTTCTCGTCCTTCAACTCTGTCATTGTATATTTCAGGTTTTCCCCGAGAGGCAAGGGAAGTGGAAAGCTACAACTCAATCTAGAGAGTTTATTAAATCAATCAAGAGATATTACAGCAATGCTTATACTGATGGTGAAAAGCAGGATGCGATAAACTTGTATGTGTGCTTTCCTCTGCACTTCGAAACTATACTATAACATCTAGTAAAGTTCTTTCAATGGTTCCTATTCTATTTCACCAGGTTCCTTGGTTACTTCCGGCCACAAGAAGGTAGACCGGCTCTCTGGGAGTTAGATACCGACTACTATCTTCACATTGCAGCTGTTGGAGATGACCCTGTGGAGAATGGGTTAGCAGAGAGACAAAACTTTGCAGTTCCGGTTCTTCAGTTTTCATAATTTTCCCACTTGACTAAATTATACCAACTGCATTTGCAGCATTGGAACAATTAATCTGGGACCTGGAGTAGGATTGAACCTTGCTCCCATTCCTGCTTGCAAGGAAGACTTTTCCCGAATGAAGTTGACATCATTCGATAGGTTAATCGAGAGGACATGCAGTTCGATAAGAGAAGTTAGATTGTCGAGTGAACCTGATCCACGACCAGGAGGCTATGGCTCTGGAACCTCAGGCGTTGCACCTGATGCAGCGTAAGGATCCCTAACATAAAATTTTCCCTATGGGCCGGGGTTAACAGTTACCTGGTGACCATATAATACAAACGGTTTCGGTTTTAAGTATCTGGTTTCAGTTATTGATTCCTTAATAGGTTTTATGCTTCTGGTTCGGTAAAGCCGTTACTCACCTATGATATAACACACGTTCTGACCCCATTTGTGCAGTGAAATCCAGCTTAAAAGTCCAAATTGGCTCTTCGGCCAGAGGAAATATGAAGGGACGACTGCCAAGGAAGCCGAGCTAGAAACCGAAAATGAAGGCGATGAAGACGGTGGCATTGGCACTCTATGTGATATAAATTGGCTGTCTTCCAGTGATGCGAATGAACAAGATGTCTTCCAAAGGTAAACATTATTTGAACGAGCATTTTTCCCGTCATCGCCCACATTATGCAGAATGTTGAAATCTACCATCTACTCGTCTATACAGATACCTCGAAATGACCTCTGTTGATGAAGCCACGGGGTGGTACGGTGGCTCACTGCTGGCTGATCAAGACGAAAACAGTGAGATATATAAACATTATGCTGAATTATGTCAGGTAATAAATTCTGGAAAACTCCCAGTTTCGTCACTGTACTTCGATTCTAACTAGTTTTTCGTTGGAATTTGAAATAACAAACATAACAATCACTTCGTTAATCTCCGCCCAAATTGTTCATATTAGTCAGCCAACCCAACTGAACTAATAATAGGAAGGCCATGTACACCCTAACTGTACTTTGATTCCTTCTGCTTTGAACGTATCTCCTTTTAGCATTTAAGTGTTTGGATTCATCGGATACAGGGCCCTGCGAGGGATCTCTTCCACCACGATCCAGAACTGGAGCAGCATTACACTGACGTTCTACGCATGAACGCCATCGATGTAGTGGACAATGCTTCGGTTGAAGCCGAGATGGAAGCAGCTCTGAACGATTACAATGAAATCGGTCGCGACCTTGGGATACTGCCGATGTCGTGTAAGCCCTTTGCGGATGATCCCAGTTGGCTGACCAGGTTGATCCTTGGGGAGGGGAAAGCTGAAAGGGTGTGAAAAATCTGTGAATGAGTAAATTGAGTCAAGTAAATTCTCCCTCGTTGCTTCTTCTCTTGTCTTTGTTTCCTGAAAAATATGTATTCATTTGTCTCCCACACTGATAGCTGATAAGTTTGTGTCTGTTGTTAATCTTGCTTGAAATTCTTCGGATTACAGTGAGTTGAAAGTGCGATATGAAAGATGAAGTATATTCTCTGTAACACTATTGTACGTAGTCATTGAAGTGTAAAACAGATGAGAGGTTCACTGGATTAAAATAGGTGATGAGCTTTTTTGGGAAATAATTTTGTCAAAGTGTGAGTGTAGACTTGTGAGATTTTGTGTTGTTGCTATCGGTCGCTATTCTAAATGTCAAATGTACATTTTTCCCGTTATGAGTTATGTGACTATAATAAAAAAAAATTGAAACTCAATGAGATGAAGTCATACGGATCGTGTGGTAAGAACAAGGTTGTCAAACCGATTTATGCCAGTGTGCCGGTTTAGCAAGTGGAATGGTTCAACCGGTGGCACATACCGGTTTGTGCTGGTTAATGCCGGTCAATATTACAAATAAAATTATAAATAAACATGACATTTAATGTCAATACCTAAACATTTATATTTGAATCCAACAAATAACATCAATATCTAACTTTTATACTCATAAAATAAATAATAAAATAATTTTTATCAATTAAATTCTCTAAAATAAGATCATTTTACTTAGAGATTCGTATATCGATCATGCCGGTTATATCGGTGGTGTCACGCCAATTTTATGACCGGTACCGGTTGAACCCGGTACAACCGGTGGCACGTCGGCCGGCGTGACAACCATGGGTAAGAATGTAAGATTATATAATGGATAGTTTGGAGATGAATATATTTTGAAAATTTTCAAACACAAAAGTACACCATGGGCAATAAAAAGTTAATAAGATTCATCTTTTTATTTTTACATAAGATGTGATTCTAGCTATGTCACGTATTAGTTTTATAAATCTATAAAATAATGTCTTCCCTGAACAATAAATTCCATTGTCGTCCAGCGGTTAGGATATCTGGCTTTCACCCAGGAGACCCGGGTTCGATTCCCGGCAATGGAACTTTTTTAACTACCCCAATATATTTTTTTTTATTATATAATTTTCCCACCGTCCTTGAATATTCTACTCTGTTTGCAACAGAGAAGAACAGTCAGCCGTCAGGACACCCAGCCGCTTCACAAACTCGTCCAAAACCAGTACGTGTCGCAATTGCCAACTGAATCAAACCATTTATAATCATCATACATCAACCAAACAAGTCAACAACGATCCCAAAAGGCACCAAAAGCTTCACCTCTGCCTCCAGTTCTGCTCCCATGGTGGAAGATGACCACAACGACGAGCTCTACGCGATGCAGCTCGCCACCGCCTCGGTCTTACCCATGGCGCTGAAAGCCGCCATCGAGCTCGGCGTGTTCGACATCATCAGCTCCGCCGGCTCCACCGCTTCCCTCTCCCCTGCCCAAATCGCCTCCCAACTTGCCGCTTCTACCACTGGTAGCAGCTCCTCTGCCGCTGCTGATGTCGGCCAGAGGCTTGATCCGATCCTCCACCTCCTGGCTTCCCACTCTGTCCTCACTTCTTGTCCTACTAAAACCCGCGGTGATGGGTTCCCCAGATCGTACGGCCTGGCTCCCGTGGCGAAATTCTTCCTCAAGGATCATGGGAAAGGTAGCAGCAGTGAAGGCAAGAGAAGAGGGTCTCTGGCTCCCTTCGTGTCCTTGGTCCAGGACAGAGTCATTCTCGATTCCTGGTAAGGGGAAAGTCCATCTGTTTATTGCTCGTTCTAGTATGTTCTATTTCTATAACTAGTACAAAATTCTACCTAGTGGATAAATTAAACAAAAACAGCAATCGGATCGGAGAATGCGATTGCAATATTAAGACGAAACTGTCCAAAGCGAAGGAAGCTCAAATTGATGTAACATCAAACACATTGATCCGGAAGTGACAAGGAGAGCAACAAAAGTTCACCGAACCGCGCCTAATTGACACCAACGCTTAAGATTCCCTTCTACTTTAGGATCCCATAGTAATGTTAGTGTTGTGGTATATGATTAGAGCTGTCAATTTGATTTTGGCTTTTTGATTTTAACCGAAACCAAACCATTAAAAAGATAATGGTTTTGGTTTTTCGGTTTTAAACCATTTAGCATATGAATGGTTTTGGTTTCGGTTAAAACCGAAAAACCAATAAAAAACCAAAAATCCGATAAGGACCCCCTGTTTTCTTGAAAGACTCCTGGTTTCTTTGAAGTCAACAATGTTTTTGGTTTTTGGTTTATCAAAACCATTAAGGAGCTTATCGGTTTATGGTTATCCAAAAACCGCTAAGCCTCTTAATGGTTTTGGTTTTTGTGAATATGCCTAATTTGGTTTTTGGTTTTCATGCTAATGGTTTGGTTTGGTTTGGTTTTGGTTATCCAAATTGACAGCCCTATATGTGATCCACGATTGAACATCTCCCAACAATTCGAGTTATTGAGAGCAACTGAGTCTTGACATGGTATCAGAGCCTTATGTGACCGAGAAGTCTTGTGTTCGATTCCCGGTGACCCCCATTTGTTAAGCACATGGTATTCTTGTCTTCAAATCTGTGCAAACTTCAAGCCCTTGTGAGTGGTTTTCGTTTGAGGGAGCGTGTTAATGTTGTGGTATATGATCGACGATTGAACTTCTCCCAACAACTCGAATTATTGAGAGCAACTGGTTCTTGACAAGTAACAACAAACATCGGTACCATTATGCAAATTAGGACCTCTTACACCTTCCTTGCCCTTGTTAATGGCCTTTGCCCTTTCGTGCAATTCCAGACTTCCCAAATGTCCAATTGTTGGAACTATCCTATTGAGATTGGTATTGATATTAATTCCAATACATGCTATCAGCACTTAAATGCTATAGGATCTCTCATTGGATATCTTCTGGTAATTCCGACTTTTATGTGTGGTGAAAGGATGCACTTGAAGGATTGGGTGATGGAAGGTGGCGGGACACCGTTCTACAAGGCTCATGGAATGAACGGCATGGAGTACATGAACAAGGATCCAAGGTTCAAGGATGTGTTTGCCTCCTCCAATTCAGAGCTCAGCCCTCTTGTCACGGAGGCGGTGGTGGACAGCTACTGTGAAGAGCAGCAAGGTTTTGCAGGTGTGAAGTCACTGGTGGACGTTGGTGGTGGTGATGGTTCGACCATACATCGGATACTCTCCAGGGTCCCGACGATCGTCAAGGCTATCAACTTCGATCTGCCTACCGTCGTCCAGAAGTCTCCATCATTTCCAGGTGAATTCTAGAAAAAACCCAGATCACATTTCCATGTGTTCTGATGAGATGGTGCATTTGATATTTGGTTGTGTGATGTTATTGCAGGTGTGGAGCATGTGGCAGGGGATATGTTTGAAAGTGTCCCACAAGGAGATGCCGTCTTCATCAAGGTAAAACCGAGTCAGTACGTCTTTAACAATTCCTATATCCAACAAATAACAATAGCTATGGTAATATTCAAACCCAAATCCGACAACCAATTTGATAAAAAAAAAAAGGTATTAATTGATGAATCTGATTCGTCGAAATGTAGCAGCGAAATACATCTAACGGGCAAATCAATATATGGTACTATTTTCTATGCACTAATAAACCCATCTGCCAAAATTTCTGGTGATTTGGTTCAATTCAGTGGGTTGTGCACATGGTGGATGATGAGCAGTGCCTGAAACTACTCAAGAACTGCCACCAATCTACACCAGAGAAGGGCAAAGTGGTGATTGTGGAGGTTGTCATCCCAGAGACCTCTGAAACTAATGTTGCTGCAAAAGCCTTGCTACAGTTCAACCTCTATAGAAATGGGGTGAAACCTCATGGCAAGGAGAGGACTCTCAGAGAACTGGAGAGCTTGGCTGGGCAAGCTGGATTTGCTCGTGTTCGAGTCGCCTGTAGTGCGTACAACTTCTCCGTCGTCGAGTTGCTCAAACTGTGTGATGCACCTGCTTAGCTGAAAATTTTCTTTAGTGGTTGTTAGTTCATCACCCAAGGGATTGTTTTTTTATTTTTTGGATAATGATAGTTCAATAAGGGATTGTTGAAATGGATTCATTTAAATTGAGTGGATGAATTGTTATGCGCACAATAGATGGAGTCTTGTTGTTGTACTTTTGTCACTAGCAATATTGTGAACCCTCCTTCACCAATCCTTTTTCAAAATGATGTTTGTTCAAAAGTTTTGCATGGTAGATTGTATCATTCTATGTTTTTCCCTTTTTTTTTTGTCTCTTTAATCATTTTGCCTTAATAACCCCTCTCTCTTATATTTTGTCTCTTTAAACATGCATATTCCTACGATGCATTAGCAATTACCTGACTTTTCATAATGTAGTGGTATACATATATGTCTTTCGTACTCTTGATCTAATAAGAAGATCAAGTTAACAAAAATATTACATTTGATTAAATTGTTATGTAATAACCCATTAACCATACAAAACCTTTATAAAATAGTGTATAAATTTTTTGAAAGTTTTATGTAATGTATTTGTAATTACATAACTTTTATAAAATAGTGGTGCACAAATTTTCGTACTTTGTGATCTAATAATGAAATCAAGTTAAGAAAATAAAAAAAATTGATTAAATAGGTATATAAAAAATAACTTATCTTACCGTACACTAGTAATGTAATGCAAATAATAAAGAGACAATGGTGAAGATCAAGTTAAGAGAATTAAGAAAATATAAAATTTGATTAAATTTATGTGTAAAAAATAATATTTGTAATTACGTAGAATAGTTTTACACAAATAGTTCATATTATGTGGTCTAATGATAAAGAGTTTATGATCTAATGTTAAAATCATATGAAGAAAATATAACGTGTGATTAAACTGTTGTGTAAAAAAACTAACCTTAGCAAACAATAATGAATGCAAATAATAAAGAGCCTATAGTGAAATTGGTTGTAGGAGATAATACCCCTTGTGTACAGTACATGCAGAAAATAAAACAGCTTATAGTGAAATTGGGTGTGTAAGATAAATACATCTTGTGAATAGTAATTGCACCTTGTAATTACGTAACAGTTGTTAGAATGGTCTTACACATATCTTTCATGTAGTCTGATGATAAAGAGCTTATGAGCTAATGATAAAATCACGTTGAGAAAATATAACATTTGATTAAATTGTTGTGTAAAAAAACTAACCTTAGAAAACCTTAATGCAATGCAAATATATTAAAGAATTTATAGTGAAATTGGGTGTAGGGATCAATATCCCTTGTGAACAATACCTACGAAAAAAAAAATCCCGACAATTTTGTAAGTAACACTGATAGTACTTGAGCTTTTAATTATTATTATTATTATTATTATTATTATTATTAAACCCTTGAATTATCAACTTTGTGAACTTTCTATGTAAAATTGGCCCCTTTGCCTCCTTTAGAAGTATACATGTAAATGTAATACATTGATCAAAGATTCAACTTCTGTACAATTAAAATTCCTCACATTATGTTCTCTCATGTAAAATCTGTACTGTACCTTCCTACAATCTTCTCTCTTGGAAAAGTCTATGCAACAGAAAACTAGTCAAAAGTTGAAAAACAACCATTACGTGTATCGATTGCCAACTTAATCAAAACCCCGTTTCATAAACCAGATTTATAAACACAATCAGCAGCAAACAATATACTTACCACCATCAAGAAAACGGGCAACCAATGGAAGACGACCACGACGCCGAGCTGTACGCGATGCAACTCGCAACCGCATCGGTTCTCCCCATGGCGATGAAAGCCGCCATCGAGCTCGGCGTGTTCGATGTCATCAACTCCGCCGGCCCCGCCGCTTCCCTCTCCCCTGCCCAAATCGCCTCCCAACTTGCCGCTTCTACTACTGGCAGCTCCTCTGCTTCTGCTGATGATGTTGGCCAGAGGCTTGATCCAATTCTCCACCTCCTAGCTTCCCACTCTGTCCTCACTTCTTCGCCTAGAAACGTCGATCACGGCGGCGGCGGCGGCGACGGTGATGGGTTCCCGAGATCCTACGGCCTGGCGCCCGTGGCGAAGTATTTCCTCAAAGATGGGAACAAAACAGGGTCTCTGGCTCCTCTGCTGTCCATGATTCAGGACAAAGTCGTTCTTGATGCCTGGTAATTTAGTTCACCTTTTTTTTTTTCTTTTTGGTAAAAAGGCATGTGAATATCGAAGAAGGTAAGTTTTGTAAATGGCAATTTTAACCCGCTCCGTCGGTTATCATCTGACCTGATTGTGTAGGGTTAGTTAGTACCCAATTCGCAGTAATGTGGGGTGGCGAATGTGTATTGCTTCCGTTTTATTTTATCTATCTTCTGTTCTTAATCTGTTTTCTACTTTGGTTTGTCTCAATATTTAATGTTGTTTCTCATATTTTTTTTATTGATGAAGGCTGTTTCTCATATTTTGACTCATCTTAAATTATATTTCCATTCAATAATACTTTAGATAGGTGCAAAAGTTTATCTTTCAACTCATTTCACTCAATTAGTCTACCTATTATCTTTGCTTTCCATTTATGAACTATTTTCCTTTTGTTTTTATCGTTATAAATAAAAATTCTCTTCACATTATGTATAAAAATGAGCCGATCGACCTGTCCCGCTCCATACCCATGTGAGTATTACCTGACCTAACATGTACTTGACGAAGCGAATATGAGTATTAATCTGCCCGTTCCATCTCATTGCCATCGTTATTTGTAACCACAATCTCCCAACAACTCGACTGACTATCGAAAATCGTTGCATGTGGTGGTGTGTGAAGGATGCATTTGAAGGATTCAGTGGTGGAAGGCGGGACGCCGTTCAACAGAGCATATAGAATGGACGGTATGGAGTTCATGAGGGAAAATCCGAGGTTCCGGGAAGTGTTCGCCGGCTCCATCACAGAATTCAGCCCTCTAGTCATGGAGGCGTTCTTAGAAAGGTACTGTGAAGAAGGATTTGCAGGCGTGAAGTCACTTGTGGACGTTGGTGGCGGCGATGGCTCGAGCAGTCATGCCATAGTTTCGAGGGTCCCGACGATTAGGAATGCGATCAACTTCGATCTGCCTTCCGCCGTCCAGAATGCTCCGTCGTATGCAGGTAAATTAATACACCCAGTTCAAAACTAGTTCGTTCCAATAACTTGATTTTGTTTGAATGATGGGCTGGAAGTTGGAACATTTTGTAGGTGTGGAGCATGTCGCAGGGGATATGTTTGAGGGTGTTCCTAAAGGGGATGTCATCTTCATGAAGGTAAAATGGTTCACTTCCATTTATGCACTTAAACCTCCGGAATCAATAATAGAATGCTGTTCCGACTAAAACAACTGTGAATTTGTGGTGATTCAGTGGATTCTGCACTTATGGGATGATGAGCAGTGCGTGAAAATATTCAAAAACTGCTACCAAGCTACACCAGAGAATGGCAAAGTGGTGATTGTGGATGCTCTAATTCCAGAGACCTCTGAAACTTCTGCTGCTGCTGCTAAGGCCTCGCTCATGTTCAATCTCTACAGGATGAGCATGAAACCTCAGGGCAAAGAAAGGACCCTTTCACAGTTCGAGAGCTTGGCAAAACAGGCTGGATTTTCTCATGCTCGTATCGCGTGTTTTGCTTACAACTTTGCAGTAGTTGAGTTCCTCAAATCCATCTAGCTAATATTCTTAGCAGTTCGTCTGGATGACAAATCATTAGAAAAAAATTCGTTTGAAATGCATCTCGTTTATTCGTACTTCTCTAGCATTATTGTGTAAACCATTCACAACCTCATGTTATGTAAGCTTTTGGAATGAACTAGTCTTGTCGTGGTATCATAATTCATAATCTAGCGATTTGCAGATCATGACTACATAAGCACAATGTATATTGACAAATCAAATCCTGAAACTTTTTCATAATCTCCCCTCTCTCTCTCTCTAAGCAGAAACTGAAACTGAAAAGGAGCTCTATCTTTCTTCCCGCCAAGACACATAAAGCAAAATGCCAATCTTATTCGAGAAAGAAAGCAACCAAATTTCCAGTCCTTGGCTATTGCACAAATCATAACATGGACAGCAAACAAAGAAAACGAAGGGGAAAAAAAAATCAATCTTTCTACTTCAAATTACCACCAAGAGCTGCTGCACGTGAAAGAAGAACTGGTTTGTGTTCCATCAGAAGAAAGTTAAAGAATTTCTCACACTTTCAAATCTGGGTTTTCAGCAAGTCCAAGAGCTTGATCTCTTGAGCACAGGCTTCATTTGTTTGTCTTCTTCGAGTGAAATCATTCCCAAGTGCGACGGATCCTCGAGCATCATCTTTGCCACCAGATATCCAGCGATGGACCATGTCTGATATTTTCTTGCCTGCTTCCCTACGTATCTACCGAGCTTCCCATCGTAGTACTCTGGCCAACCGTCCTTCAGAAGCCGAGACTCTGCAAGATCAATTGCTTTTCTTGCAATTTGGGGTCTTCCCGTCTTGATGCAGGCAGCGGTCAGCATCCATAAAAGCACTGATGACGCAGAACATTCATGAGGGGCCAGTATCAGAAGAGTAAAATGACAAATTCATTGGTGATATTCAATCTTAGTATGTAACTGGAGCTCTCTTTTATTAATTCCCAAGTTCAAAGGTAACTGCACTAGCAAGTAGCAATCTTTCTACAAGGCACCTAGATGATAGTTTGTATTCAGTATTCACTAACCAAGGCATGAGAACTAATAGCCATATAAGACCGAGAAGAAAAGGGACATACCTGGCCAAGACCCGCCATTGTGATAGCTCCACCTTGTGTTCTTGGGATCACAGCCCGTGACAATGCGCCATTCATGGCTCTCTATAGCAGGATAGGCAATTTTGAGAGGCATCTCTCCAACCAACTCCTCCCATCGAGCTTCGATGAGATCCATGATGGCCAACGACTGTTCCGGAGTGGTGAGAGACGCTAGGATGGCAACACAATTCCCCAAAGCAAACCAACGGAAATCCATCCTTGCTGGACTCACATTGCCAATGAAGTAGCCACCGCGAGTTGGCATAAAGTCAAACACCCAATCAGGGATAGAATCGGGGATCACGTTAAACTTATTTACTGCAGTATGCGAGTACTCCTCGGTTTTATATCTGTATATGTCATTTAGCTGTTGGAAGTCCAGCCAGAAGTAACTCCGCATGTGGAAACTCAAGGCATGCAACCGTTTCACGATCCTCTCAATGAACTCTTTGCCTTCTGTGTCATGCTTCATCATGGACAGAGCAGACCGCAATGCCATGAAGAAGAGTGATTGGATTTCAATGGGATAGCCATAGACGCCCTGCAAAATAAAAGGATATCAGGGCACTTGGTAAGCTGCAAGAAGAGACATGCCCTAGTAACAAAACGCCATAATCACGAAGTCAGCGCAGGACATAGTTGCAGCAAAATGTATGAAACTCCTTCAGGGAGAAGTCAAAATGAGAACAACAAAACATCTTTCCAAGCATTTTTGTAAATGTCATACACTCCAGAATAGTATAGCAAGTTCCCCAAATGGACATATCGAGGACAGACATTAGATCACTGCAGAGTTTTGAAGTTGCAATGCAGAACTGGAAAGCTAGATAACTAAAAGCAAGGGACACCTAAAAGATGCTGAAAAAACTTGCTAAAGAGGAACACATTTAATGGACCTGAAATAATAGTGACACTTAAATAGCATACTCTTAACAGCAAGTGATACATATATACTCCAGGAAACAACAGTAGCAGCAGTAACTTACCATTCTACGATCAATCATAGAGCATCCATCGGCACAAAGCAAGGTAGGAAATGTATCAAACCCTTCTGACAAACACAATGAGAGTATAAGTCTCATTCCCTTTTGACATTCTGGTGTCTCCGACAATGTCATATCCCCAGTTGACTTTGTATATGCACGTAGCAAGATGATCCACCAGAACCCAGAATCGACAGGAGCAACCCTTCCAATCGCACTCTCACCGAAATCCGCAATTAAGGTATCAGTTTTCCTTTCAGGGTCATGAAGAACTTTAAAACTGGCAGGCATAGCTCCTTCTCCAAGCTTGAATCTATCTATCCTCTTTTCCCACCCTTGGAGATACAACGTTTTTAAGAGAAAGTTCTTTACAATATCGGGCTCTCCGTTCATGAGAAACGCCAGAGCACTTGGCACAAAATCACGCACAAAGACCTGATGCAAAATATATATGCATGGATTATAAATTTGCATATAATTCATGAATAGTAATACCAGTGACAAATTATAACAAGTAACCCCCCCCCCCCCCCAAAAAAAAAAAAAAGACACCACCAATTGACAGAAGCACCCAGGAACAACCTGAAATATCTCTTTACTGTTCAACCTTACTCCTGGATTGAGGCAACAAAAACAAAAAAGATATGCCTCATCCATATGATTCCCATAAGGTGGAGGTGCTTACAAAATGTCATTGCATTAGCAAGGAACAGAATACTGAAATTAGCGCTAAATTCATCACACCTTCACTAAGATTTTAGTTTCAGGATCATCATGCTTATATGAATGAAATACATCTCATAAATCTAGGAACAAGAAAGGATATATCCCACTTACTACACCTTTCATTACACATGAATGCTATCAAAGGAATAACAGCAAAAAGACCATACCTGATCATAGTTCAAAACCTCTTCGGAGGCATGGTCAACAGCAGCAATGGTTCCAACCGGTTGACCTCTAAAGTACACAATAGATTTTCTAAGAGCTTCCCAAGCATCTGCCACCATAGGATGGGGTTCAAAAGAGTTCCTGGTTGATGAGGCTGGTGTGTCGAACCCCGACCGCCCACCAGGTGAGTATGTGTTCTCATAATTATCATGTCTTCCCAGCCCAATTGAAAGCTCACTCAGCGATCTCTCGTCAAATGATCTTTTTCTTTCAATATTCAGCCTCGGCTTGTCAAGGAGGCGTGAGAGATCAAAGTCATCCATCTCCGATATCGAGCATGTTGAGCTAACATTCCTGAGTCCCCCCTCCTTAGGCCCATCCATTTGCTCTCTCACTCTTTCAACTTTTCAACTCCAAGCAACTGAAACAAATGCTTTGCTCCTACCACCACGAAGATTACTTACAGTCAGTAATCACATAACCTCAAACATCAGAATCGACAACTACAAAGTTACAGCCTACATGTTGTGAACAATCAATAGCATAAGATGGAAACTTTAGGTTACACCCGTAAAGGCTCTCCATAGTCGATGACTAACCATCCAATTTCTAAGGAGATCATGTAAAACCCAACAATTACTACACATTTCCACATTGATCCCTCAATTACCGAACCAAGGCAGCAATGGGAAGTTGTGATTAAGAGTAAAGGATTAGCAGCTGCAGAATAACACACTTCGAACTAACTATGTTCTCAAAGAATGTGAAATGACATCACAATTCCTTCCATCACCCAGCTCCTTAGTTCAAGCAATAAACAAATTCGCACACATGTAGAGTGACAGAATGAAGCAAATCAGAACAACAGAAGCATAAACAAATCAACAAAAGTTCTGACTCTGGAGAAACAGGGCAAAAGGAATAAAGAGGTAAAAGAGATCCCTTTTATATGAATATTTTACTGAAAATGTCTGCATTATAACAAGATACAAACTTTGTCTAACTACAAAGGGCAAACGATAAAAAAAAAAACCATTATAAAGGGATAATCAGAAGCAAAATTTTAATCCCTCAAACAGATCAAGATCCAGAAAATTGGGGGAAATGGGATTCAATGGAAAATGCCAAACGAGAAGATCATAAGTAAGAAGGAACCAAATTTAGCTGGGGAGACAAACAGAACCCAGATCTATAGATATGCCAAGAAAGAGAGAATGAATTGAATGAGAGGAGAAAGAGCTGAGAGAAGTGTGAAGAGGGAAAGAGCTAACCTTTTTGGGCGGTGGGAATGGCGAGATAAATAAGGAAGGAAGGGAAGGCAAAAAGAAGGGTTGGTTTCTCTTTCTCCGGCGTCAACCAACGGGAAATTCGCCGGGAAATGGCCGGCGGCCAATTGCCGAGGGGAGGAAAAGGGAGGAAGAAACAAAGGGGAAAAAAGAGAGAAAGAAGAAGAAAAAGTATAATGTTGTTCCAGAGCATATACTTATAGTGAGAGGAACTCAAGGACAACGAACAAGAGAGACTCAATTCATAAAAATAAATAAATAAATAATAAACATAAAAACCGGACTTTCCTGTGTCCGACCGACTTTGTGTAAGAGGGATCACCGGGAGCATCCGGTGAGGCTTTCCTACGTGGACAAAACGACGTTGCTCGCGGTGGCGCTGGCTGGTTTAAGTGAGTATTGGAATCTCCACCGGTGGCCGTTGGCTGGTTTTGGGGAGTGTTGGAATCTCCACCGGCAACTTGTGTTATCGGTTTCTTTTTTCTTTTGGGTAAATTAAAAAACCTTTCTTTTTCCCTTTGCTTCAATTTTTTGGGTAGGGAAAGACCAAAAATAGTGCCGAGGAAAGTCCAATTTTATGTCTTTGTATTTTGGGTTTCTTTTTTGGGGTGATTTCTTTGACCAAGACATTGCATTGCATGCTTGGTTGGGAGGTTAGGTGGAAATTAGGGATGAGAAACTGTGTGGTCTAGTCTAGATCAGTTTATATAGACGGTTTACCATTTAGATCGAGAGACTAAAGTATAGATTAGAGATCAGAACACATACTATACGGTCCAGACCATATTATGTATAAAATCCAACATGAATGAATAATTTTGACACCCTAAATCTTAGTAAATAACAAAGATACAAAGTCAAAGAATCCCAACTCGCAACATAACGTCACAACATTAGCATAATGTCATATGGAGACACGATCGTCTATACTCTCTAGTGAAATGTGGTTGTGAATGAAGGGGGGGATGAGATTCTCAAAATTAAGGTTGAGACTTGAGTCTCGTTGGGGGAGTTGGGAGAGTTGAGAGAGTGGTCAAGTGGGCTACTAACATGTATTGGGAAGTCGGCTAGATCTACGGTTTGGTCCGGTAAAACGCGGTGTAGACCAGACAAAGAGATCAAAACTTCATATAATACAGACCATGGACAAGACTATACCATTTTTCACGGTCTACGGTCCGAACCAAACTGCGCGGTCCGGTTTAGTCCACGATTTTTCAAACGGTCTGATCTATTTTCCCAACCCTAAATATGATTAGTCAACAACACTCTTTGCCTATGCCCCCATGGTAATACGCACATATATTTAAAACTAGGGGGTAGATAGTGGGTGTTATCTATTTAACAAAATAAAAATCTATTTACGTGAACCTCATTTATTCAGGTTGGACTGTCTCACTAAAACTTGGTTCTACTTTTCTCTCTAACTATGGTGCTAACTTGATCGTCGGAGTGCTAATGAACCACGAGAATCCGCGGTACGCCTCGTGTGCAGGGTTCAAGGCGCCTCGCTCACAAAGGGGAGTCACAAAAAAGAAGCCCCTAGTAGAGAGAAAATTTGGAACTTGGCTCAAATAATTTCATAGTGTTTTTTTATATGATTATTATCCGCTAAAATTCGATCTCCTTTCCCATAAGGATATGGCCTTTAAGCACGTCATGGAAACCATTTTCCTGAAGTAAGGGGAACAAATTATTTGTTTGAATAATTAAAGTAGTAGCATGCATGGTTCACATTGTCAAACAAAAGCCACTTGCACTGCATCAACCTTCCCATTTATACTCCATCCAATAAATTAAAGCAACCGTGATTGTCTGGCCGACATGACCAAGTAACCCATGCCTATATAGAGAAATATTGAAATAAATGAAGAAAAGGTGATATAGAGAATTATTGAAATAAATGAAGGAAATGTGAGACTTAAATTTGTTGTTTTCTTATTTCAATGAGATTTCACCAATAACACTTTGTATAAATTTCACATCGACAAAGTATGGATGTAATTTATAATTCATAAGAAACATTCAATCTTTGCTGATAAGAATCGTTTTATGGTGAAAGAGATGAGTTCTTAACTTCTTTATAAGCACTATAATGGGTCGTTTGATTGGATCAATTGAAAATGAGAGAATTTGGCTAATTGTCTCCTTTTAGAAAACAAGTCGATTTGAATTGTCCGCCCCTACCCTGGACAATTGTGATTGCCTCAAAATGAGTCGATTTGAAACTTCTTAATTAGGTCAAGTTGCTCCATCAAAATTTTATATTTCAAGCGGGTCAATGTAGCCATATTGCCTCAAAACGAGACGATTGGGTCACATTGATCCATTAGAATTCCGCATTCAAACGAACCCTAAAGTTAAATGTACTCAGGTGAAGTAGTCTCCATTAATATATAGTAGAGTTTTGTAAACTTTTCTCCATTTCAAATTTCCTGCAATGAGAGTGAAAGTAGGAAGGATATTTTTGTCTTTACAATTAATTATTTATTTCATAAAAAATATCAATATCAAGACTTGAACCCGGGTCTCTTCAAAGAAAGATAGCAATCATAACCAATTATACTAAATGTATTTGTTGTTCCTTTTTTAATACAAAACATACATGTATTTAAACTGTGAAAAGCAGAGAACTTTTCCATCATGATTAAAAAGTGCACTAAGTCTACTATATGTATTTTCATGGTGATTAATACTTCAATTTTTATAGTACAGTTTCATTTAATTTTATCAATTTTAGAATTCATGCTCTCTCTTTTATTTTCGCTAAAGGTAAATTGGTAATTGGCTAACATGGAAGAAACTATTTCCTTTACTATGTGTTGTGTCCTTGCATTTTTCAATATAAATTTAAATTTTGTGCCTTTTTTATCTTTGTTCTTATCTCTTTCTAATTTTCTCCGAAATTTCCTCCATCGTGCAATAGTTTGCGTGCTTTCACTTCCCAGTATAAGGAGCATTTGAAAATCAACATTCCGGTATCTTTTGGCACTGCAGTTTTATTCTTGGGGATTTAAGCTGGACAAGTAGAAGATTTCAACTCTCATATCAATCCATGGCCAATAGAATGGAGTTCAATCAAGTAGTTATGGCATGACCTTGCTTATCTCGCTCGATTCCTCTGCACTGGCATCACCCAATGGTTCTGTCTCTCCCCGATGTACTATCAGAAGAACTATTTTGCTGCTTCTATTGCTGAAGGCAATGTTTGATCAGTTATACCTTTCGCCTTTACTCCTCTTCCTATACCAGGCATTGACCTTTAATAGGTTTTCGATTTCCGATCAAGGTTAATCGCTTTACACATGTAAGTTATTCGTTTCTTCTCTATGTCTCATGGTTTTATCTTTCTGATTAATAACAAAGCGACTTTTATTTTCACGTTGTCTCATGAGCACAACATGCATAATATCTATTTATTTTGATCTTATTGCCTGAAACGATGCTTAAAGCTCGGGGGATCTCCTGCGTGATTTCTCCTCTTTCTGTTATTAGGTTTCAACTTCAATGTGTTTCTATCTTCATATTAGGTTCATCGAATTGAACTGGAAGGCTATTATTTCCTTCCCGGTTTATCTAAGTTTTTTGTTTATGAATGATTTATTAAATATAGAAAATGAATTTGAACGATGGTTTGGGTACTATATTTGTTTGTAAGCAAAAGAGATGTTTGTGTAGAACATGGCAGTTGTACTTTGCTAGAGCCCTGTCCACTTTGTTGTGTGTTTCCTGTACTTTATTTTTGTTCTTTGCTTAGCTATTGAAATAATAAAATAAGATCAAAATGAGAAAAAAGATTTCTTTTCAATTACAATATTTCCGCTCATATTTGATTTTGTGATAACTAATGTTCTCCGCAACCATAATTTTCCTCATTAATTTTTATTCTTATCTCACTAATCAAATTTTGATATTGTTTTAGAATTATTTAGAAATTGAGCTTTCATGCAACACTCTAGGAGTTTGAGGTGTTGAACTTGGAGTAGAAGAGTTAGGATTGAGTTTGAAAATGAGAGTGGTGGGGGGAAGAAAAATTCAACTGTAGCATGTTAAGGCAGAGAAGAGGGAGTTACCGAGGGTAGTGATCGAATTGAGGAGGGTGTTGAAAGACGCGAAAGCAAAACTGGAGCAGTTAAAGAGAGAGAAGTGAGAGATGATGAGGATATTAATAAAAATGGAGAGGGTATTGAAGGACATGGAAGTGTACTGAAGCATGTGAAGGCATACAAGGGGGGAGATGAGCATATTGATGGAATTGGAGATGAGTTTTGGTTTTAGCGAACTTATTATAACTGGCCTTGAGGAAGATGAGTTGGCAAAACATAGGAAGAGGATTGAGGAGTTGAAGAGCGAGTTGACAAAAACCCTAATTGGAAGAGAAATTGAGGGTCACAGAGAGAAGGTCCATCAAAGTAGCAGAAATGGAGTTGCAGAAGGAGGATTAGAAAGTGAATGTTTGGTTGAAACATATGCTTCTTGAGATTGAAGATAGAGTAGATAAAAATTTGGTCGTTCAATGGAGAGTGGTCGCTATTGGATCATTAGGTTTATAGTTTTTGCAGCTACCACAACCTATTTCTATCTTAAAACGAGTAATCATTGATTGATTTAATGAAGTAGGTTGATTCTTTATTCAACCTACTGGAACTGATAGATAAGGAATGTCTAATTTTGCGTCATATTACTTTGATCGAGTCTATTAGTATATTGGAGGTAACCCAATTTACTTTGATCGTTTGCTCTCAAGTTTTGATGGTCCACTCTTAGCCGAGTTGTTAGTATATAGTTGACTTGAACCTACAACTATCCATTTCTTTTTTATTAGTGGCATATTGCCCCCAAAATGAGAGAATTGAACCATTTACGTAGGATTGTGAGGTTTTAGATTCAGTTTCAAACTATCTATGAGTCGTGTGGGAATTCCAGTGAGCTTTTATACTCTATCTTTCTTAACAATCAACTAACCAATAACATATTAACTGGGCTTAATTATCATTATGAAAATGAGATCAATCATACATTTTTATGTTTTATTTTCTCAAATGATGATGATATTTCTCTGAATGTTCGACCTATATATTCTTTCTTTATGTATCATCTCGATCGAAAGATTGCCAATAAAATTAAACAGGTTGATAGACTTTAACGTAACATAAAAAGTATAAAAAATAAAATATAAACATTCCGGCCAACGGGCCGGATTATAAGCTAGTTCAAAGATGAGTGGACTTTCGAGAAGTCATCATGATACGCCCAAAAGCAAAACCGTACAAAATTTTACCCAAAAGGAACAATATCTTGACCAGAAAAATCGGAACGTTACAAATATCCGCTTGTGCACATAAATTCTTCAAACCTTTTGCTTTCTTCCCTTGTTTATGTGTAAATTTGCTTCTTTTTTAGCGTGTCGATCACTATCGACACATTCACCACACCATATCAACATAAAGCTGGATAAATACTTCGTATAAAATATAAGAAAGATAATTCAAGTCATGATTCATATACAATACTTCTATCAACAAAGGGGGAAAAACCTTGAGATTAACTCTATGTATAATAGCATCCACGTCAATGCAATTGCATTTTAAGTTTTTAGTGCCATTTCAATGATTTTGCAATCCAACTCATACTAATTTTATTGCACCCACACCAATGCAATCTACCTGTAATTGCATATGTAGTAAAATATTATGTTTAAATTATGATAAACTAAAGTAAAAGGGAAATTAAAATAAAGAATTCGTATTTTTTAGATAATTTTGACTTGCATATTCAATTGGATTTGTTGCAAGGTTGCAAATACACAAATACAACAGATAGCACAATGACGCAATTGGTTTTGCAATTGCAAAAGTCCATACATTTTCATATTGCAATGGAAATGCAAAACCAACATGAATACTCTAAAACCCCAATGAAATTGATTGATATTTTTCCAATATAATATGAGAAATATCTTGCTAGGAAGGATGCAACCTTAGAGAGAGTGGCCTACCACCAGCAGCACGCACCATCCACCAGCCATACATACCCACCAAATTGCATTAATCGAACCATCTGATTTTCAGCAAACCTGCTGTCATTTTCTCCACCATATGGAAAACGAGAAGGGAAAAAGTTTGGTGGCCAATTGGATTTGGTGTTGACCTAATCCACACACAATATGCACATTGCATGCTTTGCCATTATTTTTCCAAACTTGTAACCAAAACTAATGTTTATCGTTTTTCCTATCATACAGGCAGTCCTTTGTTCACACGCATAAACCCTTTATTTCTGGCACGAGCTTTTTCCTAGCAATAGACTTTCTTTTAAGAAAGCGCTTAAAATAAAATGTTATAAGATTTAATCTTGAATTTTTCCTTTATAATTTACAAATTACTCATAATGAACAAACTCTTGGCTTATATCCATGGTTCTAAACAACGCGCTTAGAGCATGCATAGCCTCGTGTAGGTGATAGGCAATGCCAAAATGCTTTACCTAGGGGTTTTGTAGCGATTCGGGAATCAAGAACACGATGGTAGAGTACGACAACAGCTAGATGTAGTTAGGTGGAGCTAAACAGTCGATATCAAAACGAGAAAATTAACATCATCTACAAGCACAATTTTTTTTTCTCTCAATCTTATTTAATATCTCAAGAAATTTGTGAGCTAATCAGCCGTTGTATCTATGAAGTTGTGAGATTTTTTTCGTATTGTTTAGTGTTAAGCAAAACCTTAATCATTGGAACCAAAATAGAAGTGTCGTAAAAAGCTAGTTCCATTCATCGTTTACTACTAACTTCTGTTTTTGCTATCATTGTCTAGACACGCGTAGGTGAAGTCAAGAGAGAAGTTAGACGCTAGACAAGATGTCAACGCCCGCCTTACATCTAGGACAAGATCTCCTACGTTAGAGAAAATGATGAGTTTAAAATTTTACAAGATGCATAATCGACTACTTCAAGATTATCGATCTGCCCGCAACCGCTACCAGTAGACCAATGGGGGAGAGTGCACCGGTCATTAATGTTTGTATGACAACTTTGCTTCATTTGTGCCCTAGTAGGCAAGGGAAATTAATGATTGAAGGACAAATATTATTGCGTGCAGTTGTCTGTGATTATTGCCGTAGCTAGTTGGTCCGTATTATTGGTATTCAAAGTGTTTCAACAAATCCTTGGATGCCTTCATTCTTAGGGAAAATGACCTGCTTCTGCGGCAAGTGTGCGCACGTTCTTGTCAAGATAGTACGGACTGTTGATTTCTGTGTCTCTTTCAAGCATTTATTTATCGTTTGGAATAAATAACTTATTTTCCTGTTAGAAAATTTTAACACAAGTATGCATTGGACGTACGTTGTGAGAGCTTGGGCCGTCAGCAGAGAGTGGGCTTCATGCAGCGGCCAAGTGGTTGTGGACTGTAAGGAGAGTGGGCTTGGACTGGGCATAATTTCTCAAACCAAACGATAAATTTGATAAAATGCCACGATTTGTGAGATTGTGGCAAAAATCACCCATATATACCATTTCAACGCGAACATTTAATTACTAGAATCACTAGATTGATGATTCATTTACAAAATTCTCAAATTCAACATAACAGCCATTCAACCAAAACGATCATCAGGGTGAACAAGAATTGGGGATCAGATGTCAGCGAGGGCCAATGACTCAGATGTTCAATCGACTCCCTCGAAAATGATAACAAACATTTTAAAGTACTCGATCCGAAAGCTCATCGATCATGACAGGCTAGTGTACGTCAGTCGAGTTTTACTATTTAAAACCCGAATTAACCGGAGTTTGGGGCATGATACTATACCCTAACCTCTAATGGATGAACCTCAGTCTCTAATTCTCTAAAGGGTACGCAAAACCAGCGAAGACAATGGCTCCTTGGTTGGCGTGAGAATAGTGGATCTTAACTACTATTCATATTGTTCTCAAGGTGTGAGCTTGCCTAGCAGCAGCACGCAACCCTCTGGGTCTGCAGGCTCTCCTTTTGTTTCAGGTTGATGTGGGTTGTTTGCCATTTTTCGAGTGTTATGTTCTTCGATGTTACTGGTTTCACTAGGTAGGACACTTTGAACTCACATGTCCACTTCTTGTGGAAAGTTGAGCTACTCTTCCTTTTTTCTTCTTGTTATTTTGTTTCTCCTTCAATAAAGTTCATCACCATTATATATATAAAAAATTCTCTAACCCAAATCACAAGATTGATTTAATCTAAAAAAATAATAACCAACGGTTCTGATTCAGCAAAATATATTAAAATGCAAAAAATAAATGTGAACACAGGCATACAACGTACTGTACGCTAGCCTCTGCCCCATATATATATATATCCCCTCTAATTAAGAATCCAACGCCTTCACCTTCTCCTTGAACTCGTCCAACAACTCCAATGCAATATCCTTAACCCTATCTCTCACCTTCTTAGAGTAGTCTCCAGCCGCCATGATTTCTCGAAGGAGGGCCGAGTGATCCACCATTGATCTCACGATCCTCATCCTCTCCACGTACTCCTTATCCTCCAAGGCGTGCTTCTCTCCTTCTCGAACCATCTTCTCCACCTCCTCTGCAGGCAGAAGAATCAAGCTTTTCTGGCTCATGATCTTCTGTCCGGTTTCCTTGTCCTCGACAGATGCATTCAGATTGCCGTCAATGTCGACGTCAAGGCTAAGTGTAATTAAACTTCCGACCACCTCTGGGAGCAGGAGGAATACCATAGAAAACTAGTTTGTTAAGAAACTTGTTGTCGCTTGCCTTGCTTCTTTGCCCTTGGTAGAACGTAAAGGATATGTTTTTCTGGTTGTCCAACTGGGTGGTTATGGCCATCTTAAACTTCTTGGTTGGGATGGCGGTGTTCTTTGGGATGCAAACATGCATTATGCCTTCAGCGTTTACAAAACCAATGGAGAGCGGAACCGCATCGTTCGGTCGATGATGATCAACGTCTTTTACCTCCTGAATTCATAAAAACTGATTGCCTTAGCTAGGGTTTAGGTTATTCAAAAAAACAATTGGTCACCCTAACTCATTAAGAGAATAACTCGAGGTTTCGAAATAGTATCTCGATCGATACAACTATATATAGTGAGCCAACATAGACTCCACTATCACATGTTAAATTCCACGCGAATAAGAGTTTGGTCCAGTGATTTGATCTTAGAACATGAAGGTTTTATGGATTCGAATCCCTTAAAAGAACCTAACTTTAACAACAAACCTTAAAACGTGTAAAACTCTAATAAACTCAAAGTATCCGCAAGCTTGGTGGCAAAAACATATAGAAATAAGAGATCAAAATTAATTTTAGGAACGTACCAGCTGATGGTTCTGTTTGTGCGGTTGATCATCATGTGTGTTGATGGCAATGGCAGATCCTGCTTTGCTGTTATTAGCCCCCATCTCAGATTGACGATTGGTCTATCTATACGAAACAAAACTAACAAATTAAAGCTATGCTTTTAGAGTACGTAATTCCCAGTTGCTTGATAATTAGGGTTTCCAAGACCAAGGCTACATAGGAGCCTCATATATATAGGGCTACGTTGGTTTACAAGCCGGTTTGTTGGGCTGACCGGCGCGTCTGGTAGAAACATGGTTCTTAGGGTTTTCTATAATTAATTATGGTAGGATAATTATTGTGAGGGTTAGTAGTATTTGAGTCGTATTAGGTTATTTAATTAGGTTTATTCCGGTATTTAGCTATATATATGTACTTTGGGTCGTTTATTGGGGTAAGCAGAAATCAATAAAAGAATTATCTTCTTAAACTCTAAGCTCTCCCTATCTCTGAATTTCTCTTCTTCCCTAGTCTAAGGCTTCGCCCAATTCTTATTATGTTCTTCCTCCCCTAATTCCCTATCTCAATTCCTAATTCTGTTCGTATAAACCCTAATCTCCAAATATCAAAGCCGATAGAAACCCTGTCTCTATCAGCGTCCCTTTTGCTTGTTTGGGCTTTGCTGAAGCTGACGACTGTAATGGGTTACAAGACCTAGTTCAATTGTCTTCTCAAGTGCAAATCTATAAATATGTAGCAATGGATCATTAGATTTCGAAGAACTTTGAATTAATACCATCACTACTGCTACCGGTTAGTACAATGTTGGATTGCATATGAGTCGAGTCCCGTCGAGTTTTTATCTAATATGAGCTTAGTTTGTTAATAAATAAGTCGAGCTCGAGTTCACGAGCTCTAATCGAGTTCGACTCATCAATCAGCTCTCAAGTCATGCTCTAGCTCGTGTATCACATTATTTAGTTCATAAATTTCAATTATTCATGTAATTTTATTTAATAGTTATTAGTATCTAAATAATCTACGTTACATAATGTCTCTTTAAAATTATAAATGAGACATATTTGCCCACGTACTCAAAGTTTTAAACATCGTATATGTTGTAAGATGCACAATTTAACAAACCTATGAATTATCAACAAGCAAATTCATAAGCTATAAAATCAATTCACCATAAGTCGCTAGTCGAGTTAGCTCGCTAGCAGCCACACTGTCGAGCAAGGTTATAGCTCAAAACGAGATTGGTTACAAGTTGAGCTCACCAAACTACTGAGTCGATCTAGCTCGCGAGCTTTTCGAGCTGTATAAGGCCAAGCTCACGACTCCCCCCCCCCCCCCCCCCCCCCCCAATATCTTCCATTGTGTTAAAAACACATGGTATGTAGACTTGTAGAAGCTTGTGCAAACTTCAAACCCACAAATGGATTTTTGTTTGAGGGGCTTGTAAGAAAATGGTTAAGTACCATATACATAAATTTCTCCCAACAAACACGTGAGACCAATTAGTTTATGAGCACATCTACTATGCTATATAGTATTGGTGCTTAGTTGTACTATAACATTAAATGTATAAGTTTAGGTTGTACCATAAAGCAATTTGTACCCTTATGTTATGGTACAACTTTACAACTTGAAGTTGTACTATCACATAAAGGTACAAGTTCAAGTTGTACCATAAAAGAATTTGTACAAAAAGTATAGGTAGTTAGGTACAATCTGAAGTTGTACCATAACGTAAATGTACAATTTTAAGTTGTACCATAAAAGTAAAAACCTATAGCACCAATACTACGTAGTATTGTAAAATTTCTCCTTGTTTATAAGAATAACAAAACATTGATACGTGTTGTCTCGGAAGAGGACAAGATCGAGTTCCCAGTCAAACATCGGCATCCATATATATGAGAACGGCGGCATCGACATATCGCTATCATATGAGAAACCAAGTAGGAAAAAAACACTGTATATAAAATGGGCAGGCAGCCGCAGCATCTAGATATCGCTATCATATGGAAGAAGGCAAGTCAAGAACACGTACAAGTCTAGATCTAGATATGGACTAGACGGCAGCAGGAGCATCTTATGGCCCGACGGCTACGATATAATAAGACAGCAATATACATTTCTCAGCCGTGCACTGCATGCCTATATAAACCATCGCGCCAGACCTTAATTTAAACACACAAACACACGACGCTATAATACATATTTCTCGATATCTCCATCGCTCTACACCGTGAAAAGAATGAATTCGAGCAGCAAAGTTCTCCTTGTTCTCCTGCTGATCTTTGCGTTGGCGGCAGCGGTGCCTCGTCACTCCATGGCTGCAGTCCCGTTGCCCCGCTCTCAGGGCCATGCTAATGGTACGTGTTAGTAAGCAGTACATGATATATGCTTC
The DNA here is from genome assembly GCA_964030455.1 of Linum trigynum. NCBI lineage: Eukaryota > Viridiplantae > Streptophyta > Magnoliopsida > Malpighiales > Linaceae > Linum > Linum trigynum. Next base: position 34,613,362 of record OZ034814.1, on the reverse strand, counting down.
ATAATTGAACATTTCTCAATATTAATCAAGTTAGATTGGAACCAACGCATTCAGGGGCCATGCTTTCGTTTTAGGGGGTGTGTTATGTATATGTGGGTGAACTTTATTTTTTTTTAATGATGAATGGATGGTTGTATTTAACAGAGACGACGGCGGTGGGGGAAGGCGGCGGCGAATCAGCAGGTGGGAGAATTCAGCCGGACAAGTTTTACTGCCACAAGAAAAACAAAAGATGCCCAACTGGTTATTGTTGTTACTGTACTGGTTCAGGCGGTGCTCTCAGTTATTGCTCCGATTGTTGCTAATCATCGAACCCACTTCCTACCACCAGAACGGTAAGTCTAATTTGCAAGTGATTTGGGTAGACTTAATTAATTATTGCTTTCATTTCTAACGTTTGAGTAAAAGGTTTAATGGGAAATCAATCATGCATGCATAAAATAAAATAGATGTAGTTGGTAATTTGAATCCAATCAATCAATTCAATCTAACCACTAAAAAATTCAATTAGTCAAAATTCATTTGGATAGGTGGATTGTTAGATTGATGAAAAATTATAGTTTCATAATTTGATATCCAATATTCAATTTTTCAAAATGGAATATGTTTTTTTTTAAATAAATTACATTTTGGTACTTACATTTTTATAATGAAATTTTAGTAACTAGGTTTATCAAAATTTTCATAATACGGTATTCTAAAGCTTAATTGCCATTTGGATTTACGAATTCAATTGCTTGACTAATAATTATTTATGTTGATGTGACTTGAATCGGACTATCAGCCGCTACGACTGGTAGTCGGGTTCTGGGCTTTTATTTTAACTTTGCTTCCCCCTTTCAACACAAATGCAGATGCATGAAGTCGCCTGTGAACTGAAGAAGAAGAAGAACAAGCATATATTATATATAAAATATCAATAATCAAGCGCATGCTCATTGTATGTTCAAGTCGTCCTGTGCTTGAATGATGTGTTGTGTGCTTATAATTATATTCGTGTTTCCAACGTTATTTACTGTTCTCGTGATGTTTTATTCCGACCTTGTATTGTAAGTGTGTCATGGAAACTTATCAGTACTTATATGAAAAACTAAGTTTGTGGCTCTTACTTTCCCTTGTAATATTAAAATGGATTTTTCTTTACTTTATTATTTTCGTTGATTCTATACTTTTAGGTATAATAGTTAATTGAGAACTAAAATTAGGGTGTGTATAATAAAGGTTGATTTTGTACGTGTCAAGTCGAATTGTTCTATAGTTTTCTCTTTACTTTCCTTTAATAAACAAAAGTATTTCACCATTATCAAAATGACAAAGAGAATATATATAGAAACAAGAGATTGTTTCATACGGTAAAAAACAATTTAAATCAATTGAAAACATCCAGAAAAGTGATCAATGCTAGGAAGCAAATAAAAAATAAACAAAAGTCTTACAAAAGAAAATGTTGAGAACTCCAAACTCATTCACCTATGATTGATCATAACAAGGGAATAAAAGAAGAAGAAGAAAAAAAACTTAAGCTAGTTCGAAACATCTTGTTCTTGTCCCCCTTAACGCTCCAACTCCTTCACCTTCTCTTTAAACTCGTCCAACATCTTCGCGACGACGTTGTTCAATATATCATTCACCTTGGTTCTGTCAGCCACGGAGACCAGCTTCGTGGAACCTTCACTTCCCTCTATCGTCTGATGATCTCCTCTCGTCGTCATGGCGCATGCATAATACAACATTGCACTCGCCGCGACAGCCCTGCCGGCGTACTCTTCGTCCTCCAGCTTGTGCTCTTCTCCTTCTCGAACCATCTTCTCCACCTCTTCATCCGTCACCATCAGCTTGCCCTTCACCCCGACGCCTTCCACCACCAGCTTCAGATTCCGTCCGGTGGCTTGGTGCTCGATACGTACGTTTAGGGCGCCTCTCGCGTCGATGTCGAGGCTGAGCGTGACCTTCTCGACGCCTTTGGGAGCAGCAGGGAGGTTGGGGAATTCGAGTTGGGCGAGGAGCTTGTTTTGGCTCGCCTTGCTTCTTTCGCCGAGGTAGACCTTCAAGTTTACAACTTGTTGGTTGTCGTAGGACGTGCTGAAGACCGTCTCGAACTTTTGGGTTGTAGGGATGGCGGTGTTTCTTGGGATAAGCTTCGTCATTCGGTCGTAAATATTGCCTACGCCAATGGAGGCCGGAGTCACGTAATAGAGATCGGCATCTTCCACCTACGATAAACATGTCAATCGTGAAGCAAACCAATAATCAAACGAACACTGAACATGAGATTTACGTGGTTTCCCCCGACGATAAATGTCGAGACTGGTCCACGACACAAAGACGTTAGGTTGTCTTATTCAACGGTGTTCCAAGAGACCTTACAAATAGTCTCAAAGGACTATATATATGGTTAATGGGATTAATGTGATGGTCGATATTGTCTTGTTATGTGTACAATCATCTGAAACCAAATATACTTATTTGGATAGGACCCAAATGTGTTGCTCAGATTGGAAATAAATTCAAACCTAACGTGAACCCAAAACAATTAGAAGTTCATATGAGTCAATTTAGGTCTGATCCAATATGCATATGGGTCATGAAAATCGAGTCAAATTACCCAAGTCAATCTAATCTATTAGGATTCATAATAACTCTAGATATATTTCTTCGGTTTGACCTAGCTACATGGAACAAAAAACTCTAGTTTTATTAGGCAGTACTGGTTAGATACTAACAGGGGGAGCCAAATTAAGAAATTTGAGAAAGCTAGGACAGACTGTAAAAAGTAAATACGCTAGAAGCAATACAAAAATCTATCAAGTGAGAGAAGTGCTAGCTGGATCACACATGTTAAAAAAATAAGAACCAGTTTTTCTCAATAACAAATCTCGTAATCAGATAGCCGTCAGATTGCCGATAGAAATCGAAATCAAAATTAAAACTAGTGCACATACACCAACAGCTAGCTAACACACTGTAGGTACATATTGTCAATCATCATAAATCTTATATTATTTACTAAGATATATCGTGATCGAATTCCACCCTGCAACAAATTAATCTTGAAATCATCGATGTACTAATGAAAGTTTATATTAGAAGTACTTATTGCAAGCTAATTATTTGTGCTTTTAGTGGCGCAAGCATAAACCTACTTGTATACTTTATAATATGCATAATTAGGTACCTTGTTCTGTTTCTGCGGTTCATCATCTTCGTGTCTCTTTGCAGCATTGGCACCATAGCCTGCGGCTTTGCTGTTGTTAGCCCCCATCTCGAGTGGCGTCTGCCTATTGGGTTTCTAACCCTAGGAACCTCAGGAATATAATACTTGGTCGATAATACACAGAATAATTTACCTATATATATAGTTGATTATACAAGGCAATTAGGGTTTCGATGTGATAGACTCCTTACAAGTTACAACCATGATTTACTAATTAGGATTAAAGCTAAGATTTATTATTTATTATTCGTGATTTTCGATATATTTATTTCTACCCATTGCTGACTGTTACGTATCCTCCTTAGTCACATTTATTTTCTTTGGGACTGATTTGTAATTTCCCCATATTCTGTCCGCGTAGCTTTGGTAGAAGCGGACTCCCTTTTTATTGGGTTGTAATTATCGGCTGTAACCAATGTTGTCAGAACCGAGCCGGAGCATGACCCGGTAATGCGAACTGCTCGCACTTTAGTGGTACAACCGGCATTAGCTCGTTTAAAAACCGTTAGAGAACCGGTACCTAATAAACATTATCATTATAAATAGTGAACATTTCTTAATCAGATCTCTTCTCTTTCCTTCAAAATTATGAAATGGAAATAAGGATTCACTTTGAGAGCTCAACGTTTTTAGTTTATTTCAATTTTCAATTTTCTGCAATTTTTTTTTAATTAAATTTAACGGCTGAATGGCAAAAACCGGACGAGCGGCTCGATCGGCTCAAGCGGTTAACCGCCTCGGCCGCTCGTCAACCGTTACCTGAACCGGAGCAGCTTTTAGACTGTTCCGAGCCGGGACCGGTTGGCGGTTTTACCGGTCGGGCCGAGCGGCTCGGTTCGGCTTTAATAACATTGGTTGTAACCTACTTCTATTCCATCATAATCTCATCATCCTGAGAGTGGAAAGCCTCCGTGGAGTAGTTCCGTTCGATATGAACCGAGAAATCACGTAAATCTCGTTGTGTCTTTCATTTTTAGTTTACGTTTTATTCATGGTATAGAGCTGTGGAGACGATCTTCCAGCTTCATCAATCATGACTGATGAAGAATCCACGGTCTCTAGCAGCTGCGGTGACTCAAAGTTTTCCGTCTCACCGTCGCCCGTCTTTCTCCATCGTTCAGACAACCCTAGTCATTTGTATGCGGGCGATCTTCTCACTGAGCTCAACTACGGTGAGTGGCTCGGTGACATCACCGATTCCTTGCTGGCCCCACGACTCTACGAGCTGCATCGTACGATCGGAGCTCTCCATCAAGACAAGTCTTCGGTGGCCGCTCATTACTAGGGATGGCAATAAAACCAGAATCCACGGGTACCCGACCCGAGCCGATCAACACGGGTAAAACCCGTGTTGATGGGTTTTGGGCCGGATTCGGGTTTAAACCCGCTACACTATTCACGAGTTGGGTTGGGTTTGGGTTTAGGTATACCCGTCCCATGGGTACCCGCCCACACCTATATAATTAATTTTGCCCGTATATTTAATATTCTAAGCAATATATCTTCCTTTAACAGCTAATCTTCTTTATGTTTGTGGAGACATGTCCAAAAGAAAGACAGTTAATTTTTATATATGAATCACATATTGAATTTCATCAAATGTAAAGTAGGATCTTTGCAAATTATTAGTTCTATTTTTATATATGACTCAAGGCCGGCCTAGAGGGTGTGCTGGCCCGCCCTCCGGCACAGGGCCTCCGAATATTAGGGGCCTCCACTTAGATCCGTTAGTTATCGATCGTACACTGTAAATTGTATTTTTAGTGTATGATTGATTGATTATGAGTATGATGACGATTTTAATAGATAAATTTAGATAATATTATTTTAAACTATATAGAAAGATAGTACAATCATTTTAGTTTTATTATAGTTAAAAGTCAATTTGGACCACGTCTCGATTTTGAAACAAGGCCTCCACGAATCATTAGACCATCCTGCACCCACCTCTCGATCAATTTAGACTATTTTCATTTCTCCATTCAATTTTTGCGCTATATCCATTTTCTCTTCCCTCCAGATTTACTTTCCTCCCTACTAGGTTGGGAATTTGGTCTTGGTTTCTTCGTCAAACTGGAAACGTGACCATTTATTCATTTTGTAATTATTTTCCGAGTCTATGTATTTTTATAATTATTTAATAATTTTTATTTTTAATAAATTTATGGAAAAAAAATTTAGAACCACATTTTAAATTGTCGAAGAGGGACTCCGAATATCATGGGACGGCCCTGATATGACTTGCATTTGAAACCCTAACCGATCACACTCCGAGTCCTAACTAATGATCATCACAATCTATTTATTCCAAAAATGATAGACGGTCAATACTCAATAGCTAGCTAAGTTTTACACATCTTCTTGTCACCTTCCAATCCAAAATCCTTCGCCTTCTCCTTGAACTCGTCCAACATCTTTCCAACCGCGTCCATAAATGCGTCGTGCGCTTTCCCGGAGTAGGCTCCCGCAGCCGCGTTTTCCCGTACCACGATTGTATACTCCTTCATTGCTTTCACGACCTTCACCTTCTTCAAGAACTCCTCATCGTCCGACTTGTGCTTCTCTCCTTGTCGAGCCATCTCCTCCACCTCCACCGTCGACAAAAGCTTTCCTTCGACCCCGACGCCCGGTATGCTCATGGTCTCCTTCCGCCCCGTCGATTTGTCCTCGGCAGACACGTTCAGGTTGCCCTTGGCATCGATGTCGACGCAAACCGCGATCTTTGGAACACCCCTGGGAGCGGGCGGGATACCCTTGAACCCTAGGGTACCAATAAGCTTGTTGTCACTTGCCCTTTTTCTTTCGCCTTGGTAAAACGGAATTACCATGTCACCCTGGTTGTCCAACGCGGTGGTCGAGATCGTCTCGAACTTCTTGGTTGGGATGGTGGTGTTCTTTGGGATTTGCACCACCATTTCATCGTAACAATCAGACACGCCAATGGACAGCGGAGTTACGTAATAGTACTCGAGATCATCCTTCACCTCCTGACCGCGTTCATCATGTTGTACTAATAACAATAATACGAGAACTACAATCCAAAAAAAGAAGGTGCAATGATACTTGAAAACGGACCTGTTTGAGTGATTCCTCATTATCATCGCCATGCGCCTTTGCATAGCCGGCTGCTTCATCATGCGCCTTTGCATAGCCGGCTGCTTCATCACTACAATCCAAAAAAAAGAAGGTGCAATCTTACTAGTTACTACTTTGCTATGAACTTATTATAAATGTTAGTCAACTTTCTTAATAGTTAGTTGGAGAATTGTTTTTGCGGGTTAACCCACGACCCAACCGCACTCATTCGCCACCTATCCAACCCGACCCGTATAAGAATGTGGGTGGATTGCGGGTCACAATTATTCCAACCTGCTAGTAAGCGGATGGGTCAATTTAAGACGAAAACCCACCCAACCCGCCCATTGCCCACCCCTACCTGACAGTAATGTTTAGGGTAGTAAGCTTGGAGATACCCACTGATCCGGCACGACCGATTCTGAGGATCGGGTTGAGTCAATTTGTCCACAAGTTTATTTTAGCGTCGCGCGGGTCATCTTTTGATCATGTAACGGTGAAATCAAAGCAGGATCGGGTCATTTTTTTGGTCCTATGACCGTACCCATTACAATAACTAATGATATAAAATTTCCCAGACGATGTTGGACATGTTTGTAAGAGTTTAGGTACTATAATGCAAGGTGAAAAATATAAAGGTACTAAATATAATCTAACCATCAAAATTTCTGGACCTATTTGTAAAAAAAAAAGTACAATTACTAAATGGTAAGAACAATAAAATTGGGTACCAAATACAATTTTTAAAAAAAAATCAATATGGTGATTGATTTTGTGGCCCAATCAACCTCGACCCACTGACTCGGCCAGACCCGCCCGACCTTAGAGGACCAGGAAAGATCAACAAGGAAATAGAGATAATGGGACGGTCCAGTTTCATAAGTTAACAGCAACGTACGTGGTTAGACAAGATTTAAGTCATTGTTGCACCCCAACTCTATCTTCTTCTTCTTCTTCTTCATCTTAAAAAAAGTTCCTGTCTCGACCTTTAGACACTACTTCGAAAACAATAGGGAAGAAGAATTAAAAAAAGAGAGAAAAGAAGAAATCCTATTTTGATAGGAGAACTACTAGGTATACTCGGTAGTTAGTACGTAACTTTGATTCATGCCAAAACCCTAGCTTAGCTAGGGAGGTAATAGCTATATATATAAACTCTAGTGGCCGAGCTGGTGCATGCATCCGATCGATCTCTCGCTCCCTCCAAGCTGGCTGCGTGCTTACGTTGTTTTAGGTTAGCATGGCGATATCGGACAAGGCCTGGCTCGCGATTTTGGCAATGCCCGCTGTCGTGGGACTCATCCGCTGCCTCCTGTTGCGTGAGTGGGAGTTGGCAGGATGCTCTCTTCTGTGCTTCGGCCTTGTGCCCACCATGTGCGGTCTCGTGTGGCTGATGCAACGAACCATGATCAAGCTCATGAACGAACTTTTCGATTTACGTCGCGATCCAGTTATCAAACAGAGAATCCTCGAGCTGGAGAAGAAGGCCGCCTCCTCCTCCGCTTCCATCCGCCCGCCTAGTTTGTTCTTCTAGTTTAATTTTGTTTTTTCAATATTATTGACTAGTAGAATCTCATCGTCTTTCTTTGTGGGATCAATGGTGCAAATTTGGTTTTGTTATTTTCCGCCCCTTGTTTCCTTGTTGTGTGTTGTGTAATCTTCATCGAGATCCTAATTTAGCACTGTTGCTTGTGATTACCCAATCGATGCATGTATGGAAAAGTTACAACGGCGTAACAAGAAAACCATCGGCCCGTTTTTTTTTTTTTTTTTTTTTTTTGAAAGGAAGCCCTGTAAATTTTATTGCTTAAATCTCAACAGTTTGGGCTTTCTCAGCCTCAAGCAAACTCCTAATGAAGTTTGGTGGACAATCAATCCAAATACAAATTTGATTCCAATGGGTATTCATGTGGGCTAAACAATGGGCCACAGAATTTGAGCTTCTAGGCACAAAAGCCCACTCAACCTGCTTACCAGACATGGCCGAGTTGATTTCCGCCAAATCTCTCATCTCCTTGCACCACACCCCCAACTCAGTACGATCCTCAACATCCTTCTCCAATAACTGGATCATACTCAGACAATCAGATTCCACAATCAATGGACTCCATCCCCTTCGACCCTGACGCCTGGTATGGTCATAGTCTCCTTCAGGCTCGTCGACTTGTCTTCAACAGACACATTCAGGTTGCCCTTGGAATCTACATCGACGCAAATCGTGATCTTTGGAACACGCCTGAGAGAGGGATACCCTTGAATTCTAGAGTACCTAGAAGTTTGTTGTCACTTGTCCTTTTTCTTTCACCTTGGTTATAAGGCTGGCTATTGGGTCCGGGTTTTTTTTGTTTTACCCGAAATCGGACCATATAACCCGGACCGGGACCGGATAGTAAACAATCTAATCCAAGTTTTGGGCTTAGATTTGAGGTAAAAACCATTCGGGACCGGATCTAAAACTGGATGAAGATCGGATAAGAGAGCTCAACACCCAAAACTTAAAGGTAATTTGCATAAACGGTCACAAACCTTTGCACTTAGTAAAAAACTTAACCAACTCCTCACACTTTCAGGCCTTAGACCACTCAAATCTCCACAAGCTCAATATAAAATCAAGACCGAATTGGGACCGGACCAAGTCAAGACCGGACTGTATTCAATCCAATCTTTGGTCCTTATATTTTCGAAAAGACCGGACTGGAACAGAATCAATTTGGGCCAATTTAACTGGACCGGACCGTATAGCCACCCCTACTTGGTTAAAACGAGAAGTACAAAGAGTAGATTGTGTAACGGTTAGATCAACTTAGGATCAGATAATTTTTCATACGATATTTGAACAAACAAGATCGACCTTATGACCCATAACAACTACTGATGATATAAAATTTCTCTCATACGATAATTGGACATGTTTGTAAAAGTTTAGGTACTATAAAGCAAAGTAAAAAAAGAAATATAAAGGTACTAAACGTAATTCAACCATCAAAATTTATGGACCTATTTGTGAAAAAAAAATTAGGTACTAAATGATAAGAAAAACAAAGTTAGGTGTCAAAATCAATATGTTGATTGATTTGGTCCGAGTTAGACCCGACCTACGGACTCAACCAGACCCGACCTTAGAGGACTATACACATAGAGGTGGGAAGGTATAGTTTCATAAATTAACAGTACAGGAACGGGCAAGGGCAAGATTTGAGTCATGTTGCATCTCAGCTCTATCTTCTTCGTTTTTTAAATAGAGTTTCTGGCCGATGAGACTGAGATTTGGCTCAACCGGGCCCCTATCTTTCTCATACCTCTTTTTATCTAAAGGTGGCATTTTAGTACCTGAACTTTCTTAATTTTCAATACAGATCTTCTTGTAAAAAAAAGAAAATAGAGTTTTTGGCCGGACGTTTTGCCTCTACTTCGAAAACAAAAGGGAAGAAGGATTATAAAAAGAAATCCTAATTTGATAGGAGAACTACTAGGTATTCGTAGTTAGTACGCAAAATTGATTCATGCCAAAACCCTAGCTAGCTGATTTCTATATAAACCCTAGTGGCCGGCCGGGCGGGCGGGCGGGTGCATGCATATATATTCTTCTCCGATATTATATTTATAGTTTCCCTGCGTCTGCGTGCGTACGTTGTTTTAGTTAGTATGAGGATACGGGACAAGACCTGCATCGCGATTGTGGCAATGCCCACTGTCGTGGGATTCATCCTCTGCCGCCTGTTGCGCGAGTGGCCGGAGTTGGCAAGAGAAGCTCTTTTGTGCTCCGGCCTTGCGCTCACCATGTGCGGCCTCGGGTGTCTGCTGCTCCGAGCCATCACCAAACTCAAGAACGAGATTGCCACGCTACGTCGAGATCCAGTTATCAAGCAAAGAATCCTCGAGTTGGAGAAGAAGGCCTCCTCCTCCTCCGATGGAATGTAGTTTGATCTTCTAGCTTAATTTGTTTTCATGGTTATTGTTATTGTTGTTGTTAGTCCATGCAAAAGGAGAGACGTACGTTTGCTGGTGGGTTTAGTTGCAGGGTCCATACGGTTTTGTTCTTATGATCAAAGATTTCATTTATCACGGGTAGAATCTCGTTTCTTTGTCGGATCAACGGTGCAAAGTTGGTTTTTGTTTTTTTTTTTCTTTTGTCGAGCACTGCTATTATGTTTTAACGCATTGGTGTTTTAAAGTACAATTTCAAATTGTACCAGAAAAGTATTTATACAAGGGAATATAAGTACAATATGAAATTTGTATCATAAGCAATAAAACTCCAAAGCATTGTAAAGTTCCTCTTTTTTTCCCTTCTTAATCGATGCATGAAAATCTATCGATCTTTCTGTTTCCTACCGTGGTGGCCTTTCTACTCACGTATTTTTTTTTCCTGGAAAATTCGTAGCTCCAACCATGTTTTGAACGCAGAAGCTCCAACCATCCAAGGTGTCGATTTGTTATGATAATGATTGTGATGGTCATACATGATCTTATGACGATCCTTATGATGAGGCAAAAATTGCAAGTTGATGTGATGCATTAATGTTGCTTCATTTTGAAGATTTGAGAAATTTTACGTGCAATAATTTCAACAACTTCAATTTTTAAACTCATTTGTTATTTATGATTTATGTTATTGTATAATTTAAATTTAGCTCTTGTACTCCGTGCACTTTTTCTTATAACCTAGAGGTTGCTCTTGGTTGAGAGTTTATCCATTTTTGTAATTTGTGGGTTGGATCTAGTGTGGATTTTTGTTATAAAGTGAAATCATTCTTTAATTATTGAACAACATAATGATTATCGGAGTACAAGATCCTAGAAAGAACAAATTTGCATTCACCAGTAATTTCTTATGATTGTTTGATTAAATCTTGAGAGAAATTTGCTATTTCAGCCTCCCAGATCGGTCACCCTCTTATTCTTTGGTTGTTGGTTGTTGTCAACTTCAAATTTTCCATTTCGACCATTCTGTCTCATTGTTTGCTTGACGCAAAGCATAGCGAGCAGACTTATCCAGTCCGTATTTGCTGAACATTGGTTCTTTTCTGGCTGTGGTATTAAACGTTGTGGAAAGTGGAAATAGAGTCTTGCACGTTGTGAAATCCAAAAATCACAAGGTACGTCCAAATAGTTCGAATAAATCAGGGTAGTTATAGAAGGAATTTCATTATATTAGTTGGTGCTGGCTATTTGGTCCGGACTGTTTGGTTTTACCCGAAATCGGACCGTATAATCCGGACCGGGATCGAATTGGGACCGGATAGCAAACAATCCAATCTCATATTCGGGCTTATATTTGAGGTAAAAAAAACTCGGATAAGAGACCCCCAACACCTAAAATCAAGATCAAATTGGAACCGGACCGAGTTAAGACCGAACCGGATCAAGACCGGACTGTATCCAATCCAATCTTTGATCCTTATATTCCTGAAAAGACCGGACTGAGACTGAATCAATTTGGTCCAATTTAACCGGACCGGACCGTATACCCACCCCTAATATTAGTATAGGATTGTTTTTGGAGAGATCATTAAGCATAACATTATTATTTTAGTGAAATCCTTCCTCTCATATTCTTCCTTTTCTCTGTAGAGTCCTCCCTCCCAAAACCCCCTTTCATTCTTCTTCTCTTCTCCTCCCACGTCGAGAAACCTTTCTTCCTTCCTCAAAACCCCAAACTTCTTCTTTTCTTGACTAGAAATCCAATTGCATACACCTCTCAAGACCCACGCCTACAACACATTCATGGTTGAATCAAATCAATCTCTAATCCCCCAAAAAAAAAAAAAAGCTTTTCTCATCCAAATTCTCCATTTAAATCTCTGAATCTCTATCTCTCAATTCCCAATTCCCATCATCCAATCCAACTCCCAGTTCAGTGACCCGATTATGAACGCCCTAGATCCGAGTTTCCAACACTTCGTAATTATTATTGGTAATGAATAAGGAGTTTGTTGGATTTCAAATACTACAAAATGAACGGATCGAAGGAAAAAGAACATGAAATACTTCGAATAAGCAAAAACCAGAACACAAGTGGAGATCCAATGAAAGCCCTAAATCGACCACGATCTATGAATGTCAAAAGGTGAGCTAGGTTTTACACATCTTCGTGTCACCTTCCAATCCAAAGTCCTTTGCCTTCTCCTTAAACTCATCCAGCATCTTTTCAACCACGTCCATGAACGCAACTTCCGCTTTTCGGGAGTAGGCTCCCGCCGCCGCATTTTCTCTGATCACAATTGTATACTCCTCCATTGCTTTCATGACCCTCACCTTCTTCGAGTGCTCGTCATCCTCCGACTTGTGCTTCTCTCCTTGTCGAGCCATCTCCTCCACCTCCTCCACCGTCGACAAAAGCTTTCCTTCGACCCCGACGCCCGGTTTGCTCATGGTCACCTTCCGGCCGGTCGATTTGTCCTCGGCAGACACGTTTAGGTTGCCATTGGCATCGATGTCGAGGCAAACCGTGATATTTGCAACGCCCCTGGGAGCTGGCGGGATACCCCTGAACGGTAGGGCACAAAGGAGTTTGTTGTCACTTGCCCTTTTTCTTTCACCTAGGTAGAACTTTAAGTACATGGATTCCTGGTTGTCCAACGCGGTGGTTGTGACAAACTCGAACTTCTTGGTTGGGATGGTGGTGTTCTTTGGAATTCGCACTAACAATTCGTCGCAGCAATGAGCCGAACTGATAGACAGCGGAGTCTTGTCATAGACGAGATCCTCGTGATCAATGGTTTTCATCACCTCCTAAATTCGATCATTGTGATAGTAAATCACAATGAGTAATCGATATATTAATCGTTCGATCGTGCCGAGACGATCTAAATATGAGCAAAATTACTATCCAAAAAAGGAGTGTGCAAAAATATTCAAACACGAACCTGCTGGTTGTTCTGTTTTAGTGATTCCACATCATCGCCATGCGGCGGCTTCACGTAGCCGGCTGCTTTTGCTTTGCTGTTTTGAGCCCCCATTTTGTCTCTCTCACTCTCTCTCTGTGTTTGCGAATGAATGCGCACCAATTACTAATCTGCTTCCAGTATTAGGGTTTTTCCAAGGTAACGAGGCTCAGAGATATACATTGAATCAATACAGGATCAACAGAAATATATCCCAGATTTGCGTTCGTTGTACCAGACTCCTAATTACAAGCCGGAATTAAACAAGCACAACTAATGCGTCAATTAAATCAATCAAGGGAACTTCTATCACTTCTCTTGATCACCTGACAGTAATGTTTAGGGCAGTAAGCTTGGCTCCAGATACCCACTCACCTGGGCCCAATTGACTTTTGAGAGAGTCGGGCTGAGTTAATTTGTCCACTAAGTATCGAGTTATTTTTTGATCCTGTAAGGATTGAATCAACTTAGGGCCGGATCAGTTTTTGACCTTATGATCCATCGCAACAACGAGTGATACAAAATTTCTCATACGACACCTGCGTCTGCGTGCGTAGGTTGTTTTGGTTAGTATGAGGATATCGGACAACATCTGCATCGCGATTGCGGCAATGCCGCTTGTCGTCTGCGTCTGCCTCGTGTTGCACGAGTTGCCGGAGTTGGCAAGAGAAGCTCTTCTGTGCTCCGGCCTTGTGCTCACGATGTGCGGTCTCGGATGGCTGATGCAACGAATCATCATCAAGCTCATGAACAAACTTTTCGAGTCGCGATCCAGTTATCAAACAGAGAATCCTCGAGATGGAGAAGATCAAGGCAGCCTATCTGCCTAGTTTGTGTTAGAAATAAGTTCTCCTAGTTTGTTGCGTGTGATTACCCAATCAAAAGTTACAACCGCGCGCGTAAGAAGAAAACCGATTTTTTTTTTCTTTGCTTCTTCTGTGGTGTTCTTGTCAAGAGAACCAGTTGATTTTAATAACTCGAGTTGTTTGAAGAGGTTCAATCGTGAATATCATATATCACTTGCTAAAAGTCCTCTGCCGACTTTGGGGTCAGGTTCAATGGGTCGATGGTCGATATACTAACATCAGTTATTAATTCTAATTAAGCAAAATTAACCCCAAATAAAACTAGGGTTGAGCCCCCATCTCCCTCTACAACAACAAATCTGCGCCGACAATTGCTTCCAGTATTAGGGTTTCCAAGGCTACGAACCTGAGAAGTGATTGACAGCAAAAATACCCAAACACATACACACAAACATTTTATTTCCCAGATTGCGTTTGTTGTAACAGACTCCTAGCAAGTCTGAAACGCAACTAATTAATTACCTACTACTGAAGGTAGTGGACAACTTTTAACTACTTCTAATTATCAAAAAAAAAATATATCACTCGTGTAGTGGTGTTCCAATTTTATTTAATATGAAAATTATGTTACGCCATATGATCGATACATTTGTGTGATTTGTATCTTGTCATTTTCAATGAACATTAGAGATAACAATGGACCAGTCGGTGTTCAAATTTCAAAGAGATGTTTGACTTTTGTTGACGTGCATCTTGTCAATTCCTGCGGGATTGCACATGGCTAAACAACCAATTCCCGTGAGCAAAAACACAACAATAGAGATCCAATGATGATAGATCTGCAAGTCCAAAAATTTTGAAGCCCTAACAACCGACCACGATCTATTAATTAATCTCAAAGATGAGCTAAGGTTTTCACACATGCATCTTCCTGTCACCTTCCAATCCAAATTCCGTTGCCTTCTCCTTAAACTCGTCCAGCATCTTGTCAACCACATCCCTGAACCCGTCCTCCGTTTTTCGGGAGTAATCCCCCGCCGCCGCGTTTTCTCTGATCACGATTGCATACTCCTTCATTGCTCTCATGGCGTTCACCTTCTCCACGTACTCGTCATCCTCCGACTCGTGCTTCTCTCCTTGTCGAGCCATCTCCGCCACCTCCTCCGCCGTCAGAAGCTTTCCCTTCACCCCGACGCCCGGTACGCTCATGGTCTCCTTCCGCCCGGTCGACTTGTCCTCGGCGGACACGTTCAGGTTGCCCTTGCCGTCGACGTCGACGCAAAACGTGATCTCCGCCACACCGCAGGGAGCGGGCGGGATACCCTTGAATTCTAGGGTTCCAAGAAGCTTGTTGTCACTCGCCTTTGCTCTTTCGCCTTGGTAAAACGATAACTTCATGGATTCCTGGTTGTCCAACGCGGTGGCCATGAAAAACTCGAACTTGTTGGTTGGGATGGTGGTGTTCCTTGGGATTTGCACCCACAATTCGTCGTAGACACAAGCCGAACCGATGGACAGCGGAGTCTTGTCGTAGACGAGATCCTCGTGATCAATGGTTATCACGGCCTCCTGAATTCGATTATCATGTATTAGCAATGATAATGATGACCGATCACTACAAGGAAATAAGAGCAAACTGCGATCCAAATAGAAGGTACAACAATAATAATAATAATACTTGAGACGAACCTCTTTGTTCTGTTTGAGTGATTCCTCATCATCGCTGTGCGTCTTTGTATAGCCAGCTGCTTCAGCTTTGCTGTTGTAAGCTCCCATCTCTCTCTTTATGCACTATGTAAAATCGTATTATATCCAGATGATAGTGAATTAGTGATTACTCAAGCATTTGGTGAATATTGACATAATTGCTTGGATGGATGTATATACAAGGAATCATTGGGAATTTAGTTTGTGAGATGAAAGACGTTGTAGGGTGATGATGTAATAGGATGATAAAATCACTTCTCTCTCAACGCCGTTCCTTTCTAAAATTACATCCTAATTGTTATCTCACCTTTAAATCTTCCATGTAATTTTCAGTTGTACGTTGCAAACAGGTTTATTTCGTTGTGTCGAAATATCAGGTGGTAGCGGTTCCAGCGGAGTCCAACAGGTTCATAACGGTTTAACAAAATATATAGAAATGTGAAAAATCATTTCACATCAAGTGAATTTAAGCATATATAAAGCATATTTCAAGACAGTTATACTTGAATTCAACAAATAGCATCAACATTTAACTTTCTAATTCATGAAATAAAAAAAAAAAATTTATCGATTAAATTCATTAAAACGACTGTTTAAATGTCAGAAATCAATCATGCATATTATCCAGGTGGTAATCATATCGATTTCATAACTGATACCGATTATTCAACCAGCCGACATGCCAATGACATTATAACACTGCTATAAAGACATACTCTCAATCACCGAAAAATCCAAATAACGTAGCCCGGACCATTTTTCTAGTTAATTAATTAAGGAAGGGATTTTAATTACTGATAACCCGTAAATCCTCAACCGGGGGGCCGTCCTCTGAAAAAAAGAAGTGACAACTCCTATCAGTTCTCATCACTATGATAGTAATAGTGACAACACCGGCCATCATATTCCCATCATATCAAGAAATTACCATGATAATAATTATATCGTAATGTGACAGTGGCAAGATACTATGAATTTCTTTAACCAAAAATTATCAAATGGACATCATCTTGTAGTACAAAAATTATAATTTTCTACGCAAATATTTTTATATCCGATGTAGAACAAATTAGCGAGGTATCATCCTTGATCACATGGCTCTCCTACTTGCAGTAGGTAGGGGTGGCTATTTGGACCGGGATCGGATTAAAAACCGGAAACCGGACCGTATAACCCGGACCGAGATCGGATCGGGACCGGATAGTAAACAATTCAATCCAATCTTTGGGCTTAGATTTGAGGTAAAAAACCGGATAAAGACCGGATAAGAGAGCTCAACACCCAAAACTTAAGGGTAATTTGGATAAACGGTCACAAACCTTTGCACTTAGTACAAAACTTAACCAACTTCTCACCCTTTAAGGCCTTAGGCCACTCAAATCCCACAATCTCAATGTAAAATCAAGACCGAATTGGGACCGGACCGGATCAAAACTGGACCGGATCAAGACCAGACTGTATCCAATACAATCTTTGGTCATTATATTTTCAAAAAGACCGGACTGGACTGAATCAATTTGGACCAATTTAACCAGACCGGACCGTATAGCCACCCCTAGCAGTAGGTACGTAACTTCTTCCCATCTTGTTGTTGTTGTCATCATCATCTACCCTTGCATTGATTGTTATTACTAACAAGAAGAAACTTTGAAATTACCATTCGCACTAAACAAGCCAAGGAGTTAATCGGATTTCAGACACTATAAAATGAACCGACGAAGCAAAAAAGAAGAACAAATAGAAATAGTTCGAATAAGCAAAAGCAAAATCCATTTCCCTAACTACGTACCGACCACGATCTATTAATTCATTTCAATCAGATGAGCTAGCTAGGTTTTACACATGCATCACCTTCCAATCCAAAATCCTTCGCCTTCTCCTTAAGCTCGTCCAGCATCTTTTCAGCCACAACCCTAAATTCGTCTTCCGCTTTTCGGGAGTAGGCTCCCGCCGCCGCATTTTCTCTGATCTTCATTGTATACTCCTTCATCACTTTCATGACAATCACCTTCATCAGGTACTCGTCATCCTCCGACTTGTGCTTCTCTCCTTGTCGAGCCATCTCCACCACCTCCTCCGCCGACAAAAGCTTTCCTCTGACCCCGACGCCCGGTATGCTCATGGTCTCCATCCGGCCGGTCGACCTGTCCTCGGCAGACACGTTCAGGTTGCCCTTGGCATCGATGTCGACGGAGACCGTGATCTTTGCAACGCCCCTGGGAGCGGGCGGGATACCCTTGAACTCTAGGGCACCAAGAAGTTTGTTGTCACTTGCCCTTGTTCTTTCACCTTGGTAAAACGCTATCGCCATGGTTTCCTGGTTGTCACTCGCGGTGAACGTGACGAACTCGAACTTCTTGGTTGGGATGGCGGTGTTCTTTGGGATTTCCACCCACATTTCATCGTAGCTATGAGCCGAACCGATAGACAGCGGAGTCTTGTCAAAGACGAGATCCTCATGATCAATGGTTTTCATCACCTCCTGAATTCGATATCATGTATTAGCAATGATGATGATCGTTGTATGCATGCGAGCGAGACTACAGGAAATAAGAGCAAACTACGATCCAAAAAGAAGGGTGCAACAATAACATATATACTTGAAACGAACCTCTTTGTTCTGTTTGAGTGATTCCTCATCATCGCCATGCGTCTTTGCGTAGACAGCTGCTTCTGCTTTACTGTTGTAAGCCCCCATCTCTCTCTCTCTATGCACACCAAACAAATCTGCGCCTATATATGCTTGCTTCAAGGATTAGGGTTTCGAAGGCTACGAGCCTCAGAGATATATTGCGTTTGTTGTAACAGACTCCTAACAATTCTGAAATGTTCTACCCACTTCTAATTATCACCTGGCTGGCAGTAATGTTGTACCCCAGCTTTCTATTTTCGGCTATTTTATTTCAATATGACAATCATATGATACTTTTCTATCGTTCGTATCTTGACGCTTTCGTTGAACGTTAGAAAAAAAAACGATTGACAAGACGATGGTAAAAAAATGGTGACTTTCGCTGATGTGGTGAAAAAGATATATGTCACGTAATTGACAAATAAATGTTTTAACTCGAAAATCAAATTGAAATACAATAAAATTAAAAAAATCCCTTCCCAGCCCATTGACTTCTTGCCCCATCACTGCAGCCGGAGCTCCCACTAATGTCGGCAATCTTCAACCATGTAATCATCCCCAAAAAATCACCCAGCTAGATCAAATCTTCTCCCATCTAATCATCCAATATGATTTTGTCGTCCTATCGTAATTATAGGTTTGTTATTAGTATTCGTTAATTATAGTGGTGACGAGTAATAGTACCACATTAGTCATGCTAGAGAATTGACCTGCGTTTTGCAGCGGGATCATATGTTATCTGAAATTTGAGATCAATTGCATCGTTGTGCCATTTGTTGGGAAAACGAACCTTTAATTTTGTGCCCTAAGTACTGTAGCCACCAATTAAATTGTTCAGGGTATGAGAGAGATGATTTTGTAAAACCTAAATAGCATACAGAGTCTCTCAAAAAATTTACACTTAAAAATCGTATTAGTTATATTTTTCAAAATGACATCCACTTCGATATATATTGAAACATAAAAATTGTGACTTTTGTTATCAGTCCATATATACCATTCGCTACTATGAGTATACCACGCAGTATGAAAGTGAATCATGGTGGTATAAACACAGGAAAGTGTAGAATGACGGTATACATGGTAGAATAAATATATTAACCGTCATATAAAACTTTTTATCAACCTATACCACTAGAACCCACAATGTACCAGGGTGGAATTTTTTGCCCTGAAAATTTTTTCGGAAATATTTGTAGATTTAATGGATCAAGAAGAACTCGTTCCCTCTAGGAAAAAAATTCAAATTTTGAGGTAAAAACCAAGGTGGTAACCTATGGTAAGGGTTGAAAATAGATCTCATTTTGTAGATCATAACGAGCCCGTTTCCTTTGTGCAAATTTTTATGAAATTCAAATTAAAACGATGAAGATAAAAGTCAATTAATAAAACTAAGGACAATAAAATGCTCTTTTATTCTCACCCCTTAAATCCAATCCCATTTAAAATCAAAGACACAACTCTTATTATGCAAGTGTGCACATTCAAGAGTTATACACCATACCTAAACCTCGACATTCTGCAAATTGAAGGAATTTGTAGAATCGCCATAATGTACCCATTGTGGTTTCAGTAACTTTAGGTATTTTTTTATATTAGAATTAGGGTTGTAATAAAAGTAAGTAGCTTTATTCTATATAACCCTATTGTGGTTTCAGGAATAATGAAGCCTAATTATGATTGCGTATTTCTTCCTTCAGTGTAGTAGTTGGTAGCTGTTTTTGTGTTTGTTCTCGTCATTAAAAAGAGTTTCTATTCGAGAGTTCCTAGCGTTAAGTAGTTCGTACGGAACATATTAGAGGTACTAAAACAGCTACCGTCATTATTGGATCACTTGAATAATTAATCCCAACACCAGGAGAGAATCAGTCGCAATAAATAATTGAGAATTACAACTAAGATAATGGTAAATCAATATTTTGAAATCAAGGAATAATTATAAACTTTGTAACATACTGAGCAAATTAAACTAACGTAGAAAAGAAACAACAAATTATTATTCGATATAAACAAAAGAAACCCTAACCGATTGTACGAGAAAGCAAACCAATTCATATCCATCGAATAACAAGAAACTTGGAAACATACTGGAGCAAGCTTAGAAAAGAAACAGCAGCAAAGTATTCGAATAAATAAAACAAAAAAGCAAAACACAGACAGAATATTATCTATCAGTCCCAAAAACTAGTTGAAACCCTAGGGTTTTACACAATGCTTCGTCTTCTTGTTACCTTCCAGTCCAAACTCCTTTGACTTCTCCGTGAACTCATCCAACATCGTTCCGGCCACATCCTTAAATGCTACGCCCACTTTTCTAGAGTAGGCTCCGGCCGCCGCGTTCTCTCTTACCACGACCATGTAATCATTCATCGCTTTCATGACGTTCACCTTCTTCGAGTGCTCCTCGTCCTCCGACTTGTGCTTCTCTCCTTGTCCAGCCATCTTCTCCACCTCCACCGCCGACAGAAGCTTTCCTTCGACCCCGACGCCCGGTATGCTCACAGTCTCCTTCCTGCCCGTCGACTTGTCCTCGGCAGACACGTTCAGATTGCCCTTGGCGTCGATGTAACCGCAAACCTTGACCTTTGCAACGCCCCTGGGAGCGGGAGGGATGCCCTTGAACTTTAGGGCACCAAGAAGTTGGTTGGCACTTGCCTTCTTCCTTTCACCTTGGTAAAACCCTATAACCATGGTTTCCTGATTGTCGTACGAGGTGGTATAGCTTGTCTCGAACTTGTTGGTTGGGATGGTGGTCTTCTTTGGGATCTGCACCAGCATGTCGCCGTAGCTATCATCCGAACCGATAGACAGCGGTGTCTTGCGGTAGACGAGACGACCCTGAATCATCGGCGGCGTGCTTGCTTCTGCTTTGCTGGTTCGAGCACCCATCTCTCCCTATGCGAATGCAAACGAACAAATCTGCGCCGATATATGAGTTGCGCGCGTACTTCCAGTTCCAGTAGTAGGGTTTTAAAGGCTCACGATCGAATTTTCCTCAAAGAGAGATAGATATATATACAGAATTGGCCGAATGCCATGCTTATCCGAAATACGGTCGTAGAAAGGAATCCTAACAACGCAA
Source organism: Linum trigynum (assembly GCA_964030455.1). Lineage (NCBI taxonomy): Eukaryota > Viridiplantae > Streptophyta > Magnoliopsida > Malpighiales > Linaceae > Linum > Linum trigynum. The sequence goes on along the minus strand of OZ034814.1, from coordinate 34,591,959 downwards.
AAACACTACACCATTAACTTAAATTAATAAAGTATTATTTATCATATAATTAAAGTGAGCTTTTCCCAGCTTACGTGAAGGAACGACTTGGGCCGAGACGGGAATCAAATCAGCATGGGACCGGCCGGCTCCATGGCGCGGGTCAGATCTCAATGCTTAAGCCTATAAAGTTAACCAAATGTTTAAAGCATGAATATTGGCAGATAGGGATTTAGTTTTTTTTAAGTAGGAAGATGAGAGAAAGTTCCCGGTGGCGGATCCAGAAATTATATCAAGGGTATTCAACGATAAAAGAAAATCACTAAGCATTGTCGATGTAGTTTTGAGTTCAAATACTATCATCATTAAAGTAAAGTTCATAAAAGGAATTTTGTCCCACAATTGGAACAAGGTTTGTCAATTGACAAGCCTTGGACAACCTAGATCCGCCCCTCAAACCCCCCTGCTGCCTGGCTCTTAAATTAATCGAAACTGGGCAATGCCCAAAGAATCATAAAAGGTCCAAAAACACAGACCCAAATCATAAATGTTAAACAAGTGTGTTCCTAACTCAGCTGAGTGCCCTTTTGTAGGCGAGGTAATCTGCGGCTTTATTGCATTCCCTATAGAGTATGAGAGGTTTTTACCTCCCAATTTTGGTTCAAGAGATCCCTGATTTTCTATATCAGGATTTGGAAGCAGCAATCTTGTTGATTGGAGGTTATGAGATGGAGATGGAGAGCAGTGGTGGAGTCGACTTGGAGAAGAACTTTTCGGTGACCTGCCACGACCACGGGAAGAGATCCTGTAACTAAAGGGGAGTGCTTATTCACTATCACAACCAAGTTAGGCAATTGATCTTGTAGGCTTTCAAACATCCCATTATGTTTGGCCTGTGCTTTCGGCTCATCAATGCCTATTATTTTTTGCCCTAACAATAAGCATGGTCGTAATCGGTTGACCGTTTAACTGTCGGTTATTAATTAGCTATAAATTTAACTAGGGCTGGGCATGCGAGCGAATTACCCGCAGGTTTGAACCGACCCACCCGCATTTGACCAGAATTTAGCTATGTGGGTGGGTCTTTGGGAGGGTAACGGGTTGCTTTGGGAGCCATTCGCCGGGTGCGCGGGTGCGCGGGTAACCCGCTCAACTGGAGAAGAACTTTTCGGTGACCTGCCACGACCACAGGAAGAGATCCTGTAACTAAAGGGGAGTGCTTATTCACTATCACAACCAAGTTAGGCAATTGATCTTGTAGGCTTTCAAACATCCCATTATGTTTGGCCTGTGCTTTCGGCTCATCAATGCCTATTATTTTTTGCCCTAACAATAAGCATGGTCGTAATCGGTTGACCGTTTAACTGTCGGTTATTAATTAGCTATAAATTTAACTAGGGCTGGGCATGCGAGCGAATTACCCGCAGGTTTGAACCGACCCACCCGCATTTGACCAGAATTTAGTTATGTGGGTGGGTCTTGGGAGGGTAACGGGTTGCTTTGGGAGCCATTCGCCGAGTGGCGGGTGCGCGGGTAACCCGCTCAACCCAACTGCAAAAAGAACAAAGTCGTTGGTGTTGTAGAGGGGAGAGTGGAGACGTTAGACGGAAACTAGGGTTGCTCCAAGAGATTGAACCTCAAAGCCAACCTTCCAAATCGCGATCCCCTTTTTCCTTTTATTTTTTCCTCTGATTCTAGTGCTTAGATCACCTCTTTTTCCTCTATTGAATTATTTTTCTTAGTTCCCTGCACTTGATAATCATCTTCATCGGTTGAAAACTCCATAATAGAATTTCTATCCAATTTCAGAACTAATTCGACATTTTTTCTTCCTATTCCATTTTCTTGTTTCCGCCCTATAACTCTCTGCAGCGATTACCTTGTCAAGTTGACTCCTTTATATTATATATATTGTGATGTGGGTGAACCCACAAACCCACCCGCATCACCCACCATCCGCCCGACCCAACCCAAGACTAAATGTGGGTGTGTGCTGGGTTAAAATTTATCAATCCGTTTAATCGCACGTGGGTGAGTTTCATGGTTAAAATCCGCCCAACCCACCCAACACCCACCCCTAAATTTGACTGCCAAGAACCGACTTTTTATTATTATTTAATCATCAGTTACTGGTGTAATAGTTAACCATCGATTCCGGTTCGGTTATCGATCACACCCGTAACAGGATAATCGTTAACCAGCCCTAACTAGGTAGTAGCTAGCATATTACCCTAATCAAGGAGAAAGTATTTTACATTGTGATTGTACGCAGCAGCAAAAGAAACTTTGGAACATCCTGAGCCAACTTAGAAAAGAAACAGCAAAGTATTCGAATAAACAAGAGCAAAACACAATGAATATTGTCCGATGAATTTCTATACTTCCCAAACTAGTTGGAACCCTAACCGATCGTGCTTCGAATCCGATGATTGGATAATGTGCTAGGCTTCACACCTCTTCTTGTCACCTTCCAATCCAAACTCCTTTGCCTTCTCATTGAACTCGCCGAGCATCTTCCCAAACGCATCCCTAAATGCGTCGTCCGCTTTCCAGGAGTAGGCTCCAGCAGCCGCGTTCTCTCTGACCAGGTATGCATACTCCTTCATTGCTATCATGGCATTCACCTCCTTCGTGTGCTCTTCGTCCTCCGACTTGTGCTTCTCTCCTTGTCGGGCCATCTTCTCCACCTCCTCGGTCGTCAGAAACTTTCCTCTGACCCCGACGCCCGGTATGCTCATGGTCGCCTTCCGGCCGGTCGACTTGTCCTCGGCAGACACGTTCAGGTTGCCCTTGGCATCGATGTCGACGCAAATCTTGACCTTTGCAACGCCCATGGGAGCGGGAGGGATGCCCTCGAACACCAGGACGCCAAGAAGTTGGTTGGCGCTTGCCTTCTTTCTTTCACCTTGGTAAAAAGATATCTTCACGGATTCCTGGAAGTCAGACGCGGTGGTTGAGACAAATTCGAACTTCCTGGTTGGGATGGTGGTGTTCTTTGGGATTCTCACCAGCATGTCGCCGTAGATATTATCCGAACCGATAGACAGCGGTGTCTTGGGGTAGACGAGATCCTGAATTAATGATCGATCATCGAACCGTCATATAAAAGAGACTAAGGTACTTTGAAAATTAATAATCATCGATTAACACTTGAAACGAACCTGTTTGTTCTGTTTGAGTGATTCCTCATCATCGCCGCCATGCGCCTTTGCATAGGCAACAGCTGCTTCTGCTTTGCTGTTTTGCGCCCCCATCTCTCTCTCTCTCTCGAGACAAAATCTGCGCCTATATATACTTGCTTCCAGAATTAGGGTTTTCTGAGATATATTGAATCAATACAGAACTGACAGAAAGGAAACCTAAAAACACACAAATGTATTATATATAACGCAGACTGCGTTTGTTTGTTGTAACAGACTCCTAATAAGTGAGAAACACAACTACTTAATTAATAATTTAATTAAGGAAGTAGACAACGTCTTGTATCACTTCTCATGATCACTTGACATTAATGGTGAAGATTAATGTGGATGCGGCGTGCTTGGAAGATTAATGGTGAAGATTAAGTGTGGGCTACTAACACACCTTGTTTCCTTGTACCTCTTCTTAGAGAGGATGAAACCTTTGATTAAATAATTGAAAGCAGTTTTCCATAAAAATAAAAAAAATGTACCTGGGTATTGGGTCGTGCTTGGCCGGCACGGCACAGGTATGTTTCTCTATTGTCGTGCTTGGCACGGCTGGTAGGCTTTCGTTTCGTGCCATCGCAGCCCATTTTTCTAAACTTTCTACGCACATCAGGTACGGTTTGTTAGTGTTGTGCCTAATAGTGTTCTTGTCGTGCTAGTATTCATGTTTAATGAAAAGGAAGAAAATGAAAGAGAAATTGAAAAGAAGGAGAAAATTGGACGATGAAAGTATCAGTTGAAAATATTTGAGAAAAATAACAATGAGGGGGGAAGAAGAAAATTGATAGCGAGTGCGATTTTTTTGATTCTTCGATCATTTTTACTTATGGTAGTAATTACATATGTATCTTTATAATTACTTCTACTCCTAGCCAGCGAGTCATGTCTCTCTCTTCTGGAACTCTACCGAGGAGCCGACACTGCTCCTAAGGCTGACATGCACGACCGCCGCCCACTTGACATCGACCTTTCCCCTGTTTCTACTACAAGAAAAAGGCTCATTGATCACGGAAAAAATTCGTCGTTTTTAAGCAAATATTCGTTGTTAATAGTAGGGATGACAATTTCGATATAACCCGCTTTACCCGGCCTGTTTGGCCTATTTTGTGGTGGGTAGAACCTGCCCCGTAGGCGGGACGGGGAGGTCATGGGTACCTCTCATCGAGCCGACCTGTCCTGACTCGCCGCATTCTCGACCCGTTCTTGCCTAAATTACATGTAACCCTAGTCAAAATACTTAGGTTTTGCCTTATTAATACCTCATATTTTAGCTATAATGAAGTTGTAAATAATTGAAAAGCTCAATTTCTCCAATAATTTAACTACATTCTATAATATTATGGTTGGTTTTTTTGGTCTTTTAATGAAATAACAACTATGAAAAGTTAATGGTTGGCCATTAAATTATTTTTGGAAAGAACTGACTATTATTTTGTTTAAAACGAAAGATTTGACTATTATATTGTATTTACCTTATTTTTATAATCCTTGTAGTACTAAAAAACTATTAGCGTTATCGAATCGGTAAATTCGCTATTAAATAATTAAGGATGTACTCATTGATTTGACTCTAATCATTAGATCGTTTCCACGAAACCTTGTGCGGACTGAACATTTAGCACCAAAATAACAACAAGAAGCTTTAAAACATACAGAGCAAACAGTTTACTGAATTTCAAATACTATAACAACTCGAACCGATAGAAAAGAAACAGCAAATTATTATTCGAAATAAACAAAGGCAACACATAATGAATATCCATACATCCCAATAATTTTAGAAAATCTACACGTCCCAAACTAATCGAAAGTAAGAAACCCTAACCGTAACGAGCTAGGTTTCGCACCTCTTCTTGTCACCTGATTGTAACCCAAACTCCTTTGACTTCTCCGTGAACTCATCCAACATCGTTCCGGCGACACCCTTGAATGCTTGGCGGACTTTTCCAGAGTAGGCTCCGGCCGCCGCGTTCTCTCTTACCACGATCATGTAATCATTCATCCCTTTCATGACTTTCACCTTCTTCGAGTGCTCCTCGTCCTCCGACTTGTGCTTCTCTCCTTGTCCAGCCATCTTCTCCACCTCCACCGCCGACAAAAGCTTTCCTTCGACCCCGACGCCCGGTATGCTCATAGTCACCTCCCGACCGGTCGATTTATCCTCGGCAGACACGTTCAGGTTGCCCTTGGCATCGACGTTGACGCAGACCGTGATCCTTGCAACGCCCCTGGGAGCGGGTGGGATGCCCTTCAACACTAGGGTACCAAGAAGTTTGTTGGCGCTTGCCTTCTTTCTTTCACCTTGGTAAAAACATAACTTCACGGCTTCCTGGTTGTCCAACACGGTGGTTTGGATTAACTCAAACTTCTTTGTTGGGATGGCGGTGCTCTTTGGGATTTGCACAAACATGTAGTCGTAGACACAAGACAAACCGATAGACAGCGGAGTCTTGTCATAGACGAGATCCTGAATCAATTCATCATGCAATAATCCGACGTCAATGTAAATTGTAAAGTAATTATTTGTCAAGAACCTGTTTGTATAGTAATATTAACACTTGAAACGAACCTGTTTGTTCTGTTTGAGTGATTCCTCATCATCGCCATTCGCCTTTGCATAGCCGGCTGCTGCTTCTGCTTTGCTGTTTTGCGCCCCCATCTCTCTCTCTCTCTCTCTCTCACAACAAAACCTGCGCCTATATTTGCTTCCAGTATTTGAATCAATACAGAATCGACAGAAATAAACCTAAACGCACACAAAAATATATATATCCTAGATTGCGTTTGTTTGTTGTAACAGACTACTAACAAGCTAAGTCAGAAACACAACTAATTAATTAAATAATTACATAATTAAGGAAGTAGACAACTTCTATCACTAGTCACGTCAAATCGGTTTAAATCATTGAGCCGGTCAAGCTAGAATTTTGAGATTTATTGGTCTCATCAGGGTCCTTCCGGTTTGAGTCGTTTTATACGTTTTTCTTTTTGTTAATTTTTTATATGTTTTCTAAATATATATAGAAATAAAGTAGTATAAAAAAATTAATTACTGAAATGAAATTAATTTTACATATATCTATTAAAAACTTATTTCCCACCAAATAAAACTCTCTAACCTTCATGACCACCCAACCATCTTCCTTCCTACTTTCCCCCTCCTTCCTTCCCTCGATCTCTTTTCTTCTCCCTCCATATGGGTCAGACCAGAAAGCTTTCTGAAGGCCATTTTAAACTCGACTTAGGTCGACCGGGTCCAACCGGGGACCCGATAGGGGTTTAACAACTACTTCTCATAATCACTTGAGAGTAATGTTTGTACTTGGGTATTGGGCCAGTGTTTGGGCTGACATGGCACGTACGGGCATTTTTTTTCTCTTGTCGTGCTTGGTGTCAAGAACCAGTTGCTCCCAATAACTCGAGTTGTTGGGAAAGGTTCGATCGTGGATCATATACCACAACACTAACACGCCCCCTCAAACGAAAGCCACTCACAAGGGCTTGAAGTTTGCACAGGTCTGAAGACAAGAATACCATGTGCTTAACAAATGGGGGTCACCGGGAATCGAACACAAGACCTCTCGGTCACAGAAGGCTCTGATACCATGTCAAGAACCAGTTGGTCCCAATAACTCGAATTGTTGGGAGAGGTTAAATCATGGATCATATACCACAACACTAACACGCCCCCTCAAACGAAAGCCACTCACAAGGGCTTGAAGTTTGCACAGGTCTGAAGACAAGAATACCATGTGCTTAACAAATGGGGGTCACCGAGAATCGAACACAAGACCTCTCAGTCACAGAAGGCTCTGATACCATGTCAAGAACCAGTTGCTCCCAATAACTCGAGTTGTTGGGAAAGGTTCGATCGTGGATCATATACCACAACACTAACACTTGGCACATTCCATTAGTCGTTCCCTCCTTGTTCATTTTACAAATTCGCTCGTCCATATATGGGTATAGTTTGAACGGTGTCGTGCCCAAAATATATGTGATCATTTTAGTTAATTAATAAATCAACTCCATAATATAAATAGACTAAATTCAGCTCCCGCTGACAAGTGGAGCAGTCACTACTCCTTCAGCTTCTGTCTACTCTCTCGGTCTTGTTTCAAACTTCCAAGCGGAAACCGGCGAGCTGCCGGCCGCCGTTAACGATGCCGAGTAACTACTTCAAGCGGCCGGAAATCGTTGTCAAGGGAAAGCAGAGTCCACTTCTCAGTTCTAACATCGATTCACTGTTTGTAAGGTATGTAATACATTATGCTCTCCTAACCCTTTTCCCCTAATTTGCTACTGAAGGTTTTAACCTAAAAAGAAAAATCCCCAATTCTTAACACTCCAGAGAGACCATAACCATAGCTTCAGCATTTCTCAAATTAAAGTGATGCTAGTGAGTGGGTATCGCTAAGATGTGAGCTTAAAGCGAAAGCTAAGCGATTTTTGGGTTTTGAGTAATCATGAGACGAAGCAGATTGGTGGCAGATCAAGAGAGCTCCATAGCGCTGTTTCTTCACCTGTGGTGCTTTGTGGGTTCTGCTGCTGTTTATCTACCATAACAAAGCTTTCATCTTTATCTTCTTTGGCCAATACCCTCTGCTCTATTTCCTGACTCTGTTCTTTGTTGTTCCTTCTGCAGACATTCTGTAGATTGGATAAATGTTCAGACGGAGATGACACTGCGGACCCACTAAGCTGCAGCCTCAAGCACTCTGGGATCCCATGGAAAGCATACAGAGAAGCCGAGAACTTCCTCTCGTACTTCATCCGCTTCATTGCTGCTCTTAGCTGCATTGATGGCTCGTCGTCATCAACGCCATTATTGTTGCTCTGATGATATGACTCCAGCACAGGCTCCTCCTGAATCTCTTGAGCGATCTCGAACGGAGAGTAGTGAGCTGCTGCAGCGCCGGAGGGTGCTCCAAGGTCGTTGACGAAATTGAAATCCAAATCCAAATCGCCACCCTGATCACCTACATGTTGCTGTAGTACTGCATTGGAATCGAATGGCTGGTAAAAGTTACTATCATAACAATTGCCTGTATCCCATCCTGTTACTGCTGCTGCTGCTGATGTTGATCTGCTATCCACAATCTCATAGGAAAAATCATCCTTTAGATCACCGCTCATACATAATGTTGACTCAACAATGCTTGCTTCCACGTAAGGATGTTTGGTTGTTGTAGTTATCCCAATGCTGGTGATGGGGATGACGTTTGTGAAATTGTTGAAGAAACCTGTGAATTCGGTAGGGGCTGCTTCTTCTTCTTCATCTTCATCGACCTGACCTTCTTGTGTTCCTCTAATGACGTATTGTTGCTGATTCTTCTGCTGCTGCTTGTTGACGACCATTGAAGAGGAGGAGGAAGAGAGATGACGGCTGGTGTTTTGAGCATTGAGGCGCTGGAGCAGAAGTTTGGTGATCTTGGAAGGCAATGCAGGAGGCTGTGATGGGGATGAAGAAGAGGAGGTAGGAGAGTGGTGGTGATGACGATGAGGATCAGCAGAAGGCCAGAAATTGGTCCTCGTGTTAGCACCACGAAGTAAGCAGGCGGCTTCATCATAAGCTCTTGCAGCTTCTTCTGCCGTGTCGAAGGTACCTAACCACACCCTGATCTTCTGAATTGTGTCTTTGATCTCTGCAACCCATCTCCCGGATGGCCTTTGCCTCACTCCCACAAACCTCTTCCTCCCTCTCCTCCCTCCTCCTCCTGTTGCTTCACTCACCATTTCTTCCCAGGCCATACCATCCTCCTCCACCTGGTCATCACCATCATCATGGAACTCATCACTCCCTTGCCTTTGTTGCTCCTGCTTCAGCATTGTTTCAGCTTCCGCAGCCCCAGCTTTTCTCTTTCTGCCCATCTTCCCCTTATCTTTGACTCCTTGATGTTTCTTTTGAACTTCTGTTTGTTTCTGCACAACCCAAATACTATAGACAGTTGGTTTTGTGGTTTCTTCTTTAATCTCCCTCTCTCACTTTGGTTCTGTGGTGGTAATGGGGATTATATAACAATGGGGGATAGGTTCTTCCTACTTATCACTGTTATCAGTAATGAATTGAGGTTTCATTGTCAAGACAAAGGGAGCTACAGGGGAAGAATCTTAGAAGGGAGGGTTTCATATAACTTGTTCAAATTAAACACTGTTGTTCTTTTCCCATCCAGCTCTGCTGTTTCCATGTGAGGCAACATATGGAGCCTCCCCTTCCATTTCGATTTCTAGCTGTCCCAAATGGCAAAACCTTGAGTGAAATCAAACATTTTATGTCAGTTATTCTATTGTGTAGTGTTTCTTTGACCTGGTTAGAACGGCTGATCCACTAAGCCCTGCCTTTTTGTATCTCACTTAGTGTTGTGGCCTGCTGTCTGGGATTCCTTTGTTCAATTGCGTTTAGAGTAAACCAACATATAGATGGAGCCAAAGCCAAACTTTAGCAAGGTTTGTCTGGCTGGCGTGATGGTGATCGAACCTAGTTATTGTTTGGCTTCAATGTATTTTGTAAAGACTAAAGAGTAATGTTTGCATCGCAGTGCCTAGTGAAGTCATCAACTACTGAAGTGCAATCCCAATCCAAGTTTAGGCCAGCCCAAGACCAAAGAACTGGCCCAAACTCACTCTACATGCAAACTTCAGCCCAAGAATAGATTTAGCCCATTACAAAATTTCAGCCCATTCCACCACCCTCACTCTATAGAGCATACAATCCAAATCGTTGTTACCGCCCTCGGACAAAGTTAAAGAAAAATTTCCGTCTTGGGAACAAATTACTCAGAACTTCTCAAAAAAAATTCCCATTTCTGTCGTTTCCCCAACTTCGAATTCCACCCAATCCCTATATTTTCACCTTCAAAACCTTTGAAGAAACAAAAACACTCAGAACGTTACATAATAATGATGATGATGATGAAGTACTGCTCCACGTCTACATTACTCTTTCTACTTCTCTTCCCCTCCATCCCATTCCCACGAAACGCCGTCGTCGTGGTGGACGCGCGAGTCGTCAGAAAGGCGAGGCTGACGCTCGTCAGCTTCGCCACGGTCTGGGAAGAAGACGGCGGGTGGGTCTCGCGGGGATGCGACTCCGGCGCCGTCGTCGGGGACAAGGAGAAGGTGGTGGCCTTGTCTTCGAGTTGGTTCGACAAGGGGCGGAGGTGCAACAAGTACGTCAGGATCACCGGCGGCGACAGCGGCCGGACGGTGACGGCGAGAGTGGTCGGCGAGTGCGACGCGTCGCTGGGTTGTGACGGCGATGTGATTGATGCCTCGAGGGCGGTTTGGATGGGGTTGAAGGTGGGTTCCAGGGATTGGGGACGACGTCGTTTGTATGTTTCGTGGTACGATGCTTGATTATTGATAATGCTTTTTCTCTCGTTGTAATCTGAATCTCCCTCGTTATTATTCATTTATAGATCGTATATCCACGAATGTGTTTCTCTATTTGGATTCACATTTTATTGCGGTCGTTGTACACGCCTTTTTAAACGAAAAAATTAAACTCATGAGTTTGAAGTTTACACCGTTCTAAAAAGGTGCTGCTCTCGGTGTGATTGTTGTCTCTCGTCTTCTACAAACTCCCACGGCAAAGCTAACAAGAGCCGTCTGATGAACTGGCCAATGCATGCATGGTCAATCTTGTCACTTTGTTAGTGCCGTCTTGATAAGGATTTGATTGACAGTTCTATTTACTCCACTTAAATATATTGAGTGTTATGAAAATATTATTATCATTATGGATGACCAACATTAGATGCTCCATGGTATGTTACAAGTTCTATGTAACTCATCTCCTTATATTTATATGACACATTAGATGCACAATTGGGTGTTACATGTAACCCCCCACCCCATTTCTATATCACATTCATTCTCACATTCATGTATATTGATTGTAAGAATGTAGAGGTTATGTGATGTGTGCCTATAAATAGATGATCTCCTTGTACTAAGGAATACATGAATAAGAAAGCTCTATTCCCCCACTCTTCTTGTGTCTCTACTCTTACTCTTATGTCTATTGCTCTTCCTTGCTATTTTACAACACGTTATCAGCACGAGCTCTGCCAAAGTAATGGTTGGTCATTGTCTCTCTACATAATCACATATACTTGAGTAAGATCACAACACGATCAAGGTATGCAAATTTTCATGCCATTTCTTGTTAGTATGTTTATCTATCTCATTGTCTTTGAGGGATTATTTGATCATGTTATTTGTTTATATTATTTTATATATGTCGATCTCGTAACATGGAGTTTGTGCTTGGACATTATCAGATAATGAAAATTGCTCCTGTAGTAGCAAAATCATTATGGGTTGACTTATCGATTGCTACATTCGACATATAGAGAAATGAAAGTCTAACGATCTCATTTTCCCCCGAAGTGGAAAAATGAAGAAAAAATGTGTCAAATGAAAGAAGTGGATCTGGTAACTAAATTATTGGAATATGAGTTACCATTGCGATGGGGGAAAATCATTGATCTTGTACCCGATGTATGAAAAGAATTTTTATTGGTCCAAGAATCAATGGAAGGAAAATGAAAATCTATATGTGCTCCTGCAGTAGCAATATTATGGAAGAGGGTTTATAAAACATAAGTTATTTCTTGTTTGTTAAAGGTGAAAAGTGTATTGGACTTGTGATGATGAGAAATATTATAAAATTTGATCCTAAGGCTGTTGTTTCATTCCTGGAAGCGAATGAAAACAAACCATTCTTAAAAGTGAATGGATCGAGACACACTATTATATTAATATAATTTGGTGTTTGGATAATGACAATCAGCAAAGGTATCTTTTCACCGGAAGTGAAAGATAAAATAATTATAAATGAGGATGATAATTCATGTAGCAAAAGTCATGATCATATACTGTAACCTTCGTATGCCGAAATGTGTTATGAAACACATATATGTTGTTGTTGTTGTTATTATTGTTATTATTATTATGTATGTTTTTTTATAGAATGAATATTTGCAAAAGTCAATACTGGTATTATATCATATAGTATGAAAGTAAGCAAAAGCTCCGGAAGAGATTGTGTTTTGTTACTTGAAGTAACTAATCAATATATTGGTGATTTCCATAGTATGAAAATATTATTATCACTATGTATATGAGCTTACAATAGTTCACCGAATCAGAAGGTGCCTCATGGCCAACATGTAGTACAAGAGTATGTGAAGGCTCCAGAAGAGCTAATGTTTTGAGACGTTAATGAACTAAACTGTCTGTTGAAGATGCATTACCGAATTATGAAGATATTCGCAGAAAAGAATATCATAATTGATATTGCATCAGAAATGTGTTATAAGAGAACATATACTTAACTGGAGAAATTTGTACTACATGTATATTAGTACATATGAAAGTGTAAACTAGAAGTTTGCAAGATCGGATAACTTTTTATTTTGGCATGTCCGGTCATACCATCCCGGATACAGATGCGAAAATGATTGAGATATCATATGGAAATTAAGTGAGAGTTCAGAGAATTCATCAATCAAAGGATTGATTATGTGATACATGGTCTCGAGGAGACTATACTCGTGAAAATAATTAAATCTGTTGAGATTTTATAAAAGTGTATGCAGAAAAATACACTCATCGTGCAAATCATATATGAATTTTATGATTTTGATTGATTCATCAACTATATCGTCATATATGTCTGTTATCTAAACGCAACCTGATGTTTGCGAGATTAGTTGCCGAATGATGGATATATTTTGAGGATTATCCAATCAAACAGAACTTCTCTTATGAGAACAAACTAAGTCTATCGATCTCTTATCGAGGCATATGATATCATTAATTCGCATGAAGCCAACAAGTTATCATAAGTTCCCTCTTTTCATACAAATGGTTTTGGTCAGGGACCAAACATTTAAAATGCTAGAAAATTTGGGTGTGCATAATACATCCCAATTGCTCCACCACAACACGTTATGAGTTCCATGAGAACTTATGTTGGACATGGTGTCCAATGCAATGAGAGATTTGTTCATGACTCTTTTTGCTAATATCATCATTTTGATGAGTTATTTTTCGAACGTTAAGGGGGAGAAAAGTAAACAGTTGGGCATAGATGTGAGTTGGAATCATCATTATCGCATTTTGATCCTCAAACGAAGAAACATGAACCCGAAGTTCATATGGTGATTCATGGAGAAAAAAAATGTATTGATTGCCAAACGCCTTTTTACTCACTAAAAGGAGTGATTATTTCACATGCCCAGTTGTGAATGCTCCAATACAAATTGATGTCCATATTGGATAATCTAATGAGTCTAAATGAGCGCATGAAGCGTGGTAGACCAATCGGTTCCAAGTATAAAAATCCTCGAGAAAGGAAGGAGCTATAAATTAAGATGGTAAACTCGAGGATAAAATAGCTCTAGAAGAGTCAAGTCATAAAATTGAGATCATAGTTCCAGAAGAATAGTAGGTACCTGAACGTTTTAAAATGAAGAGATCTCAATTAATTGGCTTGTATGAAAAAGTTGGAACCGAAGTGTATTTATTGTTATGCTGCAGCACTGAACATGATAGATACAAAGAGGATCAAAAGTAAAAGTCTATTGATGCATGCAAAGGAATATATATTGGGCAATATAAAAGAAAGCATTAGGCTATTTGGTATAAGTTTTGGACCAGAAGTCCTTACACCTGAAGATAAAACTAACTGGATACAAATAGGTTTTGTGCAAACGCGTATGGAAATTGCGAGAGATATAATATAATTTCTCGTGAGAGGTTTCTGGTAGAAACCTGACATCAATTATGAAGAGACATACTCTCTTGTGGTGGATGCAACTATGTTGTGCAATTTAAATAGTTTAGCAATTCAAAAAGCATGAAATTTGCATTTGGTAGATATTGTGATAGCCTATTTGTATGGATATTGATATTTATAAGAAAATCCCTGAAGGATTAGTTTTGCCAGAAGCAAACATGTGACGTTCTCGAGAACAATATCGATCGATAAAACAATACCTTGTATGGATTGAGATAAAATGGATGAATATGGTATATTCATCTAAGTGAATATCTACTGAAGGAAGTGGTCGTATAAGCATTGCGTGATTAAATTCGAATAAAGTGCATTAGAGCATTTGCATTTGGCATGTGTGATTGTGCAATGACATATAGGTTTATGTGCGTGATATTGTGGTTTTAGTTATGAGTTTGATTTATGAATGTGGTTTGGTTAAGTGATGTTGTGTGTATGACGTGCCTTTTGCTTGTGACCTTGTGTTATGAAGTAATTGTTTGCATACAATTGTGTTAGCTAAGTTTTATAGTTATTTGGAAGAAAAGAGTCGAGACGTTATTTTATAATGATCTCATATGTTTTAGTTGATATGAACTCCAGAAGAGCTTCATAAAGCATGGTTTGCTTAAAGAAAGAAAATTGAACATGGAGGATTTAAGAAGATTCTTTTGGATCAAGACGACAATGTCGGAAAAGTGAAAGAACAATTTTGTATGGAAAAAATTGCATACGTTCAACAGCCAAATGATCATAAGGTCACTAGAAGTGAACAAAGATCAATTTAGGCCTTGAGATAGAAGCGAGTTATTAGGTCCTGAAGTACCATATGCCAATGTCGTTAGAGCAAAAATGTATATTGCTATACTTCATTAAGTTATACTTTGTTACCTATTGGTAACGATGAGGATCATAGATGAGTAATTTGTTTACTCATGGTCGTACAAGTATCTCATGGAGATTCCAAAGAAATCACAATAACAACATCATCTGATCATGAACAATGGTCAACAATTCATGAGACTTGTTATGAATTGTTTGGTTAAGATTTGTGATTCAACACGTCTAAATGACTTGTGGTTGCGGATTATATTCATAGAAAATGATCTTTAAGATCATGTATGAAGAAAATGGTCCTAATGGATCATGCATAAAGTGACAATCTAGAAGATTTGTTCACTAAGAAGCTTACCATGACAATATTTGAAAGATTTGTTCACAACACTATTGATGTTGTCATGAGGGGGAGCATATACGCACTGCACTCTTTTTTCCTTAACCATGGTTTTTCCCACTGGGTTTTCCTGGTAAGGTTTTTAACGAGGCAGATTCAAATAGCGTATTATGCTGATTATGTACTCTTTTTCCTTCACTAGGATTTTATCCCACAGGGTTTTTCCTAGTAAGGTTTTAACGAGGCATATTCATGTCTAATGGTCATCCAAGGGGGAGTGTTATGAAAATATTTTTTTTTTTTTGTTGATGATGATCTATATTGAATGATTAAAAGTAATTAAACAATGATACAGGGCAGTGCAGCGAAAGGGCTGTGACTGTCACCAGCACTATGCGCTGCAACAACCAAACCGAAAATGCAAAATGCAAAATGCAAAAAGTAGGAGTTATGAAAATATTATTATCATTATGGATGACCAACATTAGATGCTCCATGGTATGTTACAAGTTCTATGTAACTCATCTCCTTATATTTATATGACACATTAGATGCACAATTGGGTGTTACATGTAACCCCCCACCCCATTTCTATATCACATTCATTCTCACATTCATGTATATTGATTGTAAGAATGTAGAGGTTATGTGATGTGTGCCTATAAATAGATGATCTCCTTGTACTAAGGAATACATGAATAAGAAAGCTCTATTCCCCCACTCTTCTTGTGTCTCTACTCTTACTCTTATGTCTATTGCTCTTCCTTGCTATTTTACAACATTGAGAACTTTGTTTTTGTATGGTGCTAGATTGATAATTAATTGCAAGATCCCGCAATATTTAGAATTGAAAAAAAAACATCTATCATTGGGGGGGAAATCCCAAATTATCGACATCAATCTTAATTAGCAATGAATTTGTAATTCAATGGAATTATGAAAGCATGTAATATGCAAAGTTATTGGGTGTTTGAGTTCCATCCATTCTTTGTAAACTCCGCATTTTTTCTTAGAGACTCTAATATATGTAGCAATACAATTATTTTATAACGTTCTGCCGATTTATTTGACCGGAAAGAAATACCGGCATCTTGATCACAACATTAGTGAATTAGAGCATCTACATGAAAATTAATTGTTTATATCTAATTAAGATAAATATTTCTAATTTGTTCATAATTAGGGCATTGATCTTAACTAAAACTTACAATTGCTAGATACCCTAAATTACAAGGTGAATCTAATGTACATTGCACATTTCTTGAGGTCGGATCATATACGTAGCATATTCCAGGTTAGCAATTTGTTATGCACCAAAGCTTTAAATAAATTACAGTTGTAGAGTTTACCCAAAAAAGACCGCCCATTTGAATCCTTCTTCTTCACCTGTGGCCTTATATAAGTCATGGCTACCCACCAAATTACAATATTCAAAATCAAATTACAAAGAGCTTCTAGCTATTTATAAAAAAACAGGAGAATGAAGAGAATCAATTTTGTACTCTATTCTATAACCCTAGCTCTTCTTCTTCTTCTACCACTCTTTAGTTCAAATGGGGACGTGGAAGCTGCTCGAGTCCACATTAACGACGTCTCTCAGGGCACGAGGGAGGGAACTCTGACTCTCAATGGCTTCGAGAAGGGCCAGGATGGCGGTGGTCCGGCTTCATGCGATGGCTCGTTCCACGACAACGACGAAATGATCGTGGCATTGCCCGCGAAATTCTTCGAGAAGGGTAAGAGGTGCAACAAGAACATTGTGATTGAAGGGAATGGCCACACTGTTAGTGCAAGAGTGGTGGATGAATGTGGGAAGGGATGTGGTGACGACATTGTGGACGGTTCGAAGGCGGTATGGGTAGGGTTGAGCGTTCAGGAGAAAGATAGGGGCGAGTTGGCAATCACTTGGCACGATGCTTAGATGAATCGATTTTTTTTCTTTTTTAAATGACGACGTTGATCACTTCGACGGTAGAATTTCAAAATTTTAGATGTATGTGTAGCTAGCTGGCATCTCCCTTACATTGTAATCACCTATATTAAGGTTTGATTGATACTCTTATGAATAATAATAACAATGTTTCTTTTTTTTCTTCTATAATTGTGATTGAGTAGTTAAAAGAAATGAAGAAAATGGTGGAAAGACAATTAAATCTCACCTTATGCCTTTATATTCAAAAGAGGATTGGTTTTACAAAAGGTGAAATTTTGCAAAATGGTTTTGCAAAATGGTGAAAAGACAATTATATTTGACCAAATAACTCGTTTTATAAATACACAAAACAAACGGTCCCATAGTAATCAAGTTCGAGCCTCATTTTTTGCCCTATTGCTATTCCTATCCACCATTGACGATTTGAAAAGTAGAGGTACTAAATCGTTACCTGGATCAAACTCTAGGCACCAGAACGTGATTAAGCCTTGAAGAAAGTTGACTTGACCACCTAACCAGCGTTTCTTAATCTGCAGGCTCCTCCTTTGGCTTTTGCTTCGGCCATTTCTTTTACTAGTCTTCTTCACTCTTCCGACGGCAAACATGTAACCGCTAAGGGGGGGAAAACGCCGCCACCGAACGCTCTATTTTCTTCTCTCTCTCCGCCAAAACCCAGAGAGAGAGAAAGAGAAAAAGTACCCGGAAATTCCCGACGCCTGGTATTCTCTCGCACAATGCTCTTGAAGAAACGCATCAACACAATCACCATTGCCCTGATGCTGCTGGCCGGGTTCCTGATCCTCTTCTTCGCCGGATTCCTCGAATTCCCTCCTCCGGCGTTAACGACGACTTCCATAGCCGATTCCGGGTTTCGGGTCGAGCCGACGAAGGCCGACCCGTTCGTCGACTTGTTCACTGCTTACAAGAAGTGGGACTCTCAGGTGGGTTGTGCCCGGTTCAGGGAAGGCCACAAGGACGCAATCCACGCCGCCGCCGGCTCTGGGTTTAATGGGTCGAAGGGTTCTCTGCAGCGGATTGGGGGCGATTCGGAGTGCGGCGAGCTGAAGATGGATCATGTGAGCGTTTTGGTCAAAGGGTGGACTTGGATCCCGGATAATCTGGATAATTTGTATTCTTGTCGATGTGGGTTGAGCTGTTTGTGGAGTAAATCGGCTGTGCTTGCTGACAAGCCTGATGCTTTGTTGTTTGAGACCACCACGCCTCCATTTCAGGTAACACTGCGGATTCGTTTCATTATTTCAATTTGATTAGACAGTAGGAAATGTTGAATCTTTGTGGCTGGAATGAGAGGAGTGATGCTTTTCTGCTGATCAAGTAGGTGGCTGGTATGAGAATGAATTGTCTAGCACACGGTGGATGAAATTTTGATGTACGAAGAACTCGGTTTGAGGTGTTAAGACTAGGTTTAGATTGATTAAACATGGGATCGGTACATTATCTTCGTTCTCCTGATGCGGTTTGGTGTTCGGATGGATGCCGGATTTTGGATGTGCCTTTCAGTTTCGTTTTAGTTCAGGAATGAATCTTCACTTGTATGTTGTGCATTGGGTTAGGGGGTTAAGAACTATAGGATTGGATATGCTGAGATCGGGAAACAGGATTGAATTTGAAGACGCATGCATATAGTGTCAATGTCCTCTGTGGAAGACAGTTCGGCTCTTTTGGAGACCAATAGTACTTGCAGAATCAATTGTGATCTTGGTATAGTTGCTTCAGCATCTGGTGGTGCTGTCTCTTTGTGCATGTATTCAGGCCTTCTCAGGTTGGACACTCCACATCATATGAATATTCCATATTTAAGCTCATAAGCATTCCCTTTTTGGCACCAAAATCGCTGGCGGAAAGAAGAGAATGCAGGGGGGAAATGCTCAACTGTTATGGTTAAAAAGATCAACTAGCGCTGTGATGGAAATTACTTGATATGGGTGTTCATAGAGGAAAATATGTTGTGTTTGCATTATATTAAATGCTGTACTTCTACCCGGAAAAAATGCTGTAGTACTTGGATACTAATGCTTGCTAGAGTAGTCAAGCTTTAACATCAAGGCTAGGAAACTATGTGGAATGGCAGCATGATGATCTAATCTTTCTTATTGCCCTTTACTTTACCATGCTTAAATAAGAATGTCGAAGTCCTAGGAGCAAATGTGATGTTTTTGGATCAGTTACAAAAAGCACGTGCTATCTCATGTTATGATACCCTGTATTTTGGCTGTCAGAGACGCAATGGAGATCCGCTTCGTGTCTATATGGACCTAGAGCCTGGCAGAAAACGCTCTGGTGTGGAAGATTTATTTATCAGTTATCATGCTGAAGATGATGTTCAGTCAACGTATGCTGGTGCCCTGTTTCACAATGGTCGAAATTATCATTTGTCTCCGACGAAGAACAATGTAAGTAGTAATGCTTCCAATCTATTGATACTTCACAAGAAAGATATGAAAAGGACATGGAATGATATCGAGCTATTTTTATTTGAAGGATACACTTGTATATTGGTCTTCCTCACGCTGTCTTGCTCAAAGAAACAAGCTCGCAAAGTCTCTCCTCAGCTTGCTGCCTCACCATTCCTTTGGCAAGTGCTTGAACAATGTCGGTGGACCTGACATGGCCCTTTCGTTATACCCAGAGTGCGCCAGCGATACCAGTGAGAAACCAAGATGGTGGGACCATCTACATTGTGCCATGTCTCACTACAAATTTGTGCTGGCTATAGAGAACACGGCCACTGAGAGTTACGTGACGGAAAAGTTGTTCTACGCTCTAGATTCTGGATCTGTCCCAATCTATTTTGGGGCGCCAAATGTGTGGGACTTCGTTCCTCCTCACTCAATCATAGACGGGAGCAAATTTAGATCCATGAACGAACTCGCTTCATACGTTAAGGCTCTAGCTAATGATGCAGTGGCATATGCTGAATACCATGCATGGAGGAGATGTGGTGTTCTAGGCAACTATGGGGAAACACGTTCGTTAAGTCTCGACACCCTGCCTTGCAGGTTGTGTGAAGAAGTCAGCAGAAGAGGGGGTCGAAATGCAAAATCCTAGCGTAATTTGATACACTTGTGAAGGCAATCATGGAATGGCTGTTCCCCGGCATTCGATCTTAGAAATGACGAAGTTAATGAGTGACAATTGAGTACAAGCCTAGAAGATCTGCTCTTTATTCTTCTTTTTTGCAGTCATAACTGATTGTTCTTCAATATTCTCTGCTGGTTTACAATGATGATACTTGAAAGCTAGTGAATTTGTGATTGTAGTTTCCGAAGTAGGTTTCATATACAGAAAAGGGATGTGGAGTGAAAGTTGTACTCGTTGAACCAGAAACATTTATTGGATAGAAATTGATGTATACAGAAGAACAGTCATGTCGGATTTTAGGGTACATTTCTGTTCAGTTTACCCTGTTACAATAAGTTTGGCGAAATAGGCTACTAATCTGTTCTCGGGTATGGATATCCAGAATTGAAGCCATTATTTCAGAGATTCAGGGAGCTTCACTCGCTGGCGATAGACCTTATACAGAACAAGAGAAAGGGTAAACAAGAAGAGCAGAAATGAATGAAGGGGGCAAACAGCTAAGAGAAATAGAATTTTCCTGGCTTACTTTTTGGTCCCTAGTAGGAGGAGGCTTCTTCTTCTGGATTTTGGAAGTCTTCAAATCTTGAGGCCTGTTCTTCAAGTATTCCTTCAATTGCTCATCGTTCATTGCACCCACCATGCCAACCTGGATTTTTATCAAAATCACAAGTAAAGAAGATGAAAAAAAAAAGGACTTTAGATACGCATGTGTAGGAGGAACATTCGAGAGCAACAAAATCGACGATGTATACCCATGCTCGAAGAGCTTGGATCTCGTTTAGCAACGATTTCTCTTCCTTATCAGCAATATTCTTCTTCTCTTGCCATGTAAGGTTGGAAGATGATCCTTCCTCTCTCTTCTTCTTCCTTCTCTTATCCATATCTCAAAACAACACTCTTTCTACAAAATCAATACCAAATATTTATAGGTAGCTTAGTTCTTGACGAGAATGAATGTTAGTTATATAAAAGTTGCATGGAAGAAATGCTTTGATATGTCAAAGTTTTACGTTATAGTGGAAAAGGGAATATGATCAAACTAACCATGGAGGAGCAAAATCCCAACTTAGATCGTTGAAGTTCATGGCACATAGGCCACAGCTTCAGCGCAAGACATGTGAAAGGAAAGGAAGTAACGAACTCTGTATATCCAACTTTTCTTCCCCCTTTGAATACCGTTACTTGATTTTGTGATCTTTTTCTTCTTTGGCCTTTTGATCTTTCTTTCCGTTGAAGCTGAACATGATCTGCACGACAGTTTTAACTATCAATAATTAATATCTACGATGTTAGAACATGGTAATTTTGATTGATGGCAACCATTAACCATAATGCTTCTCCTTAAGCAAAGACATGAATGTCAAACATGCCGTAATTAGAAAGGAGTTGATGAACCACACTCAACCACTTAGTAAGTAAACTTGTGAAAAATCGAGATTCACACCAACAATGCAACATTAACAATTGAGACACATACAACAAACTAACAATCCATCTCCGCATTTTTTGCGTGCTCGTGGCAAAGAGAATTAGGAGAGATATGCAAAGAAATCCGATTGTCATAATACACAAGGGGGTGGCAAACCTTTCAGCAAGCAATCAACCAAGCCATATAAATATTTTATTCAATTACGTTATTATTATTTTCAATTATCACATTATCTATTTAATAGTGCATAACTATAGGTTATGCAACTTAATAGATGTCATTGATCTGAGGCAGAGCCATCCTGCAGCTGGGATTGATGTTGGGTCTTAGGGGTATTTTTGTCTTGCATAAACATATCTGAGTCTTTGATTTTAAATGAGACCAAATTTAAGGGGTGACAATAAAGGAGCTTTTTTATTCTTTTCGAGTTTTTTAATTCGCATTTTTCTTCTTTATTTTAACATGGATTACAATAAACTTTACACATATGAAACGAGATCGCTGTGATCTACAAAATAAAATTCATTTTCAATATATTTTGAGAAAAAAAAATTCATACCACCCATACCACTCTTTACCAACCTAGAATCACCATTTCTTAAACTCGAATTTTGAAAAAATTTGCCTAGTTGATAACTCTTGAATAGAGACTTCGAGCGGAAACATCTATTAGATAATTAACTATTGGTTCTAAGCTATCTCTGGTGATGAACCAAGAACTTGAAGTGATGCTATCGTTGCTGTTATCAAAGAAGCAATATCAAATTCACCTTTAGAAAAATTCTAAGTGATCAGAGCTGTAATTGTCCGTACTTGTAAAGAACTCAAAGCACAACCAAGAACCTTCAAGGAATTCCAAGAATTCTTGCGAAACATAAAAAAAAAATTAGAATGGCCCTCACGAAAAAAGTATATATTGAAAAAAGTTCTTTTGTCCCTTCCAGACGATCGAAAAAGGAAAGAGTTCATCATAATCTAATGTATCTACAAATTTGAGAGGGGGATTTCAGGACCAAATATATCAACATTGGTATGGGGTAACTAGTGGTAGATGATGAAATGTGGTAAATGACAGTTAGTATATTCCTACAATTATGTATACGATAATTATATACTATAGTCATGGTACACTTCCATATCATGTGGTAAAACAGATTTACTTTCCTTATATATATATGATGATCACTTTGTTATTAATTAGATTTACTTTCCATATATCTATATGATCACTTTGTTATTAATTAGATTTACTTTCCTTATATCTATATGAGGACTTTGTTATTAATTCATGGAGTTGCCTCTCATATTATAGTTAGTCAACTTTAATTCATTCTTTTTCCGTTATGCGGTCATCACACTCCTACCCACCCATCTATATATAAACTGATGAAAGTCTTGTGGGTTTATAAAATTCTAGAATTAGAGAGAATTCAAAAGACAGAGGCAAGTGTAGATTTTCCTTGAATTTCAATGGCCAATTTAAACTTGAATGTTAATTCTGAGGACGTTCTTCTTGTGCAGGGAATTAGTAGTGAAAGATGATCATGGCTGCAAGGACTAAAGTTTCAATAATCTTGTTTTTGTGGTCATTTGCGGCACTAGGCCGTTATTATGTAATTTCAGGATATGAATTATCCGATCAAGAGTTGGAAAGACAACTAGAGCTTCTAAATAAGCCTGCCGTTACAACTATTCAGGTGAGATTGATGAAGTTGTGTGTAATTTTGTGTTTGCAAAAGTTTAATTTGGTTGTTTGATTCTCTTTCTTTTGTTTAATTTGATGATTTCCAAACAGACAAAATACGATGAGGAATATGATTGTGTTGATTTTTATCAACAACCTGCGTTTGATCATCCTTTATTAAAGGAGCATAAGTATGAGTATAAGGTACAATATTTTCTACATACCAACTACTTTTTTCATGGAATTTTCCCCCATATGTATGGTGCTACGTACATCAACGAAAATGTATTGTAACGTCATTCGCAAATGTGGTTATGGAATTATGTGGGATTTGATTGTCATTTTATATCAATATTGCTTGAAAGTATTACAAAAGTTACATAAAATATGGATAATATTATTATGACACATAAAAAGATCAATCTATAGTTTGTGGTTATAATTAAAAGTACTACCTCACACTTGTTAGTAGCAATTAAAAGGAAGAGATGTTACAATCTTTCTTTGATTTTGGTGCAGATGAGCTCGTACAATCACCAATTAAATCGAAGAACATATGATGATGCATCTTATATCAATCCATTCGATATTTGGAAAAATGGAAAAGGATGTCCAACCAATACAGTTCCGATTAAAAGAATAACAAAAGAAGACCTCATTCGAGCAAATTCAGCTAACGAATTAGCGTATACAAATTCAATCAATAATCTAAATCCAGGTGTTGAAGTGAGTTATGCAAATGATTGTTAAATATTGTTTTCTAGTTTTCTGCCTTTCTCTAACCAGTCATGCATTTATGTTCATACAAAACTAAGAGAAAATTCATCGGTAGGTAGCTGTGTTGCGTACTACAAAAAACAAGAAGTACTATGGAGGTGGAATGATCGGAGCTATATATCATCCTGCGGTTCAGAGTTCACAATATAGCTCTAGTCGTTTTAAATGTGAAAACTATCCAGATAGTATTGCTGTTGGATGGACGGTAAGTGTAGATGACTCCAAATCAGGCGATTGTCATTTGAATAAGAATATAAATGTATATAAATTTCCTTGAAGGATCGTACATGCATGTTCATCTTTCGATCATGTGCAGGTCAATCCAAGCTTATATCCGGATAATGAACCTCACCTTTTCATATATACCATTGTAAGTGTTGTTGTGATAACCCTAGAGAATGGTTTATCTATATTTTGTAACCAAATAACACAACATGAACCAATGAAGTATGAACACAAAACTTTGGGGTCTTCCTAATTTAAAATGAAATAAGATACATTTTAATATTGTATTTAAGGTTACGGTACATATTAATCTTGTACCTATAACTTTGTATAAAAATTCAACTTGTATCATAATATAAAGATATAAATCCATTTATGTTACAAACTGAACCTGTACCTTTAACGTTATGATACACATTGAATTTATATCTCGAAACACCAACACTTTAGAGCAAATTAAAAGACTATAAATCTAAATTGTTTAATCATTGATTCATCTTGATATTTTTTGCATTCAGACCAAGGACTCGCACTGTTATAATACCTACTGTCCTGGCTTTCTAATCATGTCCCCGGCGATACCTCTAGATTTGCTACTGAAACCATATTCTAGGCCCGGGATAAAGATGGTGGAGTTGAAGTTCCATATCCGCAAGGTAAATGACATTCTCTTGCTCTCTCTCTTCAATTTTATGGTTTCAATTTCTTACTCCTTTGGAAGTTAATTAGACAAAGATGGTTGGTTTGATTTTGGAAGGATGCTATAAATGGAGACTGGTTTCTACAGCTGGGACCTAACAATTTTACCGT
Organism: Linum trigynum; assembly: GCA_964030455.1. Lineage (NCBI taxonomy): Eukaryota > Viridiplantae > Streptophyta > Magnoliopsida > Malpighiales > Linaceae > Linum > Linum trigynum. Next base: position 34,566,878 of record OZ034814.1, on the reverse strand, counting down.
CGGGTCTTGGCCGCAAAGAATATTCACAAGCTTGGCAGATTCGGCAGATTATGTAGAATGGGGAGGAGAAGTTTATAGCCCGCCGAACATGACTCCGCCGCAGATGGGCGCCGGCTACAAGCCTATGCAAAAGCTTCGATTCGATTGCTACGGTAGGCTGGTCAACCTAATAGATGAATTGCACGAAGATGATTATAATCCTCCATCGTGTAAAACTTATCAAAGCAGCAAGAGATATCAGATAATAGACGAAGGGGATGTTGGGTCAGGCTTGATACGCCTTATTCTCTTTGGTGGTAGCTAGGTGATTTATACACTCTAGAACCAAATAATGTAATAGGATAATATCATGTTACTATCTAAACTATGTGGGAATAAAAGAGTAATGACTCGTAGTGTTTTATGAGAAAATTATTGTTGAAATTGAATTGATTGCATATTGACTTGTTGAACATTGATTAATTATTCACAGTTCATGGTTCTTTAAAAAAAAGGTCAAACAATGGCGTTCGATGTTTTTTACAACTCACAAGGCAGATCTACATTAAATTAACTCTTTTTCTGTAGAGGTTTATTGAGAGCCCCATAATTACGATGATGGATAATTTTTAGAGAAAAACGATTAACTTGACAGTTGATGTCGAGTTGTGATTTATTTAGAGCACATAATCAGTTATATTCACCTCCTAGTTATTGCCACAAGAAGTAATTGTCTTGAAATAAGACCACTCTACTGACGTGGAGTGACAGTTACTCCCCAACTACTATAATGCTGACCGGGTAGTAGTAGTAGTGGTCTCCCCCTCAATTTTGGCCCTCCTCCACTTAGTAACTCCTCCTTAGCTTTGCTTGTCGACTGAGATCAACAGTAAGGCATGAAGACCCACTTGTCACATATGGGTGGGTGTTTAGATCACATGGCTCTAAATGACAAAAACAATTCACCACTTATGATCATGGGAACGGGGGTGGCCCTATTGCATGTTCCACGGGATCACTCTTGCCACACTAGGAGTATTGTTGATGCCCCCTCCTCATCACATCAGGGGGGGATATGTTGATGACAATCCCCTCAGTCCTCATCACACCAGGGGGTTTGTTGATGATCCCCTCATCACATAAGAGTGGTATTAACACTTAGTCAAATTTTTGTTTGTCACCATGTTACACTTATCTCCCTCGTCTCCACGATACTTGGCCATTTTTTATCCTACCTTATTGCACTAAAGAGGCTACACTGATAGACCCCCTAATTGTCATACCAGGGGTATGTTGATGACCCATCTTGTAAGGTGTAGTTTGAATATGTTTTATATTATATCATATTGATGGCACTATATTTATAGTCTCATATTTGATACATTTTTCCCTCATAATAATGCATCTTAGTACTTTCTTTCATATTTCATATCTAAATCATAACTATTTGATTAATCAGCCTTCAATAGACATAGGATATGGTTTTTTTACTCTTTAATGCCTTCTTAGTATGTTTTTTTTGGTTTTCAATGTATAAAATGACCTAAAAGGATTTGGATCAAGCATTGTACAACTCTTGAGCACCAAAGGGAGTAAACAGAGAAGATTAATGATCTTTCATGACAAAGATGAAGTCCAATGACGGAGAGGCCTACTAGTAACCACGAATAGAGTCTACGAGAAGCCCAATGGAGAAAGACTCGGTCCAAACAAAAGCAAGAACAAGTGGCGGCCCAACATCGAGTCCAACCGTCACCCATGGAAAACTGGACAAATCGTGATCAAATCTTCAGAGAGGTTGTCCATGGAACAAGGAGTCTGGCCCACAAAGAAAATAAGAGGCGGTTCCTACCGCCACCCAGCCTGATCATGGCCCAAACCCAAATGAAGGTCCAGAAGGCCTTACTTCGACCCCAAGTCAGAGAATCTGAGTCCTAGAGGTGTTAGTAAGCTTATGGTCGAGTTTAGGAGGAAATACCCCAGTGTACCCCTTCTCTTATACTATATAGAGGTGCTTTGACTTTAGTTAGAAACCAACTTTTACATTCAGAAATAGCTGAAGCTCTATCATATTGAGGAGAGAATGACTCCACCATCGATGCATTCATCCTTAATTCATATGGCTAGCTAACTACTATTTGGGATGTCGATTCTATAATGTGTGATATATTGCTTTCTGTGATATAATGAGATGCCCTATAGCATCGATTATTTGGTTTAGAGGATCGATGGCTTAGTCTTTGTATGTTTGTTATCTTTCTATGATGCATTACTATGTGTATTATTTATACTACTATTATGAGTGATAGGAAATTACTCTTGTGTAGTAGGCATCATTATTAGGCGTGTATAAGGGGTGGGCAATGGGCGGGTTGGGTGGATTTTGGTCTCAAATTGACTCACCCGCTTACTAGCGAGTTGGAATAATTGTGACCCGCAACTACCCACATTCTTCTGCGGGTTGGGTTGGGTGGGTGGCGGATAGGTGCGGTTGGATCACTGGTCAACCCGCAAAGCAATTCTCCAACTAGCTATTAAGAAAGTTAACTAACATTTATAATAAGTTCATAGCAAATTAGTAAGACTGTATAAATTTAGACACTTCTCAATTTGTCTCAAGTGAATCCATGTAGTATTTGCATAAAAATCTTACTACTCTATCAACCAATTGTGTAAAGAAAACTTACGCATTTTGTGATTTTGATACAATTAATAATTTATAGTTTGCATCCCAGTATTTAATGGATATTAACAATAATTTGCATCTCAATATCCTATATATAATGGATACTGCACAACAGAATAACTATTTTTATTTGCATCTTTTGAAGTATATGGTCAAACTGTAGTGCAGTTCAAAAATATGATGAATATTCGACACTATAAGAAACAACATTTTTCATGTGAAAATAGGATGTGGATCAGACGGGTGACCCGCAATCCACCTACCACCCACCCACATAAGTGCGGGTGGGAGATTTATCAATCCGCAATCCACCCACATCAATCACCCACTGCTTGCGGGTCGGATTATTTGCCAGTGGATCGATATTAATTCGCGGATTAACCACGTTCCCAACCCTAGAGTGTATAGGTGTGTGGATTGTGGGTGGGGGGGGGGGGGGGGGGGAGGGGGTGGTGTACAAGTCTTTATGTCTCAAATGATGATTTATTTTTATACTATCAATCCTCTTTTCCTATTGATTTATTTTTATACTATCTTTTCCCTGAAAACATATACATCACGATTAAGGAACATTAATAATTACAGATTTAGTTTCCCTATATAGAAATCCACTTTTTGTTATTAATTTATGGAGTTGCCTTCATATTATAGGCAGTCAACTTTAATTCATTCTATTTCCATTATGCGGTCCTCACACTTCTACCTACCCATCTATATATGAACTAATGAAAGTCATGTGGGTTTATAAAATTCTAGCATTAGAGAGAATTCAAAAGACAAAGGCAAGTGTAGATTTTCCTTTGAATTTCAATGGTTTATTTAAACATGATTGTTAATTCTTAGGATGTTCTTCTTGTGCAGGGAATTAGGAGTGTAAGATGATCATGGTTGCAAGGACTAGTTTTTCAATAATCTTGTTTTTGTGGTCATTTGTGGCATTAGGCCATTATTATGTAATTTCAGGATATGAATTATCCGATCAAGAGTTGGAAAGACAACTAGAGCTTCTAAATAAGCCTTTTGTTACAACTATTCAGGTGAGATGATGAAGTTGTGTGTAATTTTGTGTTTGCGAAAGTTTAATTCAGTTGTTCAATTCTCTTTCTTTTGTTTAATTGGATGATTTCCAAACAGACGAAATACGGCGAGGAATATGATTGTGTTGATTTTTATCAACAACCTGCTTTTGATCATCCTCTGTTGAAGGAACATAAGTATGAGTATCAGGTACAAGATCTTTTGTATATAATAACTGCATTTTGTTTCATGGGAATTTTTGCCAATTTATGGTGCTACATATCTTAAAAAAATTGTATTCCGACGTCATTTGCAAATGTGGTTATGAAATTATGTGAAAATAATTTTGATATCAATACTATTATGACACTAAAAATATCATCGCATAAAAAGATCAATACTATTTGATATCATAGTTTTGTGGTTACAATTACAAGTACTACGTACTACCTAAACAATTTTTATTAACAATTGAGAGAAGGATATGTTATAATCTTTCTTTGATATGGATGCAGATGATGTCAAATAATCACCGGTTAAATCCAAGAACATATAGTGACGCATCTTATATTAATCCATTTGATATTTGGATAAATGGAAAAGGATGTCCAACCAACACCGTTCCAATTAAAAGAATCACAAAAGAAGACCTTATTAGAGCAAATTCGGCTAGTGAATTAGCCTATACAAATTCCGACAATCTAAATCCAGGTGTTGAAGTAAGTTATGTGCGCAAATGATTGTTAAATATTATTTTTTAGTTCTCTTCGTTTATCTAGTCATACATTTATGTTCCTGCACAACTAAAAGCAAATTTGTATGGCACAGTGTTGTTAAAACCGAACCGGACATCGATCCGGATTAGTAAGAGGTTCAAGGTTTATCGGATAACCGGTAGTTAACCGGTATTAAAAACCGGTCATAAACCGGTGTTGGCCTATAATATCTCCACTCTAGTCTCTACAAATAAGGAAGAATAGAGAGAATTAATAAATTCAAAACTGAAAAGTAGAAGGGGTAGGCGACTGTTAGTGCTATAATATGGCATGGGAATGGGGATGAGAATTGAATTTTATCTCTTTTTTATTTTAATTTCTATGTAAGTTGCTTTTTCACGTTGCCTTGATCATTGTTTCAAAATTTTAATTGCAAGAAACGTGAATGGCAGGCGCCCAATTATTTTTGGAAGGTGCACAGTAATCAGCGCTGGAACTTCCGTTTTTTAACTTTCGGGACCGGATCAATGGCCGGGTCCGGGTTTTTCCGGTCTGACCGGACGGTCCGGCCCGGGTTTAATAACAATGGTATGGCAGGTTGCCGTTTTGAGGACAACTAAAAACAAGAAGTACTATGGAGGTGGAATGATTGGAGCTGTATATCATCCTGCAGTTCAAAGTTCACAATATAGCTCCAGTCGTTTTAAATGTGAAAACTATCCAGATAGTATTGCTGTTGGATGGACGGTAAGTTTGGATAACTCTACATCTTATGATCCTCATTTGAATATGAATATAAGTATGAAGGTAAAAATGTATATAAATTTCCCCGAAGTATCTGATATGCATGATCATCTTTTTATCATGTGCAGGTTAATCCAAGCTTATATCCAGACAATGAAACTCATCTTTTCATATATACAATTGTAAGTGTTGTTTTGAACTTGCGATACATATTTAGATTAAAACCTTGAAATGGGTTTATTAATATTTTCTCACCAAATAAAAACAATATTAACCGATGAAGTATGGAAACAAAACTTTTGAGTCTTCCTAATTTAAAAGGAAATAAGACACATTTCAATTATGGGTATTGGTTTGGAGGTTCAATTAATCGAACCAAAACCAGAAATAAGTATTTTCCCCAAAATTGAAATCAAAATCGGTAGGGGACTTAACAATTTTTGGCTAACGAAAAACCACAAGTCTTGAACGGTTTCGTTTTAGGTTAGATTAATTTATAAACTAATAGAAAGTAAGGCTACAAAAATTCTAGCTTAGGAATTTGAAACCCTATATGCCTAATTCAGTTTTCCTTCTTTTGAAATGTTTTTTCAGTTTGTTCCTCATCGAAACCTATATAGCCAATTCTTCTCCAACCCGATAGCACAACCCAATAAGATTAGACTATCGATTCAATTTTCGATTAACAGGAAAAAAACCCGAACCAAACTTGAAGGCCTAATTCCAATACTACAATAGATAGTAAATCTAATTATATAATTATTGCTTCATCTTGATCTTTATGGTTTTCAGACCAAGGACTCGCACTGTTATAATACCTACTGTCCTGGCTTTCTAATCATGTCCCCGGCGATACCTCTAGATTTGCTATTGAAACCATATTCTAGGCCTGGTATAAAGATGATGGAGTTGAAGTTCCATATCCGCAAGGTAAAATGACAATTCTCTTGCTCTCTCTTCATTTTTTATGTTTCCATTAATTTCTTGATTTCTTGGAAAATTAATTGGACTAAGATGATTTATTTGATTTTGGAAGGATGCTATAAATGGAGACTGGTTTCTTCAGCTGGGACCTAACAATTTTACCATCGGGTCTTGGCCGCAAAGAATATTCACAAGCTTGGCAGATTCGGCAAATTATGTAGAATGGGGAGGAGAAGTTTATAGCCCGCCGAACATGACTCCGCCGCAGATGGGCGCCGGCTACAAGCCTATGCAAAAGCTTCGATTCGATTGCTACGGTAGGCTGGTCAACCTAATAGATGAATTGCACGAAGATGATTATAATCCTCCATCGTGTAAAACTTATCAAAGCAGCAAGAGATATCAGATAATAGACGAAGGAGATGTCAAAGAAGACTTGAGTCGCCTTATTCTCTTTGGTGGTAGCTAGGTGATATGAACCAAATAATGTAATAGGACAATATCATGTTACTATGTAAACTGTGTGGGAATAAAAGATTGATTCGCAGTGGAGAGAATTTGTTTGGGAGATGACAAAGTTGGATTACCCATCTGGCCACATGGAAACTGGTTGATGTATTTTTTATCCTTGTCTGCTGCCCTCGAGCGCCCAATCGCGGATGCAGTGGTGATGGAACAAGTGGCGACATCCGTGAAGGATTGTGACCAGATCCTCGTCGGCAAGCTGCTCGAGGCAAATGCAGCAGCTACCATCGTTGATCGCTCCCAGACTCTCCTCTGCCACTGCCACATCCCCATACCTCTGCTCGGGCAGTGATTGCAGTTCTATTGCTGTTGCGACCTGACCTTCCTCAGCAGCAGCCTCATCATCTTGGTGGTGGTGGTTGTCGCTGAAAATGCAGCCCTTGATCAGCACGTACAGAACCACCGTGATTACCAGACAACTGAAGATGATGATTAGAAGGGTAGTCCTAGAAACGGTGGGTGAGAGACCATCCCACTCGTCGACTTCCGATGTTAAATGATCTTGGAGCCCGGCTTCCGCTGCTCCATATCCCTGGGGCATGACTTCTGCGTATTGGGAGTTTGATCAAGAGATGAAATCTCATTCCCATTGCTGCTTCAGAAGACCTATTTATGCATCATATTGCTTCAGTAGGAAGATATACAGATCAAGTAATAAGACACCATTCTCATTGCTTGCAGGTTTATAAGTTTCTATTACTCTGATTTTGTAAATGCTTATACGGTTGCAATTGAGACAGACTGACACACCCTTGGCCTTTTCTTCTACCTCCCTGGCTCCTACAAACTATACCACAAATACTTTTACTGTTAAGAGATATTAAATCATCTATCTATTCACGTCCAGTCCAAAGGAATTCACTGCCAAATGAAACACTTGGTCACTCCATTCACTTTACAGGAAGGAAGAACATCAATTTCATCCAGAAAAGAGACACACCAGGAAAAACAGCACCCAAAAGCCAGATCCATGGTTAAGATCATATATTCTCCCTGTTGCCTCTATTCCGCAAACACTCTTTGTCAAACTCTCCCAATGGAAACCTCTTACAAACAAAATCAACCATTCCATTCCCGTCTATAATTTACAACCAGAGGAAGAGGGCTTTTTTGAAGGAAAAGCGAACACACTGTTGATGAATAACATATGAGGTTGACAAGATGCACCGACATGGTTAACTTCCTCATACCGCGACAAGGTCGAACAGAGTTCCAAAATCCGGCTTTCAACAGTCAGGAAGGGAATGGGTAGAAGCAAACGGGGAGAAGCTCGCATTAGATTCACTACAGTGTAGAGGGCGAGGCTGATAACTCGTGGATCCCACTAAGCTCGGCGAGGCATTGCTTGGACTTGGGTTGTATACGGATGTGTAGCGCGTCGTGTTCAGGGGCGACATGGAAGGGTAACCATATGGAGAAATCAAATGTGAAGCTTGAGATCGATGTGAAGACATGTTCCTTAGATCAGCATTGCTTCGGCTCATGCTTAGGGAATAGGATGATTGATGGCACGAACCAATGGAGGACTGATGGGCATAAGGGGTGCCACCGGAGTACGAAGGGAAATGAGAAACTGAAGGGGACTGAGATGGCTGACCGATTCTTATAGCTGACGACATTGTGGATCTAAAGGATGATAGAACAGATGAGGAAGCTACTGAAGAAGGGTTTGATGAGAGCAATGGTGTGGATTCAGATGCTGGTGGCTCCCCTGTGCTCGTCCTTGCATCTCTCTTGCACACGGGACAGAATGTTCTCCATGATGTAAGCCAAGAATCGACACAGAAAGCATGGAACTCTGCAAAATTCACAAAATGGAAATTAGGGTAAAGGCATATCAGTCATAGTGGACAACAAAGTTAATTAAATGGAAGTACTAGTAATTAACATGATCTACATGCAATGAGGGCATCTACTTGCACTTTCCCATAAGTGCAAGTAGATCTGAAATGTCAAGCAATTTTTGATTACAAACCCTACACAAGAAAAGCCTACTAATCAGTTGGCAATCAGCCAGTTCCATGTACTCAGTATCTTGACTTGAGTACCAAATGAATTGTCTACTGGAACATTCCCTTAAACTGACTAGTAGGATCTCACTAACTGCACTAGATCCACCTTGGCCAATAGTGAGAGCAAATTCCCATATGGCACAGCTAAACCTTTTATTCTTCATGCATTACTCCATGCAGAACAGTAAAGAGTAAATTTATAGAGCCTAATAAATCTGGCATAGAAGAATACAGAAGAAGGAATTAGAAAGGTAAATAAAAAACTTACTGTGTCGACAAGGCAGAAGCCGGAGCTTTTCCCCGACACTGTAATCTTCAAGGCAAATGGCACAAGTTCTTGAAGTACAATTATCCTCCTGAACAGCAGAACTAAAGATGAGGCTTGGCATTGCTTTCACTAGGCGCTTGCTCATCCCGTGGAATTCCCTAACACGAGAAGACCGAGGATGTTCTCTTCTTATGCGATGCCTCCGGACAAAGAAACAAGTGGCTAAAACTGCTGACATGGCCAACAAAGATATGAAAGAGATTGCCATGATAGACCATGCTGAATTCTCATAGCTTGGAATTATCCATATCTCCACGTCAGTCCACCCAGCATACTTCTTTAGTGTTTCGCCTGCAGACTTTGCAACAAAGACAGCATGTATGCTTATGCCAGCCGAGTTCCCTGCCACTTCAAATTTTGCAAGACCAAACGATCAGGAACTGACAAGGAAAAGGTGAAAGTCTAGATGGAGAGTAAGAAATCACAGAACAAAATAACATGCTACATTTTCTCCAATTCTACCAATGCCCTAAGATGCTTATGCATATCATTATCAAGTAAGTTAGCGAAGTCAAACGTGCCATTTACTACAACTCTTATCTATCAGTCATAGAGCTTCAAGAAATAACACACAAAATCTTAATCAAAGATGCGGTTTTAAAACTAGAATTACGTTTGGATGACAAGGAAACTGAACCTGGCAACCAATAAAGAGTTTATTTATCAATTGAGGAAAATAAACAGGTGAAGCTGAAGCTTGAAGATCAAGCTCCTAGGCTAGCTTGAGCAAGGATGTGATCTTCTCAAGCAAGCATTTCATAAACTAGGACACTCATCACCAAGAATTCTATATCTAACAACTATATAAATAGTTAAACTCACACTAAAACATAAGAAAAGGTGGAACTTTTCAGACGATTAAAATTTCAACAGAGGCAAAATGTTATTACTTGCAACCAATAAACCACTGTCTTCATCATCGTAGACAATTGCAGCATGGAACCCAGCTTTCTGTGCTCTCCTGACTTTATCTTCGAAGCTGCATCCTCCTCTTATCATCAGCACAAACGGTGAGCTGGAATTCGAAGCGTTTACCACTTTATTAGTCAAATCTGAACAGGCATCAAGAGGCTCTGCTACATACAACACTCCGCATTCGCCCGAACCCTTCACCGGCGGAGCTGCAAATCACCCAACAAACAAATAAAGACGCAGAATTTCAATAACCCATTTAACAGAAAAAGATTCAGGATCAGTTTCTCGGCAACCAAACGCTGAATTCGAAAGGGTGGGGGAAAGCAGAAAGCACTCACCGAAATTAGCTTCAATGTCATCGAAAGACATTGTGACGTTATTCCCCATCAGAACCACACTCGCCGAAGTCATTGAACAACAACAGGTTAAGAAAGAAAACAATAGAAGCCCTATGACTACTCGTTTCTCCATCGCTAGCTGGAAAATCAAACACCAGAACACCTGAAATTTCGTTGATCGAGAGAGAGGGGCAGAGAGGGAGGAAAGAAGGAAGGGAAGAGGAGGAAGAAGAAGTAAGAAGAAGCTAGGGTTTAGATTCGATAGAGGATAGAGACGTCAGCTTCCATTTACGGATAGAAGGAACCAGAGAGACGGCGAACAAGGAGACAGAGAGTATCTGAATCTTCCCGTTTTCCCGACTCCGATTTGAAGCTTTTTTTCTTCACTTTCACCCCTTTTTCTCCAATCGAAGAGATACTTAGGCCTCTTGTCTTTCCAGTTTCTGCCTTTTCCTAGAAAATTTTCAGGGGAAGCTAGGAAAGAAAATCTCAAATTCTCAATCAGCGAGTTCTGGAACGGGAAGTGGCGAAGAGAGAGGAGGAGAGAAAGGAAGAATATCCGAATTTTATTTATTTATTATTTTCTATGTTTGAGGATATTTCAATTTCGCGCACTATTTTTATTTTATAGAAGTGATGTCATATACTTGTTTTGATGAGTATAATGTTGTCATATTGCTTTGCTAGATGAGGTTAAAAAGGTTGTTTACAGATGTTTTGTTTTGTATGTTTCATCTCATCCTATGAATCGATTATACATTATATTCGTTAACGTATTGAATCGTGTGTTATGTTTCGAGTTGAAAGTTTGGTTTACCTATAGGTATTGTATCATCAATTTTTAGTGGATCATTGTCTTTATCATTTAAAATATTGTCTTACTAAATTTTTACGAGTTATTAAATGAATGTATTCTAGCTCTGTGGACCTTAATTGATTCACATTACAAGTCACAAAAACATTAGTATTCTTTTGGGACTTGTATTATAATTTTATAATGGATACGAAAAAAACATTATCAATTGTATAAATAAAATTGAAAAAAGTCTAAATTTGTAATATTTTGATTGGCATAACAATCTCGTGTTAGAGAGAGTTGAGTAACCATTAGTTTAATGGAGCTACCTTTATTATTGTATATATTAGGTCAAAGAAATAAAGGCTTACTCCATTAATCCCTTTCCTAAAGGTCCATATCCGTGGATCTGTTTTGGGGATATTACATACATTTAATACCGGTTGATGTTATTAGAAGCCATGATGGACCAAGTTTGACTAAATTTTAGTGGCTAAGGTAATCCGTTAAAAAAAAAACAAGATAGCTCAAATTCAATGAAATTGTTACATTCGATCTCTGGTAAAAGTAGATGTCGTTGGATCATAAGTCTCGTGAATCTCACACGTTGGATGTGCCTGAAAGCGTTATTTACAAAATTGTCTATATATCGCAAATAACAATTGATGACCGTAGCAGGAAGAATAACCCAACAATGTTGATACTTAGACTTATCTGCTGCATGTTATGTTCAACCTAACTTTTGCTTTCGTGAAATTGAATGAACTAGTATATACCGATTTCTATCGAAAATTCCAATCGCGATGCAAGAGAGCAATCCGAAACTTCGCTGACAAAATTTTCACAGATCGAAATTTAGTGATCAACTTGTCAGCTAATCCGAAGTCCGGTATTTGTTGGTGTGGTGTGTAGTATTTGACCCGTGGTGATGGTGGGGGGCACAGCGGTGGTGGAGCCTCCACACATGACTCACCAAACCCAAAAATGTGTCGAGATGATGTCGAACAATTTTTTTGAAAGAAGATAGGGATTTGCTATGATTAGCAAACTCTGAACCTTGTCAACATCATCCAACCCATAATGGAGCAAAGCCCGGATGCTAGCTTCTGTGATGGCGAAGGCACGCTGCAGATTGAAAATAAAGCTAATTAGTGATATGTAAGAAAAGGAACCAACATAAACAAGAATACAAGCTGGACTGAAATTGAACTTACAATGCACTAGGAAGGCCTCAGAGGCTAGCCAATTCGCTTTAAATCCTGGACTGTTGAGGATTTGAAAGCGACAAAACAATGCTTCATATCTAATCGACTTGATGAACAATTCGCTGCATTCGATTCAATTGAGTTCTCTTCTCCAGAATGCTTGTTTACCAGTAGTCACTGCAAGAGCACTCGCCATCCCTGAAATGGTGGAACCGGTTTGAATCTCTCACAACAATCTCCCTCTCAAGTACCCCTGATGCCAACTTCATGAAGCTGTGACAGTCGACACAAATACGAATGTTCTTCATTATCCTTATCACACCGCTCTTCCTACTCCCCACACATGAATTCTCTTCGCCTTTCACCAAAGCAAAAGCCAGAGCTAGCTTCTCACTGTGGTAATACAGTTGCTGCTCCTTGTGCTCTTCCTCGATATCATGAAACGACAAGCTAGTGTCAGCCACGTAACCTTTTGCTCTCAGCTCTGCAACGAGGGAATTGAGCTTTCCGTATATGGCCTCTCTATCAGGATGGCGCCTTCCTCCAGAAGCAAACTCATGCACCTGGTTTCCAATCTCCATCCAGCTCAATCCGGGCTCCTTCAGTACCCTCGAGCCCTTCATTTCCTTCCTAATTAACCCTGCTTCTTTGTAACTACCATCTAGCGAAAATATGTTCGACATTTGTACATAGCCTAATGAATTATCAGGTTCAAGCTTGGTTAGTCGATCAGCAGCCAACTTGGCCAACTCTGTGTTGTTATGCTTTCTACATGAACCAAGCAGTGAACTCCAAATGACAGAATCAGGCTCCATTGGCATGCTGGTTATTAGCTTCATTGCTTCAGAAAGACCACCAGCTCGACCAAGGATATCAACCATGCAGGCGTAGTGGTCAAGCTGTGGGGAAACACCATGAATTTCAGACATTGAGTTGAAGATCTGAGTCCCTTTCTCCACCATTCCCACATGGCTACAAGCTGAGAGCAAAGATACAAACGTGGCAGGATCAGGTGGAACATCCATCTCCGAGAAGAGATCGAATGCCTCTTGCCCACCACCGTGCAAAGCATAAGCCTTTATCATCGAGTTCCAAGAAACCACATCACGGCAGTACTTCATCTCGTCAAAAACTTGCTTCGATGAAGCAATGACCCCACACCTTGCATAGGCATGGATCAAGGAGTTTGCAAGCACAGTGTCGGAATCAAACCCAGTTCTGATCACCAGCGAGTGAATCGATGAAGCGTAGTTATCAGTCACTAGTCCTGCACAGGCTTTAAGGATTGAGGAAAACGTGAACCAATCTGGCGAGAATGCCTCATCCCTGTGGAGTTGCCTGAAGAGGAAGAATGCTTCTTCTGGTTTATCTTCTGCAAAAGCGGTTATGATGCTCGTCCACGAAACGATATCTCGTCGACCATCCATTTCAGTGAAGAGTCTAAAGCATTCAGAAGGGTCTCCTCCGAGTGAAGAGTAAGCTTTTAGTAAAGAAGTTGCTACCTCAATTTCAGAGACGATCCCCGTCTTGATACCAAGGCAATGCACCTGGTTACAATGGCTAATACCTGAATCGACATTGCAGCCACTCAACGAACCAATGACACTAAGCAATGCTGCACGATCGAACCCAACTCCGTCTCTATGCATTTGACTAAACAGAACAACAGCTTTCCCCCATAGCTTCCTGCCATGGAACCCTGCAATCATGGAATTCCAGGACACACGATTTCGAAACACCATTCTCTCGAACACTCTCCAAGCTTCTCCGCAATCTGCAACTTTGCTGTACATAGTAATCAGAGCATTTCCCACATAAGCGCTAAAATCCAAAGCCAACCTCAATGCTAGACCGTGTATTTGCTTCCCGCAGTGAGCGTCCTCGCAGCAGGCCAGGACGCTCGAGAAAGCAAACTCATTGGGGCGGCAATCCGCAGCCGTCATCATGTCCGAAAACAACGAGAAGCATTCTTCCCCTCGGCCACGCTGCGCGTACCCAGAAATCAGCGTGGTCCAGGAGACGGTGTTTCTCTGGGGCATTTCATCGAACACTTTCCCCGCACTCTCCAAGTCGCCGCACTTGGCGTACATGTTGAGGAGGTGGTTCGAGAGGAAGACATCAGGGCGGTAATCGAGATGGCTGGAAAGCATGTGACGGTGCAAGTATCGGCCTTCTTGTAGGCAGCCATGGCCGGCGCAAGCTTGGAAGAGGGCGGTGTAGATGTGTTCGGAGAAGCTGATTGGAGGCGGCGGGGAGATGTCGCAGAATCGAGAGACCAGTTCTCTGACGTCGCCCCGCGTGGTGATCACGCGGACCCTGACGCGAAGGTTGCTGAGTTCTTGAGGTAAGGTGGTCGATGGCGGGATGCAGGTGGTGGTGAGGGTTCTGATGGAGATCAGCCACGCGCGGGTGGTCAGGCGGGACATCACCGCGAACTGAAGCAGACTAGTAAAACGACCAAATTGTGGCGCAGAAATGTTTCGTTCTACTACTTGGTCCTTGTTTTTGGAGGCAAAATTTTGGCTTCCACGTGGCATCATCCAAGGAGAAGAATGTAGCGCCTATCTGCGGACTGTGTATGGACTTTGACTGTTATGTTGGACTCTAAGCCTGGGCCTGGGCCTGCTAGCCTTCTGGACCGTGAAATCATATCCACAATGATACATACAACTAGCAATCAAACCCATTGGGTACTGTCACGACCTTACTCTCGATCGTGCGGCCCTAGCTCTCAATTCCGTTAGAGCGCTAGGCAGCCTTTCTCTCAACTCACTTGAAAGCAAAGAACAAGAACAAAGACAAAGGAAATGGGAGAACTCTCTAGTGTGTATTACTCTCAAAAATGATGGAATGAGTACAAATGAGGGAGATGGCTCCTTATATAGGCCTCTCCACATACAAGGCATCAATGCCCCTCATAAAGTCCCTCTACTACATCAATACACCCCATTAAGTCCCCCCATTATGCACTCTATCAATGTCACCATTATGTGACTCATAAGTGCACTATAAAGCTCTACATTATGGTGGAGAATCCTAGGAGCATCTCTATGCTACTAGTCTTCCATGCATGCCACATGTGCTGCTGCCATGTTGTCACCTTGTTGGTGCCATGTCATCTGCCACATGTGACATCCTCCCCCACCTATGCTCGCGACGCCCTCGTCGCGTCCTCTTGATGGAATGCCTCGATCAAGTCCTTGTTCTTCCAAAGCGTGAGCTCTTTCTCCCATGTTGCTTCACTCTCCGGAAGGTTGCGCCACTTGACTAAGTACTCCACAAAGCTTGGATGTACGCCGCGACGAGGAATGACACGACGCGCCATGATTTCTTCGACTTCATGGTCGTGTGTCTTGGTGACGAGTGTTGGTGCGCGCTGCGGCTCCCTTCGCTGCTCGTCCTCCTTGTCTTCGTGGTAAGGTTTGAGTTGGCTCACATGAAAGACCGGATGGATCTCCAAGTGCGTCGGCAGCTCTACCTTGTATACCACATTGCCAATCCTCTTCACGATGGGGAATGGCCCTTCATAGCGGTGAAGCAATCCCTTGTGCACGTTCTTGAGATGCTTGAAGCGATGAGGGTAGAACTTGACCATCACCATGTCTCCCTCTTCAAACTCCAAGTGCCGCCGCTTCTTGTCCGCCCATTTCTTCATCTTCTTACTAGCGCGGGCTAAGTAAGACTTGGCCATCTCCATCTTCTCGTGCCAACCTTTAGCGAACTTGTAGGCCGCCGGACTGTTGCCTCTATACCCCGTTGCCACCGTCGTAGGTGTCAAAGGTTGCTGCCCCGTCGCCAACTCGAATGGACTTGTGTTGGTCGACTCGCTGCGGTGTAAGTTGTAGGAGAACTGTGCCGTGTCCATCAACTTCACCCAATCTCGTTGGTTTGCACTCACGTAGTGCCGTAAGTACACTTCCAACAAGGCATTCACCCGCTCCGTCTGTCCGTCGCTTTGAGGATGAAATGCCGTCGAGAAGTTCAAGTTTGAGCCCATGATCTTGAACAACTCTCGCCAAAATCTGCCCGTGAAGCGCCCATCTCTGTCGCTCACGATGCTGCTAGGAATGCCCCAATACTTGACCACGTTCTTGAAGAATAGCCGTGCCGCATCCTCCGCCGTTAAGTCTTTTGGCCCAGGAATGAACACTCCATACTTCGAGAATCTGTCCACCACAACCATGATGCACCCGCATCCATCGACTTTGGGAAGTCCGATGATGAAGTCCATGCTCACACTCTCCCATGGTCGTTGAGGCGTGGGCAAGGGCTCTAGCAAGCCTGCCGGGCTTCTCTGCTCCATCTTGTCTTGTTGGCACACAAGACAAGTCTTCACATACATCTCCACGTCGTCTCTCATACGCGGCCAGAAATATGCTTCTTCGATGAGTGCTTGCGTTCTCTCGATGCCGGGATGGCCCGCCCACTTGGAATCATGGCACTCCTTCATGATCTCCTTCCTCAAGTTGGCCCATCTTGGCACGAACATCCGCTCTCCCTTGGTCATGATGAGCCCATCCTTCATCCAAAACCGCCGAGTTTTACCTTGCTCAATGTACTCCGCTACGGTTTTGGCGAAGGGGTCATGGCCAAGGCCTTCAACGATCCGCTCTTTCAAAGGAAATGTGGGCTGGCTGATGCTTGCGGCTGCACTCTTGCGGCTAAGAGCATCGGCAACGGAATTCGCCTTGCCTGGATTGTACTCCATAACGAAGTCGAACTCGGCCAAAAAGTCTTGCCACCTTGCTTGCTTAGGGGTGAGCTTCTTCTGCGTCAGAAAGTAGCTCGTTGCCACGTTGTCCGTCTTCACAACGAACTTTGACCCCAACAAGTAGTGCCTCCATGTGCGCAAGCAATGCACCACGGCCGTCATCTCCTTCTCTTGAACGGTGTATCGCCTCTCCGTCTCGCTGAGCTTCCGACTCTCGAAGGCAATGGGATGCCCATCTTGCATCAACACTCCTCCAATCGCGAAGTCGGACGCATCGGTTTGCACTTCGTAGGCCAACGTCGGGTTGGGGAGCACGAGCACGGGCTCCTTCATCACCGCTGCTTTCAAGGCCTCGAACGCTTCTTGGCACCTTTTCGACCAATCCCACGCCTTGTTCTTCTTCAAGAGATCCGTCAAGGGTGCTGCAATGTTGGAGTAGCCCTTGATAAACCTCCGATAGTAGTTGGCAAGGCCGAGGAATGACCACAACTCTGGTACCTTCGTCGGCGGCTCCCATTCTTGGATTGCCTGCACCTTCGCTCCATCCATCTTCAACTTGCCCCCACCAATGACGTGCCCCAAGAATGGAACCTCCATGGCGGCAAATGTGCACTTCTCCCTCTTGACGTACAACTCGTTGTCGCGAAGGACTTGGAAGACTTGGCGTAGATGCTCGGCATGCTCATCGAGTGTTTTGCTATACACGACGATGTCATCCAAGTAGACCACGACAAACCGGTCCAAGAATAGCTCGAACACTTGATTCATCAAAGTGCAAAACGTGGCTGGTGCGTTGGTGAGACCGAATGGCATCACAAGAAACTCGTAAGAGCCATACCTCGTCACACAAGCCGTCTTTGGCTCGTCGCCCTCTGCTATCCGCACTTGATAGTAGCCCGAGCGAAGATCTAGCTTGGTGAACCACATTGCATCTCCAAGCTGGTCGAACAAGTCGGCAATGTTGGGAATCGGCCACTTGTTCTTCACCGTCAACTTGTTGATGGCTCTATAGTCGATGCACATCCGCAACGACCCTTCCTTCTTCTTTTGGAACAGCACCGGTGCTACAAAAGGTGACTTCGATGGCCGCATGTAGCCTGCGTCCACCAAGTCCTTGAGTTGCCTCCGCAATTCTTCTAACTCCGGTGGCGACATGCGGTATGGTGCTCGCGAAGGGGGCTTCGCTCCTGGCTCCAACTCGATCTTGTGGTCCACTTCTCTTCTTGGTGGCAGCTTCTTGGGCAACTCCGATGGCATCACATCATCGAACTCTTCGAGGACACCTTCGACGATGGGAGTTGTGATTCCCGTTGAGCCTCCTTCTTCCTCCGTCTTCAAGGACACAAGAAAGGTTGGTTCATTCTTCTTGAACCCCTTCACCACTTGCATGGCCGATAGAGCACTATGGGGACCATCTTCTCTCAAGAGATGAATAGTATGGAACTCCCCTTCCTTCTCCAAGCACATCGTGTTGGAGTTGGGCTTCAAAAGCACTCCCTCCTTGTCGAGGAAGTGGATGCCAAGGATGACTGGGTGATCGTCCATGGTGACGACGGAAAAGTCGATGAGGCCTTCCCACTCGCCAAGCTTTATTGGTACGTTGTGAGCAACTCCATGGATCGGGATGGACTCCGAATTGATCGTCTTGAGCCTCCCTTGCCCCTTCTCGTAGGCAATACCCAGCCGGTTTGCCTCCTCGACGCGAAGAAAGTTGTCCGTGGCACCGGTATCCACCAAGGCTTTTGACTCGCCTTGCATGAATTGCGCCAGAACATAGCACCTCCCCCGCTTGCTCTCCTTGACGTCGGTCTTCACCGCGCCAAGCTTGCGGATTGAGCCAATCTTGGCCTCCGCCGCCTTGGGCTCCTCGACTTGAGCTTCCATGGCTGCCAATCTCGCCTTCCTTGGGCAATCTCGCACTCGATGTGGTCCGTCGCAAAGGAAGCAAGTCATGGGTTTTGGCTCGTACTTACCCCCTTTGCTCGAACCACCTTGGTGTTGTTGAGTGCGAGAACCCTCCTTGAAAGGCTTCTGCTGTTCTCCACCTTTGTTGGGCTTCGAACTCTTCTCTCTGCCGCTGCTCTCTTGTCGTTTGTACTCGACAAAAGATTCCGCCGTGGCCATGGCAGTTGCAAGGTCTTGCACTCCTCGCCGTTGCATCTCCATCTTGGCCCATGGTTGCAGCCCATCAAGAAAGCCGTGCATGGCCTCCTTGTCCGTGATGTCCGGGATCTCTAGAAGCAGCTCCGAGAATTCTTTCACGTATTCTCGAACTCCACCCCTCTGGGTGAGTCTTCTCAACTTCGAACGGGCTTCAAACTCCACGTTCTCTGGGTAGAACTGCCTCTTGATTTCTCTCTTGAAATCTTCATACGTTACCATCACACAAGTACCTCTTTCGACGTCCGCTTCACGTCGCCTCCACCACACCATGGCAACATCAACCAAGTAAAGTGGAGCGGTACGAATCTTTACCTCATCCTCTTGGATGCCAGACGCCTTGAAGTACTGCTCAAGACTCCAAAGGAAGTTCTCTAACTCCCTCGCATTCCGTGAACCTCCGAAGCTCTTCGGTCTTGGAATATCAGCACGTGGGACGGATTGCACCGTGGCTGGTCCGCTAGCCATGGCTCTCTTCACGAGAGTGACCTCACTCTTGAGATCTGCAATCTCCTCCTTCACGCCGACCAGCTCAGCTTGGACTTGCTCTTTCACAACTCCAATGGCGTTGTTCAAGGATGTGGTGATGGTGTTGTTGATGAGGGCCACAAGCTCTTCTCGTAAGCCATCATTACCAATCTCCAAGCTCGACAAACGAGCATTCATACCTTGAAAATCGCTTTCGACTTGGGTGAAGTTTGCTCCCAAATCCTCGATGGCACTGATGTCTTCCGCCAACTTCACCTCCATTCTAGAGACACGCCTCTCTAGAGACGTCATAGGGTCACGAGTGCTTGACTTGTCACCCTTTGGTTTGGGATTCTTCACGGTATCCCTTCCACGGTGCTTCTCATCGTCGTGGACTTCTGATCCCGTCATTTTTGGTGAGGTTCTTCCTTTCCTTCTGGCTCTAGGTTCAACTTTGCTAGCACAAAGCCGAACCAGGCTCTGATACCACTTGTCACGACCTTACTCTCGATCGTGCGGCCCTAGCTCTCAATTCCGTTAGAGCGCTAGGCAGCCTTTCTCTCAACTCACTTGAAAGCAAAGAACAAGAACAAAGACAAAGGAAATGGGAGAACTCTCTAGTGTGTATTACTCTCAAAAATGATGGAATGAGTACAAATGAGGGAGATGGCTCCTTATATAGGCCTCTCCACATACAAGGCATCAATGCCCCTCATAAAGTCCCTCTACTACATCAATACACCCCATTAAGTCCCCCCATTATGCACTCTATCAATGTCACCATTATGTGACTCATAAGTGCACTATAAAGCTCTACATTATGGTGGAGAATCCTAGGAGCATCTCTATGCTACTAGTCTTCCATGCATGCCACATGTGCTGCTGCCATGTTGTCACCTTGTTGGTGCCATGTCATCTGCCACATGTGACAGTACCGAACGTAGGCAAAGTGGGAAATTCCTTAATTTGGATAAAATCACAAAAAATTTGATTGGGAACTCATACTCATAAGTCATCCCTATCCCATCAAATGGGTTTGATTTCATGATCTATTAGATTCGTTTAGTGTTGTAATTCAACATCTACATGTCGAATTTTATATATAGCAAGGTTGGATATCCGTCGACGAGTATTAATTACCAACGGTTACTAAAAATCGCGGGTACGGAGATGGGAATACAAAACCTCCCGCCACATGAGTACGAGGGCCGAGGGTATGGATTTGAGTATTTGAAAATGGAGATTGTGATGGTTTAGAAAAATCCGTTACATCGTCATCCGTATATAAAACTGAGTTTCTTTGGTTTATTGGTATATGCTTTTACCTTTTTTTATACTGGTTTTTGTATTGAGATAGGTTCTCCTAGTAGTACTGATTTTCTTGTTGATACTAGTACCATTTTGCTCATTGGTAATGGTACTAATATAAGTTTTGGTTATTGGTATAGTTTTTGGCTTTTTGTATTGGTTTGTAATGATATTGGTATAGGTTTTGCCTACTTAAATCTTAATTTGTTTTTTACTCGAGTTCGGCCCATTAATAAATGAGCTGATAGATAACTTACAACTAATTCACTTTTTGAATGTATGTTTATCATATGATCTAGTCTTTTTGTGAACTTTGATTTCTTTCCATCAATCTTTGGACTTGTTTGGACCAGATTCCATGCACATGCATTTCAATCCATTTCTAGACCTAATTACCAGCCGGATCAATCTGTGAAAGAAACAATCATATCACATCTACAAGTCTCCTAACTTTCTGGCACAACAGGAACATCTCAACCCATAGTTGTTGGACACCACTCGAGAATTCAAGGTACAGTTAATTTGTTTGTCTTATCTTATTATGTGCACTCACTTCATGGAAAAGTATACTATAAACAGAGCAAACTGTTTGGAACTTGCAAACAGGAATATGAACCCTACTTCTTTTATGGAACATCATCTACATGTGTTTGTGCAATCATATCAGATACCCAAACTGTATAGTTTTTTTTTTTTTTTTTGAGATTTAATTGGAATTTTTTTTAAAAAAGTTTATGGGTTCGTTTAATATTTTATATCTAGTTTGAATTTCTGGAATTTCATTTGAAGTTTTTTGAAATTTAATTCTATTTGAAATCAAGTGAGCTGCAAATGTCAAATAAAAGTGGATGGGATGAATGGGTTAAAAGTGGGTTGAAATTTAATTCTATTTGGATGCTTGATTCGATAGGATTGGATTTTGTAAGGTAAGTAGCAGGGTTAGATCGTCTGAGTTTAACGTAACCAAGTTCCACCCCTAACTACGTTCTCTTGGTAACTCCAAAATTGTAGCTATATTATATCACAATAATCATGAATTTCGATACAACGAGAGTAATTAAATCGAACTCGCCACTATCAAAAGTTGATAAGAAATCGGATTAGACAGAACCTACTGAATCCAAAGATGCTCATTCACCATCCCACAACCTTTTTTTTTATGAACGACGATAGTAATGAATAATCTCTCGCTACGCTATATACCAATAAATTGTTGGTTACAGAGTGACCTTTATATTGATGACTCCGTTGTAATATATATATATATATGGTGACTACTTCGGTGCACTCACAAAAATGAGTGCGTTCAATGCACCCAACTTAAAAACTAGTCTTAAGGTGTCGAATTTTGAATTTTAAGATGTAGAATTAGTGTAATATGATGATATAACATATGATAACAACTAATTAGTGGATAACCCTAAGCCCTAGACCTCCAATTTTGAGTTCTATCCGTAAACCCCAAATTATAAACCCTAACCTTAATCCTAAATCTCTAAACTCTAATCCTTCAAATTAAAGTAAATCTTTAATGGTTTTTTGTGCAAATTCATGTGTGTTATTGTTCATCACATCATAAGTGATGATTGACATCATTTTGACATAAATCGCATGTTTAAAATGACGGTTATGAAGCGAGTGCACTGAATGCACCCAAAAAAGTGAGTGCACCGAAGACGTCACCATATACATACATATACATATATATATATAAATACTTTAAATTCAAAATAGTTTAAGATTGAACTAAACATAAATCTATGATGAGAATCAGAGAATGTGAACCAGAGAATCTAGCTAAGGAAGAAAAAAAAAACTTCAGTCATCATGACTCATGAGCGATGACGAGTAGAGAATGTGAACTCAAGAATCTATCACGCCGGCCGGCGGTGGGGGCGAACATTGATTATATTCGTCGGTATCATAAAACACGTATATACACGTAGCACTAAATAATTAATACACACATACGAAAACGAAACCCCAAAACCAAAATGTCATTATCACTATTTAAATTAAATCATAATAGCACCATCACCATGTCGACCGGTTGATTTTAACCTTGACCGGCGGCGACGCCCTCCGTGATCCACCACCGCTATGGTGATGGTGGTGGTGAAGCAAGAACAGTCTCTTCAACACCTTGATCAGCACCACAAACCCCGGCTTCCCACTACTACTAGCACCACTACTGTTCACCAACCTCGCCGAGCCGCCGCCGCCGATCATCGGGGAAGGAACAGTAGTTGTCCGAGTATTATTACTAATACTACGCCGTTTCGGTGACAGCCGCAGCCGGGCTTCACCGCAGCCCACGTCCACGCTGCCGCCTTGCTTCGTAGCATTAACACTAATCTGACGTGGCGGCGACAGTAATAATCCCCTGTGGCCGCGCACAGGGTAGACCCTAGGCTTGGATCGGCTCACCGCCGTCGTCGATAGCTCCTCGTTGAAGTCTTCCCACAACATATCCATGTTTGTCTGCCCTCCATCTTGATTGAAGTTCTCATGGTTGGCTTTGGTGTACTCGGCCGCATGGGAAAAGCTCCTCCGATGGATGGGTGGCGGCGATGAATATGATTGAGGATGTATTGGAGAGGGAGATGGAGAGACGGCGGGAGAGAGCCGCCAGAGAGGTGGAGAGTCAAAGCCGGCCGCGTCGGCGGTGGAGGAAGCATCGGCGGTGGTGGGGAAGCTGAAATCGTCGGTGGTGGCGGTGGTGGTGGTGGTGGCGGCCATTTTTTGGGGTGGAGAGGGAGAGAAGGGAAGAAGATATGGTTTATTGGAGAAGTTTGGTTTGTCATTTGACATTTGGGGGTTCTTTTTGTTTAGGAAGAGGGGAGTCATATAATAGTAGTTGAACTAACTTATAAATATATATAAGTGGTGGATGACAAGTGTCCTTTTAATTTTGTTTGGGTTTTTTTTTTTTTTGAAAATTTGGAGGAATGAGATATCATGATCAATAGAGGTGTAGGGTTAGATGGAATTTGGGACCTAATAGCTTAATTATATCATTATTGATGCGTAGAGGGTTTGGTTTGGTTTAGAGACTATAGATAGTTTGGTAAGCGAATGTGTGTTTGATTTGGAGTAATTCTCTATAGTTGAGAATGTCATGAATGGAGGTGGTATGGCTTAAATATATATATATATATGTTGTCCAAATCAATAAGATGTTTGGATCCTCCATATTGTATATATGTTAAGGTGATGGTGGGATGGATGAGTGTTTAGTATTTAACATGTTTAATTTTTAACTTGTTGAGATTCATTTTTCTTAATGTAATGCAATATTCTTGAGATCGATTGATTGTTATAAGGGATAGTAGTTTTCCTCTGACTCATACCCATTTATTTGGGTTGAGTTGAGTTTTTAACCCCATGAATTAGGGTTTGTGCGCATATCCATATGCAAACTACAGTTTGGTAGTTAAACTTAAGAGATTTTTAAGATTTAGTATCTAAATCTAATCGGCTAATGGTCCGAGCATAATCTAGTCTATTTAAAAAATGCTATATAAGAATCATTCTTTTATATATACACCTTTCCGAACAACCTGAATAATTGTGATGAGGATTCTTGAAATTGTACTAAAAAATTATGCTGATTAGTCAAAGTAAATTAGAGTACTGATAAGAGTGAATATGTTGATATTTATAGTTACATGCTACTGCAAGGATTCAAACCTATAACGTTCATACTTAAAATTAGTGATATTACCACTAGGTCAAGTCATTTTTCTCGTCAAAATAAAATAGAATAATTAATAATTAAAAAAACCTAGAGGTTTGTTTGTTCTCAATTTACAAAATATTTAAGAATGTTAACCAGTAGTTTCATTACTAATGTCTCTATGTTTCAAATAATCTTTTCACTTATTATTTTAAACCATAAAATGAAAATACTCTTTCACCTTCCATAAGCTAGCCAACAATTACTGAATATATTATATGTATGATGTGACTCGTGGATTGACTTAATTCTCACAATAAACAAACGATTGTTTCTTATTTGCTTAAAGAATAAGACAAAATAAATTACATATATACAAACCTATGCAATGATGCTCAAGAATCATAATGATTGGTCTTTTGGAACAACATAGCTAGAATGATTCGATGCATAAATAATTAATATTTTTTATAAGATATAATTAATATATGTTATGCCTAAGTGATTTCAGCAGAAACTCTTCTGATAATTTGCTGATTAAACTCTTCTGATATACTTAACATATCCATTGCTATGTTTCGTAGGCAATCTTTCGTTTCAATTTAACTATATAAATCTTTCGCTTCAATTTTACTTGTTTCCCCCACAATTCCATACCTAAATTTTATTTTTAATGAAAAATATAATTGGAAAATCATCTTCGGTACACAAATTTTTTTATTATGACTTTTTAGTATCTAAACTTTTCAAAATATTCATGTTGGTCCAATATGTATATGTTTGTATGCCATTTGGATCCATCAATTCCATTAATCCATCAATACATTCGATCCAATTATCAATCCGATCCATCAGTCCATGAATCCAATCCATGTGCCACCTCTACGAAGAATCGATCATAGATATTATCGATGCCTATTTTTCCTATTCTATGTACATGAAATTTGATGGGTGTAAGCTATATTTCTCTATTTAAATAATGAAAGACCATAATGCATGAAATAGTTATAAGGAAGGACTTCCAAAAGAAACCATTAATGAACTAAATATTTTAAAGAAACCCCATAATAATCAAAGGAATACTACGTAATGCATGCAGGCAGATTTCAAGCCATCGGGTCTGTCGCCGGATTGAGAGGAGCAGAGAAGGGGGAAAACAACGTTGCTTCTGTTGGCAGAATTTCCATGGCTAATTGCGGTGTGGTTTGACTTTGCTGGTTAATTAGGCCGTGAAAGTGATCATTAACCTCACTTGCAGACAATACATAACATTCCATTGCCAAAGACAGGCAGTTTCTGTTTGGTAAAAATAGCATGTGGAAGAATGATATAATTAATCAACAGTCCGTCCATCTGGTTTGTCCTCAAGTCATTGTCGCGTTAACCACAATTAAAGGTAATTAAGAAAGAGGTACACTACTACTACTACACAGGATGAACAGAAAGAAAATTCATAATCTAATTTCACTAAATAAACTCAACATTATTAGCGTTACTTACACGGTGGAGAATTTGAGGAATGATGATCGTTTGATATATAATCCATTCATCATGTATCTTCTGATTGTGGCGACGAGTTACGGGAGACATGTTCGGTGTATCGTTAATTATCATGCGCTCCCGCAAGATGGAGGAATAATCAACGTCACCAATCTTGAATAGAAGAGGCTGGAAGCGATCGAGAGAAAGATCTAGTGTCTCTTCTTTCACCATTTTCTTTTTTGGCAATTGTGGTGAGAATGAAAGTTTATGTGTGTCTTCTTCGTGTTGATTTATGCACCGACTGTGATGGATTTGACTCTTTGTTGTCTCTTGGTATTACTACTAGGAGTTAACTGAACAAACAATCTGTTTTAATTCCACACGAAGCACAAAATTGAGGTCATGTTTCAAAGGAATGCTATCTTAAACAAAATTACACTTGTTGGAGTAGTCAATGTTGTAAACATGACATATAGTATATGGGGACTTGATACTACAGTTGTGTTAAATGTGTCAAGAGCTAGCCTGCCTGCGCGCATTTGCAAAAGATCACCGGAAAACAAATAGAGCAATCATGCTATTAGTGAAGAATTAACTCTATTGAGATGGTAATTAACTAGCTACAATTGCAAATCTGTTTTTATTTCCTATCTGAAGGAATTATAGCAAATAAAAGGCAATCATTGACTCTTAAACAGTTGATTCCCCACCAAACTAATTTCAATCAAACTAGCTTCCAAAAGGCCTTTTCAGTCATCTCCGTAAAATATTCATCTATTTAGATGCTCGTCTAGTTAGATATTCAGCTTGAATTTAGAATAATGATAGATTTTCACCCAAAAAAAAAAGAGAATAATGATAGATCATAAATATGGGAATCATTTACAACGTTAAAAACACAACCCTAAATCCTAACAAGGAAGGTGGAAATATAATAGTTGTTAATTTCTTACTTTTGAATTATTCTCGCCTCTTCTTCACCCTTTTCCTTTTTCTTTAAGCTTTTTTTTTTTTCTGAGAATGGAAGTGGTGAAAACGTACCTTATTTAGATAATTAATTTGAGTCATCACACAAGCCATCACAATCGAGGTGAAAGCCCATGTTTGTGGGTAGACTAGCTAATTGATTCATTCCCAACAATGTTAGCTTCAAAGCAATTCCAATTGGATTGCTTTGACACTCATAACCTGGTTCATTGGTTTAATCCTTAATCACATGTCAATGTCATCAAGCATACATGTATATATTAATACCCCAAAAAAAATGTACTTGATGGAGTATATATAGTAGAAAGAATTAGATGAGTAGTGTATATTTCATACCGATAGTGAACCACTGAGTGAACAAACAACAATATAGATGAGCATATTATGTGTTTGCCCATAACAAGGTGTAATATGGACTATTAATATAAAATATCGCTACCAATACGAAGTCCAACATAGAATAGAGGCTTTGCAACAAATATAACCCGTAAAAACAAAATCAATTCATTCACAAACCATATTAAAAACAGGTAAGAAGAGGCGCATACAAAATTTCAAACATTTTAACCCATCATATATATTCAATAAAAGTTATTTTCAACTTGACATTAATCACATGTATCATGCATGCTATACCAAATGAATATATGAAATACCAGTCAAGATTTTATTAAGCAAGCTAGCTCGAACTCGACTCGGCTCGTAATAAACGAGCTGAGCTCAAACTGGAGTAAAAATCAGTTCGACTCGATTTATTTACAGCCAAGAACCATTATATGTGAGATGTTTAATTATAAATCTTATACTAGCACTAACCGATTGATCAACAATAACCATTTGGGGTAGAAGATTAACTCCAAATTCGAAACAGATAAAATTGTAAATTGTAATCCTCATCACATAATTAAGAACTAGAAGACAAACTTCCATGCCATGAAGCCATTTTTGTCAACCGATATCATCCTATTTGGCATCCACTAGAGCCGAACACTTAATAATGTATTACTTTCGTTAAATAAATAATATTATTCTCATTTAATCATATTGCACATTTAAGTTAGGTTGACAATTTCCGTCCGACTTATCCTACGAGATTTTAGGGTGAATAACGTAGGAGAGACGGGATAAGCATGTGTACTCACTTTAAATAACTTGAGATATTATTTTTATTACATTATAGATCATTACAAGTACGAGTATCAAAATACTCCCACCAAATGAATCCTAATTTCAATTTTCAGAGCGGGAGCAATCGAACTTTGCTTTGTTAATTACTTACGTAAATGCATTATTTAGGTCCCATATCCCATCTCCAAAAGCCAAGTCAAATCCAACAAAATGTTTGAGAAAATGAGAACCATAAAAAAACAAAAAACTATAAATGGAGCTGAAAATGAGAGGAAGAATCATCCCCACTCTCCCACTGGGACCCATGTGGCATCCATCCATACTGGGACCCACGTGGCATCCATCCATCCATCCTCACCCACAAATCACAGCCGTCAAAGGGAAATGATCAAATGAAAAAAGAGGAAAACGTTATCTCTTGTCTTTTCCTCAGCCCTGACAACCAACGGTCCACAGGCCACTCCTCACGAACCAACGGCTGAGATTCGTCTGGGTTTCCTCTCCTCCTCTAATGTCAAATCTCGAGACTTTTGGCTTTGGGGGAGGACGAAGAAACGAAGGGCCCTGATTCAAGCTGATGTAAAGGGCTGTCAGAGAGTTGACTCTACTACACCTTCCTCGATCGAGCGAACGGTCCGCCCCTCTTCAAATGGCACGTTTAAGCCGACGAAACGAGGCGTCGTGGCATTCCAGCTTTCCAAGTTCATCTCTTTGAAGACAAGAGTAGTGAGTTCATGCTACGAAGCTGCTGCCGCTGCTGCTATTGCGCTGCTTGAGGATTCTGGTAAAGTTTCTCTCTTCTTCTTTTATCTGGGTTTTGATTGATTGGATTGGACTGAGATGGATCTGTTCGAAAGTTGCTGCCTTTATCACTCGTTTTGTTTACGCCATGGAAATTGAGGTTCTGGGTTCATCTTGTTTTTTTTTTTTTTTGGGTCTTATGTTTTTGGGGAAGTCAAGGAATTGGGTTCTGGGTTCTTCAGGGTGGAATGAAAAGTTGGAATCTTTGGCTTTCAGAGATGAGCGTGAGAGGGAGAGAGAGAGAGAACAGTTGAATTGAATCACAATCCCCTGTATTTGGGTTTTTTGTTTTGTTTTGCGGTGTTTCCCATCTATCAGGTGACCTTCTGCAGAAGATTTCATGAACTGGTTTGATGGTTGAATCATGAATTGGGTATTTCAGTTAGGGTTATGGGACAATCCTGATGTCAATCCTTATGATCTTCCTGTGCTGAATTCCAGGATTGCTTGGAATTGGAGCAACTTCGATTCACAAACTTATATCATACTAGATGGATCCTGAAGATGAGATATGTGGTGATACATGGGGGACGAAATCCACATCGTCAAATTCGTTACAGCAGAACTCAGCAGATTTTGGGTTGCAACAGCAGCTCGAGAAGAAGTGGGACAACAATAGCTCCCCTATCATGGACTATGGATTCAGGATTGGCCAAGAACAACCACCATTCCATGGACAAGTAAATTGTCAGATCAATAATTCGATACAAGGCAACGATAACAACACCAACGACAACAAACCCCCTGAATGGGATCCAAGTGCAATGCTCAACAACCTCTCTTTCTTGGAACAAAAGATCCATCAGCTCCAGGGCATGGTCCACTTGATCATCACCCGAAAAGGTCAAGTTCCCAGCAAACCAGATGAGGTCCTGACTCAGCAGCAGCAGCAGCTCATAACTGCTGATCTCACCTCCATCATTGTCCAGTTGATATCCACTGCTGGTACCCTGCTGCCATCAGTCAAGACAATCGGACAGTTCGGACAGTTCACACCAAAACCAGCTGCTGTGTCTCCCGAGCAGCAACAGCAGCAGCAGTCTAACAACAGTATGGATGTCGAACACAACTACTCCACCACCGAAGAGCACGAAGAACATGAGGACGGTGAAACCGAGCATCTCCCACCTGGTTCTTACGAGATTCTACAGCTCGAGAAGGAAGAAATCCTGGCCCCGCACACTCACTTCTGCACTATATGTGGGAAAGGTTTCAAGCGGGATGCCAACTTGAGAATGCACATGAGAGGCCATGGTGATGAGTACAAGACTCCTGCAGCCCTCGCAAAGCCTCCAACGGTAAAAGAAGTGGGCTCAGCCGCAGAGCCCGTGATCATCAAGAGATACTCATGCCCTTTCTCGGGCTGCAAGCGGAACAAGGACCACAAGAAGTTCCAGCCTCTCAAAACGATCCTCTGTGTCAAGAACCACTACAAGAGGACTCACTGCGACAAGAGCTATGTGTGCAGCAGGTGCAACACCAAGAAGTTCTCGGTCATGGCTGACCTCAAGACCCACGAGAAGCACTGCGGGAGGGACAAGTGGCTTTGCTCTTGCGGGACCACCTTCTCCAGGAAGGACAAGCTGTTCGGACACATCGCGCTGTTCCAAGGACACACCCCTGCCATTCCTCCCGACGAAACCAAGACAGTCGTTGCTCTTGCTCCTACTGATGATCCTGCTGCTGCTGCAAACAAGCTCGCTGATGGCAGTGGCCTTGCTACCATGGACTTCAATTCTGGTGCTCAAGCTCTCATGGACTTCAAGTCGGTCGATGATCCTGCTGGTGCGGCCGCTGTTGCAAGCTGCTTCTCCCCTTTGAACTTCGATTCGTGCAATTTCGTTGGTGGGTTTCCAGAGTTCAATCGACAGGGGTTCGACGATTCTGAGGCTTCGTTCTCGTTTCTTTTGTCTGGCGGGTCGTGTAATTACAGCAGCCAGAAAACTGGAGGGGAATCCTAGTACTAGCAGTAGTAGTAGGGCTAGCATTGGACTATTGTTCGCAACTTGGTAGAGAATTCATGTGTCTACAACTATTGTTTTTATGTCATAGAATGTCAGGTTTCATGGCAACAAATTTCATGAATCCAAAATAAAGAGATTATATGCAGTGAAATCTAATAACAGCAGGAATATATTCATTTCTCAGTGAAATGGCAAGGCAGCAGGAATTCATCTTCTATGTTATGTTAACAGAGAATATAATACTGGTTGAGAAAACCAGCTGTAAGCCTGTAACTAATGCAAGCTAGAAAGCTACAGAAAACTCTGTAGCAGCAGAAAGCAAAGCAGCTCTCTAATTACTCATTCCACTGAAGCCTACAGAGTTTTAATGGAGTCACTGCTACATGAGTCGTCGCTGAGCAGTATGAGTTTCAGGCCTCTCGCAGTCTCTCCCCGTGTCAACTTCCGATGAGGAGCAGGGTAGTACCTTTCCTTCAACACCACGTCATCATGAACAGACCAAGTTTGCCCTCTGGGAGAGCTTTCGCCCCATAAGAACCTCTCGGAGAAAGGGTTCACCAGGCTGCCCCTGAACTCCTGAGCCGTCTCGCATACCAAACCCTGAACCAGAACAAGATGAACCCATTTCAGTAATTTGAGAGAGGAGATAGATAGAGAGAGATGACTGGTTGCTTTGTTTGTTACCTCTAGCATGGCTTTGAATAGGAGGTCAGGATCATGGCTAATCAGGACGACTTGTTCCCCACCATGACAGAGTTTCTTGTAGAACAAGGCACTGGAAAGGACATGATCTTCTCGTCTCAGTGAGGGCATTGATGAAAATGGGCTGTACCATTTCGTCTTGCTGGTGGTTCCAGTTCCAGATTCCGGGGAAGCAGGTGGTGTCATCGATGAAAATGGAGTGTACCATTTCATCCTGCTGCTGCCGCCACCGATTCCAGATTCTGGCGAAGCAGGTGGCGTGAGTGGAACTGCACTCTCATCTATCGAGGTCTGGACGTGAATCCACCACTCTGTTTTCAGTTCACACTCTTCTATCCACTCCAACACTTTGGATGCCGCTGTGTTCCTCCTGAACAATCTACCAGTTCTCTTCAATGACTCCAGTTCATTCTTGACTGCAAAGAAAAATAAGGGCTTCGATTAGCATTCATCAGAAACTCTGTTCAAGTAGACAATATTCACAAATGGTGATTATATTGCTGTTCAATTGTTGAGAAAATGAACCATTATAGAATTAATCCTAATTTGGTTTGTCCAACCAATCCTAAAAGCTGTAAGGACCTTAACACTATATCTGCAGCGTTCTGCAGACCTACACAATGAACTGAAATGAGCACAGGAGAAGAATAATGTTTGGTTCGGCTAACATTACCTATTCTTGGAATGATCAACCGAGTCCCCCTGAGACCTTGTAGAAGCTGCAACGCTTTCCTTGACTCGTTGTCCAGCAGAGAAGCCGTGTCCACTACCATTATCCATTTCTTCGTCTTTGTTTCTCCTCTGCTGCGGTTAACCTGTACACCACAAATTTAGATTTTAGTCAACGAGCACACTGCAAGCGGAAGTGATGAGTAAACGATGACTATTCAAACTCACAGAAGATTGCTCCGCAGCAGAACCAAGTGAATAAGCTCCACCACCAGACAGGCTTTTCACTGGGGAACGGATAATCAGATTCTGCAACGGCATCCTATCGTTCCTTAACACCATTTGCAGTCCTAACTTTGCTATGTTGTTCCTGGAGCTTGGAATTGGTGTTGTAGTCGTAGCTACCCTTTGTTGAATGGCTTCAGGAGTACTGGAGTTCTCCTGGATCGGAGAAGTGTTACCTTCTGACATGATTCTGGAAGTAAGCGTGATCTTAGACGATAAAGATCTGCGTAAACTGGACTTATTCGGGCTTCGATTCTCCTTGTCCGGAGTGAAGAGGTCTTTCTGTGGTGGCAATTCGAAACCTGAGAAAGGGAGCTTCTTTGGTGACGATCTCGTTTCCTCACTACTGATCTTCCCCATGCTTTGACTTTTCCGGAGCTGACCAACACCTGAACCAGATTCTACTCTCTTGAGCCAAAAGCTTGTTCTCTTTACTGATGACCTGCCGGCATTATTTTCGCTCTTGGGAATCTGCTGTTCCAAACTTCGTACTGTCGCAAGAACAGATTGCGGGGTCGTGCTTTCTTCTTCTTCGCTCTCCATGATCTCAGAGAGAAGTTCCTCAATTGAGAAAGATGATGAGCTCACAGATTCTGTCACCATTGATACAGTGCAGATAGAGAAGCTTTCAGGCTCTTCATTTGGAGTAGAACTATGATCCTCTGGTGCTTGAATGACACCATTGACATTGTTGACTAGCTGCGAAGGCGAAGTCAGAGATTTAGACTCAACAGGACAAACTTGTTCCATCTTTTGTTCTTGTTCTCTCACTGCAGCACCATCACATGGCGACGAGGAATCGAAATCCAACGGTCTGCTTGAGTCCAAGCTTTGGCCTCCCTTTGATACGGCTTCTGCCCTTACAGGGCTATCAAAAAGAGACATGTCTAGATATCTCTGTCTCTGGTCTTCTGCCGGCGATGCATTGGTATTCAAGTCAGATTCAAGTGCAGCAACAAAGAGGGTGTCCAAGTCTACAGGATTACTGAGTTTCACTTGTGACCTTAGAGGAGACTCCATTTCCACGTTTCCACTCTTTGGTGAAGATTCTTCATTTATATCCTCTTCTTCCGCTTCTTGGACAACTATACTACCAGCTTCAGCATTCGAAGTTTCCATCAGTTTATCATCCCTTGCTTCAGAAAATGAGACTAGCTGCCAATTAGCTTCAGAAATAGTGGACTCTGTTTCAATAGAGGAAATTCCAAGAAGGCCTTCCTGCAGTGGTCTACTTGCGGTGCCCAGATCATCACCTTCCATGCTCTCAACAGACATTAGAGAATCAAAGTCGTCCATATTGATTTCTGTCTCTAAGCTGGCAGGGAACTCTGTGTTTAATCTCTTTGAAAGGTGAACTTCGACAGACGGCCATTCAGGACTTCTATCCAGTGCATTAAATTCGACATGCTCAGTTCCATGATCGCTTTTCAAGTTTGAAGGGGACTCGGGACTTCTATCGAGTTCATCATGTTTCTCATGCTTACCTCCATCCTCACTCTCTAATTCAGTTGAGTCATGATCACTTCTCAAGCTTGTAGGAGAATCAGGACTTCTGTCTAGTTCATCAAACTCGCCGTGCTCACTTCCACTCTCACGCTCTCCATCAGGTGAACCATGATCACATCTCAAGCTTGCAAGAGAATCAAGACTTCTACGGAGTTCATCAAACTTCTCGCGCTCACTTCCACTCTCACACTCTACATCAGGTGAACCATGCTCACTTCTCAAGCTTGCAGGAGAATCAGGACTTCTATCGAATTCATCAAACTTCTCGTGCTCAGTTCCACACTCACGCTCTACATCAGGTAGACCATGATCACTTCTCAAGCTTGCATGAGAATCAGGACTTCTATCGAGTTCATCAAACTTCTTATGCTCAATTCCACTCCCACACTCTACATCAGGTAGACAGCCCGTTGCCAAATTCGGAAGTTCTGCAACTTCTTCATTATCAACATTTGTACATGGTGTTTTTTCCATGTCTTTCTCCCCCACAAAGGACTGTTGAAAATCAGCCTCATAGAGATTTTGTACCAACAAAGGCAAGTACCCTGTATCTGCTTCAGAAGGAACAATTTCCACATGTTCTTGATCCTTCATTACTGATCTTTCACTGTATCCTAAATCTGTTCCCACCATGGTTGGAACTACTGTGACTTCACTATAATTTCTGGACAAAAGGCTCATTTCATCTTTCCCCTCATATGGCACAAGTGACAGGTCAGCCTCAAGTAGATTCTCAACTGCAAAAGGCAACTTAGCAACTTCTTTGAATTCACCATCTTTTCCCTCAAATGAAACCAACTGTAGGTCAGCCTCGAGTAGATTCTCAACCGAAAAACGTGACAGTGGAACTTCTGAGACTTCGCCATCATTTATGGACACAGAGCTTATGTCATATTCTCCCTCAAATGAAATCAACTGGCACTCAGCCTTAAGTAGACTCTCAACCGACTGAGGCAACTTCGAAACTTCTTTGACTTCGTCATCATTTCTACACGAGCTTGCTATGTCTTCCACCTTCCCCACAACTAAAGAAACTTGCTGCATCTCAGTCCCAGAAAGGTTTTCATCCATCATACACGTGTTCACCGAATCCAATTCCTGATCCTTCATTGATGAGCTTACACAATCCACAAAGTCGTCTTGAACTTCATCATTATTTTTCCACGAGCACCCTATGCCTTCCTTCTCCTCAGAAGAATATACCTGGTGCAACTCAGTCCCAGACAGATTCTCGTCAATTATAGACAAACTCACTGAACCAGATTTCTCGGGAAGACTGAGTTCGAAAATTCCCTGGTCTTTCATTGATGCTCTTTCACTATTCAGCAAGTATGCTTGAACTGTGCTTGGAACTTCAATGACTTCATCATTAGTTATTTCCTCCTTGCCCTCCTCAAGAGACACTTGGGGCTGGTCAGCCTTGATTGGGGTTTCAACTGTTAAAGACAAGTTTACCTCTAAACGAGCAGGTTCTGAAGGTTCCATGTCTTTCATCATAGCTATTTCTCTGTCCAAGTGTGCTTTTACAGCTGCAAAAAGTAGTGAAGAGTATATGTTCGCCACATCACTGGATTCTCCCTGAATTGTTAAAGACAAGTCCTTGTCCCCATCCTCTGTCAGGGGATCATTAGCAAAACAGGATTCAGATATCTGATTATCTTCAAATTCACTTCCTACAACAACTGAACCACAAGTCCCATAGTTTGAAACTTCAGTCACTTCATTATCATTTATCAAAAGAAGCCTTGTTTCTTCATTCTCTTTACAAACTGATACCTGCTGTAAGTGGGAATCAGTCAATTTCCCATCAAGATAGCACAAGTTCCCTGAATCAGAAGTTTCGTCACTTTCTACAACGACTGAACCACAATTTCCATATCCTGAAACTTCCGTCAGTTCATTATCATTTCTCAAGGGAACCCTTGTTTCTTCATTCTCTTCACAAACGGATATCTGCTGCAATTGGGAATCAGTCAATTTCTCATCAAGATAGCACAAGTTTTCTGAATCAGATCCTAGAGCAGCAGTTTTCGCTTGTTCTTGATCTTCAATCAGCGATCTTACAGAAGCCTCTTCATGTCTTAGCACTAGACTATCAGTACCCAGCTGGGAAACTTCCAATACTTCATCATCCTCTCTATATGGACTTACCATTTTCTCTTTGCCCTCTGCAAAAAGCACTTGCTGAGAGTTCTCAGTTGGTTTCCCCTCTATCAAAGACAAGTTAACAGATTCTAATTCGAACATTCCACATTGTACATGATCTTCCTTCACCAAGCATTGGTTCTCTGTTTCTTCCACTACATCAAAGCCAGACGTTTGCTGTTCTTCTGTAACAGCCAGCGAAGAATCTAAGCTATCATGGACATCGGATGCTTCTTCACATGAATAGCATCCTCTGCTTTCATCTTGTGAAGAAGATTCCTCACTGATGGCCTCCAACACAACTACCTCTTCCTTCTCACTACTGGAAACTTTCTCAGAATCCCTAAACTGAAACTCTGCTTCTTCCTTCTACAACAAAGCATTCGGAGCAAAAGAATTAGGAAGATGACATTCTTGAAGACATGACCAGAGAAAAAAGGCATGACCACAGAGGGTTGCACACAAGGTTTAGCAATTTAGCATAAGAAACTGACCATAGGCACTTCGTTAGCTGCAGCCAGAACAGGCAATGGAGATTCCGACTTGATTTCTGCTTCCATAGCAGACAATGGAGACTCCAAATTGACCTCCTCTTGCATCCCTGACACTTCTTCACAAGAATACTGTTCACTGGTTTCACTAACCCCAGAAAATTCCTCACTCGCAGCTCTCCAAGCAACTCCATCATATCTTTTACCGCTCAAAACCTCCCTCTCTTCGTCTGAATCCCTAATCCTAATTTCCTTACCCTCCTTCTGAAACAAAGAAATCATAGCAAAAATGAGCAGAAAGACCACCAATCTTGCAAACATACAACGACAATGGAAAGATTGAAATGCAATCTTGATTCAACAGTTCCGCCCGCGAAAGAAGTCAGCCAGTTAGTCACCTGAGGAGTCGTCATCTCTTGTTTAGCTTCAGCAGGCCCTGGCTTTGGCTCTTCCTTCTCTGCCACCAAGGCAACATCCATAGCCGAAGAAGCAGAAGGATTCTGCATATCGTCAGCGCGACTCATTGGCACCCAGTGCAGCCTATAAACTCTGGTTGAAGCGCCGATTTGGATCGTATCTCCCTCGACTACCTCCACTCGAACTCCAGGCTCAATCTTCTTCCCCGATACCCAAGTTCCATGAGCTTCCCCCACGGAATCGAACAAAAATTCAGTAAGAAATCCACAGATTCGAACAAAAAAGAATCCCTAGGCGGCGGAGAAAAAAATTCAGAAGAGAAAATTTTTTGGAAGGAAAGCTCACCGGAAGCCAAATCGGTGACGAAGAGCTGGTGAGAAGATGACTCGACGATGATCTTGAAGTGGAATCTACTGATGCTTGGATGCGTCAACACGATCAAGTTGTCCGGATGCCTGCCGACCGTCACAACCTCCTCCATTTCGGTAGCGCCGCCTCCGTCTCGCTCCGGTTGTTTTCCTCCTCCTCCGCCTCCGGAGGCGACGGAAGATTCGCCGTCGGACGGGCCGACGACGAAGATGTTCTTGATGATCGAACAGTTCTGGAGGACTGAGAGAACCGGGATCTTCTTCTCCGGGAATCTTTCCCGGCTCTTGCTGCTGCTCACCATTGTTCGAATTCGAATCTTTCTGTTTCCCCCTCTCTCCGGACTGACTTTCTTGAATATTCTTGGGAGAGAAAATGAGAGAAAGAGGGTGGGAAAGTTGTGACGCGACTCGTAACAGATTTTGCTTTTTGAATCAGTGAGTGAGTGGGAGAAATGAACTCGACCGTTGTGCAGGGAAATGGATTAATTGTCTAATTTATTGGAATAAATATTTGTGCGGGAATTTCGTTGGACCCATAATAGAACGGGCCAGTCAGCCCAAAATTGGGAGGGCCAAAACAAGGAATGTTTCAGGATTTTGGGCCCATTAGTGGGACGAAAGTTATGTTCTGAAAGGCCCATCTATTATTACGTCTCTCATTCTTCTCCACTCCACCAAAATACTCTCAAACTCTCTGAGTAACCGGTAAGGTAGTTGAGAAGAAACTCTTGAGACCTCCGCCCATTCTTCTCTTCTCTTTCGATGTTCCCAAAGAAACAGAGCATCACAGCGCATTTTCATTGAGGAATCCCCCACGCACGTTGATTCGATCGAAATTCCTTCCTCAACAAAAACCCTTCTCCCCCATTTCATCAATTTCAATTCAAAACCCCCCCTTCTCCGAACCGAAAGAAAGAAGCTTTTCGCCGTTCTTCAAACCCAACAATGGCGCACCTCCTCCAAACCAGTTTCCTCCCTTCTTCGCCATGTCTCCGAGCAAACCCAGATCGGTCTTCTTCTAGCTCTTCACCTATGGTTCAAATCAGCCGCCAGCGGAGCAAAACCGGCGGGGTAGTGCAGGCGAAGATCCGGGAGATCTTCATGCCGGCGCTGAGCTCGACGATGACGGAAGGGAAGATTGTGTCGTGGGTGAAGTCTGAAGGGGAGAAGCTCGCCAAGGGGGAGAGCGTCGTGGTGGTGGAGTCCGATAAGGCCGACATGGACGTCGAGACTTTCTACGACGGGTACTTGGCCGCAATCATGGTCGAGGAAGGCGGCGTCGCCGCTGTCGGATCGGCCATTGCCCTCTTGGCCGAGACGGAGGACGAAATCGAGGCGGCCAGGTCCAAAGCTGCTGGAAGCAGCTCCTCCGCTTCTTCCTCTCCCGCCGCCGCTTCCACCGCGGCGGATCCAATCCCGGCGGAGATTACTGCTCCGCTCGCTGCTTCCGCACCAATTGCGGTAACTCCGGTGCCCAAATTGGCCTCTGCTGTTCATCCGGCTTCCGATGGAGGGAAAAGAGTGGTGGCCTCGCCGTATGCCAAGAAGCTAGCTAAGGAATTGAAGGTGGATTTGGCAGCCATTGCTGTAAGTGGGCCTCTGGGTAGAATCGTGGCTAAGGATGTTGAGGCTGCTGCCGCCGCGCCTGCTCCGGTGGCGGCGGCTACGATAGCTGCGCCGCCTCCTGCTGCATCTCCAAATGTTGAGCTGGGGACAGTTGTGCCGTTTACCACAATGCAAGGGGCAGTCAGTAGGAATATGCTGGAGAGCTTATCAGTTCCCACTTTCAGAGTTGGATACACCATTACAACCGATGCTCTTGATGCTCTATACAAGAAGGTAATCTAAATTCTCAGTCAGTAGAAATTTGCCAACTGTTAAGAATGAACTGTAGTTAAGATCACAATTGAATGGATGATAATCATTTGGAATTGTAGATCAAGTCGAAGGGAGTGACGATGACAGCTCTTCTAGCAAAGGCAACAGCTTTGGCATTGGCGAAGCACCCTGTTGTCAATTCGAGTTGCAGAGATGGAAACAGCTTTACGTATAACAGCAGCATCAACATTGCTGTTGCTGTGGCCATTGATGGAGGGTTGATCACTCCAGTTCTTCAGGATGCGGATAAGTCTGATATTTACTCGATGTCGAGGAAGTGGAAGGAGTTGGTTGACAAGGCAAGGGCAAAGCAGTTGCAGCCTCATGAGTACAATACAGGTATCTAGTTTTTTTGTGTAGCAACTTTACTAGGATTATATTTTGAAAGAATTTTGTGATTTGGCTAAGCCGTCATGATTTTTAGGTAGTTGGTATTAGTTTGTGAAGTTTGCTTCAAGGAATTGGAAATAGGACGCCCTTATTCTGGAACTTGCAGTATATTAGTATTAAGCAGTACTTAGAAGTGTTCGCAAGACTTGTTTCAGAATAGATGTCCTAACTAGAGAGATTTAGTTGTGATATCACTATCTCTAGCATCTTATGCTTTAACTCCCGCTCACATTTATGATTTATTTGAAAAACTATTTATCTTTGTTGAAGCTTCTAACTTCTTCAGACTCAAGAAAGTCTTGGTATCTTTACGTATATTTGTGAAAGCACCCAACTTTTTGCATATTGGCTCTGTGGTAGTTTTAGTGTTTATTTCCTGATTACTCTCAATATGGATGTACAGCTCATGTTGGTCACCTATCATAAGGTTCCCGTATAGAATATTGCTGCTGCAGTCACTCTACACATGCTTATTTTACGAGATTCTTTGTTACTTACCACTATAAGACCACCCGCAGAAGCAAATTGGATGTAGTTCCTTGCTATGTTTAAACCTGGATGAAAGTTTAAGTGACATACTTACATTACATAAGACCACCTTTATGCTTCTCCCCTGATTTTTTTCTTGATTTGAGATGAGTTGCGCATGAGCATCTCAACTCCAACAAACCACTGCTGCTCCCAAAGAAATTTCCGAATTTGTAAAGCTATTAAATGAACCCCGTTATTGTCCTCAGTGTTGCCTTTGATCTTTGACTTCAACAAGACCATCTTTAAGTACTTCCCAAGTGGTGTACAGTCTGGTTAAGTAACTCGCACTTCATATGATGTCCGTGGTCTTGTTGCAGTTGGTCTCTACTCTCTATTGCTGTGAAGTTGTGAGCTTCATTGTTCTGTTCACTCTTCCTAAAACAAGATGGAATTACCTGGTAATCATATTGCATGTGTGCACTTATTAAGCTCACAACTCTGCTTTGTATTTCCAACAGGTACTTTCACCTTATCTAACCTGGGAATGTTCGGAGTGGACCGGTTCGACGCAATTCTTCCACCTGGAACCGTAAGTTCTTGAACATATAACCCAGAAGAAATATCCTTTCTTCTTCATAGTACACTTCAATATGTTTTTGGAATCACAGATCTTAAGATGTTATTCCATTGTTCTTTCTGCAGGGTGCTATTATGGCTGTGGGAGCATCTCAGCCAACAGCAGTGGGTACCAAGGATGGTCGCATTGGCATCAAGAACCAGATGCAGGTAAAACAATATCGTCACCACTTAGTCCATGATATTCCTTCTCCTGAAATGTTCATTTTGTAACAGCAGGAAATTGTGTGAAACTATCTGCAGGTGAACGTGACTGCAGATCATCGCGTCATCTATGGAGCCGATCTTGCTGCCTTCTTGCAAACTCTATCGAAAATCATCGAGGATCCCAAAGATCTCACATTCTAGTGAAGCCTTCAGGGTGGCAAAAATCTGCGGAGGCACAATTTAACCTGAGAATGTAGCCATTTTTCAATCTGTTTTTAAAAGTTAGGATTTTGAAAAGGCAGTGTTGATTTTCATTCAAATGTTCATGAACATTAATAAAGACGAGGTATTCAATGGCTTGATCATGTTGAGGATGCTTCTGAGTTATTGGAAGACGTTTCTGTATCAACTCAACTTGGCAATGGCATGCATGATCTTCTCGAGGTGTTGACCTTCGTATAAGTAGGCAAAATTTATGCCATCTGGTTTTCTTTGGATGGTATTTGCCTGTTAAGATTTTGTTGTTCCTTTTCCTCCAGTGCAAGCAAGAGATGCAAAGTTAAAATCTCATTTATTTAACTGTCCCATCTGTCATCCACTTATCTCACTAAGTCATATATAAATGTACTTGCATATTTTTGGCTTCAATTATCAAAATATCGACTAAAATGCGAACTGGACAATAGACACGATATTTTCATAACAATTATAACACGTAAATGAAAAGGATATAGTACTAATGTTACTAATATTTAATTATGTAGTATAGTAATAAAACATTTTAGATCATGTTAATTACTTATTTAGTTATGAATGATGTTTGTTGAGTACAAATAATTGATTTTCAAATCATCTAGATTAGTAATAGAATATTTCTTTTGGTAATTTTTTAATTTAGTTATGAAATATTTTTCAACTTTTCATTGGTCTTCAACCTAGAAGTCTCAGTTCGCTCCATTAAGTAACGAATAACTATAAAAACAAATCTATATCAACTTCATAAAAAAAATTCATTTATAAATTTAATGAAGTAATTTTTAATTTCTTGAACAGTGATACAAATTTAAATTTGCTAGATTAGCTATGAAATATTGTTTATATTTAAATAAATTTTAATTTAATATTTATGAATGATGTTTTAATTTTTAATTATATATCTTAGTGATAGAACATTATCATTAATTATTTATTTATTTATAAATATTTATTAAATTTGTTTAAATAATTGTGCACTAATGTAAGTTATTGTTAAAAGATGGAGTTATTTGATATTTGAATAGAGGACCTCCCGGTTCTAAAAGAAGACGGAACACTATAGATTATAGAATCTCGAGACCTAGGTTCTTCACTTCGACCTTTAACCGAGTTTCGAGCATCCAAAAGGCGCAGAGTCCACAAGCCATCGAAGCTCCTATCGGCCGAAACTCTGTGCTTGCTGCTGACAACGAGCGGGCGGGTCGTAGTCGGAGTGAGCTGAATCCAAGTCAAGGGCGGGCAGGAGCAGATTGATTCGTTTGCTCGTCGTCGTTGTTTACCAAGGTAAGAAATCATTCGAAGGTGCTTCTCTAGTTGTAAAAGATGGCATTTTGATATTAGGGTTCCTTCTTTTTAGAAGGGATTGAGCTCGGATTGATTTGTTTATTCTGCCTTAATTTCAACAATTAGGGTATTTGGGGAAAAGGAGATGAGTACTAACGAAGAGAAAGCGTCGACGACGCCTAAAACTCCTTCCGATTTCCTGAAATCGATTCGGGGACGTCCCGTTGTGGTTAAGCTCAATTCCGGAGTTGATTATAGAGGTCGGTTTGCTTCCTCTCCGTGCGACTATCACCTTCCATAGCTTACTTTTTGCCTTCCACTCTCTCTGGTTTCGTTTTAATTACTCAAACTGGTTGGTCTTATCGCTGGCTTCCTGCAAAGATCTACGCTTTCTGTGCTCTGTGTCTGATTCTCATGAGTAGCTGCCTAGAACTGGTAGTTTATTTCATATTGTTTAATGAAGGACTACTCAGGTGATTTGGTCGATTGCCTAGTGGGTTGAGGTTGTTTATGTTTTGTCATGGATTGAATTTTTGATTGGGGAATTACGTGTTTGCTTTGACCTATCTAAGTCGAAGCACCATTGGTGCATATTAGTTCATGGTAATGGAGGGATCATGCTTGGACGACACAGTTTCACTGGGTTGTAGTGTTTGTGATGTAAGTTATTTTTATGTGGTACATAAGTGCTTTAGTCATAAATTTTGCATAAAATTGAGGTTGGGGTTAGGGGATTTGAGGTCTAGAGTCCAGTAATATGGGGTTTAGCAGCCTGATTTCTGAGAGTAGTGTTTGAAATTTATTGGTCTGTTATCGAGCACTTGTGGTCTGGGTTCCTCACTCTTACGCCCCCAGATTGAGTCGATCAAAATTGCATAGGCTTCCATATGCAATGGTGATGACAATGTTTGAAATGGCGGTTATGTTCTTTAATAAGGCTTGAATTATAGAGATGTAGATTGCAACTGAACTAAAATTTGTGAAGGTAGAGATTGAGTAACAGTTTGCACCAAGTGTTGTAAATGAATCTTCCCTAAAATCTATGAAGGCAAGCCTACCATCTGGTTTCATGTGAAAAAATCCTATAGATTAATTTGAATGATAAAGTAAGCAGAGAAAGATGATGAGAAATGAGCTGTGAATTCTAATTAGCTATCGAGAGTTTGGAACTCTTTTGCCAAGTATTTCGCATGTATTCCATTGATGACTGCTTCAGGTTGAGAAATTGGTTATTTTAGTTCTCTGTTAAGAAAATGCAATATAAGAACGAAGGTGATGCCACATACACAAACCTGTTATCTGGTTCTCTCTCAACCAATTTTGGTAAATCACGCAGAAATGTAACAATCGGCCAAGCACTCCAGCCTTTTCATACTGTTTGTTTCATATCGTGTTCATATCAGTCCTGAGCTTTGTTCACTTTTCTTTTATCGCTACTCAGGTGTTCGTTAACCATTTTACCACAGGATGCTCATTCAATTTCATCTGCTTTTCTAGAGCATGTTGTTGACTACTTTCACATACCTCCCAACATTTCTTGCTAAATACTAGCGCAGTAGTTGACAGTACTTTTAGAGCATAAGTAGGAAATTACTAGCAGGAATTATTATCTCGTATTCTCTCATTATGCTGATCTTGTCGAGGTAATTTGTGTGTGCAGGTATCCTAGCCTGCTTGGATGGATATATGAACATAGCCATGGAGCAGACTGAAGAATATGTCAATGGGCAACTCAAGAACAAATATGGAGATGCTTTCATCCGAGGGAACAACGGTATTAATCAGTTCTTAAACCAAGACTACCTTGTGTATTGTGTTTGATATGTATGTGTACAATGGCAGTGGTGGTAATAAGGTGTTAGTAATACAAAATTTCGCTATATTGCTGCAGTTCTCTACATCAGCACGACGAAGAGGACGCTTGCAGATGGTGCTTAGTCCGCTACGCGACCGTGCTGCAATTGCATATGGAAGGCTGCTTTTGGCTCTGAACTAATCAGTAATCAACCTCAATCCTTGGGAACGTGTTTGGGAAGCTAGTTTATTGAAGGAACCGGAAAAGAAAACTTAAAAGAACCAAGTAGTGTGTGTTCAATTGTTGTTTGAATACGTTGATGTCAAAATTCCGTTTATGCTCTTTAATGTGTGAATGACCTTGACTTTTCTAGTTACAGAAGACCAAAAAAACCTTCCGTTAAGTAATGTTCGAATTGACTTTTGAGTTGAGTTGGCTCGAATTAAGATCTTTTGATTCGATTTCAATGGATAATTATAAGAACATAGAGATAATGCAGTGCGTCGACGTTAGTAGTTAGGACCTGGCAGAATTGGATCGATTGTCAAAGAACTTAACTGAATTGGATTGAGTGCATTTTGATCCCATTCTGATCCCCCATTCAATTGTTAGTCTGATTTGATCATTATGGGTTAAACCGGATTATCTAAGACTGTACTTAGAGCTGCAAATT
This sequence comes from Linum trigynum, assembly GCA_964030455.1. NCBI lineage: Eukaryota > Viridiplantae > Streptophyta > Magnoliopsida > Malpighiales > Linaceae > Linum > Linum trigynum. The sequence goes on along the minus strand of OZ034814.1, from coordinate 34,521,896 downwards.
AGCCAGCTACTCGTTAGCCGCTTGGAGTTTGATTTGAAATAATTCGTTCGAAGTGGACTAGTTTACTAACAACCCGATTATGCACCGAGCCTATGAATTTCACAACATATGATAATTAAAACTTTGAGTATATGACTAAATATGTCTCGTTTATTAGGGTGTTCAAACGGTTTGGTTATCGTGGTAACCGTTTTAACCGGTCCTATTTGGATAATTTGGTTTGGTTAATTTGGATTATTGGTTTGGTTTGGTTAAAGTTTTTAGCTTGTTTGGTTTAGGTGGTTTGGTTTGGTTTCAGACACTCCTAACCAGTCAAACCAAATTAACCAGTTAAGTAATTAGTCATATATCTAACATATATTATATACACATACTTAATACTTTGCATAGCCACTCAAGAGTTAACATTCATCCCTTTTAGACTCATAAAATATAAAGCTCAATATTGCTCATATAGTGTATATTTGTATATGTAAAGTGTATACCACAACATATGGACGCCTAATTTAGATAAATTTCATACATTATGATGGATGAAAACTTGAAAGGAAAGTCATTTCCAGCCTATGATAATTGCTAAGAGACTAAGTCAATTTACACAAACACAACAATTCATTAACCCATACCATTGTCATAAATTTTTGTTAGGTGAATACTTCTATACTAATCGTAAGATAATTGTCTTAGTTGCATGTATTTTTGTTAAGGGTCAACTATAACTACGTGTTGATTGTTATGTTTTGTTCATTATATAAATTGTGAATTGTTGCATTAACCGAAAAGTTTTCATCGTCAATGATAATGTGATTTTATATTGGTTAATCTAGTTAACCAATTAACCAAACCGATTAAACTTTAGTTTGGTTAATTTGATTGTTGTATTAGTTTGGACGGTTTGGTTATGATATTGTATTCCATGGTTAATGGAATTTAGCCTTATTTGGTTTGGTTATAACCATGGTAACCATTTGAACACCCCTATCGTTTATAAGTTAAATTGTATATAATCAATTGCTTCCACGTGAATCACTACTAAATAACCTGATACAAACTAAATTGATGGGCTAAATATGATACCAAGAAACTATATAAATAAGAGAACATGAAAAATTGACTATTGTTTTTTCTACATTAATTACATGTATCATATAAATTATTTTAGAGTTTAATTTAGGGACTCAACTATTTATAACAATTAATCCCTATGTTTGGTCCGGCTTTTAGAAGTGTTTTTCGGGTTCAAAAGCTGAAGCAGGGCCAAACACCTGTAAAAGCTCGGCTTTTGAAAAGCCGAAAAGCGCTTTTGTATAACATAAAAGCATAAGCTCCGATTTGGCACTTTATAGTCATTTTACACAATCTCTTATATTAAAAAGCACTTCTAATAGTTTTACAGCCAAACACTCAACTGCTTTTTTTAAAAGTATTTATCTAAAAACTCCAGCCAGACACTGTTTCTGCAAAAACTATAGCAGAGCCAAACTAAACTAATAAGTTGAGTTCGAGTTGACGCTCGTGAGTTAAATGAAGTGTAACAAAAAAACGTATGCTAATGAGTTGAGTTAAAAACTTAAAATCAAACTCAGAACTAATAATTTTGAACTAAATTATTAATATACGAATGACTTTGAGATAGATCAAAACTCAGATTTAACGGTGGATAGCCCTGTCCTTAGCCAACTATAACATGATGGCTAACGAGAAGCCAAGCCTGGTTGAGACAATCACAATTATCAAACCCTAATCCTCTCACAGATGTCTACCGCCGGAACGAGGAGCCACGGCGTCATCGGCGGGTGGATCCCGGATGAACTACAGACGCAAATCTTGTCCAGGCTGCGGAATCCCGCCTCCATCGCCCGATTCCGCTGCGTCAGCAAATCGTGGCGCCGCCTCTTCTCCGACGACCCCGAATTCGTCGCCAAAATCCTCTTCTCCTCCACCTCCTCTGACCCGGAGGCACACGTCATGACCGTTAGCCCCTTCTCTTCCCCAACGACGGCGTACTCCGTCCATTCCCAAAGCACGCGCCGACCCGTCTCTTCCGGTACTCTGCCCGGGTGGGGGTCCCTCTACATCGCCGGCTGCGCCGAGGGGATCCTCTGCCTCACCAGCATAGTCATATTCTCCACCCGCACAATCATCCTGTGGAATCCGACCACTTCAGAGGCCAAGCTATTGCCGCCCATTCACGGTTCCGACCACAATGGAAGCGATCTCGGGTTCGGGTTCGACCCGGTAACGGAGGACTACAAGGTGATCGTTTGGATCTGGGATCGCAAATCCCACGAGATCTTCGTGTACAGCCTGAGGAAGAACTCGTGGCGGCGCCTCCGCTGCTGCTCTGGCGCGGATCGGTTGGACCACGGCTGCCAATGCAGAGTCGGCATTGTGTCGGCGGCGCGAAGCTCCAGATCGTGCCACTGGATTTCTGCCGGTGGCGGCAGACGTGGGTATCGTCGGCTTACCTCCTTCGACGTCAGCACGGAAGCGTTCGCGGAGCTCGAGATGCCGGAGCCACCGCGGGAGAAACAGAGGAATCGGGATCGGACATCTTCGGGCCTATATATCAGTACGGAGGATTCGTTTCACATGGCGAAAGATGGGTCCTGCCTGGTCGCGGTGTACTCTGGAATCAGACACAAGAAGCTGTCGCCGGCGGGGGTTTCCTTACAGGTGTGGGTGGCACTGGACGTTGAGGCGCTGGGGCGGCAGGAATGCTGTTGGATGAAGTTGTACGACGTTTACGCGGATGGCGTGATTCCTGCTCCGGCAACTCCGCCGGAAACAGGGGTTTGGGAGCACGGCGAGTTCTTCTTCGTGCGGTGGATTCTGATGGAAGGGGTTTATAAACCGATAGAGAATGGGATGGTGGATCAGATCTCTGGCGGCAAGAACTTTTCGGGGCGAGTTACTTATCGTCCGTCCACCATTTCCTTGTCCGGCTATGGGGAAGCCAAAAAGTCGATCATCAAAAGGGCAAAAGACACTTGCCGCTCGATTTGCCGGAAGGTTTTTGTTGTGTGATGATGGATTGAAGGTCAGATTTCTTTGTGCACGTTTAGATACTAAAACACTGTTAATTGTTGGAATTTCTCACAAAAATATTTTTGTTGTTGTTGTCGTCGTCACTTTGGTTTATATACTAATGATTTTCTTTTTGATTTCCGCTTATAATTATACTCAATATAATTGCTGTGCTAGACGGAAGAGGGACATTGATGTCGCGTAATGCCCCAAATCCCTTCTCGCAATTCCCTTCTCCCCATTTGCTACTTCGTTATCTTTGCCACCGAAAGAAGCATGACAAGATTTCTAAGTCATATACCGCAGCTGAATGTCACGTTATGTCTAATGTTCGTATGCACTGTGCAAAATCAGAGAATCATATATCGTCTATCTTCTTACCAAGTACTTCTCAACTAAACGTCATTGGGATCAACAGTCTACCATCCATGTATTCGTAATTTTTGTACTTTATTTGTAGATATTAGAGACCCATGAATACATAATTAGATTATAACCTAAACATCTTCGTAATTGTATGGTTAAATTTGAATGATTTATATCAAAATTGTTACCTAAACTTCTTCATATTTGTACTATCAAGCATGTATTGTTTGTATCAAGTCACTTTTACTCTTTGTTTTTAATTATCACTCAAAATGAGTGACAGTTTGTGTCAAATCAAGCAAACAATGCATGTATTGTTTGTACAGAAAATTTAAAAAAACAATGCATTGTGGACAATACATGCGTTGTAACTATCTCCATCAAACAATCACCAAAACCAAACGACCCCGAAATGTAAACTAATATAACTAGTTACATTTATATTATACATCTATATCAATACATGCATTTATACTAACAATCACAACTTCTAAAAGACCCTAAGTATATGACTCTCATCTTTCAAATCCGGCTTCCCATTCACTGCACAATCTTGAAAATCAACTACCATACTCCACCAACTTAAACATCGTCAAACCACGACCATAACTTAACGGACTCGCTGTTCACCATCCCTATTCTCCGCCGCCAGTTCCTCCATCATCAAGCTTCCAACAATGACGCGATGGAGGACGCGCTTGCTCCCCATCTGTTACCAGCTCCTCAGAATCAACTCCAACATGAAGACGTCATCCGCAGGCACCGTGGCATTCGAATTGCAGTGGATGGCGCGACTAGGTCTCCCACGACAAGTGCAATAGGGTTGGTTGGCTATCCTGGTGGTACCCCTACTTTTGCTTTGTGTTGTGGTGCTTTCATTTCGGGCATCTCCGACCCCGGTTTGATTGAACTCCTGGCTTTCTGCGAGGCGTTATACTTAATTCACCGGTGGCACTGGTTTTGATCGAGATGCCAAGGCGGTAGTGGACAAATTGTGTGCGGGAGACATCAATGACGTCCGTGGTTGTGCCATTCTTAGGGAAGTTCAAGTGTTGCTACTTCAATTACCAAGGGTCTATTTACTTTACACACCTCGAGATGTGAATCGGACTGCCCATTGTGTGGCATAACAAGCCCTACGCTATCCTGGTCTACATCCTACGCTGCTTAATTTCTCTTATTTGGTTTGTCTTTGAATCGACAGGTAAGAGTGCTAGTTGTGTAGCCTCTCCTGTCTTTAACGTTTAAAATCCGGTAGATTAACAGAAAAGATAAACAAAACTTAACCGACTCGCTAAAAGTGACCAATTCGCAACTTATCAACGACACGACAACAACAGAAACTAAACTCAAAAATACAAATGCTTGACTCCAAACTCCCATACTTTCCGACGACACCCAAGTTCGATCCTTCAGTTCAACTTCCAGCACTTCCCATCAATCTTCGCACAAGCGATCTTTTCCTTTCTCTAGAGTGGGTACTCGCCGTCGCCAGAGGAGCCGCGGACGGAACATAAGCTTCACGTCGCAAATACCTGTACTCAAGCTCGTGATCCACGACCCCGGTCCTCTCTATTGAAAACCTAATCTCATTGCCCGGCGCGCCGCCGTAACGAGATCTTTAGCCACCGCCATCATCGACCACTCGACGAAGAACCTGCCATGCCTCCAAACCCCTGAATCACGTCCCGGCCAACGAGGCAGAGCAGCAGGAATGACACCGTCAGGAGCAGCGTCCACTTTGCACAACCTAATCCAAGAGCATCTCTTCCCGGCGAGCGCCTCGTAGTCCAGCGCGGCCCACACCTCCAAGAAAACCGTCGGCCTCCTGCCGTCGCCGTCGCCGCTTCGCCGGGTTCCGGAGTAGATCGCCACCAGGCACGACCCATCTCTCGTCATGTGATACGAGCTCTCGGACTCTCTTCTCCACCACGCTTCCTGCCCTTCCACTTTCGGCATCGGCAGCTCCAGCTGCGTGATGTTCTCGCTGCTCGCGTCGAACGTGGTGAGCAGAAAAGAATTCTTTCCGAACCGCGTATCGATCCAGTGGCATCTCGAGACATAACCTGTGGCTCGAGATACCACTGGACCAAAGCTTTGACCGGCATTCAATGGGGCGGACTTTTTCCGCCGCCACCTCCTCCACGTGTCTTCTCGTAGGCTGTACACGTGGATCGCTTCTAGGGGCGGTCGTGATTCACGGCCCGAGAACGAGACAAGCACCTTGTAGTCCCCTGTTTTCGGGTCGAACCCGAACCCGACATCCGGTCGACGATCAAAGCCGCCACCGCCGAGGACAGGAGGCGAGGGGATCGGCGGGGACGCCTTTGCCTCGCAAGTCGTCGGGTTCCACAGGATGAATTGTTTCTCGACGAAGAAGTCGCAGATGCAGAAGATTCCGTTGCAGCAGCCGCGGACGCGGATCGCGGGCTGAGTTATCGGGCCGGGCGGGGTGCCCGAAGATACGGGTCGGAGCGTGTCTCGGGTGGCGACGGAGTAGAACTCGTAGTGGGTGCTGAAGGTGATGACGCGAGCCTCCGGGCCGAATTCCGGGTCGCCGTCGGAGAGGAGGGCGTTGGCGATGAGTTCGCCGTCGTCGGAAAGGAGGCGGCGCCACGATTTGCTGACGCAGCGGGATCGGGCGATGGATGCGGGGGTCGACAGCCTGGACAGGATTTTTGCCTGGATTTCCTCCGGCAGCCACCGTTGTCCGACGGCGACGTTGGGGGGGACGAAGAGTTGTCTTAACCACCGGCCGAAGAAGCGGCCGCGGGCTTGCCTTCTTTCGCCGACGACGGGCATGTTTTGCAGATATTGTGAGATCGGCAAACGAAATTTTTGACATTTATCGCTTTATATTTCCTTGAGGATTAGGCTTCTAGGGTTTCAATTTTACACGACGGCACCATAATTAGTCATATAATTAATCATGATAGTAATAAAATCAGCATCAAAGGAAAGTGAGGATCGTAATTGATTTGGTTACCTTTACTTTCAATTTAATTTTTTTGTTAGAGAATTAATTTAGGGGTCGTTTGGAAGTTGTAATTATGAGTGTTGTATTTATAGAATACATGCATTATTCATAATACAACGTTTGGAATTGTCAAAGTGTGAAACAATGCATGTATTGTTTTGTTGCTTTTAGGTTTATATCTCTTTTTTATTTTCATTTATATCGTTAATAAAGGGTGGAAAGAGTGATATGTTGTATGTTAAAATAAAGTGTAAATGTGACATTTCCACCAAAAGTTAGTTTATGTAAGTTAATCACTAACATATAAACTCAACAACCAAACAATGTAATGTTAAATGCAACGATTGTATCAATACATGTATTCAGTGGCGGAGCCAGAAAATTGGCCAAGGGGGTGCTTCTTCATGTCATGAAAAAGTCAACTATGTAATAGAAAAGTCAACTCTAAACGAAAATATGAAAATCAACTTCATTATATGACTAATTCAGTCTATGTACTTAATTTGGAGATGAAATTGAGTATAACAAACACACAAACCTAACCCTAAATTAACACAAATAATAAAATTTTCAAGTAATTGAAATTAAAACTTAGATTTTACCTTGTTGTTAAAGATTGATGATGTCAAACAAAGTAATTTTGTGTTGCTGGCTTGTTGCTCCCCTACCCTGCTCACGATTGAAAAGAGAAGGATTTTTGGAGGTGAAGGACGTAGAACGAAAGTCTGGAGCCTAGAAATAGTTTGGATTTGTTGGGTAGGAGCCGGAAATATGGGTGGTGGGTGGAGGTTCGGCGAGCTTGGAGCCGGAGATGGAGAGCTTGGGGCGGGAGGATGGATAGCTTGGAGGTTGGGCGAGCTCGGCTTGCAACTCGCAGCGCCTCTGCTACTGCTGGGTGGAGGAAGAACGAAATTGTAACTGGGGATTGCTGGGATAGACGATTAGAGTTTTGCGTTTTGATATTAGGACAGATAATTCACATTGATTTAATTATACATGTACGTATTATAAATGAAAAACTCTTAGTTGAGATGATAAAGATTTCTCATTGTCAACCATTAGATTAGTGGTTCGATCCTTGCTTCCTACTATATATATTGGATTTTTTTCCCGTCCCAAAACCAAGGGGGGTGCATGCACCCCCCTCAAGTGTGCATAGCTCCGCCACTGCATGTATTATATATTGCAATGACTCTTCACAATACAACGAGTTAACATATGCAAGTTCCAAACGACCCTTTAGATCGTTGATGATTAAAATAGATCGATCTATATTGGTTTTGCAGTGGCTTTGTAATTTTTGATTTTGTACAATATCATTTCCACAATATCCATTAATCGTTTATGAATTTGAAGTTTATGTGGATTCAAATTTTTTTTATACTTAAACAGGGCTATTATAACGAATTATATAAAGGCACTGTTATCAGTTATCGACCTCACTACGTAATAATAATCAAACCCTAGATACCTAGTTCAGAAAGGAAGCTTTACATTAAAGCGAGCAATTTGAACTTCCGGTCGCCGATCATAAACCTAGCCGATCTGATCATGAGATTTCCTCTAATTAAGACGATGTCTGCGGCCGGAGAAAGAAGCCCCGTCCCCCGCCGCCACGCCGACCGCTGCCTACCGGAGGAGCTACAGACGGAGATCTTGTCCAGGCTGCCGACCCCTGCCTCCATCGCCCGATTCCGCTGCGTCTGCAAATCGTGGCGCCGCCTCCTCTCCGACGACACCGAATTCATCGCCAAGATCCTCTTCTCCGACGACGGCGAGGAGGAGGAGGCTCATGTTCTATCCCACCCACACGGCGGGCGACTTTGGTACTCCATCCACTCCCTCCCCACGCTCCGACCCGTATCCTCGGGTCGGCTCCCCGGCTCGGATACTATGCTCATACCTTTCGTCGCCTGCTGCTCCGGCGGGATCTTCTGCATCGCCGACCTCTTAAACAAGTGGGAAATCATCCTCTGGAATCCCACGACATCGGAAACGAAGACGTTGAAGCCGATCCCCTCCTCCCTCTCCGCCGCTTGCGGGCGAGAATTCGGGTTCGGGTTCGACCCGGAAACAGGGGACTACAAGGTAATCGTTTGGATCTGGGCCTGGGGTGGAAAATCACCCCAGGAGATTTACGTCCACAGCCTGAGGAAAAAAAACTCGTGGAGGCGCCTCCGCAATCACGGGTCGTCGCCGGTCCCCGGCGGCGACAGAGTCGGCCTGGTGTCCTCTCGAGCTCCCAAATTGGCGAATTGCCACTGGATTCGTCTAATTGGTCCTGAACACCTTCAGCTCACTACCTTCAACATGAGCAGGGAAGCGTTCACGGTTCTGCGCCTGCCGAAGCCGCCAGTAAAACAGCAGCGTGAGAAATCATCATCATCATCAACAACAACAATCCCGTATAGTACTAGAAGCTCGTTTCACATTGCGAAAGGTGGGTCGTCGTCGTCGTCGTCGTGCTTGGTGGCGGTTTGCTCTGGAAACAGAACAAGGACGACATCCGGCATCTTCTTGGAGGTTTGGGTGGCGCTGGACTATGTGGCGCTCGAGAGGAAGGAGTGCTCTTGGATTAGGCTGTACAATGTTGAAGCTGGTGATCAGGTTCCTGCTGCAGGGGTTTGGGAGTATGGCAAGTTCTTCGTCCGGTGGTCCAACTGCCGAAAGGATAGTGCTGACATAGACATGGACAACGGGGTTGTTGATCATAAGTGGAGTCGCATGTTCTTGAAGCGTGTAGCTTATGTTCCATCCATGGTTTCTTTGGCAGGAGGAAGGAAGAAATCGCTAATGCGAAGGGCGAAGGATACCTGTCGTTCCATTTTGTCGAACAGTTTCTATGCGAAGACGAGGTAGGATTATGTGAAGATCGATTGATAGGAAGATGCTGAACTAATTTTCGTTACAGTAAAGTGAATAATGATCCTTTATTACTAGCTATATGTCTTCAAGAAGTTATACATTCATGATTCATTTCCATAGCTAGGGATGGCAGCAAAACCTGAACTCACGGGTACCCTACCCGGCCCAATCTGGTCAATGCGGGTAAAACCCATATTGACGGGTTTCAGTACGGGTTTGGGTTTAAACCCTACACTATTTATCGAGTTGGGTTGGATTTGGGTTTAGGAATATCCGACCCATGGATACTCAGCCCACATTTATTTGTCTCTCTACTCTTCCCAAACACTACCATAATTCTGATTTCCCCCAATCTAACTCTCACTACACTTATTCCGTGTGCTTTTATTTAGTGTAATTGTGATTTATTTGAATTTTCTAGAGTGGTGTTTTATGTATGAATAATTTGTATGGGAAAAATGATGTTTGAATTTTATTTTGATAGAAACTTGTTTTTTAAACTTTTTACTACAAAAACCCATGGGTACCCATGAACTCGCGGATACCCAACGGGTTGGGTTACGTTTGAGTTTTCCTAAACACTATCTTAATTGCATTGCATGCCTTGACAAATTTTTGATAAGGATTCCAGAATTAATTACATAGATTTTCATATTTCTGCCCTGATTTTTACAAGCTGCTTGTCAATATGGATTTATGGCTTTATGAATTTAAAGATCAGATTTATGTGGATTCAAAAAAAAATTTACTTAAACAGGGCTATTATAACGATTATTATTAAAAAAAAAAAAGCACTATTGTCAGTTATGGACTACGTAATAATCAAACCCCAGATACCTAGTTCTGAAAGGAAGTGTTACATTAAAGCGAGCAATTTGAACTTCCGGTCGCCGATCACAACCCTAGCCGATCTGATCATGAGATTATCTCTAATTAAGACGAAGTCTTCCGCCGGACAAACAAGCCAAGTCCGGCGCCGCCCCGTCAACCAGTGGCTACCGGAGGAACTACAGCTAGGAATCTTGTCCAGGCTGCCGACCCCTGCCTCCATCGCCCGATTCCGCTGCGTCAGCAAGTCGTGGCGCCGCCTCCTTTCCGACGACCCCGAATTCATCGCCAAGATCCTCTTCTCCGACGACGGTGACCTAAAAGGCGACGAGGAGGCTCAGGTTCTAACTCTCGACGCTTTTCAGGAGTCGTACTCCATCCACTCCTGCGACACGCTCCGACCCGTATCTTCGGGTCGGCTGCCCCGGGCGGATACCGGGTTCCTTCCCCGCGTTGCTGGCTGCTCCGGCGGGATCTTTTGCATCACCGACTACATAAACAAGGGGGAAATCATCCTGTGGAATCCAACGACCTCAGAAGCAAAGGAATTGATGCCAATTCCCTCCCTCTCTGTCTCTGATGATATAGGAGAAGTCGGGTTCGGGTTCGACCCTGTAACAGAGGACTACAAGGTAATCGTTTGGTTCTGGGATCACAAATCAACCCACGAGATTTACGTCTACAGCCTAAGGAAAAACAAGTGGAGGCGCCTCCGCCACTATGGGTCGGCGGCGGCGGCAGCGGCGCGTTTGCCTGCCGTCCCCGGCTATCTAGTTGGTCCGGTGGCCTCTCGAGCTCCAAACTTGCAGAATTGCCACTGGATTAATCCGTATTATCCTGAGTACCTTCCTCTCACTACCTTTGACATGAGCAAGGAAGCGTTCACAGTACTGCGGCTGCCGGTGCCGCCTGTAGAACACCCGCGTGGGGCTACAAGTTCGTTTCACTTGGTGAAAGGCGGGTCGTCGTGCTTGGTCGCCGTTTACTCTGGAACCAGAACAAAGGCGACATCCAGCATCTTCTTGGAGGTTTGGGTGGCGCTGGACTACGAGGCGCTCGAGAGGAAGGAATGCTCTTGGATTAGGTTGTACGATGTTGAGGTTCACGACCTGATTCCTGCTGCTCGACCTTGGTTGCAAAGCGCTGCAGGGGTTTGGGAGCATGGCAGGTTCTTCGTCCGGTGGTCCTGCGAAAAGGGTAAGATTGATATAGACACAGAGAACGGGGCTGTTGATCATAAGTGGGATCGCCGGTTCTTGGAACATGTAGTTTATGTTCCATCCACGGTTTCTTTGGCTAGAAGGAAGAAATCACTAATACGAAGGGCAAATGATAATTGTCGTTCTATTTGTCGAACAGTTACTATGCGAAGACGAGGGAGGATTATGTGAAGATTGATAGGAAGCTGCTGAACTAATTTTCATTACAGTAAGTGAACAATGATACTTTGTTACTAGCTATGTCTTCAAGAAGTTATACATTCATGATTCATTTCCTGCCTAGTAATTTATGCAGAGAAGATGAACTCTTTATATGATGATATATATGTGTACGTTCTCCATTTCTCCCTTATCATTATAACCTTCAAGAACGATCCTCAACAGATCGCTTCATATGCTTTACCTATGATCAACAGAAGCTCTAATACAAATACTAAATTACATACACAGACAACAAAATTGGTATAATACTTCGTAATTATACCTGTAGAACAGGAGCAAATAGTGTACACAAATACAGCTATTTTACCTGTACATAAAGCTGTGATCTTCGAACGTCTAGTTTCGCAGTATCAGATGAAGCGAGGCACTTTCACCGGGCGTTGAGGATCATACGCAAAACGCTCTTCATCTTTGGTCTTGCCTCTGGCAAGGCACTGACGCAACTGAGAGCAACCTTAAGAACGGAAAGCATTTGGCTTCTCACAGAAAGTGAGCCTCTGCTGATGCTACCTTCAATGATCCCGTCCCACCTGTCTTGATTCTTCGAGTTGCTGGCAGCCCACTTGGCCAATTCGATCCCATCGCTCACTGCTGGTTTCCCTGTAACTAGTTCGAGCAGGATGACTCCAAAGCTGTAGACATTTCCGGCCATCGTTACCCTCATCGTGTAAGCATACTCTGCAGAGATAGAAACATAACGTCATTCATATCTGTATCTGATCAGAGAACCTTCAAGCCAAAGATAGGATCTTTTTTTCTTTCTTGGTGTTCTTATTACCTGGAGGGATGTAACCCACAGAGCCAGCAACCATAGAAAGGCTGCCGGTGCTCTTTGAAGGATCAATGACCTTGCACAGCTCAATATCTCCAACAACAGGCTCCTTCATTGACTTCAGCAGAACATTCCTGCTCGAAAGGTCGAGCAGAAGAATCGGTCCCATGCTACATCCATGGAGAGATGCCAATCCTTGAGCTACTCCCACAGCTATACTATACCTACTAGGCCAATCAACAACCATCTTCTCTTTCCCAACCTTATGAAGAAGGTCAAAAAGGCAACCCTGATTGAAGTTCTCATAGAACAGATAAGCACTGTCCTCCGTCAACACATATGCCAATGGTGTCATCACATTTGAATTGCTCAATCTCCCCAACACCTCCAATTCCTCAGTGAACTTATCATGCCCGTTCATCTGAAAAATCTTCTCACTCAAGTTGAGCTTCTTGACCAAGTAGATTGCTCCTGAAGGCATGATGGCCTTATAGTAAGTGCAGAATCTCGTCCTGAGCATGATGTTTGCAGGGTCGGCAACCACGTCCATTGCTTTGAAGAAGTCGATGCTTGATCTGTGGATTCCACTCGACGTCAGGAGGTTTCCATGGATGACATGCTGAGGTGGTCCGACGAAATGATCATTTTCCCCTGGCTCAGATTGCTGATCATTGTTAACTTTGAGAACACGTCTTGAGAACAAGAGAACAGAGATGGCGACCACAGCAACAGCTAGAACTGCAGATACAGCAGCAAGAATGACTCCGATGGCTACCGACCTCTTCCTTTTCTGAGGAGGCGGTGGGGTTTGTTTCGTGGGAGGGAACACGAGTTCATCATTTCCAGTTGTGTTAAGAGCTACAAAGCTTCTGAAAGGTGGAACAGCTCCAGACAAGTTGTTGTTCGAGAGTGAGAGTTGGATTAAGGAAGATAATCTGACAAGGGAATCTGGAATCTCTCCAGAGAGCTGGTTGTTCGAGAGATCAAGAACTTCCAAGTCTCGTAGTTGTGCTAGACTGTTTGGAATATGGCCATCGAGATGGTTACTGCTGAGATTCAAAGCGATCTGCAATTTGACTGGCATTGGTGGGATTATACCGGTCAGCTGGTTCTGACCAAGCTGGAGCTCGATTAGAGAGTTCATTTGGCTGATTGTGACTGGTATGCTTCCACTGAGATCGTTGCCTTGCAAAGTTAAGTGAGTAAGCTTTTGCAAGTTTGACACTGAATGAGGTATTGAACCATTCAGTGAGTTCCAGCTGATGTTAAGGATTGACAAATTCAATAACTGGGTGATTTCCTCCGGGATGGGACCGGTCAGATGGTTGATTTGAAGCTTCAGGACTTGGAGATTGACAAGATTTCCAACTGATTCAGGGAGGAAACCAGTCAACTCATTGTCAGCCAAATTCAACAAGGCCAACTTCCGGCAAGAACCCAGTTCACCCGGAACTACATTACTCAAGCTGTTATTGTCCAGCTCCAAATATGTCAGACTCTGAAGTGAAGCAAATGAGGCAGGAATGTTTCCATTCAGCGCATTGCTCCCCAGCCTCAGGCGAAACAAGGACGAGGATAAGTTTGCAGGGATTGCACCATTCAACGAGTTGTAAGAGAGATCGACAGACGTCAACCTTGGCTGTGCTAACAAATCATCCGGAATTGGACCAGTTAAGTTGTTGTAGCTGAGGTCTAGTAGCCTAAGAAAGTTTGTTAGCCCCATCGGAATGCTGCCATCAAACTGGTTTTGATTTGCTGCAAACCTCTCCAATGCTGGAATGTTTGAAATCGATGGTGGGATTGCTTCACTCAACTGATTGGCTGACAGAATCAGAACCTTCAGCCTGGTGAGGGATCCGATGTCGGTAGGAACAGAACCCGAGAGATGATTGACACTGAGGTCAATCAAGCTCAAGTTCCTGTAATCCCCAATTTCTCTAGGTATTCCTCCACTGAATTTGTTCACAGAAAGAACAAGCTCCTCTAATCCAGTTGAATTCCCGATTCTCCCAGGAACCGAACCAGTGAACTCATTCCAACTAAGATTCAAGCTTTTCAGGGATTGCAATTCATCCAGCTGAAAACTAACATTCCCAGATAATGAATTGAAAGACAAATCCAGAGTTTCCAACCCTACAAACCCTTTGAGAACTGGCAAAGAACCCACTAACTGATTTCTGCTGAAATTCAAAAATTTCAACCCATCCATCCCGCTACAACCGGCGATGAACGCATCAGGGATTGAGCTCAAATGGTTGTTGGAAACATCGAGGGAGAGTAAAGATTCGATCTTGCAGACATCGAGTAAGAAATCAGAGGTAGAGAGACCAAAACCAGATAGGGAAAGAGCTGTTATGGACGAATTATCGGCTGAACAGAGCACTCCTCGCCATGAACAAGGATTAGGCTGACTGGAAGGGCTCCAGGGGACGGCGGCGGAGTTGTTCGTGAGCTTCCCGGCGATGTCGATGACGGCTGTTGTCTGAGCTGGAGACAGCTGGGAGACGGCGGAGAATGGAAGGGAGGATAATAAGAAGAACAAGGAGAAGAGGAGGGAAGACATGAATTTGATGATGATTTCAAGTTTCAGTTTCACCATGTTCTGTCTGCAGAATTTGCGCCGGTTGCCGCCTGCTACTTGTTTGTTCTTCTTCCTTTCCCTCTCTCTTCTCCTGGGAGTGGTTCAGGAAGTCAAAACATATATAAAACTGGGAGTTTGTTCGTTAAAAAATTTGTCTATAGGGAGATGGAAAGGAAATGTTAGGGGGTGAAGAGAAGAAGTGGAAATCTTTGGATTGGAGCTGGAAATGAAGGTATGAGGGAAAATCATGGATTTTTCCCCCATTATTATGACCTTTCAAGACTAACAATACCTAATTATTTATTTTGATGTTTATCGACATAAATTTATATTTATTCAGATTATAATCGTGTTAATTCATGTAATAATTTACCCAAATAATAATTGTTATTCACATTGTTGTAAAATCAATTGGTATATTTTAAAATATATTAAATATTTCGAATGACCAAACATGAACGTTATACAAGCGTGAACGGTAAAGTTACCCTGAAAATCAAAACATCCCATACACTTCCCTACCATTCGGCCAAAGGAGGATTGATCTTCGGTTCCAAACTTGGAGAAATCATTCTGCATACTTATTGGAAAGATAGATTGGAAAAATTCCAAGCTTTGAATGGAAATTTGTAAGGCAGAAAAACCCGGGAAGAAAGCTAGAAAGGACGAAATTTGACGACAAGGTTACTTGTAGATTTGCCGTTTATGTCAAGTTTCCAATAAAGTCAAGTGTTTGTCTCTCTTACAAGTGTGCAATGGCCTGGTATTGTATCCAACAGCACCGGATCAAAATTGGTGTTTAGATCGAATCGTACCGAACTGAGTATAACATGGTCCGGTTTTTGGTCTTATGAGTTTTATAATTACTGAAGAAATATGGATCGAATGGATGAATGGACCGAACCAAAATGGACCGAATGAAATGATGGTCTGATCTTTAGTTTTAAAATATCTTTCACAACAAGACCGCGATTCTCATGGTCCGAAACGGACCGAGCCATTGCACACCCCCTAGTCTCTCTCTAACCCATAACTTTGCTTTTGTTTTCAGTTATTAGAATCTAAATGCCTCCTATGGAAATTAGAATCTAGCATCCAACTGATTTTTCTTTCAGAATTACATGTCAATCTTATTCAATTCTTTGTTGTATTTCT
The DNA here is from genome assembly GCA_964030455.1 of Linum trigynum. Classification (NCBI taxonomy): domain Eukaryota; kingdom Viridiplantae; phylum Streptophyta; class Magnoliopsida; order Malpighiales; family Linaceae; genus Linum; species Linum trigynum. The sequence goes on along the minus strand of OZ034814.1, from coordinate 34,505,883 downwards.
TATTAGAGTATGTATAATACGAGTAGTAATGCATTATATTATAAATATTGTTATTTAATTAAGTAGAGTTACATTCTTATCAAAATTATAGAAATTAAAGTATTTTTCATATTAGTATTAGCGTTATTATAGGAGTAAGTTACAAAGCACTGGGTTGTGCTTGACCCGGCACAACACGAATACGCTTCGGATCGTTGTTTATTATTATTATAATAATGAAATTATAAGCTAAGGTAGGCGTGTTGGGAGGGGCGTTGACCGGTGCCTAGTGTTGGAAAATGAAAAGGAAGACTTTGCTTGACTGACTGACAGATTGATTGTGAGATTGAGAAGAGACACAAAGACAATGGAAGATGCGAAAAAAGATATATATATCTGTATTATTGTTATGTGGGTGTGTTTTTTGAAAGTAGAATTCCCTCTTTCGTCGAGTAGTTATTTTGTTGACCTCCAAACAACATGGACGTCCAGGAGTATTCACGCCATAATAATATTGCATGGTATTGTGTTGTACATTTGTACTAGGGATTTTTTTTTTAATTGTACCACGGAATTTAAATAAAAAGAAAAATGATCAAAAGTTAGATGAAAACGTGGTCAATGTAAGATGACCAATTGATAATTCGGCTAGGATGCTAGTGTTTCCTTTGTTTCTTTGGTAATGTAAGTCAGCTACTAGGAAAAATATAATTTGTGTCTGATTATAAAGATATTTCTATTTTTCATTTGTTTTCTTAATCGACTTATATTTTCTTCGTTATAATTCGGATTTCAATTTTTTTTGCACAGATGAACGACTTAGTTGTGCTCAACAAAATGAGATACATTTTCAATATTTTTTTGTTTCTCTGTATCAACTGCATATCATATGATATCTTCTTCGTTAATTTTTTTTGCACAAAACGAACGAGTTCATCATGATCTATTGGATCTACAAATTTCTAGGTTAACAAAATACATGACCAAAAAATACCATACAACACCACCCTGGTACGGGGTGGTATCTTGTGGTACACAATGTTAAAAGTCGTAAATTACAGTTAATATACTTATTCTATCATGTATTCAACCATCCTACAGTCTTAGTTTGTTCATACCACCATGTTACGCTTTTCATACCATAGGTACACTCTTATTTCAATACCAGTCATTACTATATGGTATAGACCGGTAAAAAATGACTCAATTTTTTTTGTTCAAAAAATAAATCAAAGTGAATATCATTTTGACAAGCACAATTTATCTGATCTAATTGTGCAAAAAAATTAATTTAGAATTAAAACGAGTGAGAAATCGCTGTTAAAGATTAATGGGGAAATTAAACACTTTTCAAGAGAGTTAAAAGACGCTGATGTGGTGGATTCTGATTGGGTTATGCATAGTTATTAACCACAAGGTTGGGACAAGTCGACCTAGTGAGTATGTAGTTTATATGAAAAACATTAGAAATATTTGTTATTTTCATTATAAAACCAAAAAACAAACCATAATATGATAAAATGTAGTTAAATTATTGGAGAAATTGAGGTTTTGTCTAATTTACAACTTTGATATAGCTAAAATATGATGTAATAGAAGAAAAATCATAAATAATTTGACTAAGATTACATGTAATTTAGCTGATAACGGGTCGAGAATAGAGTGGGTCAAGGCAAATTGGATCGATGAGAGTACTCATTCCCGTCCGGTCCGTCTAGAGGAAAATGATAGACCATACTTGACATCTCTATGTTGATGAACACATTCTAGTTGTTTAAACTTTGAAGTAATTGCATTGCAGTAGTTGATTGTTCCACACCTGGTCAGCTAAATCAAATCTTACATGAGAGAAGCAGTCTGCATAACTATTACAAGCCAGCACCTTCTTCAACTGCATCCAGGTATGGGAAGCAAGGTCGGGGCAAACTCGAATGCTCTACCAATAACATCAAATGGAAGCAGCTTAAATCCGCATCCCCTGGAATCACAGGCAATGCAATCGACGTATATCGCCAATAAGCTTTCGACATCGACACCCCATATAGCCTCCACTCGGCGAGGGAGGCCATGCGTAGGAATGGAAACTAAACCAGACCAAGATGATTCTCCTTCATCGTACAACCAGACACTAAGCAATGGCTCCTGCAAATGCTGTACAAGCATGGCAAGTGATCCTTTCCAGGCACAAATTGTCCTGTTAACAGGCAATGAAGGTGAATGTGCTCTATCAGCAGCATCTGGAATCGAAATCCACTCCAAATTCACCTCGCGTAGTCTGAAGGAAAGCACCATACCAGAACTAGTCTCCATCCAGTACACTCTGCCCTCGGTCGAAACAGGGGAATCGGGAAAGCTGGGAGGTCCAGGAGAAGTAAGAACGATGTCGTTGTAAAAGCTCTCGTCGTCATGGATTTTTGTCCAGTACCGTTTAGCCCAAGTTAGAACCTCAACCTGAATCGCATTCTCCCAACACAAAACCCTAACCGACTTGTAATCGTCGGCCTCCGAATCGTACCCGAATCCAGCAACGACGACGCAGGGGCGACGGCGGTAGCGAAGGTTGCAGATGCAGTGTTCCTGAAAGAAGATCGGCGGAGGAGCGAAGCTGAAATGGGAGGTGGCCGGGTTCCACAGGACCCAGTACTCTCCCCGTCGACGGACGATCAAACAGACCAAACCGTTGAAGGATCCGGCGTAGCTGAACAAGGACTCCCCTCCGCCGTAACCCTCGAGGAAGGGGAAGGGGAAGGAGAAGTTCGAAATCAAAACCCCATCTTTCGTCTTCCCCTGTATCTCCGGTGGTAAGAATGAGGCCGCTCTCCCGGATTGGGAATCGGCGAGGACGAGAAGGCCGGCGCGATTGAGGCAGGAATCGCGGGCGTGGGCGCCGATGAAGTCAGGGGATTGAATTAGGTTGAGATGGTAGCGGGACAAGAGCCTGAAGCGGAACAGAGACCTCGCCGGCAGTTTGAATAAGATGCCGTCGACGAGGTGTTTCGGTAAGGAGGAGAAATTGGGTGCGTGGGCAGCAGCAGCCGTCGGTTTCCGCTTCAGTTCCGGCGACAAAATCTCGGGAGGACCGGTCGTTTGCTTTCTTTTCATGGCAGCAGATAGATAGATTGCGTATGCGTTGATATGGTTTCACTCTGTTTCCGATTTTGTTTATCGCCTCTATTAGCGCCTGACGGTGACTCTAAGAAACAGACAACACCGTAGGGATTTTACTTTTCTAATTAGGATAAGGATTTCCGGTTTCCGGACAAACTTCGACTTCCCTAGTGGTAGGAGCCAAACCGCTCACGAGCAATTCTACGTTCGAATCTGTAAAAACTTGTTCGACACTCGACTCGTTATTTAATAAATCGATTCACGAGTCGACTCATTAGTAATGTATATTTTGTGGTGGTATCACATGGTAAGATATGGTATGATGTTGCATAACATAACAGGCATAACACAGATATATAACAATACATTACAATAATGGTGTCATACGTTACCATGTTATATAATGGGAACTTTTGTTGTGATATGCTATATAAGACATTGGTACCACATTGTATAGTATGATATCAGTGGCGGATCCAGAATTTTTTTACAGGGGTGTTCTTTTCTAAAAAAATTAAATTAAATCAAAATTTTAAATTAAATAATTCATAAATTAGAAAATACTCGTCTGGTACAAATTTTCACAAAAGGTCACAACGTGTTTTTATATTCTAAAAAAAAGAATATAAAATAGACTCCGTTCTCTACACTGCTCAACAAATCTGCTACTAGACAATAATTCACGAACTGATTCGCATATTTGATTTCTAACTTTACTCTTAATGTAACTCAAAGTTGAAAAATAAACAAAAACCAACCCACCGACTTCTTCAACTGCCAGGGATGGGAACCAGGGTGCCAGCAAACTCAAAGGCTCTGCTAATAACATGAAATGGAAGCTTCAATCTGGCAGCTCCGGTACTGGAATCACAGGCAATGCAGTTGATATAGAGTAAGAACAAACTTTGGCCATTGACGCGCCATATGGCCTCCGGTATGCACGGGGAACCCTGCAACGGAATGGTAAGTAAAGTAGACCATGATGACTCTAATTCGTCAAACAACCAAACGCTAAGCAACGAGTCCTGTACTGGTAGCACAAACATGGCCAGTGACCCTTTCCAGACATTAATGGTCCTCAGAACAGACCAAGAAGGTGAAGAAGCTGCTGCAGCATCGTCGTCGGGAGTCGAAATCCACCCCAACTTCTCATCGTGTAGTTTGAAGCAGAGCACCATACCAGTACCCGTGTCCATCCAATACACTCCACCATTGCTGGTTGCCACGGGAAGATTCTGAAAGCTCCAGGATTCTTGCCGTTTCAGAGTGAGGATGGTGTCCAAACTCCTGTATCGAATTTCTGTCCACGACCTCTTGGCCCAACTCAGAACCTCAACTTGAACTCCACCACCACCATCCTCCTCCCACCACGAAACCCTGACCGACTTGTAATCGGCAGAGTCGTACCCAAATCCAGCAATGACCCTGTGCGGGCGTGCGCCGTTGCAAAAGCAATCCCTCTGAGGCAAGATCGGCGGAGGGGCGAAGCTGAATTGGGAGGTGGCCGGGTTCCACAGAACCCAGTACTCTCCCCATCGATGGAGGATCAAACAGACCAACCCATTGAAGGATCCGGCGTATCTCAACTTGGGTTCCTCTCCGAATTCGTTGTAACCCTTGAGGAATGGCAAGGGGAGGTCCGAAAACCCGTTCTTCTTCACTGGTTTGATTGAGGTTCCATTGCTATTATTGGGTGGTAAGAAATAAGCCTGTTTTTTACCGGAGATGGATTCAGCGAGGACCAGAACGCCGGCGCGATTGAGGCAAGAATCGCGGGCGTGGGCGGTGATAAAATCAGGGGATTGAACGAGATTGAGATACCTACGGGACAAGAGCCTTAAGCGTGACAGAGATGTTGCCGGCAGTTTGAACAAAAATGTCGACGATGATGTTTTCCGGCAACTTTTGTGCGTGGGCGGCAGTGATTCGCTTTCTCCCCATCGTCATAGCATAGTTTCAATTTTTCAATTACGTGATGATTCACTCCATATATATAACCTTTTACCTCGTGCATTCATCGCTTTCCCTTTTACTAGTAGGATAGGGATATTTTTTTCTGTAGCCACCATGAGCACTTCTACTATACTATATAGCATTTGTGCTTTAATATACAACTTGAAGTTGTACCATAACATTAAATGTATAAGTTTAGGTTGTTCCATCACATAAGGTACAAGTTTAAGTTGTACCATAAAAGAATTTGTACAAAAAGTATAGGTATAATCTGAAGTTGTACCATAACATTAAATGTACAATTTCAAGTTGTACCATAAAGGCAAAAACCTATAGCACCAATGCTATATAGCATTGTAAAATTCTTCTTTGTAACATGATTCTAAACCAGTACCAGCTAGGGAAGCTTTATTCATAACCATTACGATGACAGTTTTGGGCCAATAAACATAAATAACTAATGCGAGAAAGAAGCATATTTGTTCAAACATTAATACTTTTCCATCACAAATTTTGTTGCATACTAAAGTTTTTTTTTATAAGAGTGATATAGGTTTCAATTTGTCATTAAGGTACTACTTAAGAGATTCGAATCTGGGACATCCAGGATCTAGGCTATACCACTAGACCAAGCCATTGTTCGTTCGAAGAAATTGATGCTTCACCTGCTACTCAAAACCAACAGATCATGAGAATATTGCAGAGACGATTGTTAAAGATGAATATCAAGCTTTAGAGGATATGCTCGGAAGGAGAAATGAAGACAATATCAAGCTTTAGGGGGTCTTCTATGTTTCCTCTCCTTCACTTCCTGGAAACAAAAAACAACACATGCAAGTCAAAACCCTGAAAAAAGTATCTTCGATTAAACCATCATTCATCATCCCTAATTTTAGTTATTTTAAATATCTAAAGCTAGAATTTCATATGCTTTATTCAACGAAAATAATAAGCAATTAGTTCGAATATAACAATTTTACAAATCTAAATCTTATTCTCCAAATATATCAATATTCAATTTCTCAGTGCGCACTTAATGAAATCTCAACCATTTTCTTTAAAAGCTCATAAATGAAGACCAAATTGTAGGAATTGAAAAAAAAAACTATTTAATTTTACTGAAAAAACTTGTAGTTTTTTTAGTTATAGATGTCCCTAAGGAAAACAGTATAGATACATGAATAGTGGAGTTAATACTCCTGCACGAGGCCATCCTATTGTGTCTGGATAGTGGTCTCTCGAAGGTTCGGTACGAAGGAGACGCAAAGGTGGTCGTTGATAAGGTCAACCAGCCCGATAAGAAGGATAATCTCTATGGAGCAATTCTGAAGGAAGTACATTGTTTGCTAGCAAATTATAGTCGCCTTACTGTACAATTTGTAAGTCAAAATCAGAATGTGCCTCATTTTTATCAAACTATTTGCAAGTTTACTCATACCTGATCAATATATGAATTTTTCCAAACTAGTAAAGTCGGAGGCGATCAATGTCCTGCAAATCATGAGATTGATTACCATTCCTACCAGCAATTACTCTGTCAAGAAAATTGATCTCTCGATATAATTGAGGGATTGGATACATATAATCAACCGTCTTGGGGCCCTATAGACAGAACAGAGAATTCTACATATTCAGGAAAGCCCTTTCTAAACTAAACCAGTGGAGTTTTAAACTTTTGGACCCTTACAGCCAGCCCAAAAGCCCATCTTCCTAAAGTTTGTGGGCCTCCATGTTCGTGGATTGCTTTCAAATGATATGATTTCCACCCAACTTTGGGAGAGGAGTAGAATTCCATATGGCTAATCGTGGAAGACTCTTTCATTTTGACTTGTTCCATGCTCAAGAAAATTAATTAAACAAAATATATGTTATTGACAGTAATTAACATGCGTGGGAACTGAAAATTTGAGGGTTGGTTCGAGGTCGCAATGGGGATTTATTTGAGTATATTAGCTGGCAATTGGAATCTACGATTGATGTTTAGAATTATCAATTAAGACACGCTAATATATAAAAACTACTTCATTTTAGTTTTTGTATTTTACAAAGTTTTGAGTAATAGTATCTTTTCGATTGGTCATCATCTCTCCAATCTTTGCTTCTTTTTCTCCAGGGTGGGACTTCCAATCTTTGTACAATTTGTCTTCTTTAAGTTTGTCTTTGTTAAGTTTATTTATATGAGAAATTGCTATATTGTGAATTTGACTTTCACTAGTTCAAATTTAAATAAGTGAAACAAAGAAGAGGAGAAAAAGTTATATTTTATCGAAAATATTTTGGAATAATTTGGGCAAGCAATTTATTGAGAGATTATTTTTAGGTTCATTGTTTATGAGTGAAAATGAGGGTATAATGCTCTGTTTTCATAACTACATCGGGTGCTGAATCAAAAAACTAGTGGTTAATTATTAAAAAATTGTTGATAGAACCGTTCATGATATATAACATACAAAAATTGTATAATACACTAATTTAAGAAAATTAGAAGAGAGCTGAAATTAAATTAATAATTCTGATTTGATGGTTTTAGTGTATGGTTAAAGGATTTCTTATTTATTTTGTGATTAAATTAGTGAATTAGTGGACCACCTAAATCGTGGTGGTCAATCTGGTTTTATTTTGAACCATGAAAAACCGTCTGGTCTATAAATAACTGTCTAAAGCGTTGAACCGAACCGCTTTCTCAACCGATTAGAAGGTTCTATTGGCCTAGCCATTAATCTGATTTGGTTCTTATAACAATGATATAATGGATCAGATTATTGTAGCTTACAACTTAATTAGGCGGAGGAAAGATTTGTAAAAAGCTCGTAGAGCTTGCAAATTAGCAATTTGGCTTATCATTGCTTTTATAGAATTTAACAATGTTCGCATCAATAACAAAAAACACATTACCTACAATAATCATACTTTAAATAATGGTTAAACTTAGTTTTCCGAAATTTGACAATTTCAAATCAACTTTGACTTACTAAACACCTCATTCCAAGCTCCAGCTACCACACACATTTCATTGAAAATTTCAGTCTTAATGCTATTATGTTATCTATTATCTAATAAGTTTTAAAGAAAGGTGCTTGCTATGATGGAGTCTTAATGACACATTTTTATGTTAAAATAGTTATGCCATGCCATGAATTTTATCGGATGTTCCTGAAGGGACCAATTCATGCCATGAATTGCTGGTACTCCCCGTGACGGATCTTATATGTGGTTGTTAATATCGTATCAAATTTTTTCTTTCTTTTTCTTCTTTCATTTTTTGGTGCTCTTTTCTTGACTTTTGATGTAAGTTAGTTTTGACTTTTTTGTTTGTATTTGTTTTTCTCCATTTTTGTAGTCTGTTGTCATCTTCTACTTTCTTTTTTCGTTTTTTTTTCATGTTTGTCCCACATTTGTGTGGGTTTTTTCTTCCATTTAGTTGCCTGGATCCTCTTTTCTTTTACTTCGTTTTGATAATAATACTTGATCTTTTCATCCATAAAAAAAAACTCTTTATGTGGTTCTAATTTCTAACCGAGAATCAAGAGACCATCTTTTCTTTCTTTGCGAGTATTCTGGTTCAATACTCCTTAGTTACCAAATAGGGAATCCAAATCCCCATTACTCAATGTTCCTGGGCCGGTTTTGTACGGCCAAATTTCATCATGAGTATACTTCAAAACTCAAAATCATTATTATGCTCTAAGTACGGCTAAAATGCTAAATCAATAGTCCGTTAATCATACCAAATACTAGATCAAGTATCAATTATATAAGAAAAAATCAATTAATTCAAAAAACTTTGTACCTAATTTTCATAAAGTTAATTGACAAAAACCTACCTACACCAAACCCCACCACCATCTTTTTTATGCAAAACCTTGCTTGGTCGCAAAGTTAAACCACCTTCTCATGAATCCATCTCTCTTCCTAACCAAAAGAAACTTGGAAGAATGGAGACTCTTCTCAAGTGCAATCATCATCATCAATGAAGAACATAAGAAAGGGAACAACTATGTGTGATCATCCCAATATTACTCCAAGTTACAAGAATCAAGTATTAATCCGTATGATCAAGTTAGCAAAGCTACAATTAACCTAGCTAGTTTAACCCAAAATCTCAAGAAACTAACAAAAAAAAAAATGATCTTCATCATGAACCTCTTTGTTTCATACACAATTCCAAGTCGAAGCCGTCAGCAAGCACCTGTCTTGCCACCCTAACGAAATCGCCTTCCCGTTGTCCCTCTCGAAAACCCTAAACCCCGCACCACCGCTCTCCCCATCCACCTCCACCGTCGGACCGTAATGCGCCCTGATCTTTAGCAACAGCTTCGCCTGAATCAACGTCGTCGAGCTCAGCTTCGCCCCAGCAAACCCATGCCCTTCCATCCTCCCTTTCCACGTCTCCATCTTCTCGTACCGTGGTGGGGGCCCACTCTTCGCCCACCCCTGATGATGTCTCAGGTTCGAATCCTCGTAATCATCGCAGTTCAACATCGTCTTGATCTCCTTCCCCAACAAATTCTTCTCGATCCCTAGCCTCTCGGGGCTCTCCATAGGCAAACAATCATCCAACGAATCAAACATCGCCGCGAAGTAGTGCAACGATTCCATAAAACGCGAAAGAAACGATGTCGTATTTCGATACCCCTCGTGCTCGACGAGTACGACCACCGACGGGTCCAGCGCGTGGACCGACCTCAACGTGTTGGAAATCTTGACCGGGTCGCCGCCGAGCGTGTTCAGGTGGAACACCAGATTCACCGCCACCGTCTCGTTCTTCCGCTTCCTCAGGTTCACGAGCTTCGCGCCTCTCAACAACCCTTGAAACTCGAACGCCACGTTTCGAAACCCTTTAGCGAAGCTGACGAGGCGGGACTCTGTTTCCCGGATCTCGTCGGGTCCCCTGCCGAACCCGGTGACCCGGAGGGAGATCCGGTTCGTCTGCGTGGCCCGCTCCGATAAGGCCTGGATTAACGACGGCCACTGAAGGCCGTACGATACGTCGAAGTCGATGACGTGGAGGGCGCCGCTGTTGCCGCCGGCGGCGGCCTCGCGGTCGAACGCCTCGATGATCGACTGATTCGCCGTGAAGTGGGCGAATTGGTAGCAGGGGGAGACCCGGTAGAGATCGGTGAAGGCGAGGAACTCCTCCTCGGCGGTGGGGCGCTTCATGATCGTCTCGTAGAAAGGGGATTTCCGGGTCAGGACCCGGGCCGACAACCCGTCGGCGAAGTGGGCGACGACCCGCTGAACAGAGTCGCCCACCAGCGACACGGTCCGGTAGAGCTCGGCGAGGTTCTCGAGGGCGGAATCGGAGTTCCCCTCGTCGACCGCCGTGGCGGCGATGAGGAGCGAGTGTATCAGGTGGAGTCCCTCCTTGCTCCCGCCGTCGTTTTCGTCCTCTGCTGGCGGAGGAGATTTCCGATGATGGGTCGTGTCAGTTCGCGGCCGCTTGATTATCTGCTCGCGCATTTGGAGGAGACGGAAGATCTTCCCCTCGATGTTTCCGCCGTCGTGATTCGGGCTGCCGTCCGTCGTCGTCGACGATGATGAGGTCGACAGCAGGGGCAACGGCGGCGATCGCTTCCTCTTTATCCCCCCGCCGCCGCTGTCGGTGCGACGATCCGTCGTACGGACGGCGATGGACAGGCTGAGATTCAGATCGTCGGCTTCGAGATCTTCCATTTTGGATGATGGGATGGTATAAATTTTTGGGCAGAGCTGATTAATTTCTTTCAATTTGAGAGATTTGATTCGTTTTATATATGAAAAAGAGACGGAGGAAAAACGGATCATAGGGTTGTTTTTCTTCTTAATAATATGCTTTGAAAATTTTATTAGTTTTGGATTTTGGATTTTATTCCCTTTTGTCGTCTTGTGGGGCCGGGAGCAGAAGGAAAGAAGAAGTAGCTGTCCGTGGTCGGGCGTCAAAATCCGGCGGATATGCTTTGTGGAATTTTTGGAGGAACCATGACGGTTGGTCTCCTCCAAGGTGTGAATAACCAAACTACAAATTAGTCCCTAAACTTTTGTGGTACAAATCAAACTACAAAGTGGGGGAACGAGAAGGAAATGCGTGTTTTTCAAGGGTTAGCGATCGAGCTAGTCGTGACCATCATGAAGGAGAGTTCGACGATTCGCTTGGGTACTGTTTTGGTTCGAAGAGAACTAGCAGGAATGAAAGTTTGAAATTGTACGAGCAAGGTGATCTTTAAAATTATAAATTTTGATAACAGTACCGAGCACAACACATTGAGTTTTTCTCGAGTGACATGCAAAAAGTAGCTAAGAAGGGATGATAGGAAGACAATTTTAGTAGATAGATAGAACGACGCCTAATTGCTCAAATCATAAAGTCCAATTTCATTATCAGTTACGGGTGACAACAAATGTCATTCTAACCAGGTGGCATAAAAAGATATCGTTGCCAGTACTCAAATTTGATACAGATCATGCTTGTCTCATGAAAAGCGTGAATCATTTTGCATGAGCAATGCTTGAAGGACACAAAGTACACAAATCACCATATTTTCCAGACCTCTTCTTCAACTAACAGTGTTTCATTCATGTCATACCGTAGATTTTAATAAAGGATCTATACAAGATCATATTCACCAGTGCAACATAAGAAGTTCAATTAGATTGTTTAGTAACGATCACAACACACATAGAGTCTCGAGCATCAACTTATTATAAGTAAGATTCTCTAAATCATCGAGTTGATTTGAATGTTTTTTTTTTTTTGTACACATCAAAACCGTTCATGACACTTAAACAATGAGAGCCACATATAGCAATTCCTGGTTATGATGCATCGTTTGCTAACTACACGAGAAAACAGTTCCTCGACATCGTATCCTCGCCCTAATAGTTCGAAAGAAAGGTAACCCGATCTCCACCTCTCTCCCCATTACCATTGCTTAATCGAACACGTACTCCACAGAAGTACATTGACATCGTGATGCTGGACTCGTTTGCCATTTCAACAAATCTCAACCACGGTCACGAAGCTCGCATCGAAATCATAGTATAGTGGAATGAAATTAACCATGGATTGGGATCGAGGAGGAATTTCAGGTTTGGAGTTCTCGAGGTTGTGAAAAAAAAATACCGATTCCAAGTCGACAAACAACAGCTGTGTGTTACCACCACTACCCCCAAAAAAAATTCAGCAAGGTAGTTGGAATCAATTTTCCCGCCACCTACCGTCAGTGGCCGTCCATACGTACCGGTCTCCACCTTCTTCTTCTTCCACATTTTATTTATTATAGAAATCAATTCTCACATCACTAGTTTTTCCATCTCTTCTAGATTCCTATTCCAGCTGCCGTAGTTTCTTGTTTTCTTATATTCCTGGCCAACAGAATTTGATTCGAGTTTCGCCATTGTACATCTCCTTTCTAGTTTCGTACGTAAGGTAGGAAAGGGTAAATTTTTTCTGTTTTTATGGTTTTTTTTTTATCTCCATCCAAACTAATCATTTGACTTTCTCCTTGATGATTCCAATTGTTGTTTTGACATGAAAGGTTAAAGGGAAAAGAGAGTGATTTTTATTACCAGAGATAGATTCACGAATGGGACATAATGTCTCAAATAGGTTGTTTTAAAAAAAATGATTACTATGCTTCATTTTTTACATTTTACAGAAAGACGGGTCGTGACATTGATTTGCTTGTGTTGACATTGAGCAATAGAGACTGCTTACAGTCTTTTCCTTTATGCAAGATTTTCACAAAAATTGAGGTTTCAAGCACAACAGCAAGTCAGCAACCCCTTTACAATTAGGTGGTCTCAAATTATTTGAATCGTCGTATTTTGACTTGTGCTATCTACTTTGCATGGCGAGTGCATTTAGGACATTTTGATTGTGATTATATGGATTCTCAACTTAGGTAGAGTGATCAAAGTTGCCAAAATAAATTAGGTTGAAGCTATTGAAACTCATGTGTGAAGTGATCAATTAATGTATTTTGTGAGAGTGTCGTGTGTAAGTGCCTCGACTAAGGAGCATTTTGGACTCGATTGAATTTGGGACAACACGTCACGCGATCTTGAGAGGATTGTCTAACGAATTAGACAAGCAATATTCCAACTCCTTAAGTCTTTAAACTCCAGACCCCCTTCTCTCTTATTCATAGCTACATGTTTCCAAGCAACCTTAGCTTTCTTACCCTCTGCCTCAACATTCCACAAGTAATCTGAACATACCTTCTCTATCGTTTTGACAACTTTAATAACTGACAATTGTAAAATTCCCATCAAATTCAGAGATATAGAGGAAATAACAGCACAGACAAGTTGAAATTTCCAATCATATAAAAGTGTTTTTGCCGCCCGTTCTCTTTATTCTAACTATGATTTTGTCTATCAGACTTATACATTCTCATTCCCAACTCGCCGTCCGGTAAAGAGATCCCCGAGCATCTTACTTGAAATTCCCTATGGGAAACCTAGTTTTTCCTATTATAGACTTCATTTCATCTTTGTCAAAAAAAAAGACATTACATAATCATGAAGGAGAAGTTCAGACATCTCCTATGAAGTAATTAGTAAATTTTAACAAAAGGAACCTTCGTTAATTAACTCGTGATGTATACTGTGTACTTCCAGATGATTATATATATGCAACTTAATGTCGTTTTGTGTAAGGAGGACGACATAAATTTCCTTCCCCAGACACATTGGGTTTGTCGGACAAGGATCCTGTTACGGCCTGGATCCCATTATTACTACAATCCAATATTTAATAACTTCGGGTAAATCTATGGTTTACTCCCCATAATGATTAATTTAATTATATCTGCGCCCGACAAAAGATTAACTAATTTGTTAATCATCATTTCCCTCCCTTCTTGTTCGTGAATATATATATTAGCGTTGTGTATTGGAATATTAACTTTGTGGTAGTTGATAAATTCGTCCCAATCCATTCCGTTGAAATTGCCGTTTGAACGTGGAGACCAAAGATGTTTGAATCATTACACAAACTACTATTCTTTCTCCCCCAACCCAACCTTTTTTTTTGAAAGTAACGTCCAACTTTCATGGCTGTACTCCTTCTTTCTTTATTTGTACGTTATTTATAGTTTCGTTTAGGTCTAGGATAGTTTCAATAAACAGATCTGGCTGGTTCGTTTTAAGTGGAATCATGTGTAAAGAATTAGATCAAATGACATTTTTAAGCTTTTTGGCGTAGATGGAACAAGTTTGTTATAATCTACAAAATTATATTTATTTTATATATGTTCCGAAGAATTTTTTTTTTCCCGTAGCACCCATATCATTATGTACCATCTTCGTTTTCTATTCAAATTTTGAGAAATTCTGTCGTTCCTTTTTCATTTACCCATTCACATGTTACATATTTTTCACGTTGCAGAGGGTAGAAGGGTCGTTGTTTTGTTGATTACCTCCCTGTCGTGAAAATAGTTGGTAAATTATACAGACGGTGTAAAACTAAACCGAGAAGGGATTTGATCGGTCTTACTTTGGTGCATGCACCGTTGGTAGGAATGAAAATGAGGCAGGTCCTGGGGGCGGGTATCTCGATACCCACACCTGCCCCCGTGGCAGGTCAGGTCCAGGTCAAATAATTCATCACGGGGGCACGTGTTGGTGCAGGTCGACCCAAATGGGTATGTGTTTGAAAGGAAAACGTTAGAAATACAAACTAATGTATGAAAAATGTAGTTAAAATGATTCGTAAAATTGAGGTTCTCACATGTTTACAACTTCATTCTAGCTAAAAACATGATGTAATAAAAGTAAAATTACATGTAAGTTAGACAAAGACGGGTCAAAAATTGGGCGGATCAGAGCAGATTCAGGAAAGGTCAAGAAAACTACCCATGCCTGTCCCGCCTCGCCTATAAAGCGAGTCGAGCCCGCTTCTAAACAGGTCTTACAAGTCTGATACAACATCTCATATCAAAATTATCATCCCTAATTGTGGGTGATTAATTGCCATCCGTATTGACGTATGAGTCCAAAGTTACCCCATCTCTCACGGTACAGCATTGCCCTCATTTATATATGTTTTCTATAGTTTCTTAGTTACACCATTATTATTATTAGTATCGACGATGCTCCTTGTTTCACACAAAAAGTTGAATTTTGTCGTCCTGTGATTAGCATGTAATTATGGGTAAGCAGTCCTTGTAAACTAAATTTGGACTGTATAGGCCATGGTGGGTAGAGAATATTTTTGGCATTTTTATTACAAGAGGAAGAATGTACAAGACTTCTCCTGCCTGCCTTGAAAGAAATTAAAAAAAGGAGGCAGCCAACACGATTATATGCTTCCTACCATAAAACCTTAGAAAACTCAGACGACATTTGTATTGTTTTATTGATTCATGGGTACGACCAAGAACCAGTTGATGGTTGATGTCAATAACTGAGTTGTTCGGAGATGTTTAATTATAGATCAGATACCACTTATTAATACACCCCCATAAAGTGAAAGCCAGCTCAAAAATACTACATATGGGGCCATCAAGATTCAAACAGAAAGGCTCTGTTGATTCCAATAAATCGAGTTGTTGGGAGAGATTCAATTATAAATGGTATATCGCTTGTAAGGTGCACCCAAAGTGACAAATTAAGAGCTAGGGGCTAAAGCAAGGGGTTTTACCTTGAGCAGAAAATGGCTTATACCATATGACCTACATTAACTTTGTGGATGTAAAATAGGTTTAACATTTAATTACCTTTTTGTTTCCAGTGTCATAAGTCTTTTGATCTACATTTAACTTTGTGAGTGAAAACTAACTACCAATTCTTGGGGTTTATATGCTGAGTTTTGTTTCTCTCCAGTTTGCATAATAAGAGAAACAGCGAGAGAGAGACAACTTTGTTTGGATTCTTTGGGTCTTGGGCTAGATTGGAACGGGCCTATATCTATGGGCCACTTAACTGCTCATTCGGGCCAGTGGCCCATTTGCAATCATTATTAGTTCTAGCGGGAAAGACAAACTCCCCGTCCCGCTATCCTATCTCGACGAGTAAAATGTAAATCAAAATTCATAATAGGGATTAGGGTGAACAGAAAGAAATCAACTTCTCCTTTGCATTTTAGTTCATCTTTTATGATAATCTCCATACTAAATCCACTTGATCAATTTTCATTAACCTCTTATACTACCTTAATTACTTGATTCTCGATCGGCTTAAAGGACGTCATGCTTATTCTCATCATTAATAACGTCATTATGAGTTAATCACTCTTATAAGGGTAAACCACTGTTATAATTAACGAATGGGTTCGAGTGTGCATTTTATTAAGAACACACTCCGCTTTATCGAGTTAAATCCAGTGTTCTCGCATTTTGAGGGCGAGAACGCATTTTACCTTTTTTTGTGATCGACGGATTGGGTCGCGTGTGGATTATGTTAGAAACTCGACCTGCTTTATCAAATCGGTCAGAGAAATTCATGTTCGTTCAAGTTAATTCATGTGTGTTCACAAATTTTGGGTCACTTTGGGATTGAACCCAAATTGAACCCGCCTCTTATTACAATTGAATTCAAAATCCTGCTTTATCGAGTTATATTCAGTGTTGACGCATATGCCCGTCTCCTCCTTTCTCAACTAGCATAGGGTCTGGCCTATTGGGCGGTAGAGTTTTACCTTGCTATTTTAAATATGTTATTATTTGTTCAGTTAATCATAAATACTTAAATCTCTAAATAAATCTCTATCATGTATGCGCGTATCACTTGTGTTTGTTTATCTAAGGCTAAGATTAGGGTAAAATTAACAATCTTTCTTCTTCCATTGCTTAATACTTGACAGCATCAATCATAACCATCCATCAGTTAAAAGAAATGAAAGCATAAGTGGTTTTGATACTCTAGGCAACAATCAAGGCCCAAGGATTATATCAATATATGTGGGTTGACAGTTGACTAAGTTCATATCGAAATTCTCTTGCCTTTTATCATTCAATTCAAACTTGTCCAAGTTACTTGACAATAATAATTCCTTGAAATCATTAATAAAATCCCCTAGAATGTGAGGGATTCATTTGATAACATGTTTTGGTAGAAGTTACTATTGCGAGTTGAAATTTTGGTGAGGCTCTGTGGGTTAAACTTTTTCATCTCATTTTCATATTTCATAAATATACTTGATTCAGGACAAATAATTAACAGCTGGCAGTCATCATCGTCAGTGTGTGGAAGGAAGAGCGATCACACTTCACACTCATCCTTCGGGATTATTGGTGTGAAAGTACTCATCCATCCATCCGAAGTATGCACTTTAGCAAGAAGGGGCTGAGGTGGCAGATTCCATATAATGACATTGGCTTATTATTATTTGTAGATTTGTATTCATAACCACTAAACCAAAAGGAAGAACAAAAGAGAGGAAAAACTCCAACAACAAAATACTTGAGGGGTGATTTTTGTTTCTTGGTCTACAATAATCGAACTATGACTCGACATTGTATTCTTAAGTTTTTTTTCTTCATTCTACCTTAATTTCGATTACGGGGTACTAAGGAACAAATTATTTATGTATCTAGGTTCACTTTATAACTCACTTAAAAAAAGTTTACTTTACAACAACAAATCAATAGTCCCGCCGCGAAGCGCGGGCTTCCGTCCTAGTATATAGTAATGAATACTATTAATGATTCTTTTTGGGTATTATTTATCCTCCCTTTTCAATTCTACAAGCTTAAAAATCCTATTGTTTTATCTTTGAGGGATTAGAGGTGTCCCATCAAAAAGTTAATACATGAATTTTGACTCAAAATAAAATCGAGAAACGATTTATTCTCAGTAATACATGTATTGACAAAAACACATCCTCTCAAATCCCAACATCTAAATGACCCCTTGTTGGATTTGTAAGCTAAAGTAGTAACTCTACTTTATGTGTAGTACTTAGATTTGCTCGAGTTAGACATCAATTTTTAGGAGCGAATTACTAGCTGCATCAGAGGAAGTTTTAAAAATGTTGAATTGGTTATGCAAATGAAACCATCGATGAAACTCTTTGAAATCAAACAAACTCAACCCTTTAACCTGAACAGATAGCCGACAGTCAGCCCTCAAGCTTGACTCAGATAGGAAACTAGGGGGTCCTGTAAAAAAATCATTAAAAGATAAAGAAAAATATCTTTATAGATTTTTGAATAATCACCTCAAAAATAAAATTGATTGAAGAATTTTTTTTTGTCAATTGAAAACCAGATAAACAACAAGTGACTGCATCTAATTTAGGGAAGATATTACATGTTCTTTCATTATTTAAGTTAACAATAGTTTTTAAATTATGATTTGAAATCTACTTTTCACAAAGTAATGGTATCTATATATGCCTTTCAAGAATTAGGAGTACAAGAGGGAGAGTGTATGAGGATAGGTCTAGATCGGGAGGAGAATGGTGAAATTAACTACAATAGTTAATTGATATTGACAAAATAGGGTGCATCTAATTGAGACCAGTTGATTAAGAGGTCTTGTGTTATAAATAATTGTTTGGTACACATAGAATAATATTCGTGATAGTTTTGATTATTAATGCATTTTATTTTATTAAATTTTCTAAATATAATATTATAGAATGAATGATTAGTAAATTAACAAAAGTAATTTTATCATGTGTATTATTTTATAAACGGACCACCTTAGAAAAAAATCATGGCTACATCTTGGTTTATATCCTTTTAGTATTAAAATACATATATACTTCAACACAAGTTATCAACACTAAAACTCTAGAAGTTAAAAAAATTTCACCAATATATACGCATAACACCTCATAAATAAATTTCCAACCCTAGATGTTAAAGATTTTCAGATAAAAATGACTAAATGTATTAGTATAAACCCTAAGAAAGTGATGGTTATGTGGATAGAAAACAGAACCTCTCACTTTTCAAAATGATTTAAGACAACACAACAACCACTAATGATGAGTCTCTTTACTTGATTGTGTAGATGCACACAATATATAAAAATCTTAGGAGAGATTATGGCTCCCTAGCACTAAGCTAGTTTCGTCCCCATAAACCACCAAAGTTTACTCGAGATAGAGTCTTTGACGGCGATGACAACATCACTAGAGACGGAACCATGATTCGAAGTTAAGGTGCGGTCAAAAACATCTTTCTGATAAAAATAATGAAAATATCTTTATAAAGTTTTGAATAATCATCCAAAAATAAAATTTATTTAAAATTTATTTTATAAACTGAAAACCAGGTAAAGTACAAGTAACTACATCTAATTTGCGTAAGAGATAACACGTTCTTTTATTATTTAAGTTAATAATGAGTTTTTTAATTAAGATTTTTAAATGTATTTTTCACAAGTACTGGCATATATATACCTTTCAAGTATTAGGAGTATAAGAGAGAGTGTAAGAGTGTGAGTTCCGGCATCGTCTTCTTATCCACCAGCTACCGCCTTTGCCCCACCTTCATCCACCCCTCTGTCTCGAATTTTTTGCAGGCATCTGCCCTGACATTCACCAAGGCCGGCTTACCAGATATTCAGTTTGTCTGACCGCTAATCGACGGGATCCTTTCATCTTCCAATTTTGTTCGCTCTTCCGTCGATCTTGTTTCAAAAACACTGCTTTTATAACCCTCGAGATCGTACCTGCACCGTCCTCATTTGATTTGGTTATGATTTTGGAGCCAATAATTACAAGTCGGTTAGGATTATGTGGTGGCAGGATGTGGTTCAAGTTGAGGTTCTAACTTGGGTTAATCGGTTGAAGAAGGCACGAATTTTGGGACTCGACTATTCTGAGCTCGTTGTTGATCCCTACAGCCATATCATAATGAGAAGGCTTAGATTGAAGAAGCCGATGCACGAAAAAGATTCCGTCGCTGAGAAATCTTTAGGAGTTTGAATCCCGAAGAGAAAACAATGATCAGAGATGCGGCTAAGCAGAGGAAGGCGTTAGAGAGGGAGCGGCGATTTGGTTTTGACATCTTAATTTCCCTTTTTCAATTCCAAAGGTCATCCCTTTCATGTTCCATTGTCTAATTGACATCCTGGAATTCAATTTATCTCCTCTGCCGATCTTGTTTTAGGAACACTGCTCCTTTTCTTTCTGGAGCAGAGCTGCCTTGCTCGTAGCTCCCTATTGATATAAAAGGAGATGAAGGGAAGGCGACCTCAAGACTGGTGGCTAAAGACTGCCGCTCAACGGCATACAGCTGACGACAACGCAAGGCCGTGTACCGAAAAGCTGCCACCCAGTATAATGTACCAACACCTGAATTTGACGGACGCGATCAAATAAAAAATGGGATGGGACTTTCGAATTTGAACACCAGCTGGATTAAGATGGATTTGACTTAGAAGCGACGTCAGGAGTTAGAACCTTCCTCGGTAGAGGAGAGGGGACCGAAGGCCACCGGCAAAGAAAAAAGACCACTTAATTCATGTCTTTGCGTGGAAGGTTTAAGATTTTTTTTTAAGGTTCAATATAAAATCAGATGAACCAACACGATTTAACTGGTCCACTAGTTCACTATTGTGACAATAAATTCTTTAAAAATATATATTAAAGTAAACTAAGACAGTTAAACCAAAATTATTAATTTTATTTCTGCTTCCCCTTCTTATTTTCTAACCTCGTTGTCGATTTTATGTGGTCCACTACCGACTGGCACCATAATTTTTAACTTGAATTAAAAAAATTATAATTTCTTTTATGAGATGGTTTGAATGATTTGTTAGATATTTAGGCGATGATATGAATTTGAAATTGTTAATGGTCAATGATAACGTTATCTTAAATTAATGTATTATACAAGTATTGTATATTATATATCATGAACGGTTTTATCAATGGTTAACCAACAGTTTTGCAACGATTAACCACTGAACCCTAAACCACTGACATTTTTGGTTCAACTCGTCCGGTTCGGTTATGAAAACAAAGTGTAAGACTATTAGATCTTCTCTTTTCAAATTACAACCATTGAATTAAGTTTCCCAGTAATACAAAATCTCATGGTTTTGTACCGTAACCTGCCCCTAGGTGTTCACCAAAATAAAAAATTACTATTGACTATTGTATTTGATTAATCCTCGTCACTAAAATCCGTGTGAGATTGGTTGAGCTAATTAATTATATAAAATGGTCACCGAGCATATAAGGGTCGTAGAGCTTTCTTCTCTGCTAACTAGATTCTGTGCATTGTTCGGAACAATTGTTATTTGAAACTCGGCCGACCTGCGAAACCCGTTCAAAAATGTCGCCCTGCAGATGCTCGACGTCTTTAAACCCCAAACTAAGAGACAAGTAGGAAAATTGTGGCATCTGAAATCACCGTTAAATTTACGATATCTGATTACGAACTTATCATGTTAGCGTGACTAAGTGGAATGTGTCGACGTTTAAGTAGTATTTTATATTATGTTATTTAAATTAAGTTTCTATGATCAATCGTTATGATCAAGTTATATGCCATGTAGATAAGTGAACACGACTTGAATATTTTGTGAGTTGTGATGAATTCTGCATGATCTACCATGAGGTGTGCCCTGACCAATGTGATTGACTGTGAAAAGATGCATAGTATATTCAAGAATAGAATATAACCCATGAGGTGTTGAACGACTTTAAATCTGAGAACAAAAACGAAGAAGTAGAAATCGTCACATCTCATATTCACTTTCACGAGTTATGCTAGTTTGGTAGATTTGGAATTTACATTAAACATGCATGATCAAGTTAACCCATATATGTATATTATTAAACATTTCAATTTCACAGATTTTATTTTCCGGACTCATTACTGTTTGGTCCTTAACTTGCTTATCCTGGGCTAAATTGCGCTGCTAGCCTTGGAGAGGATGGCTTTGGGCCCTGGCTGTAACAAACGGCTCAGGATCTTTCTTCTACTGGTTTATGGCCCAATTTGCCCTACTTTGCCAAACTACAAATGATCACTAGATAGTGTCTTCTAAGATGATGCTACAAAACATGCCCTCTAACTTTCGCGCAATTTTAAAAAAATATTGTTTGCGATGAATGTTTCGATAAATCAAGTTGAATATATTATAAAACAATGACAAATTACACGCGACACAAATATGATGGCAGTAAAAAAATTGACTCCAATAACAATAAGAGAGAATATGATTCATTACGTGTTAGTTTAAATTATGATGAAAAAAATTATTCGAAAAAGAAGAATGAGAATGTGAAATTAAGTGAAAGTACCAAATGCCCTCTCTAGAAGAAGTAAATCTTTCAACCATGAAGATCAATTGACTTCAGTTATCCATTACTGAGTAACATTATTACAGGTACATGAAAGGGGTGGAAAAAAAAAGAGCTCACTCTCCATTACAAATTGCATACAAAAGGTAATATTTATAAAAAACATGGCTGTTTTATACTCTGCTTATATATATATATGAAAGTTGATTGGCTCTCTAAATTTAGAGCATATGTTCAATATTGTTGTACAACAAACCCAGAAGGCAAAGCCACTAATTTCCTGAAATACCCACAAATTAATGGCCACAAACTCTTTTTTTTTTTTTTAGTCACCATGTTTTCTTCACCTTTTTTATTACAAACTATAGCATACATATGGCCTTTTTTTGAGGGAGGGAATTTCCTTCACCATTTTTCCATTCTTTCTTTTTTAATAGTAAAATGGGAGAAATTCAAAGCTTTAAGGCCATATATATACTATGTGCTACACAAAAGGAAGAGGGTGGGTTTTTAATGGAAGCCGGCGAGGGTCGTTTTGGTCGTCGGGATATCCGGCGGTGGAGATGGGAGTAAAGTGAGCGAGAGTATTCCACTGGCTGCTGCCGCCACCGCTCCGACCACGAACGCCGGTAAGTTCCCTCCGCCAAACAGCGCGTCCCATGGGCCACTCAACACCGACACTATCATCTGCGCACATAAAAAACGACAAAAACACACGATTAAAATCGATATGAAAGCAGCAAACAAAACATTCTTCGATCATCCAAATCCGACCATAATTAGGGAAAGTAGATTTGGGTTTGAACCTAAACTTTGATGTGTTGCGAAGTTTTAACCCTTTTCCCTTTCTTAGTTCTAAAGCAACGGGTTTTTCCCACTGTTGGGAATTGTACGATGGGCCAGCAAACAAATAGAATCCAATACTTTATCTTGGGCCCAGAGAATATATTCCGGTCTTTATCCAATTTCTATAATATATCCAAGATACTCGCTTATCTAGCCTTGGTTCTAATACAGGCCCAACAAAGCCTTTCTATGACTAACGAATAGGCCACCACGACGATCGATGGTGAATGTTCTGGTACGTCATACTTGAACACATAACAGTTCGGTCAAGAACCCTTTTCGATTCTATTGGAGAATTGAATTACCCTCGTTAAATCAGCTCGGATTGAATGAAGTCATTATTAACGGTGAAGAAAGATGTATCATAGGACAAAGACTTTTTTTTGCTAATTAGCCCTTTGATACAAGGTTACTTGTACTTAACGGTAACCGACCAAAAAGCTCAAAAGCCCAAATCAAAGTAATCAACAATATATATTATAGATAGTTTACCTTTTCCCTACAACCTTGTTCTCATAAAGCCAACTAACCAACCAACCAAAAGGGAAAAGAGGAAAAAAAAAGAGTTTTTGATTATGTTCCTCTCTAACCATCTGGATATATAAGAAGGGCCCTATCAATCTCATTCATTAAAAAAACTTGTTCTCTAAAAAAAGTTAAAGTGTGACATTGAGTACTCCTAACCCTTTTTTCACACATAAACTTCTCCTCCACGTGTATATGTGCCACCTTACCCTTCAAATTTATTTCGACCGACCGACCTTTCCCTAGTGGGGAGACACAATGAAACTAACCACCTTCATGACAAGGAAATCAGAGGACGTTTCTAAGTCTTTTTCCTAACCCATCTTCCATTTTATCAGTCATAGTCCCCACATTTAATCCTAACCCACAAAAAATATTTGTTCCATGGAGTCCATATTTGCCCTCGTCGACACCATCCCGATTAATATGTTGATGGGTTATACACCTTAGCAATCATTATAATGCTAATGCATGCATTCGATGATTGAATGTCAGATCGTGTAAACAAAACATGCACAACAACAAAAAGTAAAAGAAGAACCCATTACCTGTGGTACAACGATGGATAGATTGAGAACTCCCAGCGACAAACCTAATCAAACAACCATGCAAGGAAAAAAATAATCAACTTTCTATGATGATCTCTAATTAATTAATTCGTAACTAAGCAAGTTCATGTAACAATAATTAATTATATTTCTCACCTTGACCGGTACCGGTGGTCTGAGAAAAGATAGAAGCCAGAGCGAACGGGATGCTGTAAGTTATCTGCACAACAGGAAAAGCCAACCACAAATTAAAAAATTATTATTTTAATTATGAGTCAGCAAATAATAATAATTTTTTGTTTTTTATTTAACCTCTTTGGATAATGCATGAACACAAATTAAATGGTGTAATAAATTTCAGCATTTATTATCCTAGTTGGCATGAATTCCACTTCCCACAATCCAATGCCTCTTTTTTTTTAAACTTTTGCTCAGACCTCGTAATTAATTATCTTCATATCCAAAATTAAAAGATTATTATTAAAACTCACCGCAAGCGGGATACCCAAGACGGAGAAGAGAGTCAAAGCCCCGGCCAAAACCCCGGTGGACGGCGGAGTCGGGTGCTCCGACGACGCCCGACCCGCCTCCGCCAACTTACTGATCAAAACGGTCAACGCCAGGCAGATCGCCAGCAAAAAGTTGACTATCCCCCACAGCCTCTTCACCCCGCCGACCCACCGGCCCAACGACTCGACCCCGAGCGACATGACGCCCAACACCACCGAGTTCAAAAGCAGGCCCAACGCCCCGGCCCGCACCCCGTGCCCGTACATCTTCACCTGCTCCGGGTTCCCGTCCGAGCTCCCGCCGTACACCTCCCGGCCCATCCAGTCGGTGTCGTACAGCAGGAACGGGAACCACCCAATCCAGTTCAGACACGTCACCAGCAGCAGGATGCACATCGGCCTCTTCATCGTCTTGATCGCCGAGAACAGCTCGCAGAACATCGGCTCCGACACCGACGGCTCTTCCCCGTCCGCCGCTGCCTCCGGCGACCACTGCTTCTCCTCCACGTACCTGCCCTCGTCGTAAAATAAAAAGATACAAATTAATTTCACGTTTAATCAAATTTCACATAACGCGTGCGAGTTTTTTTACATGAAAATTTAAATAAAAATAATTAGATTTAGGTATTTCCAGAAATGTCCGCAAATAAATAAAAATTTTACTGCACGGTAATAATTATTAGGTGAGAAGTGAAAGGGAAAAAAAGAAAAACGGTTAATTACCAGAGGGCTAAAACGGTCAAAACGAAGAGCAGGCTGATGGAGATGAAAAAGCAGGCCTTGAGATTGGCACAGTAGACATCACACGCCGTCGTTTTGGTAAACGAGAAGATCTTATAAAGATGGTTGTAGCTGCCGGCGGCGTAACCCAGGATGTTGCCGACGGCCATGAAGAACGAGAAGAACGCATTGGCGACCCTCGTCTTCTTCTGGCTGGTCCCCGAGAGATCGGCGAGCAGGGCGCGGCATGGCCCTTGGAGCATGTTGTTGGCGACGTCGAGGATCCAGAACCCGACGACGAAGACGGCGATGGCGCGGGGCTTGGATTTTTTGGTGAGGTCGTCGCCGGCGTGGTGGCCGATGTCGGCGGCGTAGCCGATGAGGATGACGGCGACGGCGACGCAGGCGGTGCCGCCGGCGATGAAGGGGCGGCGGCGGCCGAAGCGGGAGGTGCAGCGGTCGCTGTGGTAGCCGACGATGGGCTGGACGATCATGCCGGAGACGGGCCCGCAGAGCCAGATTAAGGAGGCGAGGGAGTGCGGGATGCCGAGGAGCTGGACGTACGGGGTGAGGAGGGAGAGCTGGAGGGCCCAGCCGAACTGGATGCCGGCGGCGATGGAGGCGACGGCGGCGATCTTGCGGAGCGGGCTGGCGGCGACGTGGGCGGTGGCGGATTCTTGGTGGGTTGGTTGTTGGAGGTGGAGGGCGGCGGGCTTGCCCGGCGGCGGGGCTTTGTGATCGGTGGCCATGGAGGGAGGGAGAGCAAGAGAGTAGAGAGTATTAATTAGAGAGTTGAGGGAGTGATGGTGTGGTGGAGGGGATGGAGGGAGTGGGGATTATATAGAGTGAACTATTGGGGTATAATTGGTAATTTGCCTACTCCTAGTTTTTTTTTTTGAAAGATTTATGGGTGTTTGTTTGTATTGTACTTGTAAATGGTAGTGATGTAAGTGAAACAATATGATAAAAAAGAACAAGAAGAAAAGTTTGAGTTTGAATGGAGAGCTATGTACGTCATTCAGGTTAGTTTGTTGTTACGACGTGGTGATATCGTTGTTGTAATAACAGGTATACGTGTGTCTCGTGTTTTGTTAGATGTTTTGATTTATCTGTCGTAATGATTGAGTGATGGTCATGGCGTGGCAGGATTGATATTTACCGATTTTGTGCTTGAATCCACGTACCATAGATACCCTGTGTGCGATATAGCCAAGGTAGAGACTTCCGTCAATTTTATGAAGGATTCATGACAGAGCATGCAACATTCAGAATGACAATACGAGAATCATACAAGTTCATTCTTTCGGAATTTTCCTTAAGTAATTGCATCAAGAACCAACTGGTCTCGATAATTCGAGTAGTTGTTAGAGGTTCGTTAGTGAATCTTATACCGCATACTAACACGCGTACCATCAAACGAAAGTCAAGTGACACATTTACATATCAATGAATGAACAACCTATAAGAGATCAAACAATGCTACAATAATCCTACTATGCATATAACCTTATCCATTATATTCAATGGGTTGCTAGCTAGTAGCTAGAGGGATTAGCCAAAAAGTTAACGTTACAAAAGAAACACACCATCGTGATCAAGAAGGGTGTTGGAGTTAAAGAATACTATGGTTAAATATATTTAATCGAAAGGGATAATATCCATTATATACCACCACCAACAGTTTAATTGAGGTGAGTGGGCTGGATTCTGTATGCCATGGTACAAAGATTTTTTTGTCGTCAAGTTGGCCAGCTAAGCAATATACGGTCGAATACTACTACTAGCCTACATATGCATTTGAAAAGTCTCACCCCCACAATTCTAAAACAAAAAATTATTCAGATTCCCTTTCTCTTTCATTTCATTAAATCAACTATTGCGCGCTAATACCACTGAAAAACCCGTTCCAGTCTCGGAATAAATAGTATAATTAAAATCGATTAGAGACTAGATCAGGATTAGGAAAGGGAGAGAGCACAGTGGGGCGGAGGCTGCTGCTGCTTCAGGCTGCTATGCATGGTTGATGGGTAAAAATCGAATAGGGTAAATGAGAGAAGAAACCCGATTGGGGATTTATTTTTGTTTATAGTTTTAATCAATTAATTTTATGTTAATCAAAGAGTCGTCTAATCAGTTGATTTCAGCGCTCTCTTATATTTATTTTATTTATCCTCTCTGGCTATTTTGAAGCTAGCTATAAGGATTTGTGTGGGTTACATGAGCTTGTCTTTAACTTGAGTGTTGACTCACGAGTAAGAAGAGTTTGAGAAGAAATGGGTTTACCTGACAAGTTGATAGAGTAACGTCAAAATCCATTGGCTTTGATGGGAAAACTGAATTTGGACCCTTTGGTGACCGGGTTTTCAATGCCATTAATTGTTTCTGAATAAGATGTTTCATATGATCATGGGTCAACTAGCTAGCAAGGAAAAAACCTGTGTTTGGAAATTATTATTTTACAATTTAAGAGGATGAATAATAATATATATTGTTAGCAAGTTTGGATATATAGTATGGACTTAGAAGCCATTAGTGCTGAAATACAATGTAATAATTGAGCGTGATGATGAGGAGTAAATACCGGTGCGGCGCCGCCTCGAGAATCTTTCCAAGAATAGGAGTCATTGTAAGATCTGACACACGACGAAACGGTCACCGGGAATGAATTTTGTCTGTCATCAGGATGTCGTCTTGTGAAATGAAATTGATATGGGGAAGTACATTATCTCATCAATATTGTTTTTATCACTGCGAGATCTTTGACCTACTGAATTGGATGCGTGGTCAAATTGATCGGTGCAACATGGGTGTTTGTATATGATGACTTCAAGATGAAGCAATCTCCAGGGATATATGAAGTCGAATTCAAAGG
The DNA here is from genome assembly GCA_964030455.1 of Linum trigynum. Classification (NCBI taxonomy): domain Eukaryota; kingdom Viridiplantae; phylum Streptophyta; class Magnoliopsida; order Malpighiales; family Linaceae; genus Linum; species Linum trigynum. The sequence goes on along the minus strand of OZ034814.1, from coordinate 34,477,638 downwards.
TTATTGGGTCAGATTGATCACTACAACGTGAGCTTTATCTATAAAAAAGAAACAATTCAATTACACATAATTTTAAATCTCAACCGGATAATTCTGAACACATATTTGCGCAAGTCTGGATCCAGAATGATGAAGAAAACTATATGTATGGTGATTCCTCTTCGGATGCACACCGTTAATCCATCCATAGTTGCAGAAGATGTTAGTGGAAAACTTATTTGTCACAAACAAGGGACTTTGTCATATATATAATAACATTGAGTATATACTCAATAGTCAAAATCTATCAAGCATTATGAAAACTCAATGTTATTGCAATGTTTTGAATAGTTTTCTGGATAGATACTAACAACAATTTATCTTCTTTGTCATTGTAAACAATACTTGTAAATAATCAAGAAGTTCTTAATGAATTGATTTTGGATGATGTGAGCTGATGATTACTGTATGCGAGTTATTGACCTCTTAGACTTGATATGTGGAACATGATGATCAAAAATCCATTTTAAGGTGACATAAAAGACAAAGTCAACCCAACTTGGAGTGTCAACAATTAGAAGTTAGCATCATATTTCTGTATAGAAACAAAAATAGTGCCATCATTATGGAATAGGTCATTGAAAGACCTTCTTGCCACACAAACATGAACTTTTATTTGGATGGAATTAAGATAGGTAATCAGCCATAAAATCAATCTAATGTCTAATTGATTATTCTATTAATTGAGTTTACTGCATTGTTTAATCAATAAAAAAGAGGAGGGGAAAGAAGTCTAAATTAAGAACATGTTTAAAGGTATATATCTCGAAGCAACGATTCAAAAAAAAAAAAACAAACTCATTCTCTTCTATTTGTCATATCCATTTGGTTTATTTGCATTATAAATCATTCAAAATTACATTAACAACTTTTTCATAAACGTTATATGAATCTCTCAAACTCGACTTATTCATCATACGAGTTAGCTACGATATTACTTTCTAACAAAAAAATTCGTTCACTCCATGCTTGGTGACGACCCATCAACATGCTATTCATACATAAATTAAATCAAACGGAGAATAATTAATTGTTCCTGGCCAGCCAACTTGGAATCCTCCATAACCTTTAATTTGTGGCTTTCTTAATTCACTCAAGTTGACGACATTCGCAAGTGAGTCAAGTGGGTGGTTGAGATACTGAGATGATTAAACATTCTTCTTCTTCTTCCATCTTCTCTTGCTTATAATTAGCGGCAGAATAATATGGGCTGCGGGGACACTAGCTAGACATTCACCATATGCCTCTTCCTGTCCTCCATAAGCTCCAAACTTAGCTTCTTCAAGATAAAATTGTCACTAATATGATAAATCGTGAAGTTATGGTTGTTCTCTATATACTTACGTTAATTGATAAATTTATCTTTCACGCACGTCGTGGAGATTATTCTACTGAGAAAAAATAAGCCAATTTTTTTTATTTTACAGATCACTCTTATATTTTTGGACTTCATGCTACAGAGATTCTCCTTGCAACTTCAATCTCTTTAGTGGCTTATATGCCGAACTTGTTATGGGGTTAATCTGTCAAAATCAGTTGGTCCCAATAATTTGAATTGCTGTGATCAGAGATTCAATTATTAATCATATACCATTTACTGACACACCCTCTCATACAAAAGTTGAATCATTTAAGGTTGAAGTTTGCACAGACCTGGATACTATATGCACATACATAATACTGATAATAGTACATATAAGGGTCATATAAGAATTCCAGTGGAAGAACTCGTCTCAGTAACAGAAGACTCTGATACTATATACAAATATTTTTCCTCTTTTTATTCTTAATTATTATAGTAATAAAGGGTGGAGAGAGCTTTTACCCTTAAATACTTAAAAACAATATAGCGAGTGAACAATTTTACCCCGAAACAAGAACAAAAGAAAGAATATGAGTTTAAGTGAGCAACTTGCTAGCTAAGGTAGGTATTATGTGCATCACTTGTAAAATTCCACTCCCAATAATTGGAGCTTACTTGTATGAGTTGGTCCTTTCTTCGTCTGATCGTAGTGCTCCAAAGAATGAGGATCAAGCCTAGATTCTGTTCCCTGTAGAAAAAAGAAGAAAAAAGAGAGAACTACTTGACAACAGCTAATTCCAAATTCAACCTACATTCCCTTCATCTCTCTAAGTTAGGTGACTTCTTTTGCAAATCTAGGTTTGCAAAACACAAGATATTTCACTACAAAGTTGCGAAAAAGATGAGTTCTAAAATCTTATAATTTATATTTTTTGGAATAAAAAATATTTTGATTGTATATTTCTGCTATATTATATGTTTCTTTGACAACTATTTCAGTGCCAATACAATTATGGGCTCGGCGGAAAATCCAACTTGTGACTCCATTTGGATGTTTCTCAAGTTTGGATTATTAGATGTATGAAAGCATAATATTATGGGCACGACGAAAATTCTCCGATTTGTGACTGTTTTTGGAGCTTTCTCACGTAAAAGTACTATTTTAATCATCACCATATGTCCAGTATGCAAGTACAAAACCATATAGAAAAAGGAAACTAATTACACAGAAAAAGAAGCTATCAAAGATCTGGAGCAATATTATTGGATTCGAGGAGGGCAGAATTTTAATGAATCCCAGTCAAAATTGCAGTTTAAAATGATCTAATCTATTTTATACAGGTTTCAATAATTCTTAACTTTGATGTTGGATTTTTACCCAACAAAATCGGTTTTAGAACACCCATTTTCCAACATTATTGATTTTGATGAGTATGTTGTTGAACAATGGTTAAGTCAATAACGACCATTAGATGAAGGAGAAATAAATTGATGATTACTCAATATTTTACGAGAGTAATTTTGATAAAGTTAGTAAAAGAGACAATTTACTTTGATTTAAATTTATCGTCGAGATGTAAACGATCACAGTGTCAAAGACAACGACAACGAATGATTCTTTTTCGATAAATATCTTTCAACTGAGAGCTCAAATCAAACACCTTAAGATCAAGATGCATGCCAGTAATTTCAACCTCATGTTTGTGATTTATGAATATTGAAATGTATATATCCATGGTAAATCTAGGGGCACTGTATAACATTAGTACGTAATAAAATACTATTTAGATCTCAAATTAATCAAATTTTGGGGTATGGTGCCTTAATCATTAATGAGTAAACTCTATATCCTACTTATCTAATTCATATACCATAAACACTTAGATAGTGTCAATTGACATACCTTAAAACAAAATTTGGTCAAAAAGATTGTGCAAATTTGATTTAGTGTTGGTATAATACAAATTCGAGATATTTGACAACCTTTAGGAATTTTGATCTATTGTCGAAAATCCTTGATTATACGATTTTTGGGTCCGTCACTGCTAATATGCTGAAATATTTCAATAAATCATAACTGTTGATTAATGTAAAGTGTACTCACATACTTTAGCAAATAGTACCATACTCGAATTCTAGTTAATTCAAATGCTAATGCTAGATACTATTTTTATTAAGTGTGTGATAGCCTCACATTTACCTTGTGTAAAGAAAACTCTTATATTATTATGATGATTATTATTATTATTATTATAATTTATAAATATACACTAGATTAGATAAGAGTTGGAGCTAAAATTATGTATGCTTTCGAAAAAAGAATATATGGGAAAACCTTAGTTTTATAGATTTTTCTTAAAATCAAGAACAAATACGATTATTCGCACAATTAAACTAAATCCAATTCATAAATGTGCTCTCATATGAAATGTTATGCTTTTCCACTTTTTCCACTGCCTTTTGGGAGTGCCAATGGCATATCGAACCGGGAAAAGGGAAAGTGTCGATTTTAATTAAACAAAATCCCAAAAGATTTTCACACGAAAAAAAGTAAATATATAAACAAAAACATCAAGTGGATAATTATGCCCAGCAAACTAGTTAACAGTGTAACCGAAAGGAAGAAGAAGCTTATTTATTGCAAAAGGAGCTGGGAACTGTCGACTGCCTTTTGACTTTGCAATCCACATTTAGTTTATTTGTGAAACGTTCTAGATACATTTAAGTTTTGGCTTTTTGGCAATATGTAATAAACAAGTAAACCTAACAAAAGTGCGATAATGGAAAAACAAATGGGTGTGTGTGTCTTTTTTTGGGTAGAAAATGGGTGTGTTTGGTTGAGGGGACATATAATTTGATAATTAGGAATGTAAAACGTTTGTATCACATTATCAGTACGTTGATTTGAATTCTCTTTCAAATACTAAATTTACAAGACGAGAACAAAATTGTCATACGTATTCAGACTTCCTCCTGCCTCAAAATCCACTTGTGGATGCAAAGTTGATAAATAACTATAGGATGCAAAGTTACCACAGAGCTAATAACGCAACTTCCAAGAATAAATACACAACCAACGCAACTTCCAAGAATAAATACACAGCCAATCGTAGATATCTTTTTGTCAATATCTCCAGAATAATCAAAATATCAATAACTATCCAGTAACCACTATGTATCATTTACATGTATAGATGATACCAACATCATTTGTACGTTTAAGATACTAGACAATAGCCTTCACAGTCTGACAATGTTCCTTACAAGATTACCACTTGAACATGCTAACAACATCAACTACAAGTGCTAGATAATCTCTAGTGCATATCATATCAATATCATACATCAAGCTTCACATTGCACTGAGCATAGACAACATTTGAAGTCGAGGAGTATGTATGCACTTATTTGATAATATGCCATATTTGGAAAATACATTCTTATGAAAAATTTCTTAACGTTCTTCTAATCTCTTTCCCTACGGGTATCCATACCCAAGATTTTCTGAGTATCTACAAAATCATTCATACCAACTTAAATTGCGAAGAAAATTCTTTTTTCTGTACACCAGACTTGGGATTTACAGCAATGAGCATCTCATCTACATATATATCGAACAAATTATCTAATCATCATTTGCCTTATTGTGATACACACATCATCATAGATACTATCGTTCTAGCCTAGCTCGGTCACATATATATCATACCTCTTTTACCATTGGTTTCGAGACTACTTTAGTCCATACAAGAACTTATTTAGCTTGGAAATATAGCTTTCTTTAATTTCAAGTGACCGCTTCTCATCCCATTATAGCTAGCAAGCCATTGAGTATATAGCATATGAAACAACTTGTAAGTGGGCTCATATTTCTTTAGCAACGTGCAGTTCATAAACCTCACTCCTCAAACCACACCTATTTGGATGTATTCATGCACCAAATCTCGTAACACTATCAAGAGCTACGGATAGTGGTACCTGTGAATTCGAACCTGAAAATTCTAGTATATTCGAAAAACAATATGTAGCATCATCATAAACACCCAAGTAAACCTTGAGTAGTACAAACAATATACTTCATCCCCAACCTATTGAGCTAAAAAATGACTCCAACAGTCTCCTTGATCCGATGAATAATCTTCTTAGGAAACTTGTTATAGTGTAACTTTTTTTGAAAAATACATATATAATATAATACATGTATCGATCGCAATACATTATTTAAAGCATTTAAGTTTATTTATTTTGTCTTTGTACTTATAGTTGTATATTGTCAAACAATGGAAGAAAAGAACCAACGTTAGCAAGTGCGCATTAGACATGTGTAGCTAAATCAACGATACAGTCATCATCATTCAATTTAAAGCACTAAAGATTTTATTAAACTATGGGAAGGATTATGTTTTTATTCACACGTTTCAGGAAGCCTTATCCACGAATAATTAATCGACATCATAATTAGTTTTGTGGACTACTACTTCAAGTTGTTTTTAAATGAGAATTTTTTTATGAATAAAATAAGAATAAATTAGGTCAAGATGGGGTAGAATATATATGGGTGTCTGAAGATAAACTACAATTATAATAATAAGAATAATTATTATTATTATTATTACAAAGTACAAATTATGAAGAGTAAAAATAACTAAATAAGTAAGACAATGGGTGATGGGGAAAAAATCCATACCTTACCTCTTCATCCAAAATGGACCAACTTCAAGAGTAGTGGACTCATATCCACAAGTCCACAACTAGAAGAAGAAGAAGATGAGTGAGCTAAGTCAAGAATCTATGATCCACTTTGGTCACATACAGAACAATCCCAAAGTGTCCCCTCTTTTTTTTTTTTTTTCTTTCAATTCTTCGATCCCTCACTTTTTTTTTTGTTTGCTTTGGTGATAAGGATTTTATATGCTTCTTGATAACTAGCATTCACAACAAGACTTTGCAATGGGAACCTGAAAACTCAATGTTCTAATTTTCCTAGCCCCATCACATATATGCTATAGTAGCTTGAATCATCCGATTCAGGGAGATTCAATGAACAAGATTGAAGGAGCTGAAGTATTCTCGAAAGCAATAATATCTCCGATTTTTTTTTTCATGATGATGTCATTGTGATGTCAATAACCCGCAACCCTCATCTTCATCTACCCAAAGATGTTGCTCGAGGCTTTCTGTGTCAATTGTGATTGTTGTGCAACGAGAGTTCTAGTTGTCATCTCGAGTTGGATGCTGAAAATGATATGTGCCGGTATCACCTTAATACAATATTTTTCTTGTTTTAAATTCGATTACGAAAATTTGGTAAGAAATCATTTCAGAATCTGCCAATAATATCCTCTATTTACTAAATGGTTTGACCAGGAATTGCAATCACTAACTTGATAGTTAAGTATGAAAAATTTAGGTTAGTCCAATTACATATTAATTAGTAGATGAATTTGTAGGGAAAGCAAATACATGGTCTGTGGAAGTAAGCATCAATCATCTAGTATTCCCTTTCAATCAAGAAACAAACTTTGAATTTGATGGCGCGATTAATGGGAACAATGGCATATGTAATATAGGTACAAATCGACCAATAAAGAAAAAGAAAGTTACTCTAGTAAAATTAACGGCTCTGCTTTTTTGCCCAACCGATCAAGAAAGAAACAGGAAACGGCTAGATAGATTTATTTTTTGTGAATACCGATTTTTTACCTTTTACTTTTTTTTTTCTCTTCCGATAATGATATTTCGAAATAATAGCGGAATATGTGTTTCGATGTAGCCATGTAGTTCCGGAGAAGAAAAAAATTATCAACCAAAACATTTTTATGATTTTGTTTCTATTTTTTTAATCTAATTAACAAAATTCATTATGAAATATATCGATAAAATGAGCCATTCTTTCTGTTCCAATTGTAAGAGCATATCCACATATACATCCAAGATGGTAATTGCTAAAGACGTGCCCACTTCCAATTTTCTTATGAGGAAGACTCTATATATTCTCTTCGGTTTGGGTTTTTGATTCCGTGGCTAAAAGATGCAAAGTTGTGCATATATGTCTTTGAATTCCCACTTTTCTTTTTTCGCCCATCTCTCATTATTCCTTTTCTTCCCTCCTTAATAATATACACTCTATTTTCTATAACATATTTTAATTATTCATTCTTGTGGGTGGTGAATTTTCAAAATTTTATATTATATCGAAGTTGGAAAATGCACAATGGGCACGTACATATAATGCAATTATGATGAGAATCAAAATGCCTAGTCACACCCACGAGGGCATGCTTTTTAAAAAAAACTTATTCCCATTCATCCTCATGATTAAATGATAAGAATAACAATTAAATATCGGTTTATAAAAATGGCAAATAGTTTATTCCCATTCATCTTCGTGATTAAATAATTGATTATACAATCAAAATAATGAAAATGGGTCTAATAGTTTAGTTCACATTCTGCCAATCAGCATCACATTGAGATTTGGGTATGCAGTGAAAATGGATTCTATGGAATCAAAGTTGGTTTTTTTGATAATTTCCTTTAATTGCTTTTGGTTTTGGTGTAATAATGATTACGTCCACGTCAATTGGCCGAACAATCGGTTCGATCGAAGAGGGAGATCCCAACGCAAGCAATTGTAGCTTTTACAAAATTCTTCAAATGGGAGTATTGTTGAAGAATTCATTATACCAGCCATGAAAATGTTTCTTTTAAAAGGATGCAAGCACGATCACTACCCTCTTTGAATGACACAAGAGCATACAAAAAGCCTATATGCTTACCTAGCTCACGGTTAATTAGGATTGGAAACAATAGCCGAATGACACTTGGAGGTAATGAGTCGGCGTCACGAGTTAAACAGTTGCTTTGAAAATCGGTTTTTGTAAAAGACAGGGAAGGCTGATATGCATGTGATTTGACATTCGTAGATCAGTATGAAAGATAAAGACGATCGGTAAACCACCTTGTAGTGTAACTTCGTGATGGTACGGCCTGACTAGCTAGCCTCATTACTTTTATTATTTGACAACAATTCATACTCCATAACTTCGTGACACTGATTATACAATTTTTCCGCAGGTTCACTACATAAGCTCCCATACAACACAACAAGTTGAGCAAGATATTCAATAAATTACTTGAGGAGACACTTCACGTATGGGGATTTTATGTACATTTTGCATTAATTTTGAGGAAACACGTCACGGGTCGGGGATAGGAAACCCTAGCAGAATGATGCTGGGAAGGTATTAATGAGTCGGGGGTTATGAGTTAAACGGTTACTTTGAGAAATTGGTCTCTCTACATACATGAAAAATAGTACTTTCTCATTACATGTTTGTAAGAGATAAGGCAAAACCGATATGCTCGTGACCTGTCATTCCTAAATCAATATACATACACCGTAACTCTACGCGAGAGTGATTATACCGTTCTTCGCAGGTTCATTGCATAAGACCCAATAAGCATGTGCCATCAAAACCCCATAACAATTAAGTTACCAACACAAGAGAGATATTTAGATTGAGAAGAAGAAGAAGAAGAATGTTGTATAAAGTACTAACAAAGTAGGACAACATAACAACTCGAGAGCAAGATGTTCAATTAATGAATTCGAGGAGACATGTGTCATATATGGGGATTTGCTGTACACATTCTGCATTCATTTGAGGAAACATGGCATGTGGGATTTTAGGTCTTATAGACGTAATTTGGAGTAATTAGCTGTACACATAGAGTGACTTAGACTGGTGCCAACCATATAATTGTTTTTGTCCCTCCGTTTCTATGTTAGGGTTTCTGTTATCACAACATGGATTATTAACTGGTGGAGCTCACAGCATTTGTGAATAAGAGGACAAAACGATACAGTAATTGCCATTGACGAACATGATTGTGGTTAGTCACAGATTGAGAGAGGAAAGAATGATGAACAGGCTAAACTAGTTTGGCCATTATGAAGTGGAAAGGACACGACGTTTGCTGGAATGAGCCGTGTGAACTTGTTGGCCAAAGTGTATGGAATGGCCTTGTTACGTGAAAATTCAATTACCAAATCAGTAATACAAGGAAAGTAACTCTTGTGTATTAGTGTCCAGCTAGCTTAATTAGTACGAGACTTTTTTGGGGAGGATACTCAAGCGTAAAATCGTGCGGGCTTGGCTCAAAATGGACAATATCGTACTAATTGAGCTCTCCGGTTATGACATGCCTAAATGTAGGCGACTTGGTAGATGCTATATATAGTTTTTCTTCCAAGTTTGGGAGATTTCTTTCTTTCCCACGGTTTGCAAAACCGAATCGTATATGCGGTCCAACCGGAATTTTTTTTTTTATCATTCGGGGTTAAAGTCGATAGGCGATGTTAGCCAAGATATAACTTGTTCTCTGTTTCAAGAACTACCTCCATATAGCGACTCAGCTTCGAGTACGAGATTAAACTTGAGTTATCGCATGATGAGAAAGTTTCCGTATCCGAATAATCCACTCTTAATGCTACCGAATTCAATCATCGACGAACACAAAACATATTCCATGAACATAAAAAAAAAAAAAAAAAAACATGTCCAACCCCTATCAACTGAGGTTGTTTCCAAGAGAATTATAGTCAAAATATCATCTGATGAATCTCTTCAACCCTAAAAACTTTTCTCTCGCAACTACTCAAACCGACCACCTTTTGACTATATATTCACTCGTAAATCCTCTCTCAGGTAACGTAACTTCACCACCTCTAGATTATTGTTTTGGTCTGGGTCGTGGGGCAATTTATTACAAAGTTGCCACGTCTGCAAACCAGAGATATCCAAAACGTAAAAAAAACAGTGTTGTCTTGTTGGGAAAATCGGCATCCTTTTTGTACTCAGAGCAGGCAAACTCACGTTGTCGTGCAATGTAACCAAAGTTTTGACTCCAACCAACCAAACCAAGCATTCATTCTGGTCCCGACCAAGAACGTCAACTAAAAAGTTGACCTTTGCACCATATAAATAATATATATATTTATTACATAAGGAAACTGATCCTTGTACTGCTTGCGGATTTTACTTCCGCAATTGGGGCATAGACGACTTTTATCTTATCCTCTCTGCTGAGGATGGGATCCCATACATTTAATTGTTTGGGCTTTTTGTCACCACCTCATTGGTCGCAGCAACTCGTCGCCAAATGTCATGCGGGATAAACCACGTAGTTCCACGTCCACACCTCTTCCCTTTAATCAGGGCACAACAGATTGCATTAACTATTTGTCACCATTTTTCTCTCACTGGTCTCTTCTTTGTTTTAATGATGTGCAGAGTTTTTGTTTTTTTTCCTTCTAATAGCATAATCTTCAGTCTAGTCGCAGCATGGAAATAATATAATTATCTTTATGGCAGGGGAATTTAATCTAATCAACTTGATGAGTTAGATGGGAAATTCTACTATGATAGATACGCGCGCACTCTCAAATGAAAGTATACTTTTGTGGAGTCGGAGTTTTATTCGGTTTGCACAAGTTGAACATTTATCATCGATTGTATTAAAACCATTGTTTATATTGGGGGTCGTCGTAAGGATTCAAAATGATGACCTCTCGCTCATGAAAAGCTCTGATGATTGATACCAAGTTAGCGAACATACTACATAGTCCCGATACTTCAAGTTGTTGGAAAATGATTCATATGAGCTTTTATCTCTCTCTTTTTATATATATATATATATATATAAAATTGATGTAGATTTATCTTTTAGCTAGTTATTATTTAAGGAAATGAAACCTGGGTATACCTATATGTTTGAGACAAGTAGTATTACAACTAGACCAAACCACATGTACCGTTTTATCTCTTACAATGCCGGAAGCCAGAATTAAATTTCAAATATGGGATCTCCAAGCTGAAAATTAATAATGATATCACCAGACCGAATAGTCTGCTCGCTCGATCCGTCTTTGAGAAATGATGGCTTTGATGATCTTCAGTCACGGTGGCCGAAGTGGCATTCTATGGGATGGTGATAGTGGTGACTTTAGTTTGTTGAGGTATCGTGGGCTGAATGCTTATCAGGAATGACAAAGAAATGGCGATGAAAAGTAGGGGTGGCTATACGGTCCGGTCCGGTTAAATTGGAGCAAATTGATTCGGTCCCAGTTTGGTCTTTTCGGGAATATAAGGACCAAAGATTGGATTGGATACACTCCAGTCTTGATCCGGTCCGGTCCAATTTGATTTTGATTTTAGATTGAGCTTGTGGGGATTTGAGTGTTGGGGTCTCTTATCCGGGGTTTTTTTTACCTCAAATCTAAGCCCAAATATGAGATTGAATTGTTTGCTATCCGGTCCCCGTTATACGGTCCGGTTTTGGGTATAACTAAACAGTTATGGACCAAATTGCCAGCCCTAATGAAACGAGAAAAAAAGGGTCTCGAGGGTTTGGTCTCTATATTGTTTTAAGCAATGACGATGGTGGTGGAAGGTGAGCGGCAGACCCTCTCTCGAGTTGACTGTCATGGCGTAAAGCCTCGATCGATCTCTTCTCTTACTCACTTGGTCTCCCATTGAAACCTTATCCCACCCCGCATGCACCAAAATGTGCGGCAATTTGGGGGAAGTGTTTGACACTCCAAAGCTCAAACCAAAGCCTGCGTTACAAAAAGCTACCCACTAGGCACTAACTCTCACTCTCGATCTACTCTTGTTCCCATTTTCCACCCACCCACTCATCAGTTCATCACCAACCCCACTTTCACCAACTTATAGCCACGGACTAAATGACACATAAAAGAAGAAGAAGAAGAAGAAGAAACTCACCATTGACTTGGTTTTCCCATAAAACAATGATTACCCCATTTCGGGTATATGAAGCCATTCATGGGTATGCAGATAGTCAGTTACCCCCTTTATACCTTGGTTGGCCAACATCGGGGATTTGCAGTCATCTCTTCATGAATATGGTTTCATTTATATCGTTAGTGTTGTCAAGTCGTTATCCAGCATATCGGTTGGACCAGGTTCGATCGGAATCCGGTACGACATCCAAAAAGTCATTTTGCATTCGAATTGGTAGTCGGTCGTACTAAAAATCGGTCAAAATCAACAAAAAAAAAAAAAAAAAATCTGACCGAATTGATAGTTTCCTGATCTTAGATATAATGATGTGTTTTTGGCTCTCTAGCAAACTCTATTATGGAAAATGAAACAAATATACAAAACTTTCAGAGTAGATAATATATTTATTGTTAAGTTATTGTATGTTACCTGTCAAATTACATTCAGGTTATTAAAATTTTAAATTATTATCATATGTATATATATCTATATTATTATGTATAAAACGGCTAAAACCGATCAAACCTCAATACAACCAACGACTCTCAAACCATTTGATTCACCGACCTACGGTTTAAACCGATTCGACAACCTTAAATTAAACATATAGCAGCCTCATCGATATGTCTAGAGTAGTAGTGGTTTAACTTTGGTTTTGTTTTTATTATATGGTGTCTAATCGAATGTGGCCGCCCGACTTGGAGGGCGGGTTGCTTTCTTGTTAACTGTTTTTAGTCATATGGAGTCATTATGGAGATGATGAAAATATGTAATGTCGGGTCTTCTGATCATCCAAATTTCAAATGCTCGAGTCCTAATGGATCTATACACTACTTAGCTAACTTCAGCGTATAATGTATATGTTGTAACATTTGGCATATAATTAACTAGAGGAACATGTTATATGGGGTTGTGCAAGGAGTTTAATTTCCACTAGAAGATGTCAATCGATTGCAAAATGGTATTTTCTCTTGTGTTTGAGTTATTGACACTTCTAAAAAGTGTTAAAAGGAAGAGTGTCACCAAATCGTACTTTTCTCGTAGTGTCCATTGATTTGGTCTTAATACGGATTTGATGGATTAAGTTTTTTCTTGTAATCTATTTGTGATTTACATTGCAATGCAATGTTCAATATAACCGTTTGCCTTATGAAATCTAGGATGATGTATGTGTTTTAGATCGGGGAATATCATTTGCATATTTGATCACTCATGAGTAGAAGGAACTACATGGAACTTAAAGAATAGGTCACATTACATCCTAGGGGCTAGAGTACCTAATAAGGAGAAGAAAAGGAGATTCGTTAACTTGAGCTTTAGGTTGAAAGATAGTTACTTAATCATGTGATTAATAAGATGTTAATTGTCCAAAAAAACAATTCATTCTAATTTCGGAATTCATATGTATGGTGTAGGAACAAGAGTTAATAAGAATTGTAATAGAACCAGTCTGGAGATACAATTATTTGGTGTAGTACAAGTTCATGTTTAGATAACATTTAAAAATTAAGGCTTTGCCAATTTCTTTCTTTGTTTAATTGTTAGTTTCTTTGCTAATTTAACTAAACCACTTGAATATTGCTTGAGCTAGATAATTTAACTAATGATCGTAGTTCTTATGAGATACGACCTTTGTCCTTTACTATACTACGTACAACAATGACCCTGTCTAGACGGAGATGTTGTAGTTAGCAACGATTGTCATGATCACATAATGAAAAGAAAATCTCGATTTATACCGATCCCAAATAATTCAGCTCCAAAGTGGAATCAGCTGATTCTTAACAATGTCAATATATATGCATGAAACCGTATCAGATAGTTATACCCTTACAAATTGACTACTACATCCATTTTACATGGTCCTGGTGGTGTCATTGGAATATTGAACTGCACACCAGTTCATCGAATCAAATCCTGCTGTGGTAGAGAAAAGTTGAATTATATAGGGAGAAAAGTCATCATATATATGGTAGGAAGAGAGAATATCTTTCCCAATGTTCTACCAAGTATATGATAAAAAAACCCTCCTTCACTTTTGTTATTGATGTGCCACGATCGACCAGAAATCTAGAAGGATTCACATCCCTTTTCAAAGTGTGATCGAATTGATCAAGAAGTTATTCATTTCACCTCAAACTGATCAGTCTATCTTTTATCTCACAACAAACAAAACAACAACTCGTAAGAAATCTATTCCCTTTTCTGAATGACGGCTCACGATTAGGTTTTATTTGTGTTATGTGGAAAGACTTACGTAGCTGCAAACTTATAGCAAAATATTCCCACAAATACATTTTCATTATTGGAGCTGATGGGGGGAAAAGAATTTTGTTATGGCCACATAAGGGGAAGGGAACCATTCGAGTTGTGGAAGAAAGGAAAGGAGAATAAAGAGATATATAGAGTGATTGATAGAAGGATTGACAGAAAGAATTGTTGGTTTGTATGTATGTATATATACTTTTGCCCACCATTTGATGTTCTTGTTTTCCATATTTTTATAATAATGTACGTGCAATTGTTACGCGCAACCCAATTTTTCTCGGGTTAGCAAAAAACTGGCGTGACTGGTAAGATATATTTAAAGCACGGTATACGCGATTCGACTATTTTTTTTTAGTGAAATGCTTTGTTGGAAACTAACATACGTATAAGCTGATCAGATATTAGGTGAAGTGAAGTTATAAAGGCCCAAAAAGGGACTTTTACACTTTTAGAGTTGGTTTGTCAGCTCAAATCAACGATGTGTCATCCACAAAATATTATTACTCTCCAGTTCAGAATTTGGACGATCATGCATACGTACTATACACCATGAGCATGACGTCATACATAGTAGAATGCTTATTGGCGGTTCCAAGCAATGTAAATGGATTTGGAAAAATAAGAGTTTTAATAAATTTTGTGGTTTAAAAAAACCTAGATTTGTTATGGATATTTTGGTATTATTAATTTGCAAGAGTTTATTGTTTACTTATTGTATTTTAATATAAATTTTACTTGATCAGATTTGTAAGTAGGATGGATTTTTAGTACTCATCCAATTCCATTTCTAGCCATGGGATTTTACAATTTTGTGCGCCCACTTAGAACCCTTAAATCCGTGTACTCTACAAATTTTACTCTCCTAATATTGACTAACAAACAAAAAAAAAAATTGTTGGGATAAATCCATAATGAATTGGATTTGAGATCCAAATTCATCACTAAATTCACGAGCATTCATCCATTTGAAGGATTTTGACTATGGAAGTAAAGTTTATTATATTGGGTTAGTCCAATTGACGAAAAAGGCAAATTGGCTTGTTGGGCCGAGGGTTTAAAGGATTTTTGAATATGGAAGTAAAGTTTATTATATTGGATTAGCCCAATTGAGGAAGAAGGCAAATGGGCTGGTTGGGCCGAGGGTATAGGTCTTCAGTTGCACTTTTCACTTTTGTCTTTATAATTTCCTTCTCTTGCATCTTTTTTCTTGTTCTTCTTCTTCTACCATGTGATTCAACTCGTTGGCACTCGTTGAAAAAACAGTTTTTTCAACTTAATGTACTATATGGTAGCAGTGAATATACTCATAATAAATTCTTAATTAAAATTCACGTGGTTTTAATTTTTTTTTTGTTTATGAGAAAAAAATTTCGAAGACGAAAAATCTCGGTTTGACGAACCCGACGAACGAATAAGAGTAGTTAAGACGAGCATGCAATCTTGTCGGTGCCTACTAAGAAAGTAAAGCAGAATTGATGGTTGACAAAGCTCAAATTTCAGACCCAGATCCAATCCAGAGCAGTTACCATCTCCACCACCCTTTGGTGGTTCTTAGCTATAGTTTTTATAGTCAAGTTTTTTACTTTTTGGATATGACTAGATTGGTTTAATTGTGAATTTATTCATTACCATACATTTTCAAAAGCGCACGAATATAAATACCTATATAAATTCAGTGTTAGTGTAGGGATCAATAAGAATCGAACACGACATATACTGATCAACGATTATAATCTTATGATGAGAACCAACTCATCATAATAACTCGAATTGAAAAAAATCTGACTATATAAAACAAATATATATTACATTCATCTTTAACAAATGGAAGGATTTGTCTTATGAAAAAACAGTTGGAAGCATCTCTCTTATACTTTTTCACTTTGGGTCGGCAAGAACATTGATGACACATTGACTAAACATAGAAAACTAAATAACGAAAATCAAATTACTAATCCCTTCTTTACTTTAGCCTTTGCCAAAAGAATAATGCAATCTCAACAAATGTTTGACTCTTATAGACTCCTATTTTATATGCTTAAGGCACAACTATAAATAGGAAAAAAATATATTATTTTGATTTGGTTATTAAGTTCCTACTTAATTGCAAAACACCCATCTTTTTTAGTAATATTTGTAACCTAAATTTTTTTTCTCTTCATTTCCATAGGAGTCATAAGAGGATTAAATCACACCCACATAATTACTATCATCCCTCTTTTCCCCCCTCTCCCTCATTGCCAATTAACTCCCATCCAACACAATGGGGAAAAGAATTGCTCATCAGATCAAAAAATTTGAATGGTAATGATAAATCTCTTCAACCTTCTCTTACATACCCTCCAATTTGCAAGAACAAGAGATATCCTTTCGCCTCCATTGGAAATTTCTCCACAAAACCAACCTAATGGAATCCATGATTCCTATCCAACACCTTAGAAGAAGTTCGTTACCAAAAGAAAGATTCTAATGAACAATAAGAAAACACATACACACATCAAACTCGAAAAATGAGGTCGTCACGAGCCAGAAAGCAAACGCTATCGGTCCTCCCCCATCAGACCCCGAGGCTTCGAGATCATTACGTGTTGGGCAAGAAACTAGGGCAGGGCCAGTTTGGGATCACTTATCTCTGCACCCACAAGACTTCCAACACGCCCTACGCATGTAAATCGATCTCCAAGAGGAAGCTCCTCTGCAAGGAAGACTACGAGGATGTCTGGCGGGAGATCCAGATCATGCACCACCTGTCGGAGCACCCACATGTGGTGAAGATCAAGGACACGTACGAGGACTCCATGTTTGTTCATCTGGTCATGGAGTTGTGTGCCGGTGGAGAGTTGTTCGACAGGATCGTGGCCAAGGGACACTATAGCGAGAAAGAGGCCGCCAAGTTGATCAAGACGATCGTTGGGGTTGTCGAGACCTGTCATTCTCTGGGTGTGATGCATCGAGATCTTAAGCCGGAGAATTTCTTGTTTGATAACCCTAGTGATGATGCCAAGCTCAAATCCATCGATTTTGGACTCTCCATTTTCTACAAGCCAGGTTAAATTTTTTTTTTTTTTTATCTCCCTCCCTCTCAATGATCATTGTGGTCATAACTCATAGTGATTTAATTAAATGATCTTTTGAGTCACGAATTTACTTCTTCTTTTTTTATTATTATCTAATTTTGATATGTAGGGCAAATTTTCAATGATGTGGTTGGAAGTCCTTACTATGTTGCCCCAGAGGTTCTTCTGAAATACTATGGACCTGAAATTGATGTATGGAGTGCTGGGGTTATTCTTTACATCTTACTATGTGGAGTCCCACCTTTTTGGGCAGGTAACATTGATTAAGTTCCTTAATTATGTTTTTAATCAATAATTATATGATATTTTGCATTGTGGCCTAATGTACTTTAAAATGTTGACAGAAACGGAGTCAGGAATTTTCAGGCAAATTCTACATGGGAAGATAGATTTTGTTTCAGAGCCATGGCCAAGCATCTCAGACAGTGCCAAAGGGCTCATAAAAAAGATGCTTGAGAAGGACCCAAGGAAGAGGATTTCAGCCCATGAAGTTTTGTGTAATTGAACTCATTCTTGATTTACTTGATTAACCATTTGTATAACCGCGATGAACTTGGGAGTATAGGTTATAACCCTCTCTCAAATTCTGGTATGAGATTATAATGTATAAGAGCTATTTACATCCCTTCTCTAAGATCTAGATTTAATGTTGAAACGATTATCCGATTTCTTGTTTTGCCCTCTATTCAATCTAAATTCTAGTTTCGTTGTTGTCTATTAGCTTACCTTTTATTTCCATTCACTAATTTATTTATTTTTTCCTTTTTTGTGATGATAAACAGGTGACCCGTGGATTGTGGATGATCTCGCTCCAGACAGACCTTTGGATTCTGCAGTTTTGTCTCGCTTAAAGCAATTTTATGCTATGAACAAGCTTAAGAAGATGGCCTTACGTGTATGAACAAACCATCTTCTTCTTGTTTCCACCTTCTTTTCATGCTAGCTAAAACGAACCGATCTTGCTATAAGCACGAAGTCGGTTCCTCTAACGAACACATTTTTCCTAATCGGGCTAGTATGGTTCAATCGAACTAGCTGACCTAAACCTAAGCAGTTTTCGTAACTGAATAAAGCTGATGAATCTATAGGTGATAGCAGAGAGAATGTCGGAAGAAGAAATCGGTGGGTTGAAGGAGCTATTCAAAATGATAGACACGGATAGCAGCGGGACGATCACGTTCGAGGAGCTGAAGAGCGGGTTACAACGAGTTGGTTCGGAGCTGATGGAGTCTGAAATCAAGGCTTTAATGGAAGCAGTAAGTGCAATTGATGACTCTTGTTCAAGACTGTCATCAACATTGCTAGAATGTAGTTGGTGATTAGTAGTGAAGCTATATATAGTTCAGCAGGGGTTAGAGTCCCTCTCAATTTTTGATCTAACGTTATATGTGTGTCAGTGTGTACTCATATATTAAAAAAAAAACATTAGAAAGTGGTAGGATGAGGTTAATTTCGCCTTTCAAGACCTAAGTTTAATCGTGGAAAATTATTGTCATTTGTCATTTTCAACCCCTACTCACTCTAAATACTGACTTCGTCACTGTTGATGATGAACATTGTTCTCTCCAGGCTGATATAGACAACAGTGGGACATTAGATTATGGTGAGTTTCTGGCAGCTACTCTGCACTTGAACAAGATGGAAAGAGAGGAGAACTTGGCAGCAGCTTTCGCTTACTTTGACAAAGATGGCAGCGGCTACATCACCATTGATGAGCTTCAACAGGCGTGCAAGGATTTTGGGCTGGGAGAGGATCCTTTGGAAGATATGATCAAAGAAATCGATAAAGACAATGTAAGTAACTTTAGCAAACGGTATAAGATCAATAACTGAAGCTCTCTTCCGATAATTTGAGTTATTATAAAATGTCTTTTGGTTTGACATGATATCAGAACCATCCTTCGCTCTGCGTCCCAGAGATCTTCTGGTCGGTTTTTGACGACCACATTTATTGAGCATGTGCAAGCTTCATGTTCATATGAATTAGTCTTCGTTTGAGAAGATGTGTTAGTAAATGATATCATATCTATAACCGAAACTCTTCCAACAACGCGAATTGTCGACACCGACTGAATCTTGACAAGTACTACTACTCCATTTTGAAATCAAATGTGATGATTTGCTTGTTGTTGTTGCAGGATGGAAGAATAGATTATGAAGAGTTCACTGCGATGATGAGGCAGAGCAGTGATGGGTCAGTAGGGACAGGGAGGAGCAGGTCCAGAACAGCCATGAGAAGCAGCCTAGGGCTCAATTTGGCCGATGCTTTTCGAGTCAATGACTCTCCTACACAGACTAATTGACACAAAATCTCATCTTTTTTTCCTTTGTTTTTTGGGTTTGCTTTTGTAACTTTAATTTTAAATTCACGAAAGAGAAAATCAATTTTTTTTTTTTGCCTTTTAGACAACTATCTATATTCATGTTAGTTGTCATCGGCACATAGTGTGTAGATTGTAACATTTGAAATTGTTTTTGTTCCTAGCCATAGATGATATCATAGTACTGTTGTATAAATGTATGTATCGAGAAAAACTGGGATTGAATTTTCAAAATTTTGTAACGTGTTCTTTGTTTAAACGAATTGGTATGTGATATTTATAGATCGATAGAGAGATAAAATCGTTGTCATAGTCAATGACTCAATGGTCAAGTAAGATACATATGGACCTTGCCACGGAAGTGTGCACAATTTCAATCGCAATGAGACGATACCATAGTAGGGTCCAAACTAAAACAATGCATGAACCTTCTACCTCAAACAGTGCAGTGGAACATCTAACAGTGAAGTTCAAAAACTTATCACTATGTAAGTTGCTCCACCGATCAAGTAAGATACAAAATTATCACTCAAAATTGAGTTTGTTAATGGATATTTTTTAACATAAACATTTATTTGCTATCGAACCTTAGTATAAAAATTTCTTTCGAAAAATGTATTATATAAAAACTATTGTTATTATTTTCATAGTACAGAGACTTGTATCAGTATGCATGGCTATTAAACGGGCTCATCCACCAGCAAATCCTTGTAAATTGTAACTCTTGGTGAGTTGAAAGGTTGGGCTGAAAGCCCAATCAGCAGGCTTTACCCCATCAAATGATTGGGCCGTTGGGGGTTTGAGCTAATTACCCTGAAATCCATTACTACCCCAAAACGACGAAGTATAGAAACGGATAGGAATATCGGATAGAGTCTTCCCCATTTCCCCCTTCTTCGAGCTGCAACGACACGCACTCACAGAGTCACAGTCCAAGCTCGTAAACAATGGCGTCCACCTCCTACACACTCTTCTCCCTCTGCTCCTCTTCCTTCAATGTTCACTGCAAAATTTCCCCTACATCCTCCCTCTCAAAGCCCCTTTCTTTCACCAAGCCCAATTTCGAGTCATCCTTCAAGCTTCCTCAAAAGCTCTCCTTCTCATCCTCACCTTCTCTTCCTCAATCTGCCACTGTACCCAAAGTCTCCCAAATCGACGCCCCCGACGTCGCCGAGACCGAACCCGAATCGCCCCCCGCAGCGACCCAGATTGTGGAAGTTTCCAAGGAAGAAGCGCCCAAAAGGGAGGAGATTTTTGCTGTTGTTATGGTATGAATGTAATATGATATCTCAGCTGTCTCAATTTGAAGGGGGTCTTTTCTAGTGTGCTTAACGAATTTTCGTTGATGGGTTCTTCAATTTGAACTCCATTTATTCAGGTTGGTGGGCGGCAGTATATTGTGATCCCTGGGAGGTTCCTCTATGTTCAGAGGTTGAAAGGCACAAATGTTAATGATAAGGTATTGTCTGGCTCCCTCACATTGCTCAAACTGTTGTAGTGCAACTGCAAGCTTCGGCCTTTTTCAAATTGTATTTGTAGACGTGAGTTCCCAATTTCTTCTATGTAATAATGAACATGATGTTATGGCGAAATGAGTGATGCTTCATCTGTTTGTAAATCTATTATGCCTTTATTTCCAGCTCTAGTTATCGTTATCAAGGATTGTCGTTCTTATGCTGTTCGTGTTGGTCGTGTTTAGATCGCCCTAAACAAGGTTTTACTTGTGGGAACCAAGACAACTACCTATATTGGGAAGCCTGTGGTGACCAATGCTGTTGTTCATGCTGTAGTTGAAGAACAGGTTGGTTTTCACTTGCCTGTCTTGCACCATGTGTTGGTTTTCGAGATTTGCTGGTGATTTCTGATTTCGCTCTCTTAATGTATTGTTGTTGCTGCTGCCTTTGTACCTCAGGGGTTGAATAAGAAAGTTATCGTTTTCAAGTATAAGAAGAAGAAGAACTACAGGAGAAACATTGGACACAGACAGGTAACTTCTGCTTCCTTTGTTTTTATTAGTTTAGTGCTAGAGTCTTTGTTTCATGAGAAGAAGAACACACGATTGTGCCGCCATTATTAGGATGTTTGTTTCTTGAATGGATTTGTCAAGTTCCTTTAGATACTAGGTTAAAAGTTCTTCTGTGTACGAGAAAAGAAGTGTGAAAATTGTTTGCCATCGTCGGAGTTAATATGGTTTGCGCCTTCAATCTGCTTATTCCTGTATACCCGCTTTCCGAATCTACTTCTGAGCTTGTTGATATCGCTTCACTCTCCTGGTGATGGCTTTGAGAGGTCAAACAGATTTGGATTGTTTCCTTGACCAATGTCTCAAGGAAGACCTGGTAGAGGGGAAACGAAGAAAAACAGAGGATCATAATTCGATTTTCCCACTTTTCACATTACTACCACTACTGCTAATCATGCACAATTTTATGCTTATTAGTTATTTCCCAGCTATTCACTCATTAATGTGTTTTGAGCCATTTTAACTTGTCACTGCAGCCAAATACAAGAATAAGAATTACAGGCATTACGGGCTTCGAAAACTACCCGGCTGTCACCCTCGACTCAATTGCGAAATCAAGTTGATTAAGACCAGTAGCTGGAAGTTCAACAGGACAAAGAATTCTTTGAAGTTCTATTTCCCCTTTTTATCTCCCCTGTTGTATTACACAGCTCCTCTATAGGGTAGTGCTCAAGCTCAATATGCGAATACTGTTGTTCCAAGTTCCAACAACAGACTGGATTCCGGGTTCTCAGAGTAGCTTCGAAGCAGAACGAGTGCTAAATATTATGCGTCTGTGTACGATATTTTGTAAGCAATAGCTGCTGCTAGGCTCATAGCTCAAAAAGTTTTCCAAAGCTGCTGTCCTGTTTCAGTTCAGCAGTAGATTAGAAAGTTGGGTTTTCTAATCTTCTTTTAAAAACCCTATATTTACTTGTGCAAATCAAACTTCTAACCTTCTGTGTAATGTTAATCATAACATGGTACCGACAACCATTAAATTTCATCTCCACTCTTTCAAGAACGTAACTGCAGTCTTTACTCAGTATCCAATCTCACAGCAATTTGATCTAATTCTCTAGACCAGAGCACAACATGCATGCCCCAGAACCATGGTTGTGAAATTGTTTTGGACTCCTCTCAAACTGGACCAATTCGAACCACCCACCTTAGCTAATCAAGATGCTTCATCAGCAGTTAGTCGACGCAGGCATCTTACAACTGACAATTTCTCACAGGAACAAGGGCAGTAGAATGCAAATACAACAAAACTTGCAATAATTAAAGCTAAAGCCTACTGATTTCTAAACTTTACTATGCGCTGTTACATGGTTTTCCCAATACAACATTCTGTCAGTGCAGTATGACTATCCGAGATCTCACAAAAGCTTATCTAGTAATCTGCAGATGGGAGATTATGAGTTGAACATTACATTCAAAATGAATATGTCGGAACTTTAATAGTGATCGAAGACATGTCTATGCACTATCTTTCCGATACTGTGTGCCATCATAACGGGAGAGAAGTAATCAACCCGTAAAGTATCAACTGCTTAAGATGCCACATAAAGGCTTCCTGGTGGTGCACTAATAAATATTGCCACCAGCTTCCGTGCTTCGTCGAAGCCCTTCCTCTGGCTTTATTCGTAAATCCGCTTTCTCTTCAAGAGAGTAGGAAAGATGGAGATGGAGCCGATGATGAAGAGCACGGATAATGTTTTAAAATCGTATAGATCTTTCACCGACTTCAGATCCCCAAGGGCAAGCCCAGCCTGATATATCACAAAAAAATGCAGCACCAACAGGAGGGATGAAGAGTGCAATTAGTACAATAATGAATGGACACAAGAACATATAAAGAACTGCTGACCAAACCTGAGGACTCTAGGTGCTCACTTTATAGTAGAAACCACAGCACACAACCAAAAGGAGACCAGAATTGATCATTTGAATTCAGCATCAGAATGACGAGTGTACCAGAATGGTTGGCCTTTACTAGCTATACTATATTGGCACACGACAAAACAAGTGATAGAGCTTGTTCTATTCAACATCAAGATAGCAATGATATAAATCAAAACCCTCCATAAAAGCAGCCTAAAAACGTTTCAGGAACGTGCAGCATTGCTGCCTCAAAAAGAAGGGCGAAAATGAGAAGCATATCAACCTTCAGAGACCAAGGTGAAATTAAAGATACGAGACAGACAACAAGGAATTCAGGCACAGAGATTATCCAGTAAAGGAAGGAAACAGAACAAACATGTTTGTCACCCTCAATGGCAGTCCACATGTAACATGCATGTCACTATGCTATGACCAACAGAAAGATAAACAGAAAACCAGCCAGTCTACACAGATACAGGCATCTACCAACAAAGTCAGAAACAGAGAAAGCTGGATAAAGACAATAACAGGTAGGCACATCAAGAGGGAAAATAGGAACTTACCCTCACAGTAATATAGGATGCTGGAATGAGACCAATCAAAGTAGCCAAAAAGAAAATATGAAACGGTATGTCCACGATAGGAGATGCCAAATTGATGAATAGGTTAGGCAATGTGGGTGTTATCCTCAAGAAGAGCATGTAATTCAGTAGCTTTTCCCGACGTTTCGCTATCTGCATGACGGGAAAAAGAAACTAGTGCTTCATAAACGCAGCAACATCCAAAGGAATGACATGTTACATGTGTCTATTTATTCAATTACCTCCCCCTGAAAAAATCTCAACTTTTCAGGCCACAACCAACTAACGAGAGGACGGCCAATCAGCTTAGACAAGAAGAAGCAAGAAGATGCTCCGGCTGTTGCATTTAAAACAACCAAAAAAAGACCCCTTATAACACCAAATAGAGCTCCAGCTAGCAATGACATGAAAATTGTTCCGGGAATCATGAAGGTCTGCATGAAGATGTAAGTCGAACAGTAGCCGAGGATGAACTGTGCAGGATGATCCTTCGCATATGTTCCAAGATGTTCTCTGACCACAAAGTGATTACACACATTAATATCTCATCTCATATCACAAAATTTTAGAAATGTCTCCTACAATTACCACAACAAATTTCAACCAGCTATATCTAAAAGCACGAGCAACTGTTCCTACACATATCTGAACCTCATTCAGCAGTATTGATACTTTACAGGGTCCCTGAAATAGCTTGAGGCTAGAAGGACCAACTGAGCAAAATCCATAGAAACCCATGACTCAATCATTCCATCACTCTCAGGTTTCCCAATGCGTGCACCATTATTCACCTATACAGCTTAAACCCAGTCACACTACAATTCATAAAGCAAAGACCACACCACGCTTAATTCAATCGAGTGATTCATCAGCACCATTGCAAGCCCCACAACAACAAGGAAAACAGCTAAAACCCAAAATCTCTTTCTGCACAACAGTGATGAAAACAGAAGGGGGAAATGGAAGGAAGGACGAGCGGTATATTACTTGAGCAAGCGGAGATCGGAGATAGTGCGAGGGATTTTGAGCTTGCCGTACTCAGCCGCAGGCATGGTCCAGTAGATGCAGAACAAACCAGTAGAGAAGACGAAGAAAACGGAAACAGCAGTAGCTAATTCCCATCTGGAAAAGGGGAACCTCTCGAACTTGGATTTCTTGCTGGACGGAGAATCGTCCTCTTTCGCCTTCTCTTCATCCCTCATTCCCATCCTGTTGCCTCCGCTACTCACAGTCAACCCACCACTCTCAACCACCGCAATACTCCTCGGTGCCGCCATTAATCTCGATCCATAAAAAGAAATTTTCCCCCAGGAAAGAAAATGGAGAACAACTTTCGTTTACCGCCGAATTTGACCCATCTCAATCTGGGTTCGAGAGAAGAGGGAAAACCCACAACCTTTGAATCGGAAAGAGGTTTGCTTTGCTTCCGAATCCGAGAGTCGAGAAATTGGAAATAAATATAACCTATAGGGAAGGAAATAGAAGGATGGGTGGGGGAGGCGAGGCAAGGCAAGGCACGAAAAGAACAGAAAATAAAAGACAGATTCTTATTTTTCTTTTCGCCTTTTAAATAATTTTGGGTAGCTTTTCATTGATTGTAATTTTGCATTCAAAATGTTTTTTTTTTTTTTTAACAATATTTGTATTCAAAAGCTAATTGCGGTATTGAGGGGGGAAAATGAAAATCCCCACTGTCTCGACCATTCTTTAAATTGTGTTCCACTGATGTTGAACACGGTCGACCATCTGTATGCTTGTGCAGTTGTGCTGCTTCGAGTAGATCAATGATATATTATTCGTTGACTGACCAGAGAGACCGGACTCATTTTCTGGTTTATGTCCAATCCCACTGAAAAGAAAATGAAAAAAGAGAGTTCTAATATCTAACTGTGCTCTCGTGGACAACTTATGTTGAACACGGTTGACCATCTATGTACTTGACTACTTGTGCTGATATTCTGTCCGTTGACTGAGCAGAGGAGAGGAGACCGGACTCATTTCTGTTTGATGTCCAATCCCAAGAAGTAATTGGACACATGGCGAGATCATCACTTCTGGGAACTTCTTCAGCACCTTCAAGAGATCATCGTCCGATAGCCCAAGAGACCTCAAATAATCCAACATACCATGTACTACTTCAAATCTTGGGACCTATTGCTTTCGCTCTTCCCTGCATGAGTCCCATGTAGACCGTTCTTCATCAGTCAAAAGTAGAGTTTGAGGGTCTGCAGTCGATGAACGTATTGTCCAGCTCTTGTGATGCGTGTGCCATTTGGTTAATGCTGGAGGTAGAAGTGCAGTTGCTGCAAGGTCATGCTGCAACAATGTAAGTATCGTACAAGAAAATGTCTCAGTCACGCTGCATCAGTAGCTTTCAGCAACGGTTCTGTATCACAATTATGCATTCTGCAAATCCCAGTTACTGCAATTGGAGATGGTTAGAATGTCCTTAACATTACATTGTCCTGTATGAAAGAACACAGAAGGTAAACTATAGAGAAATTTCACACATATGACATTTTAAGCACCATAGTCAACTGCTTCAAATTGTTAAATGCCACAGATATACATCAATGAATATGTCGAAACCTACAATGTATTAGGATGGATCAAAATGAGCCAGCCTGCCTGACTCAAGTGATCAGTGTTAAGCTCAAGAGTGTTATGACATTTGAAACACCATAATCAAGTGCTTCAAATTGTTAAATGCCACAGAGATACAGCAGTGGATATGTCAAAACCTACAGTGTATTAGAATGAATCAAAATGAGCCTGCCTGCCTGACTCAAGTGAGCAATGATATGCTCAAGAATAGCAACCAGTGCCATTAGTTTGTGCTATACATCCCACAACCAAAAGGAAAATGAAAATCACCTACTGAACTACATCACACCAGTAAACTGTACATCCACAAGTTCTTCTGCACAAATATATGTCTCTTCCAGCAACTGTGCTTGTAAGGTCCGCTTTCTAGGCTTCTTCCTCTTCAGCTTCTTCTAGCCAGCGGATAAAAGGCTTCAGGTCCTCCAGAAATGTTTCTCTACAAAAAACAAGACCAAAATAAATGAAAATAAACACATTTAAGAAGAATATTATATCAAATTAACCAATTTGCATTACCTGCCATCAGCATTTGTCCCCTTGTAAAACCAGTTCAGAATTACATCCTCACAAAGAACATCAACATCATATAGCACACGGATCACCCGAGCAAAGAGATTCAACATCTTCGGCTCTCTCCAGCAAGTTTTCTGTACACTGTTGATCAGTTGCATCTGGCAAGCTGTATTGCCAGAGCAAAACCTTTCGAAAATCACATCACCACATCTAGACAGATGGGAGATTGCAACCATTTCACTATCCTTCTGATTAGTTCCACTTCCTGGCCACTTAACAGTCTTTACAATTGCTTCCCACAGGAGGCCAGCAGCTTCTATCACTGGAACTCTGGACTTGGCAATGATCCCACTTATTTCTTTAGCAATGGTAGTTGGAGCCTTCAGATCCAAATCCCCCAAAAATTCTGAAAAATTAGCCTCCAACTCCTCCAAATCTGCCTCTTTCTGTTGTCGTTCCAGGTAGAGGACAATTTGGTCGTTTCCTTCCTCCCTGAAATGATTACACAGTAAACAACCCCAAGATTGAAAGAAAAAAAAAATGAAAAACATAGAGAAGAAATAGAGGAGACAGGAATACATACTAACCTCATATATGCAATGAGGTCGTTTAAGCTCTGCTTTCCGGTTGGAAGGAAACTCACCATGCTTGTTTATTAGTAAGTGCTTCATAGGTTTCTTTGCTTCTGATTTGCATAGGACAATCTGAATTTCTTAATGTCTTTCTGTTTGTCAATAAACGAACAGGTAGT
The DNA here is from genome assembly GCA_964030455.1 of Linum trigynum. Classification (NCBI taxonomy): domain Eukaryota; kingdom Viridiplantae; phylum Streptophyta; class Magnoliopsida; order Malpighiales; family Linaceae; genus Linum; species Linum trigynum. The sequence goes on along the minus strand of OZ034814.1, from coordinate 34,449,487 downwards.
TTTCCTTGGGTCCTCTGCCCAGTCTCGCTCCATGGTTCCTGTTGAGAGAGGAGGAAGGAACCTATACGCCATTTTCACGGGAGATTCCACCGAGGTGAGCATTCAGGGATGGGTAACATTGTTAAAGAAGCTGCTTAATCTTCGCCCAGCCTTGAGAGCTCGCCTCTAGGATGTGATGAGAAGGCTCATCGCCTCTCTAGCTGTTCGCGGACAGCCAGAAATGGTGAAGCTCGCTATGTTCCTTGCTAAGGCATTATCAGTGAAGATGCCTGGTATTGTGGCCAAGCCTATATTTCAAGCTCTGTACAATGATTCTTTACTCAAAAGTGGGTTAGCAATAAATTTCGTGGTAAACTTCTCTAAATTCTTTCTGAAAGAGAAGGAAGATGGGCTGCAGGACTTGTTGACTCTGTTTGGTGGAGAAACAAGCATGGTGAGTTTCCTTCCAACCGGAAAGCAGAGCTTAAACGACCTCATTGCATATATGAGGTTAGTATGTATTCCTGTCTCCTCTATTTCTTCTATATGTTTTTCATTTTTTTTTCAATCTTGGGGATGTTTACTGTGTAATCATTTCAGGGAGGAAGGAAAAGAATTTATTGCTAACCCACTTTTGAGTAAAAAATCATTGTACAGAACCTGAAATATAGGCTTGGCCACAATACCAGGCATCTTCACTGATAATGCCTTAGCAAGGAACATAGCGAGCTTCACCATCTCTGGCTGTCCGCGAACAGCTAGAGAGGCGATGAGCCTTCTCATCACATCCTGGAGGCGAGCTCTCAAGGCAGGGCGAAGATTAAGCAGCTTCTTTAACAATGTTACCCATCCCTGAATGCTCACCTCGGTGGAATCTCCCGTGAAAATGGCGTATAGGTTCCTTCCTCCTCCCTCAACAAGAACCATGGAGCGAGACTGGGCAGAGGACCCAAGGAAAACTACCTGTTCGTTTATTGACAAACAAAAAGACATTAAGAAATTCAGATTGTCCTATGCAAATCAGAAGCAAAGAAACATATGAAGCACTTACTAACAAACGAGGAATAGGGACTTACTTCAAAAAATCTGTCACCATACTTAGACAGTTCTAGATCACTTCTCTCTAAGCTCTTAGAGAGCACTGCAAAGTCCCCGCCACTCTCGTTCAAAACCCTCATAAAGGATTCTGAAAAGGCTCCAGGATCAAGGGTATTCATCTGGTGCTTCTTCATACTCTGGCTGAGAGATTTTCCACTGAAAATCGTGACAAATTAGATAGTAAATACGAAACTCAGAGAGGGGGATTGGAACAAGGGCATAAACCAAAACAGAGGTAAGTTGCAAAATCGAAGGAACCCAGGAAGAAAACACGAGAAGCAATTCTTGAAAGAAGAATACAATGACTGAATCACAGAAGAGAAATTGCCAGTTTCCCAGGAAACTGAGCGATAAGTCACCCTAAACCAGATAAGAACATAAAGTAAAGAGAGAGAGAGAAAGAGCGAGTGGGAGGGATTTCAATTTCGGGTTCTACCTCGAGATTGGAAGTGCAGGAACACAGGAAGCAAGCAAAAGAGCCAACAATCGAAAGAAGAATGACAATAAACGAAGCACTGAAGAGGAATTCGAGTTTCCCATGGAACAAGAAAAAGTACTAACCCTAGAACAGAGTAGACCAGAACGGTAAAAGAGAGAGATAGCCCGCGGGAGAGATTTCAATTTCGGGTTCTACCTCGTGATTGGAAGTAACAATTTGTCGAACACAAAATGGGCAACTAATCAATTGAAACTCAAACTGCCTTGACCTTATACATACATGTGCGGTGATGAGAAATATGGATTTAATACATATCACCTCCCTTACAAACAATCAAATCTTCATTATTATGCAATTAAATGCGAGTTATAATCAAGTGGTCTGGATGTCTATGTTAAATTTTGAAACACACGAGATGGTGTAATCGTTACAATAGGGGCATTCACCATTTGATGCAAACGTTTTGAAAATTGAGTTGATCGTAATAACAATGTGACGACCCATTTGACGGTCTTTCATATACAATATTATTATTTTTGTTGGCCGTTAATAGAGTCCAACTCCGTTTCTTGGTTTTAAGTTGTTAGCTATGCCCACTTAGTTATAGTATCTGGATCATGGTTGTCGTGACGGTGGCATGCCACCCGGTTGAACCTAGTTCAACCTGTGCCGGTTATGAAATCGGCATGACACCACCGGTATGACTGGTATGATCGACTTACGCATTTTAAGTAAAATGACATTATTTTAATGAATTTACTGAATAAAAAAATTAATTTATTATTCATTTTATGAATGTAACAGTTAAAAGTTAATGATATTTGTTGGATTGTAACTAAATTGTATACAAATATTTTTTATATATGATTAAATACATTGGACATTAAGTGTTTTCACATTTTTTTTAAACAACTGGTTATACTACCGGTCGTACCATTTCACTTGCCAAACCGGCACAACGGTATAAACCAGTTTGACAACCTTGATCTCGACTAGACAAAACAAAAGAATGAAGAAACCCATTTTTTGAATTAGCAAAAATTCAGTACGAAAATTAACAAGCCAATAGCTCTACGCCTCTACCATATTGATCGACAACATTAAAAAGCGTTCAAGACTTCCTTACAAAGACCTCTCTCTTTTTTTTCTTTTTTTTTGCCTACACTACACCCTGCAGGCGTGTGAAGCTGTTTCGGCCCATTAACAAGTCCACAAGCTTAGTCGAATCAATCGCAGGACGTGGTCGTGGGCCTCTTTCCTACCAGTTAGCTCGTGGGCCTCCTCGCGGGATCTCTGTTGGAGAAGGAGAGAAGGCTGCTAATCCGAAGCTCTTACGGATTTGAAGACTAGCGCTGGGCGCTGGGCGCTGGCGCCAAGAAGGAAGTTCAAAATAAAGTCTCTGTTATTTTTAGGGATGGCAATGGGTCGAGTTGGGGCGGGTTTTGTCAAACCCAAACCCAAACTCATGGGTTTATCATCCAAAAAAATTCGGGGTAAAACCCGTTGTGTTTGAAAAACTCAAACCCAACCCAACCCGCTGGGTATCCGCGGGTTCATGGGTACCCGTGGGTTTTTGTGGTAAAAAATTTACAATAACAATTTTCTTTCAAAATAAAAGTTTAACATCAATTTTCTCATACAAATTAATCATACAAAAAAACATCAATCTAGAGCATACAAGCAAATCGCAAATGATCAATACAAATTGTTCAAAATTAAAGATAAACATCTATAAACAAAAGATTAATTGAAAACTTCTTCCTCGTCAACTAAGTTTCTTCACTCTCCACTTCATAATATCAACTTCATTCTAAACAATTAGAAAGAACAAATTATACATGTCTCCACAAACATAAAGAATATTAATTATTTAAGGAAAATATATTATTTAGAATATTAAATATACCGGGAAAGTAATTATACATGTGTGGGCGGGTACCCATGGGTCGGGTTTACCTAAACCCAAACCCAACCCGACCCGATGAATAGTGTAGCGGGTTTAAACCCAAACCCGGCCCAAAACCCGTCAACACGGATTTTACCCGCGTTGACCGGGTTGGGTCGGGTGGGTACCCATGGGTTCGGGTTTTGTTGCCATCCCTAGTTATTTTGTTCTTGTAAAATTGTGTCATTCTAGTTTTGTTCATTTAGACGCTTCAGTTTTTTTTTATTATGTTGCATTTGAGTTCTTGTAAAATTGTGTCATTCTAGTTTTTTTTATTATTATTTCATTTTAGTACCTAAAAATTTTCAAAAGTTATATATTGGTCCAAAACTTGGATGCCATTTAAATTTATGGATCAATCCATCAATCCGCATAACCCAATCCATTAGATCCACCATTCCATTTGCCACCTTTAGTACCTAGGTTTGGGCTTTGCGTTGTTGCTTTTCACTGGCAACCGTCTTGAAAGAATTATCATTTTGTGTTTAGTTCCACTTCCACTTCCACATAGTTAAAAAAATAATTTTCGATACCCAACTATTATAAATAGATTATACCAGATAGTTTACAAATAATTTTGGAATTCCGCGATATTTTGACACAAATCATCACGAGTAACTTGGACAATATCATATTAATGGAGTGATCTGGTTTCAACAAGTGTGTCGAATTTGCATAGATAAACGTTGGGGGTTCCTTCCCAAGCCTTATACAAACTAGTTCAAAATGAACAATACCGTAATAATGAAACTATATGCTTTTAACAAGTGTGTCAAATCCACATGGATATCCTTTTAGGTTAATTCACAAAAGACTCTGAACACTTATATACCATAATTATTACCTCTATATTTCTCATGTGGTACTTGAACTGAAACATGACGATAAGACATAAAAGAGGAGGAGAAATGATACATATATATATATTAGTAAGAGTGCATATGCATATGCACCATCCAATTGATGATGCAGTTATCTAGCTATATGCAATTTACAATTAGCAAATCAAAACATACGAAAGTGATCAAAAGCAATCCCCCCAAAGAGAAAACTAAAAGCATCTGAAAGACCAAAAAGAGAAAGAGAAAAAAAAAAAACCTATGGCATACGTGCATGGGGAACCAAATAAGATTCTCACAAGATGTAAGAAAAGAAACCATCGTATAATGTCGTTACGAAAATCAAACTACTTGAATCAATCATCAGGAAAACAATCTAGAAAACAGGAACCATCGTCGGCTTCGATCGATCCACCGCTTCCGGAGTCCAGCATCAACATCGGGAGAGACGACGAGAAGATCATCTGCGACGAACTCGAGCCGTCGATGTTGGCTTCTTGGGACACAAGCAACTCCTCCAAGTTATTGCTCTTCAAATTGCCACCGGCTGCCATGGTGTTGGTGGTTGCACCAAAACTTGCTGAGATGGCATTATTGGGGCTGTCGAGCAGCTGCGGGAGCTGATGATCTTGACGGTGATGGTGGACGACCATCAGCTGGCTGTTCATCATCATCATGTCAGTGAAGGACTGGGAACTAGGGGAGATTATAAGCTGATTGTGATCTTGATTGTGGATGTGATGAGGATGATGATGATGAGGTGGCAAGTATTGGTGGGATGTTGATGAACAAGCTTCAGATTGTGATGAGTGTAGAGGATTGTAGCCATGGTGGTGGTGGTGGTGGTTCCATTGGTGGTGATCATAGCCTTGCCTTTGGTTGGGAATTGGCTTCTTGAATGCTCTACATACCACCCATCCTTCTTCCTGCATTAACATATCGTTAATCCAGCGTTTAAAGTGAGGAGGGACTGAAAATAACAAATCGTGGGAACAGGTTTCCTACAATTGAATCTAAATTTACGGAGTAATAACATATATACATTATAACGTTGGATCAAAAAATGAGAGGGGCTCTGTCAGTGGCGGAGCCAGGAAATTTATATAGGGGTGTCCTCTTTCAAAAATTAAATAAATAATTTTAAATTAGAAACTATCTAACTAATACAAGTTACGACAAAAGTCTACGGCGTGTTACAAAATATACTCAGTGTCTAGACGGCCCAACAAATATCTCCATCTTACTATACTATCATTCACAAACTGATAATTTAATCAATTTCGAAACTTGTTCTTAAAGTTTCCCAAAACTAAATATGTTATTTCAACACCTGCAGTTGCAATCGGTAAAATCAATTGCTTTGAGAAGCAAGTAAACCAATGGATATGATAGAATGGAGGGAATAAGGATAACCCGTAATGAGGTTCAATTGTTAGATTTTCAAAATATTTGGGAGAAGGAATATCATTTTTACTATAAAACTAGTGTTTAAAATACAATAACAAATGAGTTGTGGTCTAATGAAAAACATGTTTACTAATAATCTTAGTATCCTAATTTAAATCACCTAGTCTACAACTTATATTTATTATCCACACGAAAACTACTACCGAGAATTGGATAACCGTTATCCCAAAAATTAGAGGGTGTCCCAGGACACCCCAATATCCCTGGCTCCGCTCCTGGGCTCTGTAGCCCCTCTCCTGCTGAACTACACGTAGCTCCACCACCATTCGGTTAAAATCGAGGAATCGTTGTTATGTATGTACCTGAGTGGGTGCGTTTTGGGAAGTCTGGAGGCGATACTCGTGCATGATCCAGTCGGTCTTCATTCCGTTAGGAGCGCGTCCCCGGTAGAAGACGAGCGTCTTCCTCATCCCGATGATCTTGTTCTTCGACAGCACCGCCTTGTCGCGGCCGGTGGCCTTCCAGAATCCGGCCGCCGTGGCTCGGTTGGTCCGGGTTCCGGTCGGGTACTTCCGGTCCTTGTGGCTGAAGAAGTACCACTCCGTCTGCTCGTCGTACCCTAGATTGCATGTGGCTGCAAGTACGTAGGTAATCCAATCATAATTAATGATATGTATATAGTTAGTAATTATTATCACAATTTGTTCCGAAATGCATATAACTCCGTTAATTTTAGGATTTCGTGAATTCCGAGAAATTGGTCTAGCGTGAAAACGTGAACCCCCGAATATATTGTAGCCCGTTCATGTGTCTTCAGGTTAGATTCTAATGAAGTGGATATAATAACCTTAAAAAATGATTTTCTTTCTAAGCTAGATTATGTGCGACAAAATAAGAGTAATGTCTGTTCAGAATATTATATTCTAATAATATATATGGTAAATGACGGATGTACTTTATAATATTTCAAGTGATATGGTCATTGGATATACTTTATTGTACTTTGACGAATCAAAATATTTAATTATTATTTACTATTAAATTGATCTTCAAAATTAAATTTAGAAAATTGGGTTGTGAGATTTATAGAGTTTAGAGTATTGTATCATATCTCAAATTCGATTTAATTTCTTATTCAAATGGATGTATATTTCTTGAAATATCTAGAATATAGTTATATTTTAAGATTACACCAATCTAACTCTTAAACTTCTATTCACGCTAAGACAAATAAACACTTCTAACTTTATTTAATTTGCTGTTGTCATGTTTCTATTGATGAATGATTAACGATCCACAGAGAAAGAAAAGTATGCCACCTTTTGAAGCCGTTAAATTCCTTTCACACGAGGGCATATATATTTCAAGTCTTTAAGTCTCTCTTTACGTGCCTAAAACACTCAATTTTGTTCGTTTGGCATGTTTCCACGTTAATCACTACAGAAATATTCATGACTATGAGCTAACATAACCACTTGCATTAGTAAGATCTCACTATATAAACCTCCTAATGATCATTAAAAATTTGATAATATCGTATTACGAAACCGTCAAAGAATGGTCTAACATGATTCTCATACATGTAGCAACATTTGATGGTGAAATTAGTGAAAAAATAGTATACCTTGGATGTCCCACGGCTCCATCTTGTACAGATCAACGTCAACAATAACATCCAGATCGATTTTCAAAGAGTTAATCTTCCTCTTGAGGTAGTACCCAACAAGTTCTTCTTCTGTTGGGTGGAACCTAAACCCTGGTGGAACACAAGATTCCATCTCCATCTCTCTCCTTCTTTTCTTCAATCCATTATGATTGCAACACAAAAAGAAAAAGAGAGAAACAAAGTTAGAAACCCAACACATGTGTGAACAACTATCTTGTCAATAGATTGAATAGGAAGACTTCTGAAAATGGGAAGACAATAATAATCAATCATATCCTATATCTCGTTTCGCTGACAAGTTATAGGATGTCGTTGTATGCAATACGATTCTGCCTTATCTCTATAAATACTCGACAAATTTATAAAATTAAGAAACTCCTGCTTCATCGAGATATTGTTAGTCCATCATCATGACCCTTCCCTCACTATATCCACCCCTCTATATCAAGACATATAGGTTATACATGATAGCTATTCCTAGCTATATATATGCTATCATGATCATTAGAACTTCCTTTATGGTGGGGTCTAAATGTTTTGTATCCCATGTTTGTGCTACACTCTTGCTACCCAAATCAAAAGAAGTTTTGAACTTTTGATGAATTGCTATATACTAGCAAAATAGGGTTGATGAAATTGAAAAGGTGGCAAGTGGCAACCCTAATGGTGGAAACCCACTAGCTAAGGCCAAAATAACCCAATAAAGAAGATATTTTTTCTGTTGCTGTTTGAATCCTAGGGTCGACAAAACATGAGAATAGAGACAACATATCATCAACTTAATTAGTGACCTATTAATATTAGGTCTTTGTTGGCTTTGCATGAAGTTTGTTGGTCACAAAAACCAAAAATGGGGAAAATATGTTTTAAAAATAGGAAAAAGGGAAATTTTTGAATTAGCCGAAAAGCTTGACTTTGTTTGTCAACCAGAAGCATGTTCGATCTGTACAACATGTGTTTCTTTGAGTGCAGTTCACTGCTCCCCACTCTCTCATGTCGTGTCCCTCTTCTTCTTCTTCTTTTGGTCCAACACTAATTTTCACACACCAACCACTATAAACTTCCTCCTCTCTATGGCTCTACCCCAACCCCACAAATACATACATTAATAGTAACCGTATACCTAAATTAAACATTAATGCCATAATTCGATTTATATAAGATTGAAACACCAAACATTTTATTTTTTGTAAAAATCTAATATCAAACCTCATTTCAGCGACCCGGATCGGATGATTAAACGAATGATCATATTCACTATGAATTAGAATGTTTATAGTTCTTTGTGTCACTTCTTCGGCGCCACCCTATAGTAAATATAAGTATAATCATGTTCACAATAGTCTAATATCGAAAAACAAATTCCCGCTCTGAACTCGTAACTCATGTCGAGACGACCCACTAACAAAACGATCTTTCTACAATCAGCTCGTTGTATGTTATTGTTAGTGTGGTCGAATCGAAGAAGCAGAGATGAAGAATGAGAAACTATCATTCCAGATCAAAGAATGTCAAAAATCACATAATTCCCTCCCCCTAGAAGAACAACCTAATTCCAGTACAAACCCACATATGATCAAACTCAGCCAGCCACAACGAATAACATGTTATATGCCACTATCATGATGAAGATAGAATGATGATATATATATACTCACTTAAATGGATGGTAACCAGAGCTGTTCCTCTACTCGTTGTGCCGGCTAGCTATGGAGACCACAGAACCAGAAATGAAGAAGAAGAGATGGCGGTTAATAAGTAGTTTGAGAACAGAAAGAAAAGACAAGAGAGGCCAAGGGATTTGTATATAATATGGTTGGAAGAGATCAATCGATGGATGTGTGTAGAAACTATAGAAAACAAAGCTTTTTTAAAATATGGGTTTTGGCTTGAACTAGACCAGACAGCTCATATGGAAGCTTTTGCTTTTCTCTATTCCTCTGTGTTTTGTCTCTCTGTCGATATATATACACAAAGCTGAAGAAGAAGAAGAAGAAGAAGAAGAAGAAGAGAGGAGGAAAAGGGAAGAGTTGTATAGAGAAGAAGGAAGGGAAGGGTATTGATTGCGCGTGGGGGTGGCAGATAGGAGGCTTTTGTGTGTGTTGTTTGGACGGCGTGTTGCACCAAATTTTCACGCCACCACACCACCACCCTATCTCTCTTCTTCTCTCCACCGCAATTTTGTATCCTAAGTATAAAATCTATTAGCTCCTTTCTTTCTCTCTCACACAACAGTCCATTTCACAAATCTAAGTGGGGTGTGTCCTTGACATTTTTTTTGTTTGTTTGTTATTGTTTATTTTGGTAGGGTTAGTACTTAGTAGGGTTGTTCAGAATCGATTGGTCGCAATAATTTGAACAGGAAAATTATCGTTTCACTTGATCGGTTGATAGCGGTAGTCATCTGGTAAGATGTGCGAGAGTATGGGTATGTTCGTCGCTTCAGATGAAAACCAGTAGTCGATCAACTAGGTTTGGAGTTAGTTTGCATATAGGTCAGCTAGGTCTTGTGGAAGTCGATGTAGAGCTGCTCGACGAACTGGCCTGATGTTCGCACAGTGGTTGAGAGTGTTGGACAAGTTGACAACGACAAAAGGTCTTTCCGACTCCGTTGGTTATTCACAGAAACTATAACTTCGGTTGGGGGGGGGGGGTGCATGACGTTGAACAGAAAATTACAGAGATAGCGTTTTTTCTCCTAGGTTGTGATAGAGTCTTTACACTCTCTTTTTCTTTCTTAGTGTACACTTTCTTTGTAGACTCTCTAGGGACAGTTTGTATTTCCCCTTTTAGTATACCCTAGTCACTTATATAAAAAAAAAACTGTGTGTTGTACTAACATCAAATGTTATTAGGGGGATTTCCAAATTTATGAAATTGACATCGTGGGTTACCTGCAGAATTCAAACACACAGCTTGTTGTCGATCATCTATTAAATACTCGCATATTTATGACCAAGTCAAAATGAATTCATCCAAGTAACCACATTGAAATCCATGTGAACTGAAAGACTCAAATTACCCTAATTCTTCGAATGTGTGTAGATATACAACAATAAATATTATACAATTGGTGTACATATTCATGAAATATGTGCACCATATATACTTCTGTTTCGATCTTACCATGCATTAAGAAGATTTAGACACAACTTTTACTAAACAAACACAAGTATGTCATGTCACGAACAAAATCATTCTAATAACATAATAACCAGAGTTTTTTTTTAGGAATGGCAAGAATTAATCATATTCAAGATATAACATTATCTTAGAACACCAACTTATATGAGAGATGGAATGTCATGCATCCTTAATAGACCAAACTCTGTTGAGTTATAGCATTCTCTTTTAGGTTAGGGGTCCCTTCAAGAAAAACATTCTGCTTTTTCTTTCTTATGTTTGATTTACTCTTTTGTTTTATGAGCTAGCTAGCTGACGATGTTCCTGTCACACTCACCACATTCCCTCTGGCTCTTCTTAATTTTCTCCAGTTTTGTCTGTTTGGTGCGCCGCCCTTTTCCAGTTGGCACCATTCACCTTCTGCCATCTGGCTCGAGGTTTTTCCTCTGGCTGACTGAATTGTTTGTTACGATCGAACTTCCATTTCCCAATTGGCTAGCCAGCTAGTTGTCTACATCAAACTAGCCAATGATTAATAATATCCATGTCCTTTCTTTCTTTCTTTCTGTGCTTCTGGATGGCCTTCCCTTTCCCAAAGCAACATAATTAGTTACATTCAAGCCACTGCCTTCTCTCTCCCTGGTTTGATAAGATAATCAATCATGTAAGTTGCAAGTGCATGAATTTCCATCGTTGTAAGAACTTGACAGAAGAGAGAAGCTAATTTAACCAATGTAAAACTTCAAATAGTTGAGTTACTTTCCAAAAACTTTGAGCAAATATATTGAACTTAATGGGTTCTAATTGTTAAAGTGTTCATATATATGTTGGTAGCAATTGAAGAGATGGTGTTATAATGTGATTGGATCGTGAATGGTTTTACATCTACGATAAAATGAAGAACTCTAATACGATCTTGTTATATGGTATACGTAAATAATAAACTTCCTGCTTTAAATGTCAAAGTATATTATCTCTGTCATGAAACCTCAAAACCTTTTTTTTTTTGCATTAGTGTACTTTTAACCACTCGATATGTTATCTACAATAATAGTTTTCCATCCAATCCTTCCTCATTTTTAAATTTCATATCATATTACAAAGAGTGAACATCGGTCGATTCGGTCTAGGAATGGATCAAATCGAGATAAAACCACATCAATATCAAAAGAAAATTTAGGACCATTTTGGTCTGATTCTCTCCGGTCCAGATTCAGTTATGACATGCTTTTTCTGTATACTTAAGAACACTTGTAGGATAGGAACCAAATCGAAATATATTTGTTCCGATTCTATTTAATCCAAATACCAATTCTATACAATTTAGTCTGGTCCGGTGTAGACTGGATCAAGTTTTTAATTGTTATCGTACATAAGTGAGATCATAATTTTGTATTGAGGACTCTTCTTTTCTGTTGTGTGACTCTTTTCGAAAGGCTGGACTATATGTGCAGGAAATGGAATGGAAGATTTGAGTCTTATTTACCTTTCTTTCCCCATTTGTGATCTTTCACCATCTTCAACTCAGAGTATAGCTAGAGAATGATGAATTGCTCCATAAGAAGAATGTGATGAATTGTGAAAGTTTTTCTGTCTTGCGGTCGAATCAAGAATTGAGGAAAGCAAACGAACGATTGAGGATAGATTCAATGTATTACCATCACATGTCGTTAGTAAAAAGTTTCTTCTTTTGGTGGTATGAGATATATAGCTAGCTAGCTTGAAGATTACCATATAGGTCGTTCAAAAGCCTTTTTGTGACTCTAGATTCCATCACTCCTATAGCTAGCGATTTACCTTTCACCTTACTCTAGTTCACTATGTATCCTCACATTGAATAATAATGAAAAAATGGTCAAATTCAAAACAGTGTTTATCATAAACATCCGACTCGACGAGAAAAATATTGCATCGTCATCACTGGAAAGTTGTAGGAGTAAGAGGTGGCACTGTTGCATCGGGTGATGAGAATGTGTTGGGTTTGTGAATGAGAATGCTCCGTTCATGATAAGTAAGCAAACATGCGAGGGTCGACTATAGTAAACTCTTTCTGGATAGGTTAACAAATATTAAGTATTTTAGAGAGTTGAGTAGCTAGTACCATATCGAAGGGATCTCAAGTGTAAAACGATAATAATCTTCAAGATAACCTTATGCAAGATTTGTCATACCTAAGATCTCTCTCTGACGAGTCCATCATGTCAAGTACTTGGACTACTATAATCTTTGTTAATATGATAAAGAGGCTATTAAATTAGCAATTTTTCATAATCAATCGATTAGGAATGATTTGGGGTCATTATACATGATAGAGAGGAAGTGCTAGCTTGGTAAACATATATAATGAGGCCCATTTTTTAACCCTTAGGTAATTAGTAAGGTTTAGGGAGAACCCATTTGTTGTATGACTATTTTTCCCATCTTACTTATATCACTAAGCTTTATTAGGGACGGCTAATACGTGGGGCAAGGCGGTTTTTGGATTTATTATGAAAAGTGCAGGGAGAAAAACATAAACAAACGAATACATAAATACCATTTTATAAAGAGGAAGTTGGTGTCCTTTTTACATCCAAAAAAGGGATTTTTTGAATATATTATATAATTCATTTTGATAAGAATTTTTTTTTTTTTTATGTCAGGTACATGTTTCATTGTTGTCACTACTTGCATTCTACGTTTTGTTATAGTTGGATAGAGTACAATAGCTACAGCCGGAAGCCAATGCCGTTTTTCCTCTTCCTCCCACCAACACTAGAAAATGAACCCTAAACTATATACAAAAGAGGGGGGAAAATGTTACAGAATATAAGGTATTATAATGTTGGTGGTGGTCCTTTAGGAATGGAATATAATTGATGTTGTACGTACGTGTATTCCTATTGTCCACTAGCTCTACATATATATTATCATTTGGTACTATGATGTTTAAGATCTAATGTTTAATTAGTTGGATAGTTTAGAGGATAACAATTGATAATCATATGGAACCTTGTCGAATTATTTTAGTTGTTGCCTGTTGCAAACCTTAAGGGTTGGCCACTTTGAGTAACTTTGAGTTTAATGACAATATATGTTAGATGATGAATTTTATTTATGCAATAAATCATAATCTTTTATTCGTATATGTTTGTCGTATTTATCTCGTGTATATATCATATTATGTGTATTCGTATCTAGCCTAAATAAGTTGCACTCTCTATATCGATATATCCACATAGGAATAAGAATGCAATGTGGTTAGGTCGGGTAGGTACCTCAGTATCCATACTCATCATATGACAGGTCGAGTCTAGATCGGGTCTCGAGGCATGGGTCGGGCAAGTTAACACATGTGAGTATACATTTTAAAGGGATAAAATTAAGATATTAATATTTTCATTAAAGTTTTGACAAACCACCGTTTCTCTATAAGATGATGACACGATACATGAAGTTAAACTATTAGATAAATTGAAGTTCTTAATGTTATTAGAGGAAATAGATGAGGTAAGAAAAGCAGAATCATAAATACTTAACTATAATATTGACAAAACAAGTCGAAAATAACATCATACAAGCAAAATCATAAGTACTTACATATGATATTGACAAAAACGAGTCGAAAATAAATTATATGTGTGGCCAAAAAAGAGAACTCATTACCGGTCATCGTGCTCACTAAGGTAACTCGTCAATCTCACAAAAAATTGAGACAAATTGAATAGACCGTGTCAATAGATCAAAATTGTCATCCCAATAAAATATTAAATATTGAGAAAAGCACAAATAAAAGTGTTACTTATATTTATATAGTAAACCCTATATTTATATTATTAAATGGATACGGAAGTGTGTACTTGAGCCCAACCAAACAAGCCATGGTGTGAACAAGACAGCTCTTTCTAGAAAATAAAAATAGCCGCATATATATTATATATCATATTTCTGCGACCATAATAATTATCATCATGGTGAATTATCCCCATGTAATATATTTTTCTGGAATTTCATTAAATTTCCCGACATTTTTATTATTTGGACCCTTGAAATCTTCAGAACTATTATTTGTTCTTATTTGAGAGACATCATAATGCAATTTTCTCTTCTTTATTTAAGTAGCCACCCAACTATTCTGCACCGCCTACAAACATATATCTACAGTTCCTTGGGTTCACATTTTGTCTCTATATATACACAGCTGATTTTCTCATATGATTCAAATGCGATCTGCCATGGCCTATTATACGAAATGTTGATGATCTCCTCATCTATGTTTCAAGCCGAGAGAAAGAAAATGTCCCGTCACAATAATGAATGATCCTAGCTAGTGGGGGTTTGGAATAAGTATAATTGTGTTGGAATCGAGAGTTATCGTGATTTTTTATTCGAGTTTTGTTATCGACATGGAGAAGCAGGATGGTTTTAACTCTACAATGTAACGCTATGTCGATAACGGTATATGACATGTTTAGAGACTATATAGGGTACAGAATGTAGAGAAAGAACGTGTTCGTAGCGTACGTATGTAATTGAGGAAGGAGAGAAAGTCCTTTACTAGAAAACTTTAAGTATGCCTAGATTTTGGAGTTTTCATCATGAATATGATCTTGATGTCAAGCATCATCTTTCAATCATTTCTGATATTCGAATAAAGCAGACTTTTGTTACATATGGATCAAACTAATTAATGTTTATAAATAGACTGACGAATATTGCTAACGAACAAATTAACATGCTAATGTTCACAAATAGTCACATGAAGTTTACAAATGAGTTTGCTAAACCCTACCGATGTGTATCTGTTAATATAATCTAGCAACCATCAGAACATCTAACAAAATCTGCCATTAATATTAACAGGAGCGAACTCTCGAATGTCTGAAAACTCGCTACCATGCACACCACAACTCCTCCGGTTATAGTTCGAACCACAACAACGTACATCTGACGAAAACCTTTTTTTTTTTTGGACGAAAAAAACGGACACAATCCCCACTATACCACGAATACCGCATTGAGTTTTAAAAAACCCCTAAATTTCACTTACACTTCTTATCTCCATCCATTGAATCAATGGTTTCTTTAATTTAAGGGACGATTGGATGCTCACTTGGCCATATCCCATATGACACCTCGTTGTCACCACCTCTCTTCTTATCTGCTCCACAAATATGAGGCACAACCTCATCATTAGCCATGCACAAACACTGAAAACTGCACACTTGCTGTAGCTCTCTTTGTTTTTATACCAAAGCTATAGATTATAAACCCGATTCCACTTGCGGCCGCTCCACCATTGTCGACCTTAATGAACTCACCTCCCCTTCTCTTCGAATAATGATGAAATATTGATTAGTTGCAGGGTTACGTTAATGGTGTGTTGTTGTTGTCAGTGTCAAGGGCGGTTATTGGTGTTGCCTCAACTGTGGGAGGACGGTTGCCACTTCCACATTACCTTCTTTGAAGTGACTTCTACATAAGCATATTGGATTATCAACAAATTAACCGTGTTTTTTAAACCATACCGTATCGGCAGCCCGGTCGGAAAAAATCTCCTATCGGAATCTAAATCGGTAGCCTGTTTTAGCGGTATGCATGCAACGGTAGAACCCCAACCACGATTTCAGCACAAAATGTCTTAATTATCACTGGATTTTCCGATACAAACTTCAGTACAGTTTTTGCTATCCTTGCAAATTAAACGATTTGGCATTATTCAACATAATTTATATTTATTTGTAATTTATCCCATCTTTTTCTGAATCTTCTATTTAAGAAAATTTTAATTTTTTTTTATCAATAAATAGTATCTACATTATAAGCTAGAAGTTCTATGTGATCCGAACTGACAACGCCTTAAAATTATTGTTCTGCCACTTATACAACTGGACTAATAGTCCGTCCCTGACTAAATAAGGCATGGGTTACGGACCAAAACTCAGAGCTATAAAATCTACAAACCTCGTGTCTTATCACTCCTTATATGATCGTATCGTGACCTTATCATGATTTGCATCAAAGAGTGGTAAGACATGGAATTTTGCAGTTCTGAATTTTGTATCCTATCCGTTCTCATTAAATGATCAAATGAAGAACAAAAGAAGTTTAATTTTCACCCTAATATTTTTGCTTGCATCCTACCATATTGATCACTTAGCATTTTTTATCAGAAGTATAATATACAGGAGGAGAAATTAAAGAGATGCTTTCACACAATATTTCTATTTAAGTCATTTCAGTTCATACACAAGTCAATGATGGAACAAGCTAGCTAGCTAGGACCTTTATTTGTAATTCCAAGTCCTACTTCTACCTATTTATGATCCATCTATATCGAACTATATTTGTTAGTGGCCAAAATAGTTTGCTGCTGGAGAGTTATTGACTTTTCATGTACATTTTGTTGTCCATTTTTGTCTCCCATTTCCATGTACAATTCTGTTTCCACTCAGCCACCCTAAATACCTAATCCTATTGTTCATGTTGGTATCACAAAGATATGTGAAAGCTATTAAGAGGTCTATAATTCATCCAAGACCGCGATTAGTGAACTTGTAACCCAACAAAACCACTGATAATCGAACGATTTAGTTGTGGTGTGTGTGAGTCTCGTCAATTACTATCCCTTCCCTTTAATTAGATGCAGTTTTTTTTTATGCCTTTCTATACTTATTGACGAAAAAGAAGTCAAGAAATCACTTCTTTGACGGTATAAGCTTCATAACTTTCCTCGACTTAGTACAACTAATTAGACAGGCATTATCGTGAACATGGTGGAATTATATCATCATATTGAACAAATTTTGGTAACTTAAATCGTGAAAAGGATTAGTCTTTGATCAATCCAACCCATGGTTAAACTCAGTCATACATAAGCCAATCAAGTATCCATCAAAAGCAAAAGGAGACAATTATATTTAAACCAAACCACCAATTAGTTAGTAACCCAAAAACGAAATGATGATAATGAAAATTAAAATCTCTGTGGGCTAGCTAGCTAACAATGATGATCGAATATCATTATGCAGCCTCTAATTGGCCATTCTTCAACCTTAATCCTTCCACTAAACTTTTGGTAGATAAGTTTAAGTACACTAATGACGTCTAGAATCCTAAGATGGGAGAACAAAACAAAAAACAGTACTGTGAGTGACAAGGGAAGAAAGTGGAAAGGGAATTTATAATTAATTTATTGGCAAGTGTGGGGTTGCTTCAATTGAAAAGGAAACAACAAATTAAATAAATAAAGTGAAGATTAAGTAAGTGGGAGTTGCATAGCTTAGATCATAGATTTATGGGCGGTTAGTAGGGACTCTCATAAGAGATTCTTTTCTTAGAAACTATTTTAAGTTAGTCATGAACATTGCAAAAGTTTACATATAACTTAAAATTAGTGTTTGTGAAACCATATCGTACCAACTAAGTTGTACCGACGGTTTGATCGTAAGAATACTTTACTAATAGGTGTTTTTTAGTAGCACGTAACGGTTGAATCACGACATATATAGTTAGTAAATACTCCATTTAATGCACATATGTGTATTTCATCCGTTTAAAACTTTTGTATCCGTATTATTGTCAAGTCATTTCATTTTTCCTGTTCATTTGATGGATCCCGTACTAAACAGATATAAAACTCTTATAACGAGTTTAATATCCGTATGTAATAAATTAAATTGCCAACTGAAATATTATTTATATATTGATTTAATTTTAAAATAATGAATTTCATCTATTTATAACTATTGACGTACTATTAAACGTACCATTTGGTTAGATATGAAGTGAAATACCCGTACATATTTTATATGTAACTTACCCGTATCATATTTTACTAACTATGAACCACGATTTTAGTACAAAATACCTCATTGCTAGCTTTCTCGATAAAAGTTTCTGTTCAATTTCGCAATCCTTACTCAAAACAAGTATGAAGTCAACAAAAAAAAAAGTTATGAGACTGGTTGTGTATTGGATCTCTCTCAGTGTGTTGCCCAAACATAATACATTGCGAGACTGAATACAAGATGATAAATGTCAGGTCGAAGAAATACGATCAATAAGGCAGTCACATGTAATTGTTTAAAAAAAATTATGATGACGAGTATATGTGTTTTCTACAAAAGAAATGTGAATGTGTAGGGTTTTACCAATAGGTTGGTCATGTTCTCCTCTTTAACTAGATGTCTCATTTGTTCACGTCGTTCGCTATCCTTTGAAGTTCTTGAAAAGGTCCTTGTAAAAGTTGTTACATCTTCCTTTGTCGTCTTGTGGGCCGCCAAGCCCGTGAATCTAACATTGATTGTTTGTCATGCCCTGAACATTTTAGCACAAATTGATCATACATGAGAATCAAGATATCGACAGTGCGCTTTCAGGCATCTTCTAGATAGCCGTCCAAATACTCAAAACTGCTGCGATTAAGAACATCGCATGGAGGTTGAACGATATGATCAAGAGTGGCTATGTAGTGTTCCTTGACGCCTCCATCGAATGTCCATTAGCCAATTGAACTAATTTATTTGCTTGTTCTTGTTGGTCTTTCGTATCATTAGTCCTAGAGTCTCCTAGGGGCATAATTTGGATCAACCTGCGTCCCAATTGTTTTTAAATAATATTAAAAGACAAAATATTTCCATGATTGTGTTTGCTAAAAATTTCAAACTGGTTAATCATCGTCGTCATCATAGGATATCTCCGACATATCTACTTGCCGCAAAACTTTCCACTGAATTTCATAAAATACAATTTTGGCTACTAATTGTCATCTATTTATTTAATTATGATTAATATTGATCGTTCTCATGGAACAGTAATGATGGTATAGATCTATCGCAATCTTACGCTCTTCTTTTTTCCGTTGAAAAAATTGACAGACTTTCAAATCTTGGTCATTGCAATGTTAACGAGTTGAGTTCAATTAATGTTTATTTTTAAGTTTATTATAATATACATGGGTTATGGGGATTGGTGTTTTTTACAACTTGAATGGTGAAAATGGATATGATTATGAACATATGTGAGAAAGGAAAATTAGGTTTAGGGTTTTTTTCTGGTGAAGGGATTTCATCGAGTGACTTTTTTGAGAAACTCATCGAGAATTCAAAGTAACGACTTAAAATAGGTAGTAAACTATAATTTTCCAGTCATTCATTTCTCGAATCAACCAATCCGTTTAAATTTGGATTATATGAATAGAATTTAGATGAATTGAATTAGATGGATATTTTAATGAATGTGTTGAACTACATTGGTATATTGGATTCAAATTACCACATCTAATCACAATATAATTCCTTTGATCAGAACAGAGTGCATAATGTTGGATAATTTAAATTTTGGATGAAATGAACCAAAAGAGGTGTCCTTTCCAAAATTAATTTTGCCCAGTTAGAGTGAGCTACAATCACTTAAGGGGTCGTTTGGATTAGAGATTTTGATAACGAGGGATTTTAATTAAAATCTCTCGTTTAAAATACCTGGAAATTTGTATGTCGGATTTGATCAAAATAACTCGTTTGGATTGAAACGCAGAATTTTAACCTTAAAACTCAATTTACAATATTGTCCTTTGTCTTCTTCGTATGTTCGTTGTTCATATTCTACCTCATTCACTCAATCAAACAAATTACAGACTAGAGCAATGGTTCCTTCTTCTACACCTACTATTCGCAGCAATCATCTGTTCTTCCCCTACTTATACAATAACTAATCACAACAAAGGCTGCTTTTCTTTTATGCTTCCATCACAAACTCAAAATCTCATAACTGTGTGCAGATTAAAGAAAGAAGATAAAAGCCCTAGAATCAAAGATAAATAAAAACCCCAAAATCACAAACCCAAAATCTCACTCCCTTCCAATTCCAACCGATTGGGTTTGCAGAACAAAGAAAGAATTGCTAGTCAATTGGAACCCAAATTGGGTGATTCCCTCTTCTCTCTCCCATCTGATCCCCTTCCCGTCCCCAATAATCCATCTGAACCTGCAAATTTCCCAACTTCTTCTCGATTCTTAACCATGCATATGCGAACAACATATTGGAGTCGGCGTGGCAGGTGTCTCCGGCGCGACCAGTGAACCCAGAACCAAGGGAGAGCTTCTCTGCCATAGAGAAGTTGTCGATGGGTTGTTATTAGGGTTCATGTACGGCGGTGAAGGCGACCGGGGAGGAAACGATTAAGTGTAATAGATTGAATCCAGATTCCATATATGCCGCCGAGGAGGATGGCAGAGTCGACTGGGGAGTCAACGGCAAAGGACGATGGGGGAAGGTTGACAATTGTGGCTATGGTTGGGGAAAGCTGGAAGCTGCTCCGGGATGCTCTGTGTCTGCGACAATAGAGTGGTTTGAGGACGAAGGTTGGCGGAGAAGAAGGGTCGAACAAGGGTAGGTTTTGGAATAAATGAAAGTAGAACGAGAGATTTAGAAATAGCTTATAGTGATCCGTTATTTCAAAAACCCACGATTGAGGGTTTTTAAATTTCTTAATTCTAAAATCTCTCATTATTTCCAAACGCAGAATTGTTTTAAAATCCTGCATAACGAGGGATTGTGCTAAAATCCTTATGAAATCCCTCATTAAATTCTCTAATCCAAACGACCCCTAAAAAGCATCACACTTCCTTGTTGTGAGTAGGGGTGCGAAACGGTTTGATCCGTCCAGAATTGTACTAGATCAAATTGACGGTTGGACTAGATCATACCAAATTGGATATCATGTAATTTGATTCTTGACCCCATAAATTTTATAAATAGTAAAAAGTATACCGAATTGACATTTTCAACCGGACTAAACCGAACTAAACTCAATATTGATTCAATCAATTATTCTATTAGTCCTAACAGTGCAATTGGGAACTCGAACCAGAATGTTTGGGCCGAACAAAGACGTTTGAATTTGTAAAGTATTGGGCTTCGTGGTTATATCGTGACGAGCTGCATGTATCAATTATTCAATTTTCTCAACGAAAAGTTTGTTTGGACTTTCGAGCATGACCCGCCTCTTATTGGGCCCTTCAACTAGAAACGATGCATCTTTAGTTGCAACTTGCAAATGTTCTTACTTCTTACTTTTTTTAATTTAATTTGGTTGAGTTATATACAAAACTTACATATATAATATAAATGAGCACAATTTGACAAACTATACTCATATTCATTTGGTTATGGGTTGGATACTTGGATTACAATCCCACCTCCACATATTTGAATTTGTACACATTCACTCGTATTAAAGTTAAAGCTTGGTCCCTAAACTTAATGAATTTTGCAATTCATAGATAAATAAATTATAAAAGTAAAATATCGACTCGTAAAGGCCATCCACTAATAACAAATCGTCAAACCAACCATTTGCGGTACCGATAGCATGCAATTAATAGATAAACCTTACCCATTTCATTGCAACATTTTTTTCTCTTTTTTTGTTTAGGGAGCATAGCAGAGCAGAGCAACCACAAACCACAAAATTTATTAGTATTAACAGTTATTGATTAACCGAACCCGAAACACCCATACTTTCAGCAGCTACGGGAGTCGGGAAGAGCTACACCAAAAACCTTGGGATTACTATAGTTTGGTAAATGAGAAATACAAAATCACCTTATTGAGCATTAACAAATTGTTGATATTTGTGATTAAATAGATAAGTACAGCATATCTTGAAGATTTACAATGCCTTATTTTTCATTATCATTTACTATCTGTAACATATCACCAGGCCAAGGTTTGCCCAGTTATCTGATGATGAGATGAAATGATAAAAACCCTCCTCACAATCAAGTTTGTTTATCACTATCTTATTGAAAGCTTAAAAATTCAAGTCAACAATTAACCATTGCAGCCCATAGGTAAACACCTCCATCCTGCTGCCCATTTCTTGCCAGTAGTGACCACTCTCCTCCGTCTGGTCCCCTTCTGCATGAAAAATAACCACGATACCCCAACAAAAAAAAATCATATTCCAGAAAACTGACACACCCTTCAATCATAACTCCCAGAAACTCCAGTTGGTTGATTTACCTCGGTTGTGGAGAGATTTGGCGCCATTTTTGGTTCCTGCTTCAAAATCAGATGCTTATGATCATCATCTCCAGATTCAGCTTCTGTGACCATGAAAGAGCTTGACCTGGATGTACTGTTGTTGCCTACTCCCATCTCCAGGCTCAACTGAATAATTTCACACCCAATGAAAATGAACCAAATTCAACAAAGTTCTTATCAAAGCTTCTCATACCATGATTAATCACCCTTTTGATCACATATACACAATGATCATAGATTGATTGAGAATCAAGAGGAGTTCTTTATACCTGCAAGATGCGGTTTTCGAGGAATTCGAGCCTCTCCACCAGGCTGCCTTTCTGTTTAACTAGCTCGAGGGCGGCTGATAAACTCATGCACTGATGATCCTCCATCACCTTCACAGCAGCTGCTTCAGTTTTGGGCTTTTCCAGCACCAAGTACTTATCTTCCAGAAACTGCAGCTGCAAGTAAAAATAAACACGCACAGACACGCCAAAATTAACCATCTTTCTTTCTTTTCCACGATGGCATCAACAGATAAATTATCAGGGTAGTTACCAGTCGACCAAGGCGATCCAATCTGGGCAGAACTGGAGTTACAGTTGGAATCATCACCTGATTCTCTTGACCTGTGTGTCTATGCAGATTACAGAAGATGGGAAATGGAGAAGGAGGGGAAGAAGGGAGAAAGGAGAAAGAGAAGGATCTTCTAGATATGCAGAGGCTTTCAATGAGGATATAACTACCTTCCCATACTGCCTTTGTCTCTATTCATTCACTTGTCTATTTCTCTGTCCTGAGATATGCATATGATATTGCTGGTAGTGTGATTCTGAATGGCTTCTTTCCCTGCACGTTGTTACTGGCTTTTTCCTTTCTATTATTTATTTTCTCGTTGGTCAAACCGTCAAAGAAGTATATATTTATTATGAGTGGCTGGGCAACAACTTCCCAATATGACCGACTGACAAAATTGTCAAGGTAATACTTTACTGTATATGTTCTACTGCGTGTTCTTCCTTGGAAGATGAGGGAATCTGTTGAGCCACGTGCTCTGCTTAGACTGCCCGCAAGGTGTAATATAGTCCTAAGAAAGGATGACTGGACATAAGCCATGGAAATGCTCAATCTTTAAAGCTCAAATACCTTCTATACTAAGCATAGTAATAGGATATGTATGGACTTTCTGATTTGATCATAGACCAAGAGTTCCAGTCAATAATTGATAACTACATACCGCGAGGAGCATCTGACATCTGTAAACTCCACATCTGGTGACTGTTCCTTTTCATCTTATCTTCATCCATCTGTAGAAATCCCAAAACAGCAGTAAAAAAAAAAATATGATCCAAAGGAAAATGCATATTCATTATGAGTAAGAATCCAGCTCGCCGTATTAAGAGTAAGAGACACCTGAGGTACTGTAAATAGAGAAAACTAACACGTACATGGAAGAAGTGAATTTTCACTTCGTACCTTCTTTGGACTTACCTTTATGTGTAGTCTCAAGTTCAAGTCTAATTCAGCTAGGACAACTATGATAATAAGAATATACAGAGCACAATACATCAGACGAAAGATTAAAACTTTTTCCACAGATTATCCCAGTAAAGCCATAAGTCAATCTAGGATAGAGTAACTTGCAGCTTAATAGTCCATAGGGCTTAGATTTTAACTCCCCTGATGTTTCTGACAACAAAACTGTCAGATAGCAGTGAAAGAAATGAAGTAATTACTACTCAAGACCCATCAAAATCACTAGTACTGAAGTACAGTAAGTGTAGTACGGAATCCATCCAAACAATGAAAGCCAGAAACAAAAACACTCGATGAGCATAGCAACAATGAATCCATTAGAAGCCAGCAATACACATTACTTGTTCTTTTGCTTACTCCTTTCAATCTTTCAACATGAAAAAATCTTAGCTCTCAATGTATATATGCGCCAACCTTTCTAGCACAGCTTGTAAAACCAGAAACCAAACTGCTCCATTTTCCACCATATCGGACTCCAGAAGAAGCCATGAGCCATCTATTAACAACACAGTATCCCAAGTACAACAATCACAGCACAGTAGCAAAAGGAGTTCAGGGGGCTTGCACTCCCAAAGGGTCAACAAGACCTTCAAGCACAATGAGCTGATCCAACAACGCGAGCTTCTCGTACTCGAGAGTGTTTACCTCGCCTTCAACCTCAGTCAACTCGGTTCCCAATGCAAAGCTTTCCTCTTCCAACAGCAAGTACTTCCTCCTCAATGCCCTGTAATCATTCCCCGAACCAGAAGATTCCGGCAAGGAATCGGAGTTCGATCTCTCCGTCTGCTGAAACATGGTAGTAGGAGTGTACTCATTCGTTGCCAAATTCTTGCTAGACAACTTCTGAGAAGTTTTTAGAGGCAAAGGAACTCCCGCAGCCTGCCCATGTTGAATCTCTCGTACATCATTCCCTTTCAGCTGAATCACTGAAGCTCTGGAAGTTGATGGGGCTTTCTTCTTACGTGGTTTACCGTTGGAAATTTCACCAGAAAGTGGCAATCTTGGATCTTGCATCTTTTCCACCCAAGTGCTGCAATTATCAGAAACATTAACTAGTGAGAATTATATTTAAGACCAGATCATAACCTATAAATCTATTGTAATGGAAGAGCTAGAAACCCTAAGTAGCTCGATTTGGAACTAAGGCCACTAATCAAACCATCATTATCTGCATTCATAGGCAAACTTTTCCCCAAACCAATTTCGACCTAAAATCTCAGGAATTCTAAGCAATCAGAGAAACAAACAGCTCAATTCATTCACAAGGTTGCCTTTGATGCGATCGAGGAGTCGGAATTCCCTAGGAACGCCATGATCGTGCGACAAAAGGCACAAGAGAATAGCAGTGATAGAGGAAAGAAGACGGGAACATCAGGGGATAGAGTGAGAAAAGAGAGGCTTTCGGATGACGGGAAGGCAGCAGCGTTTACCTTGTTAAGAGATCGGATTTCGCAAGAGCGAACTGTTCGCCGGGGAAACCCAGAAATCCAGGACAGCCGCCTTCGCCGGAGTAGCGACGGTAGAGACCGGAGATATTTGGGAAAGCTAGGAGAGCCGCAGAAGGAAGAAAGGTTTTGATCGATAGAGAGAAAGTGACGTCGTTTGGTCGCCGCACTTGAGTATGGTAATTTACTAGAATGGTCACTTAAGTTTGAACATGTAACAAATTCTCACAAATACTAACATGTATCACTTAAGTAGTTAAAGTATCAAAATGTCTTAAAACGGTTAAACCCTAGTCTGAAAAAAAAAACACAAATCCAAACCTAACCCTTTAACCTAATTGACTTAGTAATCCATAATGACTAAAGGAACAATGCAAGCTTGTCCATCTTAGAAATTATGTATTTTCAACATTAGCATCAATAATGTATGACTACCAGATGACGTACCAACTTCTTGAAATACTCATTATTAGATTATTATCTTAATGAACAAAATGTCCAACCCCCTAGAAGTAATGCTTAGTTTCATGTCTAATATCGATGTTTTTTTGTTGTTAGAAACATGATGTAAGAAGGCACGTCATTGACCATCATCATTACCCAACTTGGGTTCAGAGTTTCCAAATGCACCATCTATCAACTAATAGGCTAAATTGCAGTCTAGCATACTTAATAAAATGTGAACTTAGTCTAATCCAATCCACTTATCTAAGAGCACAAGATATGTTGTTATGTTGTTATGAAGTTACCATCATAAAAAAAAGTATCGGACAGACAGCACACTCATCCAGTGAAATTGAACCATCTCGCGAGTAGTGACGACATATAGATGTAATTACCCCATCGACTCGCTTAATCATCATCAGCTGGAGCGCCATCTCATAATCCTTAATTACTCCTTATATAAAACTACCAGTTTTGAACCCCGACTCCCAAGCGAACTTCAAAATCACGTAGGTAGGATTATGATCGACTCTATACTCTACTAGCTTATAACCCGGCCCTTTGGCCGGAATACTCATATTTGATTATTTTTATATTACTTTTAAGTCTATTAACCCATTTAATCTTATTGATAATCATGCGATCGAGATGATACATAAAGAAATAATATATAGGTCGAACATTCGGAGAAATATCATAATTATTTAAGAATATAAAATATAAAAATGTATCATTGACCCCATTTTCATAATGCTAATTAAGTCCCTGTTAAAATGCTATTGGTTAGTTTTTTTTACAGTCAAGAAATATAGAGTATAAAAGCTCA
The DNA here is from genome assembly GCA_964030455.1 of Linum trigynum. NCBI lineage: Eukaryota > Viridiplantae > Streptophyta > Magnoliopsida > Malpighiales > Linaceae > Linum > Linum trigynum. The sequence continues at coordinate 34,422,731 of OZ034814.1, read as the reverse complement.
CTGAAATTCTCACACACCCCATAGATAGTTTGAAACTAAATCTTAAACCTCACAATCCTATATAAAGGGTTCAATGCTCTCCTTTTAGAAACAATATGTCACTAATCAAAAAGAAATGGAGAGTTGTTGATTCAAGCCATCTATATACTAAAAACTCAGCTAAGAGGGGACCATCACAACTTGAGAGCAAACGAAAAAAATCAGGGTTATCTCCAATATGCGAATAGACTCGATCAAAGTAATAAGGCGCAGAATTAGACACTCCTTATCTATTAGTTCCAGTAGGTTGAATAAAGAAGCGACTTATTTCAAACAATCAATCAATGATTCCTCGTTTTAAGATAGAAATAGGTTGTGACAGTTGCAAAAACCATAAACCTAAAGATCCAATAGCCACCACTCTCCGTTGTACAACCAAATTTCTATCTCAAGAGGCATATATTCAACCAAAAATTCAATTTCTAATCCTCCTTCTACAACTTCAGTTATTGATGAACTCCATTTTATTCGCCATGAATTGATATCGGAGTTGAAATCTTCTACTCGCCCAGCTTAAAATCCCAACAATAAAACCGTAGTGCCAAGAGATATCTGAAGATTGATTTTCAATGACAGTCTTGTACTGGGAAGTGAAAGGCGCAAACTATTGCACGATGGATGAAATTTCGGAGGAAGTTAGAAAGAGAAAAGAACAAAGATAAAAACACAAAAAATTTAAATTTAAATTGAAAAATGCAAGGATACAACACGTAGTTACATAATTAGTTTCTTCCATGTTAGCCAATTACCCATTTACCTTTAGCAAAAATTAAGGAGAGAGCGAGAATTTAAAATTGAGAAATCTCTACTATGAAAATAAAAGTATCAAGCTCGATAAAAATACATACGGTAGACTTGTTGAGCTTGCTAATTATGATTAAAAAGTCCTCTGATTTTCAGAGATTAACTTTGTCTATTTTTTGTATAAAAAAGGATGCAATAAATTTGTTTAGTTGTAACTCGTTGTTATTGTTATCTTTGTTTGAAGAGACCCAGGTTCAAATCTTGATATTGCTATTTTTATATGAAATAAATAATAAATGTGTAAAAACAAAAATGACCTTCCTATTTTTACTCTCGTTACAGGAAATTTGAAATGGAGAAAAGTACACAAAACTCTACCATATATTAATGGAGGATTCTATTCACAGTTCTATCTCCGACATTTGACCTTGAACGTTTCAACGAATTGGTTGCTCTCCTTCTCCCCTTGATTGTACCACACTACATATGTCAAGGCCTGGAGGTTAATGAAAGACCAACCTAGCAGCACAGCTATTAATCAAAACCCTCTAATTAGAATCACCCAAATGGATCAAGCAAGTTATTCTTTCTATGTCGCCGACTGTTCATCGTTGCTATCAGCCATTAACGTAATTTTCAGAATTGTGTATGTACGTTTTGGGCCGGCCGGCCCAGGGCCGGCAGCAGGAGGATCGGTGACGAAAGCGAAGAATGATGGATGGATGGATGAATGATGATGATGATGGTAACCTTGGAAAGCAACGTTTGATGCTGTGATAGTGAAATCAAAACGCTCAATTCCACATATGGAACAGCGCTCGACGACGAAACTGGATCATTTTCGTGCTGTTTTGTCTCGAAGCGCTGTGTGTTCAGTGTTTTTGGGGATTCTGGTTCGTCCTTTGGAAGTTCCAAATACCGATAATAGAAGAGAAAATTTATACGTACGTGGTAAGCATCCAATGGGAATTAATGACAATATATGGAGCAAAATGAAGTTTGGTGTCCAAGATATGCTCATATTTGTCATGTGTTGTGTGGTCATATTGTTGATGTGACTTGAATCGGACTATCAGCCGCTACGACTGGTAATCGGGGGTCACGCTGTTATTTGGGTTCGGGTGTTATTTGAGTTCGGGTTCTGTGTCTGGTCTGTAACCGTTTCCTTTATCAGATTGGATTAGGTTTAGACCCACATGGAGAAGTACTATAAATACTTCTCGTACTCCTCTGTAATCTGTAATCTCCTCAATATATAGTGAAACTGGCTCTCTCTCGCCCGTGGACGTAGCTAACACACATCGTGTTAGTGAACCACGTAAATCGTGTGTCTGTGTTTTTCGATTCTCGCTTCCGTATTCTCGCTTTATCGATTCCGGCGATTTCTCGATCCGTAACAGCGCGTTTATAACACATACGAACATACGATGAATCGAGAAGTTTGGATTGGTTTTCGTTGGTCTAAGGGAGTGTCATTTCATTTGGGTTTGCTTAATTATTTTCATTGAGTCATTTGTTTTAAACTTGGCTAATTTGTGTTGTTAGCTTCACTAAGTAGCTTAGCTCGATTGGGCCGGGGGGTTAATTTTGGGGAGTTTCGGCCGAGGCAAGACTGTAGGAGTAGTGGGAGCGATAAGGAGTTAATTTCGTTGCATTCAGGAAGGCCTGCGTAAAAAGATCAGGTAATTTAGAATTTCGAGGTGATGTATTTTGTAGTTTTTGTGCATAAAAAAACAGTTATATCGCTTGTGAGTTTCGAGCAAGCGATTAATTTTTTTTTTATGTTCATCAACATTAACAAATTCACTGGTAGTTCAAAGTATCGGGGAAGCGAGGATTTGCACAGTCAATGCCTTCTATTATATAACATTTTATCTCATGTACATACGTTAGTATGATGCTGCAAAATACAGCTACATGATTGATTTTGGTTCCACGAAACTTACAAATGGAGCATTGTGCAATAGAAAATAAGAAGCTAATTAAGGAGACAAATAACCATTGAGTCAACTATTGTTAATTCCCTTACAAGCAAGAATATGCCATTTGGAACAAGTTCCTTTTTTCTCCCTTCCGTTGGATGTGAATTTATTGATTTATAGACGACAATTGATAGATTTGACACCGAGATTAATCGATATAAAAAAAGGTTAGTTGCAAAAACTTTAAGAGGTAAAATTGAGTGAAAGGATATGAAATGGTAATTCACATTGGAGCTTGGGAATGAGTATTTAGTATTTACATCAAGAATAAGGTGAACAATGTTTGTGTAATTTAACGTAGATTTGATAGGTCATAATGTTATATTATGTCATTTTCTTATATTTTAACCCTTCATTCATTGACATTTATCTGCAGAAAATCACAACCAGTTGTGTATATGTATACTTATAAGCAACGTGTATGTTGTGTGATGTTTTTTTTTTTCCCATAGTGACTTGCTATAAAAAATCGGCTTTATAACATTAACGTGGTAGAACAATTCGCTTGTTTCTCGACACTGGACATCTCTTTACATCATCAAGTATCCACTCATCTATTGGTACCCATAAACTTGTACCTAAACTGATCCAAACGAAGTTGACGAAAGCTCACCATATGTAAATTCTTTTTTAACGCAATTACATAACATTGCCCATTAGCACGAATGCACGGCAACGAGTTATAGTGAGCAAGAGCTGGAAGTACACAAACTACAATAACCTGTCGGGGGATTGAATCTGGATATTAAACGAGGGAGTTGATAGCTTATACACTTACCACTTTTCAGTAATACATTCATCATATTCATATATTTACATTTTACCGTCTAAAATCGAATATATGAATTGCACACGTAACTCTCCCACTCAAACTAATTAAGCATGTAAAGGGACTAAGAATAAGATTATTCCAATCCATGGATGGTAGTTAACATTCCAATTGTCACTTCCCAATTCCCATCCTTTAGCAATTTTTATATTACAATTTTGTTTGGCATAAAGAATATTTAATTTGTAAAAAATTAGTACTCCTAAAATTGACTAATGGATATAACAGTTCCGCAAAGTCCAAAAAAAGACATGGGCCTCCGTGCTATCCGACTAGCGGGGTCGCAACAGGCCCAAATGCCAAATCTTCGCAAATACGTCTTGCGGGTCCTACCTACTTCTTCTTTTTTAAATAATTATTATTTTCCCCCAAGATTTTCTTCCTGGAAGTAAAAAAAAAAAAAAAAAGCGCCTCTCAACAACAACATCAATAATTTCAAAATAATTACAGCACTAATTGAACAATAAACAAACTTTTTTTCTCTCCCACCTCAAAATTCGATTGATCTCCCTTTCAGCCTCTCATAATTTTCCGTTTGTTTCCCACGAAAATCCCAGAAGAAAACACTGTTACATTTTCCTAATCCAGCTTATGGAGTCAGAGAAACAGAAAGGGAGGGAAAATTTATTTAATTTTTTTTTCTTCGTTTGATACAATGGGTGCGTGAAAGTAGCGGACAAAGCCACAAAAGGTTTCTCGTCTTCTTGTTCCTTCAAATTTTCACAATTTATCGCGTCTCTCGCAAATTTGTGCTGCCAAAAGAGGGGATTTTTGGGAAGAGCTCTCTCTCTTCTTTTCTAAATCTTCCCCCCGCTCTTTTCCACTTCTTCTCCTTCTTCGAGTTCGGCATTTATGGCGTTCCCGTGACTCTTGCCGTCGTACAGCAGCTAGCAGCACCCCCCTAAGTTAAACGCCATTGTCCGTCGCTGTCAAGCTGCTGTGGAGTTATCGCTCGGTTTCCTACAGTTTCGCTTTTTTGCTTTGGCTCTGGATCAGAGTTTTTTCCTCTCACTACGTCACTTGCTGAAGAGGTAGGTTTGGAATAGCTGCGGAAATCTAATACTTCTTCCGTTTTGTGTTCTCCATCTGCATTTATGGTTTTCGATCTGCTTACGGATCTATAGATCTCCATTTCCCAGCTGGTTCGGCTTCAATGTCCGACCGGCTGTGTTGTTGCGTGAAAAAAGCTCCGTTCTGGGCTTTCTCCCTGTCTCATTTCTCTGACTGATTCGCCCTGTGAGCGGGTGATCTGGTCAATTTTTTAGTTGGCTCAGCTACCATTGTCGATGTAGCTCTCAGATTCCCCAACGTGGGTTCCCTTTCATTTCTATGTATAGATTGACTTTTAGGGGGTAGATAGATGTTTGGTGCGAGCTTATTGAGTTCAGTACGTTCCCTTTGAGTGGGTTGTTCCTTTACTAAGGGGAAAGAAAGGGATTTTTTTTTTTGGCATGTGAGTATGTTGGATTGTGAGCTTCAATTGAAAGATAAACATTTTTTTTGATGAGATGAAACTGGGTTTTGCAGAAATAGAAGAAGATATGGCACAAAGTCTGCGCCGGAGTGTGTCTCCGTATGCCTCTAGCTACAGTAACGGTGGTAGTGAAGGCAACAATCATTTGCATTCTCCTATAAATTTGCCAAACGGGGATGGATACGATAGTGATGGCTCCAATATATCATCGTTGTAAGTTTGAAACCTAGCATTTCTTTTCATGCTTATTCAATTGGGTTGTCATAACTTGGTCCAATGCTTGGTTTGTTCTTGCAGTGCACCAGCAAGTCCTTTAATGGCAGTTCCAGCTGAACTAGCTGGCGCTATACCTTTGCTTGAGAGATTCCAGGTAGTTCATTTTTCACTTGATACTTAAAAAGCTGAAGGAACTTCGCCTTTGATATTAGTATTTTACATATAGTGCAATTGAACTCGAGCTTAGTTCGGCCAGCATTAGGTTATAATTGTCTGCAAGTTCTGGGTGTAGCCTATTCCATTATGGTGCATGTGGGTGGTGATAGTCCTTCTCATCTTTTTACTTATTGCATATAGGTCGAAGGGTTCTTAAAAATGATGCAGAAACAGATTCAGTCCACTGGCAGACGTGGGTTTTTCTCTAAAAAACCCGCAGGCCCTCCAGTTAAGGAAAAGTTCACATTTGAGGATATGCTATGTTTCCAGAAGGTACAACATTATCTACTCTTGTATTATTTTCTGTTTTTCATCTGTGCGCCTACCATTGAAGAGTTCCACTTGTGTTATCTCATGCAGGATCCTATCCCAACTTCTTTACTTAAAATCAACAGCGATTTGGTAGGACGAGCCACGAAGCTGTTTCAGATAATTTTGAAGTACATCGGGGTTGATTCTTCTGATCGAGCAACTCCAGCTAGCTTAGATGAGCGGATTGAGCTTGTTGGGAAATTGTACAAGCACACACTGAAGCGTGCTGAGCTCCGGGATGAACTTTTTGCTCAGATTTCTAAACAAACAAGAAATAGTCCAGACAAGTATGCTTCTATTTTTGTTGAATGTTGCTATTCTTAATGTTATGAAAGCTTTTAACTTTGAACGTTTTCTTTTGTATCCTTCTCATGTACTACTAACTCTTGAACTGAAAACCTATCCAAGCTTCCTTATTTCCTTTAAGTTAATACCAAAGGCCATATGATCTGGAGTCCTTATGATTGTCATGTTCAAGTTTCATGACTCTATTTCCTGCCTTTTAAATCAGTTCTAATTTATGCTTCACTTATTTTGATGATTCCTTTTGCAGACAGTATTTGATTAAAGCATGGGAGCTAATGTATTTATGTGCTTCCTCCATGCCTCCAAGCAAGGACATTGGTGGATATCTATCTGAGTATGTTCATGATGTAGCTTATGGTGCGAGTACCGAGGCTGATGTCCAAATCCTTGCATTGAATACATTAAATGCTTTGAAGCGCTCTGTTAAGGCCGGTCCTCGGCATACAATACCTGGCCGTGAGGAGATTGAAGCTCTTCTAACTGGCAGAAGGCTTACAACAATAGTATTCTTTTTGGATGAGACTTTTGAAGAAATCACATATGACATGGCCACAACTGTCTCTGATTCTGTTGAGGTACTTTAGACTTTAAACTTAACATAAATTTGTGTATTTCGAAAGTTTTGTTGAAAAGGCAATCACATTTATAGAATCGATGTAAAGCAGAAATAAGATATTCACGACGGCAGAACAAATTAGGAATACTTTGTTATTTTGTTTTCTTGGGATGCTGATTCGGCGCAGCGAAAGCAAAACACTTGTACGATCTTGTATGGTATGGGATGGGAAAATAACAAATATCTGGTCTGTGATTCTTGCATTGTAGTAAGAAGATTCTTATGGTTGATAACTCGTCCAATGATAGATTTGCATTGAACTCAGATTAGAGGGCTATTGAAGTGAAAAATTGCTGTCGCAGTTTCCCTCGGATAATCTAGATAAGCAGCATTTACATTGGACATGCTGACAGCGTCACTTCTGTTTTGGCGTTCTGCATTTTCCATTGCTTTTCACAACACATCTATCTTTACCAGAAGTGACTTAATATTTTAAAAATGATACTTGTTCCCGTTTTCACCTGCTTTTGCTGCACTGTAATTCTCGGATTTCGCGTAATTTTAACTATTTGGCTATTGCTTTCCTTTTCCTCAAGATTTGCCAGCTCATGCTTTCTCTGATCTTCATTTTGTTAATATTCTTCCGTTTATCCTGTAAAATATTTTCCAGGAGCTTGCTGGGATAATTAAGCTTTCTGCATATTCTAGTTTCAGTCTCTTTGAATGCCACAAGGTTGTCACAGGCTCCAAATCACCTGATCCTGGAAATGGTTTGTATCTGTTCCTTGGTGTCCTTTAGTTTTTTGGATATAGTTATTTTTCTGCTAATGGGCTGCCCCCCACCCAATGTAGAGGAGTACATTGCGTTAGATGATAACAAGTACGTTGGGGATTTGCTCGCTGAATTCAAGGCAGCCAAAGAGAGAAGTAAAGCAGAAATTTTACACTGCAAACTGATTTTCAAGAAGAAGCTATTTCGTGAGTCTGATGAAGCTGTAACAGACCTAATGTTTGTGCAGTTATCCTATGTTCAGGTGTGGTTACTTCTCCAATTCTTGACTTCTACTTCCATTCAGGAATGGAGTTTCTTCATGACGTGAAGTTCCAAGCTAACATGTGGGTTATTGTCTTTTAGTTGCAACATGACTATGTGCAAGGGAACTATCCGGTTGGAAGGGATGATGCTGCACAATTGTCTGCTTTGCAAATCTTAGTTGAGATTGGATATGTTGGTAGCCCTGAATCATGCACGTAAGTATTTGTTCATATCTTGCCTACTTAGTGCCACTTGCATAAGTTCAGGTTTTATGTCCCACCTTTTGCATTGGTTTGATGATGGTTAAATTTTACATCAATGTTAATTCACAGTGATTGGACTTCTCTCCTTGAACGATTCCTGCCAAGACAGATTGCAATTACGCGAGGAAAGCGGGAATGGGAGATGGATATTCTCTCTCGTTACCGTTCACTGGTGAGAATAAGTCTGAAGCTTTCTTTAGCTCTCTAGAGGTTCTACAATATGTTATTAGACTATAATATAGGCAATTGATTAGAATAGTAGTCTACTTTCATGTTGAGAATCGTGAAATTCTTCTTTATATGTGATCTTTGTCGTTGAGTTATTCTTGCTGTTCACTCACTCCACAGTTAAAACTATTTGGTATTTGATAACTTGGGGGGGGGGGGGGGGGGGGGGGGGGGGGTTTACCTTTTCTCTTTACTCTGCTTCCAAAAATTCAATCCACTTGCTGCATGTGTTTGGAAACTTTACATTTCTGCAGATATCAACTAGATTTTATCCTGAAAATCCGATGTGTTTGTGAGTATGAGTTGGTTTCTTGTTTCTGCTTTTGGAAGATTGGATCTGTCAGTAGGTTATTTGTTCAAAAGTTTCTATTGACAAAGTACTCCTGCCATGTAGGAAAATCTGACAAAAGATGATGCCAGACAGCAATTTTTGCGGATATTGAGGACTCTTCCTTATGGAAATTCAGTTTTCTTTAGTGTTCGCAAGATTGACGATCCCATTGGTCTTTTGCCAGGAAGGATAATTCTTGGGATCAATAAAAGAGGGGTAAGTGTTAAGTTTCATGTCATGTTGAAACCAATGTCCATCAATTCTTGTAGACAGTTGGTGCACATATCCTTAATCCTACGGCTTGGGTGGTATGTAGAGGATGGTCTAATGGATGAACTTTCGGTCCGAGTCCAAAACTAAGAAACTGGGTGGTATGTAGAGGATGGCCTAATGGATGAAATTTCGGACCGAGTCGGTTTTGGACTCGGTCCGAAAATTTCATCCATTAGGCCATCCTCTACATACCCTCAGTTTCTTAGTTTGTGAGTTCATTTGACAACACTAATCAATGAAATTATGTCCATGAAAACTATTCGACAATTGGTGCGCATATTCTAAAGATTGGAAGTTTTGGACTAGGAACGAAATTTTGTCCACCAGTCCATCTTTTAGATACCACCCAGTACATTGGCTATTATGAGCTCATTTGACAACACTAATCATTGAAATTTATGTCCATGAACACTAGTTAACAATTGGTGTGCATATCCTAGAGATGGGAAATTTTGGATGCGGACCAAAAGTTACACATCAGAATGTTCATCAGCTATGCACTTTGATTGGGATGCTAATGTGCTCTGGATGACGTAATAATCTTTTTCTACATAGGTTCACTTTTTCCGGCCAGTTCCGAAGGAGTATCTGCATTCTGCTGAGTTGAGAGACATAATGCAATTTGGCAGTAGCAACACGGCTGTTTTCTTCAAGATGAGAGTTGCTGGTGTTCTTCACATTTTTCAGTTTGAGACCAAGCAGGTTTAGTTTACTTTTGGCCCCTTCTTTCTGTGGTTCTTTGGGTTATTGCTAATCACTCATGTGATGAACTTGATCCTTCTTTTGTATAGGGAGAAGAAATCTGTGTTGCCCTTCAAACACACATAAACGATGTCATGTTACGTCGATATTCCAAAGCTCGCTCTGCTACTGGTAGCTTAATGAATGGAGATCTTTCTAATAATTCAAAACCACCTGTGAATGTTGAGATTTATGAAAAGCGTATACAGGATTTATCCAAAAGTATTGAGGAATTTCAGAGAAATACTGATCAGGTAACGTTCATAAAAATGTCTTGGTTAAGATTGTTTTGAAGAATGGTGATATTAAGACAGATTATCCAATGATCATTACAGTTAGTTCAAGAATTGCATGTCAGGCAAGAGCAAGAGCTAAAACTGCAAGATGAATTGGAGGGGTTGAGAGATTCATTGAGGTCTGAGCAGCAGAACTCAACAGCTCTCACAGTTGATCGTGATAGACTTAGATCCTTGTGTGGTGAAAAGGACAAAGCTCTGCAGGTAAACATGATAACTACAAGGTTATTATCTTCCTCTTAATGGTCGTTTTAATTTTGTTTCTTCTCTATGTAATGTCTTAGACTGCACTGTTGGACAAGAGGAACATGGAAACAAAGTTGTCCAGTCTTGGTGATCTAGCTTCAAGCAAAGCGAGTATGATTGCAAGTAATTATCAGGTAAAACTGAAAGCAGAAGTTTTGGCTCCATCTTGGTTGTTCTGGTTGGTGCAATTATTGGTTACATGGTGTAACCACTTACAACTGTTATTTATGATTCAGAAGGAATCTCTGAAGCTGCAAGAAGAACTAAAATCACAACAGGAGGAACTGCATACATTGCAAGAAAATCTAGAAAAGCTCAGAAATGAAAATATGCTTTTAGAAGAAAAGATCTCCAGGCTTGAGAAGAAGAAAATTGACGAGGTTGAAAGCTATCTAGATTCTTTAAATTGTGTTGCTTTCCTCAGTTCTATTTGCTGCAGTTGTCACTTAATAGTATTTTTCTCCACAGATTGAAGTTCGTGAAAGAAACTTTGATCAGGAAAGGAAAGCATCAAAGCTCCGTATTAATGAATTGGAAAAGAAGCTCGAAGTTGCTACCCAAGATTTGACTATTGCTAAGTCCACTTTGGCAAATAGGGAGGCAGATTACTCTGCCCTGCAGAATAATTTGAAAGAATTGGAGGACCTAAGAGAAATGAAAGAGGTATAATCCTGTGCTGGTTTTGTTGTCTTATTTCTTGAATACTTTGAAGCATTTCTTATGAAGTTCGATTTTTTCCTTTCCAGGACATCGATAGAAAGAATGAGCAGACTGCTGCTATATTGAAAATGCAAGGGGCGCAACTAGCTGAGATGGAGGCGCTTTACAAGGAAGAACAAGTGCTGCGCAAGCGGTACTTTAACATGATTGAAGGTTAGACTTTTTTTCCAAAGTTGAAAATATATTGAGAATGCAGTGTGAAGTTAGCTCTGGCCTCGAGTATGATTTTCCGGTATCAATTTTTCTAGATATGAAAGGCAAGATTAGAGTCTATTGCCGTTTAAGACCTTTAAACGAGAAAGAAATTTCTGGAAGGGAAAGACAAATCGTCTCAAGTACAGATGAGTTCACAGTTGAGCACCCATGGAAGGATGACAAGGCAAAACAACATTTGTATGATCGTGTATTTGATGGCAGTGCATCACAAGAAGATATATTTGAAGATACTAGAGTAAGATGCGTTTGAATATATTGCTAATCAACGGGGTTTTTTAAACTCAAATGTTGGCTTTTGTTAACCTCTTTTCTTGAAATTATACTGATGCAGTACCTGGTTCAATCCGCTGTTGATGGATATAATGTTTGTATTTTCGCGTATGGTCAAACCGGCTCTGGGAAGACATTTACAATATATGGGTCAGATGGAAATCCTGGACTCACATTGAGGGCAACTGCCGAAATCTTTAACATCTTGAAACGTGACAACAAGAAATTCTCATTTTCTTTGAAGGTATTTCATATCCTATGTAATGGAAGTACCTGTTACCTTAGTAGTGTTTGATGACTTAGCAAGTGGTGATGAATGTGTTGTAATCAAGACTTTCGTCCTCATATATTGATCTGTTGATGCAGGCATATATGGTCGAGCTGTATCAAGATACACTTGTTGACCTCTTACTGCCGAAAAATGCAAAGCCTTTGAAACTGGACATAAAGAAAGACTCAAAGGTGAGTTTTGGTATTTAATTCAGCTATTGTATCCATGGTTGTTATGATTCTTTCTCATTTCTAAACACGCACGTTGTCCAGGGTATGGTCTCAGTCGAAAATGCGACAGTCAAGTCAATCTCGACGTTTGAGGATCTAAAAAACATTATCCAACGAGGATCAGAGCGTCGACACACGTCTGGGACTCAAATGAACGAAGAAAGTTCTCGCTCTCATTTGATACTCTCTGTCGTGATAGAGAGCACAAACCTTCAGACGCAGTCTGTTGCAAGGGGAAAGGTAACCTTTACACACCATTTCTATCTTCTTCTCTAATCAATTTCATGGTTGATATTAACTCTCTTGCCTCAATTTCGCAGATAAGTTTTGTGGATCTTGCTGGTTCAGAACGGATCAAGAAATCAGGCTCCACTGGAAACCAACTGAAAGAAGCTCAAAGCATCAACAAATCACTCTCCGCTCTAGGGGATGTGATCAGTGCATTGTCCACTGGTGGTCAACACATCCCTTACAGAAATCACAAGCTGACTATGTTGATGAGCGACTCTCTGGGTGGTAATGCCAAGACCCTCATGTTTGTGAATGTGTCCCCTGCTGGATCGAATCTAGACGAGACATACAATTCCCTCACGTAAGTCACGATACTTATCGAGGCTCAGACATTCCCATGAAACCAGTCTAGCCCACACCTTTAGTCTAGACTCCTTACTATTTTTGCCTGTTTGAAACCCACTTGCAGGTATGCATCACGAGTACGAGCCATAGTGAACGACCCGAGCAAGAACGTTTCTTCGAAAGAGATAGCTCGGTTGAAGAAGCAGATAGCATACTGGAAAGAGCAGGCAGGCAGACGGGGAGATGAAGAGGAGTTGGAAGAGATTCAAGAGCAGAGAACTCCAGCGAAAGAGAGGCCTGACGGACGATATTCACTGTGATATCCGAAAACCCTTGTAAGGATGGGAAGTTCTCCTCACCATCTATGATCTTTTCCCTCTCTTGCTGTTCTTCCAAATTTTTTGATTGTTACTAGTCTTCTCCCCTGAAAGAAAATGATGCTATCATGGGTTGTATTGTTATTTAAATCGTCGGATTAGCAAAAGTAAGTTGAATGTAGGGTGGGCTTAGAGAACATCGTATCTAGATTGTATAGTTAGAAAACTTGGATACACTATTTTGTACATAAAGATTATGGCTTTAGACATCTAAAGAATTGACTTCTGCAGAATTTAGGATTCTGACTTTTATTCGTTGAATTCTCAATCCTCGTTGCCATGTAATGTAAGTTACCTAGAAATCCTCATTAAACAAGGATTTCCAATCTCAGCTAGTCGTTCTTATCTTTTGTATGCAATCTTAGTTTTTGTCAACGGTTTAGGAGAATCGTCAGAAGATTACAGTTTAAATTTCTATCTTCTTGCTTAGAGTTGGCTTGGAGTTCTTGTTGCTTAGAAGTCGGATTATTGGATTTCTATGAGACCATATCCTTCATGTTGTTTTTAGTCTTTGGTCACAGAAGTAGCAAATGGAATTGAGTTCTGAGTCGCGTGGTGTGTGCTTTTGCGGTGCGTTGATTAATTCGGATAATAACGATTGCAACTCATTATCTGTATTGATCATAATATTGTGCAAATTGAAATGGATTGAATCAGGAGAGCTACTGATTTAGAAAATTGAGTAGTTAAATGTTGGTGATGTTACTGAAATCACAACAAGTAATAGATCTATGTGATACATGAGAAGAATAAAATTTTCTAGAAAATGATTGTAGTTTGCCGTTGGATTGCAAGTCAGGTAGCACCAAGGTTGTCAAACCGGTTTAAGTCATTGAGTCGGTCAAGCAAGGGGTTTGAGGTTTAATGGTCAGATCGGGGTCCGGCCGGTTTGAGCCGTTTTAGACTTTTTCTAAATATATATACAAATAAAGTAGTAATTAAAAATTTAATGAGTGAAATAAAATTTCTCTTACATATATCTATTAAAAACTTATTTTAAACAAAATAAATCTACCTAACCTCCATGATCCACCTACCATTTCTCTTCCTTCGTTCATTTTCCTCTCTTCTGCCTCTCTTCTTCTCCCTGTTTAGGGGTCAGACCGGGGGGTTTTCTGGAGGCCGTTTTGAAGCCCGACTCGGGTTGAACCGGGTCCAATCGGGGGGTTCGATAGGGGTTTAACAACCTTGGGTAGCACTACAAGAAAATTTATTGTCTAAAAATGGCGAGGTAAATATCATTGAACCTAAATCCAAAATTGGGTGATAAAAATTAACAAAAAATTATATATATCACGACCAATTGAATAAAATAAAAATTAACCCACAATATTTCCCAGAGAAAAAAAGCGCTTTACAATAAGAGATTCAAATCCAATAAAACAAAACAAAAACTGAAAAAAGGAAGTTCCTTCCCAATTTCCCGCCACCCAACAGGAAAATTAAAAAAACCAGAAACAGAAAAAAAACGAACTTTCCCTCCAAACTCCCACCAATCCATTCAAACCGGAGAAAAGCTGTTGGTATTCGTCGTATCCCCTTCTCCACCGTAATAACTCGTCGGACTAACACACTCCGCCGACCACCCTGACGTAATCGGCGTCGTATCCGCCGTCGCGTCCATCGTCATCACACTACTACTCGTCGTAGTATTCTCCCCGTCGCCGTCCGGGCCCACCGCAGGGGCCCAAACGAACGCGGGCTTAAACGGCGGCACCCTCGGCACCTCAACGGACCCACTCAGAATCTGATAGATCTTCTGCGTCTTGGGCCTCTGGCCCGCAATCGGATGCGAGCAGGCAAGCCCAAGCAAAAGCAGCCTCCTGGCCTCCTCCTCGACAAAATCCCCTCCAAGCCTCTTATCCACGGCTTCCACAATCCTCCCTTCGCGGTGAAGCCACCAAACCCAATCCACCAGAAACTGAAATCCACCGATTTTGGTCCACGGCCTTTGACCGCACACGACTTCCAACACGACCGCACCGAACCCGTACACGTCGGATTCGCACGTGGCCTTCCCCGTGTGGAAGCACTCGGGGGCGATGTACCCCATCGTCCCCGGGACACCTTCCAGCTCGGCGTAGGACGTCTTTTCGTTGTCCAACGCCCGAGCCAGGCCGAAATCGCCTAGCCGGGCGTTGAAGGTCGAATCGAGCATGACGTTGCTGGCTTTCAGGTCGCGGTGGACGACCTTCTGGTCGTACTCGTGGTGGAGGTAGTGGAGGGCGGCGGCGACGCCCGTGACGATCTTGTACCGGAGCTTCCATTGGAGGGTTGGTGGGTGTTTTTGGAAGTTGTGGTGGTTGTGATGGTCGTTTTCTCCGGCGAAGAGATGCTTGTCCAAGCTGCCATTTGGCATGTACTCGTAGACTAGGAGTAGCATTCCATTCTTGTGGCACCATCCTGAAAAATTATTCGGTCAAAGTTTATTAGTCAACGAATAAAAGAACTAAGTGACCATAACGGGGAATACAAAATTCATCAATAGTTAGCATAGAACTTTTAGTTTAACTATAACAACTAATCACAACGACTAATTATCCTCCGTTTGATCAACTAGTGGAGCCTGAAATATGAATGAGGGGAGGTGATTTGAAACGTGGTAATTGAGGGACAAGTAATTTTTACTTATATTTCAAAGTTGAGTGAGGCTACAATCCCTCCTAACTTCAACCTAGCTTCGTCACTGATTTTGTCGTCAATACGACACTATATAAAGTTCTATAACTTAGATTGTACGTATGATTGAAAACATGTATATTTTTTATCCTTCGTATAGAATTCTAGATAAGAACGAGCTATATTTGTAATCATTATCCCATAGATTATGATGATATTGTTTAGCAACACTAATCATGCATATTTGCAAAAGGAAAAGCGCCAACTAATCCTGTATTTTATAATTATGGTTTGTTTTTGGACTCATTCGTAGAAACCCTAATTGTATAATGGGTGTTAGATAAGTAATCTTTATCACCACACATCAAGGGGACCTACTTCCTTTTATTGGGGAAAATTCAACAATTGGTGAATGGATTACACTTGTTGATATTATAAGAAAAAAAAATTGGGACTTTGAAAGGTAAAAGGGAAGACTTTGGGTATTTGTAAAAAAATGTACACTACTTGATCCTGCAATTGTTGTGCTGAAAACCTTTGGGTTGACCTTTCATTACCTTGACCTAATCCTCAATCAATTGTGTTTCAAGAAACTATATGAACCAAATGAGAAATATTTAAGAATAGAAAACGTGTGTATGACTCAAATTTTGATGGTCAAACTTAAATTTGGTGCTCTTTCATATATTTAATAAAAAATAGTCCAATTTATTTGGCATAAAAGAAATTGTTTGGCATATTCCCTTCTATATATATAATCAACATGCCGGCTATGCATGTAGCTAGTGGATGTAAAACGGATATTTAATATTGTTTGTTTAATAAAAGGAATCCTAAATCAAATGCTCTTCCTACCAGAAGAAAATAAAGAACATATGGAATGAATAATAATGGTCTTTGTTGCACATGCATACCTTCATGTCTATGTGATTAAAGCGTATTGGTTCTCAAAAACCACATTTCCTGATTAAAATTTTATTATTGTAGCGATTAAAAAGCAAATGAATTTGTTTTCAATCGCGATTCTATTAAAAGTATTAATCAAATTGCGAGTTCAGTATCACCGATATAATAAGATGGAGGACAATGGCGAATCGATTGTTTTCTTCCATAGATGAAACTCAAAGGTTGTTAATTAGCTGTAAAACACTAACCATTTTCTTCCTTCCTAGCAAAGAGAATCTGCATGAGGGTGTGTTTTGTGTAAACAATAATTACGCGAGAAAAAAAAAAAAGAAAAGAAGACAAAAGTTGCCAATCAGATTGTGAAAAAGTTTGCCCTTTCCAATATTTTATCGTTCCCACTACACTTTGATTTTAATAAAGCCAAAAAGTGGCTAGTTGATAAGGGTGATCATGACCTGTATTTAGATTATTATTATTATTATTATTTGATTATATTATGAGTATTCACAAAGCTGAGGCCATTATTTTTATTCCTCAAAGGTCACAAATTGCAGTCCATTAATTGCTATCAACATTACCACCTCAAAACGACTAATGCTTGTTGGTCAATGAACAATTCTATTATAAACACTTGCAATATTGTGTGAAGGTTCACATTTAATCAACTTAAAAATCTATTTTGCGTCTAACTCGTTTATACATCATATCTGACACGACATTGTTTATCAGAGTATCAAAATCACTAAATTTGACTCGATATAATCATTAACATCTCTATTGTCTTTCATCTTTTTTTTTTTCTGAACGACATAAATTGACATTAAACGCCTTTAATGAATGTCACTATGGATGTAGTCAAAAATAATTTTCACCAACCATAAGTTCGGTTCAATTTTAATTGCATCATATATATCCAATTAAAGATACTTTAACTAAAGATAAGCTTATTATAATATAATAATAATAATAATAATTGAGGGTCTTGCCAACTTACCGAGTAACCGGACGAGATGCTTATGCCGGAGCCGGTTGATAATGGTGAGCTCCGACAAGAAATCGTCCTGCCCTTTGATATTCTCCCTCGAGAATTTCTTCACGGCCACCGGAACATTCTCCTCCGGCAAAATTCCTTTGAACACCATCCCGAACCCTCCTTGCCCCAATTTCAACCTCTCGTCGAAATTGTTCGTCGCCTTCTTCAAAACCTTGAAATCGAACTCCCTCGGCATCCCGGGCAGACTCTTCAGCGCCCCCGTCAGTTTCGGATCCGCCGCCGCCGCCTTCCGCCTCCTCCACCACCACCACGCCGCCACCACTCCCCCCACCGCAACCGCCAGAACCGCCACTCCGATTCCAACTCCAATCTTCACCCCGGAGCTTCCGCCGGCGGCGGCCGCGGGAGAGGGAACTTCCTCCTCCGGGTCGAGCAGCTCCACCGTGAGATTCCAGCTCAGCACGCAGTTGAGCTGCGTGTTGTTCCCCGTGGAGGCGGCGAACCCGAAGTAGGAGTACTGGCTCACGGTCCCCCTCAGATCCAGATCCGCCGCCTCGATTGCGGGCCGGGCGGGCCGACCCGACCCGTTCTCCGCGATGTAGACCTCGAGGCTCTTCCTCACGCCGTCGTATTGGATCCAAACGACGTAGAACTTGGCACCAGCTGGGGCCAGCTCGATCCCGAGGGTGCTCAACGACGCCGTTTTGTTCGACCTCACGCTGTGAATGTCGATCCCCAAATGGTTGTCATCCGGATCGAAATCCTGCTTGAAGGTGTCGAGCTCGACGGCGAGGATCTGGTTGGCGGGGTCGCCGTCGGTGGTGGAATTGGTGAGGCCCAAGTACTGCCCCGAGCTGCCCGCGGGCAGGAGGATGTAGGGGGCGATCAGGAACGCGAGGCCCTCGCCCGGGACTGGGGAATCGTCGAGGCGGAAGAGGTTGATTAGGAAGGAGGTGTTGAAGGAGGCGGTGCGGCCGTCGTCGGAGTCCCAGAGCTTGTAGGACTGGTTGAAGAGGACGCGGCCGGATTGGTGGGAGAGGTTGAACTGGCCGGCGGAGTCCGGGGTGATTTGGAGGGCGCCGTTGGAGATCGTCGCCGGGGAGACGACGGCGAAGGGGGTGTAGTAGGAGGCGTTGAATGGGGATCCGAATCGGCGGTTGTCGAGGAGTCGGGAAGGAGGTTGCTGCGGCTGAGCTGAAGTGGTGGTGGAGAAGGCGGTGAGGAGGAGGAGGAGGAGGAAGAGGAGAATGGGGCGGCGGTGGGTCATTGATTGAAAATTGCCGGCGGCGGTGGAAGCAGAGAAATTGGAGACAAGTAGAGAACAGAGCGAGAAAGGGAAAGGAGGAGGAAGGAGTAAGACTGCGTTTGGCTTTGCTTACATTACAAATAGAAATACAAAATGGAAAATTCATGGTTTTTTTTTTAATAATTTCTGAGTAGTTTCTTGGAGTGTGGGGGTTGGTCAGAAACGCTGCAGCTGAAAATCTTGTTTTCTTTATTCATTTTTGGGCAAACAAGGAAGAAGAAGGTGGGGTCGGATTGGGTGCATACGGATCTACGGTGGAGTTGGGCCCGGCTGCTCTGTGCCTGCCCTCCGTGCCAGTATCCAAATAAATAAATATTCCCCTATTAGTAGTGAGGTCATTAAAAAGACGGGAACGATCTTTTTTTGTCTTTTCACTCGGTTTAGTGTTTTAGGTTTGACAAGATGTGTGAAATAGTGAAAGTGTGAAGTTGATCTTCGTCAAATTTCATATTTTAGAACATCGCGGCTAATTTTTAGTGTCGTCGTCCTGAAATCTTGATTGTTCGGATTGGAAATCGAATAGATGTATGCTAAGCGCGAACGACAACTTATTAGCAAAACGTCATATATATATATATACATATGAGTTGTTTTGAATCTCGATGAAGTAAGCAGTGAAAGTATCGAGCCAAAGACACACGTTCGTCGTGATGTCTATTGCAATGGAAATCCCGAATTAATTAGTAATCGAATAAAAATGAAATTGTGAAGGATGGGAGTCAAGTACTATTTTTTTTTTTTTTTACGGTATAGTCAAGTACTATTTGATGTTATATTTTTCGCGGAAAGGAAGCCGCCTCCATCCCATGCACGTCTGACGTCTCGGCGCCGGCGACCTATACTGGCAGCCAGTTTTGGGCCTGGGTTGGTTAGTCCGGGCCCATGGGTCTAGTCAACGGGCTTGCCCAGGTTTTGGCCCATCTACGGCCCGTTTTCTTTGTTTAAGATGGACGTTTCCTCTGCTAATTACCAAAGATTCCAATGAAATGTAGATAAATTATAAATACGCGCAATTTATTATTATTATTATTATTATTAGGTTTTACTCGCGTTTAATTAATTTTGGAGAAAAGCTTAAACCAGAAAAAGAAAATAGTATACGCTAGGAAAAGTTGAAGAGAAAAGAGGACAGAATTCTATCTGTTGCCCTCATGGGAATGTCTGATACATAACTGAATGTTGTTATTTAATTTTTCTGGTTCTGTGAGGGTCAATTATTGACATTTTTGTGAGTTGGAAAAACGTATGAAAGGAATAAAGGTCATGTTGTACTGCTCAGAAAGTACATAGAAAGTAAAGCGAAATTGTAATTAGATTTTTATTCGATCAGAGATTATCATACCACAATAATCTTTCTTATATGTGTATCTTTGGGTCTAAATTCTAATTTCACTCCAATACACATTGGCATTCTCATACACGCTTATAGCTCTCCCTCTCCCTTTTTAAATTCTTTGCGTGAACATATTATATATATATTAAATGCAATTTCAAATAAAATATTTTTGTGTTTGAGGAATTACGAAAATTGGCATCATTTACACATACTTTCAAATTTGTGATTGTAATTATGAAGAATTAAGTTGGGATTACCAAATGAATTTTACAAGTATTTTAAATGTTTATTAATTACAATAAAATGACACAATCATTCTCAATTAGTTTTTAATTATATCATATATATGAATCAGACTATTGTACTTATGGAGTATACAATATTCTGAGTACTCCTATATATGTATATATATGAATACCATGAATCAAACCAAGTTTGGGGTATGATAAACCTCAGATCCCGTTTCTCTAAATTCAAGCGAGAAAATCAATTTAATAAAAAATGATAATCGATGATTATTATTCATCAAAGTACATCAAACGACTTGATCATTGGAAGTATGGTATATTCGAAGAGTACACATATATGATTTTGTATTTGAATTTATTGCAATTACTAGAAACCGGTTTAGAAAACTCTACTGAATTCCACTTCAACTGTTTCTTCAAAGTTTCCTAGTTATATGCCGTAGGCCATAACTATTCTGACAAGTATTTGAAAATGGCCTTTGTTTATCTAATCAACATTAAACAAATATAATCAACTTAATGATTTGCTTAGGCTATATAGTATTATAGTTCATATATCAATGCTACTAGGACTAGAATTTCAACTCTCCATTTTGCTCAAGAGAGTTTTGCGAGTATTTAGTTGCATAGCTAGAACATTATTGCAAGTATGCATTGATGATGAACAGCTGGGATGTCATTGATATTGTTGTTGTTGTTACGATACTCCTTTTTCAGTATCATTATTTTCCTAATTTGAAATGTTTTAGTGGTTAGTTTCTCGTAAAAAAAGACTATTTTAATTAGTGTTAACATAATAAATAGCTTCAATCATACCACTTTTATATAGATTTCATATGTATGAGCTGAGATCGTTGCTGAATTGAAATACTCAAACTATAATGTTATTCTTCAACATATAAAACATGGTTTCTTTTGAGTGAAATAACATCTTGATTGTAGATAAGTTTTTACAATATGAAGGATAGTGTTCACTTGCCTCCAGATTTCAAAGTGGACTTTTAATTACTACAACATAAAAAGCACGAGTGATAGGTATAATTGGAGCATATAAAAGGTGGATTGATATTCTTCTCTCTACAAGGAATAAATATCTGGTGAGCATATGTTGTCATTGCCTCTTGGGGAGGAGAAACCAAACTCTCTATGTTTGTAGTATAGCCTGTTGAAATATACACATGCCCAGACCCGACCGATTGGACTTCTCCACTTGAAATTTATTGACGCCTTACCTTGATTATGAGATTTTTGATCATCAAACCACATGTCAAGTAAGCTCCGACCTTAATCCTTATGTTTTTTTTAATATGCACATGCACACCCTCAAAAGAAACATGTTCAAAATTGTAATTTGGGTGTTTCATTAGTGTTGTTCCGAAAAGATTGTATTATATGAGGTGGTTGTTTTGAAATTGTGAATAGTGGTTGTATCTCCTCTAAGAAATTGTCAAGTTAAGCTATGAAAGAGACTAACCATGAGTCTCGTCTTTAATTTAGACAATAAGAGGCAATGACCCATATCAAATTGATTGGGTGTTGACAAAGCTTGAGAAACTCTTGAGGCTTATTCAGAGCGACATCTTGATAGTATCTCGATCAAAACAATTTGTGTTGTCATGCGTGATGTTGATACAAGTTGTTTACTTAGAGGAGTGTTTCTTTTGTAATACAATTGGATAATTACTTTTTCATCAAATTATTGTAGTGTTGTTAGTCTACCTTCGGCCATCACCGCATACATGCTAGTTAGTAATATAAGTTAGAATCAGAGTACCAATTCAGGGATTACGTCCGGCTAAGACCAAGTAATAAGCTAGTAATTAGGTATGGGGTGTGACAATATTGGTCTATCTATTGATTGTATTTTCCCGGAAAGAAAGCAGTCCAATCCAACCATCCATCCATGCACGTAGGCCTATACTGGCGGCCAACCTTGGGGCCTGGGTTGGTTAGTTCGGGCCCATGGCTGTAGTCACCTGACTTGCCCAGGTTTTGGCCCATCTACGGCCCGTTTTCTTTGGTTAAGATGCACGTTTGCTCCACTAATTAATCCCAATGAAAGGTACATAAATACACACTAATTATATGATCATTCGGGTTTACTCGAATTTAATTACTCGGTCATTGGGATAACCGAATATGCAGCACCAATTGTATGATACAACTAGAAAAAGTTACAAGGCATGTTTGGCCTTTGTTCTTTGTGTGATCTTTTTTCATCACATGCATTTGCATGTTTGTTGGCCTTCTTTATTATATATAACCAAACAGTAATCACCTTACTAAAAAGCTCTATATTATAAATAGAGTATCCCATATCCTATTCCACATGTTCGATTAGTGTAACAAAAAATTTAACAATGAAATAGAAGAGAAATTGGAAGGATTCCTTAAGTACTTTTAAACCCAGTCATACAACAAAAAGAGGTTGTGAGTCAATACATACTTTTCAAACAACTAGTAATTAGCAAAACCATTATTTCATTTTGATGGAACCTCAAAACATTATATGACAAAACAAGCAAAACCACAAATCCCCCCTTAAACATTCGACAGAATTAGCTTAACCACATCACAACGAGGAACACACTTAGCCTCCAACGCCATCTTTTTCGACAGAGCAATCCCAAAATCAGCACTCATATCTTCTCCCCCAACCTTCTCCTTCTTCTCCCACTCAAAGCACTGAACCAACGACCCCAAAGCCAAAGACACCAACCCCATCCCCAACCCAGCGCCAGGACACGACCTCCTCCCCATCCCAAACGGAGCATACTTGCAACCTTCCTCCGCCACCGGCCGTGCTGATGATTCAAATCTCTCCGGCAAGAACTCGTCCGCTTGCTCCCACAGCTGCGGGTCCCTCTGCATCGCCCAGACGTTGACCATCAGCGTCGTGCCCTTTGGCACGCGGTATCCTTTCACGGTGCAGTCTTCGGAGGAGCTGTGGGGTAAGAGGAATGGAGCTGGAGGGTAGAGTCTTAGGGTTTCGTTTACGACGCATTTTAGGTAAGGGAGGTTGGGGATGTCGTGTTCGTTGATCAATCGATTGTGAACGCCGACGGTGTCGTCGATCTCGGTTTGGAGCTTCTGCATGGCTTGTGGGTGGTTGAGGAGGAGCGCCATCGCCCATTCTAGGGTGATCGAGGTGGTCTCCGTCCCCGCGATAAACATCATCTGTTTCATAACGCAAAAAACAAGACAGACTTAGATTAGTTTAAAACGTAGGGTTGAAAAACAGTGTGCTATACGGTTCAAATCAGACCGCACAATCATACCATAATGAGAGTTTAACATAATTTCATATGGACGTGTGATTGGATTTAGTCTTAGACAGAGTGTAACTTGTGAATGAAGGTGTTGGCGAGATTGTATAAAATTTAAAGTTGAGACTTGGATTTCATATGGGGAGATTAGACAGAGTGATGAGCTGTTAATACAAATTGAAAAATGAGTTAGGTCTACGATATGATATGATAAACCGCCGTTTAGACCAAATCAGATAAAAAATCAAAATATCTCGTAATATCGATCATGGACCAGACCAAATTTCTGAACCAACCTTTTTTTCCTAACTATGTGGTCTATTTTCCTAGCTACATGAATTAACAGATGATTGAATTGGCATATGGGCCACTTTGTCATTCATACCATTAATCAACTCCTTGTGAGAAATCGAAAGGAAAAAAAAGAAAAGACGAGAGATTGGACTGATGTTTATTATTTAGTATTTACTCACCGAAATAGTACTATGGACCACTTCGTCGGTGTAGAATCCGGGATCCGATTCCCGCAACGACAGGAGAATCTCCGCCACCGATTTCACCTCTCCGCATCCGGTTGCTCCATCATCGGAATCTTCCCTCCGCCGCCGTCTCCTCTCCGCCAGAACCCGATCCACCAGGCGGCGGAAGTACTCGTCCCGCTCTTTCATCAGCCCGACCATCTTCCTCTCGATCCCGCCGTACCCAATCGCACGCAGAACGGGGAAGAAGTCGCACACGGTCAACCCCAGGTTTGGGTAGAACCTGTCCTTGAACTCCTGAAACTTGCGCTTCTCCTCCGCCGTGCCGGCTTCGTCCTCCTCCACGCACCGCCACCCGACGGCCACCCTCATCATGACGTTGACCGTCAGAATCGACAGCAGGAACTTGAGGTTGACCACCGCCCCATCCGTAGCTGCTCCTTTCCAAATTGTCACATCACATAAGTTTTGGAAAAACTATAATAATACATATTTGTGTATGTTTATGTAAGAGATCGAATTCACCATGTGTTACAAAGATATTTTGCCAATACATTTAAGGTGTCGTTTGCTTGTACGGTTTTGATCGAGAATTTTGCCTTAAAGTTTCACGTAAGTGGGATTGTTGTAAAAAAAAACGAGGTTGACCTTAGATTCGTGATAATTTCACCTTTATATTAAAAAAAATAGTAAAATCAATTTTGAGATTCCACAAGCAAACATGTTGTTTATAAAAAATCCAACACCAATTCAAAAAATGACAGATCCTACATAATTCTTCAATCATAATACGCAGGGTTTCATCCAAATTCTTCATATTCTAAAAATCCTACATAAAAACCATCCTTCAAAACCTCATTTCTTATAATTTTATCGACGTAAAAATCAACTTATCACACTATAAACAAAATAAAAAATCGAAATAGATTTCTCTTTTTCTCAGTTACCATATTCAATTTGTTAGCAACCATTCTCCACCACTACACTCACTTTTTCCCCTACTCCTCTAAGCTCTACTCGACTTTAGTTCCATTTATTTATATTATGAAAAGACGACACACCTAATTTTCCATCGCCGCCTCCTGAGCAACTACGAGACTCAGCCAGGAGACGGCGGAGCAGGGCGGCAACCTCCTGCTGCCTCACCGCGGCGGACCTGAGGAGGGCCCTCGGTCCGAAGATCTCGGAGACGCTGAACCGTCTTAGGCCCCGCCAGAGCTCGCCGTGCGGGGCCCAGACGTAGGAGCGGTAGTTGTACGTGAAGTGGTCGGCGGACATGGATTTGGGGCGGTTGGCGAAGACGACGTCGTGTTTGGTGAAGCACTCCTCGACGGCGGCGGGGGAAGAGAGGACTAAGGCCGGGAGGCGGCCGAATCTGAGGAAGAGGACGGGGCCGTGGCGGGAGAGCAGGGTTTGGAGAGAAATGTTGAGCGGCGGCTTGAGGAGGTGGAGGTGGCCGATTAATGGGAGTGCGGTGGGGGACGGAGGAAGGGGAGGATCGTGGTGGCGGTTGATCCAACGGCGGCCGAGGATTTTGTAGGCGATGAAGGTGAAGCAGAGGAAGATGGGGAAGTAGTAGTAGTAGTTTGGTGAAGTCTCCATTTTGATTTTTGAGGGAGGAGAAGCTGAATGATGATTTGATTTCTGACGAGTTGGAGAGAGATCATATATATTTATAATTGTGAAAACGTTTTGTTAAAAACAGTACTGTGATAAGAACTGAATCGGATTACGTGCTGGAACTAGTAGAATCACCGGATAAGTTATCGTAGTGGTTCGTTTCATTTTACTTGTACGATTAGAGATGAAACGAACGAGTTGATGATGGTTTGACATGCAACCAGACGAACCATCCTGATTTTTTTGAATTGTAACCATACAAAAAAAAACTTTAATATAAACTACGAACATTTTAATTGTATTTAAGTTTATTTTCTTTGTTTTCTAAGCCTCCTTGTTGGCCTCATATGCTACTTTAGTTTAATATATATAAAAAATTGACTCATTTTGTGAGATAGACCGAATGATTGTTAGAATTTTTTTTACTATAGATCGATGAAATGGATTTGACATTATTTATACTCAGTGATAAATTTAGTCCTACATACATCAGTGTATTATATATTTATTTTATATTATAGCATTTGAACGGTTCCATCGATTGATTAATCAACATTTCTATAACGGTTAACCGCTAGAACAGAAACCACTAAATTTTTCAATTCATTGGCATCCGATCCGGTTTAGCTTAAACAGTACGACCTGTTGCGCATACAACATATACAATTTGACTTTCGATACGTGCAAACAATAACCCACCTTCTCACTTCCATGAATCATGGTCTCATGCAATTTTCAACGGTAGGAAGAACTGCATGATTAGGGCAGAGTTGGTTTTGTTTGAAAGAAGAAAAGAAGAAAAAAAAGGATCCCAAAATTCCAGAAAGGCAGGTTTTCCACAGACTCTTATTTACTGTAGCATCAATATGGAGAATTCCCGATTAGCGAAACCAACCCAATTAAGTAGGTGTGGTGGACGGTGGTAATTATGAATCATGTCTCTTTCTCTCTCGCCCTGCTGCTGTCTTCTTCTCCCCCCCCCCCCCCCCCCCCCCCCCAATCAAAATCACCTCCAATTTCCCACCTTTTCGTCCATCTTCAGCCCTAACCTCCTACCTGCTACATTTACTAACTGAATCGCTATTCGTCGCTCTAAAGTTCAAATTTTATCGCCCTAAAACACAACAAATTGACATATATACCCTCAACTCAATTATAATTCTAACCCTGCCACCTGCTCCAGCTGCTACTACTCGAGTGCGGAGGGATGGAGGAAGCCGGCTGCCCTGCCTGCTCCTGCCCGACGTCGATCTGCCTCCCGTCGCCACCGTGGCTGCAGAGGAAGGAAGAGTTCCTACTCGATTAGTGGATAAAGTTGCTGACTTGGTGCTTTTTGACTACTCAAATTTGCTCAATGAATTTAAGAGTACCAATATATTTCCTATTCTCACTGATTCAAAGTCAAGTTGCTAATTTCAGTTGAACCCAGTTTATATATATCAGCAGTACCAAAAAAAAACAGCATTCTAGCAAGGATGGAACTGAGGTCAAGGGCATTGATCATATGGCCATAGAAAGGTTGCCACCATCGCTGAGTTTATTTTGAGGTTCGTTTTGTTGTTTCTTTCCTTATATTTTGTTAATTTTGGTGCAATATATGAGTTTAAGTTGGGATAAGTGTTTGAAAGATAAATAAATGATTTAAGGATATTAAAGTAAATTTGACTGAATTAGGGCGACAAATAAGAAATTTCAGGGCGACGAATAACAAACCCTGGCTCTGTCCTTTTCACTTTTCAGCAATCTTCAGCCCTAACAAAGTACGGTGTCGTATTTCTGCTACATTTACTTTTGGTGGCATCTTGCCCTCTCATTCCTCTCATTCCTAATCTACTGTAACTGACGGCTTATTATTATTATACAACGAACAGTTGAACTCAGCCTGTCAATGAAAGACAAGTGCCCTAATTTACTGTTGACGCTCAGAGGCCGTTGCTGAGAGCAAAGCGACGTCGTCCCGCTTATTTATTTACTAAGCTCTGACCTTCAGCGGGCCGGACTGTGTTAAAGGAAGCCCGATCCACATGTGATCGGGTCATCTCTGGCCCAAAAAAAAATCACTTTTTAAGATTTTTCAAGTTCTTTACTTCAAAACTCTGTTGCTATTGTGTGTTGACACATTGAATCCTCTAAAATCTAAATTAGGATCTGCCACATTTACACAATCAACATAAATTACTATAATCACAGACTGAAAACTGAATAATCCTCACCGTATTGATAATTAATAGCCAATATTGGTTAACAACTCAGCTAACTTGAGTTACCATTGTCGACTAGCCTGTATTGGTGCACTCCGGTTCCTAGTAGCACTCTCTCTCACCAGGTTGTCGACTAGCCTGTGTTGGTGCAAATAGTTATTTGCAGTGCTGAAAAAATAATAATCTGCAAACACTCAATCGTTTTCAGTTAAAATGATTTAATAACTTATCTAACAATTAACGATAGAGAAAATAGCCCACGAATTGATAGAATAATAGCTCAATAGCTGACAAAGTTGTTGAGCTAGTAGTCAGAATATTGAGATACGAAATTGATTTCGTAGTTGATATTAATTTCTTCCTTTGATATTGATTGCCTAACTCCGTCTAATTACACCTAGGAGACATTTGGGTGGTACTTTACTCCGTTGGTGTGTTCCCAGTACCTAATGTTAGAAATCTATTCATTCCAAACACTTAACTAAGCAGGAAACTCATAGGCGAGAGACGTTTTGACATTGTCGAGCGCCTAGGTGTACCTGAGCGTAAGGTTAAGCGCATCGCACTTTTAAACGATAAACAATAGCACATGCAATTGAAAAAAAGATTAATCTCTATAAACAAACCGAGAGTGACATCTAAGTGGACCGTCCTATAGCAAGACCGCCAACAGTTTGGACGACATCAACTAATAAAATTTCAGAATTTCTAAAACTAATGCCTCGCAGTTCGTACGACCAACTACAATCGTCTTGCAAATCATTATTTCCGAAAGACAAATAACATTCACAGAAAAAACATGATTATCCAATAATATCTATTATCGCGAATTACTCTCCACTAGCTTCATCCACCGTTGGATCACCAATCTCCTCAAGACCACTTTCATGGTTCACATGCCAACTTCTCACATTCATTTTCTCCAATTTTCCACTTTCATATGTGTTGCTTAGCTTCCATGTTGCTTAATCACCCCAAATATATGCATTAGCATCCAATAACGAAACCTTTCTATGATTCTCTCTATCTCTCATTTTCGGCCAACTTGGCCATGGGACCATTTGTATATATAAAACCCTACCCACGGAAGCACTTTTGTATGCCCATGCAAAATTATCACCAATGTCCCACAATCCGACGAACTTTGCCAACCTGTAGAATTTGCAACATTATTCAAAAGCGCACACTACATCCAAAAATCCACCATATATATGCGTGTAAATAAGTTCCAAGGTGCCGCTTATTGTTAGGTGTTATTTAAACGATTCAAATTCGGTACTTTTAAGTTGAATATCAATGAAACTATGATAGTATTACTGACATACATGAATATGCAAATTCATGTTGAATACAAAGGGATACTTACCACTTTTCAAGTGTAAGGAGATTTGAATTGATAAACTAGCGGTGTTTTAATTATCTCAATTCGAAACTGATCCTAAGGACTGAATAGGTTTACTAACACCGATGAGCTAGCAATTGGTCCCCATTGTTCCTATGTATGCTTTTTTAGCCACAACCCATAAGTAGTGCATATGGTCCATTCACTGTAGTGACTTATTTGCTGTCTTGCATGTTAAAAATACACATATTTGTTCCTGTCATAATAAAAATGATAATAGAGTTAAAAGAAGCCTTGAAAGTAAGTCCAAATTTCCAACTCAACAATATGTCATATAAATTAACCTTGTGCAAAAGGGATTCCTCTCTATATATATTTGCCCCTACCCACAGCTCTAGTGTCACATGCATTATATATTTCATATTCTCAAAAACCTTATCAACATATCCTTGCCATTTTGTGAAAGCAAAAAAGAATGAAGCTCTTCCTGGTTCTTCTCATCTCCATCATCCTCTTCTTTCTCCAGGTAAGCCTCCAATTCTAGACACAATGAAAATTCAAGCTTCACCATTTACTCGATGATGTAGGTCGACAATTCATACTACGTCGATCATATATGGTTGTCGTTAAGTCTTTTTCGTCTTCTTTCTTACTGTATGGTATTGTCAAGGCATTTGAGGGGTTGGGGGATTCAGCTCCAAGGAGCAATGATGCTACTGCTGCTGCTACTCTTTCTTCACCAACATTAGTTGTAAGTCCTTCCTCCCCCAAAATGGAGATTAATGAATTAATTACCCACTTTTATTCCATTTGCCCTAAAAGTCTAAACTATTTCATGAAATTCAATTAAGTTTCTAAGTAAGGTTGATTAATCTGGCAAACTGTGGTTTTGCAGGGTAATAAAAACATTAGTGATGTTATATCCATTGATAAGAAACACCACCATCACCATCCTACCAAGAAGGTCATGATAAGTAAGTTGTTGTCCCAACTTCTACATCATCGTCATTTCTCAACAAAAGAGTAATTAAATTGGGCTTGGAGTTTGGACCTATGGAACTGACAGATTTGGGCTGGGCTCTCACGACTTTGGGCTTTTGTTATGAACTTGCTTGTTGGGCAGATTGTGGGGTGGAGTGCAAGAGAAGGTGCAAGGAAACGTCGAGGCAGAAGGTGTGCCACAGAGCCTGCAAGGCATGTTGCCAGAAGTGCCATTGTGTTCCTCCTGGAGTTTACGGCCACAAGCATGTCTGCCCTTGCTACGCCAAGCTCAAAACCCATGGTGGCAAGCCCAAATGCCCCTAGTTTGGACAAGTACTACTACTTCGTTGCATCGAACTGATCGGTCGGTCGTCTAGTTATCGGTATCTGATAATTGTAACCAATATCAATTGGTTGATCTCTACTTAATACGAAGAATAATGACGATGAGAATAAAATGGTCTTTCTGGCTGGAAATTTCGAAGTAGCTCTCCTATCTGTAACTATGACTCAATTGCATATTGTTGAGAATGGTTCAATAGAGTCATCGTCATCATCATCCTACCAACCAAGTACCAAAACCTTTTTGAATGACGACTAATTCATCACACTTCTTTAAACAAAGGAAAAGTTTGCTTTCATTTACATAGAATTCTCTTGTCTCATCAAAACCATATCATTTTGATTAACAACATATTGTTATACCTCAATCGTGAGGCATGATCGTCACAAATTGATTAGAAGGATCATACAAACTGGGTCCTGATCTTTACCCATTTCAACCAACACTCATCCAGTTTCAACTTATCAAATTTTGTTGTAAACTTTGTATCCATATGTTGAAAATAAAAGTTGGATTTAAACGGAACCATATTAAAATTCACAATCGACTTAACTAACAAAAGTAAATGAAGCAAACTCTAGATTGAATGAACTTTCGCTTTACTCTATGGATACGTCGATTGACAACCTCAAGACCTCCTGAAATTTTAATATCAAAGTCTAAAGAAAACATGACGCAAACACAAATACACATAAATATGAAGCCACTAGCCCACTACTAACCACATCCTGCACCAAAGTGTCCTTGGAGTTCATGGAGAAAAAACATAATTAGTGTCTATTGCCTTTGATGACAATCCTGGGTAATTTAATTCAAAATGGATGAAATCATTGAAATGTCATCTAGATAGATGATTTTAAAGAAAAATTATGTGTGTTTTTGTCTGTCTAGCATTAAAGTTATCAAATATGACTTCTTTAAGAAAGAAGTGAAATGAAGGAATTAATGGCTAAATATTTGAGAATCCTATCGATTCTTTTATTATTCAAATAATAAAATCTTTCACTTCCTAAATTTAACAATTTCATTATTCAATTTCTTCAAATGACCTCTTTATTTATTTTTTTATTTTTTTGGTAGAATGTCAGTCTCAAAGTCCGACCCAAAAGTTGGTGAGAAACCCCGGCCCAATTCCACCGGTCTTTGCTCTCCGTCTCCGATAGAAAAATTAAAAGAAAAGGAAAACACGCCACCAGCAAATCTCTAATCGCCGGTGAGTCAAAATCGATCACTCGCTTCCCCCATTCCTTCCCTTCCTCGCTTCTTCTCCACTTCCAAAGATCTCTTGTCTACCCAAACCCATTCATCAATCCCCTGTAATTAACAATCACGACACAGCCTTATCGCTCCGGATTTCGTCCGATCGGCATCTCTTGGTGGGCGGCGAGTCAGCCGTTGTAGATCATGGCCAAGGAAGAGGCGGCACCGCCCCAGGTCGTCGTCGGCGGTGATGAATCTGACGTCGTTGAGCTTGTCCTGTATAAAGTCCCCGAATGCTACGTCTACCTGGTGAGAGCCGCGTGAATCGTCCTTGATTCCGTGTTGTTTTGGATAATTTAGTCTGTTTTCTGGGTACTGCTTGTTAGATTATCGGCTGGTAGGAAGAGTCAGAGTAGATAGCTATGCTATTCCTTTTAGTTAAGCGGATAAATTTCTTAGGAGGGATCAGCTCAGGAAATTCTTTAAGCCACTGGCATGTTAGGGGTCACAAATTCTTGCCCAGGGCTTGAATTGTTTGTTAGCAGCTTGAAGGTTGTTTTGAGGTTAGGGGCACCCTGAATTCGGAGGATTAATTCCCAAAGTAGCCATTTTTAACAGTATATATGTTGTTTGAACTTTGAGGAAGAGAAGGGAAGAAGAAGAAGATATATGCGGTTAGTCCAATCTTCTCTCCCTTCTTAGGGCAGAATGCAGGAAGTTTCGAATTTTGGGAGGAAGTAATGTTCTTTAGAGAAGACTGATCGAAGATATATGCAGTTAGTCCACGACTGATTTTAGTTTAAGTTGTTGAGTTGTAGATTGCTTCCCTTTGATGTTTTCCAAACTTGATTTTTTTCGTTTGTTTCGCAGATACCTCCAAGGAAGAGTGCTGGTTCTTACAGGTTTTGCCTCGTCTTCTGAAACATGTTTCATCTATTTCAAATTCTGCCAAATCTATGTTCGAATTAACTTCTTTGTCTTTATTTGGTCTATATAATTGCCAAGCGTGGAGCATTTTTTACTTCCTTCTGAACTTATGTTTATACTTGGGTCGTTCATGGTTGGACTAAGGTCAATAGTTGATAATCCTGCAATTCTAGTAGTATGGGGTTTTTTTGCCACTAAGAAAGATGTCATCAAATCCTGTTTTCTAGGCAGCAACAAGCAAACAAGGAATATCAATGTATTTCCCTTTATCCAGACTTATGCTAGTGATGCTGTTTGGCAGGGCTGATGAATGGGACGTTAACAAGTGGGCATGGGAGGGGATGTTGAAAGTTGTTAGCAAAGGCGAAGAATGCATTATTAGGCTGGAAGATAAATCCACAGGTTCGATTCCCTTGTAGTTTTTGCCAAGGAAGAAGTGGTATTGTTGGATGTGCCATTAAAGCATTTAATATTTCCTGGTTGATGGGTTGTCTTTTTTCTCTCCTGAATGCAGGTGAGCTATATGCAAGGGCATTCCTTAGGAAAGGGGAGCCTCATCCTGTTGAAACTGTGATTGATAGCAGCAGGTACTGCCTAGATGCGTGAGATATTGGTTGCTGCATTCACTTAATAGTTTGCATTTCTGTTTCTCTTATATTCATTTACTGGAATAAGATTTGGGGATTTTCTGAACAACTGTTCTTTGGTTTGCAGATATTTTGTCCTTCGGATAGAGGAAAACGTTGGTGAGCACATGTTCTGAATTAAATTTAGCTACGAAGTCTCTCTGTCGATTTCCTACGTTGCTATTTGTTTCCTCATTGATTAACTATTGATAATTGTTTACTGCAATACATACCTTCGTCTGTCAGTAATGAGAGAAAAGTCTCTCCATTCGTGAATATCGTATCTGTTGTGGTTGGTTTATTCCTTTTCCTCGGCGCAGTTTCTTACTACTGATAGTAACTCTTGCAGGTGGTCGACTTCGACATGCATTTATTGGACTTGGGTTCCGGGAAAGAACAGAAGCATATGACTTTCAGGCAGCACTGCATGACCACATGAAGTATGTTCAGCACTGTCCCTATCAGCTGATTTTTTGGCTATGAAATTCTTTTGCATTTGGTCTCTAAAATATTTTCTATAGTTCTATAGAGCAGTGTTGAAGTTACTTATTGTATTATGCGGTAGTAGTTACTTATTCTATCCCAATTAATCTTTTTTTTTTGGTGAAATCCCAATGAATCTTTCAAGATACCTGGACAAGAAGAAAACTGCAGAAGAGATGGAACAACATTTTCAGCACACTTCGGGCCTTGACTACAGTTTAAAAGAAGGGGAAACCCTTGTCCTCCAAATAAAAAATGTAAGCTCAGAAATTTGTTTCTAATTGTCTACTAAAGACTTATACATAGAGAAATTTATTGCACCTCATCAGTACTTTTGAATCTGATACCTGTTCTTCATTTTAATGTCAGCCAAAACCCGGTCGTGGGATCAAGTCCCAGTTTTTTGAGCAAGGTCTGAACAATCTATCACTGGAGGAGAAGGGTGCTAGTAAAGAGCCAATCCTTAGCATTAGACCTCCCCCACCCCCACCAGGTCCACTTTCGCCAGTAAGGGCCATGGACATCACCCCAACAAACTCGCCTCCAAAACTTGATCTGGACACAAGCACCACTACGAAGGAAGAGGGAAAGGTACTGCAGTCTCAGGGGCAGATGGGAAGCATGCAAGAAAACGTTGACGATGATTTTGGAGATTTTCAGGCAGCTGGGTAAGTGGACTGAGAGATTCAACACCTTTACAAAACAAAAAGTAAGCTGCAGCTTACAAACATAGATACCTGGCATATATAGAGTTATACCTGTGCAAGAACAACTGATCTACTTCATAGAAGTTGCATTCATTCATTAGAGTTGGTTTGTATTCCGGAAAAGTTTCTGCTTCTGCTTCTGATGCCATTCCTCCTGATTTGTTCATCTTAGTTATTTGCTATTACATAATCTCGAGCCTCCATTACTTCCATGTGTTGTTCTTTGGACAAATGTACTACTGCTTCCTTGCCCTCAACCCATATGTCTTCTCTGCTCGATCTCTGATCATTGCATCAGTTTTAGTTAACCAAACTTGTTAATGACAATAATGCCGAAGAGAATACGAGCCAAGTTCCTATTGATATGTACAACATCTGCATTATTCTTCTTTGCTGCGTCTGTAATTGAGTTTGTTTTTGTCCTTCCACTGCTTCCTTTAAAGAGTGGTTAGTTGCTCTAACAGAACCAAATGTTGAATTTTATAATTTCAAAGTTTTAGCATCATTACAGATTGATCGACACAATCTTTATGTAGCTATATTGGACACCATACATATAATGACCAGTCGTTGCTATAGCCTATATGGCACAGTAGTATATGTCGTCATAGACCCAAATCAGCTGTTTGCATCAGGATGAAAGGATCCCAATTCCCAAAGTAGGAAAAGAAAATGGCAACTAACTAAGGGCATTTGCGACGGCCGCCGTGAGTGGTCATTTGGTAGTAGCAAGGGCAAGTGTCGTAGTTGCCGGAGGTGCCCGGCGGAACGCAGTTGCAACGACGGCAGCAGGTGTTGCATGCCCTAATGCATATCTTGTGCCTCGATGCCTTGCTGCACCTGTACTTGCACTTGCCCTTGCAATCTGCAGCCCCATTCCAAAAATAAACGTTAGTTAGCTGCAGAAGTGATTCCACATTGTGCATACTCATCGTCATAATCAGATTCACCGACCTATTTTCCCAGCATCATCAACTACAGCAGCATGGAACTGGAACTGAAATTTTAGAAAATGAATGCAGACATATATGAGATACTTTTCATTTCTCGAAAGACAGCTCGAACAGAGAACCATGAACAAGATACCTATGAAGAATCAAAGAAAGAAGTAATGTATGGTGTTACCTGGCGGGTGATTAAGAAGGAGCACAGGATGAGCAGCAAGAACAGGGCTCCTTTGGAGCTGGCCATTGCTTACTTGGAGAATAAGAAATGCAGAGGGATTCTTACTTAAAGCAATGGTCTATAAATTGCAGGATTTCTCTCCATTTTCCTTTCTGTGGTTAGTTTCTACTTGTTGCAGGATTTCAGGGGGGAACTTGCAAATGCAATGACCACCTTTCTCTCGCTTGTTGTGGTTGTGTGATTCAGTTCACTCTGTTTGGTTGGCAGAGCAGAGTCGTGAGGTGACTTACCAAACTGAAGGTATAGTACACATGTTTTTATATGCTAAAACTGAAATCTGTATCACATTCATGCATCGTGTAAATTGCCGAGGAAAATGTCAGAGACTCTCGCTGCATCTGTAGCTTTCAGCAATGGTCTATAATGCTTAGTGCTAAAACTGAAAAATCTGTGTCACATTCATGCATCGCGTAAATTGCTTTAGGAGATAGACTAATGAAGTTCGACTTACATCAAGAAAGCTTATTCCTGTTCCAGAGTTGAATGTTAGTAGAGGAGCAGCCAACCCTCTTCCTACAACCAAACCCTGTTTACTGCAATCGGAGATAGATAGAACCTCAGCGTGCAGAAGTCAAACGCATGGTACCTTTCTCCTCGAACCCTACCTTACTCATTCACTAGTCAAATCTCTCCCAAACTAGAAAATATAATAAGTTATATAGAATGAAATTAGAGTTGCAGTATCAATATATGATCACAAATTAAGATTTACCCAAATGCTATTACCATACAAAATTAATTTAATTAAATTGCTATCCCTTGTTATTATTATATATTAAAAAAAAAAGGAAAAGAAATGTGAGTCACATAGTCCGACCCAAAAGTAGGTGAGAAAACCCGGCCCAGTTCCACCGCTCACCCTTCCCCCGGCATTAATTTAAAAAGGAAAAAGAAGAGCTCCGCAACCGCAAGCCACCAGCAAAACACGAATCGCCGGTGACGGTGAGTCAAATCGATCACTCGTTTCCTTTCCTTCCCCTTCACGTCGCTTCCCCTCCACCACTTCCATAGATTTCTTACCTTTCTCAACTCAAACCCATTTTTTATTCTTCTTTCTATTCATATCTATCTCCGAGAAAAAAAATATTTTCCCCAAACTCCCAATCCGGCGGCTCCTCCGCCAGTTTCCTCGCCGGAATCCGCATCCCCAAGGAAATACTCACCTGATCTCTCTCTCCCACTCCCTGTTCTTATCCGGCGGTGATTTCAGTTTCACTGGGGGGAAGCAGAAGGCAGGGAATAAACGAGGTTTCTTTCCTCCTGCTGCTGCCACCGCCAATGCTTACTCCTTGCTGACCAGATTAGGGCGGGAGGCGAGATGGCTCAGTACAGGCAATCGGGTCAGCATTACTCCAACGGCGGCACCCCGGCGGATCACGTCTCCATTGGGGTTCGGGCGTCTTCCTCGCAGCAACAGCAGCTCCTGCAGCACAAGCCCGGGGGTCGGGTCCGCCGATCTGGTCGATCCGATAAGAGCAGGTCCGGCAGCTTCTCCATTGGCGCCGTGATTGTTTTCCTCTGCCTGGTGCTTGTGGTCACTGGGCTGGCTTATAATTACTTGTCTGCTGAGGATAAAGGTCAGTTATACCCTATCCAGCAAAAAAGATTTTCGAATATGCGTTGCTTATATTAGAGAGAGGAACTCTGTTTGTTAGAGTGGATCAGTGGAAGATGAATTGTGTTGAAGAGTCCACATTGGTTTCTACTTGCTTTGCATTGATTTAGTTTGGTTGCTATATTTGAACTTCTGGGACAGAGAGTTTAATATATTGTTGTGAAAGCTCTGGAGGGGTTGTACTGGTGTATCTGATGTGACCCATGTTTAATCTCATTGGGTTTCTTATTCCATTTTGGTTGCTGTGTGATTTGGATATAGGTGTTGGTAGTGAAATAGATGATCCTCATGTTGAAGATGACGATATGAAGAGTGACCTTGATTTTCTTACAAATGTGACACGTACAGATTCGGTTAAAGTCCTTGAGTTTGGTAAAGGTTCGGTATCGCATGGCAGAGATTCTAGGTACTGGGATAAGGACGATAGGAGAAGGGATGATGATTATGACGAAGATGATGTAGCGCATACAGGCAAGGGTTCTACTGGTGGATCTGCTCATGAGGAACACAATGTCAAGCCGAAAACATCCCAGAGTTATGATTCTAAGGGATTGGATAAAAAAGGATCTGGGTTGTACAATGAAAATGGGCGTAAAGAACTGATAAAGTATGAAGCACAGTATGAGGCTTCGATAAGGAGTGTGGGGCAATCGACAGCTCAAAATGGTGGAAGAAGTCAGTTACTTGAGGATGATGATCTGGAAGAGCAGAATGAGGCTGGTGATAGTGATAACGAATATGACGATGGTATCGATTCTCATGATTCTCGTGGAAATGGGCGCCACTCTGATGAATTCACCAGAGAGTCTTCTAATGTTTTCCCTGCTAAAGGTAAGGATCAACTCATTGGCAAAGAGATTAAGGAAACTTCTCAGGGTACATCTGATAAGGGGTCGAGATCAAGTTCTGTAGTAGTCAATACTGATTCGTATCCTCAGCATGCAAATGGAAATGGACAGAGTTCGAGTAAATCAAAGTCTGATTCGAAGAAAAGGCCAAGGCGACGCAAATTTTCTGGTAATATTCTTGGTGTATGCTCCCCATTTGCATAATTTTTTCTGCTCACATGTGCCGTTGAGTTACTTTTAGGATCACCAAAAAAACTCTCTTTTAGGATCACAAAAAAACTATCTTTTTCTTCAAGCTATTGATGCAATTGGTTTAAATGCAAGTAATTTGACCATGGGGCATGGGCATTAAGCATATGTTCCATGGTGATACACAATGGACAGGATGGATATACACTTCAAGCATTTAAAGTTAGCTGGTTTCTTGATCTTGATATGACAGTTATAGTTTCAAAATTTAAGCTTATGAAAGAGCATGTGTGAAAGGATGCACATATTCAGGACACATACCCTTTATTCTGTAAACCTTTTCTTCCAGACGTCGTTCTGAAGTCCTTGCCTGACTTTTGGGGTTTAAAAGTGGCCTTATATTTTGGAAGTTGTCCATTGGTGAATCTAGTTTGTATTCCAGTTAATTTAATAGATGACGGCATGACACTTTATGAGATTCTTCTGCACTGGATTTTTCATTATCTGAGTTTTGCAGATCTGGATTTAATGAACTTTGGAATGGCCCCCAAAGTTCAAAATCCAATCCACCCTAAGTTCAAACGATTATAAAATTGGATGGCCCCCAAATAACTATTCCAGTTGGTTATTGGAACTTATGGACATTCTTGTGACATCAAACCAGCACTGAAAAGCCATTCAGTGAGCTTCATAGATTTGGATTTTTTCTTCTTCTTTAATTTGTAGTTTTCTTTCAAATGAAGCCATGAATTTGGTTATTGAAACTTCTGGCTTCTGGATGATAGGTTGTATTTGGAATTGTTTCCGAGTTGGGAGGCATTCATAACCACCAAACTCATAGCTGTAGATATAAAATCTTTTGCATGTAATGTTGAATTATATTTCTAGACAAGTGCGGCAATACCCTTATACAGGGTTCTAAATCTTATGCTGTACAACGGCCTGAGATTTATTGTCCCATACAAATAGAAGAAGAATGGTGCCCATTAGCAATAGCATCATGTCATTAGCCCTTAGGCATATTTGCTAAACCACAAAGTTCAGTTCAGATTCTGTTATCTTCCTATTTATCAAATATTTCTTTTTGTTATCAGAATTAACTCTTGTACAGGGTTTATATTTTCTTAGGATAATTAGCTGAAAATTAGCTCTAATTCTTATTTAAATCTCTTTTTCCTTAACATTGACTGCTCAAATGGTACAGGGTCCTGTGAGATGAAGTTTCTGAACTCTACTACTCAACTTGTGGAGCCTTTTGAAAATAGAAAGTTCTCAAGATTTTCCCTCCAATATGCTGACATGGAGGAAAATTCTGGAGGAGAGGCACTTTGGGAACCTAGATTTGCAGGGCATCAGAGCCTAGAAGAAAGGGAGGAATCTTTTTCAGCACGTGATCAGAAAATAAAATGTGGTTTTGTCAAAGGTCCTGAAGGCTATCCGAGTACAGGATTTGATCTGTCGGAAGATGATGCAAACTATATCAGTAGATGCCACATTGCTGTCATCTCTTGCATCTTTGGAAATTCGGATCGCCTAAGGTCACCTTTCAGCAAGGCGGTATGTATGCCCTTACTCATGACTCTGAGAACACTAATAACTAGTGATGGACAGAGGGGGAGAATAGAAACATTTTGGAACGGCGAGATCATGAGTTTACTGCCTATGCACCAATAAAATCGTAACGGAAGGAAATTTGAATCCGTGACAGTATGATCACAATTTTGCTTATGAACCGTAAATCGATAGTGAGAGGAAACATGAAAACGTCAGAGAATTGCCCATGATAGGAAGCAAATGCTTTGCTTTAATATTGCTAATATGTGATAATGCCAATCAAGTGATGAATTTAGTATAGTGCGCATAGCTTGTGAGTGCACTGCCAAATTGTATATTCCCATAGAGTTGCTACTCTGTTATGTTGGTTATTTTCTATACTTCTCCTTCTTGCCAATGAATTCTACTTGTTATGATTTTGTGGGTTATTTTACTGTGGCAGACAATTCTTAATTCTAACGCACTGATACGAATTTGAATTCATGTCCTGCTTTTTCAGGTCACTCGTTTGTCAAGGAAAAATGTTTGCTTTGTCATGTTTGTGGACGAAGCTACATTGCAGACACTATCTTCTGAGGGCAATATGCCAGACACGGCAGGATTTGTTGGTCTGTGGAAGGTTGTACTGGTGAAGAATTTACCTTATACTGATATGCGGAGGGTTGGTAAAATACCGAAATTATTGCCACACAGGCTGTTCCCTTCTGCGAGGTGAGAATTAATTCTGAAAGTACCAGTCAATGTGCATTCAAATTGATGCAATGTGGTGAATATTATTGTAGATAATGGTGTCTTATTTCCGTTTGAGTTGTTAGATTGTTTGTCTTGTCTAGGTAAAATGAATTTCAAATCCAGTTATTCTAATCTGAAATAAACACAAGAATGTCTTTTCTATCACTATGCTGACTAGTGTTTGAACTTTTACCTGGGCTTTATTTTCTGTGAATTCTAGTATCACAAGTAATAAATGATGTGATTTTGTTTATTGCATTGATTTTGCTCAGATATTCAATCTGGTTGGATAGCAAGTTACGCCTACAACTTGATCCTCTTTTGGTCCTGGAGTATCTCTTGTGGCGTAAAGGTCATGAGTATGCCATTTCCAATCACTATGATCGCCATTGTGTGTGGGAAGAGGTTGTACAGAATAAAAGGCTGAACAAGTACAATCACACTGTAATAGACGAGCAATTCGCCTTCTACCAATCAGATGGGCTGACGAAATTCGATCCCTCTGATCCTAACAAGCTTCTTCCGAGCAGTAAGATCTGCCATCCCTATCTCAACTTTAGTCTTCTTTCAATTTCCTCCTGACAATTTGTTTCCATTTTGACGTAGATGTACCTGAAGGATCATTAATTGTGAGAGCACACACCCCCATGTCGAATCTGTTCTCCTGTCTATGGTACAATGAGGTTGAGCGCTTTACTCCCCGTGACCAGCTGAGCTTTGCCTATACGTACCAGAAGTTGAGAAAGATGAATCCCAGCAAACCGTTTTACTTCCATATGTTCAAGGTGAAACCATTGACGTCAAAAGTTCATTGAAAACCATTCTCAAGCACTCGGCAGCCAACTCAATAGCTTGATATGGTCATTTGATATTTTGCAGGATTGTGAAAGGAGAGCCATAGCTAAGTTGTTTCGTCACAGAACAGAAGAGAAGCGACTCGGGAGTGAAGCCAGGAGATGAAAAATGTGAGTTCATATTTGCTCTTTCTTTGTAGAATGAAATGCCTGTTTTTGTACATTATCCACGTCTTAGAAAGTCGACATATGTTGTGACGACTGCATGACCCAACAAACATTTTTCGAGCTAGTCGATGATGATAAGTCAAGGGAAAAGGACTACATATCTAAGGCTGAGAGAGAAAGTAGATATTCAAGTTAGTTGGGTGGGTTGCAAGGGCAAAAGGCAATTACTACTGCAATTCCATCATGTTTTTCCCATTCCTCCTATTCCCATTCCTTACAAGAACATACTCTCCCTTTGCTTTTCCTTTCCACTTCTAAACCGGTGTCGGTGCCCCCATCAGGGGATGCAAAAGTCAGGGTGTTGTTGATTGTAACAAATTTTGATGGAGAAACTTACCACGCTTCTGTAAGATATAACATTCGTTCTGTACCGAGAGTACTGTATTGAGTTATCGAGCATTACTTTGTGCACTGCTTTGTTTAACGGTCTGAACTTCGCGCGGAGAGCAGCTGTTTGGTCATTTCTTGATGTGTTTCTGTAGATGATTTATGAGCAAAGGTAGGCTGTACCTTTTTATGCAGGGTGGCATGAAGTTGGAACATGTCGACCCGATTCTTCATTCGGAT
This sequence comes from Linum trigynum, assembly GCA_964030455.1. Classification (NCBI taxonomy): domain Eukaryota; kingdom Viridiplantae; phylum Streptophyta; class Magnoliopsida; order Malpighiales; family Linaceae; genus Linum; species Linum trigynum. The sequence goes on along the minus strand of OZ034814.1, from coordinate 34,380,687 downwards.
GGTTTTGAGATGTCCTTATTTGCTTGTGTTTTTCTTAATCTGGCTAAACCTTTTGCTTCAGATAAGATGTTGAGTGTGTCGTAGTGGATCCCAGATTTATGTTTCGATGTAATATATATGTGATTAGTCCAGAGACAGGGACCGAAATGTTTTTGGTCATTTTGATGTTGGACCATTCTTTGGCTAGTGGCTAGTTATGGTTGGCATTCTGTGGCCTATTAAATGCTCGTTTAAGACTGGGTTTCGTTTGGAACTAGTCGTCGACGGCTAAGTGAATGTTGATGAAAACCTTAAAGGCGTTGTGATGTTCCCTACTCGTTAGGACAGAGTTGATGAAAACCTTAAAGGCGCTAGTAGGGGTGTCCATTCGGGTTCGGTTTTTCGGGTTTACCCGAAACCGACTCGATTATATACATTTTCGGGTTTTCGGGTTCGAGTTCGTTTCGGGTTTCGGGTTTTTCGGTTTCGGGTTCGGTTTTGCTTATCGGTTTTTCGGGTTTCATCTAAAAACCTCCAATGAATAGAACTCAGCCCGTATTCTTAGGCGTTCGGATTTTTGGGTTTCGGTTTTGCTTTAAACGAACCAGAACCCGATAAGTAATTTTCGGGTTTCAGGTAACCGAAACCCGCAAGTCCTTATCGGGTTCGGGTTTTCGGTTTTTTCCAGGTTTCGGTTCGGGTAACCGACACCCCTAGGCGCTAGATGTTCCCTTCGAACTGAGAAATTTATCATGGGATATCGTTCTTAAGGTGTCCTATACTATTTCATCATTCATCTGCAATTGAAGCTCGCGTTGTTCGTGCTCGTTCAGCACTTACAATGACAACCGATAGCGATAAACATTGTTGACTTTTGAGTTTATCTTTATACTAGTTACATAATATATATATTAATTAGAAGTGAAACAAAGGTATACTACTGTTACGTCTTTGAGCCAATGTGGTTCAAGTAACCTTTGTAATTTTGGCCAAAATTTAGCAACTTGGGAATTAGTTAATTAAGGTTATAAAAGGGAAAGAACAGCGGACAAAAACATGTTAGCAAACCAAACCCTAGTAAGAAGGGTGGGGGAGTAATTGCTTTCAAATACCAACACATGCACTTCCTTTCTTGTCAAGCAAACAACATCTATCAATCCTTTCTCCCCCTCCTCCAATTTAAAACTTTCATGATTTCATCATTTCTAGAAACTATTTGGATGGGAATCTATTTTAATTATTTTATTATTAATTTTGATTTGAAAACAATGAAATATAATTATAGTAGTTATGATGAAACTAACCCATATTGAGTTAACACTCTAACTCGTCCCGACCGAAGAAAAAGGGCAGAACATTGAAGGAAACAAAACCCTAATAAGAGTGGGGAGTAAATGCTTTCAAATTCACCCACATGCACTTCCTTTCTTGTCAAGCAAATTAACAATATCAATCAACCCTTTTCTCCCCCCTCTCCAATTTAATACTTTCATGTTTCATCATTTTCAGAAACCATTTTGTATGGGAAACTAGAGGAGACATTTGTTTACACATATGATCCCTATTGTTTCATAATAAACCATTACTACTGTTGTTTTCCCCCTCTTTCATTTACCACATTTTCTAACCCGTGGACAGGCATGCATATAGTCATTGAGCCATGCCGCAATAAGTGAGTCGTCATTACTGCCCTACCCACCAACAAAGTTGATAACTTTTTAGTTTTCCATCTTCAATTGTCTTTCTTTTTTTGTAGGGTTCATTGGCATTGGATAGGATTAGGATAGTTGTGGTGTATGTTTCGTTGTTTTTAATGAAAGTTTGCTAGTGGTGTGATGGTGATGATGATTTATTGAACAATTAACTTAATCTGGAAGAATTGATTATTGATATGGTATTAGAGTTTTATACGGATTGGGAGGTTTTTTTTGTTCAATATATAAATGGGAGCTAGGTCTTATACTATATCCTTGATTTTGGTAGAAAATCGATATTAAGGGACGTATTAGAAGGATAGTGAAGAGAAGATCCAATAATTTTGGGACAAATTAGGGATTAGAAGAGAGGATATAACAGTAGAATGGAGATAGTGGAAGTTGGAGCACCCGATATGTAAAGCAAGTGAAAGAAGATAAAGAAGAAATTGGAGGAATACAAGTTGTTGTGAAAATGACGAATATACATTTCACACATATGAAATATGCTTTATGTCGATACGAATATGTTTTCTACGGAGGAATAACAAGTAAGGATTGTTTTTTATTGAATTTTTTTCATACAAAGAATTGACGTGAATAATCAATGTTAACGAAATATTGATGATTCATCAATTTTTAATCGATGAGGGTGATGATGATAGGAATGGTTGCGGGATGTAATAATATGATTTCATTTTCTCCTGTCGAGGGAACTCCACTATTGACCCTCTGCTTTTCCTTATGATCATAATTAGTCTTAAAGTACTCGACTTAAAATAAGGGTTCTCTTCCTCAAAGAATTAAGGAAGGGTATGAAAAGAAAAGGGTTGGCTTAGGGCTTGCACTTGGCTCAAGAAGATACATGCAATATCTAATTAACTATGGGTGGTTTGAAAGTTGCAAATATTAAATATGTATTGTAATAATCATTATAATAGTATAATAGATAGCATTTTGACAATACATCATTTGGTTATTGAGTGTCAAGAAGAAGCAGTTGATCTCAATAACTCGAGCTGTTGGGAGAGGTTCAATTGTGAATCATATACCGTTTATTAGCACACCCTCTCAAACTCAAGCCACTCAAATAGGCTTGGAGTTTGCACAGGCACAGGTCCGGACACCATGTGCTGAACAGAAACATAAACAGATAGGGGTCATCGCGATTCGAACTGGAGGCCTTTCGGTCACATTGAGATTCTAGTTAATGGATTGATTTACATGCTTTATGGGTAAAATGTTACTTTACCCTCTTCTCTTAGTATAAAATAAAAACTACTAAGGATATAAATGAAAGGAAAAAGGTAGACTCAAATATGAAACCCACAATTTCAACTTTCAGCTGAGATCGTATAATGCATAATTTTTTTTGTTGATTGTTGGTGGGATCTACACAAAATAATATATGCTTTGTTTTACGATTTTACACTTTCAGATTTTGACCATGAAGAAGAAGCTTCCATAAAAGTGAAAATACTCGATCTTAATCCTACTTAATTAGACCTTCACTTGCCAACAAATTTCTTCTAAAAAGTACAAATACATTTACATTTATTTCTTAATCAGTTAGTCATCCCACTCTTAAAAGGTAAGGACAAAAGGTGCTTAATATACATTAATCCTCACATCTTAATCAAACTGCACAATAATGAAAACACATAATTAATTAAGAGCACCGGTATATAGAGAGGCTCACAGTATATAAGAAGTTTGATTTGGAATTGGATCCGTCGGTGCCACACACTTCACAACTGCACAGCGGCAGCAAGCAAAGCAAGTAATTAAGTGCATATAGCATAGCAAAATAAAAATATGGATCCGTCGGTGCACCAAAGATTTTGGAACTTTTTTGCCACGAGATTTTGGTTGCGGTCCGGCTAAGCTTCGACAGTGGTCATTAAATGATCAATTGCGTGAGATATATTGCCCACCATTGCCCATTCCTTGTTTCACTCGGTTTGCTTCTCTTTCAATTTTCGTCGGCGGTGTACTTTACTTCCATTCTCTCCATGTCTATATAGTCAACTCCATGCATGCATAAGCATATATAACCCATATTGTTGATGTGACTTGAATCGGACTATCAGTCGCTACGACTGGTAATCGGGGGTCTCGCTACCCGGTCAGCGAGTGGGGTCCAGGGGCAACGCCCCCGGCCCACGGTGTATGGGCTCAATGTTATTTGGGTTCGGGTTCTGTGCCTGGTCTGTAACCGTTTCCTTTGCCAGATTGGATTAGGTTTAGACCCATATGGAGAAGTACTATAAATACTTCTCATACTCCTCTGTAATCTGTAATCTCCTCGATATAGTGAAATTGGCTCTCTCTCGCCCGTGGACGTAGCTAACACACATCGTGTTAGTGAACCACGTAAATCGTGTGTCTGTGTTTTCGATTCTTGCTTTCGTATTCTTGCTTTGTCAATTCCAGCGATTTCCCGATCCGTAGCAGCGCGTTTATAACACATATTATTCATAATAAAAAAAAGACAGAGAATATGTAAATACTTTCTGTCAGTGACGGAGTTACGTCTAGTATACGAGGCGCTATAACTCTTATACGTCTGATGTTATCGTATGTGTTATATACTTGTATATGTTAAACATTGGGAAAATGGGAAAGATTATGTGGACTATTACCCCTCGTCCATCCCTCTAAAAAGACCTACATCACAATCTTGAGCACTTGTTGCAATGCTTTTGATTTTGATCCATCCTCGTGACTTTCAATCATGGTCTCTCAATCACTTCTATCTACAACTTAATTAAGATGCTGTTGGAGGAAATTCTTGTATCGAAGTGATGAGTACCCCCTATCTTAATTAATTATTTGATCAGGAGAATAGTCAAAAGATAATCAAGACCTTGATCGGCTGGTGGGACTCGAAGTTGGAGACAAAAAGATTATTAAAAAGGGAGATTTGGAAGCATAAATGAGTTAGGTGATACTAACTTGTTGACTTTGCTCCAAGCCTCCAACATATATGATCTCTACTAGCACTCTCTTGAGCATATGTGTTTCCATTCGCACTTCCTAAGTATACAAAATGCACATTTTTGTATATCATTTATTCTATGCTACTTTCACACTAATTTACAATTTTGTAACTTTTTATGTACAAAAGAATATGTTTCCATGGTTGCTCATGCATGATGAATTGATGATTCAACTAATTCATATGTAATTTTCATTTTCTTATTTTCTTTCAATGATTGTGGGTTGACTAAAAGTGCTTCAGTGCACTTAATTTATTAGCATGCTCTCGATTAAAACAAATTTGGTAGTAAAATATATTATTTGATTGATTTTCACAAAGATACGCCCAATAATAGAGACCATTATCAACAAACCCTTTTTTTTTTATCAACAAACCCCATTTTCTTTGTGCTGATAGATATAACGCAAAATGGAAAGCAATTAAAAGAACGACAACAACAATTCATCATATCATGAAGTGGGCAAAGAAATGGCGAGCTTTGGGAAGGAAAAAGACAACTCATGAACCTACGCTTTTCTGATGGATGAACAATATTCCCACCATTGTCATGTGATATTTCCATTTTGATTCACTATTAAAGGGACGCACAAACCCAAAGGCTATACAAATACAAATCCAGTTATGTAAGGGTTTAATGCATGTAGGGCTCAACATTTTCCGGTTCGGAGTAATGCGATTCATCGTGATTCTTGTTTGTTATTAATTACCGAATTCGATATTTCTTTGTTATATTTTTCTGTTTTTTTTCCTTGATAGTAAAGGATAGGACACCCATCCAAGAGAATAAGTTTCGCGGTATCATGATTATAATTGAAAATTATAATCATCTTTGCTCTATCCAGTCCTTGTTCGATCAATGTGGATTGATCTGCATTCATCATAACCAGCAAAACATGTACATAAGTAATATTCGGTGCAAAGAACTTGGGTGTGTGTTTGTCATTACACAGACCATAGTAATCCGCTCCAGATCTTGAAACCTAAAGTGTAAAATTTTATCATCCTCGCACTATAAAAATTTATTGATAATTTTCGCATTTTACTTCTGCGTATATTTTGCTCGAATTAAGAAGTCAATAATTGAATCTAGGGCTAATTTGCGCTTGTGTGGTATGGAAATCACGAGTGAGTTGACAGTGTAGGTTTGAGAATTAAATGGGTTGGTGCCAGATTTCATATTTTGGGGAGGAATATCAATTCAACAAAAAATTAAGTGCACCTTTCTTATCTATTGTCCCACTAAAATTATTTCTGTGTCCCAAACCTACTCTTGCAATCCAGTTAGGCCAGGCGAGTGTTTGTAATTAGTAATCATAAGTTATTGCACATAGGTAGGAAATGATTTAATGGATGTGACTGAATAACAATAACCTTATAAAGATGTAAGTTCCAAATTGGTAAGGGCCAAGATTACGTCGATGTTGTTAAACAGAGTTGGCCATGTACGAAGTGCGAAATATGATATTCTGTCAAATAGTTTGATATATGCTGGAAAATTCATCGGAGGTATAGTGTCACGCTAAAATATTTAGATTACAATCAGATTAAGAGTTCATTGGAATATTATACTTGATCCAATTCGATCGCAAGCTATAATTAGAAGAATCATTGCAACTTTATCAATTGTGCAAACATCAATTGTTGGTGAGCTATACTACACATTAAATTTTATCATGGAAAAAAATAAGTGGGGCTGCTTGGAAGACTAAAAGGTAGGTCAACAACCCTTCTTCTTCTTCTTTGGCAGCAGGAACTATAATCATGCACCAAGTCAAGAGCAACACTCTTGCTTCCTCATATTTAAAATTTATTGGTTGGTATGATATACTATTGTTATGCCTTTGATTTACTTAATCATGTGTGCCTCTTGAAGTTGAATTATGCATAAGAAATATTTCAAATTTGAACAAGAGCCATATATATGGATATCCATTTTTAATGAGAATTCAACCTTTAATTACCTGGATTTGGTACTTGAGTAAAGTACTTATGCAATTTGGGTTATTTTCATCGACGTTGGATTGGATCGGAAGATAACTAAGTGACTATCAGTTCGTACGAGAAAACAAAATGGATGACAAAGCTGCTGCTAGTCGAGACTCAGAGACCATTATATCGTGACATGGTTAGGGATGACAAAATAACTAACCATCCTGGGTACCCAATCAAATCCGAATTGATTTTGTCCAACCAATATTTATCTTTGATTGGGGTTTCCTTGAATCCATTGTGGAGGGTGATGGATTTGGTGCGTTTTTGGTATTGTATGTATCTGTATCAAATCCAATCGAAAATGTCTCATAAATATGTTCTAGACTTTCTCATTTTGAGACTTCGGTCATCCATTTCTCTCGAACATTATAATTATCTCTTAAACCCCAAATCTTGCTCATTTTTCTCATTTCTACAAATAATGTGAGAAAGAAACTTCAATTAACACCGATATTCTAAGAAAATTTTGCATTATTTCAAAAACTTTATATATGATTATTCGGAGACGATGCAAGTGAGGGTTTTCCTTACTAACATATGGATAGATTTTGATGTGATATTACAACTCGCACAATTTTGATCATGTGAATGATTATGATTTTAAAACTGTTATTACTGCGCTGCTACAGATCGGGAAATTACCGGAATCGAGAAAGCAGGAATAGGAAAACAGAAAGCACACGACACACGATTTACGTGGTTCACTAACACGATGTGTGTTGGCTAGTCCACGGGCATGAGAGTCAGTTTCACTATATCGAGAAGATTACAGATTACAGAGGAGATGATGAGTATTTATACTTCTCCATGTGGGTCTAAACCTAATCCAATATGGTAAAGGAAACGGTTATAGACCAGGCCTAAAACTGTCAACCCAAACGTGTATCGACCCATGCACCATGACTCCCAATCGTAGCGGCTGATAGTTCGATTTAAGTCAAACAAAAAACCTTAATTTGAGGATGATATATAAGAAAATCGATAATACTCCAACCAAATTGTCATTCCTACATATGGCTAGCTAGGGCCGGGTAATGATAATCGGCAAAAATTAGTGATGGCTAATGAAAGCTGGTTCGAGATTGGGAGTCAACCCGGCAGTGTGATTTCTAGCACTTTGATTCAAATGATGGCAATACACACTGAGATTTCTCGAGATCATCATCAAGTAAACACACACACATAAAAAAAAACACGATAAACAAAGTGTTAGCAAAATTTAAGATAAAAAAACAAACACATGAACAGGTTTTACACTCGGGAACAAAAGAACACTTTGTACTCTTATGTCTTCTGATCATGTGCCCGTGAATGGTATATATCAGCGACAAATCCTCAAAGCTATAGACATGTGATTACAGATTAATTAATCATTATAGTTAAGAGATTATAGGTAAGTAAGAAATACTAATCCATTCTGCTTAACCACATAAACAAATATCAGTTTGCATCACTAGCTGGCTGGCCACTAACGTGATGGAAATTTGTCTTTAATCATTTTGTTTTCGTGGTCTGGTCCACTAGCTAGGGTTTGCAACTAACATGCACTTTTGTAGTTATCTCTCTTTTGGCTTCTGAGTTTACTGAATCTCACGAAGTCACATGGCGAAGTTGGTTAACGTAAGCTTTCACTCACTCTCTCACTGTCAGTCAGACAGACACTCTTCCAATCCCCACTGAACATCACATGTAATACAGCGCAAAACATCGATTAGGTGTGTCTCTTTGTTTCTGTCGTGATCGATGGATATGTAATCGAATCGATTTGTGGTAATAATCTGAATTTTATACTTGACATCTATTGAAATCGAATACTTCATATAGGTGTCCTACCATCCTTAATGTAAGAAGATTCGCCTTAATTACTCGCCTCTCGCCTATGCGCCTTGAATCGGTGGGAAACCGCCTTACAGAAAGTGTGTCGTGTTGTCATTGACAAACTAACTAAAAATATCGAACTTGCAGGCGCAGAGCAAGAAAGCTCACATATATGTTGTCATATTACAATTATTTTCCTCAGTGTTCATGGTTATCGTTCAATACTGACTAGCTAGTGACGACTTCTGTTTTTAAAAAAGTACTAGTTATATTACTCGGAATCAAAAAGTTTGTTCTCGTGATTGTAAGTATTGTGAATATTTTGATAACATTTCGATAAGCTATTTCTTAGATTTGTATTATTCCTTGTACTCCCGACCTTTTACAATTCCCTTACATACTCACAAAAGATTATAAGAGAGATCACTCAATACCAATACCAAGATTGGCTAATGACAAATTCATCATACATACCTAGGGATGGCAAATTACCCACCCATGGGTAATTATACCCAAACCCAAGTAGACCCATTGATAATGGGTTGGGTATGGGTGAAGTGCAAATGGATTTGGGGGTTTATAGATGTGTTTGGGTTTGGGGCTTCCATAATCTAAATGGGTATGGGTTGGATATGGATATCCATTTACTTGAGGGTGTTTTAACTACACATGCAAAAATTGGACCTATTTGCAAAACTTGAAAAGTTTAGGTATCAAAATGTAAGACCAAAAAAATTTAGGTACCAAAATGTAATTTTCCATCGATATTTTTGAGGACTTATATGCAAAAAAATAAATTTAGGTACTAAACATGCATATCTATTAAGTTTGGGTACCAAACTGTAATTTGTATTTGGGCATGGGTACAAACCCAAATCCATTTGATAGAAACCCAACTCAACTCAAAGTAAATGGGTATGGGTACAAACCCATCAAACTCTACCCATATCCATCTATTTGGATTTCATACCCAACCCAATTGGGTTGGATAATAAAAAACCCATGGGTATGGGCAAAGTTGCCATCCCTATACATACCTATTTCTCCTAACCTTTTTTACTTCCCAAAAATCCACTGCCTAACTCATTGATTGTTCCGTCCTAATATTTCCTTCCTTATGTTTGATAATAACTCCTGCCGTCTACTAATCATTATTACATCTATCGTTTTATCTACTCTAGCTGAGCTACTAATTAGGGGAAGAAAAGGATGATGAATTGCAATGCTTTACATTAACGGTGGGCAGTGTGTGGTTAATTAGAATTTGACATCCACCCATCTATAAATAACTGAAATGGTAGTGGGTGGGTAATAGATGTGTGTGGATTAATCATTGTGGAAAAAAAAAAAACTTTACGGCACTTATATAAGTGGGTGGTGGATATGGGTTGCGGGTCACCCAATTGACCCGCATCTATGACCATCTAAATCTATAGGCATAAAAAAATTGAACTACAACTATTAATTACTATTGTGCAATATCAGTTAGATATTGGGATGGAAATTATAAAAATTGTTAATTGTATCGATGTCATAAAGAGCAACAATTTTCTCTACACCACATGGTTGATTGAGTAATGAAAGATTTGATACCTCTGCTAGAAATTTGAAATCCACAAATATAAAGAGTTTTGGTCTTTAGGATATATGGCTTTGATACTGAAAAGTTTGTATGAGAAGTGGAAAAAATCACATATCACAAGTACTAGATAGATCAACAAGAAACAAAGTGTAAAGTGTCTAAATTGCTAGTATCTTCCTAACTTATGAGGAATTTATTATAAATATTTGTCAATTTTTCTAATGATTATTCCGAGAATTAATTTTGAGGGTCAACCCACAATTCAACCGAATCCAACCCAAAGAAGAATATGAGTGGATAGCAAATCAGCATTGTATCAACTCGTTGATAAATGGGTGGATCAATCCGAGACCAAAGTTCACCCAACCCACTCATTGTCATCGTAAAATATAAAAGACAATTTTGAGCAATACTAATACAATAGCAAAACTATGACACATGACCACATTACTTAAAAAAACACATGATCAGTACCATGACCATCACTTCACTCCATTTCAACTTACAAATCACCACAGCATTATTTACATAATGAAAACTCTATTTTGAAATTAGAACTAATTTATATATATCACTAATCACAAACACATAGATATTAACATTAATTATATAGCCTTTGTGTCCTTTTCTTACAATGTGGGGAGTGACAGGTTTCTCATGCTTCATGTCCCTTCCACCTCTCCCACATGACCACATTACTCCAAATAAAACAAAAAAATAAAACCCGAAAATAAAATTACAAATATAAAAAAAAAGTCGCTGGCAAATCTTTTACACGACGATGACAGAGAAACGACGTCGGACCAAGGGAGACATACACATACAGTACAGAATAGAGGGTACTAAATTTGCTACATACCCAAAACTCACCGCCGGCGGCTGAGCAGATCGTACGACGGCCGGCCCGGCGACGACCTCGGCATGTACACAATAGACTCCGACACGGCGCACGTCCGCTTACACGAAGCGTACATCCCGACGAAACCGAACCGGTCGCTAATGCTCCTTCCCACCTTCGCCCCGCCGCCACCACCACCCAAAAGCTCCTGGTCGTCGCTAAAACTCCCGTCGCCTTTGGAGCACTCCACCAATGCCGCGAAGAACGGGTCCCTCGGGACGACGAACCGCGACGACGAGGTGGAGAACGTCGATGCCCGCCTGACCCTGCCCGATTCCTCGAAATTGAACCTCCTTGAGGCGGCGGTTGGAGTGATCGGTGGAGGCAACGGTAGTACCTTTTGTGACGGGTTGGGATTCGAGTCGTCGCTAATGGTGACCTTTAGCGACGGGGAATCGGGCTTTTTCGGGATTCCGGGCAGTTTTTCCCAGGAGAATGGGACGCCGCCGGATGGGTAGTTGAGAGGGGTGGCTGGGAGGGAAGGGGACTCGTCGTTTAAGGAGGATGAGGAGGACGACGACGACGAGAAGGAAGGAGTGCGGCGGGATTTAGGGACGGGAAAAACGGCGTCGTAGAAGGTGGATTGCTCGGTGGGAGATGAAGAGGAGAAGGAGGAGGGAGAGGAAGAGTCCATCTTCTTGGGTTTTTTAGAGGAGGAAGAGGAAGGAGAAGAAGAAAAGAGGGAGGAAAAGGAGAAGAAGGAAGAGAGATTTAGTAGGCTTGTTGTTTTCTTGTGAGGAGATGATTTTGGTGGCTTGGATTTTTGTTCTAGTAAGAGCTTCTCTTTCTCTTCTTCTTCTTCTTCTTCATGAGCTTTATCTTTGTGCATCATGGGGTCTTCTCTCACTTTTTGGCTTTTGTTTTTTTATTTAGTAATATTCTATTTGTTTCTATATGTGGGTTTTGATTATGTGGGGATTTTAATATGGGGAGTAGTGGGAGAGAGGAGTGGGAAAAGAAAATTTTGGTGTTGCTTGTTGGAAGTTTCTGCTTGTTGGATTAATTTTTGGAGTTTATATATAAGAAGGGGGTTGGGTTGGTCGGGAATATTAATTATTTTTGGGCATCAATATTAATAAAATGTTCAATATAATTGTTAGGAAACTTTGGCTGGGATGGTGACTAAAGGATGAGAAAGTTGTTCATGGAAAGATTTATCCATTATCAAGCATCTTAACTAAAGAAATCATCACGCTCTTCTCGTATATTGTTACATATATTTTCGATGTTTCTAGCGGCTCCATTTACGGCGTTGGCTATATTTAGATCAAATTGTGAGAAAAACACCCAAGTTAATGTAAGTATCACATATAGACACATTTTCGGCGTCATAATTTCTATGTATATCGCTAGAATGAACATTGTAGAACATAAATTAATAATTTTACAAGATAGTATTCACTATAGATGGAGAGAATAACTCTAAATTTGGCCAAAAGGGCGCTGCTGCACTCACATGATAGATCAATACCAAAAATTATAATGGGTTTTTTTGGAATCGATCTTTATATTGACAACTGATAAAGGAGGATAACCGGTCCATTAGACCTTGAAAAGAAATCTCGTAAGCAAAACCAAAAGTTCTTTAGCTAAATTGATGGAGATCTTGAAGTTACATGTACAATCTCAAATCGACTCGGAAATTAGAGTTCAGACAAGTTAGATCTAAAAAGTTAGTGAGATTCTTTGGTTGTTGGTGTTTGAGTAAATTAACTTTGGAGTGGATCACCTTCGTGAATCACCTCACCCACCAAAGTACATAATTTATTTTTTGGTTGGCAAGTGCAATTTTAGGTCTACGGGACGTTGTTGATTATTTGTAGGTTGTGTACACTTACTACCAAGTGATAAGAGAGAACCTAAATCCAAGCTACTTATGATTCGGATTATTGATTTTGGGTTTAAGAGTACATTAATTTACTGACTCTAACTTAATTAAGAAAGGGTTGATGGATTATTCAAAGAAAACGCAGAAACTGCACACCTACAAAAATCATAATTAATTACATAAAAAAATTTGGATATCAAGAAGTTAGTGAGATTCTTTTTTATAAATGTTTGTACACGTACGTATATGTATATGTCTATAAAAATTGGACTCGCAATGCGTGCATTGCCATATTATTATGCAATAATAATAATAATAATAAACAACAAAAGGCAACAGAAAAATACGAACAAATTGATTAAAATCTCAATAAAAAGAGATATGGCGCCTTTGACAGACAAATTGACCCTACAACATTAGTGCTCGATGGTAGGGAAAAGAGAAAATGACCTTCTAAAAGCACAAACAAAAAGTTACAAACAAAACCGTACAAGTTGTCTGGATAAATACGAGCAAGATTTTTATAAATTTATATCGAATGCCAACTCTAATAAATTTTTCGTGCTATATACTTTCTGAAATCCCATCTACCAAAAAAATTTTGAATTTAGAAAATAATGGTAAAACATTCTCATTAACTTTTGCTTCAAATGACCGTCCACCTTTAAATTCAATTTTGATGAATTGAAATCAGAAAATGATGGACGGAAACATCCGTATATATATATTAGCTAATAGTGCATTTGTGACCCTATTCTTTTTCTGTATCGTTCCAATTTTATTGGATGTCCACGAAAGAACTTCACCATCGGACAGGGCAACGGGACGTTAGACAAATAGGAAGCTAGGTACGTAGAGACATGATCCACTCCACATCACTGAATTTATTTTTTGTGTGAAATTGTTTCTCATAAATTCATAGTCTTAATTAATTCCAATTCTAGATAGCTCCTTTCCTCCTGTTAATAATAATTTGATTTCACCACCTAGCTAGCTACATTCATTAATTTCCACCCAAATTTGTTTTTGATGTTATTGCGCCGGGACCCGGCTATGCCTTTCTATTCTTTTCACGGCCTGCTCGATCACCTGTTAAATTATATCTTTTTGTTAGCTTAATTATATTAAATCATCATCACTCAAATTTTCACCTATTTTGGTTATTTACGTGTTTGGTATTTAAGATAAAGATGATATCAAACTAGAACTAGGGTGGATGCTATAAAAGTGGAATTTCTACCTCAACATCAAATCGCGTTAGTAATGGGGAAAAAAAAAATGAAAGAGTGGTCGAATTTTAATCGAGATTGAGTTGTTCTTCTATAAGGAAGGATCGATCGGTCCTCGAGTTATCGATTCTTTGACGCGCGCACCGGACGACACAGAGTTTGCCTTACAATCAAGTGGAAAGAATTATAGCCGAAATGATGGTGTTTTACTGTTTTTCAGTGATCTAATCACACAACAACTTAAATTAATAGTGAATTAATTACTTGCGCGTGCACTTCTTTTCTTGTCTTATAGTTAATGGTGTAATTAATGATGGCTTACTGGCTTTCACTCGTTTTCATCCTAATAAGTAATAAAATGCGCAATATATATACATGTCAACACATTGGCATTAATATATATGTTTGGAAAAAGGCGTTTAGTTAGTAAACACCTTTATAGAGACAACTCTAATGTGTATTCGTAACATGGGTAAATATCAAAGTTTATATACGCTGATGAATAATTGAATACTGTGATCGTGAAAGAAGGGTACGTAGGACGGTGCACCAACTATAAAAAAAAAAAAAAAACGGTAAACTCAAAACTATAACGATCTATATACATTAAGTTTTTTTCAAATCAGGTAAACCTTGAATGATTTTAGTAAAAATTCATGCATTTTCTCGCCCATCGTATAAGAAGTTATAATTGACATCGGCTTGACATGAACCGCCTGCTCAAAATGACAATTATTAGCCGTAGTGAGGGAGGGTCGGGCTAAAGCCTTACCACCTATTATATTTTTCAAATTCGTTACAAAATTTACACGTAAATTTACGCAATTTTAAGAGTTGAGAGCGGCTATAGCCCCTCCTGGCTATAATGTCGCTCCACCACTGATTATTAGACGGGTGCATTGCATGCACCCAAAAGAATGAGTGCGGTTTGAATACCAAAGCCATCACTATTATTATTATTATTATTATTATTATTATTATTATTATTATTATTATTATTATTATTATTATTACAATATTCTCCCCAAATAATAGTGGAATGACATATAATTTACTATTATCATGAATGAATAGGAGTAATATCACTTATTTGAAACCTGGAGGTCTCAAGTTCGAATATATTAAATAGTACCGAACCAAAAAAGTAAAACCTATCACTCTTATAAAAAAAAATTATCATTATCTAGTACAATTTTCATCCTGTAGCCAACGGCGTCAGCCTCTTAATTAGCAAAAATCTATAGCTTTAGAATTCCACGAACTGACCACCTAATTATAGGCTAACATCTCATAATTCAATAGTGGTAATCAATCTCAGTCAGCGTTAGTCGTCCTACGTTGTTGTTAGTCTAGTCTAATCTAGTTTAGCAGCAGAGTTTAGTGGGTTTGATTAACATTATCATGCATGCATGAATCAATTAATTTGTAGTCTAGTGGTTAATTAATTACGTAAAATATATGTAATCTCTTCTGACCGGCCGGCCGTCAACTTCTGCACGAGAAGTTTCTTTCCAACCAGCAGACATGGTGGAGAGACAAACTTTTCCAACCTACGTACAGATATGGCGTTTTCGAGCCAAAAGGTTGAAGGAGAAGCTAAGTTAGCTTAATTAGTTGATAAATTTGACAACTCACGTTTGACGTTACTATGGTAACGTAAGTTAATAGACGAAAACTTCGTTATGGTATACCAAACGAGCTAGCTAGGCTCCTTGATTAAGGGAAGAGAGAAGACAGAAATTAATGTTCTTTCATGGAAGGAAAAAGGATCTTATCCTTTGTGATTGGTTGTCTATTAAGCACATAATTAATGTTGAAAATTAAACCAAAAGACTCGGTCAATTACGGTGTTTACGCTGTTCAGAGTAAATATGACGATAATTTGCGGATCATACTGTTAAAATCGTGATCGAACTGTAACTCAACTGTTTCATACTGCTAAAATCGTCTATAAATTTGAGATCCGTTATCTAACTTGACCGAATGATAGAGTACGATTTCTAAAACATTGTCCCAAACATCGTTATGGTTATACCAAACGATGAAGCTAGTAGGCTCCTTAATTAAGAGAGTTTTTATAATGTTATTTTCCAAACGATTTATTGTGGATCCATAAATTTGAAACCAAAACTATGCCAGGCCCAAAACAGAAACTATGCCAGAGGTTGGGCCTTCAGAGCTACATAAGATGCCCACTTCCTCACATTGATGTTCAGCCTGTTTCTCAGTTTTAGCAATGGCCCTTAATGGGCCTTCTACGTTTTTGTGGTTGAAGGTCATAGAGAGTGGCCCATCTAATCTGAACAAATAACAAATGAGCTAGGATTTTTTTAGTGTTTTACCGATATAAAACAATTGAATTACGATTTTAATACAAAATATCATATCAAGGATTTTTGCAACGCAACCTCTGACATGATTTTACAATTCTTATGAAATGATCTTTCCAAATTATTATTAGGCCAACTTAATTTAGTAGGAAAATTATATTATCATTACTGGTGCACTAAATATTGTAAAAAAAGGTTGGACTTATATTTTGCTCATTAACGATTATTTTAGAAATCAACTTGCTCCTTATGACTATCTTTTTACTAGCCAATGATTTTTAAACTTGTGCAGGCCGGATAAAATACGATTGACAATACCAAATCCACGAATTTCAAAACCCTGCAATCTGGATTGTGAAATTCTTTCACTTGCCACAAAGGAGTGTTCAGTAAAGATTCAACAAAAAGAGATTTAGTAATCAGCATTAGAATGGACTGTGTGGTTAAATCTAATGTTCTTTCACTTGTAACTGTTGAATACATAATCACGTTGTTTAATAACGAATTTCATGTATGGCCTTCTCATCTCCATCTCTAGTTGATTTCGGACCTAGATGCGAGCTTGGTAAGATCGAAAAAATCTAGGTAGTAACATGATTAACATGAATTCTGTTATGCAATAACTTTATTTGAGAGAATCTCATTGTTTGATTAGGATTCATGGACCTTGTCATCTTGAGTTAAATTTTCTTTCTTTTATCGAATGTGAGTTTGAATAAGATTGAAAAGACTAACTAGCGAGAACTACGAATAGAGCTATTCCCTTTTATTCAAGATACTAGTTTTTTCTTCCGGAGGCTCCTCGAAGGTAGGATTCTCACGCCGGGGGGCAAAATCGAAATGGATAGATTCGGTAATACCATATTGAAGGTAATTGTTTCAAATATTTTAGATTAGGGTTAATAGCTCGGATACCACCGATAGAATGCTGATAAATTTGAGAATTGGAAAGAGCGACTAGAAAGAAGAATTAGGTCAAGATTAGAGAATTGGGTTTCCAACTAGTATTTTGTTCTTAATGCAAAACAATGCAGAATCCTTAAATTGTGTGTTCACAAATAATAAGAATAACAATAACAATTCTGCTGGGTTCAAGACATGTCCACCCCATATCCGATCTGAAGAATACCAGTTTCTATCACAAGACAAACATTTTGTTTGTCTTTATGGTTATTTGCAGCAGCAATCCTTTGGTATCTTGAAAGATTTTGCAAACACCCTTCTTAATCTCAAAGCTGAGATTCCTCTCTCAGTCGATCTACATTGAATAATACGTTAGTGTTTAATTCAGTCACATAAAAACACACCATGTATTATAACTAGAGAAGTTTGATCCTCTAGCAGCTTTATGCTTCCTTTTCCTTGAACTTCAAGCATGCTGCCATTGCCCAATCTCATAGTAATTTTGAAGCTGTTATCAAGCTGGAGAAGAAACCACTTCTCGTCACCACTCATGTGGTTGTTGCAGCCTCAGTCCAGAAACCACCACCCAGCTTCAGTCTGTTTTTCCTGATTTGACTGCAAAAAAGCCATCAAGCTTTGATGGTCTGCCTTCTCAGTTAACTCAGTACTCTCATTTTCAACTAAAATGACATTAGCAGTACATCTTCCTTCATGTCTGGATGGGAGGAATACTGAGAGAAAGTTAGAGAAATGAGTCAGTTGTTGGTAGATCCATTACTGCTAATAGTTCCTTCCACTCATGACATTCACTCTTGAATTGTCCCATCTTGTTGATATCTGAAAGACTCAACCATGTCTTGATTTCAAACTCTGCCTCTTCCTTGGTAGCCACTTCTACCCTGTCCTCTTCCTCCATGACCACCAAAGTCATGAGAGCTGCTTTCAAGACTTGATCATCTTCTATTGAATGCCTTGTGAGTTTTTGCTCATGAACAAGTAAAGAACTCTACAGAGAATCCACAACACAAAGTCTCAAATGTTTTTTTTTTTTATTCTTCAATGGAGCAGACAAATGTAGTTAAAGCTCTCTGTGAGTGTTCTCCAGATCTTCTCATCTGTCATCATCTCACCACAGTTTGTCATTCCATTAGCCACCACCATGATCCTCCAAAGTAGTCATTCACAAATTCACCCTCTTTCATATCAAGGATCTCAAAGTTCCTCCTCAGTGCCTGCAACTGAGATTTATGTGCCCTTGCATTACCTGGACATTTGTTTCCATGGAGACCCACGGATCTCTAGCAGTTGCTTTGTTGGTGATTGTTTTCAGGATACTTTTTTGTCAGTTGAACTAAAAAAAGATAATTCTTCGCCTTTAGATCCTTCAAACGATTCTCATCCAAGGCCTTCTGTTGAGATGATGAGAGCACTTCTCCCTCTGCAGGCACTCACAACTGTCCAATACTCCTTGGACCTTCACAAATTCTCCATAACAAGCCTCCAATGCTCATAATCCATGTCGAATTTTGGGATACCAGCCTGAGCAAAACCACTGTTGTCACCCATGGTTACACTCACCAATCTCTGTGCTTAACTTGCCTAACAGTGTCTCCTGTTTTCCCAACCCAGAAAGTAAGTTTTTTCACACAAATCTCTCTATCCCTACAAACCACCTACCACTACTAACCGACTCAGTATTCTGATTTCTGAGCAACAAACCAAAGAACAAGAACTGGACTCAAATGACAATAAACAGAAGATTGGGATTAAATACTAAATTAACCAGCACAACACAGTTTTGTTTTAACCCAAATTCAAACACAAATGGTTTTCGCGCCAAGAGCTCAGGACCTTCTTCTCCAGCCCCAACCCGGGTTTGACCCTCAGTTTCAGCATTTTTAACATCCTCCGCCGACTCACGGCCACCACCGCACATTCCCTCTGTTGAGACAGACCTGATTCCAGTTTCCTGTCGTCTTCTCTCATTCTTTGTCTCCAGCTTCGAACCCTCAAAATAGACGAATCTGATAAATCAATTACCTCAAATTCAATGTCTCTCCAAAAAATTCCTTTGGGCAAGTCAGGCACCGTTCTGTGTTGTTCTTTCTTGGTGTACAGTAGAACCCCTGTGTTGCTTATAGTGTAAATAAACTTGGTGAAGCACTGGCTGCTGAGTCGGCTTTTGAATATGTAGCAGCAGGGCACGCGTACAAGTTTGTAAGGATTGAAAGGTATCATCTTTCCTTTTCCACCAGAGCAAAGAAAGAAAAATGACCATTTTCCCCCACCGTCTAGAACCCTTATAACAGAATTTAACAACAACAATTTTCCTTAACTTGGCTAGAAGGATTTAGCAGACTGTAACCACATTAATCCAACTGGAATGTGAAGATATATCCAGGGGATTTCCTAATTGAAAGATGCTGCAATCTTTCTTGTACTATTATCAAGAACTAGAATGTAGCCACCAAGTGGACAGCAGCAGAAACCATAACTATAGTTGACCCATCATTCGAGTTTTAGTGTTACTCATAGTGGCTTTCAAAGCATTCATCCTTGCCAAGAACCTGAAACAGAGTGATGCATTATTTTCAAGTCCTACCTCAGTACCTCACAAATACAAGTCCTGGTCAGCTAAAGCATATTTGATAAACTTATGTTAGTGCTTATCCTGTCGTATCCTATTACCCGGCCTAATGCAATTCAACACAACAATTAGTCAGTAGCTCAATCTAATTCTACCCAATTGAAGTACTCTCAAGCATCACTTCTTTTGTTCCTTCGTTTTCTTGCATGATATAACTTTGAACAGAATCCAACATTTCATGATATGAGAGTGACTACTGCCCGGAAATGGTGAAATAACGATAACCCCCACCAATATCAGCTTAAGTTGACTGTAACAAGCAAATACATCAGAGGGTACAAGTAGCGTCAGGAGAAGAAAAGGAAAACAAAATGCAGGGAACCTGAAGTCAACAACAAGCTCCAGTGACACAATGACAATACATGGGAAAGACAGGGCTGGCTGTGGCTGAGGTCTAGAACTTCAAGTGTAATGTACAGGAGGAACTACAGATAAGATTCAAGGCAATAGAAGTGGAGGACTAAAAGCAAGCATAGCATAGTTAGTTAAATTATATTGTTTCATCAGTTAGCTTGTATGTGAGCTCTCTTGCCCTTTGTCTAAGGCCTGCTGAAAGAAAAAAACAGTAAGATTTCACCAATATTCACCGTCAATGTCAAACAAGTATTGGTAAGTAGATTGCGTTCTCATCAAAGATATAAAACCAGCATTCATTACAAAACAGTATTTAAGCTTGACTTTAAGTAAGTCTCCCTATCAATCACTCACATATATGCCTCAGAATTCACTGCACTTCTCACTAAACAGTAAACTAAGCAGTACCAAAACAAACATGCCTGATCATGTATAATGTCCTTGAATTTCCATCAACACACGGTCAGCATAGTCTCTCACATGCTGTAGCAGATCTGTGGCCTTCTTCCTAGCTCTCTCCGGTAAGTTCTCATTGGTCTGCATATCAACCACCATGTTATAGAGTCCAATATCTGTCCATATGGCATTAGCCACCTCGATTTGCTTGCTCTCTTCAGCAAAATAAGAAACACTGTGGGTACCAAGCCGAGGCAAGGTGCAGATACACAGATATTTATAGTATGGCAGCGAAACGGTCTTCGAAAGCGAGACGAAGTTGTCTAAGAATGGAAGGGTTAGAAACCTCAATCCCCCCTCCTCGCCAATGGCTATATAACGCACAGCTACTAGCAGACTTGTGGCTTGAGTTCAAGTCCTTAAGCCTCATTTCTTAAGGAAAATCTTAAACCCTTTTTATTGGTTGATAGTGGATTAGATAGTTAATGAGGGTTAGTAGTTAATAGGTAGTTAAGGATAAATAGGGTTATGCAAATATAATTAATATAATTAATTAATGATTCTCTTTCTCTCTCCTCCCATGATTTTCTCCATAACCCTCTCTACATTATAATTAAAAAGAAATATGAAACTAAATTTATTTAATATTTAATATAATTCGAATTTAATAATTTTCATTTTCTAAAATGGAAATTTGAAATTTAAAATATATGCCTCTCTCACATCTTGGCAACTTTCGATTAGTATTAAGTATTAACATTTTGTAATGACATTATCAATATTTATAAATTGAATCATCATTAGGGCTTTTCATTGCATGGGTTTGAGATTTTTCGTTGTTAGGTATTCGTTTGTGTTATTATTAATATTGTTCTACATGTTTTTTAATAATTTTATATGACATTATTAACTTTTTATGTTATGTTTTGTTTGTAACATTAGCAAAAGTGAAATTGTGTTTTCAATTTTTTGGTACTTGAAGTTTATTTACAATGTTTTTTTTTCAAGCAAAATACAACCATTAGCAAAAATTTATTTCATTTGTAAGATTGCTTATGTTTAGTGATTTGAATTATTAATATTTTTTCGTTTATGTTTGTAACTTTGTCAAATGTCATTATCAAGAAGCATACTTGTTAGATATTCATTTGTTTATGACATTATCAAAAGTGAATTTACGTTTAATTATATAACTATGGTTATTAATCTTTCAGTCTAAGTTAGTAACGTAGTTGGTGTCATTATTAATAGGCGTGCATAAGTATTATCAATGTTTGAAAATAAGATATTAATAATATCTCATAAGGTACTTAACAATCATTAGTTGCTATCATTATCAAAGTTTTTGGATGCATTATTCATTAAACACATGTTACTTATTAATGCGTTTTTAGTGCTATTTGACATTAAACATTGCATCTGAATATTATTAATATTTTTTATTACAAAAATCTATTTCCTTATCGGTGACTTAATCATTCGATATTAATGGTTTTTAATATCTTTATTAAAAGTTTGATGTCATTTATAATATTGAAGTCGGACATTTTTACATTGATGTTTTGTGTTTATTTTCAACAAAATACTTTTCGTTATCAATGATTTATTGTATTGTTATTAAGAGTTTTGTGTTGAGGCGTGAATGTTGGTTTGCTTGAGCTAATATTTTGCTGGACAATGTTTGTTTGACTGAATCACACAGGTGCACTATGTCACAAGTACCAAAGATGTTGAAAATCAGTATTGTGCTTTATGATCATTGAGAATGATAATGTAAAGCAATATTAATTGATCATAAAATGTTAATAATGTTATTAGAAATCATTGGAAGAGGCCATGACTAGATAGTTATAAATATGATGTGAAAATGTGAATCATTAGTACTAAAGATATTGTAAATTAATGATATTGTTATTCAAACTATTAATGACTATGTTACATAACTTTAATGATTCATTCATAGGCGTTGATGACGAAACTATAAAATAGTAACAATTGATCCAAAATTGTTAATAATGTAATTATAAGGAATTGATAAGTATATTGAAGTCGTTAATAATGATGAGGTATAATAATAAAGATTCTTTTCATAAATGTTGATAATGTCATTGCAAAATGTTAATATTGTATTGCAAGTTGCCACGAAGTGAGAGAGAGTATATATTTTTAATTTTCATTTTAAAAAATAAAAAATATTAAGTTCGAATTTATTAAATAATAATATTTAATTAAATTAATTTCGAATTTTCTTTAAATTGTAGTGGAGAGAGAGGGTTATGGAGAAGATCAAGGGGGAGAGAGAAAGAGAATCATTAATGAGTAATATTGATTATATTTTCATAATATCTTATTTATTCCAAATAACTATTAACTACTAACCCTTCATTAACTACCTAATCTAGTATCAGCCAATAAAAATGGTTTAAGAACCTCCTTAAACAATGAGGCTTAAGGACTGGATCCAACCTGCAGACTTGTTAGATCCGGTTCCTTCTCCGATGACTTCTTTATCATGTTAACTAACTCCGGAACAATCTCGACAAACTGTGGATAATACTTGTAATCAGAAGCTGCTATGTAAGTCGAGATTACTTTCAGGACACTCATCTTCTCGCTGTCCACCACTGCTCTAAACTGGTCTATCAATCCCGGGACGATTTCATATCGCTTTGAACTCAAGAGCTGATCATACCTTCTTAAAGAGTTCTTAGCTTCCGTTTCTGTCACATCCAGACCTGTTATACAGATCATTTCCTTTCTAGTTGAAGCCAGATGTCCAATTGTTGCCACCGCAATGCGTTTCGCAACAGTGATTCTACCCTTGGTTTTGTTGATTACATTTATCAGATGCTTGAGCCCACCCTGCTCTAAGACATCCATGGCGCCCGAGTACTCCTTTGATAGATGAAGCAATACTCCAAGAACGTGTTTCTCCTGAACATGCGAGGCAGGAGCACTTAGGAGGTGCAGCAAAGGACGGACGATTCCTTTATGAATCAAGCAGAGTCTATCAGTATAGCTCCAAGCATCCCTAACAATCAGCTGCATTTCGTAAGCCGCCCTCGTACTCTGTTCATCCGATCCTGAACGGAGAGAACGGAACATAAACCTGGAGAGGAGCCTGGTGGTTCTGTGCATGTCATCTTGGCAAGGCCAGGTTGTTTGGGCTTCCTCTGTGAAGCATTGATCAGATTCCGAAGGTTGACATTAGGTATGGGAGCCACAGCTCCAATTTCCATTCTAGTCATCGGACAGGTCGCAACCCCGGGATGGATTCGAATCCATCTTTCAATCGCAGATCTCTCGAAACTGTGTCCGGAACAGATAACCACATGGTCAAACATCACCTTATAAGAGATGGGGCACTCAAAATTGGGATCAGCAGGAGTCTTATCGTCCCTCGGCTCCTCTTCATAGGTTCTCCTATGATCCGTAGTGCTGAAGATGCATATTCTGCAGTACTTGAGGGCGGACCAGATTGTTGCCATAGACACGGTATGTTGATCTCCACAGTCCGAAATTTGCCCTTCGATATCAGGGGCGGACCCAAGGGGGGGACACCCCTAAATTTTGAGAAAAAGATTATCCAACCCCCGGTGGTAATTTATGTATGGACAAAAAAAAAATATAATTGATAGTGAGGGACACCCCTTAAATTTGAAAAAATGATTATCCTACTATCATTTGTGTATAGGAATATAAGTGGTAGGTTGGATAATTCAAATCTAGAATCTATATCTATATCTATCTATCTATCTATCTATCTATCTATATCTATCTATATCTATCTATCTATCTATATCTATATCTATCTATCTATATCTATCTATCTATCTATCTATCTATACTATATATTATGGCAATTCAAAAGCAATCTCTTGCCACATAAGCACTTGGAGGATCCACAATTTGCCAAGTTGTACAACTTTTTTACAAACAAAAAAATTAGTTATTTATGTATTTATGAAGCTACCTCTCTCTTCTTTAATATTTCCATTTCTTTTAACCTTTTTTTTTGCTTTAATAGTATGTTACATGTTGATAAACTTAACCAAACACACATAAATAATATTTTTTTGTCCAGTAAAAAAAAATATAAATAAGAAAATAGAAAGTAACATATACCACATTTGTTTAAATAAAAAATATCTGATTAAACCTTATGAAGTAATTTTTTAACTCATTTTTAGTAAAATAGAATGATAAGTTACATTTTTATGGAAATTAGACAAATATACACATAAAAAATAAATTTTTTTCGATTAAAAAAAATTTATATGAAAAGAGAGAAAATAAACATTTGACATTCAATTACCTATGAAATATAAACTATAGTACTTTATATTTTGTTGCAATGAAACACTCTCTTATTCGTAAATTATATGTCTATAAAATAAAATAAGTATTATTTAGCAAAATGTCAGAGTATAATCTTGATTGAGTAGTTATAATTATTTATTTAAAAAAGACTTCTTATTCCTCACATCATGTTCTACCTTAAACTCCTCAAATGAAGAGAAATCGCAGGTGCAATAATTTTATAATGTATCCTAAGTTCACATTAATAATATTTGTTCTATATCATGTTGATTGAGCAAGCTCTATTGAGGTCATAAGTCGTATGCTAAGAAATTTTCTTTCAGACTTGGACTTATCGTCAACGATTATAAATAAAAATTTTCAAAATGACTTAAATATAATTGTTGACGAACTTTGACTTCATACCCTAGGATGAGACACAAGATTCCTTAAAAAAAACATAAAGAAATGTTAGAGAATCTTTATTGAGAATCTACGATAAACATCGCGTTTCATCAACTACTAACCTAGAAATTTAGCAAATAAAGGGTGGCAATTTTTAGTAAAATAGTCAATTGGGATAAACATATTTATCCAACAATCAAGTATCTTTATCCAGTAATCTCAACTCTCAAAATTGGTTGCCAGTTCGTCCAAACTCGAGAAACACGAATTGATATATGTTGTATAGATAATAAGTTAATGCAAATAATCAAATGAAATCCACCGATATTGTTCAAATGATAAGACATTTTAAATGCAGTTGAAATATGTGTGTATTGTAGACACTCTTTATCAAATATTAATATATAAGTGATAAAATCTTTAAAAATTACACATTCAACGACCATGTTAAGACCAAAATCCTCGATAGTGTGTGCGAGTGTCTTAGATTGAGATTCTAAGTCAACATATAAACAATGACCACGGGTTGAACTTAAAAAATTAATAATTGATACATATTGTATAATATACTAAATTTAAGTGTCTTGATAGAAAAAAACTAACATCCAAAATGGAAATGAGTCGAGATTATAGAATTTAATCATCACGAGGGCTACGGTGGGTGTCAAGTTTCAATATGGATGAATAAATTGATCCAATAATGAAGTATCTTTACTAAGAATGTCTCACTAAAAAGTCCCAATCTTTACAACATTGGTCAAGAGTTCGTCCAAACTTGAGGATCATCAATGTGTATTGGATTTCCAAAGGACCTAAAATCTCAATCCCTTTCGGGGGCTTAATACCTATGATCACAACCATAGGTTTCAAAGAAGAATGAAAAGAAGCACAAAAAAAAGAACATAACCTCCGATACGATGAACAGAATAAAACCATATCGAGCTATGATCATTTCATGCCTACCCTTTTATTCTCCATAAAGGGGGGCGGCGGGAGAGGATAAGAAATAAATAGCATCATCTTAGAATTTCCCTCTTTATATATTACATATCAAACAATAGACAACCTCAATGGTTGTCTGACGTTATGGGGTAAAAGCGGGATCTCTATCCCGAGGGTGGGGATAGGCGAGTAGCACTTATATATATATAATATCAAGGTATACTATCTTTTCATTTTACTCAAGATACGATAGAATATAGGTATGACAAAGTATTTGCATAAATTAGAGGTTAGAGAATTAGGGATTAGAGTTCACATATTAGAGGTTAGGGTATAGTATCATGCTCAAAAAACTCCGGAGTCTAAATAGTAAAACTCAATGGTCGTATGGTAGTGTGTGTGTGTGTGGTTCAGGTTGTCGTACGCTAAATATTAGTGTTTTGGTTAACAAATTTTGACATAAGTTATAAGTGGGACGTGACAGCGGCATAATTTATGATTAGAAAACCGAAGCATCAGAAGTGAGTGTGCTAAATATTGGAAATTTTCAATATAGACATACTACAAACTCTTTTATGAATCAAGAACACAAAATATTTAGAAGATCCAAAATGATTTAAACATATAAATAAGTTAATTAATATAAATTATAAAATAAATCTCTCCGGCCAACGGGCCGGGTATAAAGCTAGTACTATTATTATTAATAAACTTAATTTCCTTTGAGATAAACTCATTTGTTGTTCGATTTTGAACAATGTGTAATAGTAAAATGGCATTCCCTATCTCTAATTATTTTAAAAACCTAACAATTAAACTAATTTCAAACTACCCTTAATTTGTATTGATTTTATGATTGTACGGCAAGTGTTGAAAGAGTCTTTCAGCTTTGGGTTACATCAAGAACAAGTTTACAAATCGAATATGCGATAAGTTCGTGAATGATTATCTAGTAGCGTATATAGAGACAATTTTTTAACACTATAAACACCAAGTGTATTCTACAATTATTTTCGAATATGAAAACACATCATGGACTTTTTTAACCTGTACGAGTAAGGTATTTTCATATTTACAATTTTTTTTATTAATTTTTTTATTTAATTTATATTTTAAAAGCGGACACCCCTATAAAAAATTTCTGGGTCCGCCACTGTTCGATATACAAAATTTGATTCTGGCAGTCCGTCCAACAGTCAATTCCAAGGTGGCTGAGGATTCTTCTTACCTTGCCAGCGTCCGGATATGATACCTTGTTTAGGTCATACAAAATCTCCTTGAGATCATTGGCCGCAACCTTATCCCTCCGATCCCGTTCATATTCAAGTTCTGCAGCTCCTAGGGCAAGCAATCTCCCCAGGTTCTCCAAAGGTCTACTAGTCAGAATCCAAAGTGGCAAGTCCTTCATCACCTTGCCAATGTCACTGGTGAGTGCCCTGAATAACCCCACGACGAAACCCAACTGGTGGAGCATCCACATTGAAGTTTCTTTCCTCGAACATTCAACTACTAGGTATTCGACTTCTTGGAGCGTGAAGAGAAGACTTGAAAGGGAAGCAGATACTTGACTGTGGAAAAGAAACTCTTCTTCCTCCTCTAATCCTTCAAAGAAAGTAAGGAGATCGGTCACTAATGTCGCCAGTCTGGAGACATTTTTCTTCTGTGTGTAAAACACACACCCTTCTAGCTTGTGGCCAATAGCATGAGTAACCTCAGCGAGAGATGCCAAGAGCTGCTCTGGGTCGGCAGAAACCGGAGGAACAGCCGGAGAGCCCCATATGCGGCGATCGGAAACTTTGGTGTCGAAAATCATGGCCGGCGATTGAAGGATATGTCTTCTTGCTCTTGCTCTTGGAGTTTAGTCCGGCGGGACTTGGAGGGGAAGGGCACGAAAAGAAACCAGCAAATATTCTTTTTGTTTTTGTTTTTAGGAAATTCTTCGGTCTAAAGTCTAAACTAAGTCCCGCAAGTCCGTGGGCCGGGCCGGGTCTTACCGCAAGTCCAGGGGCCAGGCCGGGCCTTAATTTGTTTCGTTAGGGTTTTCATTTGTTTTTGACATGTTATATTTATTTGGAGTCAAGTAAATTGTAATGTTCTCCTCCTTTTTTGACAAAATCAAAAGCCGGAGAGATTTCTTCCCGAGGTAGTCTTTGTCTCTTTGATTACTTTTTGTTGGTTTCAATTCGTTTTTTGTTTTCCCGATCCATTGACGATAACCCTTGATCCGTGTCTCCCCTTTGTGTCCTTGAGGTTGATTCATTCATGGCTACCGCTACCGCTACGGCGACGGAGGAGTTGCCTCTGGAAACCCTCTCTCTGGAAGAAAATCAGCAGCGCAGGCCAAGGAAGGATTCTGATTCGCGGAAGATGGAAGTGCAGGCCTGGATGCGTGATGAGAGAGAGTCTTTGCATCTAGATGAGTATATGTTCACCGACCGTAATGAGTTGGATGGTGAGGCCAAGAAGCTTCGCCAGCTTAGAAATGAGGTGTTGAAGATGCTGTCTGAAGAAACTGAAGATATGGACTCCGAGAGCCGCAAAAGTTAATCTGCTCACAAGGTATTTTGTGAGTAGATACTCACAAGGCCTAGATTTGTCCATGTTGGCCCAGTTCTAATCCAAGGGTTGAGGGATCAGCCCAGCCATGACTCATTTAAGTGAGCTATTTGTTGGCTTTTTTGCACAAGTCAGCCCAGCCGACTGAGCTGAACAAGGTGGCTTGGGGCCACATTTGATTTGGGCAGGATTGAGAGAGGGAGCCGCTGAGATAACTCGTATCCAGCCGAGACAAATAAGTATCCAAAAGTGCACGAACTAATATCCGTGTGAGTAGACAAAAGAGAGAGAAAAACATGGCCCACCATCTGCTATTTTTGTTGTTTTTGATGAATTTTCACATGAGAGAGATGTTGCTTTTGATGAATTTGCATGAACTAATATTATATGCGATGGATATGAGTTTGTGAATTAATTGCGTCTTCCATCAAAACTAAACACACTATCAAGTCCTCACACATAAGGCTTGCAACCTTAGTTAGGGCTGCCCGCCGAAGGCCAATGAATCAATAATAGTAGGAGTGTGTGTCTTCCAGACCCTGATATTAGTCTGTTTGTGATTTCATATATTGGTTTATGTGGTTGGATATTAGTTAGGTTGACAAGGATATTTGTTCGTTTAAGGGTGGATATTATTTCTACTGTGGATGGATGTTGGTCTGGAAGCCATGGATATTTGTTCGATAAAAACAGATATTTGTTTTGGGGTGAATTGGTGTTTGTATGGGCGGTATGGGTGTTTGTTTTATGAACTTATATTATATGCGATGGATATTAGTTTGTAATTATTCACATGTGAACCTTATGGTCACTATTTCCATGTGAGCCTTGTCCTAACTATTCAAATATCATCTTTATTTATTTAAGCATCCACCCTAACATACTGGTTTCCCAATATACCCACATATTAATCCGTTTGTGATTTCGGATATTAATTTATGTGGTTGGATATTAGTGAGGGTGTCAATGATATTTGTTCGCATAAGGATGGATATTATATCTTGGGTGGATGAATGTTAGTCCGGGCGCCACTGATATTTGTTCGATAAAGGACATATATTTGTTTTGGGGTGAATGGGTATTTGTTCGATAAAGGATGGATATTAGTTTTGCCTGTTATGTAACATAATATTAGTTTTGCGTGATTTTAGTTTTGCGTGATTAGATGTTTTGTTTCCTTCATTTGGATATTAGTCTGCATGGTTGTTCCTATTAGACCTTCTGATTAATAATATTCGTGCTTGTCTAAAAGAGTATCCATCCTCCTTTTACATCACAAAGCTAATGTTTATTTTTCACCAAAATAATTTCAAAACCCCCCAACTAATTACAACTACATTGAGTTGACCTACTTAGGAGTTAGATTTTAGGTTGGTGATTTATAACACAATGTATGGTGGTTCGATATTTTGTCTGTGTAGTCGGATATTAGTTTGCGACGATCAGATATCAGTTTGTGTATTGTGGATATTTGACTGTGATGGCGAGATACTACATTTTCAATGACTGGATATTGGTTTGAGATGGTGAGATATTAGTTTCGATAGTGTGGATATTTTTTAGAGTTGGCGAGATATTACATTTTTCAATGACTGGATATTGGTTTGAGACGGTGAGATATTAGTTTGGATGGTGTGGATATTTTTTAGGGTTTAGAGTGAGGGTTGTTTTGGTTTAGGGTTTAGAAGATGATGTTGTGGAAATGGATATGAACACAATGTAGGGTGATTCGATATCTGTCTGTGGTGATAGGATATTATTATGTGATGTGAAGAAATTAGTTTGCGATGTGTGGGTATTTTTCTGCATAGTGAGTATTAGTTCACGATGGTCAGATATTAGTTTGGGTGTAGTGGGTATTAGTCTGTGATGGTGAAGATATTAATTATGGAATGACTAGATATTGGTATTAGACGGTGGGATATTAGTTTGGGTGGTGTGGATATTTGTTATGGTGAACCCATATTAGTGTGGGTGGTTTGAATATTTGTTTTGTGTGGATGTTTATCTATGTTTGTTTGTGTTGATATTGAGTTTAAACAAATCCATATAAAACAAAGCCGTTTTTCGACAAACCGCGATACAACTAGTATTAATGTCATTCCAACTTGGCAACCACATAAAAAAGTACAACCACATCTAAAACGAAAAAGGAATAGTTCAAATGTTGTCTTGCTTGGCCAAACTCTAGATAATCTTTTTGATCATGTCCCTCCGAGCCCCCCATGTTTCGATCATGCTACGACGAGGTTGGGTTGGTCCTTCTCTTAGTTGCGGTCTCTTCGCTTTTGTTTTAGTTCTTGCCATTGTCCAATATCCCTGGAATCATAGATAAATATCTAGGTATCAATCAACTGATATCCCCGCCACACAACTAATATAAGGTATATAAAATCCATACATCCAGAGTAATATCCAAACAAACCAAAAACAATATCCACCAATGGCATACCTAATATCATGCCAGTAAATGACAAAACTAATATCCAACATGAAACTAACTAAATATCCAGCACGAATGAACTAATATCCACCGTAAAGCGAATCAATGTACATCAAACTAATATCCAACATGAAAAGAACAAATATCAAGCATGAAACAAAGTAATATCAACCATAAAACGAACCAATTCTTGCCATTTTGATTTTCCTGCACAAACAAATATCCTAACATAAGCTAACTAATATTTGGGCTTCACATGAACAATATCCCTAACGTTCTGAAGTCATATCAATAAAGTCAGATCCACATTCGTCAAACAAAAATCCAATCTATCATAAAACTTATATCCCTTAATATGACAACTAATATCAATGAGGTGATATCCGGATACATAAAAAAAATATCCAGGATAGTATACAACTGATATCACTACTGATCAAAACTAATATCAATGAATTGACATCCAGATACTAAATAAACCTATCCAGGCAAGTTTATAATGATATCCCATGCCACAGAAAACAAATACCCATCCGATATAACTAAGCAAAAGAAAAAATCCAGATCTGGCGGTTTCCATGAAACCAGAAAACAAATCCAAAAAATCCATTAAAAAATCAAAGAAAAAGAAATCGAAGGAAAAGAAAAACCTAGATCCAGTCGAATCCATGAAATCCTAACTCGAATCGAAGCAAACGAACATTCGTATCATGAATAAAGGAAGGAGAAGAAGCCTACCTCCGTCAAGGATTGTCGCGCCGCCGTCAATAAACTATGGTAGCTTCCTCGGCGTCAAACCGGTCGTTCCTTCGCGAGCACCCCATGTCTGCACCGTCGCTGTCAAACCAGCCGCCGCACGCACCCAAACTAACCGTCGTCGCCGTTCAAACCTTCGTCGCCGTCAAGGACCGTCGCGTGCACCAGCCGCCGTCATCGTCATATTCTTGAGAGGAAGTGAGAAAGTTTTTGCTGGAGAGAAAGGGAAGAGGAAGCTTTTTTATTTTTGGAGAGAGGAAAGAAATGGACAGAATGATGGAGAGAGAAGTGAAAAAGTGGGTTTATTAGAGAAAGTGGGTGAAATTTGAAAAAAGTGGACCCACTTTTTCTGATAAGTGAAACTGGCTTTAGACAACTGAGCCGATCAGCCTCTCCACCCTCACAATCCGGCGCCACTGCTCCACCACCCTCCGTTCACGGCTCGGCGACGTGGACACCAATCTGCCCGTGTGAGTATATACTCACTAAAAGGGTTGTAAGCAGGATAACTATATTGCCGAGAGCTGGGCTGAATCATCTGGGCTCAACGAGAAGTCTACCGATGCCCCTTCCTCGCCGGGAAACTGAGGAGTTCTCTGTATCTGATGATCACCGGTCCGTTACCACCTGGTTTGCTTGCTTTGGTAGCTTTCCTGGTTTATGTTGGTTTTGTGAATGAGTAGTTGCAGTAGCAGTAGCAGCTTGGCTATGGATACTTATGGCTTTTGCCGTCCTACCTACTATGCGGAACACTCTTAATCTCTTATGGCTTTTTATCTCTTGTGAGTTGTGACTATAAATCCGGTTCCTATGGAATATAAGACTTGTTATTATTGACTACTCTTTTCCTGCATCATTGGTTTCAGATGTGTTCTTTCAGTAGTGTTGTATTCCTCTTGCTGTGCTATCAAGGCTTCATTCTTAGCCATCTTCATTGCCCATCATCATCCTAATCATCCGACCTTAAACATTCCCCTGCATTATGAAGTTGTAATCTTTCATGATCATGTCTCCTCTGTAGTTGTCATCTTTCATGATCTCCGGATTCTATTACCTCTGTTGTTGCACTGCCTAGATGATGTCGTTGTTGGTGAAGATAGGGTTATGAACAGTTCCTTTATGATTTTGTCTGCCTAATTATAATTTGAAATATGTTGCACTCTTGGCTGAAAAATGTCCATGCCCTGCTATTCTGTGAGGCTTTAGTGCTCTTTGGGCTCGGATGCCATTGTTTGTTCATCTTTTGCCTACTATCATTTGCACGCTGCTGTGCTGTCTCTTGGTTTTGTATGGTTGTTTGAATCTCCCTTTAGGTTCCTGTGTCAGCTGATTTAATGCATTTGTCAGGTAAGACTGGATTTCCCTAAAAGGAAGTTAGGAACTTCCAAGCAAAGGTCATTCAAATCTCCAATCTGTGGCTTGTAATGCTACCACTGTGTGCACTTGCCTCGGTGATTCTAGATTAGACTAAAACTAGACAAGTGATTGTCTAATGGGATAGTGAACTTGATTGTTTCAGCCGCCATTCTTGTTTCTCTTGCACGATTTTTGCATTGAGATGATTAGTTGAGATATGAGATTTCCTTTTGTGCTTTACCAATTGAAATACGGTGTTATAATTCATTTGTTTTACATGTAAACTGTGGATAGATGGGGGCTGTAACATGTTCTTGCTATGGTATGCATATGATTGAATCACAATGTGGATTTCTTGATTATGAAGCAATCCTTGTCTACTTCCTGTTCCACTTTTCTTTTTTCTATATGATGTAGAAGTGCCTTTTATATCCCATTTGAAACCCTAACCTTCTCAAACGAGCCCCATAGTTGCATGAAATCTTTAATTTGCGTGCTGCAATCCGTCGATCTGCTGCAAGTCCATAATGTGGCCCTAAATTGTGGTCTTGTATTAGTTGGTGATTATGGGTATGTAGTCCTGGAAGACACTGTCCCTTGTGATTGATGATCTAACTGGAGGTTCAACTTCTTTTTAGTCTCAACCATCCATTTTTTAATCTGGTTGGAGCACACTGACAGTAGAACTCACCCGACCGCGGCTGAACAAGAGCTTCATGATCATGACTCGTTTATTGTTTTCTGATCTGTGTTCTTAATGCAAAGAAAGAACAGCACTTTGCAGTAAATGTGTTTGATTCTTTGATTGTGCCTATGTTCCACTTTTAGGCACTTTGATTGTGGTTATCTAGTAAGCAGAAGTAGATAACTATACTGCATCTCCTTGCTCTTCCCTTCCTACTAGCTATACCAAGTCTGTAAATTCTGTGACCCAGCTTACTTGGATGTATCTCCTTGGGCATGTTAAACACTCTGTTCCTTGTCAGATGGTTGAATTAGAATCAAGATTCGCATAACCATCTATGCCAAAGCTCCTTTAAGGATGTGCAGTTTACTTAATATGAGTGAAGTGAAGTGGCTGCCGAGCGCACCGATCGACTGTTAGCTTCGGTTCACTGCTTAACTGACCGGTCGGTTATCGATCATAATCACAGTTAGTCGTGTAACTGAGAAAGTGACGCACCGGTAACCGATTCGATAACACCCCAACCTGCATATAAAATCACCTAAATTAACGGACGACTGGTGACGAGGAAGGATGAATGGCGCGACACGAAGACGAACGACTGGATTGGGAGTCTCGGGCTGCTGACCTGCTCGTGCTCGCGAGTCTCGACTGCTGCTGTCGACGGGAAGAAGAAGGAAGGAGGTGGACGAAAGGGAAAGAGGGAGGACGAAGGTGGAGACCGAATTTTGGTTTGTACTCGATGGGTTCGGTTATCTCCACCGATTAATCGACTAACCGTAAGTCCGTAACCCCTTATTATTTCCCCTCCGACACCGACCAATACTATATCTTATCAGTTTTCGCGGTTAGCCTGTAATTGGTCAGAAGTTTCGATTATGACCAACGGTTATCCACCAACCGAGAACCGAATGGCAAGCCCTACTGACTCTAATTTAACCACGCAAAACTATATCTTTCTTTTGTTTTCTTTTGCCCTCGACCTTTTCAGTTCCGTTCAACAAGACCATTAACGTACTTATCCATATAAAAAGGATAAGTGTTGCTTGCATGGAAGGTCAGACAAATAGAATTTTTCCCTCTTTTCTCTACTAATCTCTCATTCCTCCTGTTCGTCTTCTTCTTCTTCCTCCTCAGCGTATCCTTCCTTCCAATCGCCGGAAAGATACTGTTATGATATCGGGCCATTGTAGCGTTTCGTAGAAGACTGGGCTTGCATATCTATTAGTATTAGTTTATTATTATAGTGTTAATTAGTGTTTCCTTGTTCAAGTGAGTTTTGGTTATTGTTAGTCGTTTCCTTAGAAAAGTAGGAGTCACGTTCTAGCTAGGATAAGGTAGAGGTATCTAAGCCTATAAATATGTAATATGTCTTTCGTTTAATGATAGTATCTCCTTTATTTGCTTTTCTTTAGTTATTTTCGTTTGAGAGTTCTTTGCGTTTTACTCCTTTTTACGAAAAATCTCAAAAACCGCCATCCCCTACCTCACATCACCGTAACAGATACCTACTCCGTCCGTGCGTTACATAAAACCCCTGATTAGGGTTTCCCCTTTGCGTCCTTGAGGCTGATTCATATAATGGCTACCGCTAGGGCAACCGCTACGGCGGCGGAGGAGCTGTCTATGGAACCCCTGTCTCTGGAAGAGAGACAGCAGGGCAGGCGAAGGAGGAAGGATCATGATTCGTGGAAGAAGATTGCGCCGGTGGTGTACACGAAGATGGATGCGGAGGCCTTGATGCGTGATATGAGAGAGACTCAGCATCTAGATGCGGATATGTTCGCCGACGAGAATGATTTGGATGTTGAGGCCGCCAAGAAGGAACGCGATCATATAATTAAGCTGGAAAAGCTGATCTCTGCACAGTCTGCAGTTATGGCCTCCGCGAGCTGGGCTGAATCATCTGGCCACAACAAGTTGCTTGATTACTACATGAACGAGTCTACCGGTGCCCCTTCCTCGCCACAAAACTGAGGAGGAGGAGGAGGAGGAGGAGGAGGAGGAGTTCTCTGCATCTGGTTTGCTTGCTTGCTTTGTTAGCTTTCGTGTGTTTATGTTGGTTCTGTGAATGAGTTTGCTTGCTTTTGATGCCCCTGCATTAAAAAATTCCCCTGCATTTTGAAGTTGTGATCTTTCATGATCATGTCTCCTCTGATCTTTCATGATCTCCGGATTTTGTTACCTCTGTTGTTGCACTGCCTAGATGATGTCGTTGTTGATGAAGATTATGGGTAGGATTTAGGAAGAACAGTTCCTTTATGGTTCTATTCAGAAGTCTGAGTCTATCTCTATCTCTTAGCTTCCTGAGTCTGATTGAATGCATTGTTCAGATAAGATTGGAATTCCCCCTGAAAGGGAAGTTTAGAAACTTCAAAGCAAAGGGCATTTTCAATCTCTCCAATCTGTGGCTTTGTGATGCTGCCACTGTGTACACATGTCTTGGTGGATTGTAGGTTAGGAATTTAGAAGAAAAAAAACAGAGAAAGGTGAATTGTCTAATGGGATAAGTGAACTTGATGATTGTTCCAACTTCCAACCATCCATTCTTGTTTCTCCTGCACCAGTCTCCATACCTGTAACTCACGTTTCTGTCTTGTTTCCCCTGTGTTCTACAGCTATATAGCTATGTCGTCATTTTTCCAATAACGAAATTAAACGTACATAGGTCAGAAGATCTCAAGTACGATCTCTATATATATGATCCGACTGTTTACAAAATCCGCAGAACAGGCAAGTTGTTGTTCATGATGGGTCGCTTAGCTTGCTCGATCGTCACTGAATTCTTTCCTCTCTCTCAAATCTTACCGAATCATGTGGAATTCCCAAATCCGTGGGTATACCCATTTTTGTATTCACCCGAACATTGGATTTGTTCAACTCTCACTAGTGTTGGATTTGAAGTCCAAATCCAAACTTCAAATCCACGATCCAAATCCTTGATTCAAGTGATTTCATTATATAGTTTGAGATGGTTTCACCTATCATGTTATTAAAAATATTACATCAAATTATATCGGGAATAAGCCGATCTTCATTAACAGTTGAGATATGTATGACAATAACATATAGATCTTGAATATGATAAAAATATCACAATGCCACCGCACATCAAAATATCACAACTCCTCACTCTTTCACATATATTCGTTAATAAATACTGCTCTCTGAAAACCGAAAGCGTAGTTTAATTTTGCCCCCCATAAAAAATTACTTTTTTGCATTACTCCTGGCATCTACTTCTTCCAAAAAGCTTGCACTGAAGTTGTTGTTGTTGATCACGTATTCTATGCAAGAGCTACCTACACGTTATGAATTTTCCCAAGTTTGTTAAAAGATATTGAAGCAAGATTTACCAAACATGGTTTTCTGTGACATAATAAAGAACATTCAATTTAGCAGCAGAAAGCATAAATATTTCAGCAGGTTGGGTGTCTCTTCTTTTGTTGAGAGGACAGGTTTTACTTAAATCGGACTATCTGGCGCAACGCTCTCAATCCATGATGTATGGACTCAATGTTGTTTTTGGGTTCGTGTTCTGGGTCTGGTTGTAATCGCTTTCTCTTGGGAGGGTCTAGAGTGCTAATAGATGATATGTTCAACCGAAAGATTATGATTTTGAATTCTTACTATGACCTCCTTTGTTCAACCTATACAAACTAAAAGCAAATGCAAAAACCCCCACCCAAAACTAGCTAGCTGTGGCAGCCCGCCACGTAGCACTCCCTCCTCATTAATTTTCCCGCCATATGACGTGGCACCCATCCGCCACCTTTCCCCCCATTTCCTTTATATACCCATTCTCCCTCTCTCCCGTTTCAACTCATAACTAACTAACAAAAGCCCTGTTTGGCTCCCCACTTCAAAGTTCAAACAACCCCCTCCCACATAACCATTCCAATGGAAACTCCCCAACCTCATCCCAAACAAGCCCTTACTACTACTCCCTCCCCCGCCGCCGCCGCCTTCCTCCTCTCCTCCGTCTCCTCTCCCATCACTCTCAAGGTACTCGATCTCTCGTAATCCGCATCAAACAAACGATCATTCAACGCGTACTGACATCGTTGAATTCATGCATTTTTTTGTTTCAGTTCGATCTGAAACTCAAATCGCATATATCGATTCAAAAGCTATGATCATTACTTTTTTTTTTCTCTCTTTTCCTTCCACCCTCACGTTTGACTCAATTTTGACCTCTTTTTTTTCTTTTTCTTTCCTCTCTGCGGATGCATGGGCAGTTCGTGGACCTCTGCTACAGAGTAAAACTCCCCACCAGCGCAAGCAACACCGGCAGCACCATCCGACGGCTGATATCTCCCCACGAGAAATCGACGGCGGCAATCGAGCAGCGGACCATACTAAGCGGCATCACCGGCACCGCCTCGCCAGGCGAAATCCTCGCCGTCCTCGGCCCCTCGGGAAGCGGGAAGTCCACTCTCCTCCACGCGCTCGCCGGCCGTCGTCACCGCGGCGGCGTCGTCACCGGCACCATCCT
Source organism: Linum trigynum (assembly GCA_964030455.1). NCBI lineage: Eukaryota > Viridiplantae > Streptophyta > Magnoliopsida > Malpighiales > Linaceae > Linum > Linum trigynum. Next base: position 34,342,099 of record OZ034814.1, on the reverse strand, counting down.
CGCCGCCGCCACCACCGCAGCCTCCAAAAAACTGTCCGCCAGGCAGCTCGCCAGGCGGACCGGTTTCGTCGCGCAGGACGACGTGCTGTTCCCGCACCTGACGGTGCGGGAGACGCTCGTCTTCTGCGCCTTACTCAGGGCCACCTACTCGTCCAGGGACGAGAAGATGGCCGCGGCGGAGTGGGCGATTGCCGAGCTGGGGCTCGGGATACTATAATTGGGAACGGATTCGTGCGCGGAGTTTCCGGAGGGGAGAGGAAGCGCGTGAGCATCGCGCACGAGCTGCTGATCAACCCGAGCGTGCTGATTTTGGACGAGCCGACGTCGGGTTTGGACGCGACGGCGGCGTACAGGCTGGTGGCGACTTTGGGACAGCTGGCGAGGAAAGGCGGGCGGACCGTGGTCGCTTCGGTCCACCAGCCGTCGAGCCGGGTGTACCGGATGTTCGACTCGGTTCTGGTCCTGAGCGAAGGGCGGAGCTTGTATTTTGGGAAAGGTGGGGACGTGGCGATGGGTTATTTCGAGTCGGTTGGTTGCTCGCCGTGTTTTCCGATGAATCCGGCCGATTTCATGCTCGATCTCGCTAACGGTACGCCCGATTTCCTTCTCCTTTTCCGCTTCCGTACGTGTGGAATTTTTATTTATTTAGTATATAAATAGTATAATGAATATGTACCGAATAATGAAACTTTTGAGACGTAACAAGTATAAATTTCTCTTTTGCAAAAAAAATAGCATGATTATCTGGAGGAAGAAACTACCCTATAAGTAAATCTTCTAGTGTGAGCGAACATATTTTTGATAATAAGTTAATAACTTTTGTTGCCCCTAAAGGAAAAGGTTAGGACAGTAAATATATATGGCTTGAAGACAATTTAAGGATTAAGGAATAGAACAAAACCAAAAGCTATGTTAGTGGGATTTTTTCCCTTTAATTATTATACCTGATAAGTTGAAAGAAAAGCTCCAAAGACAAAAAAACTCAAAAAAAAAAAATTTTGAAATTTTAATAACTTGGGATCATGATGTGATTAGGGCATCTTAATTAATAATTAATATTAATCCTGTTATATGGAGGAAAACATAGATTAAGCTGTTAATTGGTGTCCACGTGCTTTGTTTTGTTGGGTAGTTTTGTATGGTAGATGTGTCCTAATAAGTTGGATAGTTTTGTTTGTTTGCATATATGTGGAAATTTTTAACTTGTAATATTGCAAAAAACAGTTTTGTTGATAGCGAACATTGGTTGATTTCGGACGTATAATACATTAACGGTACGATGGATGTGTCCTAATACCTAATACTATAATGGTATAGTACTAGCTGCAATGGGTGCATATACATATGGGATCATGAGTGATCTCATTTGAAAGGGACAAAAGAGAAGAAAAGGTGGTTAAGTTATCAAATCTCAATTTAACTAATTAATTATCAAAATTCCCAATTCCAGTATTATGATATAAGAGATGGGGATATATTTGGCCGTGATGACATTCATGGCGTGAGAAAGCATTGTCAGAATGGGAAAAAAAGGGAAGCAAAAAGAAATTAAAAGGGAATAGGAGAAGATTTTTAGGTTTGGATCATTGTTTGGCTTTCACCCTCCCATTTCCATCTCTTATATTATATCCATTCATGGATAGTTTTGTTTTGTGATGTGGATGAAAGGTTGGTTACTATTGCCAAAAAAACATTTCCCCTTTCGTTTAGATACTTCATATGTAAAATGGTACTAACTTGTATTCAAAATTAATCAGGTTCCACAAAAAAACCTGGTATGATCTATAACACAAGTTCAGAAGTCTGTCTCAAATTTTATAACGGTTATAATGCACTTGTCAACCTTTTTCATAATGTATCAGCACACTTAACTTGCTTGTTATTCTTCTCACTTATGTCGCTAAATAGAGTCGTATGATTTTATGTTTACAAATGGAGAACCATAACTACTACTTTCCAAAGACTCTAAGCAAACTTTACACATCATAGGAATGAATCTCAAACATGGCTAATAATTGGTTAATTACCTATGTATTTAGAATCTTTTCAACAAAAACTATGAATGGACAAGCCATATGTGTGTCATTATATTATTGGATTCTTTTGGGGTTAAACAATTAACTTCTTTAGGTTGCCTTTTTTTCCTTCCCCCTTTGCTTTGGTTCTTTTCTTTGAGCATTCTTCTTTCTTGCCATACTTTATAAAGCTTTGTAGGACGTCAATTATTTTTAGTACAGTCTAAGAATTTATCCCCCTTTATTTTCCAAATCTTTGAAAAAAGGAATAGTTGGGATGTGTTGGAAAACAACACGTGTAGGGTTGCAGAAGTTGTTCTTTTGCCTTAGTGGGATTTCTTTATGACCCAAAAAAATCAAAGGGAACATAACTAATTAGATTGATAGAGTGAAAGTGAACACTAATTTTGATTGAGTGGCAGCACCCATCACTAGTAGGGAAAAAAAAGCTTTGGTAGATTGAAAGTGGACTCCCACCTTATGCCACCAAGACTGGTCATCTTTGTTTTTGCTTTGTGTTATTATTATGATCATGTTAATCCAATTCCTAATTCTAATCATTACTTGATTCATTTTTGCCCACTAGTCCTATTGTTGACCTCCTAATCAAAAGATCCATGAGACCATGGATGGTCAACAAGATAGTTGTGTCTTTTGATTAATCAAGGGTTATCATCATTTTTAGTGCATAATGTTGTAATTTATTCATTTTTTTTAGCTCTTATCTGGTCATGTGTCTTTTCATACCCGTAATATTTAGGTAAGCAGGTATTTGGGTAAAAACATATCACTGATATTTTTTATCAGCATATACGATTTACGAAGTCAATCTCACTGCACTAGTCAGGTCTGTCGTTACTAAATCCTAGATGGGGTCGGAAACATAAGCGCGATGTGAGATTTAGAAGTTGGGTTGAGGGGCAAAGCAGAATAACTTACTAAGTATGAGATTTCATCCGACTTACTTGTAAACAAATTGGATAGGATTTCTAATAAAGAAATAAACAAAATAAGACATTGTACCATATATATTATTAAGTATCATAATATAGTGTCTAGGGTTTGTTCATGTGACATCATACATGACTATAGGTTCCATTAGCCCTTTGTGTTTAGCATATGCTCTAATGAAATGGGAGGAATGATATCAACGTCCGTTGAAAGAGCATCTTCCCCTTTTCATTCGTTCATCATTCTCTTTCAATCATATGATCAATAGGAAGATCTAGTTCCATTTGTGCTTTCAAGCAAAGCATAGTTAGTTGTCATTCCCAATTCTATATGCTCCTTCATACCTTTGTGTGTCTAATTCAATGTATCCATTATTAACAAAGCACAAATTTTGGTTCCAAGATCCTTTGTTTTCTTAGCGGCCTATGCCCTTTTTTCTGTAGTTGCCTCTTAAGTTGGTTAGGTTTCTGTTCCTTGGCTTGCAAATAATTACATGATTTGATTAATGCAGATAGTACTGTTCTTTATTCCACCAGCACACAAGGAGAACAATTCTAAACTGTCATAATTAACAACTCCTGAAGAAGTCAAAAGGGTCGATTAAAAAGAACACTGAGATAGTGTTTTGAGTGTAGATGATTAGAGTAATGGATTAAGTTGACCATTTAGCATTCTAATCTTTGCTTGCTGCAGGGGTTTGCCATCTTGATGGAGTCGGTGATCAAAGGGATAAACCCAACGTGAAGCAGCACCTCATGGCCTCATACAATGCAATACTAGCACCAAAGTTGAAATCCGCTTGCTTGGAAGCCACGCCAAAGGAATCCAACCTCATCAAAGGCCATACTGGCACCAATTCATCCACAAGACACTTGGGGAGAGGGAGAGAAGACCAGAGAGTTGGCATGACCGTGTGGTTCAACCAGTTCACCGTCCTCCTCCACAGGAGCCTGAAGGAGCGGAGGCACGAGTCCTTCAACACCCTCCGCGTCTTCCAGGTCTTTGTTGGTGCCCTCTTGGCGGGTCTGATGTGGTGGCACTCCGATTTTCGAGACATTCAGGATCGGTTGGGCTTGTTGTTCTTCATATCCATCTTCTGGGGTGTGTTGCCTGCTTTCAACGCGGTTTTTGCCTTTCCACAAGAGAGGGCCATCCTCATGAAGGAGCAGGCGTCTGGGATGTACAGCCTCTCCTCTTACTTCATGGCTCGAATCGTGGGTGAAATGCCCATGGAGCTAGCTCTTCCAACCATCTTCATAACCATGGCCTACTGGATGACCGGGCTAAAGCCCGACTTGGGCGCATTCCTCCTCACCCTACTCATCTTGTTGGGCTACGTGCTCGTGTCTCAAGGTCTAGGTCTTGCCCTGGGGGCAGCCATCATGGACGCCAAACAGGCATCCACGATGGCTAATGTGACGATGCTAGCGTTTGTGCTTACCGGAGGGTTCTACGTTCACAAGATCCCGACCTGCATGGCGTGGATCAAGTACATCTCGAGCACCTTCTACACTTATAGATTGTTCATCAACGTTCAGTATGGCAACGGGGAGCAAATTGCAAAAGCATTTGGTTGCTCGGGGCGAAATGGTAACAACTACAGGGATGTTGGACCAGATTGCAAGTTTATCAGAGAAGATCTAGAAGGACAAATTAGCCCTTGGGTTTGTGTTGGAGCAATGGTGCTGATGTTTGTGGGTTATAGAGTTTTGGCTTACCTAGCATTAAGGAGGACTTGACCAGATAATTGATGGCTTTAATTTGGGTGAATCAAAGACATAGATTCTTCTTCAAGTGGTGACCAATGGTGAAAAGAAGAGACATTGGTGGTAGATCGGGTATTGTGAAGCACTACAACAAAAAGGGTGGTTGAATTTTTTTTCCCAAAGTGTTCAATTCATGTATTTGGTTCTTTTTCTTTTTTTACTCTTTTCAGTTGGATAATTGTAGTCCTGAGAGGTCCATAGGCTAACTGTAATTGAAGAATAAGTGACTCTTCATTCACATGTAATTGTAAAAGAATTTAGAAACATAAATAAATAAAAATTCGCTTTCCAAGCAGTAACCAACAATGTTCACTAAAGAAATTTCGATTTTGACTCATTCCTATAGCACAAGTATTTGATGAGGTCGAGTAGCAGTTCGTGCTAATAACTTGAATTATTGAAAGCTGTTTAAAAAGCAAGAGATTACATCATTTATTTACACTCCCACTTAACCATATTTCAAAGATTTAAAAACAATATGTTATGTAACTTCCAGATTCAAAAACAGTGATTATACGAGTCAACCAAGTCCTTGCTCGCTGCAACATTGAGCCATTCTTTGTTTAATTACTCCAACTAATGTAGGTTCCTAGACAAGTAGTTCTTACTTAATACACAAAACTTTGTTTTTTCTAGTTCCAGGTAATAACAAGAGAGAAAAGTTAGAAGGAAATCATCTACCCATGAACTTTTTTAAGGTAATAACTTCATAATGAAGACACCCTACAAAAACGAAGAAAACTAACTCTAAAGAGGGTTGCAACAGGATTTTACATATAAACTCTATGAACAACTTAGTTGACAGTCTGCCGAATTGATCTAAAAACTATACACAAAGGATAGGAATCAGACTTAATACACCAGCCTAGTTGACCTTTATGATAGTTAGTGGATGGTCACATTCTGAAGTTCCACTTCAACAGATTACCAGCCGGCCCAGAAACTGCCAGGGCACTTCTAGGACAATTTCTCAACAACCTAGTACATTACAAATACTAGAAAAGGGAAGTCAATGGTACTCTCCTGGAGAAACAGCATTATAAAAGAGGGTGTCCTGTTGTGTAGGAAAGTAAGCAAAGGCAGTAGTAGGTCAGGTTACCTGGCTGAAATCAACAGACGTAGCAACCACGTCCAGTTCACCTTGCAAGTATCTAGCAGGTGAGCACCACTTTGACCTTCATCTTTTTTGTTCTGCAAATCTCTCTGCAATTTCTGCCCAGTGTTCTTCAACTGACCATAACCATGATACGTTCTCTTGTTATGCTTGTTTTTTTGCTTAAGCAGAGAGGAGAATACTAACCCATTATGGCGGCAAGTTGGTCAGGGACAGGAAGTGATCACGGATATGATCAAGTCGAGGAGAGATCTTACGAGTACGACCCGATTAACATAGACTCCCTGCGGGAGACAGCTGCTGCTTTGGCAAAGAGAGCAACCGGATGGACAATGTTTCGTGTTCCCCAGTTGATGTTCAAAGTTAACCCACTTGCATACACTCCTCAGTTTGTTTCCATAGGGCCTTTCCACCGCCACAGAGAGCCGTCTTTCATGCATAGAAATGCTGATTTGCAAGCCATGGAGGGCCACAAGCAAGTGTTCATGCTCCGCCTTCTGGAAAGGACAAGGGCTCCCAACACCACCTTTCAGGAGTGCAAAAATGCGGTGGATCAAGTCATTGAAGTGCTAGTTGACGATCACTACACAGAGATGGATATATCTAGCGAGCTGCTCTCCAGTATTATCCTTGTCGATGCCTGTTTTCTACTCGAGGTCTTCCTCAAACACAGTGGCATCACTAACAATCGTATGAACTGCAGCGTCGATGAGGTTATGCTGGATATCGAGTACAGGAATATTTTTGCATCATCAGGCCTTCGGCGTGACCTGGCGCTGCTCGAAAATCAAATCCCTTTCTTCGTGCTTGAACGCCTGTTCATAGTCATCCGTCATAACATAGCAATGCCAACCAATATAGAAGGTTTCTCTCTCCCTGAAATTGCATTCGCCCTCTTCAAAAGTGACTTCAATTGTCACCAAGAGTTCTTCAGAAGAGGAACTGCAAATGAGCATCCACATTATAGGCATCTGCTTGATCTCATATCCAACTACGCTCATCCTACTTCACGTCACCCTGATCTCCCTCCTCATCCTCCTATGTTCCAACTATCACCCATAGTGCACATGCGTAATGCTAAGAAACTGAGTGAAGCAGGAATACGTTTTGAGAAGGCAGGGAAGAGCATGTTGCTGGATATGGAATTCTGCAATGGAGTCTTCCGCATCCCACCTTTGGTGATCAACGAGTGCACTGAATCACTGTTGAGCAATCTCATGGCTTTTGAGCATAGCTCCTGTAATCCCGAAGATGCAGCCAACTCACATGAGTACTTTGCATCGTACCTGTTCCTGATGGAGCGCCTCGTCAGCCACAAAGAAGACCTTGATATAATGGAAAGCAAAGGAATCATAATCAATCAGATGGGTGGTAGGGAGGATGCCTATAAGATCTTCTACAACATAAGCCAGAACTTTGTATTGAAGAATTTCTATTTCGCTGAGTTATGCAGCAGAATTGAAGCCCAATGCGAGTCTCGTAAGCATCGATACTTGCTGGAGTTGAGAAAGAAACACCTCAAGAATCCATGGACGACCTTATCAGTGGTTGGCGGTACTATACTCCTCATCTTCACTGCCATCCAGACTATCTACACCGTTCTCAGTTACTCGCAGCGCTAGCTACTAACCATACTGAAACATGCTTTAGCATATGCAGACTCTGAGCTTCACTTCGAGTTTATTTGTGTATGATCCATGGAATTATTGCTCGTCTCCTTATGTTTAACGTTCGTATTTCCCTTCTTTACTGTGAAAATGAGTGAACTTCAGTCAGACTTAGATATATACATGAGATAATTGGATGTAAAAGTCAAAAGAAAGATGATCAAGTCTAATGGCTCACCTGAATCACAAACGGTTCATAAAAACAGAACCATCCGGCTCACTTGCAGATTATTAGATGAAGTATCTGCTGTACTCAAGGCTTTCCAAGGACGAAAAGAATCCCAAACAGAACAAGGAAAAGAGCCAACAATGGAAAGCTGATGATAGGGGAAGTAAACACCCTACTGCAATTTGAACACAATTTGAGAATGAAGCTGATCGCAGTAGCCCCCAGTACAACTGGTTCATGCCACGGCACTAACTGCAGGCGACGATGACAAATGAGAGAGGTTAATAACCCAGACTTGAGTAAAGCTAGTTCCCAGTTGACTCTTTTCCCTCTCGGTACTAACATCAGATGTTGTTGCTTCTTACTGGAACGGAAACCTAGTACGCTGACACGATGACGCTGACTAGTATCATCATCATTCCATGGTTGACCCTCACTCTGCAGAGGCACACCCTGCATGTTGTTGGTGCACTCTTCTTCAGTAGTATCATGGCGGTAAACGTGCCGGTAGCCACATCTCTTGATCTTCACATGCGAGCAACCGCCTTTGAACGACAGCTCGATATTGGGTTGCAGCATCCACTGTTTTGGCTTGTTGGGATCCTTAGGAATGTAGGATAACCAGACGTGGTTTGCCCCCTCTGTCACTACTCCTGGGGACACTTTGAGGAATCCAAGGTCAGAATGGATTGAACAAATGTGATCGTCAGAGCATTCACCGGTGGAGTAACAAACGCTGAAGCAAACAGAAGTGGCAATCCCCATCCAGTCTGAATTATTGTTACTATGACAATCATCTCGAAGTTGTAATGTTGTTAGTGAGCTCCCCTGACTTTGATAGTTGAACCAGTCGGGAATTACATTGATTCCAGGAGTCACAATGCTACAATGATTTTGCGGATGAGGATGACCCTGCATATAGTTCACATGAAAGATAGACCAGAATAAAGAATGGGATGCGATGGGAATTTGATGAGTTGAAAACACGTTACTTAAGTTATTAGCAAAAAGCTGAAACACACTGTACCTCAAGGTATCTTTTGAGAGCCCGCAATGCTGAGGTATCTGACTGATCCGTCAGGGTACTTGTAGGGTAATGATCTAATTTTAAGCAATCAAAGCACTGCATCTGCAGTCCATAGCGGAGACTGATTGTGTCTGGAATTTCTTCCAAGGATATGCAGCCATTCAGATATATCCTTTCAATTTGGGAGGGAAGCTCAGGCAACGAGCAAACCCTGAGGCAGAATTGAAGCGACAACTCTTGTAAAGCAATTAAGCCTTTCAGTGAAGAGGGTAACTTCTCCAGTTTACCACAACAGTCAAGATAGAGTTGTTTAAGTGATGTCAAACAGCCCAGGCTGTCTGGAAGATCTTTCAGGTTCACACAATTGTGTATCTGCAGTAACTCCAGACTGAGTAAGTTGCCCATTGATGGAGGTAAATGTTCCAGTTTCCAACAGCTTCCCAGGGTAAGTGTTTCGAGGGAAGTCAAACAACCCAAGTTCGGCGGAAGACTGCTGAGGCCGTCACATCGCCAAAGGCACAACTCCTTAAGGCCAACCAAAGATCCCAATGAGATTGGTAGCTCTTCCAATCGTGGACAACTTTGTAAAATAATTTCTTTAAGGGAGGTCAAACAGCCTAGGCTGTGTGGAATACTTTTGAGTTGATGGCAGTCTTTGATTTGTAGAGTTTGCATGCCAACCAATGATCCGATCGTTGAAGGCAGTTGTTTGATTCCAAGGCCATCCAGTTCAAGCTCAACCAAGCACTCCATGTTTCCAGTGAAATCTGGCAACTTCTTCAACTTTGAGCAGCCACTAAGTTGAAGACATTTCAGAGAGCTCATTTCAAGGCTTGTAGGAAAAGCCTTAAGACAGACTAGCTGTTTGAGATCTGCAAAATTGAGTTTTCTGAGGTTTCCAAATGATGGATGAATCTTGGGCAACAGCTCACATTCCTTGAGATACAGGCTCTGAAGGTTAGGAGTTCCACTGAAATCAGGGGTCTCAATTAGATTCTTGCAGTGAGAGAGATTCATCACAATTAGATTGGGCAAATCCTGTGAACATAGAAAACACATCAGTATGACCAAGTACTATTAACACACTAGGAAATGTATAACTGAATGGCTTATTGTCTTGTCACCTTATGTCCATGCCAAAGACGCTCCAAATTCCAGCTGAAACTCAAGTCTAGTTCGATTAGATGGTGAGGATTGAAACTAGATGGTAGAGATTTGGAAGGGTAAGGGGACCAATGCAGAACTCGTAATTCATGGGAGAGATAGGTTGGCCCTTGTGTAATCTGTAAATTTTCCAGCCTCAGCAATCTTAGATTAATCATGTTCTTGAAGGCTTCACCACCACATTCTAGCCTCTTTGGGTCATGCAACCGCAGGTACATCACTTTGACATTTTCACTACCCTGCAATAAAAAATAAACAAAAGCAACCCAACAAGTTAACAATGTAAATCATTGCCCTAGTATAGAGTGTAATACTCATTCCATACATGTATTTACTGCTTACCGTTTCTTTGGTAAGAACATGACAGACTTCCTCATATCCTCGCAATCTACTGCGTTTTCCTGGCTCATCTGGACATTCTGAAAGAACTACTGCTTTTCCCATTTCTTCTAGTAAGTCATGGGAAATGAAAAACTTGGAGCCTCCTTCATTGACCAGTGATTTGTCAACAAGGTTCCTAATCCCAATGTTTACACCCAAATACATGCTTTCAAGTATCTTCACAACACTTTGTTTCTCCCAATCTCTACAGAAAAACAGAATGTCCAGAAACATTTGCTTTTCTTCTTCATCTAGTCCGTCGAGACTGATTTTCAGCACCTCCAGAATCTTGCCTGGTGGGATTCTCTTCAGCTTCTCAATTGTGCTTTTCCATTCACCGACACTTCTTCCACGAAGGGAAGAACCCAACACTTCTAGTGCTAGGGGAAGCCCCTCTGCATAACCCACAACGCATTCACACACCTCCTTGAAATCTTCCATGGCTTGCTCTGGATTCAAAGCTTTTGAGCATAACAGCACCTTAGCTTCCTCGTTGTCTAACAACTCGGTCTCATACGTCGAATCAACCCCATGAGCATCCATGATATGCCTATCTCTGGAGGTTACGATGATTCGACTTCCTAAGCCAAACGAACTATGCTCCATAGCTAACGATTCAAGCTGTTCTTGGTGGTCAATGTCATCCACAACAAGAAGCATTTTCTTCCCCCTAAAAGCCCTCTTCAGCCTCTCGATCGCGCCAAAAGAACCCCATCCCTCCAAATCTTTTGCAGGCTGACTTACAGTTCCCTCAAATAGCTGCCTCTGCAAATGAAGCAGCCCTCCGTTGGAGTTGCAGACATCCCTCACATGAGCAAGATAAGTGCTGAACTCGAACTGCAATCGAATGGCGTCATAAGCAGCCATGGCCACTGATGTCTTACCACTTCCCCCCATCCCCCAAATTCCAATCATTCTAACATCCCTATCCCGTTCACCTAATAGCTTAATCACTGCCCTCACCCGCCTATCCATCCCGACCAAGGGTTTACTGATACTCTGAAATGTAGGAATCAGTTCCCTCCATATCTTCTCCACAATGTCCTTCACCATCTCCGAATCATTTCTTCAATCACAATTCACAACAAGCATATTCATTAAACATAACATACCAAATCCAATCGATTCTAACTTCTAAGGCAGGGGGGAAAACGAATTGACTTTCAGCATCTGTAAATGTGTTGCGAGCTACCAACCTGTAGTCCGCCGAAGTGAATCCGGAGAGATTAGCGACTTCCGTCAGGGCATTTCTCCATCTCTCCAGCTGCTCGAAATCCCGCTGATGCTTCTCCAGGCCAACTCCGAAGCTTCCCCTTTGCTTCCTCACATCCGACGGATCCACATCGTAGAAAATCGGGAGAACCCTTTGGCCCTTGAGATGCCTGCACTCGAGGATCCTGACGAGCTCCTCCAAGCACCAGGTCGACGAAGCGTAGTTCCGCGACAGGATGACGACGGCGACTCTGGATTCCTCGATCGCATTGAGGAGCTCCGGCCCAATCGAATCGCCGCCGGCGAGCTTGTCTTCGTCTTTGTAGACGAGGGAAATCCCTAGCTTCCCGCACAACGCGTCGCACAAATGGCTGGCGAAACCCCTGCGAGTGTCTTCCCCTCTGAAGCTCACGAAAACCTCATACCTAACGGCGGCGGATGACGGCGACGGCGACGGCGAAATCAAGGGGAGAGAAGTTGGACCAGAATCGGAGAAAGACGCCATGGACCGGAGATTAAGGATCGTGGAAAAGAGCTTTGAAGTATCGTAGAAGAAATAACTTTGGAGTATCTTTTAAGCAGAAGAAAGATCGTTGACTTTTTCGGTAATTAAGAGCGTTGACTTTTGTTGAAAGCGCAGACTTTGAATCAGTCTCCATATTCTTTCCCGCGCCATGGATCCACTGGGCTTTTGGCGGGAAATATCCGTTGTGGAATGTGGCCCAATATTGCATTGGTAAGTCATTCGTTCTATAATTAGAGATTCATGGATACGGGAAAATTAAACTAGCCAAATAAAATTTGCATTTGATTGATTTCCATGCAAATAAAATTGGACATCAGTTATTTAGCGTTGAACGACATACTTCGCTCTCTAATAGTTCATCTATAGAGATTCATATCTAACGTTTGGGCGAGAACGTCTTTGCATACACCGCTCTTTATGAGCATATACATACGCCTAATGCCTGATTACAAATGTAATGGCTTGCCGGATTGCAATCGGCATCAGTTTTGCATGGTCTGCTCACGCAATGCAGTTCCTCGTGCCAGTCCAGTGTTGTTCTTCCCCCTTCCACTCCAATGATGTTCTTCTCCCCACCTATAATACCAAAATTTAATTTTTCGGTGACGGTTTAAGTAAATGAAATTGATCAAAGAAAATTTTGCTTTTTTTTTCGTGAACACATCAAAGTTCTTTACTATCACGTCATGTACAATCAAATAACATAAACGAATAATATACGTACCAGAAACAGCGAGAACCAAAAGCATAACACAGAACAACAGCTTGAAGTTAGCCTTTTCCATCGTGCTTGGATATGTTTTTTTGTCACTCTATCGATGTTATAGATATCAATTTGCAAAATGAGTGAGATGCAGAAGACTAGAGGTTTGGTTTATATAGGAAAAGAACAGAGGTAGGTGAGTTTGTAATATTACTTTCGTCGTTGGTTATTTTGGAAAGAGAGATTGAATTTGCGATTGTGTTTCCTTAAAGGGTTGATTTTCCTGATACTAATATAGTAATGTTAATGATTTTCCAAAATAAATAAAAAAGCAATAGAATATCCCATTATATATATGGAGATTTTTCATTTAATCACACTTTATTCTAAATATTCAATGTTCTGAGAATTTTTGGAAGGAATTTTTTTAATGATTCCAATAAAAAAAATAAAGCAAAAGATTTGGGAATAAGTATATAGTTATACCACATGACTTGGGGCATCAAGCAAAAGATTTTCAAGATTAAAACGGTCATTTACTCATTTGAGGTATTCATACAACTAAAATATATCCAGTGTGTTGTATGTAGGGTTGCACATGAGTTGGATGGTTCGGGTTTAGCCATTTTAATTACCTGATCCATGCACTATGATTTTGAAAATACTAAATCCAACCCCACTTAAACAAATTAGAACTCTACGGTTTGTTTATAATTATTTGGATTGGGTTGGGTCAGGGTTGGTGATACTTTTAAGTAAAACTTAAACCTAATACAAAAAAGAAATTATCTTACACCATAAAAATATTATGTAACTAATTAAATTCCAAATGAATAAACCGATGTGAAAAGTATCAAAATGCATAGATGTTATTTGGATTGTAATAAAACACGAATTGCTTCAACATATGTCTAGATTTTTTCACAAACATTTGCCGAAATAAGCTAAAGATGTTATAAATGAACGCATCAATAATATATTATTCTTCTAAAATTATACAAAAGAGAAAAATATTATGTGAATCATAAGCATATGTTAAATCTACGTCTAAGTTTTAAGTCGAAGAATGCATTAGTTTAGTGAGACTACGAGAGAAAAATGTAGGTGAGCATCTTAATTTTCTCACAAATATGCTTATATACGACACAAATATGTTTTGGATACGAATATTCGTGTCAATAGTTGGAACACGTGTTGGGTCGGGATCTGCAGGTTGTGTAACCCAAAATTCACACCTCGCCCAAAAGGATCGGGTTGTACAATACAAAACCTACATCCAGACTTAAACCTTAATTTATCGATAAATACAAGTGGGTTGGTCGGATTGGACGAGTGAGTTGGATTGAGACTCTTTTTGTTCACACTTAGTATCAATACATGTGTTGCGTGAATAATCAACTGTTGAATGGTATTATACCGTAAGAATTGAAAGACTCTTGTATGTACGATATAACCCTCTCTTTTGCACAGAAAGGACATCACAATATACTATCTTATGTGCAATCATATGATATGAATGGTATTATACGTACAGAAATAGTAAAAACCAAAAGCATAACAAAAAAAAAAACAACTTGAAGTAAGTATTTTCCATCATGTTCGGATATGCTTCGTCACTTGATCAACGAGTTGTGTGTTTTTCACTTCTAAATATAAACTAAAAATCAATGGTCGTGCTTTGCAGTAATGTATATGTGATTAATAATAAAAAAATTATACAAGCCCATCACTTGTAAATTGTAATATGTCGGAAGTAAAAAAGAAAGAAAAATTCAATAGATAAATCAACTTTTTGCCGCTCTTTGCTGCTGCATAAATGCATGAATTTAGAACATGATAGTTAGATTTTGACGGACTTATTGGTTGACCGTCAATACTAAAAGTCAACCCATTTTATCAAAGTACTTTGTGGTAATTGTTGACGCTCGTGGACGTTACTTCTGTTATGTGCCACGCATAGTTAGTTAGAATTGGTTAATACCCCATAAACATACTAAATGTATTTACAATTCTCGCTCATGGTCGGGTTCGGTTAGCTTGACTACCCCTAAAGGGGTAGTGATTTTTGACACCCCCTTTATGATTGGCCAATTTTATTTCCAATCATTGGCAAGTATTAATTAAACTAGTTTTTTATTTTTTTTTAATCTTGTAATTTGGGGTCTCTCACCACATTGGAAAAGAGAAAGAATCTGGGGAAAAACGAAATCACCCCCATTAATTACATAATTAATTTCTCTCACTGGTACATTAATTACACGTACCAGTGGAGTGGTACGTGTACCAGTGGAGTGGTACGTGTACCAGTGGAGTGGTATTTGTATCATTGAAGTGGTACTGCATTGTTGCTCCGTTATTGTTTATCATTGTTATGAAAAATATCATTGCACTGGTATTGTTCTCACTCTAACCTACCTTGTGGATTGCTCGCACCAGTGGAGTGGTACGTGTACCAGTGGAGTGGTACGTGTACCAGTGGAGTGGTACGTGTACCAGTGGAGTGGTACGTGTACCAGTGGAGTGGTACGTGTACCAGTGGAGTGGTACGTGTACCAGTAGAGTGGTACGTGTAATTAATGTACCAGTGAGAGAAATTAATTATGTAATTAATGGGGGTGATTTCGTTTTTCCCCAGATTCTTTCTCTTTTCCAATGTGGTGAGAGACCCCAAATTACAAGATTAAAAAAAATAAAAAACCAGTTTAATTAATACTTGCCAATGATTGGAAATAAAATTGGCCAATCATAAAGGGGGTGTCAAAAATCACTACCCCTTTAGGGGTTAGCATAGTATCCTATCCCCTCATGGTCTTATAATATTATAGAGTCATCTCTTTCTTTATCTTTTATTTAATGCTTCACACAATGAACATATTTTTAAGGAATGAAATTGATATTCTAATAATTTTTATATTTATATTCACTTTAAATTATATATTTATGATATTTTATAGCTAATACCAAACTTTTAAGTACACTCCTATGCTAAAAGGACATACAAAACATCATATGTATAAATAGCTTAACTCACTTGTACTATATTTTACTGCTTATGGTACCATATCTCTCAATATAATTTTCTTTCGATTTTTTTTGTTAATGAACGAAATGAACATTTTTTTATTAGTAAAAAAACATACCGAATATCACAATGGTCAAATTTTCTTCTCTCTTTAATGAAGTTATGGTAAACTGACATCTAACTTAGGCCCCTGCCAAGGTCGTCAACCCATATTAGCTCGTTAATCTGGTAGAGTAAGTGGATTGAGGGTTGATGGTCCGATCGTTTTAGTTCATATATATGAAAAACGTTATTGTTTTGTTTATAGGTTTATAAATTGTATAAAATATCATCTAACATATGAGTATTAACATATAACATTACATCAAAATAATAGTTTGTACTTGGGTCCAACATATAGTGAAAATTCAAACACACTCATATAACATCAATATTCAAATGTTCAACTTAAAATTCCAAAAATAGAGTTTTCAACATACTGGTTTGACCTTGAGCCTTTTGAAAACCTATGCACCACAGTCCACATACTACCATCCTGTTGCAAGGCAGTTTGTATAACTAGTTGCCTTAAGAGAGTTTTCCAAGGTTTTAATTGTATATCCAATGTTTTGACTTTTAAGTGTATCTACTTACATTGGAAAGGAAAATATATTCTTCAATTCCAAACAAACAGCGCCAGGAAAGTTCAAGCTCACCGGAGGTAACAGTCTGCAGATGAAGGTCTAATACACGTTTGAGAAATAACATAACAAACCTATGTGTGAAACCAGTTCTTTCATGGTTGATGTCAAACTTGGAACTAATCGCGTAACACTGTCATCCATTAATTACTCTAAGAGTCCCAAATCTTGAGACTACATTAGTAACCTAGAATTTCAGTAAGTCGTCAGTTTTAAACACATCGGAAAGAATGCTCAGGAAGTTTAAAAAGCATCATCATACTATACAGTTCTAAGGCTAGGGAAGGGATTGTTGCTTACAACACTAACAAACATATCGTAGGCTTTTGACACGAGGTATGCAAATGTTGTTCCAGTGTCGAGCAATGTCGCACGACCAGTTGAAGGTGTGAAGGCTCGAGGATCCACCGGTAGCAGCTTTCCATTAGCTACAATGCTCTCAAGGTGAACACTGTAAAGGGGCCTGCAAGTTTGTAGAGGAAGCAATAAGTCCATAATTTGTATTTAAAATGCTAATCAAAACAACAATAACTCAGAGTTACATGGTATATATACTTACTGCCATGGGACAAGTGGAGTGTAGACCATTCCTGGCGCCGAAACCTCTCCAAGTACGAACATACCACCTTAAGTGTCCCCTCCTTTCAACCAGTGAGAGAACACTCGAGGGGTGATTCCTCTATAGTATAGTTGGGAGAGAACAAACAGCTTCTCTTTGCCGAATCTGAAAATCCCATCTACAGCTAGCCCTGTCTTCGCCAAGACGACAAAGCGGTACTTGCTGACACTGTAGTCGGGTTAACATTTTTTTTTTGTCAATATTAGTCATTCAACTGTCTTAGTTACCATTTGTACACATAACAACTAAAGATATTAATGCTTACTAGTTTTTTTGGTTGATTCTCTACCGTGGTAAGAAACTAATGATTTATTTGAAATCAAATAATTCACAACATTATTCTGATAAAATACCTACATAAATTTCACGTATTATATTAATCATCACGAATAACATATATCATCCGTTTGTTTAAGTGATACATAATAAATAACTATTCCTGCATAAGGTTTACGTAGTGTTTAATCAATATGGAAGACTTGCATAATATTTTTGTTTAATTACACACAAAATTATAACACGTTCATAAGTTTTATGTAGTGTGTTAATCATTAAGAAAGATTCATGTAATATCTTTGCTTACATAATAACAATCCCCTACATGCAATTTTATCATAAGTTTATTGTTATTAGACCACTCATTATGAAAAATTTATTTAGCTACATTCTATAACAATGTTATATAACTGTTATAAAATGTTGTTTCATCGCCGATTACTACTCGAAGCAGGAAATGTAATCTAGCTAAGTGAACTTTCTTGGTCAACTCCTAATCCATTAGATACACTATTAACCAATTTTGTACAAAAGAACTAACATGAATGTTTTATTTAATCCACTACCCATCCTCAGATTGTTATTAGTTGATATAGAGTAGAGATAATAAGATTTGCCCAAAAAGGATTTCTGCTGAGGAGTTTGGAGTCGTTGAATCTTTTGAAAGGATCCAAATAACTTATTTGGCAACATTTTATTCAAATGAGTTATTTGAGAGTTATTTACAAATAATTCTTACCCCTAGTTATTTTGAAATAACTAGTTTTGCCTCTTTATTTTTTTCCAAATACCACATGTGTATGGCTCAACCAAACGAGATATTTTAATCCAACTATCACTAAAATAACATTCAAATATCACATGAATAATCAATAAGATATTTGACTCTACAATACCAAATTGACAATTAATTCATCCAAACGATCTGTAAAAAAAATGTAAAGAGTAACTAGATGCAAGGAAACAAGAAACATAAAGTAGCAAATAATTTTCTTTTTTTTCGTATGTAGAAACAATCTCTGGACGAATCACCAAGAATATGTTTCACAACTAGAATTCAAAAACTAAACTAAAGATACTTTTATCCTCAATTTAAATTTTGGCATTTTTAACTCACCACATAATATATAAACACACAACTATACTAAATGGAACATTTTAAAATTTGAATATGTGTCCATATTCGCGCGCCATGATTCTATTGGGCTTTAGCGGGTAGATTTGAGGTCCGGAACTGGGTTCTATATTGTGGCCCATTATCTTTTTTCCTGGTAAACACAATCCCATTTCTCATACAGACATACCAGTCCAGTACCAGTTCCTTTCCAGCGACTTCTAGAAAGCAGGAGAAGCAGGCCGACGGAAGAAAAAGGGAAACAACGGTTCCCGGCAGAATCACCGAAAATTCACCGGCGCAAGCTTGCCGTTCTTCGAGCCGGGGCAATAGCGAAGAATCGATGGAGAAACCGTCACCACCGTCGTCGCCATCGTCGAGCTCCTTCGACGGTTCCAAAGAGCTTCAGTGCGTTGGTAGGTTGGAAATAGTCCGGCCGAAGCCGGTGGGTTTCCTCTGCGGTTCCATCCCTGTGCCGACTGATAAATCTTTCCACGCCTTTGATTCGGCTCTGGTTCCTTCACGTCAGAAGTGAGTGTCTCCTTTCGGCTATTTTTGCACCCCCCTTGGCTTCGCTGGCTTCTTACTAATTGTGAACTGTGGAGTTTGGTGTTTTGTCTTGTCTAGGGTGAGTGCGCCAAGGTACAGAATGCTTCCGGCGGAGACCGATCTCAATACTCTTCCAGTAGTCTCCAACTTACCGGAGAAGGTTCTTCCAATCGGCGCAGTACAGTGTAAAACCACCGGAGGTACGATATTCTGAACGATGAGCAATCCCTTTCCTGTTTTTTGGTTGCTGAAAGAGCAGTAGTTATTAGATCACTGAGAAATTGTAATCCAGCTAGTTTTGGTGTTTGCTCGGATAGCCAACTTAGTATGCTGTGTGTTGGGACCTCTCTTCTTTGCTTGTAGTTATTGCTCGATCGATGCAGTTAATAGAACAGACGTTGTGTTATTCTTTCACATATATACAACTAACTTAGTGTTTGATTTTAGCATGTTAATGAGGCCAGCATGCTAGTTTGCTTCCTTTCTTATTGAGGCTGTGGTTTCTGAGCTGATTTTTGAGGCTTCCATGTGGCAGAACTGCTTTGGGAAGGAGATGCTTTTTCATCAAACATGAGTAGGAAATGTGAGACCCTTGCTGTAACCGGTCTGGTTGAATATGGAGATGAGATTGACGTGATTGCTCCGGCTGATATTCTGAAGCAAATCTTCAAAATGCCCTATTCCAAAGCCCGATTGTCGATTGCAGTGCGTCGTATTGGGCAGACTCTTGTTTTGAATTCTGGGTATGCATTTCTTCCAGGGCTCGTTTGCTTCTATTCTGAACTATTATAACACTTCAACTGCCCTATGGTTTGCAGACCTGATGTTGAAGAGGGAGAAAAGTTGGTTAGAAGACACGGCAGTCAGGCAAAGTGTGCAGATCAATCTTTGTTTCTGAACTTTGCTATGCATTCAGTGAGGATGGAGGCTTGTGATTGTCCTCCATCTCATCATTCGCCAGAAAGGGAATCAAACTCATCTGTTCTGCCTGGGGGAAGTAGTTCACAGTTTGTTGGGAATAATGATAATGTTGTACCGAATAAGGAAGTGAGCAATCATTCAGACTATTCAGAGGTCAAGCAAGATGGTTTGTTTTTGGAAAGTAAAAAGAACAAGAGAAACAAGGGTCGTCATCCTGTTAAAAAAACAACACATGTTACCGAGAAGTCGAAAAGTACAGTCCAAGAGTCTGAAAAACATAAAAGAGTGAGAGATGATGGATTCCTAAGGGTTCTGTTCTGGCAGTTCCATAATTTCCGTATGCTTCTGGGAAGTGACTTGCTTCTGTTCAGTAATGAAAAGTATGTTGCTGTGAGCTTGCATTTGTGGGATGTAACCCGAAAGGTAAGATTGACCAGGTACGTTTGGTAGATTTGAAGTGTTTGAAGCTTCTCATTGGCTTTCCCATTTCTTCTCAGGTCACTCCCTTAACTTGGCTCGAAGCCTGGCTTGACAATATCATGGCCAGTGTACCGGAGTTGGCCATTTGTTATCACGAAAACGGGGTTGTCCAGGGCTATGAACTTCTTAAAACAGATGAAATCTTTTTACTGAAAGGAATATCTGAAGATGGTGCACCAGCTTTTCATCCTCATGTTGTTCAGCAGAATGGACTTTCTGTACTGAGATTCCTTCAAGAAAACTGCACGCAGGATCCTGGCGCTTATTGGGTACATTGATGTTATGTGTTTGAACATATATTGTTTTTGTTTCTCTCAATTTGTAGCTAGCTGATCCGCTATCATTTTTTCCACAGCTTTACAAAAGCGCTGGTGAAGACATGATTCAACTTTTTAATCTTTCTGCCATTCCTGATAGTCACTCTTCAGACGATTGTAATGATGATTCACGCTCTTTGCCACCTCTACATAGAGGGAGAAGCGATTTCTCATTCTCATTGGGAACTCTGCTATATCGTGTTGCACATAGACTTTCCCTTTCATTGGTAAGAAGTATGAACCATGTATGATAATGATGAATTTTTTTTGGAGTATGATCAGTGTGTCTTACTGGCAATTTGTTGATTGGTTTTAGGCTCCTGACAGAAGAGCCAAGTGTGCTAGTTTCTTCCGAAAATGTTTGGAATTCCTGGACGAGCCAGATGATCTGGTAGGCATAGCTCCTTCAGTAACCTTAGTGTCTTTGTTGAAATGTTTTTTGGCCTTTTCCTAATGTGTTATCCTTTGATAGCTTGAGCTTCACGGATCATTTTGTTTATTTGATCAGGTTGTACGTGCATCTGCTCATGAGGAGTTTGCACGGCTTCTTTTGACTAATGTCGAAGAGATGGAATTGAGCTCGGAGTCACTTATTACTGACTATGAAGCTACAGTCCCAGTTTTGTCTCAGGATCCTTTTCATTGTTCTCCTGAGTATGTTGTGGATGAGGATATCTCTGAGCCAGAAGCAACAGAAGATATAGGAAGTATAGATGAGAATGTTTCATTGGAAGCTACAGAGAAGAAATCGGAGGTGAATGAACCGGTAGAAGCCCTCCCATCCATTGATTCTGATGAAACACTTGCAATCTGTGAGATTCCGGAACCACTTGCACATGTGGTTCAAACTGTTAGTGATCCCATCTCCTCTAAGCTAGCTGCTATACATCATGTTTCACAAGCAATCAAGTCCCTCAGATGGGTTCGCCAATTACAACCTTCCGAGGCAGACTTTGCAGAAGGTGACATTGCTTATGGTCAGGCTCCTGCTGCTGAATTTTCTGTCTGTGCATGTGGTGATCCAGACTGCATTGAAGTTTGTGACATCCGTGAATGGCTTCCAACATCTAAAATAGATCATAGATTGTGGAAACTTGTGCTTCTACTCGGTGAATCTTACCTGGCTCTTGGGCAATCTTATAAGGAGGATAAACAGTTGCATCGTGCTCTTAAGATAGTAGAATTAGCATGTTCAATTTATGGATCAATGCCACAGCAACTGGAAGATGCACGATTTCTCTCTTCAATGGTGAAGTATTCGTCCCCACGAAAATCAGCTGATCAAAATGGTAAGACATTATCCTGTATTGGTAACATTAAGGAAAGCAGATCTGATTCTGGTGATGATAAGCTTGCTTTTGAGCAATTGTCTTCGACCTACCTATTCTGGGCAAAGGCTTGGACACTGGTCGGAGATGTCTACGTTGATTTTCATTTTATGAAAGGTACAGAGCTCGTAGTTCAAACAGAGAGGAAAAATTCTCTTGCAGATTTGAGAATGTCAGGCGAGGTTGTGAAGGAGGTACAGAGGTTAAAGAAAAAATTGAGTCAGTATGTGGAAAATTGCAGCTCTTGTTCCTTGGTTAACTGTAGCTGCCAGAGCGATAGGGTCAGCAGTGGTAGCAGTGCTAGTAGCAGCAGTGGAAGTAAGTCTGCTGTACCTTATGGTAGAAAGCATGTGAAAAGATCTGGTGGTAAGAATGTCAAATCGTCAATCCTCAGAGACAAGGAGGGTGCTCCTGCTAATGAAAAACTGGTAAGCAAGAACGTGCCAGATGGAAGGCAATCTAAATCCAGCCAACATGGTGAAAGCTCAGTGGGAGATTCTGGTAAGGATGTCGATAAGCCAGGGGAGAATCTCAATACATCTCCCGACCAAACTGCCAAAGTGTCTAAAGACAATCCTAAGAACCAAGATGGTGGGATATTTAAGTACCTTAAGGGAACGATTATTGGGGGCACTGAAGAAAATCTTTCTACAGCTCGAAGTTGCTATGAAGAGGCTCGAAAGGCTTTGACTGGCCTTTCCTCTAGCTCGCAAGAACTTCAGTCTTTAGTAAAGAAGATAGGGTGGGTCTGCAATGAGATTGGCAGGAAGAGTCTCGAAAGGAAGCAACTGAGAGAGGCTGAACATGCTTTTGCCGATGCCATTAGGGCATTCAGGGAAGTTTCTGATCACACTAACATCATCTTGATTAATTGTAACCTTGGCCATGGCAGACGAGCATTGGCTGAAGAAATGGTGAACAAGATGGAAAATCTCAGAGTTCATGCAATCTTCCAGAAAGCGCACAAGCAAGCTCTTGAAACTGCAAAACTGGAATATGGTGAATCACTCAAGTATTATGGGGCAGCAAAAGCCGAGCTGAATTTTCTGTCAGATGAAGCTCACTCTTTGCCAGTTGGTCTAGGGGATGAAGTCTGTACTCAGCTCGCACATACCTATCTCAGGCTTGGCATGCTTCTGGCAAGTGAAGACATCACCGCTGAAGTATACGAAGACGTGAGCACGCGTGAGATTTCAGCCAATGATGCCATTCGAGAAGCGTTGGCTCTGTACGAGTCCCTAGGCGAAATACGCAAACAAGAGGCTGCATATGCCTATTTCCAGCTTGCCTGCCATCAAAGGGATTGCTGCCTGAAGTTTCTTGAGACAGATCATAACCCTAAAGGCGAAAATGGCTCTATTCTCCATCGAGTGAAGCAATACTCTTCTCTGGCAGAGAGGAACTGGCAAAAGTCCATAGATTTCTACAGCCCTACGACGCATCCTGCCATGTATCTGACCATAATCATAGAGAGATCTGCTCTATCGATGAGTCTCTCAGAAGCTCTACACTCCCAAACGGTATGTTCCTCGCACATTTCTCCTACCGACATCCTGAATTGCTATCATTTACATGGTAATCATATGGGCATTGTATCCCACCAATACTCAATGGCAAGCTACTGACGCCTTAGGTGGGCTTTCTTTTTTGGTATCAGATGCTAGAATCAGCTCTCAACCGTCTACTGGAAGGACGCCATGTATCGATTTCAGACGCTTTCCAATCTGATTACCCCGCTCTGCACACCAAGTTCTGGGATCAGCTACGCGCCGTCTTGAAGAAAATGCTCGCGACAACAGTATCCGAGAGTGCAAAGAAGCCTGCTTCAACTGCAGCCAATGTCCCGGGATCATCGAACAGGCACGGCGATGGTGCTGGAAAGCTGAGAGAGCTGTACAAGATGTCCCTCAAGTCCGCCGATTTCAAGAAGTTGCAGTCCATGCACTCCCTGTGGATATCGTGAAAGCGCAGATGGCCACCGTGTGATTTTATACGAGGACGTTCGTAGCTTTGAATCCTTCGTCAGTCCAGTCACCTACTGGATTATTTACGTATAACTCTGGGTAATTACCAATTAACAGAAAAAAGGTTTATGTTTTGATGATAAAAAGGTCTGCCAAAAAGAAAAAAAAAAGGTCTGCCCAGTGCGGGCGCTTTTTTTCTTTTTGGGATAATGAACATGAAGCCCAATCTTCATTTCAAAAGTTCGGCCCATTATGGCCCGCCATCTCCTCGTTCCAAAACATTCGAGCTTTCCCGCCCAATTTCGGTTGGTAATAATAACCTTCTATAATTTAGGGTGATAAAAATCTAAATCATCGAAATCGATTTCAGAGGGATAAGGAGGAGATGTTGAATTGAGGAAAAGAAGTAACAAGCCTATTAAGATAATTACAATTAAAATAAATAATAATTACCCTTATCAAAGATTACATTTACAAACAAAATTCAACAACAAGAGAAACTTAGGCCCCAAGTCAAAGCTCAAACCCAACTCAGAAGTCAATCTTGGTCAAGACTAGTCAACCAAGTCAAGCCTCGTTCAACTTTGATCAACTCCGTCAGGTCTGTATTCAATTCATACCAAAATTTGCCTGCAAGCTCTGCATGAACTCTGAACTAATTCCATACTCGGTCTGAACTAAGCGAGAGAATTGTTTGGAAAGTGGGTTTGGCGATGGAATCTAAGAGGAAGCAACTTGACATTACTATATTCTTCGTCTTCCATTTGGTTATTATTAATCCAATAAAGCAAAGTGTGGCGCTTTAGCCTTAAAACCCTCAGCCCACAGTTTAACCATCCCAGTTCCCACTGTGGTTTTCTCTGGATTTCTTCTTCAGATCTCATTCCGATCAAAGCATTATGGCCGCCGGCGTCGTTTCCGAAGTCATCGGGCAACTGGGTTCCATCCTAGCTGACGAGCTACATCGACGCGCGATGATCGTCATAGATGCTGACGACGATGTGAGGATGCTGAGCAGTGCTTTCAAAGCCATCGAAGCCGTGCTCAAGGATGCCGAGCAGCAGCAGCTCACCAGCGAAGCTGTGAAGGTTTGGATCCAGAACCTCAAAGATGTAGCTTATGAAATGGACGATGTGCTGGATGAATGGAATACTGCTATTCTTCTCCATGAGGAAGAAGAAGGGCATGGAAATGAACACAGCTGGTTAGAGATGCAGCTTCTTCGAATCTTCAGCTGTCTCTTTAAAGTATGCCCCTTTTTTATCCCTTTCTCTTGGAATTCCTTCGATGAAATTGGCGTGAGATATGATGTTGGCAGCAAGATTAAGGTGCTGAATCAGAGACTTGATGTGATTGATAAGGAGAAGAACACCTACAATTTTACTACTTATAATGATTGTAACAACAGTGCACATCGAGATCTTGGTGTGGGTCGAAAATTAACGAGCTCTGTCCTGTATACGGAGGTGAAGGGTAGGGAGGTGGAAAAGGCTGAGCTAGTGAAGATGCTAGTGAGTGACAGAGAGGATAGTGAAAGTTGTGGTCTGCAAGTAATCTCTATAGTTGGGATGGGTGGATTGGGGAAAACAACTTTGGCTAAGTTGGTGTACCGAGAAGTGAGGATGAAGGGGAACCATTTCGACAAGTGCATTTGGGTGTGTGTTACTGATACCTTTGACGAGGTACGAGTTGCGAAGTCGATCCTTGGAGCTCTTTGGGACTCTAGGGTGGATGTAGAGGGTGACTTTGCTGATGTGTTAGAGAAGATACACAACTGTGTTAGGAAATTGAAGCTTTTTCTCGTTCTGGATGATGCTTGGGAACAAGATGTTAGCAGGTGGGAAGAGTTGATGGGGGTTCTGAGATTTGCAAAGGCAGGGAGTAGGATTTTGGTCACTACCCGCAAAGAAACTGTTGCTAATACTTTGGGTTGCACTAGATCGCAGATGATCCGATTGCTCCCCTTATCACAGGATGCTTGTTGGTTGGTATTCAGTGGACATGCCTTTTTGGGATGGGATAGCAAGGAGATTGAGTTGGTGAAGGATATTGGGGAGAAAATAGTGAGACAGAAATGTAATGGTTTGCCTCTTGCTGCAAAAGTTCTGGGAGCAGCCTTGCGCTCTGTAACGTCCCGAAGACAGTGGGAGGGTGTCTTGAATAGTCCGGTATGGGAGCTTAAGATAAGTAGGGAAGTCGATCTTTTTGCCCCCTTATGGTTGAGTTACCATGAGTTGCCTCCACAGTTGAAACAATGTCTATCTTATTGTGCCATTTTCCCCAAGGATTTCATAGTGGAAAAGGACAAGTTAATAAGGTTATGGATGGCTCAAGGGTATCTTGGAGCACCCTCAAGTAAAGAAGGGGACTTGGAATTAGTTGGAGAAATATATTTTGAGAACTTGGCCAGACGTTCATTCTTCCAAGAAATTGAAACAAACGACAGCTTACTTGGTAGCGGAGTGACATGTAAAATGCATGATTTGGTACATGATTTTGCACAATTCATATCTAGCAATGAATGTTACAGCATGGAGGCTGATGTTCTGGAGCAGCATAATATGGAGTTCTTAAGAGGAAAAGTGCGGCATTTAGGAGTAGCCCTGCCACGTCGAGAGTTTCCTACTTCATTTAATGATTGGAAGAGTTTGCGCAGCCTTCTATTTCTGGGTTATCTGCAGTATCCTGATCCAGTAGTTTCAAGGTTGCCTGATTTGCTGGATCAATCGAAATGTCTAAGATCATTGGACGTGAGCAACTGTGATCTTGATGAGTTGCACCCAGGAATATGTGAGCTGATGCATCTAAGGATGCTAGATGTTTCAAGCAACCGATCTTTGAGAAGGTTGCCTGAGGGAATATGCAACTTGCATAATCTACAAACTTTAGCTCTGAATTACTGTCATAATTTGATGGCATTGCCAAATAGGATGGAGAAGCTTGTTAAATTGAGGCATCTACTCAATCTTAATGCTCCAGCTGCCATTCCTAAAGAAATTGGAAGGTTCCATGGGCTCAGGACATTGCTGGAGTTAAATTTGGACAGTAGTAGTACAACTGATTCAGCTTCACTTTCAGATCTTCAAAACTTGAATCTGCTTCAAGGACACTTAAAGATAAATAGGCTAGGACTGTCATTAGATCATGTGAGTGAGGCTAAGCAAGCAGAGCTGGAGAAGAAAAAGGGCTTGACAGTTTTGTCACTGCACTTCAGTTGGGACAAAGATAACCACCCAGAGTGGAGGACAACTGGGGATGAAAAGTTAGTAGAAGCACTAAAGCTGCCTGAATGTGTGCAACATCTGACCATAGTGAGGTACCATGGTACCAAACTCTCCCCTAGTTGGTTGCTATCACTAATCCACTTGAGGAAATTTACACTCAAATTTTGCTTCAACTGTGAGCAGTTGCCTCCTCTGGGGAGGTTGCCATCTCTTGAGCAACTTGAGCTAGGATCCTTGGATGTGGAGAAGGTGGGCCGCGAGTTTTTGGGTTTCCCGGAAGATGACAATGTCTCGTCATCATCGTCGGTTGCATTCCCAAGGTTGACGAGACTTCGGTTTTTCAACATGCAGTATTGGACAGAGTGGGATGGGTGGGAGCTGGATATTCAGATCATGCCGTGTCTTCACACCTTGGAGGTCGGACGCTGTTATTCTCTGAAGAAATTACCAGACCAACTCCTTCAGAAAACTACCCTGGAGGAGCTGAAGATCAACTGGTGCTATTACCCTCTCAGTGAGATTTACCAAAGTGGTCATCCTCATAGTTCTTCTGCCCATAAAGGAGAAGAATGGGAAAGGGTGGCTCATATCCCCAAGCTCACCATCGATAAATTCACACGCTACAATGATGGTAACATTCCTTCCAACTTCCTCTTTGCATGCCAGCTTTCAGAATCTCTTTTCCGCTCATAAGTTACATCCTTGTTATGTTGTGTTTTCTCCAGGGACATCTGGAGTCGATGGCCAAGACGAATGGGAAGATGAACTTGAAGAGCTTTTGAAACCAGAAGATGCTGGTTATGACTCATATTAGTTGTTTCCTTGATTGCTTAATTAACTGAGCTACTCTAGGATCAGTATAACAAAACTTTCTTTACAGCTGATGTTTGAGGTTAGTATATGGCAAGTTGAAATTACAGGCAGAGTTTCATATCTTGTGTCACTGATTGTGCTGTTTGATTCTTTCCCAGGGGTTCACCCTTTTAGGCTCTTTAACTTACTCCTACAATGCATTGTAAGTAGGGCTGCAAGTGAGCCGAGTCGAGCCGAGTTTTACCCTATTTTAAGCTTGACTCGTTAATAAACGAGCTGAGCTCGAGCTCAAGCCGTCTATTGAGTCGAGTTCGACCTAGGCTTGGTTACTAAAATCTTGACTCTTATTTGATAATTCATTTTGAATATCATGTATGATACATGTGATTGATGTCATGATGAAAAAAAAAATAGTCAAATGATCAATATTAACTAATCTCATATTATACTTTGTTTGTATCATATTATGTAGTTAATAAATTTTAACTGGTCCAAATCATTTTATTTCATAGTATACAAAATTTCTTTCTAAATAAAAAATAATATATTTGCTCACATACTCAGCGTGTTAAGCTTCACATATAGTGAGATGTATAATTTAATAATCATATAAATTAAACTCATAAGATATAGATCAATTCGTCCGTAACTCGATAATTGAATTGGCTTTCTAACCACAATCTGAGACATCTCATGAGCTTTAAATGAGACAGCTCACGAGTTTAGCTCAACAAGCCAGCTCAGAGTTTAGCTCAACAAGCCACCGAATTGAGCTAGATCGAAATTTGGGGTTTGCTAAGAGGATGAATGGAGCTGTCAAGTTGATCTACTAGAGTTCATGGTACCATTTTGAGCCTGAGCCAGTGAGCCTTAATCGACAAGTATGGGGCGAATATGAGTTTGAATATTTGAAAATGAAGATGGACTATGACTTAGGAGACCCGCCCATTGCCATCCAGGGCTCCAGGATAGGTAAAATGCACAACAAAACGCCGGATGACCTGAAAGGAAAAGGAAAACCCTAAACCTGCTACGTTCATAGACCCTTCACAAACGTTCATCTGTACAACAAGGGAACAAAAAAGGAAGCTATAATGATAAAAAAAAACCTAAGTCGATCATATAAACTCGATTAATTCTGCGATTCAGTCCTAAACACATAACCTTTGGCCATTAACACAACAACAACAACAAAAAATATCTACCATCACAACCACACAGCACCAACCATACATTACAAAGCACCACCACCATAGATTACCCATCTCTACAAGTTGCGAATTGTGTCGACACGGTCTATCACGTCCAAGGCCTTGTTCCGATCAATGTCAAAGTCAATCACAGGGATCAGCGATGGTCTCCTGAGAGTGAAAGGGTCTCTCTTGGTTTCACGAGTAGGGGAGTGACTGCTGCTCTTACTCAACCTGTGGTGCTTGCTCATCATTAGCCTGGTTTTCGCGGTGTCAAACTCCTGGCTCTTGCTTATCCCGGGCGGTTTCTTCCTTTTGCTTACATCTCTCAGCATCTCTTGATCTTCAATTGTCAGTATGGGAGACTGAGGGCTTGGAGTTTGTGCTGTCAGCTGTATCGTCTTTTGGTTCGGAGATCGCATGGGTGATTTGATCGGTGATCTGATTCCGCCATTGGCAGCTCTTGCTTGGCTGACAAGGTGGTGAAGCCACACCACCAGTTGGAGGATGTATGTTTCGGTCTTGTCTTTGTCGGCATGGTGCAGTGTCTCGATCCTCAGCAAGTCGTTCTGCCCAGGTGGCTTTCGGTTCACTTCAGACCTGGGAGAGTTTTGTCATAAGAAGAGGTTGGAAACAATTGAAGAGCTTTTTTTTTTTTTTTTTTACAAGAAACAAAACAATTGAAGAGCTAGAAGTATAAGAAAGCTATCTTTCAGCTCACCCTGTATTTGCCCATTCTCCAACCCAACCAAATCCGTGATGAGCTCTGATCAACATTGAAATCAGACGAAGTCAAAATTAAGATTTTATGTGCTGAGCTCTGCTCAACGTAAACTCAAAAAGTAACATCAAATCGTAATCATAAGATTTTAATATCTAAAATGCATATTCTAACAGCATTGGCAAAAACTATAACCACACATGAATATGTGCAAGCAAAATTTTCTTTTAAATGCAAGTAAAGGCAAAACTTTTACTTGGTTGTGTTAGCAGCAATTGGGACAAGCCACCGCAAGGTTTTCTCCATTTCGTCTTTGATTTGAGGGACGCTGAGCTGCAACGAAAATACAATGACCTAGTCAAGATTTGCCAATGAACAAAATATTGAAGCATATACCTTTCAAACTTGAGTACTAACAAGGGCTTATTACCTCCTCATTAAACTGGAACGAAAGCAATTTGGAGCGCATGGCAGACTTAATACTAGGTGGTAGCCCTTGGTACAGCGCATCTCTTGTACTTGGAGGCACAGAACTGGACCGGGAGACCTAGTTATTGCCCAAATATCAGAGCTCAGCTAATTCATCCAGAAAGAGAAGAGATGAACCTGAATCTGAATGATGGAATTACCAACTTACAAGAGTATCAATTTGAGTTATAATATTTGCATAATGCAAAGCAAGGCCAGCTGCACCCAGCTTCTTGTGACTGTTCGTCGAATTTTTCACTGGTCTATCGCCATCTACAGTAAAACACTGGAATGAGCATCTATGGGCACGTGGTGACAAATATCACATTAACATAGAAGTTTTTCATGCACGATTCACAGAGTCTCTTTTTCAAGTTGAGATTCTAACTAACTGTTTAGTTGCCAAACAGGTCTAAAATAATGTCACGAACACACAGTCGTCTCTGAAAACTAATAATGTCACTAACGAACAAGGGCTGGCCTAGTGGTAATACCACTAGCCTAAAATCTGGAGGTTCCAAGTTCGAATCCTTTAAGTAGTACCTTAATCACAAAAAAGTAAAAACCTACATCACCCTTATTAAAAAAAAAAAAAAAAACTAATAATGTCACTAGTTCCCAAACATTCTAATATAACAAACTGTTTAGTTCCCAACCTAAAAAAAAAAAAACTAATAATGTCACTAGTTCCCAAACATTCTAATATAACAAACTGTTTAGTTCCCAAAATGCTCCGCAGCCGTCTCTAGAAACTAGTAATGCCACTAGTTCTAAAATATTCAAGCAGTACATGACTTCCAATTGTCCGTTCCTTGGCTCTACAATAATACCAATTAAATCAAGCTTTTCCAGTTGTATTGTAATTATTTACATAAAAAAGCTACCAAAGAATTATATGATGGGTACATTTGAATGTAGGATTGAGTATCGTTGAGATGTTGGATTGCGAGTTAGAGATTGATGACTAAAATTTGTTCTGATGGTCAAAAAGTGGAGTGATCAACCCATTTGACAATCTCCAAAGTGCCACTACATCTAGTTATGGAGATTCCACTATCAACTGAGGATGGGAGTTCACAAT
Organism: Linum trigynum; assembly: GCA_964030455.1. Taxonomy (NCBI): domain Eukaryota; kingdom Viridiplantae; phylum Streptophyta; class Magnoliopsida; order Malpighiales; family Linaceae; genus Linum; species Linum trigynum. Next base: position 34,310,637 of record OZ034814.1, on the reverse strand, counting down.
CCTAAAAGCTAGACTGCTAGAGGCTACAATTACATCGTAAAATCACTCATCCAAACAATAAAATTCTGGAAGTTATCTATTCTCACAACCCATTCATTTCACAGTTAATCAATTTTAACAATCTCCAATCTGAGTGACCTAAATATGCATTCCGCAATCAAGTTCACGTGTGGATCGGCTTAACTACAATCAAGTGCTTGGCCTTTTGTTTACTTTGAGTTCTTTTTCAGGCAGAACAGTCAAAATCATCCCCAAAGCCAAAAGTGCCCACAAGAACAACTTCTTTGGAGTTAATCAACTCCGGGCAGAGAAATATAGACAAGATATGTTGATTTCATGAGGTTGCTGGATGCTTACCTGTACTACCAAAGGCTTCATGAATCTCCAGATGCAAGAAATGGACGATGTCTACAAGCTTTTCCATGACCTAAGAGCACAAGTAACCAGATATATTCTTCACCACAAATCATGAAAAGTTTTAGAGTCTAGGAACTAGAGGACCAGTGGGGCAAACTCAGTTTTCTTGTTGAATTGGGTTCCACCAAATTGCAAATGCTGATATAAGAGGATCAAGTAAAGTTCACCGACAATGACTAGTACCTCTTCTAAAATCTTTGACCATAGGGATTTCTTCTTCAAACTTTTCACATGTTTCCGTTGACTCTTCAACTCCGTCCTCAAAATTGCAAGGCTATCTCCTGGACATCAATTAGGCATGCGGTTAAAACTTCTGAGGTCCCCAAAAATAATAATTAAGGCTAAAAAAACTCTGAATATTCATGCAAACCCGGCTCATAAGTATCCATTAGGATATGAAATGAAAGATGTGAATAAAAGAAGTTCAAATTAGCCATCAAGGATATAGTTTCAGTTTAACATGGTTGTTGGCACCAGAAATTCAGTTAATTTTTATATCACGTCAGGTGTATCACATTTACATAATTCTGCTGTCTATATATCAAAACAAAAATGTCATGTCATTGATGACAAAGATCTAAAACAACTAGTCAAATGAAAAGGAGATTCGTTCTATGGATCAAAACGATGTTTGAAAAAAAGAAATCAATCATTGCTTTCAGCGAAATCTTGGTCCTCAGAAATCAAGGCTCTAAGACTTTCGATATTGAAGGGCTATATTAAAAAATAAGGAGAGGCTTTAAGTGAAAAAGGGAAGTAAACTCAGACGGCATATATGAGAGTAACCTATTAAGATATAAACATAAACAACTCGATGCGACCTGAAACTCAAACAACACACCTCTCTGTGTAGTATTTGAGTTCTCGTCTTCCTGAAGTTTACGTCGGTAATCTTGTTCAAATCTGTCCAAAGCATGCATTTCATGATACAATTCCTGCACAAACAGGGGAAGAAATAGGATGATGTCTCAAATTTCCTCAAATTAGAAGGTTGAACAAAATTGCACAAGAAAGCTTCTGTTTCATTCAATCACAATAGCAAGCCTGGTAAAACTCACGTGACACTTGCCTTGAAGGGTCGCATTCCACAGTTTTCACTATAAGATGAGTTGAGAATAGATTCCCAATTTCTGATAAGTGAAAGTGAAAGTTGATCTATAGACCCCACCACACAATAAGTACTTGATCAATAAAAGCTTAACTTTTAACGCAAGACAAGCAGAACTCATATCACTAGTACCCACAAGCTGTCATTATGTGTTTGTCGTACGGTTATCTGTCATACTATGTCCATTCAGTGGCTCAAACTCTCTAAGGCTCGGTTCCATAAATATCACAACTCACAAGTACACCAAGCGAGAGGCTTCCTGCGGCTAATTAACCATGATTGCCTGAAATCCTCTCACTTGGAATGTGGACAAGATAGATGCTAAACTGACAAATATACATTGGGAGGGTCAAAAACTCACTGCTGTGTACTGAACCATAGTCATTAAGTGTTTCATCATTGTCTCTGCCTCTTCCCTAAGCTGCCTCTCAGGTGTAAGTTCTGAGCCTAACCTGCAAAACATGGATACAGTATGAAGGGTAACATGAGATATGTTTCGCGTAGTGTTAAAATATCTAAAGTAATCAAAACATGTCTACATTACTTTTCAAAATAACGGTCCAAATTGTGCCACTGTGGATCTTTGCAACGATTTCCAAAACGTACCACTTCTCCAGAGAAAACAGTCAGTTCTTCTCTGCCATAATCACATGGATAAGTAATTAGAATCATCTTACAGTATACCAAATCAAATGGTGTAATATTCAAATCAAGCAACCGTAATAATTTCACATGAATAAAATATCAGCAAATTTCACCTCTTATCTGATGCTGCAATTCTCAATAATTCTTCCATATCTCTTGATATTAAATTTTGGACCCCTTCTGAAGGAAGCACCACTTCTTTCAAATGTATGATGTTCTCCTTTGAAAGGGATTGCATAAGGTTGGCACCCTTAACAATTGTATTGGCAACTTCAAATGCCAAAATTGCAATTTTATTGCCTTTTGTTGTTACTCCTGAGGTAAACCCACTGCTAGGATTCAAATTCGTCATGCTACTACCAAGTGTGTCCAGTACTTCCACTGCTTTACCAAGGCCAGCCGTACCCGCTCTACCTAGAAGGGAACTCACTTCCGAAACCTGCACCAGAAGATGCCGCAATGAACAATGTAATGAATATTGCAACTGATACGTCTGCCAGACATAAATTCCAAACGCCTTACATGAAATATAACCAAAAACAAACTCCCTTCTTATGTTCATAAACTTCTCCAATCAGTAAAGTGAAAAGTAAAAACTACTGATATACAAAACAAACCTTCTATCACAACAGTACATGTCAGCCTTTTCAATTAAGTAGAAGCAGTGCAGAGGACAGTAAAGAAGTAGGATATAAAATTGAACATAGAGAAACTGAACTATAGGGGAACTGGTAGGGATCCATTACCCATTCCCATTGCTGCTGAACAACCACTAAACAGACCATTATCGTATCATCGAAGTATAAGCTATTCACAATTTTAAGAGTGGTCCAGAACTGGTAGGAGTTGCAGACGGTAACGGTAAATGGAGAAAAACCAGAAACCTACAAGTCTAACATTATTGTTTACATAACTCAATAATGCCAGTAGTTAAGGGATTATGAAGCTGATTAAGTACTTTTGGATATACTTGTTTGACCAAATAACAAGCTGAAATCCATATTTCAACCTTGCATCTGAAGCAGGCAAAAGCATGTTAACAAGCTTTATAAGATTTCAACTCACATCTTAGGATCATTGCCCTCGAAAAAACATACATGTCCGTGGCAGAGGCTTTTTCACTTAAGCTACATTCTTCCATAGCAACAAGTACACTATTTCCTAATGTTATTTTTCTGGATTATCGATGATGACGCATAGTGAAAGTCCTAAAAGTCTCAGTTTCAACTTACCATAAATTCAATTACAAAAAATTGAACCTAATTCAGGACGTAGTACGTAAAGATAGAAAAGGTTTTACACAAGGTTCTTTTCACTTAGTCTGTTCAACCGAAATGCATCACTGATTGACACATGTTCCTGAATGGAAAACTAATAATAACAGGCCAAAAAAAACATTCACGTAAAAACTCCCTAGCAATATTTATAATTACAACGACATGCATACGAACATAAAACAGGAAAGACAGTAAATGGAAGAAAACAGCAACCGAAGACCACAGCAAGAACATTATCATCTCGAGTTAAACCTTTGCAACGGCTGCCTGCTTGGACTTGGTCGATCTAGATTTGTTTGACAGCACCCTTGACAAGCGTGGAATACCATCATACATGTCTTCTGGACTCATCCCAATAGGAACCACACTTAACTCCGTCGATGAACCCAGTTGTTCTCCCTGTTGCTTATCACCTACATTCTCGATTGCTGGAGGCGTCATGCTACTGCTTACTTTCACCTCACAAGACTGATAAATCAAACCACGCTCATTCAACTGACCGTTCACATGAGAAAGGCCTCCTCCGAGAGCATTATCTACAGTAGAACTCCTCGAGCAAAGGCCCCCCATGATACCTCCTCCAATCACCACAAACTATCGTCCTCAGTTTATCATATAACCAAAAAGAATAACTACCTATCAATTCAATCTCTTTTCCCAGAAATGTCACCAGAAATGAGAAACCCTCACTCACTAATGAAAATGCTACAGCCTACAGCAAGCCTAACAATGAACTTCTAAGTTCTAACCACCCTATCTATGAAGCTGAAACCAAACGATCGACATATCCCACATCCAAGCTGAAAATGAAGTCCTCCCTCATCACATCAAAATTCACCCAGCACCAATTACGATCGCCGCTTGAGCTCCAACCCATCAACGCCCCGCCCAAGTCAAACAAACCTGCCAATCAAAACCAACCCATCAGTTTAAAGGTTAAATCAAAGCATAATGATGTCAACAACTTTGACCAGAGTTTCAGCAGAAGAACAAATTCCCAAACGGAAGATACCCAATCACGGAAACTGAGTAAAGAATCTGCGGTAGGGATCAAGCAAGCATTAAAAAGATGAGAACTTCCAAGCGGTAGGGCGCAGGAAAACCACAGATAAGACCCGCCGGGGGGAAAGAAGATGGAAAGAAGAGAGGAGATGAAGAATAAGAAGGCGACGACTGACTAACCAGCTAGAGGACGGGGATCCCTCTAGTAGCGGAGCTACTCGGACTTTAACGAGAGAGAGTAGGAAGACTGGAAGAGAGGCGTAGAAGAGAAGGGCGGTGGTGGTGTCAAACTTGCAGCTAGCTATTGACAGTGTCACAGTTGGGAGGACTCAGTAGACCAGATCACTCTCTCACGGAAACAAATTTTCTGTCTTTCTTCCCCTTTTTCTCTTTGTAACATTTTTTACAGGGAGAAGAAATTGTGAGATAACAGCAAATGGATAGTCAAAAGAAAACTACAACCGAAAGATATGGCCCCAACTAGCAATTGCCACCATATTCCACCATCTTGATCATTTTTTCTGTGTGTGTTTAGGCCTTTAGGGTTAAGTTAACAATGAGTCAGGTTGGTTTAGTAGGGTTTGTACTGTAAGTATTTTGGATACATGATTTATGCGACGATAAGTTAGATGTTATTAGCATGAAGAAAATATAACTTAGTCAGGTTGGTTTAATAGGGTTTGTTTTATAAGTATTTTCGATACATGATTTATGCGACGATACGTTAGATGTTATTAGCATGAAGAAAATCGAATGGTAGTACATAGAAGGGTTGGGTTGGTGTGCTAACATTTTTTTTTGTTAGCATGATACTAATACTAGCTCCAATCAATAGGAACATTTTGTTTGGATGATTTTTTCATATGAGTTGAGTACAATTAATGAATGAGAATGGATGAAGGGGCACGTTTGTATTATGAAAATTAGGGGAAGAAGAAGGGGAGTTACGTGTGCAATTAAATGGGGAAGGAAAAGTTCATCCCACAAACCACAAAATACAAGCCACAACCACAAAATCAAGGCAACACGTTTCTTAAAGTCACCCAGAAGTTTCTTTAACAATGGACCTGTTTGTAAAATTTTAAAATTCTAGGTATCAAATTGTAAGAGAAAAAAATTGTATGCACTAAAATGTAATTTTCCATCAATATTTTTAGGACTTATATGTAAAAAAATTAAATTTAGGCATTACATATTAAGAGGTATTAAGTTTAGGGTTCAGGGTTTAAAATTTAGGGTTTAGGGTATTAAGTTTTTGCTACCAAAACTATAAGGTGACTACTTCGGTGCGCTCACAAAAGTTAGTGCGATCAATACACCCAACTCAAAAACTAGTCTTAAGGAGTCAGGTTTTCAAATGTAATTTGTAGAATTAGTGTAATATGATTATATAACATATGATATCAACTAATTAGCGGATTACCCTAAGCCCTAGACCTCTAATTTTGAGTTCTATCCATAAACCCCAAACTGTAAACCCTAACCCTAATCCTAAATCTCTAAACTCTAAATCCTTCAAATTAAAATAAATCTTCAATGGTTTTTGTGCAAATTCATGTGGATTATTGTTATCACATCATAAGTGATGATTGACATCATTTTGACATAAATCGCATGTTTAAAATGACGGTTATGAAGCGAGTGCACTGAATACACCAAAAAAGTGGATGCACCGAAAACGCTACCAAACTATAATTTGTATATATAACCCTATTACAGCAACGTAGAGAAAGGGGGAAGTGGAAAGGGTAATTACTATAGTACCTTTAATGAAAGTATTAGCACCCTATCTCCTCCGGTCAGTAGACTTTCTCTTTAGCATCAATTTCGTTTTCTATTTTTAATGGTAAAAATAGAGATGAAAACATGTTTAATTATGTTTTCTCTACTTTATGGCAACAAAACATGAATTAGCTTAAATCAGTGAAACCACTTTAAGTAGCTTTCTTGTAGTTAAAAAAAATTGCTTATGAGATCCTACCGGTTGTTGGAGTAATTTCATTCAAGGGACCGAGGGGTCCTTTGCTTGTTGGATTTGGATTTGCCACCCAAATCTCAAATAGCATGGATTTAGTACAAATCATTTGTTTGCTTGTGGAAAACAGAATAACCAAATCATAAGGGTCCACATATTTGGATTCAAAATTTGGTCACAAATCCATGAGCCCGGATTTCTAAATCCCAAGTGAAATGCGGGATTTTAGATATGATCCATGATAGTTCAAAACTATTTTATCCACAAAAATTTATTTAATACGATTTTTCCCTTTTTGTAGCCTTTCATTTGCGAGAATAATTTGACAGACGATCAACGAAATCACTTTTGTTCTTGATAGTATGGTGAAATGTTAGACGATGACCAAAGATTAAAATACTAGAAAACCCCTTATTCTTTCTTTTTGCTAATCATAAAGCAAAAGAAGCTCCGAGAGTCCCCATTTTGAAAATTTTCAAATTGCCGATGGTTGGAGATTTGAAATGGTCATTATAATTTCTCTAATTTAAAAGACTTGTGGCTAATGAATTTATCAACTTGCTATAAATTGTAAGATTATTATATATTGTGATTAGCTATGCAATTTAAAAATTATTGTGGTTAAAGATTTTATGAACTTGCTATTAAAATGTTAAATTTCGAAGCACAGATTAATAATATGGCCAAAAAATATAAAAGGCGAAGCACTTTTAGCTACAAATTCAAAATGAAGAAGGGTAGTAAGGTACTATACATTTTAAAGCTATAAATCTGTAGCCCTAAAATCCATGATCAAATCAATCTAACAAATATTAGAATCTTTTAAATCCGCGCCAAATCCCTAATAAGTAATAATTACTAGTTTTTCAAACCCAAGTTATTACTAAAGCGCTAATTTTTAAATCTAACAAGCAAACGACTCCCAGATGATGTATTCAAGCAATACCTACAATAAGGAGAATTCATCATTTTTTTTATTAAAATGAACATAATACAGGTATTTGAGCAGAAGATGAGACGACAAGAATAATTCATTATGGATAGTTGAGATTGTCAATCTCTTTTTTTTTCTCCTCCATTTTTTGAAGGACCATCAAAATCATTCAACCTCCAAACAATGTAATTTTCAAATTCATACATTGTCACAATACATATAATTAGAATATATAAATTGATTAAATACATCAATTTAGAGAAACCCAACTATCAAACACGACCCCAAATCTCACTAGACCTACTTTTTACATATTGTCCCTCTCTACTCTGTCAAAACTCATCCTCAAAGTTTTATTGGCAAAATTATGTTCACATCTGTCTCTCTCAATTTTGTCATAACTTTTACTCAAAAATTTTTTGTCATAACTTGTCCGAATATATCTCATTACTTTTTAATTTTCTTTTGTCTTAATCTGAACATTAATACTATATGGGCATATAAAGTAACTAATCAAATTTGTATATTTTGTTTTCTTGTTATTATGATTGTACCTCATTTGTCACAACTCAATCATAATTACAACAATAACAAAACAATACTAAATGGGTCTAATCACCTCATCTCAAGCTCAACCCTGGCATCCTGTATCAAAGAATTTCTGGACAAGTGTTTTCCCCTTTTGTTTGAAAATGGTTTTTGGGCTCCCACAGTTTGAAAATTCGAGGGACCTGTCTAGTGGGCCAATAAGGCCCAGTTTCTTCTGTTGCCCTCCCCTTTTTGCCGGTCTTCTCTCTTCATTATTTTTTCTTCCAATTTCTCCCTCCTAGATTCTCCGATGTCTCGCTTTTGCTGAGACTTTTCTGGACTCCCATCTCCTCTTTACTGCAAACAGCAGGAGGAAAAAAAAACCGCTTCTCCTTTGTTCTTCCAATATTCCTGCCCCTGCTGTAACTATTGATGGGTTCTTCTGCTCGTCAAGATTGAGAATTCCTTGATTGGATGTTGCAGTAGCATTCTCAGACGACGAACCCATGCTATCTTTGTCCCTTTGCATTGCTTTTACAGTAAGTTATGCTTTTCCCATCTTTTATTTTTAATTAATCGGGTCATTCCTCTTTGATTGATTATGGAGTTTCCTCGTTTGAACCCTGTCGTGGGTCGATGAGAATCCCAATGGAAACTTCACCAACTTACGCAAGTATGCTTCTTTATTTCTTTCTCCTTTCTGGGTCTTCTTCCAACTTTGGATTTTTTGTTGGGTTTTAGTTTAAAGTCGGAAGATCATTTCAGGAGTTCTGCAGAGATGCAGGTTGGAGTTTAGTTGGCAGTTTTATAGGGATTGATCCAATTGATCTTGTGTTTTGTGGAGAAGAATTTGACTTGATAAGGCAGTCTAGAAAGAGCACTGTTTGTGTTGTTTGATTGTATTTTGTTTTGAAATGAAAAGATACTGCCGTCTGGTTTATGATCTGATTCCCTCAGGTTGAGCCTGTGGGCATTACCGGTCTTTACTTTATCCTTTTCTCCTTGTTTTCTCCACTTCCAATCCAAGGATATAGCTGAGTTTCCGTGTCTGTTCATTGGTTTCCTCTATTTGATCTTTCCCCTTCGTGTTTTCTCCCTAACTTCCAATCTTAGAATCTCTCCACTTTGAGCCTCTATAGAGCTTTACATGTAAGTTTGGATTATATTCCTAACTTTATAGGCAGCCTTGATGACTTTTTTCAGTGATTCTGCCAAGAGAAACTCTTCCTCTCTTCTTATTTTTTATTAATTTGTCTCTTAGTTAAGATCTAACGTTACTGATCTCTATTTTTTCTGCAATTTAGTTAAAATAAAGCATTTGATCTATCTTGTTCTTCTTGCAATCAGGCCGCCTGTCATGAATCTGCTTGGATCTGATTGAAAGCATAGCATTTGCCACTATTGTGGTGAAGAAAATCTGAAGTTTGAAGGCGGAGAAAGGGAATTAGAGAAAGGAAGTTGTCTTGGTGTAAATGTTCTGGAGCCAAGATGGTCTTGTAGACTTTGCCAGGGAACCAGGATAGTTTGTGCTGAGTAATGACAATGATGAGTTCAACATCCTCATTGTCTTTCAAGGATCGATCATTGTCTACCAGCAGTAAAATGCTTCCTCTCTTCCCTCTTGAGTTCCATTGATGTAAATTTTGAACAAGCATCAATATGTATATTTTATTCTGTCGTCCATCTTTGCAGGTGATGTTTCTGTTGATATGAATTCACATGATCGGTATGTATAACGGTCATCCAGTTTTTGTTGTTGATAGAGATGTTTTTTTTTAAGTCTGAACATTTATTTTCATTGTCGTTGATATCAGGGGAAATCAGGAGGAGGGCAATTTAGACTGCTCTAAGGACTGTGTTGGTTATGGGCTGAATATGCAACTTTCTAAGAAAAACCTGCAAGCCCCTATATCCGACCTGTTGCATAGAATGAGAAGCAGCATCAATGGAGACATAGTGAGAGATGTTGAAATTATGGAAAGGAGTAATTCTCATGAAATTGGAAACGATCTCACTGAAAATAATTCCAAATCCTGCAATGGGAAAAATGAGATTATTCAGTCTTTGGTTGATGAACTTGATCTGCAAGAGTGGGAGGCCCCCGAACCTGACGACTCTTTGGATGACGTGGAAGCTAGTTTTCCCCTTAATGATGATGACGATGAAGATGAATGTGATGATGGCATGAAATGGGGTCAGCCTGGATCGTTAACTTCAGACGCCAGCATAGGGAGCTACAGGTTGAAAGAAGAGAAGCAAAAAGCGATGGAAGAAGTGATAAATGGAAAGTTTAAGGCTCTAGTTAAGCAGCTCCTAAAGACAGCAGGAGTTGACCCTATGGGCAATGAGATTGATAATTGGGTAGAAATAGTGACTTCCTTATCATGGAAAGCTGCCTCAGCTTTAAAGCCTGATGCCATCGAAGGGAATGCTTTAGCTCCAGATGGCTATGTGAAAGTAAAGTGCATTGCCACTGGTTATCCTAATGAAAGGTAGATTTTTGTGCAAGTCTGCTGTATTGCCTGATTGTTGTAGCACTTTTCAGTTGTTTTCATGGCTAACCAGGAACCCAAATGAGTTTGGCACTTCCTCTACTCCATCAGAATACTTGAGTTGGCACTTGGCACGATGCTGAACTTTTGCTTTTTGAACTTTTTGGCAGTCAAGTTTTCAATGGATTGGTCTTTAAGAAGCATGCTGCGCACAAGCACATGCCTACTGAGTACAAGAAACCAAGTTTGCTGCTGATCAGGGGTGTGCTTGGGGAATCTGAAAGTGGGCTGTCATCATTTAAAACAATGGATCAGGTCTAGAAAAATCAACCTCTCTCTCTCTCGTTTAAGATGATTCTTTTATTTGAGGAATTTCACTGGTGGTTGTTCTTAATCTTTCTTTCAAACAGGATAAGGACCATCTGAAATCACTTATAGAGTCAATTGAAATGTGTGAACCAAATGTGGTTCTGGTAGAGAAATCTGTTTCTCGTGATATCCAAGAGTCTATCCTTGCAAAAGGAATCACATTAGTTTATGACATGAAGCTTCACCGCCTCGAAAGAATTGCCCGCTGTACTGGTTCACCAATCATGTCATCAGATGCTTTGATAGTAACTCAAAAGCTAAAGCATTGCAAATCCTTTCATATTGAAAAGTTTGTGGAGGAATATGCTGCTGTTGGTGAAGGTGAAAAGAAACCGAAGAAGACTCTGATGTTCATCGAGGATTGTCCTACGCGTCTGGGCTGCACAGTAAGACGCTAACTCCTAACTCTTCCATCTTTATCTTATGCACTGAACTTATGGCATAGTGATTTGACTTTTATAACCATGCTTCATACTTAGCAGTTCCTGTAACCATTTAAGTGTATTTGTTATTTGACATGCATGGTTATGTTGCAGATTTTGTTGAAAGGGAGTCATAGTGATGAATTGAAGAGGATCAAGCATGTGGTGCAGATAGCCGTTATCTGGGCATATCACATGATTCTCGAGACTTCATTCCTTGTTGACCGGAAGGGAATGTTCTCCACTTTCATACCATTTCCTGGAGCAGCAGCGGAGACTTCAAATATAAATCAGCAGACTTCTCTGTTGGGGATTGGTGATTCAGGCATTCACCCAGTAGAAGAGGTGGCCTCTGGTGATTCTGTACCTCCTAGCATTGATATTCCCATTGCTAATGGAGATAATGTAGTGGAAGGTTTTCGTGATTCAAATGTGGGATCAGAACCAACTCCCAGATTTCCTTACGTTCGCTACAACTCCCCTGCAATATTTACTGGGTTTTCCTCTCTTTCTGCCTCACTAAAGAGGGTAATAGGTTCTGTTCCACCTTCAGACCCATATCAGTCACTTTTTAGTTATCTTGGGTTCCAAAGAAAGGAAGATGCTGGTCAGGTTACAGAAGACGTTCCAGTGGATGCTACTGATCAATGTGATGGGGAACCCAAGGTTGGTTTTGACAAAGAGCAATCAGCTGATAGTCTAGATGATGTAAAGAATGCCGAGAGTAAGGAAGACGAATTAAAAAGTGAAGATAATGTGAATCCAGTATTGGATTCTCAAAGTATATTGGTACTGATGTCTCGCCGAAATGCATCAAGAGGCTCAATGTGTGAACATAGTCACTTCTCTCACATCATGTTCTACAAGAATTTCGATATTCCTCTGGGGAAGTTTCTTCGTGATAATTTGCTCAATCAGGTATGGAAATATCTCTATGCTTCTACTAGAGTTCTGTATCTATTGTCACATCTACAGGTTTTACGTTACTAAAAATCCTTTGGCAGCATATTGACTATGTGATGTTATATCTGATAATTGAACAGGCTCTGGTTGAACGCCAATTCATAAATTAAGGTTTTCCTGCTGTATAAATGGCTACCTTGACTTGAAAATGACACAATACATTTTTTTCATTGTACAGAGAAGCCAGTGTAGCACCTGCGGGGAACTGCCAGAAGTGCACTTTTACTACTATGTTCATCATGATAAGCAGCTTACTATAAGAGTTAAGCGGCTTCTGAAAGCTTTGCCTGGGGAGGCAGAAGGAAAGCTTTGGATGTGGAGTCGGTGTGCTAAATGTAAAGGGGATTCGAAATCTACAAAAAGGGTCTTGGTTTCTGGAGCTGCACTAAGTCTGTCTTTCGGGAAATTCTTGGAGCTGAGCTTTTCTGACCAATCTTCGTTTGGTAAAAGCTCATCCAGCTGTGGCCACTCTCTGGAAAGAGATTTCCTCTACTTCTTTGGGTATGAATAGTAGATTGCATTTCCTGATATGCTGTTAGTCAATTTGGGCCAAGAAAAACTATAACTTTGAAACAAATGGTTTAAATGAGATATTTGCTGATTTGGAGTCTCTATACGCATATTGATATGAAGACACTATCAAACACTCAATGCAAATATTGATTTCCTTTTCAGATTAGGTCCATTTGCAGCATTATTCAAATATTCTCAAGTGACAACCCATACCATCTCTCTGCCACCTCGAAAACTGAACTTCAGCAATTCAGTTAGACATGAAGGTCTGAGACGGGAATTTGAGGAAGTAAGCATCTTTTGAACTTCTGCAGTTCTTTCTTCAAGGTTATTTATTTATGTCTTATCATTTTTTTTCTTGGGATCTTAATCTTTTCTTGATCTGATTTGCCAAGGTATACTCGAAAGGGATATTACTATTTTCTGGGTTAGCAGAGGCTTTGAAAAATTTGAAATCTCAATTTGGAAGTACTGTTCTGAAGCTCCACGGATCATTGATAGGATTCTCTGATATTGAAGAGATGCTAAAGCAGGAAATGTCCGAGTTTGAGGTTGGTATATTTCTCTACTCATGAGCTACTGATTGTTGGTTACCTTTCAAATTGGATAATATGTGTTGAACTAGCATGCTCTTTGATGATGACTTTGTTTAACACAACCTTTTTGGTTCTCCTCCTTCAACCTTGAGTTAAATGGTAAAGAACATTCATATCCGTTTTCCTAAAGTTACAAAGAAAGTTTACCTTATATTTGTTCTACCTAGAGTTGCAGCTATTTCTACTTAAATTTACAGCTCAATCGTAAAGTTACAGCTCAATCGTACCCTTGATCCGATTTGAATAATCTCAGGGTTCCTCTATGGGTTCCTCTATCACTTCGTATGTGATACTCCGAAGGTCTTTAAGTTCATTTTCTGTGTCATAATGTTAATGGTTACTGCCCTCAGTGTAATATTTGTGTTTCTCATTTGGTTGACATACATGTGTGACAAATCGTTAGGTGAATATTTACAATGCCGCTGCTAACCATGGGAAATCAACCGAGACTGGAAACAAGCTTCTTTCATTGAATCGCTTGTTGTGGGAGCTTCTCCTTGAGTCATGCATCTGGGAAAGACGTTTGCATTCTCTTCTCTTACCCGACACTTCGTTACATAGCACTGAAGAAAACACGGCCATTTCAGATGGCAACAATAAAGCTGACAGAAATGGAGAGAATTCAAAAGGCACCAGTGGTGCATATTCGGAAGGAAACGATGAGTCACCAATGAAAGAAATCCCAGTCGAAGGTCCAGTTGATGGATTTCCTGACAAAAACCACAATGCCATGAGCTCATCTCCCGTTGATCAGGATCCTGATCGAGTGAAATTGACTCTAACTCATAGTCAAGCTAATGACTTGACTTTGACTGGTGTTATACAAGTCAATAGAGATGTACCAATTGCATCAGGAGATGGAAATGCATTGAAGCGGGTGATGTCTATGCAGTCTTTGGTATCAAACTTGGAAAACTCGAATGGATGGTTCTGGAAGCCATTTCCAGATATCCGGGAGATTTACATGGAGGATCTTCAGAGAGGGTTCATACCAAAATTCAAGCCTATTAATAACGGCTACACTTTGGAAAACGTGCCTTCCGCCTATCAACTGATCACCGAAGAAGGGTCGAGGCTTCACATACCTCTTGGAAATGGTAATGACATTGTGAGAGACTATGATGGCGAGCTCTCCAGCATCATTGCTTGTGCACTTGCATGTTTGAAAGATGTTCCCGTCACATCAGAGTTTCTCAATGATGAAGGAAAAACTATTGATAGTTTATCACATTGGTCATCCAGTGGTTCTGATTCTGAAATAATCCAGTCGGTGGTCAGCAGTTCTTCCGAAGAGTCTGTCTTCTCCAGCTTTAACGGGCTGAATTTGTTGGATTCTACAGACCCTTCCGAGAATCTTAGTCCTGAAGTGTCTTTGGGGGTGGCTAAAACCCTTGGAAAGGGTAGATACTCAGTGGTTTGTGTATATGATAAGGAGTTTCGTGAGCTTAGGAACCACTGCTGCCCTTCGGAACTTGATTTCATTGCTTCTCTTAGTCGCTGCAAGAACTGGGAAGCTAAAGGTGGCAAGAGCAAATGCTTTTTCGCCAAAACACTAGATGACAGGTTCATTATCAAGGAAATTAAGAAGACGGAGTTTGACTCTTTTGTGAAGTTTGGTCCAGAGTATTTCAAGTACATGAATCAGTCGTTTGAGTTGGGGAACCAGACATGTCTGGCAAAAGTTCTTGGCATTTATCAGGTTTGCACATTGATTCCACTCTTTCACTATTTTCTAGTTTACATTCTCTAATCTCTCATGCTTCGTTAGGGTGTCTTTGTTTAAGCAGTTCCTAGAATAAATAACTGATCAGATCAAATATGCTCTTAATGAATCATCTACAGACCTAAATTGCAGTACTACAAATAGCTATGCCCATAATGTTTGCTTATGCAGGTGATTGTTCGGCCTCCAAAAGGTGGGAAAGAGATGAGGAACGATCTAATGGTGATGGAGAACCTAACTTTCGGTCGAGACATTACTCGTCGATATGATCTAAAAGGCGCCCTGCACGCAAGGTACACGACAGTCATCAATGGCCCCGGCGAAGTTCTGTTGGATCAAAACTTCGTCGACGACATGAACTCCTCTCCTCTCTACGTCAGCAACACGACGAAACGTTACCTGGAACGCGCGGTTTGGAACGACACCATATTCCTCAATGTGAGTTATTGCTTGTTGCTTGTTGAACAAGAGACATCTCATTATGCATTGCTTGGCGCACTCAATCCCATATATATATATCGATTTGGTTTTTTATGTACTCTCTCTTTGCAGTCGATCAATGTAATGGACTACTCATTATTCGTCGGGGTAGATGTGCAACGCCAAGAACTCGTGTGTGGGATCATCGACTACCTCCGACAGTACACATTGGACAAGCAACTGGAGACGTGGGTCAAGTCCTCCCTTGTGGTCCCCAAGAACGTGCAGCCGACGGTGATCTCCCCCAGGGAGTACAAGAAGAGGTTTCGGAAGTTCATATCGAGCCACTTCCCGAGTGTCCCCGATGACTGGTGCAGCCAGAAGAAGCCTTGTGATCCCTGCGAGCTCTGTGGGTTCGGTGAGAATGCACCAGAATCAAGGAAGGACTGCAACAACGAATCTTCCTGTTAATAGCTCCTGTTTTTTTATAGGAATTGTGTTCATCTGGTTAGTCATCATTCTTAGCCATTTTTTCTTTTGTTCACTGAAAGCTGGTGTAAAATGCATAGTATAGATGATAGATTGTGTTTGTGAAGCTGATGTAAGTGAGCCAGCCAGCCAGCCCCATTGATGGTAGCAATTTTTTTAAGCAAAATTCATGGGAGTTGAGGGGAAATTTCTATACTGTTTGTTCTTTACTAAAAGGAGGGCTTAAAAGCTAGCTGCCATTTTCAGCAGCCCTGAAATGTACT
This sequence comes from Linum trigynum, assembly GCA_964030455.1. Taxonomy (NCBI): domain Eukaryota; kingdom Viridiplantae; phylum Streptophyta; class Magnoliopsida; order Malpighiales; family Linaceae; genus Linum; species Linum trigynum. The sequence continues at coordinate 34,294,501 of OZ034814.1, read as the reverse complement.
CTTACTATTTTTTTTCTTTTTTTTTTCCTTGTAAAAGCCTTTCAAGACTGACTTGTAAATTGTAATGTTAGTAAAAGACTCTTAGAAAGCCTCCGAAGAAACTGGGGCGGATTTTATTGAAGCAATGTACTCTGAATGATTATCTCAAATCAGTATGATTCATGACTGTCGAATTGCACATTTCAATAAAACCAGTATCGGTAAGATATTTTTACGATTAAATCACCGCTATAAAATACTGAATATAAGATGTGGACATTACAATACTGTTTCTGTGTAATGTTCGATGAGATAAAACCAGTGTCAAATGTTGATAAATTTGTGACTCATGAGGCGTTTGGAAGTTGCGATTGTTAAATAGATGTATTGTTGAGAATGCATGTATAATATTATACATGTATTGTCGAATTTGATGCATTGTAGAATACAACGTTTGGTATGTGTACGTCGCATCAGCTAAAAGCTGAGATAAAACAATCTCAACTCAACTATCTCAACAATCACAATTAAAAGTTGAGATATAACAATCACTCAAAATGAGTGATAATTTCTGTCACATCACAGAAACAATCCATGTATTATTTCTCCAAAAAAACAAAAAGCGATGCATTACAAACAATTCATGTATAATGACTATCTCAACAAAACAATCGCAACTTTTAAACGTAGCACTCGGTAACTGAAAAGGCAGAATAAGCACGGTAAACCAAATTCAGGCGCAGACAGAAAATGAGAGACCATACCAACAGCAGGGCGCCCACAACCGCAAAATCAGCGCTAACGAACCAATGAAACACTTCCACCGGAAGAAAAAAAAAATCAAAATCAACGCGAGAAAAAGGGCAATACACAACTGGGGAATCTCATCTCCGCCCGCGCTCGTTCCCGCCGTCGCCATCGGAAATCGGCCATGGCATCTTCCTCCGCCGGTGCTACTCCTTCACCGGCCGATGCAGCTCCTTCCGCCAGCAGTCGTTTCAATTTCTCGCCCGATCCACCGCCTCTACCTACTCTCACTCCCGAGCAGCGCAGCTACTGCTCCGAGGCGCTCCAAATTCTCAGAGAGAAGCTCCGAACTCCGCAGCGGATCGCTCAAGAGTTCTCTCATTTGCAGGTTCCAGATCACGATCTTCTCTCAAACTGATAATTTCTGAGTAGTTCGATTCTGGAGTTTTGTGTCTGGAGCTTCAGTGATGTTTGGCTTTTCGGGGATGCCATTGGAGATTGCGGCGTTTAGTTAGTCAGTGAATGCATTGCGAAGTCGAGAAGAAATGTTTTTTTTTTTCTAGAGGCATTTTCTCTGGAATTACGGTATAGGTTTTCAGAAATCTCTGGTGTTTCTTGGTGGATTTGGGAACTAAGTCAACTAACTAAGGAGCAGCAGAAATGCTTCAACCTTGGATGACTTGCTTAAGTTTTATGCCTTTATGACTGGGAAGCTCAGTCCTGAGATTAATTGGAAACATGGTAGTGTTTTGTTAGAGACTCTAGTTCTTCCGATCCTTTGGCTATTAGGGCTAGATAGCTTCCCTGTCTGTTGAACTCGGTCTATTTTCTTGTGAATCCAGGCAAATAGGATGACGGCATCCCAAGTGGCCAGAAGCTGCAAGGTGGCTCTTAACAATGCCAACTCAGAGAAGAATCGTTATATGGATGTCATACCATGTAAAAACAATTGTTTGGAACTCTCTTCTATCTGTTCATTTAAGCCTATATTAGTCTCTAAGGTTACACTCCGATGAATTTTTGTGTTTTCTGTTGATTCCAGTTGACCAAAACCGGGTTGTTCTTGATGCTTGCAAAGACTATAGACCAGAAGCCAAGGGATACGTCAATGCAAGCTTCATAGAGGTAGGGCTGCTCTTTCCTCTCTGATATGTTTGTTTCCTTATTGCTTTGATGTTTTAAGTGAATCCTAAATAAGCCTATCTCTTATGCAGGCAGCCCCTTCCGAAACTGTTTCACGATTTATAGCCACTCAGGGACCACTATCACACACTTATGAGGACTTCTGGGCAATGGTGATTCAGTACAATTGCCCTGCTATTGTCATGTTGACTCGTTTGGTGGACAACTACAAGGTACTTCGCTACTTGCCATTGTAAATTTGAAGGTAGTGGCGTTTAGTCTATGTTGTATCTTTCAACAATTTCAGATAAGATGCAGTATTTCAGCTGTATAATGTGAAGTTTCTCCAGACTTCTCTCAGTTAGAATACTCAAATGTTTCAACGCGCGGTTCATTGGTTTTTCTGAGTTGTCTGGCTCTTGATAGTCTAATACATGGAGCTCAATCTATATTGAAAATGTTGCTAAATGTATAAGTACTTAATACCTGTTCTTGCATTCTCTGGCTGAGAGACATCTGTTGCAAACCCGTTCCATTTCTATCGGATATCTTATGTGAACCTCAGTGTCCATGCATCTCTGTCTGTCTAGATATATATGCCTACTATGAACTCCTGAAAAACACAGACATGGTCATCAAATAGCTGATGAAAATCACTAGAGAGAAGAGACTGAGTAGTTCTGCTCGTTACTTCCCAGTTTCACTTCATTTATTATAGTGTGGAGCATTTATTTGATTTCATCTACCAGACTGCTAAATGTGGAGATTACTTTCAAGCAGAAGATGGTCCTAGAGACATTGGAAATGTTTCCATCACGTCGAGGTGGACTTCGAATACTGCAACCTCATTAGTGTTGCGAAACTTAGAAGTTGGTGATAAAGTGGTAAGTTCTTTTCCCGGATATATTATGTTTTAAATTCTATGCATTACATGCATGGTTCAATGAATAACAAGGTTTTCCAGTTCTGCAAGTACTTCTTTTCTGTAAGGTAACTCGGTCTGTTGAGGGAAGTATAGAAGTTTGGTTCATGTGTATTTTCATCTTCACAAACAGGTTCTTGCAAAGTGTGGTGTCTTTTTCTTTTTTGGCGCTATCTTGCTAAGCACTTGGCAGTTTGCTTTAGACCAGTTCTGCCCTTGGAGATGGTTAGCCTTTTACATCAAAATATAATTTAGGTTTAGTCATTGATGAACTGTAGTGTTATGGCACTTGAGTGGTGGTTTTGCGGATAAGCTGAGAAAAGATGGCTTTTCGAGAAACGAGGGATTAGTTGACCAGGCAAGCTTAGCAGGTGAGTTAAGCATAATGGATAACTGTGCGACTAACAAGACAGAGTGGCGATATTTTAGGTCGTAGCTTTTAAGTAGCAAGTTAGGGGCTCAATTTACATTACATGGTTTGTGGGTGCTTTCTCGTTCCATAGATGTGTTCCTTAACTTATTATAGAGGGAAAGGGCCTCAGTTATCTAACATGACTATCTATCTAATTGGTAGTCAGAAGAACCACCCATGTCAGTTTTGCACATTCAGTATCCTGAATGGCCTGACCATGGAGTTCCCAATGATACAACTGCAGTGCGTGAAATTTTCAGAAGATTATACCACGTGCCTCCTCAACTTGGCCCAATAGTTGTTCACTGCAGGTTCACCCATCAACCTTTCTATTTCCATGTCCCCCTGCAGATCTAGTGAGCTCTTGATCCATACTGAACATTTGATGTGTTTCTCATGCTTCAGTGCGGGTATTGGTAGAACAGGCACATACTGCACCATCCACAATACAATCCAGAGAATCATTGCTGGAGACAAGTCTGCCACCGATCTTGCTAATACTGTAACAGTGTTTAGGTCCCAACGCATTGGGATGGTTCAAACCATGGTATACTCCTCATCCGAATATTTGTTTTGGTTTACATGATTACCAATCGACACTAGTTTGTTTTCTATATAGACCTTGTAATTTAACCAGTAAATCAAGAAAAAAGTAGGCAAGAGAAGGCAGTTTGAACTTGGAAAAAGAATGGGAGAGATGTAGAGGAGAAATGAAAATTAAGCAAGTAAATACATCAAGAATGAAATTCCATTCTTCCAATGTAATTTGTTACGTGGTGCAAAGATGTGCAATTTGCAGAGTGTGTGCTATTTGTGTTAATAATAAGTGATCTTAGCTCCAACCAATTTGAAATTTTTAGATAGGATATAGGATTTAGGTTCCTGACCCTTATGCCGGTGTAGTCTATAAGCTGCCAGCTGCTAATGAACTTGAGACTTAACTCTTAAGAGAGAGCTGGTAAAAGGGGAGTGCTGACTCATGGAGACAAGCTCTCACTGATAACTAGGTATAATAGAAACTTAGATAACTCATCCGAAACAGATACCCAATCGTCAACAATCAACAGGCTCAACCCGGATGATGAATCCGTTGGCCTGGTAAATATCAACTACAAGCATATATTTCCTAACATGATAGTTAAGTGTTACAGTTGACTACAATGTTGATGATTTGATGGTTTGATTGTGTCATTTGTGTGGGCTGTGGATCATGCCTCTGCTTTGTACTTCTGACTCAACTTTTTTCTGTTCTGCAGGAGCAATATATCTTCTGCTACGAAGCTATCATCGACGAACTGGAAAGCCTCACCTCAGAATTGGAACCCTTTAGATAGAACTCCGTCGTGTTGGAAGTTCCTTAAGCTTCTCTGCAACTGTGCCAAATTATCTTTTACACCAAGACCAAAGGCGTTAACACAACTAACGTGATCCTGTGCAGCCGTCTGTTAACACCTTAAGACGACCAGTCACCTTCACATTATCGATCTGTTTGCTTTAGCTACAACCTCAAGAAACAGGACAGGTTGTCCAGGGACGTGTGGAAAATGAAGATACAACCGTTCATTCAAACTGCTCTTTCCTTCTGTCATTGTTGTGCAGAATCTGTTTGACGACGACTTTTGGCAATTGCCTAGAAGCTGCCTGCCTGCTGCCTGCTAGCTACCGTTTGACCCTACTGTTTTCTTGGCTATTCAAATTTTTTTTTTCCCAGTCTAAGATGGTTGGTTGCTTCCGGTCAAACAATCAATTTGGTGATGTTCTCCAGATGATAATTTACTCGACTCTTTATATTTGACTCAAAGCCGAGTCTCAAGTCAACTCAACCGACTTTGAATGTTCCACTCCACAATCCACATAATCAATATCTGATGCAATCAAAGTCACGCAGCTTTGATACCACTTGATGCAATCAAAGTCACGCAGCTTTCACTCGAACAAGAACAAGGATAAAGATGGACTCCAATCGGACAGAACATGCTTGTGAAAAGGGGCAATTGGTATGTCAAACCAATCGGACAATCCCAGCTAGAAGTAAAGAGCAATTGGAAGGGGTAGAACTCGCCACAATCAAAGTGGATATCCGATTGATAAGAGTTTGCTCTAGCTCTCTCCAGAATTCGCTCAATGGAAGAAAGTAGGGCTAGAAACCTCAAAGGAGGACTTGGCAAAAGCCTTGAATAAATCAGAAGTTTGGTGATAATTGTCTAAGGGCAAACCAACGTGTTCAGCCCTTTAAATAGGCAAAGTACAACCCAAATCCGACTCCAACATGGAAAAACAATCATAAACCGACTTTAAAACAAGGAAACTCGGAAACATCCCAGCAAACCCGTTAAGCCCAAACCCGTTAAGGTTGGACCCGTTAAGCAAACCCGTTAAGGATGCTTCTTGCAATCTGCCTTCTCTTTAGCACTTCCTTCTTCTTCCACGACTTGAATCATCATACATGCTTTGGACTTCAGCAACTCCACATCCATGTCTCAAAAATAGCACTCCAAATAAGTAGCAAACTTGTCTTTGAATGCCTTAGCCTTAGCTCGAGTGATTGGCCCATTGATTTCCTCATCAATATCAACATTTGTGAAACTGTACCCGATTCAATAATATGTTAGACAATCAGTACCAAAGACTTGTATGTTTGATTTTATCATGATATTATAACTCAATCTAGATTTTGTTATTCTACCTGGAGGCTAGAAGTAAGGGTGTGCAAAACTAAACCGACGCTTAGACCAGACAATACTTAATAGAACATAACGTGTTCCAATTTTTGATCCTATGAATTTTATGAATACTCGAGAGAAATGGACCAAATTAACATTCATATTGAATCAAATCAAATATAATGGCGATTTGATAATTGATCTTCATATGTCTTCAAATGGGCTATCTAGACAGTACAGAGGAAGAAGAAACAAATGTTTACATAAAAATTGTCAAGACATGTACTAAACGATTCTTACTGATATTCCAATGTTCATAAGAACCAGGGCTCAGGTCACCTAAACTCATCTCATTCCCCTACCCATCCAACAAAACTTTGCAGTACCTTCCCCAACTCCCAAGGCACCTACAAATTTTCTGGAGCCAAACCACCCCAGTAAAGATGAATATGTACAGCTGAGACGAACCTAAACCTAAACCTAAACAACACTCTTCCCACACGTTTATTCATGTTTATTCATGTCGATATTGATCTACCACCGAAGAGTTTTACGTTCCCTATCAACACCCACAGAACAGCAATCAAGATTCCCAACAATGATAACACCACCAGGCCTTTGTTCGTCCCTGACTTCCTTACATTTGCAGTGCCACCACCAGCATTGCCAGCTTGAGCAGCTGCTAAGTTAGGGTTTACGATGTTCATCCGCAACCTTCGTAGGCTTGACATCCGTAGCAGAGCCTTATTTACCAGAGGCTTCTCTGCAGCTGATGCAGGTTCGAAAGGTATTGAGTCGACAAAGGACCACAGCCCGGAAGAGAACCAGCCAGAAGTATCATCCTTATTAGTAGTCCTGGCTTGATTTTGATTTACTCCGGGATAATGTTCGGTAGAATCACAAATCATACCTGAAAATGAACCCAAACCACAAGTCACGTCCATGTCAATCTATACAAACCCCTGAATAAGAACATATAACAACAAAAGGACGATACTTGTCCGGGAAGAGCTCATCAATCTGGCTCTGGTTTCCCGATATTGGCAGAGGGCATTTAGCCTTGCTCCATAGCACTCCAAGGAATGACTAAGGAGAACAATATCATTTGAAAACCCAGCTCAGAGATGAAGAACACTGAGGAAAAACAAATGTGGATTGGATTTTCGAGTTCAACTTCATCTATGTACCTGAAGTTTGTTGCAAGTTAGCTCCATAATTCGTTCCACCAATGGTCTTCAGATCACTCCCTTGAAGATTATTGTTGACGTAGAGTCCATTACATGATTGTGTTTGCAGGCTCTGGTCTACTTCATTCATAGTATATTCGGGTTGCCAAGAGTAATCAAACTGAAGCTGTGCTTCATAATTTATCTGGTTTACTGCAGAATGCTGATACTGGTAACCCACTTCATCAACCACATTGCCTCCTCGAGATTGTGACATTGTATCCTGACCAAGAGGCCCCATGTCTCTTAGAAACATGGCAGCATCATGATATAGCTCTAAAGAAGATAATCCGTCCAGACCATCAAACAGCAAATTCTCAGCAGGCTCCTCCACATTGGAACCAACAGCTGGCAGTGGATTTCCGGAGTTAGATTCTGAAGGTTCTGGCCCAAGTAGATCATCCATTTCCAGGAAATCCCCTTCGCTCAACAGAAGAAGCTGTTCAGGGTTGTTAGCTGCAGAAGTGACTTCAGGAGTCTCATGCTGTTCCAACTTGGAAATATCTGACCATTCAAAGTCAAGGCCAGAGTGATTCTCATACTGCTGACCATTTCCAGAAGAAGCTTCTATGAGCTTGGGGATGGTGAAATCTCTTGTCGACGAATTGACCACTGTGCTCTCTGCTCCTCCTTCAGCATCAACCTGAACATTGCATGAAACATTAGTTAGGCACTCAATACTTGAACAAACAGCAGAATAGCAATTATATGTCCTGAACGAGTTACTATCTCGAATAGTAATAAGGAGCGTTGTTAGGATCATAGGTAATGCATTGTACTAGTAATGTTGAGAAATACTAAACTATCCTTAACTTTTAGTTTTTGCAACAACAGACAGGGATAGAAATAGAAAAGAAGATATATTGTCAAACACAACATTGCAACAATGCACCCTCTTTTCATTATCATTTCCAAACGGTGCATTGTGTGCAAGATCTACCAAACCATATGCACATTCCAAGTGAATGTTAAGTTCTGTAAGAAGCTAAAGGACGAACAAAGAAATTAATAGACACTGTCTGGGGCAAACCTGGAATAGCGGACAGGATTCCGTGACTACTGGTCGTGGGTCACGCATGGGTTCCTCGACAATATCCCTAATTAGGTCAAACAGATCATCTGACGATGGCTCGACTGGACAAACAGCTTTCTCATTGCAAACAGGAAGAGGTAACTTGTTGTTTCTCTTGCTCGCAGGAACTTCTGGAACAGAGACAACAGCTTTCTCATTGCATACAGGAGGAGGAAGATGAAACTTGTTGTTTCCCTTGCTAGCAGGAACTTCTGGAACAGAGACGACAGCTTTCTCATCATCTACCCAGTCTTCCTCTCTGAATGGAGCTCCATACTGCTCACCGTTTTTGGGACCAGGTCCACTTTTCTTGTAAACTTTGTAAAGTGCGTAGTAGTCCTGAGGCCGAGACAAGAGAAAAATATCTCCAGTTAGTCGGAGTAGAAAAGCTAGCTGAAAAAGATGAGCAAAACAACAAACAAAGTACAAACCTTGACATTAGGACATCTCTTGAGTTCCTCCTCATCTAAAGTGTACTCGTGCATGACCCAATCGGTTCGCTCACCAGTAGGAGCACGACCTCGATAGAAAACTAGGGTCTTCTTCACCCCAACATTCCGGGAATTGCATGTGATGACACGATCTTTCCCAGTGGCTTTCCAGTATCCATGTGCAGTTCCTCTATTTGCTCTTCCTCCATTAGGGTATTTGTGGTCTCTAGGACTGAAGAAGAACCACTGCCTATCTCCGGTTTTTAATAGCGACAGCCCTGATATCATTATCAATTGTTCGGTAAGAGAATTGGGAATATGCAATTTGAATAACTGATGCTTATTTCAGTAAATCATGTTACAAAAAAGAAAAAACTTGATTGATTCGTATAATATTTAAAGAGCGTAATTAAACTAACGAATATGGAATTAACTCCCAATTACAGTTTTGTGATTGTGTTTGTCAAATCTTGTTTGCCCTCTGAACTAACACTGTAAAGAAAGGAACATCAGTCCAAACCAAAACATCCATCGAGAAGAAAAATAGAAACCAGCATAATAAACAAAGATTAGCATCCCCCTCCAACACGCGCTCAAGACAGGTAGCTAAACCAGCAAATGCATGAACTTCTTAATCATTTGTTTAGTATCATGGAAGAATCTACCTGTTCAAATCTCCAAACAATAACAACTCTAATCATCCTAAGCAAACTGAATATCGAGCATTCAGTAACCCAAGGAAATCGCAACCTCGAAGATGATGTTCTATCTTATAGTTCAAAATGAAAGAAAAGCTCTCTACTGAGCTAACCAAACGCTACTGAATCAAAGAGATCAAAACAAATACCAAGCAATTCAGAATTCACATCCAAGTCAACGTCCTCAATTCAACAAGGAGCCAAAAAAAATAGCTGTCCACCAATCCATAGCCTATCCAAACCTAAACCCAGAAACCAGAATTCACCAGTAACGATAACCAAAACAACAAGAACATCATCATGCAACCCTCATAAACACCCAAAAATCCCAACTCAGAACAGTAAAACGAAATCAAACCCGAAATCAACCAGTCAACGCAGCCATCACCAAACCTAACTCGTCCTTGAACAGGAAAAAAAAAAAGAGCACAGAATGAAAATCGAAAAGGGGAACTCAGAAAATTCCAATCAAAACATACCAGGCAAATCCTCAGGATCCCACTTGTAAACATCGAGTTCAGAGATGACATTAAGCCTCAGCTTCCTCCTACAGATCTTCCTCTTCAAGTAATAAAGAATCATCTCCTCGTCTGTCGGATGGAACCTGAACCCGGGCGGCCACTTGAAATCGCCGGCGCCAACACCTCCGACGAGATCCGAACCCGCCGCCTTCACCAACATCTCGATCGACCCAGATAAAGAGAAGAAAAAAACCCTCCTTCAAACCCCCTCCCTCCCTCCCGCCTTCTGATCAGCGAAACCCACCTGGGATTTTTATCCAAGACGGGACTTTTACCCCAGGAGTTGTGATGGGGTTTCTGAAAAAAAATTCCTGCTGGGGCTTTAACGGAGAAAGAATGGAGAGAAAGAGAGAGGTAAGAAAACCCCGGAAAACTGATGGGTGCGATATGGTGGCTGTTGTGGGGATAGAGGAGTTGGGCTTTGTGTGTTGGTCAAGAAACTTACTGAATGGATATTTTGGCGAGTAGAAAAAGAGGAGCCGTAGTGGCGCGTTTGGCGGAATTTTTTTTTCCATTTGTAATCTAAGCGTTTTTCTTTTTTTTTTTTTTTTCCTGTGAGGAACTGAAAAAGCATTTGGAGGCGAACTTTCGCAGAAGCTATCGGCTTTGGGACAATTGTAATTTTTCCTTATTAGTTATTTTCCTAATAATTATCTTATTAGGTTATGCTTAAGATGGTGTTTGTTTGGAGAGATCAATTAAAGTTTTCGAAAGGGAACTCTGAAATGTTGGGTGCCAAAAATATTAATAGATAGCCATTTCATGTGAAACTAATAAGTAATTGTGTAATTAAATTTGGTAAGTCCCTGTTGATTGTATAATTATTAACTAAACTAAGGGGTCGTTTGGATGTGCAAATGTAATGCAGTAATTGGACCCAATTACTACATAATGTAGTAATTGGGTTAAAAATCCACGTTTGGGAGAGCAAAAATGGTATTGGAATTGGCTTCAATTACCACATTCATGGTATCATTGAGAATACTACACCTCCCCCTAATAATTTGACATTACCACGTTTTCTTACTTCTTTTTTCAAATTCCACACCATCCATTCCTACAAAACTAAACCCTATCCAAACGTGAATTTTTTTTTCAATTTCCACAAGTCAATTCCTTGGTTTGTAAAACATGGAAATTCAGACAAATTTCAACATTTTAAAATTTCCACATCCAAACGAACCTTTAAGTATGAGATTTATTGTAATTTATCAAGTTGATATCAACTAAGCCATACTAGCTTTGTGGCTTCAGCAAAAAAATTAGTGGAATTTTGGGAAGTATTATATCTCACTTAGATTAGTACTGCAAATTGCGAAATACATTGAAATATATGGTTTCATATACCATATATATGCAAGAAATACTGTGAATTTCAGGAAAGACTGAGTCAGAATCACCAAACGGCCCCTACTCCTAGTCGATTTATTTATAAATTTGTTTTTAACAATTAATATTAGTTTTTTAGAAATGTCGACTACTATTTCCGTTTTCTTTTTTATTTTCTGATAAGGAATAAACAATTCTAGCAAATCTCGTAACAAAAGGGGGAAGAAGGAGGAAACCGAAAACCAATTCCGCCGCCGTCGCCGTCGTCGTTTGTGGCTGCCCGCACCGTCGCGGCGAAAATCCGACACCATTCATTGCCACTGCTCTTCAAAGTTCAAATCAATTCTCCGATTCTCTCTCTCGTTTCGCCCCTTTGTTCGTGCGGCACCACGGCCGTGACAAAACGCTCTCGCCGACACCGTCATCGGCCGCTAAATTCAAATCGTAGTTATATACGGAGAGAGAGGGAGATAGAGTTGGCTCGGCTTCACCAGGGTAGCTCGGTGAGCTCGATGTATGGCTGGTTTCACGAATTAAGCTGAAGCAGGAGCCGGGAAAGCGACAGAAGAACCTCATTTGAAGGAGGAGGAGGAGGAGGAGGAGGAAGATGGAGCAGCAACTTGGCTTCTCCTTCTTCTCTTTCTGTTGAGATTGAGTCTTTTGGGGTGAAAATTCATGGCGGCCTCTGCCCAACACCGCTGCGTTTTTGGTACTCTCTCGCTCTCTGTTCATCCATCTCTTTCAGATTGATTTGCTGGGGGAACTTGGATGAATCTCTGATTGAACTTTACTGTGGTGTTTGGTATTTGGGCTGGCAGTTGGGAACATACCCTATGATGCAACTGAAGAGCAACTAATAGAAATCTGCAGAGAGGTTGGGCCGGTTGTGTCTTTCAGGTTAGTCTGATGGTGGAGCTATCTTCTTTCATTTTGCAGTGAAGTTTGAACCTTTACTACCTCTGCATCCTGCTGGCCTTTGAAGTTCGTTAGCTTGGTATTTGAATTATGCTTATTCTGAAGCATAATCCGTGGCTACTTGGCGTGTTCTTTGCCAATCGTTCCAAGTTTCATGGAAGCTTGTATGCGGCATGTGAAACTGTTACTGTAGCAATACCTGTATTTACACATGAAGATAATATAATTTGCTCTGTAGTTTAAGTGTCGTGCAATGCTAATTATCTTCAATTTGCTTCTGCTGTACCTTTTTAAAGAGGATATAACGTTTGACTTCTGCAGATTAGTTGTTGACAGAGAAACTGGAAAACCGAAGGGTTACGGGTTCTGTGAGTATAAGGATGAAGAGACAGCTCTCAGTGCTCGCCGTAACCTACAGGGTTATGAGATCAATGGTCGGCAATTGCGTGTAGATTTTGCAGAGAACGACAAAAATACTGATAGAAACAAGGAACAGGTGCTGTACTGCCTTATCAACAAAACTGTAAATCTTGTTAGCTTCTTTTCATACTAATCAAGATGAGTAAAGTGACGTAAATTGTAATATCAAGTGAGCTTTGATGAATGTTGGACAAAAAATAGTATTATGTGCCTGATGGAATCAGGAGGTAGGCGTAATTGAGTTGGTCATTGATTGTAATATTGATGGAAGTTTATATTTAGATTTGATCTTCAATTTTATGTTGAGAACCTTGTTGGCTTATTCTTTTCCCCCTTATATAGAGAGTGGAGTATTTAAAGGTTGAGGTCATCAGTGGCTTCTTTGACTATAGGATATCCATTCTCATTCAGCAAAGTTGTTAAATCTTAGGCTCAAACTAGGTTCCTCAGGGTTTTGATTGTACAATGGATGTCTAAGTTCCAAAAAAATCTTGGTCGTTGTATATCTTTCTTGTTAACCTTCAAAGAGATAGTGAAGAGGAGAGATATATACCAGAAGCAGAATTGTTTTGACATCATCGATTTGGTGAGGCAGTTATGTGTACCAATTCCAAAATCCTTATTGCTGAACATGCTTAACTCCTACTCTGATACACTACTTCTGCCCCTAGGCGACCATCATACTGAAAGGAAGTTTCTTCGTGATCTGTTTTATATCTGGAGTTCCCCGATTAGTGTAAATGGTGTGGCTCCTGTGAAAATATTGCATTCCAAATCAAAATCTGGTCTTTAGGGGAAAGGTTAATGGAGAATATGACTCTGTCATAACACACGAGAGTCCTGATTACCTGTTTCACATCCATTGAAAATTTGAGGTGTCGGCTTATAATTGTTTCAGTTGTACAGCTGTGGTAGAGTCATCAAGAAACCATTTCTTTCTGTAATGTTAAGTCCCCGTAGACAATTTCTTCCACACTTAGACATCTGAATGAGTGTTTCCCCCTCTCTTCAAGAGCATAATTTTATGAAATACCTGTCATTCAGAGTGCAGTTCCTAACATTGCTTTTATTAACTTTCAGGGTCGACAAGCTTCTAATACTGGTGAGTTTTCTTCAAATCCTCTCTTTTACCTATTGAATGTAATATATATTCAAGCTGTTTGCCATGTTGCACCTTTCAGATCCTAGGAGACATGGAGGACCCCCTGCAAACATTGCAGATGCTACACAGCATCAGCCAATAGGTCTCCACATAGCCATGACCGCTGCCACTGTCATGACTGGAGCTTTAGGTGCTACTCAGACAGCAGTGCAGTCGAATCAGGCTGCTTTCCAGGGTCAGTCGGCATTAACAAGTGACCCCTTGACACTTCATTTGGCAAAAATGTCTAGGAGTCAATTGAACGAAGTTATGACTGAGCTGAAGGTATTCATAGAAAGAGCTTTTGCATTTTCCTGACTTACTTGGATTAGTTATGTTTCTGCTACATCTCTTGTGCTAATAGGTAATGGCAACACAAAACAGGGAAGCAGCTCGTCAACTGTTGCTTGAGAGGCCTCAATTGCCAAAAGCACTTTTTCAGGTTCCCAGTGCTTATGCTAATACATTCTCTGACTTCACTCGTGCTATTTCCCTTATTCTCTGCAAAAATTGGGCAATATTGAAGTCCGACTATAATAATCAAGACTTAAGTTAATTTTAGGCTTTTCCTACTGATAAAGCAGTACATCGGAGAGAAATTAGTTGGGACTTATTTTTCTGAGAAGTATTTGTTTATTGTTGTTTTGGGATTTTATTCTGTAGGTTTAAGCTCACAAATGTTGTCCCCATGCTTTCGCAGGCACAAATAATGCTAGGAATGGTCACCCCAGAAGTGGTTTGTCTCATCTTCCACAGTGGCAATTCTTCTCATACATACCCTCCTTGTGAACATAACTATGTAAGACGGTGTCCCTAAATACCTACTTTATGTTTTGCAGCTGCAAATGCCAAATATAAGAGCACCTTCAAGTCAATTGGCATTACCACCATTGCAAGACACTCAGCAGGGTAAACATGCCCTTCAGACATTGGCAGGGTCAGCCCTTCCTTCCCAGGGGACATACCCTAGTTTGGTGACTCAAGTACCAGGTGGTCGCTCATCTGTAGTGCCTCTCAATCCTTCAGTACAAGACCAGGTTTCTACATCCCCAATGCATCCTCCAAACAAGACCCATGTTCTTCCGCAAGCTCTATTACCCGGGAAATCTGTAGTCCCAATACCTCTTCCTGCGCAACCCATTACTAGACCACCAAATCAGGCGACAGTAGATTCGTCGCTCTTAACCCAACAAATTCAACAATCCATTGTACAGAACCCAGGACAGTCTGGAGGTGGAAATTACGGCTATAAATCCCAAATCAGTCTTCGTCCATTTGTGTCAGAAACATCAACAAAGGTATAAAAAAATTCTACCTCTTTCTTATCCAATGTATGAAGAATGAAGATGAACTAAGGATTGTTTGCTAATAGTTGTCGAAGGTCGTGAGCAAATGAACCAACTTCATTCTTCATGTTGATATCTTAAGGGTGATACATGTGGGTATGGATAATAGTTGGATTGCTTTCAAATGTGGTTTTTTTTTTTGTACCCCCACTGTCATCTTACTCTTCGCATATTTACAGCCTGAGCCGCTGATGTCATCAGGCATTTCAGATCCTGGTAGCATGGATGCCCGTCCTGCTATTCAGGTTCCCGATGAAGCTACAAGGTATAACCGGAACATGGCTTACAGGCAAGCAAACACCTTTCAGGATCCCAGTGAACCAAGTCATCGCCCTACAAAGCTTCTGAAGTTGGACGAAGGCAGGAACACGTCTTCCTCAATTGGGGATCGTAACATGGCCAACAACACCGGATTTGGTCCAAGCCAAACGGTCCCAGTTATTTCAGTGCCTACGAAGCCACTCCCCAAGCCAGAAGAGAAACAAGCACCTCAGGTAACGGGAAAAAGTCAAAAACCACTGCTTGAAGCTGAAATAATTAACCGTCTTCTGTAGAACCAATCCTAATTGATCATCAAGCAGACTTTTAATGATGGCCTCAACCGACTTGTGCTTCCACTTGTTATCATTTAATGGTAATTATGAGCATACTTCAAAATAATGATTGTGTTTTCCTCGCACATTGCAGCTTGCACCAGATGTGGAATCTGCCCTGCTCCAGCAGGTGCTAAGCCTTACGCCGGAGCAGTTGAGTTCATTGCCACCGGAGCAGCAGCAACAGGTGATTCAGCTCCAGCAAGCACTTAGACGAGACCAGATGCAGCCGTCATAGCAGCTGGTAGTTGTCGTTTGCCCACCACGCTCCTACTGGAGAGAATAGCCTGCTGCTGCCATATCAGCTCTGTAACCTATTCTTATGTATGATGAACTCTCGTTTCAGCGAGAACCTGCAGTTTTGTTTTTATTTCACATAGGGGAGAAGAGAAGGAAAAAACCTATCTTGTATCCTCAAGGTAGAGTCCCAAATTTCAGCACCATAGATAAGGGGGGTTTCCTTGTAGAAGGAGTTTTACCTTTTGTACCATTATTGTTCAGTAGGGGTTTTATAAATATTTGTTCTGCAACTTTTTTGGTGTTGGGTTTTGGAATGGAAGTAATAATAGGTGATCGTTGCTTCGATCTAGTTTGATTGTTGCAACTCTATTCCAAAATCGAAAAGAAGACTAGCGATATTCGTTTCATCAGAATCCAAAATTTGGAATCGATAATGAATTCTTTCGTATTGCAAGCACAATTTTCAAAATGAATCATAATTAACTTATGGAGTTCATTTCCTCACATTCCATCTTACAAGAGAACGAAGATAAATAGAACAATAGGGTCACCTTGGACCAGATAACTCGACTGCATGTAGATTTTGCGTTGAATCCGGTATCCAATCCGAACTACGATGATGACGGCCTAGTTCTTCCACCTCATGATGATCACCTTCTTTTCCCACCATCATTTCCCATTCATCCCATCTCTCACCCAAACCCTCTCCTTCTTCCAGCATTCTCACCACTTCACACATCTTTGGCCGGCCCATCGGGGAGCCTTGTGTACAAAGAAGAGCAACCTGGATTAGCTGCTCCACTTCAGAACTTGCTAGGTAATAACTGCTCACGAGATCAGGATCCACCAGCATCTCTAACTTCCCCTCCTTCAGATGCCCTTTCACCTGACAATGACATACATCACATTGTTGTTACAACAGTTAGAGTAGAAGAGAAGAGAACAGAACAGAAGTAGTTAAGTGTTCATTCATCAAGCCTCAAATTGCTAACAGTCTCGTCGACCACGCGATATGGACTTGAATGTAGTTTGAAGAGAGGGAGTAGAAGCATCATTACCCAATCAAGCATCATCACATCATCGTCATTTGCAAGCCCTGCAAGATCAAATGCCTTCTTCC
Source organism: Linum trigynum (assembly GCA_964030455.1). Classification (NCBI taxonomy): domain Eukaryota; kingdom Viridiplantae; phylum Streptophyta; class Magnoliopsida; order Malpighiales; family Linaceae; genus Linum; species Linum trigynum. The sequence goes on along the minus strand of OZ034814.1, from coordinate 34,277,604 downwards.
CGGTGATCAGTTCCAGCAGCATGATACCATATCCAAAAACATCAGTCTTTTCAGACGATCTGCCTGTGGAGAAATACTCAGGAGGGATATGGCCAACTGTGCCACAGACAGCAGTAGTGACATGAGAATCGTTGATGTTCATCAGTTTGGCTAACCCGAAGTCTCCAACAACAGCCTCGAATTCCTCGTCTAACAATATGTTGGCAGCTTTTACATCACGATGAATGACCTTTGGTTCGCAATGATCATGCAAGTAGGACAAGCCCTTAGCAGACCCCAGCGCTATTCGCTTTCGAGTTGGCCAATCGAGAGGAGGTCGAGATGGAGGACGTCCTACAAACAGAATAAGAACATAGTTCAATGGAATTTTTGCTCCCTGAACTCTATGTAGCTGTTGTTGTACCATACTTAATGAGTAGAAGGATGTAGACCGCTTACCTCGCAAGCATGAGGCAACACTTCCATTTGCCATGTAGGGATACACAAGCAATCTTTCAGTAGGTGTCATGCAAAAGCCATGCAACTGAAGAAGATTCCGATGCACAGCCATGCTTATCATCTGCAACTCCATTTGGAACTGCAACTCTCCTCCACTCGTGCGCCCTTCTTTCAGTCTTTTCACTGCCACCAATGAGCCGTCTGCCAGACGACCTTTGTAGACCTTACCAAATCCTCCTCGACCAAGAATGCTCTTGGTGCTAAAGTTATCAGTTGCAACTAGCAGTTCACGCAACGAAAACCTCTTGAGCTGCGATAGATGGACTTCGGCATCATCATCTTCCGCTGTAAAATGTACCAACTTTTCAGACTCTCTGAGTCATGAAGAAGGCCCCAAAAGTTTGATGCAGTCAATAAGAGACTAACCAGGTACGTCAACAAATAAGTCTCGACGTTTTCTTTGAAGCCACCAAGCAAAATATATCGCGGGAAAAGCAAAGAGCAATGCTGCACCAGCAGCAACTCCACCAGCTATTGCTCTGATGGCGCCATTCCCTCCTAAAAAGTATCAACATACACTTGTAAAACAAAAGATTTTGCTTGCAATTGACAATAAAGATCACTTCATGGACTCAAACTCTTTGTAGATCACATACAAGACAACCCTTGAAGGTTGAACACAAGTATAATTAGTGGTAAATGTCGATGATGATTAACATGGACTCAGCAGTACATAATAGACCATCAACCATTTTGTTAAGTAGAAAAATGGGAATTCAAAATGTAAAAGCCAAAACAAGATTTTGCATCAACCACTATTGCACCATGAAATGACGAACAAATTAAACGAGACTTTACTTGGTTGAGAAGTTGGTGAAGCAAATGGAGGAGGTGGAGAAAATGGAGGAGAACCAGGGCAAAGATAGCCAGTAACTGGTCCACAAAGATCCAAGTTGTTAGCAAAACTGCAGAAAGGAAAGAAGGAACTTGCACTCGTGACTTTCGCGTTCAAATAATCATTCAAAAGGTTAAGGGAAATTTTCCAAACAAACTGCCAACCTTATGGGAGTGAATTGAGTTAAGGAACCCTTATCTGGAACCAACCCGGAAAGGCGGTTGTTTGAAAGATCCCTGCATTCCAGTGTACAGAAATTAGTAAGCACTAAGCATGGCACTTTTGCATTAAAACCATATGACTGCTTCTATGAGACCCAAAAGTAAGAGAAACTTACAGCACTTCTAGTGACGAAATGTTAGCCAATGATGCAGGAATTGAACCAGCCAAGCTGTTGTTATTGAGCCTCCTATCCTTCGCAAAAACAAGGGAAGGAAAATAATTCCATTTTGTTGAAAGTTGAAACACCAAACTCGCATGTGAGACTATACATTACTGATAAAACAGAGGAAGTAGGTCTCACAGGTATCTCAACTTCGACAGCTTGCCCAAAGATTCTGGTATCTGGCCACTGAAACTATTCAAGTAAAGATCCAAGCTTACCAAGTTTGTCAAGTTCCCTAGGGAACTTGGAATTGCACCAGTAAAGTTGTTATTGAAGAGCTCCCTGTCAGAAAACAAAACAGAAACAAAACTGTTAATATTTCAGAGAAGAACTTGGACAGAAGCAGATGTTCTAGGATGAATTGCAATGATGACGAGGAAGAACATCAAAATTTCCAAGTCAGGCTTTGGGTGACTTACAAGTACTCCAAATTCTTAAGCAGGCCAAGTTGTGAGACAAGCTGACCAGACAAAGCAGCATTTCCAAGATCCCTGAAATAGATTGATAAGAAGATAAATACTTCAGCAGAGGCACATACTTGATAATACTATCTGAAAATAGAAGAGAGACTTACAATCTAGTGATGCTGTCGTCATCGTTGCACGTTAGATGAAACCATGTACATTTGGAACCAAGATTTTCATCCCAACTCTGCAGAACATTGTTCGGGTCAACCAAGTTGGTCCTTAGACTGCGTAAAGCATCGCCTGCTCCAAAAATCATGAAATGGAAAGAAATTAGGTGCTGCTGAGTGCTGATTACCATAATTGAAGAGGAGGAAGAGGCTGCAACATTCCAGCAAATTCAGAAAACAATCTCTTTTGCTGCGAAACAAATTAACACCCTAAAAAAAACTGAAAAGGGAGTCGACTTTAGAGCATAAATGCAGCTGCATTAGGAACCCATCACTCATCAGAGTCCCAAATCACTATAACTAGTAGCAAAGCAACCACCATAATCAGTTCATGAAACTGAATGGCTTTTACAGATCTTTCATAAGGAACCAGTAAAGATCAATACCAAGACTGGCCAATTTAGCAGAAACCCAGTTGCAGGAATAGAAATCTCATTCAGCAGTACCAAGATCAAGTCATCCAACCATATCATTAGCTTGTAACCATAATCAGAAGGGGGGACAAAGACAAACCAGCACAGTTATAAGTACCTTCGATATCACCCAAAGACAGCAGCCATAGAAATGGGTGCAGCAACAAGAGGATCAACAAAACAGGAATTCCCAAGGTACAAACTTTCGTCTCCATTACAACCTACAATCATTGAGAGACATCAACCAAACTTAAATAAGTCACCTCAGATCCAAACAGACAAAACAAGAAACTAATCCCAATAAGAAGAAGAAAAAGAAGAAAAACTTATCTTCTTCGAACCCCACCCCCAACATTAGATTTCATTATCCAAGTTCCACACGTTTTGCACATGGCAATAATTGTTGTTATTCTAATATGATGGTTCTCGTCCTCTTCCGAGTTCCGCAGCATAGTTTTCAAAAGGCATTCACACTTACAATCATGCACCAATATCATACGAATAGATAGCACGAAAGCTGAGAAATTCTAGGATGTTATGTTACTTACGGTTACGGAGACACCGACGTCGGATCTCAGCTTCCCTCAAGAACCGGCGGTCACGTACCGCCGCCATTTACTGATTTTTCCATTGCATGCGAAATCAAAAGATGAACCCAGAAACAGCTTAAAAATTGATTGACGATGCAGCGTCAAAGTTTGCTACTGGGACGAGGAAGGTTGGCATGTTGCAAATTCATTTAGGGTGCTTTTTCATATAAGTACTAGCATTTGGAATCTTGGGATATTCAGTAAATTCTGGTTCATGCCATGCTCACTGGGAAGCAATTCTTTCATAACTCAGCCGCCAATAGATATAATTGAACTACATTCTGATCACCAGTTGAAAGAAGAGAGCATATAAACACGAGTCCTCGAAATCAATCATATCATGCAGAGCCAGAAGCTAGTTACAACGCCAAAACAACAAAGATACAGCAACTGAAAGGTCCATCGAATGTAGCGCGATAATACGAAAAAAATGAAACTAGCTCCCAACTTTTGCCCTCACAGAAACTGCTCTGGGTTTAACAATAATCAAGGCTGCAGTAATCAAACACTGATTTCACAATTCGAGAGCTTCAGAGCTCTCATAACACAATGCTCCTAAGTTAGATTAGATATATAGATAGAAAAGGCCTCATGGATGGACGACACAATGATATGAACCTCTCAACAAACTGACTGATGATTCATATGCACAAAAATGAATACAAATTCAGAAGGAACGGATCTTTGCAATGGCCCGCCGGAATCAGGATTACGTTCATTCACCATGGGAAGCAATATATGATCAGAAAAAATGAAAGGATTAAGAATAAAGAAAAAGCATTTTCATTTCTTTCCTCCCCTTTTTTTTTAACTTGTAAGTGTGCCAATGGGGTGGTCGTCAACAATCTATCACCTCGGACCAGACAGCTCAACTGCATGTAGATTCTCTGTTGAATCGACGATCCAATCTGAGTTCGGGTGAGGGGCAAGCTCCACCTCTTGCCGCAGAACTTCTACCTTTTGCCATTCGTCCCATCTCTCGGCCAGGCCATCGCCTTCGAGCATCCTCACCACGTCGGACATCTTCGGCCTGTCCATAGGGGAACCTTGCGTGCAAAGAAGAGCAACCTGGATGAGCTGCTCCACTTCGGAATCAACGTAGTTGTTCTGAAGATCAGGGTCCACCAGCATCTCTAGCTTCTTCTCCTTCAGAAGTCCTTTTACCTGTACGACATTTTTTTCGTTGCAACAGTTAGATGATGCGTACTCTTACATTGCCTTGACCAAAAAAGAAATGGAGGACATGGCTGAATGTGAATTAATGATGGTTTACATGCACAAGAAGGAAAATGATGAATGTAGTAGTAAGCATACCCAATCGAGCAACATGACATCGTCGTCATTTGCAAGCCGAGCAAGATCGAATGCCCTTTGTCCAGTAATTAGCTCAAGGAGCATGATCCCATACCCAAAAACGTCAGTTTTCTCTGATGATTTTCCGGTGGAGAGGTATTCTGGAGCAATGTGGCCTATCGTACCCCGGACAGCAGTAGTGACATGAGTATCCTTGTAGTCCATCAATTTAGCCAACCCAAAGTCCCCAACAACTGCCTCGAATTCCTCATCTAGTAATATATTGGCGGCTTTTACATCACGATGAATGATCTTTGGATCACAATGATCATGCAAATAAGATAGGCCCCTAGCAGATCCCAGTGCAATTCGCTTCCGGGTTGGCCAGTCAAGAGGAGGTTGTGATGGTGGGCGTTCTACAATCACAAGTCCGTAGAGAAGAAAACTTAAGCATAAACAACCAAAAATAGTAATGCAGCTTTTAGGAGACCGTTAGAAAGATAAAAGAACTCTTCAAAAAGCTTTTACCTCTCAAGCACGAGGCAACACTCCCATTTGCCATGTAGGGATAAACAAGCAATCTCTCAGTTGGTGTCATGCAAAAGCCACGTAATCTCAGGAGATTTCGGTGCACAGCCATGCTAATCATCTCAACCTCTGTTTGAAACTGCAGCTCTCCTCCAGGCGTCCGCTCCTCCTTCAGCCTTTTAACTGCCACCAATGAGCCATCTGCTAGGCGACCTTTGTACACCTTACCAAATCCTCCTCTACCCAGAATGTTTTTGTTGCTGAAGGTGTCTGTCGCGACTTGCAATTCTCGCAACGAAAACCTCTTCAGCTGCCCCAGATGAACTTCAGGATCCTCTTCCGCTGCAAAATAGAGATAACCATTGGAGACCCGAGGCATTGAAAGAGCTCAAAGGATTTGATCTTTCAGCAAGAGGCTTACCAGGTACATCAAAGAATAAGTCCTGCGGTTTCCTTCGACGCCACCACGCGAATGCTATTGCAGGGGCAGCAAACAACAAAGCCGCACCAGCAGCAACCCCGCCAGCTATTGCTCCAGTAGCACTATTCCCTCCTAAAACGTGCATCAGCAGATCAGTGAATCTCTAAAAGCACTTAGCAGTGCCAGTGCAATTGTCCAAAGAAAAGCAATTAGACAAGCAAAGTGAGTTCAAGAAGTTTCTAGAGCATTCATTACCTGGAACCGAAATTGGTGGAGGTGGAACAAACGGAGGCGGAGGTGAAAATGGAGGGGAACCCGGACAAGGATGACCAGTAACTGGCCCACAGAGGTCCAAGTTGTTAGCAAAACTGCAGAGCAAAAAGAATGCTCAGATGGGTTTCGATTACTAGTAACTCATGGTTGGAGGAATTCCAACAAAATTGCCAACCTTATAGGAGTGAACAGTGAGAAAGAACCATTGTCTGGAACCACCCCGGAAAGACGATTGTTTGAGAGATCCCTGCATTCCATGATATAGTAAGTGCACATGGCATTTTTGCATCAAACTTTTCCGTATCCAAGATTATGGGACTGTTCATGACATATAGTTAGTATATGAGAACTTACAGCACTTGTAACGACGAGATGTTAGTCAAAGACATGGGAATTGGACCAGCCAAGCTGTTGTTGTTAAGCCGCCTACCCTTGCAGAAACAGGGCAAACAATATTGTATTAAACAGAGAGGTCAGGGGAAATATGCAGCTTAGCTGCAGAAATTTTATATTTTCGAATACTTGGTTCCATTAGTTGATAAACTCGGAGATTTGCTGAATACAGCAGATAAGGGGAATATGAGAAAGTAGACTTACAGGAATCTTAGCTTCGATAGCTTGCCTAAAGATTCTGGTATGGGGCCATTGAAACTATTCAAGTAAAGATCCAAGCTGACCAAGTTGGTCAAATTCCCAAGATCACTTGGAATTGGACCACTTATGTTGTTACTGTATAGCTCCCTGTCAAAGAAGAAAGGAAGGTGATTCGTACAGAACAAACAGTCAACCGAATAAGCAAAAGCATCTTAAATATGCTGACGACAAAGAACAACAAATACTTGAACGTAAAATTGAAGTCCAGCAGCATGACTTACAAATACTGCAAGTTCTTAAGCAGGCCGAGTTGGGGAACAAGCTGACCAGACAATGCCGCATTCCCGAGATCCCTGAAAGATAGGCAAATTCATTAGCTGAACTGTTTGGTAATCAAATACTGCAAAATGCAGGCGTCTTATTGGTGAACACGAGACTCACACTCTGATGACACTGTTATCATTGTTGCATGTTACATGGAACCATGTGCAGGGGTTCACAAGGGTAGGATCCCAACTCTGCAGAACGTTGTTCGGATCAAACAAGTTGGTCCGTAGGCTGTGCAAAGCATCACCTGTTCCAGAAGCAGGAAATACAACGAATTAGGTACTGTGGATTCCCCATCATCAAAGAAGCAAAGCTATATCTCTCCAGCGAGTTGCTAGCAATCAATGACTAGTCTAGTCAAACAATTCAACTCGATGTGTGAACTATAAGCATCAACAGTACACCATAAACTTGATCAGTCGAGAATGGCTACCAATGCAGCAATAAGATAATCAATTTCACTAAACCGGGAAATCGTCATTCATCAGAGAGCTAAGACTTCAAAGTGCATCCCAAATCACTGAAGATGTCCCCACAAGTCTAAATCACAATATATAAGCACTAAACCAAAATGCAAATAGACCAGCTTTAAAAAGGAGAAATGGAAATGATAATGGAGAGAAAGGGCCCAAAAAAACAGAGAAAAGGGAAGGCAGCTGCCGTAGATATAAACTCAAAATCAACAAGCAGCCAGGATCATCAAGGCTAGCCAATCCAGATTATGAGATGAAACCAACCAAAGGGAAGTTCAACAACACAGTTACCAAGACCCTCAATCCTAAGAACTATTGTAGAATAAAAAGAGATGAATCACATTTGCAGGAATCAACTCATTAACCAGAAATGAAAGATCAGAATTTCCTTCCCAGCTAGAGGAACCAAAGATCACAAGAAGAAAGCAACAATGCAAATGCTTAACAAACCACTTCCAGCAAGGGCACAAAGAAACCCCAGCAATATACCTTCCATATTACCAAGGACCAGCCATGATGGTTGCAGTACCAGCAGCAAGAAGATCAACCAAACAGGAACAATAGCAGAAACTTCCCTCCCCATTACTACCACCGCCAGAGCTCTTCAGACATCAACCACTAAATCTCCTCCTCAGATCCAAACTCCAACCCACCATTCCCCAGAAAAGACGCTCCAGGGGGGAGCAGCAAACCCACCAACAACAAAACGGAAGAAATGAAAAAAAACCTAGAAAGTTTCCATGCTTAATCTTCAAAACCCAAACATTATCTCAAATCACCAACTTCGCAAACACCAAATACAGACCCAGAAAAAAATCTCAGCACCCTTTTCCTTCCTTCCCACTTTCTTTCTCTCTCCCTCTCTCCGGTTCCTTACTCTGCCTTGCTCATTTCCTCGCCCAACCCCAAAAGGGAACAGGCAGTTAAAAAATAAAAGGGGATAAAACCAGCAGGAAAGGAGAACTCAGGAAAAAAAATTCACTGCCATTTCCCTTTTATGGGATTCAAGAAGAAGAAGAAGCTGAACAAGCAGAAGAAGAAAAAAAATATTTTTTCTAGCTTTCTAGCTGCTGCAACTGCAACACTTTAGCTGAGAGAGAGAGGAGTAGGAAGTAAAGAAGTGTGCCAGCAAGCCAAGCTGAAATTTTTATAACAAAAAGAAAAGCGGGGAACAGAAATATAAATAAAATTATGAATTATCTTTATTTGTTCGTTTCTATATTTGTGAACAATAAATTAAATTTTGTGACAGCTGCCCGGACGGAGCTGCTGCTGCCCGAACGCAGTGAAAAAATAAAACAGACAAAGAGATAAAAACGAATTTTTTTCCTGTAGTTGTACCATATATATGTAAATAAATTTATGAAATTTAAAAGAGTTGTCAATATTTTTTTTTTAGAAATAAAATAAATATTGAAAGAGATAAAATCTGGAGAAAAATAATACTGACAATGTTTCTTCATTTTCCATTCCTTTGTTCTAATAACATAAGTTATGTTAAAATAAAGCTTTAAACTTTATTGGATGGTCTGGTTGTAAATGCTAACACTCATTGTGACTCGAGATCGAATTTTGGGATAAAAAATATAATAAAACAAGTTAAGATTTGAAATTAATCCATTATAAAAAATAATCATTTCAATCAAATTGTTTACATTGATAATCACATCAATCTCATAGTTATTCAAAGAAACTCGATATGAACAATCAACTAGTTTACCTTCCTAAAAATAAGCTAGTTAACCAATATAACCTCAGTTTAAATTTAAAGAAAAACTCATTATGCTATCATAGGCTACAACCCAAAAAAATGTTGCTTCAAGTAAATTTGAGTTCACTGTCTCATCATCAGGTGTACCTGGATTATGATTATTTGAAATACGAGAACGATACAGCATTATGCACATATAACAAATGTCGGTTATCCTACCAGTTATAATAATCCAATTGATCAATTACACGTGAGTAATTACCACAACTTTTTTAATAGTTGACGTGGTAGACGAGGCTACACTCATGATCGTTGATATTCCTTCCGTCATTGCTATCATTAATATCATTCAATAATGTAACTAACTCTAACTAAAATCAATTGAGGTGAAATTGTATAAAGTTAAAATAGCTACTTCCACTACACTGCTATGATCAGACTAGTTATTCTGCTAACTTGAAGATTCGTTAGTATATACTAACTAATATCCAAAATATATGAACTAATATCTAAGTCTGTTAAATATCTAGATAGCACAAACCAGTATTCAAAACATCATAAACTAGTATCCAGATAGCATGTACCAACTAATATCCACAATTAACCAACTAGTATTCAATATGTGCATAGTCTTATGAGTTATCTGGATACTAATTATGTGTTGTTTGGATACTATTCTGTGTTGTCTAGATATTAGTTTGTGAATTTGGGATAATAGTTGATTCATGGTGGATATTAGTTAGCAAACTTTGAATACTAATATGTGCTCTCTATATACTTTAGTACTTTGATATAAGTTCATGTATTTTAGATATCAGTTAGTATCTACTAACGATCTTCAAATTAGCATATTAATTTTTGCACTATAATACCCATCTAAAAAAATGTTGATCTGGTTTTTATTTTTCGCAAAACAGAAAATGTTTATTGGGTTTGTAAGAAGGAGAAAGGGACGTGACGTGAAGCTAGGCGGGCAGGGGCGGGCAGCACCGTTTCATCGCCAGGCTTCTCTCTCCGGTCAAAACGTCGATGGCTCAAAGTGGGGCCCACCGTTTGGCCATGTCAGATACGGTCCCCAAAATCTGTGATGATAATGGCGTTTTGGGTTTGGGAGGTGGGGAGTTGGGCCCACGCTGTTTTGATTAATGCTGCTTCTCAATCTCAAGCGTGTGTGTTGCTTTATTTTTAATTTAAAATTTTAACCAATTATAATTAACAGCTTAATTTATTGTAATATTGACTAATAAAGCAATCGAGTCCTTGTAAAAAAAAAATCAATTGAGTCAAATGGTCTCCTAACGCTATTAAATAAGGGAATTTGGTTCAATTGTCAAATGAAACGACTGGGTAAATTGTGCCGTTTGCAAATACAAAATGGGAATATATCAATTTGACCAAAACAATTTCAATTGTCTCGTTTTGTATCAATTTGAATTGACAGGAGGAGAGATAAGTATCTTCAAATGATATATTAACAGTGAGATGAGTCTATTTTTGAAATAACTTGGTCAAATTATCTTTATTACCATTATTCAAACAATCCATATAAACAGTAGAGAAGGCATTCTGCTCATATTATTTAATTTTGGATATTGCAAAAGATAGTACATCATTTGTGAATTGTCACATTTGGTCAATTAGACTCTTAGTCATGAAACTTTAAAGTGGTCTCGATGATAGGATGTGTAGAGATGGATATGAGAAGAGAAACTAAATAAATTTTGCGCCAAACTATTTACTTATAGTATGTGTTTAACTGTTTATATAAAAAAATTATGATGTTTTTCTATTAATGTTTACTAAAAGAATTCCCGATAGACATAACATAAAAAAAAAATTCGAAATAAACAAGTTTGGATAAAGATTATTGCAGTGTCCAACAATTTAGGTACTAGATCGCTGGATACCAAAGCGATTTACCCGAATTGCTATCATGTGCGCGATTTGATTAATCTCTGGAGGCTCTAGCGATATTCATCTAATAATTTACATTGAAACTTCAGCTTTCGTCTCCAAGTAAGGTCGTTTACTGCCTCAATTGAATCATTTTGTGAGTTTGCTAAACTCTAAACTGGAATAATTTTGTGCTCCACAGTCCGATCATTGTAATGTTTTATTGTGCATTAATTTGCAAAGAATACAACTTTTACTAGGGACATGCATATCTTCAAAAAAATTATTAGAAATATATTTATAAAAGGGTTGCTAAAGTTTTACCCCCAAAAAAAAAATGTTGCTAAAGTGCGAGAGCATGCGTAACAGCTACACTAAATCTCAGTCTCAATGGATAATCCTCCCTTAATTGCCTAGTATTTTAAGTTATTAAAAATCATATATCAATATTCAAATTGTGTTGTGTTTCTTTATTAGTGTGGCTGGTGAAAAGACTGGTACGGTTTGTTCCATTCCAACAAGAGAAATTTGAAAGGGACGGGACGCATATGTGTATGTACATAATAATTTTGTTTGGTTTGGTGGTCAATCTCTCTTCCCTTTTCAATCTTTTGTTCCTTTGCTTTTTGTCGTTTAATTACCTAATTAACTAATTAACAATAATCAAGATGGATTTGTTCACCCCAAACACACTTTGGAATTGAAGAATTCATATTAACAATCATTAAGCCTAGTAATAATGTGGAATGAGAGTGTGCATCATACTTTAAGTTCGACAATTGAAGTCAATAACCAACAAAAAAAAAGACTTAAAATTTAAGAACTCCCACATTTGATTAGTTGCCCCGTGTTTCAAGCAAATGAATTCAAACAGTATTTGGTGTACTAAGAAGCAAAATTATATTATCATGAAGCATTGGCGTAGCGAGAAATTTTGTTAAGGTGGGTCAAACTACAATATAGATCGTTGTGAACGGCTAGCATCAAACATCAGTCGACAAGCTCAGATGTTAGGGAACGCTATCACGTCATATGCGGCATTTTCAAGAAACAAGATGAGGGTTTTTTACGTTAAAAAGGTGGTGAATACGCTTGGGAACGATGAACGACAACATACAAACCGAGCAACTAGCAGTTGACGGCTGGCATTGATTATTAGATAGAGGTTGTGGCTTGTAGAGATTCGGTAATCCTGGTCGGTTAACAGAAGACAATAGATTGTTGATCATTTGAGAGAGATCGTATTAGGAATTGTGATAGGTAATAAAAGACAGGTGTAGTCGTGTTTCTTGGTTTGATGTAAAAGATACTAATGAATCAAGAAATTAGATGTTAAAACATAAAAATAAAATGACTTGCAACTGAGCAATTTTAATACGTTATAGTGAAAGGGAGGTTGGCATTTCGATAACTCTTATAAAAGTGATATAGGTTTTGCTTTTTTCGTGGTTAGATACTACTTAAGGGCTACTATTAATAATATTTGTTTGTGTGTTGAGCCAAGGTGGTGCAGCCGACCCACCTTGGGCCAACCTGACTCCGCCACTGGCATGAAGGATGGTTGTACATACTTAAAAAAAAAAATATTCGATTTGAGAAGGGATTTTACAATTTCTCAATACCACATTTTAGAGATTCATATTAACCTCACGATTCATGTCATCAACAAGGATTACAATTGAGTTTGATTTCTTGATTAGTACACTTTGATAGGCATTTTACTTCTTAAAACAAATCTAAGAAGTGAAAATTTGGAGCGAAATTATTTTCCTTCGACAAAAAATTAAAGTAGCCTCTCTTGCTAAGAAGCCAAATTATTTAGTCAAATACAAATATATAAGAAACTTAGTCAAATACATCAAGTAGGGCTGGAGGTTCGGTTATCAGTTGTCGATTAACCCGATAATCGGCGATTATCGGTCAACCGACTAATCGAAAAAGGATCTCGCGGTCGGTGTCCGGTAGGGGATTGGTTGTGACGATGAACCGGCTAACCGACACAACCAACCCCCTCATTTTCCACAATACGCCCCCTCCCCCCAATTCTTCAGCCCTAACCCTAATTCCCCTTCCCCGACCCCAATTCCCCAATTCCCCTTCCCTTCTCTGCATCGCGACGCCCAGTCCCTCCCTCCCGAGCTGCGATTGCGAATGGCGACTCCCATTCCCTCGGCCTCCATCTCGTTCTCTCTTCTTCACAGGCCCCAGCCGCGACCAGAGCGACGCCGCGACTAGAGTGTCCCCTGATCCGCCATCTCCCTCGCCGACACGCGCCCCTGCTCCGCCATCTCCTCCCCGACCAGCTTCCCGACTCGCCGCAAGCCACAATCCCCCGCCGGCCGCTGTTGTTCCTCCGCCGCCAACCACAGTCCCCACCGCTCCGCCGCCAACCATAGTCCCCCGCCGCATTTAGGTGGCCATCAAGGAAAGAAAGAACTCAGAAAATGTCTCTACTTCTCTCTCTTCTCTCGAACCACTCCCAGTCTCCTCTGCTCCTCTCTCTTTTTCTCGAACCATCGCCAAAATTTTCTGATTTGTGCGGTTATCTCGGTTAACCGAGCAATTAACCGGTAACCGACCGGTCGGTTGTCGGATAACCGAAGGGATCCGTCGGGCGGTTGGCGGTAGGAGTGTCTGGTTTCGCGGTTAACCGGTAACCGATATTTCGGTTATCGGTTATAACAGAAAATCCAGCCCTAACATCAAGTGTAGGTTGAATACGAGTCATTGTCTAGTCTTCAATCTTTTTGGATTAGCATAATTTATTAGTTGTATATAGTTATGCATTAGGAGTTATAACCATTGGCATCATCATGACAATAAATAAGGAAAGTTCAACCTTTGGTCAAAAGAGAAGTACCCCATTCTAAATTCCAGATGACAAAATCAAAGGTAATGAATGTTAGTTAAGGTTCTCTTGTGAGTGATGCCCAAATAGGCAATTGCTGAAAAATTATCTAATATGCTTTGAGTTTATCTTAACATTGATAAAAGGATCTCCTTCGTTATTATAGTATAAAAAAGTAAATTTGTTGACCTTTCAAAAAAGCACCCTCAATTTTTTTAATTTAATAGTTTTTTTTTCCGGGGCAATTAACCTTAAAATCCTCAAGGAAAATCACATCCTCGCTCTCTAGGCTCTGCTCATATGCAAAAGATTCATCGCCCCATATTTTATCCACCGTATTTGATGCTAGTTATCTCTCATTATGTGAATCCAGTTGTTGATAAGATGTTAACCCAATGAAACAAAAGAAGTAACAAGCATTTAAAAAGGAGTGGGAAAGCAAGTATTAAATCCTAAACTTTATTTTTGCACTTTCACTGCTCCTTTTCCATTAAACTTATAATAATCTTTATGGTAGAAGAGTAATTGGTGTCCATCATTATGATAAAGTCAGAGGTAGTGGCAAAATTTGCAATCATCCATTGCGCATGCCTAATGTAAAAAAGAGCCATTCCCTTTTGGAAAAACCTTTGCCAAATTGGCTCAAATGGGATGTGATCCATTGGCCATCCAATTTCTACTGTTCCAATAATTGAAACTTGAAACACCAAAATTTCTACTAGTGGCTAGCTGTAGAATGATGGAAAACAAGGAACCATGATTATATTTCTCTTTTCAAACCGTTTACCTATCTCAAAACAACTAAACGCATGACAAAATTAATGAACTAGTAGCATTGTGACATATCATTTGTGTCGATATCATGCATGACGATGGTGGAGTGCCTCCTTAAACTCATTTGCCAAAACAGATTAGGCCATTATCCTGTAAGTCTGTAACTATTCATGTAAACCCAATTCCTTTTTGGGTTAGTTCATTTTACCATCTTCCGTCATACCGACGACTATTATGAAAGTAACTGACACTCTTTGTTTCCAAAATTACCATTGGGTGAAGTACTACTGATCAATTACCAATTTGGCACGTGTAAGTACCCCCATCAAGTTTGTGAGGAATGTATGCAAATGGGATGAAGAACTTGAAAAATGTTGGGGAAATTAGGTTTAGAATTAGACTGATTTTCTCCTTAAAATTAGGCTTGAACTTTGTAAACAGGGGAATTAACACAAGTGGCTGTTTTTGACTGTTGGACTCATGAATGAGTTGGGCTGTCGGTACAACAGAGACCGGCTAGGTTGTCCTACAATGATCCTATTCCTATCCTAATAACATATATATTCTATAGGCCCAACCCAAAAGAGTCTGAATTATTGGTAGCAATAGCAAACAGATATTCATAATAGAGTTTCAAACATTTGTAGATATTCATATTATTAACTAACTTTTTGATTATGTTGATATTGTACAAGTGAAAAAGGCAAAGGTGGGCACTGGGCAGTGGGGTGAGTGGATTACGGAGTCTCAAATTGACCCACCCGTTTATTGACGAGTTAGTATAATTGTGATATGCTATTCACCTGCATTCTTTTTCGGGTTGCGGGTTAACCTGCAAAACAGTTCTCTCACTAGCCATTAGACAAGTTGACTAGCATTTTACAATAAAATTTCCACAAATTAGAAAGTCTTTTTTTTTAATTGCTAATACCAAATTTTCATTCTGCCACTTTAAATGAAGTATCCGTTGACAAAGAAAACAAATTAACGAACCACACATTTCTAAAGACCAAGACTATTTACGTGTGTGGATTTCACTTCTTAGACAGAGATATGAAATCTTATAAATTGTTTCATTATCTATTCTTATTCTTGTAAGAGCATTACTCCAAAAAAGCTAGATTCTTGTCTTATAAAAACTATTATTATTATTATAATTTATAATAATAATAATAATTATTGACTTCAAATTGTCAAATACAAAAATCCATTGATGAAAGAAATTTGTCCAAACGGTCTAACTAAGGAGACCACTCAGACCAGAAAAGAATTCCAAAACAAAATGATAAATGGATAATAGATAGACGGCTCAGGAAAACGCCGTCGACTATTTTTAGAGCCCCCACTTTCCGCCGCCCTTAACTTTTCTCTGCCTTAAACGCCCCGACGAAACAGTTCCGCCCACAAAAACGCCGCCTCCGCCGTAACCGTCCGCCGCCGCCCTACTCCTCTGCCACTTCCCCTGTGCTCCTCCAGCATCTTGATTTCGCGCCTGAATTTCGAAAAGCGAAAAGGGAGTTCGCAGAAGAGAAATGTCACTGTCCTTCGTTTCTTCCCCTTCCTTCCGTCCCTTCTCCACAGCTCGTCCTCCCGTCAAATTTCCAACGCCCGGGAAACTCCGCCCGCCTCGCCCGCCCGCCGCCGCCTTGCGAGCGAGCTCTACTCGCGGCGAATCGGACGGGTTCACGCAGAAGTCCGGGTACTTGTTCGAGCTCAGTACCAGCGACGCCAACGCGCTGGTCGATTACAACATCAAGAGGATCGCGGCGATATACAGGAGGAAGCCGTTGATTGTCGTTCGGAGGTTGGTTCAGCTCGCCGTCACTTTTGGCCGGTGGTTCGGTGCTCGGTTTGTGGATGAGCTGACTGAGAAGTCTGATGAAATGTTCGAGGTCCGATTGCTTATTCTGGTTTTGGTTCATTTTGGGGACAATGATCGAATATCTTGGTAGCAGAGATTCTGATGTTCTTGATTGGTTTGTTGCAGGTCAGAGCTGCGGAGCTTAGGAGGATACTCCAGGAACTTGGCCCTGTACGCTTCCTTTTTCCTTTCCGTGAACGTTTATGACTGATTGATTCATACCATTTTTGCTTTCGAGTTTTGGGACTTCTAGTGTAAGAATTTCATGGCTTACTGAAAACGAGGCTTATACGTATGTATCATTTCTCATTTCCAGGCTTACGTCAAAATTGCTCAGGCTGTTTCTTCCCGATCCGTAAGTCTTTTGATTCTTAGCTACGAGAAGACCATGTTCAGTGAACATGGTGCTTCTTAGTTTCTGCGCAAGAGAATGGATTATAACTGGGTTTGCGAATGCTTTATCCATGCATCTTTTTCCTCTGTAGGATTTGATACCGCCATCATATCTTGATCAGCTCTCGTTATTGCAAGATCGGATAGCTCCTTTTTCCACAGATGTTGCTTTGAAGACAATAGAAAAGGAGCTTGGACTACCCATCGACTTGGTATTTTCTGAGATATCTCCGGAGCCTATAGCTGCAGCTTCACTTGGACAGGTCTGTGTTTGCTCCATGACGTCTAGTTATCTTCTAGAATTGTTTGGTACACCAGCCGTTTATCGAACAATGTTGGTGTTGTACTCAATCTGAAACTTCTTGAGTGGCAACTAGAACCCAAACAACTTGGGGCTATTGTTTTATTCATGTGCTGGTCTCTCCCAAAATAGGTCTATCAAGCAAGGCTTCGCAGCAGTGGTCAGCTTGTTGCTGTGAAAGTGCAGAGGCCAGGGGTTCAAGCTGCCATTTCCCTGGACATATTGATCCTTCGTTATGTTGCTGGGATAATAAAGATACTTGGGAAATTCAACTCTGATCTTCAGGTCTTGCTTCTATCGTGCTAAGATGAGGAGTAGGCAGTTTCATTCATTATGTTCATTATTATTAATGCTGTTCATAACTAAATTCATGAGCTCTAATGTGCAGGCAGTTATTGATGAGTGGGCATCAAGTCTTTTTCGGGTATGTTTTAACTAAGTGTTGACCATCAGAACTACATTTCCAAATACCTCTCTTCTGCCTGCACTTTTCTGTGGATTCTGCCATCTCTTTCAGTGTAGTAGTACCTGTTCTCAATCTGATGATCCAAAACTGCTTCATGCAAACGATTAATAGGTCTCACAGATAGTGGTTTTGCTCTTGCAGCATTGCTGTCGTACTTGATTGATTTTATCTTAGCTTGTTCGAGGAGTTTTCTTAGAGCTTCATATTGAATACAGGTAAATCACATTGAATGCAGGAGATGGACTACGTGAATGAGGCGAGAAATGGAATCAAGTTTAGGTAAGAACGTCATAAATAATAGGGTTTGGCTCACAATTTGTAAATCTTCATGTTGCTAATTCTAGACTGATATACAGGTAAACGACGGTTTCCAAAATCAAACGTATATGTTAAAAGGAGTGCCATATTGTTTTTGTTAGGTGGCGTATATGACAGTGACAGGTTCTCTTCTTTAACCTTGATGGTAAAGAGAAACTAAAAAGATGCACAGACAAGCTGAATATGTGTGACGATTAAGTTTAGCTAGCTTCTCAGCTTAATGAAGTTCACATGCTATGGAACTAGTAGTCAGGCGATGACATTTCAATTTGCAGCAAATTCTGCTTGTCTGATGTCAAGACAAAGAACTGCTTTACGAGATCTGGAATTCCTGTGAAAATACCACTAAAAGCACTATGGATTTATCTTTTCTATGTTGACCTGTATATAGCATTCTGGGATGTCAGATTGATCCCGTGTCTTGTGCTTAAACAGAGAGCTATATGGTGACATAAAAGACGTTGTCGTTCCAGAAATGTATCAGGAGTACACAACTCGCAAAGTGATTGTGATGGAATGGATTGAGGTGCTCACTGACTCATTGCTTCTGTGTACTTCTGTTTCTTGCCAAGCTTTTCTGGTTTGAAACTATTTAAGTGTTTATCCCTGTCTTGCAGTGGCTGCCCTTTTGCAGTATCTTTTAATCTATCGTACATAAACTTTTTGGGCTTCTGTTTTGCGTGATGTCATTGTATGTAAACACAATTTCAGCATCTTATTCATACAGTAGCGAATATTCTTTTGTTCATCTCTTTTTCCATTCTCTCAGATTCTTATACTTGTTATTTGAACTGTACAGGGGCAGAAATTGGTTGAAGTGAAAGATTTATACTTGGTTGAGGTTTGTAAAATCAAGTCCTCAATATTGCTCTTGCACCATTGTTTATGTAAATGATTTGGATGGTTCTCTTGGTGTTGACTAGGTGGGAGTTTACTGTTCATTCAGGCAACTTTTGGAGTGTGGATTTTATCATGCTGATCCGCATCCTGGAAACCTCCTCCGTACAGATGATGGGAAACTTGCTTATCTAGGTAATATTTTGACTCTTGAGCGAGACTACACTTAGGTATTTAGATGATTTTTCTGACTATCTTTTCACTGCCTGCTTTGACTGGATTCTTTCTTCATGCTCTCGTTGTCATGGGGTATATGTCTACTGTGTTCCGTATCCAGATTTCGGTATGATGGGTGAATTCAGAAAAGAACTCCAGCTTGGATTTATTGAAGCTTGCCTCCATCTTGTTAATCGCGATTATGATGCATTGTCCGAGGACTTTGTCACCCTGGGGTACTTTCACAATTTCTCTTTTCTGTGAAAGGGGTAAAGAATTTTCGGCGTTAAACTGAGAAAGCTAATCCAACTTGTAGGTTTCTTCCACCAACTGCAGACAGGGAGGCTGTTACAAATGCCTTAACAGGTTCAGTTAAATTGTATTAGTGGTTTGAATGTATATGGGTTATGGAATTTGCAATGTCTCACTTGATCATCCATATTCTGCAATATTCTGTTTTCCTGCAGGTGTCTTCAAGGATGCCATCGCCAAAGGAATTCGTAATATAAGTTTTGGAGATCTTTCAGGAAATTTGGGGTTTACGATGTGAGTATTTCTTCCTTAGTCTGTTTGTATGATTTTTTCATATGGGCGAACCATCCATTCTTTAGGATTATGTGTGTCCTATGTGTTAATTGAGTCTCTTCTAAGGCTGAAGAGATCGATCAATTGGACTAGATTCATTTTATGAACTTAACATTGAGTATCACACGCCCACTAGAACTGATCTTCCAATTAGTTCAAAAGATCTAGTAAAATTGATTCTGCGGGTGCATTTCTAAGCCCTTAAAATGCTAGAATTATTGGAATTCCTACTTGTTTGTACTATGTGGTGTTTTCATGTGTTTGCTTTATACTTCTTTGTCACTTCCAAAATCACATTTGTATCTCTCAGTGTTCTTATTGTTGTTGTCTTCAATTTGTGTGGTGAGATTTCTGAGATATTCCACTTTTACACAGGTACAAGTTCAAGTTTCAGATACCTTCATATTTTTCGCTTGTTATTCGGAGGTAATGATCTTCTCATTAAATTACCCTGAACATGAAGCTCGTGTCATCACTAGCATTGTGGCACCAAAACTTTGGATGTTCTAAGTTGGCAATTCTATTCATCCATAGAAATATTGACCAACTTTCTTTATGCCATCTTCTCTGGTTCCTAGTCTTGCAGTTTTGGAGGGAATTGCTATCAGTTTTGACCCCAATTACAAAGTGTTGGGTAGCACGTATCCATGGATTGCTAGAAAAGTACTAACTGATAGCTCGCCTGAGTTGAAGTCTTCCTTGATATCTGTTCTGTACAAGGTTGATAATACACTCTATCTAAGTTGATACTTACACACCATTTTCAAAAGGAAAAGGAAGGAAAGAATGTTCTTTTTCCATGCATGCTTGCTATCTATTCTCCGAGGTCTGTCAACTTATGTTTACTGGATTGCCTCTTCTCAGGATGGTGTCTTCAGAATAGATCGATTGGAATCTCTAATTTCAGAGGTGGGGTTCTCTGTTTTGGTTTGAGTTTGACTTTAGATGTATGCAATCATCTTAAAGGGATACTGGCCCACTGCATAATAATGACGCACTGCACCTAGATCATCTATATGCTTGCCTGTCCGCCTATACAACCTTAAGTGCATTGTGATGCTTAGAAACCGTATTTCAGGTTGTGCATTCGGCTGATAAGCTGCTTAGACCAAGCATTCATTATTTAAGGGGATATATTTTTGGTACTTCCAATTTGGAATTAAATTTTTCTAAAGTTATCAAGTCTATCATTCATCTTGAAGGATTCTACCGTTTACTAGGTTTGTGTTTGCATATTGTCTTTAGTCTTCATCCAATAAGTTAAGACTAAGATTTATCATATGAACTGAAGAGTGAAGACCAACTAAACTAGGTTGCACTTTCCGGTGTCAATTTCAGACAGAAGATTCTCAAAATAAGTTACCAAATTTTCTTGCAGTCCCTCCGTGCCGAAACAAAGAAAGCCTTAGTTAAGCAACCAGTAGAAGCAGCAGGCTCGAAAGTGGTTATGAAGCAACTTCTTTCTTTCACATTAACCGAGAAGGTGAACTTTCTCACCTCTGCTGTTTTATCGTTTAACTAGCTTTGATATGCTTTTTGTAGAGTTGTACACACATCTTCTGTTTTGATTAATTTACTCGCATCTTCTGTAACATTTGGCAGGGTTCTTTTATTAGGGAAATACTTCTTCAAGAAGTTGCCAAGGTAGGCTTTTGCATCCCATCCACGTGTGGTTTTGTTTAGTAGTTATTTGTGGACAATCGTATGGCCAAGTAATATCTTTTCTTCATTGCCATCGACAACATTTTCTTGATGCAAAAACAGGGTTTGGATGCACTCGGACTTGCGACTATGGATTCTGTAGCCTCCGGCGCTGCTGCTAGGATACCTTTTGCAGCATCCCTGTCGCTGTCCTCAATGACCGAGGAAGATAGAATGAACTTGATAGTCTTGCGTCGCCTTTCCCTGTTATTGTCTGGAGGTGTAAAGAAGGCAAGTACCAACACGGTAAGACTGTTGTATTTTGATCAAGAGCTTACCTCTGCCAAGAAATTGTTCTCTATCCATTTGTACTTTGATCAAGAGGAAAATGTGAACTTTATTTTTCATTTCTAGAACAAATTCCTCTGTCCATAAAGAGCTTACCTCCTGTTTGAATTGTACTCGAGCTGGCGTAGCTGCGGGTTAGCATATGTAGGAAATATCTTTCATATTAGACTAGCAGCTATTAGGCGAATCCTTACCTCTGTTGTTATTGTGCATTTGGGTTAATTTCTATATTATCTTTTTTGCAGGAAGTTACAGCCATTACATCATCCACAAATGGGATGGCGCCAACATCTCTGGTCTTGTATCAGCTTCCACCAGTTCAAGAGATCATGCCCATCCTCTCAGTAATCACCGAGGTGAGTGAAAAGTTCACACTTGCTTGCCCTTTGCTGTTGTACTTCGTCGTGCTTCCATTCTCAATTTTGAGTGCGATTGCTCATCTGATTTCACTCTTGTGCTTGCTACCATAATCGCAGCTCCCACAAGAATCGCAGCAGCAGTTACTTTCTGTGCCAGTTGATTTGTTCGGAAGGTTACTTTCTCGTGCCACTGCTCGGACCATACGGAGAGTGTTCCTTTAATCAGATCTCAATCCCATATTCAAGCAAGTCTCTCTCTCTCTTCCAATCCTTTCCTTGATTGTCCTTTGCTAGACTGTAAAGCCGCAATGTACAAGGTTATAGTAGAACCTATATATAGATCAGATAATCAGAAACAAAGCTGAAAAGCAAGTTGGTAAAATCTCAACATCTTGTCCGGAGGAACATGGCTGCATTTGGGCTGTACTCTATCGAGTACGTAACACGTAACTTATACAGTCGTATTTGCTATCTCCAAGCTCTCAATTTTTTTCCCCGGTCTTACCAATTACCATATTTCCATTTCCAGAGACGGCCGATGATGGAAATGAATGTAAAGCGTGACAAACACAAGTATCTAGCTCAGTGTATCATTTGGAAAGGTAACATTTAAGATTGTAATTTGTAAGTATGTTATCTGTCTTTCGCTGTTGCATGTTAGATCGCTGTTACGATATTGGAGGCTCGAATCGGTGATCCTAGAAACAGTGCAGAATCAAATTCCTGTGAGCTGCAAGTTTGCTGGTACACATTGAATGTAAACCGTAGTCATCATACACTGCAAACATCGCATGGTCGAATCAAGTTCATCATCATAACATCTTACAAAAAGCTTGGTCTCCCCCATGGTCGAAATCGCACTACAAACATCGCATTCAAAGTCACTCATATTGCTCTTAGGTAAGCAGAAAT
Organism: Linum trigynum; assembly: GCA_964030455.1. Taxonomy (NCBI): domain Eukaryota; kingdom Viridiplantae; phylum Streptophyta; class Magnoliopsida; order Malpighiales; family Linaceae; genus Linum; species Linum trigynum. The sequence goes on along the minus strand of OZ034814.1, from coordinate 34,254,877 downwards.
TAAGGAAAGCTCCATAAGACCCCAGGCTCCAGGCACAACTCTATTCCATGACTGTGCAAAATCATCAGTGCTTTGTCATAGTTCATGAAGCTAGTGTGCCACTACAACACTTCATTTCTTCCCCTGGCCAAAATTTTGTGGTGAGTGGGTGGAGGTGGTGGATAACTAATTGGAAGGGACATGGTAGTATTTGCCTTGACACATGCACCTATAGACAATAGGGCATGACTCATTGACTGAGCACTTGAAGCTCACCATCACCCTCTTGCATGGGAAGCAAGGTCCACAAGCATGTGAACAGTCCGGCAGAGTCGATCCCGTCGGATGTGCTTGCAATATCTTCGTCGCCTCTTTCTCTCCGCCTGCTGTTCCTGCCCGTCCATCGACCTATTGATAGAATGAGTTTATGTCACTTGGATTGTCAACAATAACAGCTCAAGATTTCTCTTTGGAGAAATAAAAATAGTATGAGCAGACGAACGAACCTTAGGGTTGACAGAACGTTCGTCACTTCGTCTTATTGGTCCTCCAACTTCTTCTTCTGCCGTGGTAAAAGGAACGACTAGCAGAAAATTGACAAGCAAACATACGTGAGAAAGGTATCTCGTAATGACGCAAAGCAGAGAACACGGAGTTACTTACCACGACGGAGGCTTCGGCCTTGTATGCCTTGGGAAGCCATGGTGATCATAACCATGAGAACAAGCATGAGTTGTACTACATGTTTGTCACCGCCATGAGAGCTCCCAAAGACTTGTAGCTTCATCATTTTCAAATTGATTGGTTGATATTGGTAGAGAAAGCTATTGGAAAGAGGAGCAGAAGAGGGTGGAAAGAGTTTTCCTCTCAACTTGGACTTGATACAACTGGAAGGCTATAAATAGTGTAAAAGAGCTATAATGACTAATAATAGCTGCGAGTGTTTTAATGTGAAAGAAGGACACTCACCTGATATACGGCTCACATGATCCCCGGCTTCTTTTCAATGTGTTTTCAGTTTTTGACCCGCGCTTTTATGATGGGCAAAAAATCCCAGTTAAATAATGGAGGAGTCGAAATGGGCCAGCTATTAAGTTGGATGGGCCAGCTCTGGCCTGAAAACCATTAAGCAGACTGTAAAGCCCTGCAATGAGCGGTCTACTCAAGGCATCTCACAACATAGCCCAATAAGAAGTTTTCATTTCCGTAACATCGACGGGAAAAAAAAAACAGCAAAAAAAGAGAAAGGATCAAAGGAGTTTGCCAAAAATAAATTACCTACGGAAAAAATAAATAAAAACCCTACAAAATGACGGAAAAGGTTAGGGTGCTAACATTTTTTTTTTGGTTAGTGTGGTGGTAACATTACTTTCAACCAATAGAAATATTTTGTTTGAATAACATTTTAATTTAAATGAGTTAGACCACAATTAATGAAGAGGAAGAAAATCTAGAGGCATGCTGGTCATTAATTTAATGAGTGAGGGGGGGAACTCATGTTTGTTGTTGCTTTAACTTGGGGAAGGAGTGCACTAATAGGGGGATGGGGTTGGGGATTATCAAACCCATACCACAAACGCTATAAACAACACTATGCAAAATCACAAATTTTAGAAAGAAGACCACAACCTCACCACATCACAAAAATAATAATTCTTCTGTTATCATGCACATGTCAAATACCAACACTGCTTTAACCCACTCTCCTAACCAACCTAGCCTCGTACCCGGCTCCATCCCGCTTCACAACCACATACGGCATATGCGTCCCGCAAACCCTATCCCATATCGAGAAAAACGCCTGCGAATAGTTATACTTGCTCCCTTGCAGCTGGTGGTGAACGTCGTGGTACGCCGCGTTGTTGTAGAAAACCCTAGGCACCAAGTTCCACGGCAGCAGCATCCCACAGTGGTCGTCCACGGTCTTGACAATGTGGAAGCTGAAGAAGAACACCGACGTCCGGGGCGTCATCCCGGAGAGGATGAACGCGACGCCCCCACCCACCGTGTCGAACACCGCCTCGACAGGGTGGCTGTAGAGCGTCCCGACGGCGTAGGGCACCACCAGGCGGTGGTGCTGGGAGTGTACCTTCCGGTAGAGGAACTTGTTATGGTGCATGTACCTAAGGTTTCAAATGATTGTCATGGTAATTATCAAACCGAATAAGTCTAAATTATATCAACTGTGGAATACAATATAATTATGTTGGAGTCATTAGCAGTAGTCACCTAACAAAAAATATGTCAATGGTATGAGGTTATTAAATTATGCGTGTGAATTGTTTGTCTCTTAGCAATTATCAGAGACGAAATAAACTCCTCCGTTTTAGGTTATCATTCATCAAAATGTATGAGTTTTTATCTAAGTTAAATTAGCTGTTTATATACCGTTCTGTATACTCTACATAAACAAATGTAGTATACAAACAATAATGAACTTTATTTTTTATGGATCCAAATGATAGGAACGCTTGACTATCAAATTGTTATGCAAAGTATTAAGTATTTATATATAATATATTAGATACATGCGACTAATTGCTTAATATATAGGTTAATTGGATTAATTGGTTAGGAATGTGTGAAACAAAATCAAACCATCTAAACCAAACAAACTAAAATCTTTTATCAAGCAAAACTAACTATTCAAATTAACCAAACTAAATTATCTAAATATTACCCGTTAAAATAATTACCACATTAACCACTTGGAACACTCTTATACCTGTGGACGAAGTACTGCCAGGCGTCGACGATGAGCATGGCGAGGATGATCTGCGCTATCTGGTGTTGGATGGATGGTTGCTGCCGTTGGGCTAACGTAGTACTAGTTGTGGTTGAGGTTAACTGAAAAACAAAAGTTGAGAGATTGACTACCCAAATAGATAATTTGCAGGACTAAATTGTAAGGAAATGAAAATGTAGGTATGCCAAGAATACTAGAACGCAAGGAGTTTGCATCGCTTTGGTATGAAGGTCAATACATAAATGGTAACTTAATACTCTATGTGTAGAATGGTCTATATTAGTTGGAAAATAAAGATTTCAACTAGGAATGGTAATTGGTAGGTTGGGCGAGTATCTCAGTACACATACCTGTTCATGGCAAGTCGGATCCAGATCAGATGATTTATTATGGGGCTGGTCGCGACAGGTGTCATACGTGTATATAATTTAAAGAGAATTGTTTTTTCAAAAAAAATAAAAGTCAAGAAACAAACTATAAAATTACATTTAATTTATGCAAAAACGAGTTTAGGATTAAAGCTGGTCAACTCGAAGAGAGAACCCATGGCCGCCTTGCCCCGTCTATATCCGCCACAAAAAAAATCGGGTAAAACGGATCATATCGAAATCGCCAGTTCCAATTAGTGATGAATAGAAAAATGGATTTATCCACATACATGTTCATCCAATATTTTATTATTAGAAAGAAGAGACGGCATGTAATTAGGCATATAGTTAATTACGATGAAATACATATGATTCACGTCACTAAAAAATGTTCGTTCAAGTTTAGAAATAATAACAGTTGACGTGAAATATAATTAATTAAACTATATATAAAAATATAATTAATTAGAGATGAATAGAAAACTATATATATATATATGTTATTGTGATAAACCGGTTCTCGACACAACTGAGAGCCAAAACTTACCAAGAAGATGGAAAACCCTATTGTTGCTTGAAGTAGCTGTTGGATCAAAACGCCCTTCACCACACTATGGAACGGCACCAAGTTCTTCTCGTCTTCTTCCTTCCTCGAGTGCAGCCTGTACTCATCCAACGACGGCAGCACGAGCTGGTAAAAGCCGGCATAGACCCAATAAACCACCATTGGAGCAATGATTCCCATTGCTTCGTCGCTCACATATCCCTCCCAAAACACCATTATAATGCTAATATTGAGACAGAGAGAGAGAGAGAGAGATTTGCGCAATAATATTGGATCCAACCCAATAATGAACTATATATAAGCTTAGCTTAGCTTAGCTGGTTAAGTGGTTATGGCGATGTCAACACAGCTAGCTAGCTAGCTTACCTAATTAAGCTCGATCCCTCCAAGTTGCAGAAGCCGGCCATTGTCATATTGTGTAGAAGAAAAAATGGTGGCTGAGAGATCAAGATAAAGGTTAAGGCATATTATTCAGCATATAATATATAAGAAACTAAAACAATGCAAATGGAAAGCCGCTCGAGGACAAAACAAATGGTATAACGGCCGCGGTTTAATGGTATATATATATTGAAACGTAGAAGTCAACACACATTCATCTTCTTCTCGTCTTCGAAGAAGAGCAGCAAAAAAATGAGTATGCGATCGTCATATTTGCTTCCCCCAACATCGGCAAAGATCATGGCAGGGTCCATTCGAGATATGCGATCGAGGGGAAAACCAATGCTTGAGAAAGGACCCTAGAGAAATGCGACTCCAGTCAGTTTCGCTTTCTGAATTATCTTTGCACGCGCTTTTAGCGACATCAGTCTTTCCTCAAACTAATTCTGTCATGAGATACTTGTCAAGTTTCCCTAATTTTGCAGGCAAAGAGCTATACTCACCATATCAAATGTTTTTTTTTTTTTTGGTTTATTAAGAATGTGTTTCTAACTCTGCCTAGTGGTCAAAAGGCAGCAACTACTCACATAGGCATAGTGAGATTACCTTGTAACCACATTCTCCATCAAGTTCTTTATGTCCCATGCTTTTCTTTTGGTTTGATCTCAATCATCAAATTAACAAAAAAACTCTTCCTATCACATGTGTACTTACCTTCAAATCATTCTTATGTGAAATCCAGGACCTGCTTATCAAGAGGAGGATTGGCTTGGTCCATCAAATTAGAGAATTTTACCGAATGTCTCAATGCTCACATTCCGTTCTCGTCCTTGATGCCAGAGGGAAGTCACCCTCCATTGCAACATCCTACAATCACTCACAACAAAATATGGACCTGTGACATTCAGTGCTAGGACACCCATCTCTATTAAGACAAAGTGCTATCCATAAAAGTTATGTAGTTGAAAAAGTTGTAGTAGTTCATTGCGAAACTTGTCACTTTTTCTTTGTTCTAAAACATAACCAACTCTAAATAGGATATTTGCCTTTTTCTTTGTTCGGAAACATACATCAATGTGGAGATGCCAGCATTGAAAGTGAATTGGTTGAAGGCAAATAGTAAGATTATCAATACTTTTTTTGTGTGTGTGTATAATAACATAGACCCAATTAGAGCCATATGTGCCCGACCAGTGAACCTCTCATTCTAATCCAGTGCTCTCCGAACAAATGGATTGATCCAAATTGGGCCCAATCCAAACCCAAATTATTAAGAATGCATATGAGTCCATCTAGATCCAACCCAAAACCCTATGGGCCACGATAATTGGACCCAATTACTCAAATGAATCGACCTATCATCATCCCTAAACATGTTTTTTATTTTGCTTTATATAGGAACTCGTAATCATAAATTACCATTCAATACGTACATCATAAAAGAATGCGCCCATCGAATTTTATTATTTAGACCATGAATTAACCGGAGTTTGAGGTATGTTACTATACCCCTGATCTCCAATAAGCGAACCCCCAGACCCCAATTCTCTAACCCAAACCATAACATTCATTTAATATCAAAATAAAAATCCCCCCCCCCCCCCAAAAAAAAAAAAGTAAAACAGAACAACGATATATAGATCACATACATATATCCAAATACCAACACAGCTAAGCTAGCTTTTAGCCAACTTTCCTAACCAACCTAGCCTCGAACCCGCCTCCATCCCGCTTCACAACAACATACGGCATATGCGTCCCGCAAACCCTATCCCAGATCGAGAAAAACGCCTGCGAATAGTTATACTTGCTCCCTTGCAGCTGGTGGTGCACGTCGTGGTACGCCGCGTTGTTGTAGAAAACCCTAGGCACCAAGTTCCACGGCAGCAGCATCCCGCAGTGGTCGTCCACGGTCTTGACGACGTGGAAGCTGAAGAAGAACACCGCCGTCCGTGGCGTCATCCCGGACAGGACGAACGCGACGCCGCTGCCCACGGTGTCGAGCACCGCCTCCACGGGGTGGTTGTAGAGCGTCCCGACGGCGTAGGGCACCACCAGGCGGTGGTGCTGGGAGTGGACCTTACGGTAGAGGAACTTGTTCTGGTGCATGTAGCGGTGGACGAAGTACTGCCATGCGTCGACGACGAGCATGGCGAGGATGGTCTGAGCGAGCTGGCGTGGGATGGATGGTTGTTGTTGTTGTTGGACTGGGGTTGTGGTTGTGGATGAGGTTAACTGAAGGGGAAGAAAAAAAAAAAGCAGAGTTAAAAGAGGTATTAGAGTATGAGTAGTACGAGTACCGTTTGTTATAGGGTCGTATTTCGTATTAGTCTGGATTTCCGTGTTAGAATCATGGAAGTTAGGTATTAGAGTATTAGCAGTATGAATATCATTATGGTATGGTATGGTAGTATGGTACTGTATCTGTAATTTTTAGTAAATGGGATATGATTTATATAATTGATCCTCTCACAATAACTCGAGTTATCGGAAGCAATTAGTTGTTGTTGACATGGTACCAGAGTCTTCTATGGTCGAGATGTCTTCTGTTGGAATCCCTGTGAATATGTGACACCTATTGGTAGTAAATCGCATGGTGCAGTCTAATTCCTGTGCACAGTACTTCAAGCTCCCGTATAAGTAGGATGTTCGTTTGAGAAACGTGTTACCATGTGGCGTGTAATATCTATCATTGAATCTCTCCCAACAACTCGAGTTATTAGGATCAAGCGGATCAGTATTATTTATGACTTAAGAGAAGAGACGAAATATAGTCGTAAACGTGATACTTATGATTTTTAAGTCACTAAAAAAAATATGTTCGTTGAAGTAAACTGATCGAGTGTGCCAAAACTTACCAAGAAGAATGAAAAGCCTATTGTTGCCTGGAGTAGCTGCTGTACCAAAACACCCTTCACCACACAATGAAACGGCACCAAGTTCTTCTCGTCTTCTTCCTTCCTCGAGTGCAGCCTGTACTCGTCCAACGGCGGCAGCACGAGCTGGTAAAAGCCAGCATAGACCCAATAAACCACCATTGGAGCAATGATTCCCATTGCTTCGTCGCTCACATATCCCTCCCAAAACACCATTTTTGCTTATATTCAGAGAGAAAGAGAAAAGATGAAGTCCAATATTGTCAACATAGGGAGGAAATATGACTGTATAAAAGGAGAATGGTGGCTGAGAGATGGAGACACGGTCAAGACATATCAATGTATAAGAAAATCAAACTATAACAATTATGCAAAGGAAAAGGTCCAGATTGAGGACGAAAAAAGGGATAACGGCCGCCGTTTCATGGATCATATTGAGACGTGGAAGTTAAGCCATGCAGAGACATTTTTGTTCTTCTCTCATCTTCGAAGAAGACAAACGAAAAATTGGGCAGACTGATCAGACTGGCCAAGTCCAATCCCCCCAAAATCCCAATCTTGCTTGCCCTTGTCAAACAATCAAAATCCAAACGGAAACGACGACCGTGAGATTTTAATTACTTTGGTATCTTTGAATGTCAGGACTAGTTAAAAAAAAAAAAAAACAAAATTGTGGTCTTCTAAAGTTCAATTATAATCAACTTACCTTCTGACAATCACCCATACGTCATATGTGTAGGCTTAGTGTACAAACCCTAGCCATGCAGCATGTACGTTCACAACAATTACGTTATAGTACTTATATTTTATATTTTCAACACCCTTCCTTAAATTAATGTTGGGCGTGTGCAACATCAGTTTGGATGATAGGTTACCAATGTCGACTAGACGTCATTGGCTTGATTAGTATATCAGTTGTCCGATCCTTGTGAAGAACGGGTTGATCCCAGTCAATCCAAACAGAAAGGATCGTGAGATTTTAACTTGGTATCTTTGAATGTCGGGACTAGTTCTTTTAGGGTTTTTGGCCCTTTCCTTCTGGGCTGGTTTGTGTGTTGGGTTGTAACTCTATTGTTTTTCTTTGTTGAACCTTCATTGGACTTGCACTTTATTTGTAACCTTCCATTAGTTTCTTATATTAATGATATGAATGAAATAAAAATTAATAATACTTTATCATTTCAGTTCAAATGATTGATAACTTACTTAAACCTTAATAAAAACAAAATCATCTGAAAGTTCAAGAAATCATAACTCAATAACTCGTACAAAGTTCTTGAGCTGTTAATTTTTTATATATAGACGATTGAATTTATAGATGATGTAATTTTCCCATTTAATATGGATTGCCTAGACGCTGACACTTAGGTGTCGACGTGTTCTAGAAACCTAATTCTTCAGGAACTCATAGACGAGACATATGTTTCGATGTTGTCTACCTTCTATGCATGCGTAGTTTTAAGCGGATGGACGAACGTTGACACTTAGGTGTCACAATTGGGAAAATGTATAAACGGATAAATTTACAGTGTTTTAAAGCATTGGTGTTTTTTTTTTGTCTTTGTAATACATAATAAAGTTGTACATTTAACGTTATGGTACAACTTCAGGTTGTTTCTATACTCTTTAATTTATACAAATATCTTCATGGTACAACCCGAACTCGTACTTTTGACGTGTTTTGGTACAATTTTAATTTGTATCTCGAAGCACCAATGTTTTAAGGCATACCCGAGGTGCTCAAAATGCTAATAATTAAAAGATTTGGAAAGAACAAGTGGGATTGCAACTCTTCTTCTTCTTCTAAACTTTTGTGACCTTTTGCAAGATGCAGTCAGTTTCGGTGTTCTCGCCGGCCTGCTGCGACTGGGCGCTGGGCATCTCGCCGCCGGCTGTGAATAGCTCCGATCACATCGGGACGTACGTATATCCGTATAGGAAGAACAAGTGAACAACAACAAAGTATGCTGCCGACTACGGAGGCTTTGAAACATTCCATTATTTTTTTTTTTTTAAATAATCGATTCCATAATAATATTGAAAGACTCACCGTCAAATGCTTTCAACTGGAAACAAACAGATTCCTCGTTGGAGACTGTGAGAGAGCTAAATGCGGACCGGAGATTCCCAACAGATTCCACTGGAAACGGTGGCAGAGCTAAGGACGGTGATTCCCAGATAGAATAACGGATGAGTGGATGACATCTGCAATATATGAGTGATCAGATTGATATACTCCTTAATATACAACACTTCGGAGTTCGGACGCTCCATAGGTTTCGTTTAGATGGAGTATTTAGTATTTGTATGAGTTATTTGGGTTCAAAAAATAACTCACAATGAGTTATTTGGACGCAAATAACTCGTTTGACAGCGTTTTAGTGAAATGAGTTATTTGGACAGTGAGTTATTTACAAATAACTCAAAACGAGTTATTTGAAATAACTTATACCAATGTGTTATTTCGAAATAACTCGTTTTATCACTCTGCTTTTATCAAATACCACATGTCAAATACTACATTTGCATGGTTCAGCAAAACGAGTTACTTTATTTCAGTTATCACTGAAATAACACTAAAATACCACATGAACAATAAATGAGTTATTTAACTCTACAAATATCACATTGAAAATTAACTCATCCAAAACGATCCAAAACGACCCCTAAGATAATAAATTAAACCAAGTTTAGAGTAGACTAAGGAAACTAGGAGGGAAATTAATGTAAAGAACCCAATGCCTTAGCCCATCAAAGGCCCAACCGGAGACTAGAGGTCAAATAGTCCAATCCCTGAATAAAAGCCCAATGGCAAACTCGAATTGATGAAGGAAAACAATGTGAATATGTGTGGGCTTTGTTACAGCCGACCAGGAGTTTAAATCTAAACAGTGGACGAGACGTTTTCTTTCAAACATTATTATGTGTTGGCTTGTAATCTTTCCTTTTCTTGTTTCATCTGTTTCCTCTGTTTTTGGGTTGGTCTTTTAATTGTGTGAGCTCTTTATCTCTTAGGCTGGGTTTGCCCTTTGGTCCAAACCTCCACCACTTTTCTGTTTTCTTACACAATGACACTTTGCTTAGGGATAGGTGTAAAGGATAGGCGTAGCAAATTACAGGGTTAATACAGTTTTCAATACAATTGCAGTTGTTTGGATAATTTGTAACCGTGAGTTAGAATAGGGATGCAAATTTATAATTTCGGCTAGTCTTTCAAATTGGGTTGCAAGGAAAGGAAAAGAGGAAAGGAAGAGAAGTGGGGAGGGAAGAATTATGAATTTTTAATTTTTTATAATTATAAAATAGTTAATATTGTCAATTTCTTTTCTTATAGTTATCATTAATGTAGATATTGTTCGGGGTTGGCCGTTTGACTCCGGTCAACAAGTTTTTTAGAGATGTCGGTTGACTCCGGCCAAGAAGTGTTTGTGGAAAAGATAAAGAGGAAATGTTCGATTGACTCGGTTTACTTGATTAAATAGTTAAAACTTGAAAATTCGAACGAGAACCATGTAAAATTAGACTAAGTTTGACTATATCAATTTAAAGTTAAATTAGACACGAGAACCATGTAGGACCAGTTACGAGTTGGGCTTCGAGCTTCGATGTCACTCGACCAAGGATTTTTACAGTTGTTCAAATTAATGATTATTCGAACAATATTATATAATAAATATTTTTTGAAAGTATATTAATGAATATTTATTAATATAATATAATAAACTTTATATTATTATTTTGTCATAATATTTTATAAATTTGATATATCTATTTTATTAATATCATTACTTACTTTTCACTCTATTTGCACCTCCTACTTTTTCATCCAAACAACAAGTTACCCTTCCAGTTACACCCCACCAATTCCCCCCCCCCCTCCAATTTACCACTCAAGTTGCACTCTCTCAAATTGCACCACTCTTGTTGCCAAACATAGTGTTAGTAAAATCAAGTTTTCATAGATAAAAATACTTACATCTTTAGCAACCCATATTAATATTAGGAAACCGAAGGTATTTTCTTGCACGTGAGATCCAGGCGAAGCAGAGCAAAGATGAACCAGGGCGATTAGAGAGTGGAGCACGTGGCAACTACATGGCGGTTTCAAGACAACTACAGGGATGTTTGAGATAAGAAGACGAGAAGACAAAAGAGAGAGGGGAAAAAAAAATCAAACACCCTCGTTGTAACATTTCTCGAAGATATGTAAATCGTAGTAACGATATAGGTTATTAACCCTAACGATATTCCGTATTATATCCTTTCAATCAACACCGCGAAGTTTCCAAGACAGATCACCACTAGGCCAAACTCTCGTTCACCACGAATGCCTTATAACTCCAATCGGCTACAATCGGCATCGGGACGTATAGGAGCAATAACATTGTATGCTGCCGAGGCTTTTGAAAGGGTGAATCGGCTCCAATCGGCATCGGGACCTATAGGAGCAATAACGATGTATGCTGCCGCGAGGGTTTGAAAGATTCCATAAAATTTGTACATACATAATCGATTCCATTACAATATTGAAAGACTCAAAATCACGTGCTTCCAACTACGTACTAAAGCCAGAATTTAAAACTGGTCATTTGATTGATTGGCGGCCAAAACAGATCCCACTGGGGTGGTAATCAAATTAAACGGTGATTCCAAAGATAGAATAACGGATGTCGATTTTGATCTGACCCATTTATTCGACCTGTTTTGGACGGGTAGGGTGGGGCGGCAGGCATGTATACTCTTCGTTGACTTGACCTGTCTTGATCAATCTCATTCTTGACCCATCTTTGCCTTATTTGCATGTAATTTTATCAGAATTATTTACAATTTTACTTCTTTTACCACATATTTTAGCTACAATTAAGTTGTAAATATATGAGAACCTCAAATTTCAAATTATTTAACTACATTTATCATATTGTACTTTGTTTCTTGGGGTTTTATTAATGAAAAAAATTGAATATTTGTTTATAAAAAAAAGAATATTTACTCATATTTTCCTTCTAAACTAAATACCCATTGGGTCGACCTGCTCCTACACGTCCCCTGTGATAAATTACCCGACCTAAACCCGACTTGCCAAGGAACGGATATGGGTATCGTGATACCCGCCCCGCACCCACCCTATTGCCATCCTTGAATCCGAAATATATATAGTCTCCACATTACACGGAGACACGGGTATGATTGCATTCATATTAATTAGATGTACATTGTTATATTTCAACAAATTAGAATTTTCGGTTAGTATGGTTAGATTAGACGAACTCTATATCCGGGTGAAACCCAGTCCCTAATTCTCTAACTCAAATGAATTACCGGCCGGTTACCCCTGTTCTTTTCTTTAAGCAGCGGCCAATATTATTCCATCCTCAGGCTAGATTTAAAAGGAAACTAGCTGTTAATTTCTTCTCGTACGTACTATGTTGTTGGAGTTGGTTCCAGGCTCTAAGCTATCTAGTGATGTTTTTGTTTCTTTCGTTTTTTCTTCTTAGAAATGTACGCACTTTATACAGTATATATAGGAGATCGAGCTGGTTCTGTAGCTAGTCATCAGTACTCCCTCGATCAACATATAGAACAACAATGGCGTTGTGGGAGTTAGGTTATGTGAGCGACGAGACAATGGCGATCTTTGGTCCCGTTGCAGTTTACTGGTTATATGCTGGCTTCTACCAAATCGTTCTGTCTTCTTCGAATCTCCTGGACGAGTACCGTTTGCACACGAGGGAGGAATCCGCAAAGAAGAACTTGGTGCCATTGCCAAGAGTGATCAAGGGTGTTCTAGCTCTGCAGCTCTCTCAAATAGCGATTTCGTACCTCTATTACTTCGGGGTCGGTAAACATATTTCATTTCATTCAGATTTCTGGTTTTGTCATTCGGCTAGGGCTGAAAATTATCCTGACCTGTCCCTGTCCCTGACCCTGACTGACCCGCTCTCTAAAGGGTAAAGGTGTATAACAGACCCGTCCCGGTTTCCTTTCTTGACCTTGTCTGACCCTTTAGGGTCGGGCCGGGTCGGAGAGGGCCGGGTTAATGGGTCGACCTTTATCAAAATACTTATTTTGCACAAATTACGTTTTGGTACCCATAATTATTTTTTCTTACAATTTAGTACCTAAAATTTAATTTTTTTACAAATAATTCCTTAAATTTTGACAGTAAAACTACTACCCAATTTTTTTTTACAATTTAGTACCTAAACTTTTACAAATAAACCCTACGTGTTCGCATGTATAATTTCATGCACTAGTTGTTGCTAAGGGTCACATGGTCAAAAAGTGACCCGACCCTAAGCTGACTCGACCTTATCAGACTCTTACAGGGTCAAAAGATGACCCGACCCTAAACTGACCCTGTCGATAAACTGACACAGTCCGACCCGCTCAGGATCGCGGGACGGATCAGACGGGGGGCAATGAGTTTTTTAGGGCCAAGCTTACACCCCCCTACATTCGGCTATCAGAAACTTTTTGTTTGCGTCACGCTTTATGAGAGTTTTCTTTCGAACGATCGAAACTCAAAACATCGAAATAAACATTTTTTTTTTTTACAGTTAAGAACGGAAGGAGGATCTGCATCGAAGATCATCGTCCAACCGCCCTCCATTCCCATCCAGACCTTGCAGATCCTGATAGCGATGTTCGTAATGGACACGTGGCAGTACTTCGGCCATCGATACATGCACCACAACAAGTTCTTGTTCCGCCATGTCCATCACCAGCACCACATCTTCGTCGTGCCTCACGCCATTGGAGCGCTCTACAACCACCCAATCGAGTCACTCTTGCTCGACACACTAGGAGGCGTTGTCACCTTGTCGATCTCTCGAATGACTCCGAGAGCCGAGGCCATTTTCCTCTGCTTCGCCATGTTGAAAGCCGTGGATGATCACTGTGGGATTTGGTTCCCTAGATGCAATCCGATCCAGAGGTTGTTTACCAACAGTTGTGCTTACCATGATGTTCACCATCAAGTGCGCGGTGGGAGGTACAATTTTTCTCAGCCGTTTTTCCCCTTCTGGGACAAGGTTTTGGGGACTCATATGGCTCATGTTGTTTTGAGGCGTCCAGAAGGAGGATACGAGGTGAAGATGGTTAAAGACTTAGCCAACTACAGCTAGTCGATCGTGTTTGCTTCGTTGGATTACAAGTTTGTTTGATCGTAAAGTTTTTATAATCACATGAAAATTGGTCTTCCTATGTAAGGGGAGTGTAACATGGGATAAATAATAATGGAGCAAGTGTTTGGAACATGGTTACTCACGGGGTGGTTTTATGTGGATTTGGGTGGGTTTAGAACCACCCACTACGTGGCGCGGGGGACGGAGAAAACGACCCGCACCAATCCAAACATTACCTGTGGGCGAGTTGGGTTGGGTAGATTCGTTGGTTTACAACATATAAACCATATGATTACATAAATTAGGTGAATCGTTTATTTTACAATATTTGTATTGGTAATTGTACACAAATTATAAAATATTCAACTGATAAACATGGTCTAGGCCTGATAATAATCGAGGTTCAAGAAGGCCCTAGGAACAAGTCAAACGTTTTGGTCTTGCCTAAACCTATAGTCACAAATTACAATTTCAAATTGACGGAAGGAATGAAGGACGAATCAATGGTAGTTCGAGAAGGTGTCATTTTGGGGAAGACAAACTATCTTTTCTTCTGTCATTTATCTACTAGTGACACTTAAGTGTATCTCCAATTGCCTAAGCACGCCTCGCAAAACAACCTTTTATCGAAACTGAGAGGAATTTTAGAGGGCTTCATTTTCGGTAAAGCTATATGTTAGAACTTTGATGTTTTTAGGTTAAAAAGTTGGGTGGTTCGTGGGTCCATCACAATCCATCCGCACCGCTAAGAATCACCCACCTATTTTACATGTAACCGACCTTCTAATCAAAACGGGTTGAAGTTTGCACAGGTCTGAAGACAAGAATACCATGTGCTTCACAAATGGGGGTCACCGGGAATCGAACACAAGACCTCTCGGTCACAGAAGGCTCTGATACCATGTCAAGAACCAGTTGATCCCAATAACTCGAGTTGTTGGGAGAAGTTCAATCGTTGATCATATACCACAACACTAACAGTAAACACCTCTCAACCGTCCAGTCAAACCCATAGTCAAACTCAAACCCTTGCCTCACAAACAAGTCCCTAAACTTCCCGTTCAAGTACTCATAATCCGGCTCATCCACAAACCGCAGCTCACGGCGGCAGTAACGGAAATACGCCACAAATTCCGACGGCAAAACCTTTACAAAGCGACTCTCCCGATATAGAAGCCTTCATCTCGCCCATCTTCTCGTATCGCCAATCCGTCTTCCCATTTCTCGTCAAATCCTGCCACGTAGGAAATACACCAACACGTAACCAAGCGACTCCAAATCATCCCTCCTGCTTTGCTCGAATCCACGGTGGACACTCACGCTAGCGTACATCGCCGTCCCCGCAAACCCTACCTTGTCTTCCACGTAACGGAAGTGCCTCCTGTGATCCCTTAGGTCCCTGTACCTATTCGCGAGCCCATAATCGATCAAGTAAACCCTGCCGGCCCACCGGCCCAGGCCCATCACGAAGTTCTCGGGCTTTAAGTCGCGGTGGAGGAAGCCCTTCGAGTGCACGAATTGGACCCCGTCGATGAGCTGAAGGGCCAGCATTAGGGTTGTTTTCAGGGCGAACCTCTTGTGGCAATGGGTCAAGAGGTCCCCAGGCTCGGGCCGAGGAGCTCGACGACCATTACGTTGTAGTAGCGGTCGTTGGACTCCACGGTTTCGAACCGCTTCAGCTGGGGGACCCCCTCTCCCGCCCTGGAGGAGGGTGTACAGGCTGGACTTGCGGACGAGCTGCGGCGGTGGAGATTGACTGGTGTACGTAGACTCGATCTTGACGGCGACTTATCCTCCGGTTTCGAGGTTGTTGCCTTGGTAGAGCTCGCTGAACGAGCCGCTGCCGATTTTCGTTCCGAGCTTGAATTTGTCGACGACGACATGGTCAACGTCCGGGGAGTTGTCCATCGTTTGTGGATAAACCGTGAGCGACAAGAATTTAGAAGGATTGACGTGGGAAGGAGTTTTAGGGTTGAGAGGATCTTAAAGGGCTCGATAACTTATTTCCAAACTCATATCCGTCGAGGATAAGGAGAGAAACTAATGTAAAAACCCAAAAGCTGAGCCCATCGAAGGCCCAACCAGAGACTAGAGATCAAAAGCCCAATCCCAGAATAAAAAGCCTAGTGGGAACTGGGAGGAACCTACTGGCTACTACAACAATGCTGACCAGAAAACGAAATGTGTACAGAGAAAGAGGTGGCAAACTCGATTCGGTAAAGGATCGTTGAAGGAAAACAATGAGATACAGATACTGGACAATCCGGCTGTGGTGCAGACCGAGAGTTGTAAACAGCAGGCAAGGCGTTTTCTTTCGTGCATTGCGTATTAGATCAATTGGTTTCAATAATTCCGATGAATTATTTAACGTGAACAAAATTCTCAGGTAGAGGCGCTTGAGCTGGAGTGTCCGAAAATGGTGAAGTGAATCATCCATGCCCCGACTGGTAGATCTCAAGAGTCTCTGTGAATTGGTGAACTCTCATGTGTGTCCTTCGACTCCTGACGACAGGGGCGCAGCTAGGAGGGTCATCGGGAATCGGGAGTCCCGATTCGGGACCCTGGCCTCGATCACCCCGAGAACTTTTTGAAATATTTATAAATCCTCCCCACGATCATTTTGAGACGTATGCATAAATTCTATAATTTTATGGATCATGAACTAAAAATTTAGTATATATAGCTTAAAAATGAGAGATAAATACACAGAATGGTTGATAGTCTGCTGGAATTTTTTTTGACCAATTAGTCAATTTAGTCCTATAATTTGAATATTTTTATTTACAAATCATGCAATTCCAGATAAAAACCGTGCCCTTGCTTTCGATGAGTTCTATGACAGTGTGACTGATCATTTTTCTTATGAAACTTACAGTTTTTTTCGTGATATGATGACATGGTGCCTGATTCTTGGCCATGTGCTTGTTTGTTTTCCGTGCTCACTCTCAACTTGCGATTCGGAGAGCTGCGACGGCGAGGTAGCTTATGACAGTGTGATGCATTATTTGAAGACGTCATATTGTTGTCGGAGTCGTTCTTGAGTATTAGATTACCTTTTGCTCCTAAAACAATTCATTTCATCGATAGTACTTCGACGTTAGGTGGACTATATTACCTCGTTTGATTATTCCAATCTTTATAATTCCGTCTTTTTATTGTTTTTTTTATAATCAAAGAAAACTTCGTATCCATTGACAAAATGAATCAAACCAAACTCGTCGGGAATTAATTTAATGTCATCCGATCTTGTTTGGGAATGGGGGAAAATAGAGCTTCGATTTGATTGCTCTAAGTTGGAGCAAAGGGGGAAAAGTTATGCCTTTCTTATCTACAAGAAGGGTCGGCTGACATTTTCGATCAGCGTTCAAGCAAGAGAGGATCAGCCGGAGTTAGCTATAAGAGGCTCGGCCGGCAAAGCAAATCCATTCCCCTCAAACTCCACGAGAAAAGGTCGACAGTTTCCATCGGACACCTGACACAGAGGAATCTGTTAGTCTTTGTATAAAGTTCCTTTATTACGTATCTTTAAACAATTATTGTTATTGGTATCAACTAAATCTTTAAATAGTATAAGAATCAAGGTTGTCAACCTGCGGGTTGACCCGGACCCGGTTGAGCTAGTGGGTCAAGGGTTAATGGGTCACCCATTTTAGTCCGGTTTAGCCCGGAAATATTGAAAGCATCATTATATTGTACTTATCTTGATAAATTATATCAAATCTCATCTAACATATGAGTTATAACATATAATATTACACCAAAATAACATATAACATATAATATTACACCAAAATAACATTTCGTACTTAGATTCAACATATAGTGAAAATTGACACACTTATATAACATTAATATTCAAATGTTCAACTTAGGATTCCAAAGATTGAGTTAGGCGAAAAGAAAAATCGGAAAATAGGCGCATTTCGCATAACAAAGAAAAAAAATGGCACAATTTGACCTCCAACCCGGTACCTTATAGCGGTTGACCCGGCGGGTGCATGCGGCCCGTTTTTCTCACCGGGTCAGGATCAAAGTGGGTCAACCCGCGGGTCGACCCGCGAGTTGACAACCTTGATAAGAATCTTCTACGATGAAGAAGTTTTATTGTTACTGTATTATATATATCGACAAGGAAAATAACTAGGGCAGAAATCGAAAGGAAAGTGCAGATAAATAAGTGCAAAGAAACTAAGAGTAGTATTTGGGGTTTTCAACTTGTCTTCTTCTCATTCATAAACCATCTATTTGGGCTTGGGCTTCCTCGTCGATCGTCTTGGCATGCCTACGTCGACGTGGTTTCTTAGTCTCGTAACATTTATGTTCTATTTTTGTTGACGATCTGATCATTTACGAATTGGACAAACTTCAAACCCATATGAGTAGCGTGAGTTTGATGGTCATGTTAGTATGTCGTGTAAAATTCAATATTTAAATCTCTCCCCTCCAATTATTCAGATCAAACGAATTCTTGGCAACCATTATTTATCTTTTTTTCCCCTTCATTTTGATACAATACAAAGTTACATATCAACGAGACAACCTGTGAAATTATTTCGTCTGTAATTCTTTGTTATTAGTGAGCAGAGAGCGTTTCCAAGATAACTGGTCAAGAAACTATAAAAATTAAGTGCACAAATATGTCAAAATTTTCAAGTCATCATATTTAAAGAAACATTGTATGAAATTGACCAATGTTAATTATATTTCAGCCCATCCTTTGCAGTTGGGGTTGTATGTTTTTTATGTTTTAATGGTTAGTACATGGGTTACAATTTATAATTGACATTCTATTGATAACACGGAATCAACTAATCATTGAGGTTACATCAAAGCATGACAATAAATAATAAAGAATGAGAAAATTACGTGTTGATTTGATCGCTTCCCAAACCTTCATCATCCATGAAAGCATGAGGCATTAACCAAAAAAACAAACACAATATTAATTATTTTTTGGCAACTAATATCAATTCCCTCGACAAGAAGTCTCATCAATTTCGCTCTCCATTCGTGCCAGTGAAGACGCAGCCAGCAGTTTGGTGTTTTCACGTAGCAAACACCCAAATTTAATGTACCAATCAAGTTTGGTACCATGAATAGGTGAGGTCTTGTTTCTAGAATTGAAACTTGGTCTAAATTTTTTTTAAATACAACGAAATGAAAATGGTTATGACATCGCCTTTTTAAACGGTAATCTGAAATATAGAATTATCTAATAACTTTTTCAAAATTTTATTCTACTAGAAATCGTTTCCAATTATCGTCGTCGTTAATTCATTAACGACTTCTTGTATCATTCTATAATACAAATAGGGCTAACGATGAATACGCATTGTTCGTATATACATGAGAATAATTGACCAATGACTGACACTTGTATTAATTAACACATTTAAACACATCATCGTAACCATAATCAATTAATTATACCCCACAAGTTCATCATATAAAATAGACATGGATCAACTAACAATTCTATGGTCCATTAGCCGGCCTTGATACCAATCCAAGTCAATATCAAACAAACAAAAAAAAAAACCATGAAAAAGATAAAAGCAAACTTGATTGACTTTGGCGGCTATTCCCGATCTATATATATAAGCCTTCCACTTAGGCAATGCATATTGAGGCTTACAAGAACAATGGTGTTTTGGGAAGGTTATGTGAGTGATGAGACAATGGGAACCTTTGCTCCCATTGTAGTTTACTGGCTCTATGCTGGCTTCTTTCAGGCAATGCTGGCTTCTGGTTTTCTGGACAAGCATCGGCTGCATACAAGGGAAGAAGGAGAGAAGAAGAACTTGGTGCCATTGTCAAGTGTGATCAAGGGTGTTCTGCTTCTTCAGATTCTGCAGATAGCAACCGCGCATTTCTACTTCTCGGTTAGTCGTTATAACCTATATATATGATGATCGTATTGACGCTGCACATGAAGTGGCACGTAAAGTCCTGTTGTTTTCTTGTTTAAAGTTAGAGTCCTTTTTTTATTTTGTTGGGTGGCTTCAACAGTGGGAAGAGTTCTAAATTGCTAGTGTCTCTCTAATTTGAGGGTTAACCCATGACTCAACCGTATCCACACATCACGTACTCATTCAACCCAAACAAAACTTTTTTTTAATAGATAGCAGGTCATAATGTTTCAACCCTGACTTTTTTTTTTCGTTGAATCAACGCGTATTTTCTATGTCACATTTAATGTACGAGTAGTGCAAATTGTGTCTATTTGCAAATAAAGAAGGGTTGAGTAGGCATATGCCTAGAACACATTTTTTTGGTTATATGTATAATATGTCCTTTTATTATGACGTTTTATCAAACATGCCACTGTACTTTGGAAAATTTATCAAATATGCCCTTTTGTTAAAATTTCCATCCAAAAACCGTTAACCAAAACCGAACTTTGGTTTGGGCGACCCAAATATCTAAAATATCCATAATAATTTCACTTCAGAGTTTTTTTTTTGTTCTTTTGCATAGCCAAATAATTCTAATAATTTCACTTAGATGACGAGACCTAGAGAAATAAAACAAGGGTCAAAACTGACATCTCCCCTCCCATTTATCGATGTCGGGTCGTCTAAATCTCGGTTCAACCACGATTCACGATTTTTTTCAATGGAAATTTCAACCGAATGGCATTTTGATAATTTTTTTCCAAAATTACAAGGGCATGTTTGGTGTAAAAAAAAAAAATAGTAGAGAAGCATGTTCGATAAAACGTCATAGTAGAGGAGCATATTATACCTATAACCCCATTTTATTTCAACAATATCGAGTCGAAGTTTAATTATATTTGACATGAAATATATACTTGTTGCAGTTAACATCGACTGGAGTTGCAGCAGAGATGACAATCCAGCCCTCCATTCCAATACAAATCCTGCAGATAATCTTAGCCATGTTCGTGATGGACGCATGGCAGTACTTCGGCCATCGTTACATGCACCACAACAAGTTCTTATACCGCCACGTACATTCCCAACACCACAGGCTGGTCGTGCCGCAGGCTGTCGGAGCAATGTACAATCACCCGCTCGAGGCTCTGTTGCTCGACATGGGAGGAGGTGTTGTCTCTCTGTTGATCTCTGGAATGACTCCGAGAACAGAGGTTATCTTCCTCTGCCTGGCTTCGATAAAAGGCGTGGATGATCATTGCGGAGTTTGGTTCCCAAATGGCGCCGGGGGAAATAATGTTGTTCTCCACTTGTTGGTTGCAAATCGTTCTGCCTATCACGACGTTCATCATCAATCTCGTGGCGGAAAGTACAACTTTTCGCAACCGTTTTTTTCGTTTTGGGACAGGCTCATGGGGACTCATATGCCCTGTGTTGTGTTGAAGCGCCCGGGAGGAGGCTATGAAGCGAAGATGGTGATGAAAGACTAGTAATTGTGAGATTGTTGCATGAATAATTTGTTATGGTTTGCAAGAATATATGAGTTCAAATAAATACGTGTATTTCCAAGGGCATACTATGTTGTGAGCTGAATATCTTTGGGCTTTATTATGCGAAACATCATAAACAAAACCAAGGGCTCAAGCACTTTGCCCTATATAAACTCTCAAAAGAAAATTGGGTTGGACCAAGTCGTTGAGGCTAATGTTTAAGAACATTCTTAAAGTCCACCACAATTATTAGATTAATCTAATAGGTAGGATTAGAAAACCTTAAAAAGGCTAATTTAGGAATAAAATACATGAAATAAAAAAAGGTAACTACCATGCATGTACCGTATATGTTTGATGGTTTGGAGGATGCACATACACTACAGGAAAACATACTTTTTAAAGGGTAGTTTGGAGAACATGATTTATGCTGTGGATTTACTCAATCTATAAATTTTTGTAGGAAGTTACGTTTTTTTTGTTGCTTTTTGTATTGTGGATTTTAGAGGTCGTTTGGAAAACAGGATTTAGGGGTGTGGATTCATTGAATCAGTAGATTTTGTAGAAAGTTATGTTTTTTTTGTTATTTTTTGTATTATGGATTTTAGATTTATAGATTTAAAATCTCTAAAATCTACGGATATCAAATCTCTTATAATCAGAGAAATTCTATATATTGATTCATGAGATTTTTTTCTCCTACTGTTTTCTCATTTTATTTATTTATTTATCATATTAAATATATTTATAAACAAAGTTTTTAATATTTATCGAACCACTCTAATTTTACATTAAGGATAAACATGTTATTTAATATAATATTTTTATTTTTATTGAATGTTTTCAATCACAGTTACCAAACAATAAATATTTTAAAATTGATTTTCGACAATCCAAAGAGTTAGAATTTTTAAATTGTTGACAATCTATAGATTCAAACTCATATTCTCCAAACAACCTCATAACTAATTGTATCACTCTAATCATGAAATTTTTTGAAAATGTATTTTTGTCACCATTTTCCGTGGTTAATTGATTATCACTGTAAAATTCTGATGAATAATGTGCAAAAGTTCTGCTTTCTTTACAAATATTGTTTGTCAATCTTTTGTTTGAAGTAGTTACCACTCTCATTTTTATCAAAATTTTCCAATTGTTTAGGATTCTACTGAATTGGTCCCAACATTTTTTGCGAACTTAAATCTTTTTATATTTTTTTGGCCTAACTTTTCCCTTCCAAAATTCATTTTCCTTTTTTTTTTCATTAAGAAGGTGTTAAAGTTTTCGTTTTTCGGTTTGAGTGACGAGTTTGTTTTCTTCCCTTTTGAAGAAGAAATGATGGTTTGGATACAGGCAAGCTCTATGCGATTGTTTAATCGTAGCGTCTGGATACGTACAAGAATATAACCTTTCAAATCGCATTCGTCAAAAAAATGAATTACGTTGTGGTGTTATCTTATTTACTTTCAGAATAATAAAAAGTTAGATTTGAACTGGAGGTATATTTTCTCTGTTTCTTTCAGCGTTGTGTTCGAGAAAATAACATTAAGGAACGAGAAAACAGAGCGTTGATTTAACCGCCTCCACAGCCCAAATCCTCATCATGCATGAAAAAAAAATAATGCAATTTCCAAAATAAACAAAACAAACCCAATATTAATTCTTTCTGTAGAAATCATATCAATTCCCTCGACGGCTTGACTCGACAAGAATCTCTTCAATTCCTCCTCGGCTAGACGGCTGCCTCAGCGGAATCAGTAGCCATGTTTGGCATTTTTTCATCTTCTTTGAGCGGCAGCTCGCCGGTGACAAATATATGAGCTGCGTATTTAAGAGCTGCGTTCTGGCTTAGTTAGAATAATACATATAAAAAAAATGCGTATTTAAGGGGATAATTGCATGGTTACTGAGATTACAAAAAAAACGTTCAAGTTTGATATTTAAAATATTTAAATTCATTAGTGGTACTACAGTTTACTGAAACTGTTTACGTTTGGTCACTCTCCGTCCAACTCTGTTAACTTTTGCTTACGTGGTGGTGTACTCCAAAAATTGACGGTTAAATGTGTGACGTGGCGGATTGCTGACTCGCGGATTTGACCCGATCCTCCCATAAAATGACCCAATCCTCATGATGAGGGTGGGTTGGCGGGCGGGTGGCGGATAGGATAAATAGTGATCCGCAGGAGGTGGATGGTTCGTGGGCGGATCCGCGGGTCATCCGCAAACCTGATCACCATCACACTTCACAACACTACTGCCGCCTGCTGGCTAGGTCTCGTCTTCGTTCCTTACTTCCCCACCCCAAAACAATCGACACTTTCTTACCGTATCCTGAAAAAATTATTAGTCAATAATCCTCCACCTCAGAAGAAATTTCTCTAGTCAATATCTACATTCCAAGCTACTTTGAGAATTAGAAAGATCCTCCCGATTTACTTCCCCTTACAATTCTACCCTCTTCTTCCTGAATAATTTCTCTGGTTAATAATAATAATAATAATAATAATAATAATAATAATAATAATAATAAAACCAGAAAACAGAGCGTAGATTTGATCGCCTCCAAATCTTCACCGTTCATGAAAACAGAATGCACTATCCAGTCCCACGACAAAGAAGTCTCGCCAACATCGCCCCTCACAGAATCAGTAGCTAAGTTGGGCATGTCTTCCCTTCTTCTTAGCGTCAGTTCGGCTGGCAAATATATATTCTTTGAGCTACGTATTATAAGAGCTGGCTTCTGGCTCAGTTAGTTTATACATACATACATTCACAAAAAAAAAAAAAAAAAAAATGGTGTTTTGGGATGGTTATGTGAGTGACGAGACAATGGGCACCTTTGCTCCCATAGTGGTTTACTGGATCTATGCTGGCTTCTTTCAAGTGATGCTGGCTTCTGGTTTTCTGGACAAGCACCGGCTGCATACAAGGGAAGAAGGAGAAAAGAAGAACTTGGTGCCATTGTCAACTGTGATCAAGGGTGTTCTGCTTCTTCAGATTATGCAGATTGCAACCGCGCATTTGTACTTCTCGGTTAGTTGCATGTACATACATATATATATATAATATAGGGTGCCTTCTATGGTATCCCGGATGAAATCCGAGGTACCGCATATCTTAAGTAGGAAAACGCTATCTAGACCTTGAATTAGCAGGATTTTTGGGCATGATATTATACCCTAACCCTAATGAGTGAACCCTATAGGTCCGAATTATCTAAATCATAAACTATAAACCCTAACATGGTGCATTGAATTTTTTGCCTATATTTGGACGAATAATAACCGTACCGTCGATTATTGTTTCCAATTAAATTGATCTTGGGGTATAAGATTTAGAGCATAATTAAAACCTAGATTTTGATCTTTAAGGGTTCGAGTATAGTATCATGTCCGAAAGATTAGTCAATTCAAATTATGAATAGCGTTTTCTTAAAAAAAAAGAGTTGACTATGCCTAGAACACATTTTGTTTCTTTTCTAATGGATAGAAGTAAGTTAGGGAATCCTATAAAGAAAATATTTAACAATTTAAGTTGTACATCACCACATAAAAAAATTCAAATTCAAGCATTTGCATTTTTTTTTGTATTTTCCCGTCGAAATAGGTTTCTTCGACTCGAAGTTCAGTTATCCTTAGTGATGGCAATGGGACGGGCTGGGGCGGGTACCTCAATTCCCATGCCCGCCCCACGCTACTACGGGTCGGGGCGGGTAAAACCCACACGAATACGGAGCGGGGGCGGGTAATACCCGCCCCATCGCGGGTCAGGTCGGATAATACCCATGAGGCGAGTTGAAATTGTCATCACTAGTTATCCTGACATGTCATATATACATATCTGTTACAGTTAACATCGAGTGGAGTAGTACTTGCACCACAGACGGCGGCGACTATCCAGCCGTCGTCGTCCATTCCGATTCAGATCCTGCAAATCGTCGTAGCGATGTTCGTGATGGACGCGTGGCAGTACTTCGGCCACCGATACATGCACCACAACAAGTTCTTGTACCGCCACGTACATTCCCAACACCACAGGCTGGTTGTGCCTCAGGCTGTTGGAGCCATGTACAACCACCCGCTCGAGGCTCTGTTGCTCGACGTGGGAGGGAGCGTCGCCTCGCTGCTGGTCTCTGGAATGACTCCTGGGGCCGAGGTGGTTTTTCTCTGCCTGGCTTCGATGAAAGGCGTGGATGATCATTGCGGAGTTTGGTTCCCAAATGGCGCCGGGGGCAATAATGTTGTTCTCCACTTGCTAGTTGCAAATCGTTCTGCCTATCACGACGTTCATCATCAATCTCGTGGCGGAAAGTACAACTTTTCGCAACCTTTTTTTTCGTTTTGGGACAGGCTCATGGGGACTCATATGCCCTGTGTTGTGTTGAAGCGCCCGGGAGGAGGCTATGAAGCGAAGATGGCGATGAAAGAGTAGTAATTGTGAGGTTGTGAATGTATTATTGGTTGTGTGTTTGCATGAATAATTTGTTATGGTTTGCAAGGATATTTGAGTTACAAACTTTTTTTATTTATGAAAATGCATGTATTTCCATTAATATGGTTGTTTTTAATGGGTTGTAGTATATAGGTTTGTTTGTTTGTAGTACATGAGGAATTATTATGGTTTATAATATATAACACAAGTATTGGTATGCAAGTATTGACATGGAAAATGCATACTATGTGTCTCAAAGAAAACTGGGTGTGATCAAGTCCTTGAGCCTAATGTTTAAAAACATTCTTTAAGTCCACCACAATCATTAGATTAATCCAATAGGTTGTTTTACCCCCCAAAAAATATAGTAGGCAGGATTAGAAAACCATAAAAGGGTAATTGAGGAATAATAGATATTTAAAAACTAACAAAAATATAAGGGTAAATACAATATATTAGCCACAACTATTATGAAGCGGGGAATTATAGCCACAACAATATATAGAAATTCAAATTATCAGCCAAATGTTAACTATCTGTTAACAATTTCGTTAGTAATACTGACTAAACTTTTATGTTTTAAAGTTATAAATTAAAAGCAGTCCGACGTGGCTGCTGCCGTGGTTGATGACGTGGCCTTCTCCATTAAAAGTTCAATAACAGTAACAGACAATTAGGCATATCTTGACTCGCAACAATAGTTATGGCTAATAATTTGAATTTTCATAGTTGTGTCTATAATTCTCCGTTTCATAATAATTGTGGCTAATATATTGTAATTACCCAAAATATAAAATACAAGAAATAAAAAGGTAACTAACATATACCTAGTTTATCCCTCATGTAATTTTTGCAGAAGCAGGCTCGACCAATTAAGTCCTTGAGCCTAATATGATGTATTTCCATTGATATACATCATAAACAAACCAAGGGCTCAGGCACTTGCCCTATATAAACTCTCAAAGAAAATTGGGTTGGACCAATTAAGTCCTTGAGCCTAATGTTTAAGAACATTCTTAAGTCCATCACAATTATTAGATTAATCTAATAGGTAGGATTAGAAAACCTTAAAAGCGTAGTTGAGGAATAATGGATAATATATAAAATAATGATAATATGGAAATAAAATACATGAAATAAAAAAGGTAACTAACATATACGGTATATTTTTATGATATGGAGGATACACTACAGGAAAATTTATTTTAAGTCACAAGAATTTGTTCACAGTAATTTTTCTCGTACTTAAAAGTATATAAAAAGAAACGAAAGAATTACAAACCGGTACCAGTATTCGATCTCTCCCCCTCCATGCTCGGCATACCGTTTACCGGGTCGGTCGGTAACTGGTTTACCGATTACCGACCGATTGCCATTGAGAAAAGAAACATATGAAATTGCGGGACGTGGTAAATGATGGTTAGTATATTTCTACTATCAGGTATACAATCATTCTACATTATGTTACGTTCATCACCACCATGACAGACTAATAATATATATCTCAGTTTTTCGTTCCAAATGAATTGACATTTTGAAGAGTCACCACCATGACATAGACTAGTAATATATGTCTCAGTTTTTCGTTCCAAATGAATTGACATTTTGAAGAGCAATTAATATGATTGCTCTGTGGAAAAAAAAAAAAATACAGGCCATTAAATTTATTGGAAAAAAGTTAGTTGCCTTCCATAAAGGTAAACCAGAGTTATGTATGATTATGATGTAAGTTCTTAACCGGATCTTAAGTGACAATTCTTAACAACTAGCCATTAAATTCGCGTAATTAATCAGTAATTAATCAATCTACTAGTGCATAGTTGACCGAGAATAGTATTATGTAAGAACCGGTAGGTATGGCATTATAAAGTAGAGCAAAGTCACATTGCCTAACTAACAACCCTAACCACCAAAAAAAAAAAAAAAGACTTCTACAAGAAACCAATCTCCTCCTCCTCTTCTTCAAGCTTCTCCTCGTCGTCTCGACGAGGACGAGCAACGTCAATCGTGGAAACACGACGTGTTTCTGAGCTTCAGGGGTCGAGACACTCGCAACAACTTCACCGCCCACCTCTGGTGCGCCCTGAACCGAAGAGGGATCAAGGCGTACAAAGACGACAACGAGCTGGTGAGAGGAGACTCCATCGAGCCATCGCTGTTCGAGGCCATCGAAGGCTCGAGGTTCTCGATCGTCGTGTTCTCGGAGAACTACGCGTCGTCTCCATGGTGCTTGGACGAGCTTGTGAAGGTGGCCGAGTGCAGGAGGCCGTTGGGGCACACGGTGTACCCGGTCTTCTACGATGCGGATCCGACGGACGAGGACTACCAAGAGAGAGCATTTCGTGGTCTTCCTGGAAATGGTGTTTCTGAGGAAGATCTGAGGGAGAAGGTGAAGATATGGAAGGGAGCTCTTAATGAAGTTGGCGGGATATCTGGATGGGACGCCAGAAACAAGTAAGTCTGGTTTTTGTTTTTGTGTGTGTGTGTTTTTTTTTTCTCCAAATATTAATGTTCATTTTGGTCGGTTGATTGTTGGATGATTAGCCGAACAAAACTTAATTTTGGTTAGATTGTTGGTTAACTCACAAAGCAATTTTTCAACTACTCATTAAGTAAACAGGCTAACATTCATAATAAGTTTCTCGCAAATTCATAAGATAGTATAGCAATATAGACACTTCTCACTTTGTCTCTTGTCGATCTTTGTAGTATTTCCATATAATTTTCATTGCTCCATCAACCAGTTGTGTACAGAAAACTTGCGCATTTTGAAACTTCGATTGTGTGTAGTGCAATTAGAAAATATGATGAATATTCTATAGTATAAAGAAGAAATTAAACAACTGATTGTCTAGTGAAAATATGATGCGGGTCATTCGAGTAACCTGCGATTCACCTACCCACTGCGGTTCAAATTATTTGTGGGTGAATTGATATCAAACCGCAAATTAACCACCCACGTATCTACCTAAATGGAGGAAGGATATTAGCATTGTTGATAACACGTAATTGAAGGGTCAATTAGTAAATGATTTTAATTACTCTCGGGACATGTATCATGTTTGTTAATATTGCATATTTTACGGGCAAAGCATGTCAGACCAAGTAATCATTAGTTAATATAAAACTGCATACTAACCCCATTAATGAATCGGTCAATATAAGTTAGGGGTCAATTGATTAATCTTCAACTTGCTAATTGTCCATTGCTTTAACAGTTGACTTTGCTCCAATATGCCAAGCACTCCAAAAGTCATCATTATTCTTTTTTCCCCAAGAAACTTAAGTCTCACATCAATTGGATATATATATATATATATATATATATATATATATATATATAGTAATTACACGGTTATGGATATGGTGCATAACTTGTATAACAAGATCCGGATTCTTTCTTTTAATTGGGACTCAGCTCTAAGGGTTGTGGATTAAATTCATTTTATTTTTACTAGTTTTCTTAATCGGTTCTTATTTTTTTTTATTTTTAACTTGGGTTTCAAAAAAAAAAATCACAGATGAAACGAGTTCTTTGTGTTCTATAAAATGATATTCATTTTTAATATTTTTTAAGAAAAAAATTTCATACATCTCGTTGCCAACTCCATAACATATGATATCTCCTTCATTTTTAAGTCATTTTTTAAAATATTGCACAGAAGGAACGAGTTCATCATGATCTATTGAATCTACAAATTTCCGAGGAGAAAAAATACACGACAAAAAAGCCACCCCATACCACCCTGGTATATGGGTGGTATCTTATGGTACACAATGTTGAAAGTCGTAAATGACAATTAGTACATTCCTACTATCATATATTCAACCATCTTACAATCTGGTATATTAATACCACCATGGCACGCTTACATACCATATGATATGTTCTTGTTTAATACCAATCAATACCATATGATATAGACTGGTAATAAATGTCTCAAATTATTTGTTAAAAAATATATCAAAATGACTATCATTTTGAAAAGCACAATTAATTTGATTTATTTGTGCAAAAAAAATTAAATTTTGACTTAAAATGAGAGAGAAATTATCTGTTAAAAATTCAAAGGGAGAGATTAGAGGCCTTCCATATGTGACAGCGGGCGCTGATGTGGCGGCTGGTGATTGGATTATGCACTACTACAGACTAGAAAGTTACTCACTTGATTCGCTCCCTTAATTACACAAATATATGGAAACCAGTCAAACAAGAAAATCCAAATCCAAATTACAATAACACTGTGGCACCATAGAGTTAGAGCCTAAAGGCCTAATGGTAGTTGATTAAGAACTTAATCTTGTCAAGAATTTGGTAGGAAAGAAACATATAATCGGTAGCTGATTAAGAACTTAATAGTGTCAAGAATTTGATAGGAAAGAAACATAGAATTGCAAGCGTGAATAAATCATTCTTCAAAGAGTATTTATTTGCTCTCACTACGATCGCAGATAGGATTAGGCAAAACCATTTCGAGGAGTCCATTCAACTACAGTTTAAAGCAGCATTTACAGATTTATGTGTTTGTGATCCAAAGCAGGAAAACAAGAAAAATAAGATAAACGTTGGAGATGAATTCTGGCAGCAACGAACTCTTACTATGAAAACGATAGTTCCTTTCCCAAGGATTACTTCGTTTCACAAAATTCAAATAATTAATTTATTATTCAAAATTATTTAATCACAAAATATTTTCAAAAATTCAAAACTAATTAAGTGCATAGTGCGATTCAATTCAATATGTATTTATTGAATGTCACACCCAATGTACAAAATTCGATAACCACTTAATCATTTAATATGTATTTATTAAATTGCACACCCAATTTAAAAAATCCAATAACCACATAATGGAATGAAGTCTTATAAACAACTTGCACTTTTTTTTTTTCGCCCATGTGGTATTTTCACTCTAGGTGACTAACTCTACCACATCTTACCCTAAATTTACTTTGAATTGGGCATAAATTGGATGTTTGGAGGTTGAGGGCTAGGGATGGGCAACGGAAAACGGGTATTTGGGTATAGGGGTGGCTATACGGTCCGGTTAAATTGGTCCAAATTGATCCGATCCAGTTCGGTCTTTTTTGAAAACATAAGGACCAAAAATTGGATTGGATACAATCTGGTCTTGATCCGGTCTGGTCTTGACCCGGTCCGGTCCCAATTCAATCTTGATTTTATATTGAACTTGTGGGGATTTGAATGGCCTAAGGCCTGAAAGGGTGAGGAGTTGGTTAAGTTTTGTACTAAGTGCAAAGGTTTGTGACCGTTTATGCAAATTACCCTTAAGTTTTGGGTGTTGAGCTCTTTTATCCAGTCTTTATCCAGTTTTCGATCCAGTCCCGAACGGTTTTTTACCTCAAATCTAAGTCCAAAGATTAGATTGGATTGTATACTATCAGGTCCCGGTCCGGTCTCGGTCCGGGTTATACGGTCTGGTTTCGGGTAAAACCAAAAAATCCAAACCAAATAGCCAGCCCTATTTGGGTATACCCATACCCGTCCCGTTTTTTTGAGGTTACGGGTACCCAAATACCCATAATTTTTTTTACGGGATGGGACTTGGGATCAAGAATTGCTACTTTGGTACCCACGGGTTACCCGTTAATACCCGTTTGGATATTACGGGTACTCGTTATACCCATTAGTCCAATGCAAAATTGGTAGCCAGTAATGAAAGTAATATGTATTAAGTGGAGAAAGGAAAAAATGAAATCAGTGGCTACTACTAGCTATAGGAGTTTCATACTTAGATAGGGGAAACTAGTAATCATACTTAAACAGAATATATATGTCTACACTCTAACACTCAATCAAACAGAGTGTTGGCCTCCCAATAGCTACTCCTTATCATCTCGTACTAAATTAGTAACTGTGTAGGAAGATTGTTGATGCACTAGTATCACACCTCTTTGAACCTTTAAAATGTCACGAGAAGAAATTGAAAGAAAAAGAAATAAAATCGTCAAACTCATCTACTTCCAATTGAACGGGTATTTACGGGTAGTACGGGTCCCCATTATCCGTCTCGTACGGGTGATGAGACCAGTTAACCCGTACGGGTTTGGGACATGGGAAGGAGATTGCTATCTAAATGGGATTGGGTACCCGTTTCAAACGGGACGGGTATCCCGTCCCGTCCCGTTGCCCACTCCTATTGAGGGCAGTGTACAAGAACATATATATACTAGGTCAAGAACATAATTAACTAGCTCACCTTAGTTCTAAAAGTGATATATTCTTACAAAAAAAGCAGTGAATTATATGATTGATTACATATTCTTAATGACCTTACTATGTCCATGTATTGTTCTTTAGGGATCAAGCAGAGACAATCACCAAAATTGCTGAACACATATGGGACACACTGAAGCTCACGCCACAAACCATCATCGAAGAAGACTTGGTGGGACTAGACTCACGTGAGAAGGAGGTCAGCAAGCTCATAGACGGAGCTCACCTAGATTCCAATGATGTTCGTATCATTGAAATTTGTGGCACGGGTGGCATCGGCAAAACAAAGCTAGCCAGAGTTGTTTACAACAAACAACAAGCCCGATTTCCAGGGAGATCGTGTTTCCTTCCCAACGTCAGAGAATCCATCGAAAATCACGGGACCAAACACCTCCAAAAACTTCTCCTCTCGCAGATTCTGCCAGAAAAGAACATCAGCGACGAGGAGGAGGAGGGAAAGATTCTGATACAGAATCGCTTGCACGACAAGGCTGTTCTCATCGTTCTGGACGACGTGAGCCACCCCCAACAGCTCGAGGCGTTGGTCGGGAAGAATTGGAACTGGCTCGGTCAAGGAAGTCGACTCATCATAACGAGTAAAATGGAACTGTTGGTAAAGAGTTATGGATATTCGGGCAGTGATGATGATGTGCGCGACGTCGCAGAATCTGCTCCGATCGCGAAAAAGTACACAACAACGTGCAAAGTGTATAATCTCGAGAAACTGAGTGATAATGAAAGCCTGAGGCTGTTCAGTCAGAAGGCCTTCAACCAGAGAGAGCCTAGAGAAGGGTACGAAGAGCTTTCCAACCTTGTTTTGGGGTATTGCCTAGGGCTTCCATTGGCAATTGAAGTTTTGGGTTGTTTCGTCCGTGGGAAGAGCAAAGCCGAGTGGGAAAGTGTAATCACATTGCTGAAGGAAAGAGCAAAGCCTGAGGCTGTTCAGTTTGACCGCGGTGTTTTCGAAGTGATTAAGGTAAGTTTGGGTGGCCTAAGCAAACATGAGAGGAACATGTTTCTAGACATTGCATGTTTCTTTAAGGGGAAGGATGTCAGTGATGCCAAGAGGATACTCGCCAGCTGTGGGTTCAGTGTCGACATTGGATTGAAAATCCTTTCTCAGAAGTCCCTCCTCGTGATTTCAAATGGCAAATTGGAGATGCATGACTTGTTGCAAGAGGTGGGCAGAGAAATGGTGAGGAAGAAATTTCCCAACAATCCGGGGAAGCACAGTCGTCTGTGGAGTCGTGATGATGCTTTTCATGTCTTGGATGAAGCAACTGTAAGTACAACAAACATTTCTCTTTTTTCATGTCATTAAAAGTGGTCAACAACATCCACAAAGTATTGATTATGGTAATCACAAACCGCACAATAATAGTTATACTGACGTTTGGTGTGGGTTGATTGTTGTTATTCACAAAAGTTCATCTTTACATACATAGAGTTATGTCGTCACCAATAAATTTGCGATTCACAACTAGATTATAGTGATATACTAGTATTTGGTTCATGGAGATATAATTCTGTATATCTTACTCAGCATGGGGGTTTTGCCCTTTCGAATTTGGTATTCGACTTTCGTGTTAGAGAGAAGAAAAAGAAAATCTTTTGCTTTACAATATTATTATTATTATTATATAATTCAAAGCACAAACATTTTTCACGGTTCATTAATTAAAAAAAATTAGACTATTTTTTCTTCACTATATTTATATGTGCTGTTTCAGGGGGAGAAAAAGGTAAAGGCTATAGTGTTGGATCTTCCCAACAAAGATGGTGAGCAATTACAGTGCGATAAGAAGGCCTTCTCAAAAATGTCCAAACTGAGGTTGCTCATCGTGCATAATGTGGTGTGTAATCAAGGCCCAAAAGATCTTTCAACTGAGTTGAAATTTCTTGATTGGGATGGCTACCCTTCAAAGTCCTTGCCAACTTCTTTCAGACCAAAAAATCTTGTGGAACTTAGCTTGACCAACAGTAACATCAGGCAACTTGGTTGTGGGAAGAAAAAGGTATCTCAAAACACCATGATTTCATGTACATCTTTACTTCCTAATTCCTATACCATTTTATTCTACAACTTCCATGATCTCATGGATGTCAAAGTGTCTGCCAACTTTGATGATCTTTGTCTCTTCAGGGAATAAGTCTAACAAAACTGAACTGTTGTTCCTCTCAACAGGATTTCAGCAACTTGAAGATCATGAACTTGAGCCACTCCCACAACCTGACCAAAACTCCAGATTTCACTGCCATGCAAAAGCTGGAGAGGCTGATCTTAGAGGACTGCACCAGCCTGAGTGAGATCCATCCATCGATAGGAACTCTTCAAAAGCTCATCCACCTGAATCTCAGTGGCTGCAACAAGATCACCAAGCTCCCAATTGGGATAATGGAATCTCTACAAGAACTTCTGCTAGATGGAACAAACATTCAACAACTCCCTGAATCCATATGCTCCTTCGGCAAACTATCGACGCTGAGCCTCAAAGATTGCAAGAGCCTCCACGGTGTCCCGAAGAACATTGCCAATTTATCAAACCACTTGAAGATTCTTGATATCAGTGGATGCCCCCAGCTTGACAAGGAGCAGATAGAAAACACTTTAAACTGCTTGAAGATTCTTCATTAAAGTCATGCTTGATAAAATTTGGATGGCGTAGTGATCTGTTTGTCGCTTTTTAGTGCAGATCCATCATATTTTAACTGTAAACGTCATTGATGTCATGCTTTATATCTCATGATATTGATCTAGACGTAAAATATGGTATAGCATGTACAATATATTCGCGTATATTTCGTGTACGTGCCTATAATAGGTCGCTTATTTCATAATAAAAGGAAGTACGTGCGTACCAGAAGAACATATGAATTCAAACTTTTCATTAAAATGCATGTATTTCCATTAATATGGTTGTTTTTAATGGGTTGTAGTATATAGCTTGTTTGTTTAATTTGCAGTACATGAGGAATTATTATGGTTTATAATATATCACAATTATTGGCATGTAAGTATTGACATGGAAGGAAAATGCATACTATGCGTGAGTTGAACCTACAAAACAAGGGCACAAACACTTGGCCTACATAAAGTCTCAAAAGAAAACTGGGTGGGATCAAGTCCTTGGGCCTTATGTTTAAAAACATGCATTCTGTAAGTCCACCACAATAATAATTAGGTTAATCTAATAGGTTGGATTAGAAAGCCAAAAAAGGGTAATTAAGGAATAATGGATATTTAAAGATAATAAAATACATGGAATAAAAAGGTAACTCTGTTTGATGGTTTGGAGGGCTCAAGATAGGGTGCATAATGGTTATGCACCCATCAATAACTAAATCTGGACCCTTTATTTAGAAAATTCAGACCTAAGTAAGGAGAATTAAAGATCATTTTTATTTTTTCTAGCTTTCTTAATTGACTCATATCTTTTTCGTTTTAACTCCGATTTTAATTTTTTTTGCACAGATGGAACGAGTTCATCGTGCTCTACAAAATGAGATCAATTTTCAATATTTTTTGAGGAAAAAAAAAATTCTGGCCTCTCGGTACCAACTGCATACCATATGGTATCTTCTTCGTTTTTTATTCGTTTTTAAAAAGTTTGCACAGAAGGGACGAGTTCATCATGATCTATTGGATCTACAAATTTCTGGGTGAACAAATTACAGGACCAAAAAATACCACACAATATCATACAATACCACCCTGGTACGGGGTGATATTGTATGGTATCTTCTTCGTTTTTAATTTGTTTTTGAAAACGTTTGCACAGAAGGGACGAGTTCATCATGATCTATTGGATCTACAAATTTCTGGGTGAACAAATTACAGGTCCAAAAAATACCACACAATACCATACAATACCACCCTGGTACGGGGTGGTATTGTGTGGTATACAATGTTAAAAGTCGTAAATGACAATTAATATACTTATACTATCATGTATTCAACCATCCTACAGTCTTGGTTTGTTCATACCACCATGGTACGTTTTTCAAACCATAGGTATGCTTTTATTTCAATACTAGTCAATACCATATGGTATAAACTGGTAAAAAATGGCTCAATTTTTTTTGTTCGAAAAATATATTAAAGTGGATATCATTTTGAAGAGCACAATTAATCTGATCTAACTGTGCAAAAAAAAATTAAATTTCGACTTAAAATGAGTGAAAAATCGTCCGTCAAAGATTAAAGAGAGGAAAATTAAAGGCTTTCCAGGAGAGAGAGGATGCTGATGTCATGCTGATGTGGACTGGTTACTCATGGTTACTCACCATAAGATTACTGACCTGATCCATTCCCGGTTTGGAGGATACACTAAAAAAACTGACTTTTAGTCACGCGATTTTACAACAATTATTCTCATACTTAGGAATATATGATATATCAAAAGGTACATTAAAAAATTCTCGTAACTAATTGTATCACTCTAATCATGGAAATATATGAATATGTATTTTAGTGGCATTTTCCGTGGTTAACTGATTATCACTGTAAAATTTTGGAGAATAATGATTGAAACAAAAATTTGTCAATATTTTGTTTGAAGTAGTTACCACTCTCGTTTTTATCAATGAATTTTGTACTGAATTATTCCCAACACTTTTTCATTTTAGAGGGAAACTTCCATTTTTTTATTCGGATCAATATAATTTATTAGCTAAATTTTTTACTTTAAATAAAATAATAATCAAACCTTTTAGAAAACAAGTTATTAGCCAATCATCAACCAACCCAAACATGACCCGACCAGTTGTTGAGACTGGTTCTATTATGAATCTTATCTCATTTACTAACACGTTCACTCAAATGAAAGACACCAGATATGAGTTTGAAGTTTGCACAAATCCCAATACCATGTGCTTATATTTGAATCCAATAAATAAAATCAACATTTAACTTTCAAATTCATTAAATAAATCACTAACCTTTATTAATTAAATTAACGGAAAAAGACCATACCAATGATAATCCAGTCGATTTCATTATCGACACTAGTATAGCAGGTTCAACCCTCCGGCGTTCCACCAACGTGACAAGACACACTGAAATTATTTTAGGGAAAAAAGAAGAAAATACAGAAATTTCAATTTTTAAGCTACAACAACAACAAAAATTTGGGGTCGTTTGGATGAGGAATTCTAATGGACAGATTGATCCGTTTGACAGCAAAAAATTTGGATGAAGCAATTTGGCTGGAGAATTCTGAATTGACTTATTTTGAGTCAATTACAATTATCTGGGATGGGGCAAGTAATCTGAATTGACTCATTTCAAATGATTTGTTTGTAAAATGAATCAATTGACCAAATTATTTACAATTCATATCCAAACGAACCCTTTAAAAAAAAAAATTTGATGGTTAACCCTTTAATTATTTAACAGAACAAAGTCGAGAAAATAATCCAATACGCCAACATAGCCAGAGAGAGACGGCAGCATTACTGCAGAGAAAAGTCGCCGCCACCGCCGCCGCATCTCCCCCGGCAACTCCAAATCCTTCAATACCCGCCGCCTGCTCCCGGCCGAACCAAGGCATCCCATACATACATTCTCACCGCTGTCCCCAATCCCGTCCATCCTTCTTCTTCTTGTTCTTCCGATTCTCCCTCCGTAAGCCGTCACTCTATTCCCGCGCAGCAACTTCTTTTCGTCCTTTACTTTCCGTCGTCTAGTTGCTGGAGCGGAGAACAAGAATCCCTCTCCTGCCAGCGAGTTGGATTTAGCATTCAGTTTCGCCGAGATTTACCTTAAACTCTATCTCAGCTTTGCACCCCGTTTTGGCTTTGTATTGGCTTCCTCCACACTACTAGATCTGCTGTCTGCAGCAGAGCAATTCTATATTTTCAGTTGTCTTTTCCAGGGCATTTCCTTGTTCTTCTAAGATTTTGGATTTGGGTTTTGTGAAAGGCGGGGGATTTTTTGAGTTGGGATCTTAGAGAATGGTGTTTTGGGAAGGTTATGTGAGTGATGAAACAATGGGGACATTTGCCCCAATAGTGGTGTACTGGTTGTATGCTGGGTTCTATCAAATTTTGCCGCCGTTGGACCAGTATCGATTGCACACGAGGAAAGAAGAGGAGAAGAAGAATCTGGTGTCGTTGGCTAGTGTGGTGAAGGGGGTTGTGATTCAGCAGCTGGTGCAGATAGTTGCAGCTCATTTGCTCTTCTTGGTAAGTCATGCTCCACCAAAGCCTTCACCTTTACTTTACTGAATTAAGTCCTGCTGCTTCTGTTATGAACGTTCTTGTGGAATCTAATGCAATGCGATTGGTGGAAATGAGAGTTGTAGGTGTTTGGTTAGGCATAATTCTTGATAAGGCACGAGCATATCAGCTATTAGGATGGCATTCTGAAATTCATTTGAGCTTGGAGAACCCGTTGAACTTTCTTCTTGTGTTACTGACTTGGTGGTTCTTCCACTGTAGATTTGTGTCAATCACGTTGATGCAAACCACTCTAGGAGTTTGATTTGCGTGCTGTGTCTTGGGAGAATTATCTGCATCTTTGGCCTTCTAAGACACTTTTATGGATTTTTTTTTATGGAATGGAAAGATTTTAACTTGTTCATTTTACTTTTCCCTAAATGGCATCTCCTAAAGGATGGATTGTCCTGACTTATGGTTAGCCTTCCTCAATTGCAAGAAGGGAAAGAACCTGATTGCTCAGTAGCAAGTGCGTGTAAAAGATGTGGAATGGTTGAACCACAAAAGAAATTTCATACGAAAGAGGAACACATCTCTGTTGCTGGAATGGAATCAGCTCATAGACGGGAGTGTTTTATATAGTAGGGTGTCATAAAGTAAATTCTGAATTCTCAAATTGCAACTTCTGTGGAGATGGGTTCTGATTTATGCTCCTAGGCAAGCAGAGGAAGCAAGTTATTGAAGAGACAGAAGTATGTGTCCTGTGACTGAGTTGCTTCTGTTGTTTGTCACTAGGCAATTTGGCAAATTCTCTCACCTTTTACTCAAGATTTGGAATGTGAATTGCAAGCTTGATTAAGATATCTATATCAGATAGTTTAAACTAGAAGATAAGCTAGAAGCTCGTCTCAAACTGGGTTACTTCTTGTAATTACTAATGACTAACTACTGAACCGTTAACTATTACTTGCAGTTGACATCAACTACAGCTGCATCCGAGGTTGTCATTCAACCCTCAGTTCCTCTCCAGATCGTCCAGATCATTCTAGCAATGTTTGTAATGGACACATGGCAGTACTTCGTTCATCGCTACATGCATCAGAACAAATTCCTATACCGCCATGTACATTCTCAACACCATCGTTTGGTCGTCCCCCAGGCCATTGGAGCCCTTTACAATCACCCACTGGAGGGTCTATTGCTGGACACAGTTGGAGGTGCAATCTCCTTCCTCGCCTCTGGGATGACCGCAAGAACGGGGGTAATTTTCTTCTGCTTTGCCACGGCAAAAACAGTCGACGATCACTGTGGCCTTTGGTTGCCTGGCAATATCTTCCATCTGTTCTTCGCCAACAACTCTGCCTACCACGACATCCATCACCAACTCCCAGGTACAAAGTATAATTACTCCCAGCCGTTCTTCCCCTTATGGGACAAGCTCTTGGGGACTCATATGCCCTACGTTCTTGTGAAGCGAGCCGAGGGAGGCTATGAAGCTAAGCTGATGAAATACTAGTTGCAACTTGTGAAAGTTTGTGGTCATTAACTTATCTCTCACAGCAAGTGAATTGGGTTTCTTGCCAGAATTCATAGGGAATAGAAGTGTTTGTTTAAGTCTGTCTGGCCATTTATGACATATAGGGGCGAGTTGGGTAATGGTAAATTTGTTGTGGAAGATATTGGCTGATGTCCTGTCATTGTGCCATCATGTTGTATATTAGTGATTGCAGCTTTCTGGTGTCCTTTTGGACTCTGTAAAATATGACGAGTTTCTGGAGAGCTTGAACCATGAGATGTGGAGTTGCTTTCCTGTGGCATTTCAATACACTATTTGAACTCACATGCTCTCTTCTAAACAATAACAATTGTTCATGTTAAGACAACCAACAAAATTCACTGTCTCGTCACTTCTACTCTTTTCTTCACCATCTTTGCTTCATAGCCTCCTCCAGGGCGCTCCAAGACAACATATGGCATGTGAGTCCCCATGAGCCTGTCCCAGAAGGAAAAGAAGGGTTGCGAAAAGTTGTACTTTCCGCCACGAGATTGATGATGAACGTCGTGATAGGCAGAACGGTTGGCAAATACCAAATGGAAAACACTGTGCGGAGGGAACCAAACTCCACAATGATCATCCACACCTTTTATCGAAGCAAGGCAGAGGAAAATCGCCTCTGTTCTCGGAGTCATTCCAGAGACTAACAGAGAGGCAACACCTCCTCCCATGTCGAGCAGGAGAGCCTCGAGCGGGTGATTGTACATGGCTCCGACAGCCTGAGGCACAACTAGCCTGTGGTGGTGGGAATGTACGTGGCGGTATAAGAACTTGTTGTGGTGCATGTATCGATGGCCGAAGTACTGCCATGTGTCCATCACGAACATTGCTACGACGATTTGCAGGATCTGAATCGGAATGGAATGTTGGATGGTCTTTGGTGATGTGAAGTCAGTTGACGTTATCTGTAAGGGAAAATATATGAACCCCACGAATTTGAACCCCTTAAAGTCTATGAACCCTACAAATTTTACCCTCCTAACACCGCAAACATGATCAAACATGATACTAACTAAGTACTAACCGAGAAGTAGAAATGGGCGGTTGCTATCTGCAAAGACTGAAGAATCAGAACTCTCTTGATCACAGTTGACAATGGCACCAAGTTCTTCCTCTCTTCTTCTTCCCTTGTATGCAGTCGATATTTGCTCAGAAGCTTTGAAGGCAACATTATCTGGTAGAGGCCAGCGTAGAGCCAGTAAACCACAATGGGAGCAAAGGTCGCCATTGTCTCGTCACTCACATAACCTTCCCAAAACACCATTGTGCTAAGCTCCTAATGTGTATGAAAGAATCAGAAAATATATATATATATGCAAATGCCACCCTACCTAAACATGTGGAGTTAGCGGCCAATAAATGGTTGATAATTAATTCTTAACCAAACATAATTAGCCGAAAATACAGTTGGCTGGTTATTTTTTACCCACTATTAGGGGGTGGGCAGTCCGGTCCGGACTGGACCAAGCTCAGGAGAAGCGGTCCAATAGTGCAAGATATTTTAGGAACAAGGACCGGATCAATAGTGCATTCTGTCCGCTGTGGACCGGTCCAAATATAAATTCGGTCCATTTTTCTTCGGTATTTTAAAAATTAATAGGACCAAGGACCGAACCATATTACATCCGATTCGGTGTGGTCCGGTACAAACATCGATTTAGTCCGATATGGACCAACCCATTGCCCACCCCTACCCACCATAT
Organism: Linum trigynum; assembly: GCA_964030455.1. Classification (NCBI taxonomy): domain Eukaryota; kingdom Viridiplantae; phylum Streptophyta; class Magnoliopsida; order Malpighiales; family Linaceae; genus Linum; species Linum trigynum. The sequence goes on along the minus strand of OZ034814.1, from coordinate 34,213,368 downwards.
ATCAAGAACCATTTACGATTTAGGGATGGAGATGCTCTAAGTACATGGTTAATTAGTTAATATACTTCAAATTTAAATAGTAGTCAAGTACTTAGTAATTAATATACTTCAAATTCAAGGGCCACCCTCTCCAATTCCTTATTTTGGGATGACAGTGGCAGGCATGCAGTTGTTAAATTGTCTCAATTTATTGGGTAGAGAAATGTGGGCTCATATGATTCGCTATCATTCGTTGGCACCAGCGCACCAACTAATTTCGGCTTAGGGTAAGAGAATTTAGAGCAGCAGCATCTGCAAGCCGAATTAACAGCTGACAATGTGTACCAAAATCAGTTTTCTCTCCACTAAAATGTCAGAGGCTCAAGTGTCCAAGTTTTGATTTTTTCCGGAACCGATTTATTCTAATAACTCGAGTTGTTGGGAGGAGTTCAATTGTGGATTATATATAATTTACTAGCACATCCTCTCAAATGAAAGTCACCACATACAGGTTTGAAATTTTGCACAGACCCGGACACGATATGCTTAACAGAACATATGGAGTCATCGGGATTCGAATAAGAAACCTTTCGGCCACAAAAGCCTATAATACCATGTCATGATCCGATTGATCATTTGTCGATTAAGTGCGAGAGAGCTAATTGAAACTTCACCTCCCTTTGTCGTCCGACTCATTCAATTACACATATTTTTTTTCAAATTAGGTTCTAATTGAACATCTTAATGTGAACAAGATAATCAACTTGATTTACAATTCATAGTAATTACGAACCCATAACAATATTATTATGTATACAAAAGAGACAACACACATATACGCGATCTTACACTTATTAGTGAGATTATCGAGGTCGTGACTTTTTATTCGTTAAGAAAAAACAAGATCGTTGGCGGAATGTTTAAGAATATTGGATCCAAATGAAAGAAATCTCAGAGATTCAAATCCACCATATCCACCAAAGCCTACCCTAAACACAACAATGTCACCCATCTTTCATCATCATCATCCTTGCTTCGTACCCTCCTCCGAAACGCTTCAGAACAACAAACGGCATGTGAGTTCCCAGAAGTTTATCCCAAACGGGGAAAAACGGTTGCGAAAAGTTGTACTTTCCGCCACCAGGTTGATGGTGGACATCGTGGTAGGCAGAATTGTTTGCAAACAACAAGTGGAAGACATTAGCCCTAGGAAACCAAACTCCACAGTGATCATCCACAGCTTTCACAGTAACGAAGCAGAAGAAGACTGCTCCGGTTCTTGGTGTCATGCCAGAGACCATGAAAGCAAGAACTCCTCCACCCGTGTCGAGTAACAGAGCTTGGACCCAGTGATGGTAGAGAGCTCCGATGGCGTAAGGCACGACGAGCTTGTGGTGCAGGGAATGTACGTGGCGGTAGAAGAACTTGTTTTCGTGCATGTAACGATGACCGAAGTACTGCCACGTGTCGATTACGAACATTGCCACGACGATCTGGAGGATCTGGATTGGAATCGATGGCTGGATTGTTGCAGTCTCTGATGCAACTCCTGGTCTTGTCGATGTGAGCTGTAAGCTTGAATGTTATTATAGAGTAACACAAAAAATTTGAAGAAAACGAAAACAAGACAATAGATTGTTACTTGGTATCGTCATTTTAAATGAACAAAACTAATCCACAGTCGAGATCAGAAAAGCTCCATGACTGATAATTTATTTTTCTTGATATATAGACTAACCCCTCTCCAAGTTGCATAGGGTTAGAAAAACCAAGGAAATATATAGTTAAAAGAAAAGAAAAAAATCCAAAGAAGGAAACTGGGTTGGAGGGAAGTCATGGTCGTGATTTTGGACGTTAGCTCTCGCTACACATTTTACAGTCGGAATCTTGAGAGTCGCGACCGTGACTTTAAACCGGACTATGACTCCATGAGAAGCATTTTCACGGTTGTGCCCATGGGAAGTCACGATCTGTGAACCCAAACCGTAAAAACGTAACATAAAGAGTACAAATCAAACACGCTCTATATCTACGTCCGCACTACGGTTCATATATTAGACGAATCTATATACTCACCGAAAACCACAAATGGGCAGCCGTTATTTGCAAGAACTGATGAAACAGGACACCCTTGGCCACAGTCGACATCGGCACCACATTCTTCGTCTCTTCTTCTTCCCTCGTGTGCAATCGGTACTTGCTCACGAAGTTGGAAGGCAGCACGATCTGGTAAAACCCAGCATAGAGCCAGTAGACTACAATGGGAGCAAAGGTCACCATTGTCTCGTCACTCACATAACCTTCCCAAAACGCCATTGTTCTTGTATTACATTGATGGATATGGACTAGTATAGCTAGAACCAGCTCCTCTATGTATATATGCATAAAGCTCGAACACAACGCTGAAAGAAACATAGAAAAATATACCTGCCGTTCAAATCTAACTTATTATCAATTTAATACCATAGCAAAATTCAAATTTTGACGAATGCGATTTGAAAGGCAATATTCTCGTACGTACCAAAGTATTCGAGTAAAAAAAAAAAAAAAACCCTATCCAGCAAAAATAATTGGTGGAATACATTGGAAATAGCAAATTAATTGTATTGGAATGGAATACAGGCAATGAAACAATCGCATACTTGCCTATCTAGTATCCAACCCATCATTTTTCTTCAAAAGGGAAGGAAACAAACCCACTATTCAAAACCGAAAGCGAAAACTTTAACACATTCTCAAAGAGGATTATTTAATATTTATGGTGAAATGTTCGATATTACGTTAATTCGTTTAATATATTTATCTTGCTGACGATTGGAAGCCACGAGGGTTTCGATGAAACTAGATTCAACAGTATATGAGCTTTTATACTTTCATTTCTTCGTGTGGACATGTTTTTTTGGTCTTGTTTCCGTTCACAGTTTGAAGACGGTTGCTATATAAACTTTTGATTTTAAGTTTTAACTCCTCTTCGATTTGTACTCTCATCAGAACACTGAATGTGGCCATGTGGGTTCCTTAATGATTTTTAGTAATTGTATTTGAGTAATTGTATTTGTGAGGTGGAAAATTAAAGATAATTATTTAATATTATTTTAATTGACAAGTCGGTAATTTAACGGTCAAACATGAAATGTGACCGTCACATAAAATAAAAATAACACAATCGAACAGATAGCTACTGAAAAGAAAATGTGAAATTAATGATCATACATTGATTTAGTTTAACTTTATAGAGACAAACCTGGAAAAAATGGTAAATCAATTTTATCAGAAAAAAGAAGAAGGTAAATCAATGATAAACATCACATTTTATTTTTTATTTTTCATCAATCGGCACAAGTGAGCTCAAATGCTTTTCGAAAGTCAACATAACCCAAATGGTGGGTTGGGCTGATGGATGGCCTGAGCCCACTCTCTGGCCAGTTAAACTTGGGCCAATACTCAGCAGCCAAGCCTTAGAGCTTTGAAGCCTTACTTCAGAACCGCCATCAACGCATCAATCTCAAGTTGCCAAAAATAACTTTTAAAGTGTACCCGGGATGACAAAAATATCCGTAATAGTGAATATCCGTTCGTATCTAGTCTAATTAGTTAGGGTAAAATTCAAACTCGAAGGACTTTTAATGGGTACGGGTAAAACTCGGACCCGGATATTGCGGGTAATGGGCGGGCATGGGTTTCTCACTATCTAACTCGAACCCCGCTAGATTATACACATGCATATATATTTTGTCTATAAATAATCATTCTTTTTCTCTAACATATCTTATATTTAGCATATAAATATAAAATTTTCATGAAATTGTGTTGTTTTAATTAATTTTCTTAATTCTAGTGAATTATTGTCGTACTTTTCCTCTTACGTAACGTGAGATCACATGTGAATGTTAACATATTGGTTGAAGTTATGAAGAGAAATTATTACTCATGGATAACCGTGGATACCGGAAACCCGAACGGGTATGGGCATGGTTTTTATTTTCTACCCGTTTCACATGTGTGTATGAGTATGCGTAAAACCCGAACTACTTTGGGAGTTTGGGTAGAGTAACGGATATGCACTATCCACCCACAACCCGACCCGACCCAATGCCATCCCTACCCAAGTAAGGATAAGGTAAAGCTATCATGGTTTAAGAGGTTTTTTAAGTGACAATCGATTCAATGCAAGAGTACATCGAATCAATGATGTGAGTGCACGATTGGTCGTTCTGAATGGACAAAATTTGGGTACTACGATAACACAATATTAAGAAACAATTTGGGCGTTTTCTACACGGCTAAATTTTTTTTTTAAGAATTTTTCTCTAAGTCATTTTTATCTAAAACAGTAAGATATAGAGACGGTGGAATTTTCTTTTTGAATGGATTTTTTTTAATTGTAGAACTAGATGAATAAGTTGCCTTAATGTGTAAGAAAGAACTAGAGATCCTTGGTCCCATAGACCTCATCTATATATATATATATATTGAACAAAATATTTAAATTGTTTAAAGAGAAACAAACATTAGAGATAACTGCTCTGCACCAATTTGCCAATAGCAAAAACCAGAAGAAAATAAAAATTATATATATAATAACAAAATTAAAAGACAAAAAAGATGAGCTTATGAATAAAATCACCTTTGCCTAACTGCTACTACGCGGCTTCTTTTTTCCGATCGACCACAGCGCCCCGCAGATATATTCTCATTCCCCCGTCCGTCTCTTTTCCTAAATCCCTCTTTCAGTTTCCTTCTCGTCGAAGAATCCAAACCCACTTTCCGCAGCCCCCTCGATTTCCGATCACGATCGCCGGACGGACCATGTCGATGCTCGACGCCTTCTTCAGCAACAAGGGATTCAAAGCAGCCAAATGGTGAGCAGAACATTCCGTTAGATTGCGCTTAAAATTTTCGATTTTGAATCTTGTGGTGAACGGGTTTTAATTTCGTCGACGTAAGCCGTGTTTGTTTCCCGGGGAAAAATAAGCGAGATGGCGGGAGTTGGATCCCAATCTCTTGTAGAGTTCATAACTTTTTTTTCTCTGCAGACTGCGTGTAGTGAGTGACAATTGGGATTTGAGGGTTTTGGAGTTGGATTGCCATTATTAGGGTTTTGGGTTCAATGTGTTTTTCTTTTTATTGATTTTGTTTCTCTTTATATTTGGGCGATCAGTAAAACTCTGCTGAAGCTGACGATACCACGGATTAAGCTGCTGAGGAATAGAAGAGAGATTCAGATTAGGCAAATGCGTCGTGATATTGCTAAGCTTCTCGAGAATGGCCAGGAAGCTACTGCTCGTATTCGGGTATGTTGATATTTTTCACTCTCGGCTTTCAATGATTTTTTCAGTTGTATAAGGTCCAGTTGGGTGGCTTCCATTGCTTACTGTTGTGTGGATTTCAGGTTGAGCATATAATCAGAGAAGAGAACATGATGGCGGCTCAAGAGGTCTTGGAGCTCTTCTGCGAACTGATTGCTGTTCGTCTACCCATCATTGAAGCACAAAGGTAATTTCTTTGACTTATCCCTGAAAACTGGTTGCTCCCTACTTGTGATTGCGTTGTGTAAAAGAATTAGACTGTGTGAGCTGCTAGGTTGTGGCATACAGAATTTTAGAAATTGTGCTTTGGCTTCTCAGTAGATTAAAGCTATCCTGAGGTTGCTTCTTTTGAATATGCTCATCAGTACAGATCTGCCCAAATAGATTTAATGGTGCAGTATTGAATTTTAGGATAGATTGTCAAATGTGCTATAGCTAGTTCCTGTACTTGGAGGCTGAAAAGGTTGAATCATGTCCAGGGAATGTCCTCTAGATTTGAAAGAAGCAATCTCCACTGTCTGCTTTGCTGCACCCAGATGTGCCGACCTGCCAGAATTGCTGCAGGCTCAAATGCTGTTTTCGTCCAAGTATGGAAAAGATTTTGTAACTGCTGCAACTGAACTCATGCCAGATTGTGGGGTTAATCGCCAGGTTTGATAAACTGCACTACTCACTGTTTAGTGGCAAGATCTCAAACATCTCTCTATGTTTCTTTGTTAATATGATATGATTTGAGTTTCCCATCCTCTCCAGATAGTAGAGCTCCTATCTGTTCGTGCACCTTCAGTGGACAAAAAACTGAAGCTTCTTAAGGAAATTGCTGAAGAACACGAGCTAGACTGGGACCCAGCTGGGTCGGAAGCTGAACTATCAAAACCGCACGAAGATTTGCTGGTGAGTATAGTTGCTCCTTATGATAGGTTCATGTTAGCTCTTGTGATCTTACATTTGATCCCTCATTTTCAGAATGGCCCTGCACAGTTTGTTAGCGAGTCTAAGCTGCCTCCTCCGGACGAGAAGCATGACGAAGCATTGAGTTCTAATTCCGTGGGTGCTACATATGAACAACCTGACACTGACTCCAGTGCTGATGAGCTAGATTTCCCTGAAGTCCCCAAGGTCGTATTGAGGCCTAATGCAGCTCCTGCTGCCTCTGCACCAGATATGACCCTACCTACAGAACCCACTCTACACACAGAATCCATGGATCTAGATATGTCTTCAGACAGTCCGCTACATGGCTCTCATTCCAAACATGAAGTCATATTCGAAGAACTGCCAAAGGAGTCCAAGAATCAATTTCTCGATTACTCAGAGGATGCTTCCCAGGAGAAACAGTTTTTGCCTTTCATCACACCTCCACAGACATCATATGCAAGTGCACCTGCAAGACAGTATAGTTCAACACCGTCCACCTCAAACCCCAAGAATATGTCCGACATAGATCTGCACGATATCTTAGTTTCAGCGCAGGCAGCTGCAGATTCCGCTGAGCGAGCAGCAGCAGCAGCCCGCTCAGCTGCAACGATTGCACATGCAAAGATCAAGGAGCTAGCCAAGGTCAACAGCGACAAGTCACTTGATCTTGAATCCGATAATCCGTTCAACACTGAGCTTCATGATCAGTCCGCTGCTTTGGGAAACCTAAACCTCGATCATCAACGCTCTTCTGGCGATCTCAACTGTGCGGTGTTTGATTCTCCAAGGGATCACAGAGATTCGTCTGGTCCTCAGCTGCAGCGAATCACGTCTATCGACGAAGACCCTTACTTCTCTTACCCTAACTTGTTTGGGAACCACAGCTCGAATCATGGATCACCATCTGCCCAATTTGTTTCAGACAGCTCGAGATCGCCACATTGACTCGTTCTGAGCTTTCCGAGGTATTTGAGGATACAGTTGTGTCTTGCTGGTTTAGCTATTTCACATGCAGTAGTACATCTGTGATTATGCGGCTGTAGTTCTCTCTTCCCCTTTTCGCCTGTAAAGTAGTCCCACAGCACAAAGAATCTCGTATCATCAATGGCTGCTTTTATGATGAGTATAGCTTTTGTTGAACTCCAGAACTCAGTTGTTGACACAACTATCATGGCGTTTTTTTTATTTGTTTGAGCGGGATTTGGGATGGTTAGGGTAAGGTTATATAGGGATTTGTACAGAAGTTGGTTACTTGTGTCAGCTTGTTGCCTCCTGTTAAAAACTTGTCCAATAAACCTCATCTCGAAGCCGTTTGCTATGTAAATTCGCTTCAGTTTGGCATATTCATTCATCTGTCAACAGTCAGCCACTCCCTGATTGGTGAATATCTTATCCATTTTTCCAGCTATTTGATAGCGGAAGCTGGCAGTTTGGGTCAGGTTCGGTTACCCGAATCAAAACCCAAAAAAACTCGAAAATCCGAAACCGAAAACCACTAAAACCGAACCCGAATCCGATAAGGACTTGCGGGTTCCGGTTACCCGAAACCCAAAAATTCCTTATCGGGTTTAGGTTTGGTTAAAGCAAAACCAAAACCCGAAAAACCGAACGTCTAAGAATACGGGTTGAGTTTTATTCATTGGAGGTTTTTAGCCGGAACCCGGAAAACCGATAAGCAAAATCGAACTCAAAACCGAAAAACCCGAAACCCGAAACAAATCCGAACCCGAATGGACACCCCTAGCTGGCATGTTCTGGTTTGATACAAAATCGAGTATTATGATAATTACCGAATTAGAAATATATGGAAAATGAGGATTAAAATCGGATTTAAAATGCGTCTGATTTTGTTTAGTTTAATTTCAATTTGGTGAGAATATTCCTTTATTTTTAAGAAGTTACATTATCGAAACAAAATCTGAGTAAATTCTAGTTTGATGTGATGATTGGATAAGCATGATCTTATAATATGATCCAAAATTCATGCATTTCCCGTCAATATTACACATGGTATAGTATGAGTCCAAATTCATAGTCTGAGGCCCAAAGTCAGCGAGAGGCCCAAAATGCGACCCGAAATTTGACGTTTATCCATTTCTCCCGAGAAGTAAAGGCGGGAAAAGCAGCAAAAAAGTCGTGTTGATTTTTCAACCTGATCCATTTCCCAGCAGTTTCCCATCTGCTTGACTTGACTTCCCCGCAGAAACTCTGCTCTCCTCTTCTTCTTCCGTAATGCTTTCCCCAATCTCTCTCAAACCTGATCCCTAACTCCGTTTCCTCTCTTTCTCCACACAATTCGTTCCCTTTGCTTCCATGGATGCCGAATCTCCTCTTCCATCACTTCCTTCCAATCCTCACCGATCAGCGACTGTTCTCCGGGCAGTCTCTCGCTGGGAACATCGCTCGGAGCAAGAACTCCACGCCGTCCTCTCCTCTTCTCTGGCGGCGACGGAAGACGGCAAGAATAAGTACGAGGTGTTCGTGAGCTTCAACGGAGAAGACAATCGCAGGGGATTTACCACCCACCTCTGCCATTCTCTCTCTTCCAAATTAGGGATTTCGGTCTTCTACAAGGACGAAATCAGATTCGGGGCATCCGTCACCGCGCCGCCGGAGCTTCTGAGAGCGATCGACGGTTCCCGAATCGCGGTCGTCGTATTGTCGAGGAACTACGCCGATTCTCCCTGCTGTCTCAACGAGCTGCTTCACATCCTTCGTCACCGGAAATCTAGAGGCCTACCAGTCATTCCGGTTTCCTTCGACGTCGATCCATCTGATTTCAGGAAACCTTACGGCGGAAGAAGTCATAGCTCTGCGGGCGACGATAAGGTGCGGAGGAGATCGAGAGATGATGCTTTGGCGGAGCTCGCTGATCTCCCCGGATTCGCCACCGCTGACTATGGGTAATTCGCTGTTAATTTAATTACGCTCAATCACCTAATTCCCTATTATCCTGATTCTGAAGCTCGATTTACAAAATTGAGTTCCGGTACTGTTTTCGCCTGGTTGATTGCTTGCTAATTTGAGCTCTGTTTGTGAATTGATGACACTCCATAGAAACGACATGGATATGATTAGGGGAATTGTAGCGAAGATATGGAACGAATTGAACCCTAGTACTACAGTTCCAAGCATCATCAGCAGCATTAATCCTCTAGTTGGAATGGAGAAACGTGTAAATGCAGTGATCGGCTTGCTACATCTAGATGCCACTACACCGGATGGCAACGATGTTCGTATGATTGGAATCTGCGGCCCAGCAGGGAGCGGGAAAACCACGGTCGCCATGGCCGTTTTCGATGCAATTCGCTCCGGATTCGAGTCCAGCACTTACATCGCCAGCGTCGGGGAATCCTCCACAACACGCACAGGGCTGTTCCGATTGCAGAAGCAGCTGGCCGGCGAAATTGGTGGTGAAGGAGTCGAGATGGGGACGTGGCCTGCCGCGGAGGTGTTCGAGAGGCTGAAGAGGGCATACAGAGGGAAGAAGCTGCTGCTGATTCTGGACGGCATCACCCACGAAGTGCAGCTGTTTCGCCTGGGGGCGGATCGTTCCCTATTCGGGCCAGGGAGTCGGGTCATTATAACTTGCAGAGAGCAGTACCTGGTGAACAATGACTATCAGACCCGGGTGGATTCTTTGTACGAGACCCAATTGCTGGACAAGAATGAAGCTCGTGTTCTACTAAGCCTGGTAGCTTTCGGGCAGGAGGATTTCTTGGAAGATTACAGGGATGTGGGTGAGCAGATTCTGGATTGTGCTGGCGGGGTTGCCTTTGTGGTGGAAGTTTTGGGCCGTTCCCTTAGGGGGAGAAGCGTTTCTGAATGGGAATACACAATTGAGAAGCTGAAAAGAATTCCACCGCCAGAGAGATCGCATTTAGAGGTACCTTAAAGTTAAAAAAATGCGATTTCCGGCTGCATCATGGATTCTGCACTTTGTCTTCTCCACGTTTAGAAAGCTCATCCCCTCAACATGCAGCACCAGCTCTGGTTCTCTTTAGGGATGGCAACAAAACTCGAACCCATGGGTACCCACCCGACCCAACCCGGTCAACGCGGGTAAAACCCGTGTTGACGGGTTTTGGGTTGGGTTTGGGTTTAAATCTGCTACACTATTCATCGGGTTGGGTTTGGGTTTAGATAAACCCGACCCATGGGTACCCGCCCACACCCATATAATTAATTTTTCCGGGTTATTTGCAATATATCTTTCTTAAATAACTAATCTTCTTTATGTTTGTGGAGACATGTCTAATTTATTCTTTCTAATTGTGTACAATGAAGTTGATATTATGGAGTGGAGAGTGAAGAAGTTTAGTTGACAAGGAGGAAGGAGCTTTCAATTAATCATGTTGTTTATAGATGTTTATCTTTAATTTTGAACAATTTGTATTGATAATTTCGGGTTTGCTTGTATGCTCTAGATTAGTGTTTTTTGTAAGGATAATTTTTATGAGAAAATTGATGTTAGACTTTTATTTTGAAAGAAATTTGTTATTGTAAATTTTTTACCACAAAAATCCACGGGTGCCCATGAGCTCGCGGATATCCAGCGGGTTGGGTTGGGTTGGGTTTGAGTTTTTCAAACCCAGCGGGTTTTACCCCGGGTTTTTTTGACGGATAAACCCATAGATTTGGGTTCGGGTTTGGCAAAACCCGCCCCAACCCGACCCATTGCCATCCATAGTTCTCTTCCGGAACAACGCATAAATAACATAAGTTACGTCTTTTCTATTACGTACTTAATTAGTGATGTTTTGGAGAAAAATGGGACGGGGTTGGCCGAAATTAGGAGAGGATTAGAGGAAGTTTTTTTACGTTATGACTGTTGTACGTTGGTTAGGAAGATGATTAAGCAAGATTTCGGAATTCTCTTTACTTATATCTTTTGGATATTCTAATTTCTCCCAAAATCCCTCCGATTCCCTCTATTTACTTACATCTTATAAATGGCGATTTTTGTGATCACCGTCGATTGAAATCCCCAATTTGAATTCTCATCCAGTGGAGAAACCTTATTCCGGCGTTGGCGAATGTCAAAGTCTAGAAAGTAGAAACGAACTCCTAAATAGACTACCTCCTAAAATGACTAGTGGCAGTGGTTCACCAACCGCTTATCAGATTTAGGCAACGGTGACAGAATTTCGGCTACGGTGACAAACTCTAGTCGGTAACCGGATTCCGGCGATCGGTGATCGAGTTTCGATAGTGGGTGACTGATTCCGACAATCGGATATCGGATTCACACGATCAAAAAGTGGATAAAAAATATTTAATATATATTTATATTTTGTAAAAAAAATATGTCATAAATTTCTATTTTATTATAGGCAGTTTAAACATAATAATAAAAAATGACTACTATTAGTAATTAGATAACATAATGAAGGTTAGATAAAATGATTAAAGTTATAATATTTTTAAAATTGACAAAATGATGTAGGTTAGATAAAATGTTTAGTTGTATTGAAAATTTCAGTTGAGCACACCATACAAAATAAAAAATGAATTTAGAAGAAATTAAGCCAGCGTATAATGGAATTGTAAAAGTTGTTGATGTGACAATAACAGACTGTTTGGTACCAAATAAATCAAGAATTCATTTCATTGTAAAATGAATTAACGTGTAGAATTCATTGTCAAATGAAATCTTGTGTTTGGTACGTCATATTTAAATAAAATAAATTGTCATGTAGAATTCATTGTCAAATGAATTCCTGTATTTGGTATGTATATGTATAAGTGATTTAGTTAATAAAAGAGGATAATTATGTCATTTTATTATAATTAGTAAATACTTGTGGAATTCATTTGGAAATTCCATCTCAATTCCTCGCAATTGCTATAATCAGTTTCAATTCCATAAAATTTAAAATTTAGAATTAGAAATGAATTTTTTCAAATACCAAACACAAAAATGTTTCATTTCATAATGAATTTTTTAAAACATTTGGAATTCATTTATACCAAACGGTAGTTTCTACCGATATAAAGTAGAAATCATATTTTACATTATAAAAAAAAAGTAGAAACCATATTTATAGTCTTCACCTGGCGCTCACGTCTTATCTGAGAAAAAAGGCGGGAAAAGAAAAGGAGATACATGTGTAGATTTTTCAACGTGTTGGCTGGCCCATTGGCCTATTTGAGAGCAGCTCCCTGCAGCTTGATGTGACTTCCCTTCAGCGCTCTACTCTCCCCCTTCTCCTGTTCTATACTGTTTTCCCCCTTCTCTCAAACCTAAATCCTTACTTCGTATATCTATTTCTCTCCACAATTACTTTCTCCGCTTCCATGGATCGCGTTCGTCTGTTTTGGTTTTGGATCCGGAACTGGATGACCAATCTCCTCCTCCATTACTTCCCTCCAAGCCCTGACCGATCTCCGACCCTTTATCCGGACAATCCGACGGCGGCGGCGGCGGCCGCTGTCTCTCCCCGTGAACGCAGACCTCCTCCGATAATTTGCTCTCCATTTTCAGCACCGTCGGCATCTTCTTCCGCGGCGGCGGAATGCCGTAAGTACGAGGTGTTCGTGAGCTTCAGAGGGGAGGACACTCGCAGGGGATTCACCAGCCACCTCTGCGACGCTCTCTCTTCCAAGCTAGGGATTTCGCTCGTCTACAAGGACGAGCTATGCCTCGAGAAAGGCGCGTCCGTCGCGCCGGAGCTCCTGAAAGCAATTGAGGATTCCAGAATTGCGGTCGTTGTCTTGTCGAGGAACTACGCCGGTTCCAGCTGGTGTCTCGACGAGCTGGTTCACATACTCCGGTGCCGGAAACGGAGGGATCTAAGAGTCATTCCGATTTTCTACGAGGTGGATCCGTCGGATGTCCGGAAACAGAAGGGAGGGAGCAGCTTCGGTGCCGCTTTTGCTAAACTCGGCAGAGTTTCCGCTGGCGCCGGCAACAAGTTGCAGAACTGGAGAGGCGCTCTGACGGAAGTCGCTAATCTATCCGGATTCGCCACTGATCATTACAGGTTTGGAGTTCCCAATTTCTGCTATCCTGAATCCATCAATTGTTCGGTTGCGAAATGCTCTATACTGCCTGTCAATTGCTTGATCATTTGACCGAATTCGATTCGACTCCGTTTGTGAATGAAAATTCTAGAAACGACTCGGACATGATGAAGGAAATTGCGGGGAAGATATGGAAGGAATTGAGCCCAACATATCCAAGCATCAGCAAGCCTCTGTTTGGAATTGACAAGCGGGTGAAAGCTGTGATCAATCTACTAAGATTAGACTCGATAGCTGAAAGGAGAGATGTTCGTATTATTGGAATCAGCGGGATAGGAGGTAGTGGCAAAACCACTGTAGCCATGGCAGTCTACGACACAATTCGCTCTGGATTCGAGTTCAGCACCTATGTTGGCCGCATTGGAGAAGCCTGCAACGCCTATGGAGGGCTGCTTCAATTGCAGAAGCAACTGTTCAGCGAACTTGCTGGTAACGCCATGGTGGCAGGCTTAGAGGCATGGCCGGAGTATGGAGGAATCGAGAGGCTGAGAAGGATGTTTAAAGGGAAGAAGCTGCTTCTGATTGTTGACGACATCACCCACCAAAAGCAGCTGCAGTATTTGGCTGTGGAGCATTCTTTATTCGGGTTAGGAAGTCGGGTCATTATAACTTGCAGAGATAAACATTTGCTAAATGCTCATAGGGTGGATTGTATTTACGAGACCCAGTTGATGGACGACAATGAAGCTCGTATGCTGCTTAGTCAGAAGGCTTTCGAGCAACAGGAACCCTTGGAAGATTACAGATATGTGTGTGATCAAATTTTGTCTTATGCTCAAGGGCTTCCCTTGGCACTGGAAGTGTTGGGTTCTTCACTTCGTGGGAGAAGTGTTTCTGAATGCAGAAGCATAATTAAGAAGCTGAAAAGAATTCCACCGGGGGAAATTCTAGAGGTTCTGAAAATCAGTTATGATGTACTGGATGAGGAAGAGAAGGATATGTTCCTAGATTTCGTGTTTTTCTTCAATGGTTTCAATCCAAAGCCTTGTATCGTAAGTCTACCCTGGATGGTGGTTGAGTACCTCTATCCTGATGCGAGGGTTGGGATAAGGAATCTTATGGATAAAGCGCTGTTACAAGTTAAGGGAAGGTACCGTGGAGGTAATTTCTATATGCACCCTTTGTTGGACGAGATGGGGAGGGAAATTGTTCGCTTGGAATGTCCAAATGAGCCTGGACAACGCAGTAGGTTGACTGGATATCGAGATGTCTGCCATGTGCTCACAAAGCAAACGGTAAGAGTTCGAAGAATGGCAACTTGTTCTTGCTTTCGTTTACTGGGTCAAATGTGGCTTGGATCGGATAAATGTTTTCATCCCATTCCCAAGTTTTGATTCAATTTATCAGCAGCTGTTGTTCATCAATTTTGCAGGGAAGTGAGAAAGTCAAGATTATATCGTTAAAGGGAAATTTTCAATGCTTACACAAAATAACGAGTTCTCCTGAAGCCTTTTCGAGAATGGTCAATCTAAAACTGCTGGAATTGAGAAATGTGAAGATGAAAGAAGGACCAAATGAGCTCCCTGATGAGCTCCGATATCTGTCATGGAGTCATTACCCTTCTGAATCTCTGCCATTCACTTTCAACCCTCACCGATTGTTTCTACTACAGTTGGATTACAGCGACAATCTTAAGCAACTCTGGCATGGGAATAAGGTGAGCAACACTCTCAGTCATATGTTATTGGTAGCATATGACCATACATGTTCCTAACACTGTTGGTTCTGTTCATCTTTTCTGATTGTCGATACTCGACAGACAATGAAGTATCTTACTCGCATGGACCTTCGCTTCTGCAACAGTTTGATTGTTAGCCCAGATTTTACCGGAACACCTAATCTCGAGTATTTGTCACTTGAGGGTTGTGGTTCTTTGCTTGAGGTTCACTCATCATTTGGGAATCTCAAAAGAATTGTTTCTGCTGCTTTCAATGGGTGCAAGAGTTTGGAGGTATTTCCTACGAGTCTTGAAGCAGAATCTTTGGAGTTCCTTTCTCTGCAAGGTTGCTCGAAGTTGAAGAGGTTCCCTACTATTGATGGAAACATGGACTGCTTGGCTGAACTCGATCTACAAGGGGTTGGAATCCAACAACTGGATGCAACAATTGGACGATTGGTTGGCTTGACAAGATTAAACCTTCAGAACTGTGAATGCCTCACAAGTCTCCCAGACAGTCTTGGTTGTTTGACTTTACTTTACAAGCTTGATTTAAATGGTTGTCGTGAACTGGAAGATTTACCACCTTCCCTACAGCTGTGTATTTCTCTGGAGTATCTGAGGGTGGAAAATTGCGTGAACCTTAAGTCTTTGCCGGAGCTTCCCCCATATATCAAGAGCGTGGAAGCCAAAGGTTGCAAGTCCCTGGAAGAAATTCCGGATACAATCAACCTGCGCAGCAATAGGGTGCATATTGATTGCCGCCAGTGCTTCAAATTGGATCAACCAGAGAGCTTAGGTTGGAGAATGCTTCAAAGATGCCTCCAGGTACTACTACCATTCTGTACACTTCCACTATAATCGTTCTTTCCATTTTATCCTTTTCATTCTTATACGCAACTTGCAGGCCACTCCTACTCCAGAACGAGAATTTGGCATTGTCACTCCGGCTGGAACGAACAAGAAGATGGATATCCCAGATTGGTTGTTGTTGTCGAGCCATCGGACCCATTGGAGTTCACTAGCGACGCTGCCACCTGATGATGACTTGAAAGCTGTTAGTAACCCGGACTGGATAGGGACCGTGGTGGTACTTTGCTTCCGTGTAGTTATATTTGGTGGCCTTTCCGTCCAATCTTCCTGCCGCAAGTGTTGCTCTTTCCAACCGCACCTGGTCGGTGCAAGCCTGAGAAGACAACAGGCTGTTGCTGAAGAGCAACGCCAGCTTTGGTTGTCCTACATTCCCAAGGGTTCCCTGGGAAACTACTTTGCGAACCCGGTGTCCGTTTGCCCGCACATAGAATGGGATTGGTGCGAGTACAGAAATGTGTACAGTCATGAGGTTGAAGAGTGGAAGAAATGAAGTAGCGGTTTCGGCGAAGATGAGGAAATGAAGCAGCCCACCAAATGACAAGGATAACTTCAGGTTGGATGAGACAAAAATCTGATTTGACAAACGCCCCTATTTTCCATTTGCCTGGAAAAAAAGGTGGGAAAAGGAATACAGTTAAGAGGAAGATTTTCAACCTCCTGCTGCTGGCGGGGCCATTTGCTACTTGCCAGCAGCTTTCCTGCAGCTTGACTTTACTTCCTCTTAAGCAGCTCTCCTCTCTTCTCCTCCTCGTCTTTTCATACTGCTTCCCCGCCTCTCAAAATCTAAACCCCAACCTTGTCTATCTCTTTCTCTCCACAGCTAGTTTCACCGTTTCCATGGATCGTATTGGTCGGCTATGGTTTTCGATCAGGAACTGGATAACGAGTCTCCTCCTCCGTTACTTCCCTCTAAACCCTGCCCGATCGCTGACCGTTCCTCCAGCCAATCCGCCGGAGGCAGCGGCAGAGCACGAGCCTCCTCCGATCGTTTTCTCCCCGTTTCCAGCGTTGTCGTCGTCTTCTTCCGCGCCGGCGGACCTCAATAAGTACGAGGTGTTTGTGACCTTCAGAGGGGAAGACACTCGCAGGGGATTCACCGGCCATCTCTGCGACGCTCTCTCTTCCAGAATAGGGATTTCGTTCGTGTACAAGGACGAACTCTGCCTCAAGAAAGGCCAGCCCATCGCCCCGGAGCTTCTGAAAGGGATCGAGGATTCCAGGATAGCGGTCGTCGTCCTGTCGAGGAACTACGCCGATTCCACCTGGTGTCTCGACGAGCTGGTTCACATCCTCCACTGCCGGAAACGGAGGGGTCTCCTTGTCCTTCCGATTTTCTACCAGGTGGATCCGTCGGACGTCAGGAAGCAGAAGACAGGAAGTAGCTTCGGCGACGCTTTTGCTAAACACGACCGAGTTTTCACCGGCGTCGGCGGCAGCGGAAAGGTCCGGAAGTGGAGTGATGCTTTGACGGAAGTAGCTAACCTCTCCGCATTCACCACAGCTGAATACAGGTTCGGACTTGATTAAGATTCTCCGTAATTTCTCCACTAAACCTGAATCCATCAATTTGCTCGCTAATTTGTCCCAATTCCCTTCCCTTTCTCGTTGGTGAACCAACAATTTGTAGCAAAGACTCGGATATGATCAAGGCCATTGTGGGGAAGATATGGAAGGAATTGAGCCCCACATTTCCAAGCATCAGCATGCCTCTCGTTGGAATTGACAGGCGCGTGAAAGCAGTGATCGATTTACTAAGCAAAGACTCCACAGCTGAAAGAAACGAAGTTCGTATGATTGGGATCTGTGGGATGGGCGGCAGTGGCAAAACCACAGTCGCTATGGCAGCTTACGACACTATTCGCTCTGAATTTGAGTTTAGCACTTACGTTTCACGCGTTCGAGAAGCTTGCAACACCCATGGAGGGCTAATTCAATTGCAGAAGCAGCTGTTTAACGAAATTGAGGGTAACGTCACGATGGCAAGTGTCCAGACATGGGGGGAATTTGGAGGAATCGAAAGGCTTAAGAGGATGTATAGAGGGAAGAAGCTGCTCTTGATTGTGGACGACGTCACCCACCACAAGCAGCTGCAGTACTTGGCAGTGGAGCATTCTCTATTTGGGTCAGGGAGTCGGGTCATTATAACGTCCAGAGATCGACACTTGCTCCATGCTCAAAGGGTGGATTCTGTATACGAGACCGAATTGTTGGACGAAAATGAAGATCTTGTGCTACTGTGCCTGACAGCTTTTGGCCAAGAGGAACCTTTGGAAGGCTACAGGTATGAGTGTGAGAGAATTTTGGGTTATGCTGGAGGCCTTCCCAAGGCGATAGAAGTGTTGGGTTGCTCGCTGAAGGAGAGAAGTGTTTCTGAATGGAGGTGCACAATTGAGAAGCTGAAGAGAATTCCTCCCGGTGAAATTCTAGAGGTACTGAAAGTCGGTTATGATGCACTGGACGAGGAAGAGAAGGAGATGTTCCTAGATTTCGTGTTTTTCTTCAATGGAGTCAATCGCCTTGCAGATCCCATAAACTTTTTGTTCAATGTGCCCCTTATGATGGTTCAGGACCTCTATCTTGATGAGGGTATTGGGATTTGGAATCTTGTTGATAAGGGACTATTACAAGTTGAAGAACGGTACTATGGTGATCATATCTATATGCACCATTTATTGGAGGAGATGGGTAGGGCAATTGTCCGCTCGGAATGTCCAGATGAGCCTGGACAACGCAGTAGGTTGACTGGTTATCAAGATGTTTGCCATGTGCTTACTAAAGGAACGGTAAGGGTTTGGAAGAGAGTGTGTTAGTTCTACTTTTGTTTACCGGGTCAAATGATGATCGTTCGAACCTGAACTGTGATGAATGGTTTGGTCTTTCGAATTAGCATGTCTTGACTGGTTGTGCTTTACGTTCTTTTGCAGGGAAGTAAAAAATTGAAAATTATTTCGTCGAGACCAGATTCTGGATACCCAGTCCCAGAGATAGTAATGCATTCCAGTGAAGCCTTTTCGAGAATGAGCAATTTAAAAGTGCTGGAGTTAATATATGTGAAGATCACGCAAGGACCAACTTATCTTCCTGATGAGTTGCGAATTCTGTCTTGGACTGATTACCCTTCTGAATCCCTGCCGCCGAGTTTCAACCCTCACCGCCTGTTTCTACTACAGTTGCATCACAGCAACAATCTGAAGAGACTCTGGCTCGGGAATAAGGTGAAGATTAATTTACCGTCTATAATCAATGAATGCTTCAGTCACTTGGTATAATTTCCATGACTATGGGTTCTCGAAATACTTTTTACTGATCTCTTTTCCCTTTTTTGTTGCTGGAAGACAATGCCATGCCTTACTTGCATGACACTTTACGGCTGCGTCAATCTGATTGATACCCCAGATTTTACCACAACACCTAATCTCGAGATACTGTCACTCGACGGCTGTGTGTCCCTGCTTGAGGTTCATTCATCATTTGGACGTCTCAAAAACCTTGTATTCGCAAGTTTCGGATGGTGCGAGCGTTTGGAGGTATTGCCGAGTCTTGAAACGACGTCTTTGGAGTTTCTTAGCCTGCAAGGCTGCTCAACGTTGAAGAGGTTCCCGAAGATTGAGGGCAATATGGACCGCTTGGCTGAACTCCGTCTAGAAGGTGCTGGGATAGAAAAACTAGATGCAACAATTGGACGATTGGTTGGCTTGACAAAATTAAACCTTGGGCACTGTGAATGTCTCACAAGTCTGCCAGACAGCCTAGGTTGTTTGACTTTACTTGCAGAGCTTGATCTAAATGGTTGTTCTGAACTAGAAGATTTACCTTCGTCCCTACGGCTTTGTCTTTCCCTGGAGTATCTGCGGGTGGAAGACTGTGCAAAGCTTCGGTCTTTGGGGGAGCTTCCACCATATATCCTGCGCTTGAAAGCCAAAGGTTGCAAGTCCTTGGAAGGAATTCCAGATACAATCAACCTGCGCAGCAATAGAGTGGATATTGATTGCCGACAGTGCTTCAAATTGGATCAACCAGAGAGCTTAGGTTGGAGAAAGCTTCAAAGATACCTCCAGGTACTATTACTATACAGTACACTAATAACACTTAGCAGAGTAATTTATTGTCATAATCCTTATTTCCACTGTATCCCTTTCATTCTTTTACGCACGTCTCAACTTACAGGGCGCACCTAATCCAGAACAAGAATTTGGCATTGTGACTCCGGCTGGAACCAACAAGACAATGGATATCCCAGAGTGGTTGTTGTCATCTGGCCATCGGTTCCGTTGGGGTGTACTAGAGCCGCCTCCTGATGACATCATGAACGATGTTAATAATCCGGAATGGATAGGGACTGTTCAGGTTGAATGCTTCCGTGTAGTTGACTTTGATGATAGCTACATCGAACCTCCCTGTCAAGAACGTTGCATTTTCTGTACGCACCTAAATCGTCGACATGTGGAACGGCAGGGTCGTGCTGAAGAAGAAAGGCACATTTGGTTGTCCTACGTTCCTAAGCGTTCTATGGGATACTACATGGAAAACCCTGCTCCGGTAACTGAAAGCTATCCGGTGTTTGTGTGCCCACACGTAGCTAGGGATTGGTGCGAGTATATCAATGTGTACCGTCACCAGATTGAAGAGTGGAAGAAACAGGACAGCATGAGATAGATCCTTCTACGATGATGCTTGCCTGCTCGGAGTAGTCTTCGTAACAATGATGATGATGATGACGACTTCCGGAGCTAGATTTGTTTTCGAGTTGGGGAGATAAGGTACGAAAAGTAAACATGTTGTGTTTTTCTGCAATCATTTCATCGTCTCCGTGCTTGCTTTTATAGATGGCCGATTAACATTTAGTCTAATGGAATGGATTTTCCTTTCAGGTAACTAAACTTACACAAGCTGCAGCCAGTAGTATTGGGAACAAGGGCGGAAAGGTCTTGAACAAGTCAAAATACAGAAGATGGCACTTTCATTCGCTTACAACCAAACCACCTTGGTACAGAACAATGCTGGAAATAAGCGTTGGCACAAAAAAGAGTTATGAAAATTGAAAGCCAAACACTGTCAGGAACCGTTCGGGTTCTCGAATTGGATCAACCAGAGAGCTTAGGTTGGAGAAGGCTTCAAAGATACCTCCAGGTACTACTATCGCTATACTGTGCATTACGTTTATCTCTCTTTATTATTCCGTGGTAGAAGTAACGTGGTCATCAAACTCGTAGATTTGTTAAATCGGATATTTATCTTTAGTTGCTAAATTAATTCCAACGATTAGTTGTTGTTCAGTCATTTTCCTACACTGTATAACACAACCGAACAGCTCCTTATGCTAACGTAACAGCCACATAAGTTCTAGAGTGCTAGTATCTATGCCACATAGATCAGCTAGTAGATGTGCAAAGCAGGACATTAGCTATCTCTACTTACTCCCTGTAAGGTTACTCATTTTCGGACTTTTTCCTAATAGTTGGAGTTAGCATCGATCAGGGCATATGAGTCGAACTTTGTTTGAGCACAGCATATAATAATGAAACAATGTAGAATCCGTTTTTTGAGCATTTCTCAGAAGCTCGAGTTTGTCAAGACGAACTGGTTCATGCCTCTCACCTACTTGGATTATGTTTTAGCAGTTGGCCTCCTTTGTATATATGGAGCCGATTAGTGAACTCCTCAACCTTGTAGATATGAATGGCTAACGTGGATTCATCTAATTGAGATTAGTGCTTCGATTGTTGTCTCAAGATTGGGTTTACTACAGCAAAATTTCAACACATTTGGTTTTGATTGAATGACTAAATTGATATTTAACTCCACTTCCATTAATTGGTTATATATTCCATTCCGCAGGGCATTCCCACTCCAGAGAAGGCGTTTGCCATTGTTACTCCGGCCGGAATCTAGAAGGAGATGGGTATTCCTATTCCAGTGTGGCTGTTGAAGATTGAATCCAGTGGAGTTCTTTGCAGACGCCGGCACCTGATGATGGTGGCATCGGTGATCACCTGAATGATGCTAGTAATCCATATTGGATAGGGACTGTGGAGGTCCTTTGCTCCCATGTAGTCGGCTTGTATAATGGTTACTAGAGAATTAGCCCGTGCTACGCAACGGGATTTGATTCGTAATTCGTTTACTCTGTTGTTAATGTTGAATAATATAATTTGATCGTGCGTGTGTTTATTTTAATGTTGTAAAAATCGATATTCATAGTGTTTGTGGTTTATCGGAAAAATATTACAATGAAATATAATGAAATTTCACAAAAAAAGAAATGACAATGGTCTTGGCATGCCGATAATTTGGTTGACATTATCATTTGTAGCGTATTGAAGTTCCTTTAGTGGAGAGCTCACCGATAGTTGTTGTGGTGCATCCGATATAGTGATCTGGAAAACCAAAAGGAAGTGCAACTTGATTAGAACCCAACACTAATTTAATATCACGCTAATGATAAAAATAAATTATATCGTCGATAGTCTTAATGACCTACTTTGTACCAGTATAAATTTTTGCTGTATTCGATTATGTACCTCTATAAATGTTTGTTCTATTTGGTTTTATTCCATCATTAGACAATTGTAACTTAGAAAAGGTTGGCTTCAATGCACGTTGTTCTTGGCATGGTTAACACATTGATAATGTTTATGAAAAAATTCTAGTGATAAATTATAAATCAAACTTGAGTTGCTAACCCATTTATAATTATATACGTCTTGTGGTTTTGGCGTATATATTATTTGATTATTAGTAATGTTCGGCAAAATTTGGTTACCTGTGAAAGAGTATGAAAGGAGTCCCTTCTTATATATCCTGGTTCCTGAACTGCTCACTATCGGAGTCCATGTCATCTGTATCATTTATAAGCACATTCATTGGTGAATGAATGTAAGGGAGGGTGAGAAATAATTATAGGCTATTTAAATTTATTTACCTGTGTGTGATGTCGGTGCGGTGTGCACATCAGCAAATGTCTCGTGATATACTATATTTCTAGTATATGATTGTGGAACTTCCGCCATCGTTGTCAATCAGTATATGCAAGCCGTCAGCTGGTCGTACTCGCGAAACTGCTACGTACAATTGGCCATGACTGAACACCAGCTTAGGCAGGTAGACCTCCACTACATCAAGACTTTGACCCTGCCTAGGGCTGTCAATTTGGTTTGGTTTGGTTAACCAAACCATTAAGTATGAAAAACCAAAAACCAAATCCCAAAAACCAAAACCAAAACCATTAAGACCCTTATTGGTTTTGGTTTTGGTTTGGATAACCAAAAAACCAACATGTACTCATACACTCATATTTATTCCTATTTCTTTTTCTGCCTTAATAGGGACAAATTAATTCGGAGCGGAACTGGAGAGTTTTTCACTTACTCGGAATAATTAGCACAAAAGTAGAAGTCTAATTGTATTCTAATTAAAATATTCCTTATTAGCTTCCCTGCATACAAAATTTCACTTCTTTGTACGGTTAGAGTTTTTCCTTCTAATTAGTCCCATTTTTCGCGTAAAAGAAGAATTACTGCTGATCAATTACATTGAAAGTAAATTTCATGACAATTGATAATAACGTGAGCAAAACAGAAATTCTTGATAATCGTTTTTTTAATTAAAAACCATTCATGATTAGAACTATTACACGAGTATACTAAGCTACTATCATAACCCTTATAGAACCAAAGAGGATCATCTCTTAATGTTGACGCAGAACATAAAGCTTAGATCAGTTCATATACAAATTTAAAGCAATTCGTAATGTCCCCATGGAAATTTGATCTTATACGAAGCTTAGACGTGGTTTTACTCTAAGCTGAAATAAACCCACCTTTTATCAATGTTCATAACTAAAAATTGAAGAAGAAAAACTTACTGAAGTATGACAGTCTTGGGTTCTTGTTCTACTTCATCACATCTGTATCACTCTAAGGTGTGACATCTTCCTTCAATGGTTGTACTGAAGCTCCTGAACAAAACATAATTCATCATATTAGACCTTATTCACTTTTACTTAATTTCATTACATGATAAAATGAAAACTCAATGTACAAAAATCAATGAACTGCTCTTCATACTACTTCAGTAGTCCTTAGCACCCTATTTGTTTCGCATCATCCTATAAGCTAACTACAATGAAGCCTGAACTTAAACACATTTTATTCATAAACATTCCATTTCAATCATACCTGCAAGTATACAATATCATTCAATTGAGTCCCTCCACCTTAATCAGCTTGAACTTCTTGCCCAAAGCCATAACCTTATAATCAGATGTTTTAATGAACTCGTTGATGTTCAGTCGATTAACATGATCGCTCAGGCTATCCAAAATCGTGATTACCTTATAATCAGATCTTTTAATGAACTCGCTGATGTTCAGTCGATTAACATGATCGCTCAGGCTATCCAAAGTCGTGATTACCTTATAATCAGATCTTTTAATGAACTCGCTGATGTTCAGTCGATTAACATGATCGCTCAGGCTATCCAAAGTTGTGATTATAGTTTCTGGCGCTATTTTCATCACGACTACTACAACAACTGCACAAACCCAAATCTGTTTATCAATTCCCTACTTGCCAGATACGAAGATACCCAATTTCGTCTCTTGAAGAATATCAGTTTAGCAGAGGAGTAGACTGGTAGATAGTGAGAAGCATTTACCGAGTTATTGACTCGTAGAAATCCAGTGATTCGATTTGTTATGGCGGGACAAATCCGGGTGATGAAACGTTGTGGCCTGTGGGTTCTGAAGAGGCATTGTGGCATGTGGGTTTTGAAGAGGCTCCGCCACCACCGCCTGCCGGAGCGAGGTTTCCCGGCGCCGTTGAATGCAATTAGGGGTAACGACTGTGGGTTCTGAAGAGGCTCCTCCGCCGGCGCCATTGGGTAAGGACTGTGGGTTCTGAAGAGGCTCCTCCGTCGCCACCTACCGGAGCGAGGTTCTCCGACGCCGTTGAATGAGATTACGGGTCGGGGTCGCCGCCGCCTGCCGGAGCGAGGTTCCCCGACACTATTGAATGAGATTAGGGATCGGGTGGGTTTTGGTATACGGGAGAGGGGAAATGCAGAGAGCTTTGCACAACCATCCTTTTCTATTTTTTTTATTTTCCTTTTCTTTTAGAATGTAGGCGCTGCCGTTTCTATTTCTTTGGAGGATGTAATCAGGTGCTGCCGTTCCTATGTGAGCCCGTGAACAGTACGGCGAAAATTTCGTAATGAACAGTAACTCCGACTTTTTTGGAACTTGGAACTTAATAGTTCTAACTAATAATAATAATAATAATAATGTTGCTGTGAACCTTGCCTTCTCCATACACAGTTGAATCGTTAATTCGCAGAATGGCAAGCTGTTGCTGAAGAGGAACGCCAACTTTTGGTTGTCCTATACATCCCAAGGGTGCCCTGAGATACGACATTAAGAACCCTGCTCCTGCAAGCAAAAACTACCTGGTGATATTATGCCCGTGAGCGTGGAATGGAGATGGTGCAAGTATGGGAATTTGTACCGTCGCGAGGTCGAAGAGAGGATGAAACAGGACAGTATAGACTATCCAAAAAGCTGGAAAGGATGTAGAGCCAAGAATATCAGCGTGTTACAGCCTAGAAACGATACAGCTCCTCACATTTGATCGAGCAATAGAGCAAAGTCGTAATATCACTCTCACAAACTCAGAGACTAGTACCGACAAATTACTTATTACTTCGGACTTTTTTTCCCTGTACTGCATCGCTTCTATTCCCAAGGCAGTTCACTCGGGCAAGTCCCATTAGACATTATAAAAACACATCAATTCAAGTTAGCTGCAGCCAGCAGTACAGACTATACAGAGAACATAAAGCCAGAAAGTTTCATCAAGTCAAGATACAGAAGATTTGACACTTTCACTCACTCGAAACCAAACGACCTTTGTATGGAAGAAGCGCTAGCACAAACAGTTATGAAAGCCAAAAGAGAACACTCCACTCAGGCAATTCGAGATTCGAATGCAATTGCCACCATCCAATGTTCCCACGGACTAAGATGTACAAAGAGTTGCAACTTGGAACAGTGAATCGGCAATGCCTTTTTCAGTGTGGCTCGCTCTTGTTGAATCAACTGTTTGGCAGTCTCATCACAACTTCTGATGGAGGTCGCAGAGTGCAAACCATTTCTTTCGTCTTCCCAAAATATACCTGCCGTGGCAACAGCATTTGATCAAGGAAATTAATCAATTACTTAATAGTTGTCCCCTTATAATAATACTTTTAAGACCCGGCATATGGATGGTAAGCAGTCACTAGGAGAAACAGTGAGATTTTACGAAGACCCAAAAACAATTTAAAATTGTATACTGAAATCTGAAATCACAAAATCCCAAGATTTTGCTGAACAACTGATTCTACAACAAGATTCGACAAAAATTTGTCCCTCCAGAATCGTGAGACGGAAAATCGGAGTCGACATGTATTCTAGAAACCAGAAATCTGAGCCGGCATTTTAATATGGGTAACGAGCTATGATCAGAAAACAAAGAAACAAACAAATGTCTGCGCAGCACATACCTGATCCAGAGAGTTTCTGAGCTTGCCCTCCATCTCCTCAATCATCTTCCCCATGTTACAAAGGTGGCCATCAGCCAATGGGAGATCCATTGTCATCTAGTCAGAAAGCAAAGATAAAGTTTGTGAAACAAATGTACATGTGTCATTCCTTGACCTGCGGGACATGAGCAACAAAGACAACTACCTGCCGCCTAATGGATCCGGACAAATTAAATGTGCCGGAAGACTCCTTATCAGTTGTCAGTGACAGCATCACGGTGCTAGTTAAACAATAACGGGTAGTTTCGTCTTCTGGTCCAACCTAAACAACCAAACTTGAGTTGTTACAGGACATATAAATAAAGAATAGAATCATAAGTATCAAAACAACAAGGCCACAGAACCCATGGAAGTCCCTACCTCAATGACATGAATGGCTTCCCACAACCCTTCCTGCAGATATCCCCTTCTTCCATGTGCTGTCCTAGCGCCATCTTAATACTCACAATAGATAAGTTAGATAAGGAGAACTGGGTCAATACTACTGCTCCATTTATGAAGGGTTGGGAAAACCTCACCTTTTTTTATCAGAAAGCAAGCCACAAAACCTTCGTTGTTATCCTCCCACAAGTAAACAGATGAGATACCGCCTTCGTAATACCTACCAAAATTAAGTGGTTGATCAAACAGCTAAACAATTTCACAAAAGTAATATAAAACAGAATGGCAAGGCAATTTGATAACTAGATTATTCAAGATGGAAAAATAAGCTGATATAATTGAAGGAAGAAAAGGGAGGAGTCTAGATCCATTCGACACTGATAATAAGTTGAAGGGGTGTGGAGGTGATTAGAAGAAAAAAAAGGTTCAATCAAAGACGAGGTGAGTAAAGGACCTCACTGGTCACGATAAATGGCGAAGACTTCATTTGCTTCAACCTCCAGTTTCCTCAGCTCGTCAGAAGGAAGGAGTGCATCTTCCAATGGGGGGTGGTATTTGTTTGACCATGGTGACCTACAAGACAGCATATGATCCTGAAAATCATTCACCATAAAATTTCCAAGTACATGACAGAGAGCAGTAAGGTGTGACAGACGATATATAGAAGAACAACAGATTCTAAGGGTAACCATTTTGCTTCAATGACCAAACATCACTGAAGGCAGATAAATACAAACCTACCAAAACGTGTCTTCCCTACAGATACGAATAATGTTCATAATCAGAGAATCTAAGTCCTGCAGGAACCATAGTAACAAATTAAGCCTTTCATTATCAGTCTCTTTAAAGATCAAACATAACTAAGATCTTTGGTGCGCAGGAATAACACCATTTCTTTAACCAAAGCGACTTGAGTCCGGATTGACATAGCTTTACTGAGAGAAAACTATCCTGTGGCTTATTCAATAAGCCCAACTACCATCCATAAAGGCCAATCACAAATGCATGCAAGTAACCCAAGTCGTGGTCCTTATAAGAATCCACAGCATTGAATCATGAATGGCACCAACCAAAAAAACAAAAAATAAGTCTTCCAGAAGCTGCCAACATCACAGTCCCTACACTAACAACAGCTCAATTCAGACATCCAACACCTACAATTCTAATAAATGAAGAGCTACATAATACCCACAACCATAAAAGAACTAGCAAAGTACCTGTAGGAATCAGCATCTCTGTTGTACTCGCACAATATGAACTCCTTCCCACTCTCGGAATCACATAGAACCTGTAATTTCCCCTTCCCAAGTTAGTCACCTTTGCAAATTGAAACACCGCCTCAACACCACAAGAACTCAATATGCTTTAACCAATCATCCACTTGGAACAGCCGCGCGCGATTACTGGAGGAATTCGGCAGCATTCACAAGTTCATCTCAAGCAAGAGCTGGAAAAGATACAATATATAGCCACAGACGGCCACAAAAATCTAAATAGCGGTAAAATTCACATCAAACATTGCAAGATCTCCGCTAACTCTTCTTCCTTATGAATTATATACAGAGAAGAACAAGTCCATGGACATGAACAGCACACAGACTCTCATTCCGGATTTTCACTCCATTTTGATACCGTCTTTTTCTCAGGAAACAATCGGTGGAGTCCAGGAGAAGAAACAGCTAACTTAAAAAATCGTTCGCGCACACAAAACCCTAGCGGTAGACAACAGAATCGAAACAGCCATCGCAGAAAGAGAGAGAGAGATGGACCTGAAGAGGCTGATCGACTTGGGAGAGGAGATCGGAGGAGTGGTTAGGCAGGAGGCTGACGAGAGCGGAGAGCGCGGTGACGGAATGCTTCGGAGGTATCCTTCTCATCAATCCTAGCGCCGCCTCCATTTTTCTTTTTACCGCCGTCCGTCCGTTCAATAGACAAATGAGAGAAACTGCCGGAGAATGAGAAATGCGTACAGATAACTGCGAGAATCGACTGGCCGGCAAACCGAGGATCTTTGTCTCTCTCTCTCTCCGACGATCTTGATTTTGAATTCTTCAGATCTTTCTTCTACTTTCTTATCGGAGA
The DNA here is from genome assembly GCA_964030455.1 of Linum trigynum. Taxonomy (NCBI): domain Eukaryota; kingdom Viridiplantae; phylum Streptophyta; class Magnoliopsida; order Malpighiales; family Linaceae; genus Linum; species Linum trigynum. Next base: position 34,184,571 of record OZ034814.1, on the reverse strand, counting down.
GGGAAGAAATGAGAGTATGAGAGAGAAAGAGATGAGTGAAGAAAGAAAGAAAGAAAGAAAGAAGAGAGCGTCTGTCTGTTTTATTGTTTCTCATCCGAATTTCCCTCCACAGTCCACACTTGTCCCAGGCCCTAGCTCGAGATTTTAGGCCTTAGTACACCATCAAGGAGAATACTTGATTGATAGAAAGTACACACTCAAGCAACGGGAATTCACCAATTACATGAGCCAAAACTCAATGGACAAGGGTAATAATTGATTGATAATTTCATGATTACAACTCGACTTTAAGGTTTTTAAATAAAACAACTAAAACTTGAACTCAACTGCTCTACTATCAAGAAACACAAGGCTAACCAGTTTAATGTCTCCAAAGCACTCATAGGGGGGCACATAGTCGTCTCCAAAAATACGTCATAGAGTACTACCTATTGTCTCGTAACACAGTTCACAGGGAACGACTTTTTATCTCCGAAAGAATTGTATGGGGAACGACATATTGTCCCAAATTCATAGAAAAAAGACAATAAATCGATTCACAACTTTTACTTTTTGAAGACGATTATGTGTCCCTGGTATTGGGGACGACTTTAAGTTTTTATTCCCAAAAGAATAGAGGACGAAACCTATATGAACTACTTGTGGAGACGACATTTGTCATCTCCAAAAGTTTTGGAACGACGACAGTGGCTCATGGCCTCATGCATGTGCTCCTATATCTTTTATTCCTGCCTTAATTTTGCTGTGTGTTTTGGATTCTTTTGCAATGAAAAGTCTATAAAAGCACATTCGAAAAAACTATGATTGGATCAATGCGGCGGAGTCAAAAAGAAAACTTGATTGGTCGCAATTTAGTTGATTGTAAGTTTTCTGTGTGTTGTACTACTACTTACTACTACCTATTAGGCACATATCATCCAAAGTTTTCTGTGTGTTGTACTACTACTTGTTGTGGCATTTCAGTGTGCGACAACATTTGACTACTACACAGTTGCTCTCTGGTGGCCTGCTGGGAGATGCCACGTCAGAGACTTTTCATGCTACACGCCAGTGCGCAACTATTTCACAGTTCATGGCCTCTTACCATTCCTCTACGGATGTAAGAATAAAATTATTTTCAAAATTGATAAACACTTTCATTAGCTTTGCTTAGTGTCTTAGTTATTACGGAAGACTAATGTAACACATTTGTTCGACTGATACATAAGAAGTAACTATCCCTTCAACGTTCATAAGGTTTACAAAGTATATTTTAGTAATTGTTATATAACAGTGTTATATAATCTTCTGTAATGTGTGGTCTAATAATAGTGAAACTCCAATAAATAGTACTTTTGTCTTCATGATTTCTTTATTTTGTCGTGATGAACGGTAAACTATTGGAATAAAACTTGTGCTTTTAATTAATTAATTAATCAATTCTTCTTATCTTCAGGTCGTCTTAATTCTTATACTGATATCTTTTTAAACTAATATAATTACTTTATCTTCCATATATACCACGCAGAAAGACCTAAGTAACCCTGATCAATCATTTTGGCAGTACTAGTGGAACAAGCACGACAGTTGCTCCCAGCTGGCCCCGTATGATTACTTTACAGAGATCCTCAGGCTGTATGCAGATATCGACCTCCTTAAGATGTTGATTAACCAGAACATTGTACCAGGAGGTACTTACGCGGCAAGGGATTATCGGGCCGCAGTGCCAAATCATAATGCATCCATCAAGTGCGAGCGAGATGCTAATGGAAGGTACTTTCTAATAGAGATCCGCCTTTGCTACGACGTTGTCACTGCAACCGATGCCTTGCCCCTACTCGGGGTTCGGGTCCTGCGGAGGACCCCTGAGTCCAGTTGACTTCATCCCAGTTTAGTCCCCAAGAATTTCAGTTCTACAAGGTAGCGGGTGATGTGATTGTTCTGCCAATTAAATAAGAAGAGAAATGTTGCATTATAGCATCAGTGCGCCTTCTCGGCGAGTTTGGGCTTAGTAATTAGGGAATTATTATAAGTTAATTGTTAGGTTATTATGGTTATATGGGATATTCGTATTAGTTTATTGTGTCTTGTTGAACAAGTTATTATTTACTTGTTGGGATAACATTGACTTACCTTGTTTGAGAGGGAATGTTTTGTGAGAGTAGTCTTATAAATATGTACATTGTGTCGTTGTTCTTCCTTTTCATGAATGTGATAGGTGTACGTGATAGGTGTGATCATCACTCACAATCGACCCACCACACAATTATCAAAAGGAAATAATAATCTATTTATTTCCAACATAGAAGAATATTATTATTTAGCAAAATTCTTGTGATTATTTAATGTCATATTCACTTCCCGTTTCGTTTACTATTATTTGTTTAAAAAATAAAAATCGAGAAACAAATGACAAAAAACAGTGTTCACTTGTCCATTTCATTTTCGTTGGAAAAGCCAATTGTTACAAATGAGAAAGCTTTGGGTAAACAATAAATACTCATTTTCTAGAAACAAGAGGACGGGCTATTCCCTCCTTTCCCAGTGGAAACCATGCACTATTTATTAATGAGATCTCACATTCGAATCACCGCGGCCACTATCTTTTTCCTTTTCCTCTTTGCTCCTATACGGCCTTTTTCAACCACCATAACCCTAGAAGACCTCTCTACCTCGCTCAACCTCTCTTCCCATAGCAGTCCGACCGACATCTCCCTCTCCCTCCAGCAAACACCCCCCCCCCCCCCCACCCACTTCCTTCTCCACCCAAACCACCACCAGCCCCATCAACTTTCACCGCCAGCTTTGTGTCGCCATCATCTATCCCCACATTCGGATCTTCCTCTTCTTACTAGCAACCCATTCCTGCTAACAAATAACATTTGGTATGTGTCACCAAAGAGTAGTCAACCCCTACTTGGCATAGCTCCTAGCAGTTAGAGATGTTATCACCATCGTCGCCTCAAGATCCTTGACTCACATGATAGTGGAAGGTGATTCTGATGTGGTTGTCAACCAGATCCGGCAAGCTATCCTAGAAGGTTCCTTTGGAGGTCCAGTGCTCCGGGAGTGTCGTAAGATCATATACTCTTTGTCAGTTTGTATAGAGTTTAAGGCGGTTTCTAGAGCTGCCAACAGTGTTTCTCTTAGAGTGGCGCGTAAATCACTGCTATGTCTCTCCTATAGTTTGAGTCTTTCAATTTTATTGGGTGGCTTCACTAGGGTTTCACTTGTAGGAGGTCCTGTGTAGTTTTGTTCATATAACTCTTGTACTCTTTTACTTATCACTCGGAAATAAAATAGCAATGTTATGGGCAGACGTATTACAGGAGCGGGGCACATAAAAAAATTCCACCTGGTCAAAACGAGTCTGCAAATCATGAATATCCCCAATAATAAGTAAAAGATTCGTATCCGGTGATGGCTGATGCCGTGATGCATGCACTACATTAACACAATCAGATTCAACAATCACCTTAGGGAGACCAGCCTGTAAAGCCACTTGTAATCCCAGCCGCATCGCCATAGCTTCACTTATCTCCGGGGTAAAAGAAGTGGACAAACGATGAACAGCTCCCATCAAAATATTCCCCATATGATCGCGAATTCATGGTCCTGAAGATTATCGGGATCTTACATTTGTGAATTCATGCAAAGATACTATCAAGCTTTATCGACTCTGGCGGAGAGACGACCTCGTCCTAATAATTGTTTAGGGTCTTTTCTTCATTCCCACCTTTGTACAGTCTTTTGTACTCGATTGAATCAACATCCATTACATGTCCCCTAAAAAACAACAATTCCCACCACATTGACGTGGTAGTGAAAACGAAGGATTTCATTATTCATTTTCTATTACCTACCAGATAATTGGGTCACACATGAATTTTTTATGACCAAATAAATTTGGTCATCACCCATATTCATTAGAACCTATCAATCGTCCTTAAGTAACCAAAAATCTTGGTTTTTTAGATCTTATCACAACCGAAAAAATATTGGCAATAAATCTCTTATCCCAACCAATTTATTTTTTGAATTAACGAATTATACAGTAACAAGCATTACTACCAACCAATTAAATTGTTATGGATACTCCAATTTTACTATTAATTTAATTATTAAAAAGATATTATAAAACCAATTTATTTATTATTAAATCGATAGTTTACAACGGACACACTACATTATTTTCTAATACAAACCACTTAAATATTACTAAAAACAAATTGCATTAGTCATAAACGACCAATTCTCTGCACCTTAGAACTATTCCTCTTCTCTGCACTTTTCATAATTGTCATGCATTGCTCTGTTCCTGGTTTCAAATGCAAGGGGTCTGATCCGAGATACTGTCTCTTAATCTCATCAGTTGCAGCAAGTAGCAATGCTGTACAGTCATGGTGAACACAAAGAGAAAGAAACATAAGGAATTTAATGTCAGATCTTCAATATAGCTTGACCCCCAAGTCTATTATCTAATATAGCTTTAAACAAGAATGCACTGTCGAAAAACAATGAAGGCAAAGGAGTTGAAGCATATCAAAACTGACATACCTGCCAAAGCAGAGCAGCAGAATCATCCAAATTGCTGCTTGCACAAAGTTAGATTCCCTGTTTAGACAACCAAAGCTGAAACCCAGAAGATCTCAAAGTCCATTATTATCAACCAAACATTATGAAGCAAACACACAGTATGAACCCACAAAATCTCCGAGTACAACAATAGCTGTCACGATTTCCATGGTCTAGCTCCAGCTAACGTTAAAACTTGCATAATTTTTAAAATCAAATCACGAGAAGCAAAAGGTCGCAGATGAAGATTGAAAGGGAGACGATTTACCGCGAACAAGGAGGCCATGATGTAGAAATCAACAAAAATGGCAGCCATCCATATGTTTTATGCAATTGCAAGCAAACAAGAACAAGAAAGAAAAGAAGTTTTGATATGCTTCAAATCCTTTGCCATTATTCATAGCGTGTGCTGAACTCATATAATTCTCGAAATAGAGGGTTCCTTGATGTACTCTCCCAAGGAGTTCCCTCATCGCCAGCATCTTCCACATCTACGACTCGAAGATTTACATGGGTAGAGAAAGCCTAAGAGCCACGACACAGGGTTTCGACGTAGATATCATCAAAGTCGACTAACTACATGAAAGCATAGAATCTCCACAGTCCGTATCCAATCTGGATTACTAGTACCACCACTCGGGTCATCGTCTGGTGGCAACATTGACGTCCCTAATGAAACTCCAATGCATCCGATGCTCTGCTTCAACAGCCACTCTGAGATGCCAGAGAATGGGAAGTGGATGAAAGTGAATGGCGGGGATTTGGAAGAGTAAAACGCCATATAAGAACTCGCAACTCATTAGAGAGAGTATGGTCCTCTCGTGATACGTACACGTACACCTCATTTATGTTCATCAGCAGCGGGAAGTCTCGCGAAACCAGAAGTGAATTCTTAGGCCAATGCTCTGTTCTTTCATTCGACATGAGCCAGGAAGTGTTGGATGCGTGCCAAGGTCGAATTAGAGCCCCCGAGCCAGGACCCCATTGTTGTGGGGTCAAGCTGACGAGATCGTCATGCGATATTTGTGGGGTTAGGCTGACACCCTCCAAATATCAATGATCCTAATCTGTCATGCTTGTCTTTGCTTTTTCCATTCATCGATCTCATGCCGATACACATTTATGTACCGGGACCACTGTATTCTGACGTGTGAGCATTCGCTATCGACGGAGACAGAACCGTCGGTTTTACTGAAAGTGCCTGATAGCAACGAATCCTTGGGAACGTAGGACAACCAGATGTGGCTTGCCTTGGGCGTTACCCGCCTGAATTGTGGCAGAAACACTGACCCGAGATCCGTGTGGAAAGAGCAAGCGTGGTAGTAGGACGGCTCTTGCTCGTTAGGGTAGCATGCATGGAAGCAAACGACGGCAACAGTTCCCATCCAATTGGATTGCGGATCACAGTTGACGATGTCGTCATCAGCAGGAGACAGTGTCGTTTCTCGATTGCCCTGGTTTTGGTAGCTCACCAACCAATCTGGAATTTTCATCTTTTGGTTGGTTCCTGCTGGAGTCAGGATTGTAAACTTCTCCTTTGCATGAGGGTTGCCCTGCACATAATACATTTTTCACATTACATCCCAATTACTCATCATAAGAAGAGAACATATGGAGCTACATAGGGATGAAAATGGAGCAAGCGTCGAGATATTATCGTAAAATAAAAAAAGATCGTTAATTGTAAGATCGAGTCGTGAAATCATAAAATTTAAATTCCGATATATTCGTGAAAAAAATTTTAGAAAATAAACCAATAACTACACCAAATATGTTACTATAGAATGAATGAATAACTATACCAAATATGAGGATAAAAATATAGGAGAACAGAATAGTATGATTTTTTATGGGTAAAAATCCTAACTTCTGAAGAATTTTTCATAAAATCGTAGCTCTGTAAATAAATTACAGTTGTATTACCTGGAGGTATCTTTGAAGCCTCTTCCAAGCTAAGCTGTCAGGTTGATCCAACTTGAAGCAGTCAAAACACTGCATTTCAAACCCATTCCGGAGGTCGATCATATCTGGAATTCCTTCCAAACTCCGGCAGCAGCTCACATGCACCAGTTTAATCTGCTGTGGAAGCTCCGGTAAAGACCGAAGCTTCTCGCAACCTCTCGCCCACAGCTCTCGGAGGCCAACGCAACGACTCAGTGAAGGAGGCAATCCTTCCAGTTCATAGCAGCCTTCCAGAGAGAGCACCTTGAGCGAAGTTAAACATCCCAGGCTGCTTGGAAGACTTCTCAGGTCTTTGCAATTATCAAGCGCCAATTTTTCCAAGCCAACCAAGTGCTTGATTGTTGAATCCAGTTTCTGGATTCCAACGCCTTCTAGTTGGAGCTCGGCTAGGAAGTCCATGTTGGTTGTAATCTCTGGGAAGTTCTTTAGCTTTGAGCACCATTGCAGTCCAAGGAACCTCAAGGAGTTGGTCTCGAGACTAGCAGGGAAAAGCTTCAGGCTCTTGCACCCTCTTAAATCAGCAGAGACGAGTCTTTTGAGATGTCCAAACGATGGATGGACCTCAAAGAGAGACTCACAGCCTTCAAGGCGCAAGACTTCCAGATTAGGCATTTCACTGAAATCCGGGGTCGCAATCAGATTCTTGCAACGATCAAGTATCATGCATCTTAGGTACGGCATAATCTTCCAGCATTCAAACGGGAAAGGTGAAGAAATTTGAAAACCAGTTAGAAAAACTGTGCTCATCATGTAAAGCAGTATGAGGTAACTGTAGAGAAGTGCTCTCACCTTTCTACCGCGCCAGAGTTGCTTTAGATAGTGGCTGTCATTCAAGCGCAATACAAACAGATTGTGAGGGTTGAAAGTAGGCGGCAAAGATTCAGAGGGATAAGACGTCCAGATCAAAACTCGTAACTCATCGGAGAGATGATTTGGCCCTTGTGAGATTTCTGCACCTATTAAAGCCAGTAGTTTTAGGTTCTTCATCTTTGAAAAGGCTTCCTTACTAGAGACTATCTTCTTTGGGTTATGTGGATATAAATGCAATGAGATAGCTTTCACATTCTTACTTCCCTGCAACAAACAACAACAAATCCAGAGAATGTTTAATCCGAGGCCAGCAGCAGACTGCAGTTAATGAAGTAAAACTACTATCTATGGTTCTTAGATTGCTTACCGTTCCCTTTTCAAGCACATGAGAAACATCGTCATACCCCTCGAATCTACTGCGTTCTCCCGGCTCATTCGGACATTCCAACCTGACTATCGCCTTCCCCATCTCTTCTAGCAGATCGTGCATATCAAACCTACCACCTTCAACCATCTTCAACAGTGCCTTATCGAAAAGGTTCCCTATCCCAATCAATGCACCAGTGTAGAGATTCTCAAGAATAGGGATGAAATGCATGCATATCTCATCCATCCAAGACCAATCACAGAAGCAGAACACAAAATCCAGAAAAATATCCTGCTCTTCTTTGTCCAGTGCATCGTAACTCACTCGAAGTACCTCCAAAACTTCCCCGGGTGGGACTGTCTTCAGCGTCTCGATCATGCTTCTGCATTCAGTAACGGTCCTCCCACGAAGTGAAGAACCCAAGACTTCAAGTGCTAGAGGAAGCCCCTGCGCATAACTCACGATTCGCTCGCATACAACTCTGTAGTTTTCAATGGGTTCATCTTGCTCGAAAGCTTCCCGACTGATCAATAAGCGCGCTTCGTCACAGTCCAGCAGCTGGGTCCTGTACATGGAATCCACCTTGTGAGCATTGAGCAAGTGTTGATCTCTGGATGTTACAACGATACGACTTCCCAACCCGAATAGAGAACGCTCCACAGCCAAGTACTGCAGCTGTTTTTGGTGAGTAACATCATCCACGACAAGAAGCAGCTTCTTCCCTCTCAACACCCTCTTCAGCCTTTCGATCCCTCCAAACTCAGGCCAAGACTCGACTCTCGTTATTGTGGCATTCCCAGCAATTTCATCGAACAGCTGCTTCTGCAATTGCAGCAGCCCTCCGTAGCTTTTGGAGGCTTCTCGAACGCGGGCAATGCAAGTGCTGAACTCAAATCTAGAACGAACTGCGTCGTAAACTGCCATAGCGACGGTGGTTTTGCCACTTCCCCCCATCCCGCAGATTCCAATTACACGAACATCGTTCCTTTTAGCTGTTGAGTCTAAACTTAGTAAATTGATCACAGCTCCCACACGCTTGTCAATTCCAACCAGAGGCTTGCTGATGCTTGGAAATGTAGGGCTCAATTCCCTCCATATCTTCCTCACAATGTCCTTTATCATATCCGAGTCATTTCTACAATAAGCCGAATCGAAGCAAATACGGACAAATCAGCGAGCAAATAGATGGATTCAGGATAGCCGAGAATTTAGGTAAAAAATCGTAACTAAGACCTAACCTGTAACGAGAAGTAGTGAATCCAGAGAGATTAGCGACTTCCGTCAAAGCATCTTTCCATCTACGGACCTTTTCATCACCGTCGAAAACTCGATCGTGTGTAGCGAAAGCTTCACCGAAGCTGCTTCCGTTCTTCTGCTTCCTGACATCCGAAGGCTCCACGTCGTAGAAAACCGGAACGACTCTTAGCTCATTCTCCCTCCAGCAATGGAGAATGTGAACCAGCTCGTCCAGACACCAGGTGGAGGAAGCATAGTTCTTGGACAGCACCACGACCGCAATTCTGGATCGCTCGATCGCCTTCAAAAGCTCCGGCGCAATGGATGCGCCTTTCTCGAGGCTGAACTCGTCCTTGTAGACGAGCGAAATCCCTAGCTTGTCAGAGAGAGCGTCGCAGAGATGGCTGGTGAATCCCCTACGAGTGTCTTCACCTCTGAAGCTCACGAACACCTCGTGTCTGCCATGGTTAGCGGCGGAGGAAGGCCACGATGAAGTAGAAGGGAATGCCTTCGTCATATCTCTGCCTCTAATGAACCGCGACCAGTGATCGGTCAGGATGGAGAAAGTTCAGCGTTGATTGTTGAAGAACACGGTCCACCGGAAGTCCGGAACTCCAATGGAGGAAAGGAAGTACAAGTACAGAGAGGAGAGAAATACAATCCAGCTTTCATAAATAAAAAAAATATAATCCAGCGTCAAAAAATGCCGTTTCTATTCGCGAAAAGCCAAAGTCTTTCTTGACAAAGGAGACTTTTCATTCCATGGAAGATCAAAGTCGCCTGGTTGACATTAAAGGTTGGTTTTGGAAATTGCGATTGTTAAATAAATGTATTGTTAAGAATGCATGTATAATATTATATATATATTGTCGAATTTGATACATTGTAGAATACAATGTTTGGTATGTGTGATTGTGTATGTCACATCAGCTAAAAGCTAAGACAAAACAATCTCAACTCAACAATCACAACTAAAAGTTTAAATATAACGATCACTCAAAATGAATGATAGTTTATGTCACATCACAGAAACAATCCATGTATTAACAATCCATGTATTGTTTCTGCTAAAATACAAAAAAAACGATGCATTGTAAACAATACATGCATAATGACAATCTCAACAAAACAATCACAACTTCCAAACTACCCTAACAATCCATGTATTGTTTCTGCTAAAATACAAAAAAAAAAACGATGCATTGTAAACAATACATGCATAATGACAATCTCAACAAAACAATCACAACTTCCAAACTACCCTAAGTTTCATACTCATCCAAATTCTCTGAGAAGCGGATAGTTGACAAAGCAGCATATTGAGAAGTTCATAGCTACTACTCGAATAATAAACGTTCGATATTTTGGTGAGTTGTAATGCATGCCATAATCATATTCGCTCGAGAACTGAAGCTGAATTACTTAACTAACTAGGCTAGCATCGATTCATCCCAAAAGAAAAACACCAAGAAACACAAGGCACGATTCAACAGCAACAAGCAAACGTAGAGAAGGCAATCATATATATGGTCCGAACTCAGCGTAAGAAAAACCATCCTCAAACCACTGTAAGAAAAGTAGACAACAACCAAGACGTAGAACCACATAGTGAAATAGTATACTTCTGCAAACTTCGCATTAGGGGCAGCACAAAGTAGAGGACAACAACCATAGGCTAAAATATGTAAAAAGGACAGCACGTCCGGTTCTGTAAACATAGAGACCCAACTATATGATGAATACTATCCCTTCATCAGTAGAGGGCGTCTAGTGCTTAAACCCAAAGTTCAATGAGATGTCCTCCACCCAAACAAAACCGTTCTTCCCCAGATGCATAACGAGATTCAAAAATGTTTTCGCCCTTGAAGCTTTGTATACCATAAACCTCCCCTCCTGGAACAGGGAAATTGAAACGGATTGGAAGCAGATCAAAAGAAAGTAAAAACAGCTGCAGCAAAACATAAACAAACAAATCCACTCTGCAAATCTTATGATTTTGCAGGAGATTCAACCCGGAACAAGCTCAGGATAGAAAAAGGTTGAACTGCAATATTGAGGTGATGGAGAAGAAATTGGCAGTACCTGAATTAAAGTAGCGAATTTCTTTGTCTGAGCACTTGGCAGCAGGGAGCTCCGCATCCCGAGCCGCAGGTGGACCCGCGACCGGCACGCCTTCTGCTGGTGCAGGCACTTGATCGTCCCTGCAATCCTGCACCAGCAGGACCGTAGATTTGGCTGATTGCTATTCAGAATCGTACACTTCTCCATCATCAGAAACCTCGTCAAACGACCTCATGTCCACCTGGTAGCGCAAAATGCCACCAATACCACCAAACCCTCTGCAGAACTGGGACCCTTCCTGGGACTTGTTTGTAACAAACTCGAGTGTGCAGCCGAATCGCTTGTACTCATTAGCAAACCACTCTAGCAGAGGCAACTTCTCCTGAACCTCGAGCTCGACATTGGTAGCTGCATCCCTAAAGTTGCTTTCGTTCATCTCTTGCTCCTTGGTAAAATGTTTTATTACAATCTCGCTCGTTGCAGTGTTCTTCAGCTCATACCTGTTAACATCCAAATTCTCCCAAACAATGAGAATCTCAACAGCGCCCATATCCAAAGCTGCCAACGTGTCATCAACACCAAACACGTATTTCCCAGTATCTTGACTAATCTCCTCAAAGTACTTCCCTATCAGCCTCTTCTCCTGAATAAACTTCACATTGGAGAGAATCTCTGAAGACAGCTCGATTGCCTGATTGAATCCGTTCTCCCCGCCATAAGAGACATCCACCACATTCAGAATCTTGACCTGAAGTCGAGCATCGAACATGTCAGACTGACTCAGCTCAGTCTTGAAGTCGGCCGAACCAGCCAGTATAAGACCCGATACATTAGGCTGACTTGTTGAAGGATCTATGAAGAATTGTGTCGCCAGCTCAGCAGTCTTCCTCACATAGTTGTGGCGCTTCTCCATCCGGAGCCTAGCAAATCGAAGAGCAGACTGTCCTCCTCTTCCGTGCTTCTTAGGCAGGTCAACTGAGAACTTATGGAGGATTTCTCGGGTATTGCCACTCAGTGTTCCAAACAGGGTACCATTACCATCCATGACAATGAATCCAAATTTGTCATCCGACTCTAGAAGTTCGTTCAGGGCTTCAGTATGGAACTTGTTGTCACAGAGGTAAAGAGATGCATTGATGGGCCTAAAGGGCTCAAAATCCATAGTCACCTTCTTCTCTTTGCCATCATCAGTGACAATTGTTCCAGTGTAGAGCACAAGACCATTAGGTGGGACCTTATTGTAGAGTTTCAGCCTTTGCTGAGCAGACGTGATGGCGCCCAGAACAGATTGACGGTTGACCCTGCTCTTGATGTTTGAAGCAGTTCCATACTCATCACCAAGCATCTTTGCAATACGAGAGATTTGGTCGCGTGGAGGTATGACGAGGGAAATCATGCTTGTCCCATTGCCTCTGGCAGCTTCCAGAGACTTGATGAGCTTCTTGATCTTCCAGATCTCAATGTTCTTATCATCACTGTCAGCCATCGTAAGGGATCTGAAACAAACACTTGACTTGTTAAACAGCAAGAAAAAGAAATCGAGAGACTTCTTGACAAATAATTAAAAGTAGAGAACCAAGTATACTGTAACTGAGCAAGCAGAATGAACAGATACCCATTGCAAACAGAGCAGATAAGAGCGTCCAAGGAGAATAAACTAGTTGCAGAAAACTTAACGCCAGCAAACAATCAATTCAGAACACTGATATTCAGATTGGTTCCATGAATAACAAAATAATAATATGATCAGTGAAACTCAAGACAACCAATAAAAGCAAATTAATTCCCTGTTTTATGATAAGCTTTTCAAAGTTTAGGCCAGAAATTCAGAATCTAAAGAGTCAAAATCTGTCGAAGGCCACACATATCAGCAAATCAAACGACGATAAAGCTAAGGAATCATTCACAAACCCTATTCCATTTCAGCCATGCAAAAAAAGGTTCCAATCCTAATCCTTAGCCTTCCAAATTCTAGATCGATGAACGTTTCCTTGATTCAGTTTCTCCCAAACTGACCAGCTTGAGAAATCCACAGGAATTTCCGATTCACATCATAACAACACAATTTAACATGAAAAACGAACCCAAGATGCATAGAATTCACAGATTCTAGCTATGAAAGAAGGAATTACCGTAGGTTCTCAAAGAGTAGGGGGGGTCCTTCTCCGCGACGGCGAGCGTTTGGCGCAGAGCCGCAGAGAAAGGGGGCGAGATGGAAGTGAGAAAAGGAGGGACACGGAACTTGGGTTAGGGTTTCAGGAATAACCTAGGGGCAAAAATCCAAATAAATAACTTATTTTTCCTTTAATCATACGGTCTCGACGATATTTTAGAGGGAATTTGAAGTATCTATCTATCTATCTATCTATAAAATATATAAAGCACTTTCAGAATTACACCCATGCCACATCAGCCTTCCGCTGCTCCCCTTAATTTTCGCTGTTCCTTCTTCTTTTTTCCTTTTCCAACCGTCGGCTCCTACATTTTTGCACTGTTTCCCCCTTTTTATTTAACCGTTCTTTCTCGGTTGTTTCTTCCAATTTTTTTTCTCTCTCGATCGCTCTTACTCAAAAGGCCAGAACAATATCTCCATAGCCTGCTTCTTCGGCCTCAAATTCTCCTGTGTACTTCCGTTCTAATCAATACCCACCAATGATGTTCCATTCTTATGCGATCGATCAGGACGGGGACGAGTGAGGCGTTCTTCCTCTATTCGGTCGATGCTCGTGAAAGGAAACGACGCGGCTTAACAGTCGGCGACTCGGCGAATGCGGCCTGAAAAGTCAATACCTCGGTAAGCCCTCAACATCTTCGTAATGATTCTTCAGTCCCTGTTCTTACGAGTTTGCTCACCCTTTGCCTTGCAAATCTGCTTTCTGATTGACATTCGTTGGTTCATTCTTTACTTCCTCTCTTCTGTCGTTAGTCGGGAAAGGCAACGACGCGGACAAATTGTCGCCGACTGCAGCCTGCGAAGCCAAGAGTCTCTTGGGTTAGCCTTCAACATCATCATAATGATTCTTGAAGCCCCATTCTTACGAGTTTGTTCAGCCTATGTCCTGCAAATTTGCTTCCTAATTGACATTCGTTGGATCATTCTCGGCTTCCTTTGTGAACAAGTTGCAAACTTTATTATCAATCACAGTAAGATAAAGTGATTCACGAAGCTTCTGTTTGAAATTTTAGGTAGGGTTGATTAGAAATAGACGCTAATGTTCCAGTTGTTGATTCTTTAATTTAATCAATTCGTTATTAGCTACTGCATATGGTGTAATTCCCCAAATATGGCTTCACTGTTTTGTAGTTGCTGATGTAGTTGTAGCCTTTGATCTTAGTTTACCTATTAATCGTGTCGTAATTAAGAGCTTTGTCTCAAAAACATAACTAATGTAGTTATGCAAAAACTATAATCAATCCAAATTGAAACTACACTTGCATAACATTGACGACTATTATACCTACTAAGGAAGGTTCCAATAACCTTATGCCCACTGCTGCTGCTATTTCTCCACCTTCATCCCTCATTGTGGGCAATCCAGATTTATTCCCTCCTGCCATCATTTAGTTTTGGTTCTTTCTAATTTGATAGATTGTATTGCCTTTAGCAACTCTTCATTAGTAATATGCCATTACAATCATGTTCATCTTTGCCTGGACTGTAATTCATCTAATATATTTGCAGTTGGTGTATTTTCCAGGTTTTTTTTATTTTCACGAGGTCTTGGCCATTTAACAACCAGAGCCAGCAAGCCCCAATTGAATCTCCTCTCCTGTGTAATATTCCAGAACAACTAGATCCTCCACACATGACACTACAACACAACTGGAAGCAGCAAAAACAGACTATCTACAGCAATGCAACTTATTTGCATAAACTCCCGTTCCAAAATTAATTACATATACCTGTTGCTTTGCAAGCAGGGAGAAAGCTACGAAGTTATAGCAAAAGTTGGAGATGTGAGGGAAGATTGGAGCTACATAAGCTGCACTACATAAGCTGCACTAAATATTGCCGCTTGAAATGCATCCTCAACACCCTCCATGTATTCCGAGATAACTTCACCAACTCACAACAACAATTATAAAATCTTTTTGCTACAGATAACAAAGCTATAACCAAGAACAAAATTGCAGGTACTGAGTCACTCTATTAGTGAAGGACAATATAGGCATACCCAAGCTTTTTCTACTAGGCCATATGGGCAACTCATGAGGGTACGTACGTAAAGAAGGCCTGTTTTCCATAAATGTCGACTCCATGTTGCATACTATATACACATAAGTAGAGCTTGATAAGAACATTCAATCCATTGTTGTCCAAGTAGAGCTTAGATAAGATATATCCATTGTCATCCAGGTAGATTTATGCATTGCAAAACAAGATTTTTTGAACCTTCCCCACTAGAAAAAAGATATTACTAATTAAACAGTTATGCAGGAGGATGAAGAACAAAGAAACACCACCAACAAGTAAATTCCTCAGCATCAAACTCGACAAAGCAATCTGTCCGCCAATCAACCCTTTGTTTTCAAGGCAGTAAAAAAAGTACAGGGGCTGGATTTGTAGCAAGAGTCTCCCTCGCCATTCAACAACATTTATCATGATTCTAACTCATCTGATTCTTCTGTAACTAATCAAATTCAGCAATTCAATCATTTCAATTCCATTCTATTTCCTACACTTCTCCACATCCGGAAACCAATGAGGAAAGGAAAATCAAGTTCGAAATAAGGATGGGGCGTAAAGAGGGAACTGCCTGCCACTGGAGACTATCTGGCACCGAGAGGGAACATAGGGGTCGTTTGGAAGTTGCGATTGTTAAATAGATGTATTGTTGAGAATGCATGTATAATATTATACATGTATTGTCGAATTTGATGCATTGTAGAATACAACGTTTGGTATGTGTGATTGTGTATGTCGCATCAGCTAAAAGCTGAGACAAAACAATCTCAACAATCACAACTAAAAGTTGAGATATAACAATCACTCAAAATGAGTGATAGTTTCTGTCACATCAAAGAAACAATCCATGTATTGTTTCTGCTAGAAAAACAAAAAAACGATGCATTGTAAACAATACATGCATAATGACAATCTCAACAAAACAATCGCAACTTCCAAACGACCCCATATATACATGGGCGTCGTGATAGACCACTATTATTGAATATATTATGCAAATTAGGACATCAGTCCTACTCAAATGCATTCTAAGTAATACCCGGCCAAAGGCCGGGCACCAAGCTAGTAATTATTTATATACATCACTTAAAAAAAAGAGTCAGGGGTCTCTCTTCCAAAACCTTCTTACCACGAATCCTCTTCAAACTAGTATTGGGCCCGGCCCGTTGGCCGGTGGAGTACAAAACTGATGTGTATATTGTTGTACTATATTGGCCGCTGGAGTAAAAAATACTCGAGCAATATGAATTCTTAACTTTAACCATTTCATCAATAAGCATTGGTCATAAGATCCAAGATCCATCTCTATTACGCATTATGTTGAAAGGTAATTGTCATGAGTCTTTATTAATATGAAAGTTAGCATAACTTGATAACTCATGGGAAGCAATAAGGCTATTGCAACATCATAGTCACTGGCATTTGAAATCGCTGATGTCCAAAAGTAACACACAGACTACCTGCTGGCAAGGAAAACTGGAAATTTATCTTGGAGGTGTGACAAACTCATGGACAGTAAACTGGTGATGTAATCAACCAAACAGATTCAAGCTATTTCCAACTTCAAAGTCTATTGTCTTTGGAAAATGATAAACCTACAATCTAAATGTTCAAAAATTTTAAAAACCAAAAGCATCCAGAAATAGCCCATACATGAGCAACATAATACTAACCACAAGGTTTGCAAATTTGGCATAACATACATGCAATGATCATCATTTATAGCATGATCCACCTTATCACTCAAAGAAATAAAACTAAACAAATTGTTATACTAACAAATATATTGTCTTAAATGTCAACAAAAGCAGAATCGGACTCTAACAACGTCTTGAAAAAATCTGATGGAGTGCGTTGCTCAAGAAGTTTAACTTTCCCACCCTTACAACATAAAGTGAATTGGGGGGTATACAATATACATCTTCCCTAGTTAGCCAGGTGCTTTCACATCTCCAAAAAAACAGCACCACGGTATTGCCATAACCAATCAGGAGTGTCAATCGATAATTCTTATACTATGGAATAATTGTAATACATATATATGGATTAAGTGCATTCTCATGTATCCAAACTAACAAAAGATAATCAAATCCAGATCAGTTACCGCATCGATAAATGCTTTGGGAATTCCAAATTTCATTCGTTTTTCACAAATATAAATCATTCTTGTAGCTCGGTTACGCTTAGGCTGGCCTTCCAAGGAACATCATCTGCTGTATAATAATAGAAACAGTCGATATGCCGCAAATAAAGTGAGAGAAAGTTGAAAAAATAAGCAAATCACTCTTTCTTTCATACAATAAATGGAAGAATGGAATGAGTTGTAAGGGAAGAGAGTGGAGGAAGCTAAGGGGTTATTGACTACAGAACTCTTACTACCCCACTACTTGCAGAAATTTTTTAGCACAGATAACAACCACCACCACATCTCCCTAAAGAGGATCAAAGTCCAGAAGCCCTGGAAGGAAAATCAAACATAGAAGATCAAATAAATTATCCATTTTTATGAAGTAGAAAAAGGATATAAGTTTCTAAAAACCAATTTAACCAAAAATTCCATCGAACAGATACCAAATAAAGGAGTAAATAATCTGAGTGACAAAAAAGCTTGCAAAGAACCAATAAGCATGCAAAACAGAATCATGATAGCTGGAGCATCTTTCTCTAAGCAATTCCCAGAAAAACACTAAGAACAAAAGAAGAAAAGTAATTAAAAAAATCATAAAAAGTAAATTGAAAAAAGCAACTATTTAAAATCTAAAACTACACCGCTTTTGCTCATCACAAACTGATTTTGCTTCATTACATATATCATGCTCAGAAGTTAAAACCAATTCAATAAAAATAATATGCCATCTCATGTCATGATTTGCTGATCACAAACTGCTTTTCATTCATTACGTATATCATGCTTTGAAGTTACAACTAATCCAGTATAATTAATATGCCATCTCAATTCATGCTTTTGCTCATCACGAACTGCACTACTTTAAAACTTATATCATGCTTAGAAGCTAGAGCTAATGAAGTGCAAATCATGAAAGGAAACTTCACAACAGCCAAAGATAAGCGAAAGACGAATAGTGACGTACTTGGGACTGAAACAACATTCACTCCATGCATCCATCGGACCACCAAAGGAACTTCCTTCTCCTCATAGTTAAAGTTGCAAGATGGCGATTCACACAGTGAGGCGGGCTTTCAATTTGGAAATAGATACAACGTTGAACGTTCTTCTAGCTAGAAAAGGTATCACGGTGACAAAGCTTTGAGGGCATTACTGCAATCGGTCAATCCCAGCAAGAAAGTTAACCAATCAGTCCGGGGAAATAAATTCTTCGACGAACTGTGGTTCGGAGCCCAATTCAGATATTGGATCTAAATCTCGTCAAAGCACTGAACAACTGTAAAACAAAACCAGGGACGCGTAGTAACAATTGGATCGAACGCCCATTTCAAAAGGAAAAATAAATGGAAGAATATCGGCACGGAAATCCCATGAACAGATTCCGAGAAGCCAAAAAACTAAAATTCACTAAGGGAACTTACCTCCGATTAGGCGTTATGCGAGGTTCTCGACTCTATGCAGCGAGAAAAACATTAAAAGCGAGAGATGCGGATTATCCAGGATGGTTAGGGTAAAGTACGACGCTGGAGTGAGACTACGAAGTGGGACGGCAAGGGCGACAGAGAGGAGCAGGTCAGAGACACACACAGACGACGAAAGAACAAATGAATGCGGTTTTCAAGGGATTTCGGCTACAAAACACCGATGGCTCGGAGCCAAGAAAGACAGATAGGGCGGCGGTGGGAAATTGAGAGATCTTCGATTGAGTGAGAGGTCTTCAATTGTAGTGTTGGGATGGCGAGAGAGGCGTTCGATCTCTGGTGGGAGACTGGGATACAAAATGCGAGAAAGAGAGAGATTAGGGGTGGGAGGTCTTCGATTGTTGTAGTTTGACTGTGTGACGGTGAGTCAGAGATGTTTAATTTCTGGGAAGAGGGCTTCCATTGAAGATCTTCCATTAGGGATGGAGGTCCTTGATATAATTTCTGTGGGAGACAGAACTTGGTGGGTATGTGAGAGAGAGGTGGGCGATTTCATTTGAGAGATTGGAACTTGGAGAGAGAATGCGAGGAAGAGGGAATTTACATTAAGGACCCTCCGCACTGTGCGGTGCTTTTAGCCGAGGTTGACGTGGCAAATGTCATATATTGACATTGCCTTATAGTGTTTTGTAGATATAGTGAAATTGGTTTATCTCATTATAAATTAACTAGCATATATCATACGTAAATTTGTATATTCTTTCATTGACAAGTAGGGATGGCAACAAAACCCGAACTCATGGGTACCCACCCGACCCAACCCGGTCAACGCGGATAAAATCCGTGTTGACGGGTTTTGGGCCAGGTTTGGGTTTAAATCTGTTAACTATTCATCGGGTTGGGTTGGGTTTAGGTAAACCCGACCCATGGATACCCGCCCACACCCATATAATTAATTTTCTCGGCATATTTAATATTCTAAACAACTAATCTTATTTATGTTTGTGGAGACATGCCTAATTTTTTCTTTCTAGTTATGTAGTATGAACTATGAAGTTGATGTTATCGAGTGGAGAGTGAAAAACTTGATTGAAAAGAAGAAACTTTCAATTAATCATGTTATTTATTGATAATTTGTGATTTGCTTCAATTTTCTTGAGTTTTCTAGATTGGTGTTAAACAATTTGTATAGTTAATTTGTGATTTGCTTGAATTTTCTAGAATGGTGTTTTATATAGGGTTAATACCTTAGTTTGGCCCGAACTATACACATACTTTCTACTTTGGCCCAAATTATTGAATATTGCTACTATGGCCTGAACTATGTTGCAAACTTCCTCATATGGCCTGGAGGCGCGTTTGACCGTCAAAACAGACGGTCAACCAAGTTGACCGTTAGTCAATTGCCACATCACCTGCCACGTAGACAAAAAAAATTATATTTTTTTTTTACAAAAAATAAAAAATAAATTAATAACTCTAAAATAAAAAAGGAACGGAAAATAAAAGAAAAAAAAAACCATCCCTATCTTCCCGCATCGATTCGTATCGGGAATTACCTCCCCCCTTTCAGACCCATCGTCTACCCCCAACTCCCTTCCCCGACGAATTCTGGGCGATTCTCGAAGATTCTCCGGCAAATGCAGCGGCGGCCGGTCGGTGAAAGACGCCGCCGTCGCTAATTCGCCGGACTCCTTCCCCGACTCCTCCTTCTCCCTTCCCCTTCGATTCGCCCCGCTGCCGACTCTCCTCTACTCTCATCTTCAATCTCACACTTCACTTCACACAGCACCGCCACTGGGCAACGTTCTCGATTTCTTTCTTCTTTTCCTTTTCCTTTTCCTTTGGTTTGATTGGATTGCTTCTCCTCCATTTTTGTCGGCATCGCCACCAAGATCTAGCTTCTGATCTCAGCACGCCACTCCCCCCATTCCCCCAGAACTTCGCCGCCAAAGCCGCCGCCCAGCGCCTCGCTCAGGTCATGGCTTCCCAGACCGCCGACGACGACGATGACGACGACCCTGACGACCTCGATTTCCGTTACAGCGCTCCTCCTCCTCCTCTCTCTATCTCCCGCACTGCCGCTGCTTCGAATGCTGCTGCTCAACCCGCTCCAAGGATCGCCAGATCCCCTTCCCCTGCTGTAAATTCCCTCCGCCATTTATCTCCTTTTGGATACTTCAATTAAGCGTCTCGGTTGAATTGATTGGTACAAAATGCGGGAATTGTGGACGATGCTCGATTTGGGATTACTAGCTAGTTCATCCCTTAATCCGCATTTAAGTTAATTACTCAATTTAGTGTTGCGTGTCTGTAGCTTTTAGTACCTGATTTAATGCCTGCATTGCTGGTAACCATTTCGATATTTAATGGGGCGAATCGATGCGGGAAGATAGGGATGGGTTTTTTTTTATTTTTTTTTATTTTCCGTTCCTTTTTTATTTTAGAGTTATTAATTTATTTTTTATTTTTTGTAAAAAAAAATATGATTTTTTTTGTCTACGTGGCAGGTGATGTGGCAATTGACTAACGGTCAACTTGGTTGACCGTCTATTTTGACGGTCAAACGCGCCTCCAGGCCATATGAGGAAGTTTGCTACATAGTTCAGGCCATAGTAGCAATATTCAATAATTCGGGCCAAAGTAGAAAGTATGTGTATAGTTCGGGCCAAACTAAGGTATTAACCCTTTTATATATGGATAATTTGTATTGGGAGATTGATATTTGACTTTAATTTTGATAGGAATTTGTTATTGTGAATTTTTTACGACAAAAACCCGTGGGTACCCATGAACCCACGAATACCCAGCGGATTGGGTTGAGTTTGAGTTTTTCAAACCCAGTGGATTTTACCCCGGGTTTTTTTCACGAATAAACCCATGGGTCTGAATTTGGGTTTGGCAAAACCCGACCCGACCCAACCCGACCCATTGCCATCCCTATAATGACAAGTGAGCTTCTGTCTGTTTGTTTTAGTGTTTTTCATCCGACTTTCCCTCCACACTCCTCCCGGCCCCAGGCCCCAGCGACCGAGCCCAAAACGACAGGACGGGCTGACCGGGGCCCATTATATAACTTGACCTCTAAATCTTTTTATTTTATTTTATTTCTTGATCAAAGTAATAAATCATTGTATCTCATTCATACAAAGTTTATTTCCACGAGCATTAGTGCTGGTATGATCGCACCCTTATTTCCACAAATCTATCATAACATATGGGCTTCCAATAACAACAACAATGTTGGTTTCCCAAACCCCTTTATCCTCCTCTGGTACAATTCATCAATCACCATTTATTCATACTATCTTATGACAGCTCGCAAACACAGCTTGAGGCCGGAAGTGCACATATAGCAACACAAACTACTTACTCCAAATGGGACAGAGATGCCTGAGTTGGAATATAAGCGAGAGCTTGAAACGGGAGGGTTCGGCCTCGGATTTCGATACGCTCATCATCGCCACCTTCTTCTTCTTCTGACGTCCTGAGACGAGAAATGTATACATGGCCCCCGTGCCTGTTTGTGTAGTACTTCCCTTTGGAGCAGATATACGCACCCTCCTTCCAGATTTCCAAAGCATGTGTTTGGTAGGGTGCGTATGGCTCAGCAAGGGTGAGCAACTTAGTCCATGAATCGGTCACGCCCTGCTTCAACAAGACCCACACCTGATAATACGGATCGCGATTGTACGAAGCAGCCAAGAAAGCCACAAACGACTCCTTCAACATAAAACAGGACGAACAAACCCAACCCTCCATGGCAGGCGGGTGAGTGAAGGAGGTGTATTCGAACACTTCCTGGCTCATGTCGAACGAAAGGGTAGACCATTCTCTACTGCATCCTCCAGTAAACCAGTAACACTTGTGGTTTCGCGAAATTTCCCGCTGCTGATAAACGTAGTGCCCGAAGGCCGATCTCGAGAGATCGGCCCTGTCGTCGTCGATTAGCTTCTTCCAGGAATCCTTCCTCAAGCTATAAACCTGCAGTAGGCCAAGTAAAGCAAGCAAGCAAGCATATATCGTGTCAGTCACAGCTTTGCTAATAGATCGGACTCTCTGCTTCTACAAAGATTGCAAAATTGGGGGAACAAATCAATCTCCGCATCAATTAATTACCTCTGCGTACATGAACGGTTGTGGGAGAGGAAGATAGATTTCATCCTGATCATGATCCATTTTCAATATCCTGACCACTTTGTAGTCATTTGTGTCCGGATCGTATCCAAAACCGGCGAGCTCCACGTACTTTTCCAGGCCGGGAGGGTAGGGGGGACACGTGGTGCGCGGCAGGATCAGCTTGGTCTCGGAAGTCGCCGGATTCCACAGGATGAGGTCGGAGGGGGCATTGGGGTTCGCGTCGGCGATGCAGAATATGCCGCCGCAGCACCCGACGACCGTCAGCCGGAATTGCAGGGGATACGAAAAAGACTTGGAGTTGGAGGGCGCGCAGGGCAGGTCTCCCTCGGAGATGAGGCCGAGGGTGTCGTAAGAGTATAAGGAGTAGTGAACGACCGCGGTGGTCTCAGGGGCGTCCGGTCCGCCGGTGAATAGGATCTGGAGGGATTCTAGGTCGTCGGATTTTTGGAAGAAGAGAAACCGGCGGATGAATTGGGGATCAGACAGGAGAATCCTCCACGATCTGCAGACGCATCGGAATCGGGCGATGCAGATAGCGGCCCGCAATCTGAGAAGGATATTGATCAGTATATCCTCCGTCAAGAAGACCCGAGTCTGAGAAGAAGCGCCGCTGCCGTCTCCGTTCATGCCGCTATCTGAAAGGGAAACCCTATCTTTTTTCCGGAGAAAGGAGAAACCCTATCTATCTATGTAAGTAGGTAGGTGGGATCGGAGTATCGGACAAATCACTTCATATAATACTCGGTATTTGACTGCTTGTTGCACCGGTGCTTCTGTTTGCTTACCCAACCGAAACAGCTGGACCAACCGGGCTAGATAATGAGCCTGCTCAGCCCGTCTTGTCTTTCCCATCCGTCTTTTGTCGTTTTGAGCTCGGTGGCTAGCAAAGGTACGGTTTGAAAGTTTGGTACCGATAATGGGGATAATCGAATACAGTATCGAATCTATCACTATTTTGTAGGGTAAATTGCAAGTTTGGTTACTAGAATTACTATAAATTTTTACGTTTGTCACTAAAATTAGTTTATTCCATTTAAGGTCACTAAAATTAGTTCAACAGTTCAAGTTTGTGTAATCAGAGAACGATTGAATGAAGAGGAAAGATGAAAATGACGATTGAGGGAAATGAACAGGCAATTAGGGATTTTGACTTGAAAGTCTCTTTTAGCAATTGAACCGGTTTGAACCTATCGGTCAGAACCCATAACTCGCTTTAGTAACTGGACAGAAGTCTGGTCGAATGGGCTTTACTGAATCAAGTCCAAGGATCATAGAGACTGATCCAGAACTTGAAACAGTCAAGCTCGGAGAAGAAGGGACTGAATAGATCGTCTTCTTCACCAAGCCAGAGTACTGTCAAGCTAGAGGATTGTAGAACAGAGTGTTGAGAGGAGGAGATGAGAAGCAAAGCAGAATGTAAAGTGCACAGCGAGTTTTTAATGAGGTTCGCCACAGGGCTACTCCTCGTCCCAGGATAGTACCACTATCCTGAGAGACACTTTGATTTTCGTTTTATGACTCAAGAACGAACAAACAAATGACAATACAGACTCTGGTGCGAAAATCAAAATGTCACAAGACTTAGACCAGAATTCGCGCAGGAATTCTTTACACCCTTTGATCAAGCTGAACCTGTTCCTCAGCTTGATTCAAAGCCACTGATTCCAAACACAATCCCTAGCCCTTTGCCACAAAGGAATCCCTATTTGCTTCAGTGCCGAGACCTTCCCCTGCTGCTCCTTTAAGTAGTCGTTGTAAGAGCCGTTGCTGTTTGAAATTGTGCAGAAAGGGTAAGTCGAGCAGCTGGCCCTTGAATCGTGGTTGATTGATCCGCTCCCCCTTGATTGGTGATCTGGCAATCTTCCAACTTGATTCTTACCACCTCAACAATCTCCCCCTAAGTTGGAGATTGCCAATTGTCCGCTTGAAACCTGCAAAACTGAACCCACCTTTCCATGCAAGCAAAAACTATACAGCCTAAACAGTTCAAGCATTCTCAGCAAATTTGAAAGAAAATTCACCAAGCATACAACTATCCAAAACTAGATAGTTCAGAACCCCAGCAAGTGTTTTACCAAGCATTCAGCAATCCAAAACCAGATAGTTTAAACACTAAGCAAGTGTTCAGCAGAGTAAACTAGAAATGTCAACCAACCAGCTGGGAAAAGACACATCCAGCCGCCATTAAACCGTTTAAAAACCGTTTGAGAACCTGTACATTATAAACAATATAATATCATAGTAGAACACACATAAAGTAATAATTCAATGATTTAATGAGTAAAAATGATAATTACAGGTACCATTTAATAATTCTACACAACATATATATACCGCAACTAAAAAAAACCCTAACCTAATCCTAAGCGACAACGCCGCTTCCCCACCCATCACTCTCCTTCCTTCCGCTTCCCCATCCCCCTCCCTCTCTCCTTCGTCCTCTCCCACCGCCGCACCTATTTTCATTTTTCAGCCACTTTAGCCTTCTGCAATTCCTCAAAAATCCATCACCACATTCAATTCTTCCTCATCCTTTCTTAACCCGTAAATGCTCTTCCTCGTCCCAATCCGCGAAATGGCTTGGATTCAATCCAAGCCTCTGGTGAGACAGGGCAGCTTAGCGGGGAGCTGCTTGCGACGGTGGCGACGGGATGGAAGCGCCGGGAGCGGGGAGCTGCTTGCTACAACAAGGACTGGGGATGGCGATGCGATGGCGACTGGGGATGGCGATGTCGTCGGGAAGCGCCGTTGCCGGGACAAGAGGTGTTGACGGCCGATTCCACGATTGGCCTTTTTTTTTCTTAGGGTGAACCAAACGGCCGAACCGCGCGACCGGCTTGAGCGGCTCGAGCGGTTAACCGCTTCGGCCGCTCGCCGGCCACTGTATAAAACCATGGCGGTTAAATAGCTGATCCGAGCCGGTTTTACGGCCGGGTGGCGGCTTTGCCGGTCCGGCCGGCCGGCTCGGTTGGCTTTGACAGCACTGCTTAAATCAATAGTCATTGAATTATCAGAATCAGTTGAAACAGTTTCATTGAATTTGACATGAACTGATTCCTCTACTATTCTAGTTCGTTTATTATAGACTCTATATGCTTGTCCTTTTGTTGAATAGCCAAGAAAGGTGGCAGGATCAGATTTATCATCAAATTTGCCTAGAGTATCTCTTGTATTTAGAGTGTAACAGGGACATCCAAAGGGGTGGAAGTAAGATATTTTAGGAGTTTTACCTTTTAGAATTTCGTAGGGAGTTTTGTTTAATTGTTTTCTGATTAGAACTCGATTTATAACATAACAAGCAGTATTAACTGATTCAGCCCAAAAGAATTTAGGTAGTTGATAATCTAAGAGCATTGTTCTAGCACATTCTATCAGAGTTCTATTTTTACGCTCAACAACCCCATTCTGTTGAGGTGAGCGAGGAGCAGAAAAGGTATGGACAATTCCAATTTCGTCACAAAAATCTGCAAATTCATCAGAAATAAATTTTCAAGGATTGTTTATGTCTAGTGACAAATGAACGAAATTTCTCAAAAGTCTCATCCTTGTGAGTTAAGAAGAATACCCAGGTGTACCTAGAGTAGTCATCAACCAGGACAAATACATAATTTTTACCTCCTAGGCTAGTGACATTACAAGGACCAAACAGGTCCATGTGAATTAATTCAAAAGTTTCAGTGGTAGTGATGTCAGGTTTTGGTTTAAAACTCTTTCTTTTGTGTTTTCCAGCAGCACATGCGTTGCAGAAAAATTCTGCTTTGTCTTTTAGCTTAGGTAACCCTCTAGCCAGATTGAATTTAGATAGAGTAGACAACTTAGCCAAACTAATGTGTCCTAGTCTTTTATGCCACTAGAATTCGGATGATTGAGAAGATACTTGAAGGCATTTAGCATTAAGCATGCTTGAGTCAGTCAAGTCAACAACATACATGTTATTGACTCTTTTTCCTATCAAAATAATCTTATTTTTATTAATTTGTTCCACAGAGCACTTATTGTTTTCAAACGTGACACGATTTCCATTGCTACAGAGTTGGCTTATGGACAGAAGATTATGTTTTAATCCATCTACCAGAAGAACATTATTTATCACAGTTAAGGAACTGTTTCCTATGCATCCAGAGCCAATAATTTCACCCTGACTGTCATCCCCAAAGGTAACTTTTCCTCCACGTTTCATTGTTAAAGAGCTAAATAGATGTTTCTTTCCAGACATATGATGAGAACATCCACTGTCAAGGTACCATTTTGATTCAGCTATGGAGAGAGAAGAATTCTGACCTGATTTGAAGTTTAGTTCTGGATCATTTATCTTACCAAAGGCCATGAAAGCTTCTTCTTCTCCTTGATCTTCTTCTTATTCAGATTCATAATCACTCCAGGTGGTGGCGTTCATTGCCCGTTCTTTTGCCTTTAAGGTGAGTGGGCAGTTGGCCCTGATATGGCCAGGCTTCCCACATTTGTAACAGTCTTGAGATTCCTTTTCTTGACTGCCTGATTCAAAAGATCTGGCCTGCGGGGCTCGCAGCCTATTTTGAGAAAAGCTTTTGACTTTGTCAAAAGGGTTAGAACGATTATAAGAGTTCCTTTCATTTCCCTTTTGTTTTTGCTCTTGTTTATACTTTAACATCCTATGAAATTTGCTACTGACTAGAGCAAATTTCTTCTCAAAATCTTCTCCTAATTCAGAATCAGACTCATATTCTATAACTTGAGACTTGAAGGCTAATGATTTCTTTCTTTTTTCATCATCTTTGTTAACCTGTTTAAGGGCATGTTCATGACTTAGCAGAGATCCTACAAGTTCATCTATGGACAAGGTGTTCAAATTTCGAGCTTCCTCTATGGCTGTTCTCTTAGGAAGCCATTCTTTAGGAAGTGATCTTAGAATTTTCCTATTTAGGTCTTTAGCAAGATAGGTTTTTCCTAGACCTTTCAGTTTGTTAATCAGAAGAGTAAATCGAGAGTACATCTCATGAATTCCCTCACATGGAGCCATGTCGAAACATTCATACTCGTGGACCAGGAGATCGATTCTGGTTTCCCTGATATTTGATGACCCTTCGTAGGTGCTCTCCAGCGAGCTCCAGATTCCTTGAGCAGTTTCGCAGTGTTCCACCTTATCTGCCTCTTCGGGTGACATGGCCGTTTGCAGGATGTGCATCGCCCTTTGATTCAGTTGAGCGCTCTTCTTTTGAGCCGCTGACCAGAAGTTCTGTTGATCCGCATCCATCTCGAGCGGTCCATTGCGCACAACGATCCATAGTTCTTCGTCAACTCCCCAGAGAAAAGTCTTCATTCTCTTTTTTCAGGCGGTGTAGTTTGATCCTGTGAAGACCGGTGGATGATTGTACGAAGCATGACCGAAATTAGTAGATGCCATTGCGCTGGATCTTCCCTTGGCAGTAGCAAGCTCCGATCAAGGACCTGCTCTGATACCACTTGTAATCAGAGAACGATTGAATGAAGAGGAAAGATGAAAATAACGATTGAGGGAAATGAACAGGCAATTAGGGATTTTGACTTGAAAGTCTCTTTTAGCAATTGAACCGGTTTGAACCTATTGGTCAGAACCCACAACTCGCTTTAGTAACTGGACAGAAGTCTGGTCGAATGGGCTTTACTGAATCAAGCCCAAGGATCATAGAGACTAATCCAGAACTTGAAACAGTCTCGGCCCAAGCTCGGAGAAGAAGGGACTGAATAGATCGTCTTCTTCACCAAGCCAGAGCACTGTCAAGCCAGAGGATTGTAGAACAGAGTGTTGAGAGGAGGAGATGAGAAGCAAAGCAGAATGTAAAGTGCACAACGAGTTGTTAACGAGGTTCGCCACAGGGCTACTCCTCGTCCCAGGATAGTACCACTATCCTGAGAGACACTTTGATTTTCGTTTTATGACTCAAGAACGAACAAACAAAAGACAATACAGACTCTGGTGCGGAAATCAAAATGTCACAAGACTTAGACCAGAATTCGCGCAGGAATTCTTTACACCCTTTGATCAAGCTGAACCTGTTCCTCAGCTTGATTCAAAGCCACTGATTCCAAACCCAATCCCTAACCCTTTGCCACAAAGGAATCCCTGTTTGCTTCAGCGTCGAGACCTTCCCCTGCTGCTCCTTTAAGTAGTCATTGTAAGAGCCGTTGCTGTTTGAAATTGTGCAGAAAGGGTAAGTCGAGCAGCTGGCCCTTGAATCGTGGTTGATTGATCCGCTCCCCCTTGATTGGTGATCTGGCAATCTTCCAACTTGATTCTTACCACCTCAACAGTTTGGTCACTCTCCGTTAGTCTCCGTTAACTTTAGCTGATGTGACAGTCAACTCTAATCATTGACCGTTAAATAAGTGATGTGACAATTAAAAAAAATTTAAAAAATTAAAAGTAATTTTTTTTCTAATTTCCTCAGTATAAAAATACATAAAACAGAAAATATAATTGTAATTATCAAAATTATACCCACCATCATCTTGTTCCCTGCTGCTACTGCTCATCAATGAGTATTTGCTTCTTCCGCAGCCATGAAAAGGGGTTCTTCCTCTCATCCCGTTCGACGCCACTTCTGTCTCTGCTCAGATCTGGCGTGGGTCGGAGGACAAGGACGAGCAGATCTGGCGGGAGTTGAACGACGACGAGCTGGTACTGGATTCGGGGGAAGATTACGATGTTGAATTCTGGATTTCGGATTCTGGATGTTGAATTCGTTGGCTTCTTCGTCAAGCTGCCGCACTTTTGATTTTGTTATTGGAGCCTTGTAGCTCTCTCTCTCTCTCTCGCTGCGGGCCACCAGAGCAAACCTCTCCAAAAAGAAGAAGAAAAAAACAAAGGCGAAACTGATGAAGCGTCGAGTTTTGGGTTCATGCTTTAAGCATAAGGGCTCGGATTTGGCCGTTTGATGGAGGAATGAAGCTGCGGGGTTTCGGTTCATTATTATGATCTTGGCGTTTTCGTTTTGGGATAGGATTTGAATTGTGCATTTTGTGTTCGACGATTTGCACGTTCGAATATTCGGTTGCGTTCTGCTAAAGCAAGCAAGAGGAGGGCTAGCGGTAAGTGAAATCAGCGTGGAAAGTGGAAACACAGAGATGCAGACGGAGGCAAGAGTTGGAGTGGTGGTTGAAGGAGGAGGGCCAATGTCTCTGAATTTGAATAAGCAGCCGCCTATTCATCAACAGCAACGACATCAACATTCGCAGATCGGAACTGTTTCTCAGCTTCTCGCCGGTGGGTTGGCCGGGGCTACTCCCCAGTGAGAAGATTATATTTATCGGAGATGTCCAGACCGGAGAGATTCCTGCACGCGCGTGGAGTGGTCCCCAGAGGTTTGTTCTGGGAATCGAATGAACCCTAAGTTTGATACCCTCCGTCTCCGCCACAACTCCTCCGGCCTGTTTCCTCCTGACTGATCGACACACTTGGGTTGGACTCCGGTAGAAATTTAATTTTAATTTTTAGATTTTAATAGTTTGGAAAATGATGTGGGAATTGAAAAAAAATCATTTTTAATTTTTTAATTGACAAATCACTTATTTAACGGTTAATTATTATAGTTGACTGCCACATCACCCAAACTTAACGGAGACTAACAGAGAGTGACCAAACTTGAACTGTTGAACTAATTTTAGTGACCTCAAATGGAATAAACTAATTTTAGTGACAAACGTGAAAGTTTATAGTAATTCCAGTGACCAAACTTGTAATTTAGCCCTATTTTGTATTATCGAATACCGATTAGGGATTGTGATTGATATTCATTTTCGAGTATTATTTGGTATCGGGATTACGGAATTGAGATCAGTATATGTCAAAATACCAAGAAACAACGAAAATTGAAAATCAATGAAATATAGCTTATGGCCCTTGATATGATCCAAATTGGCTACTTCTACAAGTCACAATTACTTGCCAAAGAAGCTATCAAGGTTGGAAAGAAGAAAGTCAGAATTTGGCTAAGTCAAAATCCGTGTTCAGGGTACATACTTTGGAGGCATGGTTCTCTCAATTGGCTTGGTGGAAATTCCAGTTCAAGGGCTTGTTTTACACAAAAAGTTGTCATGTTTCCAATGGTATGCTTTATGGATCCAGAAGATGTGTTTAAGGTTGTTTTCCAAGGCCTCAAAGTTGCTATCTCAAAACTGGAAAACTGCCAGAAAATGGCTAAGGCAGAAAACTGTTTTGTGAAGCCTACTTTGGAGCTCAATTCGAGGAGTATCGAACTGATTCAAGTCCAAAGTCTTCCACAAAATGAAACTAGGTATGTTTATGTACAAAGGGAAGGAATTGGATGAAAGATTGGAGTTCGGGAAGGTCTCGAACGAAAGGCGCGAAGTTAGTACGAAAGCTGCCTTTTGACTGTTTTGCGGGAAGCTTACTTGTGCTTCAAGAAAGGAAGTTTGTGTCCGAATTTTGAGTCCTTTTCAGTGTAGAATTTTACCTTAATTGTTTCCTTGTTCATCTAGATTTGTATTAGGTTTTATTGGCTATAAATAGCCCTCCATTTACGTTGTAAAAATAGAAGACTTTGATTAATCGAATTGAGAACCTTTTGGTTTTTGTGCAAGTTGCGACTTGTGTTGAGTTTGGTGGATTCCAAGCTCGTGAGCTCTTGTATCGATTGAATAGTCACTTCAATCGTGGTCGGGCATCTACCTTTCAATCCAATTGAGCGTTCCCCAGGTGTGGAATCGTCCTTTTGGTTCCGTTTTATCCAAGTTCGTATTAAGAGCGCTTCGTTCTTGATTCGAGCTCAATCGATTCTTCGATTGAGTCGTTTGCTGCGTTACTTTGATAACATACACCCCCCCAGGGGCGTATTAAGTGGTATCAGAGCCTCCGGTTCAAAATCAGAGGCGAAGGAGTCAGTTGAAGAAGACTTCTTGTGCAAGAACAGTTTCGTTGAAGAAACAGGGAAAGCAGCCCCTGTTTGTGCAAATTGATTCTGTTTCGTGCTTTAATTACAATGGAGATTCAGCAATTTAATGAGGACGACGTTAAGCAGATAATGGCAGCCCTTACCGCGGTGTTTCTACCCCAATTCGAGCGAATACAACGCGGAATCGATAAGTTGGAGTCTGCCATTGATAGACGTCTCTGTTCTGCTCCGCGGAAACAGAGTTCATGTTTTGGAGAAACCGTCGTGGCCTTGGAGGCTGATTCAAGCGAAGTAACTGCTCAGAATACATTGCTGGATGTTCATGGGATGATTTACCTAACACAAGGTCGTCCAGAACCGAGCCTGAAGAGATTCAGTTCATCCGGAACCTCCAGAGTTTTCGAACACTGTTTTTCTCAGACGAAACAGAGTTCGACGGCGGCCGAGTCTGTTGTGGCGATTGAGAGTGGCCTGCCTCCAGTCACCACCGCAGAAACATTCAAAACGATCTCAAGAGTGAATTCTAAAACAAGATTCCGACCAAAGCAGCTTCAAATGATGACGCCCAAATCTTCGGAATGGTCTCCGACAATGCAGGAACGTGACTCCAAAAACGAGTATCTCGTCGGAGCGATTCAGAGCGAATCGAGCACAACGGGAACCATGGGTAAGTTTCTAGAGGTCCAAGGAATGTGTGGAGCTCCAGAGATCGACCAAAACGGCGGAGAATCAAAAACGCCCAAATTTGATTATGGGTTTCTCGATACGCAGGAATTTGAAAGCGACGACGCCGGGAAAACTGCAGATGATGATTCCTCACTTACCAGGGGTAATCGAAGTGAGAAATCGGACGGGGAATTCAATTCTCTGTTGGAGAAAGCTTCCTCGAGCATTGAATTGAAGAATGGCAGCTTGGATATTCCGAACTCGGATTCAGAGCAACGGACGATGTTCGTCGCGAATTTGAACGGTCCTGGGAAATTGCTAGCTCACTGTTCGTTGATGATTGATGCTGATACTGGTGAGACATTGCTAGGAGATGAAGGGAAGGCTGTGATAGTAGAGAAAGGCGCCATCGAATTGGACAAGATGTGCAGGGAAGCTGAAATTTTTGTGTCCAAGAACATGTTTAAGCAGCCTACTTTCGATCCAATTTGGGATCAATTCTGCGAAGTTTTTGACAAGGGGAAAGAACAAGCTTTGAGGGCAAAGCTTTTTGAAGAGGGGGAGCCTGATATGATCCAAATTGGCTACTTCTACAAGTCACAATTACTTGCCAAAGAAGCTATCAAGGTTGGAAAGAAGAAAGGCAGAATTTGGCTAAGTCAAAATCCGTGTTCAGGGTACATACTTTGGAGGCATGGTTCTCTCAATTGGCTTGGTGGAAATTCCAGTTCAAGGGCTTGTTTTACACACAAAGTTGTCATGTTTCCAATGGTATGCTTTGTGGATCCAGAAGATGTGTTTAAGGTTGTTTTCCAAGGCCTCAAAGTTGCTATCTCAAAAATGGAAAACTGCCAGAAAATGGCTAAGGCAGAAAACTGTTTTGTGAAGCCTACTTTGGAGCTCAATTCGAGGAGTATGGAACTGATTCAAGTCCAAAGTCTTCCACAAAATGAAACTAGGTATGTTTATGTACAAAGGGAAGGAATTGGATGAAAGATTGGAGTTCGGGAAGGTCTCGAACGAAAGGCGCGAAGTTAGTACGAAAGCTGCCTTTTGACTGTTTTGCGGGCAGCTTACTTGTGCTTCAAGAAAGGAAGTTTGTGTCCGAATTTTGAGTCCTTTTCAGTGTAGAATTTTACCTTAATTGTTTCCTTGTTATTCTAGATTTGTATTAGGTTTTATTGGCTATAAATAGCCCTCCATTTACGTTGTAAAAATAGAAGACTTTGATTAATCGAATTGAGAACCTTTTGGTTTTTGTGCAAGTTGCGACTTGTGTTGAGTTTGGTGGATTCCAAGCTCGTGAGCTCTTGTATCGATTGAATAGTCACTTCAATCGTGGTCGGGCATCTACCTTTCAATCCAATTGAGCGTTCCCCAGGTGTGGAATCGTCCTTTTGGTTCCGTTTTATCCAAGTTCGTATTAAGAGCGCTTCGTTCTTGATTCGAGCTCAATCGATTCTTCGATTGAGTCGTTTGCTGCGTTACTTTGATAACATACACCCCCCCAGGGGCGTATTAGCCCTTGCATTTTTCACTCTTTGACAACTCACATGCACCCAACTTAAGCAATTTCGGTCAGCTTAAGTCACATTTGTCTCTCACTTAATTTCTTGTTATTTTCATAACATAAAAAAAAACTCTCATTAGTCATCTCCCAGCCTCCAATTCGTCGAATTAAAGGTTACTAATGACAAAAAATTAAGATGTCACCATCTCCTCCCTTCTCTTTATCCATGTCCATGTCCTACCTCTAGACGAACTCAATACTCTTTTTTAAGTCTCTTTGTCCTAAATTATTACAAACTCTCATTTATATATTTAATTATTAATTGCAAAGGTAATTAATTTTGTATTCTGTGATACTAATTGGGATACCAAAATATTTAGCAATTGGAATTGGAATACCAAAATATCCAGACCCTTCCCTCACCTTTATCTTCAGCAAGGTCTCCCTCCCTCCCTTGGAACAGCAAGCTATCTGCAAGCCTTTTTTGGAGATGGAAATATGGGCAAGCATTGTCGACAGTGATGGTGGGAAGGCTCCGGGCCCGGATGGATTCTCTTGGGAGTTCTATAAGAAGTGTTGGCCTTGGCTTAAGTCTGAAATCCTGCTCGCTTTTAATGATTTCAACAGCTCTGGATTTCTCCCTGACTATATTACTCATTCTTTCATTTGTTTGACTCCAAAGAAGGATGTTGTTGAGGACATTCGCGATCTTCGACCGATCAGCTTGATAGGGAGCTTTAATAAACTGGTTAGCAAAGTCTTGGCTTGCAGGTTGAGGGATGTTCTTTCCTGTCTTGTGTCTCATCAGCAAATGGCCTCGATGAAGGGAAGACAAATTGGGGATGCTGGGCTTATTGCGTTTGAACTAGTGAATAGTCGTAAGAAGAGCAGGAAACCGGGTCTCATGCTTAAGCTAGATATGGAAAAAGCCTTTGATAATGTGAATTGGAATTGTATGTTTCAGATCCTTAATAGGCTGGGTTTTCCTGAGCAGTGGAGGAGGTGGATTAAAGGCACTATGTGCTCCCCAAAACTCTCGGTCCTGATCAACGGGGAATCTCAAGGTTTCTTTGGGGCTCAAAAAGGATTGAGGCAGGGTGATCCGTTGTCGCCTGGTTTGTTCGTGTTGGTGATGGATATGATGTCCTTTATGCTGTCTAAGCTTAGTGAAAATGGCAAGATCAAGGGGTTTTGTATGGATGAAGACACTGGTGAAGGGGAAGTTACCCACTTGCTCTTTGCGGACGATACTCTTATCTTCTGTGGTGCCGAGTTTGAACAGGTGAATAATATCTTGGCAACTCTTGTGTGCTTCCAAGCTGTCACTGGGTTCGGATAAATTTGGAGAAATATGTTACGGTCGGGGATGTACCAAACCCGAACTTCTTTGCCTCCATTTTGGGTTGCAATTGGAGCAGTGAGGCTTCTAAATATCTCGATTTTCCTTTAGGGGCCAAACCGAATGTCGTTTCTGTTTGGGATCCTGTCATTGACAAGGTCCAGAAGAGGCTCCAAGGGTGGAAAGGGAAGTATTTGTCCCTTGGGGGGAGATTGGTACTCAATAAAGCGGTTCTTTCCAACCAGCCGATCTATTTCTTCTCCCTTCTGAGAGCTCCTGGGGTGGTGATAAAAAAAATGGAAAGCATCCAGAAGAACTTTGTGTGGGGAGGCACGAATGAAACCCGAAAGATGGCTCTTATCAGCTGGGATATCTGCAAAGCAACTCGATCTAGAGGTGGGCTTGGCGTCTTGGATCTTGCCTCTTTTAATCAGGCAATGATGGGTAAGTGGTTATGGCGGTTCGCTACTGAGAAGGGGAGCTGGTGGTGGGATCTCATTGATATAAAGTACCCTAACTCCTCCTCAGGTTGGTGTACGGCGAGGAGCACTTGTGGCTTTGCCGGATCACCTTGGGCTAATATCTCAAAAGGGTATGACTCCTTTTGGATGATGGCCAATATTGACCCTGGTAATAGGGCGTGGGTTTCCTTTTGGCGCGACAGCTGGATCCCGAAGATGGTGCTCGCGGACATTTTCCCTCGAGTGGCAGCTGCATCGTCTCTACCCAATGCCCGGATTGCAGATGTTCTGTCCCCTTCTGGTGAGTGTTTTGATTGGCAGCTTTCTCTTTTTACGAATCTTAGGGGTGGGGCTGAAAGGGAGCGAATTAATTTACTTAATTGTCTTAATTCGGTTGGTATTAGCAGGGTAACCAGCGGGCCTCCCTGTCCTGTTTGGTTACCCAATCCAGATGCCTCTTTCTCTATTCATTCCATGTACAGGTGCTTGGTGAATGAGGCGTTTGCGGGGGTCCCTAACTTTCCCTCGGATGTCTCGAGCCTCGTGCGGGGGAAAGACATGTAAGGGGGCTGGAGGTAGTAGGTGGAAATTGGGAACGGATTCCCGTCTCCCCTTACACACTTTCGCCCTATTCGCACGGGAGACGTTATTTTAAAGCACATTTTCGAGCACCTGTTATTTTCAAAACATGATACAAGAGTCCATGACAAGCAGAGAGTCCACAACACCACACAATTCAAGGGGTCCTATGATCACTAATTCACTCAATCAATCAACACAATATGAAGAAGAAATGAGACTTCTTAAATGCATCAACATCCTCCATAGTGCTACACTACCTCCCTAGGTTGCACATTACTAAAGAGACTGTCAATTCAAAGCCTACTGAGCAGGCAATTGCAAGGAACACATACTTAGAGCCCTCAAATTTAAAAATTTGAATAGTGGACTAGGCTCCAAGCACACAAACAGATCTAATGCAGTCAAAAGATAATCCCCCCCACACTTAAGATCGACATTGCCCTCAATGGAGAAGAGGGAAGGAAAGGGGGAACGATGTTACCGATGGGCACGGACTGCAGGAGACTGGAAGTGGACCAGTCGGAATGAAGCGGATTGGAGAGAGGACCAGTCAGGCATAAGCACAGCTAAAGGAAACCAAAAAGCTCAAACACAATACGTTAGGTCCAATGGTCAGCCCAATAGTACAACATCCAAAATAAAAAGAAAGAAACTAAACCGACACAAGACAGTTGGCATGCTGACAAAAACAAAAACACGCAAAACATGCCACTAGGGCCCTCCGAGACCGGTGAAGTAGATCTGGTTCATAAGGTCGTCGTCTCCATCCTCCGGCGGTGGTGGTGGTGGTGAATGATCCCACCAGGTGGTCCAGTGGTGCTCCTCCGGTGGGTGACAAGCCTGGAGCAGGTGCTCCGTGTACTCCATCAATCGCGGCCGCGATCCCTCTCTCGTTCGATGAGAGCACCAGTGACTCCCATCTGGGTCTCCATGCGGTCGAGGCGCTCGTCAACAACCGCCAGCCTGGACTGGTACTCGGCCTGGTGGGCCGAATACTGCTGATAGAACTGGACCTAATGGTCCATGAGCTGCTGGTTCTGAAGACCGAGCTGCTGGAACTGGAGCCCCATCTGCTCGAACTGCTCCGTGAAGAAATCCATCGACAGGACAGAGGCCATCGACGGACCAGAAGGACCAGAGGAAGACTCGCCTCTCTCTGATCTCCGTCGAGGCTGAAGGTCCCTTGGTGAAGAGAGCGGGGGCTCCGGCTCATCGGCATCCATGGCCCCGCCATCATCATCCTCATCTTCCTCCTCACCGGAGTAGTCAGCGTCCTCCTCGTCTTCATCGAGATCCACAGCCTCCTCCATCGACCCAGGTGCGGGTGCCATTAGTGACCAAGAGGAGTGCATTGTGGAGCACGTCCCGGCTGAGGGGGGTGGAGCCGCCCCGCGCAGAAGAATCCTGGAGTCCCTGGAAGCTGATGTCGAAATGGTGCGCCAGACGGGTGATCAGGGGACCACAGTAGAGATGGTTGGGCTTCCCGTGGCACCGGGAGAAAGTGGTGGCCACGAAAGAACCCAAGTGCAGCATATGCTCCGGGTCCCTCATCGAGTACATGGCATAGAGCACCCGCTTCGGAATCTTGTGCGAGCCGGTGACGTTGGGGACGATAGAGCGGGTGATGAGCAGGTTCAGGATGTGCCACGTCGGCTTGAGGGAGCGGACGTATGTCTGGCCAGGGTCTAAGAAGTCCTGTGCATAGTCGAGTCGGGCTATCCGGCGGTAGAACTCATCCTGGTTCCAGTCCGTCGGGTGTGGAACCTCCACCTCGTGGCGGTCGAACGGGTGGTACTCGATCCCCAAAGCGTAGGCCAGCCCGTCAATGGTCAGCTCCCGGGGGTAGCCACCCAGCCTGAATGTCACTGCATAGGAGTCCCG
The DNA here is from genome assembly GCA_964030455.1 of Linum trigynum. Classification (NCBI taxonomy): domain Eukaryota; kingdom Viridiplantae; phylum Streptophyta; class Magnoliopsida; order Malpighiales; family Linaceae; genus Linum; species Linum trigynum. The sequence goes on along the minus strand of OZ034814.1, from coordinate 34,146,397 downwards.
GGCTGCTTTGCTGTCGTACTTGAATGTGGTGTAGAACTCCCACACCAGCTCAGTGTAGGTGGGCTCATCGATAGTCAGCAGCGTCCGCCAATCACGATGACTGATGGCGGCGGTGAGCTCCTGCATGCAGTGGAGCTGCTCGAACACTGCCCACTCGATGTGGTGGTGGCGCTCCAATTACCCCCGAATCACCGCGCGGAACTGATCCGCGTACTCCGGGTGCATGCGCAGGCCCTGCACAAACGGATGGTCTAGGGACATGTTCCTGCAAAATCAACAAACCAAAGGTGGAGCCAAGAAAAAACTTGTCAAGACCAACAACATGGGTTCATCACTTCCCCCACACTTAAGGACCACCTAGGCTAACAGTTTTAAGAGCAGTCGGTTGAATCGCAAGCAACTCAACCGGAATCAAGGCAAGAACCACGGAACCAACCACATTAATTACACGGGCAACACATACACCATAGATAGAACCATGCATACTCAAAGCATCCCTCACCCTACTTTAAATCAGGCATGCAAACACAGTTCTCGGTCCTACAATCTACAGTTCGATTTTCCAGGAAAAGAGTAATTAACAAGAAACACACCTGGAAACGCAAGTAGAACTGTAGGTAGGGCCCTAGAAAAGGGTGAGGGACGCGAGAAGGGGGCCAAAAATGACCCGGGAGGCTCGCCGGAAAAATGGCCGGAAATCGCCCGAGATTCGCTGGAAAGTCGCCGGAAAATGACCGGCGGCGGGGGGCAGCCGCCGGTGGCCAAGAAGAGAGAGGGGAGAGGATTTGGAAAGAAGAGGAGAGGGCAAATTTTGGGAAAATGAGGGTAGAGAGAGAAACTGACCGGGGGTTTGCTTTAAATAGCAGAAATCCCCGGTCGGGCCTCAAAAATACCCGGTCGGGTATTTTTGATTCCACGACCGGGGGTTCCAAAACGCGGCGTGTGGAGTGCAAGGATTGCACCTGTTGTACAATACTGAGACTTTACAATGTTGTTGTAATGGATTATGTTCATTATGGATTTGAAAAATTATTTTTTGGTTGTTGTTGGATTTTATCAATTATAATGATGAGTAGGATTTTTTTGGGTTCAAATCCAAAATGGTCTTGCTACCGTTATTAAGTTTGCATTATCTACAAATATATTTTAGCAAGTTGGGGGCAGTTTTTCAGCATTTCAAATTTCTTGCAATGAGAGTGAAAGTAAGAAGGGTAATTTAGTTTGGTTTACTATTAAATCCTGACTTTCTTGATAATATGTCACGATTGGCGTGAGTTTAAAAGAACACAATTTATAATACCATTTTTTCTAGATAATTTCAATTATTTAAATATTTTATCTTATAGTATAACTGACCATATGTATCATTTATAGTTACTTAGTTTAATATGAAATAACTGCAGTACAAGACAAATCATGAAAGTCGAGCTGGAGTTTTCATGGAGGCATTGATGTGGTCATGTGCATTAGAAAGGTAGGTACCACAAGGTAGGTTTAATCTTTTTGTTGAGTGAATAAGATTGTACTTCAACTAAATTTAGAGTATGTTGGTTGATAAATAATTTTTTTATTGCATAGAGTATGGATGGAAAATGTTATTTTTTTTACTAATTTTGTTATTGTGTTGTGCAGAATACTTTAAGATTTAGATACTGTTATATATGTATTGTTTCTCAAGCATAAGAAATAAATGTTGAATAAAGGTTATGATCACGAGTTTCCTATTTATGCTACGCTTTTTCAGACAAACTCTTTTTTTGTTATGTCAATTTTCTTTTTAGAGTGACTACATCATTAATTTGACAAGTTATGAATGGTTATTCAAGAGTGTTATAACCAAGGTTGTTACACCTTTACTGGGTGGCTGGTTGGACTAGGTCCGACCAAAGTTGTGTTCCAAAAACGGTTCTACAAAACCAAGTGTCTGATCATTAGAGAGGGAGAAGGAGAGAGAGGGAAAGGGGGGGGGGGGGGGGGGGGGGGGGGGGGGGGGGGGGGGGGGGAGAGGCAAGTGGATGGTGGGTGGATCTTGAAATCAATATGTTTTCTTATGGAATTTAAGTTTTTAATAGATATAAGTTATTACATTCCATTTCAGTCACTAAATTTCTATCTTATATGTAAATATATTTAGAAAAGTTGTAAAATGGCTCAAACAGGTTGGACTTCAATCAAACCATTAAACTTCAAATTACTTGCTTGACCGGCTCAACAACTTAAACCGGTTTGAGAACTTTGGTTATAACAATTAAACTTACAATGTTCATTATTGATGAAAAGTTAAAAGATTTTCGAAAATGGAAAAATAATTTCGATGTCCCCTTAATGTCATACGAAATTCAGCATTTCAAGTAATTAAGTTTTTTTAAATACACATCATACATACATTGTATTTAATGACATTCTGACCAACGGGTCGGACAACAAGCTAGTTTTTTTTAGTACAATCAACATTTATGTGATTGAATTGGATTTATCAAACACCAAATTTATTAGAGTACGATCTTCATCTCTCCATCTCCTCTAAAGCTCCAGTTGCACCAGACTCCATCTCCATCTTCACCAATGTTTCGCCAATGACGGACTTCTCATCATTGTATAGAGTGAAATCCATGATAATACCCAAAACATACTCATTTCGGTCTTCTAAATAAGGAAATAACTTCGCCGAGAAAATAACAAAGAACGATGATAATCTTATAAGTTTCAAGGAAAAGATATTGAATGCCATCTAACTTGCCACGTAATGAGACCCAAAAAGATACGATAACTATAAAATTTTGCCTTCTTGAAATTTCTTGGGGTGAAATGAAGGGATTTTTTGGATTGATTAATGATAAATGTGGAAGAGGTTAATTGATAAGCTCCAAACCGAGAAGCTTGTTGAACACAGCCTGGAAATCAGATTTCTAAGCCAGAAAACAGAGTAACAGGGGAATAGAAGGATGGTTCGGAGTGCAACTTCAACACCACGCGTGGGAAAGAGGCTCAACCGAATTCAAGGTAGCCACCCGACCACGATTGAGGTGATGACTAAATCGATACAAGGCTCGCTCGTTGTTGGCGATTTGAACCAAGCAACAAGGACAATCCACGAGTTAAAAACTCAATGAACAAGTTCTTATTTGATTAATGTCTAACGATTACAATGGAGTTTGTAGGTCTTTAAATAAGCAAACTAAAACCTAATTCGAGTACAAAACAAACAAGGAAAGCTAATTAGTCCTACTACGTCTAAAGGTAACAAACCCAAACAGAAAAGGAATCCCAACTCGTCCATAAAACCCAAAACTTGTAGCTCACGTAAGCTGCCTCCAAAACAGGTTCAATAGCAACTTTGACCCCCACGTTCACATGCCTCCAGGTCTCCATCTCCTTAGCCAATACCTTGCTTCTGTAGACAAACAAACACACTTTCATGTGGTACAAAGATCCTTCCCTGATTCGAACCCATCTTCCCTGAATGGAGCTCCAAAGTGACCTTCCTGACCATGCCTCCAGACTTGGCCAAATTCTGGCAGTTTGACAGTTTTGAGACAGCTACTTTGAGGCCTTGAAACACAGCCTTAACGATCTTGTATGAACCCGAATCCCATGTCATCTTGTAGAGGAAGTGTTTATCTTCAAAACAACACCTTAACCTCGAATTTCCATCAACCTAGTTGGAAGTTTCGAGCTCGCAAAGTCGGCTACCTGAACTCATCATAATACTTAGCCAAAAATTCAGATTGTGCAAATGAGTTAGCTTAGCTTCTTGAACAAACAATTCTAACTTGGAATAGAAGCAATCCAAGCTCATATCATTAATTGAGGGTAAAAGTAGAATAATAAAAATATATGGGGTAACAAGGTCATTTAATATCAAGATTTTGATTATTTCTCCCAAGTGACATTGATTATTTCTTGAAAATTCCGTATAAATGTAGATATCTAAAGTGGGGGTACTCACTCTTTTCTTCAACCAAACATTAGATTTGGACAATATCAAATCCTAGATTCAAACCACCACTAAATAAACAATTAATTTTTTCTTGTTTAATTGAAAAAAAAAAAGAAATATGTTGTATATACGGGGCATTTTCTTGAACTATAAGAGTGAAGAATCTTAACATTAGAGATATCTAAAGTGGGGTGTGTGTTAGAAACAAAGTTTTTAACGAGATTTGAATTGGGTGATATTTGGGAATTTAGGGATTGAAAGGTAGAATTAGGGACTGAGAAGAGAATGGGGGAAGAACAAAGATAGAATGGCCGGCAGCCGGAATAGGGAAAGAAGAGAAGTTGAGAGGACTTGAGAGAGAATAGGGTTAGGAATTTTTTTTAATATTCTTCTTATTATTATGACGTAAACCCCAATAACATATTTATAATGAAATACTAGAAAAATCTAATATACTGTCCTAATATGACTCAAATACTACTAACCATAATAATAAATCCTCATAATTAATATAATGATAAAGATACAAACCCGAATAAACGTGTTTCTATCAGTGTGCAACGATTTGAACGAAACCATATCAAACCAAAATTTGGATCATACCAATCGGATCGAATATAATGCAGTTAGTTCAGGAATTTTATGAATATTGAAAAAATGAGAATATTTGAATCGGACCAAATGCAATGATAATCTGGTTCTTGATATTCCAATTTCTTTTACTATCAAACTGCAATTTTAATGGTTTGGTCTGATCTGAACCTTTGATACCCTAATATAATTACCAACCTAGGTATGAGTATCCGGCCAATAGGCCGGGACACAAGCTAGTTTATGTAGGGATTGAGATTGAGATTAAAATTGATTGTATACTGACACGCCTGTACCGTCACACTAGAAAGTGACCAAGTATAACCACCTACTAATGCATAGCATAGCGAGTTTGGGTTTAAATGTCAACCCGGGTGCTAGGTGTGATGACTACTCCGTGAGTTCTTATTATTTAGTGGTTTAAGTGTAGTGAAGGTCTACTTAAACAAGCAAGCAAAAGCAGTAAAGGGTTGTGTTCAAAGTTGAGAGAGGTCACCCAGATATGGTTCCCCCTAGACTACAGTTAAACCACGTTGTAATTCGCCAAGTTCAAATTCAAAGATAATTATACTACGGGAGGTTCTTAGACAGTCTGCAGCAGGTGGCAAGTGCGGATGGTCCGCAGCAGGTGGCGCTGAGTGATGCTCAAGAGGTCCAGGTAGTCCTCCATGATCCTCCAAAGCAAAATAACGCACAAATGCCACACAAGCGAAGTGGGTTAATGTTTGGCAAAAACACACCGGGAGCCCTCACATCGAAAGATATGGACAATGTACTAGGCTCCCGGTGGGACAAGCACGCTAAGCACAACCATAACCATCCAAAAACATACCGGGAGCCCTCAAATCGAAAGATGTGGACAGTGGACTAGGCTCCCGGTGGAACAAACACACAATCCGATCACAAATATCCAACAATCGGCCATTCACCAAACATATTCCAAACAAGCAGTCAAGAGCACAATTCCATACATACAAATGGTAGGCCAACGAAACTAATTCCAGGGAACAATAATAGCAAGGAAATATCACCATCGGCCTACCAAATCATTCTAAGTTCATGCCAAAATCTCAAGTTCTTCACCGAGAACCCTAGGTATCAATTCTCCAAAATAGACTAAGAGACAAGGAAAACACACCTGGAGACGCAAGTAGATACCACAAGGAAGGTGAAGAAGAGAGAAAAAACACTCCAAATTCGCTGGAAAACTCCCCGCCGGCGACCCAACCTCCACCAAACAGGACCAAACTTCTAGGGAATGTGCTCCCTGTAGCCAGGAGCGTGGTGGTGGTCTCGGTTTAATTTGGAGGTCGAGGGAGGGAAATTTGGCCGGAAAACCACTAGAGAAGAGGAGAAGGCCGACTTTCCGACGAGGGGAGGAAGAGAGGTTTTTGACAAAATGAGGTTTGAGGAGAGAGGGGAGCAGATTTCAAAATTTATAGGGGAGAATAAAACACGGGCGGGCGAAAACACGGCCATGTTCTTCGTGTTCCACGCCCGTGTTTCTACCTCCGAGGCCGTGCTCTCCCTCTTTAAAAACACGGGCATGCAGGGGTCAAAACACGGCAGTGTTTTCAACCCCTGGCGCCCGTGTTTTATAGTGTGAGGTTGTGCTCTTGGAACGGGTGAAACACGGAAGGATAGGGGAAGAAACACGACCGTGTTTTCAACCCCTGGCGCCCGTGTTTTTACTGCCGAGCCAGCCTCTGCACTAATTCAAAATCACAATTTTAAACAACCAAAACTCATTCGTGACCCGGCTCGAAAAATACTCAGCCACAGATAAAAACAGACCGCCCAGGGCATGAGATAATTTCCAAACAGACTCCAGACAGAATCAATGACTAAAAAAACCGACAAAATCAAAAATGAAAAAAGGAAAGAAATTCAAACCGTGGTGTGGTTGCCTCCGCACAAGCGTTTCTTTACCGTCTTTTAGTTGGACGCCCATGGCTGAACTAAGGATCCGCGAGTTCAATCACCAACTCCGCACGTTCGACCTCGTCTCCAAGATAGAGCTTGAGACGGTGACCATTCACTTTAAACGGCTCAGTTTGCAGGTTGGCAATCTTGATCGTACCATATGGGAACACCTGTGTGACCGTGAACAGTCCAGACCACCGGGAGCGGAGTTTTCCAGGAAAGAGTTTCAGGCGAGAGTTAAAGAGGAGAACTCGATTACCAACTTGAAACTCCTTTGGACCCCTTAATCAAGCGTCGTGAAGACGCTTAGTTCACTCCTTATATAGCTTGGTGTTCTCATAGGCGTGGTAGCACCAATCTTCCAGCTCCAGCATCTGCATATTTCGTTCAGTACCTGCAAGACTAACATCCAAGTTAAACAGCTTAAGGGCCAAGAAGGCCTTGTGCTCTAGCTCCACTGGCAAGTGACATGTCTTTCCATAGACAAGCTGATACGACGAAGTACCAATCGGCATCTTGTAGGCAGTCCGGTATGCCTAGAGAGCATCATCGAGCTTGGTGGACCAATCCTTGCGAGATTGATCCACCGTTTTCTCCAGTATACGCTTAAGCTCCCGATTCGTCAGCTCGGCCTGACCACTCGTGTGAGGGTGGTAGGACACGGACACCTTATGAGTGACACAATAGCGAGACAATAATTTATCAAACTAGCCCTGGAAATGGGTGCCCCGATCGCTTATGATGGCTCTAGGTGTCCCGAATCGGGAGAATGGATGCTTCAAAAATTGACAAACACGTCTAGCATCATTGGTGGGCAAAGCTTGCGCCTCGGCCCACCTAGAGACGTAATCAACAACAACTAAGATGTAAGTATTATCAAGGCAAAATACACTTGTATAGCCATGACTTTCACGTTTGTGACAAATACAGCCATAATTATTCGAAAATAAAAAATAACCAATTCCGTCCATTTTGTTAACGATGTCAGTTGACGGTATGACTGTACAAACGGAAGATGCTGATCTGGCGATTTACTGTCCCCGCCAACTGACGTGGATTAAAAAAATAAAAATAAAATCATAAAGAAACGGGGCAACTGGGGAAGAGATCGAAAATTAAAATAAAAAATCATAAAGCAATCTGGGCAACTCTTATCTTCTTCTCCTCCCACTCTCTATCAACATCCTCGTCGTCATCCAAGAACCGACCACCACCTCCGGCTGGGCCACCAGCTCATCGCCTCTTCCCCAGTAGAAGTCATCGAAATCTTGAGAACCCACGACCACCTCCTCTCTGCCAGATACGTCCCCACAGTTAAATCCCACTTCTTAATCGTCGTTCCCAATCCAAAGCCCACGGCGGCTGCAACTACTCCACAGGCCTTCTTCTTCCCCTACCAACAATGGGTCTGCGAATCAAGACTTGAAGTAGGATTTCAATTACATAACAAATATCCTTCATCGATAGCGTTGGAGGGCTTTCGATCCCATCTTCCGAAGGCTACACATGTTGCGGTTCAGAAGAGATCCAGCGCCGTTGTTGTCGCAAAAGATTGGGACTGCTGTTTCTCGTTGTGGTCTTGTATTCTCTTTCGAGGAACGCGTTCACGAGATCAAAGAGGTCAGCGACAGGGAAGGATCAGACCTCATCGCTGTAGCCTTCAGATACGCCGACTGGGTAGCAGGAAAGGAAGGGACTAAAACGGTAGGAAATAAGACCAAACCCCAATTCTTGATTCCGATATTATTGACGTTGCTGGCGAGAGATTCTCCTCTCTGGATCAACGAATCCACCATTACTCTGTTGGCGAACATAATAAATTGGTGGATTTGGATGAGGAAGGGGATTTGAGCTTATTATAAGGGTTCTGGTTAAAAGAATAGGGGTAATTTTTTTGGGGTTTTCTAGTGAACAATGGGTTTGGGTAGCAGGCGGCGGGGAGTGTCTGGGTTGATGCTAGTTGAATCGGTAGGGAAGGGAAAAAATTAGTAAATTTTTTTATTTCAAAATTAATTATTTTAATATTTCAAAATTAATTATTTTAATAATTTATAATGACGTGGCAATGATACGCTGACTGGTCGCTGACGTGTGCGATGATTTGGGATCCTAGTCAACCTAACGTTAACCTCACTAACGGAGTTTCTAACACCATTAAAGTTTCTAACGAAAATGGCTAGATTTGTCACACGACCATCCATTTTCTTGGCTATTTTGTGTTTTCGAATAGATATGGCTATATTTGTCAAAAACGTGAAAGTTATGGCTATACAAGTGTATTTTGCCTATTATCAAATGATGGAGGGAAGGGACCCATAAAGTCGATACCCCAGACATCAAAAATCTCACAGGTTATAACACATTCTGGGGCATCTCATCACGGGCAGAGATGTTACCTAACCTCTGGCATCGATCGCACCTGCGTGCGAATGTGTCTGCATCTTTGAAGAGTGTGGGCCACTAGAAGCCCGACTGTAGCACCTTTCTCGGTGTGCGGTTACCGCCATGGTGCCCTCCAGTAGGTCCTTCATGGCAATGAGACAGAATGCCCTCCATCTCATTTTCCATGACACAACGACGGATGATCCCGTCGGCTCCGATCCTGAAGAGATGAGGGTCATCCCAGAAGTGGTGATTCAGGTCGGAGAAGAACTTCCTCTTGGCGTGAGTCGTCATCCCCTTAGGTAGCTGCTGGCCCACCAAATAATTAGCAAAATCAGAGTACCAAAGGGTGATACTCTCCACCAAGCACATCATCATCAGTCATTCATCTGGGAAGCAGTCGTTGATCTCCTCCTAGAGGTTGTCTGCAGGGGATGCGTCCAACCAGGAGAGGTGATCAGCAGACACATTTTCGGCTCCCTTCTTGTCCCGAATCTCAATGTCGAACTCCTGCAGTAATAGGATCCATCGTATGAGCCTAGGCTTGGCATCGGCCTTACTCATAAGGTATCGTATTGCGGAGTGATCTGTGTATACGGTCACATGGGACAAGATCATATAAGGACGAAACTTATCGAAGGCGAACACCACCGCAAGCAGCTCCTTCTCCGTGGTAGTGTAGTTCTCCTGGGCATCATTGAGGGTCTTCGAGGCGTAGTAGATAGGACGGAAGTGTTGATCTTGCCTCTGCCCCAAGACAACTCCAACAACAAAGTCACTGACATCGCACATCAACTCGAACGGTAGGGACCAGTCAGGAGTGACCATGATAGGAGCATGAGTGAGCTTCCCCTTCAAGGTCGTGAATGCCGCTGTGCATGCATTAGTGAACTGGAAGGGGGCATCCTTCTCAAGGAGCTTTGTTAGGGGCAAAGCGATCTTCGAGAAATCCTTGATGAACCGCCTGTAAAACCTTGCATGGCCCAAGAAACTGCGGATCCCCTTAACAGATGTGGGAGGAGGCAGCTTACTGATGGTCTCGATCTTGGCTCTGTCCACCTCAATCCTCATCTTGGAGATCTTATGCCCCAGAACTATGCCTTCGCGAACCATGAAGTGAAACTTCTCCCAACTCAGTGCCAGGTCCCTCTCTTCACACCGTTTTAGGACGAGTTCTAGGTTATGGAGACAATGAGAGAATGAGTCCCCATAAACCAAAAAGTCATCCATAAACACCTCCATAATCTCGCCGACCAGTCGGTCGAAGATGGCGAGCATGCAGCGCTGAAAATTGGCTGGGGCGTTGCAAAGCCCGAATGGGATCCTCCGGTAAGCGAATGTGTCGAAAGGGCAGGTGAAGGTGGTTTGCTGGTGCTAGAAAGGCTGCCTCTGTTGAAAACCACCAGCTGGTGCTGGGAAACCAGGTGGTTTAGTGGTGTTGCTGTTATTACCATTCAAAGAGAAGTTGGGATGCTGGCGCCACCCTTCATTATATATTCCACTGTAAGGAAACCAACTTTCATATTCATATCCACCTCCTCGTTCAGATTTGAAGGCTAAATTCTCCTAATGTTTGGAATCCACTAGTCTTCCCAGACATTGATCTTCTCCTCATCCCCCACTCTCCAACGGAAACCCTCTAAAATTTCTTCCTTGGCTTTGAACAAACTTCTCCAAATGTAGCTTGGATTGTACCCAAGTTTGGCTTCCAAAATGTTACTTTTAGGAAAGTACTTTGCTTTGAGAACCTTGGCCATCAGAGAGTTAGGGCGATTGAGCACGTTCCATATCTGCTTTCCCAGCATAGCTTTATTAACAGTTTCAAGATCCTTAAAACCCAGACACCCTCCTCTTTAGGCTTACATAATTCCTCCCACTTAATCCAATGGATTCTTTTCTCTTCGTGCTTCTGCTCCCACCAGAAACGGGCTATCATACTCTGAATTTCATTGAGAACTCCTGCTGGAATTTGAAACACCATCATAGGATAGATTAATTGCTCCTATGCCACCGCTTTTATTAAAACTTCTTTACCAGCTACAGATAACGTAAGATTTTTCCAATCTTTCAGCTTTTTCCTCACTCGTTCCTTTAGTTCATAAAAAATCTTCCTTTTTGACCTTCCAATGACGGTAGGCATCCCTAAATACTTGTGCTGTTTTTCAACAAGCATTATCCCTAGAGTTCCACTAATTTCCAATTTCCTGCTCCACCTTACATTCCTGCTAAAGGAGATTTCAGATTTCGTAAGGTTGATGCTTTGCCCAGATTCTCTTTCGTAAATCTTCAGGATCCTCTTCAATTCTTCACATTCCTCAATAGATGCTCTCCCAAACATTAGACTATCATCCGCAAAAAGTAGGTGGGATATAGTAGGTGCCCTGTTGCAAATTTTGATCCCATGGATTCTATGCTCTCTTTCAGGTTTCTTCAGAAGGGCCGAGAAGCCTTCTGCACAGATCAAAAATTAATATGGTGAGAGTGGGTCACCTTGTCTGAGGCCCCTAATAGGTTTGATTACTGGGGAACGACGACCATTAACCAGTATAGAGTAGGACACACCTCTCACGAACATAATCATTAGTTCAATCCAAGTCTCGTTGAAACATATCTTCCTGAGGACTTTTTCCAAAAAATTCCACTCCACTCGGTCGTATGCTTTTGTCATACATCAGTTATAAAAATAATTCACAAAGTACACATGTTTGTACATCACCGTCGTCGACCATAATAGTGAACAAAATAGTCGTCGTTGTCGAAGACAGTAAACATATCACCGCTGTGAAGAAAAACGGGGAAAGAATCACCGCAATTCTCGAAAACGGGGAACGCATCACCGCAATCGTAAAAAATGGGGAATAACTCACCATTTATGAGGCGTCGGATCTGGAAAGAAAACCATAATCTGCGCCTCACCGCATCGGACGGCTACGGTGAAGGGGTGGGGGACGCGGATCGCTGGCGTGGACGAGCGCGGGCCAGTCACCATTATTGTCAAAAGCGGGGAAAGCCCCATTGTCCATGTCACCAATCCGAGTCGCACCGCGTCCTTCACCGTTGGCGTCAGATGCGGTGAGGCGCGGATTCTGGCTTTTCTCCCAGATCCGACGCCTCACAACGTCTCACGTCAGCGATCCGTGCACTTCCCCGTCTTCGAGAAAAGCGGGTTCTTCACCGCAGTCCTCGATTGCGGTGATGACTCTGTGAAGAATTTCTAGTGCCCCTTCCCCTATAAATACCACTCCTCCCCTTCATTCCAAACCACACCACCATTCGATACTTCTTTCTCCCTCCATTCTTTCACTCTAGTTTCGTTCTATGTATGCTCTATGGTTGCGGCTAAGTCATATCTTCCACATAAAAAACAATTACTAGAGTTTTTTACAATCCTTCGATCTAAATTTCCGTCGATACTCTCTCCAGCTTTCGCCAAAAAATGACCAAAGAGGCTTTGAGAGTACGTACTTTTTTTCTTATTTTGTGATTTTTTAAAATGGGTTCGAAATAATCTGATTTCTTTCAAATTTTTTTTACAGATGGGTGCTGAGATATACGACCATCGATTGTATATCGATCCTGGCCCAAGTGATAAAAGGTATTTAACCGAGCAGGAACAACATCGCTCCCGTGCAATTTGGGACAACAATCCGGTAGACACTCCGTACCGTATAAATTTGTAAATTATTTCATGATTTTAAAAGTTTTTATTTTTCTTTCCTTTGACTAACAACATTGTGTTTTTTGGTTTGTTATTTTTTGTAGGAATCACTTATTTTCGTTAGTCATCGAGGGACAACACGATTGCCCCCTTGGCATGCTCGACTCTCGCCCTATCTAGAGAGGACGAGATTGGACATGATGAGGCACTTCATGCGGATTGATATCGACAACGATATGCCGACGACAATGACAGAGCGATGGCGCCCCGAGAAATATACCTTCCACTTTCTCGAGGGGGAAATGTCGATCACCCTCAGAGACGTTGCCATCCTCACCGGGCTGCCGGTCACTGGAGAGGCCATCATAGGCCACTCGAGAAAAACCAAAGATGGCTGGGGGTCGTTGATTCTCCAGCGCTTGGGGTTCGACATGCCGGCCACAATGCTCGTCGAAGTGGTTGGGCATCCACCACTCAATGCGGGTCAAGTATCGATCTTGTGGCTCGTTGAACACATACGAGAAAAGGTTCATTTAGGCCTAGACACACCCGAAGATTAAGTGGAGCGGTATGCACGCGTCTACCTCATTGGCTTGGTTGGTGGATTTCTGTTCCCCGACGAGGCAACCCGGTGGATACAAGGCATGTGGTTGTTGTTGCTCCTTGGTGATTGGGACGAGATCATGAGAAAGAGTTGGGGTCGGCCGTCTTAGCTGGGATCTACCGAGAGCTGTGTACTCCAGGTCTAGGCATGGGAGCATCTTCTGATGTTCTCACCTCGAGATCCGTTGGAATTCTGGTTGCCAAATGAGGAGCTATGAGATGTAGCAAATCCCCCCTATAGTGTCAAGTAAATTTAATTTAAGATAGATTTATTCTAAGTATGCAATTTTAGTGAATTTAGATATATTCCATGTATGAAATTTTAGTGAATTTAGATTTATCCATAGTATGCAATTTTTGTGAATTTAGATATATTCCAAGTATGTAAATTTAGTGAATTTAGATTTATCCATAGTATGCAATTTTAGTGAATTTAGATATATTCTGAGTATCCAATTTTAGTGAATTTAGATATATTCCAAGTATGCAAATTTAGTGAATATAGATTTATTCCAAGTATGCAATTTTAGTGAATTTAGATTTATTACTTAAATTGATTAAGAAAGTGTTGAAGAAATTCTCACATGCATAGCCTCTATGCTTTAAAAAGATCTTATATGCGCACTTTTCCTTAATAAGGTGGATCGGAGCAAAATACAAACGACCACCAGTCTCAGCACTCTTTACTGTTTTATCGTGCTGAGTTTGATAAGCCTTGGTGGAATTGTATCATCATGTTCAACGCGTCATCATCATTTATGACAACTTCTATGTACATAACTCCGCCAACACTCATGTTTGGATACCGGTAAGTAATTTTACCAACTCTCGTCTGTGCGCCCATACATATCCTTTATGCACAAATTTCACGGAGTTCTTGCCACGTGAATCTCGACTCAATTTTTAGCATAGTGGATTCACTATCTTCATAATCGATCCCAATGTCCGAGTTTGTCACTCGACCATTCCACCGAATAATAAGCCGAAACTTCTTAAATTTACTCATGTCTGCAATTTATAATAAGTAACTATTAGCTTAACTCGAACAAAATTAGTATAGTATAATTATTACTTAGGGCTACGAAAATAATATCATGCAAACCCATAAACAACCGCAACTAACTATCGAACATGGACCATAATTAGCTTTACAATAACATGAGAATACTATACAAATTCATCTAAATTCATAACTAATTAACATCAATCATACCATAATTAATCTACATATCTCTAACATAACATATTTGCCAGTTGCCACTAACCGCAATTCATTATAGACAGACATATAATTATTATAACTTCAAAATCTAAACAATACATAATTATAACATACCGAAAATATTGAGTTTTTGTAACCGTAGTTGCTGGAAGCAAGCTGAGAAGGGGATTTTTGCAACAATTTGAGTCGAATGGGGCAGATTTTGAGGCAGGTACGTGAGGGATGGATTATTTATATGAAAACCAGATGGACTAATCACTACAATGGACAACTGCGGTGAACATATCATCGTCGTCGCCTACAACGGTGAATGCTAGGTCGCTGTGACCTAATTTTTCACTTATCAGGGCTGGAAAACGTGATAAACAATCACCGTTTTCCACAACAACAGTGAGCTATTCACCGTTATTCATAACTTCGGTGATATATTCATTGTTGTTGACGACTGCGGTGATATGTTCGCCATTTTGATATACGGCGGTGATGTATTCATCGTTTTCTTCTACAACGGTGATATGTTCACTGTTGCTGACGACGACGGTGATCAACATCTCTGTCTTGGACGACGACAGTGATGTATAAACATGTGTACTTTGGGAATTATTTTATAACTTATGTATTTTGAGAATTTTTTTAAATAACTAGCGTATTTTGTGATTTTTTCCGAAACATAGGGCATGTTGAGGTATCTCGGTTCCCACTAAGCTGTGATCATTCTTTAGTATTTCAGCTTGAAGACACTGCATATGGTTTATGTATTCGATAGTGCCAGGTAATATCACTTAGCTTTGTACAACAACATCAAGTTCCTTCTTGCTCAAATAACTGTAAGAAATAGGGTGTCGTCAAGTGACAAGGTGCAGTGCAGGGACTAATATTGGAATCAAAAGGGGCAAGCAGATGCATATCCAATTACTTGAAGAGTGAAACGCCCCAAATCTTTTTGAAAACCAAATCATAACTCAAACCGAAAACCGGTTATTCAGGAGTAACCCAAACCACATTTAAAAATAAACAAACTGACATTATTTAAGAATTTTAAAAGAAAAGTCCCAACACTTGGGCAAAATCTTAATCTCAAACACTTAAAACAACTTAACACAGAATCTTGAACCTTGAATCTCCAGTACATAAACTCATAATCATGAACAAAATAATTAAACTAACTCTAGCTCTAACTCCTTGTTGATTCCCTGAGGTCTTGTCCATGCTGGTGTGACAGCTTGCCTCGTCTTACTTCTTCTCGGAATCCACCTCTGCTAACCCTTCCTCAACCTGGTGAGTGAGAAGGGGTCAGTCTCGTCGTTACTCCCTAAGGTCTTTGTCCTAAGCAAACTCCTTACTAAAACACGTTATTAGCATTTCCTTTCTCTAGATGAAAGTCGTTCTCGCTTTCATCCTTAAGTACCTTACTTCCTTAATAGCTTATGGAACCTCGTATACTCTTAAC
Source organism: Linum trigynum (assembly GCA_964030455.1). NCBI lineage: Eukaryota > Viridiplantae > Streptophyta > Magnoliopsida > Malpighiales > Linaceae > Linum > Linum trigynum. The sequence continues at coordinate 34,130,628 of OZ034814.1, read as the reverse complement.
TTTATCTTATAGAAGTTCTTTACTTCTATCCTTAACTCATACACATAAATACTAGGGACCACCGCGTTACTTATCGCCGTACGGTGTCGCTATCCTCAAGGCAATGGTACTGCGTTACCTATCGCCGTCCAGCCCATGCCCGGTCAACTACTGCGTTACATATCGCCGTCCAGTAGTGACCCAATATCCTCGATCAACTGCTGCGTTACGTATCGCCGTCCAGCAGCGATCCGACCATCTACCGCGTCTAGTAGTGGCCAACCGCCCGTGGGTTCATCTTACATACAAACATCCATCACATACATAGCACAACGCACACCTCCACCTTAAGTAGGCGGTGGGATGCCTCACACACATAATCACACTTACTCATAATTTTTTTTTTTTGCCAAAGTTATCCCGAGAGGGAAGCAGCGAAGATACGACAATATACAAAGCCTCCTAAGACCAGGCTAGGAAAATTAAATAAATAAAACACGATGGTCGACAAGTGTCTACACCATCACTCCAAGGGCTTGTCTTGCCACGAAATGGGCAGCCCTATTATACCTACGGGGAGCGAAATGGAACGTAGCACGAAGGAAAGAAGCCCGCAACACCTGATCTCTTGCAGGAGAGCTCCACCCACCGCGTGCGCTGAGTTCTTCGCATTAATCAGCCGAACGATCACTTGCGCATCCCCACAAAACAAAACATTAGTGAAAGAGTGAGCCATGCACCAACGTAAAGAGTCGCGAAGGGCCAGGAGCTCTGCGAGAAATGGGTCATCAATATTAGGAATAAAGCGCCCCCAAGAGAAAATGGAGTGATTCGCCTCAGCAAAGCCAACAAAACCAATGGCACATCCGACCAAAGATTTGGTGGCACCATCAAAGTGTACCAATACTGCACCGGGAGGTATGGAAGGAGGGGGTTGATCACGAGGTAAAACCCCACTAGAAGCAGAAGAACCGCGAGGCAAGGATCTCACCGGATGCGCCCGTGCTAGCTCCCATTCAGCAACCTGAGAGTAATAATGACGTGATAAAACATGGGAGAAATACTGAATACCATCATAAGTAGCCGAACATCTGGACTTCCAGAGCCTCCAGTACAGAAAAACCAACCGCGAAATCTCAACTTTGGATAAACCTGCATCAAAAAATATCCTACGCCAACCAATCGCAACATGGCACAAGCGAATTTGAGCAAGAATATGGTTGTACCCCAACAATTCCCACAACTCCAAAGCAATCCAACAATCGAAAAAACAATGAGCAAGAGTCTCAGCCGCACCACCACAGACAGCAAGCGTAAGCCTCAGTATCATCATCAGCAACCAGTTCCTTATCACGAAGCACATCTCGAACCGAGAGGAAACCTTTAACCACGCGCCAAAGAAAAAATTTAAGCTTTGGGGGAACAGGAAGAGACCATAGAAACTTCAAAGAGCGAGAATCAAAAGACGATGGAATTGTGGAAAAATCATCAACGTACTGAACCGCAGCTAAACGATACCGAGATTTCACAGAATATTCGCCTGAAACTTCATAATGCCAAATCAAACGGCAGCCACAGGAAAAATTGGCAGAGGAATAGACAAGATTAGCTGGACAGTGGCAGAATCAAAGAGGTGTGAAAGCACGTTCTCCTTCCAAGTACCTTGACCATGATTTATTAGGCAAGAAACAAAAGAGTCAGGTAAGACAACCCCAGGAAGCAAAATCGGCCTAGAAGGAGGAGTGGTGGGAAGCCAAACATCATTCGTAAAATAACGACATAAAATAAAAGACCTCGACGGAGATTTTACCCCTTTACACTCACCTGACTAGCCATACACTTTTGATATGCCATCGCATTCCGAATCCGTTGCCGACTTCCATGACGTTCACATATTCTTCCCCTAGTGTTGGGCATACATTTCATTAGCAGCTAATAGGATAGCAATAACCCCACTTCAGCGACTTATTAACCCATTCCCACTTCTGTATAATCACTACCCCATATTACCATTTTCATCGCCCAAATGCAATGAATAATGACTCGTGCCCTTAGCTTACACGTACACCAATTCCATGTCACAACCCTCAAATTATCATTAGTTAAACAATGACTTACTGAACCATGTTCATTTCCCCTTCCAAATACGTGACCAGGACCCAATAACCAATGTTTCCCCAATCACCATCCTAATTCCAACCTAATAATTAACTGGCCTGCTCATCAATCCAAATTCCAGCCTATTTCAACCATGCTCCAACGTAATATCATCGCATTCTAAAATGCCTTCCTCGGCCAGCCTACCTCCGGTGACATACTAAATTATTTAGAGGTGGCAATTCTCAATCCAATCCACCAATCCAATCCATCAATCCATTAAAAATATCCACCTAATCCAATCTATTTAAATCCCATCCATTTTATCCAAATCCAATTGGATTGGTGGATTCATGAATTGATCAATGAATCCAAATGATAAATTACGATTTGGTACCTATACTTTTTATATTTTACATTTTGGTACCCAAAATTTAATTTTTTATACGAAAAATATCATTGGAAAATTACATTTTGGTATCTAAAATTTTTCATTATGACATTTTAGTACCTAAACTTTTTACATTTTACATATTGGTCCTTGATTGAGGATGTCATTTGGATTCATGGATAATCCACCAATCCACTTGATCCAATCCATGAATCCACCAATCCATTTGATCCATGGATCCACCAATCCAATCCACCAATCCATGGATCAATCCATTTGCCACCTCTAAAATTATTCCTTAGTTCCTGTAAACCTAGGGGTGAGCACTCGGTTCGGGAAACCCGAACCGAACCGAGCCGAACCGATTTACAACCGAACCGAAACCGAAATAATACTTTTCGGTTCGGAATTCGGAAACACAATAGACATATTTCGGAAACCAGGATCTCTCGACCGAACCCGAAATTCCGATTGCCGAACCGAAAAACCGAATAAATACATCCAGCCCACATATTCATACCTCATCCCAATTAAAACTGGGCCTCGGCCCATATTCTCACCCACTCCTCAGCCCATAACCACTATGCTAACAGCTAACCCTAATAAAATAAAAAAGAGACAGCCCAACCCTCTCGGCTCTCATCCACCGTCGCCGCTCCACATCCCACCACCGCCGTTCTTCTCGCCGCCGCTCTGAATCCCGCCACCGCCATCCACTCCCTCACTCCACCAAACACTCCTCCCCGTTCTCTTCTCCTCACACAGTGCCTGCCATATAACGAAAATAAAACATAAAAACCCACATGCATCAAAATAGAAAAGGAATAGATCGAGAGGAAGAGAAGGTAGATTGGGGGAGGTGCAAGGATCTTCATCGCCGTCTACCGCTGCCGCGCCGCGTTGTTCACTACATCGATAGCCATCGTGGTTGCCGTTGCAGCCGCCTTGTTCACTCAGTAAATCGTCGTTGCCGCCAAGTTTGGGGCCGGAGTAGAGAGAGAGAGAGAGATTAAGGGAAGGATTGATCTGGGGAGCATATTCTTAGTGGGGAGATAGATGAGAGAGAGATTGATCAAGAGAAAATCAGGGGAGTAGATTCTGGGGAGATAGAGGAGAGATGAGAGAGGGAGAGATTGATTGATTGAGGGAAAATCTGGGGAACAGATTGTTTTTTTTTTTACAAGTGGGGAACAGATTGTAAGTGGGAAGATAAGGAGAGACGAGAGAGAGAGAGAGATGGGAAGGATTAATATGTGGGGAGAGAGGGAGATAAAGGGGAAGTCTTCATAAATTCGGGTTTGAGGAAAAAACCGAACCGAACCGAGTTATATTTCGGTTCGGACAAACCGAACCGAAATATAGCTCGGTTCGAATTCGGTTGGGGTATTAGTAATTTCGGAAAATCGGCATGTACTAATTCGGTTCGATTTGAACCGAATCGACCGAACGCCCACCCCTATGTAAACCTTATATATATATTCCTACATGCAAAACATGCCTTTAACTGAGGCCAAATCCATTGAGCACTTCCCCTCCTCAAATCATTACTAATCATCATTATAACACAGCTAACAACCCCCAATTGTTTAACCATATATATATGGTGACTTCTAGAGTACCCTGGGTGAAATCCGGGGTAACACATACCTTGAGTATGGAAACGCTATTTAGACCTCGAATTAGCAGGATTTTTGAGTCTAATACAATACCCTAACCCTTAATGAGTGAACCCTATGTCCTAATTATCTAAATCATAATCTATAAACTCTATGATGGTGCATTATTTTTTGTGCCTATATGTGACCGAATCATAACCTTCGATTATTGTTTCTAATTAAATTGATCTTGGAGTATAAGATTGGGAGAATTAAGACCTAAATTTTGATCTTTAAGGGTTAAAGAATAGTATCATGTCCAAAAAATTGATCAAATCATGGTCTAAATAGTGTTTTCATACTCAAGGTATGCGGTACCCCGAATTTTATCCAGTGTACCGTAAAACTCGCCATATATATATATGACCATATATATAACTCATCAACCCCAAATCTAACCCCACAATTTCCATCTGTATCCATTAGAAGAATATACCCATGGTTTTACACATATAGAGGCCAAAATTGCAACTGTAATTAGCGTTACCTTCGCCCGAAGTCTGACTCTATCCTCTCCACCACTTCGAGACTCTGAGAGACAGTGGATGCATCGTCATTGGGCACTCCCAATTCGCCGGCGAAGATTGTACTAACGACAGAGAAAGGGACGACGAGGAGCATCTATCAGTTGCGTATACTGGCGGTGTATTGTAGAGACGGGGAGGCAGACGGACACGGCTGGGGTTTTCTTCTTTTGGGAACAGCCGAGAGAGAGATGGGAGATGGAATAAGGGATCGTAAGAGAAGAAGGAGGGTAATAATTTATTACTAGCTTGGTGCCCGGCCTTTGGCCGGGTATTACTTAGAATGCATTTGAGTAGGACTGATGTCCTAATTTGCATAATATATTCAATAATAGTGGTCTATCACGACGCCGGGAATGGATCAGGTCAGTAACCTTATGGTGAGTAACCATGAGTAACCCGTCCACATCAGCATGACATCAGCATCTTCTCTCTCATGGAAAACCTTTAATTTTTCCCTCTTTAATCTTTGACGGACGATTTCTCGCTCATTTTAAGTCGAAATTTAATTTTTTTTGCACAGTTAGATCAGATTAATTGTGCTCTTCAAAATGATATCCACTTTAATATATTTTTCGAACAAAAAAAATTGAGCCATTTTTTACCAGCCTATACCATATGGTATTGACTGGTATTGAAATAAAAGCATACCTATGTTTTGAAAAACGTATCATGGTGGTGTGAACAAACCAATACTGTAGGATGGTTGAATACATGATAGTAGAAGTATATTAATTGTAATTTACGACTTTTAACATTGTATACCACACAATACCACCCCGTACCAGGGTGGTATTGTATGGTATTATGTGGTATTTTTTGGTCCTGTAATTTGTTCACCCAGAAATTTGTAGATCCAATAGATCATGATGAACTCGTCCCTTATGTGCAAACGTTTTCAAAAACGAATTAAAAACAAAGAAGATACCATACAATACCACCCCGTACCAGGGTGGTATTGTATGGTATTGTGTGGTATTTTTTGGTCCTGTAATTTGTTCACCAAGAAATTTGTAGATCCAGTAGATCATGATGAACTCATCCCTGCTGTGCAAACGTTTTCAAAAACGAATTAAAAACGAAGAAGATACCATATGGTATGCAGTTGGTACCGAGAGGACAGAATTTTTTTTCCTAAAAAAATATTGAAAATTGATCTCATTTTGTAGAGTACGGTGAACTCGTTCCATCTGTGCAAAAAAAAAAATTAAAATCCGAGTTAAAACGAAAAAGATATGAGTCAATTAAGAAAGCTAGTGAAAATAAAAATAGCCTTTAATTCTCCATTCTTAGATCTGGATTTTCTAAATAAAGGGTCCAGATTTGGTTATTGATGGGTGCATAACCATGGGTTATGCACCCTATCTTGAGCCCACGACGCCCATGTATATATGTTCCCTCTCGGTGCCAGATAGTCTCCAGTGGCATTTCCCTCTTTACGCCCCCTCCCTATTTCGAACTTGATTTTCCTTTCCTCGTTGGTTTCCGGATGTGGAGAAGTGTAGGAAATAGAATGGAATTGAAATGATTGAATTGCTGAATTTGATTAGTTACAGAAAGAATTAGATGAGTTAGAATCATGATAAATGTTGTTGAATGGCGTGGGAGACTCTTGCTTCAAATCTAGCCTCTGTACTTTTTTTACTGCCTTGAAAACAATGGGTTGATTGGCGGACAGATTGCTTTGTCGAGTTGATGCTGAGGAATTTACTTGTTGGTGGTGTTTCTTTGTTCTTCACCCTCCTGCATAACTGTTTAATTAGTAATATCTTTTTTCTAGTGGGGAAGGTTCAAAAAATCTTGTTTTGCAATTAGACCTGGCAATCGGGTCGGGTTGGGTAATTTCGGGTTGAGAATCTCGGGTTACGGGTCTTCACGGGTCGGGTCATGATGGGTTTGCTTATTTCGGGTCAAATATTGACCGAACCCATCGGGTTTCGGGTCGGGTTTCGGGTCATTTCGGGTCATGAGCGTTCTCAGAAACAATATCAAACATACTTCATAAATTTTTAAAGAACAAAATTTTTACGTATGTGCGACAATAGTTTGCCTAGCACATGTCAATTAACAAATGCTCAACTCCTTCCATGCTAATGAAAAGAAATACAAATTGCACAAATTGTCAAAAAACAATGACGAAAGTAATACTACTACAATAACCAAATGATGTTTGATTATCTTTTCTTAACACTCCAAATTTGTCTTTCAAATAATAATTAATTTTTTTAAACATCTCACCAAAGTATTGAGTGATTTTATCATGTTGAGAGTGACATATGCAATGAAACGGGTCTAGCGGATCGACCCACAAACCAACCCAACCCGACCCAAAAAACTACGGGTTAATCGGGTTCGGGTCATTCGGGTTTCGGGTTATAAAAACCTCAACCCATTCTCTATTTTTCGGGCGGGTTCGGGTCGGGTCAACGGGTCGGGTCCTTATTTGCCAGGTCTATTTGCAATGCATAAATCTACCTGGATGACAATGGATATATCTTATCTAAGCTCTACTTGGACAACAATGGATTGAATGTTCTTATCAAGCTCTACTTATGTGTATATAGTATGCAACATGGAGTCGACATTTATGGAAAACAGGCCTTCTTTACGTACCTCTCATGAGTTGCCCATATGGCCTAGTAGAAAAAGCTTGGCTACGCCTATATTGTCCTTCATTAATAGAGTGACTCAGTACCTGCAATTTTGTTCTTGGTTATAGCTTTGTTATCGGAATACCATTGAGTGTGTTGAGGATGCATTTCAAGCATCAAAACTCCAATTCTCCAGACGGTATTTTCTTGCGGCAATATTTAGTGCAGCTTATGTAGCTCCAATCTTCCCTCACATCTCCAACTTTTGCTATAACTTCGTAGCTTTTTCCCTGCGGTCAAAGCAACAGGTATATGTAATTAATTTTGGAACTGGAGTTTATGCAAATAAGTTTCATTGTTGTAGATAGTCTGTTTTTGCTGCTTCCAGCTGTGTTGTAGTCATGTGTGGAGGATCTAGTTGTTCTGGAATATTACACAGGAGAGGAGATTCAATTGGGGCTTGCTGGCTCTGGTTGTTAAATGGCCAAGACCTCGTGAAAATAAAATAAAGAACCTGGAAAATACACCAACTGCAAATATATTAGATGAATTACAGTCCAGGCAAAGATGAACATGATTTATTGCAGAATGAAAGAAGACGACGTCGTAGTTCCCCCAGAAGCAAGTGAGGAGCTGGGTAGAGACGACATCGTTTAACTTAGCATCTTTTCTTTTTCCGTTTTTACTGTACAGCTACGTGTCTCACTTAGATTGGTTGGTAGTTTTGTTTTCTGTTTGTTACCGTTGTACAGCTGTATAGGGTGAATTTCTTCCCTTCGTGAAGAAGGAGTTGTAGATGCTGAGTATATATGGAAAGGCCTTGAGCCACATAGGATCCTGCGGGTTCCTTTACAATATCCTGGGTCTGAATTTCACATGGTATCAGAGCCGGTTACCAAAACTAGGGTTTCAGACTCAACAATCCCGCATTCTTCTTCTTGAGAATTTTTCTATTTGATTCTCGTTTACCTCATCAATGTCGACGGAGGCAGCCTCAGCTATGTCGTCGTCGACGTCGACTGTTGCTTCGATTCCTATCAACACAGTCACAAATCCTTTCTACATCAACCCAAATGAAGCCTTGAGTTTTCCTATCAAACTTACAGGCACAGCTAACTACAATTTATGGAGTAGAACTGTTCGAGTTGCTCTGAAAAGCAAAACCAAGCTTGGATTCATCACAGGGGCTATTCCCGTTCCAAATCTGACGCACGAAAGCTACCAAGTTTGGGAGCAGAGTAACACAGCGGTCTACTTCATGATTCTTGGGTCTCTGGATCCTAGCCTGGTCAACAGTGTCTCTTCACAAGACAATGCCAAGCTTCTTTGGGATGATTTGAGGCAGAGGTATGGACATGCAGATAATATTCGCATCAGTGATCTTCAGACTGCTGTCTACACTCTGAAGCAAGGTAACAAATCAGTGAACCAGTTCTATTCTGAATTGAAGGGGCATTGGGAAGAATTAGTCCAATTTTTACCAATTCCAGAATGTGTGCGTGGTGAAGAACCTAGAAATAGGGCTGTTCCTTGTGTGACTGAGACCACTGTCAGGAAATATAGGGAGAATGAGTTTGTGACTAGATTCATTACTGGATTGAATGAATCATATGGGGGAGTCAAGACCAATCTCCTTATGATGATTCCACTGCCGGCCATGGAAACTGCTTTCCACTATGCCATTCAACATGAGAGGCAACTTGGCAAGCCAAGTCAGGACTCTCAAGTGGAATCTGTTGCTTTGTTGGCTGCAAATCAATCAAGAGGAAAAGAGAATGTTAAGGGCAGTCAGGGTACCTTATTCTGTAGATACTGCAAAAAGGATAACCATGTTATTGCAGACTGTTTCAAGCTGAAGATAAAAGAACAAGGAGTCTGGGTCTACTTCTGGTTTTGCAGGATAAATCCAAAGCATTGATAATGCTGGGAATGATACAGGAGGAAATCAGTCAAAACCAGAAACTAGATCACTGTCTGAGACAAGGGATGGGGGTTTTACTAATGTGAGACTTTCGAATGAAGATTTGAGTAGACTGCAGAGGATTCTGAATCAATTTGGGTCACCAAGTCCACCCACATCTCCTGGCTCATCTAATCCAAACTTGACCGCTTCTCAACAGCATCAGTCACCAATGGTCAATTCTGTTAGCAGGCATCTATCAGTGAATCCCAATTTTGCAGGTAAATATACTCTTACTTCATATTTCCAGCAGCATCCTTTGGAACTAGTGAATGTGTGGTTCTTAGATACAGGGGCTACAGATCATGTAACTTGCTCTAAGTCTAGTTTCATTAGGTGTTTTCCCATTCAGAATGTGTTTATAACGTTACCTAATGGGACCAAAACACCTGCCACTCATTCTGGAACAGTTAGACTAACCCCAAATCTGGTCATTCACAAAGTCCTTCTTGTGCCAACTTTTTCATTCAACCTAATCTCAGTGAGTAAACTGACTCATTCCCTACCAGTTACACTCACTTTCAAATCCACCATTTGTTCTATCCAGGACCTTCTGACATTGAAGACGATTGGTTTTGCCCAAGAGAGTAGGGGTCTTTATCAGCTCATTCCCACTACCACAGAAGACCAACCTGTTCATATCAATTCCCTCAAGACTCAAAATTTCACACCTCAGTCTTTTGATCTTTGGCACTGGCGGCTTGGACACCCTTCTGAAGTCAGAGCTAAAGAGTTAAAGAAAACTGTTCCTAGTATAGATGTTACTTCTGTTCACCACTGTGATGTTTGTCCTCTTTCTAAACAGAAACGTCTTTCTTTTTCTTCAAGCCAATCTATGGCAAAGGATGTTTTAAAGCTTATACATACTGATATTTGGGGGCCTTTAGCTGTTTCTAGCTACAATGGGTTTTCTTATTTCCTTACCATTGTAGATGACAAGTCTAGATGTGTATGGACATATCTTATGAAATACAAAAGTGAAGCCAGAAAATTGTTGCAAGATTTCTGTGTGATGGTTCAAACTCAGTTTGAGAAAACCATTAAAGTTATTAGATCTGACCAAGGGGCAGAATTCCATATGCCTGATTTCTATTCAAAATTTGGAACTGTGCACCAGCTGTCTTGTGTTGAAACTCCACAGCAGAATGCTAGAGTGGAGAGAAAACACCAACACATCTTGAATGTAGCTAGATCCCTCAAGTTCCAATCTGGCCTTCCTCTAAAATTCTGGTCTGATTTTATCCTACATGCTGTCTACTTGATAAACAGATTACCTACTGTGGCTGTTGGTAACAAAACACCTTATGAAGTCTTGTATGGACACCCTCCTGATCTGTCCAATTTAAAGGTGTTTGGTTGTTTGTGTTATGCCAGCACTTCAAGCCATAACAGAACAAAATTTCTTCCTAGAGCTAAACCTTGTGTTTTCCTAGGATTCCCTCTAGCAGTTAAAGGGTATAAATTATTTGATCTACAAGATCAGAAAGTTTTTCTCTCTAGGGATGTGATCTTCCATGAGAATATCATGCCTTGTTTACCCATTCCTACCAGTGAATCACCACCACCATCTTTTATACCTCAAGTCCCACTTCATTCTTCTGACTTACCACCAGATCCTTTTCCTTCACAACCTCACTCTATGGATCTAGGGACAACACAACCACAAGTTGTTTCCAATTCCCCACCTGTTATTCCCTCTTCTCCAGTTCAAAACATGAACACTTCTTCCCCCTCTACTTCTTCCTCCACCAACATACATACCCCATCTGATCCTATAGACTCACCTATTTCTGTTCCACAATCTCCCCAAGATACTTCTTTGCCTATTGCTGTTAGGAAACCAACCAGACAAATTGTTAAACCTCTCAAGTATAATGACTATGTTCTGAATCTAGGAACCACACATGTCAAAGCTATATATCCTTTGGTTGCTTGCTTTTCATATGATAACCTGTCTCCAGGATATAAGAAGTATGTGCTGGCCCTGGAATCTACACATATTCCTGCAAGCTTTGAGGAAGCAGTTCAGATTGAGGCATGGAAGAAGGCTATGGATGTGGAAATAGAAGCTCAAGAAGCCAACAGAACATGGGACATTGTCCCCATACCTCTTAACAAGAGAGTCATAGGGAATAGATGGGTGTATGCCATTAAGTTTTTGTCTGATGGAGAAATTGAAAGACACAAAGCCAGGCTGGTGGCTAAAGGGTTTACACAAATCTATGGAATTGATTTCCTAGATACCTACTCACCAGTTGCCAAGTTAAACTCAGTAAAGACCCTTTTGGCTGTTGCATCAGCTAAGAATTGGCAGATGATACAGTTAGATGTTAGTAATGCTTTTCTGAATGGGGACCTTGAGGAGGATATATACATGGAACTTCCTCCTGAAATCAACAAACCAGGTTATGTATGCAAGTTAAGGAAGTCTCTTTATGGCCTCAAGCAAGCATCTAGGCAATGGTTTGCCAAGCTTACATCAGTGCTACTGTCTTTTGGGTACATCCAATCTGCAAATGATTACTCCATGTTTTCTCATCGTTCATCCTCTGGTATTTCGGTTCTCTTGGTCTATGTAGATGACATAATCATTGCAGGGGATGATATAGTGAGTATGCAGGCTTTGAAACAACATTTGAGCAGTCAATTTAAGTTAAGGGATCTTGGCCATCTCCATTACTTCCTTGGTTTAGAGATGGCTCGATCCAGGGAGGGTATTCATATATGCCAAAAGAAATACTGCACTGATCTTTTGAAAGACACAGGATTTGCATATTCTAAGCCTGTTGCCACACCAATAGACATGAAGACCAGATTATCAGCAGATGATGGACCTCTTATGGAGGATCTCACAACTTACAGAAAGATAATTGGTCGATTGCATTATTTGACAATTACCCGACCTGAGATTACATTTGCAGTTCAACAGTTATGTCAGTATCAAGCTGCTCCTACAACTACACATTTACAGCTTGCATACAGAGTTCTGAAATATCTCAAAAATGCTCCTGGCCAAGGTCTTTTCTATCCATCTTCTTCTGATCTAAAGCTAAGGGGATATAGTGATTCGGATTGGGCTTCATGCCCTGACACCAGGAAGTCAACAACTAGTTATTGCATCACATTTGGATCTTCTATGATCATATGGAAATCGAAGAAACAAGGGATAGTTTCCAGATCATCATCCGAAGCAGAATACAGGGCTCTGGCTCAGCTTACATGTGAGGTGGTCTGGGTGAAGAGGTTACTGCAAGAGCTAGGTATTGAACATCCACAACCAGTGAATCTCTTTTGTGACAATCGATCTGCGATTTACATTGCAGAAAATTCAGTGTTTCATGAAAGAACAAAACACATCGAGATCGATTGTCACATTGTCCGGCAATTCCTCCAATCCAAGCTGATAGGACTGAGTCACCTTGAAACCGAGCATCAAATTGCTGATTTATTTACAAAGGGGCTGAGTCGATTCAGGTTGGATTTCTTGTTTTCCAAGCTGAACATACAGAATCTGTATGCTTCAGCTTGAGGGAAGGTATTGCAGAATGAAAGAAGACGACGTCGTAGTTCCCCTAGAAGCAAGTGAGGAGCTGGGTAGAGACGGCATCGTTTAACTTAGCATCTTTTCTTTTTCCGTTTTTACTGTACAGCTACGTGTCTCACTTAGATTGGTTGGTAGTTTTGTTTTCTGTTTGTTACCGTTGTACAGCTGTATAGGGTGAATTTCTTCCCTTCGTGAAGAAGGAGTTGTAGATGCTGAGTATATATGGAAAGGCCTTGAGTCACATAGGATCCTGCGGGTTCCTTTACAATATCCTGGGTCTGAATTTCACATGATTGTAATGGCATATTACTAATGAAGAGTTACTAAAGGCAATACGATCTATCAAATTAGAAAGAACCAAAACTAAATGATGGCAGGAGGGAATAAATCTGGATTGCCCACAATGAGGGATGAAGGTGGAGAAATAGCAGCAGTGGGCATAAGGTTATTGGAACCTTCCTTAGCAGGTATAATAGTCGTCAATGTTATGCAAGTGTAGTTTCAATTTGGATTGATTATAGTTTTTGCATAACTACATTAGTTATGTTTTTTAGGCAAAGCTCTTAATTACGACACGATTAATAGGTAAACTAAGATCAAAGGCTACAACTACATCAGCAACTACAAAACAGTGAAGCCATATTTGGGGAATTACACCATATGCAGTAGCTAATAACGAATTGATTAAATTAAAGAATCAACAACTGGAACATTAGCGTCTATTTCTAATCAACCCTACCTAAAATTTCAAACAGAAGCGTCGTGAATCACTTTATCTTACTGTGATTGATAATAAAGTTTGCAACTTGTTCACAAAGGAGGCCGAGAATGATCCAACGAATGTCAATTAGGAAGCAAATTTGCAGGACATAGGCTGAACAAACTCGTAAGAATGGGGCTTCAAGAATCATTATGATGATGTTGAAGGCTAACCCAAGAGACTCTTGGCTTCGCAGGCTGCAGTCGGCCACAATTTGTCCGCGTCGTTGCCTTTCCCGACTAACGACAGAAGAGAGGAAGTAAAGAATGAACCAACGAATGTCAATCAGAAAGCAGATTTGCAGGGCAAAGGGTGAGCAAACTCGTAAGAACAGGGACTGGAGAATCATTACGAAGATGTTGAGGGCTTACTGAGGTATTGACTTTTCAGGCCGCATTCTCCGAGTCGCCGACTGTTAAGCCGCGTCGTTTCCTTTCCCGAGCATCGACAGAATAGAGGAAGAACGCCTCACTCGTCCCCATCCTGATCAATCGCATAAGAATGGAATATCATTGGTGGGGTATTTGATTAGAACGGAAGTACACAGGAGAATTTGAGGCCGAAGAAGCAGGCTATGGAAATAGTAATTGTTTCAATCCTTAACAACATAAAATTCATCATCGATTCTACTATCACCAATCTTAAATGTCTTTTCCTTCTTCCTAACAACATCGCTATATATGTATCAGTGACTCCACTGCCTCCACCATCAATAGAGTCTTTGTCATTCTCCTCATTTCATTACTAACAAATTTGAAGGCAAAACTAATGCAAATATGAAACGTCATTATCATGCAAAATAAATTTATCTCATCCAAATCATTTGCAATAATTGTTGGAGATGTGAACTTTCCATCTTTGATTATCTTTCAAACTATGAATTTACTCATGCGATTTGTAATTTTTCATTGTCATTTATATGATTTTCACTCTATTACCTCAATTTTTAGAAAAAGAGAAGGAGGATTACTATATTTTTTTTTATGAATCGGGTATCTTCCATTTCATCAAAAATGGGGGAAAATCCCACTGTACACACGTTCATAAAAAAAATTCCCAAAATACAAAGTTATAAAAAAATTTCCCAAAGTACACATGTTTGGCATTCACCGTTTTTGACAAACGCAGTGAAGGAGATCACCGCGTTTGACAAAGACGGTGAATATTTAACCGTTTAAAAGAAAAACGGTGACGTATTCACCGCGTTCATCTAAAACGGTGATGTATTCACCGCGTTTGATTAGAACGGTGAATACATCACCGTTTTAGTTAAAAACGGTGAATACATTCACCGTTGTAGGGTAACGCGGTGATATTTTCCCACGTTTCCCACCCCTGGTAGGTCAAAATTAGGTCACAGCTACCTATTATTCACCGTTTGAGACAAACGCGGTGATGGTGTTCACCATTTTGGATAAAACGGTGAATAGTTGGCAGATTTGGTTATAAATACCACACCACCAGCAGTTGTAAAAACATAACCACTCCCCTTTCTTCAAATTTCAGCAACCAAAACCGAGCATAATACACAGAACAAGAATTTTTTGGTATGTTGAGACTTTTCGTATTATAGTCTAATTATGTTTTTAGTAGTTATAGTATGATTTAATTTTCGTATTATGTTGTTGTTAGTTAGTTGAATTTATGTTCGTTAGTTATGAGATGGATGATATTAGTTGTACAATATGATTTTGGTTAATTTTACTGTCTTTAAGCTAATAGATACTTTTTGTAAATTGTAGATATGGGTAAATTCAAGAAGTTTCATCTTATTATTCGGTGGAATGGAAGGGTGACAAACTCTGACATAGGCATTGATTATGAGGACGGCGAATCCACTATGCTGAAAATTGAGTCCCGATTCAATTTTCAAGAACTCTGTGATATTTGTGTAGACAGGGTTTGTACGAGCGGACAGACGAGACTTGGCAAAATTACTTACCGGTATCCAGACATGAGTGTTGGCGGGGTCGTGTACCAAGAAGTTGTCATAAACGATGATGACGCAGTTACGATGATGTTACAGTCCTAAGCGATAACCAAGTCCGGCTTGCAGAGGTGTATGTTGAGACCGAGGCGGCCGGTGAATCTCATTCTCACCAGTATTCTTATGATGATGGTTTTGCAGGAGGGTACGGATGGGGTGGTAGTTCGAGCAACTACGAAGGCGGTGGTTATACAGGAGGTTACGGAGAGGGTGGTAGTTCAAGCAACTACGGTGGAGGTAGTAGTGCAGGATGGGTGCCATCGGAAGAATACTCGCAACCTGATCAACCAGCCCCATTTGTTGAGGCCGATGGTGTTCAATGGCCTGCTTGGGGGCCAAAGTGGTCTGAAATCGAGAATACCATTCGATCAGGGCGTACTTCACATGAGCGAGAAGACGATGTTGGTGATCGTGGTCATGTTGATCCTTCTGGCCCGAGCTATCCATTCGAGTCGAGCGACGAGGATACTGAGGAAGATTTGAGATCAGTGAGCGAGGAGGAGGAAGATACTGATGATAACGAGGATGAGGCGGCATTTCCTGAGGCACCCACGCCATATTACACACAGGTTCCAACTCAATTTTTACATAGTCAGAATGATCCCCCCGACTTTGTCCCTATGCCAGTGTATAATCCAACGGTCAATTTGGAGGTGGGTATGGCGTTCACATCGAAAGACGCTGTGCAAGATGCTTTTACAGAAGAGGCGTTGAGGCGCAATTTCGAGTGGAAGGTAAAATATTATGACAGTAAACAACTACATGTCATATGCAAGCATGATGCAGAGGGTTGTACGTGGCAACTGCGGGCTGCAAACATGAAGAGAAAGGGTGCTTGGGTGATTCGCAAAGCTGAGACGAACCACACATGCTCCTCGTCTATACTTTCCCAAGATCACAGGCAACTAAAAGCAAAGAAAGTAGGGAGAACTATTAAGCACCTTATAGAAGTACAACAAGATATCAAGGTGAAAGCTATCATGGTAGGGATGGCAATGGGTCGGGTTGGGTCGGGTTTTGCCAAACCCAAACCCAAACCCATGGGTTTATCTTTGAAAAAAACCCGGGGTAAAACCCACTGGGTTTGAAAAACTCAAATCCAACCCAACCCGTTGGGTACCCGCGGGTTCATGGGTACCCACGGGTTTTGTAGTAAAAAATTTACAATTACAAGTTCTTATCAAAATTAAAGTCAAATATCAATCTCTCAATACAAATTATCCATATATAAAACACCATTCTAGAAAATTCAAGCAAATCACAAATTAACTATACAAATTGTCCAACACCAATCTAGAAAACTCAAAAAATTTGAAGCAAATCACAAATTTTCCATAAATAACATGTTTAACTAAAAGCTTCTTCTTTCACTTAAGTTTCTTTACTCTCCACTCCATAACATCAACTTCATTCTACACAATTAAAAAGAAAAAATTAGACATGTCTCCACAAACATAAATAAGATTAGTTGTTTAGAATATTAAATATACCGAAAAATTAATTATATGGGTGGGCGGGTACCCACGGGCCGGGTTTACCTAAACCCAAACCCAACCCAACCCGTTGAATAGTGAACGGGTTTAAACCCAAACCCGGCCCAAAACCCGTCAACACGGATTTTACCCGCGTTGACCGGGTTGGGTCGGGTGGGTACCCGTGGATTCGGGTTTTGTTGCCATCCCTAATCATGGCAGAGGTGAAGGATCGACATTCTTACACAATAAGGTACAAAAAAGCATGGCATGGAAAGCAGAAAGCCATGACTGAGGTGTATGGTGATTGGGAGGATTCGTATGCTTTACTCCCTAGACTTATGGGAGCAATGGAGGAGTCCAATCTTGGGACTGTTTTCGTCCCAGTATACAACAATGTATACACTGAGGATCAAGTTCGAGTACAGGAGAAGCTGATGTTCCATCATCTTTTTTGGGCTTTTAAACCATGCATTGACGGTTTTGGGTTCTGCATACCGGTTATTCAGGTATTTTACCAACTGGTTCCGGTTTTAAATGTTGTATTATTTTCTGTTACGTATATTTCATACTAATTAGATCCTAAATTTTTATTAAGGTTTACGGAACTTTCCTTACTGGGAAGTACAGAGGATGTCTTCTAATTGCCACTGGCGTTGATGGAAACAGCGGGAAGGTATTACGATTATATCCGATCGACATGCGGGGATTGGGAATGCTGTGGGTGGTTTTCCCGACGAGTGGGGATGGAGATGGCGATGGTGTATTCGACACTGGCTCGCCAATTTCCAGCACAAATTTGGGAAGAAGAAAGACATAAAAAATCAACTGTGGAATGCAGGTACTAATGTTTTCTTATGCGATTTAAGTATGTGTTTATTAAGCTGCTGTTATTCATCATGTATTGACCAGTTACGATTTTTTTCACCTTTCAGCAGTTGCACATCAACCAAAAAAGTACGAGCAGAAGATGAAAATGATCCGTCAGACCCACCGAGCTGGAGCAGTATGGGCTGTAGGTCAAGAGTTGCCCATGTGGACAATCCATATGGACAACGGGCCAGATGGGGCATTGCAACTACCAACCATGGAGAAAGTATAAATAATGTGTAAAAGGGTCTTCGAGCAATGCCTATTTCTGTCATAGTGGAGATGTCTTACTGGAAGGTCAACGAGTGGCGAGTTGCTCGGCTACAGCAAGCTATAGGGAGGGAGTTGCAAGGTCATTCGATAGCACATGACATATTCGTTCAAATGCAGAAGATGAGAAGAACGATGAAAAATCAAGTAAGCATAAGGTTGTTCTTTTTAACCGCAGTGAAGGAATATTCGCTGTTGAAACAGGTATATGGGGTGGAGGGAGACGTGGCTACAATCGTCAAATGGTTAAATTGCACTACGAATTAGGGGAGTGTTCTTGTCAAAAGTATCAGAACGAAAGGATACCCTGTTCACATGCAATGGCAGTTGCTAAGTCAATAACCATGAACAGAAACAGCCTTGTGAGTCCTTACTACACTGAACAAGCGATACGGAACTCATATAATGCAGCTTTGAGCCCCATGCCAGATGAAGCGTATTGGCCTATATATGCTGGAAAGTTGATTATCCCACCGTTTGCACCTATTGCATCCCAGTCACCAGTGAGCATATCCAACCATATGCCTTGAATCCACCGGTTGGATTTGTCGGGGAACAAAAATCCACCCACCAAACCGATGAGGTAGATGCGGGCGTAGCGCCCGACTTGTTCTTCCGGTGTCTCGTCATTGATTTCCACCTCTTGCTGGATGTGAGATACCAGCCACGGGACCGACACTTGGCCCGCATTCAACGGTGGATGCCCCCGTCCTTGAATTGGTGTGGTGGTCGGCATGTCAAAGCCCAAACGATCACGTATGAGCGGCCCCCAACCTCCTTCGGGTTTGGTCGTGGAACCAATGATGGCATCTCCAGAAATAGGCAGCCCGGTGAGGATCGCCACGTCTTTGAGGGTGATCGTCATTTCCCCCTCCGCAAGGTGGAACGTATGGGTTTCGGGACACCATCGTTCGGCCATTGTCGTAAGCAGATCGTTGTCGATTTCGATCCGCATGAAATGGCGCAACATTCCCAAACCGGTCCTCTCTATATAGGGCTCCAACCTTGAATGCCAAGCAGGCAAGTTATTGGTCCATTTATGAACCACGGGAACCAGAGATTCCTAAAAAAATAGGAAAAACATCAATTTATTAGATTAAATAAAGCAAAATAAAACCTTAGAAAATAATAAAATAAAGCAAGAATACTCATCAAATTACCGGATTGTTATCCCAAATAGCACGGGAGCGATGAGCTTCTTGATCGGTTAAGAGACTCGCATCCTTTGGGCCATAATGGATATACAATCGAGGATCGTATATCTTGGCACCCATCTATAAAAAAGTAATGAAATCAGAGATTGTTTTGATAAAAAAAACACAAAATCAAATTGTTTCGATTAAAAAAAAATCATAAACCAAAAACCTACACGAAGAGCCTCTTCGTCCATTTTTTGGCGGAAGCTGGACAGAGGTTCGAAGAGTTTAGGTTTGTAAGGGACGGGAACTTAGCGGGACGGGGGCTTTAGGGTCAAACTCTAGTAATTCTTTCTGATGTGGAAGATCGGACTTAGCCGCAACCATAGAGCATACTTAGAACGAGACTAGAGCGGATAAATTGAGGGAGAAAGAATGTAAATGGTTGTGGTGTGATTTGTTTGTGGGGGGAAGGGTTCTATTTATAGTGGGGGGAAGGGATCAGCCGAATTAATTCTGGCCACCCTTCACCGCGTCTCTCAGAAACGGTGAAGTCACTGTTTGCCTAAAAAATGGTGAATGACGCGGATCGAGCCGACGTGGCCAAGCGTGAGGCGTCGGATCTGGGAAGAAAACCACGATCCGCACCTCACCGCATCCGACGGCCACGGTGAACGCGCCAGCGACGCAGATCGCTGACGCAAACAAACACGGAGTATTCACCGTGTTTGTTTAACGCGGTGAATACCCCGCGTTCGTCCATGTCAGCGATCCGCGTCGCTTCATCGTGGCCCATTAAAACGGTTTCAGTTTCACCGTTTTTTATTAAAACGGTGATGCATTCACCGTGTCTGTTTAAAACGGTGATTGCCTCCCCATTTGTTCACCGTTTTAGACTAAGACGGTGAATACGTCACCGTTTTTTTTAAAACGGTGAAATATTCACCGTCTTCGTCAAACGCGGTGATAAACTTCACTGCGTTTGTCAAAAACGGTGATGCTCAAACATGTGTATTTTGGGAAATTTTTTTATAACTTATGTATTTTGGGAATTTTTTTTAATAACTAGTGTACTTTGGGGTTTTTTCCTCAAAAATGGCACTAGCAACATCCTTGCTAGTTAGGAACACACAAAAACCAAGTTTTCACCTATATAATATGCTATACAAAGGAATCGTATAGTTGTCTACCAAAAATTCCTATCACTTCCTCTTGTATAACCTTGCACAATACGTCACCATCTCTACACTTTCCTGAAAACACCCTACTGCACCTCTCTCGCCACATTACACTCACCAAGCTTTGCCACATTGCCTTTCCAGCTTGAGATGTTATCGTGTTTGACCCAAACATCTGCAGCACCCAACCAATCTCACTGTCCATAGAAGAGGAGACCCCTGAACTCCTTCCAAACAACTTACATTTCAGTTTTCTGTATAACACACATTCAGCAAACAAATGGTCAGAAGTTTCCAACTGACAGTTGCAGAAGACACACCCCAGACTACCTATAAACCCCCATTTCACCATCTGCTCTTTAGTTGTAACTGCTCTGTTCATGATAAGCCAAGTAACAAATCTATTTCGAGGGATAGAACTACCCTGCCATAGCAGCTTAAACCATGCTACTTTCTGCTTCTTTGGTCTCAAAGTATCCCAGACCCTCTTGATAGAGTATTTGTCCATTTTATCCTGGTCCCAAAAGACCTCTTGCCCTTGCTGATAAAAATGTCCTCTTACCTTATGCCTCACTTTCAAAATTCTCTTCCAATTCCAAGAGCTAGAACCACCATCATATGACCAGAAATCCTGGCCTTTTAGTTTGTATAAGCTGATCCATGCCACCCATAAAGAGCCATGCTGCAGTAAAAGGAGCCAGATATGCCTTGTAACACAAGCTACATTCCAAGTAGCTAAATCTCTTAACCCCAGACCCCCCTCCTTCTTAGGATAAGTGAGATTCTTCCAACAAATCTTTGCTTTAACTCTACCACTCTGACCTACCCCCCCATAAGAAGTTACTGCAAATGCTCTCCACTTCCCTTATCACTGCTTTTGGGAGAAGAAAGACTGCCATCCAGTACTGATGCAAACTGACTAACTAGTTCTACCCTACCAGCATATGAAAGGAACCGAGACTTCCAACTGCTAATTCGAGCAACTATCTTATCAATTAGTGGCTTACAAGCTGATACAGTGAGCTTCCCTGAGGATAAGGGAACCCCCAGATACCTCACAGGGAATTTTTCCAATGCAAAACCATACCTACCAGCCCTCAATTTCTGTTCAGAACCAGGCATCCCCCCAAAAAACAGTTCACATTTACTTGGGTTCACTTTTAATCCAGATAGCATCCTAAAACGAGCTAGGATCTCATTCAAACGCTGAAACCCATAGTTTGATCCATCAGAGAATACAAGCAGATCATCAGCAAAACAGAGGTGTGTCAAACCAATCTTCTTACACATTGGATGGAAGGGGAAGTGCCCCTTCTGTGCTTCCTTATCAATCAAAGATGAGAAAATTTCCATTGCAATGACAAATAGGTAAGGGGACAATGGACACCCTTGCCTAAATCCTTTGCAAGCAGAGAAATACCCAACCAAGCCCCCATTCAAACCCACACTGAGCATAGGAGTGCTAACACACATCCTAATCCAGTCTATAAACTGCTCAGGGAACCCCATATGTTTCAAAACTTTAAAAATAAAAAGCCAATCCACATAATCGAAAGCCTTCATCAAGTCAATCTTTAGAGCACATCGAGGAGATACATTCTTCTGGGCATACTTATGAACTAGCTCATGAGCAAGCAAGATGTTATCCCCAATTGATCTTCCTTTTATGAAAGCAGTCTGGTTTAAACTGATCAAATGAGGAAGTTGAGCTCTGAGCCTATTTGCTATTATTTTTGCAATGATTTAGTATATAGTATTACAGCAAGATATTGGCCTAAAGAATCTCATTTCATTAGGGTTCTGGATCTTAGGTACCAAGGTCAAAATAGTGGCATTCACTTCCCTATGCATCCTACTCTCATGGAAACAGGTTTGGATAGACCTCTGGTCCAATTACTGGCCAAGCATGTTGGAAAAAAGCTGCAGAAAATCCATCCGGGCCTGGACTTTTATCTCCATTCATGGCAAAAACAACATCTTTGATCTCCTCTGCAGTAACAGTGGTGCAGAGCCCCTCATCACTTGTGATTTTCTTCCTTATAAGCTCAGAGTAGAACTCATCAGACTCCTCCCTCACATCTGAATCTTTCTTGCCCAGCAAATTCTTGTAAAAACCCTCAGCAATATCCCCCATTTTGTATAAATCAGTGACCTTGTTTCCCTCTTCATCCTTCAGCATAGTAATCGTATTTCTTCTTTGCCTAGTTTTGAGAGACCTATGAAAGTAGGGAGTGTTTGAATCACCCTTTTTAAGCCAGAGTTCCCTTGATTTATGCCTTAAGAATGACTCCTCCACTTGAAGCAACTCATATAACTCCCTAGAGACTTCCGATTCTCTCTCAAAGTTCTCACTTGATGGGTTTGAAAGAGCCTCTCCCTGTATTCCTTCAAGTTCAAGCTCCTTTCCCATAACCCTTTCCCTTATCTCAGAGCATTCCTCCCTATTTAACTCCTTCAACAGTTTCTTTAGTATTCTCAACTTCTTATAAACCTTAATCATTGGTGGTCCAGACACCCTACTCTCCCATGCTTCCTTCAATAACTGATCAAACTTTGGATGCCTACTCCATAACCGAAAAAACTTAAAAGGTTTTGGTAGTGACTGTTTTTCCACCTCAGTGTCAACCAGACTAGGGCTGTGATCTGAAATCCCTGGCTTCTGAAAATGAACAGAGCTTCCCGGTTTTTTATCCAACCATTCAAAATTGACTAAAACTCTGTCTAGCTTTTTCGCAATAGGGCGAGCATCCTGCTTGTTTAGCCAAGTAAACCAAGGACTTGTGGCTTGGTGATCTTCCAATTCCAACTCCAAAATCCAGCTTTCAAAATCCTTCATACTAGAGCTGTAATGCATTACATTTGAGGCTTCGGTTGGGCTTCTAATTACATTGAAGTCACCAGAAATCATCCAAGCCATCCCCTGAACTCTAAAGTCTGATCCTTCTCAAATCATCAAATAGCTTCCTTCTATCCCTCTCCTCATTCGAAGCATACACGAAAGTAGCAAAGAAAGGCACAACATTATTCACAAGTACATGAAAGAACTGATCAGTAGAGTGCAAGATTCTTAGAGAAACATCCTTCTTCCAAGATAACCAAATCTTCCCTAGATTCACAGAATTATAAGTGATCTCATTCTGCCAATCCTCAAACCTCTTATTTATCATCTTTTTTCATCTTTTCATCTTATTCTCGACTCTAGTATTGCAACTATACTAATATCATACTTATTTATCTTTCTCCATATATCTAAATACTTACTATCAGCTACAAACCCCCTAGTATTCCAGGTGAGAATCTTCATTTCTTACGTACCTTTCCTTTCCCACCCTTACCCCCTTTCCTAACTACTTGGAAAATCTCCTGGGGCTCATCCACCCAAATCTTCTTCCCTTTGTCCACCTGAGGAGTCAGCACAGCCTTACTAGTTGTAGATATGCCATCCCCTTTCTCTCCCTGAGCCAGCTTCATCTTAGAGCTCCCACCATTGATCGATGGTGACTCGTCTAATTTAGCCACCCGAACAGGTGCCACAGGGCCCCCCTCACTTGGTGACCCTCTGACCACCTATGCAAAACTCAGTGGAGGACTCCCGATTTGAAAAGGACTGGAGGGGTTGGCACTTGTTCTGCTTTCCTCTTCAGAAACCTGATTTGGCATAGCCTGAACTGCATTCTCTGTTACCATCGACACCTCATCCGTCAATGCATCACAAAACACTTCCTCTCCTGTCTGTTGATCCTGAATCAAGCGATCCTCAGCTACTGTTGATTTCTTTGGTATCCATACTCTCTCTGAACCAGGAACCACACCACAACTATGCTCAAAGACTCCACACTTAGCACATACCTTTGGAAAATTACTATACTCAATCCCTACTTCAAAACTTGGATCATCATCTGGATATAATTTAATTCGAGAAGGGAAACCATAATCAGCCTTCAATTCAATACAAGCACGAGAGAAACCCAATTGACCACCCACTCGAGTTTTCTGATCCATCCATAGAGGTTTACCCATTGTACTCGTAACCCATTCCAAACCCTCCTGCGCCACATACTCCAACGGCAGCCCCCATATCTTGACCCAGATTGGAAGAGTTTCCACCCTCGGAGCAAGAGGCTGAATACCCGAGTGCCATTTGCTGAAGAAGATAGGGTTCCCCCGATGATGCCATGGACCCGAGTGAAACACCCAATTACACGATGCCGCCGAGGGGAATTGGAACACGATGAGCTTCGGCCCAAACTTTGACACCCTAACCAGACCATCTCTCCCCCATAACCTGTTCGCCCATGTTTGAAGAGCATGAATCTCAGGCCGATTGCCCACAAATTGGCCGATCAACGAATCCTTCCAACGCTCAGCTCCTTTCTCTTTCACCTCCTTCGGGAGACGATACCCATCCTTCACCTTCTCAGGAGGATGAAAATTTAACCGATTCTCAGGAGGAACCTCGAAAAGCTGTGCCCAAGTGATGCCCTCGCCAGTCGGCAACAAGCCCGACGGCGAGGCGGCCATCGAAGCAGCGATCGCAAACCCTAGATCGTCAGAGAAAAGAAGAGAGAGAAAAAGAGTTCGCCGGAGGATTACTTCTTCAACCACTATTTGGAATATTTTCTTAGCATCATGCAACTAAAATAAAATCAATCTTAGTCCTATGCACTTGAAAATTACAAAGTCCGGTTCACCTTTTTTCTTCACAACATGAAGTTAGATTGAGATTCAATATTCAATTCAATAGTATAATTACATATGTCCAAAACCCTCCACCCTTTCAACATTACTTGTCCTCCATTTTATAATTGTAACACGTCTTTTTGTACACCTATGCCTAAATAAGCTCATTATTTTGCTACCATATAACCCTTATAATTAAATAAGCTAAATAAGTTTTATGTAAAAGATTCTTACATAAGCCATTACAAAAATCTTATGAAAGAGGCATGACAATTTAGACATAACCCATATTATTCGATCTATTTGACCTGTGTTAAAGAGGACAATACATACCCCTTATGGGGATGGTGTGGTATGTATGAGTACTCTTCTCGACCTCATCCATCCCGACATCCTCCATTCTCGACTCGTTTTTGTCTAAATTATATATAATGCTTAGGACTGTATTTTTATTGTCTTACAATTTAGCAATAATAAAGTTGTAAATAGTTTCTCAACACCATTCCTCCACCATCAAAAAGATCTTTGTCATTCTCCTCATTTAGTCATTTCATTGTTAACAAATTTGAAGGCAAAACTTATACAAATATGAAACATCATTATCATGCAAAATAAATTTACCTCATCCAAGTCGTTTGCAATAATTGTTGGAGATGTGTTCTTTCCAATCTTTGATTATCTCTCAAACTATGAATTCACTTATGGGATTTGTAATTTCCACTGTCATTTATGTGATTTTCACTAACCTCAATTTTTAGAAAAAGAGAAGGAGGATGTCCTATTCTACCACTAATTTGGAATAATTTCTCAGCATCATGCAACTCCAAAAAAAATAAAAAAAAAATTCTTAGTCCTTTGCACTTCAAAATTACAAAGTCCGATTCCACTTTTTTCTTCCCAATATAAAGTTAGATTGATATTCACTATTCAATTTAATATTATAATTACATATGCCCAAAAGCCTCCACCCTTGCAAAATTATTTATCCTCTTCTTTATAATTGTAACACGTCTTTTTGTACCCCCATGTATAAATAACCTCATTATTTTGCTACCATATAACCCCTATAATTAAAGAAGTTACAAAAGTTTCATGTAAAATATGGTATTTTAGGTAATATGTAAGAAATATTCTTACATAAGCCATTATAAAAATCTCAAGAAATAGGAATGAAAATTTTGATCTTACTCATATTATCCTATCTATTTGGCCTGTTTTAAAGTGCGCAATACCGACCCCTTATTTTGGTGGGGTGGGGGGAATGAGTACACTTCTCAGCCTCATCCATCTTGACATCCTTGTTTTTGTCTAAATCATATATAATTTTACTCGGATTATTTAGAATTTTATTATTATTGCGTTATAATTTAGCAATAATAAAATTATAAATAAGCAAGAATTTAGCTTAACTACATTTTATCATGTTATACCTTTTTTATTTTTTAATAACAAATAATTATTTCTAATATTTTTATTTAAATTACATACTAATATGGATCGACTTATCTCGATACAAACGAATATGGATATTCCAATTGTCATTCCTAATGTGAGAGGGATTGATGCAAGGATAAGCAGCGAAAGTTAAATAGTTGAGATGGAATACAAAATAATAATGTAGAAATTTATCAAGCAGCTATTTATTTGTACTATTTATTTGTATCTCAAATTAATTTTTCTATTAATTTAAATCAATTGACAATTAGTTGCGAAACGAAAACAACCCAAATCTACACAATAAATAAAAGCCAAATGAGAAAACGTGAAGCCTCATTTCAAATTTCATGCATCCAGAGTGAAAGTAGGAAGGACATTTTGTTCTTCACAATTACTTTTTTTTCTTCATTAAAAAGACACTTACTAGGATTCGAACCATGACCACTTTAAAGAAAAGCAAAGATCATAACCAATCACACTAAGTACATTTGTTGTATTTTTTTAAATTAAAAACATATAATCGCAGAGAGGAATAAACCCTTCCCCCATTTCAAATTCTCTGCTCCACGAGCGTTTGTAGGAAGGGTAGAATAAGGAGTGTCAATTTTTTTTCTTTTTCCTCTATGGAACACGCCAACTTACCGTACACATGCGGATTTAAACGGGTCCGGGAGTGTCAATTTTTTCTTTAAGTCCTTTTATTTCTCCTGGTGGTAAAATATATATGAAAATGCAAAAACAATACTCCTTTTTATTGCTAAAAAGAAAAAAATTAACAATAAACTAATGCATGGATTCTAATGGGCTAAGCGCTTATCATAAAATAAAAGAGTTGAATGGGCCTGACCTACACGGGATTTGCCCGTCAAGTAAAACAAATGAACATCAAGGATTTACCATTTTTAAAACAAGCTATTTTCTCTAGCATAATATATATTATGCTATATTTTATATCTTAGTGGCTAAAATATAATGTATGTTAAATTTATTCAATGGTTCAACCTCGACCAACCCAATTAGTCCAATTTATGTCATTTCAAATATATATTATATAATTATTTGATATCATAATGATTAAATTATAGTGTATATTATAGGAAATCGTTCGGTATTTGTTCGTAAAAAACTAAACAGAAAGATCTATTTGGTTATTTTTAACATTAAAATGATACTAAACATTTTTTGTTTTCTTTCGAAATTCTATAGTTTTATTCCCGAATCAGTGATGTGCAAATGACGAATTGCAGTCATCTCTTTTCTTTCATTATTTTTTATTTTCAAATAGAAAGTTTAAAAGTAAAGAATAATTAGAGTTTGGCATGGGTCGGTCAAACATGCTGAATTTCAAGTTTTGGCCCGTTTTGATCAAGTCTAATTTATAATCACATGGTTCCCTGATACCCGATAAAAATCTCAATCCAAACCAGTTTGGCAGGGGAGTCCGTGTTTACCACCATTTTCTAGGGATACAGGAACGGTGGCTCCTATCCCAAATCGTGTTGTTCATTCTTGATTTCTTTAGATTTTATCAGCTTGGCAAAAAACCAGAAAGCACAATGATGACAAGATGAAAGTTTTATAAAGCAAATTATCGGCCAACGGGCCGAGTAAAAGCTAGCAACGATTGTGAGATGCTCATTTCCCGAAAACCCGCGGGATAGACGATTTTTATTCGATTTTCTGGAATTCGGTTCTATAAAACTTACTCCACCTCATCATATTACTAGAAACAATATTGTTTCACAAGGTAACAGGTACTTGATTTTGGTTCATAAGGCTGATTTTTGATTCGTTGCATCATTCATGTCTCTTTCCTACTAAAATTCACTATTTTTAGCACGTGTTTCTCCAAAAAAACTAGACAACAATAAGCTATACACCTTATTTCATTATCAAATTTCATACCTCACCTTCCTGCGGCCAAATGGCCGGG
The DNA here is from genome assembly GCA_964030455.1 of Linum trigynum. NCBI lineage: Eukaryota > Viridiplantae > Streptophyta > Magnoliopsida > Malpighiales > Linaceae > Linum > Linum trigynum. Next base: position 34,102,164 of record OZ034814.1, on the reverse strand, counting down.
GCCACGCTAGTAGGTAAAAAGGATTAAATATTCTTCCGTAATGCGCTGAAGGCAGGAAAAATTGAATTGGGGAGTTGTCAAGGATAACCTTCATATATGATTTGTAGGATACTTAAGTCGTTTGTATTAGAAGATAACGTAGTAATAAATAAATTGGTTTTATTTTATCTTTTTTAATAATTAAATTAACAGTACAATTGGAGCATTCATGCCAATTTAATTGGTTGATAGTAATGCTTGTTACTGTATAATTCGTTAATTCAAAAAATAAATTGGTTGGGAACTTGGTATAAGAGATTTATAACCAATATTTTTGTTACTGAGTGGCTAATTAACTGGTTGTGATTAGATATAAAAAAAACCAAAATTTTTGGTTACTTAAGGATATGATTGATTGGTTCTAATGAATATGGTTGATTACCAAATTTATTTGTTTCTAAAAAATTTATTTGTTTCTAAAAAATTCATTTGTGACCAAATTATTTGGTCGGTAAGAGAATAATGAATTGATTGGATTTAATATTATCGGTGACCAAATGTGAGTTTTTCGTAACGATTTGGACAAGTTTTCCATGACTAATTTCGTTGGTCACAACAGCATTTAGTTTGTGACCGTTTACAAGGTTAGTCGCAAAATCAATATATTGCGACCAAACTAAATATTTCGTTAGAAATGGTTTTTTTTTTTTTGTTGGTAAAAATAGAAATGGTTTTCCCGTTAACGGGGAATATATGATCAAGGCTGCGAATAAATATAAAAAAAGCAATCTTGCCAAATCGAGAAGGACAATGTCCAGTGGCTGGCCACACAAGAATTCCGGCATCACGTACCGCACCTTAAATAATCACAAGATAGAACTAGTCGCGGGCTCCGCCACTTGGCCAGATTAAATTACAATTGTAATAGCAATAGCAATTTGTATTTGAGCTATGTATTTTTTTGTTAGTATAAGTAAATTTAAATGATTCAAATACTCTAAACATTCGAATCGATTGGTAAAATAAGAGAATTCAAATTATTAAAATGGTTCAACAATTTAAAAAGATCAACATCATATTGTTTGTTGACATTTTAATGACTCATCGACTAAAATACTTTTACGAAAATGAAAGACAAACCCCATGCAAGGGAACCGACTCCTAAAGAAAATTTAAAATCACTCTTCTAATTACTTCTCATCGTCTAATATTATAACATGTTTTCTTTATGACTTGTTTGCATTTCTTCTGTCATGAGCAACATCATAATTTCCATCAATAACAATGATTTGTTTTTCTCCTCATCACCAGTCTTTATCTTCCTATGAACAATGCCTTTCTTCTTCTCAACATCATCCTCATCTCTAGCACCAGATTTATTAATCTAAGCCACTTCTATTAATTAAAAGCTCAGCTCCATTCATCCTGCTACAGTTGCATGATATCAATTAGATTAAAGAATATAACTAAGTATGACATGTGCATGGTATAAAATCAAATCCAGTAGAGAATAACACAAATTTGTAACTAATATTGGACATCATTTTGATGCAAATAGAATTTAAGGTAAATATATATAATAGCAAAACCTTTTCGTTTTAAACAAAATAATAGTCAAATCTTTTCGAAAACAATTTAATAGCCAAACCATTAACTTTCCATCCAGTCAATCGTTAGTTGATTATGACGATGACATGGCAAAAAGTTCATCGTTTGACAATGCCGCATGGATATATATTAATTTTAATTAATTATTATTTAAAACAAAATAAAAATATTAAGGATGCATAAGTGTTTTCAATCTAGATTTGTCTACCTTCCTCTCTTTTCATCAAAATCCAAAATCAACCCTTTCTGGAGACCCTCTAATCCTAGTTTCAATTCGTGTCCTTTTTTTTTTTTTTTTCTTCAGGAATTGAGGCGGCGGCTACTTTCAATCTCACCAACTTGTGCCGCCAAACAATGTGGTCGGGGCTCCTCTCCGGTGCCAAGACCGCCCAGCTCCCCACCACCGGTTCCGCCCTCGGTCAGGGGAAATCCAGACAATTTCCATCCCCGGCCTCCGGCTAGTCCGGCCGCATATGGGGGGAACCCTCTGTGGGACCAGCGGCGCCGACGGGAAGAGGCGAGGGAGAGGGTGACGATGAGCCTGCAGAGGCAGATCTGCCGCGGCAGGAGGAGCTGGCGACGACGGTAGAGGACGAAGAGAAGGGAGATGAGAAAGCGGCGATGGCGGCGGGAGGAACCCTAAATTGTCGCCGTTGTTCGAAACCCAAAACCTAGATGAAATCGAAGAAACCCATAAAGCTAGGGTCCTAATCGAGAAACTAGTAATTCACATTCGACAATCTTCCCCAAATTCATACTCCCAAATCCACGTACCCCGTCCGTCAAAGGAGGAGTTGGAAGCTGCCTGAGCCGTCGTTCAGTTCTGCGTCTGTCATTTTTTGTCGCCTCTCTGGCCATTACTCTTATGGGTCTGATGATTATATAGAGGGAGTCTTATCTTTTCCCTCCTTCTTAGAGCATCCACATTAGTATTGCATTCTCAATTGCAAAATGACATAGCATAGGTGTTTGCAATGGGGCTTGCTATTTGCCGCCAAACAAATTGCTATTTGCCGCCAACTAAAAAAAAAAAAAAAAAGTATATATGTACATCTTTGGTTAAGTTTTTTCACAATCTACAACATTTTCAAGTTTCAGAAAACGTATTGAATCAGAAAAAATCGACGCTCGCCGGAAAAGTCGCCGGAAAACCATCGGGAAAGCCCATCCTCGACGTAAACTGCGGTCACGCATCCATGAATCATCACTAAGCAGGTGCGTCAATTTTTTTTTAGTTTCGAACAATTTTTCCGACGATTTTTAACGAACAGAGGGTGGGCCGAAATTTTCCGGCGGCCGGAACCTGGCCGGGCCGACGGAAAAAGGTGGCCGGAGCCTGGCCGAGCCGAAAAATATTTTCGGCCCGGCCAGGCTCCGGCCACCTTTTTCCTTCGGCCCGGCCAGGTTCCGGCCGCCGAAAATTTTCGGCCCGGCCAGGTTCCGGCCGCCGGAAGTTTTCGGCCCGGCCAGGTTCCGGCCGCCGGAAATTTTCGGCCCACCCTGTTCGTTGCAAATCGTCGGAAAAATTCGATTTTAGGAGTTGAATTTAGATTTTAGGAGTTGAATTTAGAGTTTAGGAGTTGAATTTAGAGTTTAGGAGTTGAATTTAGCGTTTAGGAGTTGAATTTAGCGGTTAAGAGTTGAAATTAGCGTTTAGGTTCACAAGAATATTGATGTGTTATATTGTAATTGTAGGAAAAATGTCAGAGTGGTTACCGGCCGATCATGATTACACAGCAGAATTTGAGAATGGGATCCATTATGCAAGTGTGGAGTTAGCTGAGTTAGCTGCAATAGCAATCGCTCAGGAGAACGGGTTCTTTATTGTTAGAGGAGCATGGAAACCGAATACTTCTGGACTACATCCTGTTACTGCCCTCTGTATGTATTGCGACAGAAGCAGTAGGATCGTTAAATCTTATAAACCAGACCCTACGAAGGAGACGCGTGGGAATACTAGTTCGAAGGGTACTGGTTGCCAGTTTCAGATATGTATTAAGGAAGTATGGCAAAAGGATCGTCCAAACACATGGGTCCTAGTGGGAGTGACAAGTCGTGCAACCGGAGCTAATAGAGGGTTTCACAACCATGAAAAGGTGTTGTATCCAGAACATCACCGACACAACAAACAGTTTAGTGAGGCTGAAAAAGAGAGGTTAAGATTAATGAGGAAGGCGGGGGTGAGACCAAATCAGCAGAAGACGACACTCAATACTGAAGGGGGTGTGAGTCATGATATCAAACAGATGTACAACAGAAATTACAAGAACAGATTGGATGAGATGGGTGAAATGGATGCGATACAGTTTGCGCTTCATGGAGCTAAACAACGTGGGTACCATATCTGTTTGCAAAAGGACTCTAATAATGTGCTCACTAATCTGTTTTTTGCGCACCCGACGTCCATTCAGATGTTGCATGCATGGTCGTACGTCATCATCATTGACTCGACCTACAAGACGAATAGGTATGGCTGGCCATGGGTTGAGATTATTGGGGTTACTCCAGTCAAGAAGAATTTCAACATTGCATGTGCACTTATTAAGCAGGAAACAAAGGAAACATATGAGTGGGTGCTGCGATGTATTAAAGGGTTGCTCGGTGATACGGTTCCGAATGTCATTGTGACAGACAAAGAAGGTGGTCTGCTTGCTTCTATGCCCCTGGTCTTCCCTCTCCCACATACTGTCCACCTACTATGTTTATGGCACGTCAACAACTGTGTGAAGCAAAAGTTTGAGCAATTACTGGGTGGAATTTCAAGAAGAGAGGTAGCAGAAGGGTATGGAAGAAATATTTCGACAAAGCTGCATGGAGTTGGACTCAGGAGGGTTTTCTTCAAAAGATTAATCAGTTTGAGAGGGTCTGGACACAGAAGAACATAAAAATGGTTGACTACGTGCGAGGTGAGTGGTTGCCTTGTCAGACAATGTGGGCAAAGTGCTACACGAACCATGTGTTTCATCTTGGTAACACGAGCTCGAATAGAGTTGAGTCATCTCACTCTTCATTCAAGAGTTTCCTTGTGTCTGGTAGAGGAGCGATTGACACTTGTTTTGCGAAGAACCACAACTACATGGAACATCAGTTTCTAGAAGTGGTGAATGAGCTGCACAAGTCACTTAACCGCAATCTGAGTAGGGCAATTGAGCCTCCGTGCACGTTTTTGAGGAGGGTCGTTAGTTGTGAGGCGATCAAACTGATGTTAGATGGGGCGGCGGAGTTGAAGGACCGTTGTGCGTGTCATTTTCAGATGACACATGGGCTCAAGTGTGCTTGCCAGGTTGTTCAAGCTAAGGAAGAAGGACGTCAATTCTATGCTCAAGAGTTGCATGTATTTTGGCGGACTTTGGATTATAAAAACCCCCCACGTCAACAACAAGTCAATGATGAAATTGAGCTTCAACGAGAACACTTTAGGCGTCTTACTGTTGAGGTGGAAGAAAGAGGTCCTGAAGCAGTGAGACAAGCAAGAGATGCTCTATTCTATGGGCTTCACCCAGCAGAGGACAATGTGAGGGAACCGGAAGTGAATGAAAATCCGAGAGGACGGCCTCGAACAAGCACCAGTCGCATTCGTTCATATTATGAGCGGTCTCGTTCGAGGAGTACTGGGCCTGGTTCGAGTGGAGGCAGGGGGCGATCGAGTGGAGGTAGATCCCGATCGAGTGGAGGCAGATCCCGATCGAGTGGAGGCAGATCCCGATCGAGTGGAGGTGAATCCGACGAGCATGATACAGGTGAGTAATTGGTTAAATATTGTAGTCCATCTAGTAGTAATTGGTTTATGTTTGTAAATTTTGTCCAAGTAATTTTGACTGTTTGGTATATTTTTTGTAGATTACTCATCCCAGAGCCCCCCAGGGCAATATTCTTACCCTTACATCGATGAGCTTTTTCCAGAGTTTGTTCGACCTTTGTTGGTAGGCGATTTCAACCCTAGTCCAGACGGCCATTGTGGTTTTAGGGCACTTTCTCATTGTATTTATGGGGATGATAGTCACTATCTGCTCATGAGATCGACGATTGTCCAAGAAATCCAACAACATTTCTGGAAGTACGAGAACTTGTATAATGGTGGTCCACTAGCTCACATTGACCGCATCAATTGGCTCGAGGCGGGTTCCGCACCAATGGGGCGATGGATGGATTCTGAGGACTTGTTCGTGTTTGCCACCATCTACAACATCGCAGTCATGGTCTTCACATACCAGATGTTTGATGTCAATAATGGAAACCGTCCACTACCCAACCGCTACGATGATGCCTATGTGGTATTGCCTATTGATGCGGACCAAGGTACTTTGCCACCAACCATGTTCTTATCACTGCACTATGTGAACAACCACTACATTCGATTGTACTTCAACCAGGATCAGTTTCCCATACCCCCTCTGCATCCACTTTGGCATGGGATAGCAAGTCCTAACGTGGCGGGATGGGAAGCTATTCTCGAGGGTGGACAAAATTTGTATGCGAGTCTTGGTGGTCGGCAGCGAGCCAGGCAGAGAGACCCCTGAAGAGCTAGGGGAAGGGGTAGGGGTAGGAGCAATGCATAGTGTTGCGATGCTCTATTTATATGTTGTTGTTTTTCTAGTTGTATTTTAAATGGCTCTAGTGTCATCATGAACTTATGGATTTCATTATGGATTTCATTATCATCATGAACTTATGGATTTCATTATGGATTTCATTATCTACCCTCGATGTTTTAATCATGAGTGTGCAAACATCCGATCCAAACATAAGTAGTCAAACATAAACATCTGATCCAAACATAAGTAGTCAAACATAAGTAGTCAAACATCCGATCCAAACATAAGTAGTCAAACATAAACATCTGATCCAAACATACATAAATATGCAAACATGCAGTCTAAACATAAACATCCGATCTAAACATCAAAACAACTAAAAATCCCCTGGAGGGGGGAGTCCCTGGGAGGCCCAGTACTCAGTCCACACATCCTGCACTCCGTGCAGTGCCCTGTAGGCTCGTCGAGAATGCTCAAGAAACTCATCCTCGGTCCCTGCTGCTGCTCGAACTGCAGGTGCAAACGTGTACAAAAGGTCTCGAGCACGCTGCACAAAAAAAAAAACAATAACAATTGTTAGTTTCACGCTAAGTATATTTATAATAGAGTAACGGTCTAGTGGTCAAATCTTACCGCTGCGGAGTCAACTAGTCGATCTGCATCTCCATCATCCCGTAGGACTCTACAATGAGAGTGTGCCACGAACCAGTCAAGATAGTCGGCCGTAGTCTCATATGGATACGTCCTCCAGGGCTGAGAGTACATGTCTATATGAACCATGTGGGATAGCAGAGCATCCCATGCAGCATCAAAACTCTGTGGAATCCGAATGACATATCCACCAGGTGCCTCTGGTCGGTCTGCTCGCTGAGGACGCGAAGGGGGAGGCGGTACCATCTGTCGGTATCCAAACTGTCGGAGGCAACGGGCTGGATCATAGAACTCGCCTATATCAGCGAACCGAATCACTCCAGTGTACAAAGAGCGACGCACCTCAAGATGAGGCCTCTGATGGAAAGGTGTCCAAAACACATCAGCAGGGGTCAAGCTGTCAAGAGCTCGACGGTAGAACGCCAACCTCACACTGGGATCAGCCACAGAACCAGTCGCCGGCTGCCCAATCCATCGTGAAGCCCAAGCCTCATCAGGTCCAACGACAGGTGGCTCAAAGTGAGATGGCCTGAAACCCGGAAAGTACTCGTAGATCCAACACTGCAGAAGTGTGAGACAACCAGCCACCCCCCTAGCACCAGCACGAGACGCCTGACCAAGGCATCTGTACAACCAAGCAAGTGTACCGGACGCCCAACTGTACTGATCTATCTCCTCCAACTCGTCCAAAAATAGGTTCACCATCGGCCGAACCCTGTCTCTACTCTTGCCCACAAACAAAGTGGACCCCAACATCAACAACAAGTACGACTGCGCCTCTGTCACATGTGTCCCGTTCACCTGCAGGTATCTGGACGCCATGTCCGCAAGAAAACCACCCTTGTCGTACCACTTACCCTTACTACCAAATCCAGGGACCTCCGAACGACCACTCAACTGCTCCGAGTTCATCCCAAGAAGCGCACACAAACCCACCTCCGGATGGTCAAGCTGCTCAGAAGTCCTACTCATCAGTCGTCCCTCAACAGGAATCTGCAGTAAGTACTGAACATCGTGGAGGAGGATCGTCATCTCTCCAAAAGGCAAGTGGAAAGTGTTCGTGTCTGGCTGCCACCTCTCCACAAAAGCTGAGATCAAAGCCTCGTCAATCGCTATCCTGCGGAACATAGAGTAGATCAGGTGCTGGAGACCTGACTGCTGAACCAGATCCTCCGCCTCAACATGACTAAACACGTAGTTCCCAAGATAGTCAACCGCCCCTGTACGGGTGTAGCAACTAATGACCCCTCGATCTCCAAGCCCCGTCCAAAGTGCGTAGGAAGCGTGGCCACGGAAGCTCCTAATGAGGCTAGGATCCGTAGGTCCACCAGGACACTCACCAACAAGCTCCCACGGTGGAGGACCACTCGAACGTCCTCCCCTACTCCGTCCAGTCCCCGAGCTCTCTGTCTCCTGACGAGCAGGTGGTACGAATCGCCCAGCTCGGTCCCTATACATAGCAGGACGTGATGTTGCCGTACGATCCTGCACTCGTCCATGTCCATGCGTAGGTGGAGGGACATCGATATCCTCATCATTATCGTCCTCATCTCTATCGTCCTCATCAAACTCAGCCGAGACCACTCTCGATGCAGCACCCTGGTTCCCCCCATGGGAACCAGACGCCCGTGATGACGAACGAGCAACTAAAGTAGGAGCCTCTGACTGATGTCCAATATCTCGAGAGCGCTTCTTCTCCTTATTCTTCTTAGGCACCTTCCTTTGTGTTGATGCATCAACAACCCTACCATTGAATCTACCCAACTCACTCCCACCCGCATCATCCATATCTAATTATCTACAAATTTACAAAATATCATACTTAGATGCGCACTAATTAATTAAATTTCGATTAACTAATTAATTGTTAATTAATCACTAATTAATCAATATCATACTTAGATGCGCACTAATTAATTAAATTTCTATTAACTAATGTACTATTAACATTAATTGTTAATTAATCACTAATTAACTGCAAGTCCATTAACTAATGTACTATTAACATTAATTGTTAAACCAATTCTTAATTATTTAATTTTCTATTAACTAATCTAAGTAATTAAAAAAACATTTAATTAAGTAGTTAATCGAAATTAATTAATTAAGTAACTTTTATTGACTAATTAATTAACATATTAAATTAAATTAAATTAAAAAAAACTCGCCGGGCCGAAAAAAATTGCGGCCGGCGCGCCGCCGGGCCGAAAAGATCCTGCGGCCGGGACGTGGCCGGGCCGAAAAGTTCTTGCGGCCGGGACGTGGCCGGGCCGAAATATTTTTTCGGCCGGCGCGACGCTCAGCCGCTAAATTATTTCGGCCCGGCCAGGTCCCGGCCGCAAATTTTTTTCGGCCGGTCGCCGAACGCGCCGCCGGAAAACTTTTCGGCGGCGCGTTCGGCGACCGGCCGAAAAAAATTTGCGGCCGGAACGTCGCCGGGCCGAAAGACTTTTTCGGCTGGGCGTCGCGCCGGCCGAAATTTTTTTTCGGCCCGGCCACGTTCCGGCCACCAAATTCTTTCGGCCCACCGTGTTTTTCGCCGGAAAACTGGAAAAATCGCCGGAAAAACAGAAAAACTTGCCGGAAAAAGTAAACTTACTTTTTTTCCGACGATTGAGGACGACGGGAAGTTGACCGGCGACGGAGGAACTGTGCCGGCGACGGAGGCACTGGGCTCGTCGACAAAAGTGTTTTGTTGGAATGAGGTAATGTTATGGTATTCGAATTTATAGGAAGGGAAGGAAGGGAGAATTCAAAATTTGAATTCAAAATTTGAATTTTTTTTTTTTTTTTTTTTTGGTTGGCGGCAAATAGCAATTTGGTTGGCGGCAAATAGCCGTTCACGTTTGCAATTGCCAAACCAATTGCATTGATATGACTACCAATTACATATTTGCAAGCTTGCAACAGATGCAATTCCATATGCAAGTCAAAAAAGCCTAAAAAATGGGGATTTTGTATTTTATATTATTTTCTTTTCTCTTTTACTTAACTTTCTATAATTTAAACATAATATTTAATTATATTTGCAATTGCAAGTTAATTGCATTGATGTAGGTGAATGAAATGAATGTGATGTAGATTGCAAAAAATTTGGGTTGACAATGAAAAACACAAATGCAATTTCTTTTGCAATTGCATTGATGGGGATGCTTTAAGTTGATTCATTGTTATCTCTATTCTGTTTTGATTGGGTCCATGATTTGTAGAGATTTGTTTGTTTGATTTTGTGGGAGTTTGAGGTTGCATCAAGTAGAGATGGATTCCTTTCGGGGGAATGAACAGAGTACTATGATTTTCCCACATCATACAAACAATCCACTTCACTAATGATTTTGTCACGTTATAGTCAATTAAAGGTTGACCGGACGAAATGTTAACGGTTTGGCTATTAAATTATTTTCGAAAAGGTTTGGCTATTATATTGTATTTACCCTAAAATTAAATACCCTGATTAAGCCAGGATGATCGTCTGTGTTCTGCTCTTCCTCATCCTTCCTTATCTTGAAAATTGTGTACTCATTTGTTGGATTAGCAATGTTGTAATCTGTGAGCTTGATGTCCAACTTGAATTTCATTCCCTCAATTTGTAGCAGATGAGAAGTTGGCGTTCCTCTAATTCTATCATTGTTTTGAAATCTTTCAATACACATTCCAAAAAATTGAGCTCCCATTCTTTCCATAACAATCAAGCCAGTCTCTAATATTTTGTCCGCAATGACATAAACATTCCTTGACGCAGTGTATCCCCGTCTCTGGAATACCATCACAGTCCAGGCAGGAGTCACTTTTCGTCAAATGTCCTTGTTTTCTGATGCTATTTGTCATGAGCCCTCATTATTAAGTTTTCCTTAATAACATCTAAAATAGGCGTTATTGAGCCCTCATTATTAAGGTATTTGCATGCTAACTTATTGTGTCTAGGCCACATATCAAGTTAATTATACCTTTATTCGTTCCTATTTGCAAGACATCCATTTTGGAATAGGTTTTCTTGATATAAAGATTTTCATAGGGGAACCGACCCCACTTTGTCGTATTTTATGCTTTCCCGAGTGTTTGTGATGAATTACAGGTCTTATATTCATTTGGGATTGATCGGGAATTGATTGGAGTTCATCTGAGCATGATTGGAAGCATAGGAGCAAGAAGGAGAGAAAAGACACAGGTCACGGGCGTGACCATATGGCCATGACCATGTTCACGGGCTGAAGATCGCTGCCGTGTACAATGGCCATGAACTGCAGAAAGCGACCAATCAAATAATGAGAAAAAAATTTTAGCGGTAGAAATCAAACTAACATTTTGGCAACGGCGATTAACTCAAATGGTTCGTGATATAAATCAATCAAACAATGAGAAAAATGACTGCGGTAAAATCAAGCTAGTCATTTTGTAAGGATGATGTAGTCAAAGTGTCCATAATAGAAATCAAAACAAATAATGAGAATAAATGATTGTGGTAAAATAAAAATTTGTATTTAGCATGAAAAGATTTAACATACATTTAGTAAATGTTTGATAGATTTTTTTGGGAATGATTGTGAATTTGTCATGGTCCATGAAACCGTACCGTACCGGCGGTTTAAACCACAAAATACTAGTATCGGAGGCTAAACCGATAGATGAAACCCGGGATAAAACCTCGGTGTGGACGGTGGATAGTGTCCATTGAGATGAGCCATGAGCTTAGTGGCCCTAGGGGTGGGCAACGGGAAACAGGTATTTGGGTATACCCGTATCCATCCCGTTTTTTGAGGGTTACGAGTACCCAAATACCCGTAATTTTTTATGGGATGAGACTTGGGATTAAGAATCACTACTTCGGGTACACGCGGGTTACCCGTTAATACCCGTTTGGGTATTACGGGCACCCGTTATACCCGTTAGTCCAATGCAAAATTAGTAATTGATGATGTTAATATGCATTAAGTGGAGAAAGTAAGAAATGGAAAAGATCACTTTTCCACATTTGAGAAGTAACTAATAATCAACAAGAGTTTGGCCTCCCACTAGCAACTGTTAATGGGTTGAGTTCAAGTCCTTAAGTCTCCTTTTTTAAGGAGAATCTTAAAGCCTTTCTATTGGCTGGTAGTGGATTAGGTAGTTAATGGGGGTTAGTAGTTAATAGGTATTTAAGAGTAAATGGGGTATGCAAATATAATTAATTAATGATTCTTTTTTTCTCTCCTTCCATGATTTTCTCCATAACCCTCTCTACATTATAATTAAAAAGAAATATGAAATTAATTTTATTTAATATTTAATAAAATCCGAATTTAATAATTTTCTTTTTCTAAAATGGAATTTGAAATTTAAAATATATGTCTCTCTCACATCTTGGCAACTTCCGATTAGTATTAAGTATTAACATTTTGTAATGACATTATCAATATTTATAAATTGAATCATCATTAGGGCTTTTCGTTGCATGGGTTTGGGATTTTTCGTTGTTATGTATTCGTTTGTGTTATTATTAATGTTGTTCGACATGTTTTTTAATAATTTTATATGACATTATTAACTTTTTATGTTATGTTTTGTTTGTAACATTAGCAAAAGTGAAATTGTGTTTTCAATTTGTTGGTACTTGAAGTTTATTTACTATTACATCGTATTATCAATTTGGTTCGCAATGATTTATAATAATTTGAAGTGCTATTATCAATGTTTATTTTTTCAAGCACAATTCAACCATTAGCAAAAATTTATTTAATTTGTAAAATTGCTTATGTTTAGTAATTTGAATTATTAATATTTTTTCGTTTATGTTTAGTAATTCGACTCAACTAGCACACGGACCAGCACCAATCGTAACATATATATATGTGAGCTTCCACCTAGTGGGAGGACACATCATAATCATAAACTTTCACTTAATGGGAAGTAAGGTAACCGCTGCTATCTAAGGAACTTACCGGCACCAACATAACTTATCATAATCATAAACTTCCACCTAGCGGGAAGTAAGGTAGTCGCGTGTTGCTAGTCAAGCGAGTAGTTAACAACATATTCCTACTTGATAACTTGGTAACTTGAAACGTAAATCCATGAACTTTTTAATAACGTAAACTTGTACCTGCTTGCTTTAAAACAGAGCTTCATGATGAAATGCAATGCCATGCTCCATCCACGTAAAAATCTCGTGTCTCTTTCGTTTGTGCTCGATTTTACATACATAATATGAAGGAGGGGGATTGAAGTTATAGGAGAGATTACCGACACTAGTGGTTTTACCATTTCACTCCATCCACCATTAATTTGGCCAGCTCAATTCTCATGGCTTGGGTATGGTTGTTAGGAGGTGGGTCTGCTAATATTGTTCCGTGATGATGGAGTGACAAGATGGTAAATGATGGGTGTGGTCTCTTGTGATGCTTTGCAGGCGAGTAGGGTGAGAGAGATGGGAGATTTGGGTGGGATGAGTTGATAGGTGTAATAGATATAAAATGCAATTATGTAAGGGCCGGGAAGGGTAATTAATTAGGGGAAATACTAATTTAAGTGTGATTTGTGGTGTCACAAATAGATTAGTACGTAGTTCCTTTTGATAATTGTGTGGTGGGCCGATGTGAGTGATGATAAAGGAATGACAGAGAATTTGATAATGGAAAGGCACTTTGGGATTCATTTTTGGTGTTCTACGTTGATGGATTGGAGAATGATGTGTTTGTTTGTGGGGTACTTTTTCCTTTTGGAGTTACGTTTGATGGAGAATGATGCGTTTGTGTTTGTTTGTTTGGCAACGAAGGAGATACTACATAAATAAATAGCCTTAACAACCTTAAACAGCCTGCTTTTTCAACTAACCATACTTTAAGACAATAAGGACCAAATAGAGACTTAACGAGAACAGACAACTTGACTTTATTTGTACTAAAACAACAACCGTGTTCAAGTAGTCCTAATCCCAACAATTAAGTTCCCTTATTCCCAAGCTTAATCACATCCCATCCTCTTAGAACTGAAATTAAACTGCCGTGAAGTCAACGGGGCTCAGTGGACCGCCGCAGGACATGAAACCCGAGTATGGGCAAGCCATCGGCTGCCTATTGAGGTCGTAGCAGAGTCGGATCTCGACGAGAAAATACCTCCCGTTCAAATCTAACCCGCACTTGATCGACGCATTGCTGTTAGGGATTGCGGCGCGATAATCTCTCGCGGCGTAGGTTCCACCCGGCACAATGTTTTGGTTTCCCAAAACCTGGAGGAGGTTGATGTCCCCGAATAGCCGGATTATTTCCATGAAGTAATCAACCGGCTGCAGCGGGGCGCAGCTCCCGTGCTTGCTCCACTCATATGCCCAAAAGTTTAGGTCCGGGTCACCTACAAGGTTGGGGAAGTTCAAGATTTGAGGCATTAATACTGGGAGGGCGCCGAGGACATCGTTATTTAGTTCCATCTGCATGCGTGGTATTATATTAGTCTAAATTAAAGATATACCTAGTATAGGAAGACGACCTGAAGATAATTAATTAAGAAGAGTATTTACCGCTAAAGTTGGCCCGTTCTTGTACCCGCATCGCGTGATCGAGCCTCCCCCGTAGAGTGAGGGCCACAACCCATGCACTGTGAAGTAGTCGATCAGGGGCAGATAGCATGGTACGTCACGTACAGAGCATCGGCCAGCTGGCCACTGCTGCGCGAAAGTGTAATAATCGAACGCCACCGCACTCCGGAACGCCGCCGCGAGAATTAGAACAGTACACAGAACAGTATGGAGCTTTCCCATGGTATTTTTGTTTTTAAGGAGGCAGATATGCAGTGAAGATGAGCGAAGGTGTAGTAGCAGCCAAAGCTCTATTATATACTACGCTAATTTGCATGCGATTACTGTTAGGTTGGTCAAACACGTGGTAGCGGTGACGAAACTAATGGAATTTACTCTGCACTAATTGCTTGCTAATTTGAATTGGCGATGACTGTTTGGTTTACGAACCTAATCGCTACTAGTAGATGGCAAAACAAATTGATTCAGCATTGACTTACGGACAGCTTGCATTTAAAACTTCTGCTTCCTCCCTTTTAAATCAACTTAATTGCGACACAGCAAAATTAAGTAAGACACGTTACATCATACCTATGACCTTGTTAGTCATTGATTCTAATATTCCTTATTACATAAATAAAATCATATCCCAAAAAATGCTTCTTGTCCCATCTTCCTGAAATAAAATAATATCAAAGACTAATATTTCTTATTACAGATATTAGTCAACAAAATATCCGTCAAATCAACATATGCCGAGAAGTCACTAATAGTCCATAAAATAGAAGTTTGTAACTCAAAGTTCCTTTTCAAATGGGCATCGTATGCATTCACTCCATCCACTCATAAGTTCTCCAATTCCTTGATCAAGGGTTGCAAAAATATGTCAATGTGCATACTAGGGCTACTAGGGCCGGTTATAATCATTGACATGATAAAAAATGGTTGTTTCATGCACAACCAGGGGACAAGTTGTATGGGACAAGCACCAGTAGCCAAATACTATGCTGGGAGCTCATATTACTAAAAGGTTGGAACAGTAAGATGTTTCATTGATTATCTCATCCTCAATTCTCCCTTCTTTATGCCATCTCATTTGCGAAGCTGTTTTACTTTATGTAAATAACCTCTGCTGTGAGTTAAGGGAAAATATCGTAACACCTTGTGTGGTTTTCCCTTCCCATATCTAAGAGATTCATATATTGGGCAAGATCTTGCATCCTTATGATGACCTCAATACAACGTGCAACTATTCTCACAAAATTCTCACAACCAAAACCCAAATCAACAATGTACTTTTTTCGCACTATTGAAAGATTCAGGTAAATTATCATTTCCATTGGTAATTAGTGCCCTCACAATTCTAAGTAAGTGATAGAATGCTTACTAGTTCACTTGTGAAGACTCTTGAGATGGAGCAATTTCACAATCGTGGCTAGTTTAGTGTACTCGCAATTTGAGTGCATTTTCTCATGGGCCTCTTTGAGCAAGTGATAGAAGGTAGCAAGGTCTTTATTTGGCTCTTCTTTTCCGACCACAAAATCTTCTTCGTCGCTTCCAATGTCATACACATCATGTATCAATCCAGCCATACCATCAAGTATATCACAACAGGTAGGATCTTCATTAATTTCTTCACTAGCAGGTGTCCTCATATTATTACTTGCAACTTCTTCATGAGAGTATCAGGTCGTGTAATGTCTTAAGATTCCATTTTTAACTAATGAAAATTCTTGGCTCAACGATTCGCATATGCAACTTTTCAACCCTTTGTGCAAGGACAACGAATGACTTGTTGATTGGTAGAATGACAAAAGAGAACTCAATATATTTATTGACGTCATTGATGAATTCAGATGCTCTCCTAATTGTTATACTCATCAAATCTTTATTTAGAATAATTACCTATAAAATAAAATAAAAAACAGTAAGAATCATACAACATGAATTTTACGTCTAAAGGAAACACTAAATAATAAAGGACACGAAAGTATTTAATAGGAAAACGTACAATAGCAAATAAATAATTTATAGCCTTAAAAAAGTAAAGGAGGAAAAGCAAACAGGACAAATGCAGTACAGTAAATCAGCTAAGCAACCGTGTGAGTAAGCTATGGCACAACATTTTAAAAGGTGGTGAAGAGGAAAAAAAAATTATTTTTTTCTAGTTATAATTCAGGTGGAAACTCTAAAAAAAATAATTAAACTTTATATTTTTTTAATTGTCATGTCACACATTTAACAGTCAACTATAAGAGTTGACTGCCATGTAAGCAGAAGTTAACGGAGTTGGACGGAGAGTGACCAAACTTGTAATGTTTAACTAGTTTTAGTGATCATGAACGGAATTAAATATTGTCATTGACCAAACGTAAACGTTTTTAGTAATCTCAGTGACCAAACTTGCAATTTACCCATAAAATATATGAAGGAGATTCATGAGTTAAATTTTCTCCATTTTAAATTTTCAGCAACCTAAGTAAAAGCAAGACCAACCACAATGTGGGAGGGAAGATAGAGTGGGAAAAGCAGGTGGGGGAAGAGTTTAGCCAAATGGGTGGGAAGAAAAAAGATGGTATTTGGTTTGTGTTTTTATTGTAAAATCAATCTATAGTTGATCTCTTCATTTATTTTGATAATTTGATCATTATTTTTACATAAGCAGTAACAATTAATTAAGATATAATTTTGATATAATTTTTTTTATTTGGACTCAATTGTTTCCATCACTAATTAAATATGATGTCATCAATTTCTTTTTTAATTTGGATCCTCAAGAGATTTGTTGTATTAATAATTGAACAGAAACATAATTAAAAGGATACATCAAGGATAAATTCAAAGTACTTAATTTAAACACACTAAAAATTAAAGAGACATCAAGGGTACGTTCAAAGCACTTAAAACAAATACAGTAAAAAATAAAGCTTACATCAACAATAATGGTACAACTTGTTAAAGATTACAGGTCAGGGTTGTAAGTGTCATTAGGACTGACAAATCGGTTGTCGGTTACCAGTTCACAACGATTGATACGACGGGATGGTGGGAGGCGACTTGGCGCATGATCGGGGTGGAGCTCTACTAGAGGATACTCGGAGCTTAGCTTCTCATTTCAGTTGGATTTCTTACTGTTTTGTTTCTCGTTGACTAAATAGGGCTGCCTATCATGTGGCACAAAAGGCCCTCTCATCGGGAGTTCGACTATTGGTCGACTCCCGCGTTTTTCTTTCTTCCTCGTTGTGACTATCTTTTCAACACTGACTTTGGGAAAAAAATCCTAATTAGATATCTTAATGATAATTATTATGATAAGTATGATAGAATCCGTAAATTAGGTTTCTGTCACAATGCCCTCTTCAGCCTTTCGATATCTCTGCTTCTTGCTTAATTGATTCCAATTAGGGATTTCTTTGGGTTATATTTCGATTCTTCCTTGTTTACCTTGATGTAGGCTCTTCAAATTTGCTCTCCTCCTCATCGACCTGTTCATGATTTCTGCCTTGCCGGCCCCGGCACCGGCAACCCCGCCGATAACGGTAATGTGCATCTTTAGTTGCATTGTCTTTTCCGGGTTCTAGATAGCGTGTCATGGCTCAGTCTTATCCCCTGTTAGCCGTGGTGGCGGCGGTGGAGGACACATCCTCGTTTGGCTTCTCCTGCTTAAGTCCATGCGGTGGTTAAAAGGGGCACCTGGCCACCTCAAGGGCCTGGTGGGCCTAATCATGCTTTGTATAGCAACTTAATATTGGTTGTTTCTTTTTGCAGGAGACGCGTGGAATGGTTGAAAGTGTTCTGATGACTTTTCAATTTGTGTGCGCTAAAACCTTGGTATTATCGGAGACCATTTATTTGTTAATTTTGTAGGTGATTTTTCTGATGAAATTGCAAGGATTTGCTTCTCTTTGTCACATTCAGCATGGTTATTCTATGATTTAACTTTTATAGGGTAGAAGTCATGGATATTGTCCATGCCGTATAGATATAAAGAACTGCCCGTTGTGTAGCGAAAAAGGCTCTCTTATCGATGGTTCGGTTATTTGTCGACCGTCGTCACTTTCTCTTTTATGTATTATTATGGTTGTTTGAAAAGGTTTCCAATTCGTATCTAGTTGTTCTCTCTTTTGGTAATATCTTTGAAATAAAATATGGGTAAATTACAATATATTAGCAACAACTATTATGAAGCGGGAAATTATAGTCACAACTATGGAAATTCAAATTATTAGCCAAACGTTAACTATCTGTTAACAATTTCGTTAGTAATACTGACTAAATTTTTATGTTTTAAAGTTATAAATTAAAAGCATTCCGACGTGAACGATGTCTTGGTCGATGACGTGACATTCTCTGTCAAAAATTCAATAACAGTAACGGACAGTTTCCGGTTTCAACCAAAAACTGGATGCAGACTGTTTCCTTTCAACCTCACTTTCCTTTCTCTTTCTTTCTTATCTGCTTCAATTCCATTCTCTCTCCGTCCTCACCTCACAGTCGATTCTCTGCCTACCTCACATCCATCTCGACCTCCCTCAGACCCTCATTGGCCGCTCCCTCCATCTCTTCTATTTCGGATTCCTCCAATCAACCGGGCTAAGAGACGAACAGACGAGAGTCCTTGTCGCCATCGCCACTGCCGTAAGTGATGGATCTAGAGCAGATGATGGCGGAACGAGAGGGATAAGCGTGGATGTCGCTGTGGCTGGTCGCCAACAACTGGGAGAAGTCAGATCGAAAGGGATGGATGATGGAGCGAGGCGATTGGCGACGGCAAGTTCTGGTGGCGGAGTGACGATGGTCGGCTCTCCGCTGTTTGCCCAATTTTAACCGGATTGGACCGGGCCAGTTTTTTATATGAATACTACAACCGCAAACTGGATTGGGTTAATTAAAATTCGGTTTGCGGTTACAACTGGGACGGTTTAAACTGCACGGTTTCCGATTTGACCGAAAAATTGGGACCGAATTCCAAGCCCTAATCAAAACTCAAAAGAAACACAAAAGAAACATTTCCTCCCTCTCTCTTTTTCACCTCCCACCATGGAACTTTCCCATACCTTCTTCACAATCGTCACAGCCAGCATCTCCAAAACCCAAATCTGATTTCATTCTGAACCCCTACCTTTTTGCACATCAATTGTTGTGAGCTCTGTTTCACTTTTTGAAATCAAGCTCGGAATCAATTTTTTCTAAGACTCAAGATCTGGCCAGGGAGATTTGAAGAAAATTGGAGAGGCGTAGACCGGGAATTGAAATGGAGCTGTAGCCGGACGATGAGATGCATGCAGCGGTGGAAAAACATAGATGGATGTAGCCAAATTATTTGTTTCTGGAAACAAAGCTGTTGCTGACCCAAACCCTAGCCAGAGAAAATTGAAATGGCAACGATGAACTCTCATTTTTTAAACCTCCAGGCTCCAACGCCAGCGCCACACTGCAAATCAATCCTAAATCATGCTCTTTCCAATCTACAAGAGGAATGCAACAGATTGATAAGTAAGTACCAGCTTACTATAACACAGTTGCATGACAAAAACATTGAAATACAAAAAATAAAAGAACACATAGACATACAACATGCTGCTCAAATTACTCAGGACTCACAAGTTGCTAATCTCATTACTGAAAACAAAATTCTAAAGAAACAACTTCGCAAATGCAACAGATTGGTAAACAAATCACACTGAGAAGCATCTCAAACCTATTCTACTAGATGGAACTGTTCTCACTCGAACCTTTATAGATATAAAAAAAAAAATCTTTTTCACCCTGGATTGATCACAGAATCTGCTCTTTCTGCATGAAAGCAGGACATACCTATGAACAATGCTATTCCAGAAAACATAAACCCAAACTTGTTTGGGTTGCTAAATCTTCTAACTAAACCTAATTTTTTTCAGAATAATAAAGGTGCTAACATCTGGTACTTAGACTCTGGATGCTCTCACCACATGACTGGTAACAAAGCCCTTTTTACTTTTCTTAATCCAAACAGAGGAGGTAAAATTTTTTATGGCAATAACAACTGTGCTTCAGTGGTTGGAAAAGGCACTATTAGTAGTAATTCTTCACTTGTTATTGAAGATGTTCTTTATGTAGAAGGTTTAAAGCATAATCTGCTCTCCATAGGTCAGATTTGTGGGTCTACCTATCGTGTTATTTTTGATCCACTATGCTGCATAATTGAAAGAATCTCTGATAATGCTGTGATTTTTGAAGGTAAGAAAGTTAATAATGTGTACACTGTATACCTCTCCACTCTTGACCTCTCAGAGAATATATGTCTAAGTTCGATGACTGAATCTGCAGTCACATGGCATAGAAAATTAGGGCATATGAGCTTTTCTCGCATGAACAAACTCTCGAAACTTAACTTGGTTAGAGGACTACCTAAGATTAAATCCTCAGATAATTTCACTTGTGAAGCATGCATATTAGGAAAACACTGTAAGAAGACATTTAAAAGTAAACAGGACATCACCACCTCAGCTAAGTTTGATCTTCTGCATATGGACTTATTTGGTCCAACTAATGTCCAAAACTTAGGAGGAAAATCATATGTGCTAGTGATAGTTGATGATTTTTCCAGATTTACCTGGGTTTACTTTCTATCTTCCAAAGATGAAGCATTCTCTAAGTTCAAATCCTTTGTGCTTCTAATGCAAAATCAGTTTGACTGTCTTGTTAAAAGCATCAGAAGTGATAATGGTGGAGAATTCATAAATGACAACTTTTGTAGCTTCTGTGATCATTATGGTATTCTTTACACCTTCTCTGTCCCTAGAACTCCACAACAGAATGGAGTTGTAGAGAGGAAAAACAGATCTATCATTGAATCTGCCAGAACCATGCTTCTTGAATATGATTTTCCTAAATTCCTTTGGGCAGAAGCAGTAAGTACTGCCTGCTATGTGATAAATCGTACCACCATTAGAAAAATTATCAATAAGACTCCTTATGAAATTCTGAAAGGAAAAGTTCCTAAACTGTCCTACTTTCAACCCTTTGGTTCAAAATGCTACATTCTGAATACTAAGGATCAACTGGGAAAGTTTGATGCAAAGTCTGATATAGCTATCTTTCTTGGTTATTCTAGTAAAGGTCAAGCATACAGAGTCTTTAATAGAAAGTCAAGAAAGGTTGAGGAGTCAGTTCATAATAAGTTTGACTCATCTGAGTCTCCGCTTCCCTTAAGTTCAGATATAAATAACTATGACTTCCTTCCTATTAGCTCCTTTCTTGAGACAGGTGATTCATCAAACCATCAGAATCCTGTAGAAACAAACTCCAGTCCACAAGCAACTTCTGACTAGGTAAGTTCTCCTGAGGATCCTGAAGCTCCTGCTCACATCAAGAAAAGACATCCTCCATCTCAGATTATAGGTAACATATCTGATCCTATCCAAACCAGAGGTAAGTACACACCTGGTCAGTATGCCTTCGTTTCTTTACTTGAACCTAAAAGCTATAAGGAAGCTATTCTTGATGAAGAATGGTTACTTGCCATGCAAGAAGAATTGTCACATTTCATCATATTAAAGGTCTGGGAACTGGTTCCTAGACATGTAAACTCTTAAGTCATTGTCACAAAATGGATTTTTAGGAACAAATATGATGAACTAGGCTTTATTATTAAAAACAAAGCTCGACTAGTTGCCCAGGGGTATAGTCAAGAGGAAGGAATTGATTATGATGAATCATTTGCTCCTGTAGCTAGGCTAGAATCAATCAGACTTTTATGTGCTTTATGCTAGTCTCGTGAATTTTAAACTATATCAAATGGATGTGAAAAGTGCTTTCCTGAATGGTGAAATTAAAGAAGATGTGTATGTTGAGCAGCCTCCTCGCTTTATTGACTTTGAATTTCCTGACCATGTTTTTAAACTTTCCAAAGCCCTTTATGGTCTTAAACAAGCTCCCAGAGCTTGGTATGACAAATTAACCTCCTTTCTCATTTCTAAAGGGGTTCTGTCAAGGTGGAGTTGACAAAACTCTTTTCATAAAAAGAAAAGATAATCATTCCTTGATAGTTCAGGTGTATGTAGATGACATTGTTTTTGGCAGTACTGATCCCAGTATGTGTGATGAATTATATTCCTCCATGAAAAGCCAGTTTGAAATGAGCTTAATGGGTGAATTAAGATTCTTTCTTGGTCTACAAATTCATCAAACTAACTCTGGGATTTTCATTCATCAAACCAAGTACCTACAGTCTATGTTATCTAAATTTGACTTGATGAATGTAAAACCTAGTAAAACACCTATTGCATCAAATACTCATCTAGATCATGACATTGGTGGACAATCAGTCTGTGAAAAAAATACAGAGGCATGATAGGCTCACTACTGTATCTAACTGCTAGCAGACCTGACATTCAGTTAAGTGTCTGTTTGTGTGCTAGATTTCAAAGTCAACCTAAAGAAAGTCATCCGAGTGATGTGAAAAGAATATTTAGATATCTTAAGGGCTCTCATGATCTTGGTTTATGGTATCCAAGATCTGAGGCTCTGTCACTGATAGGCTATTCAGACTCTGATTTTGCTGGAAGCATCACTGACAGAAAGAGTACCAGTGGTTATTGTCAATTTTTTGGAGGGTCTTTAGTATCTTGGTCTAGTAAAAAGCAAGGGTCGGTTGCCCTGTCAACAGCTGAAGCAGAATACATGGCTGCTGGCAGCTGTTGTACACAAATCCTGTGGTTAAAATCCCAATTGGCTGACTATGGAATCTGTTTTGATAAAATTCCTATTCTATGTGACAATACAAGTGCAATTTGCATGTCCAAGAATCCTGTTCACCACAGCATAACCAAACACATTGAAGTCAAACATCATTTCATTAGAGACATAATTCAGGCTGGTCTTGTTGAATTAAATTTCATATCTACTGAATTTCAAATTGCTGACATTTTTACAAAAGCATTACCCTCTGAAAAATTCATTAGACTTTGTGATGAACTTGGACTACAGTCCCTGCACTCGATTTAGAATGGTCAATAATCCAGGTACTATCCTTCCTTGTTCTCGTTTAAAATTCAATAAAGACTCTATTTATGATAGTTTTCCTGCTCTGAATGCTTGAATGTACATGAATTTGCTGTTTAAATTCCCTATGCCTTGAAAAGCTGCAGTCAGTTGACTGCTGCTCTTAGTATTCTTCCTAAGTCTTTATGGCAACTCTTAGTATTCTTAGGCCCTAGTATATATATCCTGTCTATCCTCTCCGCTCATCTTACAGTTTGCCATCTCAAATCCCATTATGACTGAGCTTTTCACCTCTTCCAACATCCCTGGTGCAATTGTCACCTATGTTGGGAGAACCTTCAATGAACCTATTGAGTTCAACCTCCATAGCTTCAAGGAATTCTTTGCCTCCCGCAGACTTTCCGACCCCATAACTCTTGATCTCTATGAATTCAAAGCCTCTGGAATCGACATTTCACCCTTCATTAGGAACCTTGGATGGGAATTCCTTCTCCATTATCCTCCTCTTGCTAATTGTCCCTTACCTCTCAAAACATTCTATGCAAACCTTGACTGTCAAGGTATCATCACCAGAAAACTGACTACCCTAGTTAATGGATACTTCATCTCTCTCACTGTTGAGGCTATTGGTGTTCTGCTGAATCTTCCTATTGATGGACCTCTTCCCCTTGCTCATGAGGATGAATTCCTCTTCTATGACTTTGATTATGAGGTTGAATACTCTCGCATCACTCAGCGACGAGTTGCTGCCAATGAAGTAATCACTTCTGCTGATCTGAACCCCACCCTTCGCACTCTCCACTACTTTATCACTCACCTCTTCCTCCCTCGTACTCATGACCTTAATATTGTCACCAAACTTGATCTCTGGGTCCTTTCAAATGCCCTGACCGGCAAAAAATTAGATTATTCACAACTCCTTTTTGGCTCCATACTTCGAAGTGTTGATGCTCACCTTGATGGTCGTCTTCCTTATGGAGGGTTCATCACCTTGCTGTTGTCCAATCTTGGTCTCTCCCTCAATGGACATTCCTCTGTCGAGACTTCAGTCTTTGTTCCTGCCCTTACTGTCCTGAACTACATAGGGGTAGACCCTCAGCCTTCGAAAGGGGTAGAATCATTCGACCCAGCTACTGTCAGACTCACCAAGCATAGATCTAAAACCTTGCAACTTGGGGAGCCATCTTCCATTCGCAAAAATCTGATCATTTCCTTTGAAGAAGAAGAAGCTGAACTTGAACCTGAAACTGTATCTGAAGAGGAAATCCGCTTATTTGCTGAAGATCTTGAGAGGGAAATGATGGAGGCTGTGTCTGGCTATCAGGGGGAGAATGCTATGGAAGAGGATACTGAAAATCAAAGGAAAAATATGATGGAGGGGGATGTTGGGACTCAGAGGGAGCCAAAAGAAAACTTAGTCCCGAAAGATTAAAGAAAACTCATAAAATAAAAACTATCTGAACTAGTCCTTCTTGCTCCATGTCACTGGTTTGAAAGACCATAATGGTCTATGCTAGTATTTCTTGCTCCTTGTCTATGCTTTAAAATAAAAAGACCATAATGGTCTATGAATGAGTTTGATGAATGTGTTTGATATGTTCTGATGAGCTGATATGAAAGTATTTTAAGACCATATGGGTCTAAACAATGAGTCATGAGATATTTTTTGCAGAATAAATTAATCTTATGATCCATGCCTGATATGTGCTCCATTGTCTTAACTAGGGATGCTATCCTACAGTCTATCTTAACTGAGAGAACTTGAGAGAATTATCTGTCTGGTTTATGTTCTGTAAGAATGTTCACTTGTGAAGATTGAATTGGTGTTGATGATACAGGAATGAGAGCTTGATCGCAGGGGGAGATTGTTGGGCCCTTGGCCCAAAAATGTCTCGAAATAAAGAGAGACAAAAGCCTACGCCTATGAGCCCAAGCTTATCCGCGGTCAACTTCGAGACTGTCAAAGGCGTCTTCGCTTTCATTCCCATCTCCATCCATCAAACACCAAAAGGAAATCGCAGTCGACCATCATCGGAAATCATTCCCTTCACTACCAACGGTCATGACGTTAAAGAAGAGAGAGAGCAAAGGCGAGGATCGAAAGTCTACTTAAAGGCAACTCAAAGGAGGAATTTGGCAACGGTTTCCTATCTCAGTAAGAACTGGGGTGTCCTTTGGGAGATCAGGTTAGGGTTCAGGTTAAGTGTCTGGAGAGCTTGAGTTGGGGCTTTCTGCCAGGAACTCAAGCTCATATGGGCGTAGCTCCTGCATTTGTTCTTCTTTCCTTTTTCAATCTTCTTTTCTTTGTGAGACAATTTGTTGAACACTTGATTGAATTATGATTGAGTTTTCTCAGTAGTTCATCTGCCCTTGTTAATCGAGCTCAATTGAATTAAACAGAAACATCTGTATTCTGAATTCTTTCACTGAAGGAATGAAACAATAGACATAGATGTTTAACAGTTCTTTATATCTATACGGTATGGGCAATATCCATAACTTCTATCGATAAAAGTTAAATCATAGAATAACCATGCTGAATGCGACGAAGAGAAGCAAATCCTTGCAATTTCATCAGAAAAATCACTTACAAAATTAACAAATAAATGGTCTCCGATAATACCAAGGTTTTAGCGCACACAAATTGAAAAGTCATTAGAGGATATAAACTATGCAGAACACTTCCAACCATTCCACGCGTCTCCTGCAAAAAGAAACAACCAA
This sequence comes from Linum trigynum, assembly GCA_964030455.1. Taxonomy (NCBI): domain Eukaryota; kingdom Viridiplantae; phylum Streptophyta; class Magnoliopsida; order Malpighiales; family Linaceae; genus Linum; species Linum trigynum. The sequence goes on along the minus strand of OZ034814.1, from coordinate 34,076,193 downwards.
TATTAAGTTGCTATACAAAGCATGATTAGGCCCACCAGGCCCTTGAGGTGGCCAGGTGCCCCTTTTAACCACCGCATGGACTTAAGCAGGAGAAGCCAAACGAGGATGTGTCTTCTGTTGGATAGTGACGTCCCTCTCAAGCAAAGAGGAACGGCGTCGTATTGCATCCCACCATCACAGTGACGTCGTCCTTCAAAGTCTCAACAAAACTAAATCACTGTCGTTTCGAACCACAGCACAACGCTTCCAATCTCAGCAAACCAACCATCATCCATCTGTGCTCGCTCCTCGTTCAGAGATATCCATTTCCACTTTCCTCGCTTCTCTCTCTGGAACTGGAGACATCTTCCTCGAAGCTTGTTTTTCTCGAAGCCTGCATCTCTTGATAATCATCATAGTAAATACCCTCTTCTTGGATAAAATTGGTCATTTTTTCAGAATCCGGACAGAGATTCGACGGTTTTTTAGTGAAAACCAAAGAAAAAAGTTTTTGGAAAGCAGATCAGACTTAGCCACAACCTACAAAACAACTAATTCTAAGGTTTTTGGGTGGGAAGGGGGTGGGTAGAGTGAGGAGTTAGAGAGAGAGAGAGGGGGGAATGAAGTTTGGTGTGGAGAAAATGGGAGCGGGTAAGGGGTTTATATATGGACGAAACCGCGTGCTGGAGGGGCGGTTTTGTCTTTTTTCCCCACCTAAAACCGCGTCTCCAGCGTGCGGTTTACGTTCCCCAATGCGCAAACCGCGCCTCGGAGGAACGGTTTGACTGAGCGACGCGGATCGCTGAGCTGGCGCACGGTTTGGCCGTCAGATCGCTTCCCCATCGCGCGGTCGCATGAGCCGCCACATGGCAACGCGGTTTGACAGACAGGAAGGGTCAAACCGCCTATGGAACGCGTGGTTTGACTGTGAACCACGCCTTCGAGGCGCGTTTTGTGTGGAAGGGTGGTATTTTTTGAAATTGTTGAGTATGAGTGGTATTTTTGTATTTTTTTTTTATAGTGGTAGTTTTGGATTTTTTCCTTGAAACTAGACCTGTAGTTAACCAATTTGTCTACTTGCCAAATGGTTCCAAAGCAGCAGTGAGTGACATAGGTTGAGTTAAGCTTGCTAATGGTCTATCCTTATCAAACATCCTCTTAGTTTCTAGCTTTACATTCAATCTGATCCCCAATAGCAAACTCACTCATGACCTACCTATGTCTTTGATTTGTTTAATCTAACTTTTATCTTATTCATGAACTAACAACCAAGAACCCGATTGGTTCAGCAAAACAGGATAAGGGCATTTACCATCTCATCACCACACCAAGACTATAACTTGCGTATAATTTTACACCACATCAAATTAAATAGACCTATGACATTGGAAGTTGGGACACCCAAGTAGAGAAAGAGAGAAGCAAGCTACTGGATATAATAGGAATCTTATTACACATTGTCCAACATGTCATTTAGCTAAACAAAAGATATTTATTAGAGCAAGCTGAAGCCTGAAGAGCATGATGGAGAGCTAGCAGAGGTGAAGAACAATAGCAAAGCAATACAAAAATGAGTTGCAGAGAAGTATCGAACCCGGGCCAAAAGTCGAAGTCAATCGCTACTGTTAGCTAGCCGTTGGTATTGACTCAATGCCTTACTTCCACGTGTTAGGCACAGTAAATCCATTTTAAATTACAGTTTTAACTTGCCTTCCAGTTTTACTGTACTGAAAGACTACTAGTATAAATACAAAACAGAGAACAGATAGCTTCAATGAGTTTCGCCCTCCAATTCTTCTTCCTCTAAGCTACTTAACATAGCAGCTTCTTCTCTATATCTCGTTCTTTTTCATATGGTATCATAAGGGTTCTAACTTACCTTCCAATTTTAGTAATCCCGGAGACAGGCGTGGAGCTACGTCTAGTCTTTGGGGTGGGGGGGGGCGATAATCTCGAACATCTCGTGTAAACTCGACATGCTTCTTGATAATTTCGTATAAAATAAAGATAAACGTATAGTATTTATCTGTGTGAAATTACTGACAAGAAATTACGTGTAGTATAGTGGATAGGCGGCTGTTACCATCTGGTAGATCGAGGTTTCAAAGTTGGGTGTTAGCATTTTTGGCTCCGGACTTTTAATTTTTCAGTTAAAAAATGAGTTATCAATATTTAATGCTATAATTTTTTCGAAGTCCTTTAATTTCAAATTAGATTAGCTAATTGTTTTTCAAATTGTATATTTCTTTTTCTCAAACTCCTATGTAATTCAAAACTCGATCAAGATTTTAACTTGAAAATTTTAACTTATATGATGGATTATACAATATTAAACGAATTATTAATTTTTCTTCCTTTTTTTTAATCTATATCGAACCTATCATAGCAAAATTTGTTAGTTTAGTTCTTGTTTTCAGTGATGTTAATCATCTTTAAAAATATAGTTATAATAATAAGGGTTAATACCCTAGTTTGGCCCGGAGTTTAGCGTAAGTGTCAGTTTTGGCTCGATTTTTTCAATAAGACATTTATGGCCTACTTTTCAAATTAATGGACAGATTTGACCCAAATTGATGTTGACTGTTAAAACTGACGGGCACTGTATTTTTCTGTTAGTGACTCAGCATCTTATGCCGAGATGGCTATGACATGGCTGCCGTGTCAATTACTTGCCAATAAAAAACTAAACAAATAACTAAAAAATAAAAACAAGAAAAACCCTCTCCGCCATTATTCTTCCCACTTCGCCTGTATTTCCTTCTTGCGTCTTTGGTATTCCGGCAACGTCCGTCCCCCGAAAAGAATAACAACAACGAGTGGCAATGACTCTAAAGGAGTCTCCATCTCGTCCATTTCCTCTTCTCGGAGAAGATTTTGACATTTGCCCCAATTGATTTGCCGGGACCAATCACTGAGCCAAAATGGGGATTTTGGATGTTTATAAAAAAAGAAGGGGATTTTGGATCTGGTGTATGTCCGGCAGCCAAGTCGATGGAGCAGAGGGAGGCGACGGAGTTGACAGAGCGGAGGGAGACGAAGGGTCGTGAAACAAATACCAACGCTGGGCTCAACATCGCCACACTCACCACAGCCATCATGACTCCCAGATCTGGTCGTCGCTTACTTGACCTAGAACAAGAAGGCCGAGAATCATGAACCTCTCCAGTGACCTGTCGATTGGATTCAGTCTGCTTTCTTTTCGCTTGAGATTGGATTTTTAGGGACGATGGCAACGACGAGGGATGTCGTGGGTTGCTGTCGATTGGAGAGGGGAGGCGAAGAAGGAAGGCGGCTATGGAGAATTTGCTAGGGTATTGGCAAAACCCTCAAAGCTGCAGGGGTTGCTCTGTTGCAGTATATATACCAGCTGAAGAATCAGCTTAGTTCAGATTGCCACTTGGCAATCGACAATTGGCCTATTACAAACAAAAGCATTGTTTAATAACGGCTAATAGAACTTAGGTAAAACGACAGAGTTTAGCAACAACAACTTAAAACAGGAAATGGAAACGGCAACGTTTGATCCTTCTCCTTCTTCACTTCGCTTCAGTCTTCCAATCCTTCCAGCATCAGGATTCCAGGTCAGTTGACACCCCCCTTCAAGTTGTGAGTGCTCTTCTTAACTCCCAACTTGTCCAGAAGCTCATTCAGTCGAATCCTGTGCAAACCCTTGGTAAAAATGTCAGCTAGCTGATTAATTGTACTCACATGAAACAACTTAATCAAACCAGTCTTCAATCTTTCTCTTGTAACATGCATATCAATCTCAATGTGCTTGGTCCTTTCATGGAACACAGGGTTTTCAGCAATGTGGATTGCAGATTTGTTGTCACAGTACACAGTAACAGGAAGAGGTATCTTGACATCCATTTCTCCCAACAACACCCTTAGCCAATCAATTTCACAAACCAGTAAGGCCAATGCCCTGTACTCTGCTTCAGATGATGATCTGGAAACTGTTGTCTGCTTCTTTGTTTTCCAGGTCAGTAGAGAACTCCCAAGAAAAGTACAATAACCTGTTGTTGATCTCCTGGTGTCTGGACAGCTGGCCCAGTCTGAGTCACAGAACCCCACAAGCTTCAAGTCTGCCTTACTGCTGTAGTAAATGCCTTGGTCTGGACAAGTTTTGAGATATCTCAGTACCCTGTAGGCTGCTTGTAGATGTTCTGAGTAGGGCTTCTTTTGAAACTGGCACAGCTGCTGCACAGAGTATGTCAAGTCAGGTCTTGTTATGGTTATGTAATGAAGTCTCCCAATCAACCTTCTGTATTGTTCTGGATCTTCAAGTAAAGTCCCTTCTGTTGCTGTTAATTTGATCTTTGGGTCTGATGGTGATTGGCATCCTTTAGCATTCAAGTATCCTGTATCAGCAAGTAAATCCATACAATATTTTCTTTGGCAAACCATCAACCCTTCTACTGTCCTGTTGACTTCCAGTCCCAAGAAATACCTTAAAGGTCCAAGCAATTTGATCTTAAACTCTTTACTCAGAGAATTCTTAACTTGATCAATATCCTTCTGAGCATCTCCAGCTAGGATTATATCATCCACATAGACAAGTAAAACAACAATTCTTCCATGAACCCACTTAGTAAACATGGAATAGTCTGAAGATGATTGATAAAATCCACTTTTCAACAGAAAACCAGTTAGCCTAGCAAACCATTGCCTTGAGGCCTGTTTGAGGCCATATAAAGACTTCTTTAGCTTGCAAGCCATCCTCTTAGGACTTCCAGGTGGTAAAACAATTCCTTGAGGCACCTGCATATACACATCTTCCTGTAGGTCCCCATTTAGAAAAGCATTGGATACATCCAATTGCTCTATGGTCCAATTTTTTACTGCAGCTATGGCTAATAGGGCTTTTACTGAGTTGATTTTGGCCACTGGGGAGAAAGTGTCCAAAAAATCTATCCCATATATTTGTGTGAAACCCTTAGCCACTAACCTTGCTTTGTACCTCTCAATTGTCCCATCCTGCTTCAGTTTAAGCTTAAACACCCACTTACAACCAATTATGTGTTTGTCTGGTGGTGCTTCTACTATTTCCCAGGTCTGGTTTGCTTCTAGAGCATGTATCTCCTCTATCACAGCTCTATTCCATTCAATGGATTTGACTGCCTCATGATATGAGGTTGGTTCTTCATGCTTCAACACACTTAAAGCATAAATTCTATCCTGTTCATTCAGACATTCAACATTTAGACAGATAGAATGCTTACTTGCATTTGCTGCTGTTCCAAAAGCCCCAAAAGTCAATTGAGGATCTAGTTCACAGTCATTAAGTTTAGCAGGCAACACTGGCTGTCTTTGTGATCTTCTTGGTGGAGGTTCAAAGTCAGCTTGTGGAAGCAGTTCACAATCCTGCTCAGTTGGAACATCAGTAACCACTTCAGCAGTTTCACTTGGAATAGCATCTTCACTTGGACCATCATAGTCATCATCCCCCCTTGCAGCTGAGACCTGATCAAAGGGAACAGGTGCTGAAGAAGTAGGAAGGGAAGATGTGGGAACCAAGATAGGAGGAGCTGTTGCTGCATACTGAGGAGGTGGTGAAGTAGAGGAAGAGGCAGGTGAGTCTGATGAGTCTGTGGAATCTCTAAAGGGAAGGATTGTTTCATAAAAGACAACATCCCTAGACAAGAAGACCTTCCTATCTTCTAAGTCAAGCAACTTGAACCCTTTGACTCCAGCAGGAATCCCAAGAAAAACACACTGTCTGGCCCTTGGTGCAAACTTGGTCCTGTTATGCCCAAGGGTACTGGCATAACACAGGCTACCAAAAACCTTAAGATTGCCAAGGAAAGGTTGATGGTTATACAGCACTTCAAATGGGGATTTACCAGACAGAATTGGTGTAGGCATTCTGTTAATCAAATACACTGCATGAAGAATGCAGTCATTCCAGAAGGTAAGGGGCAGACCTGACTGGAACCTAAGAGACCTAGCCACATTTAATATGTGCTGGTGCTTTCTTTCAACCCTTGCATTTTGTTCTGGAGTCTCTACACAAGACATTTGGTGTTCAATCCCTTTCTCCATAAAGAATTCCTTCATGTGGAATTCCTGTCCTTGGTCACTTCTAATTGTTTTGACAGTGGTATTAAACTGATTATGGACCAAGGCACAAAAACCCTTTAGCAATTCTCTTGTTTCATGTTTGTGTTTCATTAGGTAAACCCACACTGCCCTTGTATGATCATCTACTATTGTAAGAAAATAAGAATGACCATCATATGACTGAACAGATAAAGGTCCCCATATGTCTACATGAATCAAGTCAAAAGCATTCTTTGCAATACTGGTACTGATGGGAAAAGGAAGTCTTTTGTGTTTTGAGAAGTGGCATACATCACAGTGTAGAATCTTAGAGCTAGTTACAGTAGAATTTGATTTCTGCAACAGGGAAATTCTATCACTACTAGCATGTCCTAATCTCCAATGCCAAAGGTCAAACTGCAAAGGATGGAAATTGAAGATGGTGGCTGCTTGGTGGTCAGGCTGCTGATCTTGGGTGGAAGGTGGAAAGGTGAGATGGTAAAGTCCTCTATGCTCTCTTGCTAAACCAATCATCTTCAAGCTTAACTGGTCCTGAATATGACAGAGATTGGAGTGAAAGTGTAAGACTAATGGACAGTCATTGGTAAGCTTACTTACTGAGATAAGATTGAAAGAGAAGCTAGGGACAAAAAGAACATTGTGTAATATCAAGCCTGTAGGCAGTCTAACTGTACCAATGTGAGTAACTAGAACCCTAGTGGTGTTAGGCAGATTCACATAGACATCTTGAACTGGTTTATGCTCTATAAACAAAGCTAGTGTGCAAGAAATATGATCTGAGGCACCTGTGTCTAAGATCCAAAGGTTTGAAACATTGGTTTGGTTAAACTGACTTGAGGTAGACAGGCTGTATTTACCTGAGTAAGTAGGATAAGGTGGTGGAATTTGAGTTACTGAGTAGGCATGGTGAGGTAAAGATTGTGAGGTTGGAGGTGAAGGAAAGCTACCAGTACCAGATTGCATCATGCTTCTTAACTTGATCATTTCTTCTGGTGTAAAACCAACCACTGTCTTAGCAGAACTTACTGGGCTACCTCCTGGAGTGTCAGCTGAGCTAGAGTAGCTCACTTCTGTAGTGGAATCATTGGAACTTCCCTGTGATACTGATCCTACAAAGCTGGAAGCATTGCCCTGTGATCCTCCTGTTCCTCCTCCATTCTGCTCTCTTTTCTTCTTAGCCCTCCAGCATTGTTCAACATTGTGGTTTGTTCTCTTACAATAGATACAGAACTTCTTTCCTTGTCCTCTTGGCTTCTCATCTTCCTCAGCTTCAACAGCTAGAGCCACACTTTGAGCCCTTCTTCCACCATGAGTTTCTGCTCTCAATTTCTGCTCATACTGGAGTAGATCATCCACTGCTTCAGAAACAGTAGGCAATGGTTTGCGAGATAATAACTGACTTTTAACAATCTCATAGTCTGGATGTAAGCCTCTGAGAAACCTCATAAGATAATCAGTTTCCTGCCTTTCAGTGTAGGCTACAACAGCATCACATGGATTGATGTTACCAGGAGCACAATTACATGGAACTATGGGACTGAATTGTGCCAGTTCCTCCCATATTCCTTTAATCTCATTGTGATACTGGTTTATGGTTCGATTCCCCTGCTTGCACTTGTGGATGTCATCTTCCAGGTTGGTAATTCGTATGGCATTAGGTTTGCCATACCTTCTTTTCAACTCATCCCACAGCACTTTAGCACTAACATGATTCATGACAGAACGCCTAAGATCTTTGTGCAGAGAATTTAAAATCCATGATAACACAGCTGTGTTACATCCATCCCACAACAGAAATGTATCATCAGTCACTTGAGGCATTGGTATGCTCCCATCGATGAAACCCAGTTTGTGTTTCATCTTTAAACCCATTATCACAGATCTACTCCACATGATGTAATTTGTCCCATCAAACACTTCTGAACCTATAGATTGGTTCAATGCTTCATTAGGGTTCAAGTAGAATGGGTTACCGAAGGTTATCACCTCAGATCTGGTAGTGTTTTGTTGTTGTTGCTCATGCTGCTGCTGATCAGTGTAGGTGCCAAACTGGAAACCTCGAACAGTAGAGCCAGTTGCGCCTGAGCCTGGTGATCCGCTTGCAGCTTCCTTCCCATGGTTCGTCGGCTGCGGTGTGGCAGACATTGTAACCCTAGATGCGTTTCCGCTCTGATACCATATGGAGAATTTGCTAGGGTATTGGCAAAACCCTCAAAGCTGCAGGGGTTGCTCTGTTGCAGTATATATACCAGCTGAAGAATCAGCTTAGTTCAGATTGCCACTTGGCAATCGACAATTGGCCTATTACAAACAAAAGCAGTGTTTAATAACGGCTAATAGAACTTAGGTAAAACGACAGAGTTTAGCAACAACAACTTAAAACAGGAAATGGAAACGGCAACGTTTGATCCTTCTCCTTCTTCACTTCGCTTCAGTCTTCCAATCCTTCCAGCATCAGGATTCCAGGTCAGTTGACACGGCAAGGGATGACAACGACGACTGATGGCAACAGCGAGAGTTGCCGTGGAAGGAGAAGGTGCAGTGGACGACGAGGAGAGAAGACGAAATCGTCGGCCTCAGATCCCCAACTGCTAGCTTCCCATCGCTTTCGATTTTTACTCCAGATCGATTCGAGGGAGAAGATGAAATTCGAGTGAATCCGCCGATCTTGCTGACGACGACAAAGTGGAATCTGAGAGGACGGCTACCGCGATGGATGGGGAAGGTGGAGGCGCTTGTGGACGGGAAATCCATAATTTTTATGCTATTTATTTTTGTTTTATTTATTATTATTTTAGCATAAATAAATGACATGGAAGCCACATCACTGCCACTTCAACCTTAGATGCTGAGTCACTGACGAAATAAGTGTTTGACTGTTAATATTAATAGTCAAAGAAAATCTCGGCCAAATTTATCCAATAATTTCAAAAGTGGGTCAAAATTTCTTATTTGAAAAATGGGGCCAAAACTGTCATTATCGCTATATTTCGGGTCAAACTAGGGTATTAACCCTAATAATAATTTAAATAATGAGTTATCAATTTCTTCGAAGTCCTATAGTTTCAAATTAGATTAGCTAATTGTTTTCCAAATTGTATATTCTTTTTCTCAAACTCCTATATAATTAAAAACTCGATCAAGATTTTAACTAAAAAATTTTAACTTATTATGTCTGAAAATATGATGGATTATATAATATTAAACGAATTATTAATTTTTCTTCCTCTTTTGTAATCTATATCGAACCTAGGGGTGGCTATACGGTCCGGTCCGGTTAAATTGGCCCAAATTGATCCGGTCCAGTCCGGTTTTTTTGAAAATATAAGGACCGAAGATTGGATTGGATACAGTCCGGTCTTGATCCGGTCCGGTCTTGACCCGGTCCGGTCCCAATTCGGTCTTGATTTTATATTGAGATTGTGGGAATTTGAGTGGCCTAAGGCCTAAAAGGGTGAGGAGTTGGTTAAGTTTTGTACTAAGTGCAAAGGTTTGTGACCGTTTATGCAAATTACCCTTAAGTTTTGGGTGTTGAGCTCTCTTATCCGGTCTTTATCCGGTTTTTTACCTCAAATCTAAGCCCAAAGATTGGATTGGATTGTTTACTATCCGGTCCCGGTCCGGTCTCGGTCCGGGTTATAAGGTCCGGTTTCCGGTTTTTCATCCGGTCCCGGTCCAAATAGCCAGCCCTAATCGAACCTATCATAGCAAAATTTGTTAGTTTAGATTTTGTTTTGAATGATGTTAATCATCTTTAAAAATATATAGTTATAATAATAATTTAAATAATTTTTATTTAGGTCAAACATTTTTTTGCAGTAAGGGACTAGAAAATTTCAGACCCCCGAAAACCAAATCCTGGCTCCGCCCCTGCCCTGAGACCGACATTACAATTTACCCCATAACTGAAATATATATGAATTGTGTACACACATAACGGAGGGTGCCAATGGCAATGGGTTTGGTGGTGGTGGTAGCATTTGGGTTTAGTTCAAGCTAAGTAGCTAGATCCATCGACCCACATAAATTATTCCAAATCAGACCCAATCTAAATCCAGCCCATTTGGTACCATACAATATTTATATTTCCCATCTTATCCCTCATCTTGTTTTCCTTTGCGATTTCCCACGACCATCAGTTTACCTTCCCGTCTACCTAGCTGGCTAGTGCTTCATTCCTCAACTATACATCCAAACTTCTGTGCTTGGTAGCTGGAGTCCACGTTGCTATTTTTGGGTAGATAGGTAGGTGGATCAACATCTATAGATGGTCAGAGCCGATCTTATTTTTAGTCCTTTCAGCGTTGTCCAAACTTGCCTCTCCGTTTCCTCCCCTCTGTATTCCTCTTCCTCCACTGGCCACTCCGCGCTCCAAACGCCATCGTTGAGGTAGGGAGCTGCTAAATGTCCCTGCAGGTAATTTGGAGAATATCAAGAAATCAGGAGAAGAATACTGGTACCTTGGGGGACCGATTCTCGTACCGTTAACAGATGTAACCGGTAACCGATCCCCCTACACTATCTTTTGGTTTATGTTGTTTGGGTTAGCCTCAGGGCCGGCGAATAGAGTGTGTAGAGAGGCCCTCCGGCATAGGGTCTCAGAATATTAGGGGGCCTCCATCGTAGGTATGTTAGTGGATCCAGTCCTATATTATATGATGAACTTGAATTGTATAACTTGCCGTGTATAATTGATTGCTTATGGTCATAATGGTGTGTGTTTAAATATGTTTGATTAACACTCTTGCTTGTGCCGTGCTTGCTCAATGTTCACATGTTTATATAAACGAGTCACGTATATTCATTGTTAAAGTCTTATATGTGTTATGAATGCCCTATTTGTGTTAGAAAATAACACATCAAATCCCCAATAAATTAATGATGGTGATGATTTCTCGCGTAATACAAAAGTTGAAGAGTTGTGGGTTAATTTTATGTCAAATTATTGTATGAATAACGTTGTTATTGCCATTTTCATAGAACAACCGAAGAGTTGATGGTTAATTTTAGTTCGAATTATTATTTAAAATAATGGGACCGTACATCTTAATTCTAGAATAGAGGCTCCACTATTCATTGGAATGCGCTGGCCTGCATTTGTCTGATAGCTTTCATTTGGAACACGGATCACAATGGTGCTGGAGTCGAGAGTGGAGACTATTTCCATTCCATTTAAGGCTTTTCTCTTTCAAATTTAGCACGCGCGTTATGTATCATAGATACCATGCATGTCTTTCAGCTTTGTCCTCCTACGACATAGGCGCGCGCTTCTACTACGTACATATGATCCACAGCCGCCAACCATTGATCTACACGAATATGATCAAAACAGGCCCAGTAAACACAAAGGCCTAAACTTTGTCCCGGCCCGATGAAATGTTCTTTATGGCTCAACGAACAACCAATTTTTTTAATTTGTTTCTTACCTGCTAACTACCAACTGAATATTTAATTACCGAAAGCAGTTATCCTTAAGAAGGTGGGTTTTGAAAAGTAAATACACCTAACTAACTAAAAGGAAATGGTATGTGGGATTGGTTGTTGGATGGCTGCTAATAACAAACTGAGCTGTTAGTATAAATACATGTGTTAAACAGCAAACGTAATTCCCCTTACCTACCAGAAGCAAATTCAACAATAAGCACAAATAATTAGGTAACTGAGCTGAAACAATCTGAAGCACTATTCCATGGAGGCCAAACGTGGTTATGTCCTCTTTCTTTACTTTCTGTACCTCACTGTCCTGCTGATGTGCTCTGCCGGTACAGTTGCAGCGGCGAGACTTCCCAGTTCCCGCCGGCTTCAGGGGATCAACCCCCTCTGCTGCTTTTGTTTTTTCAGCTGCTGCATAAAGAATGGCGACTGACTGCGCGCCGCAATCAAGATATATGCTATATATATAGATATATATCAAATAAATAAAAGTTATGGATATCATCCGTAGCCTGTTGTAGGAAGAGGGCGTACGTCCGGTCCTCTTGTGTTGTTGCCTTTGTCCTCTCTGCCTCGCTATCCTTGTAATGACTTATGTCTCCTCTGACGTCTGACGTCTGACCTCTATGTATGTCAAATAAAAAATATATAAAAAAAATTATGGACTTTATCCATATATTATTGTATCAGTCTCTACTTGCGAGCTGATATATTATTATTATTATTATTATTATTATTATTATTATTATTATTACCACGAAGGCCCATTAAATTAGAAAATGGCTGTTTTTAGCTATGTGATTATTTTGTATCGGGCTGTTTTCTCGTTAATACGAGCGATCTTTTGACAAAAAAAAAAAAAAAAAAAAAACACTTCCTCATCTTTCCTCCGCCACCTATCGAATATCGATCATCCCCCCCTTTATGGATTCTTATCTTCCGCCACAAATCATCAAGTTGCTCATTCCTTTCTTTTATTCACTCTCACCAAATCCTGTTGGGAATTATGAACAAAAAATAGAAAACCCCTCACTGATCATCTATTCTTATCCCAAACGGCCAATGCCGCTCTCATCTGAATCCTTGTCCCATTCATTGATCTTATTATTTTTCTTTTAAGAATGAAATTGAAGCTTTAGTGAATGAATGGCAGAGGGGAGGGTATTTTGTTTATTTGCATGCTGAGAAAATTCTAAACAGATTTATTTTTTTGACAAATTCTAAACAGATTTAGATAAAGTCTGATAGTGATTTTATGATGTTAATTACTCGATTGGGCGTTAGACTTTTGAAATGAATTCTTACGCAATAACCAGATTTGGTTGTCAAGTATGAATTTTGGGTTGCGAACCCTTCAATTCATCATAATCAAGAGATAAAGTGAAAGAGTGAGATTTAGCCATGGAAATTGACAAAATAGATACTGGCCGGTGGCAGTCTCCAAGGATAGACGGACATGCAGTCAATGGTGGCACTTACGATGGCAAAGTTGTAGTTAACAAAAAATAGTAGGGGTGTTTCTAAGAGTTTGAACATGTGTCAAAACTGTGGTTCTTCTCGGCTTTCAACTTGGCTTTTAGATATACTAGACTCTAATGGGCCGCGCTTCGCCGCGGGCTCTGGGCTGACATAATTAATCTACAGGCCCAGAGAAATTTTTTTGTCAAATTCTCTTCTTTTTTACTTCACCGCCGATCAAACACCTCAATCCTTATCCCCTTCCCTTCTGCTGTAACAAAGATCCCTTCCCACATAAAATTAGGATTGATTTGCAGTGTTATTGGGAGACTGAGTTCGTGTTGGAGTCTTGCACCAAACTCGGTGGTCTTTCCTTGTTCAAGTCTCTTTCCTTGTTTACATAGTTTTAGGTTTCTTACTTATCAAGCAAAGTCCAGCCGTGTAAGAAACCTAGCTGGGATGGGATTAGGTGCTAACTCTTTTAGGGGTTAGCACCGTGATAACTAGCAAAAAACGCTACTAAAAACAACGAAATCACTACGGATTATTATAAAATCAATACAACATCTAAGCTAAATCACTACTAACCCTTGATTAGGACGGTGCTAACTGTTGTACAATTAGCACCGTAACCAGTCCCAACCTAGCTCATGTGTATTTAAGCTTAGCTTCTGGATTGTGGAAGCAAGCAGTCGTCTGGTCTATCTCAATAAAGTCATAGTCGTGAGCTCCTTCGAGCTCACCGTGGATTAGTCTCGTTCGAATCAAGAACGAGGATACCACGTAAAATTCTCATCGTATTTCTTTCGTATTTCCGCAATATCGATTTCTACATGGTATCAGAGCTGATCGTCAAGGTCTAGGTTCTTCATCCAGCAGCTTGTGTCAATCTCTCCGACTTGGCTGATCGTCTATCATAATTGCCAAGCATGGTCGACGACTCCGGTTCAGACAGCGGGGAGAAGAAGCCTGTCGTCGAGAGTCATGGTGATGTTATTGGTTCTACTTCGCCCTTGTTTCTTCACCCTTCGGACACTCCAAGTCAAGTCTTTGTCGCTGATCTCCTCACCGACATGAATTACGGAAAATGCTCCGTCGAGATTTCCAACGCCTTGCTCGCCAAAAACAAGCTAGGATTCGTGCTAGGCACGATTCCTCGTCCGGCTTCAGGCGAACATCTCAACGCTTGGACGCGGTGTAACGCTATGGTGGTCGGATGGCTACGTCAAGCCATGTCTCGCGACATCCGTAGCAGTCTCAGCACCGGATTCACCGCCAAGCAGATTTGGGATGAGCTCCAAGAGCGTTTCAGCACTGGTTCTCTCCCGCGCCGCTACAAGATCCGCCGCCAGCTTAGAGCCCTACGTCAAGATCGTACGTTTGTTTCGACCTTCTATGCTAAACTGAAGAGGCTCTGGGATGATTGGTTGACGTTAATGTTAATAATGAAGAATAAATAATTGAGATCATGGACAATATTAATATAATATATAAATTAAAATCAACATAATGTCAATATTAATAATGAAGAATTAATAATTGAGATCATGGACAATATTAATATAATATATAAATTAAAATTTTGGTTAACTTAACTATTCAATAAAATTATCAATTAAATATAAATATAGTAATGTAATGTATTTGATGTTTTTAAAAGAAAATGGAAATTTTGGTGTATTCAACTTTTTGGGAAGAGAAAGAAAAGGGAAATTTGGTACTTTGAATTTTTTAGAAAAGAAACAAGTGGGAATTTTGGTGGTTTTGATTTGTGAGAAGAGAAAGAAGTGGGAAAGTTTGCTTCTTTTGATTTTGAAAGAGAAATAAGAGGAACATTTGGAGTTTTCAACATTTTGTAGAAGGAAGAAAGAGGCAAATTTGGTTCTTTCAATTTTATGGAAGAGAAAAAAGAGGGAAAATTGAGTGTTTCTAATTTATGGAAGGAGAAAGAAGGAGGAAATTTTTTTTTTTTTTTAAAGAAAGAAGTAAACAAATTTGGTGTTTTCAATTTTTTGGTGTTTTCAAAATTTTAGCCTTTGAAATATGAATCTTTAACTTTTATATGGAGGGCATGACTAGTTAAATTTATTCTTATATGCTTTGAAGGCTAATATATATATATATATGTATGTATGTATGTAATTGTTTATGGATAATAAATAAATTAACCATTAGTTACAACAATTATACTAAACTTGATAAGTAATCTTTGACGGTTCGTTGTTTAGGGTATAAAGTTTATGGTTAGAGTATAGGGTATAAGGTACAGATGGTTTAGGGCGTATATGGTTAGGGTATAAGATATTGATGGTTTTGACGGTTCTAAGTTTTTTATTAACATATGTTCACTTTAAGTCATTTGAAGTCTTTAACAGCAGGAGATCCCTTTTTAATTTATGTTTATGGTACGTGGTTAGGGTACAATGTATGTGGTGTAGAGTATAGGATATATGGTTAGGGTATAGCAATTAGCAAATATCACTTTTTATCTATGTTTTGAAAATCAAAGTATGAATTTCATTTTTAAATTAACTATACTAGCAAAATCACAACTCAATGACATATGGTTAGGGTATAAGGTATATGGCATGTGGTTAGTGTATAATGTATTGATGGTTTAGGGTATACAATCAACAACATATACTAACTTAATATTATTGATTGAGGATAATGCTAAGTGTATAGGATATATGTTATTGAGTAAGTTATGATTGAAGTCACAATAATTTTACTAAATTTGATAGTTAATCTTTAATGATTCAATTTTTAGGATAATTCGAACAATTTTACAAATAACTCGTTTGGCAACAGTTTACTGAAGTTATTTGGGCAATGAGTTATTTCGAAATAACTCCTTTTATCACTTCGCTTTTGCCAAATACCACACGCCAAATACCAGATTTGCATGGTTATACTAAACGAGATACTTTAATCCAATTACTACTGAATTAATACTAAAATATCAAATAAACAATTAATGGTGTCTTTTGGTTGCAAATATTGATATCACCATTACTATTAGCTAGTGTACTTTACCAATTATGATTAATTACATAACAAGTTTGCAAGTCATACAAATTGATTTAACATTTTGACTAGTTTTTTTCAAAAAAATTAAGTGTATATATATATATATATATATATACCCGATCACTACAAGAAAAATATGGTTTTGCTTCGGTTGCTTTGTGTCAGTTCATTTAACCGACACAAATATAAGAATTCGTGTCGGTGATTGGAATCGTTTAATTAAACGACACTAAGTTTTTTAGTTTTGTGTTGGTTGAACCTATGACCGACACAAATCTCAAACTATTTACGTCGGTTTAGATTTTTGTCCGTTGGAATCGACATAAATTTCATTACTTGATTCGGTTTCCAATGCCACAAAGTTAAAATTAATTTAACAAATTTTTTGGCTCCTTAAATCTGTGGCGCTCAGCCCTCTACCTCAATTATTTGGCTCCTTAAAAATTTCAAAGCCCGCCCAACCATCAATTTTCATTTTCAATTGCCCGCCCAAATGAAAAAAATTCACAACCCCTCTTTGGGTCTTCCTTCTCCCTTATTATTTGAATTCATCCTTCACCCTTCTTTTTAATCAAATATATTCTTAGTCCAGGGAACAGAGACCCAAAGTGGCCGCTCCAAAATCAAATCTGGCTTCTTTTTGTTTTTCTTTCTCAAACCAGACCGACGACCGGCCAGACTTGATGTGCCCTGTCTCAATTTGAACGGAGCAGGGGAGCGGGACACCGACGTCGATTTGCCCTGACTCAGCCTTCAACTCGACAACTCGATAAGTGACTCCAGCAGCGGGGATGACTACTGGAGAAGCGGCGGTGATGGCGACGTGTTGGTGAAAAGCGAAAGGGGCGACTGAGTTCGACGATTTTTGAATTTCTGGGTTTGAAGGTTTCAATTCTGGGTTTGGAGAGCAGAACGAGCAACACTGATTGCTGGGTTTGGAAGGATTTTTTTGGGTTTCAATTTTTGTTTGTTTTGGCAGATTCGATTGATGTGTTTGGGGATTCCAATTCGCGAGTTATTTAGACGAAGATGGGAATGGAATGATTACTGTTTAGATGATGTTAATACCTTGTTCGGATGATTTTGCATTTAATTGATCCGTGTAGCGGAGGGAAGACCAGGCGAATCGTCGGTGGCAACACATATCTGAGTTTTTTTTTTAGAGTCGGTTATTTTTTTGGGTGAACTGACACAAATATCACATTTAATTTTGGAATACTTTTTATGATAAATAATTAATGGCAAAAATCGATTAACCTTAAAACAATTAGTGTCGGTAGAACCGACATAAAGTAACCGACTCAAATAATTTGTGTCGGTTACTCCGGCGGTTGGCCAAAAACGACACAAATTTATTTAGTGTCGGCAGCTTTTATGACGGTTAAGTGAACCGACACAAATTATTTTAGTGTCGGCTATAACCGACACTAAACCTAGAAAATAACCGACACTAAATGCCTGTATTATTGTAGTGGAGGTAGAAATAAATTGGTTAAAAAGTTGAGAAAAATATTTTAAATTAGTGTAATAAAATGTGTAAGTTGGTAACGAGTAATGAGTAAGTTACTCGATGCACTGGCCCGAACAACCCGAAACCCGATCCACCCGCAACCCGCCCGATCCAAAACCCGATGAGCCGGCAACCCGATTGAACCCGAACCCGATGAACTCGCAACCCGACTAACCCGCAACCCGTTTGAACCCGAATCCGATGAACCCGCAACTCGACTTACTCGCAACCCATTTGAACCCGAACCCGATTGAACCCAGCCCGAACCTGCCCGATTGACACCTATAGTCAAAACTGTGGTTCTTCTCAGCTTTCAACTTGGCTTTTAGATATACTAGACTCTAATGGGCCGCGCTTCGCCGCGGGCTCTAGGCTGACATAATTAATCTACAGGCCCAGAGAAAAAAAATTGTCAAATTCTCTTCTTTTTTACTTCACCGCCGATCAAACACCTCAATCCTTATCCCCTTCCCTTCTGCTGTAACAAAGATCCCTTCCCACATAAAATTAGGATTGATTTGCAGTGTGGCGCTGGCGTTGGAGCCTGGAGGTTTAAACAATGAGAGTTCATCGTTGCCCATTTCAATTTTCTCTGGCTAGGGTTTGGGTCAGCAACAGCTTTGTTTCCAGAAACAAATAATTTGGCTACATCCATCTATGTTTTTCTACCGCTGCATGCATCTCATCGTCCGGCTACAGCTCCATTTCAATTCCCGGTCTACGCCTCTCCAATTTTCTTCAAATCTCCCTGGCCAGATCTTGAGTCTTAGAAAAAATTGATTCCGAGCTTGATTTCAAAAAGTGAAACAGAGCTCACAACAATTGATGTGCAAAAAGGTAGGGGTTCAGAATGAAATCAGATTTGGGTTTTGGAGATGCTGGCTGTGACGATTGTGAAGAAGGTATGGGAAAGTTCCATGGTGGGAGGTGAAAAAGAGAGAGGGAGGAAATGTTTCTTTTGTGTTTCTTTTGAGTTTTGATTAGGGCTTGGAATCCGGTCCCAATTTTTCGGTCAAATCGGAAACCGTGTAGTTTAAATCGTCCCGGTTGTAACCGCAAACCGAATTTTAATTAATCCAATCCAGTTTGCGGTTGTAGTATTCATATAAAAAACTGGCCCGGTCCAATCCGGTTAAAACCGGGCAAACAGCGGAGAGCCGACCATCGTCACTCCGCCACCAGAACTTGCCGTCGCCAATCGCCTCGCTCCATCATCCATCCCTTTCGATCTGACTTCTCCCAGTTGTTAGCGACCAGCCACAACGACATCCACGCTTATCCCTCTCGTTCCGCCATCATCAGCTCTAGATCCATCACTTACGGCAGTGGCGATGGCGACAAGGACTCTCGTCTGTTCGTCTCTTAGCCCGGTTGATTGGAGGAATCGGAAATAGAAGAGATGGAGGCAGCGGCCGATGAGGTCTGAGGGAGGTCGAGATGGATGTGAGGTAGGTAGAGAATCGACTGTGAGGTGAGGACGGAGAGAGAATGGAATTGAAGCAGATAAGAAAGAAAGAGAAAGGAAAGTGAGGTTGAAAGGAAACAGTCTGCATCCAGTTTTTGGTTGAAACCGGAAACTGTCCGTTACTGTTATTGAATTTTTGACAGAGAGGTCACGTCATCGACCAAGACATCGGTCACGTCGGAATGCTTTTAATTTATAACTTTGAAACATAAAAATTTAGTCAGTATTACTAACGAAATTGTTAACAGTAGTTAACGTTTGGCTAATAATTTGAATTTCCATAGTTGTGACTATAATTTCCCGCTTCATAATAGTTGTTGCTAATATATTGTAATTTACCCATATTTTTTTCAAAGATAGTACCAAAAGAGAGAACAGCTAGATACGAATTGGAAACCTTTTCAAACAACCATAATAATACATAAAAGAGAAAGTGACGACGGTCGACAAATAACCGAACCATCGATAAGAGAGCCTTTTTCGACACACAACGGGCAGTTCTTTATATCTATACGGCATGGACAATATCCATGACTTCTACCCTATAAAAGTTAAATCATAGAATAACCATGTTGAATGCGACAGAGAAGCAAATCCTTGCAATTTCATCAGAAAAATCACCTACAAAATTAACAAATAAATGGTCTCCGATAATACCAAGGTTTTAGCGCACACAAATTGAAAAGTCATCAGAACACTTCCAACCATTCCACGCGTCTCCTGCAAAAAGAAACAACCAATATTAAGTTGCTATACAAAGCATGATTAGGCCCACCAGGCCCTTGAGGTGGCCAGGTGCCCCTTTTAACCACCGCATGGACTTAAGCAGGAGAAGCCAAACGAGGATGTGTCCTCCACCGCCGCCACCACGGCTAACAGGGGATAAGACTGAGCCATGACACGCCATCTAGAACCCGGAAAAGACAATGCAACTAAAGATGCACATTACCGTTATCGGCGGGGTTGCCGGTGCCGGGGCCGGCAAGGCAGAAATCATGAACAGGTCGATGAGGAGGAGAGCAAATTTGAAGAGCCTACATCAAGGTAAACAAGGAAGAATCGAAATATAACCCAAAGAAATCCCTAATTGGAATCAATTAAGCAAGAAGCAGAGATATCGAAAGGCTGAAGAGGGCATTGTGACAGAAACCTAATTTACGGATTCTATCATACTTATCATAATAATTATCATTAAGATATCTAATTAGGATTTTTTTCCCCAAAGTCAGTGTTGAAAAGATAGTCACAACGAGGAAGAAAGAAAAACGCGGGAGTCGACCAATAGTCGAACTCCCGATGAGAGGGCCTTTTGTGCCACATGATAGGCAGCCCTATTTAGTCAACGAGAAACAAAACAGTAAGAAATCCAACTGAAATGAGAAGCTAAGCTCCGAGTATCCTCCAGTAGAGCTCCACCCCGATCATGCGCCAAGTCGCCTCCCACCATCCTGTCGTATCAATTGTTGTGAATCCCCATGAAATTTGACAAAGACAAAGGTCTCCGATCGACTATTGTGCAATTGAATCTTCACCTGCAAAATGAGCAAACAAAGGTCCCTACTAGGAGAATCCCGACCAAAGAGCCAAAAAGTCAACAAAGACACAAAGCAGCAATTCGCCCTTGAAATAGAGTACCAGGTCATCGGGAAACCCTATATAACCGGCACCGGCCAATACACACCTAATTTTTTTTAATAAAAGGTTACAACCTAAATTTAGAAAGAATAATTAAAAACAAATAAAGTATGAAGGATAATTATTAAGGGAAAGAAATAAATAATAATAATAATAATAATAATAATAATAAAGAATAATAGAAAATAAAAAATAAAAAAAAGAAACACTTACTTAGATATGATTATTAGTCTTTAAGCCACATTAGGGTAGTTTATTAGGTTTTTCTCGTCTCTAGCTATAAATATGTACTTTGGATCCTTGGTTGTGGGGAGAGAAATCACTAAAATAATTATCTTCTCTAACTCTAAGCTCTCTCTATCTCTAATTTCTCTTCTTCCCTAATCCAATGCTTCAGCCGATTCTTATACTTTTCTTCTTCTTCCCCAAATCCTCAATATCAATCCCCAATTCTATCCCCAATATTCTTATTAGAGCAGATTGAAGATGATTGTGGAGAAGAAGTACAGTTGCAGAGTGAAAGGGAAAGGAAGATGAAGATGAAAGTTGCAGAAGACTAAACCGACGTCGTTTGCTTGTTCTCCTTTTACTACTAGTCATTAGTCAATGGTCATTCTGTTAGTGCCATCTGTTAGGCACATAGTAGTTTATTTAATTTACAGTTTAACTTCCTTTCAACTTTTATTGTAGATGAATTCTGTTTTGTTTAAATAGCAACAGAGAAGCACACTGCTCTCTCTGAGTTTTTCCCCTCCAATTCATAGTTGCTAAACCTATCAGCTCGTCTCTCTTTCTTCTCCTTCTACTTCTTAATTCTCCATAAATCCCCAAACGATCATATTTTCTAACGGTCGTATTTTTCCCAACTTGATAAATAAAACTCAATCATCACTTTTTGACAACACTTCTCACATTCTCTTCATAGTATTCAAGCTCAAAATTCTCTACTTCCTAAACTCTCTTTAATAGTAATCATGGCTTCTTCCGGCAGCGATTGCAATCCGATTTACATAACGCGTGAAGATCTTGTTTTGTGCAATGTTTGGATGGAGGTTTTGCAAGATCCTATCATTGGTCATTATCAATCTTTGCCAACTTTCTGGACGAGAATTAAAGAGTATATTCTGCAAATGACTTTATAATCAGTCGTACCGATGGCACCTTGAAGACTCAATGAGAATTTATCAAACATTCATGTCAGAAGTGGAATGTGGCATGAAGGAATGCAAATGCTAATCTACTGAGTGGATCTAATCAACGTGGCGTGGTTAGTCAATTTCTAATACATATTGTTAATAAATAGCAAAAATTTTAAATATTTAATTATTAACCATGTGTCTCATTATCAATTCTATATGTGGGTTTAATTTTTAAATTTTCACTTTTAAGTTACCTAATTTTTAAACATGTGTATTATTTTTTAGTTAATTATTTAGATGGATCACCCAAATAGGGGTGTTCAAACTGATTGGTTACCGTAGTAACCATATTAACCGGTAGCATTCGATTAATTTGGTTTGGTTAATTTTGATAATTGGTTTGGTTTGGTTAAACAATTTAGATAATTTGGTTTAGGTGGGTTGGTTTGGTTTCAGCACTGCTAACCAATGAAATCAATTAACCAATTAATGATACACCTAATGTACAAAATTATTTATACTTACTTGCAACCAACCAAACCAAACTTTCGTGATTCCCTATATTATTTCCATGTGCACAACAAACCAAAACATTATGGATCAAAAATTAAATGGGTCTGTCTATATTTACTAAACCAAAACATTTTGGACAACTTCTAGACTTTAGGATTACGCACAATACCATGACAACCACCTCAAACTATGTATAGTTTAAGTGTTTTGTAGGAGAGCTTTAACTTCCTCATGAGGGGTATTGGTATATATTTATGTTTAGGGGTTTGTTTTAAGCTACTTATATTAGGTGCAAAGATGATGAATGATGTATTAACTCGAATGATGATGATAATTATGGATGGTTAGTCTTATTATTATTACTTATATAAAATGATAGTTTATGTTTGTTTTCATGTAATGTTATGTTATTTGGTTAATCCGATTATCCGATTAATCAAATCAATTAAACTTTGGTTTGGTTAATTTGGTTTTCATGTTAATTTGGACGGTTTGGTTAAGACATTTTATTCCATGGTTAATGAAATTTAGAATTAATTGGTTAGGTTATTACCACGGTAACCATTTGAACACCCCTACACCCAAAGGCTATTTTCAACACGAACACGAAGAAAGAATGGGTTTTATCCAACAATTTCATGCCCTTATAGCACCCATTCCAACAATGGATGGATCCCGGCTATGTCAAATGATGAACATGATCGCCCCGGCACTCAAGCATTTGCTGCTCCAAGAGTGCTCAACCGTTTCGAAGATCGAGATCAACAAAAGAGGAATAAAGAGGAGGTGGTGATTTTTCTGACATGGGAGTTTTTCAAAAGAGCTTGGTGGACATGGTGGCAAGTTCGGCAACACATGCAAGATTGGCTGTCATTAAGGAGGAACGGGAGATGGCAAAGGAAGCAAGGTAAAAAATAAGTACGAGCGAGAAATCATACTTCAGGATCTTTCTCAATTGGATCTTCAACAAAGAGCATGATACCTAATTCAAAGAGATCATATTATGTCTACATACCAATCAAATCCAAGTTCTACACCATCGGGGGGATCTAGCAGTAGCCCATTTGATGACACTTAGGGGTGGAGGGCGGTCGGTTCGGTTATAACCAAAAATAGAAGGTTCGGTTATCGGTTAACCAAACCACCCCCATCCGCCTACCGACCACCGACCGAGCATCCCCTACCATCGACCGGTCATTTATCGGTTAGTGGTTCGATTAGCCGAGGTAACTGAATTTTTGTTGTGCGGTGTCATTTCAGATGGTTAGGGAGGGGTTTCGGTTAGCCGGTTAGGGTTGTTTAAAGGTTATGGTTGGGGTCATTCAAGTTGTGAGGTGTCGTTTTGGATGGTTGGAGAGGGATTTCGGATTGCCGGTTAATGGAAATTCTTCACCGTTGGTTAATCGGTTAACCGAAACCCCTCTCCAACCATCCGAAAACCGACCGAAGGCCATTCTCATTGGTTATCGGTTATAACCGTCAGTTAACTGGTAACCGACAACCAATTTGTCAGTCCTAATGACACTTACAACCCCGACCTGTAATCTTTAACAAGTTGTACCATTATTGTTGATGTAAGCTTTATTTTTTACTGTATTTGTTTTAAGTGCTTTGAACGTACCCTTGATGTCTCTTTAATTTTTAGTGTGTTTAAATTAAGTACTTTGAATTTATCCTTGATGTATCCTTTTAATTATGTTTATGTTCAATTATTAATACAACAAATCTCTTGAGGATCCAAATTAAAAAAGAAATTGATGACATCATATTTAATTAGTGATGGAAACAATTGTGTCCAAATAAAAAAAAATTATATCAAAATTTTATCTTAATTAATTGTTACTGCTTATGTCAAAATAATGATCAAAATAAATGAAGAGATCAACTATAGATTGATTTTACAATAAAAACACAAACCAAATACCATCTTTTTTCTTCCCACCCATTTGGCTAAACTCTTCCCCCACCTGCTTTTCCCACTCTATCTTCCCTCCCACATTGTGGTTGGTCTTGCTTTTACTTAGGTTGCTGAAAATTTAAAATGGAGAAAATTTAACTCATGAATCTCCTACATATATTTTATGGGTAAATTGCAAGTTTGGTCACTGAGATTACTAAAAACGTTTACGTTTGGTCAATGACAATATTTAATTCCGTTCATGATCACTAAAACTAGTTAAACATTACAAGTTTGGTCACTCTCCGTCCAACTCCGTTAACTTCTGCTTACATGGCAGTCAACTCTTATAGTGACTGTTAAATGTGTGACATGACAATTAAAAAATATATAAAGTTTAATTATTTTTTTTAGAGTTTCCACCTGAATTATAACTAGAAAAAAATAATTTTTTTTTCCTCTTCACCACCTTTTAAAAAGTTGTGCCATAGCTTACTCACACGGTTGCTTAGCTGATTTACTGTACTGCATTTGTCCTGTTTGCTTTTCCTCCCTTTACTTTTTTAAGGCTATAAATTATTTATTTGCTATTGTTTTCCTATTAAATACTTTCGTGTCCTTTATTATTTAGTGTTTCCTTTAGACGTAAAATTCATGTTGTATGATTCTTACTGTTTTTTTTTTTATAGGTAAAGATTCTAAATAAAGATTTGATGAGTATAACAATTAGAAGAGCGTCTGAATTCATCAATGACGTCAATAAATATATTGAGTTCTCTTTTGTCATTCTACCAATCAACAAGTCATCCGTTGTCCTTGCACAAATGGTTGAAAAGTTGCATATGCGAATCGTTGAGCCAAGAATTTTCATTAGTTAAAAATGGAATCTTAAGACATTACACGACCTGATACTCTCATGAAGAAGTTGCAAGTAATAATATGAGGACGCCTACTAGTGAAGAAATTAATGAAGATCCTACCTCTTGTGATATACTTGATGGTATGGCTGGATTGATACATGATGTGTATGACATTGGAAGCGACGAAGAAGATTTTGTGGTCGGAAAAGAAGAGCCAAATAAAGAACTTGCTACCTTCTATCACTTGCTCAAAGAGGTCCATGAGAAAATGCACTCAAATTGCGAGTACACTAAACTAGCCACGATTGTGAAATTGCTCCATCTCAAGAGTCTTCACAAGTGAACTAGTAAGCACTCTATCACTTACTTAGAATTGTGAGGGCACTAATTACCAATGGAAATGATAATTTACCTGAATCTTTCAATCGTGCGAAAAAAGTACATTGTTGATTTGGGTCTTGGTTGTGAGAATAGTTGCACGTTGTATTGAGGTCATCATAAGGATGCAAGATCTTGCCCAATATATGAATCTCTTAGATATGGGAAGGGAAAACCACACAAGGTGTTACAATATTTTCCCTTAACTCCCAGCAGAGGTTATTTACATAAAGTAAAACAGCTTTGCAAATGAGATGGCATAAAGAAGGGAGAATTGAGGATGAGATAATTAATGAAACATCTTACTGTTCCAACCTTTTAGTAATATGAGCTCCCAGCATAGTATTTGGCTACTGGTGCTTGTCCCATACAACTTGTCCCCTGGTTGTGCATGAAACAACCATTTTTTATCATGTCAATGATTATAACCGGCCCTAGTAGCCCTAGTATGCACATTGACATATTTTTGCAACCCTTGATCAAGGAATTGGAGAACTTATGAGTGGATGGAGTGAATGCATACGATGCCCATTTGAAAAGGAACTTTGAGTTACAAACTTCTATTTTATGGACTATTAGTGACTTCTCGGCATATGTTGATTTGACGGATATTTTGTTGACTAATATCTGTAATAAGAAATATTAGTCTTTGATATTATTTTATTTCAGGAAGATGGGACAAGAAGCATTTTTTGGGATATGATTTTATTTATGTAATAAGGAATATTAGAATCAATGACTAACAAGGTCATAGGTATGATGTAACGTGTCTTACTTAATTTTGCTGTGTCGCAATTAAGTTGATTTAAAAGGGAGGAAGCAGAAGTTTTAAATGCAAGCTGTCCGTAAGTCAATGCTGAATCAATTTGTTTTGCCATCTACTAGTAGCGATTAGGTTCGTAAACCAAACAGTCATCGCCAATTCAAATTAGCAAGCAATTAGTGCAGAGTAAATTCCATTAGTTTCGTCACCGCTACCACGTGTTTGACCAACCTAACAGTAATCGCATGCAAATTAGCGTAGTATATAATAGAGCTTTGGCTGCTACTACACCTTCGCTCATCTTCACTGCATATCTGCCTCCTTAAAAACAAAAATACCATGGGAAAGCTCCATACTGTTCTGTGTACTGTTCTAATTCTCGCGGCGGCGTTCCGGAGTGCGGTGGCGTTCGACTATTACACTTTCGCGCTGCAGTGGCCAGCTGGCCGATGCTCTGTACGTGACGTACCATGTTCCGTGCCCCTGATCTTCTACTTCACAGTGCATGGGTTGTGGCCCTCGCTATACGGGGGAGGCTCGGTCACGCAATGCGGGTACAAGGACCCGATTGCTTTAGCGGTAAATACTCTTCTTAATTAATTATCTTCAGGTCGTCTTCCTATACTAGCTATATCTTTAATTTTAGACTAATATAATACCACGCATGCAGAATGAGCTAGGTCCCCCTCTCACCGGCGTCTACCTCCCAGCAAGCATGCCCCAGATTTTGGATTTTCAAAACCGGTCAGGTGACCCTGATCAAAACTTTTGGGCAGACCAGTGGAACGAGCATGGCAGCTGTTCCGAACTGGCGCCGGTTGATTACTTCCTAGAAATACTCCGGCTGACGAGGGACATCGACCTCCTCCAGGAGTTGGAGAGCCAAAATATTGTGCCGGGTGGAACCTACTTGGTGGGCGATTTTGTGGCCGCACTCCCAAACCGCACCGCCTTGATCGAGTGCCAGATAGATTTGAACGGGAGGTATTTTCTCCTCGAGATCCGCGTCTGCTACGACGCTGGACGGGAAGCAATGCCTTGCCCCACCCCGGATTACGATTCCTGCGGAGGTCCTATGAGCCCCGTTGACTTCACCGGGATGTGATTAAGCTTGGGAATAAGGGAACTTAATTGTTGGGATTAGGACTACTTGAACACGGTTGTTGTTTTATTACAAATAAAGTGAAGTTGTCTGTTCTCGTTAAGTCTCTATTTGGTCCTTGTTGTCTTAAAGTATGGTTAGTTGAAAAAGCAGGCTGTTTAAGGTTGTTAAGGCTATTTATTTATGTAGTATCTCCTTCGTTGCCAAACAAACAAACACAAACGCATCATTCTCCATCAAACGTAACTCCAAAAGGAAAAAGTACCCCACAAACAAACACATCATTCTCCAATCCATCAACGTAGAACACCAAAAATGAATCCCAAAGTGCCTTTCCATTATCAAATTCTCTGTCATTCCTTTATCATCACTCACATCGGCCCACCACACAATTATCAAAAGGAACTACGTACTAATCTATTTGTGACACCACAAATCACACTTAAATTAGTATTTCCCCTAATTAATTACCCTTCCCCTTACATAATTGCATTTATATCTATTACACCTATCAACTCATCCCACCCAAATCTCCCATCTCTCTCACCCTACTCGCCTGCAAAGCATCACAAGAGACCACACCCATCATTTACCATCTTGTCACTCCATCATCATGGAACAATATTAGCAGACCCACCTCCTAACAACCATACCCAAGCCATGAGAATTGAGCTGGCCAAATTAATGGTGGATGGAGTGAAATGGTAAAACCACTAGTGTCGGTAATCTCTCCTATAACTTCAATCCCCCTCCTTCATATTATGTAAGACTCCATTCTCCCCCAACCGTACATGCATCAAACCATGACTCCCTCCATGTTATTTCTCATCTTCTTCCTGCCATTTGGACTTCCACAGAATCACCATCTCGTCCTTCATCACCATCATCAACCTCGTTGCATCCATCAAAGCATTTCGATGTCGTCATGTGGCCATTATCATCAACGCCGGGAAATGACAATGAGACCAGCCGCCACTTCCTTAGTCTCTTCCACTCTCTCTCTCTCTCTCTCGACAAGTAGGCATTATCGATGAACCTACAACCGTCTTTCAAGCTTCAAAGCTATGTAGTTAGTTAACCATAGTTGTTTTCCCGTTGTAGCTTCGGCAACAAAGATACGTGGTGACCGAATGACGATCTAATCAAGGAATAGAATCCCTAGTGACTCTGATATAGCTCTAGGCACGAATACGAGGTAAGAAAGCCCAATCCCTCCCGTTAAAATCGACGTTTATACGTACGATTGATACTGAGTTCTAGCTTTCTGGGATACTATCGACGGAGTTCCAGGATTTTTGCAACGTGTTAGTTACCGTCGCGAAAGGCTTGCCAAGCAGAGGCTGTGGTCACTCTTTTGGGACCGGCTAACATGATCTTTAGTGTCGGATTCCGTGTCTGGCACTAAAGGAGCTGTAGCTTTACAATTTCTTTGCCTAGGTTAATATGTGTTAATTATTTTAATTGATTTAATCTTATTCGAATAAGAATTAAGATGTCAGGTAATAACTTATTAGCTGATAATACGATTTAGTTTGAGTTAATTAAATATTTTATCTTATAATATGATTAGCTGGTAATATTTTATCTTATAATATTTTATTTTATAAAGGGAATTTGAAGTATAATTATATTTACCTTAATTATTTGTATATTATCAGCTAATTCATATTCTTCTCAAACATAGTGAAATTGGTTTATCTCACTGTATATTAACTAACATACACTCGTGTGAGAATTATTTAAATTTGTATGTTCTTAACATTTTTGTATTGTCAATTTCCACTTAGTTACAACAAATGGCCTCATAACCGCGGTTAAGAATCTATGTAGGATTTTGAAATCAAGAATGGTTTCCATGAATATGAACGTCGAAAAGTTCACTTGGAGAAAACATTTCGGTATATGGCAGATCAAATTGCAAGCATTATTGAAACAACAAGGGTTGTAGATGCCACTATATTGGAAACCAAAGAAGATAGAGGTCGATGAGAAAGAGTGAAGTACCATAAAGGAGCAGGCCCACTCAAATATCATGTGTTTGTTTATCTGATGATATCATCACTGAAGTTGTCGCTGAGAAAATTATCGTTATTCTATGGTTGAAGCTGTAAAGTCTTTACATGACGAAGTCTTCAACCAACAAGTTGTGACTAAAGCAACATTGCTAAGCATGTGTATGCAGGAAGGACGTCTCTTAGGGATTATCTTAAACAACTCAACACCATATACTTGACCTTCGTAACATAGATGAATTAGATTATGAAGTTGTTGCTTTAATTTTGTTGGTATCCTTGCCAAGGTCATATGAGAATTTCGTTAATTCTTTTATTATTGGAAAAAATTGTCTATCTTTGGAAGATGTTGGATCTAATCTTCATACTAGAGAGGTCCTAGAAAATTGGTAAGATATAGAAGAAATTCATAAAGAGAAGACAAAAACCAATTCATATTTTAAAGGTATGGTATACAATCAAACAATATTTGTCACTAATGTAAGAAAAATTTGTATTTGAAAATCAATTGTCCTAAGCATAAACAAGATTATGATGATATAGCAGAAAATTGCACTAGTTCTAAAGACAATCTCTCCTCAGT
Organism: Linum trigynum; assembly: GCA_964030455.1. NCBI lineage: Eukaryota > Viridiplantae > Streptophyta > Magnoliopsida > Malpighiales > Linaceae > Linum > Linum trigynum. Next base: position 34,046,376 of record OZ034814.1, on the reverse strand, counting down.
AGTAGATGAGGAACCACATTATAAAGATGTGTGGTTTGTTGACACTACAACGTTTTACTATATGACTCCAAACGGTGGTTGTTTTTAGACCTAGAAGCAGATACATGGAGGAAATGTGATTATGGCGAATTAAGATGACTGCAAAGTGGTTGGAATAAGTTTTATGAAAGTACAGGCACATGTTTTTTCTTTCTTCCTTGAGAATGATGTTAGACATGTTCCACAAATGACCAAGAATATGATTTCTTTGAGTATACTAGACAACACAGGTTTTAGTTTGAGGGGAAAAGGTGGAGCAGTGTATGTCTGCAAGGGTTTAAATGTGATTTGGAAAGGTGTGAAACCTGGTACCTTGTATGCTTTGCAAGGTTATGTTGTTGTTACGTTGTCCAAAGTTCTCAAGGACGATATGAACACTCTTTGGCATATGAGGCTTGATCATATGACTGAAAGGGATGCAAGTTTTGATGAAGATGTATCATTACGGGCACAAGGTGCAGGGTCTTCAACTCTGCAAACATTGTATTTTTGGGAAGCTACATCACAATAAGTCTCTTAAAAGAAGGGCATTCTCCGAAGAAGGGGATACTTGATTACCTCCATATTGACTATTGGGTCCTTCTCGAATTCAATTTATTGGAGACAACAAGTTTTTTTAATCAATTATTGATGATTACTCAAGTTTACTTGGGTATTTAGGATGAAGCATAAAAATATATTAAGACGTTCCAGCCGTGGAAGGCTCTAGTGGAGAATCATACTAGAAATAAGATCGACCAAAATGCTTTGAACTGACAAATGGTCTAGATATTTTAGTTTTGAGTTCAATGATTTTTGCAAAGATGAAGGAATTTCTCTCGATCACACTATTAGAGATACACCACATCAGAATAAGGCAGCAGAACACATGAATCGTACATTGTTGGGGAGAGTAAGCTACATGCTCACTCTGGACTGGAGAGAAGATTTAGTACATATGTATGTATTAAACATGGCTTGCTACCTTATCAACCGTGGACCTCACACTGATATTGAATGTCAAACTCCTTATGAGATGTGGTCTAGTAAGCCTGCTGATTATTGTTTGTTGAAATTTTGTATTGTCCTGTTTACTATAAAGTGGATGATGATAAATTGAATTCAAATTAAAAATGGCGATTTATGGGGTTCAAGGAAGAAGTTAATGGATACTGAGTCGGGTCACCATCTTCACATTGATTTATACTTAGTATAAATGTAATATTTGATAAGAAATTCATGTTTAAATCCACGTTGAAGGTTAATGTTGCAGAAAATAGTACTAATGTTGATAAGCAGATGAAACAGTAAAAGAACTCTACATGAGAGTGAGTTGCAACCCCAAAGTAGAGAAGATCAACATGTGGATATTTTTAAATTTGTCATAATCTTTAAGGTCTAGAGCACAAGCTCAACCACATATAGCTTCTGATAGACCAAAGAGAATCAATGCAGAAATGCTTCTAAAGAGGTATGACTTTGATGATATGGTGACTTATGCACTCAAATTGCTTAATAGGTGGACATGAGTGAGTCACTTACCTACAATTATGTTGTTTCGTGTTACGAGCCTACTCGGTGGATTGTTATAATGGGAAATGAGATGCAATCACTTGAAATTAATAAGACTTGTGATTAGTCAAACGACTATAGGGGAGAAAGATTTGTTTTTAGCAAGTGAATCTTAAAAAGAAGGAAGGGATATTAATGGTAGAGTGTGTCAAATACAGAGTTGGGATGGTTGCAAGAGGGGTCGCACAAAAAGAAGGTATGGACTACAATTAGATCCTCTCACTGGTGTTCATGCATACTTAATCAGAGTCTATTGTCAATAGTTGCACATTGGAACTTGGAGTTTGAGCAACTAGACGTGAAGACAATTTCCTACATGGAGAGATAAAAAAAATATTTATATGACTCCACTATATGAGTTTCAAGTTTTGGGTAAAGAAGATTATGTTTGTAAGTTGAAAAAATCGTTGTACGGACTAAAGCAAGCTTCAAGGCAATGGTACAAGAGGTTTGACAATTATATGATTGAGTTAGGCTACAACAAAAGTTTGTATGATTTTCTTATATATCACAACCGATGATGCCCATTGCTACATAGTCCAAGTCTGATATCCGAAAGTGGAAGGGTTTTCTTTATACTGAGTTGAGATGCAAGATTTGAGAACTACTAAAAGATTTTTGGGTATGGAGATTTATACGAAAATATATTAGAAGAAGCTTTTCCTGTCACAAAAAAATACATTGATACGATATTGTCCAAATTTGACATGTCATCAGCAAAAACCTTAAATACTCCTTGTGTTTCAAATGTTCATCTACCCTCTATTTATGCACCTCAACCTAAATTTGATAAGGAGTATATGTCTCGGTTCCATATTCTAGTGTAGTAGGACACATGATATATGTTATGGTTTGCACTAAACTTGATATTACACATGTCATCAGTGTTGCCTGTAGGTTCTTAGTGCAACCTAGAAGGAACATTGGCAAGTTATGAAGAGGATGTTCTGAGACCTTAACGGTACATGTGATGTTGGGATAAGTTTTGAAAGTTATATATAGTGCTTAGTGATTGGTTATTATGTTTCTAATTATGTTAGAGCTGTTGACACAATGAGATTTATGACGAGTTATGTATTCATTCTTGGAAGTTCTGTTGTTAAATTGGTAGGTGACTTTGTAGTCTTCATTTACTTTGTCTACCACTGAAGGTCTGAAGCATAGTACATTGCAGTGACAGAAACTCCTAAGGAGATAATATTGTTGACAGCTTTGGTTAATGATATGGGTTTACATCATATGATCATACTGCGGTATATTGTGACAGTTTAAGTGCAATATATACTTGGCGAAGGGTCAAGTCCATCATGAGAGGAGTAAGCACATAGACATGATGTATTAATTCTCTGAGAACATAGAATAAAATTATAATGAAGAAAGTGGACATTGCTTATATGTTCACGAAGCCAACAAGTTCCAACATTGCTTGAACTTGTTGAATGCTCAAAGTTGTTAATGCCCTTAGGGATATTTGGAGGTAGGAGGGAGACGTCTGAGTACATCTGACAATGAGGGTTGGATATGGTACATATGATATTTGAGAGAGAATGCAAGTCGAGGTGGAGATTTGTTGTTTTACTTGAAGTCTAATTATGTGTCGTCGACTGGAATTATGAGCTTATACACATCTTATTTTTTTGTTTGACTCGTTTTGTTACATTTTCCTTTTGATGTTGGATTAGGATGTCATCATTTAAAAAAGGTGTTTATATATACCTTCTAAACCCCTCATTAATATGTATCATTCTCAAATAGAGTAAAATCATTTTATCTTGCTTGTGGATTAGGCAACACACATCGTGCTATGAACCACAGGAATTTATATATTTTTTAATTTCTTGCTTTGTCAATTTTCCGTTCTGTTACAACATAATCAATAAAAAATGTGTAATGGAAAATAATATGAAGACAAATAGGATAGTATGGTAATGTACCTCTTAAAATTATAAATCTATCCTCAATGTACTATTCAAATAATATACTATTCAAATACACCAAATTATCATAAATTTAAAGATTTATTTTAATCAAGTCTCACATTTTTTCAAATCCAAAACAAAGAAACCCTAAATATTTATTCATTAAAGCAAATACACAAAGCCCTTTACTCTCTCAATAGGGGAAAATTAAAAAGATCGCTAAAAGTCATCATAAAATTACTAAACATCGTCTTAACTTTAATACATAATTTACATAATTGTTCATTTCAAATTTCAAAATGAAAATCCAACCAAATGGCACACACAGTCTCTCATCCCTTATTCCTCTGCCTCCGGCGACAGAACCTTCACCTCCAACGAGCCAAGCCTTGCCGCCAACGACATAACCTCTCTATTCTCAGCTACAATTCACCGGCGAAGACTGAAAAAAGGTCGAACCATGTTCCAGCCGAACTAGATAGTGTGAACACAGTCACAACACCCCTTGTGTTGTTATTGTAACAACACTAGTCTCCAACCAATAGGAAGGTAGGGTTGTGATGACTTTTTATTAGCTTAGTTGACCTAGTGTAAACTCAAAACAGGGGTATAATTGTCATTATGAAAAATATGTTTAACTAATAATAAAAAAAATAAAAAAATTATTTTCTACTCAAAATTTTGGTCGCCTTCGGCCACCGGTCGCCGGAATATGCTTTTTTTATCGCCAGAATATGCTATTTTGTCATCGGAATATGCCCACTATCGCCGGAATATGTTCACTGTGGTCGTAATATGCTTACCGACATCGGAATCTAGTGATCGGGGCGGGAATATGCCTATCGACGTCGGAATCTGCTCACTGACGATCATCGGAGTTTGGTCAACGAACTTCGTTGACTGGTCAACGACCACCGGATGTTATGGTCTGCATTGTGAGATTTATAGTTTGGTTTCTCATATTTTTGTATGCCTTTTGTTGTTTGCTTTATCGTGTTTGTGGTTTGCATTAAGAAGATTCTGGTTTGCTTTCAAAAAATTTGTGGTTTGCATTGTGAGGTTTCTGGTTTGTTTTAATATATTTGTGGTTTGCATTAGGACGTTTATGGTTTGCTTTTTTGTGATTTGATTTACTGTGTTTATGATTTGCATTAGGAGGTTTCTGGTGTGCTTTCGCAAATGTTGTGGTTTGCTTTGTGAGGTTTCTGGTTTGTTTTAATATATTTATGGTCTGTATTAGGACGTTTATGATTTGTTTTTTGTGGTTTGATTTACTGTGTTTGTGGTTTACATTAGGAGGTTTTTGGTGTGCTTTCGCAGATGTTGTGATTTGCTTTGTGAGGTTTCTTATTTGTTTTAATATATTTGTGGTATGCATTATGATGTTTATGGTTTGCTTTTTTGTGGTTTGATTTAATGTGTTTGTGGTTTGCATTAGGAGGTTTCTGGTGTGCTTTCGCAAATGTTGTGGTTTGCTTTGTGAGGTTTCTGGTTTGTTTTAATATATTTGTGGTCTGCATTAGGACGTTTATGGTTTGCTTTTTTGTGGTTTGATTTACTGTGTTTGTGGTTTGCTTATGAAATATTTGTGGTTTGCTTTGTGAGGTTTCTGTTATGTTTTATGAGATTTGTGTTTTGCATTAGGAGGTTTCTAGTGAGTTTTAGAAACATTTTTAGTATGCTTTATAGTGTTTCTGGTATGTTTCAGAAGTATTGTGGTTTGCATTAGGAGAAGTTTGGTGTCCTTTCGAGTGAACTTGAGAATACGGAAACTCATAATAAAATGGTGACACTTTCAGAGTTTTTGATATGGTAAAGCAAGGAAGAAAATTGATGCTCCATAACTCATAATTCTAGCTCAATAGCTAGAGATACCAGAAAACAAATTAATCTTGCAGGTATGTCTCCCCATACAGCTCTTCTTCCTCATCTTCCCCAAAATTTGAAGACTTTATCGACGACGCCCACCACCACCACGGCAGAGACAACAAAACTGATGCATTCCCCTTGAGCCTCGACACTTTCTTCAAAAACAACATGAAGAAATCCACCAAACCGATCCTCCTCTTCCTCCTTCTACTCCCCGTAGCAATCCTCTTCCTTTTCACCATTCCTTCCCTTCTCCTCACCATACTAATCACCACCACAATCTTCATCTTCCTCCTCAAATTCACCACCACGACCACCAAAAACCTCCCTCCCCGCCCTCCCTCCATCCCCACCAAATTAATCTTACAGGTATGGCATCTCTGTTTTAGGACACCCCATTCCCCATCAATTTGCAACTATATTCTTGATACTTCAACCAAGATCTTGTTGATATAGAAATGGAATCGAATTTATATCACTAATACTTTTTGCAACACAACAACTACATAACAAACTAGAATTAACCAATATATAGAGCATTGCTTTATTGGACAGAACCAGCAGAAACTGACAAATAAGAACACAATGAATTGTTGATGGATACATATTCATAACATCATCTCATTCCACAAATCTGGGTACCTTCAAGGTAGGCAACCCTCTTGTTTGTGCCTAGTAAATACTAGGCGGTTTGTAGAGCTGGGGTGAGGCACCTGTTATTGGATGTGGGGGAGTGCTCCTGATACTCTGCAAAACAATGGTCCGGGGCAGTCGCCCGGGACGCTCTCCGAAGCTCAAGTTAGAGAGAGAAAGGGAGAGTTATGAATTTATGGTAGAGAGATAGGTAGTAGTTGGTTTCACCATTAATAAACTCACTCTGTATTTATACCTGGTTTGAGCGTGGTTGAGGCATTAAATGCTATGTCGGGCGCTTTAAGCGATGTCGGGCGTCCTGAGCAAGCTTTTTAAGCCATGTCAGGCGTCCTGAGCAGGCTTTCAGCCTTTCTGCAGGCCGCCTGTGGCCGGCAATAAATGCTTAGTCTCGCCTGACACCGGATACGTATATTCAACGGCTCTCTGCCTTTCTGTGTTATTCAGTCGCTTTATGTCAGGCTCCCTTATCTATTTCTCGGGCCTGCAGTCGGTCAAGGACCACCTGCTGACCCGGTCTTTCGGTCGGGCCCGGTCTCCTTATTGGGCCTTATCTGCTGACTCACCCCTCTTGGGCCCGAAGCCCAAGCACGCTCAACTATGCGGCCCAACAATTGCCCCTTAGGCGGGAAAAGCCTAGGGTTTTGGCGGCTACCAATAATGCTTTCAGCTAGTTGAGCGGTTTACGCCTCTTCCTTGTCCCACTCTGCCCCTGGTCGCCGGAGACCTAGGGTTGACCTGCCTAAGTAGTACTCCAACCGCCTTGCGGGGTTTCCTGGCGGAGACGCTATACACACGTGGCTGTGGATTGGTTTTCATGCTCTGACACCGGGCAGACGAAACGTCCTTTCACTTGCCCGTTTTTGAATTTTGCGGCCTAGAGCTATGTCTCGGGCACTCAACCGTCACATCACTTTTCTTTTTTGCCGCTATATATACCCCGAGTGTTTCTCTTGGGAGGAACTTTCGCATTTTCTTCTTTCTCTGTCATCTATTTCAAAATTGCGCGGTGCTCCAAATTTTCTCTCTCTCGTTATTTGGAGACTCATCTTTCTCTTCCGGCGGAGCGATATCGGTTTCTTTCTTCCCTGAGGAGATCCCAGAAACGAGACAAGAGGAAGAGAAAACAACTGTCGGCGATGGCTTCTCAGTCAACCACCCCCTCTGACAGCCAGAACCGCGGCCTCTCCGGTGAATCGGCGCCGCCATCTGCCTCCGACGTCGCCACAACCACCGCCTCTGCTGACGCGATGACCACCGCTTCCGGCGCGGCGGCGGCCGCCGCCTCCGGCGACGTCGTAGCCACTCACGGCAGCGTCAGCGCTGCGCGCTCTGGTGCTAAAACCGCCAGTGCAGGCCTGCTGCTGGAGCAGGTATGCCCGCTTTCTTTAGCGCTTTAAGTTTATTCGACATAGAATGGGACTCAGAGGGTATTGAATTGCTGTGGGGGTGGTAATGCGGTTTTCGTGAGTGAGCGTGTAGATAGACCTGACGGTGCATTTTAGGGCTAGGGGTGGGCGCACTAACTGATAGAGCTGTCATCTGAAAGCGCGCCGGAAGACACGCCCCATGACTCAACCGGGGAAGACTCAGTCGCAGACTCCCCCTTGTTAGCTTTATCCGAGGCGCCGATGATCCACCCATTCCAGGCGATTGCGGATCGCGAGTACCGTGTGCGTCTGCATGCGGATATGTGGGAAGGGAAAGAAGTCCCCAATGCGGTTTACTCGTACGGGCCGCTTTACAAGCCCGCTTACTCTCCTACACAAGTACTCCGACAGCTTCACAAGCATCAGCTGCCGACTGATTGGGAGTACGCGGCTCCATCCCTCGAAGGACGCTGCGGTTCTTGTCCAGTTACGGAGCATATGCGATTAGGGTTGGAGTTCCCGCTAGACCCGCTTCTCACTGGGATTCTTCTACACCTTAACTGCTCCTTGAGCCGCCTTTCTCCTTCCATAATATTTCATTCCATCTGTTACCGTGCGGCTTGCGACCGCTTGAAGGAGGAACCGTCCATTGACGCTTTTCGGCTGCTGTATGCCATGACCTGTTCGAAAAACTGCTGGTCACCCCGAAGGCGGTCGAAAAATGTTGGATTCGTCTATGGGTCCCGCAAACTAGATTCTCTCTTGTACAGTGAGTACTTCTTTGCCCGCCCGACCGGAAAATGGTACTCGGGGGACGTGGAGCCGCTAACTGCGTTGTCCTTCGGGCGGACGGACGATTGGGACGAAGGGGTCAAGCAGCTTCAACATCTGAGACCGCATCTCAATCGCGTCACCTCGACCGTCCAGTTTCGGTTGCCCCCGCACGGACATGATAACGCTCTTGAGATTGTGCAGCATTTTCACGGTTAGTTAGTTCTCCTAGACTTTGATGGGATGTAGCTTGCTCATGCTTTTACTTATGTATTTACTTTTCAGGTATCCGGCGGTATGCATCTTCGGCGAGGCCGCCTAGAGCAGTCGCGAGCAGTTCTCCTTTGGCCGCTGCCTCCACTCCTACCGGCTCGGAGGGTCCCAGAATCGGAGGCGGTTTTACCCAGTCGTAGTTGGCGATGGGACGCTCGGGAACCCTCAAGCTGACCGTCCCTAGTGGGCAGGGCGCAGCTCGAGCTGGTACCAAGCGTCCGCTGGACGTGGTGGTGGTTAAGGATAAGCAGCCATCAGAGGATCAGCTGAAGCTGAAGGGCATCATGGTCGACCAGCGTTCCGAGCCGCAAGCCGCCCAGAAGAAGCAAAAAACTACCACGCCTTCATCCAGTGCGATGTACTCCCCGCATGTGACTTCCTCAGCTGAGCCAGCTCGCCGTGCCCTTCATGCGATTGCCGAAGGGTTCGCGGTTCCAAGCGAGTACGTACGAGTCGCGGGTGCCATTGCCACGACTTCTGACACTCGTCATCTTGCTGGGACAACCGCTCGATGCTTCTTTGCGGTGAGTGCCCTAACTTATTCTTAATTATGTTGTTTGACAGTTGCATGGTACTGAATGGCTTTGTGAATCCAGGCCCAATTCGGGATAAGTCAACTTATCCTGAATAACGAGCGCCTGCTAGACGACCTGGGCGACCGCGAGACCCGCATTCTCAAGCATGAGGAGCAGCTGAAGGAGGGGCGTGAGGGTTTTCGCCAGGAGCTGCGGGACGAGATCCTTAAGGACCATGAGGCGGTCTCGCAGGTGAAGGATGCTGAGTTGCGGACCGCCAGGGAGGAGCTAGCAAGGTCGGCGCGGGAGCTGGAGGATACCCAGCAAAAGGTGCGGGAGTCGGCCGAGCGGGAGAAACAGCTGCAAAAGAAGGTGCAAGAGCTGGAGGCCGGGATGGTTAAGCTAGAGGCGCAGCGGGAGCGTGACCTCGACGAGTCTAGGGAGGATGCTAGCGCTTCCTTCTTCGAATCAGACGAGTTCAAAGCAGTGGATGAAGCCAAGTATCAGAAGCTGTTGCGGGATACAGTGGCCTCCATCCGCCACCTGTTTCGTCGCGAGCATCCCTATGTTGTCTGGGATCGGAACGCGGCCTGGGACGCGGTGGAATTTTGGGGTGACAATGATGTCAACTCCGAGGAAGGAACCCAGCATGCGGCCGCCGCGACCACTACCGGGGAGGAAGTGAACCAGCCCGCTCCCACCGAAGGCGGCTCCTCTTAACTTTTTAACCATTTGACTAAGTGTTTCTCTTTACCGTTTTTCCTTGCTTTCTCCTCCTTCCAAGACTTCAGAGAAGAGTCCCGGCGGGAGCAAATGAGACGAGTAAAATAAGCTTCTTCCTTGCCCCCGAACTGGTGGAATGGAATTAATTACTTGGGAAGGGCTTTATGGGTGCTTGGCTTTAATATGATGAGAAGAAGAGCACGGAGACTTTAAATAAAAGAAGATGCCCAATGCTTTCCGGGCCAAAGAGTGATCTTTGAAGGTTTTATTTCAAACTTACTAATAGTCTAGTGAAGGTAGGTTTGGGTATAGCAGGACTTGAACCTGCGACCATTAGGTTAAAAGCCCAATGCTCTACCAACTGAGCTATACACCCCCCCAAAAAAAAGAAAGATAGGGCGGAAAGAAAGAAAAAAAATGTCATATCCTTACCTTAACTTTACTACACAGCAGCGGAGGAGAGGAGCGAAAACAACTCGACTCTAAAGGAGAGGAGCGACTAGACCGGGGCTTGGTTAACCATTCGTGGGCCGAGTACTTCCCGGAGACCGTAGTACGCCACCTGCCCCGCGTCAAATCCGATCATCGGCCATTGTTGCTCCAACCGAACCCGTAGACGAACTGAGACGACGGGCTGTACGCGAGACAGAGAGAGAGAAAGACCACAATTTCCGGCGATGAAACTATTCTGGCCGGGTTCGATCTTTAATATCATGTGAAGAAAAAACAGAGTTCAGTGGAAGAGTATTTCCTACCCACAGGATGTCAAACAACAAGTGTACTCTATTGACTGTACGACAAGTATACAATGGAACAATATAAAGAATCACCCTACACAAAAAATCTCAACATTGTAGGTCTTGTGAATCCCCTATAGAACAGAGGCATAGACTAGGACGGCGAGGAAGATGTGTCTCAGTTCAGAAAACATGGTTGGGAGTGCCGAAGCAAATGCAGAGTCACAACTAGGAAGAGAATGCCTCCACTGAATAAGATTCTAAGCGCACATAAGTCTCTTTCATGTCTTGTTGAGTTTGTACGGTAACTCAACTTTAAGTATAGAATTTACTTTGTTGGTTGAGTGGAGTTACGGTAGTTCAATCTATAAAGGAAGGACAATCGATCGCACTTGGCGCAGAACCACCTAACGGTGGCTCTTTACTCCCTCAAGACTTGCTTCTTATTTTTCTTTCACCCTTCATCTCCTTTTATATCAATAGGGAGCTACGAGCAAGGCAGCTCTGCTCCAGAAAGAAAAGAAGCCAGCAGGTCCTTTTCCGCTTGATCGCTAACTCATGGGCAAAGCCGTCTTTTTCCGCCCCTCATGCAGCATATGAGCGGATCTTCACTAAAACCGGCTCTATTGGCGAATGGATCCCTTCGGGGTGCACGATACATTCCGCCTTTTGGCGAGGTTTTGTAATATTTTTCCCTGCGTGTTGATTATGCTTCTTCTTCCCGTTCTTCGCATGCTAGGACCATTTACTTGCGGTTTATGTTATCTGTGCTTCCCCTTCCCTTCTCTATGTTGGATGACAACAGACGTGGGGAGCACGCCCGAGGAGGAAACACGCCCTCTAGTCCTTTGTCGCTGGGGCGGCTTAGAGGTTAGCTGAGCGATGTTTGGGCCTCGCGCTTTACGATCTTTGTGTTACAAACGCTTTATACCGTCCCGGAGCGGTTTACCCGTTGTGAGGTGAAAACTCTTTGTGAAACTTCGGGGAGCTTGCCTGAGTTTGAGACGTGTGTAATTATTGTTCAAGTTAGGAACTTCATGGAGTTTCTCGAATGTTATGTGTAACATAGTCTCTGCCTAAGTTTGAGACGTGTGTAACTACTACTCAGGGGCGGTTAAGCCCCGCGAGGTTGGCGGGCGCATGTGCGTGCGCTGCGGCGGTTAGTAGCTGTGTTAAGTCGCCAGGAGTTATGAGAATAACTTAGACTGGTAACATAAAAACATATCGCTCAGTGGCGACTTGAATTACTGAAGTCATTGATAAGAGTGTTGACTACTAAACTCTTATAAAAGCGCCCCAAACTGCGGCGTTGACTTCTTACAAAATTCCTATTGTCTACTCTTCTTCACTCGCTGTGGTACTTCTTGAGGTGAATGGCATTCCATGTTTTGGCTATTGGTTGCCCCTCCATGGTAGCCAACACGTACGTGGCGGTCCCTAACTTCTCCGCTATCAGGAACGGTCCTTCCCATATGGCGGTAAGCTTGCCATGCCCCTCTTTTTGCTCGAAATTCCTCTTGAGTACCATGTCTCTTTCCTCAAGCGGGCGAGGCTTTACCCTCTCGTTGTAGATTTTTGCAACCTTGAGCTTCTCTTGTATGGTTCTAACCAAGGCCGCATCTCTCCTCGCCTCTAGCATGTCCAGCTGATGGAGGAGCTTCTTGTGGTTTTCCTCCGGGTCGTATGTCTGGACCATTAGTGAGGGCAGAACGACCTCGGTGGGAGCAACCGCCTTGGAGCCATACGTCAGAGCGAATGGGGTTTCTCCGGTTGCTCTCTTGTAGTTCGTAGGATGCGCCCAGAGCACGTGTGGTAACTCGGCGGTCCACCCTCCTTTGGCTTCCTTGAGCCGCCTTTTCAGGCCCCTGAGGATGAGCTTGTTGGACAACTCCACCTGTCCATTGGCCTGCGGGAAGGCGACCGAGGCCATTCTGCATGTGATGCGGTTCCTGACGCAGAAATTTTCGAATGGCCTGCAATCGAACTGTGTCCCATGGCCAGTGATGATTGTATTGGGGGTACCAAACTTGATCATTATGTTGTTGAAGAGGAATTTCTGGATCTTGGCGCTGGTGATTGTGTCCAGTGGCTCGGCCTCTATCCATTTCGTGAAGTAATCGACCGCCACCACTAGATACTTTTTCCCCAAGGGGGCGGTTGGGAAGGGACCCAATAGATCCAGCCCCCACTGCGCAAATGGCCACTGGCTTGTTATGCTCTTCAGCTCCGCGCTGGGTAGGTGCTGCTTGTTGGCATGAACTTGGCACTCGTGGCATGCACGGACCGCCCTTTCGGCATCCTTCTTCACCGTTGGCCAGTAGTAGCCCTGTAACAAGATTGTTTTTTCGAGGCCTCTGGGGCCGGCATGAGAAGCGCATGTGCCCTGATGCACCTCTTTGATGATCCATTCCGCCTTAGCAGGGCCTAAGCATTTCATGTAGATGCCTGAGAATGACCTCTTGTGTAGCTGTTCCCCCACCATGCTGTAATGGGTGGCCTTCCGCTTAATTAGTTTTGTCTGGGTTTCATCACTCGGCAGCGCATCCTTCTGCAAATATTCAACAATGGAAGAGCGCCAATCGGCCGCTCCCTCTTCGATGGCCATGACCCCATCGCCGGGCGGGGCTTCTTTGGTAATGGTGACCTGCCGATCACCTTCGAAGTCCATAGCCGTTGCTAGTTTGGACAAGGCGTCCGCGTGATGATTGTCTTCTCGCTTGACATGCTCTAGCTTCCATTCTTCCAACTGTGAGAGGACGCCCTTTACCTCGTCGGCCAACTTTGCGAGCGCCTCTTCCTTCGCCTCGTAATTTTCCAAGACTTGATTGACTACCAGCAGGGAGTCTGAGCAGATATGAAGACGCATGACGCCCATGCCCATGGCGATTCTGAGACCGCGCAAGAGGGCTTCGTACTCCGCTACATTGTTGGTCTTTAACTCCTGGAACCTGTGGGAGAATTCGTGTATGACTCCTCGGGGCGATTCGAGGACAATTCCTGCACCTGCTCCGGCTTTCCCGGCGGCTCCGTCCACGAACAAACGCCACACTTCTCCTCTCCCCTCTGCTTGTGTGACATCGAGGCTAAAGCCTTCTGCTAAGAAGTCCGCAAGCACCTGCCCCTTTATGGAAGGACGCGGCGCGTATGAGATGTCGTACTCACTGAGCTCGACCGCCCACTTAGTCATCCTTCCAGAGGCGTCCAGACTCCTGAGTATCTTTTTTAAGGGTAGGTTGGACAGAACAGTGATTGGATGCCCCTGGAAGTAAGGGCGCAGCTTTCTTGCTGCTGAGGTGACCGCTAGGACCGCCTTCTCAATTGGCATGTATCGCCTTTCGGCTGACAGGAGGGCTTTACTGACATAGTACACGGGATGGTCTGTGCCATCGGCGTCCCTCCTTACCAGGGCTGAGCTAACCGCTTGGTCCGAAACCGCCAGATACAAATACAGGGACTCGGATTGAAGGGGGGCGCTAAGGATGGGGGGAGAGGCCAACTGCCCCGTCAACTGAAAGAAAGCTTTGTCGCATTCGGGTCCCCATTGTAATCGGGACGCAGACTTCTTCAGCATCTGGAAGAAAGGCGAGCACTTGTCCGCCGACCGCGGGATGAAGCGGCTCAGGGCGGCCATCTTCCCGTTGAAAGCCTGGATTTCCTTCACCGTGCGTGGCGGCTTCAGGTTGAGTATTGCCTCAATTTGCTTTGGGTTTGCTTCTATGCCCCTATTGGTGATCATGAAGCCTAAGAATTTTCCTACCTTGGCTCTGAATACGCACTTTAGCGGATTCACTTGGAGGCGCTCCCCGTGGAGCGTCTCGAACGTTTCCCTTAGGTCAGCCAAGTGATCAGCTCCTCTATTGCTTTTGACGAGGACGTCGTCGACATAAGCCTCCACATTTCTGCCTAGCTGTTTCTGGAACACTGTATCGATCATCCTTTGGTACGTCGCACCCGCGTTCTTCAGACCAAAAGGCATGACTGTGTAGCAGAAATTTCCCATATGTGTCATGAACGCGGTCTTCTCTTGGTCCTCCTCTGACAGGCGTATCTGGTGGTAGCCTGAGAACATGTCCAGGAAACTCAGGGTTTCGTGATTTGCGGTTGCATCAATCAACTGATCAATCCGGGGGAGGGGGTATGCGTCCTTGGGGCATGCCGCGTTGAGGCTTGTGAAGTCTATGCACATTCGCCAAAGACCGGACACCTTGCGCACGAAGACAGGGTTGGCCAGCCAGGTTGGGTATTTCACCTCTCGGATGAACCATGCTTTCAACAAGCGTTTTACTTCCTCTTCCAACGTCATTTGTTTCTCGAGGGAGGCGTTCCTTCTCCTTTGCTATACTGGCCGCGCTTTGCTTTTTACTGACAGGGAGTGCTCTGCCAGCTCTCGCGGGACACCTGGCATGTCCTCTGACGTCCAAGCAAATAGATCTTTGAACTCTCTCAGGACGGACAAGAGTTATCGCGCATGTTCCTCCGCTAGGTGAGCTGCGATTCTAACTTTCTTCTCTGGCTCATCGTCGTCCAATACGACAGCGACATATTCCTTGGCCGCCTTGGGGCGCAGATGACTTCCCCTCGCGTCTACCTGGTCGACCTCCAAGTTTCTAATGGTAGCCTGGTAGCACTCTTTGGCTTGCTAGGAGTCGGCAAGGACGCATCCTATCCTGCCTTTAGCAGGAAACTTAAGCATCTGATGGCAGGTGGAAGGGATCGCCGAGAAGGTCGACAGGAAGCCGCGCCCCAAGATAGCATTGTAAGCGGAGGGGCAGTCTGCTACGTGGAAGTCCATGAGGCGCGTTTCCGTCACCTCCGGGTTTCCGATTGTCACCTGGAGCGTGATGGAGCCTAGAACCCTGACTTTGGAGCCGGAGAATCCTACCAGGCTGGTCGTGGATGGCTTAAGGTCCTGTATTCCCTTCTTCATGCTTTTGAGTGTGGAGTAAAACAGGATGTCTGCCGAGCTTCCATTGTCAACTAAGGCTTTGGTGACCTTGAATTTCTTTGTTCGGAAAGACACGACCAGTGGGTCTTCTCCACATTCTTCGGGCGCCAGCTCCGAGGGCGCGAAACTAATCTCGACTTGCTCCTTCTTGTGCACGTTCATGCATTGTACCAAGCGGTCTCCTTCGGTCCGAGGACGCTTATGCCCCCCGACAATGGTGATTACTTCGACACCATCCTCTTTCTCTCGAGGCGGATGGCGATGAGGGGGCGCGTGCCTCGGGGGCGAAGGCGCTCCCGGCGAGGAGTTCGCTCCCTCCTTGGACACCTGGACCTCCAACGTCTAGGCGTGCGGGATCTTCTCCTTGGGCTGGGTGACCTGTCCCTCTCTCATGTTCTCTCCCTGGGGTGCGCCCGTGTGTCCAGGCGGCTTTTCAGGTCTCCCGACGCCAGGTACTTTAGGCTGGCTTTGAACTCCCGACACTCTGTGGTGTCGTGAGTCGGCAGCTGATGCCAGTCGCACCATTTTTGATCGTCGTCCCTCCTTTGGCGGAGGCGTGTTTCTCTGGTCTTGCCCCCTTCTCGGCGTCCATCCTCTTCTTTCTCTGAGGTGAAAACCTCACGCCTTCCATCTCTGTTGTTGAATCTGGGCTTGTAGTTTTGTCTCTCGGGCGTGCACCCCCTTCGCTTTGGCGACCCGTTTCTTCTCTTCTCCGCCTTGTTCGACGATGTTTGTGCTCCCTTTACCCCTTCCTCAGCATTAAGCGCTTCTTCCAAGAAGATGGCCTTTCGCACCACGCGGTCTAGATCTTGCCATGACTTGATGATGTGTTCTTTTTTGATGAGAGCCCTCTTTAGTTCTCGGCTATGCGTCGATATTCTTAGGTTCCCAGTGGCCACGCTGGTTGAGACGTCCTACTCCCTCACATGCTATCGTGTTCCATCGATCGTAGAAGTCAGCCAGAGTTTCCTCTTCCCCTTGTTTGCAGTTGATGAGCGCCGAGACAGTGAGCTGCCTCCTGCGCTGAGATGCGAACTTCAAAGAAAAGAGGGTGGCGAACTACTCGAAGTTCTCGATTATCCCGGCTGGTAGGGACGCGTACCAGCTTCGGCACTGTCCCCCGAAGGTGATTGGAAACGCTTTGCACAGATCCGCGTCTGAGGCGTTAATCAGCTGCATCTTGAGCATAAAGGCGCTCAAGTGATCCGATGGATCTGAGTTCCCCGTGTAGGCAGGGAGCCCGAGCGACGAGAAATTTGATGGCACCTGGGTCTTGAACAGGCTCTTCACCAAGGGGTTGTGCAGCACGTTGTACCCTTTGGGCTTCCCGTAGGAGGGTCGCAAGTGCTCTTCAAGGAGGTCAAGGTGGGCGCCTTCAGCGTCATCTTCTCTGTCGGATTCCCCGTCTTCCGTGCGAGGAGGGCTGGGGGGAATTTCTCCGTCTACGCCTTTGCCTTTGCCGCCTCGCATCTTAGAACTTTCCGGCTCGTCTTTCTTTCTGAGCATGGTGAGAATCTGGCTCAAACTCTCTTGCATACTAGTGATCTGCTGCCCTTGGTCCCTCATGCGCTCTTCCATATCTTTTTCTTCCTCGACCGTCGGCATTTCCAAACCTCTGATGTTTTCTCCGCCAATGACGTCCTTCACTGGAGTTCTGAAGTTCCCCTCCATCCTTTTCTTCAAGCGCTTCGCTCTAGCCCCACGGTGGGCGCCAAATTGTTTGTGCCTAGTAAATACTAGGCGGTTTGTAGAGCTGGGGCGAGACACCTGTTCTTGGATGTGGGGGAGTGCTCCCGATACTCTGCAAAACAATGGTCCGGGACGGTCGCCCGGGACACTCTCCGAAGCTCAAGTTAGAGAGAGAAAGGGAGAGATATGAATTTATGGTAGAGAGATAGGTAGTAGTTGGTTTCACCATTAATGCACTCACTCTGTATTTATACCTGGTTTGAGCGTGGTTGAGGCATTAAATGCTATGTCGGGCGCTTTAAGCCATGTCGGGCGTCCTGAGCAGGCTTTCAGCCTTTCTGCAGGCCGCCTGTGGCCGGCAATAAATGCTTAGTCTTTCCTGACACCGGATACGTATCTTCAACGGCTCTCTGCCTTTCTGTGTTATTCAGTCGCTTTATGTCAGGCGCCCTTATCTATTTCTCGGGCCTGCAGTCGGTCAAGGACCGCCTGCTGACCCGGTCTTTCGGTCGGGCCCGGTCTCCTTATTGGGCCTTATCTGCTGACTCACCCCTCTTGGGCCTGAAGCCCAAGCACGCTCAAACTATGCGGCCCAACACCTCTCTTGGATAGCAATTCCATATCCTGCTGATGGAGCTCTCTCATTCACAAACACGCCTATGTTTCCAGCAGCACAGTTTCGCGACATAAGGTGTAATCGGGGACATCGTAACAGGGAAGATCATCGCGGCGGAGATTTACGCATGCTGTAGATCTCCTCTAGTCGATACCTCGAGAAATCGGCGGCGATGATGGGATTCTTCGAATCAGAGATGTGGTTGTTGATTCAGCGGAGGAGGGGGAGTGATGTTGGAGATCTCGTCGATGAGAGGGAAAGCCGGAATCTGAGAAAGGGTTGCGAGTTACAGGACACGAAAACCAAGAAAAGAAAACAACTTATTAATTAAATATCTATCTTGTGCAATTTACCCTTATACCCTTGTTGTTATACTAACAAGTAACAACATAAGGACTGTTGTTATGCTATCCGGCCCCCTTCTTCTGCCCAGAGTCATTACATAATCTTGCACAAAGCCATGGAAAAAACTCCAATATGACATAGAAAGACCTCTCAGGATCATCCATTCACTACTTCTCACGTACTGGCAAAGGTGCTAAGCATAAATGGAATCGAGAGGCCATAATCCTTCTCAACCTTGCATTCGATGGAATTAGGTAATCGTGATTCCATCACCTGAAAGAAAACTATAATTTCACCGATGAACATCTCGAATTGTAGATCTCATTCATTCTCAATCTTGCATTCTCCTAAAATCACACACATATCAACAATACACATCTTTTAATTCCACCCGGTACCCAAATCTTCGAATTTCTCTAATACCACAATCCACCAGTTCGTCTCACAATCAAGCAACTAACCACATAGAGTTGTCTGTCCATGGGGATTTAGAGTTTGCCTCAAAGAGTACTGTTCGAATCCAAAACACCTCAAGTTGCCACCTTTACCGGAGAACTGATGACCAGAGGATTAAAAGTTAAAACTCCTCTTGGGACTCCGTCATCAATTGTCTCAAATCAACGGCTGAATTCCAGTAATCCTGTTCGTGGTTCAATGACGCTGCCGCCGCAGTCGAGCCTGCTCGTCTTTCATTAGATCCTGGAGGCGTCGGTTTCAAAGGGCCATCATCCTCATTCCACAAATCCTCGGCTCCTTCCTTCATGAAACGATCGGCGAGGGCCTTGATTTGGTCTTTCGGAGCCATGGGATTGTAATTGGAAGACGACGAATCGTTGTTGGGCGGTGGGTTATCGGCTAGTTTGGCGCGGATTGAGGACCGGATTCTGGCCTGGTAGAGCTGCTTCTCTTGGTCGAGGAGGCGCTTCTCCTTCTCCGAAGCCTTCTTCTCGTGGAGGCGCTTCCACTGCCACTTGTTCAATCCGCCGGGGAAGGTGCGCGGCCCGCCGCCCATGAATCGGACGAAGAGGCGGGTGCGGAGTAGGTGGTTAGCAGCCATTCTGGTCAGCTCCATTCCACTGACCTAGAAGCAAAGTGGAAGAGGGAAAGAAAGGGTTATAGCATCGATATGTAAAATAAGGAGCGAAAAAAGAGCAGGGATTGGAAATTAACCATAAGGATTCGGACGGCGGCGATAGAGGAACGGCGATTGAACGTCCGGCGGTTCCTATCGGAAGGAGCACGAGGCGGCGAAGGGAGATAGATAGAGAGAGAGTGGGGAAGGAGAAAGGAGGATGCAGGCTGGGAGATGAATTGCGTAGGGTTTTTGAGGAACGGAGACAGGGTTTAACGGAACCTGCCCGAAAGTCTTGAAACTAACGCAACTTTGCCGCCGGACCGAACCTTTTCCACCCCGGATGGTTAACCCAACCCGGGTGATTGAAGTTGGGGTTGGTTCACGAAACCCAAACAAAACCAATCCGACCCAATAATTCATCAGAGGTAAGAGCAATGGATTTGCTTGCATGAAGTTGAATTTAATTTGGTTTTGAGTGACAAAAGGATAGATGACATTATCAAAAGTTAGATTACGTTGATGATGTGAAGACTAATGATCGATGCGTTGATAAAGAAAACGTAATTGATTATAAAAGTTGAATGTTATTAATCGATTTGTTAGTGATCTACGCGACCCGATGGGTCGAGTTAGCCAAATCAAAGTTCTCTACCACGGATCATCTCCGGTTGTACCTCCTGGACGCTAGGGAACAGACATTCCACTTCCACAACATTACAACACCACACTATGTTGCCGTCTAACAATCTCTAGTATCCATGAACTACTAAC
This sequence comes from Linum trigynum, assembly GCA_964030455.1. NCBI lineage: Eukaryota > Viridiplantae > Streptophyta > Magnoliopsida > Malpighiales > Linaceae > Linum > Linum trigynum. The sequence goes on along the minus strand of OZ034814.1, from coordinate 34,026,517 downwards.
GAGAACTCGTATCTCAGTGTACAACAGTGCAGCAAGTGGACCGGTAAACAACGCCAAAGGCGGTCTGAGGGGAACGTATAAAGCTGCAACGCGTCGAATGTGTCGATTTCTTCTGGGTTCTGCATTGAATGATCAGGACAGCATCTAGCTGAAGGGACAGTAGCCAATAAAAAATGTTAACTCCCTCCTGCATCCCGAAGTTTCAACTTAGCATGTCGCTCCTCGTATGATGCTACATCGAATAAGGCACCCGAAGTAAAGGTCTGATCAGAGACATATCAACGAAAACATAATCGCAGGTCTTTATGTTGTTGAATCTGCCAAATGTTTCAAGAGGGGGGCTGACTTACGTTCTGTTGGTCTCGACATCAAAGGAATATGGGAAGCTTTCCCTCTGATTTTCACAAAGCTTTCCCCGTTGTGCTTATCTGAAAATTTCGGTTTACGTTATGATCATTAAAGTAAGCAGAAACAGGCAACATTCACATTTAGACTGGAAGGAAGATGAACAGACAAAACCAGAGTGAGGGATATGCAGTACCTGTTGGGCGCATACAGCTCAACATAGCCTCGTTATAGATAGCAGCTTGAAGTTGGTAGGTTCTGCATTCATTTCCCAAGTGCACAGAAAGATCCTGCTCGGCAACTGCAAAACGGATGTCATGTGCCAAGAGTTGCATCAAGACATTAAGATTGACAGCTCTCTGAACACGTTAACAAGAATGTAATGTGTTTTTTGTATCGACCTACAACTAAAAGCAGAAGTTTTTCTCAATCTGAATATTAAGGAAGAACTTTTAGGAATATGAAATGAAAAACTCTATCCAAAGTCGACAATATCAGGCGAGACAAAAAAAAAAAAAAAAGACGATACCAGGTCGATGGAAGTAAGATTTTCCAAATTAACTTCTTAAACTAACCCCATTTTTCTTTTTATGCTTGTACTATGCAATGATGACATCATCTACCATATCAGTGCAACCTTCTATAGTTATATTCCCCAAGCAAATAGGAACTGTATTTTTATGGCATTTCATGTACCTGATGAACAAGTAAACTTGAGGCCTTCAAAATCACAAGAAGACAGAATCAATGGGATTTCTGAAGCCATGGCATACTGAGGCTTTCTTGTTGTCCTGCTCGTATCAAGCAATGTATCTACCAGCTGAACAATAAAACGAGTTCGTGAGTTTCTCTTAACACAGGAACACCAACTTTCCACAAAGGCAGAACTCCATCAAGGGGGTAAAAAAAAGAAGTACGAGAAATGATGATAACATTTTGATCAATAAACCAACACAAGTATGCATCCATCCAAACACTACATCTTAATCTGCTAGGCAGAAGACGCTTCATTTTTAAGGGTTTCTTCATTTTACGTCACAAATGGTCAGGATAATTCTAGCTCACCTACTACATTCGCAAAACTTTCTACTGTATAACAAGAAAATCATAGGGAGGCCTCCATTATATCCCCACCTGAAATTAAAAAAATATTTGAAACAAGCTATATTATCTCTACTGCAACTGCTAATAGAGGAACCAGATTAATCTACTTGAGCTTTTCCAAGAACCCAAGGCATTTCCCATATTATGTCATCACTATCTTACGCTCATCTAGCAGAACTTTATTGAATCGTTGTGTGCATGTATAAACGATGAAGAAAAAGGCATAAACTACATGGTTTGTTGTGATATATTATCCCATAGAGGCAACATAGTATATTTTGAACAGCTAATTAACGAACAAAGATTGACACACTTAGGTGTTCACCCAGTACTCACATCTGGAGATTCAAGTCCCTCACCAACCATAAAAAGCACAGCAACTATGCACCGGACTTGGTGCCACAGGAAAGCACTGCCTTTGATTTTGATTGCAAAGAGTTGATTACCTTGAAACCTGTAAGTGAACAGAATATATCATTTCCTAAAAATAATTATAAGAAAGAAGTTGGAAGAGAATTCCTCTTCAAAACGTTTACCAGGTCTGGTTTTTCTCCAAAAGAATTGATTGCCTAAGAACGGTGGCGCTTCAATTTTACTTATTTGTGATTGAAGAATGCAGGTTTCGAGCCACTCATGCAGTACCATTGGTCCAAGAAGTTCCTTTGTCCCACACTTTCCTTACACTACCAGTAAAATTCCCAATGCTTGTTTTTCTTTTAGTTTTTTTTAATAAGGCTGTAGAGTCCAAATCCTTGTGGGGAATTTAGCCACCATTCACTTTGCCTAGTCATTCAGTGGTCATAAAGGACCAATGCAACCAGAATAGAAGATATCCAACCTCAAATCAGAAGGAGAAATTTCAAACGAGTCTATGCGCCGCACATAGTTGTGCACATTGGCTGCATCCATCTTACAGAAGTTCCTGTAGTCATGCTCCCCAACAAATTTCTTACCAGCCGTCTCCATAGCCTGCACCAAATGGCATAAGAATTGATCGAATACCTTACGTTTCATACACAGACCATGAAAATCATGTACTTGATGCAAAGTGTTTGCGCACCTGAAGATCCAGTGTGCCACTCCAAAACAAATATTTGTACCCTCTGCCCAAACAGCTGAACCTGCACCATGATTTATAATGAAAAGATAAAAAGGATGACTAAACAATCCCGTTTCGAGAAAGTACCAGCGAGCATGGTACTTTTAAAGCATATGTCCTGAACCTTGCATGGAAATCAACTGGAACAGGACACCAGCCAAAAATTCGAATGTCTCGCGGAAGTGCCCGATTCAATACTCGTACATAATCAATTTCCTCTTCTGAATTTGAAGCAAAGGTAATGGGGTTAGTAAATTACTTTGAAAGCATACGACCATCAAGTCTCTCAAGAGAACAAACTAAAAACTATTGCTCACATGAAAAAGTTAGCTGTACCATTTTGTCCGTCAACAAAATTTTCCCTTGAATCTGAGGTGTTTGAGTTAAGGTGGCGAAGTTTTGACCGTAAGAACAGAGCAATAACCTGCATTCAATCATATTTAACGTTCTTTGATTTTTTTTCTAGCCAAGAAAATACAGCATAGTGGAACAAACAGCAAAGCAAGCTATTTTACGAACTTCATCAGTTGTTGATAGTTTATATGATCAAACCTTGAGATTAACAATTAACAAATAACCTTTTCTTTGGCAGCTTAAACTGGAGTTTTGTTTTGGTAGAAGATGAAGTTATTTCATATACTATGGCATTGGATTAAGGACTTTGTCCAAAATTTTCTACTTCTGTGTTCTTAAATCTGTCCAGGTTGGTATAGGCAACCCAATATATAATTACTGCATAATGGCTCTTAGCTCTAATCAAGGTTCAATAGTTGGCTATCTTTAAGGGTTTTATGTAAACTATCAGATTAATGTGAATAAAATCTGTATGACAATGAGTTCACAACAACATCAACTATGTCTTGCTCATGCATGTAATATCAGCTAATGCATCGACCTTACGAATTGAACTGTTATCTTGGTCTACTTCAATTTTGTATGCCTGAGTCTGGAATATACTTTTTAACTTAATCAAAAGCTCCAACGTGGGACTATTATGATTTATGATGTGCTATAGATGGACATGAAATGTCTTTGATTGGTAAAGTTTGAGCAAAGGATTACAGGCTTGACAGCTCTCAACTGCCCAAAGTTCTTATGAGAATGAAGGAGTTAATCTGTCTGAAACAACAGATCCAATGTGCAAGTTCAAGCATCTACCAGTCCTAAGTGAAGTCTAAGTGGACTCACCAAGATGAAAATTTCCTAAGAGAACTCTACATCTACAATGACAATCATGAAATGAGAAAAAATTGCAGCAATGATATTAAATTCACTAATGTGCTTCAAAGTTTCGATGCAAAGCCACATATTATGAGATACAATCCCAGTGATGAATTTTTCTATATTCAATGTCTCCATACCGATAACTTCTAGTGAGCACAACTACAAAAATACTATAAACTAGTAGAAAGATGCAGATTACAAGTTCAGGACAGAAAAATGGCCAAAGCAGGAAAATATAACTCCCAACCGATTCCTTTGGCGGAAAACACACCTGTCCAACAGCAGATACTCCTTTGTCAGTTCGACCACACCGGGAATACTGTGCTTCCTTCTTGTTAGTAACTAAAAGCCTTGTCTTCTCAAGAGCTTTGAAAATCTCTGACTAGGAGAGGAACTCAAGTTACTTGAGGAAATTCGTTATTGAGAGGAATTATCAGCTTATATAGATACCCCAGAAAATTAATTTGTTGACTAAACCATGAAAACACTAATCTGCCTTTAATTAAGTTCGCAAATCACAAACTCATAACTTTAAGTGGAGGACGACCAAGTGACCTTTCCATCAACAAGGATCATCTCATAAATCCTAATCTTCTTTCAAATATTCAAAAAAAATTATATTGAATTACAAAAACCTAAAACAACTAGGTGGCAGAAAGAAAGCGATAGACACACAATAGCAAATATAGCCGCCTACCTCAACGGTTGGTTCCATTTGTGCCTCCGATGCAAAACCATAAAACCTGGAAGAAATAAACTCTTGAGAATTCATCATCTAAATCAGCAACCGGAAAAGGACACTCTAGTTCCCAAATTATCACGGTTATAGACACTAATATATAATAGAGAGTGGGGGTGGGGGGGGGGGGGGGGGGGGGGGGGGGGGGATGAGATTCTTTTTCGGTTGCCTGAGAAATTCTGTACTCACTGCCTTGAAAAATTTAAGCAAAGAAAAGAGCACCAAGTCTCGTAGTACCTTGGACCAAAATACATAACTTTTAAGGCAACATATCTCCTTGGGCAGTGACTCACGGTCCTTGAGTCATAACCTGTACCGAATGACAGTGTTGTCAGGAAGCAGAAGGGCAACACTAGAGCAAGGAATCAGCTAACAGCATTCAAAACACAAATAAACAGACTAGAGAGAAGAGACACAAGAGTTTACTTACTTGAAATTTCTGCTACTCTTTTCTTTCTTCTGGTCTTCTTTGTTTCTGCACCTCCTGAATTTCTTTCCCCACTGGGCTCTAGTGAGCTTCTGCACTCCACTTCCGACTCACCAAGCTGTTGTGCCCCTTTCTACATCCAACCCACTGAATATCAACAATCAAAACCCCACAGCAAAAGGCTAAGCATGAATTTGAAGAAACGGATAAAATATGAACTGGTACACGCAAGTTCTTACACACAATTCCATTTGAAACTTCCCCATAAAGTGCTCGACAGAATGCCAACAACAACAACGACCAACAATAAGGAAAAAGACAGACAATGAAAGCGCAGAATGCGCAGTATCACGAACCTGATCACAGCAACAATTGGCCATTCGTGCAGCCAATTCGGCATTCTCCGCTTCCAGTTCCTGGAACAAGCAGCAAGACCAAAAAAAAATCAGAAGGATACAGAAACGAATTGCCATTAACAGAAACGATAAGCAGTAAGAGAGAAACTGGCTTACGTTTACTCTGGCTCGTAAAGTAGCTATTTCAGACTTCAAAGACGTAACTGTTTCTTCTTCCGCCATAGCTCTCTGATGATGCGAGCTCCCAATGTTAGAGTTTTAGCGATGGAGAAACGCACAAGAGGCCAAGACGAAGAGCCGACGAGACGACTAGTTTTTTTTTTTTATGGTTCGAACTTTGAAGGCTCGCTGTTTTTACATATCTCGAATTTGGGCCCATTGAATGGATGCAAATAAGACTTTGGGCTTTGAAAGCCCAAGTTGAAGAAAGGATCTAACAGCAAGAACTCCACCAGTTCTTTTTCGTATCTCACATTGTCACAGTCCCCGGAACGACATAGCCAAAGCACGAAACTCCGCTCCGCTCTGCTCTTCTCGCTTCATTCTTGACAGTTCTCTCACCGGCGGCGATTTCTCCATCATCAAAATGGCTCCCGCTGGCCCCCGATCCGGCGATGCAATCTTCGCTAGCGTCGAGCGCGTGGTAATGTTAATTTCCTTCTTTTCCGACCCCATTTTCTCAGATACCAAACTGGGAATTTGCAATATAGGTTGTATGTGATCGATCCAGTGGGTTTCGGATTCCGGAGGGTTTCCATTTCTCAGATTTCACTCTGTATTTCCCCGGAGACTGAGGGGTTTTCTAATCTTTACCACCAGTGTATTTCCTCGTCATTTTCTGTTGGAATTGGAATGGGTACTGAAGAAATGTTGGCTCTTTACTGTTTCATGGCCCGATTCTCATTTAGTTGTGACGCTGATTGTGTTGAAATGTGACTCCGTGTAGAATGCGGAGCTTTTCACGCTAACGTATGGAGCGATTGTGCGGCAGTTGCTGACAGATTTGGAGGAGGTTGATGAGGTCAATAAGCAGCTGGACCAAATGTAAGGCTTTAAGTAAGAACGTTTTGTTAGACGAAACCCCATTTCAAAAAGAATGATTTTAGAGCTTGATTTTTTGTGATCTGGTTACTTGGACTATTGAGCTAAAGATGAATTTGGAAATGTGTCTTTCGGTGGCGCTCTCAAGGTAAAAAAATTCTAGTTACCTTTAAGTGGTTGTTGCTGTTGTGAACAATTCTAAAAGCTCTTATATTTTAAACAAGCATACTTGTGCAATTGAAAATGTGGTCAAGTATGGAAACTGGGAAGAGGGTAGTGATTATCTGTTTGAGAAAACTGACTCTAGTTTTTTGGATGCTTGATATGCTGTTAGGGGCTATAACATTGGGATTCGCCTGATCGATGAGTTTCTAGCAAAATCTAATGTCTCTAGATGTACGGACTTCAAGGAGACAACTGAAGTAATTGCGAAGGTTAGTGATATTTCCAGTAATATCTGTCCTAGCTAGAGTGTGTAAATGTTATGTATAGAAGCAGGATTGCCCCAGATATCTGTCCTAGCTAGCTCCAAGTAAATTGCTTTTGGATAGACCAAAAATACCTGTTCATTGTGGGTTTACTCTGGTCTAAACTTTGTAGAACCTTTTACGTCTATTCAATAAGACTAACATATAATCTGCATCAACATCTATATGCCTTGATACTTCGATCAGATATGAGATCAGGCTTCTGGCTATATACTTTCTTATTTCAGAACTTCTGCTTTTTCGATTTCCTTATTCTAGTGAAGGCATACCTTGGTGCTGTGTAGTGCAAACAGTAAGCAATAACTTTTCTCAGATTTTCTTTGTTAAGGAACCGTCTGGAATACCTTAAAATTCAGTCTTTAGCATACTGAATCCATATTGTGTACAGTTCTGAGTAGTTGTTCCTTGACTGCATAATTCATATAGTCTAGGTTTCCTTTTCTTATCTTCTCTTCTCTCTTTCCTTTTATGTTCAAGTGTGAAAGAAATGTGCTTTGGGCACCCTACTCTTTGTGGTAGTAACAGTGAAAGAGGTTCCAAATTTTATGACTTCACAGTTGTTGGACATAGACACATTTGCTGATAAATTGACTTTTTTTACAGGTGGGCTTTAAGATGTTCCTTGGGGTTGGTGCTTCAGTTACCAACTGGGATGCTGAAGGAACATGCTGCAGTATCGTTTTGGAAGATAATCCTCTAGTGGACTTTGTTGAACTTCCTGATACTTGTCAAGGCCTTTACTACTGCAACGTTTTGAGCGGTGTCATCAGAGGAGCCCTAGAAATGGTTAGTGCACCCTCCCATGCCTATCTCCCGGGCTTAGTCTGTTGAGCTCTCTCCCTCTCGCATACGATGTTTTTATATGTTAAAACACTCTGATAATTTGAAGTTAGCACCATGGCTCTTGAAGGGTATAGTTTAGCTGGGAACATTTTGATAAGCGGTTCCATTGCACAAGAACCGGTTTGTATGCATAATTCTATTTAATGTTGATTATTGTCATCAGAAATTTTGCCAAATGTTTTCATCCAGCCAGTTACTACCAGCTTTCTTTTACAGGTTAATCCCCATTGTTCATGTGTGAATGACCCAAATTCAATGCTGTAGTTTAAACTGCGAAGCCGCACATTTGACACAGATGACTGATTTCTTTTCGGCTTTCCAACTAGTGGGATGAAAAAATTTCTTTCGATAAACACATTACTGAGTCATGAGACAGTTGCACTGATTTGTCCCTCTGGAGGGTTATCTTTACTGGTGATCAATTCGCTTGTTACTGTCTATTCTAACATTTTGTGGATTAGTCAACAATGGTCGATTTGTGGTTTATTTCGAACCTGCCTCTCGTGCATTTGGTTTTCGTTCATTGTATTGATCCTCAGTGTTCCATTATCTTCAGGTATCCATGAAAACAGAAGTCACGTGGCTCCGTGACGTGCTTCGGGGCGACGACGTGTTTGAGTTGCAGGTGAAACTTATAAAACAAGTTCCAGAAGAGTACCCATACAAGGATGATGAGTAAACATCCTTGCTTGCGCACCCTGGTTGTTCATACACTTGATACACTATCCTCTTTTTCTCCTGTACTAGTATCAATACCCACGGCTACGCCGCGGGAGATTTAATTGTGTCCGCATGAAGTGTTCAGCAGTGGCATTTCAAGTCATGTCTAGTATCTTTTAGAAGTCATGTACGTAGAACATGCAATAGTTACAAAATCATATAAGCAAACACGTATAATATGTATCATTACAAAATTTGAACATTCTAAAAAGCTAAGACACATTTAAACTCTTAATCATAATGATGTCTTACAAAACATAAGTCAAAGCACATTGAACTACAACAAACTGTTCTCTTTAAAACCCATGTAAATCCAATTTAGTAAGCTAAGTAATATAACTGATAAGATTGAACACAATGTTTAGTACACTCGTACCAAAGCTAAAAAGTGCTTCCTGCAATAGCTTGATCTGTAATGAAAACTAAAATCCATCCTATAACATTAGATGTCTCTACCAACGTGATCCCCAACAATATATTTCCATTGACTATGAATCTATCTAATATCAAACATCATGGTTCACAATATAAGCTTTTCATCAAATCAAACTTCCATTCCCACCACCTAATCTGACTGGCAACTAAATTTTTTTTTTTCCATGTTGAACATGATTGGGTTCTTGAATAGAGTTGTTCTCCAACTGCAATTCCCTAGTTTCTCTGAATATCCGCTCTATGTCACCATCTTGTTCCGGCGGCTTTTTGTAATCTCTTTGACCCTCTCCAAGTCTCCATGTAGGCGACTGTAGATGGTTGCTTGTTTTGCTTCTCGTGATCTCTACAAAGCATGGTCAACCAATAATGCTGGATTTTTACAATCTGTCTTTAGTGCCTTCAAAATTGAGCAAGTTAGACAACATGTTAGGTACAAAGCCATTCGAAAGTTTGAGACACCCATCTCCAATTACCAGTGACAGAGGAATCCCACCACCCCTATTAAACAGATAGAGAGTAGAGAGTTCAGTCTTTAAGTTCAAACTCTAGTCTAAACAGCTATAAAAAGGGAAAGAAAACCTGAGGAGGCAGCATAAAAGAGGCACATAGCTTGTGAGCCAAATCAAAATTCGCATAAATCTTGACTGCCATCATCACCCCAAAAACTATTACCAGTAACCCCGTAAGAGAACGTGACATTTTCATATGAGAAACCATTAGTTGTAACCCCAATAAAGATCTTCATATAAAACTAAAAACACATTTTCATGGAAGATGCATAAAGATCTTCACAGTTGAATTTAAATTCGTGTTCTGCATTAAGAGGAATTTTATTGGATGGGGAGTCGAAAGAATGACCTTTGCCTACATGGAGGCTCTTCTGAGCTCTCATACAGGCATGAATTGCAGATGGGATTGCCTAACATTATTTGAGGGTGAAGGAGAGAAGCAGAATAAGGCTGTGTCTTTGTAACAGCAAGCCATTCAGAGCTGTCGTCGGCCTTGCTGATGAACTTGAGACCCCTGTGACAAAAAAAAACAAAAAACAAAAAACAAAACAAAAAAAGGAAACAGATGCAGAATAAGACTGTGTTTCTTGCATTGTGAAAGTATAGGACAACTAAAGGTTACAGATTCTAGTCTCACTTCACAAAGCTTGTTCTTCAACGCAAGATAATTCTTTTCATTCTCAGCTGCAGAAGCATGCTCCTTGTCAACAATCAACATGTGCTATTAGCGAATCAACTTTTGAGAAAGAAATGTTCCAAATTCCTACCCTGAAATTCTAACTTGTGACTTGGAAAGCATAGTTGCATGAGGAATGCAGGAACAGGGCAGACCTGTTATCATCAGAATCTGGAAACAGGGTTTTGGCATCAAAGGGAAGTTTTTGTTGCTGATCCCAGCTTTGCTTCTTTAATCATGTGAGAGAACTTCGAACCTGCACTTCTTCGAAGTGAGCATCCATTCTGTGAGCCATTCTCATCCTGAGCAGCCTGCAGTATCACAATTAGCATTTCTCAAAGCCTGAAACCAAATTATTTCACTGGCAAGGCTAGAGCGCAACAATTTTAATCACGTCAGACTCATGTGAGCAAACTCTCATTTAAACCATGATCTTCAGTTGATTCAGTTGATGCAAATAAAGTAGCCTTGCTATGCAAAGATAAAGCATAATAATCATGCTGAAAGTAAGTGAAAGTCCACATAAATCTGGATCACAAACCCAGACACCTATAAGGCCTCAACATCCACAATCACCATGAGCATACTTTGCATATTTCTCTTCTCATCTGGCACCTCTCTCTTCCTGTAACCTTCCCTCTTTTTCATTTGGAGACCTAGTTGCTGGTACTATCACAGTTTAACAAATTGTATATTCTTGCGATCAAATAATAGATAGAGCCACTTATGTCACCTGAACAATAAGGAATTGTTTGCTGTTTGCAACCACATAAGTCCAATGATCCCACTGATGTAAGTAGCTCTGCAAAATCCTACGATGAAGAAATTATATGTACTCGTCATTAAATAATCAACAATTCAAAGAAACAGCGGAGGGATCATACAATGTTCTTGCAGAAGTTTCTAAATGTAGAGGCAAAGTGGAATCAATCTGCCACAAACCTTTTCTATGCTTCCATAATTGAAACGAAGAGCATAGCGGTCCTGGCCTGTCTTTCCTCTACTCCATCATATACTGTGTCATTGCCTCCAAAACTGCACCTGTCACCCCCAACCTAAGATCTGAATGTATCCAGGAAAGGAAACCATTGCTTCTTGTTGTCGGCTCTCCATCTTCATCAGCCAAGAAATGTAATTTGGGTTGGTGAGCAAATCAACACTACCATTGCAATCTGGATACAACAATATGGCAAAGAATAAGACAAAGCATCCAGCAAGTAGAAGTCAAGAAAGCAACAAAAGCTTGGAACTTTTCTCTCAGCTTGGACAATAGTTTTAGTACACCCAGGGTAACTCACCTGGTTAGTTGTTCAGAAACTATTTCATCCTTCAGAAGGTCTGTACCTACAATCCCATCATTTGTATATGAAGTTGAGCATTTCACTGAATCCTCGCACAACCTACTGCATAAAAAAATAGGAAACTTGCTTACATCCCATCCAAGTATAAGAGTTACAACTTTCAAGCATCAAATACCAAGATACAGGCCAAACAAAAGCAAATAGGAGATCATGAGCTACCAAGGAAAAAGCTTCCAAGTAATACCTTGGTTTCTAGAAAAGAGATCAAACATGCCACATTTCTGCACCATAATTCGTCATACTTGTCCTTGAGCTGTGTAAACCAACTGTTCATCGGTGCAATCTCAAGTTCAAAGCATCTGATTTTGCACAAAGGAACACCAACGAACGAACATTGGATCTGTCAAGGTATAAAGCAGTCCTTGGAGATGGGAGGAAAGAAGATGAGTAAGAGAATCGAGAACGTAAAAGGAACCAAGTACGAAACAGAGGAAACCAAAAGCATACCTGTCAGTGGGATTTTGAGCTCCTCGTTTGATTGCTTCATATTGGCCCTGGTGCAGGCAAAATCAAGAGCTCGTTATTGCCGCTGTCATCCTTTTTGTTCAGGCAACTACAAACAGGAATCGACCATCACCGTTGGCCGTAGCGGACACGAAGGTTGGGAATAACCAGTGGAGGAAAGAATCGACAGGTTTGTGATGCAAAACCGATCTCGAGGTGAGGGGTTCGCTCCTCACTCTGCCGTCCGAGGATGGAATGCGGGATTGGGTTTGGGAAAGAGGAATGGAGGGGAGAGGTGGCCTAGGGTCTTGGCGTGCTGAAGTGGGTTGCAGAGGCAGTACAGAGACGGAGTTCCCAATCGACCGAGGAGGGGAAGGGCTGTAAGAAGCATGGGCGCTGCTGTGACTGAAAGAGTCCTTTCCAACGATGGCGTGTAGCAGCAGGCATGACTTCGTAGCACGCTAATGGCAAAGTAACCGGTGAAAGGACGACAGGACGCAATAGAGAGGTCAGTTCAGCTGCTGCGAGTACGGATGGCAAGGGAAGGAATGGCCGTCTGCTGGACTGAGGGGAATGTCAGTAGGTCAGCACCGTCAGATCCCACGACCGCTGGGAAGGGTTGATTTGGGAAGCTGGTAGTCGAAACCTTCCACGAATCGGCACTAAAAGACAGGAACTGAAACAGTAACCAAAAAGATAGAGCAAAAAGCGTAGCCAGCTTTTATATAGAAAAAGAATTTGTTTTCTCCTGGAAAGAGGAATTTCTCTCTGAATGTCAAAATCTTCCTCTTATCTCCCGAGGCTATAACATCTTGGACCTGGAATAGATCACACTTGATGACTGTGTAAGCTTGTTTAGCAGTTGATGAGCTTTTGTTAAGAATTTCATGTGATCCAATGCTGTGAGTCTATGTTGCATTGTCATCCTATGCTGTTTAAGTTCAAGATTCGATGTTCGATTAGGTTGAATTGATTTTTGGATCAAACCGAATCGAGCTTATGCAGTTCAATAGAGTTTCAAGATTGTGGATCTTGAAGGGGGGAAAAGCAAAGAAAAAACTGGCTGAGTTTCAGTTTCCATAGGATTAGAACTGAATAATATTGGACACACTCTCGGTCGGTTCAAACCTATTCCTCTACTTTAGCGGATATTGGGTTGGACCAGACCTTAACCACCTAAAATTGCAAGGTTCCAACGCTAATTCGAACCTGTTAACCCACAGATCTTAACTAGATCTTATTGCCAAAAGATTTTCCCTTACAAACAAGACATCACTTATTTATTGGTACACTTCAACACATGAGCCCAAGGTGCAAAAAATAGCCAACACCACAATATCACAAAGACTTACAAAGGCAGATCTTAGAGTCATGAAATCCAACAAAAATGTCAACAACTAGCAACACTGGAACAAAATCCTACAGAAGGCGAAATTTTACAGTACTGGCATAATAAAGTCTCGTCTAAACCCCCGAAAAATGAAGGGGGAAGAGGAGAAAGAGCAAGGAAAAGACTAGAGCTTCCCATCAGATGACAATCCATCTCAATCTTGGACAGTTTGGCGTGGGATGTTTCCTCAGAAGAAGAGGCTACAAAATTAGCAGCTGTTCTCTTCCTATTTTTAGCTTTTGGGGTACACCAAAATGATTCAATCAATCACGAACAAGTATAAGCACTACAGAGGAGATTTGGTCAGAAGGGGGCATCAACCGAGTGAGAGAGAAATGAAATCAACAGGCACAACCACCACGCTGCTCGCTTTCAGGGACCGCATCTGGTATGCTCTGGAAGTATCTGAAGAAGGAAGAAGAAAAAATGAAACGAAACAATGATGAAAAAAACAGTCATGAGTATCATACCATCATCAGTTGCTATATCAAATTCAAATTCTCAATCTCAAAGTCAAAGTCAAAGGAACTACACAAAGTTTCATAATGATCCTCTTAATGAATAATGCATAAGGGTTGAACTTGATTATAGTTCTCGTCAAGCTAAGATGTACAGTTCAGAAGATTCAAATTTTCAGAATAACAATTACTAATGATTTTTTTCCATTTCCATATGGGGTGGTAGAACCTAGAAACTGCTGACCAACTAGCCGGCACAATTCCAGGTTAAGCATGATTTTTTTTTTTTTTTTATAAGGGTGATATAGGTTTTATTTTGTTGTTATTAAGGTACTACTTAAGGGATTCGAACCTGGGACCTCCAGGTTCTAGGCTAGTGGTATTTCCACTTGACCAAGCCCTTGTTCGTTCCAGGTTAAGCATGATTAACTCAACATAACTTGTTCAACACCACAGCATTTTCACAAGTTAGCTCTAGCCGTTGAAGCTACATCTAAAGAACTAAAGTTGGGTGTTCATGGTACACTTCATTCGTTTGCAAGACTATGTAGAGGTCTGAGAACATAGTGAATGTCAAAGCAGCTGGCCCATATTATCTGAAGCAGCAAGGAAGTTTCTACTTTCTAGTAACTCTTAAACCAAAAGCTTGCTGGCAAGTGGCAACCTAGCAGAAAATATATCCATCTTCACGGGTTTATGGAGATCAGGGAAAAGTATCAGTTTCCACCAAACTTTTCTCTATCAACAATTAACTTCTAAATATTTCTCACTCTTGGTCTACCGACAATAGTCCCACGTAGACAAAAATGGATACTACGCCTACGCAATAAGGGACCTGGCCCCTGGGGCAAATATAATTTAACACAAGCAAAGCAGAGATTGTGTAGAGACCCACCCATCAGTGGAAATTTTGTTCTTGTCGATTATATTTATAAGTTCCATAGTGAGTCTCAAAACTTTAGTTCCCCAAATACCCAATCTGAAAGTTATTCTTTCTTTTGCATGGTTCTGTCAGTAGTTTGTTCACGAAATTCGACAACCCATAAAAGAACCAATTTCTAGTTTCCTTAATCATTCTTTGTTAGCTAGGTCTATACTACAGACACACATGATGACTATGTGATGCAGGCAGGTAATGAGGAAAGCTCTGAAACTTACATGTCTTGTTCATGCTCATTGGCCAAAGCAGCTTTAGCGATGCATAAAAATGCTGGGTCGACGTTGTAGTCCTCTTTTGCTGATGTCTCAAAGTAAGGTATGTTTCCTTTTGCAGCACACCATTCCTTTGCTTTCTTTTCAGAAACCTACATATGCCAGCAATTAGACAAATATGCAAGAGACAAATTTAACCAGCAGAAAGAAATAACAGTTTGTCCTTACCACTCGGCTATTTCCACCATCTACATCAATCTTGTTTCCGAGCAATATAAAAGGAAATGACTTTGGATCAGCTGGGTTTGCCTGGGACAATGATGATGATCATGCCACTTATTAGGATAAAAAATTATTTCCTTCACTTTGAAGCATTTGAGCAAAACCTTTAGTAGAAAAACGAGAGCACCATAGCTAAAGGTGCAACAGTAGCAGGATCTGATAAAACAAAGATAAACATCAACATTTACAGTTTTATTACCTCAATCCTGCTATCATAATGTTTGGCAAGTAAATGGCATCTCATAAATGCAATGTGTTTGACAAGAGCCTTATTATAAAGCTGTCACATGACTTGGAAAGTGGGATTTTCAAACTGACCAAATTATGTCAAGACTAATGAAAGCTTCAGAATTTGAGTGTTTTCCATGTGCATATCACAGTATTTGTTATTGATTCTGATCCATTAAAAGATCATAAACCTATTAGGCGACTCAACCATCTGCCATTGAACTTGAGAGAATCATGACTATTCTAGTTTAAACTGAGCATTGAATCCAACATTTCGGATTAGTACAGTCCCGTTGCAGCTTCCACAAAATGATATTTCTCATATGCTAGTGATGGGAGGATAGTGCTACTCAAGCTCTATCATTGACTAAGTGACTGGTTGACAAAAATCTTGTAACGCTTTGTATCAACGCTAACATGAAGAATCTTAAGAATAAGCTAACATGAACCACAACAGCAACAGAGGAAGAAGAACAATAGGGGGAGGGGGAGAAGAAGAAACCTGTTTCAGAAATTCATCGTGCCAATTCTCAAGACTATCAAACGAACGCATGACATTAACATCATAAACAAGAACGCAACAATCTGCTCCTCTGTAGAACGCAACTCCAAGACTCTGAAACCGCTCTTGCCCTGCTGTGTCCCATATCTATCCACACACAACAATTCAGCATCACAATCAAACAAAAGCAACTAATCAAACCCTACTCCAAAATTGTGAGACCACAGAACTAGAGTCAGGAATGATAATCCTACTTGAAGAGTGACAAGCTTGTCATCAATCTGGAGTTCTTTGGTCACAAAATCCGCACCGATTGTAGCTTTATACTGCTGGCTGAATTTATTGTGCACATATCTAGATTACAAGCTCAGGAAACTCCATTTCACAAACTCCTGAAATGTTATTAATTCCCTACGAGCTAGTACTTTTCAAGCTAGCCGCCAAAATTCGATTCAACCAAAACTCCAGCTATCCATCCAGCACAACGGGAAAATTACACAGCAAAAATTTAGGATTCAAACAATTACGACTCTATCGAGAATTAAGCAGAAACCAAACAAAACATTGAAGGAAGAAAGCCTCGGAACAACGGAAAATTCATGGAGACAAAAGAACCTGATCTCAAGTATTGACACCGAAGAAGCAGACAGAAGACGAAAATACGAAAATGGAAAGGATACTGATTCATCAACGACGTCTTGCCAACCCTGACATTTCCAGGAGAAGAAACGGAGAGAAATGAATTAGCCATGGCCGTTAGGAAGAGAAGCGGAAATAACTCCAAGATTGAAAACCCTAGAGAGAGAGAGAGAGAGAAATGTCGTACCCACTGTCGCCGAGGACGATGACCTTGAGCAAAGTACGGCGACGAACTGACATGGGGCCGGAACCGGAACGAATTAAACGGGGGTACTTGCGAGCTGCAGCCGTTCAACGACGAGAGGGAGGAAGTCCGGCAAAGAATTTTCAAATTTCAAGAGGATTTGCTAATTTTCTAAAACCAAACCAGCAAGAAAACCGAACGGAAAAAAAAAATTGAAGAGAGAGGGAAGAAGACGGGCGGAGGAGACGACAAGAAAAGAAAAGTAGAAAACAAAGGAGCGCCAATTTCGATCTGCATTTCCCCCACCCCCTTACTATTTACACTTTACTACCTAATTTATTTTTCAAATGCATTTCAGTTTCTAATAAAGTAATAAGTAAATATAATTATAAACGACGAATATTACTTGTTTGATACTTTTTTATTGAACTACTTGTTTGATAAAAGCCATGTGCATTGTACAGAAACAATTAACAAATTGGGGTTTATACAATTGATTTGGTCGATAATCACTTAAGATAATTAATTAGCATGCCCATATATTCATAAATATGTATTTAAGTAGAGTACCTTTTAGGATCGGATCCAAATGGATCTTAGTATTTAATATTGATTGCTATTTGCTGGAGTTAGATGGTCACTTTCCCATTGGCTTTTAGCTTTATACCTTTTGCTTGCAGGCTGCAGCACTTTTTTTTTCTCATCTGTCGCCCTTTCGAAAAAAAGGTACTGGATCTATTGTTTAGAAATCGGATCCAAGTGTCAAACTGCAAGAATAAAATCGTGTTAAGAAAAAAGGTATAGTACTCTTATTATCTTATGCAAGCTTCTAGAGAAACTACACCTTGCATCCTCAAGTATGTGATAATGATATTTAGCAAAATGAGTTTGAGTTGTTGTAAGTCAATCCGTTACAGAGATGATGATATAGTTTTGTTCGAAACTGTGGCTCATAGTAGTGTTTCAAATGAACATGGTAAAATTAGCAATCAAAGAGTATGAAGATGCAAGATGTTGTCTAACCCTACAAAAAATCCCAAGAATTTACGTTGATTTGCGGTAAACTACGCATGATCTTAGTTGGTGTTTAGTGGAGGTTTTAGGTCGACCACAAGGTTTATCGAATCGACCATATTATTACTTTATTAACCACAAGGCCAATAAAGATGTTCGCTTCTGCTTTTGCATAAATGTTGATTGTGTAAATATTTGTTAAGACTTTTTATCAATAGCTCAAGCGAAAATGTTGAGAAATTGAGAAGCGTAGGCTCAATAAGTTTTGTTGGGTTAACCCTTCAATTGGGTCTTTTTACTTAAGTGATCATTTGATTGCGGAGTTGTTATTGAGCTTCAATTAGAGACTTTTTACCTAAGTGATCATTTGATTAGAGAGTTTAGGTGTGTTACATGGCTCTTAACTTTCTCTTTTTCTTTTCCAAACAATAGGTGATAAATTATAAACTATGCTAATATCCCTTCTAGACATCCTCGCGGTTGACTCTATTGTTTATTTTCTTTCTTCCTACAATAGACTTTGCCAAATTTGTTTCACAATTAAACTTTCAAGGTAGTAAACACAATTAACTTTGATACTTATGAATATATTTCAAGTAGCACTTTCACAAATAATCTTGATAATAAAGATGATAGCTGAGAAGCATGAGTACAAGATCAACATCCAAAAATTAAGTTATCAAAACATAATAATGCACAAAATGTATCTCTTCATAGCAAACCTGAATTACAACCCCTAAATGGGATGCATCATCCCAAAAGAATACGATAAATACACATTAGTTTTGAAAGCTATGTGACCCCTCATGTGAAGTGATACTTACGCAACATTGATTGACCAAAGATAAAAAAAAGACCAACTAGGTCGAGGCCTTCCAGCCATATCTTAGTGTGTGTTTTTCCCCGCATGTTATTCTTAACATATTTTCAAGAACAAATATTTGTTAATGATTAGGTTTTCAGGGGTTAGACTTCTAGGTTTTAGGTATTAGGGCTTAATAATCACGGGTGCAAGGTGTTAGTATTTAAAAGGGTTCAGGGTTAGGGTTGATGGCTTTTGCGTTTTGAGTATTATGGTTTCGAGGCTATGGTTTAGATGAGGGTTTAAAGTGTTTATGATGTTAAGTATTATGATCTGGACTCTGAAGTCTAGAGTTTAGTGTGTTGGTATTTAGGATAGGGGATTGCTATTCGTCGCCCTAAAAATCCTTATTTGTCGCCCTAATTAAATTAATTTTACTATAATGCCCTTAAGTTAATTTAAAACATACCTCAAAACAAATTATAACCGAAAAAGGAAAAAAAAAAAATCTGTCTCGGCCAGCCTGCGGAACATTCGGCCGGCAGACTCCTTTTCAACTGGGACACGGAAACATTGCTGCATTATATCACAATTATAAATAAAGGTGCTTTTCATGGACATAACTAGGGAATTATTGGGACATATCTCCAGCCGCCGCCAGAGAAGTTGGAGAAGAAGAGAGTTGAGGTTAGTAAATATCTGTCTATGCGTTGTAAAAAAAAAAAATCTGTCTATGCTTTAGTTTTGGAACTTGTATCTAGTATCTGTCTATGCTTTAGTTTTGGTTCTAATTCTTGTTGAGTTAATGCTGCTTTTTTCCTTTGTCGTTTTTATGCGCTACAGACTATGTATAAAGGGAGGAAGAAGAAGAAGATTGAGTACTATGCAATTAAGAGTGTAGATAAATCGCAGAAGTAGTAATATCTGTCTATGCTTTAGTTTTGGAACTTGTATCTAGTATCTACCTCTGATTCTAGCTAGCTAGTTATTTCTGCTGTGCATCTTGCGCTTAGAGCCTTCGTCTAATAAACTCCGACATGTTATCTAATTTGAACAAGTTTACCTACATTTGAGTATATGTCGGCATTCAGAATGCTATAGAATTTTGTCTCGCCTGCTGCACTCACTGTAATCGTAGCAAAGACTACGCTTATTGATGTATTGCCATTAGCATTACTTACTTTTATTACTCAGTTGATAATCTGCATATAGATTTTATAGTGTCACATCCGGACATAATTTATATAATTTTTGGATTAAATTATCTCTAATTTGTACTAATATTATTCTTTATTAGGGAGACAACTTTGTTGAAGTTTGCTACACAATTGACAACACCCTTGCTATAATAAGGTGTTTGGTATGAGTAATACGGTAAGTACTTATTTAAATAAAGTTTATAATAAATAAATAAATTTTATTTACTAATGGTGGATTGGTTTGAACATTTTTGTATGTTTTTTGTAGGGTGGTTCTCGAGATGACGAAGGTGACAAAGTTGATTACACCCAATTCTTCATGAGTGCAGGTTTTTATGATACTAAGGACAAAGCTCGGGAAGCAGCAAAGGAGATAGCAAAATCCCTCGGCTTTTTCTTGATAGTGTCCACAATCAAACGAAATCCGGGAGAAACGAATCCGCGGATATATATGGATTGCAACCATGGTTGCAGGAGCATAACATATATCCCAGATCCTGATAAGCCAAGGCGGAATAATACGAAGACGGGCAAGTTGGGTTGCAGATTCAGAGTGGTAGTACGGGCAATATTGGTGGATGGTTCTTTGAAATGGAGAATTGATGGGGTAAATAAAATCCCAGCAATCTCTCGGCTTTTCAGATTTAGGAATAATAAAATCTGTCCTTTAGTCGAGGGGTAAATATGTCTAGTTAGTGCATTTTAGGGCGATAAAATTTGAATTTTAGGGCGACGAATAGCAATTCAGTTAGGGTATAGAGTTTAAGAATTTAAAACTTAGGATTTTAGTGATATAGGGTTTATGGGATTCGATTCAAAAGTCTTTGAGTTTTGAATATAGTGTTATTATTTGAATCTTGAAAGATAGTAGATGCAAACAATACATGAATAATTTTTCTTATAAGTGCAATAATTCAAATTTCATACCCTAAATTTTATATTTTCGCTCTCCAATGCCGCTATTATTATGTTTATGCTTCTGACTACAAAGTCATCAAGGTTGCCAATTTTAATCCTGGACAATTATCGGTGATTAAACAGGATAAAACAAAAAATACAATGACTTAACGTTAATTAGGCGAGGGGAGGTGTGGCCGCCGGACTACGTGGACGCATTTCCCTCGCACAGTTTCTTGCCCCCGCCCACAACACGAACCGTCACGCTTCTCTCCACCATTCAAAAAGCTTGCTCTCCAACTCTAATGGCGACACCACACCAAATTGTTCACATTCGGAAGATCTCCCAGCCGCCGCCGGAACTCCCATGGCGATCCTTGTGACCGGCTTAAGGACTCTCTTCTTCGCGCTATTCTGCTTGTCCTCGGCCACTGTCATCTACACTGTCTGCACCGATGGCTCGCCCTTCCGCAAGGAGCTCCTTACCCCGTAACTCAACCCGCCGCCTTTCGAGCTTCTTCAGTTTTGCTTCCGTTTTTTCTACTCCATTTTCTTCACAATCTAACTGATATATGACGGCTGAATTTCGTGTTTGCTTGCCTACGCAGGTGGATGGCTGCCACTTTGGTTGATTTCTACATCAACATTTTTGCGTTGGCGGTAAAATTAGCCTTTCCCTCTTCACTGTAAATTCGTCGATGTTAGCTTCTTATGGTTTGTTCTTTGACTGGATGGTGGTGCTAGAATTCGAACTGTTGCGGTTTACTACAATTTTCGTTGCTTTTGTGCTTCAGAATGAGATGGTAGCTTTGCGAGCAGTTTAGATGAATCATTTCCTCCTTTTTTTATTAATCAAGTTTTCATTGTAGCTAATAGTCTTGAACTCTCGTTTCAGCTTTGGATTGTCTACAAAGAAGCCAGCTTCGTATCTTCTGTTGTTTGGATAATTCTGCTGGTCTGCTTTGGCAGGTAAATTTGTTTACTGCTGTTCTACATTTAGCATTGATCTCCTGTAGAACTCAGTGATTAAACATAGTAGTGTAGTAAGAATGATTAGGAGTTTAGAGCGCTTTAATGGTGGAGTTGGCTCGTATGATCTGTGTTTATCTTACGCTTCACTCGCTGTAGGTTTTCATTCATTTGTGATTGTTTGTAAATGATACTTGGTGGCATGAGGCACGAGATTTCATTTTCTACTTTCAACTTCTTGTGGTTTCTCTTCTGTTATTAGAACTTGGGTTATGTTATTGAAGATTTGACAAAGAAAGTTATTGTTTTGCTCTTTGAATTCACCATTTGCAGCATCACGACTTGCGCCTATATCTTTATTCAGCTTCTCAAGTTGTCACCTCAAGAAACTGCACAGGACCCAATGTACCATGTGCTATTGCGGAATGAGAACAAGTATGTAATCTGAACTTCTTCTTTATCTTCATCTAGTCACACATGTGCATGTGTTCCACACATCGTTCAGCATTCTTCGTTTACCTTATAAATATTCATTTAGCTGAAACTCCTTTTCTTTAGGAATCAGGAGGAACCAAAGGGGAAGCACTCTCCTGTCGTTGCTGGAAGAATTGTTTTCACTATTTTGGGCTGTGTGATGATAGCCACTCTGATTTACACCATTGTGACTGATGGTTCTCCTTTCCGCTCAGAGCTGTTGACACCGTAAGATTTTAGACTATTCACTTTTGCTCATTCTATTCATTTATATAACCAAGTTGGACGGCATAATTGAATAACGAAGTATCTCTTGCCTCTTCTCTAGCATATTTAATCTGATAGTGCATAGTTTACTACAGTTCCCTTCTGCTGAATTTGTCTCTTTATCAACAATCTGAATATTATTTGATTTGCTCCTCTTACGTGTCTAGGTGGATGTCGGCTACATTGATCGACTTCTATGTCAACGTGGTAGCTCTCTCGGTAAGCCTTAATTATTCCTTCATCAGGCTGAGTGGAACCAGAAATATCTTATCATACCTTGTATGTTTGGTTACTAGTACTTACAGTCTTCTGCTGATGGGCTTAAATATCTTAATATAGGTCTGGGTTGCCTATAAGGAAACAAGCTGGTTTAGTGCATCCATGTGGATAGTTCTATTGATATGTTTTGGCAGGTAAAATCTCCGTCACCATGTTTTTGTGTCTACCTTGAACATGTTTTTTTCTCTCTTATCTTTGAACAGAAATGTTGTATGGTTGGTTTTGCTACTTGAACTACAAATTTGTTGCCCATGATCAAGTTTGATGGGAATAATAATGAAACGAAGTTAAAAGGCAAACATTTTGGAAATTAGGAGGGGCATTTTGTTCTTGTGGATGACAATTGAGTACTTGTTATTTTGTCTCTGCAGTGTGACTACTTGTGCCTACATCGCCGTACAACTGTTTCAACTTAGTTCCCAAGATCCAGCCTACCTAGTCTTATTGAGACGCAACAACAGGTCTAGACTTCCTCTTCTCTCAGTTCAATTTGATTCAACTGAGAGCCAATGGAAGAACTAAGAGCCATGAAAAATTGTCAATGGCAGGACAGAAAGCAGGTATGAGAGGACCTAAGCAGCAACAGACAACTCTGACATATACAGTTAGACATACTTCTGGAGGCCGAACTAGTGTGTGCTAGAATGATTAACTTCATACCATGTGTACGTATTTGAAGCACTGTGTTGTGTTATTGCTGTGCTGATTCTCATAATAACGTGCAAGGACCATTTCAAAGCGATCTAGTAATATTTGTTGATCCAACACATACAGTAGCATTAATGCGAGTTGGTGACTTGTAGATCTATTATATATATCTATATCTTTATGCTAAGGAAGAATCTCGCTCCACTACTTAGAGACTAAAGCAATCTTGCTCTATAATTCTATCGATAGTTCTGGGCTTATCAATATCTCTCTTTACAGACACAGTCCCGTACTGGTCCCCCAACCCAACGCATCTCAATCTCCTCCCTACTAAAGTCGTATCCTATAACCATGGCTGGTCAACCAAAAATCTCCGCTGTCGGTTTCTCCGAAGCAGACCTTGCGGCTGACCACACTCGTGGGCAACTTAGTCTCATTGGCAGGTTCTTCTCGGTTACCCCACCTGCAAGAGCTAGAATCCAGCACATTGTCAACAATGTATGGACCACCAGAAACCCAGTCTCCGTTCTTGATGCTGATCAGGGACTGTTTCAATTTGTCTTTGGAAACGAGGCGGATCTTAAAGAAACTCTAAGGCGCTCTCCTTGGTACATCAAATCAAACATCATCACATTGCAAATGTGGAGGCCGCCAACAGTGTACCTCTACAACCAACTAGCCAGGGTTCTGTTCACAGTCCAGATCTGGGGAATGCCACCATCATTCCGCACCGTCGCCGTCGGCCAAAAGCTAGCAGAACAGCTAGGACCTGTGAAGGAAACGGCTCTTTACGCAATCAGACAAGACCCTGGATACGTTGTCAAAGCCCGGGTCATGCTGGATATTACCGTACCTCTGGTGCCCCGTCTGGAGGCGCAAAAAATCAGAGAGGATGGTGTGATCGAGACGGCATTCTGGTCTTCGTTACGGTATGAGCGGCTTCCGGTGTACTGTTTCTACTGTGGAGTAATGGGCCACAACATCCAGCTTTGCCGACTCCCCAAGGAAAACAAGGAAGCAGGGTCAGATTATCGTTTTGGCCCGGAGCTGAAGGGGGACATTGGAGGACATAAGATTGATGAGCTTACTCTCCAACCAATCAGACATGATCGCCGACGCCAACAAAGAAACGTCTGGAGGAATCCTAACTCAATGCCTCTTCTCCTCCCTGCCCCTCCGGTAGCTGACAATACGCCGGGATACAATGCCAGCGGCCACTCGACTTCTCAATCGAAGACCGCACCGGCCGGTGCGGGTAACCAAAAAAGGAAGATAGCTGAGAATGGGGAACTGTCGGCGGAAAGTGGAAACACAAAATCCACATATAGAGGGTTGGTCGCTGCTGAGAACAGTGGATCAGCTGCCTTGAAATCTAAAGCTGAAGCAACATTGGGCTCCCCATCCAAGGCCCATTCACCCCCGATGGATGAGGCCTTTCACACTAAAGAGGTTATGAAAATCCAAGGAAATGGGATTTCTATCTCAGAAGCTTTGGATACTGGAAGTGGGCCGAGAAATCAATTTGAGGAAGAAGTTGGAGACTCGGCAGGTAGCCAACCCGTGGTTTATTCAAGGAAGAAACAGACAAAAATCCACCATGATTGCGCTGGTTCCTATGGGCCCGTTCATACAATCCCAGCGGGGACCAAAGGTAAAAATAAGATACTTGACGAAGTGCCCATGCCTAAAAGTTATAGTCCCCGTATCAAACCTGCAGTTACCATCCAGGAGCTGGTCGACGGTCAGAACCTCGACATGGCAGTGGACTAACGTTTCTATATGACTGGAATTGGCAAGCAGGGGGGAGGTTCCCAAATATAAATTTGCAGAAATCCTTCCCAAGTATCATCGTATTCAGGTGTTTCTTCGGGTCTTTGCAAGCTAAGATATGTGGCTTATGGGTTGACTAAAGCTAATGTACGCGTCTTTAATAGTAGATTCCTTCACTTTGGATGGAATCATTACGGGTGTTTCGTTAGGATCTCTTGGTCCATGTCAATTTCTCAGTCATTCCAATGTATCATTTGCAGTTTGTTTACATTAATAAGAGGAATGTTCCACTGGCTTCGGCCAATGCCCATATATTATTATTATCAGCCATGATCACAGCTACTAAATAGTTCGTTTAATAGATGTAGATATGTCCTTACATATTCTCGTACTCGTATACATATTATTGTCAAACTGTTTTACTTTACCCTGCTTATATGATGATTCATGTGCTAAACACCTATAAATCGTGTTTAACACGTTCAATATCCGTATTTATTAAGTTATATTGCTTCCTTAACTAATATTTACATTTTAATTAACTAATTAATCTTTCTAATATCCCCAAACCTCATGCCTATTAGTGTATTTAAATGGACAACTTGATTAGAGACGTAATAAAATACCCATACGTATTTATTTCGTAACATATCCATCACCATCTTCTAACTATGGCCATTCTCTAATGGCGCTTGGAGATACCTTAAAGCTCCAACTAACGAAATTGGCTGTATCTCCATCTGCACCAATTTGCCCGGACATTTCCAAATCTCTCCTTCCTCTGTTTAGGACGAAAGTTTCTAGTACTTTCAATTCAAAATTACTAAACCTACACTAATTTCAAACGCGTGAGCTCATCAAGACTCTTCCCATGATGAGATCCACTTGTAGCTCCATTTAATCATAGTAGATAGGCCTTTGTGTCCACAATACCACCCACTAAGTTTGACCGTTGAGATTCTGAATGTGGGTAGCTCTCAGAAATTATGGGGTCATTTATTTCCTGCCGTTCTGTGACCTCGTCAGACACATCGGCTCTATCATTCAAATTCCAAGGCATACCATATATATATATATTCTCAATTCAATCTCACCCAACGTATACTTTTATCTTGTGAGGTTTTAGGCTGCTCTCTTACTTCTCCAGTAATTCAAGTGGTACTCTAGGAGAACAAGTACTGGCTGGTCTTTATATAAAGGACCGCCACATTGAAATAAATTGCAAGCTCCCATTCGCCTACTCATCCCGATAACCACAACTCCCTTTCTTTCATCTAAATCAAAGTTGACGACAACACTTCCTTTACCCTCTCCCGACGCTGCCAGCCAGTGTCTCATTCACATCGCTTCTCTTGCCTACTCCGACACCTACTAGTTCTCACGGTTGCATTCTTCTCCTAATTACGCGTCAACAAGAGCTCGTATGGTAACTCATACGATTGCCGGAAGGCTTGGTTTTGGTCTCCTGTTTATTGGAACCTTTGGCAGGCTGCTAGCCGCCTAAATGAGATTCTTATCTCTTTCTGTGATCATTTAACAGCAAAGATCATGTACTATATTATACTTTGAGCGCTTCTACACTAAGAATTTTGTCCCTTTGGAGCCTTTTAATTGCTTCTTGATAGACATATAGAAATTATCCCGGCCTCCAAGATGAGTATCCTAGCATGGAATTGTCGAGGCTTTGGTAAAGCATTGGCAAGGAAAGCACTTTTATCCGTTGTCCATACTAGATGTCCTACGATTGTATTCCTTTGCGAAACAAAATGTCGTGATAGGAAAGTTAAAAATCGCCTGAGTCGATTAGGATTCAAAAATTGCATCATTGTTAGCCCGGTCAACACTGCCGGAGGCATGGTTGTAGCATGGACTCCCGAGGTTGAATGCAATCTTTTATCTCAATCCCAATCAACTATGTTTGTAGACTGTACCCACCCTGTCTATGGGCATGTTCTAATCGTTTTTGTGCATTTGGATTGTACTGAATTTTGTAGGCAAATGCAACTTAATGAAATCAACCTTTTCCTTTCGTCATGCATCATTCCTTATATGGTGATTGGAGATTTCAATTGTCTGTTGTCTACAACGGAAAAAAGGGGTGGCAGACCAGTTTCTCCACAATCTCTTTCCCAATTACAAGACTTTGTTACTGTAGCTCAACTACAAGATGTCGGATTTCATGGTCCGCCATTTACGTGGACTAATCGCCGATCTCCAGAGCACCATATCATGGAACGTTTGGACCGATGTCTTGCCTCTAATAGTGCCATGATAGCCTGGCCAGGTATGCAAGTCTTCCATCTCTCGGATCTAGGTTCTGATCACCGTATGATTCTATTACAGCTCCATCAGGCAGCAGCTCGGACCCGAGCAAATTTTCACTTTGATAGCCGATGGGTGGAAAATGCGGAGGCAAAGGTCATCATTATTGCTTCATGGCAACAGAGAATCAGTGGTACTTACCAATTCCAACTTCATATCATCCTCAAGTCATTGCGACATCAATTGCACTCATGGGCGTCCAAGGGTACATCTAACTCGGCGCGAACTATCCGTGAACTGCAGGACGCGATTGAAGTGCAAAGGAATTTTCCCCAGGTTGATTGGGCCACAATTTCTACCCTCGAACAACAACTCTCTACAGCTTTCATCGAGGAAGAAAAGTACTGGCACCAAAAGTCTCGCATTGGTTGGTTAAACGAGAGTGATTCCAATACAAAATTCTTCCATCTTACAACCCTCAAAAGACGTCGATGTAATCGTATCCTCCAACTGAAGGATGAATCAGGGAACATCGTCACTGACGAGGGCTCCAAAGGGAGGATCTCAGTTGCCTACTTCCAAAACCTATCCACCTCAGAGGCCAATCAAGTTGCCCAATTTATGAATAATTTGGTATTGCATAACGTACTTACCCCTGAACTTAATGGTATTCTAACCTCTCAAGTATCTCGTGATGAAATTCGCATTGCTGTTTTCATCATAGGGGGCTCACAAGCCCCGGGCTCAGATGGCTTTACGGGCCTCTTTTTTCAGTCCTTTTGGGGACAAGTGGGGGACTTAGTTACTGCTGCTGTCTTGGAATTCTTCCGTACAGGCCACCTACTCCCCAATTTTAATCATACTTGGGTGACCTTGATCCCCAAGGTGCCCAATGCAGAGACCATGCAGCAGATGCGCCCCATTAGCCTATGTCAGGTTCCTTATAAGATCATTTCAAAAATCCTAACAACAAGACTTAAAGAAGTCCTCCCCCAGGTCATAGGACCCTACCAAAATGGTTTTGTTAAGGGTAGACTGATTTCAGACAACGTCCTACTTGCTCAAGAAGTAATACAATTTCTTAAAATTAAATCACAGGGACAAGAAAAGTGGATGGCGCTCAAACTTGACATGGAAAAAGCATACGATCGAGTTGAATGGGAGTTCTTATTTGCTGTAATGAAGCGACTTGGTTTTACAGACCAATGGCTAAAGTGGGTTTGGGAGTGTGTTTCAACCGTCTCCTTCTCGGTACTAGTCAACGGCTCTCCCCATGGATACTTCCATCCGCAACGTGGCTTACGCCAGGGAGATCCCTTATCCCCTCTTCTATATGCCATTTATACTGAGGCGTTCTCGGCATTATTAAACCAAGCAGTGCAAAGTAATTTTCTTCATGGCCTCAAGATACATAGACGTTGCCCGGTAGTCTCTCATCTCTTCTTTGCAGATGATTCTTACCTCTTCCTCCGTGCATCTATTCCTGAATGCCAAAATCTACTAGCCTTACTCTCCACATATCAGCAAGTTAGTGGACAAAAGGTTAATCTTCACAAATCTACAGCCTTATTCAGTGCAAATGTCTCGGGTAGAGAAGCGCAGGAGATAATGACAATTCTAGGAGTATCTGCAAGTGGTGAAGATGATCGTTATCTCGGCCTACCGGTCCGCTTAGCCCGCTCCAAGCAGCATACATTCCAATATATAGAAGATAAAATGTTACGTCGGTTACAGATTTGGAAATCACAGTCCATGTCACTAGCAGCTAAAGAAATAGTCCTCAAGTCTGTGGCATTTGCCTCTCCTATATATGCCATGTCTAGCTTTCGATTCCCTTCCCTCTTTTGTAGGCGGCTTAATGGTCATTTGGCACGTTTTTGGTGGGCGCAACAGGATCGTGAGAGTGGGATGAAATGGACATCTTGGAGAGCTCTATGTCGACCGAAGATAGCAGGAGGGCTTGGGTTTCGTGATTTAGATAGCAACAATGTTGCCCTTCTAGCAAAACAGGCGTGGCGAATTCTGCAAAGTTCGGAGAGCCTACTAGCTTCTATTTACAAAGGTCGGTATTTCCCTTATTCTTCATTTTTACACGCTCCACAAGGAAATCGTCCATCTTGGGCATGGCAAGGAATCCTCATAGGGCGAAGTCTCTTGCTCAAAGGACTTCGATGGTCGATTGGATCAGGTATTTCAGTTCATATTACTGAAGATATTTGGCTCCCGACTACCCCTCCCTCCTCCCCGAAGCTATTGCCACATGTGTCTCCTCCTTCTCCACACGTATCTTGCCTCATCGACCACTCTTCTGGCTCCTGGAAGGTACAACTTCTCCTCTCACTATTTGATGCAACTACAGTTCAGACTATCCGAAGTATTCCACTCCCTATTTTCCCAGTACAAGACCGACTTGTGTGGCACTATGAAAAATCAGGTCTATATACAGTGAAATCTGGATATAAGATAGCCTCTGAAGATTTTATTCGAGATTTGTCTACCATCCCCATTGTGTTTGATCCCCAATCTTGGAAATTCCTTTGGGCTCTCCCGGTTCCTCCCAAATTACGTTTCTTCATGTGGAGACTAATCCAAGGTTTTCTTCCTTTGAAAGATATTCTGCGTGATAAAAAGATTATTGATGATGATGATGTAGAGGCAATCATGTGTCCTATTTGCTCTACTGGCCCTGAGACTCTCCGACATACCTTTCTCCATTGCAGAGTAGCGGTGGAACTATGGGAATTGGTAGGTCTAACTTATTTGCGTGTGCAGGTTGCTCATTCCCATATAGCTATTGGTTGGCGGTGGTTTTTCTTTGATGCAGGTATTCCAGTGGCTATCATCACCCGACTAGTATTCCTGTATTGGCGGATCTGGAAATCCCGATGTTCGACAGCTTACGACAACACCCAATTTCTTCCTTCAACAATGTTTCGACAGATGGAATCCCAAGTTGCTGAATGGACTTCTGCCCAAGAAGCCGCTGTACAAACCCGTCCTATTCCTCCTATTCCCCTTATGAGTCGCAACCCAGGACCACCGACCATCCCATCCGGAGCTACACTTGTCCACTTCGACGGAGCTACCAAGGCTTCAGTGGGTGGAGCTATTGGTTTTGTTGGGTTCTCAGGGAATCAATTAGTGATCTTTGCTTTTGGGCGATTCTATGATTTTATAAGTGACCCCTTCCTCATTGAACTTATAGCTCTGAGAGATGCCCTCCGATGGTGCTTATCTCATTCCATTACTAATGTAAGTTTCTGTGGTGATGCGCAGGTGATCATACGGATGGTCAACGCGAAGGATACGTCGCACGCTTTGGGTGGTGCTCTTTTATCTGAGGTCCAGACCCTTCGCTCCTCTCTTCAGCGTGTCTCGTTCCACTTCGCACCTCGTAGGTATAATAGGGCTGCCCATTTCGTGGCAAAACAAGTCCTCTTATCGTTGGATCGCCTCATGGTTGACCAACGCTCCTTCCTTTCCTCTATTTTATGATTTGACCTGCAAAGGTCCCTATGAACTCGTATCTTGTCGTCTCCCTTTTGGGATACCTATGGCAAAAAAAAAAAAAAAACACATACAGTAGCAGCCTGTGATTACCTGTTAGTGTTCGCTTCTGCTACACTACTTCTCAAGTCATATATATGCAAACTATTCAATGTCAATATTCGGAATGTTGATTTTTAGTGTCCATGGAAATGTACTCAAATGTAGTTGAATGAGTCAGCAGGCGGGTTACACGTTCCACTGTGCCGAGATGTGAGGCGCAGGTGGTGACGATCACCCTCTAAGGCTCATGAAAGATTGGGCGTATTGTCTGTTTATACAATGTAAGAAATTTGGTGATATATTGATGCAACTTCAAGGATTCATTCAACAGACGATTACGTTCTGACGACGATTTCTTCCTTTCGATCAGCTTCGTCGAGTTTCCCACTGCGATTGTCTGCGGCGGGACGTTGTTCTGAGCCACAAACCCAGGCTTGATCTTTCACATTTCCCAGAGATCATCGCTCTGGTGGTGTGCTGATGTGTTCAGTTTGGACGGAAAATACTGGAGAGATTGACTAAAAATGCAAATGACCAACACGGTTAGTTGTTACTTGTTAGCGTAAAGTTAAGTGACCGTTCTGTTAAAGAACCAAAGTTAGGTGACGAAAGGTGAAAATATTTATGAAATTCGAGATTGATTGCAGCAGAAGTCGACTTTTTCTGGTTTTCAGCTAAAATTGAGTGGTTCACGAACTTGGTTCCTGGACTCTGACTCTCCTCCGGCTTCGCGTCGTCACCATTAAAAAAAAAGCTTCCTCTCTGTTCAAAGGAAAATACCATGTGGATGTGGGCTTCCTCCATCTCCATTCTGCCATCCACACCCTTGGTTTCTCCGACGACACTTATTAAACTCACCGTCCCCACTAAACCGGCCGGTTTCCCCGCCGCCCCTCGCTGCCGTTCATCGTACGCAGTTCCAGCCAAGGCACAAGAAACAGAGGATTCTACTGCAGGGGACGAGAAACAGGGGACACCGAACCAATTGAGAGGGCTGGATGTGCTGTTGGCTATGCAGAAGGTGGCTGCCGTGAAGAGCAAAGTCAAGAATCGGAAGAGAATCGGTCAATTGCGGGAATCCCCTCCTCCCTCCGGCGACGAAGAGGCGTCGACGGATTACAGCAATGTTCGGCCGGTGCGCGTGAAGAAAGAGTGGAGCGCAAAATTGGATGATTTGGAAAAGCGCCTTCGCCGGCTTTCTTCCGAGGAGACCTAATTAACGAACGGAATGAATTTTTCCGCTTCTTCTAATTTCCCTTTTTTCTCGATTCATTTGAAGTCGAGGGTCGCTCGCCACCGCCGGCGGCCTCGCCTTCCCCGTCCGTCTCTTGTTCAATCCAAAAAATGGACGAAATGTAAAGTTAAGTGATCATTCTGTGAAGAAAATGAAGTTCGGTGGTAAAAAGGTGAATCGCTTGAATTCAGTGGGTGTGAAGTGAAATAGACTTTTCAGCCAAATTCAGTATTTTATCGCCCACGAGCTTGGACTCTCCTCTCCCGCTTCACTGCCCCCATTAGAAAAAAGCTTGCTCTCGCACTCGAATGGCGACACGAGAACGAGTCCAATCTCTTGCGCCGCTGCCGCACTGCGATGGCGGACTCTCTTTTTCGCACTAGCCTGCGTGATCGCCGCCCTTTTCATCTACACTTTCTACGTTGATGGCCACCCCTTACGCATGGAGTTCCTCTCGCCGTACTTCTCCTTCGAGCTGCTTCAGTTCCTGCCTTCGTTCTTCTTGATATTTTTATGCAGTAACTGATTCAAAAGCTGGAATTTTGTGTGTTTTGCTTGCATTTGCAGATGGATGCCTGCTACTTTAGCTGAAATCTATGTGAACATTGTTGCCGTGGCGGTAAATTAAGCCTATTCATGAACTTTGCTTCTTTTGATCTTTCTCATGATGATTTGAATTCAGACACTAGAACTGTTGTAGTCTACTAACGATGTCTTAGATTTTGTGGTTCTTACTGTGAGTCAGAATGCTATTGTAAACGATGTTTCAGTTTGTGCTGATGTACTTGAGCTCTCATTTCAGCTTTGGGTTGTCCACAAGGAATCCAATTTTGTGAATTCAGCAATTTGGGTGGTTCTGCTGATGTGCCTTGGCGGGTATGTTTGCTTCTCTTAGTAGATGACTTGGTTATTCGATGTTTTATCTTTTGTTCTGAGTATTGATTTGATGTTGAAGTCCTTGTGTTTCTCTTGGTGTTCACCATCTACAGCTTCACTACTTGCAGCTATATCTTATTCAGTTTCTCAAGTTGTCACCTGAAGAATCTGCACAAGACCCTATCTGTCATGTGCTATTGCGGCATGAAAACAGGTACCCTTTGAACTTCATTTGACCTATAAAACCATGACTACTGTTTCTTTTCATCTTCTGCCAGATACAAGATGCAACTGGGAATTTACTGTTTGTCTGTTTATTAATCTATCTTCTGCAATTTCCAACTATGACTGATGCATCCGTTTGTCCCGGGGACATGGCTTTGATGCTTTTGATGTTGAATTTGAGCTTGTGTTTCTCGCTTTGTGGACATGCTTCCCCTCTGTGAATCCTAGGAGTATATGCTTGTCTTTTTATCAACATGTTCCCAAATCTCTCTTCTCAGTAGAGGGCATCCCTGTTTGCCCCATCACCTCGTAAAACTCATCATACTGATTCAACGCTGTCAGCTTCTTCTCTCTGGTCATCCTCTTTAAGTGACTAATAATGGTACCAACACCGCTTTGCTTTTAGGAGCAGTGAGGAAGAAAAGGGGAAGTACTCTCCAGTCATCGCTGCAAGAATCGTTTTCACCATTCTTGGTTGTTTGGTGATATCAAGTCTGATTTGCTCTATTGTGGCTGATGGTTCTCCTTTCCGTACAGAGGTTTTCACTCGGTAAGATTTTGATGCATTCACTTCTATTTGTTTTGTTTGTTCAAACTGTCAATCAAGTTTAACCTTGCGACTCTGCTCTAGTGTATATAGTTACTGAGGCAGGAATGGGAATGTCTTACGATTTTTTTGTTTTGTTTTCTGTTGCCTATTCTCTTTACCATCCATTCGATTGTGATTGCTTATTTGCTGCCAGAATGGGTCGAAGGTAGGTGTCAACAACAGTGGTGGAATTCTATATCATTGTTCTAGCTCTCTCGGTAGGTCACCTTTGCCACTCTGAGGCTTTGTCCTAACTTTTTAAGTTTGGTTATTCGTATTTCTAACTTTTCACTCTTCCGTGATGTTCTCAAATATCCAATGCAGGTGTGGGTTGGCTATAAAGAAACAAGTTGGTTTAGTGCTTGCTTCCATTTGGATTGTTCTACTGATATGTCTTGGGAGGTAATTAATTCCTCTTCATGAACTTTTACTGTATACCTTGAACTGCACTACTTTATATCATGTGTTGGAATTGGGGTTGAACAACTATGGGGTAAATAAACTTAGAATTACCTTGTTTTTTCCTTTCAACATGAAATGTGGTTGAAGAATCTGTTTGATGACATAATTCATTGCAAATACTCAATTAAACTTAATAAACCGGGTTTATCACATTAATGGTCACGAAAGTACTTTCGACAAGCTTCTCACTGTAATGTAGAAGTGGAATGAGTAATATAACAGATTTGGGTTTAAAGCTTCAAATGGGGGTTGCAGTTGGAATTGAGTTGATCAACTGGTTTGCTTCAAACCAGATGTGGGTGTAAAGCTTCAAATGGGGCGTACATGTCAGCTAATTACTGCATGCGCAACATTTTCTATAACAAACTCGAGTCGGTGCACACGCTAATCCGAATAGTTTTTGCTGGAAAATTGGAAAGAATTGGAGACTGTTATGTTGGTCATCTAAAACCTTCTTCCAAAAATCAAAGTTCAGACTTCTGTGATCAGTTTGTTAGTGTCCTCGAAAGTTCTTTTGCAAGCACTAAACAATTGCATTCCCACTTGTTGCAAAAGCCAAAACTGACTTCTCCTTTCCTGTCTATTGCACCAGTGTTACTACTTGTGCCTACATCGCAGGACAACTGTATGAACTTAGCTCTGAAGATCCAATCTACTTCGTTTTGTTGAAACGCAACAAGAGGCGACCTGCAAGAGTCCCCCTTCTCAGTTGAGTTCAATCTGCATGCCCGCTGCCATGGGTATTTCTAATATTGAAAACTACATCGACTTACATACATGTATGGATTACTTCATACCATGTTAGAATGATGGACTCCATATATACCATGTGTATGTTTGCCATGTATTTTAGCTTTACATCTCCACCTTGCCATGGACAAGCTGCTTGTGTGCAACATTCAGAAATGAAACAGGTTGTGACAATTTTAGCTTTCAAGATATAGACTTTTCCTTTCCTATTTATGACTAGATGGAGAGAGATTGCACTGTGCTCTTCACAAGATATAAACCTACTCAATCATCATCATCACCATGCTCCAAGACCTCATTAGCTTTCACGTGACAAGCCTCGCATAGCCACCCGGTGCCACCACCAGAGCCATCCTGCTGCTGTTGCCGCCGGTAGGCATGCTTTGTGCAGTAAGGCTGGTTACAGTGGTTGCATTTCGGAAGGTGAAGCCAGCATTCGGAGCACAGGACTTCCGAACAAAGGGTAGCCTCTTCTAGTTCAACATCCTCCTTACAATCAGCACATCTTCCGCATTCCTCACACCTCGGAATGCACAGCTTGCATCCCCTCCTGCTGCATTTTCCCTTTTCTGATGACTGTGGGCAGGCATAAACCTGCCTCACTTCGTCGCAGACAGGACAGATATCCACGTCGATAATGTTGGATGTTGCCGTGTCTCCTAGCTTGTGAGCACTTTGGAGGTAGGAGCAGAGACTGTGGAAGTGTTGCTTGTTGATGCCGAGGATGTTGCTTATGCATAAACTCTTCAGCCTGCAGTCGCTGTTGTCGTCGGATAACGTCTTCACTGCTCTTATGATCCCATCTGGTGTGAGTCTGATGCATCCTGGCACATGAAGCTGGAAACAAGAAGGCATGCAACTCATATTAATGTAGTGAACTAATTGAACAGAAGCAAAAAGTTCAGTGATGGCCATAATAATTTTACCAAAAATATACCTTAGCGATGAGCGGATTGTTGGAGACCACCAATTGAAGCCCGTCGTCAGTAACGTTGATGCAATCCACCAGTATCAAGCAAGCTCTTCAATCTCCCTTTTCCTCGTGACGAAATCCCGATGAGGCGCTGGTCGGAGAGTCGCCGGCTCAAGGGTCTTTCCACGACTAAGTCGAGCCACGGCAGAATGCCATCGTCATCCTCCACGGCGCGGCGGAGGGAGGTACAAACTCGGGACACGTTGATAAGTTCGAGTACGGAGAGGTAAGGCAGGACGAGGAACAGAGCTTCGTGAGGGGAACCGCCGTCGGTGGATGCCGGTTCCTGTGACGGTGGTTGATTCTGGTCGGCCATATCGGTGTTCGGTATTTGGCTAATCGGTGAGAGACACAGAATGAGAGGTTGGCGTTGCGAGGGGAGAAGATATGTTAGCTAACTTGACAAATGGTGTTTGTAGAAAACTAGTTGGTATTTTTTTTTTTTTGGGAAAAGATAATCTTATATTAAAGATACGAAAAGACAGTTACATCCTGGTTCTCAACCAGGCCTGGAAATCAAACAAACGACTCATAGTCGGGCACAAAGAAAGGGCCTTCCTAGCCACGAGATGGGCTACCCTATTGCTACTCCGACCTATAAATCGTATACTAAACCCATGATTACTAACAAAATACCGAAGCACTTCGTCCAATACCGCTCCAATCTTGTTGTCCCTTGTATCCGCCCGCCTGATTTTCTCAATGATGACCTGGGCATCTCCTTCAAATCGCACGCTATTAAACCCCTGGCCCTCACACCAGCGAACTGCCTCTCGCAGGGTAAGCACTTCAGCTACCAAGGGATCATCAATACCCAGGAACTGGACCCCAATAGCTCTCAAGATGGCCCGATCCGGGGACATAAGTACAACCCCTCCTGCTGCATGCGAGCCCCTCCGAGTGGCCCCGTCCCATCCGCAAACTACCCCCGCCGAGTCCCCCTGGACGGACGGGCGATCCACAGAGGCCGAGCACTGAGCCACTTTATCCACCGGAAGCCTGACCCATTCCTCATACTGTTGCCTAAACTGGCGCAACAGTGCATCAGTTCCATACTGTTTCCCTTCAAACACCACCCAGTTTCGAGACCGCCAAATTCTCCACAAAATAGCCACAACGGCCATAAACAGAGAAGGTTGCTCGATTGCAGCCAACAACTTTTTGAGAAAGAGAGGAAAAGTATGCCTAGGAAGTTCCTCCCCAACGTACTCGAGTCCGGCCGCCACCCAGAGGCTTCGTGCCACACGACAATCCAGGAATAAGTGTTCCAAAGTCTCCGCACTATCCCAACAAACTGGGCAGCGCGGGTGCACAAGGACCTTACGCCAAATGAGAGCTTCTGTAGTGGGAAGGATCCGGTTAAAAACCTGCCACACAAACACCTTTAGTTTCGGGGGAATATTGGCATTCCACAGCCGAATCCAACTAGCCCGATCCATCCAACCCACCGAGCTTTTCCAACGACCCCTTCTCCTCTCAAGGGCCACTGACAAATGGTATGCTGATTTTACCGAAAAAACCCCATCCACCGTGTCATACCAAATGAGCCTATCCTCCACATCCTCTCTTGGTAGTGGAATAGCCTTGATAGCTTTACCGGTAACTGGATCAAACCACTGGCTGAGCTTCAAGTCACACCATCTACCCTCTCCCGGACAAATCAGCTCAGAAACCAGGGGGTCCCCTCCACCCGGTAGAACCATCGGATTATACCGTAAAGATTCAAACTGATGGTTAGGTACCCAAGTAGAGCGAAGCATGGAGGCGGAGCGACCATTCCCAATTTGCCAACGCAATCCCATTTCCAACAGCTGCCGGCCATAAAGAATACTTTGCCAACCCCAGGACGGACGGGAGCGAGCCGTAGCACTCAGGAAATGCCCATTCGGGAAGTATTTCCCTTTATAGACCTGGGCAAGGAGGGACTGTGGCTCACAGAGGATGCGCCATCCAATCTTAGCCAGAAGAGCCTGATTGAAGTTCTCGAACTGACGGAACCCCATTCCCCCATCATGTTTGCTTCTGCACATGTCCCTCCAGGACATCCACCTCACCTTAGAATGGTTCTCAGTAAATCCCCACCAAAAGCGCGCAACATGCCCATCCAACAGACGACACAGGGAGAGCGGCAACTTGAAGCACGACATCACATGAAAGGCAACGCCAGAGCAATAGATTTAATCAGTATCTCCTTGGCTGCCCAAGACAGAGTTCTCTGTTTCCAACCCTGCAGCCGCTCTAATAACTTCTCCTCCAAGTAACGAAAGGTCTCCATTTTAGATATGGCAATCAGGGTTGGGAGCCCCAGATACTTATCCTGGACCCCCACTGCCCCTACCCCCAAAACTGCCGCTAGGAATTCTTGGTCCGGCGGAAGAATATTCTTACTGAAGCAAACTGCTGACTTTGCTAAATTCACTCGTTGGCCACTCAGCTCCTCATACTCCTTCAACACACCATTAAATTATCACATTCCTGGAGCGTCCCACGCAGAAACAGATACGAATCATCCGCAAAGAATAAATGCGAGATACGTGGAGCCCTAGGGGAAACCCTAACGCCTGCCAGTTTTTTCTCCGTAATTGCCTTCCGAAGGAGGGCCGCAAACCCCTCAGTACAGAGGACAAACAACAGCGGAGAGAGGGGATCTCCCTGACGAAGCCCTCTAGTAGGTGTAAAAAACCCGGATGGCGTCCCGTTCATCATGACCGAGAAAGACGAAGAACGGAGGCATTCCTGGATCCAACCGAGCCAGATCGGACTAAAACCCAACTTCTCCAACACTGTAAGTAAAAAAGGCCACTCAACTCTATCATAGGCATTTTCCATATCAACCTTTAGAGCCATGTAACCCTTTTTACCACGCGTTTTGGTTTTTAAGTAGTGCATAATCTCGTGGCCAATCAGAATATTCTCCACGATCTGTCTTTCCCTAATGAACGCATTTTGCCCATCTGAAACAATGCTTGGTAAAACGCACGCCAGACGCTCTGCCAGAATTTTAGCTATAATCTTGTAGACAAATTGGCAGAGGCTAATCGGTCGCAATTGTTTCATCGTCTCCACATTATCCACTTTAGGAATAAGGGTGAGCCAGGTATGGTTGAAACTACGGAGCATCCTACCTGTTGAAAAGAAGGAGCAAACTGCATCAACCACTGAAGGTCCCACAATTCCCCAGAAGGCTTTGAAAAATTTGCATGTGAAGCCATCAGACCCCGGGGCCTGTTTTGACCCCATTGCAAAGACCGTTTTACGCACTTCTTCAGGGAGAACTATTCCTGTTAAGGCTTCATTCATAGCCGGAGTAACACTCCGGTCGATAGGCAGAGCAGCTACCCGCTCTCTCATATTTTGGACTTGATTTTTTGACGTGAAGAGGGTTCGGTAAAAATCAGTAGCAATATCAGCTTTCCCTTTCTCGTCAGTAATCCACTCCCCATTGTCAGTCTGGAGCCCTTCCACGAAATTCCTTTTTCGGCGAGCCCTAGTTACTGTATGGAAATAAGAGGTATTTTTATCACCTTTCTTAAGCCAATGGACTCGAGATTTCTGTTGCCAGTATTCTTCTTCCGCTTCCCATTGTCTAGCCAACTCATCCTCGATCACTCTGATCGCATCCCAATTGATCGGGATGACCTTTTCCAGCCTATCTATTTCCCCTTGCAGGGTATTGATATTACGTAAAGAATTGGTAGTACCAGCCCTGCTCCAGTCATATAACAGATGGCGGAGCTTTTTGAGACGCTCCCAAAGGCGAAACATAGGCGTACCATGGAAGTCCTCTTGCCAGACGTAATTAACCATGGCTTTGACTTCCGGATTGTCAGCCCACCGGGCGTCAAATCGGAATAAGGGGCGATTACTACAGGCGTAAGGCTTATCAGATAAGAGGAGTGCCCGATGGTCCGACCCCTGGTCCGTATAGTGTTTAACCAGAGTCTCAGGATAGCGGTCAAGCCATGACTGCGAGCAAAGAGCCCTATCAAGTCTTTCCCTGATACAATCCGCTCCCATCCGCCTGTTCGTCCAGGTAAAAGGGTCCCCTTGAAAACCCGGATCAATCAGACCAAGATTTTGAACGAGGCTACGCAGACTTAGGGATTGCCCCATATTCCACCGGTTGCCCCCCTCCTTTTCACACTCCAGGAGCGTCGAGTTAAAATCCCCAATGACCACATACGGTGCATTGATGGTACTGCAGAAATCCTGAATCTGTGCAAGCTGAGTAGCTCGATTCCCAGCATCACAACCAATGTAGACACACACCACCACATACGAAACATTTATTTCATTAACTTGAACACAAATACAAAAGTTCGAATGAAAAACCACTGAAACATCTACTTCGGGGTTCCAAGCCACTACCAAGCCACCAGACGCTTCAATAGCATCGACAAAAAAAACAACAGGACGAAAGGAAACCTAACCCCCCGCATACGGCGGGCTACTACTCTCCGTCTCGATCGTGTTTCCGAAAAAAACACGAGATCCGGTTTATTAGAACGCACAAGACCAACAGCAGTTTGGAACGTGAGGGATGGCCCAATTCCTCTCACATTCCAGGCCAAAAGCCTCATTTAACTGGATGGGGCCACTCCAGGCTGGCTACCTCCACCTTATCAGCTTCATCATGTTCTTCCACGAACTGTTTCTTCGGAGTTGGGGTATCAACTTCCTCCCCTGCAATGTACTATTTCTGAGTACTTCTGATCACTTTTATACGAGTGTACTTGCTTTCATTTGTAGAAAGTAGTTCTAGATACGAAGAAAAATTAGTGGTATGATGCCAATTGCAAGTATTTCGATTCCAACACTCATTGGAAGATTGGTTGTGTAAATTTTCCATATTTCTAGTATACATGAGGTTACCACGAATTCATTAGTTTATACTATCGATTGTTGCTTATTATTTTTTGAATGGTTTTGATGGTTGCATTAGAAGATATTTGGTATATATACTGATTTTGAGTAATTTTTTCCCCCTAAAGTTCGTCAAGACTCTTGTATGACCAGTTTAGTTGATTTCTTACAAACAACTAGCCGTCACTATTACTTATAGGGATCATAGTTCTTCATAAAAAAAAGCGACAGCGATCTTCAGCCTACCAAATGCGATCTTTGGCATGTTCAGGATATCACACTTTCTCCACTTCTACTAATTCAATCGTTCATTTAAATCATTCAAAAATCCAAAGGCAAGGGCTAAGTTGTATCAATCATTCTCAATACATCTAATCTACTACTCAAACAGTTATTCAAAAACAAAAAGGAAATGATACGCAAACCGAGTGGTTGGGCTGCCTCCCAACAAACGCGTCTTTAAGAGTATTTTCGCCGGACTTGGCTCCTTGAGATAAAAAAGCAAGGTCTCCATCCTTCACCGAGTTTCTTCGTAGAAATCATACTGATGGTGAAGTCCCAAGTGAAGACCATGGAGCCTCTCGGATGCCTCCTCTAGTGCTTGAGATAGGAAAGATCCACTCGAATATTCATGTGAAAGATGGTGAAGGTCAAGCTTCCTTGTAGAAATACCATTATCAATGAGTTCCGGATATCAGACTTGGACTATGCAGCAATGAGCATTATCGGTGATGTGGGTTTGGTCCGTCCAACTTTCGTACATCTTCAGCCAAATTCATATATACCTGTTACCTATCGCTCATGGTTTCAGTGACAAAATTTGATCGAAAGACGAAGGAGCAGGACGATGATGATGGTAGAGAGGGTGGTAGTAGTGAGACAAGTATTATTTTTGTGTTGTGGGGCATATTTGTTAGAAATAAATAGCCAAACGTTAGCATAAATAATTAGTCAAACATTAACTCCCCGTTCACAGTTTGGTTAGCAATGCTGACGTAGTATCACGATGCTGAGTTGGCTTCCCACATGACAGCCAACATGCAATTATATTTCGATCTTTAATTTTTAAAAAAATAAGGATAAGTACAATTCATTAGCCAAACCTTTCAAACTGTTAGTCAAACTTTTCTAAATTTTAATTATGAGCCAAACTTTTTGGAATACAAAATGGTAGTCAAATCTTTTGTAACACATCAAAATATTAGCTATTATCCTATTACTGTTACTAAATTTTAACTTTTTATAGTTAAAATACTAAAGTTTTGGAATGTTCACCGCCACATGTCTCTTCCAAGTGAATATCATGTTGTATTACTAACAAAACTGCTAACAGGAAGTTAACATTTGGATAATATTTTGTATTTTGAAATGTTTGGCTAATAATTTGAAAAGTTTGAAAGCATAATAATAAAAGATAAAATTTTATTGATTTCTAACGTGGAAGATGAGGTGGAGCGCTGTTAAGAAATAATTAATAGTAGCATATCAAAAGCTAATATTTTGACGCGTTACAAAATTTTTGGCTAATTATTTGTATTTTGATAGTTTTGGCTAATATTTTAGAATGCGGGAAATGTTTGGCTAATAATTAGTATTTACCCTATTATTTAATACTATAGATGTTTATTCATTCGAATGATGGACGAGTCTAAAATTTCCTTCGTTTCTTTTAACCTTTTAACATACCAAAACTTGATCAACTCCACATTTAGACATTGCAATGAACTCCAAAATCGGTTAGGTTTTTGTCTACATAGATCTAATATCTAATTCTTTGGTATGATTCAACTATCAACAAATTTCTGAATAGTAAAGACATTCGATCTACAAGGAATAGGTTGAATGACACCATTGTTTAGTGAGTTGAAATTTAATTGATTGCTAAAAAAGAATGAGATGGTAGAGAATATAATTTTCTGTCTTCAAATGAGGTCGTTGCTTTAATTGTTGATGATACTAGGGGCAAACATTTTCTCTTGATATTGTTGTCCACTATCAAAGTCATGAACTAAAACAAATTAGTACAAATAATCTAAATTTAATGGATTTGCAATATCTCGTATGGTGAGG
The DNA here is from genome assembly GCA_964030455.1 of Linum trigynum. Taxonomy (NCBI): domain Eukaryota; kingdom Viridiplantae; phylum Streptophyta; class Magnoliopsida; order Malpighiales; family Linaceae; genus Linum; species Linum trigynum. The sequence goes on along the minus strand of OZ034814.1, from coordinate 33,983,699 downwards.
ATGGTTGGCACTCAAATTTTTCATATTCTAGCAATGAGGATGCATATGGACTCAACAAGAAAAATGTGACTCGATATGATTTTTACAGTTATAAACTTCAAACAAGACTGGAATTAATCATCAAACTCATTGCTATTGGGTGGAAAGTTGTAACAACAGTACAACCAATATCTTTTGGATTATATTCTTACTTGAGATGTGATTCGGATGCCAATATGAGCGAAAATAATGTGAGTTAACTTCATCATATACATGTAGGCATGTATATAAGTTTGTAAATTTTGCCAGTGAGAAGTAAATTGAAGTGTGATTTGCTAATATTTTTTAAGAGTTAGTTCTCTTGAATGGATATGATTTTTGTTTTTACTTTCAATTACGAATTTTAATTTTTTAGTAATTAAATAATTTGGATTCTTCTATTTTATCAAATTGTCATGCTTTGTACGATAGCTATTTTTATTTATTCGAAATACAATCGACCGACGGATGGGCCCAAATCTAATATTGAATTAATAAGAAAGTGATGTCCGGTATAAATGTTTGTATTTTTTAAATTATATGTGTCAAGCTAAAACAAGTAAGCACCATATAATTGGTAATTACTAGTGAACCCATTTATCCCAAGATGGGATTACAGTGCCTAATTGCATGAGTAATTGACTAATTGTACATAAACACAAGGATCCTAGGAACCAAATTAGAAAGATGGGCCTAAGGCCTGCCATCAAGCCAGAAGCCCAAGAACCAAGTTAGAAACATCTCTGGCGTCGTCTCCCTCCCACACTGCTCTTTCAATTCTTGTTGCTGTTCTGGTAATCGAAAATGGCGGCAAACCGCAAGAAATTGCGCACGGCTGACTGAGCTATTCACCGCCCTCAATTCCGAGTGCCAATACCATAGCAGCGAGCCACCATCTCCTCCTAGCCCAATTCTGAGCTCTGTTACTATAGCAGCTCTAGCTTCCGTCTCCTCCCCGCCAAATTCAGAGCTCCATCACCATAGCCGCAAGAGCTTCCGTTCCCTCCCTCCCGATTACTTTAGTTCCCTCCTTCTAAACCCAAAATCAAACTTCCCGCTCCGTTTTTTCGTCGAACTACAGGGAATGGCTTAGCCGCGTTCCTCATCTTCCTCGCAAAGTAAGTATCGATCTAATTTCACGTACCAAGAAAACAGAGCTTCTTTATCTTCCACTCCCACTTGCAAGGTGTTCGACGAAATCACTCACTGGAAATATATTTCTTTGTTTCTTGCCAACTGTGGTCACAAATGCAGGATTTGAAGTGGATATGTGCTTCTACATTTAAAGTATTGAGTTCTTGGGTTCCAATTGCTGGGGGATGGAGCTACAGAGAGGAGACATGATCCAAACGGATAGATTGAGTGGTCTTGCAGATGATACTTTGCATAAGATTCTCTCATTGCTGGACACCAAAATTGCTGTTCAAACAAGCATTTTGTCAAAGAGATGGAGACATGTATGGAAAGAAGTTCCTTCTCTCAATTTCTTTCGGTCATCCTTTAAGACAAAGCTAGGGCTCGTGCAATTTGTGGACAGAGTGCTGCTTCTTCGATCTACGCGTTGTGGCGTTTTCAGGATTAACACCCACTTTCGGGTTGAAACAATGAAGGGCTCGTTTGATAGAATCCTGAAGTATGCGGCTTCTCATGGTATTCAACGCTTATCCGTCCTTCGGTTCGAAACTGAGGAGCGCACCATAGGTCCAAGATCCATTGCCTCCATCTCCATTTGTTATCGGTCTCTGACAATTCTCGATTTACAGTTTGGGGCATTGGAACATATGGCATTTGATTCACTTTCAAGGTTGAAGCTCCTAAAATCGATGAGCTTGACTATGTGCACGTTTTTGTACGAGGAAGACGGGACAGCAGATCCTTTCGCCAATTTTGTCAAACTGGAAAACCTGAAGCTAGTTCATTGCAGCCGAGGTGTAGAATGTGCAGATAGAAAGGCTGTTGTGAAAATAACTGGACGGCAGCTACTTACCTTAGAGATTCATGAGTCGTTTGGGGCTGTAGAAATATTTGCTCCAAAGCTCGAATCTTTCTATTATTCAGCAGAAATTTGTCCCGGTAATTGGGTAGCTTCCGAGCTGGATCTTCCTTCTCTACAGCATGCTACCGTTAATCTGTGGTGTAGGACGTATCTTCAGGACATAGAGTACGATCCAGAGCTATTGAGGCAGTGCGTCAATTTCTTCCAAAGTTTACACAATGCAAAATGTCTCACTATCCACTTGGATACTAACAAGGTATTATCTCTGACTTCTCACTCTAGCAGGCAAATAAGTGCAGTCATAGAATTGGTTAGTTCATTGGTAGACTCAGTTCTTTCTTGTGTAGAAGTCAGTTAGGCTTGTTCATTTTCGGCCAGCATCTGGTATTGTAGTTGAATCCATGAAGTACTAAATCTGTGCAAACTCTTGCACAACCAGATAGTTTGCAGAAGAGACTAGCTGTTCGAGCGAAATTGTTAGTTTCCATCGGCAGGTCCATATCAGAATTATACTTTGAATTTTAGCATTCATATTTGATTTTTATCAAATTGTGTTCATTGCTCTAAATGGATAGAACATGAGGTCTGCAATTTTTGTTCGTTGGTTTCTGTTGTCTAATGGTGCACTGTCCTGATTGCACCTAGTGTTCCTGTTTGTTTCTGAATTGGTCGAGAAGTGTTTGGTTTAAGAGTATTCACTCGGTTTTGTTGTCTCCTCCTCCAGTTGTTGTCTCGGGTTTGCGACTTGCTCAGAGATCAGCATTCACCGTTTAACCGGCTGAAGTTTTTGCATTTCACGTATTGTGAAGGGGTTTTCGGCATACCTTGCCACGCAATCCGCTACTTCCTCGAAGGCGCTGCTGATGTTGAAAACAAAGTTGTTGTTGACGAAAAGGTAAGTTGTTTGTCGGATTTGTTTAGATTTGTGGCATGATGATACGTTTGTCTTAATGCGCTTGTTGCGTTTGTGTACAGGTGCCAATTTGGTATGCACCAACTTGTTGCCCACACCTTCTCTTCAATGGCAACCAGTTATACAATGTCACAGACGATCTTGAATAAGATCGAAAGAGGTACGAATGCTCCCATTGTAAATACTGATCAAAAGAGCTTATTGCTGTGTATACTGTTTCAGTTTATGTCTTTTTGTGGACTGTGATTAAAAGAGCTTACTAGAACCAATACTAATCGTAAAATGGGGTGGGTGTATCTGGCTCTGAGGTAAGGGCCTGAATAGTCATGCATTTTCAACTACATTCTCTCATTAGGTAGCCATTGTCCATGGGTTGGTAAGGATCTATAGGCGTAAAAACTGGTGTTATGTAAGTAGATTGTAGTTGGAGATTCTAAACAGAACACGATATTCCATGGCGCAGGAAGGAGTAACAGGTGCCATTACAATGAGAGAAGTTCATTACACAGCACTGAGATAAGCGAACAACAGCGAGGCAGAAAGCACATAGAAATTGAAGGCAAAGTAAGGATCAATCTGCAGGTGTGCGGCATACATGAGCAAAATATGCCTGATTCCTTTCCAAAGAGGCAATAGGAAGCACATAAAGATACATCACTGGTTTCGTTTTACCAGATACGTTAAAAGCACCAGGGCGTGTTCTGCACTTTTCTAAAACAAAGAAATCATGTTTCGATTCAACATTGACTTTCAAGTAGATGTAGAAACAAAATCAAAATGGCACTGTAAAAGTACACAGGTGTGGCGGGACAGAATTGCAAGACCACACTGTACAGGCTTGGTCAGGCAAACTTATGCAGGCAAAATCTAGCATGAACACGATGTCAATCAAACAGGAGCGGCAACCTTGTCGTAGTTACAGCTTTACTGCATAAGATCCGGAAGAAGATGTGCATATGGACTTATCCGCAGTGAAAGACAAAAGTGAGTTTGTCCAAGGCTCCTGACACCTGAGACAACAGAGAACTTTTAAGTTTTTTGCAAACCAAAGCAACGGTATGTGTATGCTGGAAAAAAGCAGTTCATGTATCGTGAGTGAGCATAGGAGACCATACTTTGTGGATAGTTAAGCAGGCCTATCTAGTGTGCATGATGACCACTGATTTCCTCCTCAGGTCCAGGTTCTGCTATACAAATAATGGTATGAGAATATGTATGGTAAAGAAGGCGAAGATATATGCAGGCTGGAGTTAAAAAAAACCTTCACTGTTACCTTGGAAGTGTAGAATACAATTGAGGGCAAACTGACTAACTATTATTGAATGACAAAAAAAAGACCATATATACAGTCCCAAGCTTTGGCTAAGCTGTAAACTCGACTCTCAAACCTCCATCCACTAACCCACGTCCTGAAAATCAGCAACCCCTCTAACCACTATTGACCCCTGCTGTAGAACTACTACTAAATGACTCTAAACAAATCTGTCCTTTAAATTCAGCTCTAAGAAACCACTAAACGACTCAGCAGCAATTCAAAACGACACACAAACCTAAGGACACTAACTTATTCCAACAATGCCTCCCCTAAACTGAAGTCTGCTAAGGCTTCAGTTTATTTCATTACTTCAACTCCTCTGCAATCCTTAGTCCTGCCACTTGATCTTTGGATTTCAGTATGCTTAATATGCAGCCACCAAATCCTGTGAAAGTGAAGCCCCCCTTACACATGCGATTAGTTCCCTCCACTCTCACAGTCACCAATCAAATCCCCTTTCTCAAGATTCAATCTTTTCGAATGCTCATCCACTTCTTCACCTCTACTAGTTAGCTTTGACTTCAGTTTATTTATCTCTACTCTAAACTGAATCACCTGAGCATCAAGCAAAGTCTTCATCCCGATCTATTCTGCATCACTTTCTTTGATTTTTGCCTTCAATTTGATACTGCAATTCTGACCTTTCAGCATGGACTTTTACCTCGATGGCAAGCATTGCAGCTTTCAGCACCTTCCCTCTTCTATTCTCCATCTCAACAACACTTCTTCTTTCAACTTCAAGATTTCCTTCTCTAACTTTGATCTCTCTTTCAGCCGATAGGAGTTGAGATTGCAAAATTTTGGTATCCTTTCTGAACTCATTCTTCAACCAGGAGAACAAAGAACACCATTCCAGAAACTATAACATGCACCATATTATACACATCACTGCAGCTATAAAAAACAAGCTTATTGACAAAACCAGCTCTCCCAAAAAAAAAAAAACCACCAACCACCGCCATCTTGCAAGTTCAAAGCCAGCACTGCAGCAACTCCAAAAGACCATAATTCCATCCATAAAAGCACAACTAGCATGAAAGCATATGCAACCCTAATGACTCCAGGAGGACTCCACATCATCTTTACCGACTTATGTAGCAGCAGCGACTTCACTTACATTTGATGCTAGCCTCCAATGAGATTGACTTCAGTTCAACTTCACTTTCGTCTATCTTCTTCATGACAAGGCATGCTCAACTGTTTTCATTCCGGTTTCTTCACTGTACTCTCTAGACCTGTCCTTTCAGATCTCTCCTTCTATGTCATCTGCCAACAAGCGAGAACTGCAACACGAAGAGTTATTTGCAGGTTCTCAAATTGTTACTTGTCGCATAACATAGCAACCGAGTACTTCTAAACCAGCCATTCGCCCACCGAATAAGGACCAGCCACTCTGCTGCCTACTCGTCGAATGACATTGAAACCAAACCTGCTTCACTCACAGATTACACCACCTACTTCACTCGTAGGTATGCCTAGCTGACACTGACACCCAACCTGCTTCACTCACAGGTTACACCACCTACTTGTAGGTATGTCTAGCTGACATTTCCTTAAACAGTTCCCCGAGAAGCCTTGCACAACCGTGGATTCATTAATCCATAATCATTCCCCATCATCTATTTCTCTGATAGCCTCCAAGTTGAACTTATGCTACAATCCCACGCACAAACTTTATAATTTACCAAGGCAGCATCAAAAAGTTGTGTTCTCCTCATCCTGTTTATTCTTAGAGTTGCAGCCTCCCCTGAGCTGAAATCTACTAAACCAAGCTTCAGTTCAGTGTATCAACTTCAGATTAACTCTTCTTCTTCTCAACAAGTTTCTCCATTGTCTCCTCTACCAACCTAATCAATCTTCTTACTCTTCTCCTCAGTTTCTTTTACACCAAGAACCCCAACTGTCTTCTCCAATTCCCTCGCTCTCTTCTTGTTCTCTGCCTTTTGTTTATTTACCTCCTTTGGTTTAACCTCATTGTCTTCCAGCACCTTCTCCAGTAGCATAAACCGCACCTTGGTTCATTGATGTGCTCAGATCGTGATAGAGCCTCGAGACCACAATCTCCTGCTCCCCGGCTCGAGCAACTCTCGAATCCAGCATGTTATGGGTCTATTCCGACTAAGCCAGACATGATACATACTACGAAACTGAACCAGACCAGTCTGCAACTTCAGCTGGAAACCTTTTACCAACATGCCATATGGGATATGGCTCACCATCACTCATCATCGACTCAAGAGGACTTAGTACACTTGCATACATAGATCTCAAAGATCCACTCCCTCCATCGATAGAATAAGCACACTGACTTCCTTCCACATCTTTGGTTTCTTCTTCTTCAAACATAAATGACAAAACCACTCATGCTCAGGGACTACGCTCTCCTAGGACTGATGCAAGACAAGTGAAGTGGCTGCCTTAAAAAACATCACTAAGCAACATCCTTTTCGTGAAATATGAACGAGAACAAACTCTGCATCGCCTACAAGCCGTGCCACCAAAGTGTATCCCAGAACCAGAAGTCTGTATCATCTATCATTTCTTTACCCATCCATACTGAATTGAGCTCCACATTCAATCATGATGGTGACGAAGGGCAACTATATTCATACTAAAACTCATTCAATAACGAGAAAGGTTCTTCCGCATTCTTACCTTTCTTCTATTGAAGACAAGCATATGCGTACTTAGCAGCCTGAAGTGAAGGAAGAGGTGAAACAACCTCAATCTTTGATTCTCCCACGTAGCTGAAAAACTGCTTCTATTCTCCCAGTCCATTCTTTATGAAGCTTCATCTTAGTAGGCAACCAACCCGTCAATTCCATCAATCACCAATTATGGGCTCTCACTAGTCACTATGATGGCGGCAATTGACTCCTTGAACTCATTTCTTTTTGGTATGATCGATCAGTTACAACACGGATTTGCAGAGTTCACCGTCACTTGGCGTCGACCCATTTGGCTACCACAACGATTTATGCTCGGCTCCATAATTCTGTTACCGGCGGCAAACCTCGGAACCTGAACCGTCATCGTGTTCAGCGATTTATGCCCTCTATTGTATTCTACATTTAGCCAATAATTCCTCCCCTCTTGCTGCTTCGTGGTGGTATTCTTGGTCCCCTTTTCACTCGCTTACTTTACCCAAAAATCCCTCTACACAATAGGCGGGCGGCTGCCAAGGCGGCCACCGCCGCCACCGGAACCAAAGTCCCTCTAGAAACTCTCAATCGCACAAACTCACGAAGATACGCTTGGTTACAGTTTGCCTAGGCTCTGATACCACAATGTAGAATACAATTGAGGGCAAACTGACTAACTATTATTGAACTAGAATCAATACCCGCGGCTACGCCGCGAGAACTAAACAACTTGTTGCAGTATGATTGAAAGAGTTAAACTTGTCAAATCCAAATAAGCAAACTCCACTTAGTTAACTTAAGTAAAATATGTCATCAAGTACCATTACAACATAGTGTCTAAGAAAACACAATATATGAATAAATGTCTCGACATCATTAAATATGAGGCAGAGTCTTAATGGGTCTCAAGTCCGAAGGCAAGTGGATTCCATATGGTGATGACTAAAATACGGAATTGCCAATCTTTGTGACTTGTCCATTTCAATTTTGACGGTAAACATCTTTCCCATGACAGAGTTGAGGTAGCGTAGCGACATTGTTGTTGAAGAGGAGAATGCATGAGGTTGAGATGTCATCACTTTCGATATCAATATGAAACCTGTACATAATTTGGTGGAAATGTTGTAAACTTTTGCATTGCTGGTTTGTATAGTATTGTTATAATATGTACCTGGAAATGTTTGAGTTGTGATCAGAAGCACAGTGATGCAATCAGTGAACATGTAACTCAAAGGAAGGCTAGAGCTGACGGGCAACACAGAAGGTGAGATGGTTTTGGCCAGAGCTGAAGCAGGCGATGGTTTCTTATGCAAGTTGTTGTTCCCACTCCAGTGGAAGCAGAGCCGTTATAGTCACTAAGTTAATCAGTGCAAGCAAATAATAGTACAATAAAAACACAAACTGATTATGCTGAGTGCGGTGCCAACAAAATCTGGACAAAAGGAAGGCAAGAAACATACCATGGTAGAAGTTGATGCGACTCTATACTGGTAGCATCAATAGTTTTCTCTCTGTTCTTGTTACTTAATGGTGTACCTGGCATGCTGATCTCTGCTAGTGGAGAATTCAAACTGCATAAAAGTAGAGGTTCAGAATTCACCATAACAAATGCGTGGCTGACAAATGAATCATCAAAGTCACATGCAGGTGAGAAAGGAACACAGGTGAGGTCAGAATTATACTATTCATTGAAGTTTCTAAGCACAACTGATGAACTAAATTCGAGTTATGCTTAACCAAGTGAAGCACAGAAGAGGAAAATGACAAAAACAACACCATCAAAGTCTTCTTGCAGCGGCCGTTGATTAAATTGGCAACAGGGTTACCCTCGAAATGTGGAAGGTAGGTAACAGGGGTGTCATTTCGGTTACCAGTTAACCGGCCGGTTAAATCGATAATTAATCGGTTATTCATTAACTGATAACCGAAGTAAACGAACTTCGGTCGATTATCGGAGGCTGGACGAAATGGTTTTTGGTCTTAAAAGTGGTTTGGTTAACCGATAACCAAGATAACCGAGAAACTGAAGCCTATTTCGGTCGGTTTTCGGTAGGGGGAATGATTATTTCGGCTAATCGATAACCGGCCGATCGGTTACCGGTTATAACCGAAATAACCGAACTGCCACCCCTAGCAGGTAAAAAGGATAATTAGCATGCGAGCGAACCCATACAACTGACTTTGCATCAGCAACTTATAATGAAGCCACTGAAGGTCCAATGAAGTTGTTATAATGATTATGGTAAGAGAATAAAATTTTCAGGATATGGGGTATGCCAGTTAGTGGTAATTCTCTTTTCCACTAACTTCCTTTAGCCTACCATTGGTGACTAACTTCGTCTGCAGCTACTATCTCCGCAGTTCTTATGGGCTTGACCCTGTGGAACTGTAGGTGACATTGCAATGTGAGTTGCAGAAGCATATGTGTTCGATGCATGTGAGTTCCATGCAAACAAAGCATTGAGGGTAAGGAAAAGAGTAGGCAAAATCGGGATAGAAAACATTCATCAAACTTGAAGGCGGCCATGAAGGTAAGTCACCCTAAACTGCAGACCCACTACTACTACAACTTCTACGGAACAATCAGCAGCAAACCCATACAAACAGTCGAAGAGAAGCAGTTCAAGTATAACCATCAAAGTGTTTTACGGAAACACCCGTACGAATCCTACTTAGCATGATTGATTAGGCCTAATCAGCTTTGTAAGAAATGAGAAAGGACAATGGAAGGAATCACAGAATCAAAGAAACCCTTTAAACCCAGCCTGTGAACCCACCAACCCATGCCCTTTGCCATCTAAACAACCCTTACAATGTATCATACTTTGCCAAACAAACTCAGGCAGGCAATTTCTACTAAGCATGTCACATACTTATCCCACAAATCATAATGAAAGACATGAACATAAGCCATTTATGCGATTACATGTCATTGGAGTTTATTTTTGCAACTGGTTACTCTGTACATGGAAAGGCACCAAATGAAGCCCAATATGACCCTAAGTAGAAAGAAATCAGAGAAGTGGTAACTATGTACTGTTATCATTCAGAAGTTTCCCACATTGATGAGCTTAGGAGAGAAAGGAAGGATTGGCAACAGCAACTTGCTTAGGCTAGCTTAATTGAATTTCATTTAAGACATGTGGCAGGCATGAACTGTAAATAAATAAAGAAAATGAGGGAAATATACCACAACAAATGGAGGGATGAGAAGGCGAATGTTAAAATCACTCATGCGGCTCCACCCATTTGAATGAGTTCAGGAAGGGGCAGGTTGTCTGCAAACCCCGCCCATAACGTGATTGAGAGTGAACCTTAACTGCGACCGGTATAGAGTACATCAGGTAGCGGTACACGTAAAACAGAGAAGCGGCAGAAACAAAACAAAAAGGTAACTTACCGTTCATTTTTATGATTACAGTCTCCTTGATTGAACGTTTCTTTTTTATGGAAATAGTTGAGAACATGGACCTAAAGGCGCGAGAACTAAAGCTCATGGGATGGTTTCTTCTTTTTCAATCAATGTACTTCAACCTGTGAAAGCAGATGATGGTAAATATAACTAATATCATGTGGAGGATGAAAAGTCCAGAGATGAGAGGGGAAGGAAACAAACTTGGGAATCACAATCAATGGAAGGTTCTAAAACTTTGAGCAACGAAGTTAAATGACATAATGTGTTGAAACTGCCAAGTTAAATGAACATTGCAGAAGCAGCATCACAACAGCAGGCAAAAAAGTGCAGCAGCACAAAAAAATAGAAATAAAAACTTGAAAAGAAGGATTCTGACAGTAAAAAACACTGCTTCCTAAACATGAATGTGAAATCAAGCAGAATGTTTGTGTAACTCGTAATTTTGAGCCATTGGTAGCAATTCTTTTGTGCTAACAATAAAATAGTTCCTTGACCCATCATTGGCTGCAACATCATCGTACCAGCATTTGTTACAACATCGTTGACTACCCCTTACACAAAAACCAAATGAAATAATAGAATATCTACATGTCAAAACTTCAACTAAATTAAGCAGAGCACAGTGGAAAACAGAAACTATCTGCAGCCAGCAAACTTGCAGAAAGACATGTACATGGCAAGACCTCAACAGAAGTTGCAGAACAAATATCAAACATGTATATGCATCAATATGAGCAAGCATCATTACTTCAAAAGAGCCGGCAGGTAAAAGCAAAAGAATGGCTCACACAAAAGCTAGCCAAGCAGTAGCTGCGATATACATCTTCTGATTGGTATACCTAATTTCAAGAATAATACCAACTTCACATACTTTTGGAGTTTTGTTACAACCCATAAGTCGCTCATTAGACGAACCCCTAGAAGCCATGATTGCGCATATAGATTTTAGTTCGGATAAGGAAACTCAATTTCTAGACAGCCATAAGCACACAACAGTCGAATAAGACAGATACTGAAGAAAACAATGAAAGGAAGGGAAAACTTGATAAGTTTGTTACTCACATTTGTTGGTTCCCTGGCATATGAAACCCAGCTGCAAAAAACAATTACTGCGATAAATCAGGGTTCACAAACAACAAACAAAACGATAATAAACACAAACAAAGGGAGATTAGAAAGCAAAACATAAATTCAATTGGTCTTCTTCGAACCAAAGCGAACAGGAAGAAATTGAGAATTTCAGAACAACAAAGAGGAACAGATTGAAGAACAAAACAGAAATATTAAATTGATTTTCAGTAGTAACTCAGATTAGGTTGGTTTCAGTCTCAAGTGGCAATTTTGTCACCTTCTTGCCCCCCCCCCCCCCCCCCCCCCCCCCTCACCTTATCTCTTGTTAGCATTGCCCATCTGGTAATCCCACAGTATCATATTCATAGCTCTACCCCTCTTAAAGATCAAAACTTGTGAGTGCTTTCAGTCAGAAAAGTATGTTCTAAAGTCCTGCTAGCTCTTTACTCTTTGGTTTTTGCTTATCCCAGAAAATCCTTCCTAACCTGAAGATGGCCTGCCATTGACGGTGAATGGGACCTTGTGTTTGCTGCTGCTCCATGGTTAGCATGTGCCTGCAACAGTAAAATCAAGTGCAGTGAGAAGCAAGTTCATTTTTTGGGGTTGCGGTAGGAGGAAGATCAACCGGTGAACTAAAGAGAAAATAGAGCTCACCACCGTCGACCTACTTTTCCCCGTTTAAGGAGTCGTGTCCATTCCAGCTCTGGCGGAAATTAAACTGAAACTGCATACCTCTCGTTGACTTTTCTTGTGCTTTCTGGTCTTTCCCCCCTCCTCTGTAGCCACCGAGCTTCTCCCACATTCCATCCTGAACATCGGCGATTCCACCAACTGGCACCCATTCCTCCTGCTGGTCCATCATCACCACCACCGTCATTTTCCGTTGTTCCTACCCATGGATAGGGCTCGAGTATGAACTCGACGAAACCATGCCATCGGAATCTTAATTGCTACCGCCGTGTTCTGCAGCGAGAGTCCAGAATCGAGAAGGTTAATTTCAAATATCGACAAAGAAGACTGAGAAATAAGGAGCTCACCGTCACAGGCGATTTGTCCACCGCCGTTGTTCCAAATCGATTTCGTCTTCCTCCGATTTCGGGTTCGGATTGCATGGCTACCAACAGGGAGGAAACTTTTAGGGTTTTCGTTGGAAGAGAGAAGAAGGGGATTATGGAGGGGGAAATAGGGGGAACCATTTGTCTCCCACCAAGTACAATCGTAGCCAACTTGTGGGGAAAGAACAACACTATAGAAGCATAAGAAAGACACATGGGTTGGATGTACAGGAAAGGCAAATCGGAGTGACGAACTGACGACGGGAAGCGTGCCCTTCCGGATTTTCGACTCCAAAAGTATAGACATGGGCTTGATGTACGGAAAGCATGGTAGAGTGGACAGGGAAGGAGAAGGTTTCATCTGTCGAGGCTAGTAGGCGGTAGCGATTCCGAAAGCAAGAGCTGGTCGCTGAACTGCTGAAGGTGAAGCCAGAAGAGGTTGCTGAGAGGGTGTACACAGAAAACGACAAAATAATCTATAGTAACCAGTATTCTTGGCCAATAAAGCGGACCCATCTTTTATGTTTTAAATAATGACAAAAAAAAGACCATATATACAGTCCCAAGCTTTGGCTAAGTTGTAAACTCGACTCTCAAACCTCCATCCACTAACCCACGTCCTGAAAATCAGCAACCCCTCTAACCACTGTTGACCCCTGCAGTAGAACTACTACTAAATGACTCTAAACAAATCTATCCTTTAAATTCAGCTCTAAGAAACCACTAAACGACTCAGCAGCAATTCAAAACGACACACAAACCTAAGAACACTAACTTATTCCAACAGGAAGATCAGTTCAGAGTACAATTCTGTGTAGACGACGTTCTTCGTGCAGTTGGTGGGCAGGCTGCTATCATTGTGTATGAGAAATCTAAGACCCGCTGCAGACCGGACCCTGGAAATAGCAACATACAATTGGCCGTGACTAAAACCAGGTTTTGGTAGGAAGACTCCTGCACGATCCAGAGTCTGGCCCTGACTCTTGTTAATCGTCATGGCGTAACAAAGGCGCACTGGAAACTGCCTGCGCTTCATTGTGAATGGCCATTTATGTTCACTGAAGTTGAGAGAAATTCTGGGTACGGCAACAACTGTGCCCTCGTATGTACCGGTGAGTATAATCCCCTTAATGACATTAGTACCAAGATGTACTACCATGAGTCTGGTTCCATTACACATACCAGCAGGTGGGTCGATGTTTCTCAGCAGCATGATTGGTGTATAGAGTTTCAAAGACAATTTGTGTTCAGGCATTCCGTTGAAGACCAGAGAATTGAGTAACTCGACAGGGTAGAGATTTTCAAGCTCCGAATCATCTGTCGATTCGGTACACAAACTGTCTGTGCTGTAGTATGTCTTTGTTTCCTCAGGAATGCATGAAAGCACAGATGCATTGATTCTGGAAACTGTTTCATTTGTCGGTGTTATGACAGCGCGGTTCTTGAGAAAGGAAACTGACCTGTATGAGTCAAGGAGGCCATGGAAGACAAAATCAACAATTGGAGCAATTGAGTCACCATTAGGTGGCAGGACCAGACATGTGGGGATGTTGATCCAGGCTCGATCATTATTATCATCTAAGGAGGCAGCAGGCACAGTGTCATTTCCAACCGCAAGTACCCACCGCGGAAATGTCATGCCATCAAAAACCAGTCTTTCATTGATAACATCGTGATTGATGCGCATATTTTGCTGCAAACAGAGCAGATGGCAGTGCAACCATAACGGAGACCGGATGATTGATGCATTAAGAGTTTCCTCGCGCCCTCCACCGGGTATGACTGGCAGAGAGAATGATTAGTAATGATTGGTTAACTACCTACCTAATACGTTAAAGGGTAAGATAGGAATATAAAAAGTAATTAAATGCCATCATTAATTAAGGAACGAGAGAAAAAAGAAACTCCTCCCAACCCTAAACCCATTCGTCTTCGTTTTCTGGTTTGCTGGGCGGCGCTTGCTTTCCGGCGTCGTCGTCCCGTTCTCTCGTTTTTCGTCTGTCGTCGTCGTCTAAAAGAAGGCCGGTGACGTCTCGGCTGTCACCTTCTCGTCGCAAAGAAGGCCGGTGACGTCGTCGTCTCTTTCTCGTCTGCTTTCCGGCGTCGTCGGGGTCGTCGTGTGTCCTTCTAGTCTCGTTTTCCATGGGATCGCCAAGGCCAAGAGACGTTATTTTTCGTAAGTTTTTACTAAAACAGACGTATCTTTGGCTGCCTCGTTGTTTAGTAAAACAGACCAGAGTTGTTAACAATTTATGTTAATAACTTGGTGTGGGATTAATAATAATGCCTTCGTTAACTGTTAATATTTGTGGTGTTTTAATTAATAATCAACTTTGCATGTAATCAGGTCATTACTATTTTTAAACATATTATCAATATCTTCATAAACAGGTATTAACCGATAATACCAAATTATTAATAAAACAGACCAGAGTTGTGAACAATTTAAGTTAATAACTTGGTGTGGGATTAATAATAATCCCTTCGTTAACTGTTAATATTTGTGGTGTTTTAATTAATAATCAACGTTGCATGTAATCAGGTCATTACTATTTTTAAACATATTATCAATATCTTCATAAACGAGTATTAACCGATAATACCAATTTATTAATAAAACAGACTAGTGTTGTTAACAATTTAAGTTAATAACTTGGTGTGGGATTAATAATAATCCCTTCGTTAACTGTTAATATTTGTGGTGTTTTAATTAATAAGCAACGTTGCATGTAATCAGGTTATTACTATTTTTAAACATATTATCAACTAGTCACGGGCCCGGCCAGTTGGTCGGATTGCATCACCAATCATATAAACACCAATAGTAATTTGTATGCGACATAAATAGATTTTTTTGGCAGTATAATAAAATTTGAATCATTCAAATATTCAAAATATTCAAATTGTTTGGAAGAATAAAAGAATCTAAATTATTAAAATACTTCAAAAATTCAAAAGTCACATTGTACTATTCTCTAACATTTCAGTGACTAATCGGCTAAAATTGTTTTACGAAAATGAAAAACAAACCCTATGCAAGGGCACCAACTCCTAAAAACATTCTCAAATTATCCCTTTGTTTAATCCTCGTCGTTAGAGAATGTTGCATGTATTCTTTATAACTTTTTTGCATGTCCTCCATCATGAACAACACCATCATCTCCATTAATAATAATATCTTCATCTCTATTAGTGAGACATTTATCTACATTATCAATTGCCTCTTCCCTCTTCTCTTGCATTTCATTACTTTGCGGATCCGGAGAATATTTCTTCAATGCATAAAACCACCTATTGGTAGGAGCAATTGTGTTTTACGCAAAATCAACTTATCCTTGTATCTTACTATTTTGAATATACGAAATGGTTTGTTTTGTCGTAACATTATGTTATCAAATATTCGTAGTCGACAATCAATCAATGTTTTTTTATCATTGTCATAAACAATATATATTTCTATGTTAAGAAGTTTAATCACTAATTATTGACAGTTTGTTATTTATCTCATAGGCTTATGTTGAAAATTTTCAGCATATATAATGGTTTCTCAATTATCTTCTATATGCGGACTCATTGCCAACGTGGAGGTTTATACACTCTTGATGGAAGACATTATACCTTGATTTTTCAATCACAATACTCAAATTTATTATCTTATACAACATACATTAGTTGATTATTCTCAAAATTAGGAATAACTCTCAACCAATGCTTTTTGGTCCCTTATAGTATACCATTGTATTTTTTACCGAAAATGTTTGATCTTTGGATAAATATTGTTTATTCGAATTCAAGGCCATTGACACATCATCAAAGTTCTATAATTGACATGGTATTTTAGTTAATAATTCCTTACTGCCAGCACATGCTTTAAAAATTTAGATATTCTTGGTAAACATTTAAAAGCTAATACTTTCTTATTAGTATAAGTAATTGATAGGATGTGTCTATAATGCATCGCAATCATATGGTTCAAATCAAGGTTGTCAAACAGGTTTAGGCCGTTGAACTGATCAAACAAATGGTTTGAGTTTCAATGTTTGGATCTGGTGTCCAACTGATTTAAGCCATTTATCCATATTATAAAAATATACGTGTAATGGTAATAATTTAAGATTTTCATAACTTGATTATAATTTGATAGGTATCATACAATAATTCAACAATTAATATATTATTTGACCTAAAAGCTACGTTTTCCAAATATTAATAAGGCTGGTAGAGGACAAAAAGGCAACATTTTATCTGAGAGTTAGAGATCGATCAATGCATTCTTTCTCCCATGCCTATTGCGAATTTTGCTGTTCTTTTTTATACTCACCAAACTTGCAATTTATAGGGTAGATTGCTTGCGGAGAAGGAAGTGTCAACACATGTTACATTCGATACCACAAAAATGTTCAAATTATTTAATTACTCGCTCAATTTTGGACATGCTAATAACCCTATTTTTTTTAACTAAATACTTAACAATAGGTTCTTCCTTTTTTATTTAATTTTAGTGGAAGCCGATCATTTATAGTAAAATATTTGGAAACACAAAACATTACATGCAGAAGAATTTATGTTGTTCGAGTCAATAACATTCTATGAGATTTGTTATTTTCCCTAACAGTGATAAATAACCCAGTGATCAACACAAAAATTGATAATCTATAGATTGAATTCGAAACCAGTTAATGACTTGATTATTTGGTGGCAAATATGGAAAGCAAGAAATGAATTCGACTTTGAGAATGTTTTTCCTTCTCCGCTAGCAGTCTCATCACATGCAGCTTGTGAGCTTGAGGACTGGTCTAGTATTGGGGAAGATTCATTTTCACGTCATCCCTCTTAGTCAAGGTAATACCATAAGATCCATGTCCCTCCGTCGAGGATCTACGACAAAGTGATCTTTTGTGATGGCACTTTCAAAATCGACATCTAGTAGGCGAGCATTGCTGTGATTGAAAAGAATGCATCGAGGAAGGTTTACGACGGTAAAGATGAGAAAATCCTTGCCGCACAACTTAGGCTTTTGTGAAACGGCGAGAAAGACAAACTGCGAACTTTGCTCGGCCTTAATTACCTCATATTGTTTAGCTATTGTCGAAGCGTTGGGTAAACCAGTTGATGAATGGAGGGTGACTATGAACCATGTCAACTTGCTCTATTCCATGTTTTCAGATTTTACTGTCCATTATGTAAAAATGACTTCGGAAAGTTTAGGGTTGATGATGAGAACAATCAAACCTTCGTGAATCTCATTTTCTATTTGTGGTGGTTTTTATTTTTATTTTGTAAATCATGAATTAAGTCGGGAGTATCATGATCATTCTAGGTTGACTTTGGCCAGATTGAGAGTTTAGTCAAAGTCGAGTCAGCAAGGTGGGATCCACTATCATGGCAATCTAATGAATAATTGACGGTGAGGGCATGATTAGAAACTGCCTCATAGATCGGGTATTACGGTAGAAGAAATTATAGTTCATGAATGCTATAGTTTGCTTGACTAATATATTTTTCTAATCCAAAATATATCTAAATGGATATAATTTTATAAAGTACAATTAATTTAAATTTTATTAAAAATTTTATTGTTTGAATTAGAACACATTAAATATGATTAACTAAAAAGTAATGAGGGAAGGGAGTGGATCTAGTTTAAAGCTTCTCTTTTCTCATACATGAGGGATATATGTATGGGAGGAGTACTCAAGTTTGAAGTTTCCATCTCCTTCGAGTAATATGTGTTTCCGATGCCTTATTGGAAATAAGCAGAGGAAATCAGTTTTGTCTTTATTTAAGTGACTCCGTCCAGCTCCAGCAATAAGCTTTGTATTTATTTAATTGATTAATTGAGCTTAACAAAAGGACCAAGCTATCCTTCCGTGCTATGCGCACAACACAGGAAAAGTAAAATGGGATGGGTTATGCGAGGGAACCTCCTTATATAATTTGGAGGATATCTTCATAAACGAGTATAACCGATAATACCAATTTATTAATAATACTTGTTAACTGATAATACCAATTTATTAATAATCGAAGTGTTTAACTTAATAATCCACTTTGTACGTAAAAATGTTCGTTGTTTTAAATTATTAATTAAAAAGGACATGGCTAATAGTAAAGTTTGCATGAAAAATTTCATTGTCGATTTAGGTTAATAATCCAAGAAGGGAAGATTAGTAACGATGTTGATGGTTGTTAATAATTAATCCGAGAGGAATGATTATTAATTTATCGTTAATTGTTAAAAGTTAAAGTGTACAAGTTAATAATCGGAGAAGGAAGATTAATAATGAAGTGCCTTGTAATTGTTTATTTAATAATCGGAGAATGAAGATTAATAATGAAGTGGGTAGTTGTTAATAATTAAAGGTAATAGTTTTGTTAATTTGTCAACGTTGCAGATCTGAATGAAGTACCTTGTGATGTCAACTTGGAAGGTGAAGATATTTCCAATAACAATGACTTAAGCGAAGACGAGATTACAGTAGAAAATCTATATGCAGAAGGCGAAGGTTAGTTGACTAATCTTGTATATATGTGGAATGATAAAACTCGTGCCAGTGACGTAATATATTCAATGTTGCAGGAGTGGTGGATGATGTTCATACGAATGATGGTAGTGCTATACCTGTCATGGACATTCGTGATTTTAATATTGATAACATGGGTAAGTCGAATTTATAACAATCTTATTAACAAGTAAAAAAAATGCACCATTATTAACTAATTTCTTGATAATTTGTGTAGAGATAATACTATTCGAAAAAGGAGTAGGGCACAGAATAGATGGGGGGTGTCCAGCGAGGATGAACTTCAAGTTGGATAAACGAACCAACCTCTATTACATTGATGATTGGGTAGATGAGCACAATCATGAGATGCACGACCCATCGGCCAAGCATCTCCATCGTTCTAAAAGGAATATCACTGAAACTCAACTTTGTATTGCTAAAATGAACGAGGCTGCCGGTATAAAAATACGGGCTAGCTATACTACATTCTGCTTAGCTGCTGGTGGTAGGGAGAATGTTGGTTTCCTTCCAGAGGACTTGAAGAATTGCATTAGAACAGTGAGGGCGAAGACATGGAGTATGGGGTGGCCACATTCCTGTATCGACACTTTCAGGAGGAACATAGATGTGATCCCTCCTTTTATAGGGTGTCAGTGGACGTGAACGAGGAGAAAGTTGAAAACACAACAGGAAATGAATTCAATTAAAGATGCTAGTTGTGCGTTCACTCACCATCAAAATTAACATTTACCAAGCGCAAATAATCCTGGTCAATACTACGCATCTGCAAGTTAAGAACGAAGCCGAACCCATAACTTCGAAGTATAGCCGCACGACTTGGGCTAATATTCTTAACGATTTTGCGGACCCGAGACACACTGCACCTGATTGGTAAGCGATTGTCATCAGCTATGGGTGCATCTGCCTTTTTCTTCATAGGCTTACTCAACGGTGCAGACTTATGCGAAGTATTTTTCGTACGTGCCATATTATATTGTGGACCACTGTAAAAAATTATAAAGAAAGTCCACGAAATGATTAATAACCCATTTTTTAATAACGATCAATACAAAAGAAAATGTTAATAACGAACATGAGGTAGTAGTGTTGATAACGACCAATACTAGAAAAACATAACACGACAAGAATTGATTATGGTGTTCACAAAATTATCACGTTGGCAAAGAACATTACAAAAAAAAAAAAATACCAATGCAATTAAATAATTTACATAACAGCACAGATTCATTAATAATAAAAAGCAAAAGGTTGAGAGCGAGAACATATTGACTAACAATGTTGACCAAAACAACTTGTAAACGCCCACCGAATGATTAATAATAGATATAAAAAAGGTTCATAACGAGCAGAAATTGATTAACAATGGACACAAAAAAAATTAAAAATATTTCCCAAATTCGAAATGAATTTGACGTGCACAGATTGATTAACAATGAACACACAACACATTGACTTGCATGACAAATTGATTAATAATATAGAACGAAAAAGTTGAAAACGAGCACGTATTAATTAATAATATAGACACAACACGTTTTCCATATGTCCACAGAATGATTAATAATAGATTTTTTAATAACGATCAATACAAAAGAAAATGTTAATAAAGAACATGAGGTAGTAGTGTTGATAACGACCAATACTAAAAAAACATAACACGACAAGAATTGATTATGGTGTTCACAAAATTATCACGTTGGCAAAGAACATTACTAAAAAAGATACCAATGCAATTAAATAATTTACATAACAGCACAGATTCATTAATAATAAAAAGAAAAAGGTTGAGAGCGAGAACATATTGATTAACAATGTTAACCAAAACAGCTTGTAAACGCCCACCGAATGATTAATAATAGATATAAAAAAGGTTCATAACGAGCAGAAATTGATTAACAATGGACACAAAAAAATTAAAAATATTTCCCAAATTCGAAATGAATTTGACGTGCACAGATTGATTAACAATGAACACACAACACATTGACTTGCATGACAACATGATTAATAATATAGAACAAAAAAGTTGAAAACGAGCACGTATTAATTAATAATATAGACACAACACGTTTTCCATATGTCCACGGAATGATTAATAATAGATGCCAAAAGGTTGATAACGAGTGACAATTGACAGAAAAAAATCTGGAAACGTCCACAAAATTATTAATAACAGAAACCAAATAAATTAAAAATGGACCTACCATTGTACAACCCCTACTCCTACCATACAACGACAAACCTTAATCTCATGCATCGCCAAAACCCTAATCCCATGCAACATGCAACGCCAAAAACCCTCAAAATAGCGGCCAAAAAAATCGGAGACCAAAAAATACCTTAACACGCGGCCGCCGACGAGAGACTGAGAGTTGAAACGAGAGAGAGTGAGAACTCGAACAGTCGGCCGGAGAACTCGACCGGACGAGAGAGATGGAGAACTCGAATAGCGACGACGGAGAGAGAGGGCGAACTCGACCGGACGAGAGAGATGGAGAACTCGAACAGCGACGACGGAGAACTCGACCGGACGAGCGTCTTCAAGATGATTGCTTCAGGGACGACGGACTCGTGTTTGACGGAGAAGTCGACGGGCATATGAAGATAGCAGTAGCACTGCACTACCTTATCTAAGAGATGGAATGGTGGAATTGACTTCCCTTGGCATATGAAGATAGCAAACTTTTCCTATTCCTAGTATGATTAGGTACTGCACAAACTTTTCCTATTCCTAGTATGATTAGGTTATGCGTTGTTAATAACAAAATAACAACAGTATAAATAGCATAGCAATACCTCCCACAAACCCATTAAATTCGCAAAGCAATTCTTCCCATTCTTTAATTCTTTCAATTGCTTTCTGAGACTTTCTACGCCGTCCTCTGTTTCTCCGCAAACATGACCACCGGCGGCAAAGCATCCAATTCCAGGCGACGCGACTGGCCTCAGTTGCCCGACGTGCTTCTCGATTGCATCATGCCTCGCCTCACCAAACTAAGAGATGTCGTCAGCTTCCAAGCCGTCTGCAAGCCGTGGCGACAAGCCGCCGCCGTCCTCGCCCTGGAAAACAATCGACCTCCCGGAAAATTCCGCCAAACCCTGCCGTGGCTCATGTGGCGGTGCAAATCCAAGGATTGCCACCGCCATCGTCCCGGCTGCCACTGCTTCTTCGATGTGACGGCGGAACACAACAACACCCTCGTTTGCCGCCACATGAATGTAGCTGGAGACGGCCCATCGGCGTATGGACGACATACTACCCCGTCAACCTTCGGTTGGCTTCTAAGGGCAACCGAGCAGCAGCAGCGTTCCCTGTTCTTGTTCAACCCTTTCACCGGTAATCAGATCCCTCTTCCAGCGCAGGATGATCGGTCCTCCCCCGAGTGGAGATCGCACGTTTGGGCCTTTGCAATGTCGGCTGAGCCGACGAAAACAGAGGAGGAGGTATGCATCTTGATGATATGCTATGTCATCACCACCGATAGAAAACAACACCGCTATGTCCCATCATTCTGCAAGATTGGGGAACCGCGATGGAGGCCGATCCATTTGGCCGCGGAGGTCCACGAATGCAAGCTCAGCGGGATAATGGACATGGTGTTCTGGAGGGGTAGATTTCACTGCGTTTGTTTAGGTGGAGACATTCTGGTTTGTGATCTCTCCGCTGGGATCATCTCATGGGGTTTTCGTCCTCAAGTGCCTATTTTCCGGGGACGTGAGCAAATGCACCACAGATGCTACTTATTGGTAAGTCCGGGGGAGGAGGAGTTGATGTTGGTTGTCAAGACAGATGACCTTAGTGGGTATGATCAGAATCAGCTCTATAAGTTCAAGGTTTGCAAGATCGATGTCGACGGGAAGAGGTGGGACGAGGTCGCTAATACAGGCGATTACGCAGTGTTCGTAGATAGTTGGAAGGCTGTTTGTGTCTCTGCTAAAGACCATCCGGAGTGCAGGAGGAATTGCGTCTATCACCAGACAGGTATATATGATCTCGGCATCAAGAAAAACGTTCCGTTTTTTCCTTTTACAGAGGAAGAGGATCATGATCTAATAGTGCCTGCCGGATGGATTCTGCCATCTAATTATTAGTTGTTTGGGGGGGGGGGGGTTGGAGAGTTGAAATGTACTATTTCTGAGTACTTTTGATCACTTTATACGTCTGTATTTACTTTCATTTGTAGACCTAGATACGAAGAAAAATTAGTGTATGATGCCAATTGCAAGTATTTCGATTCTAACACTCATTGGAAGTTTGGCTGTGTAAATTTTCCATATTTCTAGTATACATGAGGTTATCACGAATTCATTAGTTTGTACTATCGATTGTTGCTTATTATCGTTTGAATGGTTTTGAGGGTTGCATTAGAAGATACTAGCAATGACCCGCTCGCTACGCTTCGCAATTCACAAATGAGCAAGAATAAAATATTAAGTCGAAAAGAACTCAAAATTATTATAACTAACAAAGAAAGGACGATAATAATTCACTATCCAACACACGGTACTAACAATAGAAGTCTGCATATTGGATTATAGAAATAACATTGACAAATCTTTGAGTCAGTTGGCACTTATAAGTTACAGCACTAAGTGTTAACCTAATTGAATACAATAGAGAATGAAAGGGGAAATGAATTAGTTGGTCTTGTCAATTCCCTATCACACTCTCCTTCAACATGCTACTTTCACTTTGCTGACCCCTTCCTTTAAGGGTGCCCGTGAGCCACAGTATCCAGGAGTATTCCAGCACAGAAGGGAACTGCAACTTGTAATCAACCAAACAACCAAGGAAAAAGAGGGAGAGAGCTGGCATGAAAGGTGAAACTATAAAATAAAACACAGAAAAGGAATAAAAACACGAACCAAATGCTAACTTGTTGAAGTCCCCAACTTTGCATCTGATCTGCAGCGGCAATTGTGATTATTAGGTGACATCAATCAATCGGGAAACTATAACAGTTTTTACATAGGCAACATAACAAAAAGCATCATAACCGCTTATCCTTCCCCATTAATCATTGGAAATAAAGCCTTGCTCCTCTTGTTTTGAAAAGCAAAGAAATGAAAGAACTATATGTTTAAGGAAGGAGTGATATGTGCAGGTTCATACTTAAGGCAGTATATCAAAATGGCATGACCGATTGACTGAGAAATCCTTCCTATGTCCTTCCCCTCCATTCTTTCCATTATAGTAGTCATACTAATCTCTTCCCTCTTCAATTGTAGCCAACCTAGCACAACTGAAACAAAACATATCAAAAGTAAAAACCTTCTGATAGGGTACATGTTTTACATTCTATAGAGCAAATAGAAACTGCAGTTGAAGATATTTTCTGATTCTATGGTTACAAATTATTTGCTGGTGACATGCTCTAAGGATACCTTGAATAAACATAATCACGTTCCAATCAATCAACCAACATATTAGAGTGGCAAAAAAAAAAAAAAATTTGAACTGTTTCACTTATATAAAAATTCATACTTCATTCACAAACACCAAATCATGCAATCCTCGACTTGAATAACAGCTTGTGTCTGGATGTCATAACAGGGTATTCTTGAAAGAACATCCATTCCCGGGCTCCGGTTAGCTTTCATATATAAGTTCCACAAACAAATATAAAAAACGTGAAACGGTTACATGCCATGGTAGAATGAAACATAAAAGGATGCCTGAAATATAAGAGAAGATAACCTTGCTTACCCCAAGACGCTAAAATGCAGGAAATTAGTTTATTGTATGTAAACAGATGAACATATATAGCAAATTAATTAAAGTAAACCCGGGCTTGCTTATATAGCATTACTTATGGTGGCCGAAGAAATTCAAAGCCAATGAAAGTGATTAACCAATATCACCTATTCATTTAAATCAGCAAGCATTAAGGTTTATTGATTTGGTGAGGCACCTTTCATGGAGCTTGTCAATGACCACCCGATGAGGGAAAAACAGTTCTTTGGCTCAGTTGGATCTACTCAGGACTCCAAACATGGAACTATAATCGTAAGGAGCAAAAGCATTGAACTCGAGAAATGAAAAAGATTTAGCTGCATCTAGAAAACAAATGTGTACCCTTGTAAGACTATCTAGTAGTCAGACTGTAGAATTGCGATCCAGTAAAGCTATCAAGGTCCTTGTCAACTAAAGACACCAGCATTGTGGTTTTTCATAACTTGTCAACTCTATTGGCTCAACTGCTCTCCAACAGGGCATCAAGTCAAAGCAAGATAGCCTCAAATTCCCATGCTGATCTGAGCAATCTCCATATGAACAAACTCATATGACTCATATAAGCTGAAAATGAAACAAAATGGAACGTAAAGAAATATGGAACTCGCCACTAAGATGTATCTTATCAATACAAACTGAGCTGAAGTATCTATGGAATAACAATACAGTTCTAGAATAAGAAAAGGACAGTCATGTGGAAATAGGTTCTTTATTAAGCAAAAGTGTTACTTCCAAGTAAAGAACCTGGCAATTGAAATGAGAAAAGGTAGGCAAATCTGAAAGGGTTCTACCGGATCATCTGAAGGGTTGACAATTAGCAAATAAGGCCAAGTTTGGAAAAAGAAAAAGCAGCAGAAACGGCAAGCATAAGTTGAGAATAATGATTTGCTTTGTAAATCAACCATAAAGAGCAATTCCTTTGAAAAAGTGCAGCAATAAGACTGACAGATTGGACAGAACATATTACTTTCTAAAAAGTTTGGGTGGCTGCTGATAGTTACTTAGCAAGTTTAGTTGTTGAATCACCTTCTGAATAATAAAGTGTCACTTGTGACAGTCATTTCTTCTCCATCACTCTATAAGGCTAGGTCAATGCTAAAGCTGCCATCGAGAAGACTCAGCAACAAAAGCATAAAGCACTCTCATATACGTTTTGCCATTCGTATCCTAAAACCTGGTGAGCAATCAAAATGAATGGAGAGAGGATTAGATCTACTTTGAGTTCCAGCTGCAAGCTATATGGTAAAAGTATCAAGAATAAACATGAACAACTCAGCATACTCGGGGAATTGCCCAAGGGAACTAAACAGAAAAGTAAAGGGCTAGCCAAGAGCTAGCCTTCCAAACTAAAACAATACCCTATCATCGTCGAACATGAATCCAAAACACTTACCTGATCTTCGCCTTGTAGCTTCCACATCCATCAAAGAACTGGCATTAGCGTGAAACAGCCAAACCTGCAGGAAAGACATGAGTTACATCAATCCCAAAATTTGGTTCCTCCTTGTCCACCTTCTTGTATCACACCTTTTACACCATTCCCAATTTCATCTTGCAGTTGAAATATAGTTGAAATCCAATAATGAAAAACGGCATATGCAAAAGTTCATTGAGAGGCATAAAATATGATTGATACCTGCAATGTGTCTCTCATCTGCACCAAGCAACATTGATACATGAGCATAAAGCTCATTCATGGCCGCTCCTCCTTTGATCCATACCCTGCAAAAATCCATTTCAATTTTTAAATGTACCCTAATTCTGCAATCTCTTTGATTTCATATCTAAACAAAAAATCCATATGCAGAAGTTACTTGAGAGCACCAAGCAACATTGCAACATGAGCATCATGGCACAAAATGCATTTTTTGCGTCAACCTTAAGGCTGTCAAATTCAGCCCAAAAGATCACGTTCAACATCCCCAGAACCTAAAAAGAAAAAAAGACACAGATCCAATTCCCGTAAACATCTAGGAATTACAAAGGACCAAATCACTATCAGAATCAATTTCACAACCAAGAAAACCAATTTTCAAGGGAAACAGAAAGAAATCAGTTCATTGAAAACCATGTATTGGTAATCAAAACATTGGCATGTTCATTCATTACAGTCACAATTTTAAAAACTTCATCCTCAAAGAAAAGAGTTCGAGCTGGTACTAAATGTTTCCAGTTTAAGAATGAAAATCTGAAAAATGAGTATTATGAGTCACCCAATGTAAACAGGGAATAGAGTTAGGCCGTGAAACTCGTAAAGAAAGCAAAAGCACTTCAAACAGCAACCAAATGGATCCTTTTTGCGGAAATGACCTGACATCAACACCAACTCAGCAAAAGCATAGGAAATTCCAAACCAGACTAAACCTGAATCGACAAACTTCCAAGCACGTTGAAT
This sequence comes from Linum trigynum, assembly GCA_964030455.1. Taxonomy (NCBI): domain Eukaryota; kingdom Viridiplantae; phylum Streptophyta; class Magnoliopsida; order Malpighiales; family Linaceae; genus Linum; species Linum trigynum. The sequence continues at coordinate 33,956,618 of OZ034814.1, read as the reverse complement.
CAAAAAGCTCTTGTGGCGCTCCCAGCTTATTGTCGAACCAAGTCACTCCCAACAGGTCCAGCATCGCTTCCGTCTCGTTTCATGAGTCGATTCTTGCTAGTGTGGCGCAACCAAAGGGAAATGGGGTACTGTACAAAGCAACTACGATTGCAATGAGAGAGACCCAATAATCTGGTAAAGTTGAGAGAGGAGAGTAGAAGGGAAGTCACCTCGTGTAAGCGTGGAGTTCTTGTAATGTTGGGATATATCTTCTCCCTGCTTCTTGTGCTATGTCACCCTTCTCCGTCGTCACTGGCCGATCGACCCAATCCCATGGAGTGATCTCCCTTTGTCGGAGATTGCATCACTGCTGCGTAACTCACCGAGCTAGAAACAGAATGATAACAAATGACTCTTCATCTTCTTTCTCTTTTACAATGATTCCCCTCTTCTTTTTTCATTCTCCAACAGTAGGAGAGAGTGAGAGATTGAGACCTGGGATTCCTCCAAAAAGAGTATGCAACGATTCCACTCTTCTCGTTCTTCTTCGACAGCAGGAGAGGAAGAGCGTGACCTGGGATTCTGCCGTATAGAGTATGCTTGCGAAACATGAGATTCTAGGGTGGAAGAGAGAGATGAGTTAGAGTTTGGGATTCAACCGAAAATGGCACAAAAGGAGATCAGCCATGGCAAAAGCAGGGTGAATGGATTCCAAGCAACAAAAGTAAATGAAGAGTTACCTATGACTGAGGAGAAGAGCACCCAAAAAATTGTGCAAGAGAGATGGCAAGTGAAAGCTTGACAGGGAAGCAGGTGAGGGAAGAGAAGGGGTGAAAGGATATACAGAGGAAGGAGAGAGGGATAGATGGTTGCGTATGAAGAGGAAGAGGAAGAGGTGGGGGATTGTCCAATGGGTAAAGCAAAAGCACAGGGTTTCTTTGTTAACGAGTGGGGTAAAAGAGATTGGCAGATCCAAGGTTGTCAACCCGCGTCCCGCGGGTTGACGCGGATCCGGTCGAGCTAGTGGGTCAAAGGTTAATGGGTCAACCGTTTTAGCATGGTTTGGCCAGGAAATATAAAAAGAGTCATTATATTGTACTTATCCTCATAAATTATATCAAATCTTATCTAACATATTAGTTATAACATATAATATTACACCAAAATAACATATCGTACTTAGATCCAACATATAGTGAAAATTCACACACACTTCTATAACATAAATATTCAAATGTTCAACTTAGTATTCAAAAGATTGAGTTAGGCGAACAGAAAAATTGGAAAATAGGCGCATTTCGCAAACTAAAGAAAAAAATGATACAATTTGACCTCCAACCCGGTACCTTATAGCGGTCGGCCCGGCGGGTGCGTGCGGCCCATTTTTCTCACCGAGTCAGGGTCAAATTGGGTCGACCCGCGGTTGATAACCTTGGGCAGATCTCTTTGTGAGAGGAGAAGGCGAGCACGTGGGCCACTTAAGGCCAAACATTTGGGCCTCCACCAGTCGCAAAGGGGGAGAGTGGAGGCCACTAATGAACATTAGTGGTAACCAAGGCTTTTATATATCAATCAATTTGGTATATATATTACTTGATTTTGAGTAATGTTTTTTTTTTCTTCCTAAAGTTCGTCAAGACTCTTGTATGACCAGTTTAGTTGATTTCTTACAAACAACTAGTCGTCACTATTACTTATAGGGATCGTAGTTCTTCATAAAAAAAAAAGCGACAGCGATCTTCAGCCTACCAAATGCGATCTTTGTCCTGTTCAGGACATCACACTTTCTCCACTTCTACTAATTCAATCATTCATTTAAATCATTCAAAAATCCAAAGGCAAGGGCTAAAGTTGTATCAATCATTCTCAATGCATCTAATCTACTACTCAAACAATTATTCAAAAAGAAAAAGGAAAAGATACGCAAATCGAGTGGTTGGGCTGCCTCCCAACAAGCGCGTCTTTAAGAGTCTTTTCGCCGGACTTGGCTCCTTGAGATAAAAAAAAGCAAGGTCTCCATCCTTCACCGATTTTTCTTCGTAGAAATCATACTGATGGTGAAGTCCCAAGTGAACGATGAAGATCTCGGTTACAATTTTTCCTCTCTCTCCTCCCTTCCATCACGTCTCTCTCTCCCCTCTCTATGAAGATCTCGGTCTCTACGTAAAAAATTACATGGAAAACATTACTACCTCTTCAAGTACTACTAAAAATTATTATTATTATTCACGCGGGTAAAATATTACTCTTTTGTTTTAGGTGTGTAGTAGTAATTTGGTGCATGTAGCATTAATTTTAGGAGTTATTAGTAGTGATTTTGATAATTATTTAGTAGAATCAGTATTACTATCCATCATAGTATTGTCAATAACACGAATTACTGGTGGGAAATCAAGATTTCAATTACGAGAGCTCCCCGTTTTTCGGAGGAAACCTAACCCTAAGCGAAGCTTTCAATTACGATGAGCGCCGCCGGCGGGGATTGTCACATGTGGCCGATGACATGGCGCCAACAAGGTGACAACAAGGCGGCTGCACATGTGGCATGTATGGAAGACTAGTAGCATAGAGATGCTCCTAGGATTCTCCACCTAAATGAGAGCTTAATGGTGCACTTATGGGCTACATTATGGTAGTATTAATAGAGTGCATAATGGGGGGACTTTATGGGGTGTATTGATGTAGTAGAGGGACATTATGAGGGGCATTGATACCTTGTATGAGGAGAGGCCTATATAAGGAGCCATCTCCCTCACTTGTAACTCATCCATCATTTTTGTGAGCAATACAACTATAGAGTTTCTCCCATCTTCTTGTGTCTTGTTCTTGTGAGTTGAGTGAGTTTGAGAGCTTGTGAGAAGGCTGCCTAGCTTCTCTAACGGAATTGAGAGTTAGGGCCGCACGACCAAGAGTAAGGCCGTGACAGTTGGTATCAGAGCCTGGTTCTGAAAGAAGAATCGGTGTCCTCACTCCCCAAGAAGGAAGATAAGAAAGAGCGAGAGCCTCACCAAAGATGGCTGGATCAGAAGTCCATGACGATGCGGAGAAGCAACGTGGAAGAGATCCTACTCCGGGCGGAAGGCCAAAAGGTACGTCGAGCACTCGTGATCCTCTCAAGTCTCTAGAGAGGCGAGTCTCGAGGATGGAGGTGAAGCTTTCCGAAGATGTCACCGTCATGGAGGATTTGGGAGCTAACTTCACCCAAATCCAAGGCGATGTTCAAAGTGTGGCGGCTAGAGTGACGAGTTTGGAGGTTGGCAATGAAGGGCTTCGAGATGAGCTCATGGCCCTCATCAAAAACACCATCTCCACCGCCATGAACGATGCCATTGAGCTAGTGAAGGAGGCGGCTTCTGCGGAGGTGACCGTCTTGAAGGAGGAGGTTGCGGAGCTCAAAAGCGAAGTGACGCTTGTGAAGAGGGCCATGGCTAACGGACCTGCCATCGCACAACCTGCCTCAACCATGGAGATTCCAAGACCAAAGAGCTTTCAAGGGTCGAGGAATGCAAGGGAGTTAGAGAACTTCCTATGGAGCTTGGAGCAATACTTCGAAGCTTCGGGTATTCGAGATGAGAATACCAAGGTAAAAACTGCACCTCTTTACTTGAGTGATGTTGCCATGCTGTGGTGGAGAAGGACCCAAGGCGATATCAGTAAAGGGACGTGCGTGATGGAGTCATGGGATGACTTCAAGAGGGAGATCAAGAGGCAGTTCTACCCAGAGAATGTTGAGTTTGAAGCCCGGTCGAGACTAAGGAGGCTTGCTCACGAAGGAGAGATTCGAGGGTATGTTAAGGAGTTTTCTGAATTGTTGCTCGAGATCCCCGACTACACCGACAAGGAGGCCATGTTCACCTTCCTTGACGGCCTCCAACCATGGGCGAAGTTGGAGCTACAACGGCGAGGCGTGCAAAGTCTTGCCGAGGCAATGGCGATTGCCGAGTCCCTAGTCGAGTACCACGAGCCGGAGGAACGTGTGGAGTTCGGAGGCAGTGGAGGTGGACGCGACTATGACAGAGACACACGAAGGCGTGGTAGACTGGACCAAGGAGGTAGTCATAAGGTTGAGAAACAACTTACTTGCTTCCTTTGTGATGGTCCGCATCGTGTGAGAGATTGCCCAAGAAAGCACAAGTTGTCGGCAATGAAGGCCGTACTAGCAGAGTGCTCGAGCTCGGAAGAGGAAGCGGAGGCGACTCCAAGAGTGGACCCCATGTCGCGAAGATTGGTTGCATGAAGAGATTGAGCGCCATCAAGCGGACGGAAGAGCCTCCCCATCCTGAGCAACACGGTCAACGCTTCGTAGAGGCAAAACTCAACCAAAGGAAGACAAAAGCCTTGGTTGATACCGGGGCAAGCTGCAACCTTCTCGACGTAGATGAAGCGCGGAGGCTGGGCATCACGTACGAGAAGAAGCGAAGAGGGTGGATGAAGGCTACCAACTCAAGGGCCACAAGAACTCATGGAGTAGCGCGCCAGGTGCCACTCAAGCTAGGAGGATGGACCGGGTGGCGGACTTTGAGGTTGTGTCGTTGGATGATTATCGGGTCATCGTCGGCATGGAGTTCATGGTGCGGGAGAAAGCTTTCCCGATCCCATACGCCAATAGATTCTGCATCAATGGCGGAGCAAGATCGGTTCCCATGACAAGAGAGCAACTCGAGTCAAACAAGAGGTGTTTGGCAAGGCAAGAGCAGCGAGAGGTGGCAACAATGGTGGAGGTAACGGCTCACTCGAAGACTCGTTGGAGAAGGACGAGGAGGAGTGCACAACATCGTGGAGCCATGAAAGACGAGGGTGGATCATCTTCGACTTGCCAAGAGAAGCAAGGAAAGGCCACCATGATCGAGAAGGCGGGACACTCGAAGACGCGACGGAGAAGACCGCGGAGGAGTGCGCAACATCATGGGAGCACAAGGCTCGAGAGCGAGCCAGGGCCATCCTTGGTTTGGAGGAAGGTGCAACAAGACCTTGCAAGCAATGAAGCTAAGGCAAGGGAGGCATCTGCCAAAGAGCCACGATGAGGGCGTCGTGGATTGAGTGGAGGAGAATGTCACCAACGAGGCTCAAGAGTCGAGAGAGGCTGCTCGAGGTCTATGGAGGCATTTCGTAGCAAGGACGCGACGAGGGCGTCGCGAGCATAGGTGGGGGAGGATGTCACATGTGGCCGATGACATGGCGCCAACAAGGTGACAACAAGGCGGCTGCACATGTGGCATGTATGGAAGACTAGTAGCATAGAGATGCTCCTAGGATTCTCCACCTAAATGAGAGCTTAATGGTGCACTTATGGGCTACATTATGGTAGTATTAATAGAGTGCATTATGGGGGGACTTTATGGGGTGTATTGATGTAGTAGAGGGACATTATGAGGGGCATTGATGCCTTGTATGAGGAGAGGCCTATATAAGGAGCCATCTCCCTCACTTGTAACTCATCCATCATTTTTGTGAGCAATACAACTATAGAGTTTCTCCCATCTTCTTGTGTCTTGTTCTTGTGAGTTGAGTGAGTTTGAGAGCTTGTGAGAAGGCTGCCTAGCTTCTCTAACGGAATTGAGAGTTAGGGCCGCACGACCAAGAGTAAGGCCGTGACAGGATCCGCCGCCTGCGCCCGAACCTCCCCAAGGAGGGATCTGCAACAGGGACCGCGGCTTCGCCAGTCCAATCGGCGAAGAGACCTAAAACATGTGATGCGCAAGGATTTACAGGGGGAGGAGTTATGGTCGTTGAAACCCATCAGCTGGATGGCAATCAACTGGTGCAAGAAACAGTGCCAAACCTGCAAGAGAACACAGTCCCGGTCAGCGAGGGCAATCCCAACGCCACAGGAAAAATGATGTCGTATAAGGATAAGGTCATTGGAGTGCAAGCGGAAGGTGAGACTTTCGAGGGGGATGATACTGGCGAGGAGACGATGGACAGTGATGGTGAGGGAGAACCGGACTGCCCGAACGTGAGGATTCCGCAAGGCTTCCACAAAAGGCGTAGCCAGCGATGGCGCCTTGCCCTCATCGTCCGCATCCTTGGGCACTCTTTCCCATTCCTATTCCTACAACGTAGACTACAAAATATGTGGGCATGCACGGGGCCGGTAACAATAGCAGCTATGGGGCATGGTTTTTACTCGGCCAGATTCACGACGGAACAGGATTATGATAGAGCACTCAACGGGGGACCTTGGATGATAGAGGACCACTATGTTCTCACTAGGGTTTGGCGTAGGGGCTTCGAACCCGAGGAGGAAGAGCTATCCAAAACCATGGTATGGGCGAGGCTTCCCAAACTACCCATGGATTACTATGATGAGGAACTCCTACGAAATATTGGTAACTCGATCGGGCGCTACGTGAGAATGGACGAAGCAACGAGACAGGCTGTACGAGGACATTTCGCAAGAATTTGTGTCGAGGTAAACCTAGCAAAGCCGCTGATTTGCAAGTACAGACTGGAAAGACGAACGAGGCGCGTGGAATACGAGGGTCTTTACAAAGTCTGCTTCTCATGTGGACGCTATGGACATGAGCAAGAATCATGCCCAAAGAAAACCGTTGCAACCCCAACAGATGAGGACTTTCGCACAGCCCATATTCAAAAACTTACGATTGAGCAGGAGCGGCCAGAAATTTATGAGGAGTATGGCCCGTGGATGATAGCAACGAGCAACAGAAGGAAACGTGGCCCTAAGATGAGCAAGCCGCAACCAACAATGACCCACCCGACTCAGGTGAATGCCCCCAATAGAGGAGGATCGAGGTTCTCAGCGCTGGATGATCTCAATGATGAGCTTCGAGAGGATACAAGGGTACTAGAAGAGGCCAGCAAGCGAATGGAGGTTGACCAGACAGGACCGGGGGAGACCAGCGGAGAGGATAAGACGAGTAGAGGAATGGGTACGGCCGATGTCGTTCAGGAACAAAAAGAGGACCCGAAACAAAAAGCAGTCCAAGAGAAGTCTCATACAGGGGATGCCCGGGTACAACAAATGACGAAGGGGATTCCCAAGGGTCAGAAGGCGGTGAATGTCAGCTCAAAAGCTGCTAGTGGTGATCCACTTGGAGGTAAGCAGGCTACTGTGGCCAGTTCTCAAGGTCGGACGGCAACAACTAAGTCACCTGTTGTTCGACCCAAACATGTACCAGATACCACTAAGCTATCCCCTAATCGCAAGCTGAAAGGGACCAAGCAGGGAGTTGGTGTCGACAAGGGTGCTAAGATTTCCATGATGAGTGGACCCCATAACCAAGTGAGGAGTCCAGCTCGAAGGCTCGACTTAAATGTCGACGTGAACTTGCCATTAAGAGCACAAGCTCTGGGAGGAAAGGAGAACTTCTCGGTCGACGGGGATCCTACCCTGACCGAGATGGACGCGACGTCAACTTGAACTCCCTCGCAAAAGGGAGTCTCTCGTTCTTGTTCTTTGTCTTTTGTGCTTTTGGTTTGTTATTTTACGTAGTTATGGTTAGTGTTTTTGCATGGAATTGCCGGGGGGCGGCCGACCCCGATTTCTTGACGCATTTTCGAGAGTTCAAGAGAACTCTTCGACCTGACTTAGTCTTTATTTCTGAACCCAGGATCAGTGGAGCAGCAGCGGAGAAGGTGATCCGGGGTATGGGCTTTGATACGAACCGACGGGTGGAAGCTCGGGGTTTCGCAGGGGGCATTTGGGCTCTGTGGAACTCGAGCAATACAATGATTACTGCAGAAGAGGCAACTGACCAGCTACTCCTTCTGAAGCTCAGGTTGGGTAACGGGGAGGAAGCCTTTGTAGCGGGCGTCTATGGATCACCACAACTAAGTACACGTCGGGAATTATGGGAGACTATCCGACGTATAACAGGGGCCAGCATGAAACCGCTCCTCCTGGTTGGTGACTTTAATGCACTTCTTAGCCGGGAAGAAAAACAAGGCGGGGCTGGTTTCAACTTTGCCGCAAGCAAAGAGTTCCGCGCAACCATGGAGGACTGTGGCCTTATTGACCTTCCTTTCACGGGGCCACACTTCACCTGGACAGGCGCTAGAGGTTTGAAAGAACGACTGGATAGAGCCATATGTAACTCGGCATGGCTACAATGCTTCCCGGAAACATCGACGACCCACTTGCAAAGAGTTAAATCAGACCATCGGCCGATCTTTACCTCCACTGAACGTCGAGCGAAGCGCTCCAAGGGCCAGAAACCGTTTCGCTTCCTTGCGCCGTGGTTGACGCATGCTGATTTTGAGCGGGTCCTTGAGGAAGGATGGAATAAAGGCTTCAGCTATGGAGAAAGGCTTACCTCCCTAACAAAGGATCTGCGGGAATGGAACAAAAAAGTTTTTGGTAATATTCATGAAAAGAAACGGAAGATCGTCAGAAGGTTGCAGGAGCTCGAAGCAAGAAATGAAGCTAATCCATCGAGTGCCAGCTTGGAAGAGGAAGAAGCGACTAGACGCAACCTACATTCGGTGCTCAAACATGAGGAAATGCTGTGGTTTCAGAAGTCGAGAGCCTTATGGTTCAACGAAGGAGATAGCAACACTAGATACTTCCATTTGTCAACTTTGAAGAGACGAAGCTCCAACAGGATACGCAAGCTCAAAGACAACAATGGTGTGTGGGTGGAGGATAGCAACGAGCTCCAAAACCTGGTTCGCGACTTCTTTGTCAGCCTATACCAAGAAGACCCGACCACTAGGGATGTTCTCCCGGCCAATTTTCCCCAAGTGGAGAATTCGATGTCAGCCTTGGAGCTGGACATAAAATGAGGCGGAGGTGCTTGCTGCGATCAAGTCGATGGGACCCCATAAAGCACCGGGAAAGGACGGATACCATCCTCTGTTCTTCCAGCGGTGCTGGAGCAAGGTGGGAGGGCCGCTATCGGAGTTCCTCCTCCAATGCTTCAGAAACCCCGGTCTGGTAGCCTCGGTGAACGAAACTTTGATCACGTTAATCCCGAAAAATCAGAGCCCCTCGGTAGTGGCTGAATTCCAACCCATCAGCCTGTGCAATGTGTCATACAAAGCATTCACGAAGTGCCTGGCGAATAGATTGAAGCCCTTGATGCCACAGTTGGTCAAACCCACTCAGACTAGCTTTGTTCCGGGACGGAGTATCCAAAGCAACATTATCACCCTACAAGAAGTAGTGCATACGATGCAAACTCGGAAGGCGAAGCGTGGTCACATGGCTCTCAAGATTGACCTAGCTAAAGCATATGACCGTCTGGACTGGAGTTTTGTGGCGAGTACTCTAGTGGCGGCGGGATTACCTGATAAGTTTAGTCAGGCGATTATGGCTTGTATAGCCTCGCCATCCTTCGAGGTACTATGGGATGGGACCTGCACTGACTCGTTCCGTCCGACGAGAGGACTCCGCCAGGGATGCCCCTTATCACCCTACATCTTTACCTTGTGTATAGAGCGCTTATCCCACATGATTGTTGAGCTGGTTGCAGGAAAGAAGTGGAAGCCAATCCAACTGGTTAGAGGGGGAGTAGAGCTCTCACATCTTTTCTTCGCGGACGATCTCGTTCTATTCGCGGAGGCTAGTGTGGAACAAGGAGATGTTGTGGTGCAGTGCATAAACGCGTTTTGCCAAGGATCAGGGGAGCTTGTTAGTCGAGAGAAGTCGCGAGTGTTCTTCTCCAAATGCATGGATCGCACTTTATGCAAAGAGATCAGTGACCGGCTGGCTATCCCTATGACACAGGATCTGGGACGCTATCTGGGCGTTCCCGTCCTACATGGCAGAGTAACCAAACAGACATACCAATATATAATCGATAGAGTGGACCAGAGGTTGGCGGGCTGGCGAGCGGAGAGTCTCTCATTGGCAGGTCGGGTCACTCTAGCTTTGTCCGTCCTCAACGCGATTCCCTCCTACGTTATGCAGACAGCGGTCCTTCCTGTGGGGATTAGCGACTACATTGATCGCAAAATAAGAGCTTTTGTGTGGGGATCGCAGCAGGGAAGGCGTCGGATACACCTTGTGAATTGGGAAACTATGTGTCTTCCAAAGAAACAGGGAGGGTTGGGCTTGCGGATGGCTAGGGAACTGAACACGGCCTATTTCCTAAAGCTAGCCTGGTCCATCCTCAAGCAACCGGATGAATTATGGGTCCGAGTGGTGAAGGAGAAATATCTCAAGGAGGGCCACAACGGGGTCGAGCTAAGACGGAAGACGCGATGCTCGCAGCTGTGGAGAGGTGTTCGGCGGGTTTGGGGGTTGATGCTTGAAGGAGTTAGCTGGAGTGTTCAGGATGGAAGGACAACTATGTTTTGGCAGGATAAGTGGTTGGATAACGGCATGGCGCTTGTGGAAAATGCTTGGACAACAAAGCCAGGCTTCCAAAGTGAAGCAACAGTAGCCGACATGACCACCCCTGAAGGTGAGTGGAATTTGCCCCTTATTGAACAGTTCTTACCCCGTGATTTTGTTTTGCAGGTTGTAGGGACCCCTCCACCGAAACCTAATCTGGGAGATGATGCCATAGTTTGGGGCCTGGAAGAAAAAGGAAATTTCACCATTCGTTCAGCCTATCAACTTGTTGCAGAGGTGGACAGAGACGGCGAGGAACCGGGATGGCGGGACGTGTGGAGATGGCCAGGCCACAACAGGGTCAGACACTTCCTGTGGCTCGCGGCGCATGGCTCTCTCCTCACCAATTCCGAGAGACAGAGGCGCCACCTAGCAACTTCCAATACCTATCCTCGATGCAAGTTGGGGACGGAGACTATTGAGCACACCCTCCGTACGTGCAGCTACGCGAAACAAGTGTGGCAACAGGTGCTCCCAGCGGCAGTTCGAGCTTCGGACCGAAGGGACATGAAGACCTGGTTCATGGACCTTCTGCGCAGCCATGACCACCAAGTACGGTTCGGCCTCACGTGCTGGTTCTTATGGCGCTCGAGAAATGATTATGTCTTTTCAGCCATTGAGGAATCCCCTAGTAAGTTGACGCAAAAGATCCTCGCCTGGGAGGTCGCGGCGCAGAAAAGTAAAGCAGCGGACCAAGTTATTTCACTGGGGAGGTCGGAGTCGAGTCGAGACATGGCTGTTGGGTGGAGACCGGCTCCGACAGGATGGATCACAATGAACTCTGACGGCTCTCTCCTGAGACCATCAGGGTCTACCGCTGCAGGGGGCGCACTTAGAGACTGGCAGGGTCGCTTACTGGGGGGTTTTTCAATGAATCTAGGAAGATGTACCATTACTCGAGCAGAAATCTGGGGCGCCATCCGAGGGCTTCATATGGCCTGGGATACAGGTCATCGTAGAGTTGAGCTCCAGCTGGATTCCACTACTGCAGTTCAGCTTCTATCCCGGGAAGCACCGACGACCCACCAGCATGCGAGCCTAGTTCTAGAGTTTCGTGAACTGGTTCGGAGAGACTGGGAGGTTGTAGTTCGCCACATCTATAGGGAGGCTAACTTCTTAGCCGACTGCCTTGCTCACCAGGGTCACTTGTTAGACCCAGGATCTATCTCTTTCAGTATTAGTAGCCCGGATGTTGACCGCTGGCTTTTGTATGACTCTGTTGGCGGATTTGTTGTCCGCATAGTTAAGTAATTGAGGCCGAGGTGCTTGCACCTTTTTCACCAAAAAAAAGTAACACGAATTACTACTAATACATAACAAAAGACTATACTGCAATCAGACATGTAATTATAGGATCCATAAAATCACTACTAAAGAATCACTGCTACTACTATCATATCTATAAATCGCTGCTATGAAATCACTATACTACTATTACAGAACCACTACTACGAAGAATTCTCCACTGTTTTCGTCTTTGATCAAAACAACACCACTCCGCAATCTCCTTTCTTGCAGTCGTACGTCCTTATGATTTCTCGAGGCCACAACTAAAAAATTTACTCAAAACAATACTACCACTACCGTACCACCTTATATAAGGTTATTAGTATAATCAAAATTGCTAAGACATCAAACGAATAAAACAAAAAAGCTAGACCACAAAATCCTAATCTAGCGTTCAAAGCTACTACTGTATCTGCGCCTGCGAACTTGCACGTGGGAGCCATGGCAAAGCATAACAAGGATTCGGAATAGCAGCGGCAACGACAAGAGGCTCACGACGACGACGATTGCAATGATGGGAGCAGCGATTGGAGAATCAAACTGCTTGGAAAGAGAATGTGCAGATCGAGGAGATCGGAGAAGAAAAAGAAACGGAAATATCTATTTATTAATTCCACCCTAAAAACTCGTACACGTTTGTTCTCTATGGTTGGAATCGGCTACATACTTACCCAAAACACCCTTGGCAGCTAAACTAACGTTGGATTAAAGAAATAGTGAATGGACGATGATAAGCCCGAGTTAGTACCGTGCTAATGAATTAGAGCATCTCCATCAATGCAATTGCATTTGTATTTTTTATTGTCAACTCAAATTTTTTGCAATCCACATCACATTCATTTCATTCATCTACATCAATGCAATTAACTTGAAATTGCAAATGTAACTAAATATTATGTTTAAAAATTATAGAAAATTAAGTAAAAGAGAAAATAAAATAATATAAAAGAAAATAAAAAAAATTCCCGTTTTTTTAGGCTTTTTTTACTTGCATATGGTATTGCATTTGTTGCAAGTTTGCAAATATGCAATTGGTAGCCACATCAATGCAATTGGTTTTGCAATTGCAAACACCTATATCATGTCATTTTGCAATTGAGAATGCAATACCAATGTGGATGCTCTTATAGGGTTAGCAACGCAACCTATCCCGTGATATGCTGGCCCGAGACAAAGATGAGCTGAGTGTTATGGACCAACTAGTTCATCATGGGCTTGAGACAATTTGCCGGGCAATGACTTACGACATTTCAAAGTGATGGGAACCAAGTTAAAACTCGATTATCAACTGGTGCTACTCCAATCTAAGTCATGTATAATCTAGATCGGTGATGTAGTAAAGGGTTGACTCACGAGGTCGGATTCCACGGGTCCATGGATCTACTGTTATTTCAGAAAGAACGAATTTACTATCTAGCCTAACAAAGTTTGAAGGTAGAACTAGCCTAATCTAACTTCCTAAACGATGACAAAAACAACAAACCAAGTGGTTGGAAGATCGCTGGGAGTGAGATGGTTGCCTAGGATTGAATTTCTCAAGCTATAATTTGGGGTTTGTAGGATATGGTGTGTGAGCTCTATTTCGTGGTCCTTCATAATTATCCCACACCTCCGAGTACGCCCTGCCATGAACCATTGTCACGCTCATCAACCGACACATGAGGAGTCAGCATCACTCATGTTTATCGAGAAGGGAATAGAGTCGCGGACTGGCTCTCAAAGCACAGTCTCGTCTATCCCTACGGTGTCCATGAGCTTGCTAATCCTCCTCCCGGACTAGTAAGTTTGCTTAGAGATGATGCCCTTGGCACTACTTTCGAACGCCGCGTTGCGGTTCGAGCTCCTCCCTCCTCTTAATCCCCTGTAACCTCCTTCTTGTTCTCGGCCTCGGCCTCCTAGTAATGCAAATATATATATATGGTGATGACTGGTGTACGTCAGGCGTATACTATACGTCAGGTGATCTAGCCGTTAGATGTACTTAGATGAGCTCCGGTCGATCTCAACGGTCAATTTTTGTTTTTCATTAAATCAAACTTCAGGTTGGGGTTTAGAAAATCGGTGCCTGGGGTTTATCCATTAGAGGTTAGGGTATAGTATCATACCCCAAACTCGATTTAATTCATGGTCTAGATATAGATATCTCACTAGTAGTACCTGACGTATAGTATACGCCTGACGTACACCAGTCTGACCCATATATATATATAATAATTTGATGGTCGTTATATAGTAGAATTAGTTTACCAAGTCCCATATGAAAGTGAAAAACAGAAAAAGTAATGTCTTATGTACATTTATCAGCCCCACATTGGCACATTATTACATGAATTACCTTATCACCTTAAATAGTTTATGATCATTAGTTTTATTATTAATTTTATGATTAGAGGAAATAGTTGTATACTTGAATGCTCAAATTTTCCGAAATTCTCTGCAAAAATAACGCTTCTATTTAAATCCAATAATTATATTACCACTTCCGATGCGTGCTAAGCGCATTGTTTACACAAAAAAAAAATATTACCACTTCCGACCAATTCATCTTATTCCTAGATTAATGGAAAAGAAGTTACGGTAGATTCTGTAATGCAACAACAAACTTGCTCACATGCATTGATCTTCACCTATAAGTAGGCAAACTCAAGGTCTCATATGGAGTGATTAATTAAACATAGAAACAACAATGTGGATGAGAAATTATTTTTTTGTTGCCTTTCTAGTATTAACCCTAGAAATTTATTTGAGCAAGGGGACTCCCTTTTGGTGGGATCCAGGGTATGTAAAAACATATGTGGTGGTGTGGAATGAGCTAGAAGGAGGGCAGGAATTGAAACTTCATTGCAAATCCGGAGACGATGATCTCGGGCTCCGAGTGCTAAAGCCAGGCAATGGCTTTAAATGGAAATTCCGTCCAAACTTTTGGCACACCACACAATTCTATTGTACCATGCAATGGGGAGACGGAAAGATTCATCGGTTTGACATCTACATTTGGAAGAGGGATTATGAGCGTTGTGCACATTGCCAATGGATCGTTAAGGAGAGTGGACCATGTTTTTTTGACCCGGCAGCTCATGCATATGACATTTGTTATGGATGGAAGACATGAGCCTAATGAAAAAGGATAACATTAGATTTGGGTTTCAAAAATAAGTTATGTAGTTTCTTCGGATTTTTTTCAAACATCAAGGCTGTTGTCTTTCTCTCATTTCATGTGAGAGAGAATTTTGGATCGGGTTTGTAATAAGTTGGTAATTTGTTCAATATTCTAAACATTTTGTTTGGTTTTTGTTTTGATCAACTGTCTTGGTGATTATATATTACTAGATAGGCAATGGCACGAGGTTGGTTTTATAGTTTTTATTATTTAGCCGTGTATCATTTTATTTAATTGGTAGAATAAAAAATCATTATAAACAAAAAGAATAAGTTATTTAGGGGTTGGATTGCTATATAGACTAACCTTAACAACATATAATTTGAATTGATGTAATGCAAAATCATAAATGAATATCAATCTTTATTGATCGTAATATAATAACTACTTTTCTAAATTATCATTGAACCATAAATCAAGAAAATAATTTATGATGGATTTTGGTCATTGATACTAAACCGGCTTTTGGTATTAAAATTTTTTTATGCTAGCAAGTATGGATTTTGGTCATTGATACTAGACCGCCGTCAAGTAGTCAATCATATTTCAAAACCAAGAATTCATCAGGTTTGATGGCGAAAATGGTTAACCGAATTTGATAGTGATATGGTTATATTACCATTTTCGTGGATCTTGGATTTGGTTAATTGAGTATTTCAATTCAATTGAAGAAACCAAACCAAATTATAATGTTGTAGTCATCTAACGCATGGCTTATTCATTTCCATAATATCTCCAATCTTCTACTATATACTTTGCCAAAAGATATCATAGTAGGTAAACTGGTAAAGTATTGTGGTATAGGAATGACAATCAAATCCATGGCCGCGGGTACCCAACCGCCCTCATCCAGTTAACGCGGGGAATTCTCGCATTGACTGGTATGGGTAAAACCCGCAAAATGTTGATGGGTATGGGACGGGTATGGTTTTAGCCTCCCCTACCCCACACCCATACACATACCCGCCCCATCAAGAGCATTTCTTTACATATAAAAAATACACAGATTATATTATAATCTACCATTGATAACGAGGGTAACTCGAAAAATAAAGAATAGAAATGCCATTGAGTGATCACTCAAATCAACACTACATAATTATTTTCCTTCTAACTCTTTCACTTTTTCCCTTATGTTAACAAGATCATGCTAGTTAGTTATTATTTAATAGATGTATCAAAGGTAGAGAATAATGATTTTGCTTATATTGTTTCTCTATCTTACAGATTAATGCATGGATGTTTTAGAATAAGATGCTTTGAATCGTATTAAAAATGATTGTCTCTTTGTTGACTTCATGATATAGTAGGTGCGTTTAGTGTATAATTGAAAAGTTACCTGTATAATTTTAGGTATTATAATGTTGGATGTACGAGGCGGGTATTACCCACGGGTACCCGAAACCCACGGATATGGGGATGGGTATGCAAAATCTTCCCCGCATGAGTATGGGGCGAGTATGATTTTGGATATTTGAAAGCGAGCATGGGGATGGTTTAGACAAACCCGCCCCATTGCCATCCCAATTGTGGTACCATAGACGAGTAGTGGTGAGGAACCTCAATTTATTACATAAAACAAATGTGACTTTTCTAATAGCGTGAAATATCATGGTCAAGAACTTCATCATAAATTATGATTAAGATATAAATTATTTGATTATGAGGATGTATAAGGTTAATAAATAATTTGAAGTGATAATCACTACTAAATACCCAAATTCGAGGTAACTTACTAAATGACCTAAAAATACTACGGCCAACTGGTCGAGTCCAACCTAGTTTTAGAAGGTAATCATCCTCGTCATAATAAAAAGTGAGTAAATCTATAATATGACATGTCAAAAACAACCTAACAAAAGATAGGCTTGGTAGTCAGGCAAGAAGGTACCAAGATGTGTACCAACTAGAGAGCCATATATAAATTAAGTTTGGATACCTCGTCAAAACGACCTTGGTAGCCAACCAAGAGGGTACCAAGCCGACAAGATAGGTTTGATATCAAGTTACCAAACCTCTCAAAACCAACCATAGAGATCAAACTAGCAGGGTGCCAACCTGATGAGGAGGTGATAAGGTGGCCACCTGAGGTGGTTGTGATTACTGTCAAGACAAGAGTGGAACCTCGACGGTGGAGACTTGTCAGCCAAGGTACCAAGTTGATGAGGATTTGGTGTAGAGCCCTTAGGGGGTCATATGGATACTAACTAAGTTGTTAATATGGGCACGGTGGCCCCCCAACAGGGTACCAAGCCGACAAGGCGGCATGGTACCAACTTGATGAGATTACAGAAACTAAGTATGGAGACCAAGTTGTAAGGGTTGGCTTGGTAGCAGGGGGTATTAAGCCGCCGAGATGAAAGGTGTCATGTGAATCACATGAGCTTGGCGGCAAGCCGGAAGGTACCAAGCCAATGAGACGGGCCTGGTAGGAAATAATAAGTTGACGAGTAGGACTTGGTGGCAAGTTAGCTAAGCGGTAAGTCGATAAGATGAAACCAAGCCCTCCAATACTAAGCATGGAGTCTTAGTGGGTAAAGGGGTTAAGTTCTCATCCATTCAAGATGGGTACCAAGTGGCAGAAGTTCAGCATGGAGGGACCTCTCCCATACAATCAAGGTGGTAGCGGTCTCAAGACAACAAGAGCATGGAGCCATCGTAGCCATCAGGGTTGTAATTCTAGTTTGGTTGTAAAACTAGGTCCCAATCCCTAAATATTTCGGTATCCCGGTCGGTATTTCGGTATCTCAATCGGTATTTCGGTATCCCAATTGGTATCATCGAATAAAAAAATAATTACCAAATTAAATATATAAATTAGATTTGATTGTTTAATTTAGGCAAAGAGACTAAGAAAAGAGTCTTGAGTTTGGTTAGAGCTAGAGCTAGGATATGGATAGGGAGAAGAGAGGAGAGGAGAGGTGGCAACTCAAGTTCTTGGTCATTGGTAATCTTTAATTCGACAAATTGGAGATTGAGAGATGACTAATACTAGAATTATATTTTTTATGTTATGAAAATAACAAGAGATCAGATGAGAGACGAGAGTGACTTAAAATGGAAAGCAAAAATTGAGTTTGATTGGGACTTGTGTGATATGATCACAATTCGGACAGGTTTCAAGTTCCAATTAATCGTTCAAAGATCGATTCAAGTTAACAAGAACAAAGCTGGAAATTTTCTAAGTGTTGGAACAGTTTTGGGAACCCCACTTTGGAGGCTTGGTTCTCTCAATTGGTCTTCTGAAAATGCAAGGTCAATGGCTTGTTTTGAAGCTTGTGTGTTTCTCTACAACTTGGAGCACTTGGATTGTGGAAAGGAAGCCAGGAGGGTTGGATTTCAAGCTGCTCAAAACCCTATCCTGCAATCTGAAAACTGCTTGTTTTTGGCTAAGGCAGGAAAGGTATTCCAGCTACCTACTTTGGAGCTCAACCAGAGGAGCAGGGATGGGAATCGAGTTCAGGGCTTCACACCACATGAGAGTACGTTTGTTACTCTACAGAGACAGGGAATTGGCTGAAGTAAAGCTTACCTGGAAGGCTTCCAATGAAGAGCTTGAAGATGCTACGAAGCCTGATTTCCAGCAGCTTGACTGTGCAACAAGGCAGTTTACTTGTGCTTGAAGAAAAGGAAGTTTGGGCCGATTTGTTACCTTGATTGAGTTGGATTTTTGTTTGTTTCTTCCCTTGTTCTCTTAGGATTGTAATTAGGTTTAGTTGGCTATAAATATCTCTTGCTTTGAGTTGTAATTCACGTTTTAAGTTGATTGAAATAAACCTATACTCCGAGGAGTTCCCTTGAGCTTGATTGCTTGAGTTTGGTCTTGGATTTTCATCCCAGACTTGCAGACCTAGAGATCGACTTCCCATCATCGATCTCGTGGTGTTATTATACCCAAAACCAGTCTCTTTCCCTTGTGTTAAAGTTGCTAGTTTGGTTTATCCCCTTCACCAAAACACCCTATGTTTTTCCTTCGAAAACAACCATACCCCACGATTTGATTCGAGCTTCGTAATTCTGATTAAAGGCCTAGCTTGGGACTCATCATTGTCAGTTATGAAAGAGTGGGGGAATGACCAAAATTTGTGTGCTATATTTCATTAATTTTTTTTGTTTCTCGGTATTTCCCGATCCCAATCCCGTTATCCGAATACCGAATAGAACTTCAAAACGAATCCCAATTCAACATAGAATGATAGTAGTAACACATATATTAATTATTATTATCATCATTATATATATGTTTAGAACTTTTATTCATTACAACACTGAACGTAGACAAACAATTAAGCATACAAACAGATCACTCTATGAATCAAACCACACTCCCTCTGCACAATGGGCATGTTGCCTGACCTTCAAGCCACTGATCTATGCAGATCAAGTGGAAGAGGTGCCCACATGTCCCCAGCCTCCGGACGTCCACGCCTGCCTCGAACTCTTCCAGGCAAATGGAGCACTCCGCCGGCTCGTCGTCCTCCGAGAACTTCCGGGTGGGGGGCAGCGGCGGTCTCACAAGGGGAAGTATGGGAGGCTGCGGCTGAGGCGGCTGTGGCGGCTGAGGCGGATCATTTCCCTCCATCTGAGCGCGGACGCACCGCGTAATGTACGCCATACCGACCACAATGACCACCACGGCGAGAAGCGCCGCCATGACCAACAGCGGCTGGCCACTGTCACGGACTGTCCAGAGGTTGGAATCCGAAGTAGTAGTGTTCATGGGTACGTAGCTAGCTAATATTTAACTTGGAGCAGATGGAGAGAATGAAGAAGCTAGGAAAACTGATGGAGAGAAAAGAAAGAATTGATGAACAAGAATTAGGTGCAAGGAGAAGCTGTATATATAGTGATCCATCACAGATTTGGAGGAGCCAGGAAGGGGAGGAAGGGAAAAACCACACGATACGTATATATTGTCACTATAGGAAAAATGAGATGTAGCGACACATACTGGAGGCACTTAAGATATCTATTAGCCTCCGAAAGGAAATTATCGGCGACAATGATAATATATACTGCCATATATATATATGACACTAGCTATTTGTTGTTAATTGGTGTTTTTTTATAAGAAAATTGTTATCCCGATCCCTAAATATTTTGGTATCCCGATTGGTATTTCGGTATCCCAATCGGTGTTATCGAATACGAAATTATTTAAATTGCCTAGAGCTAGGACATGAATAAGATTAAAGGAGGAGAGGTGGCATCTCAAGTTCTTGTCATCGTTAATCTTTAATTCGACGAATTGGAGGCTGAAATGACGACTAATACTGGTGTTTGCTATTTGGTGTTATGAATATCACAAGAGATTAGATGAGAGACGAGAGTAACTTAAATTGGAAAGCCAAAATTGATTTTGTAGAGCAACTTCCCAACTTCAAAACATGCCTTGATTTGCCCATTTCCATTGAGCCAATTGGAATAAATTTTAGTGCCAAGTAACGTACCTGAAACACATAAAACACTTAGACAAACTAAAAACAAAATATAAAGCGAGTTTAAACAAAAGGTTAATTTTTTCATCTTGACATGAATCACACGTATATATATCATGCATAACATACAAAATCAAATACGAGTCAAGATTTTACTAAGCAAACTCGCTCAAACTCGACTTGGCTCGGCTCGGCTCGTTAATAAACAAGTCGAACTCGAGCTCAACTCGTTCATTAACTAGCCAAACTCAAGCTGAGGTAAAACTCGGCTCGATTCGGCTCATTTGCCACCCTATTTGGATTTTCAAAAGAAAAAAATAAATGTTTTTGGAGGGGTTCAAATATATGGTAAGCCAAATAGAAGGAAATGAAACACCAAAATAATCAATGTTTGCAATAGAACTGAGTGAAATCTCGTTCATATGAAAGATAATAAATTGAGTTTCATTAGCCACCAAATTTTTTTTTTTTTTTGTATAAATGCTAAACATATGTTACCGTTTTTATGTTAATTATCCAAGTTCTGGTTGGTAATCTGTCATCAAAATAAACATGCTGCTACGTACCTAGTCATAAAAACTTTATTAATGATATATTGATGCTAGTATTTGGACCAGAGATATATAGCAACGACACGATGCCGTCAGAAAGATCATTTGTGACGGGAATGGGAGACGGGTGAAGCATAATAATAATAAGCAGCCGAATTCGGCCTCCAATTGGTACGACAAAACCAGCTCGGTCGGAAAGTTGACCAAGGCAGCAGCTACGGTTCTATCTAACCGAAGTAGGAAACGTGCGGAAACTGCTACGAGAGGTTGGAGATGGAGATAGTGGAAACAAACATGTGAGCAGAAAGGCGAGTGAATCAGCTGGCACATTTTAGGACAAAAGTTGGGAATATTGAGACGGAAGTATATGATTTGATTTTGACATACCTCCGATTTGTTTGATCAGCTGAAACCGGATGTTGTTAACAATTTCTTCTCATTAATAAAAACCATTTTATGGATCAAAAAACAAGAATTGGCTTAATAACCTAAATAGTTAGCTCAACAAGTATACATGTCGGTCATACCTCACTTACAAAAATCGACATTTTTTTTTAGCAACAGTGACATTCATCGCTAAAAGCCATGAATTCGCCCAATGTTCTGACCAAATTGGCGTGGCAGAAGGCAACTTAATTAGCTCGGTCTCGTATGCTTGCAATATAGCAGCAGCAGCATTTGGATCTGCTTTCTGCTACTACTAGACCCGGCAACCGGATCGGGTTGGGGTCTCTGGTTACGGGTCGAGTCATATCGGATTGGTTGATTTCGGGTCAAATATTAACCCAGCCTATTGGGGTTTGGGTCGGGTTACGGGTTATGAGCGTTCTCAGAAACTATATCAAATATACTTCATATTTTTTTTAAGAACAAAAATTTTCACATATGCATGGTAATAGTTTACCTAAGTAACATATGTCAATTAAAATATTCTCAAATATTCCTCCCATGCTAATGAAATGAAATACAAATTGCATAAATCGTCAAATAACAATCACAAAAGTAATACTACTACAGAAAACATATGATATTTGATTATTAAATTCCAAACATGTCTTTCAAATCCTTGTAAAGTTTTCTAAAACTCTCACTAATTTATGAGTGATTTCATTATTTTGTGAGTGACATATGAAATGGAACGGGTCGACCATATTTCTTGATTCAAGTATATTCATGTTTCGTTTGGGAGTTGCGATTATTTTGTTAGATTGTTACCATATTTGTCTTATTTAGAATGCATTGTTTTTTTATTTTTTTAGTAGACATAATACACGGATTGTTATATCTCATCTTTTAACTGAGATTATTGAGTTGAGATTGTTTTATCTTAATTTGTAGCTGATGTGACATACACAATCACACATATCAAACGATGTATTTTATAATGCATTAAATTCATCAATACATGTATAATTTTATACATATATTCAAAAAAAATACATTTATTTAACAATCGCAACTTTCAAACAACTCATTATTGTTGGATTATAGTTCTTTGGCTCGAAAAGGTTTAGACCGAGTCTTATACCCAGGTCTAGTTAGTAATTCTTTTTGTTGTACGATATGAGTATAATTCTCATTTTTATTGTGTCGCTTGGTTGTTTTTATATGTGCTAATAGTCATTTTCATCCTGAACTATAAGCTTTTTTCTATCATTGTCCCTGAATTATTTCTTTTCCTGACATAATCCTTGAAATACGAAAGTTTTTCTAATATCCCTTCTCGTTCAAAGTAGGTTAATCTCTGTCAAATTGAGACCTACCAATTGACTGAATACGGTGATTAAGCATTGACTCAGTGTTTATGAGAATAATTCCTTATAATTATAAACATATTCCTCCATAATTTTCAACCTCCAACTAATCACTTTCATGCGTTTAACCAAGGTTTACCAAATTATATCAGAAGTCATACCAGAGTAATTTACGAAGAGTATTCTGTGGTACGAGCGTGAATCAATTATTTTGTACCGATAATATATCTTTTTTGTGATTAAAGTTTTTTCGTTAAAATACCGTACAGTAAAGAACATGGTACCATTCTGGAATTACCGGATAACATGTTGTAAAATATTAAATAGTGATAGGTAACATAGTACCACATTACAATATCTAATGAACCACATCATCATCGAAATGCATGTTTAGAAATTAGTATAGAACAACCAAACACATTGACAAACCACAAGTGCCAAACTCAGACTAGAAACTACTACTTTGATATTAAACTTCAATCAAATCCATATCTTCAAACAACTCCAAAGATAGATAATATTCATTTTGGAACTCATTACCTTCATCTTCTTCATCACCAACTACAATACAAGATAAAACAAGTAAGAATCACTATCAATTATTAGTATTAGAAGTTTAGAATACATATTAAACATAATTAATTCACACACAAACCTTCCACTTTTAATGCTCGATCTAGCTCATTATTTCAGTGCTTTCAAGGCTTATGGGATCATAAGAATCTTTGTTCTTCTTGATATAATACTCCATAATCAAAGTATAAAGGCAACAAATGATCCAATTCAGTAATTACAAATTCAAATCACATAGATATTGAATAATATCCAACCATACCTACTGCGCAATCATACCAAGTCACTAAACATTTTGTGTTGTAATCTGTTTATTCTCTTGGTGTGCACACGTTAAAACCCTCATGTTTACATTCACAAGCAGAAGCAGTTTGGCTAAGGATTTGACTAGCCAACTTCTGAAGATTTTGAGTATCAATGTCAAACCATTTCTACCACTTATCTAAATATTAAGCATGCATGTTAGTTTCTTACATATTGTAACAAATAGAAGAACTTCGATTTTTCTATAAAAAAAACACTTTAGTGCACATAATATTAATTACCTAGTTGTTTTTGTTTAGAATCCATTGCAAAAAGACCCCTGAAAGTTCAGCACACAAGTTCATCTCATCCACCAGCACATTTGTATCAGGACATCATCTAAGTTATTAAGAAGATCAAGAATGTCATTTCTAACTGCCTTAAATCATCAAAATCATCAGAATTACATGAAAGTTGGATTGATAAAGTATGTTTTCGCAAACAAAAATCACCCCACATATGTTTATCCCATCTCCTTTCAATGATGTCCGTGTAAAGTTTGTGTTTCTCCATCTTGTTTCCACAAGTAGCAATCACAATTTTTGACACTCTAATCATCCAATCACGTACATACACCATTGCAGGTCGACTATCTGATTGCTTCTCATTAGTTCTTGGAGGGCATTGTAAATCATCTCTTTGCCTGTATCTTTTTGCTCCCAATTAAGAATACACATCTAGTGTATTGGGGTTTTGATAAAAGTCACTTTCATCTAAAAAAATGAAGTCACAATCAATCCAAAACTGTTAATCTTGTACAATCGACTTCACATTCTTTCATACCTGGATACTTGAGATCACTATCTCTAAAGAACTCACTCATCACTAGAGCCTCCAAATCATCCACGAGCTCAATAATACTTTGCAAATTCAGAAATGTAGTTGCAAAGCTGGTAGAACAAGGCCTCGCCATTTCTTTTTAGTTTCCCCTTGTATTCAACCGAAAATAAAGTGGACCATGATTGTAAAAAAAAAACAATTAGAGATCTTGGGAGCTCGATATGCAAGACTCCTAACATGAGGCATTTTTCTAATGGCTTTCAAGACCAAGTTAAGGATATGAAAAAACAATGGGGTCCAATATATATGACCATAGTGTTCATGTATCATTGACCATTCAACTCTACAATTGAATCGATGATGTCTTCTTTATCTCTTATGGCTAACTAAGTTTGTATTGTTTAGTAATGTGAATTCTAAAGATGCTTGATGCAACTACATTCTATGATTTAATGAGATGTTTCGGTCATTATATGCCCATATCATTCGATGTATGGATCGTTACATGTTTTG
This sequence comes from Linum trigynum, assembly GCA_964030455.1. NCBI lineage: Eukaryota > Viridiplantae > Streptophyta > Magnoliopsida > Malpighiales > Linaceae > Linum > Linum trigynum. The sequence goes on along the minus strand of OZ034814.1, from coordinate 33,931,983 downwards.
GTCATGCGATGATTATACCATTCGCGAATGCTTTAGTTGTTTAATTCCTTAATTATTCTATGCTATAATCATCTTATTTCTTGCCAAGAATAAAATTTCTGACTCTGTGATATAATTAGTAGCGCGCTGTTATCACTTTGAAACAAGCACTGAATTATTCAGTCGTCTCTTAATCGTAATTGTCGGAAAATAAGACAGTATCAAAAGCATAAAATAGAAAAGTATATAGATTTACGCTATCCATACAAAAAAAAAAAGCAAACTAACTGAAAATCCTGAAATTGATCCACGGCCTTATATATATATACACATACTGACATATAGCGATCATCTTCACACGCACAAATATCTATATATCCAATATTGGTGATATATGATATATCACAGTATATCTGGTGATTTTAAGCATAATTAGTATGAGGAGGAAATTTTTGATAATCAACGTTATCTTCCTCGTGGTCATCGCAACAACAGGCGATGTTGCTGCTAAAGCCGAGCATGTAGATGGCATCTTTCCGGTGAAAAAAACCGTAACAATTACCAACACACTTGAGAGCAAGGCGCGACTAAAGTTACATTGCAGGTCAAAAGATGACGATCTTGGGGTTCGTCTTTTGGAATATAATCAGAGCTCTCGTTTTAAGTTTAGGACAGATGTATTTTTTCGAACCCTGTTCTACTGTTCCTTTGAATGGCGAGCTGGCGTTCCAGGTGGTGGCAAGGTTCATTGGTCTGATGTTTATAATGATTGGGAAATGAACTGTGTTGCTTGTAAATATATTGTTAAGCCCTTTGGGCTTTGTAAGTTCAACTTGCAAACACATCAGTATGACAAGTGCGGTTTTTGGAATAATGAGCATTAGATTAGATTAAAGGAGAGAAAAAGAACAAAAGGAAACACAATGTTTATCTTTTTTTTTTTTTTTAGAATAAGCAGTAGTATGCTTTTGATTCAAAGGGTTTATTATAATAATTGTGTTTTTTTTTCTCTTTCTGATAGGGATAATAAATTTAGATCCCCCATCATTTTCTCCTTTTGTTTCGTACTATGAAGAGTGTCGACGTAAAAATTTGATTACCTAAAAGTGTTTGGTATAATAAAATAAATAAAAAACATTATCATTGGTTTGAGGTCACAAATTTTAATCATATAATGGACTCATCCTTCCTCGATAAACCCTCTTCAATATTGTAGTGAAATAAAATATAAAAAATAAAACCTTTAACTTGACTAACATTAGTTTATTTGTAGATAAAATTTTGTATGATCATAATTTATGGAATTAGAGAGAGAAAGAGGAAAGTGCATAAAAATAAACTAGTTTGTATCCGGCCCGTTGGCCGGTTTATGATCATTTAGGTATTTTTACGTAGATGGTTCAATTTTTAATATTGTGCGAGGGTGGTTTGAAAGAGTAACTTGATAGTTTTTGCTTTTGAATGTCTGTTAACTTTAATATGTGAAATAAGTAGCTTGAAAATGAAGTTTTGAAATTTTATTTTTATTCAGGTATGGTAGACGGTTGTCTATTAATTAAAAAGGGAATAAATCTATAAATATTATTATAAACATATCACATTGAAATAGTTAATATACACAAAAGGGAAAATAAGTGAAATTGAAGATGAAAGTCAAAAGAACATTTGATATTGTTACGATTCGGTTATTCTTCTTTGACTAAAAAATATAATTAAATTATTTTTTGTTTGATCTAATTCGAGTCAAATATCAATTCGTTGTGTATTAACCTACGACTCCGCATTTGTTTGTACCTTTTCAATTTTTTATATAAAAAACTTTGCCATGCTTATTTGAACATTTTACCAAACGAAAAGCAACAGAAATTCATTGTATGTTGCTCATATTTCCATTTATCTTCTATCTTCATGTTTACCGAAGTCACTGTGAAATTAAGATTCTAATACTTTTAAGCATTGATACTTGGTTTAATTGTTTAACGTATAAATAGCATGCCAAGGAATGTTCCCATTGATGGAATTACTTGTGGAAGCAAAACTACACAGTTAGTTAAGTAGTAGAAGAAATTTAGTGCGATCAACAAAAATAGATCTATAGTTCAATTCATCATCTCAAGCGTCCCATACAGAAACCTTAAACCCGAAAATAAAGATTACAAAAGTTGATCTAGTTGTAAATATATATAAATAGAAACTTAACCATCCACAACATAATGCCCAAACAAAATACACAAGTCGATCACGTTTTGTTGTGCGTACTCAAACTGCGACTTGGCGACGGCGGATTCAGTGGGTCAGGTTTGGGGTAGGGTTATCTTAGTTGGGTAAAATAAAATAGAGGAAGAAGGGGATGGTTTGTATCACGGGTTCGGTTGGGTTGAGTTGAGTAGAGGTGGGTTCCTTATGTGGTGGGTTTTAATGATGTGGCGGGTTGGGTTCAAATTTTTTTGGGTTTAACTAGGCCGACTTAAAAATCCCAACGCCTCCCCAACAGTCCAACACAAAATCGAATTCCCTAACCAGTGATCGAAGCTCGCCAATCGGCTTCCCCGAAACAGCCCCACTAGCTAGAAGAAGAAGAAGAAGAAGAGAGAAGATGCAGATCTTCGTCAAGACCTTGACCGGCAAGACCATCACTCTCGAAGTCGAGAGCAGCGACACCATCGACAACGTCAAGGCTAAGATTCAGGTCTCCCTCTTTTCCCCACTCCCCCGCCCCCTTAGCTTTTTACTGATTACGCTTTCTGTTCTTCGTTATTTCGCCCTTCTCTCATCTAATCCTTTCTGGGTATTATTCTTCACCGGCGATTGCTTCGAGGGTTTTGTTTCTTATTTCGAATTGTCGTCGAATCTCTGGTAGATATTGGTTCTTCTCTGATTGAACTTGATTAAAGCTTGCGCCTTTGCTTTGGTTATTTGATTGGAAAGTTGGGGTTTTGCTTCTTGGCCCTAAACAATTTGTTTTTGCTGCCTGTTCTCTGCCTGGGTTAACGAGTTATTTGGCCCTTTCATTGTTTGTTTTTCTGCCTCTGGACTGTTTAGTGTGTGATGCCCATGCTGAAGCTCCATTCTTTTTGTTGTGGGTGATGAATTGTCAGGACAAGGAAGGGATTCCACCAGATCAGCAGAGGCTGATTTTTGCTGGGAAGCAATTGGAAGATGGGAGAACCCTTGCAGACTACAACATCCAGAAGGAGTCAACTCTTCACTTGGTGCTCAGACTTAGGGGAGGAACTATGATCAAGGTGAAAACCCTGACAGGGAAAGAGATCGAGATCGATATCGAACCTACTGATACCATCGATAGGATCAAGGAAAGGGTTGAAGAGAAGGAAGGAATCCCCCCAATTCAGCAGAGGTGAAAATCAATCACTAGTCAGCAGTTCTCTTTACTTTCCATGCCTGAACTAATTGCACCCTTGCTTAGCAGTGAATCTATTATGAGTGTGCTTGAAAAGTTCTTTGTGAATGCATAATATGGTCACTAGCAGCAGCAGCACATCTTTTCCATTCATTCCTTGCGTTATGACCGTTGCTTCTCTGCGCTAACTTAGCACTTGTTTTTTTTCCATTCTCTGGATATTTCAGGCTCATCTATGCGGGGAAGCAGCTTGCAGATGACAAGACAGCCAAAGACTACAATATTGAAGGTGGCTCAGTGCTTCATCTGGTTCTTGCACTCAGGGGTGGTAGCTTTTAGATTCTTAGTTAGGTCTCAAAGCAACAAGCAGCTCCCAGTTATTGAGCTGAAACCGTTCCATGGAACACAATGCTGCATTCAGAACCTCGTGGGAGATATAAATATGATTAGTTATGATGATTTTGCTACTTGGAGAGATTTGAGACCATTGATTTGGCTGTGAGAACTATTCATGTGAAATTATTTGGCTGCTTCGCTTATATCTTTTGACCTAACTTCAAATGCTAGTTCTACTTCTACATTGCAACAAGACCCCAACCATTGCTTGGTGAGTGTGTGCTGGTAGAAATTGCATCACTTTGTGTGGTAACATTCTCATCGGCACGATTGACAAAACGATCCCTCAAGTGGTGTGATATCCAATAGGATGTAATAAAACTAAAAATCTGGTAGTAGAATTACACGTAATTTAGACAAAACGGATTTAGAATGAAGCGGGAAGACTCAATTAAATCGAAACCAAGATCACCATGGAGCAGGTGGAAATTGACATTTCTAATTTGGTTATGCAGTTAGTGACTTTCTAGTTTCTACTTTACACCTCCTAGAGGGAGTTTTGTGCTCTTGTGGTCTTAGACTCTTAGTACTCGGTTTCTCGGTAGTAGAGACGAGTGCTAGACTCAGTTCGCAATGTGATCGATAAAAAGGAATTTTGATGACCAATTGGTAGTTTAACCGAAGCTAAAAGCCGCTCGCTCTGTGCTCCCATCAGAGTTTATTGTTCCTTCCTACTGCAACGAACATATAAAATCTTCCCCGGCAAAAAGCCAGAAAGCCCCAATCGACCATTCTACAATGACAATGGCGGCAGCCGCCTCCAGAGCTCTACTTCTTTCATTCTCCCACTCCGCCGCAGCCAAACTCACACACTTCCCTCGCCACCGCCCATTTCTTCGGTTGCCTAAACCCAGCAGGGTTTTGCTAGGGTTTAACTTCAAACCCATCTGCACAGCATCAGCGACCACCACCACCGAAGCAGCGCCCGCAGCCGAAATCACCGACCCGGAACAGGCAAAGCACGCTATTCTCTTGGAGAGGCTTAGGTCCAGACACCTCAAGGAACCCTCCAAGTCTAATTCCCGACCTTCTTCTTCCGCTGCTGCATCTGCTGTCGAGGGCGAGGATTCAAATGGGTCCGATGGGAAGAAGAAAGGGAAGAAGTTTATGGTGGGGAGTTTTGAGGACTGGGGTTGAGCGAAGAGGTGATGGCAGCCCTCAAAGAGATGTCAATTGAAACTCCCACCGAGATTCAGTGCCTTGGGATTCCTGCTGTCTTGGAAGGCCAGAGTGTGGTTTTGGGTTCTCATACTGGTTCTGGAAAAACTCTCTCTTACCTCTTGCCCATTGTTCAGGTAAGTTTATGATAGGGAAATTCGAGTTCTTTTGTACATTGGATTTCTGTCTAGTGGATTGAGTTAAATTTCTGTTGGTGTTATGCAGTTGATAAGACAGGATGAGGCATTATCAGGTAGAATGATGAAGCCAAAGCGTCCTCGAGCTGTTGTTCTATGCCCCACTAGGGAGCTATCTGAGCAGGTTTTTGTCTTTCTTTCTTCTACTGAATTGGTTAGTTCTTCCCACGGCTTTGTGCAGTTTTTATGATCATACATACTACCATCCATAGGTTTTCCATGTTGCCAAGTCGATTAGCCATCACGCTCGGTTCAGGTCTATCATGGTTAGTGGTGGTGGAAGGTTGAGACCTCAGGAAGACTCGCTTAATAACCCGGTCGATATGGTAGTCGGGACTCCCGGTAGGATTCTTCAACATATTGAGGAAGGAAATATTGTGTATGGAGATGTAAAGTACGTGGTGAGTGTCTAGAAACTTTTGATTGGCTTCATTTCATGCAACTATCTGCTAGAGCCTGTAGTGATTTTCCTGTTCTTTAGTAGGTTTTGGATGAGGCAGATACTATGTTTGATCGTGGATTTGGTCCTGATATTCGCAAGTTTCTTGCTCCTTTAAAAAATCGTGCATCAAAGGCTGAAGGGCAAGGGTTTCAAACTGTGTTGGTTGCTGCAACAATTACAAAGGTACATTGTGTTGTATTTCAAAGTTTTCTTTTTCGTCTGTGTTCCCAAGCATTTGGTTATGTTGAAGAGTTCAAGAATGCTTAGCAAGTTACGAAATAGAAGTTAGATATTGCTGCTCTGTTCTCTTGGTTCTTGGACAGCTGAATTCTTTGGTTGCTTAGCTAAGTTGGACATGTCTCCACCTAAACCTTCACGTTTGTTTACCTTTGAAGACTTAATTTTTCTGTCCTCGGCAACTGCTTTCCTAACCTAAAAAGAAAAGGATAGATTATTCATTAGGGATTTATTTTACCCCAGTTCTTACAGGTGACTGAAACAATTCTTGGTACATCTCGATGTAAATTTGCTAAAGTTTGTGCCTTTATCAAGCTTAAAATGAGATGGATTCATGCTAATAGTTTGTCCAGATTACATTCGTGAATTGAGCATCCTTGGGATTGCCAGTGATATCGATTGTGCTTCTCGTCTGTTTGCTGGGATGTAATGGAACTTCATTCGCATATGTGGTAACTTGCAGTTGACTTTTTAGAGATTTCACAGGGAGTTCAAATGCTAGTTGATGAGGAGTTCCAAGGCATAGTGCATTTACGCACATCGACTCTGCATCGAAAGGTTGCATCTGCTCGCCATGATTTCATAAAACTCTCTGGATCCGAAAATAAGCTCGAAGCATTGCTACAGGTAATGAGTGGAAATTAACTAGTTATGCTTATTTTTTAAAATGTCGCTGAAAGTCACTGAAAGAACCGGGTATGAAATGCAGGTTCTTGAGCCAAGTTTGGCCAAGGGTAACAGGGTGATGGTCTTCTGCAATACCCTGAATTCTAGTCGTGCTGTGGACCATTTTCTTTCTGAGAATCAGATGGCTACTGTTAATTACCATGGGGAGGTCCCGGCAGAGGAGAGGTGAGACAATTCATACTGATAATTTGTTAATTGCTAGGTATTTGTAGCATCAAACTGATATGTAATCCCTGTTATTCCTTAAACTCAGGGTTCAGAATCTGAACAAATTCAAAAGCGACGACGGAGATTGCCCCACTTTGGTTTGTACGGACTTGGCTGCTAGAGGACTAGACTTGGATGTAGACCATGTGATAATGTTTGATTTCCCCTCTAACTCTGTAAGTGACTTTTCTTATATCATTGTTATTCGAGTAGTTGTCTGCAGTGTTTTTCTGTGTCAATTACTACATCAATGATTTTGATAAAAATAACAACAGATATATTCTCTAAAGCTTTTTGGGAGAGATTGTGGTAGTGTGACTTAATCTGAATTGGAATTGGATTGAGAAACGGTTTTGGTTTGGATCAAGTATGGCCGCTCATGTAAGCTGCTGAGAGTTTCATGTTGCCCTTCAATTATTAATTTGTATGAGTTGGGCTAATTTGGAATACAAACCTAATAGAGAGTATCTGAGTGACTATTATGTTGATTATTTCAAACATTAGACAAATTATAAAAAAAAACAACTACAGTGACAGATTTGTGGTAAACCCCAAATTCTAATGACTACCCGAGTTTTTTCAATAGTTCTTTTTGAAATTTGAGTATCTAGTCCCTGTTGTCAACTATCACATGTAATAAATTCTTCTTAGTCCCTCAACCATTGATCTGGTGCAAGATCTCCTGACAACCGAAAGAGTTTCTTTAGCGGTGCCAAGAAATGCGTTGTTTATATTCAGCTTGCTGAAGCACTTAATCAATAGGAGAGGATGGAAGGAAAAGAATGAAAAAGGGGGGAATGAAGGGGAGCAACTCGTGATCGAAAGGACATCTATTGACCTTTTCCTTCTTGCTTGTAATGTTGTAGGTTGATTACCTTCATCGCACTGGAAGAACTGCTCGAATGGGTGCAAAAGGTAATGATTGATAATGTAATACCATGCCCTTCTATATCGCCTCTCTTGCTCCTCTCTAGTGTTCAGATTGTGCCTTTCACATGTTCTATCTTCAGGTAAAGTAACGAGCTTGATCACTAAAAAGGATGTACCACTAGCCACAAGGATCGAGGAAGCTATAAGGAAGAACGAGAGCTTAGAGTCCCTCACTATGGATGGCGTTCGAAGAGACAAAGCCCGGGCTCGTATTACTGAACAGAAAGGGAAGAATGTAAGACTGTCGAAATCATCCAGCCAGAGTAGCAAGACTAAACCTCTTGGTGTTAAATCCAACAGCTCGACCAAGGTCCTGGATTCCCCAAGAAGCTCTAGGCAAAAGCCCTCTCCTGCAACGGCGTCTAGGAGAGTTGTGAAGGTCGGAAAAACACTGAAGTTCTCGAAGATCGAGAAGCCTTCAAAGACCGTGAACTCTTCAAAGACATTCAAGTCTTCTTCAGGTCCCAAGAAACAAACGGGAAAGAAGCGAAGTCCAACTGCGGTTCCACCAGGAGGTCCAAAGCTAAGTGTTGCAGCCTTGAGAGGCAGGTCGTCTTCCTCTAACAAGAGGGAAACGTCAAGTTTCAGTTGATGGGTTCTTAGATCAGATTAAGTAAGCTTTTTTAGTTGCAGTGATCACTATTTTATGTTGTTTGGTATAACTGCTGTGATGTTTGATAGAGAATGTCAGTTCTGTAACCAGGCCTATAAGTATCCCCATTGGTAGCTATTGAAAACACAGGCAGATTTCCTGCTTTAGTCGTGAAAGGAATGTTCTTTTTGGAGATGGGGAAGCCAGAGATGAATTAGGAAGAGACAGGAACTTGAGCAAATGGAATGATATGGCTTTTGGGGACAAGGTGAGTGATCGATTGTGGTGTCTATTGAAAGTCAAAAATGGGTCAACTTGATGATCAACTCTAATAGAATTTTTGTTCTTGTCGGGAGAATCTGTCTGAAGTCACTTCTCACTTGGGGAAGTTCAGTAGCAAAGGGTGGTGGTATGTCTGGTCTTTAACTTGAACATTTTGGAATCGTCCAGTGAAGAAGATGTGGCTTCTTTCCTTGTTTACGAAGTAGCTTCCAAGCCACTTCTCTTTCACAGAGAATGACAAAATGGTGGGGAGTGTGGTTGATAAAACAAAGGTTGCTTCCAAGAGGTAAGGGAGGTAGAAGCTAAACAGCACGAATTTTATGAGGATGGAGATTTGTTGTTAATGATCCGAGTTTCGCGTTTTAAACGAATTAGTATTTGATTTCTCTCATTCTTGTATTCTTCAAAAGTCTTTAATATATTCGTCTTGTCGTATTTACAGGACGTCGTCTAGACAAATGTAGTCATGTGCTGGATTGTTTAGTCGAAGTAGACCAGCAATATGTGATTGGCTACTTACTTCATTGAGCATCCAACTATGATCATATGACGTATTAATTTTGGATGGCGTAGTAAGGGACAAAAACTCGGACATGCTCTTTAATGTAATTGGAGTTTTATGTTGCACATCTTCATCCTCAAAGGAAAGAAATTTAATGCTAGCCGTATTTTACACCAATATCAATTCATATTCTAGACAATTTGGAAGAATATGAGTAACTTATTTCGGAATGACGGTAATAAACCGAAAATGACCCGAAGTGGGTGCAGCACTTGAAAGCAATGCGCAATGGGTGGAAAGGATGATTCCATGGATTTTGTTGTCCAATGTGGGTGCAGCAAAATCACATGAAACCCCATACCTTCACCAATGTAGTATGGATTCTTCCTTGCTTTATATCCAAAACTCAAGAAACCCCATCACCACCCATTCCCCTTCTTTACTTTCCATCACTTGAACAATTTTGACTTCTCTCTTGTTTGGATTGGACGACATTGAATAAGAGTAGGTGGATTGGAGTGAAGATCTCACGTACATACAAGTTTGTTGTTAGTGTGATTGGTCTATAGCGACCAAAAAGTATGGCAAAAACCCCACATGTTTCTCAAGCTTCTTTTATCTTTCATTTCGCCCTAGTTTGGATGTGAAGCATTTTGGACTTGTGCTTCTGAAAGTATACCATATTTGATCAGGTGCATTGGTTTGGGTTGGAATTTGGTATTTGGTTAGGATAGGTTAGGTTAGAGTGAAATGTTTCGTGAATCTTTTATATTAAATTTAGATGATACGAGAGGGCGACGTGACTAATTTCAATGGGAAATAGATGGAGAACACGATGAAATGATTAATATGATAGCTACTAAAGACGTAATTAATCAATTTGTTAAAATTTAAATCGTAGCAAACCTAATCATGAGTGACCGATTGTGTAGCACTTCTAAGTGGTTGAGCTAGATGTATAACAAAATGCAATGAAGTTACAAACATTATGGGGTCGTTTTGCTTGTTGGATTTGGGACCCAAATTCCAAACATAATGAATTTTAACCAAATCCATTGATTGTTGTTGGGTGTCAAATCAGTAGAATCCACGAAATTTGTCTTTTTTATCCAAATCCGTGAATCCTACAAACTTGAAAATTCCACATATTGAAATGGGATTTGTAAATCCTTGATGACTAATTACGTATGTAGCAAATCTAGCATAATTATCAGGATTCCCCCAAACCATAATTTTTCAACCGACCCCTACATTGCTACTTAGAGGACATCCATCCATGAAGAATTCATGAAATGATGGACCCAATATGGCTTCCACCTCTCCCAAACTATGGAACCAAACCAATGAAAAGTTGGTAAGTTAGTACCTATACTATGTTATGGTTGTTAGATACTACAACTAAATTTCAAACAACTAGAAATGAGATGAAATAGCACTGCAATGAGGATTTCCAATCTGAATTGTTCTTAATTCCATTATTTCCAGAACCTGAAACAAGAGAGGAACAGAACACAAATCTCTATCTCTAAAACTGTACACCATGAAACCCCCAACATAAACACCAGAACCTAATTCTTACTAAGCCCCACTAAGCTCCAAACATTGCTGTCTTTCTTCTTTCCCCTCTCAACTCAAACTAAAAGATTTGACTGCAAAAAAAAAAAAATCACCTAAAAACACCTAACTAAACCAACAAAAAGTCTATTATCTCAACTCTGAGTTGCAGACTGCTTCATCAAAGGCTGGGAAGTACTCTTCCCCCACTCCTCAGGTGGACACTTCACCTCATTCAACAATGCCACCACTTCCTTCATCGTCGGTCTCTCTGCTGGCGAAGAGTTCACGCAGAACATGGCGATGCCAAGCGTCTGAAGCATCTCATGCACCATCTGGTCCGGCATTCCTTGGAGCTTCGAGTCGAGTATCGACGTGGCTGGCTCGAAGCTCCCCATCTTCTTCCTCACCCACTCCACTATGTGGAGCCCGTCGCCAATCTGTGGCTCCACGGCGCTCCTACCGCTCAAGATCTCCAACAACACGACTCCGTAGCTGTAGACATCGCTCTTTTCAGTGATGTTCATGGTGTAGCCATACTCTGCAAAGTCGGTCAAAGTTCAAATGTAATGGAATGTCGAAAGACAAACTGTTAAGACTTAAGACAGCTTCCCACGTTGTCAAAGTTTGATTCTTTAATGCTAAATGCAGTAGCTGATAGTAATAAAGTGGTGGAGAAACTAGCTTTCCCCATTGTTAATCATTGAGGGCTTATCCAAGCCAGATCGAATAACAGCCCCCCACGATGATTAGAGACAGGGTAACTGAAGCCAAAGTTTGAATCTTTGACATTGATTATGGCTAAAAGTGATGAAATGTGGAAAGAGAACCGGTTAAGGCACCTTCCCACATTCTTCATGATCATCACAACAAGTCAACCAAAGTCAAAGTTTGAATCTTTGACAATAAAGAAGGCTGAAACGGTTAAGACAACTTCTCACATTATTCATCACAACAAGTTGCCCTAAAATCTAAAGTTATGAACTTCAAACAAGATTCGAAGAACGGTTAAAAAGACAAGCTTACCCGGAGCTATGTATCCATAAGAACCAGCAATACGAGACATGGCATGGTGATAATTCGTTGGGGTGCTCATCATCAGCTTAGCAAGCCCGAAATCAGCCAGATATGCCTCGAACCTCGAATCAAGCAGTATGTTGTTACACTTCACATCTCGATGGAGTATAGCAGGGACACAATCATGATGAAGATAAGCCAAACCCTGAGCTGAACCCACAGCAATCTTGTACCTTGTCTCCCAATCCAACCCTCTATTATCTTGCAGCAACTGCTGTAGATTACCATTCGGTATGTAGTTATACAACAACAGCTTCACACTCTTGTTTGAACAGTACCCCAATAGCTTCACAATGTTCCTATGTCGAATGTGGCCCAGAATCTGAATCTCTGCAGCGAATGAGTCAATGATGTTAACTTCATCACCCTTAGTCTTCCACAGCTTCTTCACTGCAATCAACTCGCCTCCAGGCATCTCAGCCTTGTACACAACTCCCGAGCAACCTTTCCCTATTATGTTCTCATCTTTCAAGCACTCCAAGATGTTGTCTATTGAGAAATTCAGCTTCTGAAATGGAATGAAGGTCCAAGGGTAGGAAAAATCCTCGCCCTCCAACGAAGAGCCTCCTAAAGCTTTCTCAGCAATGTACCTATGGCTTCTGGTAACTATAATCCATGAGGATAGCAATGCCAGTGTTAGTGATGCCAGAATGATTGATATCAACGCAATTGTTTTCCCTGATTTCAATCCCCTCGCTCGAGCAACCCTCGAAGAGCAAGTAATCCCATCTACCGACACACAGAGATTCGGATTTTGTAGATAAGAGTTTGAATTCAAAGTTCTGAAGAATGGTGTTACAGGAATAGGACCTGAGAAGTTGTTGCAGGAAATGTTCAATGAAGCAAGGCTAGTCAACGACTCAAGAACCTTAATCTTCCCGTAAAACTTGTTGTGGGAAAGATCAAGAGATTGCAGTTGAGTCAAACCAGACATTGACTCGGGGAGTTCTCCAGAGAATGCGTTGTTGCTCAGGTCGAGGCTTATGGTCAAGCTAGTGACGCGGCCCAGCTCCAAAGGGAGTTCCCCAGAGAGAGAGTTGTAGCCGAGATCGAGCAATGTGAGCTTCTGCAAGCTTTGAATCGACCCGGGGATGGAACCAGTAATTAGATTGTTGTTCAGGATCAGCTTGTTCAGGTAAGTGAAGTTACCAAAGCTCCATGGGATTTCTCCATTGAAGCTGTTTCGACTAAGATCAAGCTGCTCCAAATTCACCAGCTTGCCCAACTGAGAAGGTATGGAACCAGTAATGTAGTTGTTGTGCACATCTAGCAGCTCCAGAACTGTAATGTTGGCGATTTCCTGAGGGATTTCGCCTGAGAAATGATTCATGTACAAGTCTAGGAATACTAGATTCTGTAACTGACCAATTTCCTTAGGAATTCGCCCCGAGAGCTGGTTCTCGCTGAGTCTTAGTCTCCCTAAGGACTCACAATTCGCCACTGATTCAGAAAGCCCTCCTGACAGTGAATTCCCCAGTAGTAGTAGCTTGCTCAGCTTTTTCAGACTAAAAATCTCATCCGGGATCGAACCGGTCAGCTTGTTCCGCGACAAATCAAGGGCGTAGAGCTCAGTGCAGTTGGCAAATGATGATGGAATCGTGCCCGAAACCGAGTTCCCCCACAGAAAGAAGCTCTGCAGGAACTTCAGGTTCCCGATTTCGACAGGAATCGAGCCCGAGAGCTGGTTTTTATCGAGCTGGAGTGCGGTTAGGCTCGTGCAGTTGCCCAACTGGCTTGGAATGAAACCGGTTAACGAATTATCCGACAAATGCAGCTGCTCCAAGACTGCCAATTTCCCTAAATCGCCAGGAATGCTGCCGGAGAGATCATTCGCAGAAGCATCGAGCACTACAAGCGAGGAGCAATTCGAAAGCTCCGCAGGGATCGAACCGGTTAAGCCATTCCCCCAGATCAGCAAGCTGGTTAGCTTCTGTAGTTGACCCAACTGGCAAGGGATTGAACCGGTCAGCTTGTTCATGTGGAGATACAAGTTCCTGAGCTCCAAACAGGAACCAAGCTCACCTGGAATCGAACCACCAATCTCAGTGTCGTACAGAGCCAGAGTCTGGAGATTGACCAGGTTCCCAAATGTGGAAGGAATCCCGCCGGAGAGTGCTGTGGCCGCGCCGCCGAATGTGGTCAAATTCGTCAGCATCCCGAGCTGCGGCGGGATTTCTCCGGTCAGATAAGGGTTTCCCCCTACTCTAAACTGCTGCAATGCGACCAACGAACCGAGTTGAGCCGGGATTGAGCTGTTGAGCTGGTTATCCTGGAGGCAGAGGACTTCCAGAGAAGTGAGATTGGCGAGCTCCGGCGGGATTTTCCCGGTGAGTCTGTTGGAGTTTAGGTAGAGGAACTGGAGAGAAGAGAGGCGGCCGAGGTCTCGAGGGATGGAGCCGAAGAGGGAGTTGGAAGATAGGTCGAGCAGCCGGAGATTGGACAGCTGGCCTAATGAAGATGGGATTTCGCCGGAGATGTTTGTGGATGAGAGATTCAGGAGCTGGAGAAATGTCAAGGAAGAGAGGTTCGGTGGTATTGAAGTGAGGTTCAGGAATGTGTTTGGGAGAGACAGAGAGATTACTCTGTTCTGCGGTGAGCATGTTATCCCCAGCCATGAACATGGGGTTTGGTGAGATGGGTTCCATGAAGAGAAGAGCGGTGATGATGATTTCCCGGCGGAGAGAAGTGGGAGGAGGGCTTCGCCGTCGGGAGAGAGAGAGGAGACGGAGAGGGGTTTATCCATGGCGGCGAGTAAGACTAAAAGCAGAGATGAAAAACAGAGCGATACAGAGTGGGATGTTTTGAGTATCTCCATTTCTGGGTTTTTCTGGGTTTCTGCTCTTCTTTTGTGGGCGAGTAAGGAAAACTCGTGGGGAGGCTCCGGCGACGGTCGACGACGGCCGGTGGAATGGGAAAAAAGGGTAGTTTTATCTAGGGGACAAAATGCATGATTCGAAGAGGGATCATGTGGGAAAGGAAGGATAGCTTGAGTTCTACACTAGAAAGAAGAGTAAAGAAGAGATCTTTTGGGGATTGTTTTTGTGTAGCAGCCGTCGGTGGGTTCATGTGGTCGACAGCTCGTAGCAATGGGGAATGGAAGTGGAAGAGAGAGCCATGTTACTCTGTTTTTCTTTTTTTCTCCTTTTTTCTGGTTTCTGAAGGAAGACAAAACTATTGCATGCGGATGTAGAAGAATACTCTGCTACAGTTTTTTTTCCGGCGGCCTGAACGGTGATCAATGACAGAGATACAGGGTTTTTTCTCTGGGTGTAGTGTAGCTAAACGCCGGCGACTGGATACGGCGGCGGGGAAGAAAGAAAGGGATGTGGGTAGTGGGGGAAAAGGGGTATGAAGAAGGTGGTTTGGACTTCCAAGGGTTAGAGTTGAGCTCCGGTGACGGCGGCGGGCGGTGGTGAGACTTGAGTGGGAAAGGGGGGCTTTGAGTTGAGAGCACTCTGTCTCTTTCTTTCTTGTGTTTGATTTTGATGAAAGCTGTTCTCTCTCTGTCTCTCTCTTCTTGCGTTCTTCTTCTTCCTGCATTTCGGTTCAGAAAAACGAGGGAACTTTGTGATATTTAATCTTGTTTTTGGAGAAACCGAAAGAAATACATTAACAATTTGATAATCTGATTAAATTAAGGTGAGGTTTGGATTTAGCTTACTTGTGCACTTGAGCGCCATACCTCTGTTTTTCAAACCCTATGCCTATGGACAAAGTTGCCCACTCTTACGTTAGATCATGAGATTGAAGGTCTCCTAATCGATAAGCTCATAGGGAACCAGTTAATTGTAATTACATGAAAGCCACATATAGGGGTTCAAGTTTGCACATATTCGTATATTATGTGTTTATCAATGAATGTCAATGGACACCCGAATAGAAGACTTCTCAGTCACAAAAAAGTTTTGATATTATGTCAAAAACGAACTGGTATCAATAATTCGAGTTATTGGGAGAGGTTTGGTAATGGATACCAACGATAATGTGTTGTTGAGTATTCATGTCCTAGATGTTGATAGATTTGTAACGAATTATAGTGGTTGAGTTATGATTTTCATGATCCCATTCCTTCTTCTTTACATATGCTTTGTGAAAAATACTTTTGTATTATGTAACTCAATGGTCGTCATTTCACTCGTGAGAAGCTTATTTCTAAACTTATAAAGTCGTTGCATATACAATTTGCTCGTGGAGCTGTTACTATGCTTATGAGCAATGTTGTCAGAACCGAACCGGAGCATGACCCGGTAATGCGAACGGCTCGCACTTTAGTGGTCCAACCGGCATTAGACCGTTTAAAAACCGTTAGAGAACCGGTACCTAATAAACGTTATCAGTATAAATAGTGGACATTTCTTAATCAGAGTTCATCTCTTTCCTTCGAAATTGTGAAATGGAAATAAGGATTCAATTTGAGAGCCTGACGTTTTTTGTTTTTTTCAATTTTCAAATTTCTACAATTTTTTTAATTAAATTTAGTGGTTGAATGGCAAAAACTGGACGAGCGGCTCGATCGGCTCGAACGGCTAACCGCCTCGGTCGCTCACCAACCGCTACATAAAACCGAAGCGGCTTTTAGACTGTTCCGAGCCGATTTTGTGACCGGGTGGCGGTTTTACCGGTCGGACCGAACGGCTCGACTCGGCTTTAATAACTCTGCTTATGAGGAATGCCCACTATCGGGTTCAAGGAGGAGCTCAATGACGAGTTTGACATGTTCGATATCCATGTTCCAAATTGATCATAAGGGGTAATGATCATAGACTAGTGTTAGTTCTGGTTCCATAGTTTCCTAAGTTGTTATCAGTAGTATGTTTATAGTCTCTTCATATGCCAAACTGTTAGAGAATCAATTAGACTCGCATCTATAGAAGATGAACAGCTCGTTTAAAATCACTTTTATGTTTGCCACAAATCTAACATTCTTTTGTTTTTATTCTACAAGTTAGCATATTGTACCATTCAAAACTGTACAAATTTTGAGTTAGTTACCTTTGAAAGAACTCATAGATTAAATCATGAACCTCAAATCACTCGATGCCGATGAGATGCAATATGCAAATGGGCCCTGGAGCATTTGTATCAATAACTAAATCACATAAAATTCAGTAAATTATATCTCTACAACTACAAGCTGAAACAACTATCCAAAAACAACCTTGAAATACCAGAAATTATTAAAGAAATCAAAATTCAAACCATTACCCAAATTAAACAAAAAAATAAATAATTATTATTATTAAGTTAGCAAGCCTAGCCTAGGGAACATAAGAGTTTTGATGACAATGGGAGTGAGGCTGTTTAGCTTTGAAGATTGTGAAAGCCAAAAGGAGGGACTTACTAATTAAATAAACAAAACCAAATTAATTTTTTTCCTATTTGTCCTTTCATTTCATTTTTTTCACATGCCCTAGGTGTATTTGATTATTTATTAATTATATTATTTATATATGCTCATTGCTCCATCCCTAATTATCTCCCTTGAAATCTGGCCTTCGTCTGGATTGGTATCTTTTAGTTGAATAACATTAATACAAGCAAGAAAGAGAGCTCTTTTTCAGGGGTGGCGTGAAAATATAACAGCTTCTTATTGGAGCACTTAGCCTTGTGGTATCATTCATGTTGGTGGTGGCTGCCCTATCGTAATTAACTCTATAATGCTTATGCGTTAACCCTAATCATCATTGATTTGGTTTTCGATACGGTTTAAAAAATCATAGTAATTACCGTCAATTGCTCTCTTATTTTTTCTCTCGAAATCGTAGTGCAGTGAGTCAACGATATTCGATCATGTGATGTACTAATGGTCGTCTTGATTATCGGGTAATCTTGATCTCATACTCGTATTGATCTAGTTCATGCGAGACTAAATTTTAAACAATGCTAAATTTTTTATATAATTATCAAATTGTACAATCAAATTATAGCACCAACATTCTAGCACGACACACACGATTATATATTTTGTTGGTAGATGATATTTTGTTTGAAAATAGAAAATGACCGAGTCTTTGTAGGCCATGTCGTGTCAACTAATTAAGAGCTTTTTTACAAAGATCTAGGCATGATTAGTGATCAGGAATGTCATGGATTAGTACATGCTCATTCATATGTTGAGTCTGCATGCTAGAATGAAGGAAAAGATCCCATTAAAGTCGCCATTGCCTCTCTAAAGGTTACTCTCGACTCAAACAACTCTGGCCGCACTGACTTAGGTTGAGATGCAAAAGGCAATTTTTAGTAGCTTTGCGATTTGCTTGGCGATTTTGCTTCATCACCCAAAAGCTTTTGATTATATAAATTGTCTAATTTTGTCACTTTTGTTGTAGCAATTAAGTTAATCGAGTTGTTCATTTGGTGGCTGGCTCCTAACTACCCTCTATCCATAGTCCAGACTGAATCCATATCATGATTTTGACTTAGTATATTCAATAAAAAAAATTCTATTAATTGGTAATATCAAAGTTTGATTTTAGGGTATGGTGAATGTTCTCATTGTGTATTATTGTTAGGCCAACCCCATAATTTGCTTGTATCTTATTTGATAATTATAAAGAATAAGATCCTTTGAAAAATATCTATAATTTTATGGGATTATCTTAGAAATTTTGCATTTAATTTAACTGCATGGTAAAAGTAAAAAAACCTAGAAGGTGTGGATTAATTATTTTTCTGGGGGTTAATCGAGAAGAGGAGCTGAGGAGGGGTGGGGGTGGTGGGTTTGTTTTGGGAGTAGGGCTTAGATAAAATTTTGCAAACTAAAGAGAAAAAGAAGACAAGTCACATGAGAAAGAGGAGAGGAGGTGAAGGGATTAAAGATTTTAGGGTTTTTAAAATTTGATCAATCTTTGTTGTGCACGCCTCTCGATTAGGGTTTATCTTTTGAAGTAGAACAACTTGCCCATTTAGGGTTTTAGGGTTTGACTATTCACCTCTCTTTCTTTACTTGAATTTTTTTTTACCCTCTTTCTAAGCACTTCTTATGTTATGTGTTCTCTCCCACAAGACACGAGACTCCCCCTCATCAATGCCCCCCACAAGTTTACCAACTTCACCATTGATTTCATTCCAAGCTTTTAACCATTATATGAAGTGGTCAAAGCCACAATGTAGTTGCAATTTTAAGGGTAAATGTCTTCTTGATAAGAAAGAGCTAGATTCTCATTGTAATTTGTGTTAAATTCTTATTTATTAATCAGAAATATTCTTGAAAATCTTTAGAAACGTAATTAGCTCCTTGAAATAAATACCATCACTGAAAGTGTTTTGTGCTCAAGCAACCAGCTACATATCTCGAATCAACCATTTTGTCGCAATGAAACATTCGGGCAATTAATATTATTGACTTGACTACGACTACTCTCTCAACTAATTGCCAAGTGTAATTATAAAGCGGGTGTAGTATAGTATAGTGTAAGTAGGTTTAATTTATCAATCCGAGCGCTAAGTCTACTGCTACTTCGTGAACTAATGATTATCTAGCTAACAAGATGTATTTTGGATTTGACAACTAAACATGCAAAGCAAAGAAAGACTGATTAGAATTCATTTGAGAGAAGATCACTCAGGGGCCTTCTCTCTAGTCCTAACTCCTAAGTTAGGTTGATATTGACTTCCTCTACCTTGCCCACTTTAGATTTGTACCGCAAAAAGCTCTAAACTAGCTTGGACTCCCTATTCGAGTTATCCAAGCCCGCTTAGATGAACTACCCTGAGGCAGAGTTCCACAACCGACAAATAGAGCACCTAAGGCGTGCAATTCGTCTCCCACTAAAGAATCTCGATCCAATACAACATTGTAGTCCAATATCACACTTGCTCAATTGACCTACGATGAAAAATTGAAGATGTTCTAATCAGCTAACTGGATATTTTCTACCTTAGGTCAATAGCCCAAATTGAAGAGTGTGATCAATACCCAATCAATTTCATGAATAATACCTCAATTCAATATATAATCAAGAATGTAATAAAAATATGAGTCATTCAATATCAAACCCTAACATACGCGGCTAGAAACCTACACGCCCATGTGAGAATGAACTCTACTCTATAGTGAGAGAAATAGATGAAATCACAAACTCAATGAGAGAAAACATCTTGTGGGAATGGACTCTTGGTCTTGAGCTCCAATCTACACCCCTTGATGATGAATCTTGCCTCCAATTGAAGTTGGAAGCCTCCAATCACCACATAGGGTTTCTTGTTCGTCACTTTCTCCCTCTTGACTTCACTCTAAAATTTGTCCCCTTCAAGAAATGGTTGCATATATGATTTTGAACTCAGCAATGAGCAAGTCACAGTTGCATGTCACAGCCGTGACATCCAACGGTAAACCGTGACGTCGGCCCAAAACGCACAACATCACTTACACAAGTCACGATCTCTCCTAGTAAATGTCACGTTTGAAACCGTGACTTCTGCAAACACCTAGGACTTGCGGTTTGGCTCATGGAAACTTGTGAATCTCACGACCTCCTCTGTGGATGTCATGGTCTGGCTGTGAGATTGGCGCTCTGAACCGTGACATCTACAACTTATTGTTTTTTTCCAGGTTTTCAATTGCAAATGGCTCGACAATTCATTCGCCATATTCACCTGTTAGGATCTTAAATATACTAAACAAACCACAACCTAACATGAAACATGTCAAGCCAAACAATCAAGATAGATATAAACATGTATAATTATGCTCTGAATCAATTATATGTTGATAATAGACTCATTGCATATTGAAATAAATAAGTAATTGTATATTCGCGAATAAGTGTAAAACATGTAAAATACATTTGTGTACCTTTGTTAACGTGACATCTTTCACTTCATAAGTTCATACAATAACATTGTAGCAATGCAGATGCTCATCATATATATCATTCATACATTGTCTTGTTTGGTGAACTTTTCTCGTTGGAACTTGTTGTATAAGTGTTTTTTTTATCTGACAATTAGTAGCTGTTATTAACTGTTACTGTTTTTTTACTACAATTTACGAATACTATGTGTACTTAATATTTGATTAACTGGTTAAAATACAACAGAATCTGTACTCTCTCTACATTGGAGCTTTGTGGGTCAGAAATTTATGGGTCTCGTTAGGAGAGCTTTGGATTTTGCAGTTCCTGTTCCTTTCATCAAGTTCATGCAAAAACTCATCATCTTACAAGAAAGAAAACAGAGAAACCCTAATGTGTAGAATGGAAATTAGTTCGAATAGATACCCTAATTGCGCGACTAAACCGGTTTCGTCTCTTCAAATAACTGGAAATCGAATCAAATGCACCTATAGCCGTTATAAATTGTTAGCAACAACAAGTGTTTGTTTAGACTCATTCTTAGAATTTAGCTCTAACAAACAACAGTCAAAGCAACTAACAAGAAAAATGTCCATTGGAAATAAACCAATCAACACAGCTTTGGTATTGACTCGTATTTCACCAATCATCCTTCCATAGCAGTCAAAAGTGATCGATTACATGATGAAAATGAAATTAAAAGGTCGTCAGACTCGTCGTACCATAAATTTTCTACTTATAAGTTATGACTATCCATTATTTCTGTTAAGTGCCCAAAATATGCCTTGCTTCGATAACAATCCTAATTAATGCATTTATCTACTTGTTGAATTTAATGAACTATTAAGTGTAGGATCGATCTAATGAAATTGTGATCCAGTCACTTTGTTTCAAACTTTCTAAGTAACAGAAGGCGTAAGTTTACAAGTACATATATAGATCTTCCACATGCTACATAGTACTAATTAGATCTTCCAATTAATTTGGTGGGTAAATTGCTTCACAAACAAGCCAAAATATATCAATGTATTTGATGAAGTTATGTTAAATTAATGCCAGCAATTGAGTACCTATTATTAGCCAAGTGAAACCTCTGAAAAGTTGAACAAGATCCATTACGGTTACTCTATGTTTCCAATATGCTCGATACAACGCATTCTTATGACCTTTGCCCGTTGTCAGTGGCGATTCAATCCGATTCTAAAAACAAAACAAAAATCCTTTTGTTATTGTCATCCGGTTTCAGACTCTTTGTAATATGGATGACGTGGAGGAACAAATAAAAAGGAAAGAACATGAAAGAGGGAAGAAAATCGGGGGTGGATCGATGCCTCAACGAAAGAGAACAAGCAAAAACATTGGCGTAATTTGGGAAACTACAGAACTTGTCGGATCCTCACCAAAATTTCATGGCTTACGTCACTACTAAATCTTGTTACTTTAGTCTCAAGTTACTTCTGTAACTCATAATAAGATAGGTCAAAGGTTCATTGCAATGTCTGACTTTGAGCCAGTTTGGAGTAAGTTTGGATGATCCTTGAAAGATAAGTTTCACAGCTGTTAAGTTATGAGCTTAATTTATTGCTGAGATTTATGGGGTTAATAGTTGCATTTAATTCAATGGGGGAAAAAACATAGTTGCATTTAAATATATATGTGCTGAATTTGTTTCTGAGCAGGTATATGCTTTTATCTGTTATTCTAGAGTGTAAAAGATCACTCTAATTGTTGTTAATTAGTAAAAATAAAATGAGGAGCGACAATCCTCAAAAGAGCACAGATGTCAGACTCAGGAGGTTAAAGTTGCACGTAGAAAGTCTATAATAACATGGTGTCCAAAGCAAAAGAAAAGAGTGATTGTAGTAGGTAGATATAATATCTAACACAAAACTGATCTCTACAAAAAATGTAAGAGTTGAATCTCTAAATCGAAAATGAACATCAATCATATAGTTGTGACATATATAACATAGCATGAGGGATGATTTCAAAGTACAATTGGTCGAATCCAAATGATGAAGTACCGATTGTCTGAACCCTAGATTGAGACCATGTTGAACAAATCTCACTTGAATATAAAGTAGCCATTTGAGTGAAGGGAAGAAAGAAGATATTATAATGGCTATCACACTACACATACTCTAATAAATACTTGCTAGTGATATTAGGTTGGGTGCCTAGTTCGATTTGGGTCACATACGGAATAAGACAGATTGTCAACGGAAGCTACTTCGAGTCGATGTGACGTATTATCAATTTTGATTGAGTTGAGATGCTAACGTAGACGATCTCGATAAAACCCTTAGCGTCGCGAAGGGTGGCTATTTCGAAGCTTGATAAACGGGTTTGTTATAAATCGAAGCCTAGTGGCCTATTTGTCAAGTAAACTCAAAATTTAGTGACACAACAGATGGCCTAACAAGGAAGTGATAAGACTGTGCTTCTTCTCACTTTGTCTTTACTCTCTAATCAACATTTGCATGGAGCCCCTAACCCGTAATTAAAATAATCCCTACTTTTTTCATGCAGGAGTTCCTTGAATAATCACAGCTTGAAAATAGCAGCTATTAGGCTGTAGCAGCCTTGCTAAGTAACTCTCTGGCAACTTCCTTTCTACGTCACAAAACTATAACTGTGCTCTGACTAATAGCACAAACTTGTCACACTGGTGTTCCTCAATCTCAATGGAGTAGAATAACAATATAACATGCACAATTAACTACACCTGATGATGGCTGCAGCATATTAATCCAAGAAAATTGGCATGCTGTCTTATTCAGCATCAGTGAGTAATGGGATCCGAGATGGAAGATAGTTAACCAGGTCAACGCGAACACCAAATGCACATCCATGGAATCATCCGAGCAAAAAGAAACACACAGCTTTGCATTGCTGCTGAAAAAAATAATACAAAATCAGCGGTTGCCGGGAAAAAAGAATGCCATGTGTGCGATACAAGCAAGCTAGTGTACAACAACAGACCAGATGATTAGTTGAGGGAGTGATCATTGTAAGCTGTAGTAGACTCTTTAAGTGGATCATGAATCTGAAACGCACATACGTATCATTGATGCACACAAAGTCACCTGCTTTCTGCGTGGAGGGAAAACAATGGCCTGGTAGCAGGATTCCATCAGTTTTGAGGTTTTCGGGGGCGGGGGCAAAGGAGCATGGCCTTTGAAGATCATTCTCATTTATCGTCCCTTTCAAACTTCAACCACTTCCAATTTGCATACAGAATCGGTTTGTCGTCAAATGAGCTAGAGTTGGTTGGAGGTGTTGCTGATTTCTGGGATTTCGGAGAAGCGGGTAGCTTTTGTCTATACTTTCTAGCCATGTCTTCTGCCTCGGCAAATACTCTCTGCACGGAATAAGATTAACTTGTTAATGAAACTAAGGATGGATTTATGTAGAGCTCAAGATGGAAGGATACGGAATATCCTAAGAAAGCACCTCTCTATCGGATAGGAATAGTCCAGGCTCACTTTCCAGGTCAGCAGTACTGCACGCCACATAAACAAGTTAGCTACATTCATGTCAAAAAGAGAAAAAAGAAAACTTGGCTAGAACTTACTTACCTGAGAGATATTTTGCCAGGAATCATTGATTTTGCCACCAAGACTTTGACCTTCTCGTCGATTTTGAGTACATCCTCGACAGCAGTAACCCGTGCTGCGCTGATCTTTGAGATATGCAAGAGCCCACTGGAATTTCACAACAGAACTTTCAGAAAGTTTCTCCACAAGGACAGACAGTCAAGAAAACTCTGTGCTAACAGAGGCTGGTGTGCAACATTCCATAGGTGACATGCATGCAAAATCAGTGATAACTACTTGCAGATGAAATGACAAATTGACTATATTAGTGTCTAATAAGTACTAAGTCAATCTCACCTTCTGTTACTTTCCCCTATTCTCACTTGCGCTCCATAAGGGAAAATGGTCTTAATTGTTCCTTCAAGAAGTGTTCCCTCCTGAAGGTTCAACATTTCCTACAATTTCACATTCAATCTCAGTGACTTTGAATGGAAACAGGGGAAAGAAGCGAAGCCTCAGAAAATGAAAAGATGCAGGCAAATACATGACATCACATGAAAACTTACCCAAGCTTCTTTTTCACTCAGTATTAAGTCGTTATTACTCTCGTTTATCCGAGTTATCAGTATGTTCATTCGACGACCCACCTACACCACGAAGAACCAAGAATCAATGAGAAACATTACAACCAGGGTACAAAAGCAAAGATAAACAAAAGCAAGCCTAGTTGGTAGAAAAGTGCTCCATTTACATCAAGTTATTAACTTTAAAGACAGTAAATGAGTTCCCGTCACAAAACTATGACGTTAAATGCAAGTCTGTGATTTCTGTTCTTTTGGATGATGTGAAAAATGAAGAGAAGAAATCATAAAGCATTGCGAGGGTTCCAGCGAAATAAGTAAATGATTGAGTGACTCAATGGTTTTTCTTTTACATTTTCTTTTAACTCCTTGAAGTTGTTCACCCTTCTCACTAGCTCGATCTTTGGAAGGAAAGCTCGTAGTCCCTGCAGAACAGAGACAACAATCAGAAGACACTCAATGCACAAACAAGAAAACCAAACTCATAATATACCAAGCACACCTCAATTCTTGTAAGAAGTCCACCAGTATTCCACTCAGTAATCTTAACCTCAATTGGCATATTGAGTTCCTTTATCTGCTCAGAAAACACAGTTGAAACTGTCAACAAGAAATACGAAATCATAAAGCAAGTAACTACCTAAGCTTCCTTCATTAGTGAAATACTTTGACATCCCCCTTAAGTGCATTCACATTCGCAAACAAATGTTCAAGACAAACCGTGGAGGACAAGCTTCAATAGTAGATTTCTAACAGTGCTTAACATTATAAGGAAGCTCACAACACATTAGAATCGAACAATTACGGAGGTCAAAATAAGCAAGCAAGAAAAGTAACCTGCCTCACTCGGTGCCACGCGATCCTTCTGAACAGCCGTCGAGTCGAAAGCAATGGCCGACCACTCAATGTCCTCCCAAGAACCTCAGCAAACAGAACAGTCCCAGTCTCCACAACAGGCCTCCCTATCCCAGTCCCACCACTCAAAGCAATCTCATCTTTAACAATCCCAATCTTCCCTTTCCTTAGAAACTCCCCACAATCCTCCTCGTCTTCCAAATCACACAACAAACCATCCATCTCCTTCCCACACAAAGGCATCACTTCTTTAGTCAGCATCGTGCCCAACAAATCCGCCCCAATACTCACATCCAACTTATTCTCGTTACCTGAAACGACAACCCCCACCACAAATTCTCCTGCCTTGGGCTCATAATACTCCACATTCACCAACTTCTTCTTATCATCAATCTCCCCTTCCTTCTTGTCCGCACCATCGCCTAAATCACTAATCCCATCTCCAATCACTTCCCCAGAAGCATCCCTGGGTTTGAAGAACTTCAAAAATGGAGCTAGGGCTTCATCCCTTTTCCTTACCTCTTCATCATCAACTTCTTCCAACGGCGCCCCGTTGTTGTCGGCGGTGGTGGTAGGAGTGACAGGGGACGGTTTATCGTGCAATTCGAGCTCCTCGTTGTCTTCGAATCCGTCGGGTTGAGGCGATTCGGGCAACTGGGTACCCGAAATTTGGTCGAGGAAGTCGTCTTGAGAGCAGAAGCGGATGTGGGGGTGTTTGGAGAGGGAGAAGAAATGGAAGGAAGGCGGTGGTGATTGGAATCTCTTCTTGACATGGGTCGAGAGAGGGAATCTCTGGAGAAAACATTCTAAGGGCGGGAGGGGGAAAGAGTTACAGGGTTGGAGCTGGAGATGGTGAAGCTGAAGGAGTGGTGGCATGGCTTTTTTGTTTATCCACTGCGATTCGTCATCCTATCTCGAGCGCCATTTTTGTTCGTTGTTGGCCGTGGAGATATTTTTTTTTTTTTTACTTTAATCCCATTCAAATCTATCAGGGCTTCATTGGGCTTTACGGTTCAGTTACTCCAGCTTTTCTGGCCGTGTCGATAATGGGCCAGGCCTTCTTTTAATGAAGTACTGGGCCTGGATTAACCTTTTTTGTGAGTGATGGTTTGGTAGGATCAGGATCTCATGCAAATTCAACCATTGACAAATGATATTAGCATACAACTATTCAGTTATTTATTGTGATTTTCACGAAAGTTTATTTCATACTTATGAAGTTCTAGTTGAAATTGGATTTCACTTTTGGCAAAATCATGTTGTCTCAAAACTATGGGTCCGATAAGTTGTTGTCAAGGATGGATCGAGATTCGAGATAACGAGATTGTTGGTGTTTTTATTCCAACTATATTCCTACACAAAAGTGAACCAACCTCCTTCACAAAATTTGGGTTGCTTATAAGGCTGAGTCCAATGGGCACCTCATTTATGGAGGAATCTGCAAAAATGAAAGAGGAGATGGTCCAATGGGGAGGTTTGGGCCTCCAAAAATGGAGGATCCTGCAAATGGAACCCCAAATTTGGAGATGGAAATGGGGGATCCCAAAATATATAGACTCACCAAAGCCCGTCACGTGGTTTTTTTTTTCTTTTTAAGATTTTAGGGGTTAATTGGGAGTTTAATTAGGGGATTAATTAGGGATTTAATTAGATCAATCATTTTCAAGTGTTGTGTGTAAACCCAAATTATGTACATAATTTTTGCCACAAAAATTCGGACTCAGAATTTTACAAAGAAAATTTATTACTCTGTGGATACTCGTGAATTCCTGAAATCCAATTGAGTATTGATATGATTTTGATTTTCAATCCAATTCTTGATACAGTATGAGTATGAAATATTTCAAGTAGGATAACAAATATCCACTAGTCATCGTGCTTCAATCCAAAATCATTAGTACATACATTTTTTTCAATTTGATATCTAAAATTATTTATGCAAAATATCATTAAAACTACATTTTGATACCTAAACCGTTTTAGAACGACTTTTTCAGAGTATCGGTATTACTGCGGACCAGGAAAGGCCCCAATCTCGCAGCCACAGTAACATTTTAGTATCTAAACTTATCAAAAATTCCATAACTATCTAATACTTAGATATCAATCCAGTCTATAAATCCACCGATCCGATCCATATAATCCAATTAACAAATCTATCCTTGGGATACCAAGCACAACTCAAGATGACAATGAAATCGAAGTAAGCAAAAGTGTTGACTTTTAAATTGGATGCCATCTTTCATTTTTTTTTTTTTTTGGTCTTCTACCCCCAACTAACCTAGCTAGCTAGGTTACACATGACATGCAAGCTTATTTATTTTTCCCATGCTAGCAGTAACAATACACATACGTGGCACATATGCAACCTGTACATATTCCCCCCTGACCTAATTATAAAAATGAACCCCATGTTAATTAACAATGATTGTACTACCTTAAATTGTAATTTAGAGAAGTTAATCTCAATTAGGCTTTGACACGTGTAAACCATGACAAGTCATGACTTTCCAATGATAATGATAATTATTGAGTTTGGTTGGTGTTAGTGTTACACAAACTCTCAGGAGAATCGATTCCATTTCCACAGTCCACATGTTGGCTCTATAGGCTTTTCTTTTTCTGATGGCGTTGTGGCTGCTACATCTTAACCTTAGGGTTCGATTCTTTAAATCCAAATCCGAAGTTCCAACAATTGATCGTTGAAATTGGTCGGAGCTCTTTGAAGTACACACAGACAATTAGCAAAGCAATTGAACAAGTATTTTTTTGCCGATTTAGTGAATTGTAGGTCTCTTCGAATAACATAGACAATTACTAATGAAACTATAGGCGTTGCGCCTCTCAGCAACTTTCTATTTCGTAGTAAAACCGTGGTTCAATCGTTTCCCGTCGCTAAAAAAAATCGCCTACCGTTTTGATTCCGGTATCCAGTATTTCCGATCGGACGGTAGGTTTACTAAACATTGGTTGTGTTGATATGACTTGAATCGGACTATCAGCCGCTACGACTGGTAATCCCGGTCAGCGAGTGGGGTCCAGGGGCAACGCCCCCGGCCCACGGTGTATGGACTCAATGTTATTTGGGTTCGGGTTCAGGGCCTGGTCTGTAACCGTTTCCTTTGCCAGATTGGATTAGGTTTAGACCCACATGGAGAAGTACTATAAATACTTCTCATACTCCTCTGTAATCTGTAATCTCCTCAATATAGTGAAATTGGCTCTCTCTCGCCCGTGGACGTAGCTAACACACATCGTGTTAGTAAACCACGTAAATCGTGTGTCGTGTTTTCGATTCTCGTTTTCGTATTCTTGCTTTGTCGATTCCTGCAATTTCCCGATTCGTAGCAGCGCGTTTATAACATGCTGGGATGTTGACAAGCTGCGTTGAAATATCGTTGTCTTCAATGTACTTATCTACATTTCTATTCCATCTGTGTGAGCCATATGTGGCTTTATTTTCTTCCGTCGATTTATTGGTTCATCAAATTGGTTACTTCTCGAGTTTGTGGGTAATTGAATGGACCTGGGTTATATGCTGTTGTTGTGGTAGGACCTGCTGTTCTGTGCTCGACAGCTTTCATAAATGGCACTTTGGTTGCCGACCACATTTACCATAAATGTGTATGTGAAAATGTTGGTGGAATAGTTATAGGACCTGTTTGTAAATAGTTATAGCTCGGGCCTGATTCGGTAAATATCACGAGATTTTTCATTTGGTGAATTCATAGGTCGAACTAACTCGTTTTGCACTAATTTTCTGAGATGGGTTGTCTTGTCCCACGTTATTTATAAGTAACTCGAAACGGGTCATTTGTGAATAACCCATCTTGCTAACTCTTTCTCCACCCTTTTTGGTATGAAATACAACATGCTTCATAAGCGCAGTAATAATTTGAACTCTGCAGGTTAGCCTCCCCCAAGCTTCTTCAACATATTAGACCTCTTACTACATCAAATTTGTTGCCATAAAGTTACTAAAAAAAAAATTAAAACGTTTGATTCGCAATATAAACTAAGAATGTATTTTACAAATCTTTCAAAAATATGAGAAGTCGTCATGATTCGACATAAAAGATAACAAATTGTGAATTGAAATTTTATTAAAATTATTTTTATGGACCGACACGTCTGTAAAAAAAAAAATCCCGGTCCCGCTGATAATTGAGTAGTTTACTACTAGCTTGTGTTGCGCCATCCGATGGTCGTAATGATGTAAAATTAATAATTAGGAAGAGAAAAAAAAATTAAGGAAGAGCGAATATCAACATCATCGCAATTTGCAATATATGATTGTTAAATACCAGGAGAGCTTTGCTGTAACCTTTTTTTCCCATTTTGTAGTGACTGATGAGGTCCTCTACCTTAATTAGTTTAATTACAAACAACCTATGTAATGACAACAATTCTGCCAATGAGTTTAATAAATATAAATGGTAAAGGAACCGAGGACGAACCTTAACCATAAATTTATAATAAAATAGTAACCCCTCAATTAATAAACAAATTATATGAAAATGAAACTTGATAGTTGAGTTCATTTAGACCGTACAATGTTTTTTTTTTTTTTAAATTTTAGTGTTTATGGCCCATCTGTCAACTGATATGTTTTGAAGAGGAAGGTGATGAAGCAAAAGCAGCAACAAAGAAAGATACAAATTACAGAGCTGAAAAGAAAGAACGGATCAAACCATTCGGATTGGATAGGGTTGAATCGGGTTGAGAACCTTATATTAGAAATACAGTCGAACAATGTCGTTCACTTAAGTAATTGTGTTACCATGAAATAATTACTCTAGACAATATTGAATCCGAAACTTGATAGTTAAATCTGTTTAGATCCCACAATTCTTTTAAATTTTGAGCTTAGGGCCCCATCTCCCAAGAATCGAGCCATTTGAACTGAATAGAGTTGAATCGTGTTGAATAACTCTTAAATTTCAGATAGTATCAGAGCTTTGTAGACATGACCTTTTCATTTTTATATTATCTTTGATAATTTTATCTTCGTTTCGAATACAAATGGAGGGAGAAACCGAGACATTCTGTGATACTGAATCTGAACACCAGGAGGAGTGAGCTTCATAGCCTCCTCGGTGACGGTGAGCAAGAAGAATGACTAATATTATTGTTATATTTTATATAAACACATACGTGAGTCGTCACTCGGAACACATAATCCTTATCAAACTTGATGGTAACAATTACCATCTATAGATTCGGCCGTGGAAATTGTCCCGAAGACAAAAAGAAAACGGACTTTCACCAAAGGCATCTTACATATATATATGCCAGATTTCTCGCATCTAGCTAGGGTTCTACAACAGCTGGGACCAGATCGAACAACACCAACGCATCATTGGATGGATTCTCAACTCACTCGTCGATGACATAACAAAGACAGTACTCAAACAATCAAACGGTTCTAGCTAGATACGCGGAGGGATCTATTTTGCAGGAATGAGGAAGATAGTCGGACTTACTAGTTGAGTATACATTTGTAGTTTTAAGGAACGTCATATATTGCTGAGTATTATAACCTATAAACCTTACTCCAGTCTTGATATGATTCATTCAGTCGTTACTGATAATTCCTGCAGAAAGTTACCTCTTGATTTGTGATTGTCACTTGATTTGTAGTAAGCATACTTACTACGTACACAAAGTCATGTCACAGTAAATATAACGAAGAATTTTAACCTCATTTTATGAGTCATCTGAATAATATTGATATTTTAATGGATATCATCACTTATGATGTCCAGAGTGGATGTTGGGTTAGAGTTCACCAGGGAGGCCACGTGGGCAGTGGCGGATTCAGGAATTTTTTATAGGGGTGTCCTATTCCAAAAATTAAATTTAATTAAAAATTTAATTAAATAATTCATAAATCAAAAAAATATTTGATTAGTGCAAATATACCATATTAGACAATAATTTCCCGAACTGATCGCATATTCAATTTCTAACATTGTTCCTGATGTAACTCAAACTTGAAAGACTCTTTCAACTCTTGCATTATACCTATAAAATCAATTCAAATTAAGGATAACTCGAATGAGTTTAATTGTTAGGTTTTGAAAATAATTGGGAATAAAGAATAGTATTATTACTATAACACAGTGTTTAAAATAAAACAACAAATGAGTTGCAACCTAGAGAATATGTTTAATAGTAGTAGTGTCCTAGGTTTGAATAACACAGAGTACTACTTATATATTTTTAACCATACGCAAACTACTACCGATGACAGGATAATCGTTTTTCAAAATTTAAGGGTGTTCCAGATTACCAATTATAATTTTTTTTTATCCTTACGAAACTACTACCGATAATTGGATAATCGTTTTCCCAAATTTTAGGGGTGTTCCGGGACACCCCTAAAGGCCTATGTATCCGCCACTGCACCACGTGGGGCATCACCATTGGAGCTCGAAGGTAGGGGTGTTTTCTGTAATTACATCCTGGTGGGTGGTTCCACTTCCATTCCATTGCCTGATTGCCATCCTTGTATTTATCACCGACGCGCGCGGCGGCAGCCATTAAAAAGGGACGAATTAAGCTGAAGAAAAGCGACCCGTCAGGCCTTCTTCCCCCTTCCTCCACCAGACAGCCGACTACTCAGTCACCGTACCACCGAGTCAACCCACTCTATTCCAAGGTATGTAGCGTCAGAAAACGCAAACTTGACCTTTTTATATAACGACGGCGCCGCCGCCGCTCTAAAATCAGTAACCTCGCCTTCTTCTCATCACTTTTCTTCTCAGCTCCTCCGATCTTATTACTAGATTCGTCGTTAAGGAAAACCACAGATCGCGGCGGCTTCATGAAGTCGATGAATCTCATATCATTCGCTCACACAAATACGAGTATGGGAAGGAAGACGAGAAAAGGTATGGTTTCATAATTTGTTGTCCGTTAATCTTTTTGCTTCATCCTGATTTCTCTCTCTTCCTTTTTCTCCCTTCGTTCGATTCAATTAACTACTGAATTGGTAATGCTGAATTGGTAATTTTTTAATAAGGATAAGATAATTCATATTTGATATTATGTATTTAAACTTAAGACCTCTAGATTGAAATCAAATCTTTATTCGCATACATATATGATTATGATTATCCTTTTCACCAAAAAAAATGATTATGATTATCCACCACTAATTTGTACTTGCATTGGATGCTCTCTCCCTTTTTGAAACTTCCATTCTCTTTGCAAGAAGGAACAGTGTTTTTTTCTTTCTTTCCAAAAATGACCCCTTGGTTTAGATAAGAAATGAACAGAGCATATTCATCATTTGTTTTTTTTTTTTTTGGGTATGTGATAAGAACTAGGGTTGGCTATTTGGTCCGGATTTTTTGGTTTTATCCGAAACCGAACCGTATAACCCGGACCGAGACCGGATCGGGACCGAATAGTAAACAATCCAATCCAATATTTGGGCTTAAATTTGAGGTAAAAAACCGTTCGGGACCGGATCAAAAACTGGATAAGATCGGATAAGAGAGCTCAACACCCAAAGCTTAAGGGTAATTTGCATAAACGGTCACAAACCTTTGCACTTAGTACAAAACTTAACAACTCCTCACCCTTTCAGGGTTTAGGCCACTCAAATCCCCACAAGCTCAATATAAAATCAAGACCGAATTGGTACCGGACCGGATCAAGACCGGACTGTATTCAATCCAATCTTTGGTCCTTATATTTTCCAAAAGAGCAGACCGGACCGGATCGTATAGCCACCCCTAATAAGAACTAGTGGGTAGGATGGAAGCCTGACACGTGTCGATGTGGCAATAACTGGAACTAACTAGAAAGATTGGCTTCACTATATAGTCTTCTATTCCCATTTATGTGAGAACAGCTGGTTGCCTGGTACAGTAGAGACCGACTGACAGAATCTATGGAGGAGTTTTTTTTTTATTATTATTATCGGTTTTCTGTAAATTATTCAACCAAAAATTATTTCCGGCCAATCATTGAGAAACAACAAAAAGAAAAAGAAAGAAACGCTCCGGAATTGTTAATTAATTCATTATAATATTCGGCGGGCAATTTTAATATTTTAACATCTAAGCTAAATCACTACTGATTCAAACTAGTAGTAGTTTTTCCCTTAGTTAGTACGGTGCTAACTATTGTACAATTAGCACCGTAACCCCTCCCTTGAATTATACGAATGTTGAGTTGGGAAATATTCTCTTATCATTTATCAATGATTTTAAATTAAAATATGTTGCCAAATTATTAGATTAGCAGCATATGGGTTTTGTTTATTTTCTATGATTTAATGTTTATTTTTTTCCAATCAACTAATAAAATTTGGCTTGCGACTTGGAAGGATAATGAATATTCTGTCATCAATTGGTTATGATTACAATAATTAAAAGAAAAGAGTGATAATAAGTACAAAGATAAAAAAAAGGAATAAAGTTTTTTTTTTTATTAGATTTTTCGGGTTCATGCATTGACCAAGCTAAGCGAGCATGTGGCCATGGCGGTGGGGGAATATCGTTTGATCTAATAGTGTTTAGGGAAAATGACGTGTCCATCGAATGGTCGACAAACGGTATCTATACTCCAACTACAAAATTTAATTGAGTATTATACAACTTTATCAAAAAAAATTTGAAAAATAGGAAACAAATTAGGTACAATGTTAGATAAAGAAAATAACATTCATGTCCAAAACAATTTATATATGGATCATAACTTCTTTTTTTCCCATGAAGAAAGTCTCGAGGTTATGTTACTTAAAGACCGACAAATCAAAGTTACCGTTGCGAAAAAGCTCAAACTCATAAATTTAAATTAAACAAAAATTATTTCGAGCAATAGACTCGAGCTCCAGAGGATTTCCTTAGTACTCCAGGTCGTCTCTCGCCAATAGAATGAGTGTCTTCGACAATGGAGTTGAGCTGTAGGTGCTCAGGAGCTCGATCATAAGGGCAAGGGACGCTACCTGGTAAGGTCCCGAGCAAGTTTGTGTAGAGACACGTGTTGTGTTTTCCCGCTCGAAGAAAGTAAGTGTTAGAAGAGAGGATGACTCGAGGCAAATATTAATATCGGGGCAATTTAGGCCAACATGCTTAGAAACCATGATCAAATAATATTCTAAGGTCTAACCCTATAAAGGGATTAGCATCGTGTTAACTATAGTGAGAGGAAAAAGAACCCATGCAATGCAATGGCTGATAAAAAGGCCTGATTGCTTCTATAAAGTATGAACTATTGAATCCAATTTTAAGGTTTAATTTGTATATATATTTTTTCCCCTTTAGAAAATGAAAAGAGAACATACTTTATTTAAGAAATAACGCATTTCTCCGCTTTCAATAATTAATTATATTAGAGAAAGACATGACATGGAATTTATGGATACATTCCAAAACTTTACAACTTCGCATATTCCAATTCCATTAAGCTAAAAGTTAACAAATTAAAGTGATATATTATTTGTAAATAACAACTTTCCGAGGCATTGCTTTGCTTTGCCCCTTTTTCACTTAATATCATCACTAATGATTATTAATTAATAATTATCATTTAGCATAATCTCGTGATTAACGAGGCCCCACTCAGGTGGGAAAAAAACATATTTATCATTAATCGCCGGCGAGTGCTTCCTTCGTCAGTTCATTTGGAAATTTCTCAAGGCAACCCTCTATTTTAAGGGGGAAAGCAGCTTTTACCTTTATGTTATTTGGCGAGTGAAAACGTGTGGTTTGTCGTCACGTCTCCTTTGGCTGCCACGGCCGGCGGCGGTCCCGGCGGCGGCTCTTCCCCTCGCAGCCGCCGCTGTATTTTATCTGTATTGGACGGTTGGGAGGGTGAAGAATAAACTGTTAGCTGTCAGCGGCTTCCGATCTGGACAGGTGTATAAGCATCGTTTTGGCGAAAACAGTATACTGCCGTGACTACGTGGGACCGGTTTTTTAGATGGGCCCGAATCTGCCGTCCATTACGCGGCAACCAATCAATCATGGATTTTACGGGAATAAACGCGAGAAATAACTACGGGCCGGGGCCCAGATTGCAGAAGAAAGGCAAATTACAATTTGGACCTTTATCCTAGTGAATATGTACTATATGGTCCTAGTTTCAGTATTTCTCGGTTGGTCACTCACAAAAATGAATTTGTTTGGAAGCAATGATGCATTCCATAAAATCATACCGAGCGGAAAAATTAGTGATAGGGTTATTTGTGTCAAAATCGTGGTTCAACTGTTTTATATCTATAAAGTTGTCTATCGCTTGAGGTTCTGTATCTCGTATTGCTGGTCGAAGCGATCGGTACGACAGGGTTTTCTAAAACGTTGTCGAAGAGATCAGAAAAAGTACGATCAAACTGGATAATATAAGTTTAAACTCACCAAATTAGATATGTCGAATTTGACGAAAATTCGATTGGAGCAATTTTCCTGTACGAAATCTTTTTATAAATTTGACTGTAAATTCTTCATCTTTAACTTGTCGATCTCGTATCGATCGATATGTACAGAGACAACAACTCGTTAAAAAGCATCATTCGTATATTTTAGCACGTCTATGGTACTTTAAGTAAATCATCATCATTTGTTTGGTTAATTCGGTAAGATTTTAATTTGATTGCCAAAGAAGCAAGCAAGTCGGCAGTCAAATTTTTTTTGCTGGGATACCGTCTTTAAAGTTTAAACTGTTCGTACCAAATCTTCCTCGTTCCAGCTTTCCCCATTTATTTCTTCTTCTTCTTCTTCTGCTTCTTCTTGGCTCCATTCTCTCTGCAACTCTGGCCTACCTTCCAACCTTAGCTTTACCAAATCCAGATTCACAGCCAAAATAGCAAAATCCAACGCTTCCATTGTCACACTCGAAAAATGAAAACTAAGCGTAAACTCTCTTCTTCCTCATCAGTTGATGCCGCTGCTGTAGTAATGAAGCCTCGCTCCAAACAAGCCCCGGAGGTAATTTCACCACTTCCACTCTTCTCCCTTCTTCTTCCTTCGTCTCTCCCTCTTTCTATTCCTGTTTTTCGTTTCCATGGAGTTCTGGAACTGAGATTGGAATTACGGGCAGAGAAGTAGACCTGAACCGTCTAGTTGTTTCGCTTGTTGGTGCCTACAGCTCTTCTGGCCGCGGGTCGTCGTCCGCAAGCTACTCAACATCACCGCCAAGGATTCCGATTACAGCGCCGACTCCGACTCCGATTCCGGCTCCGGCTCCGATTCCGATCCTCCTTCCGATTCCGAAGGTAAACCCTCCATTTTCCTTTCCACCGGCCCGTGAATCAATCGCCGCCTCCCATTTTTGTTGTTGTTTCATTGCTGGTTCTCGATTCGCAGAGATTGGTCAAGGAAGAAGCAGAGCCGCATCGAGGTTTGGACGGGACAACAGAGAAGGCGACGCACAGATCGATCCCAGCGGTATGCTTCCACAATTCCAATTCTAGCCTTTTTACCTTCCTGCCCATTTTGTTTCTTTTCACTCGTTTCCTACTTCTTTTTTTATTGGGTGCTTCCTTTGACTGCTAATTTTAAGGTAGAAAGAGTAGTTGGTTGTTGGCGTCATCTGGTAATTGTTTACTCTTTATCTTTCAACCTAATTGGTGCATCAAGGGCAGCTATCTGAAACTGTACATGGGTCTGTTTCAGTCAACAATTGCTGCAGCTTATAGAAATTATCAATCCGTAATCCGATAGGATTTACAGTTGAAACTGTAAGGGTTTTACCTATGTAGAACTTTTTTTTTCTGGGGAATTGAATGATCGGATCAAGAACTGGTTCTGCCATGGTGAATTAGGAGTTAGACCGAGCTCCATAACTATTAGGGAATGTTTTGGGTCTTGACTAGCACGTGGAATTATGTAAAGTTGGCGTTAGTTAATGAACCATTATCACTATTTTAATGGATCATTTGTATAGTTGGAGACGTGGGTGGCACTTTCAGGAGATTGAAGGATTTGTATTAGCCGGAGTGGCCGGGCCTATTTCCTGTTTCTTTATCTCATTTGTTTACTGAGAACATAGTAGTTGCAGGGATTTGGGGTTAGAATTGTGGTTAGATCATGTTTTGATGTAATTAGGGTAAAAAGTTAAAGCCATTTGCTCATCAAAATTTATGATGGCTTGGATTGGTCACTTTGATGCTTTGTTTCTGGGCCTAGTGATCAAGTTTTTTTGTTGCGTGTACTGCAAACTGCTGTGAGAACACATGAGAAATCAGAAAGTCTCCTGCTTTATCTACTTCTGAATTGTCAATATGTCGACATTAGAACCAGGGTTTTTGTTTCAGTTTCTGACTTCCATATTCTGGGGTTTACTTGACTTGAGTATGTTCAAAAATCATTGTATTTGCATATACAGATGCACTTCCAAGGTCAAGGAGACGGAAGTCAGAGACTTTCAGGGCACAGTACATAAATACAAAGGAGCTCAGGTCCAGTTTCTCTTTCCTTTTAAACATGGCAATACAAAGATTGAAGCACATTAAAGTCCGAAAATGGTTTTTAAGTCTTTCTGTTTCTAAGTTTAGTGGTTGATGTTGTATCTTTCCGGTGGCAGAGTACGAGTTGCTACATGGAACGTTGGAGGCAAATTACCACCAGATGACCTGGATATCGATGATTGGGTTAATACTCATGACCCTGCAGATATATATGTACTCGGGTTAGTTGCTTCTTTTTTCCTGGATTTGTATTTGTATTGCTTCTGATCTTTTAGCTTGTGCGTAGATAAGTGTTGGAATCTGTTCCCTTGAATGATAGTTTACATTCAAGCTACCAGCGGTCCCTCGAGGCAATTCTACTAGATGTATTGTGTTCTTACCTTCTGAAACATAAGATTCCTTTCTTTATATCTCATCATATAAGGTGTTGCTTTACTCTCTCTCAGGCTTCAGGAAATTGTACCATTGAATGCTGGGAATATCTTTGGCGCTGAAGATAATAGGCCAGTCCCTAAGTGGGAAAATATTGTACGGGACACTCTAAACAGAATTAGACCGATGAAGACAAAGGTTAAATGCTATAGTGATCCAGCATCTCCATCAAAATTTTATCCATCTGATGAGGTTCTAGGTGTTGAAGAAGAGCTTATACTCGAAAGCGATAGTGATATTGGAGAGGAAGTTCATCCTTTGGATGATGATTCCTATGGTATTGATGAAACAAAAGATAAGTTACGCTTTGGTGATGGGCACATGGGTACCATACATGAAGAAGTGGACCTGGAGAGGCAAACTTCTCGAAGGAGATTAGATCGAATGAATTGCATTCGCAACGAGGATGAATCACCAGAAAATTTAGAGGAATCTGGGGTAAACCAACAACAACAATGTAGAATATTGACTAGAGTGCTAAGTGGTTCTGAAAGGATTGGTTTGAGTTGGCCTGAGCAACCATTGAACCTGCTGTCTCAACATAGTTTACAGAGACCAGGCTCCTTCAAATCAATAAAAACGTTTACTGCAACCAAGTCCTTTGGAAGATACAACTCTTTTAAGTCCGTGTCAAATGATATGCAATCAGGGTTGGCTTTGCTCACTGAGATTGACCTGGAATCGCTCTTGAAACGTAAGAGAAGATCTTCTTATGTGAGGATAGTTAGTAAGCAAATGGTTGGAGTGTTCGTCACTATTTGGGTTCGTAGGAGCTTACGCAAGCATATTCAGAATGTCAAGGTTTCGACAGTCGGTGTTGGTGTTATGGGCTATATTGGCAACAAGGTCAGTTCCTCTCTTGCCTTGAAAACTTGCCAGAATTTCTTCTCCTGTATAGTCATTGTTTATTGATGAACTTATTATTTTTTATTATGCATTGTGCTTTATGATATTTTCCCCGGAAATCTTGACTGTTCTTATTCAATCATGCAGGGATCAATATCAGTGAGCATGTCTGTATACCAGACGCCTTTCTGCTTTGTTTGTTCCCACCTGACTTCTGGCGAAAAGGATGGGGATGAGCTCAAAAGAAATGCTGATGTGTATGAAATACATAGAAGAACACATTTCCATTCCATTTCAGGGATTGGGCTTCCTAAAAGCATCAAGGATCACGAGTGAGTATACCTGCATCTAATGATGATACTGCAGAGTGTTCTGTTTGCTTAATGTCATGTTAGAATACTGGGATCATATGCTGGAGCACCTTTATGTTTAATCAACCATCTCTTTCTTAATCTGCTTCCATAACATATGACATGGGAGTGAGGAAAGAATCAAGACATTGGTGTCTGTTTAACATTTCTGATGTGAATATATTGTATCTTTTGCAGAAGAATTATATGGTTGGGCGATCTGAATTACCGTATCAATTTGTCGTACGATAAAACACGTGAACTCATAGCCAGAAAGGAGTGGTCAAATCTAGCTGAATACGACCAGGTAATAAGCATTTCATTAAATAAAAGAAAAATGGTATATTTTACCAAGAAAAGGGTATCGGATTCTGAGTTACTTACGTCCATATGAACTCGGCCCATCTTTCATGGCAGCTCACAAAAGAACTTAGAAAAGGCCGTGCATTTGATGGATGGCGAGAAGGTAAACTAGTCTTTCCACCAACATACAAGTACGAACTCAACTCGGATAGATACTATGGAGAGGATCCAAAGGTTGGGAGGCGTACTCCTGCATGGTAATACAGAACTCCTTCAAATTTTGTGTCGCACATTTGGTTGTAGTACACTGCCAATAAACTGAGGAATATATGATTTTTCAGGTGTGACCGCATTCTTTCTCGTGGGAAAGGATTCAGGCTCCTGAACTACAGGAGAACCGAGCTAAAGTTCTCCGACCATCGACCAGTGACTGCCACATACATGGTGGAGGTCGAGGTGTTCTGTCCCAAGAAGCTACAACGTGCGCTCACCATCACCGACGCAGAGATTGAGAACGAGGAAGTGGAGATTGGGATCGATATCGGAATGAGCTACTTGCAACTCGACGAGGTAAAGCTCTGGATTTCTGTCTTTTGCTCCATCTCTTATGTACTGCCATTTCCTACACAGTCTGTCTAAGTTGTCAGAGAATAAAACAATCTGATGCAGGAAACTTCAGTTTGGGAGATTGAGAGACCGAAACCATATACACACTACCCTATTAGGCAGCAATAGCTGAGTAGCTGGGAAGAGAAAGCTCGCCGCTTGCCAATTCATACACACATGTTATGCCACCCACCAAGTACACTCCGGCTATCCTACTGAATGATGGAGGTGTAATTACTGTGCTTATGCCTCCTGAGTCGTTTGATTTGCAATCGAATGATCGCGATTCGCGACGCACCTGAGATGCAACAAAAGAACGAGCCGCTACAATGCGCTCACGTCTCTGTCCACATTGATCAAACGACTGAGGAAGCATTCAGCCTACTGATCATTCAACAGCAGTACCAGATTTACACGAGTAATGATGTCACTGGTTCATTTGTTTCTTCATATTGGGTAATTTGTTGCAGTTCTGTGAAGGGCTTTTCTTTTTTTACTTTTTGACTCCCCTAGAGCTATGGTTTTTTCTTCTTACATCTAGGTGAAAGTATGTACAGAAGATGGGTAGATAGTAAATTTTAGTGAATAAAAGAGCATGGAAGGTCTTCGTTGTTACTACTGTTCTTCCCCGGGACGTGTACACGTGTAAATGTGTCTCTTTTATTTTGTTCTTCGAAATTTTAGATGAATGAACTCCTCTTGCTAGTTATATGTTGATATGGAAGTCTGAAGCTGTAAATTATACTCTTTGAAATCTACACTTGAGTTGTTGGTAAGCGAGATTCATGGTTCATAAGTAACAAATCGATTTTAACAGAAGAGACATGTTTTGGGGTGAAATGAAGTTCTTGTATATAAAAAAATTCGTAATGAAGTTCTTGTATATAAAAAAATTCGTGAAGGCCTATGTTCAAAATGGACAATATCTTATCTGAAAAAGATTCAACATGTTTACATAAATATTTTCAGGTGTATCTAATAAACATTCTTTTGTGAATTCAACATGTGTCGCATGCAAATTTTCGATTTTGTGGTGAAATTTTATAGCTCTCTAATAATAGAAATGGTTCATCATTTCTGTTATTAGAAATGGATCATGTCTTTCTTGAGTGTTGATCGCAAGGCTTTCTGTTTCGATGTTCTTTGAGTCTTTTGATGCCTGGCGATCACTTCTCAGTCGCTTTCTGGGTTCTCATTTTTGTCTTTTTTTTTCTAGTTGTTTTTCAGGTTCAGCCCTGCTGAACTTTGTTTCCTTTGTACTATCTTCTCTCCTCTTTAATTTAATTTCTCAAATTCATAAAAAAAAAAAATGAAATGATTCCTCAACGGGAAGTTCTTAATTTTGCAAACACGAAGACGAACTTCGAAAAATCTTAATAATATGTTGCATTGTCTATTTCTTCCGGAGCTGAAAAGTTGACTTCAAGGAAACCATAATAACTGATTTAACTGTCTTAGAACTTCAACAGTTCTATGGAGGCCATTAACTACAAAATCAATGAAAAGAAAAAAGGTGAAGTTTGTACTTAGGAGATTTGTGGTAGAACGATCTACAACGTGGCCCCAATGAGTTGGCGCGTACGTTAAAATCCAACCCATTTACCCATCAATTAACTTATGTCGATTCTGTAACGGCGGATCCTTCCTGCCTTCCCCCATCCTTTTGTCCAACTTCAACTTCAAATTCCATTGATCTCTATCTCACTCACACAACTCCGTTGCTCTACCAATCGACCATGTTCCTTCTCAAGGTAACCGCACTTTCCAATTCCTCTCTTCGCTTCCTTGACCCTTCCATTCGTTAATGGCTTGGGGCCGCTGCTCATTGTTTCTGCGCAGACATGGAGACAAACCGCTTTCGGTGTTTTTGGGTACATGAACTTCACCAAGTCCGCTTTCCTGTAAGTCCACTTCCTCCCTTCATTTTTACCTCCATTTCTTTCTACTGTACTTCGATTCCCATGTCGAAAGTTAGAAATGGGATTATGGGTTCTGAGTTTCAATCCCCCAAAGTTTTGGTCTTTTCCTTCTAGTCCAATTGGGGTCTGAGCTGGAATTGAAATTTTCTCATTCTCTCTAGCGAATTTAGTTTAATGGGAATTGGGTATCTCCCAAATTTGTGATTTGTTCAAGGGAGCATGCAAAGCAGTTCAAGCCCGAGGATATGGAGAAGAGAATTGATGGGAAGAACTGTGTAGTAACAGGAGCGAATTCCGGGATTGGCTATGCCACTGCTGAAGGGCTTGCTTCACGGTAGGACTATCTAGATTCCAGCCTCTTTCTGTTAATCTGCTTGATACATTTGAAAATTTGTGTCAGTTTTGATCTTACTGATGTCTTCTATTTCCAGTGGGGGGACTGTCTACATGGTTTGCCGAAACAAGGAGAGAGGGGAAGCTGCACTTTCCGAAATCCGATCTTCCACAGGGAACCCAAATGTTCATTTGGAGGTATGTTTGTGTGTGCATTGTGTACTATGAACTATGAAGTGAATGATGGCCACCCAATGTTGTGCTTGTACATCAACCTGAGTGTGGTCATGAGCTTCATTAGCATGAATATTAGAATTCGCCCACGAGTTTGCAATTGACATTATCGTTTAAAGATGTTGAATGGGAATACCATATGTCAATGGTAACATTGATGGAATGATTCTGCAATGAGCTTTTGTAGTTTGCTGAAGCAGTCTTGCTTCAGTTATATGCTTATTGCGCATGAAGCTCTACCCTAGATTCCTTGACGAGTCATTTCCTAAGTGAAAGTTCAAGCTTTTCCATGCTTGAAAACATGCAAATTGGTGACAGTGCTGTATTTCTCAAGTTTGCTTATTACATTTAGCTCGCAGGTTTGTGACCTTTCATCGGTCAACGATATCAAGTCTTTCGCAGCCAGATTTTCTTCCAAGGAAGTACCTGTTCATGTGTTGGTATATAGCTCTACTCTTCATTTACTACCGAGGAAATGTTTTAGAAGCTAATAGCGAAGTGCAAGTCTGTCTATTGACTAATCTGGATACTTTGTTACCTTTAAGGTCAACAATGCTGGTTTGCTGGAGAATAGCAAGATCACAACCTCTGAAGGGTGAATCTCTCCTTTCCCAGTAAATCTAAAATCATTAAACGATACAAAGAAGACCGTCTCTTATAATTTTCAGTATCATGATCTTCCATGCAGATTTGAACTGAATTTTGCTGTGAATGTGTTGGGCACTTACACCATGACTGAACTCATGCGGCCCATGTTGGAGAAAGCTGCACCTGATTCTCGCGTAATAACAGTTTCCTCCGGGGGAATGTACACTACTCCCTTGACCACTGATCTCCAGGTTGATTTTCTTCTAAAAACTCATGTACCCATGCTATGGTTTCGCCACGAGTTGCCATTAAACAAACTACACATTATGTTCTGATGCAGTTTTCAGATGGAAACTTCGACGGAGTAGCACAGTATGCTCGAAACAAGCGAGCTCAGGTTAGCAAGCACTGACTTTTCGCTTTCATGTCTCCAAATTAGCACTTTTGTGAGCGGGATGACTAAAGTTCTATAGTCATGATCCTGAAGCACTGACTTGTTCTTCAGGTGGCATTAACCGAAAACTGGGCAGAAATGTACAAGGACAAAGGAATATCATTTTACTCGATGCATCCTGGTTGGGCTGAGACCCCTGGAGTTGCCAAGAGCTTGCCTAGTTTCAATGAAAGGTAAATAATTAATCTACTCATATGATATGATCTCAGCTGTGGGTCATCCAGTTATCTGCTCCACCTGATGATTTCTTCTTTCAGGTTTGCTGGGAAGTTAAGAACGAAGGAAGAAGGTGCAGACACTGTTGTTTGGTTAGCTTTGCAGCCAAAAGAGAAGTTGACATCTGGTGCATTCTACTTCGATCGTGCTGAAGCTCCAAAGCATCTGACCTTCTCTGCTACCAAGGGCTCTCACGCATTGATTGGTTCCATTGTTGATGCTCTACGATCCTTGGCCAAGATTTCGTGAATAAGTTTAGCGAAGTTGCAGCAAGTGTATATTTATGGGGAAATCATTCAAACCCGTTATCTCAAATGCATGCTACTCTGTTTTGTACCTCGTCGAGTGATGTAATTGTAGGAGAATATTGTCAAAAGTGAAATAAAGGCATCCTTTTTAGTGTATTTTTCAAATTTGTCGTGCTAATAATACTTCATTTTACTCTATTTTGGTGCATCAGAAATTAGTTTTCTTGTTGGGGACATTAGCTATCGAACAAACAACCCAAGTCGATTCTCGTAGTAAATTAGATCAAATGCACATTTGCTCCGAATCGAAATACTCTGTAAACATCGAACTTCTTA
Source organism: Linum trigynum (assembly GCA_964030455.1). NCBI lineage: Eukaryota > Viridiplantae > Streptophyta > Magnoliopsida > Malpighiales > Linaceae > Linum > Linum trigynum. The sequence goes on along the minus strand of OZ034814.1, from coordinate 33,887,329 downwards.
TTACCAAGGATTAACTATATATATGTTACACTATCAAGTAGGATACACACTCTGAAGTCTATAATTGAGTTCAAAAACTAATGAACCCTAACTTCTCCATTTCTCCAACACATTTCTTTTTATACAAATTTCCAATCAAAACAGAATCTTTTTATTTAAGCCCCTTCCCTTGTTCCAACTCCTGCATATCCATTGCTATCACATGAATTAACCGATGAATCCAGAAGAAGCATTGGCTTAATCTTCCAGTACTGCTGCAATCTCTGCCTCGCATACTCCAGATAGTCGAAATCGATTTGATTCACGTATCTCTGCAAGCAAATATAACATAGAATGGAAATGTCAACTCAATTCGGCTGTGTGTGTTACAAAAGGAAGGGACTTGGCTGAACAAGTTGGAAGTGTAATATAGTACCGAAATTATGCCCCATAGCCCCCAGAAAAGATGGTTTGCAAGCTTATAGTTTTCTACAGCCTGAGCTAGTTGCAACACTTCATCTTCCGTTGGCTTGTCTCCAGACGAGCTCAGGTAAGCACGGATGAATCTGCAGCGCTCTTCGTGTCCTGGTACAAGAAATGATGCGCTGGGATTGAGCAACCAGAGTAGATGGACAAAAATGTTCATGAAGGGAAGAGATCGAGTTGAGTTAGGTAGATTACCTGGGTATTTGCTGAAATCCACGATGTGTGGAGTATCAGAATGGTAATTCGCAGCCATTTCGCAGAAGTGATTTGCCAGGTCATAAGCAATGTGGTTGTAGCTTGCATACTCGTAATCCTGCAAAGGGTTGGAATGAAGGAGATTATAAGAAACAAGTATATATATATACTGAAATCCATTTTTTTAGTTATTAAGCCAAACCGAACCTTTCCTCGAAGGAGAAATACCTCAGAAAAGGAAGGACCTTTTCATTGGGTTCTCATTGTTTTGGGTTGGAAATTAATTTCAGAGCTGCAACAGTTTTAACAAAAAATAAACAATCGTCACCAGTAACAAACATGCATATGCACACAGACCACTTTGAACATGTTGAAAACAAAATAGGAGTTGATTAATCAGAATTATAACATATCCAACACAGTTCTTCTTGGGATTTGGTCAGTAATCAAGCAAAACATTCATGCACATGACCCATTTGGAACTGTTAAATATGGCTATAAGCAGGAAATTCAGATTAAGTACAAAAGAAGTTGTCTTTGTTTCTTTCCTACTTAAACTACTTAAATTAGAGATCAATTAAACACAGATATGGTCCATCAATGGTGTTATGGTTCATTCAACATCTGGGAAACCAAGAGAAATCACAGCTCAAAACACAACAGTAACGTAAATTGATGAACAAGTCATGAGAGAAAGAAAGGTGCAATGAACTTACAATCAAAGTGATAGCCTTGGTTTCTTCATCGATCATTATATTGCCATATTGCAGATCATTGTGACAGAATCCAATCTGATGGCACCCTTTTGAGATCTCCTTCTCCAGCATATTGATCTCATCTTCCAGAACATCCAAGCGAAACTCTTTAGCATCTCTCGCAGTGCACAAGCTTCTAGCCTCACCCAACAAATCCCTTGAAAAGAAGAGTCCAACAGAACCACAAGTTAGACAAAGCAAAAAACCAAAAAAGGAACAGTCATGATCCCCCCCACAAACTTCTCCTTTTTTCTGAACATTTCAGTACCTCATTTTGTTCCAAAGTGACACAGTCTTTGAGCCAGGCATCTCCAGATTGTGAAACTCCCTCATCTTTGCTGCTATCAGAGCAGAAGTCTCAGGGTCCCTTAGATCAGCAGCTGAAAGTGTCTGCATAAGTCCAAATTGGGGAATTCAGCAAAAAAAAAGTCAAGGTAAAGGATTCAATTAGGGAATTGAACTATTGATGGGTGAAAAGAACAGAGTTCAATTTTGATCATCATTAACCTTACCCTAGCATGGATGAACTCTTCAACCCTGCCTTCAGGGAACCTGCCAAGAAGCCTAGGTCCCTGACCATGGTTAGACATACACTCAAACGTCCTGACTTCATCATCCCTATTGAAGAACAGATCAACCCCTTCGCCATAGATTCTAATCAACAGCTTCCTGTGGATTCCTTCCCCTCCTCCTTTAGTCGGCCAGTTTACCTGGTAAACCTCATTAGTCATCGCACCTTTCATTGGTATCACCTGCAAGGCTTTCATGTCTTCCACCACATCTCCCCATTCCATGGCCAGAGATTGCAGCACTCTCTTCAGCTCCTCTGGGAAGATCCCATCGATGAACCCATTTGTCTTGATTGCCATTTCGTTGGGTAATTCACAGCTACAGAGAATCAATTCTAGCGGGGGAAAAGAAAAACCCAACTACAGAAGCAAGAAGAAGAAAAAATGAAGATGACCCGGTAAAGATCTGCGAGGGGATTGCTCTGAATTTATAGCCCTAAAACCCCCACCCAACAGCAGCAAAGTAATTCCCCCAAAAATTGAATCTTTTGCTTTATATTACACAAAAATCAAAATTGAGAATCTGGGTAGTGGAAATATAGGGGAATCTTTGAATTAGACGAGATAAAGTTTCAATCTTTGAAGGCGAAAGGGGAAAATTCGGGGCGAAATGTTTCTTTAACTTCACAAACCTCTCGACGCCCAGCTGGGTTTGCTTAATAAGTAGAGCGAGCCAACTGCCCGCGTAAATCCATCATCTTGGATTGCGTGTTCGTTACAACTGTGAGACGGTGACGCAGGGAGCGGACGACAGACCAATCATGGGTCGCCACGTAGGGGATTCTCCCCTGGACGAATCTCTTTTGTTTTGTTTGGCGACGCGGTCTAGGGAAACAGTTATGGCGGGGAAAGCTGGGAGGTTGGATTTTCTCGAGAAAATGGAGGAAATTGTGGCGAGAAAATTAACTGTCACTTCACCGGCGCCAAGTGGTGGGCTCTGACCACAAAACGACACCGCACCGAACAAATATCTTTTTTTCCTCCCTTTTGTGACACAAATGACAGGTATATAGGGAATCTGATTTCCCTCCCTTTTAGTTTGTCCTTATTTTTTAAGTTTAATAACAAATCCAACACTAAAAATGTTCCATAACTAATTAAAATTATAAGCAAATTGATCAAAGCGAAAAACATTAAAAAAATATGCAAAGAAGTTGTTGTTTGGGTCTTGATGAAGTTCAATTTGTTTTAACATGTCTCGTATTTTTCATAAATATTTGTTAAAAATAAGCTAAAGATAACGCTAATTTATTATATGATCTAATGCATCAATAATAATGTTATTCTTCTAAATATGTAAAAAAATAACATGAATCAAAGCCTATATTAAATGCGTCTAACATGATAAAATATCAAAATTTCCTCACAAATATGTTCATTTATGACATATATTCGTTTTTTTTTTTAATATGGACACTGAAGACAATAATTGTAACAAGATTCAACGAAAAAAAATAATTGTAACAAGGCCGGTAAGATTTCTGGATAAGATTTGAAAGAATAATTTAAATATAGGTAAAATAAAAGGCAGGTGGGCTGGCTTTCGTCTGTCCCCAATTCCCAAACAGAAGAAGAAGTAATGTAAAATCGTTGAAAATGTGCTACAGAGAGAGATAGAATAGTGAACTACTTCGTGGACCAATAAGGGAATTCCTGTTTAATTAAGGCACCGAAAAAACGAATATTTTTTTAGGGCTGGGAGGACCCTACTAAATTTATTTATTTCATTTGAGGATAAGGGTTGGAATTTCTTTTGGTTTTAAAAACATATAATTGTTTATTATTATTTTAGCTGAAAGTCCAAAAGTTCGGCTGCCTTAAAGTTTTTAATGATTTAATATGGTTGTGTCCTACTAAACCCATCTTTAATGAGTAAACTCAAATTTTGACAAAGCACATTATTGTGTTTTAATTAGTACTACACAAGAAAACTCTAACCCATTGATATATCAGATAATTAATTAAATAGGCTTCATATTTGAAATTTTACAACAATTTGACTTATTAAAATGCATAATTTGTAATTGTGATTCTCGATAATAGAAGATATTTTTATGTGTGTTCGTCGATAATTAGGATATAGATATATATGACTTGAAACTAAATTACCCTTGATCTAATGTCCCGAACGATGTTATTTGTAGAATTCAACCAATTTATTATACAGTCACATCATACATAATGTAATGGGCGAAAGGGAATAATTAAGAGAGAAATCATTTTTTAACAAATTCCCTACTAATCTTGGTTATTATTTGATTAAATACCGAAAATATGCAGGAGATGGTGACGGTTTCAGAGATATGGGGGGAAATGTCAAGCAAGACAACAAGCTGAATGACGACGTTTTTGTACTATGCAGAAAGTTGTGTTATCTTTTTTAATATTAGTTTGGGACAATCTGATTTCTTGTAGGGGGGGAAAAAGTACTTTTGCAATTAGGGTTCACATTCCTAATTCTGCTGAAGTCGAGTCTGATTCGATATAAAATGCTAAGCTCCATAGTGTATTTGGGACTATTCGATAAAGTAACAATGAGAAAAGAAGCAATCTCGACTCTTTCCTGTTGATTAATACGAGTATATTTGTCTAACTATATCAACCTTTCTTTTGTCATTTTTTGTTTATCTTTCTTCTCATTTCTTCTTCGTTTTAATTGGCGAAATTCATGATATTTCTTTTGGTGAAGTACCAAGTTCATGTAAGAATGAATGATATATCTACGACGAGTTCAAACATCATTACAAATTATGGTTAGCGATGACAATGGATCCGGTTGGGACGAATACTTCATATTCATTATCCTACTTACAATTCACGGGGTTTTACGTACTCACATTCATATCCACACAAGAATAAGATAAAAATTAAAACTATACCCGTACGATCAAGTTTGGAAACCATCAACATTTATGAGCATAGTAGAAGAACTCATTCAGTAGTATACCACTAACTATTGAAAGAAACCGAAAAATCCGAAACCATCACTCTTACGTTGTAAATCCACTAAGAAGTTCGATGATTTCTTTTACAAATGAGTTAGGACCAAACAATATTGGTTATAAGGTCAAAAAAACACCTTCCCCCAATAGGTAGATTATTTTCATTTTATTGACTACACAAATCTCATAAAGCCAAGATAGATTTCGAATCACCAATTATTATGCTCAAGTAGTAGGTCATATATCTACCCCATAACTTTTTTTTGACAAAGGACATCGAATTTCCATTGATTGAAAGCAAAAGCCAAACATGACAAAAGGGGAGCAACCACATCAAGAATCTGAAGCCATTGTGATGGCAATTGATTTTTTGCACATGATCTAGCAACCCAACTAGCTTTGGAGTTGTTCATTCTACCAATGTGCTGGATCTTGATCAGCGGATTATCTTCCAGAGTTTGTTTGATGAAACCCAGCCTTGTTGCCGCTCGCCATGGCCATGTCTTGGATCTACCCCATAACTTGCTTGAATAATTTATCAACTAATTAGAAAGGATAGCTGGTAGGGTCTCAGATCGTTACAACCGTTCAAAGTGAAAACTTTCTTGGTATATGACCCATAATGCTCCTTTATTCTCTTCAAAGATTACTCTCTTTTGTACAGAATATAAATGATTGTGGATTTTGCAACCAATTTTATAAGATGGAAATGTGCAGAATTAAGGGCAGTCGATCAACCGCGCATAACAACCTTCCATTTTGTTCTTTGCCTTTTCTGACCAAAGATGAGATTCCACCATTTTCGTTGGTCAAGGTTTCCCTAGCTAGCTAGCTTTGTTACTAGTTTTCAGAGAAAGATCTGATTCTCGTTGAGAACCAAGTTAAGTAGCAGAAATTTCGGGTTGGAGCCTTGTAAGAAGTAAAAGGTGCTGAAACCCAAACGTTTTATCAAATCAGATGGGAAAATAACGTTAAAAGAGGAGGGGAGGAGAGAAAGAATGCGTAGAACAGTGGCAAAGTCGTGAATATGAATGAGGGTGACTCTATTTATCAACTTTGCTATGAATTTTGACGTGAAATTTTATCTATATTTCAAGGTTTAGTGGGATGATAATCTCTCATGGCTTTCAACTTAAGTCTCTCACAGAGAACCCACATACTTATTTGAGAGAGAAATCATGATGCAACTCGGATCACTCCACATGACGTCTCTCGAGTTCGAAGAAAATACAACGATCGTGGTCTGAAGATGAAAGCTCTAGAGTCTCGGGAAGACAAAGAGAAAGGTCTAATTTCCCAAGAGCTTATCGACGGAGGAGCTGGAGCTGTTCGAGGGTCGAAACATGGTCGTAGGCCAAATTGGGAGGAAGAACTCACATCTTCGGCCAGCAGAGGGCAATCCCCGACTGGAGATCACGTCAAGACGGCCCCCCGGTCATGAAACCAAAACCCCCCGATCGGGGAGTTCAGATGGCGAGGGATGGGATCGGGCTGTTTGACGCTGTTAATTAGTGTTCTCAAGTGTCGTTTTCATGAGTTTTTAGGGTTATTTTGCTACTCCTATATAAGGAGATGAGGTCTATGGTATGCGGGAATCAACCAAGTTTTATCTATCAAATAAATCGAAAGATTTTTTAGTTCAAGTTTGAACGGCTGTGCAAACTCTCCGTCGAGGATTCCAAATGATTGTACAAGGCTCTTATATATCAATCAGACGATCACATCTGGTCGTGACGAGCGACGACTATACCGATTGGCCTTTCCCACAGGTTCGGGATCGTTCGATGACCGATTTCCACGTTATCTTTACTTTTTTAGCGTTCTTGAAGAAAACCCTAGAAAACCCCCAAAAACGGAGTGTTGCGTGTATTCTGATTGTTAAGCGAGTTCGAGCCCCCTCGAACCCAGCTCATATCAAATCAGCTACAGCTTATGATTATTGGGTAGTGATCGAAAGGGAACTCTAAGTCTTGATTTGGGCCAAAGAGAAGACTAACAAAAGTCTTGCACTACTTGCAAGCCAAGAACATAACTCATGGTGTCATCACTTAGGGTATCTCAGTTTGTTGAGTATAATTAACATCAAACACAAACAATATGAAGTTAATTGCAAAGACAAACTCAAACATTTTCATAAGCTAAACGATCTCTATTATTATTATTCAAATCTTTTTATTTGACAAACTAACAATCAAAAGACTACTTATTTTCACGACAACTCTTAAATCTAAATCGCGAACAACTCTAAACTGTAAGCAACGGCCTGAAAGATACCAATTCCTTTACATTGGAAAGATTCTCGTAAACAATTGCCTCGTAATACTTTGCCCTCGTGCCCTCGCCGCCGATTGTGGCCGCCGACACAATCAGCTTGTAGTTTATGCCGGCAACATATTGGTGAAAACCTCTCACCACACTCACGAGCCTCAACGGGAAACCTTTGAAGCTCATGTCTTGAGCCATCACTGCAAACTGAGCAATCTCCCTGACATGTTCATTGTTTACATTCTCTATCGGCTGCCATCCGCCGGTGATTGCTCCGGCGCCGGACAAGATGATTGCGATGGTGGCGATGGCAAGAAGAAACGTAGTTGGCCTCATTGTCTTTGATAAATTTCGAATTTTGTTGTTGTTGTAGTTGTAGTAATGTAGTTGTTTTTTTTTAATGCCAGGAGAGATTAATTATGGTTTGTATTTATAGGCTATGATGAGTATGAGACATGATTGTAATGATGGTTTATTTATAGATTAGGCAAGTGATATGCTATATTGACGGCGATATCTCTTTTTTTTTTCTTCTTTGTATTATTTCGGCTATTGACTCTCCTCTTCTTTCGCATAATTGTTATCTTCTTAACCAAAACATTGAACTCTTCCATTATTCTCATTTTTTTGCCATGCACGGGTTCTTAATTATAGATTTAGTTATAGAGTGAAATAAAAAAACACTTGGTAAAACTGGATAATATAATCTAATTCTCGATTAGATAAATTTTGCTATATACCATATTATGTAATATGTAATGATATACCTTGAGAAATATCACACGGGAAGCAGTGAAAAGTGAAAGTGTGTGATTATAAATTGCAACACTTGAAAAGGGATATTTTCCCTTCCATTTTAGGGGAGGAGGGTGGGGGAATCACGATTTGAGACAATCTTGGAAGTTTTACGACACAAATGATTATAAATTGTTTAATGTGAAATTATTAGACCTTTGTTTTTATTCTTTTTTATGCCTGTTTGTTTTCTCATATAAATTTATGGTACAAGGAGGCCTAGTACTGATTTTGGAAATGGAAATGGAAATGGACTAGTAGAATGAAGCAAAACTCGAGATTCATTAGTAACGAGCAAACAAAATCAAACCTTAATTTCTTTGCCTCGATTCTCCCTTCACTATTTCATTTATTGCTTACTAGATGTATCAGAGTCGAAGATGAAAGATTTGAATAGTATTGTATGTATCGTTTTTCTTATGCTTGAAGATCTACATCTTGAATTTAAAGTAAGTAATGTTGGATGTACGAGGCACCTATTACCCATTGGTACACGAAAACCACAAGTATGGGGTTGCAAAACCTTTTTCGTATATGTGTGGTGTGGGTATGTGTTTGGATACTTGAAAATAAAGATGTATATGGTTTAGAGAAACCTAATACAAACCCGCCCCATTGCCACTGTACTCGCCGGGGAAGAAAGAAAACCCAATGTAGATAAACGAGGGTGAAATCAAAATCTTGTATAACCCTTGTGTCTATTAATTGGATTCGGTTTTGTGGGGTAAATCGAACCGAGTAAATTTGGTTCGAAATTTCACAACCAAACTATTATTGGTTTCAGATTTTGTTAAGGGTTTTAGTGACTCTTATGTTTAGTTTTTGGTTATTTCGATTTGGTTTGCGCCAAACTAACCGAATGTTCATCCCAACCCCCAAATTTAACCTAGATAACACAGTAATCCCCATATTGTACTCTTTGACAAATCATAATCATCAATTATATTATTAAAAATTTTGATGTTATGATTTGAGTTTTGAGAATTAGGGATTGGTTTCACCTAGTAGAGGAGAACGTATAACTATTCGATTGTATAATGCCTTACATTCCAGTTAATTCTAGGTCTAAATAGCATCACCTTGTAAGTCGTGCGATAAGGTTAGCATATGCTCGACTGGCGTACATATGGAGTATACGGTACTTCGTACTCCAAGTGAGATGCCTTATGAGGAACATGAATAAGCCAGTGTTTGCAGTAACGTGGGGCGGGACATGAGTATCAACTTTCGACTCGCCCTGCCCCGTCCCGCCCCGTTCTTGGCCCGTTTTTAGGTCAATTTCTTACGCCATCCATTCATATATCTCCAATTTTGACTATTCTAGGTTAAGATTAACTAGTTAGACTTTATCTTTTAACTAAATATACTCAATTACCTATTATTTTATCAGTATTAATCATTCATGAAGTCTTTTCCCATTCGTTTTATCGTAAACATTAGAATTTTGCTTATTTTTTTCAAATAGCATATAAGAATGGGTCGACCCGCCCCACCCCAACCCATTGTCATCAGTACGTACAAGAATAATCTTCCAATGCACATAAGAATCACACCTACATACTTAGTTCATGACCCATTCGTCATAGAGCTCTTACCTTCCAAGATGCTCTTCATCGGTGTTTACATCTATTATTTTCTCGTGTTTTGTTTTCTGATGATACGCAAATGTTCATTCAGATGGTCAAAAATAATCTTCCAATGCAAAGGATCTGTCGCATGCAATGGAGGGCTATCCGCACGAGGTTTAGGTGTTATGGTCTTCCTTTCTGTGTGTTTCGTTCCATTTTGTGTTGTGTAGGTATTTCAAGACTTTCAATATCGTGGCAAAAAAAAAAAACTCTAAGCATTGATTCCTACAATTATCGAGCAACGCACCCCCCCACCCCCATTATGCTTCTCTTTTCAAAGATATTTATTGCATGAAAAGGGATTGCTCTATAGTTACCATTTTGCTAAATATCAATTATCAAATAAATGTAAATGAAGAAGCCAATAGTTGTATTCTATCAATTATCAGAACAAAACTACGAAATTAATTGCAAGAGCAAAATGTATAATTACATAAGCTTATAGCTCTCCATTATTAATCATTTTTATTTGACAAACACAAAACTAAAAGCTACTAATTTTTTATGGTTGGTGTTGATCCGCGAAATGGTCTAAAAAGTATTAGCTCCTTCGCATTAGAAATACTCTCGTGGACAAGAGTTTCATATAGATGCACCATGTGTCCCTCTTCTGGTGTAACCGCCGCCACGATGAGCAAGTAGTTCTTTCCAGCTACCTGTTGGATTTTTCCTTTCTGCACTTTTACTAGTTGTAGCGACCGGATAGATATCAAATTGTTATACTGCACTGCAAACTCTGCAATCTCTTTTATGTGCTCGTCCTTCAAGTTCTTTATCGGCTCCCATCTATCAAAGCTCGCTCCAGTAGTAGACAAGATGAGAGCAACAGTAGTTATCGCAACGAGAAATGTAATTGGCCTCATTCTTACAGTAATTGATCTTAATTATTTGTAAGATTTGTGTTGTTGCTCTCTTTGGATGCGAGGCAATATCATTTCCATTGTGCATTTATAGGTTTCCTGAGATGATTGTAATAATATTGTAATGTAAAATAGGTGAAATTTTGTGATTTTCCATGGTTGGTAGCTGTTTTTCCGTTTTTTGTGCGGCTCACTTAGCTTTTGACTCTCATTTTCTTTTGAATGTTTGTTATTATCTTATGAGTTACACCTTGCATGTTGTGATAAGATCCTTAATTAATGTTCCTAATTTTCTTCTCTAAGCTATATAATTATGCATTTATTCTAGAAGGAATAAAATTAAAGACCTGATAAAAAAATCGGGATAATAGAACCTAATTAAAAAACTAGAAGATTTTATTCACTATATAATAATTAACACGACTTAGCTACAATAACTTGGGTTAACTACAAGTAACTCTTATTTGCAATTAACCGAGTGAATCTGGACTGCTGGTCACCAGTTGTTATATTATAAATGGTCGACCTACATACTAATGTGGTTGACCTTAAACATCTTTATCATCATATAGCAACACAACTATAGTTTTTTTTATTGATACATATGCATTCTCAATTGAACTGGTCAACTAGTGTATTGAAGATGTCGATCCTTATGAATTATCAAATATGAGTCACTGAAAGAATACCAGTCCACATTTAACTGCTTATATGATGAACCAAATTAGTCTACACGATTGATCAAAATTGTCCAATTAACTCTTACTTGAGATTTAAGACAAGTTACCATATGCTAGACTGACGTACATATGGAGTATATGGTACTTCGTACTCCTAGTGAGATGCCTTATCAGGATCATGAATAAGCCAGTGTTTGCAGTAGCGTGTAGCGAGATATGAGTATCAACTTCCGACCCGACCCGCCCTGCCCCGTCCCGCCCCGTTCTTGGCTTTTTTTTAGGTTAATTTCTTACGCCATCCATTCATATATCTCCTATTTTGACTATTCTAGGTCAAGATTAACTAGTTAGACTTCATATTTAAACTAAATAGACTCAATTGCCTATTATATTATCACTATTAATCATTCATGAAGTCTTTTCCCATTCGTTTTATCGTAAACATTAGAATTTTGCTTAGTTTTTTCAAACAGCATATAAGAATGAGTCGACCCGCCCCAACCCGTAATAGCGTCAGTACCCGTCCCGTCCCGACCCATTGCCATCAGTACGTACAAGAATAATCTTCCAATGCACATAAGAATCACACCTACATACTTAGTTCATGACCCATTCGTCATAGAGCTCTTACCTTCCAAGATGCTCTTCATCGGTGTTTGCATCTATTGTTTTCTCGTGTTTTGTTTTTGTGCTGATACGCAAATGTTCATTCGGATGGTCAATGCAAAGGATCTGTCGCATGTAATGGAGGGCTATCCGCACGAGGTTTAGGTGTTATGGTCTTCCTTTCTGCGTGTTTCGTTCCATTTTGTGTTGTGTAGGTATTTCAAAACTTTCAATATCGTGGCAAAAAAAAAAACTCTAAGCGTTGATTCCTACACTTATCGAGCAACCCCCCCCCCCCCCCCCCCCCCCCCCCCCCCCCTAATTATGCTTCTCTTTTCAAAGATATTTATTGCATGAAAGGGGATTTCTCTATAGTTACCATTTTGCTAAATATCAATTATCAAATAAATGTAAATGAAGAAGCCAATAGTTGTATTCTATCAATTATCAGAACAAAACTACGAAATTAATTGCAAGAGCAAAATGTATAATTACATAAGCTTATAGCTCTCCATTATTAATAATTTTTATTTGACAAACACAAAACTAAAAGCTACTAATTTTTTATGGTTGGTGTTGATCCACGAAACGGTCTAAAAAGTATCAGCTCCTTCGCATTAGAAATACTCTCGTGGACAAGAGTTTCATATAGATGCACCATGTGTCCCTCTTCTGGTGTAACCGCCGCCACGATAAGCAAGTAGTTCTTTCCAGCTACCTGTTGGATTTTTCCTTTCTGCACTTTTAGGAGTTGTAGCGACCGGATATATATCAAATTGTTATACTGCACTGCAAACTCCGCAATCTCTTTTATGTGCTCATCCTTCAAGTTCTTTATCTGCTCCCATCTATCAAAGCTCGCTCCAGTGGTAGACAAGATGAGAGCAACAATAGTTGTCGCAACGAGAAATGTAATTGGCCTCATTCTTATAGTAATTGATCTTAATTATCTATAAGATTTTGTGTTGTTGCTCTCTTTGGATGCGAGGCAATATCATTTCCATTGTGCATTTATAGGTTTCCTGAGATGATTGTAATAATATTGTAATGTAAAATAGGTGAAATTTTGTGATTTTCCATGGTTGGTAGCTGTTTTTCCGTTTTTTGTGTGGCTCACTTAGCTTTTGACTCTCCTTTTTGTTTTGAATGTTTGTTATTATCTTATGAGTTACACCTTGCATGTTGCGATAAGATCCTTAACTAATGTTCCTAATTTTCTTCTCTAAGGTATATAATTATGCATTTATTATGAAAAGAGTAAAATTAAAGACCTGATAAAATTGGACTAATAGACTAATTTTCTTCTCTTATAAATGCTCGACGTACAGACTAATGTGGTTGACCTTAAACATCTTTATCATCATATAGAAACACAACTACAGTTTTTTTCATTGATACATATGCATTTTCAATTGAACTGGTCAACTAGGGTAGTGAAGATGTCGATCCTTGTGAATTACGAGTCACTGAAAGAACACCACATATAACTGCTAATATGATGAACCAAATTAGTGTAAACGGTTGATCAAAATTGTCCAATTAATTCTTACTTGTGAGATTTAACTAGGGGTGGCAGTTCGGTTATTTCGGTTATAACAGGTAACCGACCGGCTGGTTATCGGTTAACCGAAATAACCACCATCCCTACCGAACACCGACCGAAATAGGCTTCGGTTTCTCGGTTAACCGAATCACTTTTAAGACCAAAAATTATTTGGTCCACCCTCCGATAACCGACCGAAGTTCGGTCACTTCGGTTACCGGTTAGTGGATAACCAACTGATTATCGGTTTAACCAGCCGGTTAATCGATAACCGGTAACCGAACAGCCACCCCTAGATTTAACACAAGTTAACATATGCATTATGCATATACTAATTACTAAATAATTGATACTGGGCTTGCGCCCGTTCCTGGCCCACTTAGTAGCCCTATGGGCTTCCTGCGGGCCCCTCTCTGCCGTGCCTACTCACCGGGCCTAATTGTATGGGCCTTCTTGGAGTATGCCCAACACATTCATACTCGAACCAATTGCCCAACAAAAATCTCGATGATATCCAAGCCGGCAACAACAGCTAGGTCGTTTGGTTTTGCTGATAGTTTGGTTGAAATAGTTATAATGCATGTAATGTTCATTATGTATCGTTTTTTTTAATTTTTTGCGCAAACAATATATGCATTGTTCGCTTGATTTGACACAAACTATCGCTCAAAATGAGTGATAGTTAAATCCCCAGTTTTCGGTGAGATCGTTTGATGGAGATCGTTGTGTTTTCTTCTTCTTCCAAATATGTCCCTACCTTTTTATGTGTGTTGCTTTTTTATATTAAAAACAAAGGGCAAAAGTGACATTTCACTCAAAAAGTAATATAATTTATTTAAATACTACAATAACTATCACAGAAACCAAACGATATAAACTACAATACACCAATTTTTCTTATATACATGTATGTTATTATGCATGCATTGATGTCAATACATCGATTTAACTATCGTCAAAACCAAACCACCCCTTAATTATAAAATCACATTACGCGACATGAGAGTGGACCCTATGCACCAATTATTTTCACTTAAAGGCAAAGAAGTGGAAGCCAACAGCTAGTTGTGACAACAACAAAACCCACAAAACAAAAAAGGGGCTCAAAGGATCCAGAAACAGAGAGCTCCTCCTTCCTTCCCAGAAACATGGGAAACAACAACAACAATAATATCAGTACTAAGAACCAAACCTCATCAAAATACTGGAGATGTTTGGTCTTTTCCATCTTCCTGAATTTTGCCTTCTTTGGGTACAACCTTTACTTCTCCGTCGTCGACGACAGAGGGCTGAGCTGGAGCAGGGGAGCGGCAGAGGAAGCAGAGGCGGTGGCTGCCATCTCCTGCTCCGGCCACGGCAGGGCTTACTTGGATGGCGTCATCTCCGGCGGCGGCGGCTTGCCGGTTTGTGAGTGCAACACTTGCTATGGCGGCAGCGATTGTTCTCAGTTTTCCCCTTCTTGCTCTGCCGACGCTGATGGGTAAGTTTTTTCAATTAGTGGGCTCTTTGTATTAATTTGAGATTAATTTTTTTGATGATGAATATTGATTGATTTGAGGTGAATTATAAAAAAGAGATTAACTTCCAACACGTTACAAGAGAGAAAATCACTGTAATTAAGTATTGATGGGTGCAAAGCATTTTAGAAGGGAAAAAAAAAATCATAACGAGGGATCCTCACTTAAGAAATAAAAGTAAAGCCCACTAATCAGGGATTAGTTTATTGATATTTAGTGGGAATCAAGATGGGATTAGCTAGCTTCCATGGAAGTGGCCTGCAGCTTAATTAATTTGTGTTATATTAATTTCTAGCAGAGATGCTAGCTACTAGAAAGGACTTAGCGTGAAAATGGCATTCTCATTACATATATAATTGTAATTTTAATCATACAATTCATTTTTAAGTGGTCTAAATCGTTAGTTTTATAATAACCGTGAATTTATTCCAAAATTATTCTCAAACAAAAAAATCTCCCGTATTATAAGCAATTCTGAGATTCCTCGGTGCAACTTTGCAAATTCATCTAATAACCATTACAGAAGTAAACTCATACGTAGAATTGTAGCGTTTAATTGTAATCTTAAACTATACCACCATGTAAAGCAAATGTTGGCTATTATAATTTAAAAATTAATGCACAAAATAATAAAAAATTAAACTAACACGTAATGTATTGTATCCTATTCACTCGAAACTTAACGTGTAACATGGACGCACACCATGGGATCGCTTTATAGAAGCATTATTTGGCAGGTGAGTCCATTTACACTAAAAAATAAACCGTATATTTGATATTTTCATGATTAAGTACTAAAAATTTTAATATTAGGGGGGCTTTTAATCAATTCAATTTGGGGTTAATCGGGACAAACAAGATGTGTTAATCCTTGATAACAACGTATAGAACAATTAATGGAATAGCTTAGCAAAAGCCGTGCCGTCTATGAACTCAAAATCGGACGAGCATGAAAATAATCGATCAACAAAGACAGAATTGGTGAGACCAAAGCTGATTAAGATTAACCATTACACTCAATCTCTCTAACCTACATATACAGTAAAGAAGGGTCATGTCAGTCAGTGTTGAAATCTGTTAATCTAATCAGATAAATCATTATGGTAATGTAATAATATGATAATATTCAATAAATTTCTTAAGTTGAGTATGTTGGTTATATCAAACCGAACGAATCGGAACTAACAGAAACAAGAACGAAAGCAACACACGGTTCACGTGGTGGTTTTTCCGAGAACGGGATTAGTCCACGGGAGAGTATAAGGCTCTCCAAGTTCTTTCTTTTTATTGTGTTTTTTCATACTATTATTGAACACTCTCCCAACAACTCGAGTTATTAGAATCAATCGGTTCTTGACATGGTTACAAAGTCTCCTTGCTAGAGGTATTCTGTACGAATCCTGCTAACTCCCCATTTGTTAGACCTTTCTAGACCTAGTTATACAAATTTCAATCCTATATAAATGGCTTTCGTTTGAGAGAGCATGTTTGTATATGACATTAAATCCATTATCAAATCTCTCATAACAACTCGAATTATTGAAATCAACCGATGAGAATAATTATTGAAATCAATAACTTTGAAGTTCCAACTCATCAATTCTACATTTTTTTGTTGTTGTTTATTTCCCCTGAATTTTGTCAACATCAATGAGTTGATTTTTTTTAGTGACAACGAAAGTACGTAGAACCCAATAGCTTTATTATCACTCACCAAAATAAATAAAAACCCCACAAATTCTCAACTCTCCATAGACAAAAGCTCCGTCCACAAAAAACACAAGATATGGGAAACAAATCTCTATCAAAACACTCGAAATGTTTGGTCTTTTCCATCCTCTTGAATTTCTTCTTCTTTGGCTACAACTTCTACTTCTCCACCGTCGACGACGGAGGGCTGAGCTGGAGCCGGAAAGCGGCGGAGGAAGCAGAGGCGGTGGCTGCCATCTCGTGCTCCGGCCACGGCAGAGCTTACTTAGATGGCGTCACCTCCGGCGACTTGCCGGTTTGTGAGTGCAACACTTGCTACGGCGGCAGGGATTGCTCCAAGTTCTCACCTTCTTGCTCTGCCGACGTCGATAGGTAAGTTCTTTCAACTCATTAAGGTCGGGGGAAAAACGGATTACATAGCTTGTAAATTACGAGGAAGCGGTTTTGACAACGTAAAAAATCGTTGGTTTTCGATTTAGAGGTCTCGAATTCGAGTTTTGATTATGTCGATGGGTGAGAACAAATCGTGCAGCTACCATCGGTTAGTTTGTTGGTTAGTCGAGATCGCCAAGCAATTAGTTTTATTTTTGTTTTTATGAAACTCTCGTGCAGCTTTGTGTAATACTAATGATGGCCAATTGGCCATAGGGATGCTAATAGCTAGAATAATGGAATTTAATATTTTCAAGCTGAAATTAACAATGATACTGATTTTTTTTTTATCAACCCTTTTAGTTAAATAATATTATGCGAAAATTTAAAAACATTTATTGAAATATATTAGAGGTGCTTTTTCTTTTGTGAATAGAAAGGTCCTTTTATTATGAGGATAAGATGAATGATGGTATTTCCACCATTTAAATTTTGGGAATCTTATAGCAACATTTATCTTCACCCAAAGAAATGTTCCACAGTATCATGTGAAAATGAAAGGTATCTTTAGGAGATTTTTTTTTTTGAAGGAATCTTTTCTGGAGGAAAATACAAAAGTGTAGACAACGATGGCTAATTAATTGCTATTTTGTAAGGAAATAATTGTAAGGAAATCAATTATGGGACCGATCTAATCTATTATACGTGAGCGGTGACGTATTAATTGTGGCCCTTATATGCCTTATAATTCCGCCCTACAGAAAAATTTAGAAGTAGATAAATAAAGCCCATCAATTTTACACCAGTCACAATTATGGACAAATTTGTCAAACATAAATATCAATAGTAGTTTTGGTGCTACCATCATCGTTTCAACGTGCTACGTTTTTTTTTTCCGCGCTTTGTAGGTTTGATAATTAATAGGGTTGTCTATAGAGGTGGCAAATGGATTGGATTCGTAGATTGGTGGTCCATGGATCAAATGGATTGGTGGATTTATGGATTGGATCAAGTGGATTGGCGGATTATCCATGAATCAAAATGACATCCTCAACCTTGGACCAAAATGTAAAATGTGAAAGTTTAGGTACTAAAATGTCATAATGAAAAAATTTAGGTATCAAAATGTAATTTTTCAATGATATTTTTCATTTAATAATTAAATTTCAGGTATCAAAATGAAAAATAAAAATTATAGTTACTAAACGATAATTTGTCAACGATCTATGAATCCAATCCATGAATCCACCAATCCAATTGGATTTGGATCAAATGGATTAGATTAGTTGGATATTTTTAATGGATTGATGCATTGGATCGAGAACTGTTACCTTGTATCATTAGTTTGAGAAATTTGTCCATATTGTTTCTATATTTTTTCTTTCGGTTGTTATTGTTATGTAACCTGACTTGCAAAGATCTTAAATATCTTTCATATCTATATTATTTCTCGCTAGAGTTACCAATGAATTTTTTGTTGTTGTTGTTGTTGACGAACGATATCATACTTAACTTAAACATTAATTAGGTGATGTATATGCACAACACAACCAACAACTAGCTAACTACAACTGTTGACGAAATGATTGATGTTAAGCTAGCTTTGTCACTAATTAATTATCATTATAATTATGATGGACTTTTCGTATTTCTCATTTATCACCCTTGAATTTTGCTAACATTAATTAATTAATTTTCGTGATAATGATGACATGGCAGCGGCAATCCCCTGTTTCTGGAGCCGTTCTGGAGGAAACGCGCCGCCGCGAGCGCCCTCGTGGTCTCCGGCTGGCACCGGATGGGCTACTCCTTCCCCGACGGCACCTCCATATCGCCGGAGCTCGAGCGCCATGTCCGCCGGCTCCACGCCGCCGTCGGAAACGCCGTCACCGAGGGCAGGTTCATCGTCTTCGGGGCCGGATCCACCCAGCTCCTCAACGCCGCCGTCCACGCCCTCTCCCCCGACGTCCCATCCACCGCCTCCACCGGCGGCGGCGGCGGCGGGATCCCCGCCGGCGTGGTGGCCACCGCCCCGTTCTACCCGATCTACGAGCTGCAGACGGAGTACTTCGCGTCGGTGGATTTCCAGTACCAGGGGGACACGTCGCTCTGGGTCGCCGGCGGCGGGAACAGTACGTCGGAGGAGAAGAATGTTCCCGACGGGAAGACGATCATTGAATTTGTGACGTCGCCGAATAATCCGGACGGGAAGTTGAACGAGGCGGTTCTTAAGGGCCCGAATTTCAAGGCGATTTACGACCGGGCTTACTTCTGGCCGCATTTCACTCCGATTCCGGCGGCGGACGACGGGGAGCTCAAGATCTTCACACTGTCCAAGCTCACCGGCCACGCCGGCTCCCGATTTGGGTATGTACCTAAGGCAACGGATCATTTTACATTTAACCCAGTTTTTGAGAAACCGTACCGATTGATTGGATCAGAAATACCATATACCAAACCCAAAGCGATAGATGGTTTTAACGATAAGAAATGGTTGAAACCCAATTATAACACAAATTATCCTACTATCGATTTTTCGGTATTACCATGTGGACTGTGGTACGGTTTCACAATCCTTGTTTAAAACACACAAAAAAAATACTATTATATGATATCATTTTCTTAAGTTAACTCTTTTCCGGTGATATTTAGTAGGGATGTCAGTTTGAGTCTATATATTCACTGATCGGGACCGGCCCAATTTTGATGGTCGTACTAGTTCAGTTTGTCTATAGGGTAAGTTTTGTTTCGGGAAATCTTTTTGCCTTTCAAAGGTAGGGTAGGGTTGGACAATTTTTGGGCCTATGATATGTGATATATGAAATTTATCATGCCAACACATTATATAGATATGTGATATATGAAATTTATCATGCCAACACATTACATAGGTAATATAATGCAAGGTGAAAATATATAAAAAGAAAAAAACATAATCATTAGATACTAAATTATAAGAAATAACAAGTTTGGTACGTACCAAAATATAATTTTTACAAAACAGGTTGTTTATTGATGTGAGCAGACCCATTGATTCGGCCTAATCTAACCTAACCTAATGAATAAGACCAGACAGATTTAAGTCGACTGCTAAACCCTAACGGGGCCGAGTTTTTTTTCTCTTTTGTAGTATAGTGTTCGGTTTGACCCAGTTACACCCCTAATATTCACTAACAGATACTTGTATCATTATTATTTTTTTTATCGACAGATACTTGTATCATTAATATCGATACAATAGCTCTTTTTGTCACTCTACATTGTATGTGTAGAAATTAACTGATGTACGTGTATATATATATATATATATATATTTCAGATGGGCTATCGTGAAAGACGAGAAGGTGTACAACAAAATGTTGATGTACATGCAGCTGAACACCATGGGAGTTTCGCGGGACACCCAGCTCCGAGCTCTCAAGCTTCTGAAAACCGTCATGGCGGAAGGCGGCGGGCGGACCATCTTCGATTTCGGCTACCAGACCATGAAGGCCAGGTGGGAGAAACTGAGGACCGTCGTTTCGAGGTCGAAACGTTTCTCCCTCCAGGACGTTTCCTCCCACTACTGCGTTTTCTCCGGCCGAGTCAGAGAATCCTCCCCAGGTAATTATACAACTAATTCAAAACCATGCATTGTAATTATCAATGCAGTAAAAAAAATCGTGATTCTGCGTAGAAGTGTAGAAAAACGCGTAAGCTTTCAAACTTTTAAAGCGCGCGATTTGATGTCATGCACATGCATGCATGCAGCGTACGGATGGTTGAAGTGCGAAAGAGAGGAAGAGAGCGATTGCTATGGAGTGCTTAAGGCCGCCGGAATCATTGGCCGGGGAGGATCCGTGTTCTATGCCACAGATCGAAACGTGAGGCTTAGCCTGATCAAAACTCGGGACGATTTCGATTTGCTCGTCGACAAGCTTCAGAAGTTGATCTCTGCAGAACAAGAAGAAGAAGAAGAAGGAGGTGATGGCAATGGCATTGAACAGCACGTTGCCAATGTGACTGAATACCAGTCACTTCGAAGAAGAATGTGAAACAACATTCGGTCAGAAGACAAGTTGGATGCAATTGTCGGTTCTATAAGTTAAGGTAATTAAATCGTGTATTTATGTGCAAAGTAAATGCATAATTTGTATGATGGAGTAGGTCAAATTTATTGACCTGTCTTTAGTTTGTAATTTTTTGCTTACTTTATTTGTACATTCACAGTAAAGATGGAGACATATATACATGTGATAATATGAAGTGGGAGTTGGAGTAGGTCAAATTTATTGACCTGCCTTTAGTTTGTAAATTTGTTTGCTTACTTTCTCTGTACATTCACAGTGAAAGACTGAAGAGAATACGGAGGTGAAGAATCTATTGAGCTATGTAGGTTTTTTAGGTTGGCACTATCAGGTCAGACTTGACTTTGAGGGGTTGTTTGCTAAACCCGACGCAACGGTATAAAAACTGTTTGCACGCGACAACTTTGATAATGAAGATAAATCAAAGAGTTTTGAATCTATTTGGATGAAACATAGAGTTTACCCTTGTTCTTTCACTTGTTCGATCTTGACAAAAGTGGTCGAGTGGTCTGTTGTCGCGCGCGGTACAGACCGCTGCGAAATTCGCATAGAAAAAGAGGAAAAATCGTCTCGCGCACCAACACGTGGCTGCAAGGGAGTTCCACCCGTTTCGAGTACACAGATTCACCCGCTGAGGATATATGGCAGGAAAAGCTGAACTCTTGGTTGCGACATAAACTCTTAGGTAATGTGAAGTCCAACCTAAAACTAGGAATTTAGGTACCAGAATGACCAACTAAGAGAACATTGCTCCTTGGATCTTCAGAAGAGTAGTGGTTTGGTGGGAGATGATGAAGAATCAAAGTTGTCCGACGATGAATTGGGCAACTTGAGAGCTACGTTCATGATACAAGCTACGGCGAAAACCAGTAAATATATATTGCCCTCAATTATTCGACTGGGGCTAGTTAAGGTAATTACATTTCACTCCCGTAAGAAAGTAATGAATCCAAAGAGGTACCATCCACAATACCGTTCATCGAGTTTGTTTAGAGTATTTCTTCAATCGAACGATATTGATATCAATTTTCGTACACGGTTTTTTTAGATAATAATAGATAATGTTCACGTAACGCAATTCTGGTGTTCACAAAGCATACTTCAAATACTAATATTGATACTCTTGCTATAACAAATGAAAAACAATGATCAAAGCAGTGGAAAGACAAAGAGACAATGAAATCTTATTGAAATATTTGAAAACAAATGATGATGGAATTGGAAAGACATGCATCTAATGTCAAGATCCAGCCCAAACTTAAACCAGAAAAGCCCAACCCACTCACTTCGGCAGAAGAACCTCACTAACCAATCGATCCAAATTGACGGTCGACGATCCACCAGGCCCAGTAGCTTCGCGGGCCAACCTCCCCCAATCCTCCGCCTTCTTCCTCATCTTCTCCCCTTCTTCCCCATTCATCAAATCCCTAACCAGCTTCTCCACCGCCGCCCTCTTCACCTCCTTCTCGATCTCCATCCCGACCCCCCACTCCCTGCACAAAAACCTGCAATGCACAATCTGATCGCCGTAGAACGGCAAGCAGAGCACCGGAACCCCCGCCGTCAAGCTCTCAATCACCGATCCCCACCCACAGTGCGTCAGAAACCCTCCGACAGCCGGATGGTTCAGCACCTCCTCCTGCGGACACCAACCGGAGATGAACCCATTCCTCTCCGCCTTCTCCCGTACCTCCGCCGGCAGAGCGGCCAGTTCCCCTTGGACGAGGTCCGGCCGGATGACCCAGAGGAACGAGACCCCGCTGCTCACGAAACCCATCGCGAATTCGACCAGATCCCGTTTCGACAGCGTGATGATGCTCCCGAAATTGACGTAGATTACGGAGTTTCGCGGTCTGGCGTCGAGCCAGCGGAGGCACTCCGAGTCTTCCTTCCACAGGCTGTAGCTGATTGCGCCGTCGATGGTCGGGTCCGGCGAGATTTGATCCAGGAGGAGCTGTATCGGTCCGACCGGGTAGACCCGGTCGGGGTAGATCGAGCTGAGCGCGGCGAGGACGTCCGTTTCGAGGGAGTCGAATGTGTGGATTAGAATGGCGGAAGCTCCGCCGGCTGAATCGGCGCTTTCCATTAGCCAGTGGAGAATCGGGTCCTCGGCATCCGTCGTTTGCAGGATGCTCGGTAGGTCTCTGAGTCGCATGTTCTTCATCCCCGGCACCTCGACTTCCGTGTCGAGGTATCCATTCGTCAAATTCCTGACGTCTGCCGCCGAGGAGGAAAAAGAAAAAATGTTAACGGTCAGGAATTCTCCTGACGACGATTCTGATAAGGAACATAACTCTAATTACCTTTGAAAGGGGTGACGCCCTTTTCGAAGAGGGGGCGGAGCTGCATGAACCCCATGAATGCACAAGCAGCGAAGCTCCAGTAGCTCACCGACGGGACGCCGAGCTCACGAGCGGCGTCGACGGCGAACGGCATCGTGTCGTTGATCACGCAGCTCACCGGAGGAGGGTCCCCGCCGCGAGCACCGGACGTCACCAGCTCGGCGAGGAGGTCCCTGAAGGGAGCGAGCATGAAATTGCGGATGGAGCTGCAGATGGCATGGATGTCCTGCGTGGCGTCGAGGCTCGACGGCGGGATCCCGTCGGGGATGGTGGCGAATCGGAAGTCGGGGAGGCCGGCGAGGGCGTGGGGGCCTCTGCTCTTGAGGAAGCGGCGGTGGTTGAACTCGGTGTTGACGAATGTGATGTGGAAGCCTCTGTTGTGGAGTAACTTGGCGAGCATGAGTGTGGCCTTGATGTGGCTCTGAGCTGGGAAAGGTATGCAAACTGCGTGTGGCTTCTTCGAGTCCATTTCTTTCTCTGTGTGTTTTTTTGGCTGAACAGAGAAGAAGGTCTTCTTGTCTGTCTGTGTTTTTGAATGGATGACAATTTGTGTTTTGCTATTGCAATTTGTGAGGCTGGCAGATAGTACCATTTCCTTTCTCGTTGCTGGAGTGAGTACTGCCGACAGATAGTGTCATTTTTGGGAAGTAAAAACTTGGTGGAATTGGTTAGAAAATGTGGGCCAAAGATTATTTCAGGTAGGTACGAGGGATGGCAATCTGAACCCGTCTCGTCGTCGCGTTGCGTGTATTACACGATCTGATTCGTGATGCGGTGGGTACTATTACTCGATTTGTGGTATTGTTGGGGGTTGGGGGTATGGGTTATGGGTATCTACTTTCGTTCCGTCATGTCCCTCCCGCTTTCTTGGGCCAATTGAATTCTCAATTGCTTACGAGATCTATTCATATTTTCTCTTATTTTGGACTTTTTATTCAACTAGTTAGTCAGACTTGATCCTTCAATAACCCTTACGTAAATATAATTAAAATATTAACACAAATTAAGGTGGAATGAATCATGAACGGAGCGAGGCAAAACGGAAGCGGTACTCGTATGCCATCCCACGCTATTGCGAGTTGGATATTACCCACCTCGATACGAATCAGATTGAATAAAACCCTACACGGTATGGCGGGTTCAAATTTCTACCACCACCACCCAATGGAATAGAAATGTAGCTCTTTCTTGGCCCTTGTTTCGCCGCCAATATACAGCAAGTGGGACATTGCGTTAACTGAGAGCAACTTGGTGAATACATTTATGTGTGTAGAGGAGGGACTCATGTGTGTACATTTAAAGAGGGACATTCATATTGAAAATAGACCAAAATTTAAGGCAAACCAAAATGACAGAACCTACACGTGTATACACCTCGACCACAAATTTCACCAAACACTTGTGACGCTAAAAATTCACTCGGGTTCAGGGTTGGAGGGCTTGGAGCCATAAATTTTGTGTAGGAGGGGCCGATAAATTATTAGTTTAACATATTTTTAAATTGGTCAAAGAAGTTTTCTTGTGTATGGCCTGAACTTTTCATATAACCATGGTACAAATTGTTGTACAAGTTTACTACAAGCTGCCTACGCAGGAAGTAAGGAACTTCGCGCTGCCTGCGGTTTATCGTTCAAGAGATTGGATTTCAATCTCCTCCTTAACAGAAACCAAAAGAGTAATATGATGATAACAGCATAAACTTCCAAGTGCAGCGTCCACAACATTTCGAGGCCAAACTTGCCTCCGCCGCTGCTGCTGCTGCCACAGTTGCAACCAGAAGTTCTCCATAAATACCGCTCGGTTGTGGTCTCTGGATCGAGAATGAAATCCAGTGTCATGGCTACCTCTCCTAGTGATATGGTCGTCGTCTTAGATTTGTACCCGGACATAGAAGCCAGGACTGCAAGCACAATTACACAAAGATAATCATGCACTTATTTGTTGGAGTACAAACTGTAGGCATGTAACTTGGCCATTCTTAAAGAGTAAATTAATAGCAGACGATATAGCATGACAATCGACTTACTGTGGTCTGTTTAACCTTGTGTCAGCATCTATTAGGAATGACCAAGGAACTTTACCACTAAACCTAAACCTTTAATGAAATCGTTTAGGTAGATATTTAGTCAAGGTTCAAACTTGAATGATATTTAGTCGAGGGTCGCATTCAAAAGACACGAATTCAGCCAAACTGAATGTATGTATCTGAAGATACCTTCGTATCTGTCTCCAGGGACCAGTAGCCGATGATAGTCCCCGAATGCTCTGCCAGCGGTCACCTGTCAATTAAAGTTTCAATGGATGAATTAAGTTTACAAGCTGCAAAAGGAAGGTTAGGAACGAAGCGCTTCTTTAAGCTCGCAGTGTAACAATACAGATAGACAGTTCTTTAAGTCAAGATAGCTTCCATACACATGAATAGCCATGCCAAAGAAGGAATGGCAGCAAAAAGAAAAGCAACCTGGAGAAAAAGAGTTGGAAAGGCAGATTCCTCGCATTAACATTTTAGACAAGTTGCATGAGTAAAGGTTTCGCTATTACTGTTTAAAGCATGCTACCAACGTCTGAGGCATAATAAGCCCCTAATCTACAAAGAGTTAATGACCAATCGGTTTACTTAGCATTTGCATTAGTCATTTGCCTGTTAAAGCGAGCACAGAAGAAAGTCATAAAGGAAAGGCAGTTTGGCAAGAGGCTTGAACATATCAACGACAATACATAAATGCAACATCTCGGAGCAAAATGTAGGCTTGAACATATTAACAGCGATACATAAATGCAACATCTTGGAGCAAAATGTAGGCTATGTAATGATTGGGCAAACAAAGTAAACAATAGTTTTCGTCACGGACAATAACACAAAGACCTTCAATTGAACCACAGGGGAAAACTGAAAGAAGAAAAAGAAAAGTGGCACAGATGATGAGCTTTATACCGTGTAGTTTATTCCCTTGATGGTGATAAATCCAGGCAAAGGAGTTCCAGAATCTGAGGCAAAGATCCTTCCATGTACGCCTGTCTGTAAGAGAAATGTACACCTTAATACATCAATCAAGGTAATGCCAGAAGTATGCTAAAAAAAATTTATTACTTCCAATCTTAATGTCCAATAAAGTACTAATACCAAAACCCATAACAAGATTGGTAAGCCACCATTCTGTGCATTAACTTTTAACGATGGTTACTTCTAGAAGCTACACATGCCTCAGTTAAGTTCTTTTCTTGTGTTGCTACAAACGTATTGAAACCACAAGCATACCTTCAAAACTGAAGCTGCAAGGTTCAGCAAACTCATTTTGTTGTACTCCCAAAGTGTAGGGATCTGTTCACATACAAAGGACAAAAGATTAAGCAAATTTGGTTACAACATAAGGAAGAAGGGGGCAAGCTGAACCTTGATATGAGTTAACATTTGGGTAAACTAACAGATTCAAGAGCGAGGACCAACCTCATCTATCATAGGCCATTTATCATCACTGATTTCCAAGGTCAACTCGAAACATCCAGCATGTATGTAGTTCCAATCTTGCATTGCTCCATATATTGGGTACCTGTAGTAAAAACAAGTTGGCCTTCATGTAGTCTTATGCTTAGAAACACTGAAGAAATGTGACAAAAATAGTAGATCCTGAAACTACCAACCAAAGTGCTCCATTTGTTATGCCCCCTGGGAACTCCTTGCTCAAAGACATGTTATGGTGAGATCGACTATAAGTGCTTGCTAGGAACCGGAAAGTATCATCATCAGGGCATGAATAATAATGTTTCCTGGATTTCGAAAACAGAGAAACAAGAGCACACCAATGAGTTGAAAATAAACCCTCTGCAAGCTACAAATAAGTACGAGGCTGAGGTAACCAAAATGATACTCATAAGGTAACTGTATTAACCAGTTCAGAAAGTGCAAGTATGATCACACAAACATGGTGTTTACTCAAACAGTCACCTCGGGTATCATGTTAAAAGCTACAAATTTACTAGCTACGCAAGAATGCAACAAAGAAGGATTGAACGAGAAAGAAAGGCAACAAACGAGTATAGGGCAAATAGCCACTTGAGAAGAAAGTCTAAGCTTCATAAGAAAAAGAAAAAAAAAATAGAAGAAAGTCTAAGAACCAGAGGGGTAAAAAAAAAAAACATAGCACCAACACCAAAGCAGGGTGTAAGCAAGAAAAGGTTTATCAAGTATAGAAGTCAGCTCTTCTTGGTGGAAAATCCAAATTTATTCTAACTGAAAAAGAAGTCTGAAGAAGCATTCAAATAAAAGAAATTCACCTTCCATCACGGGTACCATCCCATGGATAATTTGCAACAAGTGCACCCTGAAAATGATAAGACAAGCTAAGAATGTCTGCAGTGAGCAAAAATATATCCAGTCACATGATAACGAAGTTGCTTTAGCCTAGACAAAGGCCGTTGCCCGTTACTATGCTTACAACCTGTTTCTTAAACTGTTGTGCATGATATGATTGAGTAGTAAAGAACTCCTAAATTATAACGAATGAAAAAATCATAAATGGTAATGAAATCTTACCCCGTGCAAAGTTGCAGAACCTGTAAAACGTCTCTCTCCCAACCATTTCATAACTGCTGCTGTTTCAGGCTGACGCGTATTTATATCATCATTCAGAGGAAAGAACTGCATTTCATGTGAAAAAGAGCATTTTTTACATAAGTCTACAATATGAAAAATGAAAAGCTGAGCTGACCATGCTGACCAAAACTTTAATATATAGTTCTAGTTGAGTTGATACTGAACAAAGTTCCACAAAATACACTGTTGCATCTTTTACTTGAAGTTGAAAAAGATTAGCTCAATGCCATACTATCAGAAGATTGAAAAGGAATATTCACAGCATATGGACTGTCGTGCCTCTTCTCTATGATACCTAATGCAGCAATTTCAAAATATTCTCAACTGTTTCACACTGTGAATTAAGAAGTTCTTTCGAGACTTATGTAAGGACTCAAAACTTGTTAGCTATAAAAGTACACTGCAGCACACATATCTGAACCATTTCAATTGGACTTATTCAGCTAATTACAATATATTATCCAGAAAAAGATACGGAAGAATAAGTACCTTTGTACTTGTATGATTATACCTAATTGATAAACACAACAGAACCAGAAAAGACGTCTTACCTGGTCAGGAAAATCACGATTCAGATCAATATTTTTTGCATTACCACGCCTCTGTAGTGCAAAACCATCAGGGTTAATGGATGGAAGAATGTGAAGGTGACTATTTTCCACAATTGATCTGACCTGTAAAGATTAAAAACTGGTATCAAATCCAGGAGGCTATGTGGTAAAGGAGATCCACAAAGTACATATAAGAGTAGAAATGAGAATACCAGAGGATCCTTCAAATGGTTGTCGCATATCCAATTAGCTAATCGAATAAGAAGTTCACGCCCAACAGGTTCATCCCCATGAACATTTCCAATATACTGCAGAAAACAATTATGGAAATAAAATAAAACAAAAGCCAAGCTGGTCATAAGATGACAACCAGGAGCATATGCACCATAGGATTTTGAGATATTAATATTAATGTATAATTTAACTTTCAGTAGATTCCTAAGCTCAAAAGAGTTCAAAATTCAAGAACTGCCAAGGGGAAGCATTATTCATTGTCATTGAAGCTTCTCAGAGGAACACATAAGCTGGGACTTTAGCATCTACTTAGATGATACTATATTGATTACCTTGAACGCAGGCTCACCCTCTTCTTCTCCAGGCTTGTCAGAAATTTCTATTACCCACTAAAGAAAATGGAGATACAAAAGATCATTTAGAAATTTGAGAGATGTGTGTGAAATTACTTTCTTGATAAGACCACATGGCCGAAAAAGGGGAAAAGGAGAGTTAACTAGAGAAGATGAAGAGTGGAACTAACTTCAGCAAAAGTATTACCAGCGGAACTCCATTCACACTCTCCCCGATACTGAATCCAGAGAACCCCTCGAAGAAACAAACCCAAATAAGAAAATCAGTTGCATCATCGCCTCAAAGCAAACAACTTGCCAACATCTAACCAATCATTATCACTCAATCTAAAAAGAACACAAGATCTTATCAGGGACTACCTGTATATCCTAGAAATGTTGCTACATCTTCCCCCAAAATCCTTCACTGCCTCCTCGAGATCCGAGTTCGTCATGTAACCACGAGCTCTAGCGATCCTGGAAGCATTAATTAGAACCCAACTTTCAACCATTTATAATTAGAAACACAGGAGATTTCAGATTTAGGAAGCCAAAGCAGCACTACTTGTTCTGTGACTTCTCATCTTCAAGCAAAATCCGTGCAGTAGTAGCCACATTGCTCCTATCATTCTCATAATCTACAAAAGAAAGAAGAAAAAAAAACACCGAAATACACTGATGACTGATGACCAAACTCTAGATCCATCCAAGCCATTTCCAGCGGGAAAGAGAGGAAGAAAAGGGAACTGTTAACTCAATACTCCAGGATTATACTGAAAAAAGGGAAGTGGCGCAAACTATAGACTGTAACGCCCACCAGGCGGTCAAATGTCATTAACCTTCATCAGCTAATTCCTTAAGCTCCACAATTAAAGACCTCATTCATCATCAGAAATGCATAATCGCCAATCGACGGCCATACTTCCACAATTCGATTTAGACTTTCTATACAAATGAAACGCAGACGGGAGAGAGGGAGCAGACCTGAGAGAGTGCCGCCGCGCTCGCCGCCTCTGGCGACGGCGGAGGGAACAGCGAGGAAGAAGGAGAAGAGAATACCGACGAGGAGCTTCATTTTGGGAGCTGAGCTTTCAACAGGTAGAATAGAGACTACAGCAACGGGGAGGTTTTCCGGTGATCTGAGAAACAAGCGATCACTTCTCTTCCGATCTCCCGATTAGCTGGTCGCTTTTTTGCATTTTCGGATTGATTGATTCACTTTCCGGCTTTCCTGCGTCTTTCTTTTTTCTTCGGGTTGACCGTCGAACGAGGAGGACTAACTGGCACCCGCACGTGGCGAGAGCGGGATGCACGTGCCAATTGAGAGAAGTAAGGAGTGGGCTCCGTTGAAGCCCATTTCTGTTCCTTCAAATGGGCCGGCGTCCAGGGCTTAGAGCCCAAGTGGTGAAAAAAGATGTAACATGCAATTTTCATTGTTCCATCATAAAGTCAATGAGATCATCATGGTAGATGGGCAATTCGAGGAGATCGTGACTTTGCGTGGTGAGTTTGTTTCAGTTTAGTGTTTGGTTTGTTTGGAATAGGGTTGTCCATTTGGTGGAACGTAAAGGTTCTTTCGATGTTTCCTTCTTTCGTTGGGTTCGACTTTATCTCTTGTTTGTTTTCAGCCATCTATAATACGTAGGGCTGCAAATGAGTCGAGCGGCTTGGCGTTCGACTCGAGAAAAGCTCGTTCGAAACTCGACTCGTTAATAAACGAGCTGAACACGAACTCACCTTTGTTCAGCTCGTGAAGCTCGCGAGCTAGCTCGATTCGGTGGCTTGTTGAGCTAAACTCGTGAGCTGGCTCGTTTAGAGCTCATGATATGTCTTGACATGTGGCTAGAGAGCCAACTCGATTACCAACTTATGGACGAATCAATCTATATCTTATGATTTTAATTCATATGGTTGTTAAATTATAAATCTCACCATATATAAGTTTAGCACGTTGAGTTTGTGAGCAAATATATCTTATTTTCTACTTTAAAAAGAAATTATGCATCATAAATTGCTTCGATACTATGAAATAACATGATTTGGAGTAGTTAAAATTTATTAACTAAATTATATATGATACCAACAAAGTATAATATGAGATTAGCTAACAAAATAAATCATATGTATTATGATATACAAAATGAAGTATCAAATAAAAGTTAAGATTTTAATAAACAAGCTAGCTCGAACTCGACTCGGCTCGTTAATAAATGAGCTGACCTCGAGCTCGACTCGTTTATTAACGAGCCGAGCTCAGGCTGAGGTAAAACTCGACTCGACTCATTTGCAACCCTAGTAATACGTACAAGTGATATCAACGGTTAAATATTAAAAATCAACTCGAATGATCGGCACACGATGATCTAGTATATAATAGACCGGGTTTGATACAACTTTAATATTGGCCCCGAATATTTGGTGCATGATGAAGTTTGGCTAAGCAAGTTGGGTTACTTTGCCAACTGCGGGCTGGTCACATGAACATGTTATGTTATGTATGTTAACATGCACGTTATAGGTACGTTAAGGAGAAGTTGGCCAAATAAATAGGAAGAGATAAGAAGTAAAGGGTTGTTGCTTGCTCCACGAGACATGGCTATATCTGTGGCTCTTTCAATCAGAGAGTAGCTATCTCTTCCTTTGTCCACTCTTTTTCTAAGCTTTCATATATCCATTTTAAACATAAAAAAAAATTCTATACGTTGTCGTAGCATCGTCGAGTAGACATGATGATGAATGAGCAGTCGATATACAGTTGTCGTATCGGGTCTTTCAACACCACCGGTTTGTTGTTGTAATGAACAGTTGAAAGAAAAGTATTATCAGTTGTCGGATGGCGCGCGGCTTTGGGTTGTTGATGCATTTATGGTTGTTGGGAAGTGATGAATCATTGATGATTCTGTAAGTTGGTGTGGATTTATGATAGTCGTTGGTGGCCAAAGCGAGAGAGAACGAAATGATGTTGATGGAGGAGAATTGGAGAGGAAAAAAACGTTATGTTTCGCTAAATTGAGGAGGGGGAGTAAAATTGATCCAAGAATTTGATCTAGTTTCGTTAACTCGGTTCAACTTGCTCTGCATTTAACTAATTCAACATGCAAGTTAAAATCGTTAAAATTCTCTCGAAAACTAGATTTTAATGATTTAAATTATGAGTAGCGTAAGATTTTAAAGCCCATAAGTGGTACAGACCAATCAAGATCAAAACAGCTCAACAAAATCGTAATCGTAAAACCTACGGGCTCATCATTGCGCCAACTCATGGGCTTGAAGTTTGCACAGGCCCATCATACCTTGTGCTTTAATCAAATGTTAATATTGAGGGTCGTGGAGTTTCGAACACACGCCCATTTGACCAAACCAGCTCTGGTACCATGTCATAAACCAGTTGCTCCCAATAACTCGAGTTATTGGGAGAAGGTTCTGCTGTATCTTAAACCACTCTCTAACATGGAAAACCTACAAAATGTAGACGGACTAAAAAACTTTTAACTTAATAGCTAATTAGAGACTAATTTTTTGTTATAACTAGCCAATATAGCATGCTCTTAGTAGTGATGATTCAACTAATTAATTAATATTTAGGGGTTAATCAATAGGGTTTAATGGATGGTGGGGCGACCGACATTCACCTCCACACTTTTCTATTTAGCTTTTGCGGGGTTGGTTTTTTGTCGTTCTAGATTGTTCTTTACTTCACTACTTCTTCTTCTTCTTCTTCCACGACACCTACTATCCTTCCTCCAATCACATTCTACCAACGCTAACCATCCCCACAATATAAAAACGAGTTTAGCTTCAAATTGATTAGCTAATTCCTGGGGTTGGAATTAATTAAAGATGGAATCAATCTTTCTGCCGGTGAGCGATAGAGGAGTTTGACAATTTAAAACAAATTTGCAGAGAAAACGACTTCCACTAATTAATTATGCGAAGGTTTTGTTAATTTGTTCCATAAGTTATTATTAGTTAAAATCAACAATCTCAATTAAAAGTTGAGATATAAGTAACAATCACTCATTTATATTGGTAGTTTACGTTCTATCACATAAACCATGCATGCATTGTTGGGATTTTTCCAAAAGTAGCACTGTTTAAAAAAAAATCCAAAAATAGCACACAACTCCGAAAAATTTCAAAAATAGCACCCTTTCTGCAAAAACGCCACCCGTACTAGCGGTTTAGGTAAAAACCGCCACCCGGGGCGCGTTTTTCGATGAAAACGCACTGACAGGGGGCGGTTTTACAGACCGCACCCCCACCATGCGGTTTGGTTGCAGATCGCACCCCCACCATGCGATCTGCTTTTTTTTTTTTTTTGAAAAATCATAACCTAGGCGGAAACTTCAAACGAACGTATCTTTGTGTTCGGGTATCCGAACGTCACGATTTTTTTTTATTCCGCATAACTTTTTGAGATCTTGCAAGTCAAAGACTGCCGAAGGTGGTTTGGTCACGCCTTCGTCCCAAAAAATGTCGTTTGCTACCCCGAACGAGCTTTTT
Source organism: Linum trigynum (assembly GCA_964030455.1). Classification (NCBI taxonomy): domain Eukaryota; kingdom Viridiplantae; phylum Streptophyta; class Magnoliopsida; order Malpighiales; family Linaceae; genus Linum; species Linum trigynum. The sequence goes on along the minus strand of OZ034814.1, from coordinate 33,853,804 downwards.
TTCGATTTCGTCAAACTTTGGACAACCATAACTTTGTGCTCCAAAATCCAAACGGCATAAATTTTTTTTATTTCTCATAATTTTTTAAGGAATACAACTTTTATCATAGACATAATTTCAATATGTACGTGGATTGCTGAGAAGGGAAGGTAAGCTATTCCTAAAATCCAGTATATCCAAAAATAATTCCCGTTTTGAAAATTCATTCTTAGTAAAATTGTAGTCCTTAAAAAGTTATGCGAAATAAAAAAAAATTCATGTCGTTTGGATTTTGGAGCACAAAGTTATGGTTGTCCAAAGTTTGACGAAATCGGAAAAAAGCTCGTTCGGGGTAGCAAACGACATTTTTTGGGACGAAGGCGGGACCAAACCACCTTCGACAGTCTTTGACTTGTAAGATCTCAAAAAGTTATGCGGAATCAAAAAAAATTCGCGACATTAGGATACCCGAACACAAAGATACGTTCGTTTGAAGTTTCCACCTAGGTTAGGATTTTCAAAAAAAAAAAAAAAAAGCAGATCGCATGGTGGGGGTGCGATCTGCAACCAACCCGCATGGTGGGAGTGCGATCTGCAACCAAACCGCATGGTGAGGGTGCGGTCTGTAAAACCGCCCCCTGCCAGTGCAGTTTTCATCGAAAAACGCTCCCCCGGGTGGCGGTTTTAACCTAAACCGCTGGTACGGGTGGCGGTTTTGCAGAAAGGGTGCTACTTTTGTAATTTTTCGGATTTGGGTGCTATTTTTATAAAAAAATTTTAAAACAGTGCTACTTTTGGAAAAATCCTTGCATTGTTATCGTGTGTGCACACAAAAAAAAAAAGAATTCTAAACAGTATGAATATAGTAATAATTAAAAAAATTCACAACTTTCAAACAACTTCAAATACATCTAACGGTGAAATACATTTCGTATTGTATACTCGAGAAGTTATATGTCGTTACCTATTAGGAATATAAATTTGTTATTATAATTAAATTAAAGATGATTAAGCTTTAATCATATGCATAATACGGGGCATTAAACCATGCATGACAATGGGATTATTGTAGTGGGGCGCGGGTCCCACAGTCAATCGTGCGGCGGAGGAAGCAGGGAGATATCTTCGTATATCTATCTAACGGCGGGCGTTAACGGCGGCTGAAACTCAATTCTGGATCTAAACCTCGCACCTGATTGGTTGGGTTGGGAGAGGAAAAATCTAAAATGCGGAGCTGGTGGCGGGCCGGGCCGGGCCGGCACCATGGGTTTTTTCCTAGATATTTTTACGGAGGCCACAGCTGCCCGCGGTGGGTTTTGTGGTTGCTGCCCGGATATCCTCAGCCACTGAAACGGGGCGACGTGCTCGTTTTCTGGCGGATCTTGATGCTTCTCGGTAGGGATGGCAATTTCGACCCGTCCCGCCGGGTATTACACGATCTGATCCGCGATTGGGTGGGTATTACCCGACTCGTAGTAGCATGGGGCGGGGCATGGTATCAACTTCCTACCCGCCCTGCCTCATTCTTGGCCAGTTCTAGGTCAATTTTTTATGTCATCCATTGGTTTATATCATATTTTGATTTTTCCTTAAATAGTTCGACTTGATCTTTCAACTAGATAGACTCAATTACCCATTATATTATCACTATTATTCATTGATGAAGTCTTTTCCCCTTGGTTTTGCCGTAAAAATTAAATTTTTGTGTGTATTTTTTCAAATAGCATATAAGAGTGGGTCGACCCGCCCCACCCCGTACCCGCACGGATATTACCCGGCCCGACCCATAATAGCGTGGGACGAGGCATGGGTATTGAGGTATCCGCCCGACCCATTGCCATCACTACTTCTCGGGCATGGGGTTCGGGCAATCGCACGGGCTGCCTGTTTTTTTGCTTTATATATTGGCATCCACGTGAGATTGAGAAAGACACAAAACCTTAAATCAATTTCTAATAAAACAAAGCTAAATGCTTCATTATGATTTTTGAATCGTGAGGTTTTACTGCTTTCATAATTACCATGCCACTCCTAAGGTGTTTATATTAATCCTCTTTCTGTTGGGAAAATTGTTGATGGTTTGTTTTGATTTGGCACAACGTTGGTTTACCGCGCTTCCGTGAGTTGGGCTTTCATATGAAGAGGAATGTAAGAAGGTGGTTAAGATTTATATATGAACTTCTCTCCAGAATTCAAAATGTTGGGAGCAACTGGCAACCTGACAGTAAATGTTCTTAATATTAATTGATATTGGTTTCTTCCATTATCTTTACGAATTTTTGACGATATCAGCAAAAATACAGATAATGCACGAAATTCTAGGACTATGCTTTGAGAATCAGACTGGATGTTGATCCAAATTTTTTTTTAGTGATCTACGATTCAATGCTTACTCGTTACGGAACGGCTGGTGCATCGTTTACAAAATCGTCCATATAATAGAGTAGTTTCGGTTGTATCAGGAAGGAAAAGCGGGAATCTATATGAAGGGGTTACAAAGCGCAAACTAGAAACAAATTGAAGAGGAAGTAAGAAGAAGAAAAATTACGGTTGGTCCTCATGTTTTCACCTCTCGCTTTTTTTTTTGTAATTCTATGTTTCTGTTAAAATATTGAACCAATAAATCAATCAGATCGTATTAATGTCAAACATTCACTATTTAATTGCTATCAACTAGCTGACTTATTGCTAAGTGCTAACCCCCTAAACAGACAAAAAATCATAAGCTATTCCATTCGATCGATTGTTTTACTAGTCCGACCGACAAGTCATTCAATTCCATAGTATAGTAAGCACATGCTTTATGTGGAAAAGATACAAGTCTATATCATGGTCCCGATTTCATCAATTTGGAGAGGTGAAAATGCATCTAACATACACATGGTTCATTAGCTTGGGTCAATTAAAGGACAGGGGTCCTCGTTTCGAGCAACGTAAATACTTAATTGTTACCGGATTAACCTCAATTGTTATATAGAATGTCTTACTAGGCTTACTTTCAATTTTATCGGATGTCCCCTAAGGGACGACCTTACTTTAGGGTAAAGGCTATAGGTATGAAATATATTTTTTTAGTGCAATTGGGAGTTACACTACTAATAATCCTTAAAAGTCCCTTAACTTGCTAATTAAAAATCGTGATTGGTGAATGTGCTTTCCACTCACAAACTTGCAAGTTGCAACTAGCTATAGCTAGCATTGTTGGTTGGAATATCTTAAAATTTCACGTTCATTTGTTTAGTGCTTAAGTAAATTAGTAGCCATTTCATTTATAACCCCGCCGTTACAAATGTACACACATTTCTTTCACGGATGTACTGAAATTTGCTTATTTATAATCTAGCTAGTCCCATTAAACCTATTAATTAAGATTGAAAAATTAAGTACAATTGAAATCATAGATTAAAATTGTAAGATTTTAAACCTCATGTAATAATTAACACGTATAACATTGGATAACTCGTTCTAGTTAATAATTAAGAGTGAAAAAAACCAATGTGGATGCTCTAATGGATCGCTCAACGAGCAAAACCTAACTCAATCGGTCTTATTTACTTAAGTTATCCTGGACCTTTAAATCTATAAAAAAAAAAATCGTAGATTTCATGAATTTCGTAGTTTTTAATTGGAAAACATCGATCGACTCATTTATTTTTTCTTCTTCCTCTTTTCAATCTGTATGCAGACGCTCGATCTTTTACTGATGAACGAAGATCTAAGTACGAAATTCCATTCTGTGATTCTCCACTCGTACCGTTCATGCATATATCAACTCATCATAGCATTGCTTTGCTTCTTCTCCATTCGTACTAATCAGTTTGTATTAATTATATATTAAGACGTCCCATTCTTCTTTAAACCTATTGCGTTTTGACTTTGCCTCATTTGGTAGAGTACTATGTGCAGTGTGTATTAGCTAGCTAGTGTCCAAATCTTAATTAGAAGTCATTAATCAATCAGCATACGTTTAAGTGCTCTTTAATTAGTCTTTAATCCCACCAACCCACCCACTACACACCCGTGTTTCTGTCCAACTCCAACTTACGGTATATGTTTCAAAAAAGGCAGCGGCAGTTTTAGAGTTTCACTTATAATTAGTTGGGTTGACTATCCATGGAATCGACACAAAAGAATAGAAACAAGGTGTTGATGTGACTTGAATCGGATTATTAGCCACTACGACTGGATTAGTCGGGGGTCTCGCTGCCCGGTTAGCGAGTGGGGTCCTGAGGCAACGCCCAGCGGTGTATGGGCTCAATAAAGAAGTACTATAAATACTTCTCATCCGTAGCAACCGTTTCCTTTGCCATATTGAATTAGGTTTAGACCCACATGAAGAAGTACTATAAATACTTCTCATACTCCTCTGTAATATGTAATCTCCTCGATACAGTGAAACTGGCTCTCTCTCGCCCGTGGACTAGCTAACACACATCGTGTTAGTGAACCACGTAAATCATGTGTCGTGTTATTGATTCTCACTTTCGTATTATTGCTTTGTCGATTCTGTCGATTTTTCGATCCGTAGCAACGCGTTTATGACACAAGGAGCCTAATGTCAACGAGATATAGGGAATGATGATATGATAATTGCTACATAATAACAGACATTTAAGAGGTCAACAACCAACCACATGTTAAGAAGAAATGGTGTCTCTCACCCTTCTATATCAGTGTGGTATTCAATATTCACAATGCAATATTTTTGCGTTGGTTGGTGTAAGTTCAATGATTTTATAACTCTAGCGATGATCTCAATGACAACTATCGCGCACACGAGACAAAAATTGGTGTAAGTTTAATGATTTTCTATGCTAAAAGCTCGACTTCCTTAAACGTCAAGGTCTAGGTATCCATCATTCAACATTCAAATTCTTTGTGCATAAATTTTGTAATAAATTGAAAAAATATAGTAGTTGATAAGGTGTTAGTCCTCCTCGCCGGTTCGAATTCTTTGTGCATAAATTTTTAGCCCCCATCATTCGAATTTATGGCTCCGTCACTGATGATATTATTATAATTTCGAGATGGACTCGAACCAGTGGTGGATCCAGAATTTTTTATAGGGGTGTCCTCTTCTAAAAATTAAATTAAATAATTCATAAATAAAAAAATATCCGACTAGTGCAAATATACCATATTAGACAATAATTCACGAATTGATCGCATATTCGATTTCTAACTTTGTTCCTGACGTAACTAAAATTTTAAAATAATTGGGAATAATGAATAGTGTTTTTACTATAACATAGTGTTTAATATAGAACAACAAATGAGTTGCAACCTAGAGAATATGTTTAATAATAGTAGTGTCATAGGTTTGAATAACACATAGTACTACTTATATAATTTTAATCATACACAAACTACTACCGAGGACATGATAATCGTTTTTCAAAAGTTAAGGGTGACTCGGATTACCAATTATAATTTTTTTTATCCATACGAAACTACTAGCGGGGGTTGGATAATCGTTTCCCCAAATTTTAGGAGTGTCCCGAGACACCCCTAAAGGCCCATGTATCCGCCACTGACTCGAACTATGCTAACTCGCTTCACTTATTTTATGTACATCTCGAATTGTTGAGACCATTTGGTTTATCACATGGTGTCAGAGTTCGAGTTTTCACGGCTCCTAATATTAATCGTTGTCTTTAAAGTACATGATATGGTGGGCCTGTGCAAACTTTACAACCCATGAGTTGGTTTTCATTTGATGGGACGTATGAGAAAGTGATTAAATACGATACATGGATATCTTCCAACAACTTGAGTTTTTACTAACAGCTAATTTCATATTCAAATAAAGGTTTTTTTGACAAGGCACTAAAACATGTTTCTTCTTTCTTTGGAGCATGTTGGGAATGGGCAATGCAAGGCTCAGTTAAAATATCTGGGGAGTGGTTGTATATTCAATGACAAGTGGCCTAGTTGTTGTTGGCACTTAGCAGGAAGTACTGTTTTCATTCCTAGTGCTTATCTCCATATCTATATTGCATGGTCCTCATCATAACTCTCCCGATTTTGGTTAATCTCAGTTGAAATTAGGGTTATGTTAGGGTTTAACCAAATAGCTTGAAGTTAATCATGTGAATTTCTCGCATGATATGACTTATTCCGATCCTGTTATGAGAAGTTGTTAGGTGCATTATGACCGCGTTTTACATGGGCGACTCTAAACCTGTTAGTGCATACCTCCACCTCTCCGTTAAGTATATGATTTATTAGTCATGTGGCTCTATTCTATTTTTCTATTAAGTGGGTTTTCTCTTTTACTTTACAAACAAAAGACAAAATGTTAAGTATATTATTCGATTTCATTGTGACTATAATCCTATATGGCTTCCCAGTCTTATTCCAAGTTGTCTTATTGTGATTTCTAATAGACTTATAAGATTAAGGTAAAGATTTACAAATTGTTTATGAAATATTTTGTTGCAACTTAGAATGTCGTAGCTCACGTATTAGAGAGATCTGATTTCTTCGATGATTAGAGAGATCGTCAACACAACCATCGTGTTAGAGAAAGAGGCAAGATTAATTTGTAGAATTCACTCGAGTGAGTTCGACATTTTTGTCTACAAAAGTAAATTAGAGTGAGATGGTTATGCTTGTTTTTGGTAGCTAGTAAGAAGTTGAGCGACCGTCTACCAACAATATCAAAGTTTGATGATCACTTGTCAATGACAACAAAGTTAAATGACCATCACTGCAATTGACCCCTTCATTAATCAAAACTCTAAAAGAATCTCAAAATATGAGAAGAGAATATGCTAATAAGCTATGCGCATGGATGCATGTAGATGACATATACATACATACATGGTTGTCACGCCGGGCGGCGTGCCACTGGTTGAACCGGTTCAACTTGTACCGGTCATAAAACCGGTATGACACTACCGGTATGACCGGCATGATCGATATACGAATCTCTAAGTAAAATGATCTTATATTAGTGAATTTATTTGATAAAAAGTAATTTATTATTTATTTTATGTGTTAAAAAGTTAAATGTTGATGTTATTTGTTGGATTCAAGTACAAATATTTTGGTATTGACGTTAAATGTCGTGCTTAAATATACGTATTTGTAAATTATTTGTAATATTAACCTGCATGAATCGGCACAAACCGATATGTACCACCGGTCGAACCATTCCACTTGCTAAACCGGCACACTTGCACAAACCGGTTTGACAACCTTGCATACATACAAAGTTACAAACATTTATCTTTATTTTAATCTATTATCTTTGGGGAATAATAATTAGCCAAGAGAGAGAAGAGGTGGGTGACGTGGGCCTCTAAGGTGAGAGGAAAATATCGTCGCCACGTGGTCAGAGCCCAAATCTCTAAGCTAAGCCTTGGAGCTCTGAGAGCCCTTCTAAAGATCTCCTCCTCCTCTCTCTTCTTCTTCTCCTACAAAGCAATCAATTTTATTTACAGAGTTTGGTAAAATTCAGAACCCAATTAGATTCCGAAATCTCCATTTCCTCCCCTCACAGATTTCTGAGTTCACAGACAAAAAACTCCACACCTGAAATTTTTTCTCAGATCCCCTATTCATTCCTTTCCAGGTACCCTTCTCTACTTCAACTTCTGCTCTTCTTTCCTCTAGAAATCCCCAGTTGATTTCATTTTACTTGGGGGGGGCTTCACTTTGGAAAGATTCGATCTTTTACCTCTTATTTGGCCTTCTGCTTTTCTGGGTCTCTTGTTTTTGGAATCAATTTGTTGGTGGTGGTTGCTGATTTGTGGTGAAAATTTTCAGCCTTTTGTTTTTTCTTTTCTCCCCACCACTCTTTTAAGGGTAAGATTCATTGTGTTGGCTCTGAATACTCTTCTTGTCTCTCCCCTCATGCTTTTTGCTGCAGAGAAGTTGGTCTTCCTCATTTGATGGGTAGCGGAGGAGCAGTAGAGACAGCATAATTCTACACAAGTTTCTGCAGCAGAAGTATAGGAAGATGATGGGAAGCTTAGATTTAGATTTCATCATTGGTTATTGAGTGTTGCTATTCTGGGGTCTGGTGTAATATTCAGGAGGAATGTTGGGTTACGAGATTTGGGTTGTTGATTGGTAGTAAGAGAGCGGTTTTGAGGGGAAGGAAGCTGAAAGAGGGAGGTGGAGCTTGGTTTTTTCTCCTACCCCTTTTGGTGCTTCTGGAGTTCCTCACCGTTTTGTGAAGGCAAAAATAGGGGTTTCCTTATTTTCACTGCAATTTCGAGACTTTTATTACCATTTTCAACCACTTGTTCACCACACATGGCTGCTGCCGCGACTTCTTCCGAGCGATGGATTGATAGTCTTCAGCTCTCCTCATTGTTCTGGCCTCCCCCACATGATATCCATCAGAGAAAGGTTAGATAAATAATCATCTCTTGTTTTAGTCTTGTGTGTGCTCAGTGCTTATCTTACAGTTGTTAGTAATTACATGCTTCCTTCCTGGTCTAGTTTTTCCCTTGTACATGAAATTTGGTGGCCTGTTTTGGAATCATGTTAACAGCATGACAATTATGGTAAAGGCAGGATCTTTCTGCTAAATTCAATCCCATAAAAGAAAATTAAAAAATGCCGAGTCTGTGGACTTCTTCGTAGCTGGAAAAGATTTATAGGCGGAATCAAGTAGTTGACATCGAGTTCTGTCTTAAAAGGAGATGCTTTCTTTTAGGAAGGACTGGTGATTGCATGTCTGCCTTTTGGCCCTTCCTAATTTCCATCTCCGTGGCATGAGTTTAATGGTTGGGAAACCAGTATTTATGATGGGGAAAATGATATCTAACGGTGGTTCTTAGACATGATCCAGTCCCTAGCTGGATTGCGGACATGAATTTCACTCAGGGGAGATTAGGAAGTTAGTGTGCCATTTAGTCGAACTGCCTCCTCTGTTGTTGGGGATGGTACATGTGTATGTTATGGAGGCGCCAGCATGTCTGGGTTGATACTGTGGGTTGATGATGGGTTGCTTGGTATGCCATTTGGTGGGCATCTCGTGTTGCCTCGCAGTATGAAGCATGGTGTTTGCTACGGATGATAGTCATCTCTCCCGGAATCATTCTCTGTTGGTGGCTTTGATTTTATTTCTTTAACGGATGCTTGGATAGCTCCACAGTTGTGTTTGTTTGCTGGAATTGGAGGTTTTGTAAGAAGCGAAGCTAGTACTGAAGCTCCTGGGTTGTGCGAGGCTGTGAGGAAAAGTAGACTGCTTCATTTAAGGCGTGCTTAACAAACATTTTATCTCTCACATTTTGGACCATAGTGACGGAAAGCCAATCTGGAGAGATGAGAACGAGGGGTGAGAGCATGGAGTTGTTGGTGCTGATTAAGTTTGTTGAAGGTTCGGGAGATGTTACCTTAGGTTGCAAGTCCGTCCCTATGTGTCTTCAAGCCTTAAATTATTATGCTAATGCTTTGGGGTGCAGAAATCTCCATACATGGAATATAACGAGGGGCTGCTGCTTTCATATCTGGAGGGATGATGGTTAGGAATGAGGAGATGCTCCAATGCAAACTGACATGCACTGTTAGGAAAGCTGTTGAAGTTACAGGAACACCTCAGAATCTTGTTTGATTTTACATTTGTTGAACCTCTGAGGGTACTTGAAGGATCTGTCTTCATTGTGGAGAGTGTTGTGTCAAAGAAAGAGATGGCAGTTGTGGTGACCTTGCTTTAATGGTTTATGTCTCACAGTTTTAAACTACTGTGGGGACTGATCAAGAGACTGCAGAAGATTTGTGAAGGCCTTGAATATTTGGAATCAAGTGGTTTGTTTTAGGGATTAATTTACTTAGTTGTCTACTATCCTCTGAAACCCTTGTCTTCAAAACTATATCTCACTTTCCTCTATAAGGGCATTTGGAGTTGCACTTAGGTTAACGAGGGAAGAGGCCTCTAGAAGAGCTTTTTTTAACTTGATCATACACAAATAGTTTGTCTTAACACTTGCTGCCATACAATTTAGACAGAAAAAGACAACGAGAGGCATCATTTGGCCCTCCTTATGTTTGTGTTTATGGATGTGGTTTGACGTTAACCTTAATTCTTGAACCCATCTTATTCAAATTGATATAATTGAAGTATGATTTTGTGAAGTTCATGTGGGCGTTCTGTTTTCAAAAGAACCCCATTCTGTTAGTTGTGATTTTTTCTATACATTTCAATCAATTTAATTGTATATGGAACTGACATGCATTATTGTTTCTGTGTGGCCCTTGCTCAGGCTCAAGTTACTGCTTATGTCGATTATTTTGGACAATTCACCTCTGAGCAATTTCCTGATGATATAGCTGAAGTATGCCTCACTGCTAAATGTCATATGCCTTGTACTTCCTTTTATTCCCTTGTCATATTTTCTTTTACCAAACAACTTTTTTGTTTTGACAGTTGATCCGCAGTCGTTATCCATCAGCAGAGAAACGCCTTTTTGATGAAGTTCTGGGTAGATATTCCTTACTTGTATTTCTCTTACTGTTCTATTATTGAGGAAAGATCAGACAACTTCATGCTAATTGTCACTTTTTTTGCGTTCTTATCAAACTCCAGCTACATTTGTCCTACATCATCCAGAGCATGGCCATGCAGTTGTGCTTCCAATTATCTCGTGTTTGATCGATGGTACTCTGGTTTATGATAAAAGCAATCCTCCATTTGCTTCTTTCATATCTCTAGTCTGCCCGAGGAATGAGGTACTGAACTTGGAAGAGTTTGCAAGATGCCTCCCAAAAAAATTGAAATACCAAATGCTTGATAAAAGTTATTCTTGTAGCTCAATTTGGCATGAAAACAATATAGACATATATATGATCGATTCTTAAGTATTATCTTTCCTTGTACAGAATGAGTACTCTGAACAGTGGGCTCTAGCATGTGGGGAGATCTTAAGGATTTTAACTCATTATAACCGCCCAATATACAAGAAACAGAATACTGAATCAGATAGAAGCAGTAGTGGTAGTCATGCAACTACAAGTCAGTCATCAGATGGGGAATCCAGCAGTTCACCTCCGGCACAGCAGGAAAGGAGACCTTTAAGGCCTTTGTCTCCATGGATTACTGATATATTACTTGCTGCACCTCTTGGTATTAAAAGTGACTACTTCCGCTGGTGAGTCACAATGATTTTCTGAGCATTTCCTAACATTTAGGAATCCTGTTTTGTGCTGTCATGCATATGAACTTTCCTAGAGAGGTATGGATAAAGCATGTAAGGTGTATTGGCCAGAGTATTTTTGATAGTTTGGAAGGAAGCAATTTGTTTCATAGCTTCCAAATCTCTAAATTTAATTAGCGCTTAATTAGTTGTCAATTTATCAGAGAATGCAATGATATTCAAGTTTCAACTAGGCGTAAGTGATTAATTTGTCATTAAAGTCAATGCTTCATGAAAATGGTCGTTTGTGGTGCCATAATGCTATTGCTTGCTCATAGACTGAAACTCATTGCCTATTTTTCTTCAGGTGTAGTGGTGTTATGGGTAAATATGCAGCTGGCGAGCTCAAGCCACCAATAACTGGTTTGTTTAGCTCCCTTCATAATATATCAAAATTGCATTTGGTTTCAATAGACCATTCTGGATCTAGGAACTTCTTAACATTTACTCTTATTATACATCATTTAGTAATTATTTGTCTTTCCACCCTTCAGCTTCTTCTCGTGGATCTGGGAAGCATCCTCAGCTGATGCCATCAACTCCAAGATGGGCTGTCGCAAATGGTGCTGGTGTCATTCTAAGTGTTTGTGAGGAGGAAGTTGCTCGATATGCAACTTCTACGTTAACTGCAGTTGCTGTCCCTGCTCTCTTACTCCCTCCTCCAACTACAGCTTTAGATGAGCATTTGGTTGCCGGGCTGCCAGCTCTGGAGCCATACGCATGTTTGTTTCACAGGTGAATCTACTGATCACATTGTTCATTTAATTTCAGGAATCTTACATGCATCTGCACTTTCTCATTATTGCATTACTATTGTCTAGATACTATGCCTTTGCGACTCCCAGTGCAACACAAAGATTGCTTCTTGGACTCTTAGAAGCACCTCCATCGTGGGCTCCAGATGCACTCGATGCTGCAGTACAGCTCGTGGAACTCCTCCGAGCGGCAGAAGATTATGCAAATGGCATCCGAGTAAGTTTGGCATTATCATTAGCAAACTATTTATTTCCCAGACGAAAATTTGGCTTACTCAATGTCAAGGTGCATTGGGGCTGCTGACTTTAGCTTCATTATCAATATGCTAAAGAAATTTCGACCTCATATTTCCTTTTCGTCGTAAATTTAAAATGCAGCTTCCGAGGAACTGGATGCACTTGCATTTCTTGCGCGCAATAGGGACTGCAATGTCGATGGGACCTGGAATCGCTGCCGATGCTGCTGCTGCTCTACTTTTCCGTATACTATCGCAGCCTGCATTGCTCTTCCCACCTCTGAGGCAAGTCGACGGAGTGAAAGTTCAGCATGAACCTTTAGGTGAATACATCTCAAGCTACAGAAAGCAGGTAACTATGGGAGTCAGGTTGTTGTTTTGTTTAATTGCACTAGAGCCATGAACATGAACATGACCATGATCTTAAAACTATTATCAATGACCAGATAGAAGTACCAGCAGCTGAAGCAACCATCGAAGCTACCGCTCAGGGAATTGCATCCATGCTATGTGCACATGGTCCTGAAGTAGAGTGGAGGATCTGCACCATATGGGAAGCTGCTTACGGCCTAATTCCTCTTGGTTCATCGGTCGTTGATCTCCCCGAAATCATTGTTGCAGCTCCACTGCAACCTCCAATACTTTCATGGAACCTCTACATTCCTCTACTGAAAGTACTTGAGTACCTCCCCCGCGGGAGCCCCTCGGAAGCATGTCTAATGAAGATATTTGTCGCCACCGTTGAAGCCATACTCCACCGGACATTCCCACCGGAATCTTCTTCCTCTGCCACCGAACAAGCGAGTAAAATGACAAGTTATTATCATCAGTCTGCTTCAAAGAACCTTGCTGTTGCAGAACTCCGCACTATGGTGCACTCACTGTTCCTCGAGTCCTGTGCTGCACCAGAGCTGGCTTCCCGCTTGCTCTTTGTTGTGTTGACTGTCTGTGTGAGCCACGAAGCTCAGACTTCAAATGGTGGCAACAAGAGACAGAGAGGCGGCGATTTGAGGTCTAGGAAGTCAAAGAAGCAAGGGCCTGTCGCGGCGTTTGATTCGTATGTTCTCGCCGCAGTTTGCGCCCTAGCTTGCGAGCTCCAGCTGTTCCCTTTCATTTCTTCCCGTGGTGGGATGAACAACAACAATTCACAGCGTGGAGAAGCCAAATTACCTGCAAAGATGAGTAATGGATCATCTTCAGCGATCGGCGATATGAAGAGCAGCATTGATTCTGCAATCAATCATACTCGGAGACTGCTGGCGATTCTGGAAGCTCTGTTCTCATTGAAGCCGTCTTCCGTTGGGACATCGTGGGGTTACAGCTCAAACGAGATCGTTGCAGCAGCTATGGTCGCTGCTCATGTATCGGAGCTATTTCGGAGATCGAAAACTTGCATGCATGCTCTCGCTGTCTTCATTCGCTGCAAATGGGATGAAGAGATTTACAGCAGGGCTTCATCGCTGTACAGCCTCATCGACATTCATAGTAAAGCGGTGGCTTCCATAGTAAACAAGGCAGAACCTTTGGAAGCGAATTTCCCAGCGCCTGTCTGGAACAAATCCCTTCTTGCTTTTGAAGGTAAGAAGAAAAATCGAAACGGAAATGCTGGTGTTGGGTTTGAGACTGGTCAATCGTCTGGTCAGCAACCTGGTGAATCATATCTAGAGGTGAAGGTGAAATCAGGGAAGGGGATAGAAGGGTTCTCGTTGGATGCTTCGGATTTGGCGAATTTCTTGACAAAGGATAGGCACATTGGACTCAGTTGCAGTGCACAAGTTCTGCTGAGATCAGTTCTTGCTGAGAAACAAGAACTGTGCTTCTCAGTTGTCTCTCTGCTGTGGCACAAGTTGATAGCAGCGCCCGAAACTCAGCCTAGCGCTGAAAGCACTTCTGCGCAGCAAGGATGGAGACAGGTATGTGCAAGTTACGACATATAAACTGGATGTCAGGGAAAAAAACGTGTTTATTGTGCGGTTTAGTATGGGTATTAAATGAGTTTGAACATGCAGGTTGTTGATGCGATGTGCAATGTGGTGGCAGCTTCGCCAGCAAAAGCAGCTACAGCAGTTGTTCTTCAGGTCTTAATTTTGTTTTCGCTTTTGCATTTCTTATGAAGTGGAGAACTACAGGCAGATTTCTAGGCATCTGTTATAGAGAATTTTTATGAGAAATTTGGATCACTTTCATGACTGTGTATTACTGCAGGCGGATAGGGAATTGCAACCTTGGATTGCCAAAGATGACGAGAACAGTCAAAAGATATGGCGAGTCAACCAGCGGATAGTCAAGCTAATTGGCGAGCTCATGCGAAATCATGACACTCCTGAATCATTGGTGATCTTAGCGAGTGCGTCAGATCTGCTTCTACGTGCCACTGATGGGATGCTCGTCGATGGGGAAGCTTGCACTTTGCCCCAATTAGAGGTGACATACCAACCATCCATATTCTCTCTCTAGCTCATCACATTTCCGAGTGACCCAGATGTTTCAGTATTCTGATCAGCTTACATCAGGAGTCGCTTAGAAATCAGTCACTTCGATCTTCAACAGATGTGTGACAGGTGTCTGAAGTAACTAACATAAGAATTTCTCTGTTCATCACTGTTAGGTTCTGTGTAGTAAAAACGTAATCATATTGACACAGACACACAGTACTAGAAAACAAATAGGGAAAGTGAGGCATTATGGTGGTTTCAAATAAGTATGAGTTGGAATCAGGTCGAGTTATGAGTCTAGTTTGGATCGAATTGTGACATAAAGTAGCTGTTCCATTAGCTAGGATTCATGATGACTTTTTTTCCTATTAGTAGTCTGATGATTGGCACATTAGAGCCTGAACAACTTGGATGGGAAAAAATGGACCCAATGATTGATTCGTTAGAGTTCATTTTGTGTAATCCTTGTATCTGCGGCCTGAAACCATTGTGAATTTCAACCTGAACAGCTGCTGGAAGCAACAGCGAGAGCAGTTCGGTCAGTGGTGACTTGGGGAGAAACTGGATGTGCTGTTGCGGATGGTCTCTCAAACCTCCTCAAGGTAAATAAACTGCCCCGGAAAATCTTGTCACGCAAGCTACTGTTCAGCTACAAAATTTCTTCTCCGTGAAGGAATATCATGAATGTGACACATTTCTTCGATGTATGCAGTGTCGTCTACCAGCAACAGTCCGATGCCTGTCTCACCCCAGTGCTCACGTCCGAGCTCTGAGCATGTCAGTACTCCGGGACATCCTGCATAACACGTCTATAAAAACGTTCCACAAGCACGCCGAGAAGAATGGCGCCAACGGTACACGTTCCTCGTATCAGTACTTCAATGTCGACGTCATCGACTGGCAAGCGGACATCGACAAGTGTCTTGCGTGGGAAGCTCACAGCCAGCTGGCGAGAGGGATGCCTATCGACTTCCTCGACACGGCAGCAAAGGAACTGGGTTGTACCATCTCTATCTGACACCATCATCATCACTTACAGGCCTGACCCGCACAGATAGAAGCTACACGACTTTTTCGTTTCGCAGTATAGTCATAGAGCTGACAGCGGAAGAGGGGGCGAGCTGGTGATAGGGGGTCAATCAAATCATGATCAGAATGTGTGGGGAGTTATACTTCTTCGTTGCTGTTATTTGGCTTCCGTCTCCAGCTGCTGCTCTATTTCTAAGTCCAGATGTTGTATCTTACACATGTTTTTTTCGGGGATTTGACGACAATGATGGCCTTACGAACAAAGATAGAACTGAGGAATTGAGTTGTTATGTTGATATATTGGAGTTCCACTTTGTGTATTCAAAAGATGAAACTGAAACTGATGTTAGATATTGTAAAGCATGCTTTGTTTCAGTTCCAAGCAAGTGCCAATTTCTTTTGCATATATAGAGACTTTGGTATTCTTGCATTAACGTTTTACATAACACCCAATGAGTTCCACTTACGGGTCGTTTGGATGCATCATTTTGATTATGTGGGAGGTATTTGAAATGCCACATTATGTGTCAAATGAATCGCCACAACTTGGAAATGCCACATAATTTTTTTTAGGAAGTCAAACGTGATAATTTGGCTGAAATACCTCAAAATGAGTTATTTCGGCCAAAATACCTCAGCGAAATGCTGCATCCAAACGACTCGTTAAATGGACGAAGAATAGAAGCCGACAATCTCTGATACTCGGAGGCTGTAGAAAATCGTAGGGTCTTAAAATTTGTGGATGAGTTTGTGTTCACCATCATTCAACTCGAGATTTATTGGTTGGATGGTTAAAAACGGTTGAAACCAACCTTTGTACACCCCTACATATGGTAAGGGGAGATAGAAGCTCCGCTAACAATAGGGTTAATTTAGCAACCACGTGAATTTTCAGTGACTAAAGTTGAAATTAGCCCATAAGCCGTTGATACGGTACGTTTCATCTTCGTATTCGCTCCAGACTTCCAGTTCTCTCCTCGCCTCCTTCCCTAACCTTCAATCAACGGCATAACGCGTCGCCGGCTTTGCAGTCCTTCTTCGCACCCAAATCCAGCCACCGCCGCGACTCCCCCGAATTCGCGGAACCCGGCGGCGGAAGTCCACGCCGACACTCTCCTTCCCCCACTTTTTCCTTCCCGGGAGCACTTCGAGTTCGACTGTCCATTAGTCGTACGCAGGGGCGAAGCAGGTAACTCGATTGAATCTATATCTTCGTTTGCTGAATCAGAACCCAAATGCGACTGCGGATTGTCTGCCTCTCTCATTTGATTTTCAGAGATTCGGATGCCTTTCAGGCCGATGAAAGCCTGAAAATCTTCTTGCCTTTTGTTCATGAAGTGACTCCAGCATTTTTTGAGCTAGGGTTTGGGGTTTTAGGATTTGGCTATTCCTGCTCTGGCTTCTTCTGCTTCGATTGCAATAGCTTTACGTTACAGTCTTGAGTTATAAGAAGTTATTTGTGTGTTTGCTGAAAACTGAAAGGGAATGGATTAGCTCAGAAGAAGTGAACAAACCGGCTTGTTTGCTTGTTGGGTTTTCTTTGCTCAGATTTCTGTGGCATTGTATTTTGATGATAGAATCATCTTCTGTGGCAGCTCTATTTAGCTCCTGTTTCATATTGACCTCGTTGAATAATGTCGCGAGTTCTCAGTTTCATATCAGCATTCATCCTTGATGTTTGGGTAAGCTTTGTATACATTTGTTAGAATGGTGACATTTCCCTCAAGATGTCCATTTTCGTGATCCAAGTTTAGCTTTGATATAAATTAAATCCTAGAGCTAAGTTCTTCTATTTGATTAAAGAAAGAACTAAGAAGATATTTCCACCATATTTTGCTGAAGTTTAAGTTCATGGTTCCAGCGCTTCATGATGGCTTCACTCTTGGTTGACTCTGTGTGGAAATTGCTTTCAAAGTTCTGTGTGTGAAGTTTTGCTATTCCTTTCTCACCAGCTGGTTCGATCTCTTGATGCAATTTCATTTGAAAATGGCAGGTGCAAAGATGCAAGTCATTCCTAGTGAAAACCCTCTCTCGGTTTCCGGTCCCAGGCCCATGGAATGGTCGACCGTTCCGTACTCTGGTCCTGGAGGGCCTGCTTCCAACGGTAAAAACCGAACTTCAAGCTTGGAATCACCCATAATGCTGCTTACTGGTCATCAAAGTGCCATCTACACTCTTAAATTCAACCCTACCGGCGACCTCATTGCATCTGGTTCACATGACAAGGAGATATTCCTGTGGAATGTCCACGGCGATTGCAAAAACTTCATGGTCCTAAAGGGCCACAAAAATGCAGTCCTCGATCTCCACTGGACCACCGATGGATCAATGATTATATCAGCCAGTCCTGACAAAACTGTCAGGGCATGGGATGTCGAGACAGGGAAACAGATCAAGAAAATGGCTGAGCACTCATCATTTGTAAACTCATGCTGTCCTTCCAGGAGGGGCCCGCCCCTCCTCGTCAGTGGTTCAGATGACGGGACAGCCAAGCTCTGGGACCTACGCCAGCGAGGCGCCATCGGGACGTTCCCTGATAAGTACCAGATCACGGCAGTGGGGTTCTCCGATGCTTCGGATAAGATATTTACAGCTGGAATCGACAACGAGGTGAAGGTGTGGGACGTCAGGAAGGGTGAAGTGACGATGAAGCTTGAGGGGCATCAGGATATGATAACTGGGATGCAGTTGAGCCCCGACGGCTCGTACCTCCTGACCAATGGCATGGATTGCAAGCTGTGCATTTGGGATATGAGGCCTTATGCGCCGCAGAATCGGTGTGTGAAGATTCTAGAAGGGCACCAGCACAACTTTGAGAAGAATCTGTTGAAGTGTGGGTGGTCTCCTGATGGAAGCAAGGTTACTGCTGGTAGTTCTGATCGGATGGTCTATATATGGGATACTACTACTCGAAGGATACTATACAAGCTTCCTGGCCACACTGGCTCCGTCAACGAGTGTGTCTTTCACCCGACTGAACCGCTTGTTGGCTCGTGCAGTAGCGACAAGCAGATTTACCTTGGGGAGATATGATCAAGGCTAGCTATGAACTGTGGCAAGCATCGTTTTAGCCTTTGGGTGTATGGGGTTAGTGATTTTGTGTTGTATCTATCAACTATCGTGTAGGTTTTTTGCAACCTGAGTTTGAACTTTTGAACCTTTGATCTAAGGCTTGTCTTTTCTTAGGCCAATGTTCTACTTGCTGATGTTTTCTGATACTGCTGTGGGGCTTTTTGTCTGAAAGCAGCATAATTCCAGGTCCTTGCTTTTCTTTGTTCATCCGCATGTGGAAGTTTGGTTTCTGGGAACTGTGGATGAGGATGGGACAGGTAAATGTCTGTTTACAACTTACAAGACACCCTATCGTATATATATGTACTCGTATGCATTTTATGCGTTTTTAAAATTATCATTGTAACGAAAAGAATCTAGAAAAAGGAACGCTTTTGTCACCGAACCTTTCATCTTTTCGCCAATTTTTAATATGATATGAACATCTTGTATGGTACTTAATTGGTAGGGTACGTAAAGCTCCAAATGAGATAATGCCGTGTCCACTTCCTTTACTCCAATTGGTTGTTCCTCCTCTTCCATTCTCCAGGATTCTTTCCTCTTCCTCTTCTCAACGCAACATACACCAAATTGATGATTTGGTCATCCAATTTCCATTCCTAGTTTCAATTTTGTCCGTTGCACCACATTCACTTGTGACGACAACACATGACTAAACTCTAATTAGACCATAACAAAAAGTTGTCTCTGAGATTTAACTTGCTAGACGACAAAGAAAAAGCATATGAAAGTTAACCCTTCAATGTTGTGGTTAGATTTTATAGAGAAAGATGACACACTATGAAAAATTTGCTATTAACGCAAATATGATTAGGGTTTTTGTTCGGTTCATCAGTTTTCAAAGATTGTAAAGTCGCATTTAAAGGTGTGCAATGGTTCGATCAGGTCTGGACTGAATGAAACTCATAAGAACCTCGGTCCATTAGTGAAAGACATTTTAGGATCAAGGACCAGACCATTATTGTATTCATTTCCATTTGATTTGATTTGGTCCGGTCCAAATATCAATATCGGTCAATCATTTCTTCAATAATTGTAAAATTCGTGGGGGGCCAAGGACCGGACCGCATTATACCCAGTTCAGTACGATCCGGTCCAAACTTCAATTTGGTCCGGTACGGACCGGCCCATTGCACACCCCTAATCGTATCGGAGATTGTATCAGAAAATTCAATTATAGGATATTTTGTACTAAAATCGTAGTTCAACTGTTTTATACAGCTAAAAAATCGTCTATCAGATTTGACTATGATATGAGGTTTTTCGGTTGGAGCATCGGTATGGTACAATATAACAAACACTGTTTTTTTTTTTTTTTGGGTAAAAGAAAACTTAGCTATGAATTATGATCGAACTAAAAAGTTAGAATAACATATCTGGGGCTGTTATAACTAACATCAAACTCAAGTGACTATACCTGCAATTTACCTTCCTCCTAAACGATGCCGTCTGAGTTGAACCACCTCGTTTCGTTCATTACAAAAATACAAATGGGCTTTATAGCCTTTAGGCCCTTTTATCCGCTACCTTTCTTGCCTGCCTGGCAGTGGTCATGTGCGGTGACCCTCACGGCACTTAACCATAGAGACCCAGCTTGTCCTCGCTCTTTCCTTTTCTCTCTCAGTTTCATATATATATACAAACAGAAAAATTCCAAAGGGCGTAGTGAAAGGTGAAAAAAAAAAAAGAGGGAACGAATAGAGGAGAAAAAACGGGGCAGCCCCCATTCGCTCTTGCAGTGAGATTTCGTTTCGACCTTAAACGTAGGGAAGAACCCTAGACAAAGAAAAAAAGGTCGAATTGGTTGGATTTTCGTTTGATTTTGGTTCCGTCATACGATTTGGTGGAATTCTGTGTTGTGGGATTTGGGTTGAGAGATTGAAAGCTGTGTTCTTTGCTGTCTCTTTGAATCCCTGTTTGGTGGGTGGGGTTTGTCTGAGGGATTTTACAGTTTCTCGTTTTGGGTTAACCGGCGATGGGGAAGAAGAGGAAATCCGTGGCGACGAGCCTAGATGAGGTGGATCGGACCATGTACACGACGTTCTGCAGCGCCGCCAGCTCCCTGACTCAGCTCTACACCCAGGCCGCGAACCACCAGAAGCTCACCTTCCAAGCTGGGGAGCGTCACGGCCTTGTAAGATCTCCCTGTCTCTCTTCTTAACCCTGATTTTCTCTTCTTAACCCCTGTCGGCGATGCAAATTTTCCTGTGGAGTTTGGTGGAATTGTTACATTTTGTTGTTGATTGCTGTCGGTGTGGATATATTTTTGAAGTTGGAAATCTATGGGCTTGGCTTTGGTTTTGGATTCTTGCTTATGTATGATGGTTGTCGTGATTTGTTCAGTTGATTACTGGTTTCATCTGAAGCACATGTTGAAGTTTTGGGGAGATAAGATGCTATCGTTGGCCACATGTGGCTTAGTTTTGGTTTTGAGTGTTTCTAGCCATTGAGTGGAGGTATTGAAGGAAGCTGGCAATTGAAGATAATTTCAACTGAGACCCTCGTATTTCACTTGCAATTGAAGATGGGTTTACTAGTCGGACCACAGGTTGTGTAATGAATAGAAGAAGTAAATGAGAATCGAGCACTAGGGGCTGAATACATATAGAATGTGGTGTTGCTTCTGTTTACCCTTGGTGAAGCATTGTTTGAGAGGTCATATAGTGAAGAAGAAACTAGAGTTCTTTGGTCTTTTTTTTATTTTTTGAGTGGACAAGGTTTAGTATTACCAATTATGGTAAAGTGGTTGCTACTGACGTGGGTGGTGCCTTGAGTGAGTTTTCGAGGTTGTTTTACAGTAGGATTTTAGTTCTGAGCTTGTAGGTTGCCTATCTTGCTCCCTTCAGTCAATTCTGGTCTGCCTTTACTTTTATTTTTAGCAGGGTCTATGTTGTCTTTGATTTGGTGTTCTATAGCTCCTTGATTAGATTGTTTTTGTACATTAAACACGTGATTATCCTGGCTTATGTGCTCATCTTTGTCATGTATACAGGAAAAGCTCTATCAGTGGATTTGGCGGCAGCAAGAGGCTGGCTCGAGGGTGGCAACTTCTGATGTCCTCAATTACATTCAGGTTTGTCTCAACCTTTCACGGCAAATAGGTGCCATTAGTATACAATTATATTGGTGAAATATTCAACTTCACGCACACCTTGTGGTTTGGTTCATGTCTGTTTGATATATGTGGTTAATAACATCATACATAAATTAGTGTTATCCATTTGCAATTAATCTAATCAAATTCGTATTATGCTGTAGAATGAGCTGGATTACTGCGGAGAAGAGCCATCAATGTCTCCAAGAGCACAACCCCAGAGTATCCAACCACCAATGCAGTCATTGAGTTCCGGCTTTCTGAATTCCTCAATTTCATCAGGTTCTTCTGGACCCACAAGCGGTAGCCAGGTGACCCGTAACGAGCACTGCGACCAGCAATCGAAGAACTCAGTCTTCTCCAATGCTTTGTCCAGCCCAGTAAGAAGAAATCTCCAGAACTACCACATTGCTCAGGGTGGAGGCTATTACCCAGCTGGTGCAGCAGCACCTCCTCCGGGGAACGGACCCCGCAACAACGACAGCACCTTTCTTCAGCAACAAAACCGGGATACGCATTCTAATGATTCATCTATGGACATCTAGGAAGAGGAGGTAAAAGGGTTTTGTGCCATGTGCCTGGTCGAATAGACAACGAAGGCATTGCATTTCCTAAACCCTGTTTTCTCTACCTGCTGGCTCATGTGGTCTCTTTAGGCGTGTGAAAACAAACAGGTTAGCATCAGATGAAGCAATAATCAGATGTTGCTGCTTCTGGTGCTACTAGTTGAAGTGTGCATGAAGAAGAAGATTGAAGAATACTGAAAACTTGACGTGGTTCTGCTTGGTGCAGCAAGGCTTTTCATTAGTAGGGGGTCGTTTCATTGAAAGGTATACCTGGTTCTGTTATCCTTTCTGTAATTCTTGTTTTCATTTTGAATGCTTTTGTTGGGTCATTCTGAATTGGTTTGGCCGTTTGGGGGGTGGGAGTGGTCGATCGCCATGTAAAGTGAGTTTTTTGTTAATTTGGTGACAATCTCTTTTTTCTGTTTTCTTCTTCAATGTTTCTATTGTTAGTGTAAGGTGGTCTGTTGTTTGCTGTATCTTCTCTTCTTTACTATTGTAGCTTTATCATGCCATATACTATAGCGAGACATAATGGTTAAAATAGAAATTTGCTCAATATATCATGTTGAAGTTCAGTTCCTTTGTTTTTCCATTGAACTGTCTGTGTTAGGAGAGTAGGGTGTGTAGGGATGGCGACGGGTGAAGGCGGATAGTATATATTCGTTATCGTTTCTAAGTAGTTCGGGTGTTAGTGTTACTCATCTTATACCCACATAAGAATTGAATAGAAATCAAAATCATGTCCATATTTGTTTGGGTATTGGGTATTCACATGTATACTCACGTTGCATAAGTAAAAAAAGTATGGTAATAAATCACTAGAATGTAGAAAATTAACTAAAATCGTGATTTCACGAATGTATGCTAAATTAAAATATGTTGAGAAAATAAAATAATAACCATTTCTAAACAAAATACATGTGCATGTGTATAATTGGTTGGGTTCGGATTGGATAGTGTGTAAACCAAGCTCATTTATTAACGACAATATTTGGGTTCGACCCTTACCCATTTCCGCTGAAAATCCTTCAAGTTTGAGTTTACCCCATCTGATTAGGTCGGATTGAAACGAATATCAATGCAGCAAAATTCTTCTGATCTTTCTCGCGATGCTCCAAATGTTGTTTTTGTCACCATTTTATTTGCTTTGTTATTTGAGTGGGAATGAGCTCAGTTTTTCTTTCATATCTAGTATAGGAAGCAATGGGAAGATGAAGAGTCTAATGATCAGCTCCTTTATTTGCTCGTAAAAGAATGTTTTAGATGTGTGTTGATTAAGATTTAGTGGCTATTATATGACTCATCAACCATGTTGAGCTTAAATGTCTTGAGGCATGGAGAATTACCATTAGATATCTAGCGATAAGTATTTAGTTCTACATAAACAATATCTAGTATGGTGGAAATTGGTGCATGTGTGGTTACCTGTTCACATTTTGTAGGTAACCACAACCACAAAGTTATAATTATGCTAACACAATTCGCATCATAGTGGTTGTGGCTATCTACTACTCACTATGACTTGGTTGTGGTTACTCACGAAATTTCATCTTTCAAGATATGAAGCATTGCAGCCTCCACCTATGAATCATCTACTCTCTAGTGAAATGTAAAGATGTAGTATTGTATTATTCGCGGAAATAAAAAGTATTTGGTATTCGATTTTGGCTTCTAATAGAAAGAAATGAAAATCTTTGTTTTACTAAATGCAAATTAATCACACATGACTTGCACTAGAATTTTTAACTATGCCAATGAGTTATTTTAGCATTCTACAAAATTAGCACTTACTCCTTACATTAGAAATATTAATAAAAAAATGTGGTAAAGTTACAGGGAAAACAAAATATTGTTACTTATTGATTAATTATTATGGTTAGTAGTAGATCTAACAAAGGTTTTTTGGTCTAATGTGATCACAATGGATTTTGTTGGCTAACCTTTGTGGTTAGTGGATAACTATTAACCACAATAATCATTATTTTACTAATCACACCCAAACTGCTATCCACAACTTGTGGGTACCACAATGCGTGCCGATTATCCACAAACAACAAACCAAACTTCCACCATTAATATTTGGTGACATTGTAAAATTTTATTTATCAAAGTATTTCCTTTAGTATACATTCTCCAGAGCCAACTTGGTCTTTTTCATTATATTTTCTCGTCGCTCCACTTTCTCCAAAAAACAAAAAGCACACCAATCAACAAAACTTTCATCCATATCTCTTTTTTCTTGATAAGTCAACTATTTAAACCGAATATGGACACACAACCTCTCTTCGCTACCAAAAATCAGTTGGTCCCAAATATTTGAGTTGTTAGAAAATGTTTAATAATGGGTCACATATCATTTAATAATACCACCTCCCTCAAACAAAAATCACCATATATGGGTTTGAAACTCGCACTAATCCGAATACAGAGTAGTTAACAAATGATGTCGACGAGATTCGACCAAATAAACTCTCAGTCACAAAAGACTTATTACTAACATTCACTCAAAAGAAAAAAAAAAAAAAAAAGAGGTCGATAGCAAATCACAATCGAAGAAATCCTGTAGTTCTATTAGCCAACAAGGTTTCCTTGACTAGTTGTCTATCTCGGCAACAACATTATTGTGATTTAGACATCTGGCCCTCATTAGTTTACCAAATATCTTAGTTAGCAAAATTCATAAGCATATTGTTTATTTATAATAAAGTACAACTGAATTAGAAAAATTAGGTTAAAATGATTAGTAATTAAACACATCATTACTTACCATCTTCATACAATAAAAATTGCACTTTAAAAGCTAAGCTTACCAAACAAAAGCAAAACTTTCCCTTTACAGTTTACCCCTCGCACTTCCTGTGAAAAGGTGAGGCCTTTCCTCATATTAAAATAGTTTCATAAATCTTAAAAGAAAATAGTCAATTTCAAAGTTTATAAAAAGAAATAGCCTCAAATAAAAATAAAGTCTTGAATTATAATGGAAGTGATAGAAATACAAGAGGGGACCCGTAGCTATCATGCGCCATGAAATCACTAGCCATCCATAAACCCCACTTGTTTATATATAATAATAGATAATAATGAGTCATTTGAGCCAAAGATTATGACTTTTTTTTTGTGAATTTTAGGATCACATTTTGTAGCTCGATTTCTCGATGCTCTGTCCGACTGCTTTAGGGCACTCGCTAGAAGGGTCACCAACATACTTCATTCATGTCTTCCATATTCACAAATGATAAACATATCAATTACCTGGAAGTTTAAAGCGTGAATCATTTTCGTACTGTTTATTTTTTCCATTTTACGATCTTCTTATCATAAAAAAAAAAACTAAAAATCAGTAGAGAAATCAAGAAATGAAATTACCAGGTTATAATAATAATACAGTAAAAAAATGAGTATTTGAGAATCCTAAATTGGGAGTAGGAATTAAATTCAAGAAATGTAAAGTGTAAACCTTTTGGAGTAGGAATTAAATTCACTAAATATTTGACTTGTCATGGAAACATAAAAGGAAAGAATATAAAAATCACCCCATCAATTCTGCCTTTTTTCTTCCTCTCCTGAAAATGAATATATTCAAACTGGACCGGACCGTCTTTAAATATTAAATAATTAAATTGTACAAAATTGAATATATATTTTGTTCGCTCAATTAAATATATCCTTTTCATCCTTTTTTTTGGCTTCCGTTATTTTATTTTTATTTTTTTGCAGTTCAGCAGCTTCCTTCTTTGCTTCTCTCCTCTCTCTCTCTCCCTCTCCCTCTCTTTCAGTCGCCTCTAATTCCTCGCCGATTTTATTCGATCCGTCGCATGCCGGCGCCGTCGGTTTAGTGCCCAAGAATCTCTCTCTCACACACAGATCTGTAGCGTCGCGTCGCTTTCAGGTACGCCGTTTGCTGTTTGGCTTCCGCGAAAAAACCATCAGGCAGACAATTTTTTTTTTTTGGTCTCAGACGAACGGAGACGCTGAGCAGCAGTTTCTCGGTGTTCTATTCGCTTTGATTGGTAATTGTTTCCGGGACAATTGTCGATCATCTCAATTCGAAGTGAAGCCATGGCTTCGCTTCGCCTGCTTTCGTCTTTTTGCGTGTGTGTCTATTTGCTTCGTTGTTTGCTTGCTGTTCTTGAATAGTAGTAGAGTACGGCAAGTGCAGAAGCGACGCCATGGGTGAACCCCTTTTCGTTTCCCCCTTTTCCTTATAGAATCCGTGTAGATCTCGGCGAGGAGATCCGGCTTGTTAGTGGCGGATGACTGCTGATTTTTTTTTTGGGAGCAAATTGTAACTGTTGCTGTTTGTTGCTATCTGATTTCCCCCGTTTTTCTACCCTTGCCTATCGGTTTTCCGGTTCGCATGTGGATCAGCTTGGCTGAGTCTTTTTCTTTTCTTGCTTTTTGGCCCTGCTGTTTGTTAATTGCTTTTTCCGTGAGGGGAAATGGATTCGTGAAACCTGTTTGGTAAGAGTATTCAATGGATGTTTGGCAGTTTCCAGCATTGCATGATCGATCACTTTCCTTCCTTTCATCCTTTTGTCGGTCTATTTCTCTTGGTTTTAACTCGTGAAAGAGATCACATCTTCTTCACAGGATCTCGGAGAGGGAGGGGAAAAGAAGTTAACTTGTGTATAGAATTGGGAAAGAAAGGAAGTGTCGACTCATCAAAGATAGTTGACAGCTACTGTAAATTAATTTATCTTCCTTCGGCCGGTTTGTCTTTTCATGTTAGCTCATCATGTCGTTTTTCTTCCATGGGTTAAAACTTCAAATTCTTATTTAGGAGTTGGTTGGTTGATAGGTTCTACAACTCATGGAAGTTGGAAAAATTCCCTTTCCCTGTTTCATTAAATATGGTAGATTCTTTTGTCATTGAGCTGTGGTAAACTGGCTGACACTGAGATAATGATGTTTGCAGGCAGAAGGGCAGAAGAGGGGGATACAAAAGAAAGTAAATTTGGGTGCCCCAGATGATTTGGACAAATGTTATTTGCAGTGGAAGGAGGAGGATTCTTCTCTTCTTCGGCTTCAGGGTATAGTAAGGGACTGACCCTACTTCTCTTGGGTCATCAGAAGAAAGAAGAGAGCAAACCCATGAGAGTAGCTCCCTGGAATCAGTACCAGTTGGTAGACCAAGGAGAACCAGACCCTGATCTCCAGCTGGCTTCCCTCAAGAATCGAGTTTCCCGCGGCTGCGCCGCTTCTTTGGTCTGCTTTGGTCGCGCTTCGGCAGGAGTTGATTCTTCTGCCCCTTCTTCGCATCTTAAAGTAGGTCCTGCCCAGCACCAGGATGCATTGCCAGTAGATGATATTAAAGAAGATTCAACAATAGCTGAGATTGAAGATGATAAGAGTGCATCTAAAGCAGTTTCACTAAAGAGCAGCTTGAAGAAGTCGTCGTTAAATAACGTTTCTGTTCCTGTAGAGGATGCGGGTCAACATGCTGCGTTGAACGAGCAGGTTAACGATATCCCTGGCCACAATGGTAGAAGAAAAGTGCAGTGGACAGATGCTTGTGGTAGCGAGCTTGCCGAAATTAGGGAATTTGAGCCGAGGTATGCGACTTTGTCATCTCTTGATGAATTATTGTTTATATTCTGTTAGGTGGTAGTACCCCATTTGATTTGGTTCAGAACTATGTTGCTTCCTGTCTTTTGGGTTCTGATTTTCTGACTGCTGTGGACTCTGCTAAACAAACATGTTTACCTCTAAGCTGAGAACTTTCTTCCTCACTTGGGGTTTTATGACCCCATAGATTCATTCCAGTTCTCAGAGTATGTTGGTTTTTATTTCTAAACATGTATTTCTCTCCAAAGGTTTTATGTGCCTCTATATTGTTTGTCCTAAGTGGTTTTTCATTTTACGAATCAGTTTATGGAAATGAAATCCATTTTCTATAGTGTCGGTTATGATCTGAATGACATCTGGTTATACATGTTCCTGAAGATACTGTGGTTGTCTTTTGTTTCTTTCTATAAAAAAAACTCCAATACTTGCTTTCATTGTTGTCTTATTGTACTAAATGGAGCTTAGAAACTAGCTGGTTGATTGAGAAAATTCTAATTTCGATTAGATTTAAACTTTAGTTCATCGTCTGTGTACTACTGATGGACCTTTGTGGTACCTCTGGCCACTCTTGTTTGACTTACCTTGTGCATGCTGTTATGTATGATTTGTATTTTCTCCACCGTATTCTCAATTGTTACCTTTGCCTGATATCCACACCTGCAAGAGGTCCATCAGTTATTCAGTCTTTTCTCTTGACACAGCATGATTTAAAAGTAGAGTTACTGTGAGTAGATATTTCGATCAGGCAAAAGTTATGATGCCCTGTTGTTCTTCACAAGTTGAAGCTGAACCATTTAGTCTTCGGTTCTTGCTGCGCCATGAATGCTTAAAGACGTAGTCACTTAATTTGCCATATCCCAAAATCAATCTTTTCACTTAAATTGTTCTTCTTTTGATGTACTGGCCCTGAATATTCTGTTAGATATGTATTCTTTCAATGATTTCTTTAGATTAGTAGTAATCCCATAAAATATGAAAACTGCATTATGGAGTTGCATTTGGATTGGCATAGTTATGACTCGTGGCACATTGAAATGTTAACAAAACCGCCATAAACTAACTCTTGTTTTAAGGGTAGGGCCGTAAAGATGCTTAAATGGAACATGAACTCTTCTCTAATCTCTAGGTCCAATTGGTGTGTTGAGGATTGGAAACTAGAATAAGCTTTTGTAATGTAATGTGTCATGAAGCACCACATCTACTCTTTTAGGTTTTACTGAATGATGGGTAGCTAATTTCCTACGTCGCAAGGCCTTGAAATGTAGTAGGTAGTGGTGAAAGACTTTGTATGTGAGAGAGTTGGATCGACATAGAAGTCTATACCTCTTGCTGCTTAACATTTTCTAGGCCTCGTTGCAGCAACATACTTGAATCATTGTGTTTGCCTTATAGGGTGTCTGGAATTGCTGTTATATTTTGAGTAATTTTTATGCTTGATTGGTTGGCAATCTACGTTGATCGCCTTTTCGAGTTTGTTAGCAATGAATCTTGCTGTACCTCCGTACTGAAATACATTTCCTGATGATTGACGAATTGCTGGCTGGCAGTGAACTGGGCTTGTCTGATGATGAATTCGACAACGGCCGGGAAAGAAGTTGTTCGTGCAATATTATGTGACACAGATTCAGAGGGGGGCCTAAAATTTTCAGCTTTGCTTTGGAGGTGAGAGAAGGTTGAAGCTTTTTTTGCTGAACGATGACAGGGGAGAGGCACCTTGTTTGTACATTTCCTGCTAACTGAGGTACCTCTGCTGTTGTTCTCGAAGAATGAAAGGGCTGTGAGAGTTTGTTTAGATGGGGAATGAAAGCTTGGGAATGTGATTCGAGGTGGAGAAAAAAAGTTTGTCTCTTTTTCTTTCTTTTTTCGATTCGAGCCTCTCTTTGGGAGGAAGTTGATCATTTTTCAATCGTTTTCTTTCCTTTTCTATTCATTTTTTTCTTCTGTTGGGTTAGAGAAGGGGGGAAAAAGGAGAGAGAGAGAAGAAGAAGAAATGGGGTTTCAATTTTGTTGGTCTTCTTCCTTATTCTTAAGTTGTTTTTGTGATGATATTTTCAATTCGGTTGTTTCCTTTTTCTTCCCCAGATTCTTGGTGGTGTCAATTGTTTGTGTTTTGGTTCCTTATTCATCAGTATGTTATGGAATAATATGTTCCAATTCTTTCGAATAGCTGGTCAATGCGGGGTTTCTTCACGTTAAATTGAATTGGAGACGGTCTGGTATCCACAATTATGAATTTGGTTGCCATTCCTACACTCGCAGTACAGGGCTAGATTCAAATTCGGAACCTCGAGACTGAAAACAAACAATAACATTGCTAAATCGAGCTTATATCGAAACTTTGAGTAATCAACTATCGATTTACTATCTATCTATGAAAAAACGAAAAAAAAGCGCCCTTTTGGTTTTAGACAAGTAGTGTGGATATATGAAATTCCAGAAACTTGGCGCCACATTATCCACACACATCATTTTGTGCTTCCTGATAACGCCGGCCCCTCACTGCTCACACAACCAATCCCCAATTTCCGCCCTAAAGAAACGAAGGAGACTTTGCTCGGCATCAAACGGGGCAGCCATGTCAGTTTCGTCTCCATTCCCGTCGCCTTGCTCCGCCGCATCTCCCTCTACTTCGGCCGCCGTTTCTTCCTCAACCTCCGTGCGTCTCAGAATCTCCACCGCCACCGCCGCCGCCGCCAGGCCATATTCTTACTACCACGGGGTTTCGATTCGGAGCTCGCAAGCGGAAGGCCCGATTCGGAGACCCGTCGCGCCGTCGCTCAGGGAGCCGTCGCCGCCGTCGTCGGCTTCCACTCCGTTGAAGCCCGTCCCTCCTTCCCCTCCATCTTCTTCACCCCCGCCGCCGCCGCCGGTGGGTTCCGCCTCGCGATTGGGCGTCGCGGAGGGTAAGGGCGTGGTGACTTTGGAGTTCCAGAGGCAGAAGGCTAAGGAGCTGCAGGAGTATTTCAAGCAGAAGAAGCTCGAGGAAGCAAATCAGGGTCCTTTCTTCGGGTTCATTGGGAAAAATGAGATTTCTAATGGAAGGTAACCCATAGCTAAACGAACTAAATCCTTTTTTCTTTCTTGGGTTTGCTCCATGTAAGATTAGTTTCAATTTTGGTGCTTGAACTTCTTTGGTTGTGTAGCGATGGCTTTAGCTTGTGCTTACTTGGGGATTGCTAGGAATGTTGAGGTGAAATCGGAATTGGGGTTAGAATTGGCAAAGCTTTGAAGATGGTAAAGCCTAGACATTTTTTATGACTTAGGGCTAAGGCCATCAATTAGTTTGTTGTTGTTGTTGTTGTTATCCGTAGGTAGACACATATATCATAACAAAAATTTGAACTGAAATTGGCGCTTTAGATGAACTGAGTTCAACCTTTTCATGGTTTGTAAGTTCTCCCTATCATTTCCGCAACTCAATAGGGAATAGGTTTTGAAACAATGTTGTCTTAGCACCAGAAGGGTTCAACTTTGTTTGTTACATAACATAATCCGGCTGCCTGTCAAATGGCGATCCAACTTTAGTTGCAGGTAGACAGCCGCGATTGGATCTTAATTTTACATCAGAATGAAACCAGTTTCATGCTTGATCACTGAAGTGCTATTGTTCTTGCGAGAACCTTCCCCCTTCACTGAAACCTGCATTCATGTATTACGTTGAGCTGTGAACCTGCTAGGCATATTATGATGTACGATTAGTTTCCATTTGGTGCTTGAATTTCTGGTAGCAATGGTCTTTAGGTTGTGCTTACTTGGGGGCTAGGAACATTGAGGTGAAATCTTAATTGGGATTAGAATTGGTAAGCTTTGAAGATGATAAAGCCTGGACATTTTGGGTAGCTTAGGGAGTAGGCAACCAATTAGTTTGTTGTTGTTGTTGTCTTCCCAAGGTAGACACATGTATCAAAACAAAATTTGAGCTGAAATTGGCCCTTTGAAAGAACTGAGTTCAGCCATTTTCATGGTTTGCAAGTTATCCATCTCATTTGCACAACTCACAACCAAATAAGCAATAGGTTTTGAAACTATGTTGTCTTAGCACCAGAAGGGCTCGATTTTGTTTGTTACAGAACATAATCTGGCTGCCTGGCAAATGGCGATCCAACTTTAGTTGAAGGTAGACAGCTGCAATTGGATCTTAATGTTATATCGTTATGAAACCATTTCAAGTTTGATCACTGAAGTGCTATTGTTTTTGCAAGAACCTTCCTTTACTGAATCCTTGCATTCATGTATTACTCCATTGAGCTGCGAACCTGCTAGGCATATCATGATGTGTGACCTTTTGAATAATTCTACATTGCATGACGCGGCAATTTTCTGGTGGTGTTCACGAGCAGATGGGCGATGTTCGGTTTTGCTGTTGGGATGCTGACGGAGTATGCAACAGGGTCGGACTTCGTTGATCAGGTCAAGATCCTTCTCTCCAATTTCGGAATCCTAGACCTGGACTGAAAGAAAGCTCTCTCTCACACGAAATGGAGCCTCGAGTACATTTTGATTGTTGTATAAGTTTCTGTACCATATGTCGATGTGTATTTTTGCAACTTCTGCTTTCCCATTGTTCATTGTTTGTTCATCATCCTGAGAACTCTGCTTACTTGCTCTTTTCAATTGAGCTGCATGCAAACGAAGCACAGATTGTTTGTTGCTTACAGTGAAACACATACAAATATGTAAACTCCTATAAGTCTTGCAAGCGGAAAAGGGCAAGTTTGTAGAATTGCCATGGCATACATTTCCCCTACCCACAGGCAATAGGAAAATTAGCAAAGCTTACTACAAGCACTGGCTTAGTTAGGAATTAAGGAACAACTGGGGATTAGTTCTACAAATGCGAGTTTGAGACAAGAAGAGAGGAGTTTGAGGTGTGAGTGGTGCCTGATTTTTTTTTTGTTAGATTTTCTAAGGTGTGGAAGAAATCAATGGAGAGATATGGATGACTTTGGCGATCTACGCTCCTCCTCCCAAGTTAGTAATGATATAGGAGATTATGTATGTAAATGTAGAAAGAGTTGTAGCGAGACACGGTTTAGACATAAATTCATGTGTAGTGAGTGCAGAGAGATGGAGCCCTTATACAGGCCAACGACTCGAGCGCTTTGTTGAGTACGTTGATGGTCATTTTATGGTGGATAGGGTTTGACCTGAGGGGCTGTAGGATTTTAGGTGAGTATGCGCTTTTTGTATTCCTTAATCTTAGTCGAAAAAACCATCCATACAGACACTTTAATAGCAATTGCTACAATCGAGTGCATGAAAACGAATTCGATTGGTCCAGTTATTGTTTTGAAATATGTTATCTATATAGTTATATACACATAATTCATTTGGTGATAATAATTTCCAACTTCTCCAACATATATATTCTATTAAAAGTTAAAACTGGCATAAACTGCTGGACACTGATAGAATCTTTCAACGTAAATACGTAATGGTCTAAACTGGTTTGACAATCTTACTCGTAATTTGAGACGAGTAGTCACCCCATAAGGCAATGAAAATAGAGATTAAAATGAAAAAAAAACCAAGCCGGTTTGATATTTTACACTGGACTTGGATCATCATTTTCCAGGCAGTGTTAGCTTTCTTCTCGTCGCCAGTCACGTCGTCTCCTTTTTCCTCCATATTCCAATTTCCGCCACCGTCATCCCATTTACCAGTGTCAGTGTGGCGTTGCTGGTGATGAAGCGCCGCCGCCGCCTCCTTTCGGTCCTCTACCTACCATGATTCGATCATTCTCTCCCGCTCTCCGATATCGTATCGCCGTCGTTCAGTATCAATTTTGTTGATTCGTCTCGTCGACGAGCTTCCTGGAAAAAAAGAGGCCATTCTGGTCCTCGTCGGCTGAATCGACAGCTTAGGGTTTTAACTGCCCCTGGAATTCCATTCCCAGAGCTGGTATTGCCGTCCCCTGATTCTGAGTATCTCAAGCGCCATCTCGGTGCGGAAACAAAGTTGCAGGAATTGGCTATAGCTCGAGGGTTGATTTACCTGACGAGCTCTTCATAGGAGTTCGTCCTGAATGTGGTGACAGATTTGGTTAGCGATTAGAGTTCTCGGAAGTGGAGTGTGTTGAGAGCCTTCAATTGAGGTTTTGCTTGAAGGTTTCGGAAATTTTGATCGAAAGCTGAAAGAATGTCGAGCGGGCAAGTGACGAAGCGGGTAAAGTACAAGACCTCAGTCAAGGACGCTGGGACTCCTGGCCGTCTTTCACTGGTATGGTTGAAATCCTAGCTCAGTTACTTCAAGCTTGGGTCTTTTGATTTTGAGCTACATTTGGGGTTTGATTGTTTACAGAATTCAGCAGTATCTATACGCAATGTAACTTCATAAGATTGATTATCAAGAGATTTGGAAATTGATTGTTCGCCTCCATTCCTTTGTGTAATGGACAGGTGAAAGAAAGGTTGTTGTTCAGGCCGAATAATCCGAACTCAGCATCTAAGCTTGACATGCAGTTCAAATACATTACAAGTATAAATCTTTTGTTCTCTGCCTTCATTCTATTGCTTGTGGAGCACAAATCAACCTTGCTCATGCTGCTTTCTCCTTCCTTTTGTTTCCCTCCATTGCTTGGAATGCGTAGATCACAGGTACACCAAGGAGGGGTCAAATAAAGCACCAATGCTCAATCTCACCTCAAATCAGGCATGTTCTCTGTTTGCATATGTCTGAAATTCTGAAGTGCTTTTTTGTGTCATAATTGGTAGCTTGACCTTATATTCGTGTTTGCTTTAAACTACTTGGTGCTTTTCAGGGTGTGAGTTATATATTCGAGTTTGAAAGATATGAAGATCTCCATATCTGCAGGGATTTCGTGGGTAATTCACAAGTTCTATCTGATTCTTAGATAAAATTCCATGGTCTTCCAGACATTTGTAGCCAGTGAAGGATTCCATGTTACTAAGATCAAAGCCATGGCTTATGATACATTTTTATATCTCTGCATGTCAGTCTTCCTCGAGTCTTATTAAATTGTTTAGACTCTAGTAATCATGTCATCGTGATCAAGGAAGTGTTTGTTTGACATATATAATCTTACTTTTTTTCTTATAATCATATAATCTTACTATTTGATTGGAGAAAGCTTTGGTCGTGAAATAGAAAACTGTCGCTGTGATCAGATCACAAGAAACCATAATGCCATGTAACTGGCATGCTGTACTAACTCGATGAAGTTTGGGAATAAAAGTTTGGTATAATAATATTTAGCACACATGTGATGACTATGTAGAACTTTCCTGTGCTTTTGCTCTTATTGTGAATTTGCCTTTGCCATCACCCAACACAAAAGGGAACAAAGAAGTAAACAACAATATGTGAACCTGTTTTCAATGCTCCTTGCACCTTGACTGGCATTGTTTTCTACGTGTAAAATATGTGTGGCTATGGTTCAGTCTTTTAGTTAATTTTACTGCTTATTTGATGTTTTTATGCATTGTGACAGGCAGAGCCCTTGCACCACCAGTAGAAGCTCCAAATCTTGGAGCCAGTTCACAGATTCCTTCAGAACAACCCAGCAGAGATGATTTGCTCTTCCGTGCAAGGCTTCTGCAAGACAGTAGGTGAAGCCAATTTCTTCGTTATTTGTAAATTGGGTAATTTGAAAATCAGATCAGCTAGTTGTTGATGACTATATGTCTTTTTTGTTTTACAGCATTGCAACATCTTGTATCTAACATGTTTTAGATTAATTATAGATTCACCTAAACTTTAGTTGTACTTTGCTTGTAGATATTGTCAATGGAATTAATTGCTGAAAAATAAAACTCACATTCCCGTGTTCTCGTATTTCTAAAAGGACCATTCTTGAGATGAATATCAGAAGCATGATATGTTAGGTAGGCTTGTTTGCTGCCCTATATACTATGAAAGTCATCTCCATAAGCATTTTGTGGAAATGATTAGCAGTTTGTACAGGGACCTAGATTATTTCTTCCTTGATCATTTCCTCCTAGTACTAGGTTGCACTATTATTGTTAATTGTTGCATTTTTTTTTGCCAAATCCTGAGAATATTCCTTCCTTTTCGCTATGGCAGATGCTCTACCTAACATCTTGAACTTTGTGCTGCACAGTGAACTGCAGAAGCTACATCAACAGTTTGTGGGTGGTGGTGTGCTGACTGAAGCAGAATTCTGGGCTACAAGGAAGGTTAGAATGGTTAACTCGAGTACTCCTATTTTGGATGCTTTGGTTGCCTAGTTTCATTCAGCATTTGAAGTTCTCAGCTTTTCTCATATCAGAGCATTGTTGGTAGGAACGTAGTCTATGTTGGTTGGTGTAACTTTAATTTAGACACTGTTATTGTATTGTAGAAATTGCTGGAGAAGGACTCCAACACAAAGTCAAAACAACGAGGTGGTCTTAAGAGTTCCGTGCTGGGAGAGTCAAAGCCTTTGATCGACGGTCGGGTACAAATATCCTCCCAGACTTGCTCGCTTATCCGTTGCTGCTTTGTGCTTGTTTCTCGATTCATTTTTGTCTTTGTTGAGTTTTACTCAATCAAATGTGGTTATGTTGTGGGCTTCATGCTGAAACGTTTTTATTGCATCCTTTATCCAGACCAACAGAGTTACATTTAACTTGACCCCAGAGATAGTTCGTGAGGTATGTTACTTATACGGCTTCTCCCTGCTTCACTGTTTCTGTTACGATATTTACAGTACAAGTTAAATTAAGTTATCATCTGTAAATTTTTTGTCCCCACACCATCCTCTTTGCAGACTTTGTTCCTCTTGCATCTAAAAATAATTTCCTTCTATACACGAAACTAAAAAACATCGATATTACTCGTTTGTATTTTTGCTTCGGACACATGTATTGCATTTGCTTTGTGAATGTAATGTCCTCTGTTTCCCCATAGGATTTGCGAATGCTTGTGTGTTCGCTCACATCTGAGTTTCAATGGCCGTTTGATCTGTAATATTGTAGTTGTGGTTGAATTGTTCTGTGCATTCATCTCTATTCTCTCCATTGAAAAGTTTACCTTCAGATTTTTTCAGAGAAACCTGCAGTTCACCGGGCTTACTTGAATTTTGTTCCCAGTAAGGTAATAACAACTTCTGGAAACTTCTACTATTAAGTTTATATTAGTACGTGAACAGTGGGCTCCATATCTGTATGAAAAAAATGCTGCCTCACCAGATGTCTCCAATCTCGTAGTAATTGATTCATTTCTCTGCATGAGTCCGGAATTCTTCCCTTTATTTTGTCCGACTTACTTTTTGTGGCTGAAGGTGACAGAGAAGGATTTCTGGACCAAATATTTTAGAGCAGAGTACCTCCAGCGCTCAAAGAACATTGCAGCTGCCATAGCGGAGGCTGCTGAAGATGAGGAGCTTGCCATTTTCTTAAAGCCTGATGACATATTGGCCAATGAAACTCGCAGGAAGGTTAGTTCATAGATGCACTCCTTGCTCCACATTCATCTTGAGAAACAACATCTAAGTTTGACATATCACAAACTTAAAAATTTTCTTGTACCAGATCAGACGTGTTGATCCAACTCTAGACATGGAAGCTGACCAAGGTGATGATTATTCACATCTTCCTGTAAGTTGAATGTTCTGCCCTTTATTTTGTACAAATTTTGATTTTGGCCCTTGTGTGGTGACTAGAAGATAAAATGAGTTGATTAGACGATAGTCAATCAATTACTTCGGGCACTCATCCCAAGGCCAGATTCCAGCCAACTGGATTTTATCAACATGAGTCTGTTTGTTGGCCACTGATTGTGTTTTTCAAATTGTTTGCCAATGGATATGCTGTTATGAAGGTGAATTTGCTTTGATGCCAAGTTGGAGTTTAGGACAGTTGTTGACTATTGTCTTTAACTAATGGAAAAAATAAATAAAATTGGTAGAAAGGAGTAGGGGACTAAGGTGTTTGCGACAATGGGGTATGTTATATGCTGGAGTGCCGGAGTATAAAATATCTCCTGAGATTTCAATTCAGTAATAATATTGAAGTGGGAAATGTAGAACACAACTTGGGAGTTTGCAAACTATTAGTGGATGATTTTGATCCCTTGGTTGAATTCTGCACATCTGCATAGAACTTGAATGAAATCCGTGCTTGGTAATATCATACGCAGAATGAAGCTTGAGGAATTGATTCTTCATTGTTTTGCTACAGGCATATGCACCGTATAGGCATCACTTAGATAGTACATGATGAAGTTTCCAATAAAGATGCACAGCTATTGCAATGGCTTTGTTTGATTTCTTTTACTTGTCTCTGTGTGTCTGCTAGATCATTTGTATCGATGCTGTTTCATTTATTTATTCGGATACTATTTCATTTTGGAAAACACAGGATCACGGGATTCTTCGTGATGGTAGCAAGGAAGTACCCGAACCAGGGAATGAACTCTACCAAAGGACTTTGCTGCAGGATCTTAACAGGCATGCAGCTGTTGTTCTTCAGGGAACTCCAATAGGTAAGTAGTATTTAAGAAGTTTCTTGTCTTTCTCAGTTTACAGCTTAGACTTCTTTTGTGTGTTCATGGACATTTGGCTTTGAGTTTCCTAACCATTACATCATGCAGATGAAGAGCAGCTGAAAGACACACAAACGGTAGCAGAGGCACTTGAACGGTCAAAACAAGGTTGATGTCATAATTAGTTTTGCTTCGGTTTTCTTTTGATTTTCTTTCCTCATTATATTTAGGGGGTTCCGATAATTGTTTGTTTGCTAGAGCGTAGCACTGCTAGCAAAGATGACGACTCAATGGCGGATAAAGAGAGATTAAAAGGTATATCCCAGGCGATGACAATTGACGATCTTCGAGGGTCAAATGATCACCACCTCGCACCGCTTTGGATTAAGGTTGTTTTTGAACACTTCCATTTATGTGCTGCCTTTATTTTTCTTTTTTACTATTCCATTCAGTTGGAGTGAAGGCTTTGCTATGACAAACCAGGACCCGAGAGATTATTTCGATTCACAACAAGCTAGCTCATTCAGAACTTCCATGGAAGCAACAAAGGGAAGTATG
This sequence comes from Linum trigynum, assembly GCA_964030455.1. Classification (NCBI taxonomy): domain Eukaryota; kingdom Viridiplantae; phylum Streptophyta; class Magnoliopsida; order Malpighiales; family Linaceae; genus Linum; species Linum trigynum. The sequence goes on along the minus strand of OZ034814.1, from coordinate 33,814,925 downwards.
AGCAGCCAGGAAGCATATGGTTTGTTGAGGGAATCCATATCTCAAATTAAATCTGTGGGTATGAATCATCCCATAGTTGCACCAGAAGTAGCCCAGAAGGTAATAATTAATTGTCTCCATGAAAATAGGGGAAGTGGTAATAATGGTTCCAGCCAGTCTCTGAATCTAGTACAAACTTTATTGTGTAGGTTCTCTCTGTCTTGACCCATAACATCTCAAGCACAAAGTATAATCTCGGGAAGAAACCTGGAGAAAGTCTGTTGGACAGTCTACCAACCTCAGTTAGAGACGAGCTTCTACATGTAAGTGCAATGACGTTTTGAACAAACAGCTGCTAGTTCCATGAGAGCCGAACTCTTCTGTTCTGTGGGAGAATATCGGTATCTGATGATATTTCCTTAAATCATATTTCCAGCATCATATTTCAATTGAAGAGTTGATGAAGCATTTTTGGTCTTCATATCCAATCACAACCAAGTATCTCAATACCAAGGTACTCTCTCTTGTACAAGATAATGAAGTTTGTGCTGCCTTTTCGATTTGGAAATCATTTCCCTGGTTAAGAAGTTTTCTTTCCCTGCCAAATAGTGAGCTGAAAATGGAAGTATCGACCAATGGAATTCTTTTGACTATATATTCCCTGGTTATGAATCTGGATTTCATTCGATGCAATCTATTGCATACGATTTTCTCCTTCTCTTACCCGTAATATATAATGAATGATATGTGCAGGTAACCAAACTAAAGGATGAAATGTCGAAAATGGATTCTCAACTACAGGTACATTGCACAGCATAAACAGAGTACTAATTCTGAATTCTCAATAGGTTAAGGCCTTAATATTTGTGTATCTTGAAAATGTTTGGAAAATGTGATTGCTCTGCCACTCTTCACTAAATTTCAGAAGTTGAAGGAAACTGTACAGCCGGACATCCGGCATCAAATTACACTTCTCATTCGCCCAATGCAGCAGGTTGACCCTTACTTCTTTCCAACTGCCTTCAAGTATTATCGAATCGCCTCTCTTTACTGAACTTCGTTTCTGTTCTTTTGGTGCAGGCACTAGAGGCAGCAATGCAGCACTACGACGCAGAGCAGCAGAAGCGAGCGTCGAAAGCTCGGGAAAAACCAAATGGATACTCGTAAGAGAGAGGAGAAAACTTCTAACAGATTACGTCGGTTGGAGTCGAAATTTTGTCTGAGATGAGTTAAAGTTTCATTATATAGGTGAAATGAGCTTATGTTGCAATTCTTTGTACAAAAAGCTTTAAATGAGCAGTTCTGTTATATCTCCCAAGGATAGAATGCATTTCAGTTAGCTTGTGGTGGAAGCTCGAAATGCCGTGGAACTCAAGTTACCCGATCCGGCCCGTCAACCTACCGGTCAACGGTCAGCTGTCGAATAGAATACTAAGAATAGAACCATTCAGTTAAAAGCTTGTAGCAGAAAGCTTGAAAATGGCGGAGAGCTGTATTAATAAAGTTCAACCAAGATCCAAATCCTAATGCTCCATCCCTGAAAATGGATAAGCCCGTAACCCGATCCATCGCTCTCTCCCTCAACAACCCGTCCTCTGCTTCCCAAATCGCCGGCGACGCCGCTCAGCTCCGCCCTTCTCCGGGCAAACTCCCATTCCGACCCCGAAAGATCCGAAAGATAATCACCACCAAGGCCGCCGCCGTCGCCGCCGCCAAAACAACGGCCTCATACTCACCTCCGATCCCCGCCGTCGCCAAACCGTTATCCACCGAAGGCGAAATCGCCGTCGCCCTCAACCACCTCCGCAAATCCGATCCTCTCCTCGCATCCCTAATCGACCGCCACGCCCCGCCCAAATTCGACACCAGCAAACCCCCATTCACCTCCCTAGCCAGAAGCATCATCTTCCAACAGCTCGCCACAAACGCCGCGCAGTCGATCTACGCGCGCTTCCTCGCCCTCTGCGTCGGCGGAGGCGGAGGAGGCGGCGGAGAGATTCTGCCGGACGCCGTGCTGGCGCTGACCGCATCGCAGCTGCGGGAAGCCGGGGTATCGGGCAGGAAAGCGGGCTACCTCCACGACCTAGCGGGGAAGTTCAGGGACGGGTCGCTGTCGGATTCGGCGATCCTGGAGATGAGCGAGGAAGCGCTGCTGGAGAGGCTGACGGCGGTGAAAGGAATCGGCGTCTGGTCGGTACACATGTTCATGATTTTCTCGATGCACAAGCCGGATGTGCTGCCGGTGGGGGATTTGGGAGTGAGGAAAGGCGTGCAGAGCTTGTACGGGCTGAAAGGTTTGCCGGAGGCGGCGGAGATGGAGATGGTCTGTGAGAAGTGGCGGCCGTATCGGTCCGTCGGGGCTTGGTACATGTGGAGGCTCGTGGAGGCCAATGCCGCTGCTGTGAAAGCTGCTAATAAGAAGGTCAAGAAGGTCACTGTTGTTGCTGTTCTTTGAGTGAGTTTGTCAGCATTTTTTTCCACTGTTGCTGTTGTTTGTTGTACTGAATAATTGAACAGAGCATTTTGATGTTTTTGTGATTTTGGAATGATCCTGGCAACTGCTTAATGGGGAAAGAACTCTGAATACGAATTCGAAGATCGATCGAGCAACTGCGTGTAATCGAACGAACACCTTACCTGAGTTTGAGCTTGTGAAACCCGAACGAATCGAAATCGTTCGAGTAAGTATGTATATGTTCAATCGATCGAAAACCTGTTCCAGCCATTGATGTAAGCTAGTTAGTTACCTGCTTATTTACATTTCTCTGCTGCAACCCAAAAAGGAAAAAAAAGCTGCTTTCTTTTCTCCCTGTCATCATTTGAAGAAGATGGCATAAACGAGGGTGACCAGAAACAAGACGCCTAGTACTCTCACTGCAATCTCCAAACGATGAGCCGTGCACCCCAAAGCTCCAGCCTGAGTTCAACCATAATGACTCTCTCGGATAGGTCGAGAAGCCGAGCTGAGGATCAAGTGCTGCTGCCTTGCTACCGCTCCTGTATCGTTCCCTGGCGTGTCATCGAAGTCGCGTCGTCCATGGGCAAATCGTCTTCCCACTCTCGAAGCTGACACATTCTTGGAACGAACACCTGCCGCGAAAATTTGATCAAGTGAGAAGTCGCCCAAAGCCAAACCAGAAATCTCTGCCCAAGTCCAGTTATCTTACACAGCATTCAAGTGGACGATAGCTGTTGTAGTATAGTAGAATGAACTCAAGACACAGGCCGCTGCACCAAGCAAACATTAACCAGGAAAAAAGCTTTCATTTTTCCCCCCAAATCAAAACTGGGAATCTGAGCTTAAATCTTCACACAACGCTTACAACCTTGCAAACTGAGCCAGAGAAGAAAAAAGCAGTATTGCAGCAGTAGAATGAACTAAAGAACAGTGGCTGCTGCACCAAGCACACACTAAGCAGGGAAATCTCAGTTTAAAGCTTTGACTGAATCGAAAACTTCCCCGAGGAGAAAACCCAGCAACGATAGCTAGCCGGCTGAATGGAATGCCGCAAAAAATCCATAACCAAAAACCTTTCCCCAGAATCCCTAATCGCTCACTTCACAGCAATGCACTCCACTTAGGGGGCCAATTGGCGTGGCAAGAAAACGCATTAGAGGAAGACAAAGGAAGTAAAGACTCGTGGATGGGCGTACCTTTAGTTACGAGATGGAGAGAAAATGGGAGCAGCTGCTGTCAGCCGGAGAGTCGAATCGCCGGCGTCCAACCGAATTCAGACAAGACAAAAACAGAGAGCTGCAGCTTTACCTTTCGTAGTAATGGAGAATCGAAATGTCGAAGAAATTAGCGGAGGGGGATCGTGATTCCCTTGACTCTGGCCGGCCGATCGAGCCCTCCCCCGGAAGTTTTTAGATCTCAGCCGAGGATGAATGGATCCCCCTTTGGAGACAAATGTGGGTGATGGATTTGTATTGGAGAAAACAAGGGAGAGTGAGAGGATCGTACCTTACGAGATGGAGAGAGAACAGTCGCCGGCGGCCAATATCGATTCCTGACAAAAAGAAAGTGGAAGAAATAGTGCGAGGTGGATGATGGTTTTCAATATGAGAAATTTGTTAAGATTTGAGTTCAAATCTCTCACTTAAAATACTAGAAAATTTGAATATATGATTTGATTGAATAAATCGATTACACAATTTTGTTTTGATTGTGATAATGGTGATTTATAGAATGTTAAATTCCTGATTTAGCCACTAAAATGCACTGGTGTACTCATCGGTTTATTTCCCGACAATGTTTTCAACGAGACTGAAAAATGTGCTAACATTAAAAAGTGTTAGCACCATATTAACCTAATTATTAGGGGTATCATGATAACTACTGCATGTAGTAGTTACCTACCCACACCTTCCTCCCTCTCATTTTTTTCCGACTCCTGCATCCCGTCTCCTACCCTCTCCCTCATACATCTCGTTTTACTCATCGTTATAATATTTTAATTATTTGACATAATACATAATATTTTTGGCTTGCTTCATGAGATTTATGGTATGGTCTCTCTTCTTTCATGTCAGTTTCATACAAGGATTGCAATTTGAACCATGCCGGCCGGATATTTCCCGACTTGATCCATGCTGAGGTGGATATTATCTGCCCTATACTAGTGTATCTGTGGCGAGGCGCGAAATAAATGAGCTATTTCACATGTGCTTCCCAATAATTTTCAATAATCACAATCACAATCACGCCCCTCCATTTTATAAAATTGGCATGAATTTTGTCAACATCTTAAAATAAAAAAAAAGTTATCAAAATAAAATATTTTCATTGACTAGAGCTAGTGTTAAGTGTTAACACCATATCAACAAATTGGGTGTGTCAGCATTATATATGTGCATTATTATTAATAGCAGGATTACAAATCTAACTTACTAAAAATGTGGAAATGTAAAAAAATTAAAAAATAGCATAATCGCTTTATCTAACTTCCTTATTTTACTTGTAAAACAACCTGGGGTGAAGTGCTTTCTGGCCTTCTTAACAATTTTTTAAAAATACGCGGGGGATTTTTGTTTCCCTCCATCGGATCTACCAAAGCAGAGCTCAGCCGGGTTTCTTTCCTTCCTTCCACCTCTCTTCGCTTTCCCTCTCCACCCGAAACCAGAATGCGAAAGAACCCAAATCACTACCAGACAAAGCCGGCCATGTCCGGCATCTCCAATGCCTCCCTTCGCCATTTCTTCCCCCCTTAATTTCCAACCCTTCCTCAAAACGTATCTTCTTCATCCTTCCCCCTTTCTCCCTCCCACCACCATGTGTCGCCTCCTCCTTCTCCGACGACCACCACTCTGCCGCCTCTCCCGTTCCTCCCCAAACCCCACTACTACTACTACTTTCTAACTTCCCCTCCCTCTCCATTCATCGATTCCTCCTCTCCTTTAAGAGACGGCCATCTGAAAAATCGAAGAAATCCCCAACAAAACCCTAGAAACATGGGCGCCGCTCAGGGGAAGCAGCACAGCTCAATTTCGCCCAACAAAGGGCAGGGGAAGGTGAAATTGGTTAATGGGTTCCCACCCACGAGGCGGAAAATCGATGGGCAGCATCGAAGATCGATGGGTCCTCATCATCGGGGATCGGGTCGGAGGTACGGCGACAAGGGCGACCCGAAACCGCCTCTCCGGACGTACACCGGTGGGTTCGCTGCCGGCGGCGATGGTGGAGGGAGTTATGGGGAGAAGGAAGAGAAGGATGGAAGGGATAGAAAAATGAAGAGTGAAGGCGGCGGTGGGAGTGGTGGGAGCGAAGGCGGCGGTGGTGGAAGAATGGATCCGATTAGGGGAATGGATCCGTTTGGTGTGGAGGAGACCGTCGATGGCTGGCCTAAGTGGCTCGCCGATAACGTTCCTAAAGAGGTTTTAGCTGGCGTGGTTAGGAAGAGCGCCGAGGATTATGTTAAGCTCGATAAGGTTAGTTTCTGCATGAAGTTTGTTGATGTTCTGGCATTGATTTCTTATTGAATGTTTGGTGAATTTTGCTGCACAGATAGGATCAGGAACCTACAGCAATGTGTACAAGGCACGAGATAGAGAGAGTGGGAAGATTGTGGCTCTAAAGAAGGTGAAATTGGACACATCCGAGCCGGAGAGTGTGAAATTCATGGCCAGAGAGATCATGATACTGCAGAAGTTGGATCATCCAAATATTGTCAAGCTCGAAGGGATCGCGACTTCCAGGCTTCAGTACAGTCTTTACCTGGTCTTTGATTTCATGCAGACCGATCTCCAAACGGTCATTTCTCGGTACGAGGGGAAACTCACTGAACCACAGGTGGGTAGAGCAAAGAGAACAAATTTTAACCTAGAGCTCCAGCTGCGGGGATTGTTGGCTGAAGCTTTGAATTTAACTTTTCTTAATTGTGTTTGTGGAAATGCCCAGGTGAAGTCGTATATGCAGCAGCTGCTATCAGGGTTGCAGCATTGCCATGATAAGGGGATTTTGCACAGAGATATTAAAGGAGCAAACTTGTTGATTGACAAATATGGGATGCTCAAGATTGCTGATTTCGGGCTTGCGAATTATTATTCTACTAAACGCAAGAGACCTCTCACTAGCAGGGTGGTGACGCTTTGGTATAGAGCTCCTGAACTTTTGTTGGGCTCTACAGATTATGGTGTGGGGATTGACCTATGGAGTGCTGGGTGTCTGATGGCAGAAATGTTTACTGGCCGCCCAATCATGCCTGGGAGAACAGAGGTACTATGACTCATTGATTGAACATCAAAAAAGTTTTGATCTTTGTTCAGCAATTCGATTTACTAGATCAACGCGCACCCTGAAGTCGCTTTCTATCTCCACTGATCAAGCAAGGTTTGTTTCTGATACTTTCAGGTTGAGCAATTGCATAGGATCTTCAAGCTATGCGGCACACCATCAGAGGATTACTGGAAAAAACTTAAGCTATCAACAACTTTTCGGCCCCCTCATATATACAAACCGAATATCCTCAAAGCTTTCCAAGATTTCCCTGAATCTTCATTTGGCCTGTTGACTAGTCTTCTTGCTTTAGATCCTGGGTACCGGGGATCTACACACTCAGCTCTCAGCAACCAAGTAAACTCAACCTGAAAACTACTATTAGGGATTATCTTGTTTTGTCTTTCTGAACTACTATTAGCAATTCATGTTGTTCGAGGGGCTGATTATATATTTTGCTTTGTTGCAGTTCTTCTACACGAGCCCTTTGGCGTGCGACTTATCTGGTTTACCTGTGCTTCGCAAGGAAGAAGATGAACAAGCTAACGAATCGAGAAAGTAAGTTCTTCTCTGATAATCAGCCGGATAATCGATTTTATAAACATCAACATCATCTGATATTGATTTGTCTATTCATGTATTATTGTACTAGCTATGTGTTTTAATTTAAATGTCATGACATGCTAATAGTAGTTCAGAAAGACAAAATGAACACCTACCACATTGTGAAGTTGACTTACTGACAGACAACAGTCTATTATGCTCAAAGCTTAATCTAATCACCATGACCATCATCACCATTGCAGGTCAAGAAGCTCCAACAGGCAACGAGCCAGGAAGCATCACGAGAGAAGGAAAGAAGTGGCTGTTGAAAGAGACATTGTTCATGTAGAACAGGTACTAACTTGGGTTACAATTTAAGTTTATGTTTTGCATCTGTCGCGGATTTTTTTTACTTTTCCAATCTCCTGGATTGGTGCAGGATCCGGAAATGGCCAACTTCACGCCGCTAGAGGTTGGGAGCAGTGCTACAACTGCCACTACTAGCAGTGGAAGTTCCTCCGGAAGGAAGCAGCAGCTAACTGAGAGGAGTGTAAGCCCTCCACCAGCTCTGAATATGTATTCGCCAGTTGATTCATCGCACCGAAAGTTGTTGTTGTCTCCGGGAGAAAGCCCGAGTCCACCCACGAGCAACAAGAACACGAAGAACCACCTTCCTCCATTACCGATCTCCAAGGCGAGCAGCATCAGATACCTCAAGAACGATGACAATATGTACAGAATTAGAGCAGCAGTAGTTCAGAGGTCTGCTTCTTCAAGGGATTTCAGGAAGTTGAAGACTAGGAAACAACATGTAGAACAACTCTAAGTTCTCCAAAGCCAAATCCCCATTTCTTCATGTTAGGAAGCAAAAAAAATGGGGAAATGGGGGAGAAAGACTTCTGCGCTGCTCTTCATTTTTGAGTTGCTAATCTGGTGCAACTTGAGGGTTTTGTCTTTCTTTATCTAATATATTATTTATAAGGTATTTTCCTTTAAACTCATTTACAAAGCTTGCCGCAATAAGTAATACATAATACATGTTTTCGCATACAGGTTTATATATATAATACCGCATATAAATTATGCCATCTTTTTGTAACTAGCTTATAACCCGGCACTTTGGCCGGAATGCTCATATTTGATTATTTGTATTTTTATGTTACTTTTAAGTCTATTAATCCGTTTAATCTTATTGATAATCATTCGATCGAGATGATACATAAAGAAATAATATATAGGTCGAAGATTCGGAGAAATATCATAATCATTTAAGAATATAAAATATAAAAATGTATCATTGACCCCATTTTCATAATGCTAATTAAGTCCCTGTTAAAATGCTATTGGTTAGTTTTCTTTTACAGTCAAGAAATATAGAGTATAAAAGCTCACTGAAATTCTCACACAACCCATAGATAGTTTGAAACTAAATCTTAAACCTCACAATCCTATATAAAGGGTTCAATGCTCTCCTTTTAGAAACAATATGTCACTAATCAAAAAGAAATGGAGAGTTGTTGATTCAAGTCATCTATATAATAAAAACTCAGCTAAGAGGGGACCATCACAACTTGAGAGCAAACGAAAAAATCAGGGTTATCTCCAATATACGAATAGACTCGATCAAAGTAATAAGGCGCAAAATTAGACACTCCTTATCTATTAGTTCCAGTAGGTTGAATAAAGAAGCGACCTATTTCAAACAATCAATCAATGATTCCTCGTTTTAAGATAGAAATAGGTTATGACAGTTGCAAAAGCCATAAACATAAAGATCCAATAGCCACCACTCTTCGTTGTACAACCAAATTTCTATCTCAAGAGGCATATATTCAACCAAAAATTCAATTTCTAATATTCCTTCTACAACTTCAGTTATTGATGAACTCCATTCTATTCGCCATGAATTGATATCGGAGTTGAAATCTTCTACTCGCCCAGCTTAAAATCCCCAACAATAAAACCGTAGTGCCAAGAGATACCTGAAGATTGATTTTCAATGACAGTCTTGTACTGGGAAGTGAAAGGCGCAAACTATTGCACGATGGATGAAATTTCAGAGGAAGTTATAAAGAGAAAATAACAAAGATTAAAAAAAACACAAAATTTAAATTGAAAATTGCAAGGATACAACAGTAGTTACATAATTAGTTTCTTCCATGTTGGCCAATTACCCATTTACCTTTAGCAAAAATTAAAGAGAGAGCGAGAATTTAAAATTGAGAAAATTACATGAAACTCTACTATGAAAATAGAAGTATCAAGCTCGATAAAAATAAATACGGTAGACTTAGTGAGCTTGCTAATTATGATAAAAAGTCCTCTGATTTTCAGAAATTAACTTTGTCTATTTTTTTTATCAAAAAGAATGCAATAAATTTGTTTAGTGTAACTGGTTGTGATTGTTATTTTTGTTTGAAGAGACCCGGGTTCAAACCTTGATATTGCTATTTTTATATGAAATAAATAATAAATGTGTAAAGACAAAAATGACCTTCCTACTTTCACTCTCGTTGCAGGAAATTTGAAATGGAGAAAAGTACACAAAATTCTACCATATATTAATGGAGGATTAATAAACTTTTGGGTTCTGTAAGAAATTAATAAGGTTTTCATCTTTTGTCTGCTGTCCTTTCTCCACGGAGTAGAGGATCTTGCACACTCAAACTCATGAATTCTGCAGAATGGATTTTTGGGGTCAGTAAAATTCGACGGTCAAAGTTTAGGGTACGTTTTACTTTCATTTTGTAAGTCATTTTGCAACAAAAAAGAAATATCGTTAAAAGTGAAGTTGTCATTTCTGAGAAATAAAACGTGAGATTTTCAAAAATGAAAATATGTTTAGCTGAAATTTTTTTGATGAATTCTAAAACTGAAATATGAACGATGGTAAGTTGTAAACTCCAAGTAAACAAAAGTTGCATGATCGAACTAATAACAACGAGAAAGTTCGAATTTAATAAAATGATATGACTATCATTTTTTACTAATTAAATCACCACCTATATATATTATTTGGCGCCAAAGCTAAATATATCTTGCTTAATCTGCTGTACATGCCTTTGCCTAAGCCGTCGGCAACTTTGCCTGGCCTGAACCACGTCCATTATGACAAAAGTTTTGGGATAAACAAAGTTTAATCACTTAATCTTAATTTGGTTCAATATTCCTAAACTACAAAGTTTCCCGTGATTTTGTTTCATACTTTCATTTCATTGGTTTAATTAATTAAGTACATCATTAATCATTTGCCAAACCAAGTGGCAATAACAAGAGCAAATAAATATAAACATTGGACTACTTCATGAAAACCAATACAAAAATAATTCAAACTAAATTAACATATACATATGATCAAGTAATTAATTTAATACTTGCAAACATTGTTTTTCTCCCCCCACTTTTTCTCCATTAAAATAATTGCTTTGCTCCATTAGCAAAGGTTGTGGTGGCAAATGTGAACTTGTCCTTTTAAGTCCCATTTTTCCAATAATGCATTACGTTGAAATTATAGGTCACTTTCACTATCATTGTCTCCTGCCCGACAACTATTACTTTGTCCTCGTTTTTATTTTATTTTATAACAATTAAAAAATTATCAACAAATTTCGAAAGGACGGTAAAATTATACTAAAGATTGTATCAGAATAATCAGCGATAAAGATATTTTATATTGAAATCGTGATTTAATATTTTTCATATTGTTCAGTACCGATTAATTAATTACCCTTCTAAATGAGATTTTCATGATCGAACCGTCCATAAAGGTTTTTTAATCCTTTAATATTGTCCTCGTTATATTTATCATATTGGAGATAACCGTTTAACAACACACTTTAAAAGTGTCCATTCATATTGATAATGCGGTGTTGGTTATTATAATTATTTTGTTGTGAAGTTCTTTGGACTTTTCCCCGTTGGCAAATGTCATCGTGGTGGCATCATATATCTCAAGGAGCCGATTGAGATTTCCCAACCTAATAAAAATTGGACTCATTTTGATCAAATCTATTTTAAAAGGAGGATTTGGTGTTAGGATTTCCTACCCACTCGTTTGAATCCAATTTATTCAATCAAATATTTGACTCATTTAATCTAAATTTAATTCGATTGATGGATTATCGAAAATTACAAATCGGTATCTATATTTATATGTTTTACAATTTAATATCTGAATTTTAATTATTGTTGAAAAAAATCACTAAAAATTATATTTTGGTACTTCAAAATTTGTAGAACGACATTTTAGTACTTAAAACTAGTCCAGAGTTTAGCTTTCATTTGGATTTATGACATGATATCAGAGCTTGTTTGACCAAGTGGTCGTGTGTTCGAATCTCCACGATCCCCAATATTAACAGTTGATTAAAACACAACGTATAGTGGACCTGTACAAACTTCAAACCCATGAGTTGGCTGCCGACGACTTTCGTTTTCTGGGACCAACTAGTTTATGCCTTATGGAGACCGGAGAAGGAAAACCAGGTACAAAATTATTGGCTACTGGCCATAATTAATTATATCGATAAACACATCTTATTATTACACTTCATTAATTACACAGCCTTCCAAAACTATACCCAGAAACATGTCTGCTGCTAATTAGGCATCTTCCATAAGGACTAATCACACGATTAACACAAAAGAGTAATTAACTAAAATTAAATACCATAGCGGGAGTCGGTGGAGAACTTGGTCTTGATCCACTTGAAGCTGTTCCGGACGCTGGACTTGAGCTTGCCTTCCACGGTGAACACGTTGTAGGCCGCGATCCGCTTCTTCCTCTTCGCTTCTGGGTCGTCGGCCGACTTCTGGTCCGGCCCGTTGAAGCTGTAGGCCTTGTTGTGGTCCCCAGCTCGCCGCCGCCGGTCGTCGAACGGCCCGAACTCGCCGGAGAAAGACGACGAGTACTGCGGGAACGACCTGCTCTTCTCCATCTCTCTCTCTCTCTCTCGAGTGTTTGTAATTGTATGGTCGGGAGGGGAAAAGGAAAGGAAAATGGGGTATTTATAATGTGGCTTTATAATGATGATAACTAACTTTATGTTGTCGGGCATGCAAATTTTAGGATTAGAAAACCCATCAAAGGAGGAATTTATATCAGGAGAATCGGGGTGATTGCGATTTATGTCTCACAAGATAAAATCTAAACCTCGTTTAATTTTATACCATTGATCAGTTACGTACCCATTGCTGAAGATTTGACGTACAGATTCGTATCAGATATTGAAGAAATTCAGAGTTAGTATCATATTCATCGCTACGGTAAAAGGTATTTTACTTGCTCAAGTTTCGTTTACGAGGATATGGTGGAGGATATTTATTCACAAAAGGACACTCTCGTCAGGTTGATCAGTGTCTTGCGTCACTTGTCACGATAATCAAATACGGCAGCAGTCGGAACCGGTAAAACTTATCTTAGATCGGAGTCGGACAGACGGTATATAATTTTTTTTTTGTTGTTAAAAAATGATTAAATCGGAGTTGTTAAGAAGGAAAAAACTTATATCGATCTAAGCCATTTGCCATAATATGTTGCATTTTAAGTGAAAGGCTTCATATGAAACTAATGAAACAAACATATTAGTGTGACATGTTTGATAATGATGGAGCGGGCGTGGGGTGGTGGTGGCAGACCATGTGGCTGTGATGTTGAGGATTCATTCAATTTTGTGGGTGTAAGTAGTTTGAATTATTCGGCTCTGATTGAACTCGTTGTTGGGCTGGGTTTGGGCCCACCCCTCTCGTAGTCGGGCTGGATTTGGGCCATGCCCATGGGCCCCGTTTCTAGGCTGTTATGCTAATGTATTATATTATTTAATTATTATCCCTCCTTTTTCTTCCTTCTAAAAGGAATGAAATATCGTGAAATTATATCGGGGTTGTAACGAAAACAACGTCAACGATAAGATTATTATCTTTATCGAAACCTTGATTTAATTGTGTATCAAATATTTTTTATATCGCTACAATTTGTTGTCACGATGATTTTTCTACGCGGATCGAAAAAACAGGAGGATTTGACAAAAGTAAGAAAAAACGAAACACAAGAACGCACGTACGATACACGATTTTACGTGGTTCACTTAACACAATGTGTGTTAAGCTAGTCCACGAGCAGGAGAGAGTCAATTTCCACTATACTTTGAGTAGACACATATTAGAGAGGAGTATATGAGAATTATTTATAGTACTACTTCTCCATGGTCTAACCCTGATCCAAACTGGTAAAAGAAAAAGAGGTTACAACCACTGGTCTGATCCTAATCCAAATTGATAAAGGAAATAGGAGGATTCGGACAAAGCGAGACCCCTGTGACGTCCAATTATAGCGGTTGATAGTTCAATTCAAAGTCACATCCACAACTATTTATCATTTTAAATTTTGGTAGATATATAAGATATGGTTTTACAAACACTAAAATAATAAAAAGGTCAATCATAGTCACTAATTAGTGGGTTGTGGGGTTTTGGTGTCGTCTAAAACAAGAACACATATATATTATCCGATCAATCTCTTGGTACAATAATGAATCGAAGTGGGTTGTCGCCTTTCCACTTGCCATATTCATTCATGATCTGCATGCATGTCTCATCGATATCACATTGGGGGAAGAAAAAAAAGGCAGCAGCTAGCCAATAGTACTCTCTTTGTTTGTAGTAATCATCACCTCCATTGACGTACAAAAGCTAATTAAGAATCTTTTCCTTTTTTTCTCCCACAGTTTGCCCGAGTATCTATGGACTATGAGGTTGGGGGTTTGTCGACGCAAGCCCTAATCGTATTTAACCATTTCTTACCATTAAAATTACCTATCAAATTAAATATGGTATTCCAATCTTTGCAATCCAACCCGCCACTACGGTCAGGGGCGGATACATGGGCCTCTAGGGGTGTCCCGGGACACCGCTAAAATTTGGGGAAACGATTATCCAACCTCCACTAGTAGTTTCGTATGGGTATACAAAATATAATTGGTAATCCGGGACACCCTAACATTTGAAAAAATGATTATCCTACTCTCGATAATAGTTAGCTTATGATTAACAAAATATAAGTGGTAGTCCGTGTTATTCCAACCTAGGACACTACTATTATCAAACATATTCTACTTATGTTGCTACTCATTTGTTATTCTATTTTAAACATCATGCAACAGTAAAACGCTATTTCTTTATCCCCCAACTGTTTTCAATACCTAATAACTAAACTACGTACACGCTACCCTTAATTTTGAATTGATTTTATTGTTACACGGCAAGTGTTGAAAGAGTCTTTTCTACTTTGAGCTACATTAAGAACAATGTTAGAATTCGAATATGTGATAAGTTCGTGAAGTATTGTCTAGTAGGATATGTAGATTTTTTTTTGAATAGTGCAGACACAGAGTTTATTTATATTATTTTTTCAAAATATGAATTTTAATTTATTATTTAATAAAAAATTTATACAAATTATACAAGTATGATATTTTAATATACAAATTATTTAATTTGTTATATAATTTAATTTAATTTTTGAAAAGAACACCCTTGTGGAAATTTTCTGAATCCGCCACTGACTACGGTAGGATTGCTAAAACCCATAGCCTCGAAGTTGCGTTATTGCTTTAAGTACTGCCAGTACCAACACACACAAAAAAAATTATTTGAAATTACAACACACACGAAAATGGAATGCAATTTTGTTTCTAGTGATACACGTGAATTTATTTGATTGCCCCAACACTCACATTAGGCCAAAATCATTAAGCATAAGGCCCAGTAGTTTAATCCTTCGAACTTTGGGCCTATGCACAGTTCTTGGGCCCAGTGCATGAATTGTAATTTGTAAGTAACACCACCTCTAATTCATAGTAAAATATTGATAGATTTGCATGTGCAAAATAAACATAAATCAGCGACAAAACTGCATGTTATTCAAAGCATTTAAAAATCGTATGTATTGGCTAGTCGGATAGGAAATACAGGATTTCAAATCCCACGTCGATAAACAGTTCTAAAGATACACGAAAATGGTTGAATCACAAATCACGACTTCAGTACAAACTGCATTCCCACTAATTTTCTTCATATAAACTTTTGATACGCTTTTATAGAACTCGCTCCGAACACATCAACACAAAAAAACACATAATTAGAAAACTGCAATCTACGATACGATGCCTACATACTAATTCGCTTATTTATTTTCACCCATATCGCTTCCTCAACCATCTCGAAACCAACTCCGATTACTGCTATAATACGAAACCCTTTTCACGCGCCGGAAAACATCAATCTCAATCGCACACACATAGATCCAGCGCAACTGAAATCAAAAAAAAAATTTCTTACTTAATCCAACGATCTCAGCTCGTACTTATATTAAAACCCAGCGAGGATCTCGACGGCTTCCTCCACCGCAGACTCCAGCACCGATTCCACCCCAGTGCTCCTCCTCGAGCAGTTCCCGCGAATCTCGCCCTGCGACCCGGTCAACACGCCGAGCTGTCCCATCTTCGCCATCGCCACCGCGAACTTCTCGTAGAACAGCGACTGGTTAACGGCGAAACCGGTCACGATCCCTCTGGTCCTCGAATCCGTGTAAAGATCCTGGTCGGAGGTGAAAAGCCCCTGCCGGTTCATCAGGTCGACGTAGAACTTGTTGTCGAACACGTTGGGGGAGCGGATGTCCATGTTGACGGTGCCGTCGACGGTGGCGGCCTGCGGGCAGGCGGCCTTGAGGTTGCCGGCGAAGGTCTGATCCATGGTGGCGTCCTGGGCCGGGTAGAGGCGGCGCGTGAAGGACGAGCAGTGGCTGATCCCGATCGTGTGGCCGCCGGAGAGGGCGACGACGTCGGTGGGGTCGAGGTTTTTTGGGGCCAGGGCGGTGAGGAGCTGGCCGGTGGTGGACGTCGGAGGTGGGAGGTTGGCGAGGGTGGCGGCGCGTGTGGCGAGTGTGAGGCCGTCGCGTCGGCCCAGGGGGACTTTGTAGCTGGGCCCACCAGACTGTGGAGAGGGGGAAACAAAACATTACGGAGCGGTTAATCGGAGGGAAAATGTTACAATCAGCAAACAATGCAGTTAAAATCGCGTTTTAAAGTTTAATTTATATATTTTTTAGATCACCAAAACGGCTTCTACGTAAATCACATTTTTATCTAATAAGTGTAGTCAAAATCCACGCTTTTAGGTCAGGATCGCGCTTTTTAACTGCATCGTGGGAGAGAATGAGTTAATGATCTATATACCAGGGCGACGGAGTCGCGGGCGGCGACGGCGAGGATGTCGGAGCAGGAGACGACGCGGCCGCACTCCTTGTGGACGCGGGCTCGGAGGTCTTCGATGATGCGGAAGGCTTCCTGTCGGAGGCTGAGGTTGGGCGGGGCGCCTTGCTCCTCGCTGGGCCCGCCGGCGGATCCAGTCAGCAACACCGACCCATCACATCCCTTATTTATTATGGGCCCAGAAACAAGGGAAGAAAACACACATGTCAAAATGTCATCATCCATACCCAACTTATTATTGCAGTTGCACCCATGTTCATCGCTCGAGTTTCCATAAAAACTGTTTTTGTCCCATGTTTGAACACTTACATAATAATTATATAACAAGTAATTACATTAACATTAGAGAATGCTGAAACCGATTTAGTTTTTTTTTTTTTTTTTTATAACATCACCACTTATATAAATAAATTACTTCTAATTTAGTTTCTTCTCTGCTATTAATATCATGAATGATTAATTAGTTGTAATTTACCTGGACGAAGCAGTCGTGGAAGTGGAGGCGGAGCAAGCCGGCAGCCTGGCCGATGTCCTTCTTGAACACCTCCTGGAGCCGTGTTTTTACGATGGATTCCAGCTTGGGGCAGGTGGAGGTGTAGAAGCTCCACGACATGCCTTGCACCAGCGGCGGGTCCGCCGCCTCGACGTGGTAATTGCTCGTCGCCGCAATGAAGCATGCCACCGAAACCAGCAGAGCAGCTGCAGCCAGCTGAGAGGAAGAGGAAGAGGAAGAAGAAGATGTAGTCATGGTTTATCGATCTGCGAGGTTCGAGTCGGGTTGGGTTTGATGTTTGTGTAAAATAACACCATGGATGGGAGATATTTATAGCCATTCAAGAACCCACCTACCCCCCACTTTCTCTGCCTCTTTTGGTCACAAATATCAAAGGCCTTGTGGTCTATGAATTCTAATTAGTAATTGCTTTATCTATTACGTAGTCTCTCTTCTTTTGGATATATTCGTGTAGTTTTTAGGGCAAATCCCAGTATTTGTTTATCCATTCTCATACAATGTCAGTTGGTTCTTGACATTGTATGAGAATTAATTTAATAAGGTGATCGTATGTTTTGAATTCTTATTAATTAGCTTTCGTTCGAAATTGG
Organism: Linum trigynum; assembly: GCA_964030455.1. Classification (NCBI taxonomy): domain Eukaryota; kingdom Viridiplantae; phylum Streptophyta; class Magnoliopsida; order Malpighiales; family Linaceae; genus Linum; species Linum trigynum. Next base: position 33,797,315 of record OZ034814.1, on the reverse strand, counting down.
GGGTGTGTAAGAGACAACTCGGAATGATTGAAGCTAGCTAATAATCTTATATGGGACGAGATTTGGAAAAGTATTAATCCACGTGGCTTATTAAAAATATGGCTTCCTAGATTGCAACTTGTATGGACAAAGTTAGTAGGGAGAATCTTTATGAAAGGGGAAAAGGGATAAGGAACCCCCCCAATACACTCTTTTATGGAAGACTTTGAATAGACGACTCATAGCATGCATGTGTCCACACCACTTCTTTTTTCCATGGTTCTCTCTTTTAATAATCCAACTACTTTGATGAGGAAAGTAAATAGTCTTTGAAATTTTTTAGGATTGAGATAATTGTAGATTCTATTTTTTCAATTTAAAATTGTTGGGTTATCCTAAGATTTTAGATCATTTGTACCTCATTTGATATTAAGAAGAAATCTAAGATTCGAGCAATTTTCTCATTAAATTTTTCACCGAACAATTCGAAGCAATATCTACAAGGTTCTGTGAACTAATTACAACAGATCAACATCTAATCTTCACTAAAATGGACCAATAACATATAGGCACGTATGGTTGTACGGTAACTATGAAAACCTCTATTCCGAATAAGAGGATTGGTCCAATGATAATACCATTGAATTGAACATGGAAATCTCAAGTTTGAATCCCTTAACTAACACCTAACTAAAAACAAAACCTAATATAAAACGGACTATCTCTTGCGATCTCCATTGATAAGCACTTGTTTGTTTATGACACCACTATTATATAATGAAAATCCACTTTTGTTTTTTCCACTTTCCACTTCAATCATAACACAAATGAAAATGTAATTTGCGTAATGTAAGGGATTGATTCAGAGGTTTCTTTCCACATATATATAAGTTCATTGCATCGAACATAGTTGGTCGTCGTTGGGGGTTTTTTATCCACGACCCTAGTCCATATAGTTGGGTGGTTTCTAGATCGAGGGGGGCAAAAACCGTGTGCCGGCCACAAGGATCCTGATCCCTGTTTTCCTTCTCCATTTTTGCAATTTATTGCTGGTGTGAACATCTTTCTTTGAAACCGATCGACCCCGAGGAGTAATACGATCGATCGTTGTAAGTCATATACAAAATGTATCATATATGATTTACTAAATTGATCGACCAAACAACTAATTGAAGTTATCCGAGCTAAACTCAAAGTAACTTATACTTGGAGCTTGACCAAGTCGCTATAAACATACATGGAACAATATGTTTGTACAATCCCTAACATTTTATGTCCTAGAATCAACGTATTAATGGAAAATATAAGCTTTCTTCAAATGAACTCCTAAATTTCGAGTTTGAATGAAAGCTCAAACATAAATTACTATAGACGAGTAATTGAGTATTGATATTATATAGGTGACTGCTATGATGTACTCATGAAAGTACTGAATGCATATATTATGCATATAACTCCGATAAAAGTCTTAAGATATCGATTTTTTGAATTTCCACAGGTAGCATTCGTCTAATTAATATGATGATATAGCAAATGATCATATAACGAATCCATGCAATACCCTAAATTTCTAAATCTTAAATTCTAAACCCTAATGCTAAACCTCAAACCATGAATCCTTTAAATCAAAGTAAATTCTGAATGGATTCTGTAAAAAAATCCATGCATTTTCTTGTCTATCATAGCACAGGTGATGATTAATATCGTTTTAATATGAATCACCAACTCTGAACGACATGATTGCATAACATACATGAAAAAATGTGAGTACACCAAAGAAAAATAATATGTGTGTGTGTGTGCAGACAAAAAAAAAGACTGTTGAACAACCTAAAGAAATTGCCATACATATGACGGGGGACGACAGGAATAGTAGGCAAATAGAGCAGAGAGAGGCAGCTGGTAGTCAATTTATCGTCTACAAAACCCGCAAAACAAAAGACAATAATTAAAGTGAAATTTACAACATTAATTAAATAATGATGTGTGCATGAGTGCATCCCATAATTTTCTTTATTTCTATATAAAAAAAATTAATATGAAACAATTAACGGGTCAGTTTTGGGTTATCGCTGTCCCAACCAGCCATGCGCCACATAAACACAGATCGAGTGGGTCTCAATCAAACAAAACATCAAATCTTTATGGTTGAAATAATAGTTTGTGTTGTTGTAATGGGAAAGAGGTCCATTCTAGCTAGTATTTATCCTCTTTATAGTACTCCTAATAAAATCAACATAATGTCAAGGTTTAAGAAACCCTATTATACCGGCCGATCAGATCGAAAATATCGGACCTAAAATGGTAGACGATTTTGACGGTCGAGACCGGTTGAACCACGACCAGCATCATTATAGAACTTTGGATAATCAAAATAGAATTTGAATATGATGGCGGCTATGCTTTTTGTTAAAAAGATGTACGCATGTGCTTGCCGAGAATCATTACCCCCATTAATTAAAAAGCTAATTAAGGAATTAATAACTACTACTGGCTAGTACTAGCTGCTTTAATGGAATCGGCCAACTCCGACCGAAGGAACAAAAAAAACTGGACATAAAACGATTACCACTATCCAACGGCGATGCTTTTTGCTTAATTAATGAAGAGAGAACATTATGATTCACCACTAACTATGTATTACTAGTTAATTATGTGCTAATTAATTGATATATTATTCTGGTTTGCATCGAGATCCATGATTAATTCCAGTCACATGCATGTGCTTTTCTTTGTACTTACTCTCTTTGTTTTATTGTTACTTTGTTCTACAAAGTACGATCCAACAAACTGATCAATCTTTCAAACATTTCTTTGCAATAATTCAAAATTATTCACGTGTGTATGTATATTACAAATGTATCAATATTTCGTATTACAATGTCATTAAGCTTTAACATTGAAAAATGAATGAGCTTCTACCAAAAAAAAAAAAAAAGAGTTGTGAAATCGTATAAGATTATATTATCAATGATTAACGAATGCAAAACACCAAATTTATTTACTCTATGTTACTATCAACCCCAGAAAACAAGCATATTATTTTGATAGTAACAAAAACAAAATCTCTTTTAAATGATATGTTGTGCTAATCGAATAAATAACAATTTGTGCCAATTCCTTTTTATTACCACCTCTTTATGGTTGATGAGAGTTCAAGAACTTCAAGTCAAAACTTAAATGAGGCCAAATAATTGAAGATTTTGTAAAAGTGAAAATGGAGTGGAAAATTTATAAAAAATATGCACCAGCCGGGAATCGAACCCGGGTCTGTACCGTGGCAGGGTACTATTCTACCACTAGACCACTGGTGCTGCTATGATACATATTATTCAGTCTTCCTCTTCTCGTAGCGTATACTGCTGCGTTCGTGATCAGGTGTTTACATAAGAACTCTACCAAAGTAATGAGTCTTGAATTATGTAAACAGAATCACCCTTTTGGTTGGAATTGGATCAAACAATTATAATGTTCCTACAGAGAAATGTATGCACTACACCAGCAGCCGATTGTAAGCCATGGTATCATCCATTAGATTCCTAGGTACTTCACATCACCATCCACGTCCGTTCCTGTCTGGTTCTGCGACTTGGGAATGTTGTAGGCCACATTCTTGATAATGCACGAGTAAAGGTCGAAATCGGCCTTCAACTTCATGCAGCTAGCCTCGATCCACTTCTCAGCTACGCTGGTCGCCACACTGTCTTGGCTATCCCTCTCGTGCTCCTCAATGGCCGGCCTTATCTCGCTGTACAGGTTCGCGAGCTCGGAGGCTGCGTCGTTCTTCAAATCCTGCCACGGTAAGAATTGAAACCGTAACATAAACCTCCAAGATGGTTGCTTTTCTCTGAGTCCATGAGTAAAGAGTTGAGCAATGGAATTAAAATCCCAATTGCATGAGTATACCTACAGGGACAATTCTTAATTCTGATACTACATGGCTGGACCTTGAAATCGGGTCAAATTGACATGTAATATCAATACAATTAACAAAAGAGCAAATACCTCGTATATAAGAACTTCCTGCTTTGCTTCTTTCAAGGACAACAGTTCTGCAACACGTTTCGCATCCATTCGCTTCTCGGCAACCTGTTTAGACTTCCCAACAGAAATATTCTTCAGTCGTTTCCTAGGGATGGAACGGGGTCCACCAATCTGATGCTTTCGGATGCGGGAAATCACTGCACTCTTTGGTGCAAATGGCTGTGGGGTGTCTTGAGAATACACATTTTTCGACTCTCCAGCTGCTTCATATTTTACCGGATATGCTACTGTTTGGTCAACTGGTTCTGGATCAAGTGCCATGTCCCCAACACCAGCAGGCCTAAAGTAATTTTCAGGTCCATTGTCAGTGTTAATTGACATGGGGTATTCACTAATCTCTCGCAACTCGGACGTAGGACTGCTAGTCCTGGGAAGCTTGGACAAGGGCTCATCCTCTGCAGAATCATACAATGGAATTTTTTCAACTGAATACCTGCCATCAAAAGAGTCCAACAGTGAGACTTCTATCCTTGCAAGCAAGCAAAAGCAGAATCAAATAGGTGTCCAGTAACTAGACAATTCAGAGTGCACCTATCATCGTCGTCCTCCCATAGATATGTATCCTCCTGTAAGATAAAGCAAAAGAAACTATTCATGAGGCTTCCACATCACTAAAATCAAAGGACAAGGGTAGAGAAGTCCACACAGTAACAGTACGTCAAAGCTATATATCTCCTAACAGCTACAAACATACGGCTTCCATGCAAGAACATTCAGAAAACTTTACCTGGAAACCACGAGATTTTGCACCAAGAAAACCAGAACAGCTGGCTGCACCGCACAAACAACGAACCTTTGCGCCGCCATACCATTCAAAGTTATAATCATATGAAAGTTCGGTTCCAATTGGAATATCTTGCTTTGCAAATATTCCAACCCGTATTTCCCCCATAACATGCCACTTCCTCGTCTCACAGTTTGGTTGGCTACAGCAGGAAATTAATCCTCAGAATAAGTCAAGTAAAAGACAAAATATCCACTCAGTTTTCTGACTGAAAAATCTCACCATGAATGGTTTATGAACCTAGCATGACTTCCTTTTCGAGTGGCATCAATGGACTCAACAGCATTCAGCGAAATTATATATGCATCTTTCAGACCTGGACCATACAATAGAGAGATAGATGAGGTCCAAGGTTTATATCATTATACAGGCATACATGCAGTAAATCAACCCCTACCTAGGGATTCATAAAAATGGGACCTTCGCCTTGCCTCTTTCCAGGATATTACTTCACCACAATACTCAATGATGAACTGCCCAGCCTGCATTATATATCATTTACTGAAACAATTCTTCCAAACATGTAAACACACAGACTTCAATTTAAGCATAGGAATTTGAACATTCTGTATCCAGTGAAACCACTCAACAACATGTTCGACTCGTCTTGCATAACAAATCGGAACTAGTTTGGAATTTTGGATGCCACACCTCTATATCCTCATCAGCAATAAGACCCCATCCACGACCCTCCGTCTTGACCAACAGTGTTTTAGCATACTCACATTTCTGAAATTTCTGAATCAGCGGAGCAAAGAAGAAAAAAACATGTTGGTTCAGCAATAATACACTCCATTCAATTTCGACTATTGTTTCTGAGTCACAAGAAAACTGGTCTAGAACACCAAATCAGTATATAACTAAATTAACAAAGGAACATAGATTAGCCATATCAGTATTTCGAACCTGATTCTTGCAATGGATGTCACAGGGGCAATAACCAGGAGTGCACTCTGTACTTGTTAGCCAATTCAAGCACCTTTCAGAACAAGCACTTTCAGGGTCATTTTGGTCGAATTTGCATTCGCAGATTGCAATGTCCTCTTCCTTCTGCTTCTTGTGCCTACAGTAAAAAGAGGGCACACCTCAGGCAAGTGTGATACTAACCCTAAACAAGAACCACGAGCAGCAATTGCAGAATTGAAAGAAGGCCATGTTTACATTGTTTCCTAAAGCCAAAGACTTTTCACCATTTACACAATGGGCTGGAACCATCTTAAGGATTTGGGAAGAGACCAACTTACTTTCTGTACGAAAATTCATTCTGTTGTATGTGCTCATACTGTGGCAGAAACTCGCTCTCTTGATCCTTCACCCGTAAAGAGAACCAACTCTCAGAAACGCAAATTCAAGTTGAAACTGGAGCGTCCAATTAAAAGAGAACTGAGATAATAGAAGTACCATTGAAGCAGGGAAATCGCAGGTTGCTTCGCTCTTCGAGCGAGCAGAATCGAGAATTCAATCCCTGTTGCTGAAGATTAGTTCAAAGGATCCAATTTAAGTTCGATTCAGCTCTCTGTGCGTATAATTATTGTTGTAAACGAGAAGTACCTGAATCAGCGAGCGAACTACATGGGTGATGCGGCCTCGTCGTTCATTTTAATCCGGCGAGCATCTCCCTGAAAACCCCCCAACTAAAACCGGGTCTTCGACGGAGAAAATAGATCCGCGGCAGCCGGCGGAAGGATTGAAGCGGTGGTTTGGAGTTCCGTCGCGAGAAGAGGCTTTAAACCGATCGACCTGGAATATGTACCAACTACGAAAAGTGATATCGACGTAATTTTATGATGTGTGGCGATGAAGAACTAAAAAGGAGTCTCCGCTGCTGCCGGCGGCGGCGGCGAGAGGGAGTAGAAGCGGTTCTGTGCTAAGGAAACGGGAAGTGGATGAGGAAACGCTGGAGACACAAGCGTGAAACGTCTGTAAGAACCGTAGAAAGTAGAAACGGAAACGTTTTTTCGTTCATGATAACTGAAAACGTAATGCGGTAAGTTGACGAAAACGATAATTGCCCAGATATCGTGATATGACTATGAGCGATATATTGCTATACACTGTGACGGATCATTCTTGTTGGAGTTGGACCCAGTGTTTAGCAACCTTGGGCCAAGGGACAGTGAGAATAAAAGCCCACCACGTCAGTTTAAGGCCCAATGCGCAGAAAAGCGCCTAAGTTAGAAGAATGCTTAACGATTCTAAGGGGATTTCAATGATAGGTGGGCGCAATTTTGGGCGAGATCAAAATTTTATTGGCGGGTTTGGAGGGAAATTGTGATATGCGTTTCGTAGGTTGTCAGAGGAATAGGGAGGCTCATTTAGTGGCCAAGAAATCCCTGAGTTTGTCGCTTCGGCTCTTGTCGAGGTTCGACTATGTGTCCTGGTTGCGTAGTTTGTAATTGACTTTGTTTGGATCTTATCTCCATCTCTCTTGAGATCGTTTGAATGACAAAAAAAAAGACCTAATGGAAATGACGGTTCGTTAAAATTTCATCTTTGGGAAGAGCCCTTGTACCCGCTTGGCGTAGCATCGATCAATGTGACAAAATCTTCCTTGGGACCAGAGATGTCGTTGTGTGTAAGAGACGACATTTGATGCCACCGAAAGGCGTCCACATAGCTGACAAGACATTCGTAGAACGTCCGACATCGCATTTAATGATGAAGGTCTTAGGAATCAGGCGACCGCTTGTGTACATTCTTTGCAGGAAGCAGCGGACGCCAATCGTCATGGTTCATATACCAAACGTCTTCCCAAGGCGTCTTCCTTTGACTTCCTTGCCTTAATCAGTGCCCTAAGGTCATCGAAACATTCCTGACTCGGACAATTCCTACATTCCCAGGAGGTGGTTTATGGTATCGTCATCAGTAACGAGTAACGACCAAGGACAGATTTATAATGGACGGGCTGACTATTTTTTTTCCCCCTCTCTCCGTCCATGCACGTGGTCGCCAGCACAAGCAACGCCGGTCAGGTGGCCGCCTGCCAGAACCCACCATCGAGCCATGCTATACCTAAAGTTCATTTTCATATTTTGTTGTCCTTCTCTAATTGTTTTTTTGCTGAATTTTTTTTTATTTTTTATTTGTGCTCCTGCGCACCACTATTTTCATTACTTTCTTCTTGTTCGTTCCCTATTTTTGTTAAGTTTAATTTTTTGCCATACCATACACAGAGAATATTTGCATCATCGTTTATTCTTGTTTCTATTTGATTAGTGCACCCGGCTCTTGCTTACACACATTCTACAATAAACAATTTGGGTATCGCATCACATGCACGTTGAAAGCCACGCTTATCTTTTTGTTTGTGATTTCTTCATCGCCTTTACATACTACAAAACCTATAAAATTCGTATTCTATCACCTATATTACGAATCATATATAAACCCTCTTGACATGTTAGGCCGGAAAAACAGACCAGACCGTTAGAAAAATCGTGGTCCAAACCGTACCGTACAGTTTGGTTCGGACCGTAGACTGTTAGGTATGGTATGGTCTGGTTTAGACCGCGGTTTACCGGACCAAACCGTGGACCAAACCGACTTGTCAATACGTGTTAACAGCCTATTTGACCACTCTCGCCCAACTCCCACAACGACACCCAAGTCTCAACCTTAATTTTGTGAATCTCGTCTCTCTTTCATTCACGCAACCACATTTAACCAGAGAGTAGAGATAATCATGCCTCGATATGACATTATGTTAATGTTTTATGACGTTATGGTGCAAGTTGGGATGCTTTTACTTCAAATTTTTGTTTATGTACTAAGAATTAGAGTACCAAAATTATTCATGCATGTTAGGATTAATGTTTTAAGGCAAATAACAATGATTTTTCTTGGTTATTAGTTCAATTTATTTGTGTGGTTGACTAAACAAATTGTTCATTTTTCGTTGAGTGTGGTCTATCTAGACCAGACCAGACCAGATCAGACAGAACCAAACCGCACAGGCGTGGTCTGGACTGAACCGTATAGTCTGTGGTCTATACTTCAGTCTCTCGATCTGGACCATAAACCGTATATAACATACCAGACCGCACCAATTCCCCGCCCTAATTTCAAGGTGGAATGATTCATACCGGAGATGATAAAACGCTAAATTTTATACGTGCTGCTGCGGTTTTGAATTTTGTACCCTTTACTTTTTCCCTTTCCCTAATATAAAAAACCAACTCATAAAAACAAAAAAAGTTGATACCAACTCCAATTAACTGGCTTAAGCTAGCTACCAAATACTCGAACACTGTAGTGCTTCCTCGTTCTGTACTCCACCTCTACCTGCTCAATGTTGATATGAATAAATAAACAAACTCTTCGTACTTAGCAATAATATATACTAATTAAGTAATTAACCAACCCCATTAAACCATAATCAGTTCAGAGTTTCGCCAAAATAAATAGATCCCGTCCGTGACCGTGGGTGAACGCCGACCAGCAAAATGGCACGACGACAGTACTCATCCTCCTCCTCCTCGACGTCGCCGTTCTCATTAGTAGTCTTCATAATGTTCAGTATTCTGGCGTCGACGCAGCAGCCGGCGGCGGCGGCGGCTTCTCTGAAAGTGGGGTTCTACAAGTCCTCCTGTCCCTCCGTCGAAGCGGTCGTCCGAAGAGCTGTGACCAGAGCCGTTTCTCGAGATCCGGGCCTCGGCGCCGGCATTATCCGGATGCACTTCCACGACTGCTTCGTCAGGGTAATTGCCATCCCTACTCGTCATCTGATCTTTTGCTAAGAGTTTGGATGCTCCATTTTATATTTGTGTCATGATAATACGATTCTTATCAGAAATGATGATAAGACACGAGATTTTGTAGTTTTGAGTTTTGTAACGTATCATTTCACAATATAAAAATCTTCAGGTGGAAATTTTGATTGAACTAATTTATATGACACTTTGTGCTTTTACACTGCACATCCTAGTTTGTTATATGTATTTGCCATCCTAGTTTGTTATTGGTATTTTTTTGGAGAAATATAAATTGTTCTAGTACTTTTTAATACGATAAAATTCTTGTGAAGGAGATGTCACGACTAAAAATTCGATTCTGTAATACATTATTGACGAAATTCATGTTTATTATATATATGCACTTGAATAATTTAGTATGTAATTTTTTTTCAGGCGCAATTTTTTTTTTATAATTTAACATATTTTTTATGGTTAATTTAAACATATTTACTTACGATTGATTGGTGCATTATTCAAATGATTTTTTAATCATCTCCTTAACCCCAGGGCTGCGACGGGTCGGTCCTACTGAAATCCGAACCGGGCGGGAAAAAAACCGAGCGGGACCACCCGGCCAACAACCCGACCCTGCGGGGGTTCGAACCGATCGACGAGGCGAAATCGAACCTGGAATCGATCTGCCCGAACACCGTCTCCTGCGCCGACATCCTGGCCTTCGCCGCCCGCGACAGCTCCTTCCACCTCGGCCGCATCACTTACGCCGTCCCCGCCGGCCGCCGCGACGGCCGGATCTCCCTCTTCGACGATATCCCCGCGAACCTCCCGCCGCCGAGCTTCACCGCCGCCCAGCTGGCGGCCAGCTTCGCGCGCAAGGGTCTGACGGCGGACGACATGGTGGCCCTCTCGGGGGCCCACTCGATCGGCGTGGCCCACTGCTCCTCGTTCTCCGCGCGGCTCTACTCCTTCAACGCCACCCACGCGCAGGACCCGTTGCTGGACGGCGCGTACGCGGCCGAGCTGAAGCGGAGGTGTCCCGTTGGTGGTGGTGGTGACGTGGCGGTGGGGCTCGATGCGACGCCGGATCGGTTGGATGGTAATTATTACGGGGAGCTGAGGAAGGGGAGGGGGTTGCTGAGTTCCGACCAGACGCTGATGGAGAGCGCGCTGACGAAGAAGCGCGTGGTGGGGTTCGCGAGTGGTGGGAAAGGTGGTGGCGCGTGGGCTGGGAAGTTTGCTAAGGCGATGGTGAAGATGGGGGCGATTGAGGTTCTGACGGGGAGTCGTGGCGAGATTCGGAAACGGTGTGATTTTGTCAATTGAATGAATTTTGTTGGTTTGACCGGAGGTCGGGTTCAGTACTTTGATCCTTTTGTTTGTAACGGTGTGCATGCAAATCCCAACTTAAATTACGATGCAATAATGTGTGCTTCGTTTACAAGCAGGGTGGCATTTCGGTTATTTCGGTTATAACCAATCGGTCGGTTATTGGTTAATCGAAATAATCACTCCTCCTACCGAAAACTGCCCGAAATAAGCTTGGTTTCTCGGTTATCTCAGTTATCGGTTAACCGACCCACTTTTAAGACACAAAAATATTTCTAGCCTCCGATAACCGACCGAAGTTCGGTTACTTCGATTACCGGTTAGTGAATAACTGGCCGGTTATCAGTTTACCCGGCCGGTTAACCGGTGACCGGTAACCGAACTGCCACCCCTAATTACAAGGCGTAGTCATAATTTCGTGTAATTTGGGAATATTTCCAACAAATAAAACGTCGAACAAAGTAAACCAATATGGAAAATCACCGTACCTTTAGTCCTCGGTACGTAGTGAAGTGGTTAAGTACCATCGAATAGTCTTCTCTTATCAATTTGAGTTCTATGATCGTGCACTTAAATAAAACACTAACTAGATTAGTATATCATGCCACTTCTTTATCGTCATAAACCAAGTGATCTCAATAAATCAGTCTAGTGTCATGTATTTATACAATTTTATTTTCTATTTAATTAAACGAGTTCATTACAAGTGATCCAAATTAAAAAGGCCCAACACGTCTTATATTTGTATGAGGATAGATAGATGCATGATACTAACCTAGTTAGTGTTTTATGGGAGTTCCAGCTAAACTAGGAAATAAAGAATTTTGAGGTTGTGGTCTTCAATATACGAAGGTCGAAACTCATCTTCTCTTCTCACCATATCAGAAAGATTAGAAATATATTTTATATGAGATCCGAGATGATCGACTTGGTTGGGGAAGGTTACAACACCTCTCAAAGTGTGTTCTAGGGTACCATCCGATCACCGATCTGTCTTTAAAGTTTCACATAAAGTTAATGGGAAGAAGTCAACACGAAATTAAGCGGGGTGGGTACCTTAATATCCATGTCCCGTCCCACGCCACTGCGGGTAATACCCACACGGGTATGGGGCGGGACGGGTCGACCCACTATTAAATGTTATTTGACATAATACACACATAATTTTACTGTTACTATAAAACAAACGGAAAAACATTTTATGAATGAAAAATAGTGATAATAAAAATGGATAGTTGAGCCTAACTAGTTGAAAGATCAACTCTAATTATTTGAAGAAAGTCAAATATAGGAAAAATATGAATAGATATTTTAAGAAATTGAGATAGAATAGTTAAAGCAAAGAACAAAGTGGGGCGAAACGGGACACGTAAGAAGTAGATACTCGTGTTCCGTCCTATTGCGAACCAGGTCGAGCAATACCCGAAATGACGGTTTCAATCATCCCTATCGTTAACCCCCTAACACTACAATAAAAGAGTGATTTAGTAACAATTATTTTTACCATTAACCCAGAATACCTTTCGTTTTCCAAGTTTTTTGAAGTCAACTACTATGTTTCAGATGTTTGATAAAAAAAAAAAAAAACTACTATGTTTCAGGGTTGAACAAAAGTCAGATTTTTATTATTTTAATGCGTGTGTTTGTGCTGGTTCGCGGTATAACGCGCCCGATTTAGTGCGCATAATTATGTTTTGAACAATAGTAAATTGTGGCATTAATTGATTTATTTAAATTTTCTCACTTAGACGGATCGCACATTAACTACCAATTAATTCCAAATTTGGTCCACTTTCTTTCACAAACGTTAATTACGTAAACCTTTTAATTTCAGGACCCCTTTTTGGTCTACGCATTAAGCATGCTCACAATGTCTCACATGCAATGTGTATGAAATAAGTCGTCGTCTTTCACCTTTCGATCAGGTCTATAAACTTTTTCATATCGCGAACCCACTAAATTCCTAATCATGAAAAATAGACGCGTCGTGCAATGCAAACTAGAGAGTAGTTCAAAAATTAAGGCTGAAATAGAAGGACAAATGGACAACCAAGAAATTTGTAACATTTTATGCAAGTGCAACCAATTTGTGAAAAAAAAAAGTCTGGTGATGTGTTTGTTAAAACTACACATTAGAAGTACCATAAACCTAATTTTTTTTCGGCTGTTAATTTCGAATCCTTCCTTTTTCTAAAATGATTTATTTAGGAAGGAATCTTCTTCATAACTCGACTGAATTCAAAAAACAAAAAAAACAAAAAATGGGCCATCTTCATTCACACTCCAACTCGGCGAAAAGATCACCACCCACTGAGCCTTCCCTCGCTCGCTTCGTCGCCTGAGGGTTTACTGTTCTTCGGTCAATTCATTATCACTGAGTGGCGAATTTTCTATTCTGCTGGAAAATTTTCCCGGAAAGGGGAAAGGGGGGAATTAAAAAGCGGAGGGAGGGCTTGATTATTATTATTTTATCGTTCGTGGGCTGGTTTCAATCATCCACTTTCCATTGATTCGGTCGTGGGGAGGAGGCAGCGGGTAATGGAGCTCTGGAATTGAAATGAACGACGGGAAGAAGAAGAAGAGCAAGTTTGAAATCTTCGATTCCTTGCCTGCGTAGTCTCACCGTTCGATTGAAGGAAGAAGGAGACGAGAGAGCAGGGGGCGCGTGGAGGCTACTGACATGGCGAAGCGAGTGTTCGAAGTCTGGAAAGGAAGTAACGTAAGGCTCTCGTTTTCCTCTCTTTTGGGTTTTCGGGGTTGAGTAATTTTGTGGTTGTGCCTTAGATTTCGTCAAAAATTGTTGGCCTTTAGCAGTTTCTGATTTGCTCGAGTTAGTTTGAATACTGGGTTTTGCCTGAGCACTTCTGGGTGTGCCAGCCTGTAGAATTTGATGGCAAAATGTGGTTTCTTGGATTTCCTCCTATCTATGGTGTAGGTTTGGGACTGGAGTTATTATGCAGCTGAATTAAAGCTGTAATAGTTCTCTAATGGGTGCCCGGTATAATCTAGGTTTCGAGATTTGCTGGTTGTTTTCTGCAAGCATTGACTGAGAATTTAAATTTTTGTGATACTTGGTATGAACTTGGAACTAGGGAGAGAATTATCAAAATAGACTACCACCAGCTAAGATTCATATCTGTGCTTGAGCTACTGAGGTACCAGAGCTACAAAGTAGCGGCAGTGACTTGCCAGTGAATGTATGTTATCTATGTTGCCTCATTGGTATAATATCCATCTGCTACTGTGTGAACTTCATGTTTGATCAGATTCATTTCTAGTTTTGGGCTTCATGCCAATTCTGCTAACATAAAACTCATCAAGTATCAAGGTAATGGTGATTAAACATATGAGACACAGCTAGTCTTCTATTGATTTGAACAGATGCTACCCTACTTTGCAATGATACGCCAGTTAAATAATGGCTGCTAGTTTGTCTTGCGGGAGCACACTAGTATTTTAGCAAATCTTAAAAGGATATTAGTCATATAACTAAGATGTCAGGCTTCTTGCAAGATTGATACAGAGAGATGTTCTCTAAGATTGTATGTGTAGTTCTTCAATTGACCATGTGTTGGTACCATCTAGCCTATAAATTTTCTCTAAGATTTTCCCTCTCTTGAGCTAATTTTCTGATCCTTTCTCCTGTCATGGCCTCACACTGTGCTCACATTTAGTTATGTGCTGCAACTCCCTTTTCCTGCACAGAGGCGTACTATTCATGTGGCTTTTGGGTTAACATTTTATAGTTACATCAGAAAGCAAGGAAAAGATGAGCTGTTGACCTGAATGAATATTATTTATTCTTTTCTAAGCTGATTGATTGAAATCTGTTACGGAAATATATATTTTCTATATCACTTTTCCTCTAGTTTGGATTCTGTGCCTAGTGTTTTTACGGCTTTGTTTATATTGTCTGATCTAGCATCGTAATATTGCTATTCTGTGACAGTGTTAGAGTTATTTACTTGAATGCCTTCCACAGTAGACATCAGGTGCCTCTGATGGGTGGTTAGGATAAATGTACCTGCTGCTTTGAAGCTAACCCGATCCTTTGAAGCTGACTAGTTCTTTCAAAATAGAGACATACTTGGCTGTTTAGAAACCTTCTAACATAGCCTTTCTATTATTGCACTATGAGGTGGTTGTCACTTCGACACTATCCAGTGACCATCATGCTTGTGTTATAATTTGTCAGCTTGATGTGGTTTCAATACAGGACATTGCTTGGCCTCTCTCTTACACTTAACTTCCTAACATCTTTATGAGTTCCTGCTACAGTGCCTCAATAGGTGTTTAGGAACCTTCTAATGTTGTGCTTCAATGGGTTTTGTGCTCGTTTTTTTTTTATCTCGTACTTTGTTGATGGCACGGTAACATCTCAATACTATGTTTTTGGACATGAATTCCGCCGGGCTAAGTGTTAAGAAATTAATGTTTCCTTTTCATTTCTGGTAGGTTCCTTCTAAATAATTGTGCTTTTTTCTATTATGCAGAAGTTCATCCTTGGAGGAAGATTTATATTTGGACCAGATGCTAGATCACTGATCTTCACCTTATCACTCATCATTGTTCCAATTGTGATATTTTGTGTATTTGTCGCAAGGCATCTGCGTCATGAATTTTCACCCTACAATGCTGGCTATGCCATTCTAGTGATTGCAATTGTCTTTACCATCTATGTAAGTTCACTAATCCTGTGATTTCCTAGCCAAATTTATTTGCATTGATAGAGCCCAAAGTCCCACGCAGCCTCTTAATGTCTAAGTGTGTTTTGGCTCAGAAAAATGGGTTAGGCCCTTCAATCTGTTTTGTTAAGCTGGAGTTCGAGTGTCAACTTAGAGATATCATGACATTTCAGGATATACGAAGCTAAAATATGATATCACAGAACTTTTCAACAGTTAGCTAGCCCAATAAATATTCCGTAAGTACTTATTTGGTGTTTTGACCATCTTAGGTATTACCTTTCCCTGATTGTGGATGGCATCTTAGGTAGCAGCTACGACATCTCTGTTTTTTTGTCTCTAGATCATGCATCAGGATTTTCTAAGCTGGCGTTGATGTCAACTATGACTGTTTACCTTTTATGTTCCCTATTAAGTAAACTAAATCTGAATCTCAACATAATTATGTACCCTAATTCTTTGAACCCACTTGGTCATTTTTCTTCAGTAGAACTAATATGCTGTTGAATTTTGGAAGGTTTTGATTCTTCTGCTTCTGACATCTGCACGGGACCCTGGTATTCTCCCCCGTAATTTGCATCCACCAGAAGAGGAGTTCCGTTATGATTCTTCTGCATCAGTTGAGGTTGGTGGCAGACAAACACCGGGCCTTCAGTTTCCTAGGACGAAAGAAGTGATGGTCAACGGGATTCCTGTTCGAGTCAAATACTGTGATACCTGTATGCTTTATCGCCCTCCCCGCTGTTCTCACTGTTCCATCTGTAACAATTGTGTGGAACGATTTGACCATCATTGCCCTTGGGTGGGCCAATGCATAGGACTGGTATGTTATTTTCAGTTAACAGTTCATCTATTTTAGCTTTTGCTCTTTCGTTAAAGTTGTTAATAGAAGTGCAACAAAGTTTTGTTTGGCTCGTTTTTAAAAATAAGTTAATATTATACCAGAACAAACACACCCATCACAAATCTTAGCTATTCTGCTGCTTTACCGATTGTACTCTGTTTGGTGCAGCGCAACTACCGTTACTTCTTCATGTTTGTTTCTTCTGCAACACTTCTGTGCATCTATGTGTTCTCCATATCGGCCATCTACATTAAGGTCTTGATGGATGATAACCGTGCTCCAGTTTGGAGGGCAATAAAGGACTCTCCTGCATCATTCATACTAATGATCTACTGTTTCATCGCTCTATGGTTTGTCGGAGGTCTAACAGGTTTCCACTTATATCTCATAGGGACGAATCAGGTCAGCTTACCTTCTTCGCCACTCTCATTTTTCTTGAGTGGTAGGCAAGGAATCAGTTTCTAGCTGTTGAACTCGTGTAATCTCTCTCCATCCTGTTTTTATTTTATTTTTCCTTTTTCCAGACAACCTATGAAAACTTCCGTTACCGGGCAGACAACAGGATCAACGTCTACAACCTGGGTTGTGTCAACAACTTCATGGAAGTATTTTGCACCAAGGTCAAGCCATCAAAGAACAACTTCCGTGCTCTGGCACAAGAGGAAGAACCACCACCGAGGCCTGTGGGGCGGCCCACTGTCCGTGAAGAAACCGGAGGAGAAGAAGACTCAGGTGGGGGGAACCCACGTCCCAAGGTCCAGAACGATCTTGAGATTGGTGAGGACTTGCTGAAAATCTCTCAGCGTCGTAACGTAGAAGAGATGGATGATGAAATACGCAGCAGAGGGAGCAACGGTGGGGCTCCACACAACACGTCAGATGTGGAGTCCGTATTAAGCCCTGATCATCATCGAGCGGCCACAGTTAGAGACGAGAGAAGACATTCCAGCTGGGGGAGGAGAAGTGACAGCTGGGAAATTGCACCGGAGGTTCTGGCCAACTCAACGGTGACAGAGAGCAGAAGCTTGAGCTCATTGAAGGAAACGCGACAATGACAATGAGTGGGCTATTTGTTTAAATGGTATGGATGTCTGATCTCTCCAGGCTATTTTTCTCTTTATATCCCAATTAAAATTGGTACAATTATGTGGCGGAGGGAGTGGAGAAAGAAGTTTAGGGGTCTCCCCCTGGGTTTTAGGGCTTGTGTCATATCTTTTTTTGTGGTGGATTAACTGCTTCTCTTTTCTGTGCTCTCTTGGGAAGCATTGGGAAATAGGGGAAATGTGCTTCTGTAATAGTCTCTGAGAAGAAGATAGGTTGAATTTGATTGCCGAATTTCGCCCTTTGTTTTGCCCGTTACTTTTGGTTTGCTTGCTCTTGTTATGATTCTTAGGGAGAAAAACTGACCTTGGGTTTTGGAGAGTCCTGTCCTGTATTTGGCTGGCTGGCTTTATTCTTTTGGTGTATATAATGAACTTCCCGGGTGCTTTTTCTAGTTTCAAACCTTAATCTCAAGCTTTCAGTTTTCTTGTTTGATTCTATTTCAGCTCCTTTTTCTAGTTTCAAACCTTAATCTCAAGCTTTCAGTTTTCTTGTTTGATTCTATTTCAGCTCCTTCTTAACTTAATTCAGTTCGTTCTTCAAGTTACTTTTATTCATCAGCTATCAGGTAGTGAGCATCAGAAGGGAACATTATCATTTTAGTTTGTAACAGTGGAATTAGAGGAAGCTAAACTTCTTAGTCTGCCAGAGTAGTCGTCCTAGAGCATCGCCAGTTGCCCGATATTGATCGGATAGACATCATCCTTGCAAGTGGAACCATATGCCCTAGTCGCTATCTGGAGGTTCACTGCGTCTGTCGTATGGAGACCGTCGAAGAACACGTACGCTCTCCTATTATCGCAAGCAGCTCCACCTCTATTGCATAAGATCGTTGTTGCTTCGCAGCATGGATTGACTGTGTCACTAAATCCTGTATTTTAGGGACAAACCAAAAATGGTTTGAATCATCTTATATTTGTGCATATCCTGTAACATCCATGAAACAGATTAGGGTTCATCATGGTTCATGCATTTGCTTACCTGCTAAGACCGGTTTGTTGAGAATTTGGTCGATAATCCTATAGGCGTCGATCATGACGAACTTAGAATCAGGGTACTGTTGATTCAGGGTGTCCACCATAGACTTGAGCTTGGTATTGAAGAGCTGAGCCGCGAAGTTCAGCGGAGCGATGCATCCGGTGGTGCCACCGGGGCTCCTCTGCCTCGCGGAAGGGGTGCAGCCGAGCGGGTAGATCGCCATTAGAGCGAACTTTCGAGCTCCTAATCCCCGCAGATGCTGCAGAAGTAAGAAACAAAGTGCACACAGAAAAGGGTCGTTAGAGATGTTACCAAAAGTGGTGTGTTTGTGGGATATTAGGGTTGGTTTGACCAATGCCAAAGGAAGAAAGAAAGGAGGAAAGTAGGGCAAAGCCTCTGTTGTGAATGCCTGAGCTGATATTAATGGTTTTGATATCAGTAGGGAAAGTGACGTTTCCCAGTGGAGAAGTTGAAAAAGAGAAGGAAAAGGGATAAGAAAAAAATCATTGAATTCTGGCCAACGCCCGACAAGTAGGGAAGCAGAGAACCATCTGTGAATTACAGTTGAGCGACTTCAATACATGGTCCATGAAACCATACCGTACCGGTGGTTAAACCACAAAATACCAGTATCGGAGGCTAAACCGATAGGCGGTATTTAACGGTATTAACGGTTGAACTACGGTTAAACCACAGTTTTACCATAAAATACCTTACCGCTGACTTTTCCGGTACGGTCTCCGGTACGGTTACATGGACCATGCAGTTCAATATTGAATTACACAGGTGAATATATATGGTAGTTGAAAAAAACTGAGATATTAAGGTTAATGAAATTACCAGGAGCTTGGCAGATAGTGAGGAGATGAGATTGGAAGTGAAGTTGTCGAGATTTGGACGAGGATTAGTGAGATTAAGGAAGTAATTAAGAGTGTAATCGTTGCCACCTGTTCCAACCACAAACAGGTAATCAGGCAGTAACTCTTCCCTCTGGCAACCCAACAGCTTCTCCAGTTCTGGCAGAGTTGAAGTTTCAAAGTCTTTGATCTGTTCATTCAAACTTATCACTTGGCCCTGCAACCACACACACCACAAACACAAACCCACCAAAAAAAATGATGAATATGTAACATTTACTATGCACATATATTGTGTTACAACAATGTACAATGCTTGCAGAGTGATATGAAAACTGATATGGTTGTATATTATAGGCTATATACTTCATTAATGTAAAAGGGTAGCAGGGGAGTACATCGGTCCGATTTCGTTATAAAAAAAAACGACTCCTATTCCATAATCATGATTATCGTTACTTCAACCATGATTCTGGAATGGTTTGATATACACGAATTCTGGTGGATGCAGGCTTGCAGCAGACACGTGTATGACACAATGCACGTTTTATAACATTGTACACGAACAATATGACACTGGCAACTGTAGTTTGTGTAAGGATACGAGTACATAACAATTAGGAATTAATGTACATCGATCTGATTTTTCTAGAATATAAATAAGGTATTAAGGTTTACTCTTTGTTTTTGTTTTTTTTAGTCTATCATAACATAAGTATTTACAACTGGGGAAAACAAAAATAAATACAAGAATATAAAAGATGTTTGCATGTCGGTTCACAAAATGGAATCGAGAAGAAAAAAAAATCGCTGGTCGACAATGCACGAACCAACGATATAAGAGACGTTTTTGTCACCGAGAAAATTAAAATATTCCTATACTTTTTTTTTATGATAAACTTTTTTTGCGGACCACCACCATAAATCCATAATCGTAGGGTCAACTATGATAATAGGTGTTTTCAATTAATATGATAGCATTCCTATAAAAAAAAATTAATATTATAGCATTAATAATCTCGCAAATGAACATATTCTCCACTAAGACTAACCGTAACATTTGCATTAGAAAATCCTCCGATTAAATTATGCTTTTAAATTTTAATCTATAAGACTATAACCACAAAAGAAGAAGAAAAAAAATCTACTTACAGTGATGGCGCCGGTTTCGTCGAGGATCCCCGACCCGCCGGAGGCGAAGTCGACGCCGCGGACGGTGCCGGCGGTGGAAGGGTCGCGTGACGGCGGGAGCGGGGGGATCCCGAGCTGGTCGGTGATGAAATCGACGACGTTCTTGCCGTTGGTGTACCTGCCGGTGGGCACGCCGCCGGCGAAGTCGATGCCGTACGGCGGGTAATTGGACTTGGCCAGCGCCTTGGCCAGGAAATTGTTGTTGCCATTGTCCACCAGCGACGAACCGAAGACGAACGCCCCTTTTATCCCCGCGCTGTTCGACTTTGCGGCGGCGGAGGAGGGCGGGAAGCAGGTGGAGGCCGCGAGAATGAAGAAGATGGCGGCGGCGGAGAGGAGCTGCGGCGGCGGTGGAGGTGGTGTCATTATTATTTGTTGGTGTTTTTTTTTCCTTTTTTTGGTTTGGGTGTTGAGTGAGTGAATGAGATATGATGTGTTTTTGGGGTGAACATGAGGCACGGGTACATTTATAAAGGAAGAGAGGCGTTACATTTTTTTTTTTTTAAGTTGGCTATAATTGTAACATCCCGAACATTTTCCCGACAAGAAACTGTCCGCTTTGGGCCTCTACACCTGCACGGTTTTCGACTTGGGGTGCAATTCAGGGTGACTTCCCGTAAGGTCACCCATCCTTGTTGTGCTCCGCACCAAGCACGCTTAACTTCGGAGTTCTCACAAGAACTCCTCCATTACACCCCAAAACGTGTCTTGTCAGTTAACGCCGGTTTCCTACTTATGAACCATGGATTTCTCTCGTGCTTTGTCGATGTGGGATTTAACTAAGGTCTTACAATAATTGTATTTGTTTCAACCTTAAAAAAGAAACATTTTTAACAAACATGATGTCCTTATGTTACACTCCTTTATCTATGTTTTAGTCACTTTGCTACGAATTGTGTCTAAACGAGTCACTACTGAGATTGACCGTGTGAAATGAATAAGTATTTTGTAACGAATCACCAAGTATATGGACTTCTTCGTTCGAGCATCATAGTAGAGGAGGCACTCAATAACCCTATGTTACGTGCACTTTTCGGAGAATATGATTTACGGAGAAAGATTGGAATAGGAAGAAGAAGAATAGAGGAAAGATAGATAGATTGGTAGAAGAGAAGTGTTCTCCTTAATGGCGAGAACGGAACCCCTAAACTTTTTCGAGGAAAGCCAACCTCCCAAATTAACACGTAGGTGTGTAAAACCCTTTTCTTGATTATACTTGATTGATCCTTTTCCTCTGCTCATACATCTACTTTAAATAGAGAATGAAAACTCTAATAATCCTACACCTAGTGAACTGAACGTAAAACGCCTATCATTAAGCTAAAGTCCCTAAATTCTAGTTAACCACTAACCCACTAATCACGTCATAATCCTACCTCTAACAACCCATAATTAATTAATTAAAAAGTAAATAATTACACATGACACCCTACGTGGAAAAGAAAAAAGGCAAAAGACAAAAGGAGATTATGACGATTTTGTTTTGGTACGAAATAATGTTTTGCCCAAACTCTCACCCGAAAAACCCATAACGCAACTTGGCAGAAACCCATCTCAAAGGAAAAAAGAGGGAAAAGGAACAAAATTGCAAGTTGCAAACATACCGATTTGACTTTCTGGTGGTCACAGTTTGCTCTTATTCACTTTGGCACTTTTTCCGCTTTCATGGGTTTGCCCAAAAAAGGGTAACAACTCACAACCAAAAATTCCTCCATCCGTGACCTCATTTCATCATTATAAGATGGTTTAAGTTACATGATTATACAAGCAAATCAAATTTCTCAGCTTGAAGGGTATTTTTTATTATTATATATGTTTAATAATTGTTGTAATGATGGGAACTTGGTGTGATGTAATGAGCGTGCTTATTTATTTCGGTATATATGATGACCAAAATCCTTATGGGTTGAAGTCCATGTAGTTTGACTATAGGGTGACGAGAATCCTGAGATGAGATCCAGAGTATAGGCCGAAAGAATCTGGTATTGTGTCTGTATGTCTGATCAGAATGCGAGATGAACAAAGATCGAAGTGGATTGTGAGTCATTTTCATGTTATATTTGGATAGAGTAATTTTCACAGGAAATAATTTTTTTTATATATTACTAAGGAGACTATGAAAAATATCTACTTCTCTCGCCGTGAGTGATCACGCGAAGCATAAATTATTGAGTTTCACTTACCAAATCTAAGTCCTTCCTGCAGAATGGGATGGACCTTAATCTACTTCCTCGAAATTTTGTACCAAAATTGATATCACATATTGTCTCATATTGTTCTTATTATTAGTGGCTTCGAAAAGTGAATATCAATATCAATTTCTCAATATTTTTCTTAAAAATAAGCGTTTTAAACATTTTATATGTATTTAGTTCGTGAAACGTCAAACAAATATGAAAAAAATAAACCTGTCATACAATAACACCAGAACTAGACTTTTAAACTCATTCAACACCATTATAAACCAGATTTTTGCTTCATCCATTGACCATATTTTATTCTCCAATATAGTCTTTTGCGAGCACATTAAAATTGATAGGTTTCAACAAATTGAAATTTATAGTCATTTGGTAATTAGTTGCACAAACTTGTTCCAATTGGATTTAATTACTTAATGATGTCGCTTGTCACAACTGTGTTCCTCCCAAGGTTGTCAAACCGGTTTATGCCAGTGTGCCGGTTTAGCAAGTGGAATGGTTCGACCAGTGGTACATACCGGTTTGTGCCGGTTCATGCCGGTCAATATTACAAATAAAATTATAAATACTCATTTTAAACATGACATTTAACGTCAATACCTAAACATTTATACTTGAATTCAACAAATAACATCAATATTTAACATATATACTCATAAAATAAATAATAAAATATTTTTTAACAATTAAAGTCACTAAAATAAGGTTATTTTACTTAGAGATTCGTATATCGATCATGCCGATCATACCGGTGGTGTCACGCCGGTTTTATGACCGGTACAGGTTGAACCAGGTACAACCGGTGGCACGCCGACCAGCGTGACAACCCTGGTTCCTCTTCCTCCCTTTTATAGGGCTTTATTGCATAATAATATTTCTTGATATCGTCTTTATGTGGTTTGCGGTTGGTAGCCTGTAATATTTAGCATGATCCATTTTGGATTTTTCTGTCTTTTGACAAGGTACAATGAGGGACTTCATTTGCTCTGTTTGTCCCCTACAGCAAACTAATCCATCAAATTCTAATTTACTACGTTGTTTTGTTTTCTAATTTGGGATTAGAATTTGATGGATTAGTTTGCTGTAGGGGACAAACAGAGCAAATAATCCCAAATTAATATTAGTTGTTGATTTAATCTTCAATGCTATAACAATGAGCAAGAAGATGTGTTGTTTTTTTCTTTGTCATAGATATTCTGAAAGGGAAACGCCCGAACAAAATCAGAAGACTTTTTAGATAATTGTCACGAGACAGGAGATAAGGACGTAAAATCTAGAAAAAAAGACTTGTTTTGCCATGAGATGCCTGTATTTGAATATTACAAGGAATGGTTGATGATAAACGAGAATACAAGTGTGGCGGAGTAGATTTTAAGAAACTAGGCTTCGACGGAAATCACTATTGTATCTTATTACAATGCCTGCCTGTCATAATAATTCTAACACTTAATAAGGTAGATACTTAATTCCTACGACTTTGATAATGAATATGAGTTCAACGAATAACATAATAACACTCGTATTATAACATAATACTATTCGTACGTACTAGTCATACTCAAAGGGTTGATACATATCACAATCACTTCTAAGACTTAGATAAGGAATATAGTACGATTCCGACAAATTATATATGCAATTAATACTCATACTCAACCACTGTTTTCAATCACACTCAATAAGGAATACGACTATGATGTAATCAAATTAATGAACTTTCGACTCTAATATTCATAGATGTAGTTTTGGAGCTCTTTCAAATATGATAATCGTGGATATTACAAATAGAATCCTAATTAAATTATTGAAGTTAGATAGAACCACGACAGTAACAATCGTGTCCGTCACCTTCAAGCTATAGCTAATACATTCCATCACACAAAACTCGTGAATCCAATTAAGCTGGCGCACCTGATCAACCAAACCAAAAGAACTGAAATGGACACGTTTTGGTAAATAGGACAACAAATTTCCCGAGTAGGATGTTGTTTGTGCCATCTAGCTCAGGACACGAACAATGATATTGTAGGTCTGGGGTTGACTCATGATCCGTTCGTCTGATCTCGTCGGGAGGGAAGAAACCTGTGAAAAGTGTCGGGGTTGCCCCCCGGATTAAACTCCGACGATCAAGTTAGTGTATGTTTGTGGAGAGAGTTGAGAGAATAGATAGAGAGATAAAGTGTAGAGAGATAGTAGAAAGTGGAAAGTGAGGAGAGAGAGAAAAAGTCCTCTTCATTGGTGGGTTTCATACCTTTATATACCCGTAGCGGGTTTAGAGCATCATACGTTGTCGATTGGACGCGGTATTACTTATTCTCTGCGGGGAGTCTCTTAGCAACACCCCCAACAGATGTAATTGTTAGCAACTTAGCAACCCAACTTTTCCATAAATATAAGTGGAAAATATGTTAAAAGATGAGATCTTCCATTTTGTTTGTTTAATAGCCCAATAATATCTCCACGTACACACATTCCTTAGCTCCAATTTTGATTGGACGCAGAAATTATAACCATCAATGTGTCAGTTTGTTATTGGGTGGACTCATCTTTCATTTTACTTAATATTTAATGTTCTTAATGATCATAAATAAATCAAGAATTAAAATATAAAAAAGAAAGATGAATTCACCATTAGGAAACTGACATGTGGCTAGTTGGAGTTTCTGCGCTCAAAAAGATTGGAGCTAAGAATTTTCTCGCTACTTCAGCGACGGCGGAGCGAAACCAAACTTGAGGGTTCACCTGCTTGAATAAAAATATCTCCTAGCATAAAGGTAGCCTCTAATCAACAAATTTCAAATTTATATAATCATCAACATTTTTTTTTTCCAGTTTGATGATACCATCTAGAATTACTTTCGTTTTCGTACATTTCTACTCATGAATCCAGATAGTATTTCCAAATGAGTTATTTGGCCAAAATCTTACATACAAATCCTTCCACGATCCAAAAAGAGAATTCGACTAAAATTACTGATTAAAACTTCTCATCCGACCAACCCTCTATGTAAGAGACATTCGATAAAACACAAATGAATCGTTTGGATGAGAAATTTTAACGATTTCGACATAAATTTGCCACCCGAATGTTAAATCTTGCACATTCTCGAAAGTTGAAACCATTCATTTACAAGAAAATACAACTTTCGAGGCTTAGAATAATCCTCTTATGCATTGTCTACGCCGTTGGGCGGGCGCCGCCGGTTTCTCAATCCACATCTTCCCCATTCCGATCCGGTCAACGAAGCCGCCAACTCCGTTATTAACCTTTCATTTCCTACGTCGGAAGTTGGAACTTGAAATCAATGCACAATGCCCACATCCCAGCTCTGTCCCTACATTTTCAGTGTCAATTCTCAACTTTGTAGCTCGTGAGGCCAACTCCAACCCACCACCCCTAATATTGATATATTTTGAAGTTTAGGTGGTAGTAGGGGGAGCTCCAACTAGGGGTGAGCAACGGTCCAGTTCGGATTGGATTGGACCAAACTCAGGAGAATCGCGATTCAATAGTAAGAGATATTTATGAACCAAAGTTCGGACCAACAGTGTATTCAGCCCGCTTTGAACGAATTCAAATGCCGATTCGATCCAGTTTTCTTCAGAATATGTGTAAAATTTGTAGGACCATGTACCTAACCATGTTATACTCGGCTTGGTGTGACCCGATCCAACAGTCAATTTAGTTCGATACAATCTGGTATGGACAGAACCCGTTGCACACCCCCTACCTCCAACCCATTCCAAAATTGGAAGGAAAGGTGGGCGGGGGACGGTCAAATATGAGGGAAATTGGGAAATTACATTATTGGATCATTCCATTTCGGTTATGGAAGACGCTCGCTTGATGATTGCACATAAGTGTGACTTACAAACTTTTCCCCCTTTCAGTTCTGGAACCTAATTATAAGACCTAATTGTGATGAAATCAGCACATAATTTACAATACCTCCATCAATATGCTCAAAAGCAGCGGTTTCAACAAAGGTTGCGAGAGCTTGTCATCCATCCATTGCCTCTAATCTGGTCTGTGGAACCCGTAGATTCGAGATTCTGCATCATCTTGCTTCTTACTCTGTACTTCCCTTTTCCCCACCACTGCATACTCAGGGTTTGAAATGTGGCTTGTGAATTACTACCTGAAGTAACTCGGTCATCATTCTGCAGCAGCAAGCATGGCACATTTCTTGGTTGCATTGTTCAGAAACTGAAATCCTTATTGGAAGCAATGCAAGTTCAGAACTGTCCAGAAGACGCTTCCCCGTTGGCTTGCATCTCCTGCTCCAGATAATACACCTTGTCATTCATCCCTTCTTTCCGATAAGCTTCGATCATCACCTCGTAAGTCCTGCCATTCGCTTCGCACTTCTCCTCCTTCATCCTCTCGTAAACCCTCTCCATCTCCAGCAAATCCCCTGCTTTCCCGCACGCAGACAGCACCGCGTTGTAGAACGCAGTGTTCTTCGCTATGTCCAGCCTAGCTGCCAGCTGAACCGTGGAAATCACCTTGTGAAACACGCCTGCCTTTGCATAACCCTCGACTAGACACGAGAATGTCTTCGAATCCGCCTTCATCCGCTCGGCACGCATCTGATCGAACGTGTACTCCATGTTCTTCGCGTCACCCACGTCTGCAAACGCCTCGATCACGTTGTTGTATGTCGAGCTAGTCCAGGGGATCTCCATCTTCCGCATGTACTCCATCACCGACGACATCTTGTCGTACCTATTAGGCATAAACCATTCGTGTGGTAATGATATGATTCGATTCCTTAAGCTTCTACATGGTACCAGTAAAAGAGCAAGTTAAACAATAATGATCAGATAACTACCGATAATATTACCTCCTGGCTTTACCGTAAGCTCCGATGAGGATGTTGAAGGTGCGAGTCTCAGGTTCGATGCCATAGTCACGGAACTTCTCGTACCACTTCTCCATCAGCTGGATGTGACCCTTGTTTCCGAACACAGCAAGGATTATGTTCATTGTCCATACGTCGGGTTTCGAATTCGGGTTGACGAGCATTGAAGAGAGGGCTTTCTCCATTTGGTCGTACAAGCCGGCTTTCCCATAGGCCCCCAGGACGATGTTTTGGGTGACGGTGTTGGGGGAAATGAGGCGTTTGTCCATGTCCAGGTAGATTTGATCAACGAGGTCAAATCGGGACGAATCGACGCAGGACTTGAGCAAGGTGCTGTAGGTGAAGACATCGGGCTGGCAATGCGGCAACGATTTCATGTCTTCGAGGATGGAGAAGGCTCGTTCGATGAGGTTGCTGCGGCAGTAGGCAGCGAGGAGGGCGGTGTAGAGTTCAGGGGAGGGCGGGATGCCCTGTTCGAGCATTTCGTCGAACAGTTGGTGGGCGAGAGCTGGCTGGAGCGATTTGCCCAAGAGGACGAGGAGTTTCATGTACGTGCCTTCTTTGGGTTGGTAGAAAGGCTGCTGCTTGAGCATTTCGAAGACGTCGAGGGCGCGCTGCCATTGTTTGTTGGCTATGGAGTCGGAGAGGGATTCGGTGACAGTGTTGGCCCAGGCCTTGGCGTTTTCCCTGCGGTCCAGTTTCTTCTTGATGGTTTTGAGAGGCGCGCGGCGGCGGGCGGTGTCGGGGATGGATGTGGTTCCTGGAAACTCTCCTTGCTTCCAGTGTCGCCGGGGAGACGGCGGGGCGGCGGCGGCGGAAGGGGAAATGGGATGGAGAAGTGGAGAAGTGCGGCTGCTGATGTAAGGGGGAGGAACTGGAGGAAGGAAGGAGGAGAATAAGAGAGACATGTTATTGTTATCTGTATGGAAAAATGATCGGAAATTTTGGAAGTGTTGGAGGCGCTATCGGATTTTGCTTTTTTTCCCGTCGGCGAAGGGCGGGGGCGGTGGTTTTCGAGTGAAGAAAGATAAAACAAAGAACACGGAAATGGTTGCGAGAGTAAAAGGCGCCGGTGAGCTTTTGATTTGGATAGAGTTAGGGGAGGATTGGGTGTCGATGACCATTGGGCTTACGACATTTTACATCGTTGGATTGGGCTTTATGTGGTTTTGTTTTTTTTTTTTTATTGTTGGGCTTTTTAAATAATGTTTTGACAAAAGAGAATTAGATAGTCATAATTTTGCACTGTTATTTATATACATATAGTTATTCGTCAATAACTTTAACGACACTATGACATATGTTGATAAGACTAACGTTGTTTTTACAAAAGATAATCATATATTTTTTATGGTGGAAGATAATCATATATATTTTTAAATTTTATTGCATATTGGTTTCAAATCTTCTTATTTTAGTTATTACATTGTTCCTAAATAGATTAAAAAGGGGGGAAAATGAAAGAAGGAAGGTTGATTATGAATTATGGATATTGTACATATGCAATATAAAGACAATGAATGAAATCTAAAAAAAAGTAGAGAAAAAAGGAAACTCTATCATGTATAATGTATTATTGCATATTCTCAATTTTTTTTTATCGAAACCTGGAATTCTTCTTATTTACATGGTTCTCAAATATACCAAAATGTAAAAAATAAACAATAAATAAGATAAAAGGAGAAAATTGATTACCAATTATAGATATTGGTCGAGATACTATACACTTTTTTTTTTACAAAAGATAATCATATATTGATATAATCAGATCGATAATTACATCCTGGAATTCATCTAGGCCTGAAAGTCAAAATAACGACATGTATTCGGGAACAAAGACAGGGCCTGTCTAGCTACACTATTGCTACCCCGACCTACAAATCGTACAATGAAACCCGGATAGTCCTTCAAAATCTGCAGAATCTCCTCCAAAATCGCCCCTATCCGACCATCCCTTGCATCCGCCCGACACAGCTTCTCAATAATTATCTGGGCGTCACCTTCAAACCTCATTGACACAAAATCCTGCATTATACACCAGCTGATCGCTTCGCGCAGGGTAAGAACTTCCGCCACCATTGGGTCATCTAGCCGAGGGAACTGAATACCTGTCGCCCAGACGGTCTCGCCTCTCTCATTAAGGAGCACAAAGCCTCCTGCCGAGTGAGACCCTGAGCGGACTGCTCCATCCCAACGACACACAGGCCCCTCCGCCCCTCCCAACCCTCCCATACCCGTACTAGGGGGCGCCAGCGAGGGGCGTCGGGGATCCTTAGGTAAGGTCAACCATTCCCCAATCTGCTGGTGATACTGCCGCATAAGAGCATGGATACCAAATTGCTTCCCATCAAAGACCACCCAGTTCCGGGATCGCCAAATCCTCCATAGTATAGCAATAATTTCCATGACCTGCGAGGGTTGGTGCAAGATGGCCAGCAACTTCTTCAGAAACAGCGGGAATGTATGCCGAGGCAAGCCCTCCCCAAGATGATCCAGATTAGACTGAGTCCACAGGGCCCTGGCCACCGGACACTCAAGGAAAAGGTGCTCCATCGTTTCCGATGAGGCCCAACACATAGGACATCGGGCAAGAACATCAATTTTCCTCTCAATTAGCGCCTCAGTAGTCGGCAGAATTCTGTTCAAAAGTTGCCAGGCAAAAATCTTCAATTTCGGGGGGATATTGGCTTCCCAAAGACGGATCCAACTAGCGTTGTCCATCCAACTAACCTGTGATCGCCACCGCCCATTCAACTGATCTAGACGAACTGCCAAGTGATAAGCCGATTTCACCGAGAAGATCCCATCAACAGTAGCATGCCAAACCAGCCGATCCTCAATATTCTGCCTAGGAAGGGGCATTGCCAGAATAGCTTGGCATGTCGGAGGATCAAACCACTGCATAAGCTTCTCCTCGCACCACCGACCTTCCCCTGGGCAGATGACCGCAGAGACCTTTATTTCCCCTTCCTCAGGAAGGACCCGCGGATTATACACTGGGGGAACCGGGCACAGCTGTGTAATCCAATTAGAGTCAAGTAAGGGGGCTGTTTGCCCATTCCCAATCTGCCATCGTAGCCCTGCCGACAACAACTGACGCCCATAAAGAATGCTTTGCCAGCCCCAGGAAGGGCGGGAACGTGCAGTGGCCGACAGGAAAGATCCCTGCGGGAAATACTTTCCCTTGTAAACTTGAGCTAAGAGGGATTGTGGCTCATTAATGATTCGCCATCCAATCTTAGCCAAAAGAGCTTGATTGAAATGCTCGAACCGACGAAACCCCATGCCTCCCTCATGTTTACTTCTACACATGTTCCGCCAGGAAACCCACCTGACCCGTGAGCGTCCTTCTTCAACCCCCCACCAGAATCTCGCTACATGCTTGTCCAAGAGACGACAGAGAGACAATGGTAGACAAAAACAAGACATCACATGGAGCGGCAAAGCAAGAGCAATCGATTTGATGAGAGTCTCCTTGGCCGCTGTCGACAGAGTCCTACGTTTCCAACCTTGTAAACGTTCTAGCAGCTTTTCCTCCAGGTATCGAAACGTGGCTGTTTTGGATCTTGCTATCAAAGTGGGGAGGCCAAGATACTTGTCCTGAATCCCTACTGCGCCCACTCCAAGGATAGCCGCTAAGAACTCCTGATCTGGCAAGGAGATGTTCTTACTAAAGCACACTGCCGATTTCTCCAGGTTCACCCTCTGCCCACTTAACTCTTCATACTCATTTAGTACTTCGATCATATTCTCACACTCTTGTAGGGAACCACGGAGGAACAAGTAAGAATCATCAGCAAAGAACAAGTGAGATATGCGAGGGGCTCGGGGCGCTACCTTGACCCCTGCTAGTCTCCCATCTGATATAGCTTTGCGGAGTAAAGCAGCAAACCCCTCCGTGCAAAGCACAAAGAGCAGGGGAGAAAGAGGGTCCCCCTGACGAAGCCCTCGAGAAGGCGCAAAGAACCCTGATGGAGAACCATTCACGAGGACCGAGAAAGATGTGGACTGTAAACACTCCCGAATCCATCCTCGCCAGATCGAACTAAAGCCCATTTTTTCCAAAACCGTCAACAGAAACGACCATTCGACTCTATCATAGGCCTTTTCCATGTCAACCTTCAGAGCCATGTATCCTTTCTTTCCACGGGTTTTGATTTTCAAATAATGCATCAATTCGTGACCAATGAGGATATTATCCACTATCTGCCTCTCTCTGATGAAAGCATTCTGCCCTTCCGAGACAATAAGAGGCAAGATCCCCGCCAATCTTTCCGCCATAATTTTAGTGATTATTTTGTAGACGAACTGGCAAAGGCTAATAGGGCGAAGCTGGCGCATGGATTCCACCTGCTCAACTTTGGGGATTAGAGTCAGCCAGGTGTGATTGAAACTCCGGAGCAACTTGCTCGTAGTAAAAAAAGATCCAACTGCCGCCACCACTGATTCCCCAACAATCTCCCAGAAGGCTTTAAAAAACTTGCCCGTGAATCCATCGGAGCCAGGGGCCTGTTTTGAACCCATCGCGAAGACCATTTTGCGGATCTCCTGCGGACTGACCTCAGCGGTAAGGGCAACATTCATTTCTGGGGTTACATTGGGGGCAATGGGTAACTCCGCCACCCGCTCAACCATATCCTCAACCTGGGACTCTGAGGTGAAGAGAGATTGGTAAAAATTAATCGCAATGTCCGCCTTCCCTTTTTCATCTGTTATCCACTCCCCGTCATCATTATACAGACCAGGGACAAAATTTCGCTTTCGACGAGTGCGCGTGACCGTGTGGAAGTAGGAAGTGTTTTGATCACCTCTCTTCAGCCACCAGACTCGCGATTTTTGCTGCCAGTACATCTCTTCTGCCTCCCATTGCCTACTTAATTCAGTCTCAAGAGCAGTAACCTCGTGCCAATTGATCGGATGCACCGCCTTCATTCTAGCAATTTCATTTTGCAAGGTGAGAATGTTACGCAA
Organism: Linum trigynum; assembly: GCA_964030455.1. NCBI lineage: Eukaryota > Viridiplantae > Streptophyta > Magnoliopsida > Malpighiales > Linaceae > Linum > Linum trigynum. The sequence continues at coordinate 33,764,804 of OZ034814.1, read as the reverse complement.
GGAGTTGGTGGTTCCGGCCCTGCTCCAGTCGTAAAGCAAATGACGAAGCAGAGAAAAAAGGAAGGTTGCAGATACTATACACACAATGAAAGAAAATGAAAAAAAAGGAAGGTTGACTATCAAATATAGATATTGTACATATGCAATATACAGAAATTAAATTTAAACAAAGAAGCAGAGAAAAAAGGAAACTCTATCATGTATTTATTGCATATTCTCAATTCTTCTTATTTATATTGTTCCCAAATATACAAAAACGAAAAATGAAAAAATAAATAAGAGAAAATAGGAAACTTGATTAGATATTAGTCAAAACACTATACACACAATGAATGAAATCCCAAAAAATAAATACATGGGAAGTCTATCCTATATTTATAGCATAAAATTCTCAATTCTTATTTGCATTATTTCCCGTGAGAAGAGAAAAGAAGAAAGATTATTACCAATTATAGATATTGGTAAGTACACTATACACACAAATGAATGAAATCCAAAAAAAAAAAAGATAAATATGGAAACTCTATTATTGCATATAAATTTTCAATTCTTATTTACATTATTTCCTTATTGTTCCCCTAGAAAAACATATATATTATAAATTACACTATAAAAGGGATTTGGAGAAGCACCAAAATACAACACTTGATATATTATATATTAATATTACATACATGAAAATGGAGGCCATGAAGATGAACATGACGATAATGTTGTTGTTTATGATTTTCAGTTCGATGAATCAACAGCAAGTGGTTTCAGCAAGTCGATTATCGTGTTTTGCTATATGTATACTAGAATGCTTATTGCCAACTTTCGACCTCTGTACCATACCATGCTCTAAGAAGTGCAAAGGTGGTGAATAACAAAGAACGATACAATCATCAAAGCATCCAAAAATCCCTTATATCGATTTCAATCACCATGTGAATAAATAAAATGGTGCGTTAGTTTTGCATCATTTCATCAATTTCTTTCTTATTGGTTTACCTTATTATCATACGTTCTAATGACTAAGGATCACACGACTAAGCATATATAGTCAGTGGTTGGTTGAAGCTAACCCCATTGAAATTTGTAACAAATAGTTCAGTGGATATCAAATCATTGTGCTCTTCCCAAGTTTCCTCGTCATTCTAGTATGTATCACATTTACAACAACATCATTGGCAACTAAGACCCATGTCATGGGCACCACATCAAACTAGCTTTGATATATAAAGCTCTTAGATGCCTTAGCATACTTGGTTCTTACTCCTTGAAACCCACAAAGTGATTGGACTCATTGCTTGGTGTCAACATGATTAATTTAGACTTCTTCAAAATTGAGTTGTTGTTGTCAAGCTGCCACCACAACATGTAAGAAAGACAAATGATGGGGATGATCAATGCCCCACTTTAAGCATTTAGTTTGGGAGTTTAATGCTAGTGGCGGTTACAAAATATATACTACCCATGGTATTCTAGTCCACTAAAGAAGATCAAGATGGGTATGTGGGGAGTGAGGAGGGAAAAGAGGAAGGTAAAGATGAAAATGGGTCAGTTGTTGAGTTGGTTGAGGTACTTGCTCGTTTGAAAGCTAGTGATGTGTCATGGAGTGTTAGAATGACTTGTTTGGGAAGTAAGATTGATCCAACTGCTGATGTGGCAAGACAAGGCAAGAGGTCTAAAAAAACTCTTGAAAGAACTCCATGAGGCAGGTCATTAAAATGTGGGTTTGCTTGGTGAAGATGATGGGAGATATCCCTTTTATTTGTTATACCAGGACCTCTGGGCTCCAGCATCCTTACCAATCCAGAATCCAACTTGTGGATCCGATTTTGATGATGAGCCTAAGGGTTTATCATTGTGTAAGTATCCACCAACATGGCATCCTTCTTTGGGCTACATCCTCATTCTGTGACCTCAGGATTTGATATCTGCGTCGGTTTGGTGGATCCAGGAGAGATCCATGTCTGTTTGGCGGATCAAGGGAGGTCCGCATATGAGAATCATATTAAAGAAAGTTCTGCATCTAAGAGAATTCTTGTACTGAGAAGCCCATCGATACAAAGTGTTTGGCGAATCAAGATAATCACTGAGGGGAGGACACGGAGTTTGTGGTTCTTGTCTTGAGGGGAGGATTGTTATGGGACAATCCAGGTGTCCACCAAACTCATTAGTACGAGACCTTTTGAGGAGAATACCCAAAAGTAAATCTGTACGTGTTTGGCCCAAAGCAGGCAATATTGTACCAAATTTGGACAAAATGTTTCATACTTATAAACAAAAATTAAAAAATCCAGTGATTACACCCCCAGTTTTGAGTACTCAATCCGATTGACTTCACAACCCCTGTAGATCTTCCGCCTATTAATCTAAACTCCGCTGAGATTTTGTGTCAATGTCTTCCTATCGTTACTCTCACAAACCAGATGTACGCCTTCTCCAGTGAAGTATTTGTTCTTGTCGTGTGTCAATTGTATGGGTTTGTTTTAGTTTAGAGTTATAAGATCGCATATTTCATAAGCTTAAGATCACTTTGAAATAATTCCACAAATTAGTCAAAGAAGATATTGCATCGTTAGATTATTTTGTTGGCAAATACAAGACATGGAAGTTTTTCTGAAAAGCTATATGTCGTCACCGCAGACAAGGAGGGAGTATCCGCAAATTCTCGTAATGTGTCCATCATCTGGTCACAGTTCGGATGCTTATTTTGATAGTCCAAGTGCCCCCACAATTAATAATTAGCCAATTTTATAAGAATGTCTCCAATTCATATTTTGGCGCTCAACTGGATGCGATAGAGTCTGAGTTAACACACAAATACAATTTTATTAGCTATTATACGCATTGACTAAAATTTGCAATATGTTCTATTCAAATTAGGAAAAGCATAACAATTTATGCCCTCAATCAACCACTAATATGTTATATAGAGCATCGATATTAGTTTGAACAACGTACACTTGGTTAATTAAACACAGTCAAAATTCTATTTTATGTGTGAAGTAAAACAGGAAGAACCTTAATCAACTTTAACATGATTACATAACTCTTTAGTTATTCCAAATTAATGATACAATACAACACCCAGAATGATAATAATATTAATAATAAAGTAGCAAACTATTGCAATCTCTTGGATGAATCGTCAATCTGCTGCTGCTGCTGCTGAACCGCAGGGTTCTGATTGGAACCCTCTGGTGGCAGCATTGCTTGGCCGATGGCGGTGGTTTGGTACGGATGCTGAGAGGCGGCCATCATCGTACTCCCCATCCCTTGCCCCTGCTGTGCATAGAACATCTGCTGCTGCTCATTCGGCGGAGGCGTGACCGGTGCAGCACCGTACTCGTAGCCATAGTTGTTACTGTTACCACCACTCGTTGCAGCTGCTGCAACAGCCATCGACTCGTGTCGCGGCTGCTGCTGCTGCTGCATCTGGGAGTATGCCACATATTGCTGCTGCTGCTGTTGGTGTTGCTGAGGTTGAAATTGCTGCTGAAAATGATGCAGCTGGTGATGACTCCCCGGGACCATGGAAGGGTACCCACTTGTGTACATCACTCCACCCATTTCTGGCGGCTTGACACCGGCACCAGCAGCAGCAACAGCGAATTTCGGGGGGTAATGATGTGATTGGGAGGCAGCAGGGGAAGCAGGAACTGCCGCGGCAGTGGCTCCTGGTTGTTGTTGTTGCTGCATCGGCATGGGCATAACATAAACTGCTTGATACTGCTGATGATGCTGTTGTGGCTGATGAGGAGAGTAAACTTGAGGCGGGTAGTAGGAGTGGATGAGCTGTCCTCCTGGACCCGCTTTTACGAAATGGAGTTGCTGCTGCTGTTGATGATGATCCAAGTATGTGTAAGCAGCAGCAGCAGCAGCAGCTGGGTCTTGAATCTGCCGCTGGATTGGCATTTGGTGGGATGCCGTTGGATTCAACAATTGGTGATTCATGATACTGTTCTGATTGTTGTTTTCGCTTTGCTGCTGCTGCTGCTGCTGTTGCTGGTTGATTAGTGATTCATCCGAATGAGCTGATTGCTGCTCCTGGTGGTACGACTTTGCAGCCGAAACAGCAGATGCAATGCTGGTGTCGCTGTAACATTAATGCGTGTTAGGACGACGATGTACATCAATTTTAGGACGACGTTTAGCAATCCGCTGATTAATATCCCACATACGGATTAACATTCGATAATAGCACAGATTAGTATATCCGACTAGATACCTGGCAACGGAATCTGGAGAAGGCGGAAGGTTGTTGAAAGCTGCCAGTTTGTGCTGCTGCTGCTGCTGTTGATGTGTATACTGATGAGGCAGGGGAATAGGCAGAGGCGGTTTACGGAACCCGACTCCTGCCCCGGCCGCACGCCCCGGATCCGATCGGGTATCGTCATCGTCCTCCGACGAAACCCGATTCAAATGCTCGCTCGAACCACCGGCGGGAGCAATCGACGCTGCGGCGGGAGGGGACGGAGCAGCAGCAGCAGCAGAACTGATACTGATGCTGTCCAGTTGGATCTGGACAGAACCCAATTGCTGATGGTACCCGAATTGATCCTGATCCATCACCCCCACCGCCGCCGGGCCTCTAGCTCCTTCTCCGAAACCCTGGAGATCGGAATCGACCGGCGTCCGAACCCGGATCGGAGGCAGCAAGTTCGTCATTCCCGATGGCGAAGTCGAACACGACGAACCGCTCGATGGCGGGCCGGTTGTGGTTGTAGTAGCGTTACTAGCAGCAGCATTGAAATTCTCGAAAACAATCGGCGAGTCCTGATGATGATGATGATGTTGATTGAGATTGTAATGATCGCCGCCGCCGCCGATGTTGTCGACGAGCCCGGGGACGACGCGGCCGTCCATTGTGGCGGTATCCGAGAGGTTTCGGGGCAGGAGCATCAACACGGAGTCCGACCCGGCGCCCGAGCCCGAGTTGAGCGCGTCGAAGAACCACGATTCGGATTTTAGGTCACCCATGGAGGCGGCGGTGACGGGCTTGCTGAAGAAAAGGAACAATCGAATTCGAGGAGACGACGAGGAGGATGAGGAAGAGGAAGAGGCGAGGACGGCGGCTGCAGCGGCGGCGGAACTAGCGCCGGTGATTCGGTCGTACTCCTCGATCAAGTTTTCGAGATCCTCGTCGGTGGCGACGGAGACCAAGGAATCGAGGTCCTCGTTGGGGAGCTGGTACTTGAGGGTGAACGGGCGGCCGTTGAGGGGCAGGGTGCGGGAGAGGCGGGCGGAGAGGGAGGCGACCGTGGAGTTCCGTTCGACGGCGACGATGCGGGTCTCGCCGCCGACGTAGCAGAGGGACTTGTCGTGCGGGCGGGGGATTATGTGTCCGCCGTAGCTGCACATCAGGCGGAGCTTCGCTCCCGGGACCCGAGGAAGCACGGCGCCGTCATTGACGGCGTCGGGCGGCGGCTGGGTGGACTGCTGGTGGCGTCTGGGGGAGGAGTGGACGGAGTCCGGCGGCGGGTAATTGATGAGCGGAATGTTGGCGGCGGCGGCGGCGGGAAGAGGCGACGACGGTGGCAGAGGTGGTGGATCCATTTGAGATTGAGGGAAGCAGGAAAAGCGGAGGAGGAAGAGGAAGAGGAAGAAGAGGGGCAGTAAATTGCGTCTCTCACGTTCTGATCATTTTATTTTATACTCATTTTACTATTATTTTTTCTTTCTTATTTTTTATTTTCTCATCACTCGATGTCGAGGTGCAAGGAAATATTAAAGCAAAAATAAATTTAAAAAAAAACAAACCCCAAAGTTGAATCTGGAATACCAGAGAGCCAAACCAGCTGGTTGAAGCTAAGCCTTAAATTCCGTGCCCTGAATTTTTTCTTCATTTCATTTTATGCGTTTTTTAAATTAATGGATTTGATTAAGGTTAATAAAGGGAATTTTTGCTGGGTAAACGGTATCGTATTTTGTCGGGTTCTACATGAGAATTCGCTTTACCGCTTTTCAAAGATTTATATATATATTTATTTTTATTTAGGGTACATAAATTACAGTTTGGCCACGCAACGGGAAAAAAAAAAAAGGGAAATGAAATGTTGCGTAATAGCTGTCAGTTTGTTATGACCATCATCGGGAGGGACGGCCGACCTGGCGCCCGCCGATTGCCAACTGGTTATTTATATTATATTATAATAAATAATAATAATTAAATAATAATTAGGGATCTGGGGACGGGGTCACTTAGCTATTCAGCTCAAGTGGAGTTTGTGCTTGTGCATGCATCGCGCGCATATGGGCGGTTAAACGATTAATCTGTTAGCCGAGCCGTGTAATGGATAATGGAATCGGCAATCGATAGTTAATGGTTGCACTGATAATCGATTAAACAGTAAACGATCGATTGTAGCTAGCCAAATATATCATGATTGGTTAACCGATGAATTGATTACGGTCATCCTCACAGTTAGAGTCAAACATAACAGAATTCATAGAACCGAGAGAAAAAAGTGCAATCTAATTTGTTTAGAAGGACAAGTACTCATCTGTACCTGTAGAACTTTCAAATCAGACAGATAGCAACTAATGTAGAAAGCAAATTTTAGCACCAAAGAGAAACCATTCCTTTCAAGCTCAGTTGCCAAGGTTTTCATATGTATGTTCAAACGAGATTCAGTACTACCACCTAAATAACTACTACCATTTTTGCATTGCAGATCAAAATGCAGAATGAAGCTCATTCTCACTTCTATCATCAACTACAACCGGGAAGGCTAAGGAAACGTTACTAAATACTTAAGCAGCAGGGAGGGAGAGAGCAGGAAGAGGGGTCGGCCAAAGTGGAAGAGAAAATGTCAACACGCTGGACCATATCAGACCCATGCCATCCTTGCTCATGCCAGAATTCTCGGCTACCACTTTCAGGGTCCTAGCCCCAAAGTCGCACTCCAGTAACGTCCTTTCCACAGTCAAGTATGCTATCATGGGATCATGTGGATGCATAGTCCAGAATTGAACAGCGGCGTTCGGAGGAATCTTCATCGTGTTCTTGACTGAATTTGCGCTGCAAGGCAACCAATCAAGGATATTGACATTATGCTTGAGATGCCATTCACCATCTGCCAGTGTGTATACTCTCAGACTCAGTTCTGCACGCCAAGCTTGTCCTGCCCAAAACGAGCCTTGACACCGGCTAAGCCCTTGAAAAGGCACCATAAACGAAAGCGCCGAAGGAATCATGCACAATACATCCGAAGGAGGAGTAATGGGTTCCAGAAAAAACTCATTCTTGCTGGGATCGTAGATCAAAGTCTCATATCTTCCCAGCAGCCAATAAAGCCTTCCATTGTATGAAATCCCCATTACTGGGTCTGGGAGACCCGTTAAGGAAACACATTCCATACATCGGGCCCTAGATGTAGTCCAATGTCCTATGTCTGATGAGAATATTTCCACATCCATCCAAAAGAAATCTACTTCCGCATCCTTGCCACTGTCAGAGTAACTCCAACGTACAACCTTAAAACCAAATCCATCATTCAAAGTGATCGAGCTATCTTCGCCTTGCACTTGGTAGAACAGATCGCAGATGAAACCAAGATAAGCATGATAATTGTCCGTATGAGAAGATGGTGGAAATGTAGTATGTGGGAGGCATGGCCTTATAACACAAGAGCAAGCCATTGGAAGATCCCAAAACCTCACGGTCTAGGCTACGATCGTAGTAATCCTGTTCAGCAATGGACGGGAGGAAATCCAAGGATAATTCAGAACCCTTAATGATGCTGCAGGTGGGAGTTACCAGAAGCATTTCCTTGACACTGCACTGTGCATAGACCAGCTGGTGATCCTCCGCACTGGAAGTGGCCTGCTCCGTAACCCTCTGGCGAATGAAGCGTCTTTTGAAATGTGGATCATCCCGGATGGAAGAGAACCAGAGCTTGCAAACAGAAATACAGCGAAATACATCTCTCAAAGGGATGCGAACCAGAACCTCTGCAAGTAAGTGGTGTGAGAGAACGTCATTGATACATAACGCTGACAATTCGACCGCAGCCATGGAAGCCTTCTCCCTAGAAATTCAAATCAAAATCCCAATTCAGTATAACATCACTGCTATGAAAAAACATCCTCATTCATCGAATCAACAGAATCACCTTCGACATTAACTTACAACGAGAAGCAAAGATACTCGAAACTGTCCAGTTACTAACCGAAGATCAAATTCAAGAGTTGGAATTAGGGATTTCAATGCCGAAGAGAAAGAGGGGGAAAAAAATGAAATTCGATTCGGAAAGCAGGGAAGAACCGAACAAGCACAACTGGACTTCTGCTAGCGTACCTCGATTGAAGGAAGCATAGAAGAAAGTTATCTGAAAGAGGGCTCCGATTTGGATTCTCGCGGCGGCCTTCGACTTTGGTCCACGGCGGAAGACGGTGAAGGTCTCCCGGCCGTCTTTTTCTGTCCCGACTTCTGAGAGGTGAAAACTTATCGGCAGAAGGCTGTTAAACGGTCCGGTCCGATCTGGTTAAGATTGTCCCGTTTTTCTGTTTTTTTTTTTTTACGATAAAACAAATGAGAAATAATTTATGAATGGAAATATTATGGAAATACACCATAATTATAACCAATGGGATTTTTTTAACATAGACAAACAAGTCTTAACAAAAAAAAAACATAGACAAATAAGAAATCGCCATCCACATAGTTAAAGAATCGAAAACAATCACGTGTGAAAGTCGACCAATAATCGAACTTCTGATGTGAAATGAAATTGAATGTAATATAATTTGATCCAATTTTAACCGAAAAATCGAAATATACCAGATTCCTTAAGAGATGGCATAGTTGAGTTTAATAAATTAAAATAAAAACAACTAAAAACAAAAATACAATAGTTTCCCACCCTTAGATCGGGTTAGGTCGGGAAATACTCGACCCCTCGTCGAGACATCTCATGATCTAAAAAGCTCTATAACTACAAGCCATCTAATCAAATTAGAGAAAATAAAAATTCTTTAAAAACCAATTCTTAGTACCGTTCTAGGCCCAATCTAAACTAATGGCCCAAATTTAATTATGCTAGGGTATATAACCAAACCAAATTTATTCACTTTCACCCTAACTTGAGCTAGTCTACAAAGGGGAAAGTTAATATGTTAACTTGAAAATTCATTAGCAGATACTAACTGATATCAAAAATATATGAACTAGTATCCAAGTACTAAAGTATCTAGAGAGCACAAACTAATATTCAAGGTTTGCTAACTGATATCCACCATGAATCAGCTATTATCCCAAATTCAGAAACTAGTATATAGACAACACAGAATAGTATCCATACAGCACATAATTAGTATTCAGATAACACATAAGAGTATCCAAAACACACATAAGGGTATCCATATTGAATACTAGTTGGTTGATTGTGGATATTAGTTGGTATCTGCTATCTGGATACTAGTTTGTAATGTTTTGAATACTAGTTTGTGTTATCTAGATGCTTTAGTAAAATCAGTAGACTTGGATACTAGTTCATACATTTTGGATATTAGTTAGTATATACTAACGAATCTTCAAGTTAGCAGAATAACTAAGCTGGTCTACACCGGCGTTGTGGAACGTCTTTTGTGCCGTTGAATTCGCCCTTCTTCTCGCCGGTGGTACCACAACTTCTCCCTTTAATCTTCTGTTGTGTACTTGTGTTGCTGATCTCTTTGTTTGATCTCGGGGTTATGTAGCGTTTGAATTCAGGTTAAAGAAATGACGTCGATTTAGTAAATTTAATTCACCAGAAAAATAATTTATAATTTATTTTATGAATTTAAAAGTTAAATGTTGATGTTATTTTTCGAATTCAAATATAAATGTTTTCTTATCTATGTAAAATATTGTATTTAAATTTTTTGTTAATGAATTTTTACATATTTTGTTAACCTGATATCAACCAGCACAAACCGGTTGTACTACCGTTACAAGCATACCATTTTACTTGAAGTCTTTGCTCTTTGCATAACCAGTGCATTTTACTCCGGGACTGTTTTACTCCGCCACCAACCCGCCGAAACACCATTCGTCGAGCTCCGTCGCGGGGAAGTCACGGAATCAAACGAACCGCCGCTTAGTTCCCAACATCTTATCTGTTTCTGGCGAGGCCTCTTCCGTCGGAGGTACGTGAATAAGTTAACTGGGTGTTCGTTTGATTGTCCCAGCGTGATGTATGATGTTTCAGCCAAATCAAGGCGATTAATCTTGCATTCCCTACTTTCCGTTCAATACCCAGTAGGCAGCTTGTTGATCGAAAGCTGAAACCTAGTTTTGATTTGACTTACCCGAGTAACTACTTACTGCCGTTGTTGGTTCGGTGCCCTAGCGGATTAGCTAAATTGCATTTCACTGCAAATGTGATTTATATCGAGTGCAGGAGGGGGGCAGGAGGAGGAAGACGGAGGTTTAGCACTTCGGATTTGGTCTAAATCTGAACTGGGATTGGAATGAATTTCCCTGTAGAGGAGAGATCACTCTCCATGGCCAGGCCCCGACCTTCATTGTCTATCAATGGTGTTCTCCCCCACCATTTGCTGCTAGAGGTGTTTGGTTGCCTTCCTTTGACAGATGCATTTCGGTGTAGGTCAGTTTGCAAGCTCTGGCTCTCTTGTTTACGCGACGATCCTTATTTCATTGGTCAGTATATCCTCAGGAGGATTAGGGAACAGCCACTGAATGAAGAGGATCAGGGGCGGACTCATGTGCAGTGCAATGTGAGTGAAATGCTTGTGCTAACTCCCACCTGGAACCTTCCTCCGGGGTTCAGTTTCTCCTTGGATTTCCTCCCGGTCTATGCTGGTCTTGATCGAGACCACAAAACCTTGAAGCAAGTGGTCGAGGGATTTTCGAATGGCTTGCTCTTGTGCTCCCCTAATGTCTACTCTCGACGCCTGTATTACATCTGCAACCCTCTCACCAAGCAGTGGCTTGCGCTACCACGTTCTCCTCGTTTCGACCATCCTTATTTTCTTGTGGCTTTCTTCTGTGATCCATTCTATAGTCAAGGTGATAATGGTTTGATCACGCTGAATCATCGATTCCGGTTTAAGGTGGTTCGTTTGCTTAACGGTTGGGGTATCAAGGAAGGGGAAATCCTCGTGGAGATGTTCTCGTCACAGAAAGGATGCTGGACTACTTCGAAGCTGATCTTACCAGAATCTGTCTTGCCAGAGCATTATCTTCGATCTGTTGTCCCCTGTAATGGGAAACTTTATTGTCTGATTGAACCATGTGACACTTTTGTCTATGATCCCGACAAGAATGAGTTTCTTCAAGACTGTATTCCTCCTCCTTTGAACTTAACATACATACAAAATGACCTGGAGAGGACTTTGGAGGCATTAACAGGGTTTAGCCTGTGCCGAGGCTCGTTGTGGATTGGTCAGTGTTTTCCTTGGCACCTGAGAATATTTGAGCTCGTAGACGGTGGATGGCGCATGAGGCATGATGTTGATGTCTCTGAGCTGGATTCCTGCTTAAGAGTAAAGGACATGCTATTTCCTTATTCCGAACCAATTGTGTTCCGGACTATGCATCCTCTGGATTCCATGCTTGCATATTTCAGCGTGGAGAATGTTATCCTAGAATGTGACTTCAGGGCCAAAAGACTGAACTTGGTATCCGAGTGCGAGCATGAGGGAAATCGCCGCGACTGTTTGAACGTGTCGCCTGTTGTGCTTCCGTTGTGGCCTACTCCTCTTCCTGCACTTTGGGCATGACGAAGTAGCTTTTGATAGTGATTGCTGATGAGACCCTACGAGCATGGATCGGCTGCTCTGATCTCGTGCTTCCTCAGGGTAAAGTACTGATCTTATAGGTCCTCAGTTGATGCAATGACTAGCCACTCCCTTTCTTATTTTGTTATTATATGGCAGTAGTAGATTCTATTCATGTTATGAAACTGGTAGGGGATGGACTGGTACAAGTTATTGATATTCATGTTAGACTCAGGGACACTGGTGGTGCTGCAGATTGATTCATGTATGGGTATGCTTGGATGTTGGATTTGAGAAATACGAAACAAGTTTGTCGTGGCTTGCTAAATCAGCTGGGTTTGCTTCAGAGTCGGTCTGGGTACCTGCCTTCTCGAACCCCAATTGTTCGAGACTGGTTCGTCGGCTCTAACCTTTTGGCTCTTGGAGTCTTGCCCTATCTACTATGTTCATGGTGGGTGAAAGGAGTAGGGTACAGAGTTAGATTCACTTTTGTGAATGGTTTTGTGATCTCACTTTGTATTGCATATAAGCAAGTACTGAAGGAGACGCATTGCTGGTGATCCACATTGCCTTGCTGTATTCAACACCGTGATTTTCAATTATGTTCAAGTAAGGATTGTAAAGCCATACTGTAAATTAGCGGTTGGGTATTTTGTGTTTGAATCTTGGTCTGATAGTTTCATATCGCTAAAATTCGTCTTATAATTTCGCTTCCGTAAGAAATTTGTTCGATTGAATGGTCAGAGATCGGTTTCACAAACAGTGTGTTCAAGACTCATCGGAAGTCAATTAGGCCATCTTTCTTTCGCTTCTTGTAAGTGGGCCTGTTTGGTGGTCTTGCAAGGGAAGCCCAGCCCAGACCTCGAAAGCATTCAAATCGCGCCAACCGCCGGCGGTCGCTGTCCTCCCAGTTCTCTTGTATATAACGCCTTTACCTTCTTCTTCTCACCAACCCAAAATAGTATATATCTCACTTCCGCCGCCGGGCAAAGCTCGGACTCAATCAAGCCGCCCCCTAGTTTCCCTTTCCGCCGAGGTTTCTTCCGTCGTCGGAGGTAAGCGCTCAATTGAAATGTTGCTTCCGTGATTATTAAGTTCTTTCTTTTGTTCTCCCCTTCAAGCCGATTAATCTGTGTTTCTCTACTTTCCTGTCATTACCCACTTGTTATCTGATTGAAATTTGGTTTCTTCAGTCGATGAATGGATGAGTTATCTAATCGCATCAATTTGAAATGTGATTTTTCCATTTGGGTTTGGTTTCTAGCAGGAGAGGATGATGGATGATTCTTCATCAGAGTCGGAGTGGATTTCCGACTCGGCGGCCATGGCAAGCTTACCACCGCCGCCGTTACCATGTATAAACGATGTCCTGCCTCACCATATACTGGTTCAGGTGTTCGCTCGCCTTCCATATCGAACTGCATTCCGCTCGAGGTCTGTTTGCAAGCTCTGGCTCTCTTATATGCATGATGATCCTTGGTTCGTCAAGCGGTTTATTCACCATAGAATCAAGAACCGGTCATCGAATCGGGAGGATCAGCAGCAGCAGGTGGTGGGGCATGTGCGATGCAATTTGAGGGTGATGCTCCTGGTAGTGACTCGCCCCTGCGGCATCATTCCACATGCTCCCCGGTTCTCTTTGGATTTCCTCCCGTGCCTTGCTGGATGGAAGGGAACCAGCCACCCGAGCTCTCGTCGGCTGATTGTGGGATCGTCCAATGGCTTGCTCTTGTGCACATTGAACCACGAGGAGTATTACATCTGCAATCCCCTCACGAAGCAGTGGCTCGCCCTTCCAGCTCCTCATAGACGCCATAATTATGTGCAGGTTGGGTTTATCTGTGATCCATTCTACCATGTGCAGTATGATGGCGAAGATGGTTCTGTAACTCTGAATGATCGGTTCGGTGTAAAGGTGGTTCGTCTGCCTTTCTTTCTTGGTAATGAGGAAGGGAGCCCTATTGAGATGGAGGTGGAGATCTTCTCATCCCAGACAGGATGCTGGACTACCTCCACTGTGATGTTACCTAAGCGCCTTAGGTTCGACGAGTATAATCCTCAAATTGCAATCCCTCACGGCGGGAGGCTTTATTGGTTCGTCGAACCATGCGACATTTTGGTCTACGATCCCAGCAAGAACGAATTCCTCTTGGAGAGCCACGAGCTTCCTTCACTCGCGATGCGTAGTTTCTCTTATTGGAATAGACAGCTTGTGGAATTTAAAGGGTTTAGCCTATGCCAAGGATCATTCTGGGTTGGTCAAACTGAGAAGTGGCTACTGAGAGTATTTAACCTCAGAAACGGTGAATGGTTTCTGACGCATGATGTTCATATCCTCCATGACATGTACTGCAGTTCAAGCTTAGCAAGGCAAAGCGTGCAGAGGTCTTACGCAGGTATTGAGTTCCGGTCTATGCACCCTGTCGATCCCAATGTAGCATATTTGAGCGTGGATGGCGAAATCCTAGAGTGCGATTTCAGGAACAGAACGATCAAAGTGGAAGCTGAAATCGAGAACTATGGTCAGGATAGTCTCCAGCTCGTATATTGGTTCAACGTGTTAACGTTTCCTCTTCCGTTGTGGCCAACTCCCCTTCCTCGACTCCCAGCTACGTAAGCACTGATCTTATCTTGTGTCGTTAATATTCATCTTTGTATTTGTGTGGTGAGGTTTATGCAATTAGTTTGTGGATTGTAATTGGAACTCCATTTTAGCCAGGAACTTCAGTTGCCGTTAAGGCAATCTACTCTCTTTGTATTCTGCTCTTTGACGACGACTTTTTCAAGTCGATATGAAGGTCATCACTTGCTAGAGTCTGTTTTGTTGAATCCTTATCACTTTAAGCATCTTATGATTTTCAAAATAAGGGTGACGAAAATCGATGTAGAACTGGTCGAGAATGAAACAGGACGAGACAAGATGAGCTGGGAGCAAGTTATACATTGCCCCATGTTACTTGCGGGACAAGTTATAAAATCAAAGGAACGGAACATATCAAATTGCATGAACCTCAATTGAAATTGTCATCTCTAACCAGCAAGTAATTCGAACAGCGGCATCAGATTTTCAATCTTTCCTAGCTCCCAACCGATGAACAGCCCACTGCGCCGGCGGCCATGACTTCACCTGCGCCTTCATCAACAGAACCCTTCCCCAAGCAACCCATCCTTCCCAAGACACCCTCTTATCCCACGGCGTCCCCCACTGCAACAGCAGCTCCAGCCCTTCCGCCGCAGCTCTCTCCGCCGCCTCGAACTTCCCTCTCCCCAGATAGACCTGACCCAACACCAAATACGGGTCACCAAGAAACGGGTTCTTCTCCAAACTCTCCACCAGCAACTTCTCAGCATCATCATTCTTCTTCTCTGAGGCATTTCCACAAACAGCTTCCCAGTACTTGTCTCGCGCCATTACCTGCTCTTCAGCTCCCAAAACCTTCATGCAATGATCGAAAATCGGGGGAACAACGAGCTCAATCTCCTCGTCCCGGTCTCCATCGACTGATACCCCTCCTGCCATTTTCCTTTCTTGGATGAAAAGCTGCTCTTCTCGAACGATTAGATTGTACAAAGCACCAGCTCTGGAAACCATGTTGACCCACAACCCTGGCTTCGCTTCCCCTGGCCACAAAGCCAAGAAATTCCCGCCGGAGAAATCCATCCTCCCGTTGGAATTCTCGTACATCTCGTCCTGGAAGCTGAACATTTCCTCGGCGTAATCCGCCATCATGAACAGGAGCAGCAGAGCTACTGCCCTCCTCGACAAGTGGAGATCCAGATCATCCTCCTCCTCCCCTGTTTTCGCGTTCCTCTTCACCGCCACTCCTCCTGCGGGGAGAAGGGAACTCAGCTTCTTCCTCCACGGTTGCTCAATGTCGACGACGTTGCACGATGACGCCGTCACGTGTTCGACGAGTTCCTCGTCGGAGTACCTCGCCAGGAGCACGTCGTGCACGAGCTTCTGTCGCGGCGCGACGTGGAAGAGGTGGACGAGCCGCTCGGCGGCCACGCCGATGTGGCCTCGCACGAGGTCCCTGCCGGCGGCGTCGTGGTCGAAGAGGGAGTGGTTGAGGTAGGAGGTGGCGTAGGCGGAGTGGAAGAGGCCGCAGCGGCAGATTTCCGGCGGTGCGCCCCACTGCTTGAGTGTCCTGTAAGTGCCGTAAAGGTGCTCGACGAAATTCCCATCCTTGTGCCAGTTCTCCCCTGCTCCCCTATCCCGAAGAGCGGCGAGCAAGGAAGGGAGTCTCTCGTCGACGGAGGCGTACTCTTCCCGGAGGAGCGGGCGAGCTGCAGCTAAGAGGGAGTCTAGCTCGGCCGAAACTGACGAAGGCGCCATGACTGAGACGAATCGAGTTGAGCTGTGTACAGATATCTACTTGCTTATGGATCGGTATGAAGAGCAAGAACAAATGGGCACATAGATCATAGATCTATATCTTCAAAGGTTCTTTCTTTTTTTAATTAACAGATCGGACAAAGCCTTCTCTATTATGCAGTATTATAATCCATTCTGTCGCATCAGAAATCCGAATAATATTTCTCGTGATGCAAAGCAAATTGCAGATCTTGTCATTTTCTGGCATTGACAGCTGAAAAGGAAGGAAGAACGAAGAAAAGGGACTTTGTTGTTGTGCTAACATATTTTCATTTGCCATAGCCATGCCTCTGTCGCATTCTTTCCTTGACGAACTCATCACGAGCTCTGGTACGAGCTTGCTGAGGAGCGACGTTCACGTAGGAGAGATGCGCCGCGTAGCCCATGATCGCGGCTGCGGCGGCGAACAAGGCCACGTTCATCGCCAGTTTCTTGGGCGAGGAAGGGAAGCACGTCACCATGCTGCCTGCGGGTTCTGTTTGCTGTAGACTTCACCTGAAAGAAAAGACCTGATGGAAAGAAACTCAGTGGGGAATTTCGTCAAACACATTGCGGGCAGTTGAACCAGAGAGTAAGGCGATTAGCCATGGATTACAGGAAAGAGTTCGTTGAAATTCAAATCGAGCTTCGGCGGAAAGAAACGCAAATGGATAGCGAATAGTGAGTGCAGATCGAGCCGCGTACCTTGGATCTGCAGATGTTTAGGAGGAAACGTGAAGTTAGGCTTGATATTGCAGGATCTCAAATATGCGGTGTGTTCTTATTTGGTTCAATAAAGAATGAGAGAAAATAAAACGTTAAGGGAAATATGAACAAACTGGGGATGTAGCTCAGATGGTAGAGCGCTCGCTTAGCATGCGAGAGGTACGGGGATCGATACCCCGCATCTCCATTCTTTTTTTCTTAGTCCGTTGGCCAGTCTCTGGGCCAACTTTATTTGCGTCGTTTTGATTAAGCCCACTAAAAGGCCCATGATAAGCCCATTTCCAGCTTTAACTTCGGCCTATGTTCCAAACTGGAGAGCTGGGCCTCATGTGGAAATTCTGCTACAAATGCTCAAATGTTGTTCAAATGTCCTTTTGGAAAGAACATTGTAAATAAAACCTAATTATAAAAATCTTTGTTCCTAAATTTATAATTAGTTCCGCCTCTTGAAGTCCATTGGTATGAGATTAGTGAATTGAAAATTTTTGACATGTATTGGGTGGGTTCTAACCAAAGATTTGAACGAGGATGGTTGATTTGAATCGTGGTAATTTGATGAGCGTTTTAAGCCACTACCGACTACTATATTTTTCAAATTTTACCTATATTTTAAAATTGAAAAAAAAGATTATAACCTCCCGACTTTTCAACCTAGCTCCGCCACTACTCTTTAACTATCTCAATCATGGTCGTCACGCCGGCCGGCATGCCATTGGTTGAACCTGGTTCAACCTATACCGGTCATAAACCGGCATGACACCACCGGTATGACCGGCATGATCAATATACGAATCTCCAAGTAAAATGATATTATCTTAGTGAATTTAATAGATAAAAAGTAATTTATTATTTGTTTTATGCGTTAAAAAGTTAAATGTTGATGTTATTTGTTGGATTCAAGTACAAATGTTTAGGTATTTAAGTTAAATGTCGTGTTTAAATATGAGTATTTGTAAATTATTTGTAATATTAACTGGTATGTACCACCGGTCGAACCATTCCACTTGCTAAACCGGCACTCTGGCATAAACCGGTTTGACAACCTTGATCTCAATTATACACAACCAAGAAGAGTGCCTAACTAGCTCATACATGCATGTATGTGACTGATTGGCAGCTAGTTGATCCATCACAAAAACCAAATTCCAATCAACGAGCAGCCCTAATATAATCAAACAGGTTCCAAACCCTATCTACTTAAGCTAGAAAAGTAGGGTTTCAATAAACACCTACCCAACAAAAATAAAAAAGCTTAATCAGTTTGGTAGCATTCATTTTCATTGCGTTAAAAAAGCAGGCCAGTACCACCACTAATGAATCAAATTTCTTTCCCTAAGCTAGTCGGTGAAAATTATGTGTTTGGTTTCAGTCATTTCGATTTCCCATTTGGATCAAAGATTAGATTGATCAGTTGCTAATAGCTAGCCTCAAGTTTCGACATTTTGGTGGTGCTTTGTTAATGATCAATATACATGAATCATACAATACGTAATGATCCGAATGCATTTGGTTGTCATCTTGATACGGGACATGCTAACACCTTTTCAAGTTGTTCGTTAATATACATGATTGAGACGCTCCCCTGGAAAGAGTCCACAGAATTTCCGCCATGAAATATATGGTTTGGTATCAATATATGTAGGGTGAGAGGAGAATGAGTAATTGTGGTGCATTTGCATACAACATAATCACGTGTTCGTAGATCTTCTGCTCGTTCAATCACCAATACCGAATTGATTTTGCGTTTATCACCAATCTAGAAATTTAGGTAACTGTGGCCACCTAGAGGTTTTTTGCTTTGATATTTTATTTGGGATTGCAGTACCTGCAAATACTTTTGATTACCTTCTATGTGTTAAGACTTAATGTCGTCCTAAAACAGGACAGCAACCAAACCTCCTTTCTCTTCTAGAATGTTAGGTTTTACTGAATGACTTGACATGGATCCGGTGCATGTTGGATCACCAACAAACTAACATAATCACAATAACCCTGAACTTTACAGTCAAATTAATTATGCATTATTATTAATCAACACTTTAACAATATGTGCCTAAATCTTCACATGTTTTGGTCGAAACCTAAATCTTCCCTTTAATAAGTGCTTAATGTAGCAAAATAATTTTATATGATGCTTGAGTCTAACTTTAGGAGGGAATAAAAGTACACAATATTTTTTAGATAATCGTCGTTCTCAAATTTGAATCAAACTGTGAGGAATTAACCTGATTTTCACACATTGACACGAGGCTAACTCGAAAAATGGAGATTACGAACAACCACACATTCATATATATGGTTTAGGCTAGCGTACGCCTGGGCGTACGTTAGACTACCGTACGTCCGTTTGAGTTTTGCTATTTAGATCATGAATTAACCGGAGTTTTGGGCATGATACTATACCCTCACCACTAATGGATAAACCCCAGTCCCTAGATTTCTAACCCAAATCATGAGATTCGTTTAATCTTGAAATGAAAATCAACAATAATTTCGACAAATCAGAACCGTTGATTTTCATTTCAAGATTAAATGAATATTATGCTTTGGGTTAGTGAATCGCGGACTAGGGTTTACCCATTAGGGGTTAGCGTATAATATCATGCCCCAAACTCCGGTTAATTCATTATCTAAATAGCAAAACTCAACGGGCGTACGGTAAGCTAGGGTACGTCCGTGTGTACGCTAGCCTTTGCCATATATATATATACACACACATTCGTGAGTAGGATGTTACAAGCGAGGTTAGCTAGAGATCCCATACAAGAGAAAATTGATCGAATTTGGTTGGACAAAGACAATTGATTGGCAAAACTCTTATCTTCAATAATTGCCTTTGCATTGCTTTTTGTGGAGCTAATTACCCAAACAATTATTAGCCTGGCTTTATTTTATTTCATTTTCTTTATAGGTTTATTAGTTTGGTTTTATGGTTGTAAACTTGTAATAATAATAATGTAATTAACAGATGGTCATGATTCCCCAGAAGATAAAATTAGGTAAACAACCAAGTCAATAGTGTCCCCTCCTTATCACTATGAGGCTTTTAATTTGCACAATGTAAACGAGCCAATGACCCTTGGCCAACACAGTTGCAAGTTGAAACTTCACTTCCCTGTTAATTAGAGCTTGTGGCGTAATACGAACTAATCAATCTATTACCCTAACGTTATGACAAGTTATGGTTATATTTTTACCAATTACGCTATAATTTCGTTAAACAAGCTTCTTTTTTTTTTTTTGTTATGTAATTTTTCTTTTCAATCATAGATAACTAAGTGATTGCATCGTGAAATATACATATCATGATTGATTATTCACATAAGTTAAAATCATTAAGAGTACAATATCAGTTAATTATTAAAAAGTTATTATGATCTAAAAAGTTGAATAATTTTGAATTCACCTTAATTTCATAAAAAATCATATATTTTAAATCATTCAAAAGAATTATAATATGCATTATAAATTTATTCGCTTCAAATAAAATTTCAACCGCAAAAAAAAAAAACCAGTAAACTAATAAATGAAAATAAATCAATCGCACTTTCTTGTTTATCCGAAACAATCATCATAACGCTGAAGACTCAAGTCACACCTTTAATTTTGTTTTACTGCAACGTGGCAAGACGATGGCCCACCGCAACTATTCCATCTCTTTGTTGGCAGGCCACGTACGCCCGCAAGCAAACAGAAAAAGGAAAGTCACGTGGGCACGTGCGCCATGATTGCGTCCAGTTGGGAAAACGACGTGGCACTGCATCTATATGGCTTGACTGGGTAAAAAAAAAAAAAAACTGGGCTGGAAATCATTTGAGAGAGACGTGCATTTCAGTCTCAAGTAATTTTGACGTCGGCACTTTTGTTACCTTGTAATTAAAAAATTTCACTGTACCACGACAGTAAAATATTTACGTAGATGGATCAGTAGCTAGTCGTGAATGCAAGGTTAATATATTAATAACAATATATATTATCTTGTGTTTGTATTCTACACGTTTGAAACATAATTAATTGGAAACTAGTCATCTAGACTTCAACCTTTTCATACTAAATAATATTTTTTTTTTGTTATAATGGTTACATAGCTTGATATTTATCGTTTGCATACTACTAGATGGATTAATGTAAGAAGTTGTTAAGTATTATATATGGATATGTATAAAATTTAGTATAATCTTTTTCCAACAACTCGAGTTATTGGAACTAACTGGTTTTGTGATATGGCGTTAGAGTTGGTTTGTCCGTATAGTCACGTGTTCAAGTCCTCACGACCCCGGATACCCAATATTAATCTTCGTCTTTCAAGCACATGGTATGACGTGGTTAAGTATCATACATGAGCATGTATAAGATCCTGCATAATCAACAACTCGTGTTATTAAGACCAACTGTTTATGAAACGCGAAATGTACAATTTTATAGTTAGATACAATTAAATGGATTCGAACTATAAATTTAGAGATGTACAACTAGTTAGTATTATTACTGGACAAAAATCTTGTTGGCTTTAATAAATCATTTGATCATCCCTTAGCCTTATCTAGCTGCTAAAGATAGATGTACGTACTGACTAGTATATAGGGATTAAAGTGTAAATTTAATTTGATGTATTAGGGTGGTCTTTTTTGTAGATTAGGGTAGCAAGTAATAGGAACTCAACTCTTCTGTAATTGACGTCCTCTCTTATAATTCAAACTTCATTAGGATGCTAATCGGTTTGGTTTTGATTAATCACTGACCGGTATGTTGGTTGGTGGTTAACCACTAAGTAAAAAATGCATACCGATACCCGAATCGATAAGACTTATCAGTTAACCACATGTTATCCGTTTGATTAGCGATTGGTTTGGTGGTTAACCACTAAAAAAAACAAGAACTTTCCCACGTGGCATTTTTCGTTGTTATTTTGAAATTTTGTGTGATGTTCTTTTAATACTAAAATATAAACATAAGTACTACAAGATCATCGTCATTCACAAACATGAAATAGACAAAGACTAATAGAATGTAAGTTTCGCTCTGTCAATTGCAAAGGCGAGTCAGGAAGGGACGATTTTTGGATTCCGACTCTTAAACATATATGGGAGTTTGGGAGAATCTAGGGCTATTTGCAATAGCTATACATTGCGACGATGTTTGTAATTGCTATTTTGGTTGGTTGGGAATCTTACGATTTTTTTTTCCCTTACCCAAAACCCAAAACTATGTGATTATCCTAGCTAATTAGCCTGTTATCGATGTATTTATCAATTAATCACTAAAATAAAATACAACTAACCGAAATCAAATTACCATTTACCACGTCCAAAACTTCACTTTCTCTAATATGAAATCTCCAAGGTCGAAATCTAACAACTGCTGAGTGCGATCTGGAAACAGAAGAAGGTCATGCAGAACACTAGAGATCGACGACAATGGTTAAATATAATATGCGCACATTTACCACGTTTCTCTTTTAAGAATTTTGCACGCTTCCCCCCTTTCGTTTGTTTTTCAAGAATCTTGTTTGGAAGGTGACACTACAGGAACAATGAATGAACTTCTTCTGCATTTTTATTTCCACGCTTCCTGTTACCTAGGGTTGTTAACAGGTTTACTAGTTACTCGATCCATAATCAAAACCACCACAAATATATAGATCCATTCGAGTATATGATCTATATAAGTCAAATTACCAACGCGAGTCAGTCCGTTATCATTCATGTATGCAATAAACCTCGAGGTAGCTGATCCACACTTGCCCATTTGCCTAAATTTAATTTTTCGTCAACACCCACAATCGTGATCAGCCTAAACCTCGTCATCAACTTGACGAATCCTAAGCAAATTAATTGAACAAATCCAATACAACGATCAAAGATAAGATGAAATGATTATTTAATTAAATAATAATAAGTAATATCAATCAATCAAAACACTCGCGGAACTAAACTACATAAATAAAAGTTAGGATTGGTACCAATCCAACTTAATCGTAGAATGAGACAAACACAAGTACGATTCGACACATTTTCAATAAGCCAAATTGCAACATGCTTAGAATATAATCAATCAAAACCAAAACTATTCAATTTCGTCCATTTTCTAGTAAATCGTCTAAAAAGTATAAACAATATATCTACACTTCTACCCGATTTACAAGATGCTACAATTCATCAACTTCCCACAAGTACGTCAATCAAGAAGGCATAAAGAAATCATGGATACGTAAAAAAAATCCAATATATGTGTCCTTCTTTCCTTTATAGTTTATACAATAAATATGACACAATAATAATATAGTCAGAAGAACAAAAAATCCTACCAGCGATTATCCGTTTGTATAGCCTCAACATATCTTTAGAAAAGAATTATTGTCACACACAACAACAAAAAAAATCAAACTATATGAATATTCTAAATTCTTACCCCAATGAGAAAAAGTGAAAACTGTAAAAAAGGAAACTGTTTTTTGAAAATCAACCGCTAGACGGCGGGTAATGACTCGAATGCGACCACGGCGGCACCGGAAAATCCGAACCGGCGGTCGGGGTCTGACTCGGGTTCGGGTTCTGGCTCGGTTGCGGCCGGTGGTAATAACCGGATTGCTGCTCACCCGCGAAAAGCAGGGGAAACGAAGCAGAGGAGGAAGAAGTAGGAGATGGAGATTGAGCGCGGACTGACGGTGGAGAAGTCGTCGACGGCAATGAAGCGAACGGCTGAGACGGCGGAGCCTGCGAGCTGTACAGCAACTGCTCTAATAGCGTGGAAGGCTGCTGCTGCTGCTGCGGCGGATGAAATCCGCCGCCGGAAGCAGAGGAACTCTGTAGCAACTGGGAGTATTGCCAATAATCCCTCACCAAATCCGCCTGAAGAGGTGGCGGCGGCGCCGGATGAGAAAATCCACGGAATTGGGAAGACGGCTGCGGCGGCGGAGCAGGATTGAGGCGGGGAACGATGTGGCGGGCGGCGGCGGCGGCGGATGGGGAATTGACGTTCTGCAATGGCGGAGGGAGGAGGCGGACGTTTTCGGGGAAATTGAGCTTGGCTCTGCTTCCCCTGAATCGGAGGGCGGCTTCATCGTATGCTCTGGCCGCCGCCTCCGCCGTGTCGAATGTCCCCAGCCAGACTCTCGCCGCCTTATGCGGGTCTCTTATCTCCGCCGCCCATTTCCCCCACGGTCTCTGCCTCACTCCTCTGTATCTCCTCCTTTTTTCCCCTCCCTCGCCGCCGCCAGACTCCGTAGAAGCCGGCGAGGCTGCCGCCGCCCCCGTAGGAGTCGCCGGTGTTTGAGATGAGTCCTCTGTTTGGGCTGTATCAAGAGATTGGAATGTGAATCAGAAATCAAGATGAAATCAATGCAATACCATATTTTAATAATTAATTTCCATTGCGTTGAAGCAAAGAGATTGAGATTCTTTTTTTTTTCCTTCCCCTTGCTCATGGTATTGCAGAAAAACAACTGTTTCATTAGTTTCTTGATTGGAATGATAATTACATACGTATACGTATGTATTAAGTAAAATATCTTATTCAAAAAATACGAATCCCTAACTTTGAAAAAACAGAGCAGAAAACAGGGGAAGGAGAAACAGAGTAATACAGAAAGGGGGAAAAAAATTACCAGTTGCACCACCAGAAGAAGAAGAATCGGCGGCACGAATCAAATTACGACCGAAATCTCGAAAGTTCCTTGCCCGATTCTCCATCAATTGAGCGACGGAAGAAGCCGCCTCTGCTTCTTCTTCTCTTTCTCTCTTCAGCCCGACCGTCGCCTTCCACAAGCCTGCAGAGGCCCCTGAAGAAGTACTCGACATCTGCGGCGCCGCCGCCGCCGCCGCTTGTCCACCGCCATAACCCCACCTTCCGGTGCCAGAGACGACATGGGTGAGAGCGGAAACCATGGCGGACATCTCTCTGGCGCTTCTGTACCCAGAAGGAGAATCCATACTCATCATCAAATTCCCCTCCCCTGCCGCAACTTGCTGCTGATTCGGATTACGGTGGTCGAATTGGAATTGTTGATGGAGATGGGTAGGAGCGAAATCTTGTGGGTTGTTCGGGAGCGGCAAAAAGACTTCATCTTGTTGTTGATTATTGCTGTTTTCCGCAGCATCCTGATCGCCACCGGGGTAAGAAGAGGACGAAGAGGCGATAGGTAGAAGGTAGCTGTCGCCGCCGCCGCCGCCGCCTTGTTGGTCCGCCACCTTCACGAACAAGCACATGAACTAATACTAGATGTTGATCGAAGCACGAAGAAGAAGAAGACCACCAAACCGACTATTCATTCATATGTATATAAAAAAGCCCCTCGAATTCTCCTTTCTCTGCCGCTGGTGGGTCTTAAACTCTGCTTTCTTTTTCGGTTTAATTTTTCCCCTTGGTGGGGGTATGAAATTCTTTTTGCTTGAATGGGAACTGGTTTGTGATATATGATGGAAGAGGTGACCCCTGGTTGAAGTTAACGACAGAGAGATAGAGAGAGAGAGAGAGAGAGAGAGAGGTGGAAAATGTTGAATGATGTTCGTCTGTGAAGAGATATATATGGTTTGGGAGAGAGAGAGAGAGGTGTAAAATTCTGATTCGAAGAATTCAAAGTAGATCGGGCTTAAAAAGGCCAAAGCCCAGAGCCGCCACGACAACAGTTCTCTAGAGAGTTCACCTTTACTATTGGATAATGGCTTTCATATGGCTTTAATATTAATACTAATAAGTTGCTTCAAACAAAAAACAAAAAATCATATTATTAAGCTAGGGAAAAATCTTGATAAATCATGGGAGAGGTCTATATATGGTTCATAAGTAAAAAGCGATGTTAAGTGACAAGATGTGTTTCGGGAAATAAAAAAGTTTTTGAGAGAACTCCGAAATTAAACGTGGTCACTGTAGAGCACTGCATGGATTTGTGATCTTATGGGAAGTTACCATGATATTGATGTGCATCCAAGGCAAAAACTGTGAGGGAACGAGAGCGGACAAAATTTTGTTGAGAAAATTTTGGGATGTTACAAATGGTATCAGAGCCTCTATGTGTCCTTCTTGAGCGATGGTGGGGAAAACCTCAACGAGAATGTAGAGTTCCAAGGGGAGAGGGTGTATGTAACACCTTCGGCGAATCCCACATCGACAAAGCACGAGAGAGATCCAAGGTTCATAAGGTACCGACCTTAACTGACAAGATGCCTTTTGGGATGAAATGAAGGAGATCTTGTGAGAATTCCGAAGTTAAACGTGCTCACTGTGGCGCACTGCAAAGGATGAGTGACCAATATGAACTCACCTTGATATGCACCTAAGGCAAAAGTCGTGAGGATCCTAGCCCAAACCGGGCAATATTTTGTCGGAAAAAAAAAACACGGGATGTTACCAACACATAAAGATATCATTGTTCAAGTAACTTATATAAACTAGTTACGAAAACCAAAGCCTACCAAACTTGCAGGAAACAAAGAAAGAATCTTTCCATATATTAAATTGGTCACACGATTGTTTACCCTGCCCACAAATCGAAAACCAAAATTCTATAATTTAATTCACTTCGCAACTGGCCTAGCTCGTGAAAAATAACTCCCCACTCGCACCCCTCACAAACGATTCAAACATCTTATCAATGATGATCTTCGCATCTCCCTAAAAGATCGCCTCTCTCAAGCCGAGCTGTGTACACCAACAAACTGTATTTCTGACCGCCATCAATTCCACCAAGAAAGGATCAAAGCACCATACCTCCTGTAGTGTGAGATCTTTGCAATAGCGCCCTCCATTCCTCAATCTATGCATCAAACTGTCTTACCAAACATGGAACAGAGTACGACGTCAACTCGTGCATAAAATGCATAACCCTATTTGACTCCTTGATTTTGATCGAGTGTGTTGTGATCCACTAAATTATATCAATTTTTTTATATATTTCGTGACATTTATTTTACCATTTTGGTATTGCTTGGCACCACTTTGTACCTCGTTTGGTTTAAACTTAAATTTTGAATAATTTTGCACCGAAGAAACAGATTCGTCATGATCTATTGTGATTTTGAACAAAATTGAAGACAAAATATACCATCTTGTACTACCCCGGTATATGAGTGGTAACTGGTGGTAAATGATGATAAAAGATGATAAATAGTGGTTAGTATATTCCTACTATAAAATATATAATCATTCAACAATTTAGTATGTCTATACCACCATGGTACATTTTCATATAACCATATACCGTATACTTTGGTAATTTTCATTTTTTTTTGTTACAAAATATATCAAAGTGAATGTCATTTTTAAATGCACGATTAATCTTATTTTTTCTGTGCAAATTTTTCTGAATTTTGACTTAAAATGAAAGAGATATAGCACATTGCGAGAAAAAGGTTACGAGTTGCCATCCATATGATTATTGAGAGTTATGTGAAAATTGGTTATTAAAGGATCCGCTCCTTAAACATATCCTAAACTTATTATGAATGTTGAACAACATGGCACATGACATTGATTAGTTAAAAGCTTAAAATCATCACGTTCCACATGCGACGATCACTTGAGCTCTCGCCTCTCGATTTCAAATATTGGTATCGCGAATTGAAACTATAGAACGAAAGTACTAATAGCGTTAGCATCAAGCTCTGAATCTGTCCGACCAAACCAATAATAGACACAATATGAAGATTCGATAGTAAAAGCTCCAAACTTCTTGTTGAAAGAGATCAAAAAATCAAATACTACATGCATCTACATGAATGCTGATAAAGAAAAAAGACCTCATTTTTACCATGTTGTTTAGGGTTTTTGTCATGTGGGTGAGTTTAGGGCTTTCCTCAAGCATATATCCACGTCTGCCGACTTATGTTATGTTCACACTCAAAAAAGGGTATTGACTTAGTTATCTGAATTTGGTCAGAAGGTACAACCCACAATGATATTATTTACTTGGTTGTGGATTTTCCATTAATATTTTGAGCAGAAGCAAGTAATTGATTTTGTCGGTGATGAGAAAAAGGGAAGGAACCAAATGGGGCAAATGAAATCGAGAGAGAAAGAGTTCAGTTTGGAATTGGATTTCTATAAAGACAAGCCTATATTCATGTTTTTTCTCTTTAACATTCAATTAAATCATGTGGTAGATCAAGTTTTGGTTTTGCTATATGTGTTCCTTACAATTTCCTTCAACTGAAAATTAAGGACTCAGTTCAATTGATTGCTAGTTATTACTTGATACATGTCCTAATTAGCTACGTGTTATGTCCTCATTCACAAATCAAGCTAAGCTCATGGTGGTCAAATCATGAACAACACTGTGTTATCGCAAAAATATAACTCGACTCATTATATGTAGTCAAAATCGTGATTCTGCGCAGCAACATTTTTGTGAGGTAGAAGCGTAAATACATATGTTTTTAACCTTTAATGAAAACATAGATTCTGACTACACTTATAAGGGAAAAGCGTGATTCTACGTAAAAGCGTTTTGGTGACCTAAAATTGTAAAAGCGTAAAATTTTTTAAATTTTAAATCGTGATTTTAACTACATTGTTCATAATATTTCACCAATAAAACCCCTTTTTTATCCTAGCCATCAAACACGAAAGAACAAAATATAACAGGAAAAAATGAAGCAATGAGCTTATAATCATGCCTATGTCAAGAATTAGAAATACAATGTCTCGTTAATCTAATGCATTAGATAAAGAATAAACGGGTCAGGAAACAAAAACAAAACTTTGCATGTTGTGTTTAAGAT
Source organism: Linum trigynum (assembly GCA_964030455.1). NCBI lineage: Eukaryota > Viridiplantae > Streptophyta > Magnoliopsida > Malpighiales > Linaceae > Linum > Linum trigynum. The sequence goes on along the minus strand of OZ034814.1, from coordinate 33,736,298 downwards.
ACCAAGTCTAATACAACTTGATTTCCTCAAAAAAAAAAATCATAAAAATACATAACCGCTCAGCATCTATTAATAATCTCGCCGTGAAATTTATCGATTTCACATCCTCGTGCACATATTTTGACCCCTTTAATTTGAATAAAGATGACTCAATCTTATTGGTGACGAAGGATGCAAACAAAACTATAAATTTAATTGTAACTTCATCTAAAACAAACAAACAAACAAAAAACTTAAGTTATTTTGATAAGCATGACATGGTAAACGGTATTAACTTGTGTCTAATATACAAGTGATGAAGTGAATGATGTAAGTTGTAACTGTTGGAATATTGGTTCGAAAAATCGGTCAATAAAATTTGGTTCCAAGAAAACAAGTTTGATTTCGAGTTTAAGTGTTCGTGTCTAAACTATGTTGTTTTTATCTATGTTGAGTCAGCCAAATTTTTTTGAATTCGAGTTTAAGTGTTCGTGTCTAAACTATGTTGTTTTGATCGATGTTGAGTCAGCCATTTTTTTTTAGTACGCGACGTTTGTGTCTTTCTATGTTAGAGTTGGTGCTCAGTTAGAAGTAGGGGTGGCATTTCGGTTATTTCGGTTATAACCAATAATCGATCGGCCGGTTATCGGTTAACCGAAATAACCACTCCCCTTACCGGTTATCGGTTAACCGAAATAACCACTCTTCCTACCGAAAACCGTCCGAAATAGGCTTCGGTTTCTTGGTTATCTCGATTATCGGTCAACCGACCCACTTTAAAGACCCAAAACCATTTCGTCTAGACTCCGATAACCGACCGAAGTTCGGTTACTTCGGTTACCGGTTAGTGAATAATCGGCCGGTAACCAGTAACCGAACTACCACCCCTACTTAAAAGGCATGTATGAGTTTTGGTATTGATTTGCGTCTAGTGGTACTGATTTTTGTTTAGTGGTGCAGGTTCGGTCGGAGAGATTAACGAAATTTGTCAGGAAAAGGTGGAGAGGTAAAAGTGAGACAGAGAAATGTAGTTGATTTAGGATTAATTTTTAAAAAGTAATGGCTATGGGATTGTCATCGTGTACGTCAACTCTACGTACGGATTGTACCTAAGACATTGAATCCATCCGATTGAAAATGCATGAAATTATAGCCGCCACGTCACCCGCCATATATTAATATTACACAAATGCGCTATCCAACTTGCTAATTACTTAATTCCAATCATAGAAAAAACTTGTTAATATAGTTCTATGATATCACACGTGCTCATTTATCATTAGTTAAATTCTTCCGTCGACCCAGGTTGAAAGTTGAAAAGGCCGACCTCTCCATGGTTTTGGAACTAATTTAGACGATTTTTTATATAGTTTTTTTGTATGTTAACATGAATTATTATTATTATTAATAATGTTAAAATGTGAGTCTTTGGGTGGTGCAAGATGCTTATATTATATGAAATTCAATTCATGAGTTGATTTGTCCCACTACTTTGAAGAGGAATTTTAAAATACTTGGTATAAGAAAACAATTACCGTATGAACTTCTCCTTTTAATATTATAGTATAAATTCAGTTTGTACCTATGTTTATTTTGTAAAAAAAAATTATGGTAAAAATTGAACTTGTCCTCTTAACATTAAGATAATAATCCAGTTTGTACATATATATTTTCGTAAAAATTTCTTTGCTTACAAACCGAATTTGTACTTTTCACGTTACAAATCAGGTTTAACTTGTATCCGTAAGCACCAATGCTTTGAAGTACGGTAGATGGACTGCTAAGAAAATACTAAAAACCTGTGAACTTGTTCACAGCTTTCTGTTTTACCATATGCAATTGGTATTAAATGTAAAACTTTGTTCTACATTCTACCTTGTTTGTTTGAATAATAAAGATATATTCTTCCTTCAATATCATCCCAATTTAGAGTGGGAAAAGTTTGCAAAACTTGAACTTTTGGCGGCGCTAGTTTCCGTATATATTCTGTACGGTCAAACACGTCTCTATTCTGACATTGCAATTTGCAAGCCATTCGTCGGTATACGATTTGGTGATGTCGTTTTTTATTCTTCACAATCAGAGGGTTAATTCCCTAAATATTTTTTTTTACGAATATTGTGTTTTTAAAAGTATTTACACCAATATTGTGTTTTTTGATATGTCTAAAGCGCCAAAGCCTTGGACTCAGGCGCCGCCGCTGGGTGATTTTTTAACAAAAAAACATAGCGGCCCCGCCCCAGACTGGGGCTTTGTCGCTTTATAGTAGAAAATAGCGACGGCGCCCCAGACTGGGGCTTTATCGCTGCCATTTTGTTCCACTCTTGCACCACCCCTCACCATATATACTGCACCTTTCCTTCGGGTCTTCATCACCAAAAAACTGAAAGAAGTTCTGAAAAAAGCTCTGGTGTTGCTGTCTGGTTGCTGGGAAGATGGCTAATAACAGGTAAGAGGCGTAATTTTTTTTCCATGTATTCATCATAATGATTTTGTCTAGTTAGTAATGTAATTAGTGAGTTTGTTTTTTATGTAGTGATTTTAGAAGATTTGAACTAGCTGTTCGGTGGCGATCAGAGAAAGTAGAAGACAATTTGGGTGTCCATTTTGTTGGTGGTTTTAGTTTCCAGATGACTATTCCATCCAGGGTGAACTATCAGAAACTTTGTGATCATCTAATTCGGAGAATACGGATTAGAGACGAAACAGTACAAGATAGTGTTGTGATTACAGGTTTCACCTACTGTCTTCCAGAATGGCAGAATGGTGTTTTATTTCATTATGCAATGCCTATTGTCGATGATGATAGCTTAAATGTGCTTTGGAATTTTATGGCACAAAATCCTTATTGTTTGGGTGCTGAGATACATGCTGAGGTCAGTGAGAATCGGGGTGGAGAGGAAGACGATGATGACGATGATGACACATGGAGCATGCCATCCGATCATGATTATGATGACGGAGATGAGGAAGACGATGAGGAGGAGGAGGAGGAGGAGGACGACGACGACGGGGAGGGAGGAGAACAACCTAATTTTCCTCCATATTTTTACTTGCAGGGTAATGAAGAGGACGAGGAATTATCATATGCTGATTCATATGGCGTAATTCCAGGGTCTCCTGTTGGTGGTTTTGATGGAGAATTCTACAAGGGGCAAATATTTCACTAGAAACAAGCTGCACAGGTGGCGATGAAACACTATGCACCACAACGCAACTTTCAGTATAACGTGGTGGAGTCGTCACCTTCAATCTGGAAGATCAGATGTTTGATGCACAAGGAGGACAAATGTCCTTGGATGGTGCGGTTTGGATGTCGAGAAATGGGAGGCGATTGGAGCGTGAGAAAGGTCGAGTTGGTGCATACTTGTAGCAGTACGACTCAACCGACGGATCATCGCCATCTTGATGTCGACGTGATATCTGAGGCCGTCAAACACTTGGTACGTGCTCTTGCAAACTGCTCTATCGTCTGGGGTGATGCAGAAAGCGGCAGCTCATCGAAAGTCTCCCGCAGCCAAGAAATCCGGATGACGCCGCCACCAAGATCAGTAGGAGCCTGTCCTAACAGTCGAAGACACATACCCGACCAGTCCTCGTCGGGTATGTCTACTACGACGGCATCACCGTCGATCGCTAATCCGGTGAGTGTCGCAACGTCCTCTAGGGTGATCGTCACCTCACCGAACGACATGTGAAATGTCGATGTCTCGGGTCGCCAACGCTCTACGAGCGCAGTAATCAAACCCGGATCACCGGTAAGAGGAGCTAGTGGCAGAACACTAGACAGGCCGGCATCAACGAGATACGGCAGGTACAGTGGACTGTATCGGACTAAATTTCCAGTATGACGAATGTGGAATGGTCGATCACCAGCCTATAATTAATGCACAAAACTATATTAATTCAATTCCTTCAATTCACCTAATATTTATATTTATATATCTAAACTAAACTTTTTCTAATATAATATAATCGTAACTTAATCTAATTCTATTCCTAATTTAATTTAATTACAATCGTAATTTAATTTAATTTAATTCTATTCTATCATATTATTCAGCTAATAAAACTATAGAAATAGTTTGAAAAAACTTACCTCATTTGCCCAAACAGCGTCGATTCGATGGTGACCATGCCCCCAAAGAAGTTCCGGTTCCATCGGTGCTGTATCGATCGTCGCAGGTGGTGGTCTCATCGAACAAGGATCGATAAGCCTAGGAACTGGAAAAAAAATATTAGAACATAAAAACAAATATATTAGAACATTAAAAAAATATTAGAACTGGAAAAAGCCGTCGCCGGCGAGATTCCGGCCGCCGCCGGCTAGAACATACCTCTGTATTGTTCACCGCCGCCGCCACGCCGGCCTCGCCGGCCTCGGCCTCTTCCTCTGCCGCCGGGGGCTTGTTGCTCGTCGTCGGACATCCTGCGTCGCCGCGCTGCCGCTCTCTTCGCCGCGCCGCCGCCTGGGTCTGAGGCGTTGCCGCCAACTGCTGGGCTTCGCCGCTCGGTTGTTGGCGTCGGCGCTGGTAGGGTTGGAGGGGATGGAGGGAGGATGAGAGGAGGTGAGGGAAAGGGAAGGGATGAAATGGGTGGGGGTGTCTGGTGCTGGACGAGTGAGGAATTAAAAAACAAAGGAAACCAGCGAGGGCGCCCCAGTCTATGGCGCTGCCGCAATTTGAAATTTTCAAAAATTTTAAATTGCGCCAGCGCCGTAGACTGGGGCGCCCTCGCTGGCTTCACCTTAAAAATCTCTATTTGCCGAGTCTCGGGCGCCGTCGCCAACTTTCCTCATCAAAACACAATATTGTTGTAAATACTTTTAAAAACACCATATTCGTGGTAAATTAAAAAAAAAAAAATATTTAGGGAATTAACCCACAATCAGATAATGTTTTCTTTCTAATAGTACGGTGTGAAATAAATATTAAAAAAAAACCTTTGTTATAAGATATGAACTTTCAAACCAATTATAAAAAATTAATTTTAAAATTATATCATCCAGCCTCAATTACTAATTTTATTTATGTTTTCTCCTCTTGTTTCTCATCTTCCTTGCCGGTTTTACTTGGTCCGCTACTGATTGTCAGCGTACTTACTAACTTGATGCGACTCTCTATGAAGACCTCCTTTCCTTATGCCCACTCTTCGTTCACACGGTTCTCAAAAGCAGACGAGGATGCGTGTAAGAAAGTAACACGAGCCCTTTGTGCCACACATATATTTAAATGCTTATTTGGTCACAAGATTATGATGTTTGTAACAAAATGGTAACTAAAATTCAAAACTTAACAAACCAACAACTCAACTTCTATTGTTTACAACAAAATGGCTACTCAACCCAATTTTGTCTATTGTATCTTAAGTAGAGTTGATTCGGACTTTCTTTTGTATCAATTACAACGGAATAGGAAATCGACAATGCAAGAAAGTAAAAAAATACAACACAGTTTGCGTAGTTCACTAACATGATACGTTAGCTAATCCACTAAGAAATACTAGTTTACTATACTTAAAGGAGGACCAGGGGTGGATCCAAGTGAAAATTGGGTGAAAATTAATAAATCCCCATTAATTTGCATAATAAACAGAAATAACTGCGTACGTGCATGTAGTTGTTCCCTACGTAACCCTAGAATATTTCTCGTTCAATTACCTCACCAAATTATGTAATCCATGACAAATTAAGTTGGCTAATTACCTATCCAACTTTCATCAAGAAGAATAACTCAGCATGCCACATACGTAATTCAACTAGACAAGATCCAATATTATTATAGTATTATTATTTACCCATTATTCATGCCTGCCCTCGTCGACAAAGAGCTTGGATGCATGTTACTTTTTCTAGAAGGTAATTTCCTTCTCTTTTTTTTTTTTTTCATTTATTGGCACAACGTTTTGTAAACGAACGCATATGTCATAAATATAAAAGTACGAAGCAAACTTGGAGATGAATATATACACAATATTCGTAAGCAGATGCATGCATGAGTAGGCAAATTAGGGTTCTAATTAATTAATATTTAATACAGTCAAGAACACAGGTTTGGCATCTAATAATATAGTTGTCTAGTTTGGTGGATGGGTGGGACTTCGTTTCTGCTGTCGTCCCTGGTGATGATTGATGATCCGACCAGTTAGTGGTGGAATCCAGTAGTTAAAGTGGAACGAATTAGTCCGGTTTCGGTTCCGAGTTTTTAGAAGATGGTAACCGAAAACGGAACTGATTTGTTAACTGTATCAAACGGATGCAGATTGTCGATCAGATAATTTCGATCTGATACGGTTTTCATCCCGAAACCCCGAATCGACCCCCTTTCACCCAAGAACTTCATGCTTCTATTTCCTAACTACGTGGAAATGTGAACTAAAAAAAGGCTCTCGATATTATTAGAGGAATTGAAAAGGAATTATTATGATTTGACGATGAAACATACAAAAAATATTCTAGTGAAAAGCACCAAAATCTCAGTTTTTGCAAAGCAAGACGACGCATGAAGCCTAAAAACAGTCAATTATTTATACATGTGATGAGTTGGGGAAAAGTTTTGAACAATTAGGATAACTACTACGAATCCTTCACTTTATCACAAGAAGAAGAAAAAAAAGTGCTACCTCAGCAAAAGAAATAAAGCACTAGTCATGTTCTCTCAAGATTGTGGTCGTTTGGATGGATCAATTGTAAAACGAGACAATTTGACTAATTGTTTCATTTTACAAAACGAGTCATTTAAAACGAGTCAATTCAGATTACCTGCCCCCAGACAACTGTAATTGGCTCATCTCTGCTGCCAAACGGATCAATCTAGCACAATTGACTCAAAACGAGACAATTGTGTCAGATTGATCCATTAGAATTCCTCATCCAAACGACCCCGAATTCGTAGATAATATATGATGTCAATCACAAATATACTCTTCACATTATTATCTTACATGATTACACATGTCAAGTAAATTAAGATTTTTTCCCACTCAGTTCAATCGAGTAGCAACTCAAATCTTTACCTAACAAAAACTCGACAGAATTCTAGAATATGATGAAGTGAAAAAACGTTGTATCATATAACTAAGTTAAACTTAAAAGGAATCTCTATCGCCATGCTAAAGAATCAAATATGAAACTTCATACACCTTAAAGTGACTCAGTCTCAAATCCGTTAAACTTGCACCTAATTATACTTAAAAAAAAAAAGCAAAAAGATTCAAAGGTGCATTTACCATATTTGGCTATTTGCACTTCTCTAGAAGCTCACCCGATTATCGCATTCAACCTTTTGGTTTCAGTTCTTGATGATTCTGTGGCATTATCGATCCATGGGATTGAATATATCGTCGTAGGCCCATGAAATCTAGGGTTTCCCATTATATAAAATCCCACGTGATGATCCTTTTGTACGGTGGTGTCAAAATCCCAAATGATAAACCGACTGTTTCATCTATCACTATCACCAAAGATTTACTAAAATCCCAAATTCCATCTATCAAATCTCAGCTCGTCCAGTCCAAATATTACTCGTCATATTTGACTCCATTTACTCAAAAATGATATCTTATGCACCCGAACGAGATCGCTAGTGATTTTAATTGCTCGAATGTTGGAGCGTTTCAGTGTGGATTTTCACCACTTGATGTGAAGTTTATATTTATTCGTATTATCGTCTCGTGAAGAACTTTCTTAAAATTGAAAAAAACACGATTTATGTTTCTTTGATTTTTATAAGGATTTAGTGAGCATATATATAATTTGGACAAAGAAATTGAAATATCAAATCTTTGTGGGATGTGAAGATTGTAATGAGGGATGTAACTTTGAAAGGACTTATCCACTTCCTATCATTGGGAAATATATCAATAGTTTCATGGAGATCTCAAGTTGGCTTAGATAGGAACTTTATATGCATAAGAGACAAAGAGAAAAAAAAAAAAGTTAAGTAAACCAAAATGGAATAATTAACAATGTGGAATAAATTGACGAGGAAGTCGATCTCCTTTTATGATGACGAGTACCAAAATAAGGACAACACCATATAAATTTGCATTAATTTTTATCAAATATGGATATTGAACGTCATATACGGGTTTTATACGTGTTTAGTATGGGAGATATGAAATGAACATAAAAAAAAAAAATTAAACGGGTTGACAATAATATGGATGTGAAAATTTTAAACGGATGAAATATGTACGAGTACATATACGTGTATTCAATGGATTGCTTTGGGGGAAGGGTGAGGACGACTCAACTATAGTACGACTGAATTGGTCAAAGGGAATTTTTTGATGGTTGACTCCTTCTATTGTTTTTTAATAATATAAAATAAATCATCAAATATCTGGTATATTTTGTTACAAATTTTACATTCCAAAATACCAGTCTTTCAAACAAGAATTAAAAGCAGGCTTGCTTGGAACGGGCCCGAGGCCCAATCAAATTGTAAGAAGACCCCAGTCCCCCGAACCATTCCGAACAAACCCGGTGGTTAGGCTTTAATAACATGTTGGGCTTTAATAACCCGGTGGTTAGGCCCAATCCCTTACCCTTCAGGTTAGGGATTAATTACATGTTTGGTCAGATGCAAGGTTGTCAAACCGGTTTATGCCAGTGTACCGGTTTAGCAAGTGGAATGGTTCGACCGATGGCACATACCGGTTTGTGCCGGTTCATGCCGGTCAATTTTACAAATAAAATTACAAATACTCATTTTAAACATGACATTTAACGTTAATACCTAAACATTTATACTTGAATCCAACAAATTACATTAATATTTAACATTTATACTCATAAAATATATATTAAAATAATTTTTAACAATTAAAGTCACTAAAATAAGGTTATTTTACTTAGAGATTCGTATATCGATCATGCTGGTCATACCAGTGGTGTCACGCCGATTTTATGACTGGTACAGGTTGAACCAGGTACAACCGGTGGCACGCCGGCCGGCGTGACTGAGATGAATCCCTGGTCACAATTCACGCTTGCATTCAGCATCTGCTCCTTGCTTAAGTTCACCATCTATATATTGGTGACATCTTTCTGCTCAGTTCTGCAGACATCAGCAGACCAAATTTGTCCATTTCGGGAAGGCACAGGTCTGCTTCTTCTTCCTCCTCATTCTTGATGTACATGCTTTAAGCTTTTGAACCTTCTCTTCTTCCTTACTTTCTCATTTTCTTTACCATTGCATTCCTAATCATTTTCATCAGAAACATAACTAACAATTCCTAGTAATTTTCATTAAAGCATAACTAACAGAGTAGTAGAGACTTACAAGTAGAAGTTAGTATCAGCACAAGTTCGTACCAGCTATTGAGGGAGTTCTAGACGGTTCATCATTGCTCTGAACCCAACAGCTGCAGCTTCCATCGTACATTACTCGCAATTCCTTGTACCTCGCAATCGAAGACGGCCAGCAAGCAGACTCAACTTTGAACATCCTCCAACAGGGCAATAACTCTCTTCCTTCAGTGAAGAGCTCCAGCTCCCCCCCTGTCCCCAAATCGCAGGACAAGGCAACAAGCTCGCCGTGACCACCCATATGGCAGAAGAAGACAACTTCTGGTTTCTCTGGATGTAGGTTAGGTCGAAAAAAGGGGCGAACTTCATACAACGCCGAGCTCCTCAACAGCCCTGCACATACTTTCCTCCAAGATTTATGGTCGTCTTCCAGTCTCCAAACACTCGAGGCAATCTGTGCACGACCTTGCTCGGGGCTGTCTTCGAATACAATTAGGTGCAGAGCGCCTTGCGAGACGGAAATATCCCACCCAGGTTTCCCAAACACTTGTGGAACATCAATAGCAGTGGGAGGGATATCCGGCCGGAAAGGATTGAAAGCAGCAACGAATGGCTTCACTTGGTGGACAGCACCGGGATCCTGGTTTCGAACACCATAGGTCCAAAAAACCTCCCCATTGCAGGAAACTACATTTCTGGCTAAGAATTGTTTATGCTGCCTGTGACGAACAAGAACCTCCTTGGTCCATCCCCCAGTATCCGAACAGAAAACGTCTAGCTTTGTAGACCCTAAATGCTGGTATAGACACACAACTCGGAATCGATACTCCCCCAGATCAAAATCATTGGAAATGCGGGGTTCGCAGACTAACCTTGCAAAGGAAATCGAAGTCTCCTTCGGCCATTCAGGCGCCAGAGGGAGCGCAATCCATTGCTTCGTAAACGGATTGCAGAGGAAGTAGGATCTGTACAGTTCGCCGCTGGTTGGGCCCAGGCCAGGGAACCCGCACAAAACCAAGTCCTTGTAGGAATCCAAAACCACGAAGGACATTCGAGATAGAGTCGTCAAGGGGAGGAAGCTCGTGATGATTGATTGCGGGTCGTCGGAGAGAATGATCAGAGGAGGAGGAGGAGGTTGGTTCCTGCTCCGGTGGTGCGAAACGAAACGACGACTGAAGCGTACTGGGTCGAAGATGAGCGAGCTCCACCGCTTGCAGACGAGTTTGCACCGACAGGCGGACCTAGGGTTTGGGAGGCGAATCAAAATTTCCACGAGGAGATCGTCGTCCAGTTTACAGATCGCCGCCGCCGTCGGGTTTGATTCTGTTGAATGTATCCGCCGTCGTTTGCTGGAGCTGCAAGGCAGAAAACGTGACCTTAGCTGCCGAACCCGAGCAGAAGTGCCGTTATCCGCCATCATGGAGGTAAGACCAACAGAAGCGAGGAGGATAACTGCCGTCGGAGGAATTAAGGATTGCACACGCAGACAACTAGGAAGAGATCGAAATCCCTAAAAATATTTAAGATCATCGAGATCCCAATTTTTGCTGGTGAAGGACTCCCGTTTTTTCCTGGTAGAAAGAGGCTTACTTTTCTTTGGATATTTATTCTATTGGGTTCATCGTTGAAAAAAGTTATTTGTAAAGACACTCTATAATGTTCGCTTATACATGAAATTACTGTTCATTTATACTCACAATTACTGTTCACCCTCCTTTGATTGGTCTATGGTCTGCAATTGGGCCCGGTCGCCTTTTTTTATTGGTTGCTCGCCTGTGTGTGGCCCGGGCGGTTTTGTCCTCCGTTATTTCTGTGTGTGTCGCGTTGCCCTCAACTGGACGCTCATTTTCCCTTCGAGTTTCGCGTCGGCCTCAAATCCAGTGTACTTTTCCCATCTGGTCTTATTGGTGATGATGACGAAGGTTTGGAAAGAGTGGAGGTTTTCGGGTCCCAAGGGTTTCTCGGATATTGCAATCCTTCACATGGAGGTTGAGTGGCAAATCCTTTTCCTTCTCTCACATCCCTTCTTTGCTCATCGGTCTCTCATTTCTCTCTGTTTGTGTGTTGCAGAAATGATGGCGATAGACGTATCCCCCCCTCTCTCTCTTCTCTCAACTACAACAACAAAGACGAAAGACGTATCCGTTCTCTCAAAAGCACTACAATATATCATCTCATCTCATCTCATCTCTCTCTCTCTCTCTCTCTTTGACCCGAGGTAGTTGCGAGCGACCAGCGAATCGTCGTCGGTTTCGAGAATACCTGTCTTCGGTGGTGAATCTCTGCACAGTGCACCTTTATCTGGCGAGCGACCAGTGAGGAACAGCCAGTTGAAGTCGAGGAAATCATGGGATCTTTTGGTGAGCTCTTGATCTCTAGAATTTCGTTTCGTTTTTTTCCTCATCAGTGGCCTCAATCGTTTTGTTCCGTGTTGTTTGTTTCAATTTGGATATTTACCCGTTTTTATTGATCCAACCTCTTTCTTTCATAGGACTAATTCATTCAATTTCTTTGTGGGATATGCTATCAAGAAATTTGCAGTCAGAGAAAACATCGGCCAAGGTTAGGTTCGTCTTGCATCAACGAATCTTATATTTTTTGGGTCGTGGTTGCTTTATTAGATTTGACTTCACGAATTTCATCTTTTGTTTGTTATTGATGGCTTGGGTTTAACTTTAATTCTCTGAATATTGCAGCTTGGATTTCGGACGACATGAAAGGGTATTGCGTGTTGGGATCAAGGAACAAACACATCTCGATAAGGAGGATTATGCTATGCTATAGTGATGAAATTTTCATTCTTCTCTTGCCTGAAATGTTGATGACCTTTGTTCTCTTATTTGAGCTTTTTGAATGTTGTGTTGTTAGGTTATGAAGCGCTCAAGATGAGAGGTTTCAGCAATCCAAGGGACTGGTTAGGTTCCAGTGAGATCCAGTGGCGGTTTTAGTGGACTCAGAGACGCTTTGGAACTTCTCATGATATCTCTGGCAATCCTCAGTACTGTGTTTATCTGTATTTTCTCTCTTTTTCTTTTAAATTTCTAAGCACTTCGGATTGTGGCCATAATCGTCTGTTTTAGTGTGACAGGTGAGGCAACAAAGGCTACAATTATGGACACACATAATAGCTTTGGAGCTGATTCAAGATTTCTCCTGAATCACCGTCATTAGCGTCCTTTCTTTACCTCTCCAATCTATACATTTGCATTCATTTACTCTTCCTGCGGGGTCTTCCTACATTTGTTTGGAATTCTTACCGAGTTGGTTGTGGGTTGGGGTTTATGACTTCACAAGTTCTAGGTCTAGCCAGTGAGAAAGATATCTTTTTAAAACCGAGCAATCAATTTAGATGTCCTGTGAAATCTCCACAGTAGTTCTCCCTGTTTGTTAATTGTTTCTATTGATCATTGTTGGCTCTCTTGACAGTTGAATGGAGAACCTCCAGTCACGAGTTCCTTGAAATGTCACTGTGGTCTCGATGCAATTAGTCTCTACTGTGGTGTTTAAAGCGTTTCAGTTTCCCTTCCATGTTGATGATCTCCATTCATTTCCTCTGTTAAGTCTCGCTACATAACCATGCAATTATGACGAAGTCAGTGCGAGCATTAAACATTCTACATTCTTGGTATTCATGATGATAGATTTATAAAGTGGTGGCATGGTGATGTGTTGATTTTTATCTTCCGAGGAAAGGGACACAGCTTTTTGGCTGTAATGATTTTCTTGGCCTGTAAATCATATAATAAACTTCCTATTTTGGTTCTGATTTTTGTTTTCATTCTAATTCATTAGACGAAATGAGGACTTGGCGACGCCAGCAACAAAGATGAGGGGACAAGCGGCTTCATATTGGTCTTTGGGGACCTGGCTGCTCTCTCAATTTCTTTGAGCCGGTTGAGATGCGATTCAGAGGAGATCAATATCTGATGGTTCTCCTAAAAAAATCAGAGATTTCCCTCCCGAGTTAATACGCCGCCGCAAATGGCCCTTCCACAACTTCAAAGAGGTAACAGTAGATTTAGAAATGTCTGGAGTGTGTGCGGTAGTGACTGGATGACTGCAATGACTTCTGTTATGTGTAATTTTTTGCATGAATTTGTTTGTTTAAAGGTTTCGTGGTTGTATGTATGGATTCGAAGATGTTGATTTCCTGGTGTTAGAGTCTGAAGCTTTGTTCATTGGGAAAGCTGGAGAGGAAAATAGGGGCCAAGTTGGTGTGCTGGTCCGAAACTGTTATAATTCTCAGTTTCTCAGCCATAGATATAGAATCAATATTCTGTGATGGATGAAGGGGAAGTAAACTGCAATTTGATTGCTCTGCTCAAATGTTGGTGCTTAGGACTCTTAACTAGAATGCTTTACAGGTAAAAGACCATTGTAGGTCATGAATGGTTCCCTTCCTAATGGTTTCCCTTCTCTGCAGTTGTACTGTTTCGAAGATCGTTGGAATCTTCGTGTTGCTTTGAGGCCTGAGCTGGCTCCTTCACTAGCTATGTTGGTCATTCGGAAAGGGTACTCAAGCTTCAGCCGCATTTGCTATTTGCTCTTTTTTTCTTTCTACTCGATGTTTGTGCTGGACCTACATTGTTGTTTTGGTGTTTGAAGACTTGAAAAACTGTGTATTGATTTAAGTATTGCTTATGCTTTGTATCCAGGTATAGATGCCAGAACTAATCTCCGTGTTTTCCCCCCCCTAGAAAACCTGCACCTTTGCCATTGAAATGGTTTGCTGTTGGACATTGTTGGCAGTATGAGAGGATGACAAGGAAATGGACTCTCTCTCTCATTTGTGATCCGGTTTCACTCTCTATCTTCTGTTTCGTTCTAATGTTCTCTTCGACACAGCGTATTCTAAATCAAGCATTTTTACTACTTGCATTGTTTACCTACATCAACTGAAAAATGTATTGAGATACAATATTTAGAATCGCAGATTACAAATAATGCCTTACATTTTAAAGGTTACAAATAATACCTTACATTTTACGCCTCCCAGCGCAGAGCGCGGGTTGATAACTAGTAAAATTAAAATCCTTCAACCGAGAACGAGATGTGGCTTCCAGTCTGGCTTTCGGAATACAGATTTTTTTAAAGAAATTTGGTTTATACTCAACTATAATGTTTTTTGCACCATAAAATATTTTATGTATTACGGTGATACAAAATGTCAAAATCACATCCAATACCGTTATGCTCGTTTAGTAAGTGGTATGTTCCGAACGGTGATACAACTGGTTTATGCTAGTTTTAGCAAACCATGTAGTGAGAAACATCATTAACATGAAATGACTTTAGGTATATATATATAGGTGGCTACTTCGGTGCACTCGCTTTTTTGGGTGCATTCAGTGCACCCACCTCTAAAAGTGGTCTTAATACATTAAATTTTGAAATTGAATGAGTTGTATTAGTCTAATATGATGATATAACATAGAATCCCAACTAATCAACCCATTACCCTAACCTATTAACCTTCAATTTTGAATCTCAACCCAAAATCCCAAATTGTAAACCCTAACCCTAACCCTAAATTCCTAAACCCTGAATCATTCAAATTAAAGTGAATCTTGAATGATTTTTGTACAAATTCATGTGGTTCTTGTTCATCATACCACAGGTGATGATTGACATCGTTTTCACATGAATCGCTTGCTCAGAATGAAGATTATGAGGCGGGTGCATTGAATGCACCCAAAAAAGTGAGTGCACCGAAGACATAACCAAACAAAATGAAAAAAATTCTTATATTTAGATACAACATTTAATGCTAGCCTTCAAAATTTTATTTTTGAATCCAACAAATAACATGAACATCTAAACATTCATACTTGAATCTAACAAATAACATTATCATTTAACTTTCTGTTAAACAAGCCTTAGATTTCTTTAATTATGATAAAACTTGTAAGGAGCCCATTTCAAAATGCCCCGTATTAAACATATGGAGAGATCTTCCGCCCACCTCGTCAATATCAACCTCGAATTTTGCTTCGTTCCACGGTCTTCACCCATTCAGCTACTGATCTCGGAGGGGGGGGGGGGGGGGGGGGGGGGGGGGAGGGGAATACTGATGGGACTGAGACGTCACTCGATAAGTAACTCCAAATCTATTAACAATATCAATACTGCTATGGTAACGAGTGAGTCTACCAAGCAAAATCTAAAAATTTCCTTCTACATTTTTGCCTCAATTTATCAACCCAATCATTTTTTTCACATTACATTTCCAATTCCATACTCTTACAGATAGTAAAAATCGATCACATTTCTCGTTTCAACCATGTACATCGTACCATTCTTAGATGGTTCGATCAATCACATTCGCTGTATAAAGAACAAAGGTGTTATTGATGGTTCTTTAAGGAAGGATGCTCAACCATTATGCTTTCCTCGAGTGGATTTTTTCACAGTAAGGAAGGATCAGTTCTTCTTTGGGACCTCCGAAACTTGCCTTTGAGTGAATATCAATGCACATCTCAAGTCAAATCATTCCCACATAAAAAGAAGGTAAAGCAGAGAAACAAAATAAACTTACTGGTTACTGTGAATTGCGATAGTAGCACGAAGGAAATCGTTCAATCAATAGATGGATCGCGTTCTGTTAAATTTCCTAGAGGTAATTTGACGTGAGACGGGATAGAGTTAAAATATCATAAAAGATACATTTTTCACTACGAGAGCATGAAGTGCATCCCTAATTGTAATTAAACCTCAAATTTAATATGAAATACTTTCTTATTTTCTAATACAGAGCCAGCGATGGTGGAATTGGTAGTGTTGCGAGAGTCCGTTCGGTGGTGTGTTGGCGCGGTATTTACGACAATGCTTCTCGCAGGTGATGCAAAGGGGATCATTGATAAAGTCAGAGCAGGAGTGGTAAATGATGCGCTAGGCGGAGCGGTGTTGCAGGAAATCAAGTGGATGCTCCGAGATAATCCGGGATTCTCAGTGCACTTTGTAGGCAGACAGAACAATAGGGCAGCCCATTTAGTGGCTAGAAAAACCCTCTCTTTGTCTCTGCGTACTTTGAGCAGTTTCGATTTTTGCGCTTGGCTCCATTGGGAGCTTTAAACGTTGTATCTTTGTTGTTCTTGGTAATGCAAGTTATCTTTGGTAAAAAAAAATATATATATATATATACACAGCTTGATAATCTTTTTCTTTTTCTTATAAAATTAAATATTTAGGGATACACAAAAATTCACGAGGGAAAATAATAAATGAAATATTATACTTGTGTGTCCAGTTTCAACCTCCAGTCTTCCTTTCCACCTTCCACAGTCCGCCCGCCGGTCTTTCAGCCCCCATATGCCCAACCAACTGAAAGCAAAAGAAACAAAGAAAATCCAGAAGTCTGCTCCGGCGACTTCCTGCTTCCATTTCCTCCCGGGAGTTCGCCCCCGCCGTAGGGCTCTCTGGATTTTTATTTTCTTGCAACAAGCAGCTCGAAGTTGAAGGAGGGTTTTCAGGTGTTGTTGAGAGAATGGCAGCGGATAAAGAATCATCGTCGTCGTCAAGCTCGGAGAAGCAAGATCTGACCCGCCACGAGTCCGACTCGGAAGATGTCCCCAAGTCTCCTCCTAGCTCCCCTGGCTCTTCCACTCGCAAGGTTAACTCCGCTCACTCACTCTCGCCAATCGCTACTTGTCTCTTTCCTGCGGCGAGAGAGAGACTTTGCTTCTGTTGACTCGTCGATCAAACCTTCCATTTCTGGTCAATTTTGATTCTAAGGTTCTCCATAATTCTTCTCACCTGTGTGCTTGGCGTATTCGAATGTAATTTGGTATTGATCTCTGGTTCGGGATCTAGTTAAGTGATTCCTTTTTTTTCTTCCATTTCCGCTGTTGGAATGAAAGCAAGTCAACCTGCAAGGTTAATGATTGATGGAGGTGAGTTACGGGGTGAAAATGTTGAGAAGATGTTGGAGGATGAATCATTTCCCCTGATGAATCCACGTCAATGCTATTGCTGAATTGATCTTAGGGTTAAGATTTGAGTGCGGTACTCAAGATCAGGTTCAATGTGAGTGGAGAATCAAGGGTTTGCAGACTCCCGAAACAAGCTGGGGGGGTCTTTGGCTGGAGATTCGTACATGCCAAATATGTCGCCGTATAGTAAAACATGTAATTTCTGAGACTGGATCCAGTTGTGAGGGGGAGGCCATTTAGAAGGATGAGCTAGAAATATGATGTAGTGATTGATGCATGTTATGGAATTCCAGTGTTGTGCATTCCTAACAATGTTTTAAGTTTTTATCAGGCTTGCTATGCTGTTCTGCAAAGTTGGGTATCCAAGAAGTTCATGACTGGATGGTAATGAGAAGCTTCTCGTCTCTTTCAAGTTTTTATTTGATTTTCTTCTTTCATCTCTGTTTTTGTTCTATTTCCTTGTCTCGTCTGATGCTAATTTGGGTCGGTGACAATTGCAGCATTGTTCTGTTTCCAGTAGCTGTGACATTCTTGGTCACATGGTGGTTTGTTGAGTTTGTGGACAGCTTCTTCAGTCCGATATATGAACAACTTGGCGTTGATATATTTGGTAAGATTATTTACTGGAATTTTTTTCTCCAGAGTCATACTCTGTTACCTGGCACCAGAGCATGTGTTACCATGAATCCATTAAATAGCGACTCAGTTTTATGTAGTATGGGAATGGTGTGGATAATTAATTGATTGGCAAATTGCCAATCTCCGTATTATAATTTGTGAGGGGTAAGCTTTTATAGTGTCTAGAGCCAATTCTGTTTCTAAGTCTTTAAACTTTAGGGTCTATAGTAGATATCTATGGTTTGGCAAAGAACTGTGAAACCATAGACTAGCATTTTCATTCCACATGGATATTTTTGTCCTTCTCACCACATGACCTGTCCATATTTCAAAACTTAAAGTTCTTTGACCAATCCCAATCAATTTATTTCCATCACATTTCATACCAAACATACGAGTCTCATGACAAAACCTAACCAAAATATAGGTTAAACTTCTAATGCGAAGTTAAAGGTATCATAGGTCTTGTCTATATCATTTCTCAACCTTGAATATTCATGCTGATATTAGCAAGCTATTTCCAAACATTCCAAAGTTCATCATCATCTTGGGGCCATTGTTACTTTCTAGGAAATTAGCTAGTTTTTAGGGCCTCTCTAGTGTTAGTTAGATCTTGCAAGAGTAGGCGAAAGAACTCTACGATCGTTTTGACCTCTGCTGGAGCTTCTGTTGCAACATGAAGCCATTGCTTCTTGAAGATACTTAATAGACCACTCACCAATTATTTGCTGAAATCTTTCCATTTCTCTTTTATGTGATTAGATGTTTGATCATGCTGAGTTGTTCGAGATGGTAAATCTGTTCAATTGGTATAAGTATTACCTTAACTTGTTCCTTCTGCTCTATCCGCTACTGATATATACGACTGCTGCTGAAACAGGCCTTGGATTTATTACGTCACTACTTTTCATATTCTTCGTGGGGATATTTGCTTCATCATGGTTTGGTGCCACTGTATTCTGGCTTGGTGAATGGCTCATAAAGCAAATGCCATTTGTGAAGCACTTGTATTCAGCCTCCAAGCAACTCAGTGCAGCTATATCTCCTGGTAATTCTTTAGATGAATGTTCTTTGATCTCCCAAAAAAAAAATATGTTACTTTGAAACCCTTGTGAAGGAAAAAGGAAATAGGCCTTCCAATTTGCAAGAAGGATCCCGTGATGACTACATTTTGCTATTTCCTTTTCATTTCCCATAATAAAATGCAGAGGTTTTGGAGAGGTTAAGAGAGACGAAATTGGTTATCCTCATAAAAGAATGCATTTTAGAACTAATGAATTTACTTAGAACTACCCTTGATGAACTCCTTTAAATCGCAGACCAGAATACTACTGCATTTAAAGAGGTGGCAATCATCCGTCATCCACGTCAAGGGGAATATGCATTTGGCTTCATCACATCGACTTTTCTCCTTCAGGTAAATATTTAACACATTTTTTTAGAGGAGCTCTGTGATTGGCAACTGGCTTGAACTTCAGTCAAGTGGTCCCATTTTAATACAAGCCTCTAAACTATGCACAATTCCATTAAGGATGTGAAATATATAGCTAGATCTGTTTTCCATGTCACTGTGAAGGGTGTACACCGATGAAAATGATAGTACTTGCGAAGCTTCTTTGTGGGCCATTTTAACTTTCTCGCTATATTAACTCATGTGCAAGTGCAAGAATTATACATATTCATCCTTTCAAGTACTGTCCAAAAGGCTTTAATAAATCAAATCCACACAAGTTCCTGAAGTTGTGGCTTGCTTCATCCAGAGAGAAGACGGGGATGAAGAATTGTGCAGCGTTTATGTTCCAACAAACCATCTGTATATTGGAGACACTTTTCTGGTCAACTCGAAAGATATCATCAGACCAAACTTGTCAATTCGGGAAGGAATAGGTCAGTCCGCCTTATCCTCCTCGACTCCCTGATGATTCTGTTAAGCTTTTCAATGTACATATGCAACAAGAGTGTCTTTCATATTGTGCTCCATATTTGTTCTTTCAAGCCAAGTATAGTCAGGCTTTGTATGTTAATGAAATTTTCGCCATCTATGATGCAGAGATCATTGTCTCAGTTGGTATGACGATGCCACAAACCCTAGCTCCCGCCGAAAGAATTTTGCATCAGAAAAATGCGACTCCACTCACCAGAATGGTATAAGGTACTAAACGATGAGTATTTTCTTGCCCTGTCAAAGAACAATCAAATGTGTCTGAGACAGTTTAGGTGTGTACATACTAGCAGCAAACCCCGAGTGTTCTTTCGAGTATTTCCTTGTCTCTATTATGTAATTTTAGAAGAAACAATTTGCTTACAATACAGAATCGTTTCAACTACTAGTGTACCAAATTTCTTCATTTCATTATACACCAGGAGTGTCGCTATAAGCTGGAGTAAGAAATGGCTTCATTACAGAACTCTTATCTGCGTTTCTTCCGCTGAGCAGTAGGGGGTAGTTTCTCTGATGGTCCAGTAGGAAGTTTGTGTCCAGTTTCCTTCTCGATTCGTCTCTTGAGCTCTCTGAGTATCCGAACTTGGCCGAGTTTCTCTGGAGACAATTTATCCCAGTAGATCCCTGCAGATAAACAAAAGAGTAATGCAAGCCAATGTCTTAGATTTATTGAAATGCCTCTGGTTATGTAAGCCAACACCATGCATACACTGATAGCAAAACTGACCTTGAGGCTTTGGGATGCCGGTGTTTGTGAATATGACTCGTGTTGGCGTGCATATAATGTCGACAGGGACATCGTGGATCAGCAGTTTGTCTACTGGGATATCGTCGACCAATTGGCAATCGTGCACTGCAGAATGGGCATTCCAGGGGGAAAAAATTAGGACAGCAAATCCTTAATTTCTTCAGAACCGTAGCATGTTTAAACATTGTACTGTAAGCTCGTCCTCTTCTTGAGCTCAACTTACCTGAAGTGACAACCGGCGTAGAGTCATCAATGGCCCCCATATATCGCAGCATTCCATACTCAAGCTCTGCAAATCCCTGCTTCCATCATCCAAGCAAAACCTCCTCTTTCAACATTCCCACTAGAACGAGAAAAAAACACTCCGACAATCAGGCGGGTAGAATGGTGAGAGTTCAGTTTACGCACTTACCTCGCCCTTGCCAAGTCGAGCCCCGCTGGTGGGATCAACAGCAACCGAACCAATGACGATAAGATCCACCTTGATCTTCTCGTCCAGCCCAATCGGCCTACCGTATTTCGCAGCTCCAACGGACGTACAAGCCTCGAGTATAGTACTGGGATTCAACCTGGTGTTGGAGTCAGGATCCAGCACCGAGAAGAACCCGGTTCTCAGCCGAGGTTGAGGAGTTAGCAGCTTCTTCCCATCTGCAAAAAGAAAAACAATGGCTATCTTCTTACAGCCCTTCATCTGATAGCCCTTTGTCCGGCTGAAGAGGTGAAGTTGAAGATTGTTTACCAGAAAGGGTTAGGAACCTGACTTGCTTCTGAGGTGAATCTGGGTTTACCTTCACACAACTCGCCCTTTGGAACTCTTCTAACTCGCCCAACTGCCAGGAAATTTTAACCAACGGTAATAATTTCCAGAAACAGTAAACAAATTCCAGTTTTGGCAAAGCTAATTTACTTCAAAGTTCAAACCTTTTGAGCGGCCGTCGAAGCTCCGACGAAATTGGGGATCCGGTGATGAACGGGTCGGGGATTCTGAGCGAAGTTCCGGGCTTCCATCAAATCCCAGACCCGCTTCCGGATTATCCACTTCCAAGCTTTCGGATCCTCCGCCTCACCGCCGCCGTCGGCTTCCATCATCTCCCTCGCCGAAGCTTCGGCCATCGACTTCCGCGCCAGCGCGTCCAGCCGCAACCTCTCCGCCTCGTACGCCGACTCGTCCAAAGCCACCGGCTCCTCTCCTCCTCCGCTGCCGGTTCCCGCCACCGTGAAACTGGCGCTGGAGTAATTGTGGTAAAGCAGCATCCTATTCGAGTTGATCCAACTGCGGGAGCATAGTGAGGATCGAGAGACCGAATTGGGACGATGCTTGGGCAGAAATGAGGACGTTATCCGGATTAGAGTAGTGTCCATGAACTAAACCAGAGAGAGAGGAATGCCAGTTGTTGGGAAAAAAGAAGCTAAATGCTCGTGATGTTTAGTACTTAGTAGTTTAAGGTGCGGCGTGTGATGCTCTGATAGCCTCGTCATTTAGATTGTGTAGGATTCGATCTCACAGCTTCATGAAACCATTGGTGGACGTGGTTACCAGAGCTCTGCAAACCATTTGAGTGTTCATCAAGAATTCGAGTATTGGAACATCATCAGTATCGAAAGTGGATCGCATTCGAAACAACACATCGTTCAGAAACAATCCAGTTACGCTCGATAGCTGCTAACAATCGGTTGTTCTTGGCTGCATGACCCAAAGTCGCATTTCCTTGAAGAAGAGCCAGACCCAGCTTTTCAAGAGATGAATCAAAAGCTATAAACTTTTCTCCCTCGAGCGCGAACCGAAGATCATTCCTGTTGGCCACAAACCACAGACAGAAGGAAGGAGGGGAGATAACAGAGAATCAAGACGACGAGAAGCGGAAAGATGGAGATTAGAGGAATGTCTAATAGGTGAGCTTGGAAGAAAAGAAACAGAGAAAGACAGCATGATCAGAGAGGGGAATGGAAGGAGAGGGAAGCCCTGGAAGGATGGAAGGGAAGAAGAAGAAGATGATAGTGATTAGTGAGGAGAGGAGAGGAGGGTTCAACAAAGAGCTGATTTATAAACCAAGAATTATACACAAATAAGATGATACAAACATCTCTCTATCTCAAACTTGGGCCAAAACTAAAACTCTCCCCCTCCCTGCCTCCCTACTTTCTCACTATTGAAAACCGGAGCTTCTATCTGCAAAAATCAAGAAACTCCAATCTATAGTCTGCGACTCTTCATGTTAGCCATGATGATAGCTGAAATCCAACCGACCATCGAGCAAAAGTAATTGGAAGCAAGGCAGTACTACAATAATATCTTAGAAAGAGGTCACTAGGGTGATCCAATCGAAATTATCAAAACAAAGCATAATCACCATCATCTACCATGGGAGGCCAGTGAAGAGCAGTACACCAAGAAAAAACAAACGGTTTGCATCAGCAGCAAAGCACACATTTTAACAACATGACCATCCTTTGCCAAAGATCCCAATTTCGCTTAGAGACAATCATTAACGTCCATATTCAATCCCTTACCCTGAGTAGGACTGCTCCCTTGCTTCACGAGCTTTCTCGGATCGATTGCAGCTGAGAGAAGGAGATCCTGATAATCGACCCAGCCAGTGTGGTGGCATGCTTGCAGACTAGGGCTTCTGTGGCTTCCTCCTCTGTCTCAAACTGGACATGGGCCTGCTTCTTTCCATTCATCTCAAATAGCTTAGTGTTGATGATTGGGCCATGTTCTTCCAGGTGCCTCACAATCTCGTCCTCACCAATGTCCTGAGGTAGGGAAGAGATGTGCAGAATCTTTGTCGGAGAGCAACAGTAGCGGTAGTTCTTTGCGGCATTGCGGTTGAAGCGGTTGAGATTCGAGTTAATGTACTCATGAGTGTCAGCACCCTGAGTTATGTTCGGGTGCTTCGAGAAGTTGACTTCCAGGCGCTTCCCAAATAGCATTGCACCCTGTCCGAAACACAAATTTTACCAAATGATAAGGTTGACTTATTAGTTTAGCAAGCTGATCAAAATAGTGAAAGGAAATAGCAATGAACAAAACCTTTAAGAAGTGGACTGCCAGCTCAGCTTGGAAGCCATCTCCCATCTGAACAAGTGCATGGTCAGGTTTGTTGCGGAGAAGTTTGATTCGGACAATGTTTCCATAGAGAGAGAAAAGGTTGAAAAGCTTGTCTTCATCTACTCTCTGCAGCAGTGGAAATATGCCTCGGGAATCAACAGTTCCAGGGATGAATCCAAACCAAATATTTTCAAAGAGAATTAACAGATAGCACACTTACATCAGGGTTTAAATTGGATACAAGTACAGTACAGCGGTCATTAGTTCCGCTAATACCAGGAGGCAATCCTCCACCAAAGGCAGCAGCAATTGCAGCGGCATTCCCCATCTAAAGTACCACAAAAGGACCACGATATTGTGTTACAACTTCACATAGAAAACCAGGTTCAATATAAATCATATGCAGCTCAAGCATCATCCTCAACAAGGTTGTATACATATATTATGACCATTGCCTCACAAAGTGAGCAACACAACTAAGTGCAGGTTTTGAAAATTTGGTATTGATTCAGTTGCCTGTTGTTTGACAAGGAATGATAATGTAGGAAGTGAACACAAAAGTCATCCATTTTAAATAAACCCATAGCCATCCTTGAGAGACCCACCTGAGGATACGGAACTGCAAGATAGACAAAAAGGAAATGAAGGATTAATTTATGCCCACAAAGCATGCACTAAACAAGAAAAGAGAACGGAATTTTGTAAATTTATAGATATAGGCATATAGCACACCTGCACCGGCAGCAGAGGATTGATGGTCATACATGCCCCCCACATCTCCATATCCAGACTGCAGCCCCGACACAAAAGAAATAGGATTTAGTAAGTTTTTTAGAGCCAGTAAAAACTTGGATCCCGAAAGGAAGCTGTGGAAGGATCAAAGACATGGATCACGATCGTACTTGAGAGGATCGCCCTTTCTGTTCTGAAGGTAGATTTGGGTTGGTAAAATCCCTGACAAAGAGAGACAATGGTCAGTATTGAAAAACAATATCCAATATTCTCAATAACATCACAAGGATAAATGAGATTAAACATTTACCTTGACCGATCATTATTGTAGTTCACTTGCAACTCGTCCAAACTAGAAAGACAAAACCCAAAAATCAATGTAAAAAAAGCAGGAAGAAACCAAATCTACAAAGGGTGACGAAGCTAAAAGGACCAGAAAGGAAGTACACCAGATACCACAAAGACTATACTGAATAGAGTAGGGCCACAGAGTACATACTTTGAAAATTGAATGTCAAGCTGACAACAGCCATCATATATATTACGGCCCTGCAGATACCAGCCCAGCAGCTCTCCAATCAGATACCAGGGCCCACGTAAGAGCTCAAATGATCTTCAACATGAAAGGAAAGAATGGTACCTGAAGTGATGTCCTAGCAGATACTGCACTCTGGCGTACTTGGTACTGAATAAGGGCTTGGAAACCTAAAACACATTAAACACCAGATGATCAAGAAAGAATTATCAGTTAACCAAGACACTGTCAAAAATCTCCATAACGCATTGGCGGAAGTGTGGGAGATAAGAAGCCTACAGATCGCAAAAGCAAATACCAAATGCTATCAACACCAGAAACTAGAATCAACAGAAAGAAATAGGAGGAGAAGCTAGAAGAAGCTGACCAGCTGACTTCTGAAAAGTCACAATCTTTTCCACAAATCCATAAGGAGAAAAAACTTGATGTAGCACATCCACTGTAATAGGATATAACATGTGATGGATTGTCACTAACAAAATTCGATTTGGCTGCTGCATCCATAGAGTGCCCAACAACATACCAGACATGGAGACAAGAGAAAGAAGAGAATGAGGAAGAGAAGATATAAAGATTAACAAAGAGGAGAAGATATTAGAGGCACGGGAAAGAAAGCGAAAGTGGAAGATGAGAAATATCTAAGTTATAGTTAGTATTACTCAAGTTCAGAACAAACCTAGAAATTTTGATAGAACATGCAATAAACTTCTCACAGTAGAATAACCTATAAAATTTTGATAGAAAATGCAATAAACTTCTCACAGTAGAATACCCTATCATGCTTAATGTGTTTTACAATCGAGAGAACTAGTAGGAAGGCATATGCTTAAATAAAATTGCATTCTAAGAACCAGCATTCTACCATCTAAACACCAAAGAAAGGAGCAAAGGTGACGATAAGATATTATAATAAGCTCAATCAACCCATAGAGGTTAGATGTTGTGAACACGCAAAAAAACAACAAAAAACGTATACAAACATCATTCTCGTGTATTATTACAATAATTGCAATTCATTTGCTTGCCTGGGATCATGTGAACATATAAGTAGGAGAACCAAGCAAAAGGGGGGATCAACAGTCCGTCGAACATGAAGCCACATTTCAGACTATCTTCGGATTATATTCTAACAGTAAGAACTTTTAAATGCCTAAGGTTGCTTGAGTACAAACCTCATCTCCTCGTCCTTGAGTACTTTGATCCATTGTAGTTAGCTCTTGATGTGATGAGAACTGGACATAGACATTCCTACCTCTGAAAGAAAGAAACTTTTGTAAATCTCCTACAACCAAAGATGAGATAATAAGAAGTGAACTATGTCTGTAGATATAGATGTTTTTGCATTGCAAGAACGTATATGAAAATGAAGTTCCCCTTCAAGGCTCCTCAAAATAACCAAAAAGGGCTCATCATTTACCTTATTGTTGGCTGCACATTTGTATAAAATTGCAGGGCACTTATTGCTGAATTAACATCTTGCATTTGAAGGAGAGCCTACACAACAGCAAACAACAAAGTTATCAGTGATTGCTGTTACTTGTATACGATACATACATAACCAGCACATCTACACATGAATCACTAATGGATGATATTTTTTTTATGTTTTCTACATCCGATCTGTTGCTTTCGAAGCTTGTTTATCGTTAAAGGGATAGAAAACATGCCTGATTTTTAGCACGAAGCATAACAAGCTTTGTTATAACCCCAAATGGCTGGAATAACTGGAGCAGGTCATTCTGGAAATACAAAGCAATAAGCATTAGAGGCAGGCATAGAAAAATCAAGACTGATTCAAATCCATATGGCCATTCTAGGAACAAAAAGCAACCTCTGCCCAAATAAATATCTTCTGTTGCAACAAGCACACTTAGCCATTCACTAATTGATCACCATACTTGAAAGTATACTTAAATTGGGTTACAGTGTCTGAATGAACTACTAATATAGTGCAAGGTCATAAGATTTTCCAGTTTCATGACATGTCATGATGAGTCTTGCTTCAGAATTAAGAACTTTTTTTGACGGTGCATTTACATTATGTATAATATCTTGACAATCAACAGTCACACCAAAACTATATAGCACAAAAAAGTCAGGACATCTGCACGAGGGATGAAACAAATCGTCATTAAATTTTATTTCAAGACACACTCAGAGTTCCATGTCAAGTAAACGTGCCTAGAGCACGCAACAGTACTGTTAGATATACAATCTGACACGTGGTCACATTGCAGCGCAAAACTTTACAACGAGCAGTAGATTCTTTCCAAATCCTAATATATCATACCATATTGGCAATTAAAATGTGTTTGCTGATGCATTAACTACGACCACTATAATAAACGAAATCGATCGTTTCAAGTGCCATGAGATGACATAATACACTGACCCTTCTTATCGATCTTAAACAAAAAGGCAAGTCCTGCTTATTTTGCAAGCGTGAAACAAATTCAGAATGCTACAAAAATGTACATAAACTACAGTCATTACTGCAGTGAGCTTAGTGTGATGCTGAAGAATGAGAAAGATAGAAACATAAAAGGAGGGAGAGGGAGATATACCTCAGAAATTTCATGCCCGACATTGCGAACATGGATAACTTTAGAGGGCTCAGTCATTTCGAGTAAAGCCTGCAGAAGATTGAAACCACAATTAATCCACAAGCTCCACGACTAAGAACAACGCAAGTAATGACCCCTGCTGCTTCCTCTTGGAGAGGAAAAATAAACACACACTCTAATAACTAACATCCCACTTCAGTGTGATTCATTCTGAGATGCACTACCAATCAAGTACCCAAAAAAGGCGACAAATCCCAGAATCCCAAACAAAATAAACAGAGACACCAAGAATCAAGCTTTCGAGTTGACAACAACCCCCCAGTTGAAACAAACAACCATACTTCGCCCAGTCACTCAAAACACCATCAACCATTCATGTCAAGAAACCATCCCACAACATTCCCCCCACGAACTACCTAATTCAGCTCGCCCTTTGCGCGAAAATTCAAAACCCTAGAAGAGCTTTCCCCATCCGAAAGCAGAACAGAGACGAACAAGAACATGAAAAAAGAGAAAAGAACAAAACTTTAGCGCGAAACCGGAACAGCAATCAGTATTGGCGGTTCCGGGAAGCTGTAACCCAACCAATCCCCACACCCCAAGCACATAAGCCCACCATTGAATTTCTATCAAGAAACAGAACACGAGTGTACAAGGCGCAGGAAGGAGGAGGAGATGACGACGAAAGACAAGAAACAGGAGGAGATGAAGCTGCGCGGCGAGATGAGATGGGAATATACCGAAAGAGGAGAGCTTGCCTACGAGAGAGCGACCGAGTAAGAGAGAGGCAGAGAGACCGAGGTCAGGAGATGTGATGTAATAGAAAGAAAGGACGGAAGAAGGGAATTAGATCGAGCGTCTGCTAATGGCTAAAGCTAAAAAGCTAAGGGTAAGGCAAAGGTCCGTCCGTCCGTCCGTCCTTAGTCTCTCTCTACTCTTATAATCTCTACCCTATTCTTCTCTTTCCCCATCTCTAAACTCTCCTATGTGATTGCTTCAAACTTTCATACAGCGTACTTCGAGTCTTTCGAATAAGGTTTGACGGTGGTGGGGGACCCTGGCCTTTTGTAGTTTTGCCGGCCTGGTTTCATATATTGGATTGCCATTTGGGTCTTGGGAGGATAGTTCTTATCCGACCTAAATTTTGGCAAAGTCTTTCGAAAATAAGTTATGAGAAATACTGCAAATGTGTTTCATTGAATAAAATTTGATTTATGTTGTTCATTTCGAGTTAGAATGGTATGATGGTCCAATATGACCACATGACTAAGTAGGTTAAGTTTATGTGTAAGTATTTTTAGATCATAAAAAATGTGTATTTTGATATCATGATCTAATTTAAATAAAAAAAGAAATATTTGTTGTCATCTCGTTCATGAGCACTTTGTTGTTGGTTAATTTCTTATTACAGGTACTATTTTACGCCAAATGCAACCTAATTTGTATCAGAATTTCATATTGTAAAGTACAAATAGTCCATGTAAATCATTCTAGGATATACCAATGATCAATGTCATATTAATAACCTACCTGATTTATAAATCATAAATTTGTAGGTCTTGAAAATAAATGACTAATTAACAAAAAGATGTGTTTTGATGGACGGTGTCGATTGATCGAAGTCATGTTTTGGTTAGCATGAAATGGTCAGCGGCGGATCCAGGATCGAGTAGAGCACTGGACCATATTTTAAAAAAGGTGAATAGGGTTGGGTCGTAACACGACAAACATTGAAACAAACATCGAAAATCGAAAATTTACAAGTGTTATACTAGCTCTGGATCGAGGGAGGGCTGGGCCATGGCCCGGGGGCGACCCCCTAGATCCGCCGCTGGAAATGGTACAATCCAACACCGACATTGGAGCAAATGCTTAAGACCAAAAGCTTGAGTAAGTTGATAGGATGCTTACGGGATTTGATAGGGTATCATAGTGACTAAGGAATTAATACCATAGCTAATGACATGGAGAAGGGAAGAAGACAAGAGGAAAAAGACAAGGCTGGGGGACAAGAGACAAGCCCAGGCACCTGACATCAGCAAGGACAAGGGGCAGGGGGACACCCTCTGCCAAAAGGACTATGAACAGTGTCAGAGAGTCTGAGGCGCCCGACCAGAGCATTTATGGCTTGGCAGGCGCCCAGACCACTACCTAACCCTCAAATGTGTATAAATAGGAGCTCTCTCCTCATAAATGGCAATCCATCTACACTTACTACTGCTTCTCTCTACTTTCTCTCTCTATACACTTCTTCTCTTCTCTTATTTCGGACGAGGAGGGGCGCCTACCCTTTCAAGGTCATGGCTGACACCCCAAACCCCTTGGACCCGAGTGACGCCCAGTCGCCCGGGCTCAAACAATTGGCGCCCACCGTGGGGCCAAGCATGACTTTGAAAGACGCTTCCAACTCAAAGAAGGGAGAAGAAAGGAGTCCGGTACCAACAAAGACCCCTCTCAAGCAAGTGGTTGGGCGCGAGGCGATCAACCCCCAACCGCTCACCATCCAAGGCTTAGAAGTGTCCGATGACGATGCCCCACCAGGAGACGGAGAAGGCGCCGAGCGCCTAGAGGAGCAACTAACGGAGCTTCGGAAAAAGCAAGCGCTCCAAATGGCAAACATGCAAGGCCAACTAGACCAAGTCATGACCGCGTTAACGGCACTAACAAAGGTCAACGACCAGGCGCCTCCGAACCCCCAATAAGCCATGGAAGAGAGGAGGCGCCTCCGAGGGAAGATGCAGGAGGTTGAGGCGGCACCCACAAACTCCCCACGGGAGGGTGTGGGCGCCTTGCCAAATGAAGATGCAATGGAAGCTGACACCGACATCTACATGGAGAAGTACGCTCGGCTTAACTACGGCGCCTCGGAAGACAGGAGTGCCCAAATTATTAAGCAGCCATTGTCAAAAGGGGTACTCGAAACACCAATCCCATCAAACTTCGCAAGCATCGGCCTACCCTCATACGACGGAAAATCTGACCCAGAAGATCACCTAAGTACGTTCTGTCGCAAAATGCAACTCCTCAATGCGTCCGACGCTGCTTTGTGCAAGGCATTCCCCTCAACCTTCACCGGGGGATGCAGTAGTTGGTACTCCTCACTCCCAGAGGGCATCATTCAGAGTTTTTCTCAATTCGCTTTGTTATTTACAACAAAGTATGCAAGCCAAAAGAAACAAACGCTGACGGTCCGTGCGCTTGTCAATCTTAAACAAAGGAAGGGAGAGAGCCTCAGGCACTTCATGGGGCGATGGTGGGAAGTCGCGGCTGACGTCAAAGACTTAACCCCTCCACTCATGCGCACCAATTTAATGGATGCAAGTACTAACGAAGAACTAAGGCGCTCCCTAGCCAAACGAGAGATACGACAGGTGGCTGAGTTAGAGGAAAAGATTCAAAAAGCAATCCTCATGGAGGAGGCGCTAGGGGCAAAGGAAGAGGAGCAGGGAAGTGGGACTAGGCGCCCAGCTCAGAATGGAAGGGGCGAGGCGCCCAGGACCAGAAGGAGGAGTCCCGATCGACGAGACGATGCCCGACGTCCCAATGTCTGGGTAAGAAGGGACGTTCTTGCAAATTCACAAGAGCCTCGTCGAGACCGAACCAACCGCGAAAATGCAAACCAACCTCGAGGGCAAGCAGATATGTACTGCGAGTACCACAACTCTCGCACCCACAACACCGTTGACTGTCATTATTTCAAAAAAGCACTTAAGATAATCTCTGATCGGAGAGGAGTAAGGGAAATGTTCCAAAAAGCTGAACAAGGAAATCGATCCCCTCGGGAGCGCAGTCGCTCTCCAGCCGCAAGACCACCAGTACAGGAGCGTCTGGGTCCTAACCCAAACGTTAAAGAGATAAGAACCATCACAGGAGGGGAGCCCAACCGAAAGAAGAAGCGCAAAGGGCAAGCGAGTGACACATGGTGTATGAAGATCGCAAAGCAAGAGGGTCCCGGCTTGTCATTTACATCACAAGATTATCCCCCGGAGGGCCCGTCTGAAAATCCCCTTGTCATCAACATACAGGTGGAAGGGTATAAGGTGTTCCGAGTACTGGTAGATAGTGGGAGCTCCGCTGACATACTGTTCTATTCCTGCTGGCGCCAAATGCAAGCACCTCCCGAGGTCATGAAAACCTCAGAAGCTCAACTTGTCGGCTTTTCTGGAGCAAAGGTAAAGGTACTAGGGACTGCGCGCTTAAGAGTCAAGGTAGGAGACGAGGAACCAAGTGCCACGCACCCGGTGGACTTCCACATTGCCGATTGCCCGTCCGCATATAACGCCATCCTAGGGAGGCCCTTCCTAGCTCGGTTCGGAGCTGTAGCGTCAACCTGCCATCAGGCGATGAAATTCCAAACGCCCCAGGGAATGGGGATAGCCAGGGGAGATGCGAAGACAGCAAAAGCGTGCTATGCGGCGACCATTCACAAGCCAAAAATACATACGATCGACGCTAGACCGACAGAAGTACCACGTCCTGGAGCAGTTGATTCAGAGATAGAACTACCATTAGACCCTGACGACCCGAGCCGGGTTGTCCGACTCTCCGCTCATCTACCAGAGCACATGCGTCTCCCAATGGTCAACCTGCTAAGGGAGTACGCTGATCTGTTTGCTTGGAGCCCCGAAGACATGCCGGGTGTCTCTAGGGATCTTATGGAACACAAACTCTCCGTCAAACCGGAGAGCGTACCAGTGCAACAAAAAAGGAGGGGAGCATCGTTGGCAAGGAGGGTGGCCATGATGGAAGAAGTACAGAAGCTGCTTAAGGCAGGTTTTATTAGAGAAGTGCAGTACCCGAAATGGTTGGCAAACACAGTATTGGTCAAGAAACACAATGGGACATGGCGAATGTGCATCGACTTCACCTCGCTAAACAAAGCATGCCCGAAGGACCCATATCCACTACCAAGGATTGACCAGTTAGTCGATGCTACCTCAAATCATGAGATGTTAAGTTTTCTTGACATGTTTTCAGGGTACCACCAGATCCCTCTAAGCGAAGAGGATCAAGAAAAAACAGCTTTCATGACCCCATACGGGAACTACTGCTATATAGTGATGCCATTCGGCTTAAAGAATGCGGGCGCTACCTATCAGAGAATGGTGGACAAGGTCTTTGGAGGGCAGATAGGACGGAATGTGGAAGCATACGTGGATGATGTATTAATCAAAAGTAAGAAAGAGGGTGACCACCTAAGCGACTTAAGGGAGACGTTTGAGAACCTGAGGTGTCACAATCTGAAGCTTAACCCCCTCAAGTGCGTGTTCGGGGCAGGGGCGGGTCAATTCTTAGGCTTCATGATCACTCGCCGTGGTATTGAGGCTAATCCGAAACAGATAAAGGCAATTGCCGAACTCAAGTCGCCAAGAACAGTAAAGGAAGTACAGGGATTAGCAGGTAAACTCGCTGCGCTCAATAGATTCATTCCAAGGTCAGCGGATAGGTGCGCCCCCCTCTTCAATTCTCTAAAGAAAAAATCCAAGTTCAAATGGACGGAAGCATGTGAGAAAGCATTCGAGGAGATGAAAACACTGCTGGTAAACCCTCCTATCCTTGTGGCTCCACAAGAGGGAGAGCGTTTGTTCCTTTACATTGCCATATCAGACGTAGCTATCAGTGCGGTGCTCGTCAGGCGTCACTCTGAAACTCTTGCAGACCAGCCAGTGTACTACATCAGCAAAACGCTCTTACCAACTGAAAGGAGGTACCCAATCATTGAGAAGGCAGCTCTGGCATTGGTAACTGCCGCCCAAAAACTGAGACCTTATTTTCAAGGGCACACGGTCACCGTACTGACCAACCTACCAATGAAGAGAATTCTGCATAGTACGAGTGCTTCAGGACGCTTAACTAAATGGGCAGTTGAGCTAAGTGAGTTTGACATACAATACGCTCCTCGCCCTTCCATCAAAGCCCAAATCCTGGCAGACTTCGTAGCAGAGGGTACGATCGAGCCTACAGGAACCGATGAAGGGAGGTGGAAGCTGTTCGTTGATGGAGCGGCAAGTAAGACAGGCGCAGGCGCCGGCATAGTCTTGGAAACACCAGGTGGTGTCACACACGAAGTAGCCTTGCGATTCTCGACACTCAAGACCAACAACGCGACCGAATACGAAGCACTAATCAATGGCATGCGCATTGCGGAGGAGTTAGGGGCGAGGCGCCTAGATGTTTTTTCTGACTCCGCATTGGTGGTTCGACAGGTGCTGGGAGAATTCGAAGTCAAGGAAGATTGTTTGCTGCGCTACGTGGAAGAGGCAAAGAAGAGAGCACAGGTTTTCGAGGATTGGAAACTGTCCCATATAGCACGAGGGGATAACGCGCATGCAGATGCGCTTTCCAAGCTAGCTACCGCTGTGGACTTTGAGGAGGAGCGACATGTAATTGTCGAGAAGGAAAGCCCAAGCACCCCAGGAATAGGGGTGAATAGTGTTAATGTCGGTCAGGAAGAGCAGGATTGGAGGGTTCCAATCGTTGAATACCTCATGAATGATACCCTTCCAACAGATCCAAAAGAAGCCACGGGAGTAAGAAGGCGAGCGGCGCGTTGTACCATCATCGGCTCGGAACTACACCGACGGTCGTACGAAGGAGTATACCTTAGGTGCCTGGGAAAGGCTGAGGCAAAGTGGGCTCTCCATGAGATTCACGAGGGCATGTGCGGTGGACATGGAGGGCCGAGAAGCTTGGAAAGAACGCTTAAATTGCAGGGGTACTACTGGCCAACCATGAGGAATGATGCGAAGCAACTCACTATGGCATGTCATGCATGCCAAACCCATGCCAAAGAACACCACCTCCCAGCTACGGCAATGCAAGGAAACGTCAGTCCCTGGCCCTTTGCCCAATGGGGAATGGACCTAGTAGGACCTTTCCCCAAAGCTTCGGGAAAAAGGAAATACCTTATCGTGGCAGTAGACTATTTCACGAAGTGGATCGAGGCTGAGCCATTGGCCACTATCACGGCGAAACAAGTCGAAAGATTCGTCTTCAACAACATACTTGCGCGATTCGGTATTCCCAATTCCATCGTCACTGATCATGGCAAGCAATTTGACTGCACATCCTTCGCAGACTTTTGTCAAGAATACAATATCCAGCTCAAGCTCTCATCCGTGGCATACCCAGAAGCGAATGGACAGGCGGAAGCAGCAAACAAAACCATACTTCAAGGACTCAAGAAGCGTCTCCAGGAGCATAAGGGAAATTGGGTAGAGGAACTCCCCCACGTACTATGGGCGCTGCGCACCACTCCAAAAAGCTCTACGGGTGAAACTCCATTCGCCCTAACTTTTGGTGCGGAAGCGGTAACTCCCACGGAAGTTGCGTTGCCCACCCTGCGGGTCCAATACTTCAACGAAGAGAACAATGTCAGCATGGCTCATGAACTGGACATGCTAGATGAGAGAAGGGTAGGAGCACTTCGGAAGCTGGTAGAGGACAAAGAGCAGCTGGCAAAATACTATAATTCAAAACTAAAGCCCCACCACATCGAAGAAGGAGACCTTGTGTTGAGAAAGGTATTTCGTCCTAACCCCAATCATGGAAAGTTGGCTGCTAAATGGGAGGGACCTTTCGTCGTAAGGGAAGTGATAGGACCAAGCACTTTCAAGCTCGCCACCATGGAAGCAGAACGTGTCAGCAAAACCTGGAACGCAAGGCATCTGAGAAAGTACGTGTGCGAGCAAGAAGCACAAGAAGAGTAATCGGAAGATTAACATTTTGTAGGGAGGAGGAGCGCTCTCAAAGAGGCGTAGCCCGAAGACACCCTAGGGAAGACTCAAGTGTTGTTTTCTTTTCTGCTTTACTTCAAAGGTAGACATGTTTTGTAGGGAAGAGGGATGCTTTCAAAGGGGGGTAACCCAAGGACACCCTAAGAGAGTCTCTTTCGTTCGGTTTTAATTTGTAATATTCGGAATTTTCGGGTAAAGGGACACATCCTGGCAACACCCCAGGTAATCCCCTATCTGGCTAAAAGAATGAAGATGCACTATTCAGCAAAGCAAAGTTGTTCCTATATCAGCAGGTAAAGTCTCCGCCAACTCGGTTTCTCCGCCAAAGAGAAGCCCAAACGTATCACCTCCTTTTCAGGAGTACACGTAGAAAAAATCAAGCTCGGCTCAAGATAGTCTTCCCGCAGACCGTCGGAGAAACCCCCAATGCTTACACTTGGTGCCCATCCAAGTATCGGGCGCTCGTTGTACGAGTCCCCATGAGAGGCGATAAAATTGATATCCCTCGCAAAAATTCCTGCCTCGGCAGAAGGGGTCACCCAAACCCGCTTCCTCCGTCGAGGAGAAGCCTTGACGCGTTGCTTCTTTTTCAAGAATACGCATGGGAGACCCAAAATTTGCTTCCTCCGTCGAGGAGAAGCCCAGATGCGTTACTTCTTTTTCAAGAATACGCATGGGAGACCCAAAACTTGCTTCCTTCGTCAAGAAGGAGCCTAGACACGTTACTTCTTTTTCAAGAATACGTGAGACCTGAAACTTGCTTCCTCCGTCAAGGAGAAGCCTAGACGCGTTACTTCTTTTTCAAGAATACGCGTGGGAGGCCCAAAACTTGTTTCCTTCCTCAAGAAAAAGCCTAAGCACGTTACTTCTTTTTCAAGAATACGTGTGAAGAGACCTAAAGCTTGCTTCCTCCGTCGAGGAGAAGCCTAGACGCGTTACTTCTTAAAAAACATGACGAAACTAAAACAACATTCACAATAGGTCCAAGAAAACGGAAAGCTTGCCGATAATATTGTTCAAAATAACAGCCCGAAAGCTAAACATCCACAGACATGCAAGGGAGAAATAAGCAGAAGATAACATAAAGTTGACTGAGTCCAGACAAACAAGGAAAAGAAAAAACATCCCGACTCTACTAGTCCGACTTGCTCGAGTGATTGTCGGATGAGCTAGAGTCACCATCGGTGCCACCATCCGAGGCGCCACCCTCACCATCGACAGCAACCATATCACCACCACCTTCCCCGGCACCAGCATTG
The DNA here is from genome assembly GCA_964030455.1 of Linum trigynum. Lineage (NCBI taxonomy): Eukaryota > Viridiplantae > Streptophyta > Magnoliopsida > Malpighiales > Linaceae > Linum > Linum trigynum. The sequence goes on along the minus strand of OZ034814.1, from coordinate 33,699,958 downwards.
GCATCGACGTTGTCACCCACTTCCTCTTCCCCAACCCTCTCGACGTCAACCTCCACATCGGCAGAAGAGTCGCCCTCATCCAAGGGGTACGGGTCCGAGTCGGAAGGCTCGTTATCCGTACCAAGGGAGAGGAAGTAATCATCCATAGCCTGCCGGACCTCCGGAGTATCCCACTTCATGCCAGGATTATCGGAGCGGACCTTCTTACGAATGCCGATGAAAGCCCTCTTCTTCACTCCGAGCAGAAGGCTCTGCTGCCACTCACGAAACTCTGCTGAAGACAGGTGGGCGTCCACGGCATCTTCACGCTCCTTGATCAGCCTCTTCTTAAATTCTTCCTGAAAGAAAAGGTTTACGCACTTAGCCCGTATGGAGGGAAAGCAAGAAAGACACAGCAAGAGAACTTACCTTCTGGTGACCCCTAGCGGCAGACATCGCCAGTAGCTCCTTCTCCAAGGCCTCAATCCGCTTCGCCTGGAATGTTATCTCCTTCTCCTTCTCTTCACGAGTAGAAACACTCTCAGCAGCCAAGGCGTCCGAAAGCTGCCGCTTCACCGACGCCAACTCATCCTCCAGACGAGAGTTAACGCCTTGGAGAGTGATCTTGTCAGTTTTCAGCTGAGAAGCCAACAGAAAGTTCTTATGGGCGCGATCTCGATTCTCCGCACTCTTGTCAGAAAGAGTAACCACATCAAGCATCGCCTGAACAAGAAACAACAACAATTAGTAACGAAGCATAATCCACTAATAGTAAAAGTGTGTGAAAGCATACCTGGAACATGTGCTGGCACGCAGAACCTGCAGGAGAGGTACCCTCGTCGAGGGGAAGCTGCAGGAACTTCAACTCCACGGCCGAAGTAAAGGCGCTTGGAGCATTGAGGGCAGCAGAAGGAGAGATTAGAACAGGCTCCTTCGGCTTTACGGCACGTCGCGAGCGAGGAGGTGCCAAAATCTCATCAATACTCCCAAGACTTGGCTTGTTCTTCTTCTTTGGAACCGCAACAGGAGAGTCGGCCGAGGCATGGCGCTTGCCTAATGTCTTCTCCGGGAGAGGGTCACGTGACCCCAAGGAAGGAAACAATCGAGGAGACGCCTCCTCGATGTCGTCAGACGCCTTGCCAGATGAACGGGGAGTTCGCTCGGCAGGGATGCTAGGCGCCTTCTGTGCCCTAACTCCGGAGGCGCCAGGAGTCTTCTTCGCCATCTTCGCTAGGCTCGAGTAGTCGAAATCTGCAAAAAAAAAAAGAGTTATGCAAATACCATAAGTTGGGAGATAGAATAAAATCATTCGAAAGAAATACACCATGGTCGTAAAGTTCTCCCAAGGCGCGCGCTCTCTCCCCCTTTCTCCCAAAATCCACGGGAGGCGCACGAAGAATGTGGTGCTTCTGTTCTCGCTCAGGCTTCCCAAGGGAAAAGTCCTTGGCCCACGTCTCTTTCGAACCCTCACCCCATAGAGTCGAGAGAGGCGCCGAAGTCGGTGCATGCCAAGTACCAGGAGTCGGTCTAATAAAGAAGTAAGAGCAATACCATTTGCTAGGGAGCTTAGGCGATCCCTTGCAAACCCGTCCCTGGTATTTACTATCACGCTTCACGGGCGACCAACCATGCTTACCCCGCTCCAAGGCGTATATGCTACGGAAGATAGAGAATGAAGGGATGTAGCCTAGGCGCTTGCAGATAAGCGTGAAGGCGCAGGTGTGGAAGATAAGCGAAGGAGACAGAAAGCTAAGGGGACACCCAACCATCTCCAAAATACCCGATAAGACGGGATCCAACGGGAACTTTAAGCCACACTTCAAATACTCCGAATAAATCGCAAACCAACCCTCGGGGCAACTCCCGATGCGAGCACCACAATTCGGAAGCGCATACCCCCAGTCTGTAGGATAACCTAGACCACGGATATAAGACAAAACTCGGTGCAGTTGAATACTGGGACGCTTGTCAGGGCCTAGTAGGCGCGCCGAGGAAGGAGGCGCCTCATCACCCCACATTCCCCGCCATGGTAAGATAGTATAGCCCGACTCGCGAACCACCCGAGAACTAGACGTGCCAGGGCCGAGATCCACACTTGACGTATCGTCCTCGGTAAGCGCCTCCAAACGAGTATATGATTGATCATCCTCGATGTCGCTCGCGATCTCGGCGAGTCTCCATTTAGCTCGTCTATACACTGCGCGATCCACTAAGATTCCCAAACACAATACGAGAGATTAAAGATAAAGCAACAGAGAGCGTAACTTACCCATCTTTCTGACTTTGCTTGAAGAAGCCTTCTCTTTGCCTTTAGAGGGAGCAGAGGCGCCACCCATAGATGCAGAAGGGTGCGAGTTATTGGAAGCCATGAGTGAGTGGTGAGCCGCAAAATGAGTCTGGGAGGAAAAACGGGTACAACGCCTAATCCGGTAACGCGCGGGCAGAAAACCGTTGTCGCCTCCCGTGACTATACGTGGTTAGGCGCCCTCGATGCCTTGAAATAGAATCCTACAAGTACAGAATAAGTCACGAGTAAGCAAGGTGGCGCTTTTGAAGTAAGAACTGAATCCTATAAATACAGAAGTCACGAGTAAGCAAGGTGGCGCTTCTGAAATAAAAACTGAAAGCAAATCAAGGGAAACCCGGACAGAGAGGTCTAGCAAAAGCGCCAGGCAAAACTAGGGAGGAAAGCGCCCTCAGTTAAAAACGAAATAGCCGGGAATGGGAGGCGCCTTCATTCAATTGTCTAAACGATAAAGAAGGGTGCAAAGCGCCACCACTTAAAGAACCAAACTAAGCAATTAGCAACCATGAATAGACCTTCCACCAAGCCTAAAAACAGCTAAGGAGTGTGCAAGACGCCTATCAAAAGCGCCAGGCAAAACTAAGGGTGAACAGCCGGGAATGGGAGGCGCCGCCACTCAGTCCCCTAACACCTAAGGAAGGTGCAAGGCGCCCAACCAACAATACGAACAATCAAGCGGCGCGTCCAACGAATGGCCAAACCGTTAAGAAGCAAGGCGCTCCCCCTTTAATCAAATCAATCGAAAGGGTTGAGGCATCACCTGATGGGAGGCGCCTTTCCAAATCAATTGGGAGCGATGATAGGTGGCTCGAATGAGGGGCAGGCGCCCAAGCTGAGATGAGCCGAAGAAAGTCTCCGAGACGGGAGAGGCGCCTTCAAAACGATCGGGAGCGCCTATGCGAGGCGCAGCGCGGACGAAAGGAAGGGAAGCAGACTGCGAAGCGCCGAGGGAAGGGTCTCGCCGAGAAGGGAAGGCGCCTTGGAAAGCAACTCGCGGCAAAGGAGAAGGGGAAGAGGCGCCTTGGAGAGCAACTCGCGGCAAAGGAGAAGGGGAAGAGGCGCCGAGGAGAGCAGCACGCAACAAAGGAAAAGGGGAAGAGGAGAGAGGGGCGGCCGAATAAAAAAAGGGGGGGGGGGTGGTGAAGTGACACGAGTTTAAATAGGGGGAGGAGGAGAGGGTGCGCGTTCCCCAATACAGGCTATTCTTTAAAGCCCAACCCATCCACTCTCCCCTCAAATGTGCCTATCCTAAGCCTGGTGGTGGGTTTGGCCCACTGCCACCACAAGTAGTCTGTTGGGGGTAGCGCCTTCACATCCTCCCCTAAAAATTTTATCAAAACCCCCATGATTTTAGAGGAGTTATCTCTGCAAATTTGCATTTTTTGTATTCGTACTCCTTATTTCTATTTCGGAGGAGTATTTTCTTTATTCTTCCCTAGGTTCATTTCCATTTTTACTTTTTGCTTTTTGTTTTATTTTCATTTTTATTTTTATTCTTTATTTCTACTTTCGCTTTTTATTTCAGTTTTATTTTTTAGACCTCTTTTAGAGCATACTTGTTTGCCGATGCCACACTATTTGTGCCATCGCCAAAAGGGGCAATTGATAGGGTATCATAGTGAATAAGGAATTAATACCATAGCTAATGACATGGAGAAGGGAAGAAGACAAGAGGAAAAAGACAAGGCTGGGGGACAAGAGACAAGCCCAGGCACCTGACATCAGCAAGGACAAGGGGCAGGGGGACACCCTCTGCCAAAAGGACTATGAACAGTGTCAGAGAGTCTGAGGCGCCCGACCAGAGCATTTATGGCTTGGCAGGCGCCCAGACCACTACCTAACCCTCAAATGTGTATAAATAGGAGCTCTCTCCTCATAAATGGCAATCCATCTACACTTACTACTACTTCTCTCTACTTTCTCTCTCTATACACTTCTTCTCTTCTCTTATTTCGGACGAGGAGGGGCGCCTACCCTTTCAAGGTCATGGCTAACACCCCAAACCCCTTGGACCCGAGTGACGCCCAGACGCCCAGTCGCCCGGGCTCAAACAGGATTAAACTTTATCATTATTTTTTGGTAATAATTATCAATTAGTTTTGTAACATGTCAACCCTTTATGACAAAGATATTGTAAGATTTGAATCTATTAGATATGGTTTTACTTTTTGGATGCGTATCATGGTGAGGCTTTTGGAGGTCACTTATCCTTGCACTACTCCACAATGAGCATGTTTAATTTTGGAGTTCGTGCAAAAACTCTTCTATTCCACACCAAAAATACGTTTTGTTAGTAAAGCTGGGATGTTCCTTGTGAATTATATATCCCTATCATGTTTTTTTAATGTGAGATTTGTCTAACGTGTTACTACATACACCCTCCCGACCTCCCCTACCCTTCCTTGCACTGCTCTAAACTCAACACATTAATCTTGAAGATATTACAAGGATTCTTTCATTTAAACTCAAAACTCGTGTTGTCAATTAAGGTTTGATGTTTCTTATGAATCGTAGATCCCTCTCGTGATTTATCGATATGGGATTTGACCATGGGCAAAATCAAGGGCTAGTCTCCAACATTGTAGTATTGTCATACAAAAACCCATTAAATTCACATCGCAACTCATATAATACAACTAAACACTCACATTCTTCATTCCTCAAATTGATAAGTTCGATAATCCATACGGGGTAAAATTTTAGTTGTGTATCATATAGTTTACTAGAGTTCACGAATCACGATAATGAAAACTGCTTAAAAAAAATTATAATAGAATGACTATTTGTTTGATTAATAATTAACCAACATAAGCTAATTCGTATAAGAATTTCATGTTGCACAAACCAAACATGAGTGACCGATTAATATGCAACGTAGTTAAGTGTTAAACCATAGATGAGCCCGCCAAGTTCCGACTAGAAACACATTCGAAGTGAAGGGGAAAAAAGAAGGCCGCCGAACCTTCGCCTTTTGGCTCTCGCCGAAGCGCTCTAATCTCCCATCTTCCCCAGCAGCCTGCTGTTTACATCATCCCGTCGTCTCTCTCTCCGTCGCTCACTCAAAAGCAGGCAAGTTCTCTCTGCTGTTTCTTTACCTTCGTGCTCCTTCTCTCTGTGTCTGCTTTCCCTGATCGCTTCTGAACATAAACGGTGCTCTTACGGCTTCTGTTGATTTTACCTGATTCACGGTGTCCCCGAACCGCCATACTGATGCCTTTTCTGGTTTTCGTTCTAAAGTTTCTTTCTTTACATGTTAATTGGTCTCTTTTCTGCTTTCGACTCGTTAAGTTATTCTAGGGTTTTGAAATTTGTGGAATGAACAAGCCGAATTAGATTAGAACGTGAGGATTTGGGGAAGACGGTTGTGAGATGTTCCTGATTTGGATGGTTGGGGCATTCTGATTGACTGGCTGGAACTTGGTGATTCTTGTTTAAGAGGGTTTTTCTTTTCTCAGCAGAAAGCTTAGTTCTTTGATGTGGGTTTATAGTATTAGGGATCAGAAAGCACGCTCCATTGTTGCTGTTAGAGGTTCCTATGTCGCAGATACTTTTTAGTTTTGGTAATGTCATTGCAAGTTTGCAACTTCCTCTCATTTTCCGACTTAGGAATCGACAGATTGATGCCATGCCTCAGTATTTTAGTTCATCCATATCTGTTCCTGATGACTCAGGTGTCATCACTCAATCAGATACTTGTTTTCCAAGGTTATTTTTGCTGTAGTGTTTCTTCAAATTATACTGGTCCATGAAAGCAGTAGTCTTTTTTTATTTTATTATTATCATGGGTTTATGCACTCCTTGTGGGTTGCATTCTTATTGGTATATATGCAGTCCTTGTGGGTTGGATGTCTGTGTCATAATCTTAAGAGTCTCTGGTTTCATAATGAGTTCTGATAGATAAATAGACTTGATGGAACTTTAGTTTCGAGGTCTAGTGAACTGCGAATTGTAATCGTGGCTGGTAAAACGTACTCCCCCTGGTCTGTCTCTCAACTTTCTGCTTGTGGAGGAGATACCCGTACTAGTACGAGAGTTCTTGGTTTTCTCTAGGAACTCATAGACAATCAAAGCAGGACTGCAAACTGGTTGCAGGCAGAGTAAAGTTGTTACATTTCACACACAACTCTGTGTTTACACTTAAACGTTCTTGTTTGCTTTATCATTTTGCGTTCTTCCCATGTTAGACGGAAAAAGAACTCAGTTTCGTGTTGGCTTACCGCCTTATTTTAACATCCCTTCATTGTTCTTGAACTCCCTTGTGCGTATATCAGGTTATCGACTCAAAGTTCTCCAGTTGCCAACAATGGCTGGGCTTCCATTGCAGAACTCTGCCCCTGCCCTGGCTTTGTCAGGTTCAATGCAAGTTGTCGAACCTACGAAGCCCGTTCCAGAGTCCAAGCCAAAGAAGAGGATCTGCTGTGCTTGCCCGGAGACCAAGAGGCTGCGAGATGAATGCATGGTGGAGCACGGTGAGTCAGGTTGTGCAAAATGGATCGAGGCGCATCGTTTGTGCCTTCGTGCCGAGGGCTTCAACGTTTGAAGTCCACCTAGCGATCATTGATTATACAACTAATGATTTCCCCCCCCCCCCCCCCCCCCCCCCCCCCCCCCCCCCCCCCCCCCCGTAATGAACAGTAAAACCTCGGTCTTCAGTAAGTTTTGGCGGCTTGTGCTTTAATAATTCGCATTGGGGCCAATTTCCACACTCAATTTCCACATCCGAACCACCTTGTTAATGGAATTGGGCAATGAATGGCCATCAAAGAAGAAAACTTTTTTTTGAGTGATTCAGCGTTATTTATCTTTTGAGAAAACGTAGGTTCCTGGTCATCTTCTATGTTCATTTCCAAGGAGATGGTATGCGCGTTCGTCGTAGCTGCATCTGCACTATAGCTCGCACCTACCTCGTTTGTCAGAGTCCCACTCTGACCACTATTACATTCTTCTTCTTCTTTCGCCATCTAGCACCTCCATTATTTCTCAGTATGATCAGTATGAATCTCCCTTACCAGCAACAGATCATCACTACCACCATGGTAATAACAAGCTTCGTCATCATCTTCGGTACCACCCCGAGCTCCATCACAGCTCTGTCCTTCACCCTGGTGTTCCCAACCCTAGGGCAGATCTCCTTCCAGCGAGCTCAGGAGACGGACCACGGATCGATCCAGCTCACCAGGAACCTCCTCGACGCGGACCAGAGCTTCCATTTCGGCCGGGCCACTTCCGCCTACCACCTAAGGCTATGGGACGGCGACCGCCGTGCCTCCTTCGACACTTCCTTCTCCTTCACCGTCTTCTCGCCCCGGGACGACAAGGGCGGCATTGGCGGCGGAATGGCATTCTTCCTCGCCCCATGGGGCTCCAAGCTGCCACCGTCCAAGTCCGGGGCCACCCTGGGGCTCACCGCCGACTCCCCGGACCAGGAGCTCAATTCCACGGCCGGCCGGTTCGTGGCCGTAGAATTCGATGTGTTCCGAGACTACTTCGACCCGCCTGGAGGCTCCCACGTGGGCATCAATGTCGACTCGATGAGATCCGTGGCCACTGCGCCCTGGGCTGCTGATACTACAGGGGAGAAACAGAGCCAGGCCTGGATCAGCTACGATGCCACCTCCAACAATTTGAGTGTTATGGTCACCGGATTCGGAGATGGTGGCAGCCTGGCGAATAAGACCATCTTCCACGTTAGCCACATCGTCGATTTGAAGGATTACCTCCCTCAATCGGTCACATTCGGCTTCTCTGGTTCGACAGGGAACCGCAGTGCTAGCCAGAGCATTCACTCCTGGCATTTCTACTCCTCCTTGGAGATTGTACCCAGCGGAATCCCTGTCTTTGCCGGTTTGCTCGTGGGGACTGCTCTCATCTTTGTAATCTCCTTTATTTGCGTAGCTTTGATTGACAGGACGACAAACAGCATCGCCGACGACGATGTTAATGCCGACAAGGTGGACGAGTTGTTGGGCCCAAGGAAGTTCCCGTTCAAGGAGCTGAAGAGGGCAACCAATGGGTTCTCCGACCGGGACAACAAGCTCGGGGAAGGAGGGTTCGGCCGTGTTTACAAAGGGCGGGTTCGTCTCAGCGACGTTGCGGTGAAGAGGGTGTCGAGGAGGTCGAGCCAGGGGACGAAGGAGTTCGCGGCGGAGGTGAAGATCATCAGCAGGCTGCGGCACCGCAACCTGGTCCAGCTCATGGGATGGTGTCAGGAGAAGAAGGAGCTCCTGCTAGTGTACGAGTTCATGCCCAATGGCACGCTCGACGCGCACCTGTTCCACCGTGACAACAAGATGCCGTTATTAACACCTCCATCGTTGCTGGGTTGGGGAAGCAGGTACAAAATTGCCAAAGGCATCGCCTCCGGGCTGCTCTACTTGCACGAGGAATGGGAGCAATGCGTGGTGCACAGGGACATCAAGTCCAGCAACATCCTCCTCGATTCCAATTTCAATCCGAAACTGGGCGATTTCGGGCTAGCGAGGCTGGTGGACCACGAGAAGGGGTCGCAGACCACGATCCTGGCAGGGACGATGGGCTACATGGCTCCCGAATGCGCCACCACAGGGAAGGCGAGCCGGGAGACCGATGTCTACAGCTTCGGAGTCGTGGCGCTTGAAATTGCTACTGGTAGAAGGCCTGCGGTGATCGAATATCACCACCCTGACGACGATGATGAAGAAGCCTATGCGGTCCATTTGGTTCGATGGGTTTGGGACCTCCATGGGAATGGGGATTTGCTGAATCGAGGTCCGGATTCGAGGTTGGGCGGGGAGTTTGAAGAGAGTGAGATGGAGAGGTTGATGGTGATTGGCATGGCTTGTGCTCACCCAAATCCTGACTTTAGGCTCTCGGCTAGACAAGCTCTTCAGGTGCTCAACTTTGATGCTCCTGTGCCTCTGCTGCCATTGAATATGCCTGTCCCGACTTACGTCGTCTCTGCGCCATCATCGACTAACCTTTCTTCATGGATGCCTTCCGGTGGCCGCGGTTCGAGTGGCCGGACGAATGAGGGTTTCTCCGGTGCTAGTACTACTACTGCTCCCTTGAGGCTGAACGCAACCAGGAGTGAAGTACTACTGGTTCTTCCTTCATCAAAGATTTCAAGTGCTCTCCCCGTTACAGTCTAGCTATGTATGGAATCCTCTTTTTTCTATGTAACCATTACTTGGAAAAGTCACTAATCAACCACAAGGATTGCAATGTCCAAAATATTGTTCTAGATGGAATCACATGTGGAAATACTTTCACCATCAAGATTTGTGTTTCGTCTTTCATGGTATCAAGTTTATCATTATTTGATATCATCAAATACCGAGCGAATCTTATCGGGTGGATACCAGAGATAGTAGGATAGGGGGCCATTCTTGAAGAACTTATGTCGTGCCTTGCCATTTTAATCGTGGTTTAGTGTTCGATTTGTAGGTCGGCATAGCAATAGGGGTAGCCCATTTGGTGGCTAGAAAGGCCCTTACGTTGTATTCGACTATGAGTCGATTCTTTGATTTTCAGACCAGACTGAACTTCAGGATGTAATTATCTCTCTTGAATCAATATAAAATTGTCTTTTGTCAAAATAAAATTAAAAAATAAAATACTGAGTGAATCTTTCCTTAACATGATATAGTTCACTTATGAATAAAAATAGTAACAATCAATTTTCTAAATTAATTAGCTTATTAAAAGTTTTGATTTCCTTTCTAAGTATACTCAAGCTGGAATTTTCTTTTTAATTTTATGTTTATAAGTATGAAGTATTTTCTACAAAATTTAGTATGGTATCAAATAATATTTTAATTAAAATAGTGTACTCAATCGATATTCTAAATATATAATTCTTTGAGAACAAACGCTCTCCACTTAGTATTGATAACCTAACTGAACTTTTATTTATTGGATGGTTTTTTCTTGGACTGGATCATTTCCAGGCCCATTATACAAACGTACAAAACACGTCTGTACCAAATTTGAAATTCCACAAAAAGCTAAAGGGCCCAAGACTGAAGCACCTCCAAGCTCAGAGCCATGCCCCGCTCCCACGCGCTCCACTCTTCCAGTTTTTCCCCAAAACCAAAATTCAAATTAGTGCCTTCGCTGGCACTCGAGTTGCACAAATTCACCTCTTTAGCGCGCGTGGGTGTCGAGAGTTTCTTTTCGATCCTCGAGAGCGGGAAAAAAAATCTGTACCGTCATCTAAAATTTGAACAGTAGGCAAGAGACCAAGATCTGACCAACGGCCATTGCCTTTTCGGCTTCCTGCTCATCGGCACTCCACTTCTCTCTACAGTCCCAGACCGACGACCACCACCAGATCGGAGATCGAATCTCTTGATTCTTCTTTCGTTTTCTTGAATGTCCTGCCATGGCGACGGGGGCAGAGATGGAGTTCGGAAGCATGAAGAGGAAGGAGCTTCAAGCTCTTTGCAAAAAGCACGGGATTCCGGCGAACAAGACCAATCGGGAATTGGCGCTTCTCTTGACTGTAGCTCTTAAGGTCAGTTACGCCTCTAAAAAAAAATATAGAGTTTATGTGGAAAATTGTGCTTGTTGTTCAGTCCTACACGGGTTCGACTTGAGTGGTCAGATTGAAACTAGGGTTTCCTTTCCGCAAGAAATTCAGATTCGATTTCCTGCAGCGAACTTGAATTTCCAGCGGAAGATGAGTAGAGATGTAAGAAATGCTGATGGTTGTTTTTTTTTTTGGGGGGGGGGGGGGGGGGGGGGGGGGGGGGGGGGGGGGGGGGGGGGCTCTAGGTGAGTGAAGCTCCGGCGATACGTAGTCACGGCGAAGGTGAAGATTTGGACGAGGAGAATGATACGGACGTTCCCCGGAAGCGGGTGAGGTTTAGCCCTGAAGTCGAAACGCGAGAATATGAGCCAACTGCTTGCAAACAGAAAGGCAGGACTACTAGGGCGAATGCTAAGGTCAAAAAGGCTAACCCTGATGTTCATGTGGATGAGGCTTCCAAGAAGTTGGAGAAAGATGGATTGAGTAAAGGAAGCAGAAAGCCTGTTGAGGAGTGTGCTGAACCTGGAAATGTTGTGAGAAGACGGAAAAGAAATGCCCCCAAGGGCACAGATTCTGAACCCATGTTGGTCATGGAATCGAAATCAAGTGGAGTGAGTGGGAGGATCACAAGGCGTACAGCTACAAGCCAGTCCACTCGTAATACTTCGGCAGTCAACAAAGAAGAAGATCATTATGATGTTATTGACGTGGGGAAATCCCCTGAGGGAGCTAAAAGATATCCTTCTCGTCGGCAATGTGTAGTGATCCAAACTGACGAATCCGGAAGTACCGAACTAGAGCACAAAGGCAAAACCAGTAAGCGTTCGAGTAAAGACGAGTTAGAACCAAATGTGGGTGATCAAGCTTCTGCAGATGCTAAAGAAGATAAGACAGAAAAGGCTTTAGCACCCGCTGGCAATCTGAGAAGGTTCAGGCGGAAGACTGATGTTTTGGGTACTAGTAACATTGAGTTGGGATCTAACACGAATGCTGAAGCTTCTAAAGAAGATGATATTGAAAAGGTTTCAGCGCCCCTTGCAAATTTGAGAATGTCCAGGCGGAAGACTGATGTTTTGGGTACTAGTAATATTGAGTTGGGAGCTAATATGAATGCTGAATCTTGCAAAGAAGATGATATTGAGAAGGTTTCAGCACCCCTTGCAAATTTGAGAAAGTCCAGGCGGAAGGGTGTTGTTTCAGGTAATAATCATCCAGTTACTGAAGTGGGAGATGGTGAGTCTGTTGTGGTGGAGGGAATACCCACGTTGGTCATAGAATCAAAATCAAATGAAGTGAGAGGGAGGACCACAAGGCTTAGAAGTAGAAGCCAGTCCACTTGCAATACATTGACAGCAAAAAAAGAAGATCATAATGAGGTTACAGTCGAGAGGGAATTCCCTGTGGGAGCAAAAAGATATCCTACTCGGCAGCAATGTGCAGTGACTCAAACCGATAAATTCGAAAGTGCTGAAGAAGAGCTGAAAGGCAAAACAAGTAAGCGTTCTAGAAAAGGTGAGTTAGAAGCAAATGTGAGTGCTCAAGCTTCTGCAGATGCTGAAGTAGATACGAGTGAGAAGGCTTCAGCACCCGCTGAAAATCCGAGAAGGTCCAAGCGGAAGACTGATGTTTCGGGTACTAGTAACATTGAGTTGGGAGCTAATATGAATGCTGAATCTTATAAAGAAGACGATACTGAGAAGGTTTCAGCACCTGTTGCAGATATGAGAAGGTCCAGGCAGAAGAGTGTTGTTTTGGGTACTATTAATCCAGTTGATGAAGCGGGAGATGACAAGTCCGTTGTAGTGGAGGAAATACCCAAGCACGTGAACAGGAAATCCACCAGACAGAAATCTGGTGTTCTTCAGGAGGATAAGTCTAAAGGTGCACAAGAAAAGTCGCGAGGGAAAGCCTTTCCTAGTAATGTGTCTAGTAACTCCAAGTTGAAAGTATTTATAGTGGATGAAGCTTCTGTAGTGGATAATCTGTCGAAGGTTTCATCACCCGTTGTAAATCTCAGACGGTCCAGGCGGAATACTAACCTTGACGAAGTGCAAAAATCTGAAGCTTTTCAGGTGGAAGAATCTGCCAAGGCTGTCGACCGAAATTTCTCTGGTCGGAGTGAAAATGATGCAAAAGAGTTGAAACGCAAGGCTGATAAGCTGTTAAGAAACTCGGGGTTGGAAGTGATTATGGAAACTGAGCCTTTTGCAACTTCAAAGGAGAACATTAAGGGCCAGAAGGCTCCTTTACCAACTGGCAATCTCCGAAGATCCAGCCGGAAGACTTCAGTGTTGAGTCCTATTTGTGAAGATAATGCAGTAGTGGGAGCTATAGAGGCTCTTGGAAGCCTTCGCCAAATTGGTGAACAAGTTTCTGGAAATGACGTTGAACCAACCGATGAATCTGGGGATACTTCAATTGAAACAGGAAAGACTACTGATGTTGTTGGAGAGATTGAGCGGCAGAGCTGTAAAGGAAAGCGAGCTCGTCTGGGTACTCAAGTGGTTAAGAGGGAATCAGTGGTTGGTAAGCCTAGACAATCAGCACGAGTTAACCTGAAAAGCAGCAAGACTGGATCTCCTGGATATAGAAAAACAGCTGAGAAGGAGCAACATACTACTATCAAATTGCCGGTTACAGCCAAGGAAGCTAATAAGTCTGCTGAGAGCGTAATACCTGTAGAAGAGTCGCCCACGAAAGTAGTAGAAATTGGCCCGTCGGAGTCTGTACCTGATAAAGGTTCTGTTGATACTGGGGAAAAGATGGAGGGAACTCCATCTCTATCATTCTCCAAGTTGGTAGGTTCTTCCAGACATCAAGGACTGCCAAGATCATCTGCTCTCAGTGAAAAAACTCACACTGAAGTTAAAGAGGAAGTAAACGTTGGTTTCGTGTCTGTCTTATCTAAAGAGAAACCGAATTTATTCCATTCATCTGGAGAAGGAGGTTGTCTGGTTTCTTCAGAGAGGAACAAGTCAAGTGAAAGATCTGAAAATTTAAAGGAAATTTCAGGTAGACTATCATTCAAGCTAGTGGGAGCGCTGATGGACGAAGAAATAGCAGGGTCTTCAAGAAAGCTGGCATCTATGAGGCAAGAGGCCAATCCTTCAGGAGATGATTGCGATCAATGGCCCCGAGATTTTGCTATTGAGGATGACAAAGATGAACAATTTGGTCGAAATTTGGAAATTTTTGAAGAGCTTAACCATGGTAATTTAGGTGAACCCGAACAGCCTAAAAATGAAAGCAGAGCTGCTGATGTGGAAAATTTATCGTCTGAGAATCAATTTCCGTTAGTTGGTACGTCTGGTCTATGGTTGACAAAATTAACTTCATTCTTTTAGTCTTTTATTTACGATGTGCTTATAAATACATAGGTGAATTCTCAAGTCCTCTGGCGTTCAAGGAAGCAAAGGGAAGAGAAGAGCTCCATGAAAATGAGCATCAGTCCATTGAATCCAACAAAAATCCAATTCCTGGCGATGAATTTACGGAACCCGAGGTTCCACAGAATCAGGAGGACACTACCTTCGGCCAGAAGTTTTCACCGGCGGGTCAGGAGTTGGTCATTAAGAACGCAGCAAATGTGCTTGAAACTGATAAAAATCATGACTTTTCTCTGGAAGATGACATGAACGAGAAAGGAGGGAACTCCAGGAGACCGAAATTGGACAAGCTGCAAACTGAGATGATGTCTCCTAAAGCAGCTATAGGAAGCACTGCTAGAATTACTAGAGCTTTTGATACTCACAAACCACAATTTTCTATTGATGATTTGGAAACAGGAATTGCTCTGAATCTAGGTGCCCTAGACGTACAGGAAAACGAGGCCCCTTTAGAGGACAAATTGGAAAGAAACTATCCAGTATCTGGAGTGACCGCTGGTGGACCTTCCTTGATACTACAGAATGTTTCAGCATCCCCAAGTAAGTCTTCTCCATGCAAAGTTTTTGCACAATCTTGCATGTGCTTATCTCCTAAATCTATTCGCGAGTTTACAAGAGAACCCAAATGCAGAGATCTATACATCTTGAAGCAACTAGGATTTACTAGCATTATAATTATTTTTCTGTTGTAACCAGGCAGCAATGGTATAGAGAGTTTTCAGCTTGCTTGGGAGGTTGACAGTAGTAAGTTAACAGACAGTGATGATTGCCAGAAGACTACTGAAAGTATGGATCTTCCTGACGGGTCTAGTAAAAAAGGGCAAACAGAGATGCAAGAAGTAGAAATTATAGAAGTTCCCTTGGATGGTACTGACTGTTTCGATGGAAACCCTCCCTCAATTGAAAATGGCTGGAACTGTTCTGATGTGGAGGCTGCCAAAGGGAAGGACTGTTCACATACTATTGAGGAGGAGGTTGAAGGTTCAAAAAAGGAACATAACCCTCCTGGGTCCTCCAGCTATTGTTATGAACAATTCCTTGAGAATCAAAGCTCTACACTTTCCCCAGATAACCTGACTATTATAGATGCTCGTCAGTCGACTATGGTAAAAACTCTTGATGGAGTGTTGGAGCATTTAGCAAAAGAGGAAGCTGAGACAACCTCTGCTGATTTGAGCTGTTGCAAGGATCCCGCTGTGAGCAAGAATGAAGGTTCAGAGGCAAATTCTATTCGGGTCCTATGTCAAGAAAGTGCAACTTCCGTCGGAGAGAGTGTGCATCTAATGGTTGACAGGTTAATAGACATGAATGTATTGAATCAAGAGAAAAGTATGTCTGAAATCGAAGAAGATGCCAGTGGCCAGAAGGAGTCCACCAATGTGCTTCATGCTGAGGAATATCAGGACATCTGTGGAGATGATGAAATGAATGAGAAAGGAAGGAGTTACAGGAGTTTGAAATCTGACAAGGGGGAAAATGGAAGGACATGGGTCCCTGGTTCAACATTTTCTGAGTGCAGCAGAGACAGTCCTTTGGAAGTTAATGATGCTGATCAAGCTACACGCGTCCAGGAAATTAGCAACCAAGCTAATGAGAAGACATTTGGTTCCCAGAAAGGTAATGGAAAGAGTATATTTGTATTCTGGTTATTTTCCTATAACTTGTTTGCTTAGTACTTAAGTTGAAATGACGACGTTTTTATATTCTGAACCAGGTTGCTTAGAACTTACTTTAATTGCGTATGTTGGTTTTGTTGTAATTTTCTTCTTGATGTAAATTCCATGCAGACAACAATGCTATAGAGGTTGCCCAGTTTTCTGGGCTGGCTGATGGTGATAGATTAACAAATATTGAAGAGTATCGGGAGGCTATGGATACTGAAATTCTCGTTTATGAAGGGGTTTCTAAAGATGTGGTAAAGGAGCTGCAAGAAGCAACAGCAAATGAAGATGATTCCTCCTTAGAAGTTACCCAGGAACTGGTAAAAAACCGTCTCTCACTTGAAAATGACTGTAACGGTGAGGCAGTTGAAGAGACCAAATTCCTTGACAATAGCTCTGGTCTTTCTGCTATTCGAGCATCTTTTAACGGTAAGTGCTTCAACAACTCCTCCTTTGTTTGTTTCTTTTCCATGATGCTGCATTGCTTTTTGTATGTTCTGATTGGTGGTGGTATGGCAGAAGAAACTGAATCCATGGGGTTGAATCTACACTTTGGGGGCCAAGATGGAGAAGTGAATCAAGTGATGACGAGCATCAGCAATCAAAATGCCTCCTCTTCACCAAGGATTGCAGTAGGAACACACAATGATGAAAAGATAACTGAAGAGCAGCAGGAGGGTGATCTGGAGGATGATGCATCGATAATGTCCTCTCCATTCTGCATTCCGTTAGCCAACTCATTTGCACCTCTCTGTTTAGATATGTCTCCTGGTAGTGCAACAATGGAGGTGGCTGTGTTGCCGCCATCATCATTATCATCCCCACCTCAGAACACTAGTAGTGACCGCGCAGGGAAAGATGGGGCAGCCATTGATGACAAGAAGAATCTCCCATCACCCCGAACTGGAGGAACGGATGATGCATCAATTATGTCCTCTCCATTCTGCATTCCGTTAGCCAACTCATTTGCACCTCTCTGTTTGGATATGTCTCCTGGTACTGCAACAATGGAGGTGGATAAGTTGCCGCTATCATCATTATCATCCCCACAACAGAACTCTAGGAGTAACCACGTCGGGAAAGATGAAGCAGCCATTGGTGACGGGAAGAATCTGCCATCACCCCAAACTGGAAGAGTGGAGGATGGTATAGGTGAAGACAAGCAAGAGAAAACACCATGGAGCTTAGAAATGGAGCTGTTGGGATCACCAAAAGTTCCCAGAACTTCTCCTGTTCCAGGTAACTTCCTAGGGTAGCTATCTGATTTTGGTTTCTACATTAATGCAATGTTCAAGAAGACGCTAGGCACTATCTACTGCCCAGCCCGATTAGTCGTTGCCTAGGCGAGATTAAATGTTGAAAAAAAAAATGTTTTAGATAAGCCATATTCCACAAAAACCCAAGTCCCCATATCATTATTCATCCATTCATATACATATACAACCCTTTTCCACAATCCCAAACATCCTACGTCGCCAACCATGAGGAGAGATCTCACTGTTGGTCGATGAGAGGGAGCGGCTGGTCGAATGGAAATGGGAAATAGAATAGGGTTTGAGATTTTCACAAAAAGGCTACACTTTCCCCTTTATTAGTTGTTCTGGGCGTCGCCCACCAGGGTGAAAACGCGCCTAGGCGAGAGATTAATCGCGTCTTCTTGAACACTGCATTAATGACTCCTAATGACTCCAACTATGTAATTAGCTTACCTTCTCCAGTGTGTGCCATTCTGTTTAACCCTCCTACTCAATTTTTCTGTCGCCTGTTGTTGTTTTTAGGCGCTGCTTCTGGTTCAGAAATGAAGGGTAATTTGGCATCATCGCGATCATCCCTAGCTTTCAGAACAAGTAAAAAACCGCGAGTTGTCCAGAGGACGACAGGGAAAATCGTTGTACAAGATATGAAGGAAAATGCTGGAAGAAGCAAGTTGGATATTTTCCGGCAGCAGCTTGGCAACGTGACTGCTCCGCCGAAGAGCTTGGTGCCGGGAGCCACCATCAGAAGGCGCCCTCTTCAAGAACTTGCAACCAGGAAGAAGGATTAAGGCTTATGTGTGTGTTTCTCATCCTCTGCTGATTTAATTATCAGTGTTGTTTGTATGGCTGCTGGCTGTGTTTAGAACATTGTTCAAAGGCAATTCTCATGCCGTTGTTTTTATCAGTTTAGATATTTGGGTGTGTATTTATTAATCATCCACAAAACTACTGATCTGTTATGTATATCAGTAAAACTCCAAGACCATGATCTTAATTTCTCTTAAAATGTAACAGCTATAGTTTTGCGTAAATCAGGATTTCTTTGACGAGACGATTTGGTTGTTGTTCATTCTATGAGTGGTGATAAGAAGTAAAGAATGGTGGCTTTCATGAAAGGCCCATACATCATGAATTTAGGTTGTTTGGTTGTTGGATTTGAGTGATGAATTTTGACTCAATTATCCTGAAATTTAAGCAAAACGAATATTTGTTGGAGAAAATAGTTTTGTTACCACATCCTTGGTATTCATTGATTTGTGGGATCCAATTCCGTGGACTCTACTAATTTTAATAACTCTACGGTTAACTCTCTGTTTTCATATTCTTTATTATTATTTTATTTGCCATAATAAAATAACTCATATTCTTGAGGTGGGATTTTAGCCAAGCCTTAATGTGAAATGATATGTACATCCCTATTTACATTATGACAGTGGAATGGTGATAAAAGATTATTAAATAAGAATAGCAAGATAATTTGTGTTTTCAGATAATTTGTGTTTTCTAACCCATAACTATAATTCGGGAAAATTTATCATTAAATTTAACAAGCAAACAACGGCATCAAAAATGACAAATCCATCATCAATCTTTCATATTATAAATTCAAATTTTGCCCATAACTTACATTTTTCAAATACAACAAGCAAACGACTCTTAAAAGTACTTAACTTTATCGAGTTGCTTCGAATCGTAACATATTATCTTCTCAATACACAAACTTTGTTATGCCTTGAATCTCACTATTAATGGGTCCAGAAACATACATTTGTTCAATTCAATACAAAAAATGGACATACATTATAATTTATACAACCACATACATTTGTGTGTGAAGAATTAATTAAAACCAATTATTTTATAAATCCTACAATATCAGCCGGTCCGATCAGAAATATCAGATACCAAACCTCAAATATCAGATGATAACACTGCTAAATAATTGTACTACTATTCACCCATCGTTCTAATATAAAAATATGCTATTACGAATTTTTCCGGTATAACTTCCGACATGATAACACAATCATTCATCAAAACCTTTAAAAGTAATTTCCTCTTTCTCACTTCTTTTGTTACACAACTACACACTGATTTCCCCATCATTCTCCACCATCTAATCAACCGGTGGCTAAAGCTCAAATTTCACTTTCCAGATGATTATTTCGTATTTTTTTTTTCAACAAACTCGAATCCTTTTTTTTTTTACCTATATTCACATTTCATCTCTTTCTCCTCTCTCACCAAAAACAGAAAAAAATTCCCACTCACTGAGACTCAATCACAGTTCAACCCACAGATCTCCAACACAAGCCCACCTCTGCCGGCGAACGGATTGATCCTCACCCACAGCAGCGACAGCACCGACGACAGCAGAATCGCCCACACCACAATGATCGTCGGCACCCGATCCTGCTTCCCCATCAGCCCTTTCAAAAACGGGTACAGATGCACAATCACCCACATCGCGAAGAACAATCTGCCGAACAGCGGGCCCCACGACTCGTACCCGTTGTTGATCGCGTCGGAGATCCCGACGGCGATTCCGATGATGTTCAGGATCAGGAGGGTCGTCGGCGCGATGAGAAGTGAAGTCCATTTGAAGAGGTAGAGGTCGGAGAACTCGCCGTCGTCGCCTCCTTTGGACGTGACGGTGAAATTGGTGTT
This sequence comes from Linum trigynum, assembly GCA_964030455.1. NCBI lineage: Eukaryota > Viridiplantae > Streptophyta > Magnoliopsida > Malpighiales > Linaceae > Linum > Linum trigynum. The sequence goes on along the minus strand of OZ034814.1, from coordinate 33,680,198 downwards.
GACTCCGGCGAGGACTTTGAGCAGGCCTTGGAAGAGGGCGAAGAGGTGGGCGGATGTGCCGCCGATGACCCAGAATTGCTCGTTGCGCCACCAGTCGTGGATCCCGACTTTGCCCCACTGCATCTCCATGATGGATGTGGCGGCGATGGAGATGAAGAGGCCCATGAACACCAAGCTCGCGTAGTTGCTTATCTGGATTCCCATGAGAAAAAAGCACATATAATCAAACAGGTATTTCAGAAGGATTGTTAAATCGTATTAGAGGTTGTATCGGAAAAGATAGCATTAGGGTATTCAGCAATGTTTACGAAATCTATCATATTAGTCGATCGGATTGAGTGTACCACGTACCGGGCTCGAATTGGGTGGCAGTTCTAATGGTAGGAAATGGTTGAACCACGATTACGGTGCATAATACCCTATCACTGATTTTTCGGTATACCCTATTGTACAATTTTGCAATCTTTGATATTTAGTGCTGAAATCGTGGTTTAACCATTTCATACAGTTAAAATTCGTCTACCAGTTTAGACTTCAGAAGATGGTTTTCGGTTGGATTGTAGAGAAGTGGAAGGAGGAGGGAGGGAGCTGGAGGTTTACCGAGGGGACGATGAATTTCCCGGTGAGGAGGCAAACGGCGGGCAAGGTACAGTAGACGAGCAAAGGGATGGAAGTCAGAGGATAGACGATGGAGTTGATGTAAGAGAACCGCTCCAACCATTTCAGCCCGCAGCCGTAGCCATACCATATGGGGCAATGCCTGCTCAGCAAGATCTCCACCGATCCCAGTGCCCACCGGAGAACTTGGTGGAGACGGTCGGAGAGATTGATCGGAGCTGAACCCTTGAACGCCGGCCGTTTCGGGATGCAGTAGACTGATCTCCAGCCGTGGCAGTGCATCTTGAATCCTGTAAGGATGTCTTCTGTTACTGAACCATATATCCAACCAACCTGTAAAAAGAGTATGAATTGCAGAATCAGTAAGTAGTTTAAAATTTCAAGTATGGTTTTGCAGAATCTGATAAGAGTAGAGAGGCTACTGGTTTTTTTACCTCTTTCCCCCATTCAGTTTTGTCTTCATACCCACAACTTATAACATGGATGGCTTCTTTCAATAGTGAAGCAGAGTTTGCCCCTCTGGGAACTCCACCGTTCTCCATCACTGCTGCTGCTATGAACACTGGAGACTGCCCGAATCTCTTCTCGAGCTTTACTTGAGACATCACCATTGTTTTTCCTTTATCAACTCCTGGAAGGAACCCAAAGCAAGATTCAGCAGAACTGCAGCAAAATCCCTGATTTTTTTTAGAAAAACACAGTTCTAGTTACCTTCAACACCTTCTTCAATGTTCTCCAAAGCATATATCTGCTTTGAAAGTTCCTTATTACTCTTATTCTTCTTATCTTTGGACTTCGATTTCGACTTCCCCTTCTTCCTTCCAGATTTGCACAAAGTAAAGCAGCAGCAGCACCATGTTGGCCAGCAGTTGCAAGTCTTCCCTGGCGGCTTCTTCTTCACTGGAGCATTGTATCCGTACAATGCCTGCCTCCTGAACACACACCCGGTTCCTACGTAGATCGGCCCTTGAATCCCATCCAGCCCTTTCATATTAATCTGCAATCACACAGTTCATGTTACTTAGTAACTTCACTAACAGGGCATATGCAAGTGAGTCGAAGAACGTTGTAAACAAATGTGAGCCCCCACGTACATCGAAGAACACCACGTTTCGATTAGAATATCTATCGTGTCGATCAATGCCATCGAACCTCTGAGGGAACTGGACGTAACAGATCTTCTTCCCAGAGATCGGATCCATCATGAAGCACATTGCTTCTCGGAGGGCCTTGCTGTTGTTTATGTAGTGATCACAATCTACATTGAGCAGGTAAGGGGCGTTCGATATGATGGCCGAGACTCTAACCAATGCATTCATGGCTCCTGCTTTCTTGTGATGCTCGAATCCCGGTCTCTTCTCACGAGAGACGTAGATTAGACGAGGGAGTTCGTTGCCTTCAAAATCACGAACTCCATTCTGACCAAGGAAAACCTGAAAAGAAGAGTGTTCGGATTTAGAATGACTTGAATGTTTTACATGAGTAAACCATAAATGAAAGCTCACAAAATTATGTATAGCTTGCCTGAATCATTCCAGGATGATCTCTAACATTGTTTCCAGGCCACAGAGTTCCATCCTGCATAGTCCAACCATCTTCAGGAACCTTCTGTGCCATTGAGACCAAGCTGTTTATTCGAACCTTGAACTCTTCATATTCTCTCTGTCCAATTGTTATATAATGCTATCAAGCAACAGTTGAACATCTTCTAATGAATCCACACACAGAATGCAACAACAAACCTTCATAGCACGACGTTCTCTGACGAATACTGGTTCGACTTTATCCTTCAGGTAGTCAAGTTTCTGCGAGAAGTACCATTCCGGGGCACGTGGCTCAATGCTGAACTTCTTGCAGAACGGGACCCACTTCCTTGCAAACTCGGCTGTCTCGGAGAGTGCTTCAAAAGTAAGCATGGCTGCACCATCATCCGATACATAGCACGCAACTTTATCGACTGGATAGTCCACAGCGAGAATGGACAGAACCGTGTTTGCAGTGATCAGTGGAGGTTCCTTCAAAGGATCAACCGTGCTAACAAATATGTCCACGGGAGCTAGCTCAGAAGGCTTGCCTTCTTTCTCATACCTCAGAGACAATCGATCGAGGTATGTCTCCCGTTCAATGGGGTGCCATTTAGGGAACTGGTCTAGTATCCATGAGACAGCAAACCATATTTCACAGATGACCGATGTTAGCCAGAGACCAAAGGCATCATTAACTGGATGGAGGATCCTGTAGTGGAAGAACAGGCCGAGGATTATGAGACGGAGGATAATGATTATTCGGTATGGGTTTATTCTGCTTGCTGCTATTGGTAGCTTCCTTGACAATGGCTGCCTTCCTTCGTCCATCCTGACAAAGTTCAAAGTTACAGAATTTAGCAGCAGAAAATGAAGTATCACTTTCATCACCCCAAATCCTACATCCAGATGACACTACAAGTGATGGGATATTCTAACTGATTCATTGTGATTGTACTATGGTTGACTATGTGCAGAAGAAACAAAAATATTAGGAGCGAGCGCAGTCGCTTTCTCAAGCAACTTTCTATCAGAATCAAGCAGTTGACAACAGAAACAAATAGCCAATCAAAATGTAAGAGTCCATTTCCCCAACAACCTGCTGTCAAAATCATGGGAATGAATACAAGGACATTTGGAAACCAGGAAGGAATTAGGAATCAACTGAATAATTCTGAATGACAAACAACAGCTACTTAGCACTTACATAGGCAGATCAGAATCATCAAAGTCATCTCCACCATCACCATCTCCTTCGTGCTTAACCACCTGAAGTTTCTCATTCTGTTTTCGCTTCCAGTCCTCCATCTTCTCCTTCCAAGCTACTGTTCCATAACCATACACCGCCAGGTCCTTTTTGGGGTCCATTGGCCTTGGTTGAGCTGCAGCCATTGAGCAAGCAAGCAAACCACAATGAAACAATTGATTTCTTCATCACTTCACAAACACCAGTGAGAAAACAGAAGCCAACTCACTAGTTATTGATGGATCGAGAGAGGGCATCGGATGGATCCGTTTCCCACGAAATGGTGGGATGATGAGGGCATGCTTATCAGACGAAATCCCATTATCCTGCCACATTCAACATCGATAGTTGAAACAACGAAATCAACATTGCAGTGAAACCAAGTTTGTAAAGAAAAGGTGAAACCTTTTTTTTACCTCTTCACCATAAGTCAGGAGGGGAACCTTGGGATTCAAGGAACCAGCATAATCCCTCTCCAACGGCATACCAAGCCCTGAATCGCTATACTGCTGGTATCGGCCAAAGTTAAGACGAGACGACAGCATGGCCTCAGCAATGTTGTTAGGGTCTCTACTGTAACCATGATCTCTAATATGAAACTCATTCTCCAAATCATCAATACCCTCCTCATCCTCATCACCTTCAACTCTAGCACTCCCTGAGTAATTGACAAAAGTTTCAACCTTTAAGCTCACAATCCCACATTCCAAACTCAAAGGAGCAAATGGGCTGCAAGAGAATTCAAACCTTTGAGGCGCTTGTATCTGGTTTTGCACTGAGGACAACCTTGATTCCCTTCCCTTCTCTCGTACTCATAGCAAGTTCTGCATACTGGGAAAGCACATTCATTGCAGGCAACAAATGGCTCACCAGTTTCTGCAAGCTCAATCTCATCACCACAAATCTGACATATCTGCCCACTTAATTCTGTAACAGAAGTCACCTGCAAACACAATTGTCATTTTCCCATATGAGTCAGTAGAGACAGCAAAGTAGGAAAGTGGTCATTGGAAGTTGCTACATTTAGAGGGACCTTTTTGTAACTTTGTTCGATTGGGTTTGATCCAGTTTGTTAATTGATTAAACCCAGTAACAGATTATAGTAATGGTGAATTTTTTCTTGGGAAAACAAATACATGTATTATATTGAAATTTTAAATATAGTAATGGACTGACTCTCAAAATTCCACAACACACCAAAGAAATTGACACCTGCTATTATTGTCGGTAACAGAATTTTAGCACTGTCCTTAAAGACATCATTAATATTCAGTTAGTATATTAATTAGTGATCATTAATCTAATCTAAGCTTAATGATATAATAATGCTAAAATGGTACTTGAAAATCTTATGATAACAACAAAATTAGTGAAAAATTGTGCAAGGCGAAGAAGGCTGTTTGACCAGCTCTGAAATCTAGATTTTGGGCAAAAGAAGGAAACGGCTGGAGAGTAAAAATGGGGGAGATGGGCAGCCGGCCAAAGAACAAGACAAACAAACAAGCTCTTCCCTTTTTCTCCTGAAACAACTCATATTCTTATGCAAAAATGGCAGCCTTGGATTTGGAAAAACCGCAGAGAATTTACTTACAGCAGCAGAAGAAATGATTTTTACACAACAGGAAAGAAAATTGCAGCAATTATTGGCCAGCCAAACTTAGTAAACTGGTGGCTGGAAATGGAAAGGGCAGAAAGCAACAATCTTTTTTCGACTCAAGCTGAAATTGCAGGCAATGAAGAAGAAGGGGAAAAAACAGAGCAAAAGTAAGAAGGATGGAATTACTCTGGAACCCTCGTCGGCATTGATGAGAACAAACTCGTTTCTGTTGTGAGAGCCGGCAATCAAGGTTCCTTTGGTCTCCATTTTTGGCCACACCAAGAAAAGTCTGCAGCTTCACTTTCAATCTTCTTCTTCTTTTCCTCCTTCAATTTCTATCATCACAGTTTCTTTCTCTTCTTTCAGAAAAAACCCACACCCCAAAAACCCAGGAAATTTCAGAAGCAGGGAAATTTATGGCGTGGTTCTTTCTCAGGCTCCCATTTCACAAGAAGAAGGAGGTGGAAAACAGAGGGCTCAGCCAACAACTCCACATTATAGCAGCAGAAGGTATTTAATGAAGGAAACAGAGGAGGGGGGAAAAAACAGAGGAGAGAGAGAAAGCAGTGGGATATGGTTTATGTGTGTGTTGTGTATATAAAGAGGAGAAAGAATTACAGCGGAACTGTGGAGACAGATACAATAATAATGAAGTTTTGAGTAAAAGGAGATTTGGGAAGAGGAATTGGAAGGGAAGGAAGGAGATTGTAATTTTTATCTTTTAAGGTTTGGTTTGGTGGTGGAGTTGACAGTTGAGTTAGTGAGGAGGAGGGGAGGGATGCAGCAGTCATTTAATTATGGGTAAATTACATGAATGGTCACTCAAGCTCTCAATTTCCAGGAATCTTGCAATTGAAGTTTAGAACAACTTACATGATAGTAGGTAGGTGTGGCGGTTGGATTATTTTGGTTTCAACCGAAATCGAACCGATTTTATAAGCTTATTGATTGATGTATCTTATCGGGTAAAAACTGATAAGCTCTAAACAGTTTCGGTTAAAATCGTAAATCAATGGATAAGAATTAATGCAAACAAAGATTCGTTTTCCAGTTTTCGGTTTATTACGATCGAAACCGAATCCGTTACGGTCACCCCTACATGATAGCCATTCTGCTCATTTTCATCGGGTCGATTTGTCCGAGTTTTGCGCATCGCTATGATTTCACTTATAATGGTTTAAACATTGGATCCTCTAATGAATTTGGCGGTGATCAAGTATGAGATTAGAATGCGTAGTCCAGGTTTTTGAATTCATACATGGATGGACTTCTCTCAATAACTCGAGTTATTGTGACAAATTGGTTTATGTCCTGATATCAGAGCTGTATTTCCCCCCTTGAGAATCACATGCCCAAATTTCCACGACCCCTAATATCAACCATTGTCTTGAAACACATTGTATGACGGACCCGTGCAAACTTCAAACCCATGAACTGACTTTCGCTTGACGAGGCGTGTAAGAAGAAAGCACTTATTTTATTTATGACAGAAATTTGGTGATCAATGTCCTAGCGACCCCAAAATTCAGTGACCATAGATGTAAATTGGTCGAATACATGAGATGAGGGGGGAGGGATGAAATGAATGATTCTTTTCTTGTGTTGAAGGAGTGACCCAGAAACATATAACCCCATCAGAGGGCTTTTACTCTCTCTGTGGGGTGGGTGGGTGTGACCCTAAAGCAAAAAAGCCAAAGAAACAAAGATGAAAGAAGAAGGGTGGCAAAAAAAGGGTCACCATCCCATAAGAGAGAAAGAGCTTTGCTTTGGAAGTATGGCTAATGGCTCCTCTTTGTGGGTTTGTTTGTCTTGAGTTTCACTGTTGTTTGGCAACTGGTATTTTAAGTGGCTGAAGATTGGTTTGGTGTCTTTCTTTAGTCTTTCAACAACAAACAAACATGGCCACTTTCCAAAAGGCATCTCCAACTCCCCCACTTCCCGTGCCTTTGTGTGTGCCCTCCCAATGAGGACCTTCCTTTTTCACTTCAGTCCTTTTCACTACGCAAATCTACTGTTCAAAAGAGGGGATATTCAACATCCTCGTGTTTCAGCTCAATTAGTACGATGTTGTCCGTTTTGGGTCAAGCCAGCACGGTTTTTACTCTTGGGTATCCTCCCCAAAAGGCCTCGTACTAATTGGGCTAGGTGAACACTAATACACAAGGGTCCCTTCCCTTGTATTACAGATGTGGTACTTGGATTGCCCTCGTAACAACTCTAAACCCGAATCCTTACACACTTGCACTAAGGGTATCTAGAACTTCCAATTCCAAATATGGTATTTTGACTTTTTGAGTATATATTGTATCCTACATAATACAACATTTTTTACTTGATTTAAGTATATAGTACTTGTACCGAGAATACATGAAGTATTCATAGATGTATATTGAATCTCGTATTCTTTGTCGGATCAAAGTATTCATAGTTAATTTAATGAACAATTCAAGCATAGTTTTAAATTTTTACAACCCACATATTCTTAGTATACACATAATCTTAGTACACATTTTTTTATGCGATATCATTTTCGAATTCAAAAGTTCCAAATGATCCCTGACATTTAGAAGTGACACTCACATACAGTGATGCTATCAAAAGTTTTATTTGAAGCGCTAAAAAAATTGGCACATTTTTTTTTTCATCCGTTGACCCACATATTTGATATGCATTTTGAAACCTCCAAAATACTAAAGTTGGACAAATCTCCTAGGTATTGGATTTAGACACTAGATGCAACATTTCCTTTTTACACATTTGAATTGTTTTTTCTTTTTTTTATGAAATCATGACTGTCTCAGAAAATTCAATTTTCAAAACAAGTTAATGTACGTTTTACTTTATTTAAGCAAAACTCTATTGAACTACTTCAAATATTTGAGATTTTGGTCATTATAGTAACCTTATGCTATTCTCAATCCCAAAATATTTTGATAAAGTATTGATGTTGTCAAATATAAAATTGATTATCTTCACAATTAATAATTAAATATATTAATAAATAAATAATGGTTCAAACACTACTAATCCCAAACATTTTTATATGGTGTAGATACTTGTAGGTTTAATTTCAGGATTAAAAATCTTAGTGATGAGAAGTTTATGTGAAAAAAGTATAATAAACACTAATCAAAATCCACATTGAATAATGGATTCATCACATGTTTCCATTCGAGTCTAAAAGTTTAGGCAAATAGTCTTGATTTTTCCTAGGGCTAAGGTAGAGACAAAGAGAAGGGAGGAGATGGCGATATATAACTTTTTTATCCTTGGTAATCTTTGATTTGATGGATTAGAGGCAGAGAAATTACTAAAAAGAGTGTATGTTTTTTTGGTGTTCCGAGAATAACAATAGATTGAATGAGTTATGATAGTGATCTAGGAAAAATTAAAAGCCAAGCTTGGGTTAGATGGAGTCTTGAGAGTTGTCAAAGATTGATGAAGGACTAGAGGTTATGAGCTATATTTAATTTACAATAATTTTTTCCGTATTTCTTGGTATTTCATTGTATAATGATCCTTCACAGTTCCAAATAACATTCAATAGTCAATTTCAATCCCAAAAAATAACTCGATATCCATTTATAGCACCTAGAAATGAGTTGTCCATGCATTAGCATTTGATAATTTATACTATCTTAACTATTATGTTTTTTTTATATATAAATATTGTTAGATCATTAAGTTCGAACACAAATGTAGTGAGGTGATTGTTTATAGTTTCTAATTACAACCTTGGTGCAAAACTATCTGAGTTTTGTTTGAATTTAACCAACGGTGGGGTAAGAACTAGTTTTTCAGCATAATTGTATTAAAAATGTTAACTGGGACTTTGAAACTACAAGTGAACGATACTAATTTTAGGTTACATGAAATCAAAATGGGTGTGATTTCTGAAATTTTTGATGTGATAACAAAACTCATATATTAAATTGCAAATGAACTGTATTGACAAGTATCGTCCAACCGGTAAATTACAGGATACTCGGCCCTTAATAAATTAACCACCACCTAACTAAGATCTGCATCGAGCATATTTACCAATGGTTGGTGGGATTGAAGATTAGAACCCTCCAACTAGCCGTGGAAATCACCTTAATCAGTCTCATCATTCTTACCCGCACCTGATTAAGTCAATATTCATCAACAACATGCGTCGTTACCAACTTATGCGTAAGATAATTTTTTCATATCTTCATATATTTTTGTTGTCTTTTCTGACTCTATTTTTATACTTACCAAATTATGGGTTTGGTTTTTAGTCTTTTGGTTTTATCTAAACCAAAACGAAATCGTTAAGGATCTTATCGGTTATTAATTAACCAAAAAATGATTAGACCCTTAACAAATTTGGTTTTGGTTTTTGAGAATTTACCTGTTTTTTGTTTTTGGTTATTCATATTTAATGATAGGTTCGCGTTTCATTTTCAGTTTTCACAGCCTCATCGGCTGGTTGTGAGGCGACATCACTTATTTGTTAGTTGAATTAAATATAAGGTTTTTTCAGTCGATTCAACTATTTCATACCGGTAAAATTTCTATACCGATTTGGGCTACGATAACAGATTTTTCGAGCCAGACCATCGATACGGTACAATTTCGGATTCTTAACCGTCCATACTATTTTGTATACCAATTGTAAATTGTTAATCCATTGGAAGCGGTTGCGAGATTACATCAAATTATATTTGTTAGTTGAATTAAATATAGTATACATACAAGTAGAGAGATGTTAGTCACTTAACAATTTTTCAGCATGCTCCTAAAGAAAATGATACACTAACAGAGGACATGATTAGACATAGAAACAACTCAATTAAAAATTAATACATTTGGGTGTCATCACTTATTAGAACACTTGTTGTCCACACACATTAAAACGAGCAACGTCGACTGCATTTGCAAGGAGGCCCCAAATTAGTGTCGGCGTTGATCAATAATCTCTCCCACTATCGATCTCCAAGACTATGAAACTGAAAGCGTTGTGGCCAATTTAGTGACATGCCGCTATCTTACACGCACCCTCAAAACGAAAGTCAAATCACGAGATTTAAGTTTGCACAGGGACATCATATCTTGTAACTTTAATCAACTATATGATATTGGAGGCCGAGAAAGATACGAACATACGATCAATCACAATTGCCAAACAAACTCTTCAGGTACTATATGTCTAAACTAGTTCGTTCCAATAATTCGAATTGTTGAGAGAAAGTTAATTATGGATCACACACCACTCTCTTACCACCGAGACCAATCCTACTATTCTATAGTATTTTCGTAGAAGTCATAGTACATAGTTGGGGTTTTCCTTGTAAAGAAGTGGTTAAGTATAATACATGAACATCTCCCAACAACTTGAGTTATTGGGATCAGTTGGTTTATGACATGGTATCAGAACTGAGTTGTCATTAAGGTGGCGTGTTCAAGTCCTCACGACTCCCATTATTAACAGTTGTCTTGAACCATATGGTACGAGAAGGTCCATGAAAACTTCAAGTCCATGAGTCGGTTTTTGTTTGAGGAAACTCATAAATAAGTGGTTAAGTACTCTACATGAACTTCTTCCAACAACTCGAGTTATTGTAAGGAATGCTCCTACAATAAGCTTCATTTTTTTTTTAGTGAAATAACCTTCATATCTAACAATCGTGGTCTTTACACTTCAACATTCCAACTCTCCCTTTTAATCTTTCACGAGGAAGGAGGTTGTAGCCAGTGGAGGAGAATCCACCACATGACAATTTGTCAAGAGAACAGACTCATTGCAAGTGGGGGAAAAAAAGTGGAGCAAGATGCCCTTTTCTTCCAAAACTGTTAAGCTGTCATATAATATTCATTTACTATGAAATGTTTTTTTTAATACCTAAAAGCATATGTTTTCATAACCAGATTAGCTAGATATTGAACCGGAAAATTAAGTAGTTTATGGTTCATTGATTAATTGTTATAGTACTATTGGTTAACTGCTCATGTGCTTTATAAAATAAAATAAAATAACATATTAATACACTATTTTATTAGAAATAAATGTATCACTGATCATAAACAATTTCGAATTCATTATCCATACCATTTATCGTCAAAAGTTCTAACCAATCATTCAATCCATCTCACAAAAAGAAATTATAAATAAATTCAAGATTAGTAATTACGGTAAAAAAAATCGTAGTGGACCATATATAAACCCAACAAGGAGACAGGGAAAAAAATAAAAAGGAAGCATAAACGATATCATCAATTCAGGTTGGATGGTCTTAGTTTACGTACGCTTAGATTTTATTTCTCAATATTTGCGTGGTCAAAATAACGAAGCAGTGGACCGGTGAAATCAGGGTAGTTCATCTGGCTTCATGTCGAACCATTAAAAAACCATTAGATTCGTCTCTAACCGTCCAAGCAGACGAAGGAATCACTGTTGTAACTGGTTCGATAATTTTACTGGTGTAGCCGGGAATTCGATTCGGTTCTTGTAACGATGCTTAAAAATACAATATTTTCTACGATATTCCTTCATTAATTATTTGTACCATTACGATAGGATCCTTTTTCTTTTAATCTCCTCTTGATATTTATGTGTACATATATACTTGTTCAGATTGCTTGGTACGCTGTCGCTGTTGTGGGAGAGAGATCGATCGCGATGTATGGACTACCAACTTGAGTCTTGCTTTGATTCGCTCCACTTAATTAAATAATTTCTCAACGTGTCCAAGTTCAACTCTAACTAACTATACAACTAATAGATTACATATATTATTATGGCAACTAATTCATAATTGTCGATGTTGGTATTTCGTTTTCTCTTTGAAAAATATGTACCATATAAAAAAAATAATTAAAAAACAAAGCAATAAGACAACAGATTCACATGATTTAGTAATAACAAAACATTTTTTTTTACAAGGAATAACTAAACATTTTCTTAGATGATATCAACCAATTTTATTACCGCGAGTAAAAAAATCACGAAAAATCCCTCAACCTAATGGCTTTACTTGGAGATTAATTTCCTTATGATACAATTTCAATTTGTATTATTAATATTATAATACAACTTCAAATTGTACGTACCACTCATCTAAAACATTCATTTATTTCGAATGAATAGTAAAAACAAACTCACATAAATCTCAATTGGTTTCGTGGAAGCGAAAACTTTTGACTTCTGAAATGGATTATGAACTCCCAACTACAATGGATATTTTAACGTCAACAAACTCATTATCTTCTATTTCGACGGTAGCAAGTTCAAATAACATAATGGGAAAATGCTTAACACATTAAAATTGATAAACTTAGAAGAAGTAACGATTGCTGAGTTTGGCGTCCTTCAAATTTTCCTTACCATCCATGGTAATTAGCATGATAACTACACATTCACATTCACATTCACATTCACCATCATCAGATATTGGTATTTAGTTAATCTAATGATTTTTTTAAAAAAATAGCTGAGTCGGGTCAAGTCGAGTTTTATCTTTTTTGGCCAGTAATATTAACAAAATGATTTTTTGGGATAATCACTTTTCATGTATAAACCTTATTGCCGTCAAAAGTCTCCAACAATTCATCTTCCTCCACTTTCCTTGAAATCAAAAACATATATAAATCAATAAGTCGCTGCTTCGTAATTTCTCCTAACGATTGTATGCCGTGCGGACAAATAAACACACTAAGAAGAGCGACTCGCGATCACCCTCAAATCTTGTCTCTTTTTTCTGTCCCTAACAATGGGCACTGGAAGTATGGAGATCGAAGACTTAGCTTGGAGATTTTGTCGGTCTACTTGTGGTGTCACTTCGACTGTATACTAAATAAGAAATGAACTCACATTTCATATACATAATGAATTGGCATTATTGTCGAGTAAAAAAAACTGTCGTACCAGTCTTACTCCCAACTTTTGGTCGTCAAGTTGCATACTTGTGGCTAGCCAGTAGCCACCGACACTTCCCCTTTTTCTCCTTTTGCACTTGCGATCCAAAGTCATGACTGTCGCTGTTCTTGGCCTTAATATCTCGTTTCTTCAAGAATCTACTTTTCAATACAGAGGGGGGAAAAATCTGTGTAAATTGTAATGGACTAGCCAGCTAGCTGTTTGTTGCCCTTCTTTTCCTCAACAACTCGAGTTATTGGGGCCAAATGGTTAGTTCGTTAAATGGTATCAGAGTATAACCGAAAGGTCATGGTTTTGAATCCTCCTAACGACACCCAATTTATCCATAACCGTGGATATCCGCCCGAACCCGGCCTAATCGGGTAGGGTAAAACCCGAACGCGAAGGACATTTAGTGGGTACGGGTAAAACCCGAACCCGAATATTGCGGGTAATGGGTGGGCATGGGTTTCTCAGTACGTATCCAACCTGAACCCGCCCGATTATACACATACATATGTATTTTGTCTATAAATAGTCATTATTTTTCTCTAACATATTTTTTATTTACCATATAAATATAATATTTTCATGAAATTGTGTTGTTTTAATTAATTTTCTTCATTCTAGTGAATTATTGTCATACTTTTCCTCTTGCGTAATGTGAGAATACGTGTGAATGTTAATATATTAGTTGGAGTTATGAAAAGAAATCATTACCCATGGATAACCGTGGATACCCGAAACCCGAACGGGTATGGGCATGGATTTAATTTTCTACCCGTTTCATATGTGGGTATGGGTATGAGTAAAATCCGAACTACTTTGGGTAGGGTAACGGATATGCACTATCCGTCCCCGCCCGACCCATTGCCATCCCTAGAATGATACGTTCAACCTGTGCAAACCGTATATAAGAAAACCCCCCAAAAAAGGCAGGCTTTCGTTTGCGGGGGGCGTGTAAGAGATTAAAAGGCTTAACTATTCCCTTTTCCCAACAACTCGAATTATTGGGGCCAAGTGGTTAGTTCGCTTACAGCCCAGTTGAAATTAATTTGATTCGCCGTGATCTAATCTAACTTCGAAATTTCCTTTACTGTTCTTTTAGAAAAATATATTCCAATCGTGTATCCATAACTTACGTTAAGGTTTCACTTAGCAGTAAGGATCGTGAAACCGTATTGAAGGTTATATCGGAAAATTAAGTGTTAGATTACTTTGTACTAATATCATGATTCAATTGTTTCTCACCGCTGAAATTGCCAATCGATTTGGTTACAGTACCCAGTATTACCGATCCGACCGAAAGATAGGAAGTATACCATTTACAAGATTGCATTATATATGCTTGACACTTGAGGCATGCAATGCGTGGCCCTGAATGAGACATATTCTTGATGAGCTGATAATTAATTTTGTTCATTGAGCATATCCATGGATAACATTCCTAAGACTTTAGACGATTTATAATATTGCTGTTTTGGTTTAAAATAATTTTCTTTAGAGTAGAAAATGAACTTATACTTTTTATCAGTATGGTATAAATTCAGTTTGTATTTTATGTTAAGGTACAAATTGAATTTGTACAACATAAAAGTACAAATATATTTAAAATACAAACTGAATCTATATTTTTATGTTATGATACAATTGAACTTATAACATAATGTAAAGTAGAAATTTGTTTATACTACAAACTGAATTTGTAATTTTATGAATAAAGCAGAAAGCCAGTGTTAAGAAAAAGGGAAGTAGGCAAAGGAAGAAGCAAAAGAAGGGGATGCATGAGAAAATGAAAAAACCCCAAAATCAATACACGTACGTTTACTTTTCAAGATGGAAGTTCCTTTTGTGCTACTCAAAACCAGCTAATGGACTGATTTGGATGGTTTATTTTTTCTTTCTTTTTGGATATGAATGATTTGGGATCCGGTTGGTTTCTACTTGAAGGGAAGCAAATGCAATTCTATTTGTCAGTTGTACCATGTCGAGTTCTGATTGGATCCATGGAAAGCCTGTCTTTGCTTCCATTTCCATGAACCATCAATTGTGGTAATTCTCCATGTCCCATATTCATCACACATTATTGGGTTGAAGGAAACAAAACGAATTGAAATGATTTGTAAGTTGGTTTTAGTTTTACTTAGGTTTCCAATCTATGTGGTTCACGGATGTGTTTGACATGCTACCTGAAGGTGGGTTTTTGTGGACGAGGAGGACGAGAATCTTACTCTATGATCTAGACGTTGAAAATTGACTTTAGTAATACTAGATCAAGTCATTATTCGCTATAGTGAATTGGTGTTTTGATCATTCAACAGATTGTTACTGTACCCATAACCTTAAACATTGTTTAGTATTATTTGCAGTTTTTGTCTCCTGTATTCGTAGGTGAAAATAAAGACGAAAAAACATGTTTAGTTTTGTTTTCATACGTTGTTGTGGCAACACATCAGAAATTAATCGAAATCATTAAAACCACTTTTAGTGGCTTCGTTGTTGGCTCACTGAATTCACTTTCTACATGTATTTTGTCTTTCCATTTTTGCATTACTCATCTTCGAAACCTTATTGTAAATATTATTTTGATATCTCCTTCTTCTTCAATTTTCTCATAACTTGACATTCATGTCAGTGATGTCACATTATTTTTCTACATTTTATCTTAATCTCAACAATCATGTTGAATGGGGCCTAAAAAAGTAAATAAACGCATTAATGTTGTGGTTTTTAAACTTTCATGATTTCTAACAATTACCAACTAAAACTAAATAAGTTTCTATTTTCTATTTTTATTATATTGTGGTTGTATCTCTACTATCGAAACTCTATTACAACCACAACCACAACAACAAAACTGTATTAAGTGGGAGGTTAATAATGCCCAAACCCAATTTCCTCCTCAAAGTGTATATATCTTTTCGCCTTTAGGTCCTTCATGAAATTTTATTTATTTATTTATTAATGAGGTGGGTGAGTCACTTATCAAATAATTAGTAGACAATGATAATAATTATTACCTACTCAAACCTTCAACTTCAAGATCTGAGCCGGTGTGAATCATGATTAACATAAATTTTAGTTTCATTCTGTTCTCATGTTGTTTTGGTTTTGCTGATGCTGTTTCTTCATTGAGAAGAAACAAGAAAGCAATTACTTAAGGCAATTAACAATAATGCCTTTATGTGTCCCTTTCCTAAGAAATAAATGAACGATATTAACACGTATATGTGCATATCGTCTTGAAGAAGAAAGAGCAAAAAATATAGGGAAGAATAGTTGTTGGTTCCATTTTAAGACGATTAGAGATAGATTTGGAAAACTAAAATTAAATTGTGAGATTTCGAAAATCAAATCTTGAAGATAAATTCATATTTTTACCACTCTAATAATAGATAAAAAGGAATTTGGTCTCGTCTACGTACTAAACTATACGTCTCTAGCTAGTCTCATGCACATTAGGTCATTGTGTTGTTGTATACACTAGAGCGTCTCGTCGGTGCAAAGACTTATAACGCGAGACCCAATATTTCAAGTTATAATTTAAGTATTTACCTAGCCATCTGAAGTGTAAATCATAATTAACTAAGTTGACCAACATTATATATAATTAGTTAATTGCAAACGACTCCATTGAAATACAAACCAGTCTAATTGGCCTCAATTAACCTATTCCGTTGATTATCATAAATAATATCCTAATTAAGAAATGGTATATATATGGTCTATGGAGAGGAGACCATGAAAGTCATTGTTGCGGGTGTGGAAAGTGAGCATATCACTAATATCGTTGAATCGTCTTTTTTATTAATTATTGAATTAACACGATAAAAGATTTACAATAATTATCATTCGCATTAATTCCAAAAATGAGATCACGTATAAAAACGACAAGACTGTTTTAACTAACTTACAACCTATTTAGACACGCGATGATCTATGTTTGGAACTCCAGATGATGGGCAAAGGTGGGAAGATCATTTATTTCTCGGACGGTGTAAGCAGCAAGATCGTGTATATAAATCATCAGTAAAGGCAAGGTATCATTCGACCAGTTAGGTGTCATCTGAGTTATAAGTCCGACCCCAATGTTTTTTTGGCTGAATTTGGCGTGATTATTGAAGGCTTTCTATTCGCATGTATGCTAGCCATACAAGCACGATTCGAATGAACAACAAATCCAATACTCCACGATCGAACCTCTACATATAGAAATCCACATCCATGTAATCAGCCAACTGGTAGCTGAAGGATTGATGGAGTTCTCGTACGTTACCTCAGAAGAACAAATGGCAGACAGACTTGCTCGCGAAAGTTGTAGCTTTTGCTAGACATCGGTTTCTTGCAAACAAATTGATATCCGTTTCATCGTCTTCAAATTCAGGGATTCAGAAGGAAGAAGAAGAAAAAAAAAGAATACATTATATTATTATGCTGTGAACTAGTTTCGACAATTATCGCTTAAAAAACTAGGTAAATCTCATCTCCCATGTGTTAGCATATTTGGAATCTTGCTATTTTGACACATATGGTCCTCCTGAGCTGAGTCCTGAGCTGAGTGTGGAAGAAGTGTCTGAAGCGTGTGTGGGGAATATTGATAATACGGCAAAGGTGGATGGTGGTGGTGGCCGGCCGGCCGGTGGGGTTAGTTTTCTTGGGTTTGGGAGCCCCAACTGAACAGCCAAAATAATAATCTTTTGGTCGGTCTGTGAATTCCTTATTTCCCTTTCTTCTCTCCCACTTTCTCCATTTCCATTTGCCTTTTTACCTATTCTTCTTCGGTTCTTCCTCTTGTCATCACATGGCATGGAGGGGTTGCTAACGTGGGGACATATAAACTGGCTGGTAGGGTTGTCCATTCGGGTTCGGTATTTCGGGTTTACCCGAAATTGACCCGATTATATATATTTTCGGTTTTTTTGGGTTGGATTCGTTTCGGGTTCGGTTTTTCTTATTGGTTTTTCGGGTTTCGGCTAAAAACCTCCAATGAATAGAACTCAGCCCGTATTCTCAGGCATTTGAGTTTTTGGGTTTCGGTTTTGCTTTAACCAAACCCGAACCCGATAAGGAATTTTCGGGTTTCGGGTACCCGGAACCGCAAGTCCTTATCGGGTTCGGGTTCGGTTTCAGTAATTTTCAGTTTTCGGTTTTCGATTCTTTCAGGTTTCGATTCGGGTAACCGAACCCGACCCGAACTGACACCCCTACTGGCTGGTGCCAATTCAATAAATACTCCTGATTTTAAGATTCTTAATGTTGTCTAATTTGGTACCTAAACATTTTCCTGTGGCCAGGTTTGTGTAAGCCTGGTCCTAGATACCCATAATCCATTAACGTGGTTCAGGCCGATCGACAGTTTGTTTATAGGGTTAGTTTAGGGTTCGATTGTCTTTTTTGCTCCGATAAGGGGTGGGTTAGAGTCGTGTTAATTAACTTAGAGTAGGGTGACTACTTTTGGTCCTACGACCCATAACAGCTAGTAATTTCAGAATTTCCTCATACCAAAAATATTGGACCTGTTTGTTGAGTTTCCAAAAGTTTGGTTCTATAATGAAATAAAAAAAAATACATTAAGGCACTAAATTGTAATTCTGCCAACAACATTTCCGGACCTATTCGTAGGAATCAAAGTTTAGGTACTGAATTGTATGAAAAAATAAATAAATTTGGATACCAAAATATAATTGTCCATATATCAGTTTGTTGACTTAGGCGCGACCCACAAACTCGACCCAGCCCGCGACCTAAGCGAGCCAGTTAGAGTCGAGGAGAAATAAGATCGAACCGGACCAGATTTGTAGTTTGACCCCCTGCGAACCGGATGTTTTAGAGTAGTTTATTAGGTCATGGTTGGATAATTTGGATTTGGTCCCAGTTTCACCCCTACCAAAAAATACTCAATAGTGGGTTTCCCCTGACAAAACGCATGCAGTCAGTATTCTCAATTGACTTGTTGTTTACGAAACTCTGCATGCTGCTGGCATTTGATGGCTTGGCTGATACAATGATGAATTGATCATCAATGACAACTGGCGATTGGATTTGGTCACAAAAACGCTTCTACATGGAAATATGATTTTGACTACATTGACGAGTAGGTAGGATAATTACAAGCTACACCATGAAACTCCAAAAGGATCATGTGACGCACCCAAAATCTTACTAAGAAACTGAAACAAAATACATACGACGTCACATCTGTTGTGAGGTCAATTATATATTCTTCACATTTTAGTAAGGAACAAAATACATGATTTCCCAAATTCTGCATCTTGGAATTTTGTTAGTCATCATACGGATAGTAGTTACAAACTTACAATTACATACTTGTTTAATTAGTAGTTTTTTTTTTTTTTGGAACTGTGGTGCTCATCCAATTCACCCGATTTTAATTAATTAGTAGGATTTGGATTATGGGAAAAAAAGAAAATTGAGCACACTGGTTGAAATTGCGGCATAATTAGTAAATACTTCGTTTAATATGCATATATATGGTCGTATTTATTTTATTTATTTAATTTCTGTATATGTATTATTGTCAAACTATTTAATTTTTCATAGTTCATTTGATAACGGTTTTAAACAAATCAGCCAAACATTTGGGACAATTATCTTTCCAAAGCCCAATCTGCCACAACGCAGGCCCATGTACCCACCCTCCTGGGTCCTTCCATGGCAAACGGCTTTTCCTTGATCCGACCACTTCTGGACCATATCTCAGGCCCTGTTGCCAGCCCAATCCACCAATACTCAGGCCCTTCGCATTTCGTGGTCCGGATCGCAGTTAGTTGTCTTCGTTGTTCAAGTACGAAAATACGACGAGTTTGTATTTCATTCTACACCATGACATTGTGGGGGTGACTTCTCAAGTTTGGTGTATGTTGGTCAACATTGATGTTGTTCTTCGCAACATCATTTTTCTACTATAGTTCTTATCCTTCTACTATATCTTGTGGGGGTAAGCTTACACCTAGCTTACGTTACTAAGAAACAAATATATATATATTCATTCTAAGATGCACAACTGAGAACAACAATGATAGATTCTATATTTAATACTTCGTTCGGTAATTGTCCAATCAATTCTAGTTTAGAGTTAAGCGAATGAAGGACCGAAACCAGTGGTACCCAGATATGGTGATCAACTCATTGCTTTAATTCCCATTCTAGTCTATTTGGCTTGAAGCACCAACTCTCTAAGCAAGCTGATTGAGTAGCGATAATTTGATCTAACAATGGTGATCATGGGAAGTGGAGGTTACACTTCTCATTTTGTATTTTGAAAACTTTGGTTTATAATTAAAATTGTAGAATTTTTTTGGCTAATAATTAGTATTTGCTCAACAACATTAGAGGATATCCCAACAATATATAATCTATACACAACACACATGGCTACATTCATTCTTTATTTAACAAAGATTTCCACACTGATAATTAAAACATACAAAGGTTTAAGCTCAACGAAGTATGGAAGCCCAGCTTCACATATATGAGCAAATATTACACAACTGACAAATCTGAACAAATTATAAGTGAACAAGATGATAATTAAGTACACGCATTACACAAGTAATTAATTTTTAACAATCCCACAAATACTATGATTTATTCATAGCTATTTATTCCTTTTTTTAAACCGAAGCATCCATCGTAACTTAGGATTTTCGTGATGATTAGCCAAAGAAACCATGGTGCTTCTTTTTCCCCTCAGAATTATCCTCATCATTACCACCACCAGTCTTATTCTCATCATCACGTCCGTACTTCTCGGTGCTCCCGTAACCGGTCTGGTCATCATCATCGGTCGAACCGTACTTGCTGCCCGCTCCAATACCGGTCCCGCCATACCCGGACTCGGTCTTGTCCGACCCGTAACTGGCCTCCTTTCGGTCGTAACCGGTCTCCACCTCAGCGGCCTTGCTGTCGAAACCGTACTTGTCGCGGCCCACGGCGCCGTAGCCGGATCCGGTCTGGTTCAGGTCGGATCCGTAATCGGACTTCTCCTCCTGGCCGTAAGTACCGGTCGGTTCGTCGGACCCATACTTGTTGTCACCTCTGCCGCCTCCATATCCACTCTCGGTCCGGGTCTGGTCGGACCCGTAGCTGGTTTTCTTGTGACCGTAACCGCCGGTCTCTTCAGCGATCCGGTCATCCCCGTAGCCGGTTTCAGTCTTGGTCTGGTCAGATTCGTAACTGGTATTCTTTCGGCCGTACCCCGCCTCCTGATCGGTTTGATCGTCACTTCCGTACTTGCTTCCGGTTCGACCGCTGCCGTAACCGGTATCGGTGGTTTTCTCATCAGACTCTCCATACCTGCAATTGAAAAAAATATTATCATTCGTTTAACCTTCGTAACATGAATTGACTCCGTGGCCCAATGGATAAGGCGCTGGTCTACGAAACCAGAGATTCTGGGTTCGATCCCCAGCGGAATCGTTTTTTCATTTTTAATAATTATATATTTCTTTTGGGAAAGAGAGAAAAGGAAAAAAGTAAAAACCTGGTGGCGCCGCCGTAGCCAGTGTCAGTCGGCCGGCTCTCAGAGTCATAGTTGGTGCGGCCGGCGCCGGCAGCTCCATAACCGGAGTCGGGCTGGTCATCGGAACCGTACTTAGAGGTACGGCCGCCTTCAGTCAGCTCGGTCTGGTCATCAGTGGTGGTGCCGTATTCGGAGGAGGGCTTGTCGTCGGACTTGTCCTTGTTGCCCCAGCCGAAGAGGCCGCGGTCGCGGTGGCCGGTGGTCTGCTCCTCGTCCGCCATTGTTGTGTTTTAGTTAGTTGTAGAAGAAAGAAGAATGGGAGAAGGGAAGTGATGAAGATGGTGTGGGAATTGCGGTTGGGTTGGGTGGTCTATTTATAGGTTTAAACCGATAAGTTTTTTTTCTTCTTCTTTTCTTCCGTAATTGGCACCGTCCGGCGTCCACTCCTTATTAACGGATAATTTGACTCAAAAGATCCGAGTTACGTCGAGTCGACATTGATCATCAATGCACACTTACAAAGCTACCATTCCTAACTTGAATTCAATTCACCACACTAACTTAATTTAATCAGTAGTATTAGGATGGCGAAACAATTCTTGAGTACCCAGTCGAATTCGAATTGATTTGTCGAGGGAAATTCCAAGGTGATATTAATTTTGGGTGGATTTTCTTCGAAGCCGACAAAAGAGAGTAGTGGATTGGGTGCGGTTTTTGGTATTTTTAAGTATCCGCATGCACCGAACCCATATGAATATGTGTTGTAACTATATTCTAGACTCATTCGCTTTACACACTTCGTTAATCCGTATCACTAAAACATTATAGTTGTCTCTTAGATCTCAGATTTTGTTTATTCTCTCTTTTTTTTTTAAACAAAATATGCGACAAATTAAAGAAACTTCATTTTACATTGACATTCGAATAATCCGCATACTGATTGGTTTTGATAATGACATGTTACACCCCAACATAGTTTTGATGCGAGGATAGTTACTATTTTAAAACCGTGGCTCGAGGATGATATATATGAAAAGCCAACCTCATACGAATCGGTTGTCATCCATAGCATTCTTTTTTTTTCTTCTTCTTTTTCTTTGTATAAACACGTGTGTCGGTCAATAAAAATAAAATCAATACAAATTCAATTAGTAAAGATTCAATTAATCATTTATGTTAGGCGATGGTTTTATCATATTTCAACTAAGCTATCATTTATAAATAAATCACTCAACTAATTCCATTGATCGAACTTGAGGTCGCAAGGTTTTGGAGCTCGTTAGCTCGGCGTCCTAAATATCCCGAAGAATACCGTGTTGTGTCCCTCGGACGGCCCGCGTCGCCTAATAGCCAAATGACCGACGGTTTCCTTTAACTGTGGACACGTACCAAACAGTGACTCGGCGGTGGCGGGGCCAATCAAATACAAAGATAAGGCCATAACAACAAGGTGAGTGACTCATCACGAGTCCGAGAGTAGGGTGTCAAGTTCGGATCAGGTTCGGTTATCCAAACCGAAACCCGAAAAAATCCAAAAATTCGAAATCGAAAATCACTAAAACCGAAACCGATAAGGACTTGTGGGTTCTGGTTACCCGAAACCCGAAAATTCCTTATCGGGTTCGGTTAAAGCAAAACCGAAACCCGAAAAACTGTTCGAACGTCTAAAAATACGAGCTGAGTTATATTCATTGGAGGTTTTTAGCCAGAACCCGAAAAACCGATAAGCAAAACCGAACCCGAAACTGAAAAATCCGAAACGAACCAGAACCCGAAAAACTGAAAATGTATATAATCGGTCGGTTTAGGGTAAACCCGAAAAATCGAACCCGAATTTACTCCCCTATCCGAGAGTGGAAGCTGTGTGCAGGGAAGTTGTCTGTCGGCAAAGGCATATCCCCTTGGCACCTAGCTAGATCCTCCAATCTCTTTACTTTACTTTTGCTCCTTTGTGGTGCCAAGTCGTGTGAGTTCATTTATGTGTGTTTTGCTTGCCCCACCACTAGTATAATTAACACCACAGCCTGTGTCTATTTTCTTCATACAGAAGCATTCTTCAACTGTCGATGATAACTGCCATTCATTACTCGTTCGCAACACGTAATTCGCCATTATTCACTGCAAAGTTGCTCCTCCGCCAATTGCCCTATCAATGCAGTCGACCCACCACCCTAGATGTGTGCTTTCCTGTCCGTTTGTGCTATGGATTTGTTTTGGGTGTATTATTATTATTAGGGTATTCATCGCAAACACGTATCACTAATATCTGCTTCATCGATCTCCATGTCCACTAGCTCAGAGAAAGCCTCACTCAAAAACTGCCTTCAAAGTTGTCGCAACTGATCGTTGCATGAAGCCTTCAACTGTCAACAACGTGTACAACTGCCGTCCATTCATTTCTCCAACACGCAAATGCAATTACTCACTGCCACCTTGCGCTCATTGGCATAATGGCTTTGCCCTATCAATAGTGTCAGTTCAGGTCGGGTTCGGTTACCCAAACCAAAACCTGAAAAAACTCGAAACCGAAAATTACTAAAACCGAACCTGATAAGGACTTGCGGGTTCTGGTTACCCGAAACCCGAAAATTCCTTATCGAGTTCGGGTTCGATTAAAGCAAAACCGAAACCCAAAAACCTGAATGCCTAAAAATACGGACTGAGTTCTATTCATTGTAGGTTTTTAGTCGGAACCCGAAAAACCGATAAGCAAAACCGAACCCGAAACAAAAAAATCCGAAACCCAAAACGAACCCAAAAAACCGAAAAGATATATGTTTGTTCTCCCAAAACACCGAACCCGAATTGACACCCCTACCCACCACCCTAGATTTGTGCTACATGTTTGTTCTCCCACGTGGGTTGCTACTTGCTAGTGCAAAAGATCATTTCTAGGAAAAGGACCTCAATCCTTGATATGGGCCTCAAAATTTGACAGGATCCAGAAAGTGTTGGGCAGAAAAGCCCATCCAATAGGCCCATACTTAACTAAGTTAGAAAAGCCCGCACGATTCAGAATCCACCAAATTACCAAAACCAAGGAACTTTGCCGACAGTTACGGATCTGAGTCACCTTCAAAGAAGTCTCTGAACCTGGTTACTCCAAGGCGATTGCTCCCCGTAACATACAGCCGCTAGAAACCCTCCATAAGCCAAGCAATGTGCACCAAGCTGCCAAACATCATCCATACTTTCTGCAACCACCAACCCACATTTCGCGTCCCGATTACTACTGCCCGGCCACTTCTGAACCCAACTCAAATCCATGGGATCCTCGAACCGCTCCAGGTAATCACACCCCTTCGAAAGATAACCCCACGACCTCCGTGTGTAACCACCGATACAATCGACCAACTTCAACTTCACATTCTCGAAATCAGCATACGAAACCGCCTTCAGTGCATCCACGAACGAGCACTTCGAGCACCTGTACTGCTGAGCAACACGAGAAGGAGGAGGAGAAGAGCTCGAGGAAAGCGTTAGTAAGCACTCGCCAGCGCTCGCCCAGTAGTTTGCCACGCAAGCAACCAGCGAAGGCTCGAAGGTCAGCAGATGGTTCGCTGCTGCGGCAAGAAGCAAGGTGTATGCGGCACTTGTCCTGGTCTTGCTGAAAGCTTCAGGGCAATGGTGGTCATATGTCAAGTTGCTGGTGCTGGCGTGGATTCTGTATGCAGAAGACAGTGTAGTATATGCATTGATGGCGAGGTGATGAAGCGGATGCAACCTAAGACCCGAGAGACCGGAGATGAGAAGGCGTTCGAGTTTTTGACAGCAAGTTTCGGGGTCGCCATCATCTGAGAGGAAATTTGTTATGACTTCATCTACGTAATCAGTTAACCTCCTTCCAGTTGCTTCAACAATGTCAAAACCTTGAGAAGTAGCAATTTCCTGAATGTTTGTTCATCAGGTAATGAGATCAATCATGGGGATTCATAGATGAAAGGATGTGACTGTCAGTTATGGAAACAACGTACCTCCAAAGCATGATCAACGTAGGATGAAGATGAAGATGAAGATGACGATGAACTGCAGCGTTTACAGCAGCAAATAAAACGGTATTTCAACCAGAGCTCTGAACTTCTTGCTGCCTGGAGAGAAGGTTGGAAAATTGAGTGAAAATCAGAGGATATTTGCCAATCCTGATGTGGGAAGGATTATTTTACTGATCATACCTTTGGTTGCAACAAGTCTGTATACGCCACGGTGATCTCTTCGCCTTTCTCGATCCTTCTAATGCTCCTTATGATGATCCTCGGTCCATATCCGACTCCGCCGGCGGCTGCAGCATTCTCCACCTGAAAAACCACCGGTCAGTCAACTCAATTTTGCAGTGATAAAGAAATCGCACCGGATAAAAGCAATGGAGATTGAAGTTAAGATTACCGTGCGACCGGAGGGAACGATTCGGAGATCTGGCGACGGGGAGAGCTCTGAGGAAGGGAGAAGAAACCTGTAGCAAGCGTTGGGAGAGCAGCTGTGATTGATCCAGGAGAAAGCGGAATCGTAAACGGCGATTCCGATTCCCCGCCCTTTCTCATCTACAACCTCCACTCCGTTGGTGATCACCAAGCAAATCGCCGATTCCTCTTCTTCGGCGGCTCCGTTCCCCTTTCCCCTCGCAGCCGCCATCGCGGCAGCTCCGCTCCTCACGCGATCGGAGATCTCGTCTCCCTCCGCCAGCAATTTCTCGCGGTTGGTAAGCAAACCGAACATCCGATCCCCGGAGGCGGCGGCGGAGTTCGTCCGGAGGAGGCGGAGCGCGGCGCGGAGGTCCGCGGAGGACTCGGAAGAGGGCGACGGAGGCGAGGAGGCGAGGAGATTGGATTCCGCTGAGGAGAAGTGGAGAGGCGAGTCGGCGGCGGAGCAAAGAGGAGAACAGTAGAAGACGGAGGAGGAGGAGGAGAGATGACAGTGGCGGCGGGGTGGGAACGGCCGACCGGAGAGAGGGGAGAAGCAAGCGGAGCAGTGGGAGTGAAGAAACGCATCGTGAAGGGAGAAGGAGATCGGTGGAATCGCCGGCGTTATGTCGCGGCCGATTTCCACATCCTCTCGAGCTCTCATCTCCATCTCCGCCATTGCTCCCTCGCCTCTATCCGATACTTCTTTAGCCTATTTAACAAGCAAGGATGAGAAACGAACACTGAAACTGAGCTTCAAGAGGACAATATTTCATTAGGAAACCATCAATTTGCAATTACAGAGTCTTTCTGTCTTTCGTCATGATCTACATTCTATGGGGAACAAGAAGGGAAGAAAAATGGAGGGATTGAAGGATGGCAATGGAGCGTTGGTTTTTTCTCCTGGAAATCTCTGAGCTTTCATGAAAAGTTGGACGAGGAAGGAAGAAGCTTTTAAGATTGCTGGACGCTAAGAGAGCTTTCTATGCGTTGGACGAGTTGGTCTCTGGGCAATGCACCTTCCTGAAACCCAAAATTTAACAAAACTTGACGCATTGAGAACTGTTGTTCATGGAATTATGAAATAAGATGGGATGGGCTATGGAGAAATGAACTCTTACGAAGCGATCGATAGGCTTCCCGTCTTTGAACAGGATGAAAGTGGGCAGTGCCTGGATGTCGTATTGGGTAGCAATGGCACTGTACTTTTCGGTGTCGATTTTCACCACCTGGACTGAGTCCTTCATGATGCCGCTCACTTCCTCCAGAATTGGAACCATGAATTGGCATGGTCCACACCTGAGTTATTAACCAGTTTGGATGAATTATGGAAGGGGCAGACAGAAATGACCATTCGGGGATAAGGGACATAATATGGGAGATTGTTATTACCAGGTTGCGTAGAAATCGACCAGTACGGGTTTGTCTGACTTCTGCAGCAGCTCATCTAAGTTGGCGAAGCTTTCCTTCTTTGCAGAAACCTAGCAAGAACCCAACAAATCAGTTGTGAGCAATTCCCACATTTACCAACTATGAAGGTTTCATTTTGAGCACTCAAACTAGGTGAAAACCTGTAGTTCATATGAAGCTTAACCAAAAGTCACTTCAGAATCACATTCTACAATCACATATCAATACTGTTTTACAAACTCAACTACTCAAGCATAACAAACATGTAACGGAACTGACAGTAGAATCTAATGGAGTTTGCTAACAACGATCCAACCATTCCAACCTCAACTGCGAATTCACCATAACAGTAATCAACTGGGCATACTTGGTTCAAAACCATGGACAGTAAGTATACGCAAGATATCCATTATCAAAGAAACTAGAGCCATTATATATTAGACCTTCCTCTTGAGTCGCTCCAACAACTATCAACTATCTAGTTCACAGCAAAATACATTATGACGTTTCATGAGTTTGCCAAGGATCCACTGAAATATTCTACCACAGCAACTCCATTGGAGCAATGACACAAAGGGGTCAATATGAATTGACAATTGAGTATTGACTAAAGAAGCGTCATTAACTAGCAGAAATTTCTCATCTTCTGTTGATGAATAGGGTATCAGAGCCACAGTCTATGATTTCAAAACGAGATGCACAGAGAGTGAACTAGGCATAAAATGTCGAATTGCAATCAGAAGGATGCTACCAAATCAACTTGTGAAGCATGAAGGATCATGGATCTTTATAGCATTCAAGGGTTAAATATTGACACGGTCTTTCTCCAAGAGAAAAAGTTACTCAAACTCAGGATAAAAAGAATGAAAGTCATCAGCATTCAGCAATTGACATTAAAAGGAAAAACACACCACAATAGTAGTGCCTATCAACAAAGCTTAAGCAAAGAGTCTCAGAGTTACATTCTACAATCAATACTTTTCTATAAACTCAAGCGTAAGAAACATGTATCAGAACGGACAGTAGAATGCTGATGGACTTTGCTAAAAAACGATCCACCTATTCCGACCTCGACTGTGAATTAACCTTAACAGTAATCAACTGGGCATACTTGATTCAAAACCATGGACAGTAAATATACACAAGATATTCATGGTGAAAGAAACTAGACCCATGATATATTAGACCTTCCTCTTGAACACCGAAGCTGCAACAACTATCAACTATCTAGTTCGCTGCAAAATACATTATGACCTTTTCATCTGTTTGCCAAGGATCCACTGAAATATTCTGCTATAGTAACTCCGTAGGAGCAATGGCACAAAGGGTTCAATAGGAATTAAGTATTGCTTAAGGAACTGTCATGAACAAACAGAAATCTCTCATCTTTCTGTCGATGAATAGGGTGATCATCAGAAACACAATCTTTGATTTCAAAACGAGATGCACAGAGCGTGAACTACGAATAAAATGTCTAATTGCAATTAAAAGGATACTACCAAGACGAAATGTCACTCAAAGTCAACACTCATGATTAGAAGAGAAAATCATATCGAAGCACAAAGTAGCTACCTAGCTATACCGGCATGAGGGAATCATCAGTTTCAGCAATTGACTTAAACAAAGAAGACAAACCACAGCAGTTGAGTTAATGAGTTATCAACAAGCAACGGCTAGAAGGGCAAGCAACTGAAGATTCTCAAGTCTACAAAGCTTAAGCATCAATAGAAGAAATGAGCAATCAATCCAAGAAACTGCTAAGCTTAGGCAGGGTTGAGAACTGGCAAGTTATACTATCCCCAGACCCAAAATCTGATCATCCTGACTGGTGATTCAAGAACAACGCGAATTCTGATTAGTAATCAGCATCTTCTGTGATTTCACTCTTGATGTTCTTCAAAGTTTCAATCTTTAGGTAGACAACATTTTGCCCAAATATCTATCTTCCAACTAAGTGATCATGTCATCAGTCATATAAGATGTGTTTTCAGACTGGAGGGTTCATACTGGAGACGAAGGGTCTCTCCGGAATAGGGCTTCGGCGGAGACACCTATTCCATAGACAGACTCCAAGAAGAGCAATGGCAGAGTTCTTCTGCAAACCTAGAAAACAGTAAAGACAATACAACCAAAGAAAACCACCGGTAGGTGATGAGTAGTCAAATTTCCTTTCCAGCTTAGTTTCTTAATGCCAGGGAATCGAAAATGTACACCAAAGCACACCAAAAGGGAAAAACCCCCATCAACTTAGTTCCAATCCGCCATTGAAGCTCGCAAGCCCATCAATTCAAATCCGCCATAGAAAAGTCAACCGAGTTCTCTATTTACCTTCAGCAGGATTCGAGAGGGGCCAGCGGGCGACGAAATTCGAGTACTGGAGAGCCAGTTAGGTTTCAGCTGGAACGGAAGCTGTGTCGCGGAGGAAAACGAAGATAGCTTGGAAGAGTAGGAATGGTAGCTCCCGGGATTTGGGGTTCCCAAAGAAGATGTGATTGCCGACGAAGCAGAGATGGAAGAAATCGCCATTCTTTTTGGTGGGAAGATGGTTTTTTTTTTCTTTTCCGGTTGCTCTCTACTAATGCGACTGCTAGAGATGAAAGAAATTCCGACGATTTTGGAGGTGAAGGAATCCAAGCACAGAAATATCTGTATTTTTCTGGGCGAGGAAGATTAGATTGGAGATTGGACAAATTTTTGGAAGGAAAGTGCAAGAAGTAGGGGTGGGAAACAGTGCGGTCTGGTCCAGACCAGATCATAGATACGGTCTGTGGTCCAGACGGAGAGGTTGGAACACAGACCATGGACCAGACCATATACTATACGGTCCAGACCAGACAGACCATGTTAAAAAAAAATTAACTCTTGTTCGCTCTCCAACCCTTCACCTGTATCTATAAAAAAAATCTAGTGACCAATATGCTAGTGAAACAAAAAAATTATGATCGTATTAAATGAGAAGAAATATGAGGATAGAAGTGGGTTTTTTCAATTTTCAAATAGCGTTATTTCATTGTTCCTCTTTGTGCTACCGCTTCTCTCCTCTCTCGAGTGATTTGAAGGTTCTCCCAGTTGATAACCTTTTTGATGATGTCGAGGTAATTTCGAACCACTAAGATGGTTGCATATCTCTCAATAATTTTCCTTATCTCATCAAGGTGAACGAATTTTTTTGTAGTGTTTAATTTTTATCGAGTCCATAGTCTAGACATTATCTGTGAATATTATTTATGAGTCTTTCTAATTTTTGTGTGGTACTTTGATAAGGAGATAACATATAAGCGATCATT
The DNA here is from genome assembly GCA_964030455.1 of Linum trigynum. Lineage (NCBI taxonomy): Eukaryota > Viridiplantae > Streptophyta > Magnoliopsida > Malpighiales > Linaceae > Linum > Linum trigynum. The sequence goes on along the minus strand of OZ034814.1, from coordinate 33,649,759 downwards.
TTGCAATTTGTTGGCTCTCAACTAGATGAAGAATCAACTAACTTTGTTCTTCAAATACACATATGGAGGTTCAATTTAGTGTTATTTTTGTCCAAGGTAGTAGGTAGTGTGTCGCGGTCTGTTAGGGTTTACTGCGGTAGACCGCGGTCCAGACCACGCACTAAAGGAGGAGACCGCAAACCAGACCAGACCATAGTTCTGGTCTCACGGTCCAGACCAAACCATACGATACGGTCTAGACCGCGGTTTCCCATACGGTTTGGTCTGGATTCCCAGCCCTAACAAGAAGAGAGAACTGGTGAGAAAGTTGCCCTTTTGGTCACCAAAATATTCCATTAGTTTCAATTCGATGACATAATTAATTCTTGGCCATGTGAGTTGTGACAACAGAGTCAACAGACATGTGCTCTCTTCTTCTTAGGTACTCCAACCATCATCGTCATCTAATTCATCTTGGACCCCTTATCCAGTTTAGGGATGGCAATGGGTCGGGTTGGGTCGGGTTTTGCCAAACCCAAATCCATGGGTTTATCCGTGAAAAAAATTCGGGGTAAAACCTACTGGGTTTGAAAAATTCAAACCCAACCCAACCAGCTGGGTATCCGTGGGTTCATGGGTACCCACGGGTTTTTGTCGTAAAAAATTTACAATAACAAGTTTCTATCAAAATTAAAGTCAAATATCAATATCTCAATACAAACTATCCATATATAAAAACACCAATCTAGAAAACTCAAGAAAATTGAAGCAAATCACAAATTATCCATAAATAACATGATTAATTGAAAGCTTCTTCCTTTCAATTAAGTTTCTTCACTCTCCACTCGATAACATCAACTTCATTCTACACAATTTGAAAGAAAAAATTAGACATATCTCCACAAACATAAATAAGATTAGTTGTTTAGAATATTAAATATACCGAGAAAATTAACTATATGGGTGTGGGCGGGTACCCATGGGTCGGGTTTACCTAAACCCAAACCCAACTCGATGAATAGTGAACGAGTTTAAACCCAAACCCGGCCCAAAACCCGTCAACATGAATTTTACCCGCGTTGACCGGGTTGGGTCGGGTGGTACCCATGGGTTTTGGTTTTGTTGCCATCCCTAATCCAGTTATCCTTGGTAGATTGGGCTCCTTTAATCATCTTGGACCTCCTTAATTAGTCTCTATAACTTGATTTAATCTCACAAACACTTGGGAATATGGGCTTGGTGTCACTAACCGAGATCGACCGAAAAATGCAAGTTACGGTGACATGCATGTCATCATAGGCACACCCCATATTTTTTCTTCGTTCTCTCCGGTCAACATCATCTAGTTCTCTATCAGTAGCCACTAGCCACCATCGACCATCTTCGATTCACGACAACTCATTAATCATCACCGATTCACCACTCTCCCAACATTAACCTCGAGAAATTTGAACATTAACCTTGATAAATTATCATTTCAAGTGTTATGTGTCTTTGTGTCATCCATGGTTTGTCTTACCAATATTATTTTAGTGTTTCTTTTTATACGGACCTTAAGAACCTACGATTTTTCACGACTAACCGGTGACCCGGAGAATATAATTTACAAAACAACTCATCTACCACCACCATAATCAAGCCAACTTTAGCAAACACATTTGGTTAATTACTTCCACTTATCATGATACTTTGCCGTATTCTCGGATAACGCCAACAAGATGCATCCAAGCTCTCTCGAAGTCATGGGGCCGGCTGTCCAATATTCCAAAGAAGTCAACACAAGAGAAACAAAAACAGGGCTTCAAGTTTTCAACATGCGTAACTCTTTGGAATTATTATGAATACTATCACAATGTAACATTATTAGGGTTTTAAACTTAGAGGCTTGTTCGATCTTTAAACTGTACAATAAGTGTACCAGTTGTTCGTCTAAACGATGATAGTTTCTATGGAAAATAAATACATTATTTATTGGTTGATTCGAAGTTCTTCGTATGATCTCAAATGTCACTTGTACTATATGTTTATCAATGCCTTAGAAACTCTATCGTATCGTCTATGTCCACCCCGAAAATACCGAATTCCAAAATTATGATCGATTTTAGTGAGTACGAAATGATTGAACCATGTACGCGGTTTCACAATCCTTTGCTATCTAGCTCATTCGATTGCTTTTAGGGGCGCACACGATTGGCGTTGCGAGTTGCTCCGTGATCACTCGCAGGCTGTACAACTTCACCGGGAGAAGTGCAAGCCTGATGGCGCCGGCATCGGCATTGAGCTCGACCGAAAAAAGTTCGAGGACTTTCGATACACATTTCTACCAAGGCGTAACGCAAAACAGAGGTCTCCTCATTTCTGACGCAGCACTTCTCGACGATCCTGCGACTCGAGCTTATGTGAAGCGCCAGTCGACTTATGGCGTTGGGTCGAGTTTTGGTAGAGATTTTGGTGAATCGATGGTGAGGATGGGTGGGATTGGCGTACTGACGGGAAATCAAGGGGAGATTAGGAAACGTTGTGCCTTTGTGAATTGATTATGATCGTGATCATGTGTGGAAGTTGTTGTTGCTCACTATGTAGTTAACATGGTATTAGCAATTTATGTGACTAAGAGGTATCTTCTGTTGGAATCCTGGTAATCTCCATTGGTAAGCACATGATGTCTGAATTCTGATACATTTGCAAACTTCAAGCTTATATGAGTAGCTTTTGTTTGAGGGGATGTTTTATTATATGGTGTATTGAACATCTACCAACAATTCGAGTTATTGGAATCAAATGGTTGTTGATACTTATGAAGTTTAGATGTTCAAGATAAATTGTTTTGGCACTTTAGTTTTCAATTCAAAAGAAATGTCTACAAGACGTAAATGAGAGTTGAAAATTAAAGGGTAATGTCTATTTTTTATCTAAACTTTTTTTAGATTCTTCTATATTATCAAAACCTATCAAAATACTAAGAATTAGCCAAATGTTAATTTTCAGTTAGCAATTTTGTTAGTAATATTGACTTGGCAATATGATACTGACTTGGAAGAGACACATGAATGTCAACAGGTAATACAAACAGAATTTTATGGAAAGTGAGTTAGATGTGCTTACTAGTTTAGAATAGGAAGCACAACATGTTTGAATATTTTATAATTTTTTTGGTAATCTAAAGATGATCTATGATGAGGATTTATCACACCATTCATACCACGTAGAAAACTAAGCATATATAATATAGTGAACGGCTATTTGCCGCCAATCAAATTGCTATTTGCCGCCAACTAAAAAAAAAAAAAAAGAATTCAAAATTTGAATTTTCTATTCCTTCCCAGTGCCTCCGTCGCCGGTAAAAAAAAAAATTAAATTTTGAATTTTCCCTTCCTTCCCAGTGCCTCCGTCGCCGGCACCGTTCTTCCGTCGTCGGCTAACCTCCCGTCGCCCTCAATCGTCGGAAAACAAGTAAGTTTACTTTTTCCGGCCAGTTTTCCAGTTTTCCGGTAAGTTTTCCAGTTTTCCGGCGAAAAACACGGCGGGCCGAAAAAAAATTGCGGCCCGAACGTCGCCGAGCCGAAAAAAATTTGTGGCCGGGACGACGGCCGGCCGAAAAATTCTTTCGGCCCGGCGACGCCACGGCCGCAAATTTTTTTCGGCCGGTCGCCGAACACGCCGGCCAAAAATTTTCCGGCGGCGTGTTCGTCGGCCGGCCGAAAAAAATTTGCGGCCGGAGCGACGTCGGGCCGAAAGAATTTTTTTCGGCCGGTCGCCGAACACGCCGGCCAAAAATTTTCCGGCGGCGTGTTCGTCGGCCGGCCGAAAAAAATTTGCGACCGTGGCGTCGCCGGGCCGAAAGAATTTTTCGGCCGGCCGTCGTCCCAGCCACAAATTTTTTTCGGCTCGGCGACGTTCGGGCCGCAATTTTTTTTCGGCCCGCCGTGTTTTTCGCCGGAAAACTGGAAAACTTACCGGAAAACTGGAAAACTGGCCGGAAAAAGTAAACTTACTTGTTTTCCGACGATTGAGGGCGACGGGAGGTTAGCCGACGACGGAAGAACGGTGCCGGCGACCGACGATTGACTTGCCTCGCGCCCGATCTTCGTCCAATCGACCCCGAACTCGCTAGAAATCCATAATGAAATTCATAAGTTCATAATGACACTAGGGTCATTAAAAATACAACTAGAAAAACAACAACATATAAATAGAGCATTGCAACACGACACACGATTTACGTAGTTCACTAACACGAAGTATTTATAGTACTTCTCCATGTGGGTCTAAACCTAATCCAATATGACAAAGGAAACGGTTACAGACCAGGCCCAGAACCCGAACCCAAATAACATTGAGCCCATACACCGTGGGCCGGGGGCGTTGCCCCCGCACCCCCACCGGGGCGTTGCCCCTGGACCCCCGATTACCAGTCGTAGCGGCTGATAGTCCGATTCAAGTCACATCAACAAAGGGTTTAGGGTTCAGGGTTCACTTAGGGTTTAGGGTTTGAAACACATGGTTCGTGTAGCACTTTGCCCACATTGTCTGATGGTTAGTGATGATTCATGGATGCGTGTACGCATTATATGTCGAGGATAGGCTTTCCCGATGATTTTCCGACGACTTTTCCGGCGAGCGTTGAATTTTTCTGATTCAATACGTTCTCTGAAAGTTGGATATGTTGTAGATTGTGAAACTCCTTAACCAAAGATGTATATATATACATTTTTTTTCATCGATGATTTTCCGGCGACTTTTCCGGCGACGTTGAATTTTTCTGATTAAATACGTTCTCTGAAAGTTGGATATGTTGTAGATTGTGAAACTCCTTAACCAAAGATGCATATATATACTTTTTTTTTTTTTGGTTGGCGGCAAATAGCAATTTGGTTGGCGGCAAATAGCAAGCCCCATAATATATACACATTAAAACTCATCTCTTCCTATTCTCTATGTTCTCAAAATTCATGTACCACTCTTATAAATACTCATAAGTCCATCGATGAAATCAATCTTTTTTTTTTCTTCTAACAATCTATACATTGTATAAGAAGAAAAATCAATCAAATTTTTTTCCCTAACAATCATATACTTCAAAAAAAATTGCTTTAGTTTCTTCTTTTCAATTGCCTCCTTGCAATAATTGTCTTGTCAACAAAACACACAAACTATACTCTTATATTTCTTCTATTACTAATACTCGTCTTTCTTTATCTTATACTTCAACTTTCGGTCTCCTTGTCCTTATATTAATAATTTCTCTTATTTTATTATTATTGTCGATCATTTTACTCAATATTCTTGGTTCTTCCACGTCATCGAATATCTTCTATGTTCTAGGGTTCTCAAAAATTCCAACACAAGGTGGATGTTACTTCCAAACCACTATTCATCGCATCTGCACCGACCACTAGCACAAATTTTAAGCTCCGCACCATCTCTTTGATCTCACTGGCGTTCCCATCTTTAAACTCCCTCCTCTCACTTCCCAAAGTCAATGCCCTGGCAGGACTAAAAATCATCGTCACATTGTTGAAACGAGTCTCACTCTTCTTCATCAAGCCTCTTCCTCCAAGTTCTGCTCCTTCTTTCTCCGCAACCATATTCCTCATCAATTGTCTAACCTCTCACAACTTGGTAAAAAGAATCCTTTTTCTCCCCATTCTCTTCGATGAATCTCCCAATTATACTAACTTTGTGCCTATATGATGACTGATTTATACTCTCTCCTACATAAGTACATTCTGGATATCGTACATCCTATTCGATACTTCCTCGATATGGAAATCATTTTTACACCCTCAAGTTATATTCTTTTTATACATATAAGAGTGATATACGTTTTTACTTTTTTATGGTTACGTACAATTTAAGAAATTCAAATCTCGAACATCCATTTTCAAAATTAGCGATACTATCGCTAGACCAAGCCCGTCTTCCTCGCCCTCAGAATTATATTCTCTCCCTACACAAGTAGATTTTGAATATCTTACAACACTTTGATTTGGCAGACCCGATCGAATCCACTCGCCGTTCAAGATGCCTCGAAACAAACTCCCGTCCCCCAAATTTCTTTCCGCCACCATCATCGATTGGCCTCCTTGATAACCAAAGCTCTTGCCTTGTCTTTGGTAAAAAAGTTGACAAGCTAGACTGCAATTGCGTAAACGTAAATCGGTCTATCAGAATATACGAAAATAAAAATCATAGACAAATAATTTTAAAGTTACGTTCAAACTCATACTAGATAGAGACTAAATAATATGCGTAGAGAGCCGACTGCGAATAAACTATTATATTAAACCCTCTTAAAAATTCACTATAAATACTCACACACACGACTAGAGTAATTCACAAATACAAACACAAGTTGAACTTACTTAAAAGGGAAAACGATGACGCTTATAATTCTCCTTCTGCCGGCGATATTATTGTTCGGTTGTGATAATGCGGCAGCTGCCGGCGGCGATCCCACCGATGGTTTCACGGAGGTGCCGTTGAAGCCGTCCAACTTCGTCCTCCAGAAACCGTACGACGTCCCTCTCGACCAGCGCTACAGCTTCATCGACGGCGTTCACCGGATGTGGGTCTACTCCGACGACAAGCCTTTCAGTCCCGGCAGCGATACCCAGCCTCGTACTGAAATCCGCATCGCTGTAAGTTTTATAGAAGTGTTTGACTCAACTTCAACTTTCACCGTATAAAAACACTTCTAAAATTCAGGTGCATAATTTAATCCATAACTGGTCATAAAAAGTGGCTTTTAGGGGATTCTAGTGCAATATGCAACTAATTTATCCAAATAAAATAATGAGTAGTGATGAATTCTTATAGATATAGTCCCATACTCAAAATACATAATTTATCTAATTTCATGTATTATTTGCAACCAAAATATTTAAATTTTGGTTGCAAATATATTGATTTCTTCGAGTAACCAAAATTTTTATTATGATTTTTATTATACATCATATACATGTCAGACAATACTTAAATTTCGTATTATCAATTTTGGGTAATTAAACTTCAGGGGCTGGACTACTCGTCGGGAGTGTGGCAATTCGAAGGACACGGTTACGTTCCTAAAGGAACGTCCGGAGCCACCGTGGCTCAGATTCACGGTGCGAGCCACGGTGCCACCACGTTGATTCTGAGGATCTACGAGCCGGGGGAGATGAGGTACTACGACACCCTCCACGTGGCTGGCGACCTGTACGACACGTGGTTCCGGCTGAACATCGTCCATGACGTTGACGGCGGCATGGTGACGGTGTTCTTGAACGGCGAGCAGAAGTTCCAGCACCACGATGAGGGTCCCGGCGATTTGTACTTCAAGTGTGGGGTTTATGCGGCTCCTGCTGACATCAGCCATTACATGGAGTCCAGGTGGAGAGACATCAAGATTTATAGAAAGTAAAGTAGACAAATACGTGGACGTTGCCACGTTGGATAGTACGTTCATTGGAATGTATGTTTCACGTGCTGTAAAATTTTTATCCACGTCTGATAATATTTTCTATGTTATTTAATTTATGTGCTTTAATTTTATTTTGCTATTTCTGTAATACATGATGGTATTCTTATATAATTTTACTCTATGTTTTGTGATTGCTATGATCACCTCATACAATAGATTCTATAAAAGAGCTATCTAGATATGTTTACAATCAATATTAATTTGTATGTGTTTAATAAATAAGTTAAAGACATACATCCTTTAGGTGTACACAAATCTCTAATCACATGTCACAATTTGAAGAACATCAATGTATCATGATCTCAAACTCTATAAGTCAATGTTATCTATATTATCATTCCTAAATAAAACGCTAATTATTAATATTATTAGTGCACGATGATAATAATAACAATAATTTTAATAATAATAAATATTATACTTAAAATAATAATCAGTAATTCCATTTTGATTAATTTACTAACAGGATGGATCCTATATCACACTATTTGAACGAATTGGGAAACCGACAATGAAAAAAAAAAAACTAAAGAATACAAAAATTAATGTGATTCACTAACAATATGTGTTAGCTACGTATACGGACACGAGAGAGCAGTTTCACCATACTTGAAAAGATACAAATTATAGAGATTGAGAAGCTATATATAGCACTTTCTCCAGGTAGCCTGACTAGCCTAGTCCAATCTAGAAAATAAAAGATTACAGACCCCATAATTTCTAGTCGATGATATATAATCTAACAGCTTCAAATCATAGCAACACCCACCCCACAATAAAGACTCCCCTTATTTCCTCCCATAGTCCATAAAGAACTCTTTAATTTTGACCCTCACAAGATCAACCAAACCTCTCCTTTGCAAGCCCAGCCAGCAATACCTACATAAAAAAAAGACAAGTAACCCTTGGATCTTTTGGAAGATCTAAAACAGAAATCACAGCAAAAAAATGGATATAATATAATACAACACAAGAAAGAAAAAGGATGCGCAATGATCCCAAATCACAGAATCTCTGCAACTAGGCTGGCTATTTGGTCCGGACTGTTTGGTGTTAGCCAAAACCGGATCGTATAACTCGGATCGGAATCGGACTGGGACCGGATAGCAAACAATTCAATCTCATATTTGGGCTTAGATTTGAGGTAAAAAACCCGGATAAAGACCGGATAAAAGACCCTCAACACCTAAAATCAAGATCAAATTAGGACCGGACCGGATCAAGACCGGACTGTATCCAATCCAATCTTTGATCCTTATATTCCCGAAAAGATCGGATCAATTTGGTCCAATTTAACCTGACCGGACCGTATAGCCACCCCTATTTGCAAGACTGCAACCCCTCTTTCTCCCCTCCTCCATGTTTTTCTACTTTCCTTTTTACTAGTGGTGAATAATAATAAATACCCTTTGAACTTATCGAACTATGCTCCACAACAGAATAATGCACCTCCAATTACCGAGGCAAGTGAAACGTTCGATAGATCTCATCCCTTTCCCTGTTTTTTTCTGGACGGATGTAATTTCGCCGCCGAACAGAATTATTATATACCCTCTCTAACTCCACTATATATACATACACATCAAAAACCCATATACGACTGTAAATATGATTTACAAAATGACGAGAATCATCAGAAAAGTTTGTTCATCAACGTGTTTGGATGAACAACTTCTTATAGTGATAGGAGCCATTATTATCATCCTCTTAGGAGGAGTGGCGGCGGCTGCAGCCGATCCGACGGATGGGTTCCACGAAGTGCGGTTAAGCGAGCACAACTTCGACATTCAGCGGCCGTACGACCTTCCGCTGAGCCAGCGGTACAGCTACAAAAATGGCGTCCGTCGGCTTTGGGTCTACGGCAGCGACAAGTCTCATAGCCAAGGCAGCCACACCCCGCCACGAACCGAAATCCGGATCAGAGTTAGTTCTTCCTGTCTTTAATTTTGTTTGATCTAAAATGATGAAATCTAATCATCTTTTTTTTTTTAACTGTCATTTGGCGAGTAGTTGCATGATGAAAAAAAGAAATGGCTAATAATCCATTAGTTCGAGTTATTGAGAAAGATATCTTGATTGTAAGATCATTAGCAGCAGCAATTAGGGATGACTAACGGATTGGGTCAAGGGGATGGATATTACATATTTGTTACTCTTACGAGAATATATAGTTCGAATTTTATTCATGCACTCACACAAGAATTAGGTAGAAAATTAAAATCATATGCTGCCGCTATTTGGTTGGGGTTTTGGATATCCATTTGCTTATTAATGGGTAATTAATTATTTGATCTTTTGGATGAATGTGAGTAATCATTAGAAAGCAAAGAAAGGAGTTTGTACATGGAAGGATACACGAGGAGAAAGAGGAAAGAATATGGCTGGTGTAAGCTCGACCCAACCAAAACAACAACATGAAAAATTATGACAATAATTTACTAGAATGAAAAAGAAAGTAAAAAATAAAATTATGAAAATATTATATTTGTATAGAAAATATCAAATATAGCGAGAGAAATAATGAACATATCTAGACAAAATACTTGTACATGTGTACATGAATCAGACGAGTTCGGATTGTATAATGAGAAATTTATATCCACTAGGGCTGGCTATTTGGTCCAGGACTATTTGATTTTACCCGTATAACCCGGACCGCGACCGGACTGGGACATGATAGCAAACAATACAATCTCATATTCGGGCTTAGATTTGAGGTAAAAAATCGGATAAAGACCGGATAAGAGACCCCCAACACCTAAAATCAAGATAAAATTGGGACCGGACCGGATCAAGACCGGATTGTATCAAATCCAATTTTTGGTCCTTATTTTCCCAAAAAGACCGAACTGGAACCGGATCAATTTGATCTAATTTAACCGGACCGTATAAACACCCCTAATATCCACCCATTAATCACCATATATTCGAATTCAGATTTTACTCATACATGTTAAAAAAATTCTAATTCAAATTTTAAGAATTTGAGCGGATAGAATATTTTTGCCATTTTTAATTACCCTTCGGTTTCTCGTTCTCCTTTCACCAATTTAAAAATACTTTTTTTTTTTTTGCAGGGACTTGATTATCATTCGGGAGTATGGCAAATGGAAGGCCACGTGTACGTCCCCAAGGGCACTTCGGGAGCCAGCCTGATGCAGGTCCACGGCGGCAGCGGAGTGTCCAGCACGGTCATGGTGAGGATCTACTCCGGCGACCTGAGGTACTACTCCGGCGACGTGATCGCGCGTGGGATGTACGACAAGTGGTTCCGGCTCAACATGATCCACGACGCCGACGCCGGAAAGGTGGCCGTCTACGTCGACGGCAAGGAGGTTTTCCGTCACGATGCAAGAGGGAAGGCGCCGGCTTTTTACTTCAAATGTGGAGTCTATGCTGCGCCGAAAGATCATAGCCGTTACATGGAGTCTAGGTGGAAGAATATCAAAATGTACAAGAAAAAATGAAAGAAAATTTTGGGCTTTGTAACTAGTTGGGCTGGAGTTGGGCTTTTCCTTTTTACACTCTCCTCATTCCTTTTTTTGGGGTCGATATATCCAATGGGCTTCAGTTTCAGCCCATTACTTGAAATGAAACTTTGCTGGTATAAGATTTTGCTTTCTTTCTCTCGTCTATCTTTGATCGTTTTGTGTTTGATTGATTTGGAGTGCAATTTCTCGAGATATCTTTCTATAGCTTGCTGTTAATCGGACTAAATTTTTGTTAGAGAACCGACCACTTATAATTTTACATCGTTTCTACGTATTTAATACTACAATTTTATGTACAATATTAGAATAAAAAAATGTTTGCTTTTGTGATTTTAAGATTATCCATGATTTATAAGATGGAGAGAATGAAAATAAATTATTATTAAAATTGAATTAAAATAATCAAAATATGAAATCGAAGTATCAAACGCCAAATACTGCTTCAAGGAGACTTAATTGTCTAGCTAACCATGTAATAGAATTCCTCTGTTTTTCAAATTTTACTTTCGGTATGCTTTTAATTTACAAAGCTACAACAAATTTGTTTAGTTATTGGTTGTGATTTATTTTTCTTTCGCCGAAAAGACACTGATTTCGAATTCCAACACTGATGTATTCTTTTTTAAATACTTCTGACCATTTAGATAATCCTTTTCCAATAAATCCAACTTATCAGTCAGATTCAACATGCATGAAGTGCAGTTTGCATTAAACGGAAAGTACTTTTGATCCAATGACAATAACTTTGGAAAGTATACCAAAGAAGTAATTCGAATTAATACGCATCCCATTGACTCTTGTACTTGTCGAATGGAAATGTTAACATTTGTTTTTTTTGTTTTTTGTTGAATATATGATACGAAATGTTCATAATGATACTCATAGCCACATGTATTTATTTAGATAGATCATGTCGTAATGTTCCATGGTTCGTTTATCACTTCACCTTGAGAGTAATTTTGTAACTATAGATCTATGTTTTTTTTTTTCACAATGTAAACGCATTATTCAAATTGATGACTAGTATCCATAAATAATATAATCTGGGACTATATATTTCAATAAAATGTATCATCCACGAATTCCTAAATGAATGTGACAACCACCGTGAGAAGAATTTCTAGCTCAAAGAGAGAGTTAGAACAAAAACTTCACATAGTAATAATAAAATTACATTCAACCCTTTAGTGAATTCGAATAAATCGTCATTAATCAAATCTCAGATTGGCGACCACAAATATGGATACATTGTTTCGAAACTATCCAATCGTCTACGGGAAATTAAACAGGCAACAAATTTTGGACTTACTATATATACTCACATATAGTTACCAAGAGAATTTCGCCACAGTACAAATCAACACGTTTAATTAACACAAAAGAAGAAGAAGAAAAAAAAATGAAGGTTTTGATGATTCTCCTTCTGGCGATCACTATTCATGCAGCTGCCGGCGGCGATCCCACCGATGGTTTCACGGAGGTGCCATTGAAGCCGTCCAACATCGTCCTCCAGAAACCATTCAACGTCCCTCTGGACCAACGCTACAGCTTCATCGACGGCGTTCACCGGATGTGGGTCTACTCCGACGACAAGCCGTACAGTCCCGACAGCGACACCCAGCCTCGTACCGAAATCCGCATCGCAGTAAGTGATTCGAGGAAATTTACAATACTTTATAGTACGTATCAGTGTTTTAACTTATATAAAAAAAAATTATTTATCGTACAAACTGAACTTCTACTTTTTAATGAACACATTTTTTTTTACCTCGACTCTGCCTGTGTCTGTAGGGGCTGGACTACTCGTCGGGAGTGTGGCAATTCGAAGGTCACGGTTACGTTCCCAAAGGAACCTCCGGAGCCACCGTGGCTCAGATTCACGGTGCGAGTCACGGCGAGACGACGTTGATTCTGAGGATCTACGAGCCGGGGGAGATGAGGTACTACGATACCCTCCACGTGGCTGGCGACCTGTACGACACGTGGTTCCGGCTGAACATTGTTCATGATGTTGACGGCGGCATGGTGACGGTGTTCTTGAACGGCGAGCAGAAGTTCCAGCACCACGATGAGGGTCCCGGCGATTTGTACTTCAAGTGTGGAGTTTATGCGGCTCCTGCTGACATCAGCCATTACATGGAGTCCAGGTGGAAAGACATCAAGATTTACAGAAAATAGTAAACCTAAAACATGGAGGGTTTTTTATTTACCAGTATATTGTGGACTATATGGTTGGTTATTTCACCCATTACTTTTTTGTTAATATTGATTATATAATGTGCTTCTATATTTTTATTTTTGTATTCATGGTGGTATTCTTATGTGAATTACTTGTACATATATAACTTAAGTTACAGACTTACAGTGTGTTCTACAATGGTTGTGCCATAGAACAATAGATTTACTACTAGTAATCCCATGGTAAAAATGCTTAAGTAGTAGAATAAAATACAAATAGATGATGCATAAGAAGTACTGCACATAAATACGTACACAGGGGATTTTAACCATTTTTGTCTCAGTAGAGTCTTTCAGTGGCTGGGACATAGTGTTAGTAATTTGTCATTCTTGGCTCTTGTTTAACCAAATCTCGGGGTGGCTTGGATGGAGTAACTGTGTCTATGTGATATTTGTAAAGTCAAATAACTCATTATCAGTAGTAATTGGATTAAAGTATCTAGTTTGTTAGAACCATGCATATGTAGTATTTGACAAAAACAAATGGTAAAACGAGTTATTTTGAAATAATGCGAGGTAGACTAGAAACTATCACAAATAACTTGTTTTGAGTTATTTGTAAATAACTAACTCTCCAAATAACGCATTTCGATAAACTATTTTCAAATAAATTATTTATCTCCAAATAACTCGTCTATCCAGAAAACTCAAACACAAGGAAACAATTCATGCATAAAAAGCTTCCAATGTCAACACCAAATTACAACACAACGACTTGTAGGGAGGGAGAATAGTCAAAAGTGAAAATCAGATAATATGATAGCTGTGGTGGGCTAAATTGTGGGCCTCTTTATTGAGATGGACTTGTCTTCATTGTGCCATATATGTATTATGGGCTTTGCCTTATTTTCAACACCAAATTGTTATTTAGTTGATTGAGTAATGAAAAAATTGATGCAAATACTATATAGATTCATAGGAGACAAAATGGAAAGTATTTGAATTGTTACTATCTTAAGAATTTGTGACTTTTATAAATGTTAGTAGTATACTGTTAGTTGGAAAATTGCTTTTACGGGTTAATCCACGACCTAACTGTTCCCATCTACCATCAACCCAACCCAAAAAATAATGTGACTGGACAACGAATCATAATTATACCGACTTACTAATAAAAAAGTAGTACGTAAATCTGAAACCAAAACCCACCCAACCCACCACTCATTACCCACCCCCATTGAGTGTGATGAGTAAAAAATAAAAAATAAAAACAGCCTGCTAAGTGCTAACTACAGGCGTTTAACTGTTTAAGATTTTAAGTAACTTTTCTTCGTTCCTATGTTAACATTGTTTTCAAATAAATCCAACTTATAGTCAGATTTAGCAAGAGCTCAAATTGAATCAATGTAACTAATCCCAAAATTAATTAGACAGCTGATCATCAACTTGGGAATTAGCGACGGCATTGATACCACCAAATTAATTCACTGTCGTATGGACGCACTCTTTCTTCAATGACCCTATAAACTCTCATTAATTATATAGGTTGGACAAGAAAATCATTTGTGACAAAAAAAAAAAAAATGAAATTCTCCTATGTTCACTCCATTCATGTTCCTCTCTTTCTGGTAATCTCCTACTACTGTAATAATTATGCAGCCGCCGATCCCACCGTTGGATTCACGGAGGTCCCGTTGAATCAGTCTAACTTCGTCGTCCAACGACCGTACGACGTTCCTCTGAGTCAACGCTATAGCTTCGCCGGCGGCACTCACCGACTGTGGGTCTATGCCGACGACGAGCCACATGATCGGAAAAGCCATACCCAACCACGTACAGAAATCCGCATCACTGTAATAAATCTTCTATACCTGAATTCCAACTATTTCCGTCTGTAATAATAAAATTTTCAATAGTAACTGCCATTCATTAAAAAGGATAAATAAAAGGGAAGTTTGCGGCAAATAATCTTTCGCAATATATATGACGTGCCAAAAAAGTATACATGATTTGATGGTGAACTCGCAAAAATTGAGTATATACTATGCATCCACTCCTAAAACTAGTTTTAAAAAATTGAATTCTGAATTTTAATTTGTATCATTAATTATCTAATATGATGTAACATAGGGTCACAACAACTCCCAAATAATTCATGTTACTATCAAAATCCAAAATTCTAAACCCTAATCCTAATTCTGTAAACCCTAAATCCCTTCCGATAAAGTAAAGTTTGAATGATTTTTCTGCAAATTCCTGTAATTTTTTTTTGTCCATCATATAAAATATGACGATTGACAGCGTTTTGACTCCAACGGGTGTATATAGTATTCACTACAACTTTGTGGCAGGGACTAGACTATTCGTCGGGAGTATGGCAGTTCGAAGCGTACGGTTTCGTTCCCAATGGAACTTCAGGAGCTACCGTCGCCCAAATTTTCGGTGCAAGTCACGGCGCTGCCACCACTTTGATTCTAAGGATCTACGAGCCGGGAGAAATGAGATACTATAGCTACCTGCCGGCGGTAGCCGGTGGGTTGTACGACCGATGGTTCCGACTAAATATGGTTCATGATGTCGACGGCGGCATGGTGGCCGTGTTCTTAGACGGCGAGCTGAAGCTCCACCACCATGATCGAGGTTCCGGTCAATTTTACTTCAAGTGTGGCGTTTATGCGGCTCCTGCTGATATAAGTTATTACATGGAGTCGAGGTGGAGAGACATCAAAATTTACAAAAAGTACTAGTGATGAGCTAAGCTTATGTAAGTGTAACAAGTGGGTAAGAAAATTGATTTACGAAGGGGGTGATTTTTTTTTAGGGGTGAAAATTTTGAAGGAATGTTCTTTGTTAATGAATAAAATGAGTGTCAAAAGTGAATTGTGAAAGTTATTGTAGTGGTTGAGTGAAAAGGTTGATTTTATCGTGGAAAGAAAGAAGTGCTTGATTTGATGTATTTTGACATTAAATATGTTATTTATCTCATAACACGAAATTCTTCCTACTTTACTCTAATTTCAGTCGTGCGAGATTCAAATCCTTTTAGTAGTACCTAACCATTAAAAGGATATGGTAGGATATTTTTGTTAGCGGGTTATTCAGGCCCATTTATGTTGAAATCGTAGTTTAACCCATGGAACCAAAGGATTGAAAAATCTTATCAGAGGTTGTATCGAAAAAGTAAGTGGTAGGATATTTTATTTTGAAATCGTAGTTTAACCATGGTTCACCGGTTTCATATCACTATATACCGTCTACCGATTTCACTTCGATTAAAGATTTTTCTTGTTGAACTACCGAGACGATACGGTTTTTCAATCCTTGGTTAAATCAAACATGACGAGGGTTTAGCTCCCTGAAATTCCCGCCGAGTTCTACAGTCTCCATGACTCACGCAAACGAATGCTAAAAATGTCAAGAACTAGTTGATCCCAATAACTCGAGTTGGGGGAGAGGTTCAATTATGAATCATGTACCATTTACTAACACACAATAGCTTGAAGTTTGCACTGGCCCAGACATCATGTGTTTACAGAACATATGGGAGTCATCGGTATTCGTACATAAGACCTCTTGGTCACGGAATGCTCTGATACCATATTAAGAACCAATTACTTCCAATAACTTAAATTGTTTGAATAGGTTAAATTAGGAATCATATAGTTTTTACTAAAAAAAACCCACAAAACTATCCATTCTCTACCTAGAGGCAGCCGTCCACTATTGCACAAATTTGTTCATATCATCCTTTGGCTAATTCCACTCCTAAATCTATAACTTCTAATTATAATGTCCGTTCACTTCCCAAAGAAAAAAGTCCGTTCAGCTCCAAAACAGCTGCAAGAAACGACAAAGAAGTCCAATAACACAAAAAGATGTGTATACATTTTCCGTTTGATCTCTTGGATCTCATCCTGATAAAATATTAACTTGGCTTAGGATAATTTAATATCCTATGACTAAATCCGGTCACAGAAATGCTTAACCGTAAAATAACCCACAATTATATATACATGTAACACGAGAGAGTTTCAACTTACAACCACTCTGCAAAACAAGAAAAGAGAAGAGAAGAAGCAAAAAAAATGAAGCTTTCCTATGTTCACTCCATCATGTTAACTATCCCTCTCCTTCTGGCAATCTACTGCTGTAATGCAGCTGACGATCCCACCTTTGGCTTCACAGAAATCCCACTGAACAAATCGAACTTCTTCCTCCAGAAACCATACGACGTCCCTCTCGACCAGCGCTACAGCTTCATCGACGGCGTCCACCGGATGTGGGTTTACGCCGACGACAAGCCTCACTTTCGCGGCAGCATTTCCAAGCCCCGCACCGAGATCCTCATCGCTGTATGTAAACTTCTATATGATCTCAATCTTTTCTTTTTCGATAACTCAAGTTACTGGAATCAATTATTGGTTATATTGTAATCACTAAAGGTCGCCACCTACAATACTAGGGATGGTTAATGGCCGGAGAGTTCAGTTTAAGAGAGACAAGGAGAAATAATAATAAAAAAAATTCTCATAACTCGAATATAAAATAGTTATTGAAATGCTTTTTCACTAAGGCGAATCCAATATTTTAATCGCTTGGGATTAGTTACAACATTGTTCGACCCATGTGACTCACCAAACAGTTAAGAGTTTATGTAACATATAATTACCGCACTAAATAAAGGAATTTTTTTTTCTTAGCTCGAATCTTCATTAGGGTTTGGGGATGGTTGTAGCTTCTGCCTTCAATCAAAACTGGAGCTAAATTTTCTTTTTCTTCTAAATAAATGTGTTTTTTTTTTCTTCTTTCTAGCAGGGGTTGAACTACAAGTCGGGAGTGTGGCAGTTCGAAGGGTATGGTTTCGTACCCAACGGCACGTCGGGAGCCACCGTAGCTCAGATTCACGGCTCGGCCCACCGGAACACCACTTTGATTCTGAGGGTCTACGCGCCGGGAGAAATGAGGTACTACAGCTATCTCCACGTGGCCGACGGGCTCTACGACAGGTGGTTCCGGCTGAACATGATCCACGACGTCGACGGCGGCAGGGTGACCGTGTTCTTGGACGGCGAGCAGAAGTTTCAGTATCCCGACCATGGGCCCGGCGGCAACATGTACTTCAAGTGCGGCGTTTATGCGGCTTCCGCTAATATCAGCTATTATATGGAGTCCATGTGGAGGAACATCAAAATTTATAGAAAGTAGCCAATTGAATGATTTTGTTAGAAATATGTTCTTTTTTTCTTTTATATTATAATAGTTTTTTTTTGGTCCGGTGCAAAGCGTGGGTAGAAGACTATTATTATATTTAGAATTTTATCCACTCATCGGTTGAAGTCAAATTAATTCACCTAAATCGTGTTTGGACAATATAATCTTATAGACTTTATGAAGTCTCGTGATATTATTACCGAATATTTATGTAATACGTTTGTTTCATCCATATATAAGAAATAATTATATATGAATTGATGGGCTCTCGCCCCTTTGCTTTGTTCTTGTCTTCCTTTTGGTCTTCTAGTTGCTGTGGTTCAATGCTTCTGAACCCGCTTCTCTTTTTTGGTTTGTACGAGCTTTGGACTTCTTTGTTCTTTGCCATTTTAATATAATTTTCATCACCATTATAAAAAAAATTATTCTTATGTAAGCTTTATCTAGTGTCTTAATTATTACCGACAATGTTCATTAAATTAATATATAAGAAACGACTATCAATCAATAAGGTATTTCTAACGTATTTGTAATTTACATAAGTATTATAGAATGATCTTGCATAAATATTCTTATATAATGTGCAATTTAATAATATAATTAAGTTAAGGAAAGTATCATATTTGATTAAATTATTATGTAAAAGTTACTCACCTTGGAGAACTAGAGAAGCATAATAGAGAAATAAATTTGAAGAACATAAGGAAAAAGATACTAGATCATTTAAAAAAAAAATTTAGGGGGAAAAGAGTAACAAGACTTAACTAGAAAACACCAATTTAAAGAGGCCGCTGGCCGCTATTCAGAATTCGTGCTTATTCCTTGGCTACTTCCACTTCAAATCCGGCCGGCCACTAATCTTAGCTTAGCTTTTAGTAATTTAACATGTAAATCTAGCAGGTTGCGTCACCGTTCAAGTACTTAATTGTGTTGGGATAATTACACTATTATTTGTTAACTTTGAGGATATACATATTTCAGTGGTGCTAACTTGTTAGTTGTTTGTATTCATTCGTAGGGCTAGTGAACTAAAGATTCTCTAATATTATTAAAACATTTAATTAATTTTAAGAAGTCGAGGTTTCCGAAAGAAAATCAATACACGAGGTTAAAGTTTGCACAAACCCATCATACATGTTTACTTAAATCAATGGTTAATATTGAAGGTCGTGGAGATTCAAACACATAACCACTTAGTCGAAACAACTCTGATATCATGTCATCATCATAAACTAATTAATTTCAACCTTCGTGTGTAACAAACAAATGGTTCTTTAATTTATTTTATTTCATGTGCGCGGTGTTCGATAAAGCAAAGGGTTGAAAGTTAGGTACCAGTATTTGAAATATAGAATTCCGTACCGAATTTATCACTGTTTGGTATTAATGAGTACCGATTTATTTTAGGGGGTAGGGACCGAGATTCATTTTGGAGTATTATTGGGTATATGCAATTACGTGATTGAGATCGATATATACCAAAATACAACGACATTCATACTTAATATTTTTATACTGAGTTATCGATACCGTACTGATTTCCATTCTAATAAATAGCTTGTGGGGGCCAGATAGATGAAATCATGAACTTTGAAAGAGAAGAAAGTCATTACTCATCACAATCATCGATATATAGACTACCAAGACAAAACCAGAGAAGAGAGAAAAAGCAAAAATGAAGCTTTCCTTTGTTCATTGCATCATAGTCACTATGCCTCTCCTTCTGGCATTAATCTACAGCTGCATTAATGCAGCTGGTGATGATCCCATCCTTGGCTTCACAGAAATCCCACTGAACCAATCCAACTTCATCCTCCAGAAACCGTACGACGTCCCTCTCGACCAGCGCTACAGCTTCATCGACGGCGTCCACCGGATGTGGGTTTACGCCGACGACAAGCCTTACGCTCGCGGCAGCAATACCCAGCCCCGCACCGAAATCCACATCGCGGTAAGTAATCTGTCTATATCTCTCAGATCTTGCTATGACTTAAAAAGACAGATTATCTGCCGTCGAGTGAAAGTTACAGGGTTTTCTCAATCTCTATATTTTGTATCTGCTCAATAGTGGAACTGTCTTTATTATACGTTCATACTTATGGATTAGCTAACACACATTGTGTAAGTGAACCATTCGGTCCGTTTTGGTTCGCTTTAGTCCGATCCAAATGTCACTTCGATTCATTTTTCCTTCGGTATCTATTAAAATTCATGAGACCAGCGACCGAACCAAATTATATTTGATTCGGTGGGGTCCGGTCCAAACATCGATTTGTTCTAGTTTGGTCCGGTATGGACCAACCCATTGCCCATCGCTAAATGCACCAACACCTTGTGATTTTTTTGTGACAGGGGCTGGACTACTCGTCGGGAGTGTGGCAGTTCGAAGGGCACGGTTTCGTTCCCAACGGTACGACAGGAGCCACCATAGCTCAGATTCACGGTGCGGCCCACGGCAACACCACTTTACTTCTGAGGGTCTACGCGCCGGGAGAGATGAGGTACTACAGCTCTCTCCACGTGGCGGACGGGCTTTACGACAGGTGGTTCCGGCTGAATATCATCCATGACGTGGACGGAGGAATGCTGACTGTGTTCTTGGACGGCGAGCAGAAGTTCCAGTACCACGACCAAGGTCCCGGCGACTTGCACTTCAAATGTGGCGTTTATGGGGCTCCGGCTAATATTAGCTATTATATGGAGGCCAGGTGGCGAAACATCAAAATTTATAGAAAGTATTGAGTTGAATTGTTAAGTGGAATATTATTTACCGAGCCACGAATTGGGACGGAAATTTGAGAGGATGTAAGAACGGTGAAAATATTTGAGAAGAAAGAAATGATGAGATGGATAGTGAAGTCAAATAATGTGAAGTTAGTAAATAATATTGGGAGCATTTAGGTTAAAAAAAAAATCTATAATATCTACAAAACTCGATGAAATCTTCATCTTCTGTCATTCATCTACCTACCCATCAAATGATTCAAAACTAAAAAGGAGGGGTGACCTGATAATTTTCAAGTCCTCTCTGTTTTGTCTTCTTTGTCACCATCGATTCTAGGTGAGAGAGAAGACTTTCAACTAGTCAAAGCATATTTTTTCTTATTTTTCATTTTTTAATTGAGTTATATTTCAAAATTTTAAAAATCTATACAGAAAGAACGTATCCGCTGATTCTTCAGCATCAGCCGGTTCGGACCTCCCCTTAGTTTCAACATTAATAATAATTTATACATTAATATTACTTTTGCTATATTTTGAAAAAAAAGTATTTCATAATGCATGTTTTTTTTTTTTATTATCATTACCATATATATCGTCATCGTAAAAGGACATGCTACATAAACAAATACCACTTAGCCAGGATGACTATCACTTTGATGTTGCAATGTAAAAGTGCCATATTGCAACATCTGTGTCACCATAGGTTGACTCCAAGTCGCAAGAAGTATGCATTGAGTGACGATGTAGTCAAACTATAGCTTTTTTTTTATGTATGATTGAAATTATGGATAGACACCTAAGCGTGAAAGTATAACGTGAAAGTATAAAATTATATAGATCACGGAAATTATCATAAATTTTGTCACTGAAACTTATAATATTAAACATAAATACAATAAACTTCAAGTAACTATTTTTCCATATTTAAAATTTCACTGCTCTTAGTTAAATTTGAAAATTTCTTAAACTAGAGTAAAGATAACTCTTAACAAGCAGTTCATATTGAAAGAATACAAGTTAAAATTGCACACTAGCATGAAACATAACTGATAGACAACCTTAAATATCTAAATTCTTGAATTAGGCTTAGTTATTCGTTTTGGTTTTATATTTTGTGATTGGTCACTAACCTTATTATTTATAAGATTTGATTAGGCTTAGTTCGTTCAGATAAGTACTATATACACTTCTCAATCTCTCTATAGTTTATATATGTTCAAGTAATAAAACTAGTTACCTTCTGCTGTGAACTAGCTAATATATTGTATTAGTAAACCGCGTAAATCTGTATATTTTTTACTTTCTTGTATTGTTAATTTCCCGATCCGTTCTAAATGATGCATGATTGGATTATATTGTTATCTTGCTAGTTGCTAGTGCATGTTGACGACATAATACTAGCAATTATCAAAATTGATGACCTAAAACAAATCAAGATGTATCTGATCTCCAACCAGAGACCGCCGGCCACTACTTCACAATTTGTGCTTATTCCTTGGCTACTTCCACTCTTATTCCTAACTCCTCTATAATCCTGTGTTTTATTATTCTCTTATTTCATACTTGGTGACGAAACTTAAAGGTTGTATTGTTGATCCGTTTGATCTCTTGGCTGCACACATATGTTGATAAAATATTAATCTAGCATGACTTCTAATAATTTAACACCCTATGCAAGGTTCAATTTGTAATTATAGGGTGTCGAAGGTGCTAACTTTTTAGTTGGTGGTATTCAATCGTCTGAGCCTAGAAAACTCAAGATTCCATAATGGTTGGTTGGTTTCTGGATATATTGAAATATATTATATAATAGGTGGTTTTTATCGTACTCAAAGGTAATTTTTGAGATATTGTAAACTCTTAGAAAGAAAATGTTATCTAGATATCGAATTAACTGGATTTTGGGAAATGATGCTATACTTTAACCCATAATTGACTAGTAGCTAGATTCAGTAGATCATGCAGATTAAGCCATTATCAAGCGTCTAAGTCAAGTCCATCATGTGTAATGCACTTTACTTGTCAAAGATAACTCGATCAGCAAAAGAAAGAAATTGTTGACGCCTACGTTGGCCATTGCTTTGACCTTTCCAATTTTACTGTTGAACAGAAGCACTCTGGACTGTCGAAGCGACGGGAGTTACATTATGGTAGGGCAAGCCCACTGTTAAAAGAATCGTCAATTTCCATAGGGTTAAAGCCAGTATCCGCTTTTATTTCCGGGCTTGACGAGCTAGAAGATGAAGCATTATTGAACTGAGAAGAATGAAAGATTCTATTAGAAGTGTTTACTTTGAAGAATTCAATATATTGTGTTCAACCTAACTAGTTTTGTTTTCTGGAAACGATGTTCGCCTTCAGGACCAATTTCAACTTACTGAGCGGGACTCCATCCATACCCCTTCCCTACTAGTGGTTATTCTTTATTTTCCATTCTAGCATTTGTTTGACAGCTTAAACTAGGCTCCATTTTTTATAGATTTTCGGTCTTAATCAAGATAGGTCAGAGGCTTGTCGGAATGGTCAGTGGCTGTTTAGTCTCATCCGAGAGTTTGTACTGCTCTTTTTCTTTGAAAAAAAAAAAAGAATGGGTCGATTTAGGCTCCTTCCCTTCCACTGTGTAGCCACGCTAGCAGGAACATAGTGCGCGTGGTTCACCGAGTCCACCGAAAACTCTCATTTGTTGAAGCGGAGCATAGTGCGCTTTAGGCGTCGTTTGATGTGTCATTTGAACATAACTTATTTACAATGTGCATCCAAAATACCACTTTTTAGTCATCTTGAATCTTATCTCCACAAGAGATAAACTTGTTGTTTGGGGGGGATTGCAGACTCTGGTTTGTATTTGCTATGTAACTAGGAAGATCCACTAAACAATCCAACCATCTCAATTAAAATATGAAATACTACCCTCATTTATTTTGACTGATTGTTTTTATCATATCGAACAATACAAGATATATGTAGATATTGTGAGTGCATAGAAATTAAACAAAGACAACGTATTGCAAAACAAGGCACAAATTGTAACAATGACACGAAAACAATCGCGGAGAAATCAACCTACATTATGTCAAGATTCCATTGATTTTAACAACACCGAAATTCTTAATATCAAACCGGATCATTGCCGTCAATAATAATTCGTAAAGAAAACAAACCAATCTTTAATTTCTTTTTTATATGCTAGCTATATATACATACAATATGAGAGTTTCAATTTCCAAAAACACTCGCCAAACTTTGGAAGAGAAGAAGTCAGTCACTATACAATCATCCACCACCACAACAAACAAAAAAATAAAATAAAAATGAAGCTTTCTTATAATGTTCATGGCAGCATAATGACTGTAACTCTTCTTCTGGCAATCTACTGCTGCTGCGATGGAGCTGATGATCCTACTCTTGGCTTCACAGAAGTCCCACTGAATCCATCAAACATGGTCATCCTCAAACCATACGACGTCCCTGTCGACCAGCGCTACAGCTTCATCAATGGCACTCACCGGATGTGGGTCTACGCCGACGACAAGCCTGAAGCTCCCGGCAGCAATACCCAGCCCCGCACCGAAATCCGCATCGTCGTACGTAATTTACCATCTATAATCTATGTTGCTACGATTTGAAGTCAGATTATCTGTCGTCCGGATTGAAGGTCAACCTCTCTAATTTGTATCTTCTCGAGAATGGTGAAATCAAATATTTGTGAAACCGTAAGTTATACTGAGGAAGAAAAAAAATTAGTAGTTGGATTTTTTTATGTGGTTTAACAGTAGTTCAATCGTTCCCAACCGTTAACGATGGCAAAAATATCAGTAACCGTGGATATCCGTCCGAATCCGCATAATCGGGTTGGGTAAAATCCGAACCTGAAGGACTTTTAGTTGGTACGGGCAAAACGTGAACCCGAATATTGTTGGGTAATAGGTAGACATAGTTTTCTAACTATCCAACCCGAATCCGCCCGATTATACAAATGCATATGTATGTTCTCTAGAAATCATTAATTTTCTCTCTAACATATTTTATATTTAGCGAAATAAATATAATATTTTTCAAGAAATTGTGTTGTTTTAATTAGTTTTCTTCATTCTAGTGAATTACAGTTGTATTTTTCATCTTATATAATGTGAGAACACACTGTGTGAATGTTAACATATTTGTTGGAGTTGTAAAGAGAAATTATTATCTATAGATAACCGTGGAATGATACCGGCAGAAATCCGAACGAGTATGGGTATGGTTTTGTTTTTCTACCCGTTTCTTATGTGGGTATAGGGTATGGATAAAACTCGAATTATTTTGAGTAGGGTAACGGATATTAAGTCCCGATGATTTTTGCTGGCAGGGACTGGACTACTCGTCGGGAGTGTGGCAGTTCGAAGGCCACGGTTTCGTCCCCAACGGCACGTCGGGAGCCACCGTAGCTCAGATTCACGGTGCGGCCCACGGCAACACCACTTTGCTTCTGAGGGTCTACGCGCCGGGAGAAATGAGGTACTACAGCTCTCTCCACGTGGCGGACGGGCTTTACGACAGGTGGTTCCGGCTGAACATGATCCACGACGTCGACGGCGGCAAGGTGACCGTTTTCTTGGACGGCGAGCAGAAGTTCCAGTACCACGACCAAGGGCCCGGCGACTTGTTCTTCAAATGCGGTGTTTATGGAGCTCCGGCTAATATTAGCTATTACATGGAGTCAAGGTGGAGAGACATCAAAATTTATAGGAAGTAGTGAGTTTGATCTACTGATCATCAGTTGAATACTCATCAATAAGAGAAATGTGAAAAATGGGTTTGTTTTTATGTTTTACGGAAATTATTAGGAAACAAATGAACCAACAACATGACTAAAGAGATTCCAACTTTGATCTTATAATTAATGACCAATCATTGATTATGAAAAAGAGTTGGGTTATAGGTATAATATGTCGCTATACTATGTCGTTTTATCAAACACGTCAGTTTACTATTTTTTACATCGACTAACATGCCCATGTACTTCGGAAAATTTATCAAACATGGCCATTTATTGAAATTTCTATTGAAAAAATTGTCAAGCAGGGTTGAACCGAGATTTAGACGACCGACATCGACAAATGGGAGGGAAAATGTCAGTTTTGTCCCCTGTTTTTATTTCTTTGGGTCTCGTCAAAGTGAAATTATTAGAATTATTTATCTATACAAAAGAGGCAAAAAAAATTCTAAAGTGAAATTAGTAGGGATATTTTAGACATTTGTGTCGTCCAAACCAAATTTCGACCGTGGGTAACAGTTTTTTTATGTAAATTTTGACAAAATAGCATGTTTTGATCATTTTCCCAAAGTATAAGAACATTTTTATGTAAAAAATAGTAAAGATGGATCGAAAAATTTATAGTGAAGATATGGAAGTCGAAAAGGTCCTTATCATCATAACTAAGCTAGCTAGTATTCAAGGGTTCACCAAGCTAGCTAGCTAACTTCTTCCTAGGTGAAGAATGGTTTATTCGAATCTTGCTTAGATTACTCTATGCATGATTGGATTGTTATCTGTCTAGTGTATGTTGACGACATAATACTAGCAATGAACAAAATTGATAACTTAAAACAAATCAAGATGTATATATCTTATCTCCAACAAGTGTCCGCCGGCCACTATTTCACAATTCTGTATTGTTTTGATCTCTTGGCTGCACTCGCGCTTGTAAAATATTTAGCATTATCCTATGCCTAAAGTCGGCCATAGAAATGCTTAACCGCAAAAGAAACAAAACATGTAAATCAAAGCAAGGTTGCGTCACTGTTTAAATACTTAGTTTTGTTGGGATAATATAGTTTTAATTTATTGGGATAATACTCTTTCAGTCTTTTGGTTCACTGAGGATATCATCTTTCAATCCCCGAGTTTGTAATCACATGGTGTCGGAGGTGCTAACTTGTTAGTTGGTGGTATATAATCGTTGAGCCTATACACTCAAGATTCTCTAATGGTTGTTTGGTTTCTTGATACATTGAAATATATTAAATTGTAGGTGGATTTTATTGGTAAATCTAGAGGCATTGTATACTCTTAAAAATTTAAAAAAGCGTTATTTAGATCTTGAATTAACTTAATTTTATGATATGTTGCTATACCTTAACCATTAATGAATGAATTTTATATCTAATGGGTCGTTTGGAAGTTGCTATTGTTAAATAGATGTATTGTTGAGAATGCATGTATAATATTATACATGTATTGTCGAATTTGATGCATTGTAGAATACAACGTTTGATATGTGTGATTGTGTATGTCACATCAGCAGAAATGAGTGATAGTTAGTTTTTGTCACATTACAGAAACAATCCATGTATTGTTTCTGCTAAAAAACAAAAAAACAATGCATTGTAAACAATACATGCATAATGACAATCTCAACAAAACAATCGCAACTTCCAAACGACCCCTTAATCTCGCAAATACATTAATTAGGTCAATACACCATTTAAAATCACTAACTTCGAAACAAACGATCCCTAAAGTTTCCCAATTTTATAGCTAAGGAAGTAATTTTTTCTTGCATGTGATCTTCATATAGAGCCAAATTCTTCTTCTTCTTTTTTATAGAACACATAGATAGAGCCAAATTCAAGAAGACCAGATAGATGAAACCATCAACCACTATTATACATACATAACACGAAGCCATTCTAACTTCCAAACACTCACTAAACCAAAAAACAAAAGAAGAAGCTAACAGAGAAAATGAAGCTTTCCTACTTCCTCCACGGCCTAATAAATTTTACCATCCCTCTTCTTCTGGCGCCGATGATCCATCGCTGCAATGCATCAGCAGCAGCTGCAGATCCTACCGTCGGCTTCACAGAGATCCCACTGAACCAATCGAACTTGGTCCTGCAAAAGCCATACGACGTCCCTCTCCACCAGCGATACAGCTTCGTCGGCGGCGTTCACCGGATGTGGGTCTACGCCGACGACAAGCCTCACCATCCCACCAGCCGGACCCAGCCGCGCACCGAAATCCGCATCACTGTACGTAATGTTTGCTCCTGTACGATGACATCCTAAATTTGACTATTACTGACACAAACGCGCATGAAAATTTTGGCTATACAAGTGTATTTTGCCAAATAATCAAAAGGAGAAAACGATAACATGACCATAGCGGAATAAGTTCTCTCTCTAAGTCATGATGACAATAGGAAAAAGAAAGAAAATTGGGTCAGCTACTAAGCTGAGTTGTGAGGTCTGGTCCTACTCGGCAAAACTATCGTGCATAATATGTTTAATGTATACACTTCATACGAAATATAATTTCATCTGTCTCCAAATTGGTTTTCAGGGGTTGGACTACTCGTCAGGAGTATGGCAGTTCGAAGGGCACGGTTTCGTCCCCAACGGAACGTCGGGAGCCACAGTAGCACAGATTCACGGCGCGAGCCATGGCGCCACCACATTGATTCTGAGAGTCTACGCGCCGGGAGAAATGAGGTTCTACAGCTACCCTCAAGTGGCCGACGGACTCTATGACCGGTGGTTCCGGCTGAACATCATCCACGACGTCGACCGTGGCATGGTGACCGTGTTCTTGGACGGCGAGCAGAAGTTCCAGCACCACGACCAAGGCCCAGGCGACTTGTACTTCAAATGTGGCGTCTATGCAGCTCCTGCTAATATCAGCTATTACATGGAGTCCAGGTGGAGAGACATCAAAATCTATAGAAAGTTGTAACTTCAATGTCATCAAGAATAGGAATGAGAAAGCAGGTTTCTTTTAGATTTTACAGAACCAATCAAGCTATCAGGAAAGCAATAAACACTATATGAGGTTATATAATATACCCTCTACCACCAGTAACCATTATAACCAATATCATGAATCTAAAGAATGAAATGTCAAAAGCTAAGCTTACACCACAAGCAAAAAGGGAGCTTGCAGAGGAGACTGCTAGTATAAGTCAAAAGGAGGAGGAACCCTGTACATGAAGAGCAGATGCCGGAGTCGAGAGAAACCCTAGGGACTACAAGGAAGGCAGCAAAGCTTCCCGATTTGAGCGAACACCCACTGCACGCCATACTGAACCTCTTCGTCGGTATCTGAAGATGCAGCTGATGGTGCCAAAGGCAGAGCTGGAGGCAACTGGCGGTGGAAAGCATTGACTGCACCAGCTACCCCACTTTCGTTGTCGATCAGTTTTGCCAGCTCTGTTGCTCGAGACTTCACCTGAGAGAGGTTTCGGACGATGACAGGCAGAGGGTTATTCATAATCCAGAAACAGAATCCGGGCACTAAAACCAAGATAAAACAAGAGATGATGAAGGGGGAAAAAAGGGCACGTAGATAAGCACCTCTGGCTGAAGCATGAAACTTATGGCACTCGAAAGGTTCTCAACGCTGAGCTGGGAAATGGGTATCGGTGCTGGTCCTAGTCCCTTGTTGTACACTCTATCTCCCCAGAAGAACTGATCTCCAAAGAAAGGAACTATGGTCGTTGGACACTGCAAATTACAAGGTGAACTTGAAAGTGAGATGATCTATCCTAGAGGACGAGATGGACTGGTTGGAGCCTATACAAATGAAACAAGCATTTACCCCGGCTCTCAGTCCTGTAGCTGTTGTTCCAGCACCACCGTGATGAACCTGCATAAACTCGCAAAACCACCATTTTAGGAATAAACATATGCCACAAATTATGTTGGTAAGAGGTCGCAATAATTCTCACCACTGCAGCACACTGAGGAAACAACCAATCATGAGGGCAGTCTTCCAACAGGAAGATATCCTCTGGAGGTTCCATAACTGCAAGAAACGGGAGATCTTCAGCATGGCATGGTTTCATATGGGTGGAAAAGCACTACTATGAGAAACCACTAGCTAGGTTAAAGTACGAATCTCAAGGAAACGACCCTTAACGAAGTTTATATTTTCAACAACAGTAAGAACAAAAGCAACAGCAAATACGTACGACTCCCAAGGCCACCCCATCCTTTGTCGATTATCCCCCTCTGCTCAGTTGCTTTCAATGCCTCCAGTATTATTTCCACAGTTTTCTGTGGATCATCAAGAGGCTACATCCACAAGAAGTAACTAGCTCAATAATTCACTCGCTGTGACCAACAAATATGACAAATTGACGAGGAATAGAAGGCAGAAATTAAACAATTTACAAGAGTCACCATACCATGCTTCCAAACCCAATATATATAGGCTTTTTCCCCTTTTGTATCCACCGGACAAACTCTGGTCTAGGTTCATACTTTGACGCAAGGTTCAAGAAACAAAATCCAACAACATCCACTTGGGGTCCCCAATCTGCATATTGGCTTTATGAAGTCAATAATCTAATCCTCAAACCATAAACATGGCTTTATGATGCAAATTGGTGGAGAAAATTACCAAGTGGTTTTGGAACAAGATGGGGACTCCACATATAACCAGTTGGAAAATGAGATATTGATCCATAGTACATACTGAAATATGCAATAGGTGAGAGCTTCAATTTCTTCCTGAAGTCATTTATATATCCTCTTATTCCCCACCATATCAGTAAATCCACAATAATGTAAGAAATCTGGGTCCAGCAATGAAAAAAATAGATTAGAAAATTTCCAGGAGTAACTTAATCCAGTGCAACTGGATGAAAAGAATGTACATAAGAAAAGGAAATACGCAAAAACATACCCAGTAACCAGCACTTTGAGGTACACGAGCTAAAGGATGAGGAAATTCATATGTTGGCCTGCCTATTGAAAATGGAAGTTAGAACGCATACACAGAAGGGGATAATGAAGAAATAAGCAAATAAGATAAATAAAAACAGACATCCATTTGTGCAGCATATTATAGTCTCCAATATATCAATAGAGCCGGTTGATTTATTGATGAGGTAGAGTTCTGGTCAATACTCACGTCCATGGCATTGTGAAGAAAATATGGATTGGCACACCAAGAGCTTCAGCCACATGTACATGTCCTGCAGAGATAGAATAAATCACAGTTGACAATTCAAAAGGCCAGTTGCATTGAAATTGCCACGGAATCAGAACAAAACCCTTCAAATGACACAAGTAAAATGAATATTATCAAAAGATTCAGAAGAACCTAATTGCTCTAATAGTGCTTAAGACAGTCATCCTCGAGGTGTATAAAGAGTAAGTTAGTATTACTGAAGAACCAGATTATAAGAGAGCTGAGACTTTACTTACCATAAGCAGGAGGGTTGGCAATGATTGCCTGGGCTTTGAATGACACGCCAGTCTCTGGATCAGGTTCCGTACATGCCGGAAGAAGGGATTCAATGATGTCCTTCATTTGCTTCCTCTGAATCAATATTTCTCCAGGCGAGGAAGGGATCAAACCTTTATTACGAGCCATATCTGAAATGAGCACCAGGTATTTAGAATAAGCATAAGAAACAAACTTTAAGAAGATAAGATGCAGGATGGAGCTATGACAATTACTCCAGGATTAAGTTTTAAGAATTACAGCCTCCACATACCTAAGTTAGAAATTGTAGGTCAAAGGCTTACTTTGAGAGTGAAAAATGCACATCGACTATTATTATATGAATGGTAATAGATTGATAGATATCATGCTTAAACAAAAGGTAACCCAATAAGGATCAAGAGTTAAAGGCACCCTGTTATAAATAAGAAAGCCTGACACGCCCCATGATATAGCCAAGAAGTTGATCATCTTCCCCTGCTACATCATAACATCTTCATTTTAAGGAGGAGCAATCAGCTATGGCATTTCTTTATATATTTTTCCACACCAAACGATTTACATGAGAAAGCAACACAAAGAAATAGAACTCTTACATCCTGCCAAGACCCGAGGGTCGCCACCCAAGGGATAGAAGTCTACACCAGCTGCCCTCACAAAGCTCCTAAAATTGGCATGAGTTGCCAACCTAACACGATGACCAAATTCCTGTATGAAATTTTCAGATCATGCATTAGAGGGAAAGAATGAAACCTGATTGTCCCAAGTGGGCAGCAGCTAAGTGTGCTAAGAAAAGCTTAGTAAACAACTAACTACTCCGCATTAAAAAAAAAATTCTGAAACGATATACTATTTTAAGACATGAAAGAACAAATAAAAATTACAAAGTTAGTAAGGTAATGAACATGCCTGAAGCCTCTTTGCCATTGCAAGAAAAGGTTGCACATCTCCTCTTGTTCCAACCACAAGTATGGCAATCTTCAACTTTGGAATTGGTTTATTCACTAGAGAAGTGTCCTCATTGATATAAAAGGATGCACTTCCAACTGAATGAAGCTCTAACAAATCTGAAGCAACTGAATCATTTCTGTCTATGTCTACTTCCACGGTTCCATCATTTTGGACTCGGACAAGCTCAATAAGAAGCTTGTTCTGAAATCAGCAGATAAAGAATAAAGATTAATTTGAAAGTGACATAGGTGAATGAAGAAGAGACAAGTCACCCATCAGCTTGCAAACAGATGTAGGCAGTATGCTGAGTCACCTGTTCATGGTCTAACAATCTGTCGAACTTCAGCTCATGCTTTGACCGCTTCTCCGTGATGGACCGATATAAGGTTATATTATCTTTATCATCAACCACAAGGTTTCTGTGAGCCACAGCGGGTGCACTAATGCTGTGGTCCAAGCCTTGAAAATCAGAGGCTCCGATGTTAGAGAATGTGTCAAATATTTTGCAGAAAGGAAATGCAATAAAAGGGGGGAAACAACTAAGTATATCTCATCGCTAGATGAAACTTTCGCAATGAGAGAAGTATTTTGGAAAGAAACATACAAGTTTAAAGTTTAGATACAAGGACCAGCTAGCCAAACTAGAACCAAAGGAGGAGAAATTCGTTTGCTTCAGTGGTGGGAGGACATCGAACAGGAGTGCGATAAATCAAGGTTCCAAATACATGATCGACCAAATTCAATCAAATAAGTGTTTCTAGCATGACCTACTAGCTTTGGGATTCCAGTGCAGTCTACAATCAGTACATAAAATGAAAAATAGACTCCATTTCCTCACGACAAACTATTCTATCAACTACAATCCCAGAACGGTAATGCTAACAAGCAATCCAGTTTACAGAAGATAAATAGCACAGGGGCATCACGTTTACACACCTCTTACAGGGGAAGAAGTAGCATCAGATCCTTCATGATGTGGTGTCGCGAGAATTGATAGCCGTTGCTCAGACTTTGCATCCTGATTTGTGTCTGCCTTTGTATCTGCAACTGATGGCAATTGCTCTTCCAGCTGCTTAGATTCCTCAGTCATTGATTCAACAGCACCACCAATCTGCCTGAAGCCTTCACCACTTCCTGCTTGACGGTCGTCGATTCCCTCCTCCGAATTGCTTAACGGATGATCATTACAACTTTCCCCCATTTCATCACTCAGATTCAACCACATGACCATAGAGCCAAAATCAATGAACTTCCAATTTCATCTCCAGAATGGGGACCTACCCCACCAAGTTAGCTTCTTGGCGAGTAAACAAACAGTTAAACCCTACAAGAAAAAGCACAACATCCAAAAACCTCTTCCAATCAACAACTGTTGCCAAATCCCCGAACCTGAGGACATAAAACTTCCAAACACTTAAAACCAGCAGCTCCCATACGAAGTAGAGCAAAACCCCAACCACGAATCTTAAACCCTTTTCAGCAAAAGCAACACAACAACTTGGTAATCGGTCACGCTAAAACCTCAGAAACCTAGTAAAGCTATAAAGAACACTTAACACGAAAATTGCAGAGAATACAGAAGTTTCAAGAACAGAGAAAGAGCAAGCTTTTTTAGGGGATACTTACCTCGCAGTGGTCCACAGATAGAAGGGTCTTCAGAAGGAATCTCCGAAATCCCAGAAAGGGAACAAGTCAGTAAACCCAAACCTACCCGTCAATCCCAGAAAGGTAGGTGAGAGACCCAGTTAACCA
This sequence comes from Linum trigynum, assembly GCA_964030455.1. Classification (NCBI taxonomy): domain Eukaryota; kingdom Viridiplantae; phylum Streptophyta; class Magnoliopsida; order Malpighiales; family Linaceae; genus Linum; species Linum trigynum. The sequence goes on along the minus strand of OZ034814.1, from coordinate 33,615,803 downwards.
AAAACAAGAAAAGGTTTGATCTTTTATGTCGGTTGCACAAAATGAAGGAATGAGCTCACGCTTTGCAGGAGCAAGAACGTGTTTCTTTCTGTTATCAAATAATAATTAGTAGAAGGAAAGGGTGGGAAAGGAAAACACGCAGAAGGGCGGAGGGACCCAAGGTATGGCGAGAATGATTAATGGAGATGAGAGCGACGCCAACTTATTATTACATTTACACATCTACAAAGGATACGAATTGAATGCAATGCGGTATGGGGCTGCCTCTGCCTCCTCTGCTCATGACGCTCTGGCTCCAGAAATTCTTTTGTTGGTGACCAATTGATGACCAAAAAAGCTTGACTGGACTAATGATGAATCCCCAAAAGGGCAGGCGAGAATTATTTTTCTAATGGGAAGGTAGGAACTAGGAAGGAAGGAAGGAAGGAAGAATTTTTTTTTTTTGGAAGAAAGAAATTTGACTGTGGTGACTTCTCTGTCTGTCCGTCTCCTTTCTCTCTCTCGGGATCTGTCCGTCAGTCCGTAACCGAGGGTTGAGGGAAAGAAGAAAACTAGTAAGGCACGAAAACGTTGCATAAACCCAATCTTAGTTTTGTTAATTATGATTAATTAAATAAAGTGATCTAGGTGCCGTTAGATATTTTGATTTGTCTTCTTCATTTTTTGAGGAATATTTTATTTGTTTATTATATTAAAGGAAAGTGGTATTAGGGATGACAATGAGTTAAACCGCTGCGGATAGGAACATAATCCTTCGTTATGCATTCTTACATAACTAAATTTGGACCATTAATTTAGAATGGATCCAGAAGAGTTCGGATCTAAGGGTGAGAATTAAAAAAAATTTATTTTTCCTAGTTTTCTTCATCTCTTTTATTTTTTTCATTCTAATTTGGATTTTAAAAAAATTTGCACAGATGAAACGAGTTGTGACCGGAAAAATGAGATCCATTTTTAATATATTTCGTGGGGAAAATTTCATACCACTTTTTACCGCCTCCATACTTTATGGTATCACCTTCATTTTTAAGTCAATTTTGAAAATTTTGCACAAAAGTAATGTGTTGATCATGATCTATTGGATCCACAATTTTATGGGGGAAAGTACAGGGCCAAAAAATATCACCACATACCACCCTGGTATAGGGGGTATCTTGTAGTACACAATGTTGAAAGTTGTAAATAACAGTTAGTATATTCCTACTATCATATATTCAGCAATTCTACAGTCTAGTCTGTTCATACCATCATCATACACTCTCATACCACGTGGTATGCTCTTATGTAATACCAAACAATACCACCATGGTTTAGACTAGTACTAAATGTCTCAAATTTTTATTCCGAAAATATATCAAAGTGAATATAATTTTGATGCGCAAAATTAATCTGATTTAACTGTGCAAAAAAAAATGATTTAAAACAAAAAAGTTAATAGTTCGTTAAAATTTATAGGGGAAAATGTTAGAAGTCTTTCACAAATTATGATGTGGCAGGTTATTGATAACATCGAAAATATGTGTTATTTAGCCCTTATTCTTAAGGCATTTGCATGTTAAATCATCGTGTCTAAGCCACATATCAAGATATTCATGCCTATTTTCGTTCCTATTTGTAAAACATGCATTTTGGCATAGTATTCTTTATATGAAGGTTTGCATAGGGACCCCACTTTGTCGTATTTTATGCTCTTTCAAGAGCTTGTGATGAAATTCCAGGTCTTATATTCATCTGGAATTGATCAAGAATCGATTGGAGTTCATCCGAGCATGATTGGAAAGCGTATGAGCAAGAAGGGGAGAAAAGGCACAGGTCACGGCCACACATCACGGCTGTGACCAGGCCGTGACCAGGTACACGGTCGTGAACAGTGGTCGCGAACCTCAGCAGGCGACCAAGAAGAAGGTAGAAATTTTTGACACCCCAATCACGGATATGGTGCGGTTGACCGCAAAAAAAAAAAACAAAAAAAAAATCACGCCCGTGACACAAAGATCACTGCTGCAATCTTATGAAGGAGGTCGTGATCTCGGAGCTTAAAGACGGTGTCAAAATGCGATGTTTCGGGCGAGTCAGCAGCGTTCCACTGGTCACGACCATGACCATCGAGTCACGCCCTCGATGTAACACCCTACCCTATACGTTTTGCCTAATCATATTGTTTATACAATTGCAGCGGAATTAATCTCGGGCGTTACATTAATTATCAAAATTTACCTAAATAAAATTTCGACATGAATAACTCGCGTAATGGGCTAACAGTTCTTGCAACTTAACCTGCAAAATAATTCATCACAAACATATATACTCACAACCATATGCATTGGCTTTTCTTAGCCATAGTCACACTTTTCATACTTCCTAACTGCATACCATACTTATACATACCATAATCGTCACAACTTACACAGTTACACAACATATACACATATCATTAACTTTCCACACCTGTGGATATCTCACACTACATTCGAAGCTAGTATGCACATGAAAATGTTCTCAAAACATTTTTTACAGAAAGGTGTGGATCACTGGCCAAAATCCCAAGTAGTAGTCCAAGCACAGAATAGTTGAAGACCATACCTCATCCTGGCTTCAACTCTAGCTCCTCTCCCACCTAACACTTATCTACTGCTGCTGCTGATGATCTGCTTACACATAGCATAAGCAGAGAAGAAGAATAAAAGAGGGTCAGCTCATAGCTGAGTGAGATAATCATCGCATAGTGAGTTCATAACAGAGCATACCCCTACTATACATCTAGCAGACAAGCCAAAACACTAGGATCGGACCTCAGCCATCATCATATCCCAATAAGCAAAAGACTCAACCACTTTGACTTATGCATATGCATCTTATCATGTTTTAATCATAGGCGCCTGGCTACTCCCATGCTAATAACTCTCCCGGGAAACATACCCCACATCCCGTCGGATGTAGTCATACATACCCCAACATCCCGTCGGATGTGGTCATACATACCCCACACCACTATGGGTGTAGTCATACCCCGACACCGCTCTGGGTGTGGTCATATCTCGTAAGAATTCTTCAGTCACCACCACATGAGAGGTGTGACTATCATACATATCATAATAGAGTAATAGCATAGGGAGCCCTAATTACTATGTAGTTGACCGTGAGACCACAACACTCATATTTGGTATCCTTATACATGATTCATATCTCATCTTGCTTAATCATAATTCGTTACTTGCACATGTACTTGACCAGGCCACAATTGGCTCAACATAGGTAAATCAGGAGTCGTATAATTGCACTTCCTCGGGATAAACCCTCGTGCAAGTCATCCTCCTTAAAACATCATAATATCACCTTGGGAAGTTTATTCCCCCACTTATGGATCCAAATATAACCATAATATCACACCATGTCAAAACCCCTTATCGAACAACCATAAAGTCATATCAACAGTTAAGCCACAAATGGCAACATGTATGCAATCATCCACATAAACAAGGTTCATATCCATTAGGGCAAGTCAATAATATCATACAGCAGTCCAGGGTTCATCATATAGCACAAAATTCCATACACTCCTAATCATGCCATTCTAGTTCACCTAGGTCAATTCTAAGCATCAATATAATTATCGTGATACGACAAACCCGGTATGCCGTGCTAATCCCTCACCAGTTCTGGTCGTTCAAACACCGGTTCTAGCCTCCCGTACTAAAACATCAATTTCACGAACGAACCCCGAATTAAAATCCGAGACCGTCCTAATATCCCCTGCAGTATCCCCGTCAATATTAGTTCTGGGCTCCAGGCCAAATTCTCGATAAAAACACATCAAACCCTGGCCGGAGCTAAATTCAGCGGTTTGGACCCCGGCCTAAATAATAGCCGAAATTCAGGGATTAGAACTAGAGGATTGATTACCTCGCTGCAGGAAGCTCGTATATGAAATTTGGGCTCAATCCGGCTTCCGGATACTCCGAAACCCTAATTTGGCTGATCGGGAATTCAAGAAATTCCTGAACCAAAAACTCGTTTTAAAGCTCTAAATCGATAAAACACGATGTATAGATGAATTAGGCATTACTTACGGGATTTTTGGATCACTAGGGCTCAAGATTTTGAGCTTTGGAATTTTGGGTCGAGAGCTCCGCGCGTGCTCTGTTTCTCTCGTTTCTCTCGGAAATGGAAGAAGAAGGAAGAAATGGAAAATGAACGGTGGTGGTGGGGAAATTAAATGGACAGGATATATATATATAAAAATTAATACGTATACTTATCCGATCGATCGATAATTCGATTTTCGCCGAAATAGTGTCGAAATGCTCGATTTTAAATCGCGAACTTTCTAACGATCGAAATATGGGTTTTAGCCGAAATGAGATGTTACACTCGAAGTCGTGACCACTGTATACCAGCAACCTAGAATAATCTCTTTTCTGCACTTGACAAAGGAGAACCGATCTGGAGTGAGAAAGTTAGGATTTTGGAGTGTTTTAGAGAGGAAAACACCTTGAGAGAGCTTCATTGAAGATCCAATCCACCCAAGGAGCAAGAAGAAGGTTCAAGCAAGGAGAAGAAGTTTGATTCCATCATTCCTCTCTTCTAGTTTGTATTTTTCTTTCTCTCTCTATGACTTGAATCTCTAACGGTTATTAAGAATGGATGAAGCCTAGATTGTAGTTGGTATTTGAATGAGTTTATTTATGGGTATGTGGTTCTAGTCAATTATGCTTCATGTGTGTTTAGTTATGCTTGGGTAAGTCACTCTAATATTCTCCACTAGCCTACTTGACCTTCTACGTTAGGTATGGAGTTTTAGGGTTAGACGGGTGTGCGCCATCTAGCACACTAAGGATAGTGAGTTATCTTAGGGCTTTGAGGTGGATGAGGCGACCAAACTCCTGCCTCTATAGTGCCTTCCTAGAACAATACTTTGGGAGGTTCACAAGAGCACAGATCTGACTCCCAGTAGTGTGTGATAGATAACCATTTTAAAGGAACTATGAGAGCATCCCTAGTGATGAAGCTTAGATCGAGGTGACATTGGGTCTTTGTGGGTAACGCTAGGAGGAGGGAGAAATCCTGTTGGAAAAATCCCCAAATCATAGAGTTCCACATCATATTTGTTAAACTCAACTTACCGACTATAGCTAGGAGAATTCAATTCTAGGAAACCATCTCATTTCTAGCGGTCTCCCAACCACTTGTTTGGTTGTTTGTTTCACCTTTAGAAGTAGGTTAGATTAGATTCTTCACCGAAACCTTTGATTCGATTAGATAATAGTTCAGAGCGAAGTAATAGTAAGCTTAGAGTTCCCTTGGAATACGACTGAATCACTTTACTACAACCCTAGCCAAGCTATGCTTGGCTTAGTTCGGATTGAATAGAGAGTGTGCGTCGACTTATAAATTTATTTTGGAATCTAAATTGGGTATTTTATTTTGAAATGCAGTTAGAAATAGGTTGATTCATATGGGTTGGTATTTAAAGGAAAAATACTAGAAACCTTAATTTTTTACTAAACATTCGAGAAAAAACTAAGGACGTAGTTCAAAATTCATCTAAGGTAGATCCATAACGTAAGTTTCATGATATTTTTTTCATATTGTGAAATTTTTTGTAAAGTACATTTATTATGTAAATTACGAGAGATGTTAAGATATCTCACCGAAAAGTTATTCATGATTTCATTACTCATTTTATTCTGAAGTGTTTCCTTACTTTGCTCATTACACTAAGTGCTCTTTCAATGGTTGTAATGACAACTGATAGCAACAAACGCCTCTATGTTTTGAGTTTTGTTTATATTAAACTCAGTTACAAAATATACGAATTAAAAGTTAAATAGAGATCACAAAGTATTATTTTTCATAAATTTATTTACGATAATGGGGACAGTTGGTATTTACCAAGGTGGCATGAATTACCTATCTTCGCCTCAAGTGGCTCCGCCACTAGAAACATATTATGCCATGATGAATATAGTTAAAGTATTCAATGAATGGATGTTCACACATATTTACAATTGTATTATAGCTAACAAATGATTTAATAAAGTGCAAATCATGAATATTTCCAATTAAAGTATATATAACAATTTAGATAAAATGGGTCGAAAATGGACAGAGTAAGGGGAATACCCTCTTCGCCTACACTTATCGATAATAGTCCATATTGTATGGTGCAATATTAGTGTCATATGGATTCCTTAGAAAAGGTTTTCAAATTGACTGATGAGATAAGTCTAATATAATTACTAATTAAGGAGCCAACAAGAAAAAAACATCAAATAGAAGTAGAGATGGAAAATGGATTAGTGGATTCATAAATATTAGACCAATATGTAAATTTTGAAAATTTTATGTACTAAATTGTCATAATAAATAATTTCAGTTATCAAAACGCAATTTTCAATGCTATTTTTCCGTCAAAAATTGTAGGGTACCAAATTCTAAAATATAAAAACATAGATAATGAACTTGTAAATCCGTCAACAATCCATGAATCCAAATCGAATGATTTTGTTAGAGAGTGATATAAGATCCAGCAGAACCTTCTCCCAACAACTCGAGTTATTGGGAGCAACTGGTTCTTGACATGGTATCAGAGCTGGTTTGGCCAAATGGTCGTGTGTTCGAATCTCCACGACCCCCAATATTAACAGTTGATTAAAGCACAAGGTATGGTGGGCATGTGCAAACTTCAAATCCATGGGTTGGCTTTCGTTTAAGGGGGCATGTTAGAGAGTGGTATAAGATCCATCAGGAAAAAAAAAAACCCCAAACATGAAAACACATTCCATCCCGCTATTGACAATTAACAATTACAAACTCAATCAAGATATATAGGGCATGCAAATACATACAAATTTTTTACAAACTTTTTCTACGTAGTAGAGCTTCCAGATCTCGTAAGCTCCTCGACAACCAAGCCTCGAGCTCTGTTAATGGTGAGAAGGCACAGACACATGAGCTCTTCCAGTTCATCAACCTGTTTCCTGAACTTGACATCCCTCCTCTTCATCTCGTTCACCACTTGCGAACAGAACAAAGTCCGATCGCTAGGGTTCTTGCCCTTCTCCAACCAGAACCTCGCCATCTCCTTTCCATGCTCCACTTCGTCGTAAAGCCTGGCCACCAGCCGGCTCACTGTGTCCATATCACGGTTCAGTATGTAGACTCCTTTTGCGGCCATGTCCAGTTGTCGTCGCAGCTTTCTCAAGAATTCGGCGCTCGTCATTACCTACGTACAGTCAAAATCGGGACTTTACGTAAAACTCGGGGTGAGGAAAACCACGCACATGTATACCTATCTGACTAAATGACATGGTGTAGGTACGTTCGAAATGTTTAAGGCCAACAAACATTGAAAATCATCTTCTTCGTTTTTATGAAGTTTACATTTAAAATGGTTTGAATTGTAACTTGTTTTTTTTATACGGCAGGCATTTGTTGACAGAATATTTGGGTAATTAATCAAAATTATCTCGTAGGTTTGATCTAGTAACAAAATGGTCAAAATTGTTTAAAATGTAACGATGATATAACAAAACAGTTATTACATGTCTTTCCCATCATATTTGCATTCAAAATGACAATTTAGCTTGCTCGAGAAAAAAATGTAATTTTACGGGTTGTTTGGGTGTCTCGTATTTTTTTTGGTTAATTTTGCACCGTGTCGACAAGGTAATTGGTAATTTATTGATGTAAATGTGGACAAAAACAAGAAAAATTACCATTTTTGTTATATCGTAATACTTGTATGGTCTTTTGTTACGTTTTAAACGTTTGTAATCATTTTGTCACAAGTCCAAATCTATGTGACCATTTTGATGAACTACCCTGAAATAATATTTTGAATACATTATTTTAGAATGCTTGGGCAAGATTTTTTTTTTAATGTCATTTTGCAAAATCTAGAATAAAATCAATTAATCACCCTAATATAACAACCATTAATCAAAATTTAGTACCTTAAACCTCATAACTCTGCTGACCAACTTCTTCACCGGATTAAACCCGCCCGCCACCGCCAGCGGTCCCATCACAAACGCAGTGAGCGTATGCGCCGCCAGAACCGCCGCCGTCACCGCCAGCACGCCGCAAGCCGCCGTGATCGAAATCCCCGTACCTCTGTTCACACACTCCACCAACTTGATCTTCCTCGCCACCTTCCTCCGCTTCGATTTCAACCTCTCCAGTACGGCGGCGTAGCCCTCGCGGATGCTCCCGAAATCGAGATCGCCGTCGGGGCAAGAGAACGGATTGTTCGCTTCCGCGATGTACGCGGTGAGCTCCCAGACGCGGCGGGACTCTGTTTCCGCCGGTCTCAGGGGAATTTCGTCGAACAGCTGGTGGGCGAACCGGCGTGTGGCGTGAGTTCGCGCTACGCTGGCGAGCAGCCCGCTGCAGATTCGCGAGGCCTCGGCGGTGGAGTCGAAGAAGTCGCGGAAGTAAGGGGTGAGTTCCGGGAGCTTCGAGAGGACCGCGGCCGATTCGAGGATTGCAGGGATGGAGTTTTGCTCTGGCTCGAGGAGGAGGAGGAGGATGGGATCTTCTTTTTCTTCTTCAGGGGTTCGATCGTGATGATGGTTGGCCATGATTTGAGCTTTGCTGAAGAACGCAACGTAGGATTGCGTTCGTAGCGTTCTGTGGTATTCCTCGCTGAGATTCAGCCCTCTGTCGCGAACTGATGATTTTGAGTAAACTTTATGATCTGCGCGCGATATCAACCAACATAATTAAATATAAAATCCGTAAATGTTGTGGTCGATGAAATGTAGATTAATCTAAAAAATGGTCACAAATTACAACACACACTGACCTTTCTTGATCTTGGAAGCTCTGAACTTAGCCCACATTTTGATTTTTTTGTAGCTAGTAGGGAATATCAATGGGGATTTGTTAGACCAAAAGATTTATGACATTGTTGATATGTGAAATAGTATGAAGGGATTATGTATATATATATATGATGCATGCAAATTAAGAGTATTGAGGTTTACGAGTTGATTGCTATCTTTTTCTGTTGTTATATTGTTTGTTGCAATTGGCGATAACTATTGAGGAGAGAAGGAGGTTTACACAAACTTAAAATTTCTCCCTCTAGAATTCATTTGCAAGCTTTACAGCGGATTTGCAGGCCACTTTTGTAAAGGGTAATGATTTCGTTTGTTTCTTATGCATCAACGTAACTCTCTATTTGTCTTTACATATTTGATTTGATATATTATTACAATGTAGTTATGTGCGCCAACTTACAAGTTTGGCACTTTGCTGTCGTATGGTTTTGCAGAACTTCGGAGTAACACTTTGGTTGATTTACATGTACTATGTTATTTATAATGAGTTCTCTCCCAACAATTCGAGTTATTGAAATTAACGGCTTAATAAAATAGTATCTGATCGAGGGGTTTTCTTATTTCTGTTCGAATTTTCGTGACCACCGTTAACCACATGATATTTGGACATAAGCAAAATTTCAAGCCCATATATGAGTCGTCGGGAGTAGACTTTGGTTTGAGAAGTGTGTTAATTAAGTTTCATAATTAAAGATCGTTCAAAACACTCGAGTTTTCAGAATCAAATGGCTGGTTTAATGACATAATATTATTCCCTCCGATCTATTTTATTTTAATCTGCAATCCACACAGCTAAAATATTTGTGATTATGTACTTAATTAAAAGCGGTTCGATACAAATCAATCCACCAATTGTAGTACACATGAGCAAGACAAGCGCGGGATATATCAATTCATAACTCTTGTCATCATCAACTACGTGCCTTGTAACACGCGATATTCATCGTATAAATGGGTTCAAAATGTTATTTATTCATTCATATCTCGAATTATTAGAAAATGACAAACAAACAAACAAAAAAATAGTATCGTATATCTTTTTCTTATCCTAGTCTCACCTTTCCCGATTTTGTTTACTTATGAATGGCTATACGATGCTGTATTTTCAGTTATATTGATTAAGAGCCCTTTAAACAGAAAGATGTAATTGTCAAGAATCATTTCGGATATGTATTTGCTCGTCATCTGATTATCGAACGAGGTTGTTCAAACTTGCACTGAATTGTAAATTCTTGGGGCAAAAAACTTACGGATTTGACACATAGATAATGATGGAGTTGAGGTGGCACCAGTTTATCCCGACACCTGTCTTTCAGTGCGTCCAAAATTTGAGGTTTACAAATTTAGTTTGGCGACCATGTAGTTTACGTAACTGGAAAGGTTGGAGGGGATTGATGATCATCAGATATGCTATATATAAGAAACCCTAATTTCGTGTACTTGAAGTTCAAGCCAATAAAGCATGCATGCATGCATTGACGTGTAGCTTCATCAGTGCGTATCATATTTATATCAAATCACTCTAACAGGAAGAAAAAGGACGGTTCAATAATCATATTTATGGGATTTTACGAATGATCATTTACAAATTTTAAACGTATAAAATACATATATGTTTTCGATTAGTGGCGAGGCACTTGTAATTCAGGTAGGTCTCGGACGTCTTTATTTGGGAGCGAGATTCAAATAAGGACCTCCCTGTAAAATACCATCATTTCCACCACTAAGCTATATGACAATACATGTTTTATGTATAATAGTTTTGAATATGTAGTTACAAGATTGCTTAGTGGCCTCTTCAATGATGTCAATACAAAATTGCTATGTTACTTGACATGTTTAAACCCAGAAGATTCATTTGTTAATTTTGGCAAAGAAAATATTGTTAAAACTTGCTACATTTTATCCTAATAAGTTCTCTACAAGTTCTAATCTTACATCTTGACCTTCATCCCCATGTTCATATTCAATGTGAGGACAATTGAGAAGTTTGCAGGATTAAAGGTAATTTTTGAATTTATTAGAAAAAAGACCGTGTGAAAAAATATCGAATATTTTCATTACTGTATCAACTTATGAAATTGTCATTGTTCCTACATGCCGCTGCAAGTGCTGAAAAGAACATGTTCTGCATTGAAATTTGTGATCACGAACACATTCATGCATAAGACGAGTGGTGGAATATAGAGAGTGACATCCTTGATAATTTGAATGGTTATTGTAATTTAGATACTTTTCGAAAAATATGAAATCACATCCATGGCACAACATCAAAATCTTTGTGTTGCTATTTTTAATCTAAAACATAACTAAGTGAAATTGCTAGCTGCGCCATTGATTTCGATACCAATTATAAAGAACAAAATAGAGGAAATATGGTTGTCATGAGAGCGAGGAAATCGTGAAGGTAGAAGGAAATCATGGAGAATATCTAATACAGGCCCAGCAAGGAGTTGGCATCGATGCCTTTGTATATTTAGATTTTGTACATATTCAGCCGCAAAATTGATGGAAAGGCGTATTTCCCTGTTGTAAACGTGTGTTAGGTCGTTTGGAACCAGAAAATATATTTGTAACGATAATTGTGCTTTCGTCCTCTTTTTTCCCGTTTTCTGCCTTAGCTATTACGTTATTATTTGTTTGTTTTGGTGGATCTAACTAAAGCAAACCGTATACACAAATGACAAAATACAATTCTGGTCCAGGAAATGAAATCATCAGAGCGAGCTGCAGCTTGTGTATCAAGGATGGAGCTAGCTAGACTAGACAGCTTGCTAGTGACAGATGCATGCATGCATGCCCTGAATTTTCGTTGTCAAGAAATTAGATAATCGAAAAAACCAGGCGAAAATTTATATGGTTCACTTACACAATATGTGTTAGCTGGTCCACGGACAGGTTAGAGCCGATTTCACTATAGGAGATTACATATTACATAAAGATATAAAGATATGAGAATTATATATATAGTACTTCTTCAAACAGTCTAACCATAATCCAATTTGGTAAAGAATAAAATTACATATTAGGCCCAGAATAGAAACTCAAACATACATAAGTCCATAGTAACTTTCAGTCGGCGACGGATAGGAATGGCAATGGGGCATGGTCGGGGGCGGGTATCATGATACGCATACCCGTTCCGTGGCAGGTCGGGTAATTTATCATGGGTCATGGGTCGGGGTAGTTCGACCAAATGGGTAGGTAATTTACACGGAAAATATTATAAATATTCGTTAATTTCATTATAACATCAAGAAAACAAACCATATTAAGATAAATGTAGTTAAATTATTGGAGAAATTGAGGTTTTCACTAATTTACAAATTGTTATAGCTAAAATATGATGTAATATAAGGAAAAATCTAAGTAATTTGACTAAGATTACATGTAACTTGGGCAAGAACGGGTCGAGAATGAGGCAGGTCGGATCGATGAGGGTACCCATGCCCCCCCCCCCCCCTCCCGCAACAAGCCAAACATATCGAGTAAAACGAGTCAAGTCAAAATTGTCATCTCTAACTACAGATAATCTAATTGAAATCATATCAACAAAATTAGATATCAACAAAATTAGAGTGAGATACAAGAAGAGAATTGGACAATATGGGTTGGTCAATAAGTCATCAGTTGAGTTGGGTTGGGTTGGGTTTCTGAGCTAGAACTTACGACCTGGCTGTAACACACCAAACCCAAGCCGACGCCCAAACTCAAGCCCAATTAGCAATAGACCTTACTCCAGCATTGTTACCCAGCAAAACCTGGGCCATAACCCACAAATTGGCCCATAAATGCCATCGCTTACCTTACAACGGTCAGGATTAGAGCGGAAATGGATAAGGAAGACCAAAAACGCCCGCCAATGTGGCAATGTCTCTTCCGCAAAACAACTACCCATCTCCTTCCCCTTCTTCTTCTTCTCCTCCCTTCTCCAACTCCAATCCCCAAAAATGGCGTCCTCCTTAAACCCGCCACTCCCTCCAACCCTCCCACCGCCATCCTCCAATCAAAACCCCACACCGCCGCCGCCGCTCCTCCTCCTACCCAGAAGACAACTCCTCAACCGAATCGGACTCCTCACATCCGCTCCCTTCCTCTCCTCCACCGCCATCGCCAAACCCGCCTCCGCCAAAGAAATCGAAGTCGGCTCCTACTTGCCTCCTTCCCCAACCGACCCTTCCTTCGTCCTCTTCAAGGCCTCCCAAAAAGACACCCCCGCCCTCCGCGCGGGCAACGTGCAGCCGTACCAGTTCGTGCTCCCGCCCTCGTGGAAGCAGACCCGCGTCGCCAACATTCTCTCGGGGAACTACTGCCAGCCCAAATGCGCCGAGCCGTGGGTCGAGGTGAAGTTCGAGGACGAGAGGCAGGGCAGAGTTCAGGTGGTGGCTTCTCCTCTGATTCGATTGACCAACAAGTTGACCGCTACCATCGAAGAGATTGGGTCCCCTGAAGACTTGATTGCTTCGCTGGGGCCGTTCGTGACGGGGAATTCGTACGATCCGGAGGAGCTGCTCCTTGCGTCCGTCGAGAAGAACGGCGACCAGACGGTAATGTTTTCGAAAATTTCGTGATTGTTGAAAAACAGAGCATTTTTTGTAGTGTCAATTCGGATTCGTGATTGTTGAAAAACAGAGCAATTGAAAAACAGAGTAATTGAAAAACAGGGGATGGGTTGTGTGTGTGTTTGGTTGTTGGTGTGTGCAGTACTACAAGTATGAGCTGGAGACGCCGTACGCGTTGACGGGAGCGCACAATCTGGCGAAGGCGACGGCGAAAGGGAGCACGGTGGTGTTGTTCGTGGTCAGTGCGAGCGAGAAACAGTGGCAGAACTCACGGAAGACTCTCCAAGCCATTGTTGATTCCTTCCATCTTTAGCTTTTTCATACAGGTACAGCTATGAGTGGTACGTATTGGGAAGAGAAGTGGATTGAATGAAGGAAAGAATAGGGGATATTTGTTGCGAGTGAGATTGGGAGCTTAGTTGTGGGTCTTTCGGCGAACCAATTTTTTTGTGGGTTCTTTCACTGCCTGTGAATTAGCATCGGAGAAATTGTTAATGGAAGCAAATATTGTGATCAAACTCAAGCAAAACAGGACATAGAAGCATAATTATTAGTGCATAATAAAGTGAATGATAGTGAAAATAAGTAGAAGTGGCTTTAGTGTTGAATGATTGAAATTTGCATGTTCATGTTTGATCGGCAGCATTTAGCATGCTAGCGCTGATTGGCAATGAATAAGTCAACCTTCTCAGGAGCGGTTCGACGTTCGATAACATCGTGATATGAAGGTGTTCGATTGGGAAAAACTAGTTCTTTTTTACAGGGTTGACAATTCATGAGTTTTTTAGATTATATATCACACCACATATGATTGTTAAGATTTTGAGTTGTGCGAGCAAACTTGTTCAACACTTGATTCGTTTACTAACAAGCCAAGGTTGACTTGTGCCTAGTTCAGTTCGATGGCTTGTTGAGCTCATACTCGTACCAGCTCATTTTGAGTTCATGAGCTGGCTCATAGTGTGGTAGTAGCGAACGAGCTCGACTATCGTCTTATGAGCAAGTCGATCTACAACTTATGAGTTGTCTTGTTGATAATTCATAAGTTTCTTAAATTATATATCTCACTACATGTGATTGTTAAGATTTTGAATATGCAAGCAAATACGAGCGAGTCCAACAAAAAGTTTTAGTATACCAGCTCAATTCAAGCTAGAGTCGTTTAATATAGGCTGTTCAGTGTTGCTCATCGCAGCAAGCAAGGCCAATATAGCAGTGCTAAGCCCACCCTAATAAAACCGTCGCCGGCAATGCATCGGTGAACGGACGGCAACGAGTCGTCTGTCCACTCCAAAGCAATCAAACACGCGAGAATAACGACACCAAACAACTCGCCGCTCTGCCGTAGCCACTAGCCAGCCGTCCGTCGCATTAGTTTAATCGACAAAACATCAAGTAGCCTAGCACAAACAAATATAGAAAGTCCAAGTACACTATATAAAAGTACCAATGATTCTAGACACAATGAAAAGATCAATAAGAATCAACCATAATCCAGTCAAAGAAAAGAAAACTAGTGGGAGGACAACTGGAGGAAGGGGAAAAAAAAGGAAATATAAAGGTTTATGTTAATTTTAGTCATTCTATTATGTCGTTCGGACAAATTACATCACTTTGTTAATGGTTTCGAATGAATAAGTAGCCTCTTTATTATGTTAATTATCCATTTTTAGTCTCTTTGTTACCGTTGGTGTATAGATTCATTGGTAATTAGATTCGTTAATGCTTGTTGAGCGTGATGATTTGATCCTCGTTTGGGTTGTTGATTATAGTTTCGCTTCTCAACTTGATTTCAAAATCCTGCATGTTCTCAAACTTAACTATAAATTAATCACAGTTGGGTTTAGGAGGTTGGTTAGTGGGGGCATGATTGATGAGCAAAAGGTTGATTGTTAGTAGTACACAGAGGATGCGGTTTCTATTGTACGATGAACTCGTTACTTATTAGCAACAAATTAGGATGAATACTGAATCAAGAGGTTTAAAAGAACAAATTGTGTAATATAATATAAGAATTTCTTGGGTGGGGAAGAGGAAGAGAACGTGTGACTTTTAGTCACTATATTAAAATTATGTCATTTTAATAAAGGCGACATAAAATTATGATCTTTAACAAATAAGCCGGTGCATTGTGTTGCTTTTATGCTTTTAGTCCATTAGCCAAAATCCATGACAAAATCCAATATTTATTGGACTGACTCATTCTTAACAATCACCTCGTATATTAATCAAATGTCATATATGGTGATTTTTTTTTTTTGGATTCCCCACTAAATGCAACTCTCAAATTTCACATGTCTGATCTTAGTTTTTCAATTCAGTTTCGTCATTTGAGGTTTGGTGGAGTGTCAAGATTAATTAGTGTTGATGTGACTTGAATCGGACTATCAGCCGCTACGACTGGTAGTGGGGGAATCATATTATAAATACTTCTCATACTCCTCTGTAATCTGTAATCTCCTTGATATAGTGAAACTGGCTCTCTCTCGCCCGTGGACGTAGCTAACACAAATCGTGTTAGTGAACCACGTAAATCGTGTGTCGTGTTTTCGATTCTCGCTTTCGTATTCTTGCTTTGTCGATTCCTGCGATTTCCCGATCCGTAGCAGTGCGTTTTATAACAATTAGTTAGGGAGAATTGACGAGTATAAGATGGATTTTGAGTGAACATTGCATGTTAAACATTTGAAATGTGTTCCCCTAAGCATGAATTAGTTTCATTAATAACAGATTTGGATGGACTTTTTAACAGAAGGACTAAAAGTTAATAAACGATACACTGTAAGGGTTCTTTTGCTCAAAATTATTATGTAGTAGTGTGTTTGTTGAAATCGCATATTACAGGCACTAAAATGCCATTAGCTGAAAAGAGTACCATTTAAAATAAAATAAAATAACCTAGAAAATCTTAAATCCACCATTATTTATCGGCAATTTGGCATTCGGCAACCGGCGCTGCTCACAGACTACACCTTCACGCGCCGGCGTGCCGTGATGACACCACGCGCCCCCGTCTCCCTGATCCCAACCAACAGAATAAACAACAAGTCCAGACCAGACTCCTCAAAACTCCCACCCAAACTGTTTCCACTTCGTCGGAAAATCCCAAATCCCCAAACCCTAAGAAGGTCAAAAGGTCACTGATTCAGCCCCAAAAGCAGCTATTCCAATTTTCCGGCATCGGAATTGCGATTTTTTTTCCTCCTTCCGGCCAGGAAAATAAAAAAAAAGGGCGCGAGAGTTGGGGGAAACTGTCGAAGAAAATTTCCGGAGAGTTTATCGGAAGGAGAGTGTGTGTGTCGAGAGAGAAGATTGGCGGAAATGGCGTCGTCGAAGGTGATGGCGTCGTCGAAGCCGAAGAATTCGGATCTGGCTTCAACGTCGTCGTCTTCAACAGCTTCACGATCGCGTCGTTTTTCTTCTTCTTCCTCTAAACACCGCTCAACTACCATTCGGCCGCTCAACGTCGGCAACTCCCCTTCCTCCAACATGACCGTCGACGGAATCCTGCACAACGTCTACTCCGCTCCCTCGTCGGAGCCCACGCTCCTCGACGCTCAGATAACCCTAATGGACGCCCCGACTCCTCCTCCTCCTCCTCCCCTTGCCCTCGCTCCTCCTTCTCTCGCCGCCGCGGCAATCCAATCCAGCCACCACGCAAACGGAAGTAACGATCAGGAAATGGCAATTGCGGTCGCCCCTACGCCGCCGGGGAGTAACAAGACGGTGGACGACATGTGGAGGGAGATTGTGTCCGGGAGGAAGGAATTGAAGGAGGAACCGGACGAGATGATGACTCTGGAGGATTTCCTCGCCAAGGCGGGTGCGGTGGAGGTCGGCGGCGACGACGACGAGGATGAGGTGAAGATGCCGGAGCTAGCTTCGGAGAGGTTGAGTGGGGGAGTGTTCGCGTTTGATCCGGTGCCAGTGCCGCCGCCGAATGCTATCCATATGCTGGATAAGGTTGAAGGCTCGATCGTCGGGTTCGGGAATGGAGTGGAGGTGGCTCCCTCCGGCGGGGGATTAGGTGTGGGGAGAGGGAAGAGAGGTAGAGCGCCGGTTTTGGAGCAATTGGATAAGGCTGCGCAGCAGAGGCAGAAGAGGATGATCAAGAATCGGGAGTCAGCTGCCAGGTCCAGGGAGAGGAAACAGGTAGAGACTGATGTTTATATTCACCTGATGTGGTCTTGATTGGTATTGATTTTGATCCTATGATGTGTATGCTTACTGGCTTATGCACTTCTGGTTGCTTCAGGCTTATCAAGTCGAATTGGAATCGTTGGCAGTGAAGCTAGAAGAGGAAAATGAGCAGCTGCTGAGGGAGAAGGTACCCGATTGAATGTTTTAACTGACTTCTCTGGATTTTGATTCCATAATGTTCTTGCCACTATGAGACTAGTTTGCGGCTCCTCTCAAGTTACAGTCTTTTTAGCTCTACTCTTGTTCCCTCCCATTTATGGAGTTCTTAATCAAAGACGTAGATTATGTTAGTGAATTGAGCTTCATCAACCAGAATAGTTTTGGTTTTTGATAGATCGACATTCACTTAAGTGGGAATCTGGTCTTATCCATAAGAAGTCAAGCTTGATTCAGGGCAAACACTGACTTGCATCATCCTGGCTCTAACATAGAATTGAAATGTTGTTCATTATCGGTTTGGTTCTGTTATGTTGCGCGGAATTGCTTCGTTTGGAGACAGCTGGTGATTGATGTTATAATTATGCCTCGTGATCTCGTGTGCGTGTGGATGTATGATTGCCTCTGTAGTTGTGTTTGGAATTTAATGGACAATATCACATATCTAAACTTGTTTGATTGGAAAACCAACATATTTGCACTCAGTTGTGGATGCTTCTCTCATGTCTGGTAAATGAATTTTGCGGTGCAGGAAGAGCGTGCAAAAGAAAGGCTAAAGCAGGTATGTAAGCTTTCTTAGATTACTCATCTTTCACCAACATGAACATTTCCTTAATTCGAATTGGTGTACTTGGAACTGTTAGTTTATTACAGAATTAGAATAGAAAGAATCAGTTTTTTTTTATAATGCCATAGAGATGGGATTTTCAGTTCTGATTATCTTGGTATCAGCTACTTGCATATTGAGGTTAGGTATTACGAGTGCCTCTTCTAGTAGCTTCTTACTATGAAGTGGTATTGCTTAGTAATCATCAGTAATATCTGCCATTCGAACCAGTTGCTATAATAGCGCTGACCCTGTTCTCCACCATCCATGGTATCAACTGGGTAGTTGGGTATGCCGTTGCGTGATATTAGTATATAGAGGGAACATGCGTGGAATTTCACATAAGCATGTGACTTATCTGCACCAATTGGCCAATGCAATCAGAGTTTTGTGGAACTCGAATTGTAGACTTACCTTCTTCTAGCCTGATCCTTTATCTCTCACCCTCATAATTGAGTTAGAAAATGAAGTTGCCATATGACATTTGGATGCAACACTCTGTTTCCACTTTGCTTACTACTGAGCTATGAAGCTCTGGCCCTTTGAATTTCTCTGGCTCAATTGGACTATTCTTGCGGAAGAGAGATAGGATCGTCCTGTTTTGATTTACAAGGTATCTAGTTTGAAGTAGGTTGGATTGATAGGCATGTCTGGTTGTTCTGTACGGAGACTGTTTTGACTATCGGCTGGAAATCCTCATACTGTGCTAAACTCCACCAAGGCCAAGAATCATCTAAGCCTATCCATACGGATTTGAAGATAATTTTCATGGATTTTGGCAACCCAAAGTTCTTTTTTTTGGGTCCTTACTGTGACCAAGACTAATAGTAGACCTTTCTGTGGATCTCGTCTATGCTGCATCTTTAATTTGAACTCGAAAAACAAGTCGTTTGCTATCATGCACAGTTTGCAGTGCATAAATGTGGAATCATATTCCATGGACTCGAGTCGTGTGGAAGTGTCCTATAGTTTTAACCGAGCTAGAGGCATTTTCACAGTTTTCATCGGTGATTTGGATTTGATCAACTACATAGAGTGTATGCAAATTGTATCCTTTGTTGATTTACCTTGTTTTTTTTTTCTTGGTGAATCCTGCAGCTTATGGAGAAGGTGTTCCCTGTGGTGGAAAGGCGAAAACCGCCACGAACGCTGCGCAGAGTTCGGTCTTGGGTATGGTAGATACGAATGTAGTTAGCATTGTAAGGTCTCAGAAACTTTGGGAGAGCCACCCTCCTTCGACTAAGGAAACACAGTAAAAATAGAGCCGCAGTCACTTTAGGATCGACTTGATTCTAATATTATTAGAGCTTTTGGGGGTATATATATATAGAGTGAGAGGCGCAGTGAGGTAGATAAGATAGTTGAAGAGATGGATTATGAACATCATGAGGCGGTAATGCAGACTACAGATCATTACTGGCTTATTTTTGTGTAGCAAACGAAGTTGAAGTTGAAGAAGAAGAAGAAGAACAAGAAGAAGAAAGAAGCATTAGTATTCTTTTTATATAGCCTGCGTTTTACAGCACTGGTTGCGAGTAAGTAGGAAAGGGGAGAAATGGAGGGAGCTTTTGCTGGGTTTCCATTTCCAACTGTAGTTTATTTTAATTTTTATACATTGGCGAGTTTATGAAGAAGCCCTTCACATGGCCATGATGGCTCTCATAGGTCAATCGATTCGTTTTGTTTCTCTTTCATCAAACAACTCGAATTATTGAAACTAACTTGTTCTTGACATTATCAGAGTCTTTTATATCCAAGAGATCTTCTATTTAAATCCTCGCGGCCCATTTTTGGAGCAAACTTCAAGCATACATAAGTGGTTTGAGTTCGAATTAGCATATTAGTATGTGTATAAGTAGCATTGTTAAACTTCTTCCAATAAGAGATTTCGGGGATTAGTTGGGAGTTGGGGAACGGCTACGGTGCTAATTGTACAATAGTTAGCACCGTCCTAGCCAAGGGAAAAACTACTACTAGTTTGAATTAGTAATGATTTAACTTAGATGTTGTATTGATTTTATAATAATCCGTAGTGATTTCGTTATTTTTAGTAGCGTTTTTTGCTAATTATCACGGTGCTAACCCCTATAAGGGGTTAGCACCTAATCCCATTCCTGGGAGTTGGGATCGGCCGCTACAGACAAAGCCCAACAGTACTGGAATTTTGTCATTTGTCGCCATGCTTGTTTTCGTCCCGTTTGTTTGTTTGTTTCGACTGTCGCAAAATATTTGAACTCAAACCCCCATTGATACGCATGCTCTGCTCCCTGATGAATATTTCTGCATGCATGCTCTGGTATATTTGCTTGGAAACTAGAGAGCACAATCTGAGTTCATCGATTAGTTCCCTTCAGTAGTGATTCTGCTTTGTTTGCTTGTTTAATGTAAGGATTGTAATACAATATCGGAGGTTGTACCGCAAAAGTTAACGAAATGGTATTTTAGGTTGAAATCGTGGTTCTACCGCTAAAAATCGGCTATCGGTTTTAGGCTACAGTAAGAAATGTTCCCACTCTAATCTCTATCCCTCTCTTGAAAAATTAGCAGTGAAAGGGATAGCACTTGATCTGCGAGGCTAGAGAGAGGACGTGGCGAAAGAGCATATGATAAAGTGAGCGATAACTTTGGATATGCAAGCCAAATGAAAGTGAGGCAAGAGACAACGCGACTCGTGTATGAATTCGTGATGATGATAACTAAACGTGAGAGCACAATCAATAGTTAAGACGATGACACATGATCATGAGGCCGACGAATCACTACTAATTGTGACGAAATCCTCAAACTTTTCCCCGACAAAATTGCCTCAACTTGGTTAATATATGTATATGATGGTCGATGGATATATGAAAACGTATTTCTTCTGGACCTTAGAGCTACGATTGATCTATTATAAGTTTTATAACAACAAGAAGAAGAAGAAAGAAAACTGCATACCCTGCAAGCATAATATTCATTAAAAAAAAACAATTTCTAAAATCGGGGGAAAAAAACGGATTCTTGCTAACACTCGATAAATAATCTGTTTGTATGTATTATCCCGAAACATGAGAGCAAAGGTAACTTGACTTGTTTGTTCTCATTGCTAATTGCTCATTACCCATCTAATTTCCCCTAGCTAAGCAACTAAAGCAGTAAAGGTCAACCTTGTAAAGAAGAGTAATCTTGGCATATATGCCTATGTATGTAATGTTTTATCTTCATTATTGAGTACTCATTTGTGAGTAGCTCTTCAAGGAGAGGAAACCAACACAAATTAGATAACATTTGCATGGAAGAAAGGGAAAGAAAGTTATTTGGATTCCTTTATTACCCACCCCAATAAAATCCTCAGCTCCCAAGAACAAGAACCCACCCTTTGAATAGGAAGAAAAACAAAAGTAAAGAAAAGGTTTTGAGGATATCATAGTACTTTTTTATACTAATAATAATAATAATAATAATAATAATCAAGTAATCATTTTTGAATTATAATCCCCATCATGGTTTGCCCACAGCCTGTTACTCTTCAAATCCCAACTCCAACCCAAAATTAACAAAGCAAAAGTGAGCAGAAAAACCCTCAATGATTCCCTTCTCTCTATCATGCATGCCTTTTCTTTGTCATCTTAAAAAAGTAATTAATGGTTTGAAAGGTTTTCAACGAACGAAATCATTCCAGCTTTTACTGTTCTGGCCGAAAACAAAAAGCTAATTACTTTGAGGCTGCTGCTGATAGGGATATTTAATTTTGTAAATGAATGGATGAGAACTTTGCAAAGATAATAGTTAACTAAAATTCTAGCCGGTATAATGCTCGAGATAGAAGGTTCGGTTCAAGGGTGGATCAAGGCGGCCTGTGACATCCTTAAAATTTGGAGAAAAATATTAAGGATCCTCGATGCTAGTTTGAGTTTGGAGTAGGAGAGGATTCATGCTAGTTTGGAGTAGGAGAGGATTCATGCTCCTTTAGGAGTGCCTGAGGACACCTCTAAAATTTGGAAATTCTCTAGTAGTAGTTTGAATTTGGAGGAAACTAAGGGGGGAAATGTGAGTCTTTGTGATTCAAACTCATAACACTATGGAGAAAATGTTATCCATTACACTACAACCTAATTGGTGTTATATTTAAAACATAAATGTAACTATAATATAAATAAATGAAAGTATCTGGTTTTATATATTTGATTGGTAAGTTTGAAGATAATTAATTTGGTATTTGGTATATATACCGAATAACAAACAAAATATTAGGGATGGGGAAAGGGATAACAAATTTATTTTGGGATCGAAATTGAATTTAAAGCTTTATTTGGTCTTCGCCTATGTTGTACTAGTCGTGTATTTTCTAATTTCTATTTTTTTAACATTTTATTTTCTTCTATAATTTTTTTTAATATTTTAATTTAATTTAATAAGAGAACACCCTTAAATAAATTTTTTGGGCCTGCTATTGGTTCGGTTGGTTGAAAATGTTCCAAGTCTGATAAATCGATCCATGCATGAGCTTGGCCAGATGGGCATGACATCCAAAATGGGGTCATATATGATACTTGATTGGCGCAATGCTTGAGACAGATAACAAGACAATCTTTAATGCTCTAATAGGTTATAATACCACGTTCTTATGATAGATCAAATATTTGAGAGCGGTGTCATGTTGAATCGAGTTATTCCTCGACGATGAACTTCGTGTTATCATGTGTAGACTACAACTTATGAGGAGCAAGACATCCAGAACTCACTTGAATGTCCTAGAATAGAGAAAGCACCCCAAAGAGGATGAAAATACCCAGAATGGGAGAGATGCCATTATAGTGAACAAGACAGTAAGACACCATTGAGCACATGAGACCTGATGCAATGGATTGGCATATAGGATAGCCACATATTTTTCACCTCAAAGTACACATCTCCTCCCATGAACCATCTGAAGCATAATGTGTTTGTTAGCCCAAATTGTCTGAGATAGTGCAAAACTGTTAACCCTACACATCTGAGAACCAGAGGAAGAGAACATGTGAACTCCAATTCCAATTACAATGATACATCCCATGTTGTTGCTTCTGTTCTGTCACCCACATTGACCCCAAAAGAGAAAAATAATAGACAACTAGACAAGCAAGCAAAAAGAGAACACACAGAGCACAAAGCCTGAGTGCCCCAATCCTGACATCCTACAACAGTCTCCTTTCTTTTCCTTCTTCCCCACAATACACATTTCTCAAAACCCCTCTTTCTACTTTCCTCTCTGCCTGCCTCTCTCTTCCTTGTTCATTAATCACTTCCCACAGCCATATATGCATATTTATTGAGCTAATTATGAACCACTCTGAAACCTGGAAACCCCCAACAACACTGAGATTATGATGATGATGATTCCAACAATGATGAAGATGAACCACAACCACCATCACACAACTGTTTCCTCAACCTCCATGCCTTCTCATCTTCTCTTCTCCTTCTTCTTCTTACTGTTTCCCCTGCTGTTACTCACTCAGCCTTGCCATTCCTCCACCACCATTCTCGTCGATGGTGTCTCTCCATGGAACAACCCTTCCGTGTACATTGGAGACTCTGTCAGTAAGTTCGCTCATAATGAATTTCACCAATTCTGGTTTCAACTTTGTTCCATAATCCATTTCTTAACTGAATCTTACCCTTTTGCAGTCTTCAAGCACAAGTACGGCTACAACCTCTACATCTTCCAGAGCTTCAGCGCTTTCACGCTCTGCAACTTCAGCCAGGCCACTCTGCTCACGAACCCCAACTCCCCTTCCCATTCCTACTCGGTAATTTCGTCGAACACCTTCCATGCATCTCTGCATTTCCCTTCCTTAACCCGCCAATTTCCTCACAAGATCTGTGCTTTTCTTTCTGGGTTTTCTCCCCCATTTTGCAGTGGCACACTTCCCGCCCTGGGTTCTTCTACTTTGCCTTCTCCAACGGGTCCTCCTCCTCGTCGTGCGACGAGCAATACTCCCAGAAGCTCGCCATCAAGGTCTCGCCCCAGTCTCCGGCGCCTGAATTTCCTCCCACCGCGGCGGCTCCGGCGTCTCCGATTTCAGGGGGAGTAGTGTCGTCTTCTCCTGCGTACCCGTGGCCCTTTCAGCCGCGGGAGAAGAGTGCTGCTGCTTGGGCGCCGGCGCCGGAGCCAAGTGCCTCCCCAGGCGGCGTTTATGGAGGTGCTAGCGCTCCGATGAGGGTTCCGAAGATGTTGCCGGACAAAGGAGATGGAATGCCGTTCATAAATAGCAATCCGGCGGTCCCTCTGCCGACAGGGGAAGTGGATTCCACCACTATCCGTCCTTTGCCCACTTCGGCTAGTGCTGGCCACCAACAGGTAATTACTAATTAACTTTACTCTTTTGTACAGAATAGAAAATGGAATTGGATTGTTTTCTAAACAAATAGTTCTCCCATTATTACTTGGTACAAAATATGATTTCAAATTAATATAACATCTTTTGTAACAGTTCTTTTTGGTCTACTATTACTAGGATTGGCAAAGATAAGTTCAAACCCAGACCGAGTTAGATCGTATTGATATTTGGACGGATTGTAATTCAATTTGGTTTTGATTCCACGAATACCTTTTTTGTCAAAAGGAAAAAAGCGGATTGAATTGAATTTTGAACAGGACCACGAAACGAAATGCATTTTTTTATCCGACTATGATCCCCATGGTTTCTTTGTTTGTGGTTCTGCTGCCCTATTTCGATTGAGCTTACTAACAACAACAAATTCGACATATAGTCCAACACGATACATCAAATTCGTACCACCTAGATTCGAACACAAATCTCTCTTACATTTCCATTAGGATTGTATCATATCATGTTGCTTGAGAATGAGAACTATTTGTGGTGATAAATGCAGATGATGAGGTGGAGGAAGAGTTCAATTGGTGCAGAAATTGTTGGTCTTTGGGGTGTGTTCTTGCTGCTGTGAAAAGATATAACTAAGGGGCCAAAGCACTGTTGCTTTCCCATCTTTTAACTATTATGTAATGTGATATGCCTATTCTAGTGGTAGACAGATGGATGATTTGTATGGAAAAGATTAGTAGGAAAAGTGGTGTTTGTATATTTGAGAATGGCTAAAAAAGAGGGTCCAAAGTGGCTTTGCAGAGGGATGAGTGAGTGTGATTATAATGATGATTTTGGTGATAAGTGGGCTTTAGGAATCATTTGGTACTTTTGGCCCCTCCCTTTGGTTTCCTTTTCAGATTTCACCTTGATTCATAGTTTATTTCCTTTTTGGCCCCATCTTCTTTAATTGTGGTTATAGTACACACAAGACACGAGAGAAAAAAATAAAGCGATTGTAATGCGCTCTCGTTTCACGTATCCAACAATCGTTGTTGGATAGCGAATGTGATGATTGAGGCGTAGGGCTTACGTAGTAGTGAAAGTCCCCTTGCGAGCAATTTCCTCGAATGCATGATTAGATTCGATGATAAGTACTCCAACATTATCCTTTAACATTCATATAATTGAAAATGAATCAAGAGTTTCACCCTACCTTCGTACAATTCGATTCGGTGAAAACATTTCTTAGTTTTCTTCACAACAAACCCTAAAATGAAGAGCCGTTAGCTTCCCGCCAAAACCAAGAACACTTGCTCCATACGACATTGTTGTATTCTCTAAGGCACAAAATCAGCATAGCACAAGCAATGAATATGTGCTTTAACTCTCTGCTAGTTTAATCATATCCTCCCCACAACACAAAGAAAGAAGCCACCTTTTCCTCGTTTCTCCTCCTCCCCAATTCCCATACCACCGTTCTTTCCCTCCCAAAACAAACCCTTTTCCTTTCCCAAACCCACGAAACAGAGCACAAGAAGTAAAAGAAAGAACCCTCAGCAAGGCCAACAAGATCAAAGCAATGGAGCTGGAACTGGGATTGAAGATCACACACACCAGAGAAGACATAACTTCCTTCACCGATCTCCGGATCTCTAAAGACCATTCGGGCCCTCTCTTCGTCTCTCGAGAAACCAACTCCAAGTTCATCCTCATTGCCTATCTCAAAGGTAAATAGAAAAAAACCTAGGAAGTTCCCTTCTTTTCTTTCCACTTCCAGGAATTCCCATTTTCAAGTGAATTTGCTACTTTCTCCAGGGTTCAGAAGGGAGAACGTGAGCATAAAGATCAATGGAGAAGGGAACCAAATGGAGATCAGCGGGGAGAAGCCGGTCCAGGAGATGGTGATGATGGGTTTGATCATGTACAAGAAAGATGTGGAGCTCAGGACCTTCAGGAAAGTCTTCAGGATTCCTGACGCGGTCGTTCTGGACCGGATCAGGGCTAAGTTCAACGATGACGAAGCGGTCCTCACCATCTTCATCCCCAAATCCGAGAAAGGAATTCGCGGTGTTTCGATCGAGGAGGTCAAGGATGAATTTGAAGCTGGTGGTAGTAGTTCGCCTGAAGAGTCTCGAAAGATTCCTGATGCAGAGCTGCCTGGAAATGATGAAACTGGTCAAGTTCCTGAAGAGGAGGGTGATGGAAGGGGACCTGAATTAGTGAATCCTAAAGCTGAGGAGCTTCCAAGTCGAAAGGATTCGATGGAATCGTTAAAAGAAGAGCAACAAGAAGATCAGGGTCAGGTTAAAGAAAAGGTAGTCGAAACTATTCAGAAACAAGGATCCCAAGAAGAGTCTGCTTCATCAAAGGCCATACCTGATAGCAAGAAAGAAGAAGAAACTATGATGGAAGAGCAATTGGATAGAGAAGAACCTCTGGAATCGAAAGAGGAAATCGTCGGAAGGAAACCTGAAAAATCGGAAATGGCTGAATCAGAGAAGACAGATAATGAAATTCGAGACAAAGGAGTTCCTGAAAGCAAACCTGAATCGAAGAAAGATGAAGCTCGCATGGAAGAAACATGGCCGCAAGAACATGAATCAGAGAAGCAGGAACCTGAGACTGAAACGACGGCGGCAAATTCAGTTGGTGAAGGCAAACGGGTGGAATCATCGGATAAATCGAACGTCGAAGATGTTTCAAAGAGGTCCAAGATGTGTCGTCCCGCGGTGATTGCAGGATCGAGCATTCTAGTGTCAATCATAGTAATAGTCATTGGTTTTATTAGATCCAGAAGAAAAAAAGTAGTTTCTCGGTGTTGATGTGTTCATAGTTGTCAATTTGAAGAAGCTGATGAGTTTATGGTGTGTTCAGAGTTGGTGAATTGTGTATTTTGGTCAACAGTAACCATCTGTTACAAGAATTCCTGCAGAACAAGATAAGTACAGTTTTAATTGAAAACTCAGAATAAAACTTCATTTTAAGCTTCATCCAAACGGAATTACATTTGCCTCGCCAGAAAGCTTTTGGTCCACAATCCCTCACCACAATCTATCTTTAAGAATTGACCTCTTCTAAGCTATATTGTGCGTCTCTTTCCATCCCAATCCCCAAACCAATGGAGTTTCCAAAACATCTGGTTCTCAAATCCTCCCCAGCTGTTGCTAACAAAAAAAAGTTTTAAGAGATTGTCATTCACTTAACAGAAACCCAACAAGAACATCAAAACATCTCAAATTAGAACAACACAAAACCAGTGAGCTGCCTCTTGTGGATGCCAATCTGCCACACCTTCGACGCTCTCCATTTTTCTGATGATCATCAGACTGCCAAAGAAAATGCAACAGAGCTAATTTGGCCCATGCATTGTCGTAGTGATGGCAATGGGGCGGGGATGATACACCAAGAGACACACAAGAGACTTCATCCTTCACTTCATTTGGCCCACCAAACACCCCATGATGAAAGGAAATTTGGCGGTTCTAATGCAATAGGCTACTGTGAAATCACCTGCATTCCTGTCGAGGGACTCAGGAATCACAGTTGCACCACCCACCCACTAGTTGAGTTGGGTACTGAAAGAGAAAGGGACCTTTCCCTTGAAGCATTAAAATGCCCAAATGGCCACACTTTCCCTAATGCAAGGACTTGACACTGACTAATCAGTGTTTGCCCCGCGGATTAGTTCTAGTCAAGAATTAATCACACTCAAAAATACCTTCCATCTATTCTTTTCATGAAACTGTTTGTTTGTTCTGCATCCATCAATCAATATAGCAATATTAGGAAAGCGGGGTCTTTGTTGATGTACCTGCCACGAATCCCACTAGTGGCTGAGTTGACCTCCAGCCCCACCTGGTATGCCAAGGCTGATGATGAGTCCCTTTCTTTCTGGCCAGGAAACTTCAATTTTCTTGCATCTGTTTAGGCTGACCCCAGGTTCATGAATGGCCTGCGGATTGTCAATTGACTCTGTCGCCTCATGGGCACAGCTGCTGACGGTGTAGAAAATGTACACAGTACAGAGAGTCAGATTGATTGATAGAATGTAGAAACCTTACAGAAAACAGCTTTTTGCAATTATAGCTAGGGGAGGTAATAACTGCTCACACAAATTGCTGGCGTGAGCAAAACATGGTCACCACTCCTCAAGTTGTAGGCTTGTAGCAGCATCTCTCACCAGCCAATGCCTGCACCACAAACCAGCAAATATCATGGTTTTAGACTGAAATACTGAAACCTTCCACCAGGTAGATCTAACTTGTTCAATTTTACTGCTGCATCCAAGTTACCATTCACCAGCTGGTAGATTGAGAGAGGAAATAGAACCAGAACATAGTGAGACAAAAGATGGGTAATAAGGCAAGGCTTCCCATAGATCTTTGTTCTAGAAGATAAAAATATATAAATGTGCTATGGAAGCTTTCGGAAAGCAGAGGATTTGGGGAATTCTGAGAAAACAAATAAGTATATACTTTACTGAATGGCATACTGCACGTTACTGCCTCACATGGCCAAGAATAAACATATCTCTCATGAAGCATTTCTTCCACACACCGCCGACAGCTAAAACAGCAAATTCCTGTCAACTTGGATGCCATGCTCCCTTCTTCAAGCCCATTTCCATCCATGTGACAGTTAATAACAACAATCTGGTGCTGGTCAATCTAGGAATGTCTTCAACCCTCATGCCAGAGTATCAAAACACTACAGATCAGCAGTTTAAAATAATGCAGGCTGATCGTTACATTACAACCAGCCAGCAGCAGCAGCACTTGTTAAGGCTATGATACAGGTCCCAAGTTCTTCGGCAATTGAAGCATTAAGAAAATCTGAAAACACATAAGAGAGAGGATCACGATAACAGGGGTCAACAAACCATAATATTAACAATAAACAAAGCATCACAACAGTTTGCAGATAGATGTTTCAGTTACATGCCTCCCTCCCATTTATGAGTGGGCACAGAAGCTGAGACTGAGTCAAAGTCAAAGCTCACATGGCTGCCATTGGAGACTCCTTCCACCATGTAAGAAGAAAGAAACCAAACACCACTTCTGTATCATTTGAACGAAGATGCATAAGTTAGACTGAACCCCAAGAAGAATTTCCACATGGGAGAAAGTCAAAGTCAGAACACACACAGCTATCTATAATCAGGATAGACTAAGTATGGACCTTGACCTCTGCACCCAGCGATGCACAATGTCCCCATGACGGCGAACACAAACTCCATACTTTGCAGTAGTTTATTAAGAATGGTCAGGAGTCAGGACACGAGGCAATAAACAAATTATTAGTACTTCTTCTGCATATGTTCTGAACAGAAGAGAGTTTGATTAGCATTAACAGCAGCCGGTTATATGAATATCTGCATACAGATATGATAAACAACAAAATCTGCCCATGTCCTACTCCAGGAGACAGCCAAGATAAGGCTGGTGAGGGATATGAGAGCAATCAATGAAAGAACACCTAAGAGTGAAGGTTAGCCTTGCTGTTAAAATCTATAACTCCAGACATAACAGGAAGTTTCTGGTGAAGATAGATATATCATACATATATTTACAAGTGACAGTTATATCTTACGCGCAGGTGAAAACGGTTAAGTAGGTACCTCAGAATTGCTCTCATTCACAATATACTCTGGCTATCTTGTTTCTCAATCTGAATGTTCAACAACAACACAGACTATTTCCATCTTTGTATCAAGGCGAAACAAGATCTATCACTTCCTATCTCAAAGGCCAAGTGCAACAGAGGAAACAAGGTACTAAAAGGGAGAAGCAATTTACTGAGGAAAATCGATTATACAATAAAAACACAAGCTGGAGATCAGTAGGAGCCAGGATCCAAAGTCCCCAATTTGCCATAATCCTAAAAAATCCTTTCTTTACACATATACTGATGATGGTAAATAAATACAAGCACCCTCCTTTCTTTTCATTACCCATTTATTTTCACTGCTTGCACTGTGAGCCATCTCTCTCGTCGCTTCAATCCCCAAATTTCTTCAATGTGCATCGTTGTGATTACCTCTTCCCAGAGTATCAAGCCCTTCCGTCCGGCTATGAACGATTCTATGGAACACCTCTCTGACTTGTCTCTCCAAAGGCTCTAACCCCTCTTTAAAATCCTCACATATTTGGCCCAATTCCTGGACTTTCTCCCTAACTTCGCGCTCCCTTTCCTCCGGCAATGGAAACTGCACAGAATCTGCCAAATCAGACAGCACCCTCGAGCATTTATCCATCTGATAAATCTCCCTCAACAATCCACAAGCATTCCTCCTATCCCGCTTCCTCGACTCCTCGAATATCCTCTCGTGCATTGAGGATATAGGGGCACCCCAGGAGAAGTGTCTGGGAATCGAGAAATGAACCTGCAAACCCCGATCCTGGCATGGGATCGCCGCCACAAGAGCCCACATTACAAAGAGCATAACAGAGTTCATGGTGTAGACAGCAATGGCGAGACCACTTGTAGACACAACCTCATTGGCTCTGGGCGGCACGATGTTGTTGCCGATGGCCTGGAGCTGCCTAGCTGCAGACCACGACCGCGAGACGCTCCAGGACAAGGACCTGAAATGGCCAAGCGCCCGCAGATGGTTATCCTTGGAAGAAGACTGATGCCGGCCGAAAGATCGGTTCCTGTGGGCCAAAGCAGCGGTGCACTCCTTCTCATCGAGCATGGAGATGGACAAATCGATCAGCGCCTTCTTCGCTCGGCGGAAATGGCCTTCCCCGAGAAGCCTCTGGTTATCCAGGGCGCAGAGAACAATCTCCAACAGCTTCCTCCACTCCCTGATCTGCTCAATCCCATCGCGAACGGCGTTGCAGAGATCCAGGGCCTTGACGCTCCGCTCGTAGAAATCGTGGACCAATCGATCCAACGGCGCCTTGCCGCAATAAGACTTGTTTCTCGACAAAATGAGCCTGAACTCCTCCTGGCAACAGAGGAAAGCATCGAGCAGCTTCCGGATCCACGCGAGGGAAAGCAAATCGTCAGATCTAGCCGATGAGAGATCGAGGAACCTCTCCCCTACCAATTTCTGAAACGCTTCGAGCTCCGACTCGAGACCGGAGCTCTCGTGGCTGTTGTGGCCGTGGCCGTCCATGGAATGGACCTGATCGCGACGCAGACTCAAAAGTGCCCTCCCGAATGCAGCCGACGATCCTTGGAAATCAGTCGCCGGCATTCTGTAACGGGAACCGGAAATGGGGAGCTGGAAATCACGAAGAAAAGAGAACGGGAGAAATCCGTGGAAAATCGATTCCCCTCAAATCCGCATTTAAGGTTAAATAGAAGGTCGAATTGGCCGGAATCGGGATCGGAACGAGAATTTCGAACTCGGAAGATGCAGCTGAAAGAGACCGGGAGGAAGAAGATGGAAAGTGCGGAGAAGGAAGGAGAGGAGGAGAAGAAGAAGAAGAGGTGGGGGAATGATGAGAAACCCTAATTGGAGCCAGACGGCATTTTATTGGGAAGATTTGGACCGCGTTTTATGGTTGTGAGAGAGAGAGACGACGACGGAACGTCTAAATCGAGAGGTTAAATTAAAAAAGCTTTTTGAAATTTTTAAATGTGTTACCTTAATTAGAATAATAATAATAACATTGGATAAGACAAAAAGATGAACAAAATATTTATCCACAAAAATTGGTTAAAATTCGTTTCTTTTTTTTAGAAGGGAAAATAATTATTTTCTAGGGCAAGGACAAATGGAGGAGGAGAGTGGCGCATGATTTATGGCACAATTTCGATTTTCATATATTTTTTAACTTATAATTATATCTCAATTATCGGATTTTTTGGTATTTGTCTAATAGGATAATAGAGTGTAAAATTAGGAGTGTGCAACAGTTCGATTCGAACCAAATTTATGAAAATCACGATGCATAATGAACGACGTATGTATAATCGTATATATGGTTTAGGATTGAACAAATAGTGTATTCCATCCGATCCAAAATAGTGTATGATTCGATTCACATTGATTTGGTCCTGTACGATCGAATACGATCCAAAATGTTGCACACCCCTACGTAAAATTACAATTAAAATGATCTTTTACTCATAGTTTTTTAGTTAGAATGTTGGGGGTGAATTATTTTTTTAAACTATACCAAACAAGTTTTAGATGATCAATGAAGAATTGATTACAGTGAAGAATTGAGAATAATTCATTCATTTCATTTTTTTTATAAATAATAAATTCATTCATTTTATATTCATTGTTACAACTTACAATGAAGAATTGAGAATATTTTGACACATAAGATTAGGGGTGGGATTCGGTCGGTAAACAATTTACCGTTTACCGAATTTACCGGTTTCGGTATACCGAAGTTGGCCAAACTGGTTACCGATTACCGATACCGATTTGTAACCGGTTTACCGATTACCGAATTACCGGTAAAAGGTTACAAACCAGTATTACCGAAATACCGTGAGAAGCGATTTTGGGCGGTTTTTCTGTCGGTTTACCAAATATTTACCGAACCAAATTTCTGGAAGTGGGGTGATGTTGTAATATTTTGAGTTTTTTGAGTTTTTTTCATCATTTTTATAATTAATAATTTATTATTAACTCTTATTTACAATATTTTTTAGGCCTATACTTACATTCATGTATGTAATATTATATATTTTTGGGGGTAAAGCAACAAAACGCAGCGCAACACTAGGAAGTAGGGAGGGGGGATTCAGTATTGGTAATACCGATTTAGCGTCGGTATTTACCGATACCGTGTCCGGTAAACCGACTCCCCCAACTTCCCGCTCGGCTACCGATACCGCCGGTAAACGGTTTACCGTTTACCGTCGATTATCGGTTCGGTAAAACGGTAAACCGTTTACCGTCGATTATCGGTTCGGTAAAACGGTAAACCGTTTACCGGGTTACCGTTTACCACCCCTACATAAGATAATTAAAATGATAACTATTCTGTTATAAGGGCGCACTTAAATCTCATCAAGAGAATTATTATTATGTACTTAAAAAAGCCCTATCAATTATCGGTTGGTTACTATTTCAAGTAAAGACTTAAAGATGATCAGTAATGATGAATTAGCATGTGATAATAAAAGAGAAAACGTGGGATTTTAAATTAAATAATTAACATTCCGCTTAACTTTCCCTTTTACCTTTTTTACTATTTTAATTACTAATTATAGAGCTGCGGGAACTTCTAATTAAGAAACGATTGTGGCGGGAGGGCTTTTATAGAAGGAAGCGAAGCGAGCGCTTTTTTATGCGAGTCGGAACTCGGTGAGGAGGGCAGCGAGTTTTCGTCCACACGGACTCCACGCGCTGGAGTACACGTCAGATATTTTCGCGCCTCTTGAGGCAAACCCGTGGGTCCGCCAAACGAGGACAGAGACAGGAGAGTTTGAAGTGGGGGCCACATTGGTGACGTGGATGGGGGGTGTGACGTGACGGTGGCGCGCTCGTGAGACTGCCACGCTGTACGGGTCGGGTCGGATATGAGGAGAATCCGGAGGAGGGAGGGGTGCCAGCTGGGTCTTAGTTGGCGCGTAAAAGTTGGTGACGAGACGACGAGATCTCCTCTCCTCACTCACTGACTCGGTCTTTTTTTTTCTTCTCTTTTTAGTTTTGTTTCTTCCCGTTTCTCGACGATTTTGGTTGATTTTGTTTTTACGAGAAACCCCGCTAAATAATTTTTTTAATTAACTGAACGCGTGTACTTAATAGCGGATTAGGCACACGAAAGTGAATATTCGGATTCTAGATGGTTTCGAAACTCAAACTCATAAGTCATACCTCACTTTACCGATAATTCATAATTATCCCCAAAGTCTTAGGAGTTATTCGTAACCTTTGATTAGGAAAGAATGTATGTATATATAAAAAATTATAATTTTTTAAACAATTAATATCTGGAAAATATAATGCGGAGATTATATATTGAAAATGAACTACGGATAGTAAATCTCTCTAAAAAAGGCGAGATTCAATGTACATCATTTCCTATGTGTTAGAAATACGTTATGTATTCTCTATATGTGTATTTTGTGCTTAAATCCGGCAGAAAATGACGCTTAATTAGAATTGAAAGTTGCAAATGAATTGTTAGTAGATGAGTAATGATGTCGCCTTTTGTTAGCAAGAGTTATGTCTGATCCATTTCCCAGTCTAGAAAATTTAACAAGTTCTCGTTGATTTTGACACTGTATGTGACGTTGTGATCAGTGATGAAGCTACGTAGAAAGCTGGGGGTGCTTGCAGCCACTTTTGGTAGTCGGTGAAAATTTTCAGGAGGACTAGATGAATGGAAATTCGAATCTCCAACCTTGTCAATCGACAATCAATTATCTAACTGTTTTCACTATATAACTAACCTACCTATACTGACCCAGTTCCTTAACATAATCCTCAACATAATGAAACTGGTTCTAACACTTAGCCCACAAATACCAAAACCCAAAAAACAAAAAATTGCTCCAGTTTTTCTCTTTATGCTGACCAAATTTGCATACTTGAGTTTATTAAAAAAAAAAAAAAAGGTGAAAACGAGACAACCGAAAGGGACTGAACCGGCCTATATATATCATCATCTTTGAGAAAAAATTATTATGATTCGAAAATGAGACGAGTGAGAACTACAGGCTAAAAAATTATCCCCGCACAATTATACATAGAATCCAATTCTCTCCCTAAAAAACAAATAAAGTTTTCTACTATTTATTGAAATGAGGTTCTAGAAACTGGGGGAGTTTGGAGTTATATTGTTCTAGAAACGAGGGGAATTATATTGTTATTTCATATAGGATTCGTGCTTCCCGGTTTCCATTATTATAGATAATAAAGTGAAAATGAAACTTTCTACTGGATTATTTAGTTTATTAGGAGTAGTGTGAAATTTTTAAGAAACAATATTTATATTACAAACAACAAACCTATGCAGAGAAGTGAGAACTACTATGATATTGATACTTAGTATATATGCTAGTGTAGTTAAGTCATAAAATTTATGAAAATATAAACTTTTTCAACTATCATGATAGTAGTAGCTCTTGATTGACTGGAAAAAATCCAAAAGTACCGTTGTTTAAAAAAAAATTCCTAAAATACCACCCAACCCCAAAAAGGTGTTATTTTTCGAATATTTTGGGGTTGGGTGGTATTTTTGAATTCTTTTTTTAAACAGTGATATTTCTGGTAAAAGTCCTGATTAACTCGAGATGATAAATATTAGTTGGCTTCAATACTAGTGTCGGCACGACGTCACATGAATTTCTTGGCAAGTTCAATCCTGCTTGGCTGCTTGCATATGTAAGAAATTTAATTAGTAATATTATTTATTAATCAGTAATGATCTGGAATCATGAAAAACATAAGATATTCAAAGTTAAGGAGCCAAATGTATGATTGGATGATAAAAAAAAAAAAATTAAACATATATTTATTTTTAATTATTTTTTATGATAATAATTTTTGGTTATTATTATTATAATTCATATACATACCCCATTGTCACCTCAAAGTTCATGCCCCCAATGAGAAAGATATCCAAGTCGTTGAGGTGGCTATGAATCCTTGCAATAAATTTGTGCAATTATTAATTTTTCAAGTTGAACACAACAACATAATTGAAATTGATTTATGTGTATTGGTTGATTATTCAAAATTGGGTTCATGTACTTGAAATTTAATTTCATAATAATATATAGTTATTATACAAATAAAAGATCATAAGAAACTTAGGCACCCATGGCAAGATTATTGTTTTAGATGATGATGATGATGATGATGATGATGATGATAATTAAAGAAAAGTGTAAGTCTGAATTTAGGAGTAGTTTTCTCTTAACTAACCTAGACTCTCCAATATTCCTCTTCTTTTTTCATTTATAAGGAAAATATCGGAAATGTGTACTGTGACCTTACAAGACTGAAAGTATTATATATTTTGATCTTAATGATCTCATTATTAACAACTAATATTTTTTCGCACATATTTAAAACACATCAATTATAAAAATACGTTTCTAAACATATCCAAAAGGTTGTTAGTCGGTTCAGTTAGCAGTAACCGTTAACTTAGTTATTGGTTAACTGGTAAAGCAATTTTTGGTTAACGTTAACCACATTGTTTATATTAGTCGGTTAATCATAACTGTATAGTCAATTATCTGTATTATGTCGGTTAACTAACTAAGTACTAACCAGTAACCACTTAGTAAGTGATTCTCAAAGGTTAGATCAAAATAATCACTCGATAACCAACAAATGGCTTTCGTTTTCTATTTTAAGTATGCATTTTCTTTTATTTTTCTACATAAGTGGTGTTCCTATTTTAATTCCTATTTTAATACCTTTATCATTGATTTGTCATTTGTGGTTGTTACAGAGAATAAAGCAAAGCAAAGAGAGGAAGGATAAGACTTAAGAGTGACGAGTGCGGACTGGCTGAGAGAAGCCATTGATAGAAGAAATCGGAGCGCAGTTTTTCCTATCTTTCCTCCAACATAAATCGTTTGAGCATTCCCAATCCACTCTTGATCCCTACATCTCAATCACAAAAATCGACAGTGCTCTTTGCATTTTTGAATTTTTGGGTAACACCCGGAGGAAATTGAGAATAGAAGAAGAGGGTCGGAGCGGCCGAGAGAAGATTGTCTATTCGAAATTCGAGAGTTCTTTTCGAGGGGAGGGGGATTAACCATTCCGAGAGAGTGAAACACAAACGTTCATATCCGGCTAGTTATCGATTAATCGTTAACCGAGCCAGTTATGCAGATAAATAACCGATCCGTCACTAAATCATTTCAGCCAACCATTACCATACCAATAACGTATAATCGATTAACAATATAATCGATTAACTGTCGGTTATCAATTAGTTTAACGACACGATCGGCTGACCGACTATCCCTACAAACAACCCATCACCCATGTTATCCGTTTCTTACAAGCTCTGGTTACGTTGGAAAGTCGGTTTGGGGAGAATGCATTTAATGGCGCCGTCGTGCCGGACCTAGCGCCAAGCTGGTGCCTTGTGAGTTGTGAGGCTGCCCAAAGGCATAGGTAGATAGGGCTACTTAGTTGAAACTCACAGGAGAAGGCCAATTCTGGGTTTCCATCGAAATCCAGTTGTCTACAAGCTAGCTAGGGCGGAACTTATTCTATTTTAATCAATTTTTTAATACCTTCTTCTTAGGGATGATAATTTCGAACTGATCCGTTTTACCCGACCTGTTTTGCCTGTTTTGGGCGGGTCCGACCCGTCCCGTAGGCGGAACGGGGCGGGCATGGGTACTCTCGTCGACCCGACCTGCCCTGATCCGCCCCTTTCTTGACCCGTTCTTTCCTAAATTACATGTAATTTTAGTCAAATTACTTAGGATTTTCCTTTTATTACATCATATTTTAGCTATAATAAAGTTGTAAATTAGTGAAAATCTCAATTTATCCAAGAAATTAACTACATTTATCATAATATTGCTTGTTTTCTTGATCTTATAATAAAAATAACGACTATTTCTAATGTTTTTCATATAAATTTCATACCCAATAGGTTGACCTGCCCCGACCCGCGACCCGTGATAAATTACCGACCTGGACCGACCTGCCACGGGGCGGGTCTGGATACCAAGAAACCCGCCCGAACCTGCCCATTGTCATTCCTACTTCTTATTATTATTAAAATGTACGATCGGATTAACTAAAAGACTCAGATGAAAATCTCATGCCCTTTCAAGGCTCTTTGCCGGAGGGTCTCCCAGCGCACCCTCTTGATCGTTCCTGTCCATATATATATATATATACCAATTATACATGCCACACCCTTTGATTTTTTTTTATGACACGAACAATGTTTCTATTCCATACGAAGTTCATATCATAAGAGAGTGGTGTTTTTACAGGCTTCTTCCAACAAAACAAAACAAAACGTTACAAGCAAGAATACTAGTTATTGAAGGTTGATTAAATTAGTGATTCACCAGTTTAGTGTGTTGTCGTCTACTAAAAGTGGGTATATATATATATTTAAAACTGATTAGTGTATATATATGTATAATATATATTAGAGTGACAGCCAATAGTAGTAATGGGTGGCAATTACAATAAACGTATGCTACAAAGTATAAACGACAAAATTGACTTATCTCTAATAGCTACTAGAGGGGCCAGGGGCGTCGTCGGAATATGTGGACTCGTCGAAATCGAATGCATTATTTTCGTTGACATTTGGCTGGACGCATATGACAAGACAAGTATGTGTTGACTTAAAACTTTAATCAGAAAACGAAAGATAAAACTACTAAGAATTCGATGAAGTAAGTAGTGAATTATTCTTCTCCAGCAAATGTTGAACTGATCAGTAGGGATATGAGTATTTTTGTGTGAGAGCATGGAAGAAGAAGTTCAAACATACTCAGATACTTTCGGCTTTCTGATCACTGTCTATATATCGATTAGAATGTGATGTTGTAATACAAGCTTATCGTAGTTCGTTATCTCTGGGAGATAACACTTCTCGTGCTAGTGTTATGTTGGATCACTAATTCGCTCTATAAAGAAATTAGTAGATCGGCTATGAATCGTGAGAATGCAATGATTATTTGGGAATGAATCGATGAAGAGATAAGGTCAACCTGATGCTATTGGGATTACGAATATGGAAGTTGAGATTCATGTTTGCAAGCTAGG
This sequence comes from Linum trigynum, assembly GCA_964030455.1. Taxonomy (NCBI): domain Eukaryota; kingdom Viridiplantae; phylum Streptophyta; class Magnoliopsida; order Malpighiales; family Linaceae; genus Linum; species Linum trigynum. The sequence continues at coordinate 33,576,465 of OZ034814.1, read as the reverse complement.
TGCTAGGTCAATATATAACTCAATACTGCACCAAAATTAAGGGACTTTCGGAGGAGTGTACGCAATATAATCCAACTGTCTGCATTTATCGTGCAACTGAAAAACCTTATCTGTGAGAGCATTTCATCTCTTTGGAAAAATGATTTTTTTTTTCTTCTTTATCAAATTTAGGTAAACCGGCCAATATTGTATGATTCTTTATTTTGGTAATGAATAATATATGATAAGCTTATTTAACTTAAACAATGACCATTTGATTTATGGAAGAGCTAAAGAATCTTTGATTAGGCAAACCAAACTTCATCATAGAATAGAATAGGCAAAGCTTGGAACGTCATTTTCTAAGCACAGTGCACGCCCTCAAGTATAGTAGGTTTATAGAATTGGAGCTATACTATAGATTATTATAATTTGATCCATTTGAAGCTTTTTTTAATAGTTTTATAATGGTAATATAATTTTAGTAAAATAATTAACGGGTTAATGCCACATTTGGTCACTGTGATTACTAAATTGTGTCATATTTAGTCACTAGAAAAAATTAATATCAAATTTGGTCACTCTAATTACTAAAACAGGTCACATATAGTCACTATCCGTTAGTTTCCATCTAACTCCGTTAGTTGAGTCTGTTATGTGCTGACGTAGCTAACGGGAGCGCCTAGTCAGCTCCATTTTGGACTGAAAATGGTCAAACCCGACCTGCCACATCACTAAACCCTCCATGTCATTAACCCAACCCAACCCATTAACCCAACCCTAACCCACTTAACAAAACAAAATTGGAAAACCGATCGTGTTAGTGGCCATTTCAGACCAAAACCCTTTCTCCTTCCTCGCCAAGCTCTGCTCGTTTCTCGAATCAATTCACCCACCAAAAAAAATCCTCAAATTCAGTCCCCCCAATTTGGATTTGAGGGAGTAGGAAGGCACGGCGGCTAGGTCAGGAGTGGCGGCGAAAATTGCACAATCAAGAGATTGGGGGCAGGCGGCGACGAATCCACTGGCTGGGCCGTCAATAGATTCGTCGTTGTCGTCCGTGCGGAGGAGGAAGGACTGGACGAAGTCGATGCCAAAGAAGTCGAGGAGGTAGACAAAGGAGGCGAGGAAGGCGAGGATTTCGAAGAAAGTGAGGACGTCGAGAGGGGTTGATGTACGGATCTTCTCCCCCAGCGGGTGAGGAAGTAGACCGCGGAGAAAAAGAGGGCGAAGAAGAAGGCGTTGGTGACGTAGAGTGGGAAGGGGAGGACGTCGGAGTCCTGTGGTGGTTGTCTTCTCGGTAGTCGGCGGCGGGAGAGGAGGCTTTCGGGGGTCATAGTGGTGATGGTGGAGGCGTTTGAGGGACTGGGCAAGTGGGTTTTTGGTGGATCAGCGAAGGGGATCCATTGTTGGATAAGGAAAGGGATTCTGATCGGGAGCTATTTTGGATGGATGATGAACCATTTTTTTTTTTTTGTGTGTGGGGGGGAATTGATTCGAGGAAGGGGCAGAGCTTGCGTGTCGAAGGAGAAAGGGTTTGATTCTGGTTCGGGTTGGGTTGGGTGTATGACATGGCGGGTTTAGTGACATGGCGGGTCGGGTTTGACCATTTCCGGTCCAAAATAGTGCTGACTAGGCGCTCCCATTAGCCACGTCAGCACATAACGGACTCAACTAACGAAGTTGGATGGAGACTAACGGAAAGTGACTAAATATGACCTATTTCAGTAATTAGAGTGACCAAATTTGATATTAATTTTTTCTAGTGACTAAACATGACACAATTTAGTAATCACAGTGACCAAATGTGGCATTAACCCAATAATTAACAGGAATTTGATTTGAGAAAAGAGGATTCCATATATCGTATCGCTGGGCATGGATTGGGTCAAATAGTTTTATCAACGATGAGGCCTTTACATCCTCCTACTTTTTTCTGTTTGATGAATCATCCTCCTAATTTAATTTATTGCACTCCTGCTCCTCAGCAGAAAATAATGCACAATATATCCCTTGTTTTGGATACTTGGTAGAGCACATTTTGGATATATTGATTATATCATGGCCGAAGTTCTGATGATGAGCTAGTGGACATGGAAGGAATGTGTTAGGATGGTTACTAAAATTCTAGTAGCCATTTTGGCCCCGGACCTGGAATAAAAATATATGTATTGTTGTGGGATGAATCATTACAGAATCAGGTATTGATCAACTAATTTTAAAAATGTTTCATATCGGCGAAGTATTCTTCGAAAGTTGTCAATAACCAAATGGGTCTCAATAACTCCAGTTGTTGAGATTTAATTATGGATTTTATATCATTTACTAATATACACCACAAAAGAAAGTCACATCATATGAGCTTGAAGTTTGGACAGTTCCGAATACCACGTGCTTAACAATTAAATGAGGGTCATCAAAATTCCATCGATAACAAGACCTCTCCGTCATCCAAAACTATACTATTCAAAACTATACCACAAACCGCAGAGTTTGATGCAGTTCAGTTGCGGTTAACAACAAAAATCAATTTATTAAAATCATAAATTCATCTATATATTTATTATAAATTTGAAAAATATATAAATAATCAAAAAAGAAATTAAAAATAGAGAAATACAATCGAGAACATAAACGATAACAAAATGTGAGACCCATGTGTGATGTATGGAGAAAATATCAAACAAAAAATAGACAAAATAAGAAAATGTAGCAAAGAAAAGGGAAGATATAAAAGTTAGGGCAATAGCAAATTAGCAACAATTCAACATCATTTTTATTCCGTAAGTAATTCAACAATCAACATAAAATATAAGTCTTCCATATTTAATTCAACAATACAACAAATAAATTAGTAAAGTACTAACTAATAGATTTAGACAAGTCCTAAAAATTGATAACTATGTTTAGGACTTTGTCACCGTAACTTGCACTTTTAGGTCGATCTTATATAGGATTAGGTCGACCTAATCTGCACTTTTAGATTAGGTCGACCTTATAAAGGATTAGGTCGATCTAATCTGTCGTTTCAGTTTTGTGAGGTTCAACGACGAGGTTGACCTTTTTATAGCAAATGGTTGACCTCTTTGCGAAGCGCACAAAATGAAAGGTCGACCCAAATACCTCATAAGCCGACCATCTTGATTAACTGAGGTCGACCACATAAGTATGAGGTCGATCGCGTACACACCGTATCCGTATTGGTTAAGGATTTCAACACCAGAAAGGTAACTCTAACTTGTCTACCACTTAATTCGACTCATTCTCGTCCTAAATATATATAAATACGAATATATGTCACCTTCACCGCCACCGAAACTCTGAATTAGTTTTTTTTTACGGTTAGAGCTTTTGTGAAGAAGATTCTTTGCGGTTGCTGTTGTACGTGATTCAAGAAGTCGACCACGTCGATGGTGAGGTCGACCTAATGTAGCTATCGTCGTCATCTTGTCTAATGCGTAATTTACACCGTTTAATTTGATGTTTTGTTGCATGCAAAATACCATTCGGTCGACTCGTATCTCAATCAGGTCGATCTATATTTGACAATTGCTCGAAATTGAATTTATGGCACCCACATCGACATACATAAGCAAAAAAGGCGCAGGGCATAGGTTGATTTTCCTGTATTTGGTCGATCTCGTACCAGATTAGGTCGACCGCAAAACCAACACTCTTAATCTTCATTTTACGTCAAATGGTGATGAATAAATGGATACAACACTTATCTTCTATATGGTCGACCTCTTTCTGTAAATGGTCGACCATTTTGTTAATGACCGACATCAAGTGGTCGACCTATATACCTTTACGGTCTACCATTGCTTCTGACGCCAATGAAAAGGTTGACCGATGTTTTATTGTGGTTGACCAACAATGATAACTTAAACTACAAACGGTCGACCACTACATTTTAAAGGTCGACCGTGATAAATCATCAGGATGCTCACATTAGTGTATTTGGTCGACCACTATTAGAATTAGGTCGACCGAAAAATACAAGTTACGGTGACATACATGTCACCATAGGCATACCCCTATGCTTATTAATATTACTATTGATGGATAAATGCGATTTGTGTGACTATTGTGGTTTAATCACAGTGGTTGGTGATTGATCACTAACAATAAAATGCAAAATTTTATCAACCACGATTAAACCACTAATCGCATATTATGATTGGTAACTGACAAAACTACGTTTGTTGCACTCAGATTTGTTGTTAACCGCAAACCAAACTTCCATCACAAATTACTGGGCATTCAATACGAACACGTGAACATGTACATTGGGAGCTTTTATTTGGGACAATCATATAACAATGGGGCTATAATAAGTGTTGGAATAGATGGCCTAACTACCTTCAAATTTCTAAACAAATGTCACCACCATGACACAGTAATAGCCATGCTGCCAACCTCTTAATTTTGTATGTCTCTATCTTATTTCCCCTCTACTCTATTTCTATATTGGTATTGTACTACGTAGCCAAAAAAATTAAATAAAAAAAATACAACATGCTCTGAAATGTACCTTTCTAGCTAATTGAGGAGTTTTCAACGCTATCGTTGTATTTTGAATTTTGATACATAAATCCCTTTTTTTTTTTTTTATCATTGCATTTTGATATTTGTAAAAGAACACAAACGACAAAATGAAAAACAGCGACGTAGCACTCACAAAGTGTTATTATAATTTCTTCAATATGCACATAAGTTGGAGATTGCCATGGTAGATTATTTGGTGCCTTAATCCGTGGTGCCCTTATTTAGATCATTAGGCTTCATGTAATTTTAGATAGTCCAAAGTTTTTATCGTGATGATTCAACAAATTCATATTCCATATCGTGATAATTTAATTGTGTCGTTCGCGTTCGCGTCACATGATAGGCTAATTAGTGAAAATTGACAAATGGGTAGTCCCACTTCATCTATTTTAAAAGATTAAGTTTCAACTCAACTATTCCCTTCATCTAGAAATTGATATCAATTTTGTGATATTACTCGACTTCCACCCTAATCATACCTGGGTATGTTTGGTCACTAGAAAAAAATTAATATAAATTTTGGTCACTCGAATTACTAAAATAGGTCACATTTAGTCACTCTCCCGTTAGCCTCCGTCCAATTCCGGTCACTCGAAATACTTTTTTTTATTTATAAATGTCACTCGAATTACTGAAACATTTCACATTTAGTCACTCTCCGTTAGCCTCCGTCCAACTTCGTTAATGGAGTTGGACGGAAACTAATGGGAGAGTGACTAAATGTGACATGTTTCAGTAATTAGAGTGACCAAAATTTATTTTAAATTTTTCTAGCGACTAAACATGACATGATTTAGTAACCTAAGTGACCAAATGTGGTATTTACCCTAATTTGGTTAGCAAAGATATAGGAATAGGATCTACCGTCTTGTTAATGACTGACTCTATTTAATTGTAGGAAGAACTTTTCAAGTTTCAACAATCTTGGGGGTCAAAACGCACTTCTACAGGATCCAAGTAATCTATCCATTCATGAAGTCTTTGGGAAATATGACTTTGAAAACCTTTATAGAAAAAGATCAGGGATCCCAATCAGTCAATCCTTCAAAACCTTTGAATTGACATTTTCACAGAAATCCAGGACTTGACCAACCAACATGTAACCAAATCCATCCTCCTATGGATCTACAAGGTCAATGAATCGATTGAACTCACAATTCCAAGTCAAAATGCGCCCATTTTCAGGATGCTTCAAACTTCCAGGACCAAGGAACCATATCCTCTAGACTCTTTGATTGGTTCAAAAAGTATGCACTCATCTCACGTTATGATGTCCTGCTGTGTCATATTTTTCAGGAATACAAACATGGGGTCGTGGTGGATCAGTGGGGATCATCAATCAGAAAGACTGCTGAACCACCACTGTACTACCAGTGGTGACCATGTTTGCATGCAGGAAGCTTTGTGGTGGGTTTAGATTCCAGCACACTCATTCTTCACCTCTAACATCAGCCACAAAGATGCTACCTGAATCACTCCATCCACCCACCACGTCTCTGTTGAAGCTCTGCATCATCAAATATCATAAGAACAAGCATGTGAGATTAGCTGTTCCTGCCGCTGTCACTTTTCGTGTATTAAGAATCACACCGTTTCACCACAATAACTCGAATGTTCATTAGTATTGAGGTTTATCAAGATTCAGATAGGAAACCCAAAACAGGATTTCAGATTACTCTCTCACAATCCTGCCAAAACCATGCCAAAAGGGTAGGGGTAACATCTATCCAAAACTTAAGGGGTAGCATGATGATAATATTATACTGTTGGGATGATTAGCATTTATTTGCTCTTTTACAGTACAACTGAAACAACACCCTGGAAAGTTGAATGCTGAGTTCATCGTTGAAGAAACTCACAAAGCATTCTTTAACTTAGAACGAACCCTATGCAAACCAACTTCGCAGTGCATGTCCCACCAACCTAGCACTATAAGGGCCGGGACATATCATTTCCTTCTAGTATGCTGTCCTGTCAGTACTGCAATGAGGAAAATGGCCTTCATGTTCCATATTATTGCTCCAGTAACATGGAAACCATACCAAAATACAGGCCTCTAAAATACGAGAGCTTTAGTACGAATACTACAGTGCTTTGACAGTTCAACTATTTGGTTTTCATCCGGTTATCTTCTTTTCTCTTCACCTTCTGTCCAACAATTGTGGCTGGTTTTACAACTATTGATGCCATAGACAAAGCATGTAACCACTATTACCATCATCATAGGACTAAATCTTGACAATTACTGTTAGAAAGTCAAGGAGAGCAAAAGGAGAAACAGCTCCTGGAACATGCATGTTAGATTCTGACTGCAGTTAAGTTTTGTTCTAAGCTAAGACTCCTAGATCTTCCCTCACAAAGAAATTCCTCGACTAGAAACTCAATTCATCATTTAATTGGAAGCCATGATGACAATTAGTGAATTAGATACACCTAAAGATTGTGATTAAATAAATGTATAAGAGCGGCAGTGCACAGCTTTCAAAAGGGTATCATACAGCTGAAAGAAAAGAAAAAAACAGAGAGGGGTGAGGCAGTGAGGGGAAGAAGAAAGACACCTTACTGAAACCCAGCCAATTTGAGTCTCCTCTAAAAGAGAAGAGCTTCTTAGTCTCTTTCCAGTTTCCGCACAGAACCTGCTTATGCAAAGTGCAAATCATGAAACAATAGGCATTATTAGAGGGACGTGCAATCATAAAAGAGGTACAGACAACAATGATGGCGAAAATAATGTTTTAGTTCAATGAAACTACTTAGCTTCATGGACTAGCATTATAGAGAATTTGAGATATCAAGATATATTATGAGCATTCCAAGGAAAATTAGCTCGGGGAGCTTCTAAAAGAATCACCTCATAATCTACTCCTTGGATGTATATGTAGTCAGGGTTAACTGATGAAAATGCAAGTCCAGTTATCTGCAAATGCAGCCAAATGAGTTGTGAGCACAAATGCCTCAATTGACAGAAGCACAATAAAGTTAGCGAGATCACGCGTACCAAAAAAATCTAACCTCATACTTTGAGCAATGCACCCATCTCGATAGTGGTTTCCATCTAAAATCAAACCGGAAACCAAATTAAAACATTTTATGTTTGAAAGGTTAACATAAGTTGACAAAAGAATGAATACCAACCTACGGGGATCATAAACAGTAACAGTACGATCAGCACCGCCCACTGCAATATTTCCAGTTGAAGAACTGCAAACTGAATAAAAGATGTCTCCCACTGACCCAGTGATCCGATGCAGACAACCGTTTTTCTCTTTCATTCTCAAGTCCCAAATGCTCAACTGCAGTCCAGCAAATGAACCCAAATCAAATTCATGCTGAATGTAAGTTATGGAACAAGAAAACAGTAGCAAGGCAAAAGAAAAGCTTGCCTGGCATCCTTCCGTGACAGCTAGTATCGAACTCCCTTCATCATTACTCAAGCCCTGAATATAGTTTAGAGAGGATGGATACCATAGTCTGAAACATAACAACAGACATGTTGGAAGAAACATCTGAACATAAAAGACAAAGCAAGTCCAGGGGGAACTAGAAAGATTTGGAATTTTGGCATTTTGGTAGCCATGGTTGCTCAATTAAGCTTGGTAAAAGGAACTTAAGACTATTCCATCTACTACTTACGTATGTAATGTCTGCAAATGAATGTCTTGGTCATACACGTCAACAGTTTTGCAGAACTCACGCGCTACAGCCGCCTGGAGAAGAGATGAAGATTCAAGGGGAAGAGTCCAGTTAGAGTAAGATTCACCAAATTGAACAGACAGTTTTAAGACTGATAAGTTCACTAGTTTTCTGTTATTTGTGGTAAAATACGATAAGTGCAACGATGAAACAGTACCGTCAATAATTGAGTTGGACTGAAACATAATCCAGCCCAACCGCCTTCTCCTACTCCAGAATCTCGAGGAAGTACTGAATATATAAGTCTGTCAACATCTGAACGGTGTAGAAGCAAAGGACTGATTATGTTACTGCCACATTTTACCACTAATCATCCAAATTAGTTGACACGAGTTATGCATAAAATTAGCATCATGTGCAAAAAGATCACAAATACACAATTACTTACCATTACCACTGTTATCTAGCTTAGACACAATAAGATGGCCGTAAGAATCCACGCTTCCCAGCACCAAGTATCCAGGGCCTGAAAATGATTTTATCAACTGCCAAATCCGTCAAGGCTGACATTCTAACAACAAATTCATCTCTACACATAAGCAACATAAAGCCCTATCCCTCTTTGTATAGACACTTACTATCAGTCTCAGAGAGCACAATACTCTGAATCTCAGAGCGGTGTGGGCAACGGTTGACTATTGAAGACTCCACAACCTTCAAAATCAGGTAATATTATTTATTCAAGACTATAATCAGTATTACCTCAGTTCAACATACGATGGAAAACTGATAACCAGGTCCCCAAAGTTCAGGGCAAAATGTACCTCGGACTGCATAGGAATGAGGAGGCTTTCTTTCCCTTTATCAATGGAAGTACCCTCCAAAGGAATCTATGGACAGTTAAAAAAAAGGGTCTGCTCAGCACCATACCAGCCAGTTCAAGCAACCATCATTTGCAACAAATGCGTGGTAAATGATTGACCTAACGAATATATACTACATTCTCCAACAACTTCAGTTCTTCTATGTTCCAGTTTAACAAGCCCTTGATGGAATTTCTAATCAACTTAAAGCAAACAAAACCAGAATTGAAACAAATTGCAATCTCAACATTGCCAAACTACAAAATCATCAAAAGGGCCGGGCGTAAAGCCAAGTTCTTTAGTGTACCTGGAGCTTGTAAATGTGACAGCCAGAAGCGACATAGACCCAACAAGAAGAACCATCCTCGCTAACCTGAAGCCAGATAAAACCCAATAGAGCAAATTGAAGAAACTTCAAAACCTGCGAAACAATGATACCGTGAAAAAAGGGATGGCATACATGGAGAGCTAGGCGGGAAGACTGGATGTTTCCCGGGGAAGGATTGGGGATAAGAGTTGAGGGCACAGCTGCTTTTCTAAGACTCTTCGCCTCCAGCATCTTGCAAAGTTGCAAACTTTCTTACTGCTTTCGGTTTTAGGGTGGCGGGAAAGTTTTTCGTCGGGTTAATGTTGACGAGCTGCAGCCGGGTTTTCAATCGCTATGTCAAAAATTCTGTTGCAGGGAGGGAGCATGGAGAGATAACTTGGCAGTTGGCATTTGGCAAAGCATGGCCGGGGGGAAGGCAGGGGAAAGGGTGCAGGGCTTTAGATTTGGACTTTGGAGTGGAATTTGGGCTTTGGCACTAAACTTCAAAGTTCTAATATCGGTTAGGTTAATCTACTTCTTCGTTTCTTTGTGCCATTTGAAAAATGGAATATATCTGGTTAAAATATTAAGTTTGAAATATGAGTGCACCCAGAAAAATTGAAATATGAAGGATTTTTGTGATTTGGACTATTAGGATGAAGGTAAAGGTTAGGATGATAATTAGTACAGTGCTAATACTAATTCTATTGAATATGAACATTTCATTTTGATATTATTTTTTTAATTTCTAAGAAGTTAACCACAATTAAAGTTGTTTTTTTAAGAGAGGGGCATGCTTGTTGTTTTTTAAAATTATAAGGGAGAACACTTGTGTGGCTCTTCTTATTCATTCATTCCGTGTCTCGCAAAATACAAAGCAGAACGCAACAAACTATACGTCCATACCACGAATGATATAAAGTAGACCAAAAACTTATAAAGTAGACTAGAACATCACCACACCACAACAATCACAAGGGTAGCATTGGGGGTGTGTTGGGGGGCCTCCTACAAAAGCCCTCCATATACTAATTACTTTTCAGAGTATTGGATTTTGATTGTGAATTTAAAACAGTATAAAATTAATACATTGAGCTTTAATTATAGATATAAAATACTAATAATAAAGATTAAGCCCAAAATCTAAAGGGATGAATGACCCCCTTTGGAATCTGTCAAAAATTAACCCGGAATAAATCCGTCAAAAGCGGTGCTTAATGAACGTAATCATCGTTGAAAAATAGCCTCAGGCCGAATCCATGATCTGTAGCTCTCAAAATTCAAAGAAAATGGCCTTTCATCGTCCAAAAAATTACGAAAATGTCATCCGAAAATAAATTGGCCCAAGTTAGAACTTAATGGACTTATCATCCGTGGATAAGAGGATCAATAGACTTCATTAACGGTGTAGAATAGCCTCGTCCTGAATCCGTGATCTGTAGCCTTCAGAATCGAAAGAAAATGGCATTTCGGGAAAATCGTCGAAAATTTGTGATGATACCCCTTTGCAATCTGCCAAAAATTGACCCTGAATAAATCCGCCAAAATCAGTGCTTAATGGACGTAATCGTCATTGAAGAATAGCCTCAGGCCGAATCCGTGATCATAGCCTTCAAAATCAAAAGAAAATGGCATTTCGTCACCTAAAAATTACGAAAATGTCATCCGAAAATAAATTGACCCAAATCGGTGCATAATGGACTTATCATATGTGGAGAATAGGATCAATAGACTTTATTATTGGTGGAGAATAGCCACGACCTAAATTCGTGATCTGTAGCCTCCATAATCGAAAGAAAATGGCATTTTAGGAAAATCGTCCAAAATCTGGGATGGTACCCCTATGGAATCTGACAAAAATTGACCCGGAATAAATCCTCCAAATCGATGCTTACTGGATGTAATTGTCGTTGAATAATAGCCTCTGGTTGAATCGTGATCTATAGCCTTCAAAATCCAAACAAAAATGGTCTATCGTCGCTCAAAAAATTACGAAAATGTCATCCGAAAATAAATTGGTCCAAATCGGAGCTTAATGGACTTATCATCCACGAAGAATAGGTTCAATAAACTTCATTATTGGTGGAGAATAGCCTCGGCCTAAATCTGTGTTCAGTAGCCTTCAGAATAGAAAGAAAATGGCATCTTGCGAAAATCGTCGAAAATTTGTGATGGTACCCCTTTGTAATCTGCCAAAAATTAACGAGGAATAAATCTGCCAAAATAGGTGCTTAATTGACGTAATCGTCGTTGACTTATAGCCTCATGCCAAATCCGTGATATGCAGCCTTAAAAATCCAAAGAAAATGGCCTTTAATAGCACAAAAAAATTACGAAAATGCCATCCGAAAATAAATTTGCTCTAATCGATGCTTAATGGACTTATCATTCGTGGAGAATAGGATCAATAGACTTCATTATCTATGGATCGGCCTGAATCCGTGATCTGTAGCCTCCAAAATCGAAAGAAAATTGTATCTCGGGAAAATAGCCCAAAATCAGTGATGGTACCCCTTTGGAATCTGTCAAAAATTGACCCGGAATAAATCTACCCAAATCGGTGCTTAATGGACGTTATTGTCGTTGAAGAATAGCAATAGGCTGAAACCGTGATCTGCAGCCTTCAAAATCAAAAGAAAATGGGCTTTCGTCGCCCAAAAAATTACGAAAATGCCATCCGAAATTAAATTGGCCCAAATCGGAGATTAATGGACTTATCATCCGTGGAAAATAGGATCAATAGACTTCATTATCGGTGGAGAATAGCATCGGCCTGAATACGTGATTTGTAGCCTCCAGAATCGAAAGAAAATGATATTTCGTGAAAATCGCCCAAAATCTGTGATGGTACCCCTTTGGAAACTGCCAAAAAATGAACAGGAATAAATCCCCCAAATCAATGCTTAATGGACTCAATCATCGTTGAAGAATAGCCTAATGCCGAATCCTTGATATGTAGCCTTCAAAATCCAAAGAAAATTGTCTTTCGTTGCCCAAATTACGAAAATGTCATCCGAAAATATATTGGCCCAAATCAGTGCTTAATGAACTTATCATCCGTGGAGAATAGGATCAATAGACTTCATTATCTATGGATAGTAGTCTCAGCCTGAATCCGTGATATGTAGCCTCTAAAATCGGGGAAAAAATGTATTTCGAGAAAATCGACCAAAATTAGTGATGGTACCCCTTTGGAATCTGTCAAAAATTGACTCGGAATAAATCTACCCAAATCGGTGCGTAATGGACGTTATTGTCGTTGAAGAATAGTCTCAGGCCAAAACCGTGATCTGCAACCTTCAAAATCAAAAGAAAATGGGCTTTCGTCGCCCAAAAAATTACGAAAATACAATTCGAAATTAAATTAGCCCCAATCGAAGATTAATGGACTTATCATCCGTGGGAAATAGGATCAATAGACTTTATTGTCGGTGGAGAATAGCATCGGCCTGAATACGTGATCTATAGCCTCCAGAATCGAAAGAAAATGACATTTCGGGAAAATCGCTCAAAATCTGTGATGGTACCCTTTTGGAATCAGCCAAAAAATGAATCGGAATAAATCCCCCAAATCGGTGCTTAATGGACACAATCGTCGTTGAAGAATAGCCTCAGGTAGCCTTCAAAATCCAAAGAAAATTGACTTTCGTTGCCCAAATAATTACGAAAATGCCATCCGAAAATACATTGGCCCAAATTGGTGCTTAATGGACTCATCATCCGTTGAGAATAGGATCAATAGACTTCATTATTGGTGGAGAATAGCCTCGACCTGAATCCGTGATTTGTAGCCTCCAGAACCGAAAGAAAATTGCATTTCGGGAAAATACCCAAAATCTGTGATGGTACCCCTTTGGAATTTGGCAGAAATTGATCGGGAATAAATCAGCCTAAATCGATGCTAATGGACGTAATCGTCGTCGAAAAATAGACTCATGTCGAATCCGTGATTTCAGCCTTCAAAATCCAAAGAAATAGCCTTTCGTCGCCCCAAAAAATTCAAAAATGCCTTCGAAAATAAATTGGCTCAAATAGGTGCTTAATGGACTTATCATCCGTGGAGAATATGATCAATAGATTTCATTATCGGTGGAGAATAGCCTCGGCCTGAATCCGTGATTTGTAGCCTCCAGAATCGAAAGAAAATGACATTATGGGAAAATCGCCGAAAATCTGTGATGGTACCCCTTTTGGAATTTGCCAAAAATTGACCCGAATTAGATCCGCCCAAATCGGTGCTAATGGACGTAATCGTCGTTGAAGAATAGCCTCAGGCAGAATCTGTGATCTGCAGCCTTCAAAATCCAAAGAAAATGGCATTTCCTCGCCCAAAAAATTACAAAAAATGCTATCCAAAAATAAATTGGCCCAAATCGATGCTTAATGGACTTATCATCCGTGGAGAATAGGATCAATAGAATGCATTATCGGTTCATAATAGGCTTGACCTGAATCTGTGATTTGTAGCCTCAAAATCGATAGAAAATGCCATTTCGGGAAAATCGCACAAAATTTGTGATGGTACCCCTTTGGAATTTGCCAAAAATTGACTGGGAATAAATCTGCCCAAATCGATGCTAATGGACGTAATTATCGTTGAAAAATAGCCTCAGGCCGAATTGGTGATCTACAGCCTTCAAAATCCAAAGAAATGGCCTTTCGTCGCCCAAATTTTTTTGAAAATGCCATCCGTAAATATATTGGCCCAAATCGGTGTTTAATGGACTTATCATCCGTGGAGAATATGATCAATAGAAAAAATTATCGGTGGAGAATAGTATCGGCCTGAATTTGTGATCTATAGCCTCCAGAATCGAAAGAAAATGACATTTCGGGAAAATCGCCCAAAATCGATGATGGTACCCTTTAGAATCTACCAAAAATAGACCCGGAATAAATCTGCCCAAATCTGTGCTTAATGGACGTTATTGTAGTTGAAGAATAGCCTCAGGCCGAAACCGTGATTTGTAGCCTTTAAAATCTAATGAAATGGCCTTCCGTCGCCCAAAAAATTACGAAATTCCATCCGAAAATAAATTGGCTATAATCGGCGTTTAATGGACTTATCAGACGTGGATAATAGGATCAATAGACTTCTTTATTGGTGGAGAATAGTATCGGCCTGAATCTGTGATCTATAGCCTCTAGAATCGAAAAAATGGCATTTCGGGAAAATCGCCGAAAATCTGTGATGGTATCCCTTTGGAAGCTGCCAAAAATTGACCTGGAATAAATACACTCAAATCGGTGCTTAATGGACGTAATCATTGTTGAATAATAGGCTCAGGCCGAATCCGTGATCTGTAGCATTCAGAATCCAATGAAAATGGCCTTTTGTCGTGCAAAAAATTACGAAAATGCCATCTGAAAATAAGTTTCCTCAAATCGGTGCTTAATGGACTTATCATCCGTGGAGAATAGGATCAATAGAAAAAATTATCGTTGGAGAATAGTCTTGGCCTGAATACGTGATTTGTAGCCTCCAGAATTGAATGAGAATGTCATTTCGGGAAAATCGTCCAAAATCAGTGATGGTACCCCTTTGGAATCTGGCAAAAATTGACCCGGAATAAATATGCCAAAATCGGTGCTTAATGGACGTAATCGTCGGTGAAGAATAGGCTCATGCCGAATTCGTGATATGTAACCTTCAAAATCCAAAGAAAATGGCATTTTATCGGCAAAAAAATTACGAAAATGTCATCCGAAATTCATATGGCCCAATTTGGAGTTTAACGGACTTATCTCAACTCAACTATCTCAACAATCACAACTAAAAGTTGAGATATAACAATCACTCAAAATGAGTGATAGTTTCTGTCACATCACAGAAACAATCCATGTATTGTTTATGCTAAAAAAATAAAATAAAAAACGATGCATTGTAAACAATACATGCATAATGACAATGTCAACAAAACTATCGCAACTTCCAAACGAACCCTTATTAAACTTTTTTCCCCCAACCATATAACAAAACTCATTCTTTGTGCATGTGTTTTTTTAAAGAAAATAAAAAAGGTGAAATTATTGATCCCTACTTATTATTAGCATTATTAATTTTTTTGCTTAGCTTTCTTCATTTTTAATTTTTCAAGAAGGAAATAAGTTCAATTTCCATCAATTAATCTACTTGGCCAACAATACTAAAGTAACTAAATCACTTCATTAATTTATTGTTAAACGTTAAATCATCATGGTTGATAATGAAAAAACAAAACCTGGGGCGTGAGCAATCTGTGAACCACTATAACAATTAATTTGACCTAACAAGCTAGCATATTTGTTTTTTTGTTAACATTTGTAGGCACTTTCACGATAATAATATTATCTTAAAACTATAAAGTATATCTCAATCATTCAACTCAAAACTTTGTCATGTATCATTTTTATGGGTAGAATACTAAGAAAAAAATGCTTATAAAAACATTTTCTTGTGTTTTATCTCTTTTATTTAGCTGTCCTTAGACCAACTTCAATACTAGTCTTCAAATTTAAGGGTCATCATCCTCAAATTTGGGGATGATCTTCATTTTCATCATTTTTCTCCAATGCTACAATCTCCAAATTTGGAGATAATTCCCATTTTCATCATTTTTTACTTAAAAATTTACTTATGATCATCTAATATAATTTGTTCATGTTAATTTTTTATAGTTCATCATCATTTTTAAATACAAAATTTCCAATCAAAATTTTCTAAATTTCAAGACCGCTTTTTTTTGGCAAATAATGATTGATCTAATTTTTTCTTACACGCAACACTTGAAAATTATTGATCTAATTAAACTCCAATTAACCCCTTACATCTTAAAAAGAAAAGAAAAAAAGCCAAGTGGCGGGCTAGCGGTTGTCCTGCCCACCTGCACAGCCCTCCCCATTCCCAATTTCCATCCCCAATTTTGAGTCTTTTTACAAATTTCCCCAAATATGGAGGCTCTCTCCATTTATGGGAATGCATTGTACATGACACTACTTCATTTATGGAGACTTTCCTATTTATAGAGACTCAATCGCAGTTAGAGAGAGTGTGTATACCAATTAAGTTTAGGCTAAAAACTCAATTGTCATTCCTTCATGAACAGAAAATGGCTCTTCGAGCAATATAGGTCCAAGTTGTGTATTCATTGCATATTGATCTATCTATCTATATATTAAGATAAGATACTACTCCCATATCAATCGTTAATGATTCAGGTATGACTTATGACCTTCCACTAATTAAAGTGATCATTGACTATTTGGAAAATAAATTTTATTTTGTATAGTTAGGTAACTCTCCCTCTTACACCACTATCCTCCAAGACTTGATGATGTCGAAATCGTTTCTTTTCAATAATTTCGATCTAATTACCAGCTAATTTAGATTTCAACCCCGGCCTTTCTAATATTGTATATAGCTCATTAGTCACAGTCTCTCTGGTATCGATGTAACAATTATTTCTCTTTTACTCTAAATTATCAACCCAAGTTGTTGCAGCCTTTCTTTTCTAAATACAGGTCAAGATCCTGACCCCTGCCCCGGGCCAAACGACCCTATCTATACCTGACTCACGCACTCTCGCAGACCGACTATAGATATTGAAATACTTCACGCTGCTTTCCGCTGTCGTATATAACTCCAATGTACACTCTCTTTTTGTCTGTGTGTATATATATCTTATTCTAATCACCTTATCATCTCATAATATAACTATATCACCCATAGTATCATGCTACACAATTTGTCTGTTCTAAACCCTTTTTCCCCCCAAAGTTTAGTTATGGGCTTAGGTTTTAATTAGTCTGTAATTAAGAGCTATGATCATGCGTATGTAGGGTGGTCCCCTCCATATGGCTTCTTGCTTTCACCTCCAACCCTCTGCCTATATAATATTCAAGTACTTGCTTTCTTCTTTACTCTATCTTTCTGTTGTGTCTATTTTAGAGTTTCTCAATTGTCAAAAGATTTGAGAGCTTTCTCATGGCTGATCAAGTGCCAAATTATCATCGTTACCATGGAGTTCGACACGATTCAATGGCTAACGACTTTCAAAGGGTTGAGATTCGTATCGCCGCGATTGTTACTACGATTCAAACCTCTCGTAACGACACATACATGGAAGGAGGATAGAGCGTAAGATGGCCACCGGCTAGCAGAAACCATGGCCGGCCGGCCGGCCAGTGCTCACTTCTCTCAATCTGTCAATCATTGGAGCTAGATAAGTTATATGTATATATTAGTTTTGATTATTCTGTCTTCCTCTTTCTGCTAATTAGTTTGAGTTTGTGATCAGGAGTGCTTTATTATATATATTGTGTGGATTGATTATCCTACGTAGTTGTGAGGGATGAAGGACCTTTGAGTTTAATGTTATATGCAATGATCTTAATTGGGAATTCCTTTGAGTTATTATTGTAAATGTAATTGATAAAGTAGAGAATTCATAAATGCATTGTGGGAATGTAACATACGAAGAAAAGATTACAATTTCACTCTTACAGCTCTTCTCAAATTTACTTTGTTGTATATACCGGTGTATTTCTCGAGTATACTATACTCCACGTACTTTTAGTGAAACCGAATAGACCATGAATTAAATTAATTTTAGGAGATATACTATACCCTAATCTCTAATATATAAACCCCAAATCTAAATTTTCTAAACTCAAACTCGTAAATCCCTTTGGTAAAATAACAATAATCGACAATTCAAACTCATCAAAATACAAGAAAGTACATCCAATAACTTCCTGACTACTTAGAGTATGGTATACTGTACGCCACCATACTTCCTTAATTTCTTGATCTCATACTTCCGCACATCTTCTTTCTCATGATGATCTAAACGGTTTTCTTCTTCTTAATGAATGTTGTTCTCAGATTAACTTGCAAAACTAATCACACATGTTATGCCACCTATTAGGAATCGGTTGCTAACTCCTCTGTGGGATTGGAAAATGACACCCTATTAATTATAGTTAATTATGATATTAAATTTGTGTTGCATTTAATAATCTTTGGGAATTAAAAACTCATATTAATTATATTCTTTTTTTTAACTACCGTTGCACTGATACAACGACCATTGCACATGTACACTGATATCATTGCACTGGTAGAACTAAAATTGCACTGAAAAAAGGAACGTAATTAATATGAGTTTTTAATTCAGATAGCTTATTAAATGCAACACAAATCAATTACCTTAAAAGCCTATAATTAATAGGGGTGCCATTTTTCCAAACTCTTTAGGGGGTAGTCATGCTATCTCATCCCCACCTATTATTATCTCATAGAAAATTGAAACCATATTTTTATCCGATCGGGTTTCAGATATCCACGGTTATCCATGAATAATAATTTTTCTCCGTAACTTTAACAAACATGTTAATAATTACATGTATATTGGCATTACATAAGTGAAAAGGTACAACGATAAATCACTAGGACTAAGAAAAATCGTTAAAAATAACAAAATTTGATGACAATATTATATATGTATATAAAATATGATAAAATGTAATGACAATTTTTAGATAAATACATATATATACACATTCAGAATGAATAGTGAGCAACCCTTATATATTCATTACCCGCAGTATTCGAATTCATATTTTACCCATACCCACCAAAAATATTTTGAATTCAGATTTTGCTCTATCCAATTATGTCCAGAGGATATTCATTACCATATAAAAATTTCCCATATCCCTAAAACAGAGAAAACAGTAGTTGGACTCGAAAAAAAGAAAATAGCTGGGCTAATGGTTTGGATCAGGGCTTGTTTCTTTGAGCTAAATCTACAACATAAATTTGGGCCAGAAAACTTGGGAAGGGAATGTCCAATATTTTGTGGGAGTCATTACACCGGAATTCAGGATCCGGATCAAGTGCACATCGCAGAAGTCATTTTGTTTTGGATTGAAGAACTTTCGAAGTCATAATTTTGATTTTTCTAGTTGAATTCAAATTTCAAAAGTAGTTTTCTAAAATTGTTGTGTCTCCGTCCATTAAAGAAAATATGAGGATTTTCTGGTCTACTTTATGAGAGTTGTGCTGTGATTGCACATATATATTTTTTTTATATGTTTTAGGTAACTTGTAGTTAGCTTTATAAGGATTATGGTCTGCTTCAAAAAATTTGTTGTCGGGTTTATGAAGTTTCAAATACGCTTCAGAGAACTTTTGGTCAATTTTGAGTTCTCTTATCTGCTTTATGAATTTTATGGTGTGGTTAGCTCGTTTTGTATTTGCGATTGTTAAAATTGATGTATTGTACTTGTGTTCTTTCTTGGCCTACTGCTCGTGGGTCTTTGTCTTGTACTTTTTGTTGTTTTCATTTAATAAAGTTCATCATCATTATAAAAAAAAAATTGATGTATTGTATGAATGCATGCATGCATTATAAATTGATGTATTGGTTAAATGCTTGCATTTTAAGATTACAATGTTTGGTAGTTGTGATTGTATTTTTAGGAATGTGGTAGAAACCCACTTTTTGAATGAAGTCACATTTACCCTTCCTTTTAGATATAAAAGTCAACTGACATATAAAAGTTGATAAGGGCATAAAAAAAGAAGAAAACTTGATTCATAATCTCAAAACACAATCTCAACAATCTCACCAAATAGTTGATATTCTAAATCATTCGTTTTGAATGATTTCAAATGTCACATCAACAATCAAATACATGCATTGTGTTTTATTTTGCAACAACAAAATGATGCATTCTCTACAATACATGCATTCATTAAATACATCATTTAGATATGCATCTACCAAACGACCGTGGTATGCTTTATAAGCTTTTTAGTCTACTTTATGTTGTTTGTGGTGTTGTTTGTTGTATATCTGGTATATGTTTTCTAGTATGCTTCATGATACTTGTGATCAAGACGGTAGGCAGAATAAATGAGCAGCGCCACACACGCGTGTTCCCCCATTTCAAAAATGACAAGCATGTCTCTCCCTTTAAAATTGAACATTAATAATGGCCATCCCCTTCAAAATTAAACAAAAAAGTCATCAAAACGAAATGCTTTTATTGGTTTGAGCTAGTATTAGCACGTTAAAGTTGTGAGTTTTTTTTTTCCAATAATTCAATTTTATATCACTAGCGTATTCCTAAAAAACAAAAGAAGAAGAAAAAAAAAAATCCCATTGTGCCTCATGGACCATTTGTAGTAGGCCACATTATTCTAAGAACTCGCTGCGCATCAACTTTTTTCATATAATACAAAAGCCTAGACAAATGAACATGCCATTGAGCTAATCTTGTTTCGTTTCCCCCCATCTTTTTCATATATGGATTCGAAGTTGGGCAAGAGATTAAGACAGGAAAAGGAAATGGAATAGAAAACAACAGCTGAACAACTTCTTGTTATCGGAATCCTCCAAAAGGGAATATAAATAACACATCAGAGAGGATTTTGTGTAAAAAGGAAAAAGCGGTGAAGGCAACAGTAATGGCCATCCCTGGTACCAAATCTCTGGTAAAATGAACATCACAGCAATCTAATCCAACGAATCTGTCATTCCTATGGCAAGTTAAAGATTCTGATACAAAAGGTAGAGATAGTCACCTTCATCATCTGATTGATCCAAAAGTTACAGAAGCATCCCTTGAACTTGAGGGAATTCAAAACAAACAATTTTCATAGAAGGCATTACAATGCAAACTTCAGAAAAGAAAACTTGATCGAAAAAGGGGAGACATCTCCCACTTCTTGCCTACTGAAATTGTACAGCTTTTCCCTCTCTTGCAACAACAACAACAACCCACATCTCGTGGAATCCTAACCACATTCGGATTAACATAAATACACTAGTACACTACTACCACCACCAACAACAACAACAGACATAGCTCCTAACCCTCCCTTTTAAGTTTTCTTCCCAATTTCTGTACCCCCTCTCTATTCACAAGCCAGCTTAGTATCGAAGCTGCTCAAGCATATGGCGAAAGCTTGGAAAGCAGACAGCGGATACCGATAATCCATAGTGAACATATCCTTTCCAACCTTACCAAACTGCAGAATGATCTTATCATGATCGGACTGTGCCGGCGGCTGTGAAGGAGTAGGCGCGCCAGCTGCTGGCTGATTCGCCGCTATCAGCTGGAAATTCTTCACGGATGCCACTGTGACTCTGCCACGGAAGTTCAGACACCAGCACTGCAACTGCTCATGCCACCTGGGAGCCTTGTTCCGCAGAATGAGTGGGCAGCTGTCCTTCGCTTCCCCTTCCACGTCATCGTCTCCCCCGCCTCTTGGTGGCCCCGCAGCAACATCGAAGAACCTCGAGCTGCTGAACTCGGACGACAACGAGACGCTTCTGAACGAATCCTCGAGGGACCGAGGGAGGAGGATCTCAGGTTGACCGGGGACTGAACCGCCAGGTTCGAGTGATGAAGTGGGAATTGAGTGCATAGTGCAGTGCATCCTGCGGGGTCCCCGGGTGCCAAGCACATTGAGCTCATAGGAGATCTGCGCGATGTTGTAGCTTCCTGTAGGGACCTTAGGAGAGACTTTCTTGGAGTAGAATCTTCTGCTTCGACCTGGTGGTGAGATTTGAGCGTTATTGTAGGGTGGCTGAGTGTCGTAGATAATGAATCTTGTGCCTAGGAAATTTGACCTGAAGAAATTGAAGCATTGAAATTAGTTTAAGATATAAAGCATTTGATAAGGGACCAAAAACCTTCATTGGTATGATATGATAATGATATATTACTCTAGATAGAAAGCCACCATCAATGAACTATCACAAATTCAACAAGTTACATTCTTTCCCTAGATTAAGAGCCAGTGCACAGTGACAAGAAATTTACCTTAGCTTTCCAATATATGTTCCACTTGATCTTGATATGTTATCGGCGTCCATGGATATGATATACTCAGTGCAAGTAGTTCTTCTGGTACGTTTAGCTGAGAGAAGAAACTTGCCATTCTCAACAAGCAAAGCTGAAAAGAACAGCAAAGGTAAATTTGATTATGTAGAGACCAAGAACTTCACATAGAATAGAATGGAGCTTTAGAAAGGTAGGTAATTTGATGAAACATTTTGTCCAAAGAAATATATGGAGCAGAAGGCGGCATTTAGGTATAAGAATGAAAGTTACACACAAGATGCACGGCAGATTTATCGATATGTGAATGTTTGACAGATGGATAACAAAGATGACACATTGAGCTTAATGATGAGTTCACTGTCCACTTTCAGCAAGGTAAGGCTAGCTACTGAAAAAGCATGGGAGTTGCAGAGTGATTATTTTTGCACGAATTTGAGAGATGGAGTGCTAACAGCGAGCTCAAATGCCTACAAGCTAATGGATTATTGATTAACATAACTTTTCCAAGGGGTATATAAGAAACAAACCAGAAGAGAGAAGAACAGAGCAGCACTTAAGACCCCCAATCATCAGAAAAGAAAACACAACAGAGCAAATTCACACTACGGACAGTAAGATACAGTACTGAAGCTCTTGAAAGGTAGCATCTTTTTTTACCTTTTCAGGGAGAGCTAGGTAAATAAATATGCATCCATCAAAAGACAGTTAATCTTTCTAGGGAAAGCAGCTATCAGATAAGGGCTAAAGCAATATGCTACCATTAATTATGGCGCATCACTGGAACGATGGAGCTGTGTAAAACACTTAACTCAAGGTGCATCATACCATGATAACGGAGAGCGGTCACCACTTTGTACCGCAATCAGCCGTTAGAGGACATAAGGAACAATAGATGAAGAAGATTCTCTACTAGACTCAAATGATACTACAAATTGAAAGAAGGAAAAGAATTTAACAACCAAAGCAGCTTACCAGGGCTAAGGCAAAGGAAAAGATGGTAAGTTAACTTGGACTTGTCTCTCTTGATGAAACACTGGATAGGCCCATCCCTATGCCCTGGCTGCAATTAACAAGTACAACAAGTATGTACATTAAGAGCTTGTTGTTAAGTAATGAAGTAGCTAACTAAGAAAGCAGTTACACAAATGTAACAATAAGCCAACATATGGAAAATTATGTATTTACCAGTTTCAAGGAAACTGGGAAAGTGATCTTCCCAGAGAACTCGGGATTCCTAACAATTTCTTTACACATTTCTCGCCACGCCCTGCAAACAGCAGCACATGCCACAACATGCTTACGAGCAGGCCAAGTGCCCTCGCTTGCTTCCAACCTCTTGATGACATCACGCAACAACTCTGGCGGCAGACTAGCCCAACGACTGCTCTGGATGACAACTGCCGGCTGGTCATGTGAGTCATCAGTAACTGAACCATGGGATTTCCCTCGATGATGATGACCTGGCAGCCTAACATCGAAACTCCGTCTCGATAAGCTCCCAAATCCATCCCTCACATCACGAACTATACTACGGAACGACATACCACACTAAGACTGGCAATTTCCGAGCTCCCAACTCAGTCAATTCCTTGACTCAGTTTCTCGAAGTAGATTTATACTCGGTTTGATCAGCGATCATGCCTCAGGACAAATTGACCAGAACTGTGAATCAACAAAAACAAGTTTCAGATTTATGTTTATATGCTTAACAAGCAAGAAAGAAAGACGTAAAAGTGACAAATGAGGGGGAAAGCAGAAAGCAAGTGAAAGAAGATTCCCATCAGACAAAAGGCTCACATGGAAACCCAGTTGGAACTAATTTTTCGAATCAAAACTTCATACTAAGTGCATCTACATTCAAATTAAGTAAGAATGTGCAATCAAATGAAAAAACAACACTGTACATGGGTGGACTACACAAACCATGATCCACATTAGATTCCAAAATGGTAAAGCCTCAGCTAGCTAGTTCGAAAATTATGTCTATATGATCAATAGATCATTCTGCAAACAAAACCCTAAATGACATGAGAGTCTAACTCAGCTTGGATCACCCGGATGTCTGGAACTAGAAATTCAAAAACATTCAGGAATCCATATACCAAACCCAGATTCAAGAATCCATTCAAGAAATTCAAAGTTCCATACTTTAGCCTATTCAATGCGCCAAAGCCTGAAATGGAAACCAACCCAGTGCTCAAAAAGAGAAACAGTATTCAAAATCCAAACCCAGAAAAGCCAAGTACCACCAAAACCAGCAAATTTGACCAGCAAGACCCAGAACAAAGACAGGCAAGAAGAGTTGACTTCAACCATGGCCACAAAGCTTGGTGCTTGACATCACAATCGGCATCATAGACGCAGAAATCAAACATGGAAATGAGTCGACTTTCAATAACCAAACAGGGGAACAAGGAAATCTTTCGAGGGAAAAGAGATCTAACCCAGTGTGAACCAAAATCCAGAAGAGAACAATGAGCTGCAGCCAGCAACGGCAAGGTTTATCCAAGACCCCGGAAAAACTGGGAGGAAATTCTTGAGAAACAAGCAGAAATCCAGGGGGGAAGAGGGGGAGCCGAAAGAAACGAGATCTAGCCCAAAAGTAAAAGAAGGAAGAAAAGCAAAAGCAGAGAGAAAAAGAGAGGAACAACGAGCAAGCGAAGAAAACAATAGATAGGCGGCCAACACCCACCTCGATCTTCCTCTCCTTTTTTGCCCTTTGTCAGATCTCTCTCTCTCTCTCTCTCTCTCTCTGTATGACTTTACCACAAGGCTCCTCTGTCTGTCTCTTCTTCTGTTTTCTCTCTCTAGAAACAACTTCAGCCCAGCTTTAAATCCATTCTACCACCATCCATTAACAAGGATTAAACAAAGCTCACCAACTAGCGTGTAACGCCATCTCAATTTGTTTTTTTCTTCTTCCTTTTTCCTTTTGAAGTATATGTTTGGTAAAAGTATGCTTTAAATTAAGTGAAGTTGAACATGTCCTTTGAGTTCATTACAAGTTTACAGAAATTTAATCTGTCTCATTACTTGCTTGTGGCGATCGAGCATGTAAATAAGTTTTTGATAAACTATTTTCATTGGGTTTTTAATGTTCAATCTCTAAATTTTCTTCCTTAAGGATAATCATAACGTAGGTTGCTCTTGTGTTATAAGAAATATAACAGTTATATTAGATGATTTATGTACCATTATCTTATCTGTCTTTTGTTCTATTCCATAATACATTATTCAAAAACCATCCAAACCTTTGCATTAGTGGCAGAACAACTCAATACGTTGATGGATACATACTCAATATACGATTATGTCAACTTGGTCCATTATACGACAACTATCCTAGGAAACAGGATATAGCAAACCATTTTTATTAGAATTTATAAGAAGATGAGCGTTTGAGCAATCATATCGAATTTTATTTTAGATTTGAGGTTGGAGTATTACCAAATTCGATTCCAACATTAATGAGATTCGACTATAACCATATTTTTATATAAGGCATTGGTTCTCCGAGTGAAACACAAGGATTGATGCATGAGAAATGTTAAAGGTGCCTTCAAAATGAGAGCGGATCCGGTGACTAAGGGGGGGTGATTAGTCACTTGACTAAGCCCCTCTCAGCCCTTAGATCTGGACACATCAATCTGATGGTTAAAAAGTGGGAAGGGCTATTTAATTAATGACAGGGGTAGTTTGGGTATTATGGAAAATTACGAAGTATATAAACCGGACTTAGAATCAGTACAAACCATACAAACATACGAACAGTACAAACTAGAGCGACAAAAAATACAAACATTACAAACGTATGAACTGTACAAACAATACAAACTAGACCGACAAACAATACAAACCATACAAAAAGAAAAAACACCCGGGTTGACTTTGGAGGCTCCATCCCTATATAGAGGGGCTCCTTCCCAAAGTCAACCCGGGTGTTTTTAGACATACAAACAGTACGAACATGGTGGACAAAAATGACAAACTATACCGACAATCCATACGAACTGAAAAAACACCCGGGTTGACTTTGGAGGCTCCATCCCTATATAGAGGGCCTCCTTCCCAAAGTCAACCCGGGTGTTTTTTAGAGATACAAACAGTATGAACATGGTGGACAAAAATGACAAACTATACCGACAATCCATACGAACTGAAAAAACACCTGGGTTGACTTTGTAGGCTCCATCCCTATATAGATGGGCTCCTTCCCAAAGTCAACCCGGGTGTTTTTTAGACATAAAAAACATTACAAACATGGTTGACAAAAATGATAAACACGATACACAAAAATAACAAAGTTTACAAACATTACAAAAAAAACGACAAACATTCCAAAATAACAAAGCGTACAAACATTACAAAAAAAACCAACAAACATTACAAAATAACAAAGCGTACGAACATTACAAAATAAACCGACAAAACAATACAAAACATACTAACAGTACAAAATCTCTCTCTCTCTCTCTCTCTCTCTCTCTCTCTCTCTCGCGGGAACTTGGGGAATAAATTCCCATAACAAAAAGTGACCGCACAGGCGATGGAATTCCCTGGTCGGCGATGGCGGATCCCGGCGGGGAAAAAAAAGAAACGAGACGGACGGCAAAGAGAGAAGAGCCGGAAAAAAATTATTTAATAATTGAAAATAAAAATAATCATGAATTTACAATTTTGCCCTTCATTAAAGTAGATTAATTGTAGCCATTAGATTTTAATGAGATGGAAGGGCTGAGATTTACTTAGTCATGTGACTAAGGCCCCCCTCTTAGTCACCTGATGCTAGCCCCTTCAAAATAATACTTCCAATCCTTCATGTGCATTCATTATGTACTAGTGGTAATAATAATACGTAGTGATAGGCTGGATTTTTATTATACATCTTAATATGAGATCCATGGTAAACGGATGATCATATATAAGTAATTAAATTACATCCCTATGAGAAAGAAAAGGTAAAAATAAATAGGCTTCTTCAAAATGGCAAATCAATTGATTAATACGGAATTTATTATACATCTTAATATATCTCTCGTGCAATTATCTTTGTTAATTTCCTTGTGTGTGACACTTGAATAAATGGATAGTTGCCTGATGATAAGTGATAATGACTTTCAATGAGGATTTTCCAAAGCACCTTCCAAAATATGCTCAATCTTAATCGGAAAATTCCATCATTGTAATTTGGTCAACTATCCAAAGTAACACCTCGAGCCATCAAGTGGAACAACTTATGTTATGACATAAATAATATGCTACAAGATTTTTATCTATACATGATGATATAATTAATTTCTCAATTTGCTATCTTGTAAGACACTCTAGCTTGATTAAAGTTACATTTCCAACCACTTTAACAAAACCTCTTATGGATCTTTAACCTAAAGCTAATCAGCTTTGCTTTTTTAGTCTTGATTATTGAATGTAATCTCCAGTTTCATTGTGAAGAGGATACTTGTTATAGTGCATACCTTACTAGTGGTCATGGTGACAACTAAGAATAAATTGTGTATGAAAAATAAAATTGAATAATTACATTTTAAAAAGTTACAAATATTTATTAATTACATTTTTTTCCCTCTCTTCTAAGTCCCCTATCTGCTTCTCTGGCTATCTCTATGCATTCTTCTTCTCAATTCTTTTTTTTTTTTGTCTCCGTTTAGACGAACCAACACCAATTCAAACAAATCAGTACCACTACAAAAATAAAACAAGAAATCACTGGCCATCTCTATGCATTCTTCTTCTCAATTCTTTTTTTGTCTCCGTTTAGACGAACCAACACCAATTCAAACGAATCAATACCACTACAAAAATAAAACAAGAAATCAGTACTGAATCATGAAAAACACTACCACTTCAGAAAACCAATACCAATTTAGGCGAACCAATATCTTAATATAAAGCTTAGGTACGAGTTTTAAAACAAAAAATCAATGGGATCAGTAACACAATGGAGCCACTGTCGTTGATGAGAGGGTTGTTGTCGTTGGCGTCTGGAATGCCTTTGTCGTTTGTGGAGCGGCTTTCACCGTCTTCCTTCAGGCTGCTAGGGAGAGAGGGGAGGAAACAGTGAATTGTGAGGGTTTGGGAGAGAGACGAAGATGGAACGTCATATATGGAAGGGGGTAGGAATAAGAAGTAATACTTTTTTGTTTTCAAAATTTTCATGAAACAATTTTGACCGCCGATTTAAAAAAAAGGGGAAAAACCACAATGTAGAAGTAGGTTGTTAGAGTGACAACCCCATTAAGAGGTTGTCACCTTATCCTATTCTATGAAGAAGTAACACACGTGAAAGATGTAGTTAAGAATGTAATTTACTAAGGTAAAAAAAATCAAAGTGATACTAATCCTCCAACAACGGAAAAGTCACAATTTTAGATTTCCGCAGTTTATTTTTGTCTATAAAATGATAGCTAAGTTGGTAAGTCACGATACACACAAGGTCGTGTGTACCTAGCGATAGCATTGATCCCCCTTCTGTAGCAATTCCGAGATAGAGATGTATCATAGTCCTGAGGTGGATGACTGAGTTGTAGCACACAAAGTGTGATTGTACTTACAGTGGTTGAGTTTTAGCATGAAAATCATGTTCCTACTCCCATTGCACTTAGGGTTGTTATGGGCATCCGTCCTAGTGCATCCAACCCTCCCTTTGGTCTTAAACCATCATTCTTCCAGCTAGTCCAAACTGACGACCACGAGTAAAGGTTCTCTGTCATAAAAAATAATAGAGGATACTTTCTATGGCGTGTTTTGTCAATTAACACTCTTGACTGAAGTTAAGGCTGGTGTTTGATGGACATACAACACACGTTGTTAACTTTATGTTAATTATATGTTGCTTTACCTCGAGATGCAAATCGTTGCATTTCAACTCTTTTCATATCTTCCCATTCATGAGTTCTAATCCTAGTACTCGATCGTAAATCTCGTTATTATCTGCAAGAACATTAGAATAGTTGGTCAAATTGTCTCATTTTCGATCCTAGTCTAAAACGAACTGGTCCAAGTAAACACATCTAGTAGAGCCGTAGAGGTAGAGGGGCGGCCATTTGGGTCATGGATTGGATGGCAAGAGAATTTCTTTTGGTACGTTGATGACTATTTTACATATAATAATGGGTGGCCTGAACTGTGCCCATCATGCTTGTTGGCATATATTGGTCAAAACAACAGGGAAGAGACGACTAAATATTGATGGGAAAGGAACACAAGTGGGAACGTGGGTGGAGAAACTAGGAAACCACTGAATTTGGTTTGTCGCATTGAATGAACGGACTTGGAACATAATAAGAATCACTCTTCCTCTATCGTTTGTGATACATCATACATGGATAATTTTGGTATATGATGTTTTAGCATTACCATAATCATTCAAACCATCTTAATTCTTGTATCAAACAAATGAGAACGATGTAAATACTTGCTAAAAACCTGCCAATTCAGCCGGTGAATCGTGAGCGGGATCACGTAATAGGGTTTTAGGGTATTAATTTGGATGGAGTGAAAATTTGAGGTAAAAGTAGGGATGACAATTTCACCTAATCCGTGCTACCCAATCTATTTGGTTTGTTTTGGAGTGGATAGTCATAGTACCCACCCTATAGGTGGGGCGGAGCGCTCATGTGTACTCTCCTCGACCTGACAGCGTCCTCTCCCGGCTCAATCTCGATATGTTTTGTCCATAATCTGGAATCCTGCTATAACAAGAATGCAATCGAGATTGGTAAGCTGGAAAGGAGGCTTGTTGTCCTTAGGTGGAAGAGTCGTGTTGAGTAATGCCTGTTTGGTGAGCCAACCTTTGTTTAGAGGGTCACTCTATCTAGCACCCAAAGCCGTAATCCAAAAGATAGAAGGTATGCAGTTGGAGTTTATATGGTCTGGGTTGTGTGAATAGAGAAAGATCCACTTAGTAGCATGGGAAAGATGCAAAACACCAAAGAAATGGAGAGGTTTGGGTATCAATGACCTCGAGTTGCAGAACAAGGCGCTCATCTGCAAATGGCTTTGGCGGTTTTCAAGTGAGAGAGACGTTTGGTGGAGGGACTTACTGGTTTTGAAGTATTCGTCGAATGGCACGGATTGGGTAAGTGGAGGCAAATTATTAAACAAAAAGCCGATTTCTGGAGATTTGCGAAGATTAAGATCGGAACAGGAGATGACACTCTTTTCTGGTTAGATGTTTGGCTTCTCGAAAGGGCTCTTGTCGAGGTTTTTCCACGAGTCGCAGCCGCTGCTGTTTCCCCACTTGTCAAGGTCTCGCAGTGTGTCCACATTGAGAATGAGAGGTTAGTTTTGGGTTATACCACTTAAATACACTCTTAGAGGTGGTGTTGAGAGGGGGAGGGGAGAGCTTGATGCATTTGTTAGGTACCCTTGATCTGTTTTTATTGTCTACCGGAGCCGATAAATTGATTTGGCAAGCTACAAACTCAAAAGTTCTTAATAAAAATTGGTGTCGCCATTATATAAAAAAAAGTGGTGTTTGAAAATTTGTCCAAGGGTTTGAAAGGGAAGGGTATCTTGATACTCATCATCAAACTTATCAAAGAAATCTCTTGGCAAATCGCCACTAAAGAAAATTGGTGTCCAATCACATGGTCAGGGCCGTCGAATGAATCCTGAAGTCTCTTTTCTAGAAATGAGTTGTGGTTCAACTTGTTTAAGTAATACTCAAATGAAAATAGTCGTAACATTATGTAAAACATAATTTGAAACAAAATTATTTATGAACTCTTTAATTTTTTGTATTATGCAATAGATTATTTTCAATCGCCATCGTTTTAAAACACATAGTTTTTTTTCCAGAACACAAACATAACTTTAAAGATGAATGTACATGCCTTGTTTATATAAACATGAAAATATTGAAGAAAGTCTCATTAATATTAAAGCAAGCCAGCCAGCGCCACTTGACTCAATATGCTGGTCTCGTTAAATTAAGGGGTCGGGGTGGTGATTGTCAAACTCCAAGTTGTGTCATAAGAAGCAGTGCAGTCAGGCTTCATACCAGAAACTTGCTCTCTTTTCTGAACCAATCTCTCATTCATCGGAACTTGGGAACATCTCATAGCTAATACTCAGAAGTCAGAACACCAGAAATGTGAAGAAGAATAATAAATCAATCAGATTAAATTAAATTAAAATAAGAAGCTCAAAATAGCGTGAAAGGTTATCATTTTGTCAATTGGGCTGCAGTTATGAGTCGGCAAAATGTTGTTATTGTGGGTTGAATGTTGTGCTCAGTTATGGGTCTGTAAAATGCTATCATGGGTTTTCTTGTTGGCCTTATTGCAAATCACAAGACTACAACAACACACTTCCACGAACATTTATATTATAGCTTGTTCATAATACGGGATTGGTATATATATATCGTACATAACCAGAAAGAGGTGTATTATCACTGTATTGGAGAATAGACAATTTGTTTGAAACTTCTTCGAGATACTATGAATGCAAAGTCCACCATTAGACACAACAGCTATGCTGCAGAAAAAGAAAAACCAGCACCTCCTCCATCCATTAGTTCTTTGCCTCAGCAGCATAGAGCGCTTTGATCTCCTCCACATCGTCGTAGCTCCCCAGGAATATCGGAGATCGCTCGTGTATCTTCTTCGGGACCAAGTCTAGTGCCTGATTTTACCATATATAGATTCGAATCACGAGATCAACAACGATACGACGAAACTTCAATCACTCGACAACGGGTAGGAAACAAGGCTCTTACCCTTTCCTTGCCTGTGAAAGCCTGACCTCCAGCTTGCTCCATCAGGAATGACATCGGGAAGACTTCGTACAAGACACTAGTTTTGTAATGGAAACCATAATTTCATCAATTTTGAATCAAACTATGAAAAGCTTGCTACTACTAGGTAACAGAGTACTAAATGCAATTATGCAAATAACAAATCGAAAGCGTTTACCGAAGTTTGCCACTGGGACTTTTCTTGTCAGCTGGGTACAGGAATATGCCTCCATATAGTAACGTGCGGTGCACATCAGCAACCATGCTGCATTACAAACAAGTTCATGAAATGCAATACTGATGAATGAATATCAAAGATGAAAGGTTATAAGGCAACAAACTGACTAGATTGGCAGGTAACCTTTTTCCCCCATAGTTACCTACCTTCCAATGTATCGAAGAGACTTCGGCGAGGAACCTTCTTTAGGGAACTTGCAGTTTTCCACATACCTTAAAGAGTTGATCAGCCATAAAATTGTCAAAGTAAGGCATACAAGAAACAAGTTCATTAGACAATAACCTATGTCTGGAATGGAGTTGATTACTTGGCTGTAGGACCATCCCAATTCTTGGCATTCCCTTCATTTACAGAGTAGATCTTGCCCTTGTTTGGAATCTGGGCAAGAATGAAGTTCCCACCATAGAACAACTCAAAAGAAAGAAACCTATAAGTTGATTTGGAAGTCAACAACAATTCAGAAAAGTGCAGTAACCTTAATATCAGGGTGAGTGAGTATGAACTCCCCAAGGGATGGATCAAGAGTGAACCCATTCACTCCACTCCCTGTGCTCAGCACCAACTGCAACACCACAATGAAAATCCATTGTAATCCGCATTTGGAGGAAGCTATAAAGGAAAGATCTGAGTTTTTCGACACGAAGACGGGTACTAATTCAGATTACACGGGCTTATAATATTGTACCGTGCAGGAGCTTCCATACATGCAGTAACCAGCAGCAACCATGTTCTTCCCTGGCTGCAACACTTGGTCTAGGGTAGGCTCAGTAAAATCTTTCACCATGTAAATCCCAAAAATCTACACAGAAACCAAAAACATTACAAACACTTTTAAAAACAACAATAAAGCATGAGCTAGCCAAACACTGAAAACTAGTTTATATATAGTGTGTATTCAATTTGAGTTCCAGTCATTATACCGTCCCAATCGAGACACCACAGTCGATGTTGGAGGATCCATCCAAGGGATCGAAGACGACACAGTACCTGCCACGCAACGCTGGCTCGACAAAGGTCGCTTCTTCATCTTCCTCAGACACAAGAATGCACTAAATAATATCATGATGGTCACAGTCAGAAAGTACTTGCAGTAGTGACATGTATTTTGGTCTGAGAGTGAGAGTGAGAAAAAGGGAAGTGGAGAGGGTGTTACTTACAGTGCGGCCACTGCTGACTAATGCTTTGACGAAGACGTCATTGGAGAGCACATCCAGTTTCTTCTGCTCTTCACCCTACATGTTAATCATGATAATGTAAATATATGTAATTAACATAAATATCCTCTACAGCCACAGTAATTATTGTTAGCCGATTCATGGTGATAAACACAGCATGAATCACAACCGAATAAACTACCCAGGTGATGGGTTCTTCTTTCTCTGTTTGTCGCAAGAATATGTTCTCAACATAATGCAGAAAAAAAAGAAAGAAATTGGAGTGAGAATGTGATTCTGGGGTCATCTGGCTCCTAAGGATGAAGGCAAAAAAAAAAAAAAAAACATTTTTGGGCCCAGAGAGTCAAACTTGCCTGAACATTGGTCTCCCCAGCAAGCCCAATCAATTTCGCCAGACCAGCCTGCACATATATATATCATAGAAACGATTAATAACAAATTCTAACAATTTTTTTTTTGTTTGTATAAAGTCTCCCCCAATATCTCTCCGAGTTTTAAGGTGACGCAGCAACTAGTCACCATATTTTTGTTTGACAATTTATGGTTTTTGTTATGAAAATGGATTGACGAAACGTAATGCGTAGATTACCTTCAAGCTCTAGTAATCAGATAAGGTAAGAAGAAAAAAATATTTAGCAGCTAAGAAAGAAGATAGCAAAAACGGATTACGGCAGATCCCCCACCCTCCTCAGATTAACTTCAGTTACCGTACACGCACCAATTAGCAGAAGGAAAAATTGGCAAACCGAATTCATTCATCCATTCGGATTGTTTTGAATTCAATTCATTCAGTAGGAACATCTATGAACAGAGAGGGAGAGAGAGAGACCTTGTTGACGGAGGAGCAGACGAATTTGCAGCCGAGAACAATGTGACTGAGGAGGATGGTGAAGTCGCCGCGGGACTCTGGGTGCTTCGACTGCTCGTTCAGCACGTACCTCGTTATCGTCATCAAGTCCGTCCGCAGTGCATCCGCCGCATGATCCATCTTTTCCCTTTCTTCTTCCCTCTCCCTTTGTTCTTCAATGGAGGCAGAGGAGGGCGAGACGATGATACAGACAAACAGGGGAGTCGATCGGGGATTTTTTTATAATAAATAAAATTTTGTTTTAATTTATTGAGAGAAGCTCAGGTCGCACGGTTCGAGGAGGGGATAAATACCGAGGAGGTGGTGGACGGTGGGGCCCGCCTGATCTGGAGAAATACGAAGCTTCTTCAGCACACGTGGCGGGACGAGAGTGAAGGAGTTTGGTGTGTGGACGTCACTGCGGATAACCCTCTCTCTTTCCTCAATTCGACGGCTATCAGGTTTTTGTCTCTTGCTGCTAATGGGCCGGGCCGGTTTTCCAAATGAGCTACTCAACTGTTGGATCTGGCTGCTTGTGGATGACGGGCCTACTGGATCCATATGGATCAATAGAAAGGAAGGACAGACGCTAGCGTAGTCAAACCTACCTTGGCTGTTAGGTGACCAACAATGCAAGTCAAGTCGGAAATGCAGACAGCAGCAGCAGCAGCAGATAAATAGTACAGTAACCTCTTCCTCAAGCCACCTGAGCTACTGCCAAAAAAAATGACCGCCAATCAGCCATGGAAAGGAGCTGAGTGAGAAGAGAACTAACAAGCAAACACAAAAGAAAGACAATAACAAGCAGTTAGTCAACATTCTCCGTTCACCAAACTCACCTGTTCTTCCACCTAAAACCGAAACCACGCCCTACATACATACACTCTTCTCCACCCAACTCAATCTCTTCCATCAATCCAACAATGCCATCCTGCTTCCATCCCCAGCCACGGCGGCCGCCGCCCGACCACGCCGCGGCCACCGAAGACGCCGCCATCCTCTTCTCCACAACCTCTGACTCACCAGCGGAATCCACCACTCCCTGCAGCCTCTCCTCCTCCTCCTTCTACCTCTCTTCACCTCCCCTGCCTCCACCGCCGCAGCAATCCCACCTCGCCGTCACCAACCTCTCCTTCACCATTTCCCCCAAACCATCCTCCACCTTCTCCTTCTCCTTCCTCCAAACCCCCAAGCCAATCACCATCCTCAACTCCGTCTCCTTCACCGCCGACGCCGCCCAAATCCTCGCCGTCGTCGGGCCCAGCGGCACGGGGAAATCCACCCTCCTCCGCGTCATCGCCGGGAGAGTTCGGAACCACGAATTCGACACCAATGCCATCTCCATCAACGGGAGGAGAATCTCCTCCCCTTCCCAGCTCAAGAAGATATGCGGGTTCGTCGCGCAGGACGATAACCTCCTCCCTCTGCTCACCGTCAGAGAAACCCTAATGTACAGCGCGAAATTCCATCTCAAGGACCTCACCGTCAAGGAGAAGGAAGAGCGGGTGGAAGGTCTGCTGCGGGAGCTCGGCCTCCTCCACGTGGCCGAGAGCTACGTCGGCGACGAATCCAACAGAGGAATTTCCGGTGGAGAGAGGAAGCGAGTTTCGATCGGTGTCGATTTGATCTGCGACCCGCCGATTCTCCTCCTCGACGAGCCGACATCGGGGCTCGACAGCTCGTCGGCGCTTCAGGTGATCGAACATCTCTCCGCCATTGCTAGGGTGAAGCGGCGGACTGTGATTGTCTCGATTCACCAGCCGAGTTACAGAATTTTACAGTTCATCCCCAATTTCCTCGTCCTGTCTCGCGGCTCCGTCGTCCATCACGGCAGCTTGGAAACCCTAGAGGATAAAATTGGGGATTTAGGGTTTTCTATCCCAGATCAGCTCAACGCGCTCGAATTCGCCATGGAAATCGTAGGCACGCTGGAGGAATTGGCAAAATCAGGCGACAACAACAACAACGATTCAATTCCGAGTGAATCGGAGACGATTCGGCACTGGATTTGGCCCGCGGCAGCTGCGGGGAACCACCGCTACCGCCGTCACCGTCGGTCAATCGATCTTGAAGAGATCGCTTACCTGTGCTCCAGATTCTGGAAAGTGATATACAGAACGAAGCAGCTCTTCGCGGCGAGGACGCTACAGGCGCTGGTCGGAGGGCTGGGATTGGGGAGCGTGTACGTGAAGCTACGGAACTCCGACGGCAGCGGAGTGGCGGAGCGATTGGGGCTGTTCGCGTTCAGCCTCAGCTTCCTCCTCTCCTCCACAGTGGAAGCCCTCCCGATCTACCTCCAGGAGCGGCGCGTGCTGATGAAGGAAGCCTCCCGCGGTGCGTACAGAATCTCCAGCTACCTAATCGCCAACACGATCGTCTTCCTCCCCTTCCTCCTCGCCGTCGCCATCATCTTCTCCGCACCGGTCTACTGGATCGTCGGGCTGAACCCTTCGATCGCCGCGTTCGGATTCTTCGTCTTCACCGTCTGGCTGATCGTCCTGATGGCCAGCTCGCTGGTCATGTTTCTCTCCGCGGTTTCCCCCAATTTCATCGCCGGGAACTCGCTGATCTGCACCGTGCTGGGGGCGTTTTTCCTGTTCTCCGGCTACTTCATCCCCAAGGACAGGATCCCAAAGTACTGGATGTTTATGTACTACGTGTCGCTGTACCGGTACCCGCTGGACTCGCTGCTGACGAACGAGTACTGGAGCCGGAGGAAGGAGTGTTTCCGGTGGCAGGGCGGCGGCGGACCGGGGACGGCGGTGTGTGTTTTGACGGGGAGTGACGTGTTGAGGAGCAGAGGGCTGGAGAGGGATGGAAGGTGGGAGAATGTGGGGATTATGGTCGGGTTTTTCGTGGTTTATCGGGTCCTCTGTTGGATCGTTCTGGCCCGGAAGGCTTCCAGAACCACGATTTGAAATTTGTTATTTTAGCGGGAAACGTGACGGGGTTTGTCTAATGTAAATCGTGGGCTTTTAATAGAGAGTTATGGGCCTTCCTTATTGTGATTTCACGCCGGAGCCCAAATGAGTGCTAGCTTTTCGAACCAAAACTTAACGGATCCCTTTCTTTTTGTGTGTGTGGTCTGGTCTCATAACAATGATTTGATGACCCAAGAAGAAGCCCATACCCACACAAGCAAAGTGTATGAATGTTTTTTAATTTGATAACTGCAGTTGTCATCTTGCTGGTTTCAACTAGGGGGTGGGCATGCTGGTGGGTAATTCGCGGTTTGACATATACCCACTCGCAAATAATCTAATTCATAGTGAACAGATGATTGTTGCGGGTGGATTGTGAATCAATAAATTTCCTACCAGCACTTATCGGGTGGGTTGTGGGTCATTCGAATGACTTGCACCCCATCTTTACATAGGAAATAGTTGTTTCTTTAACAAATAGTTACCATATTTCTTAACAGACAGTAAGCACTGGCCATTGACTTCTTAACGTGGAAAATAAAGAATATTTTTGGTCTACTAGTATTGGTTATTATGTTATGTATATAATTTCCATTTGATATGAATACACAAATTGTAAATTGTTAGTTGTATCTAAATAAAAAATGTAAACTTTCTCGACATAATTGATTGATAAAGTAATAAAAAAAATTATACAAGTACTAGACATCTCCATAGGTGACAAATTGATGAGAGGTGTATTAATTGATGCGGTCTTACTAATTTGTGGGGAATGAATTGCACTTGCGGATTAATCTATGATCCAACTGCACCCATCCGTCACCCACCCAACCCAACCCGAGTAGTGTGTCCATGAATTATGTGTAATGTCAAGAACCAGTTTATACCAAAAACTCGAGTTGTTAGGAGAGGTTCAATCGTGGATCATATACCACACTCTAACACGCTCCCCTCAAACGAAAGCCAGTCACAAGGGCTTGAAGTTTGCACAGGTCCACATACCATGTGCTTAACAAATGGGGGGTTACAAGGATTCGAATACAAGACCTCTCGGTCACATAAGGCTCTGGTGCCATGTCAATAACCAATTGATCTCAATAACTCATGTTGTTGGGAGATGTTCAATTGTGCATCATATACCACGCTCTAACAGGTAAAATGTACCAAATCGGATCGACCAGTTAACACCGAAACCCAACCAACGCACCCATTTTCCACCCTACTTTCAACATTATTCCCTCCCT
The DNA here is from genome assembly GCA_964030455.1 of Linum trigynum. Classification (NCBI taxonomy): domain Eukaryota; kingdom Viridiplantae; phylum Streptophyta; class Magnoliopsida; order Malpighiales; family Linaceae; genus Linum; species Linum trigynum. The sequence continues at coordinate 33,538,119 of OZ034814.1, read as the reverse complement.
CCCTCCCGTTCTCACATACAGTCCATGTTACTGTTGTGCCCCACACATGCTTCAGTATTAATAGCAAGCAGGGTTTGTTAAATGGTCTTTTCAGGCTGTAAAGATGGACAGCACCAACAGTACCATTAGTGGGTTTTCATGGGAAAGCTCATGGTTATATATGACACCATCAGCCGTGTCCCAAAAACAGTTATGGTTGGTTAAAGTTCAAAGGTTAATTCTTCTTTACTATTTCTTTTTCCCAATGTTCACAAAAGTCTACTGTACCAGTAGGGCACATTAGAAATATCGATTAAATCATGGTAGGCAATTTTTGAGAGGTAGGAAATTGTGGAACTATGATTTTAGTACAAAAATTTAATTGCATATTTTTCCGTATAACTTTCGATACGACTGTTTTCTTGTGGTAATATATTTCCAGTTTTTTTTTTTTTTTTACCTAAAATTCTTCCGAGCCTTGCTCTGATCATTGTAGGCTGGCAGAGGTGGAGAGATTCCTGGCACTTTTCCTGCAAGAGGGTAATGCTGATGCATGAACGGCGGTTGCTGGTGTTTGTACTTTTATTGAGTGTCTTTGGAGTTTTGGTGGGGGGCTTCTCCCACTTTTGCCTGTTTCTTTTTTTACTGCACCAATTATTTACCACGGACTGCCTCCTCTCCTCTTACGGCCTAGTAATTAATGGGTTCAGTTACTTGGGGAGGAGACGATGAACACTCCTTCAATCTATGGAGGTCGTGGTAATTACTATGAGCAGTTTAGTGAAATTAAGTCGGGATACTTCATACTTATGTATGGTCGTGTCAGGACTCAGGAGCTGTAACTCCTGTACGGCTATTGATGAGATGTATGATTGTACGTAGGGCTGCAAACGAGTCGAGTCGAGTCGAGTTTTTGTTTAACTTTATCTCGGCTCGTTTAAAAATGATTCAGCTCGAGCTCGGCTTGATTAAAAATGATTCAGCTCGAGTTCGACTCGGTAGAGCTCGATAAATGCTCATTAACACAGCTTGTCAAGCTAAGTACAAGCTTAGCTGAAGATGAGCTTGATTTGAAATCATTCTTACTGAAAAATGTGTACAAATAATAATTTAAATGATAAAAAGAGCACTATAAACTAAAAAGAACAGCTAACATAAAGTTCATATTCATAAGAATAATTAATCCTTCTACAAGCTCTAAACAAGCCAGCTCGCGAGTTTAGCTCAACAAGCCACCGAGTCAAGCTAGCCCACGAGCTTATCAAACTTAGCATGGTCGAGCTCAAGTTTGACTCGTTTACTAACGAGTCGGCTCGCGAGCCAGCTTGTTAAATAACGAGCCGAGTGTCAAACCAGTTTTTTCGATTCGAACGCCGAGTTGCTCGCGAGCGGCTTGGCTCATTTGCAGCCGTAATTATATGTGATATATTGACACGGTGTGCATTAGTTTGTTTACAAGAATGAGATATCAGTTTCAATATATTGAGGAAAGTACTGTACAGATTGTAAAGGAGTGAAAAGACTTTTATAGGTGCCTTCTCTTAAATCCTAAATGGAAGAGCCAAAAAACCTAATTCAAATTGGAAAGAAAAATTACAAACACAGGCTTAAAACAATGAAAAACTCATACAACATGAGTTTTGGTCGATAACAAATACTTATATCTTAAGTCATGTTGTTAGAATTTTCTCTAGAAAAATCGAGGAAGAACAAATACCATTGTTATTCTCGCATCAATCATTGGTTAAGAATGGATTGTCAACAACTAATGTTTGTATGCCTAATGAATTTTGAGTTAATCGGTGTCCTTGGTGAGCAAACATCGTTGAAAGTATGTGGTCCTAAACTTGAATTATCACACTAAAATCTATGTATTTGCCAAATGAGGTCCTAGAACCCCTCTCCTCCTTGCCTCCCTCCGCCACTAACTGACCACTGACGCACCCTTTTGTATCCTTAAAAAATTACAAGGCCAGTCCATAAGTTTGGTTTCTCAAGTAAATTGTAAGAGTATCAGAATTTCACAAATACTTTTATCTAGGTCGAGGATTTTGATGGTAACATGAATGTCATAAGGAATGGAACGACATAAATCAATATCTCTCATTTTGCAAATGACATAAGAAATCCTATCTAGCAAAACAATGTCTTCTAAAGAATTTCTTGTTAGAGGGCAATTAGAGTGTAGAACCCATCCCTCTTTTGTTGGGTTCCAAGCTGTGAGGGTGGAGCGTATGATAGCCCAAAAGCAAGACTAGAATTATGTTAGAGTCGTGATCTATGTTCACTTTCCGAAAAAATATTTTCACTTTCAACAAAATTTTGAACTATAGAAAATTTTTTCTAAGAATAAAACTATCGCCATTTTAACTTCTAGGTTTAAGAACCCTAAAGCAAATTTATAAGTTTTCCGGAAGAAGAATTAGTTTGATTGTTTGTTGCATCATCCATCCAAATATATTTATAGGAGCCAAATCCACGCATTGTTTCTACTTGAAACTAGGGATAGCAATTTTGCCCATACTCATGGGTATTTTACTATCTTCAAGTAAAACTATATTTTAGTACCTAAATCTTTTGGTATTTCATTTTGATACCTAACCTTTTTAAGTTTTCACAAATATGTCCTACTTTTGTATGTGTAGTTAAAACAACCTCATGAAAATGGGTATCCACACCTAACTTATACCCATTTAGATTATATAAGCAATATTCATGCCCTACCCAAACTAGGGATGACAACTTTACTCATACCAATGAGTATTTTGCTATCCAACCCAATTGGGTTGAGTATGAAATCCAAATATATGGTATATGGGTAAATTTTGATGGGTTTGTACCCATACCCATTTATTTGGGTTGGGTTTTACCCATACCCATATGAAAATTACAATTTGATTTTGATACCTAAACTTAGTAGATCTTTAGATTTAGTACCTAAAATTATTTTTTACATATAAGTCTTCAAAATATCGATGGAAAATTACATTTAGTATCTATATTTTTTAGTATTTCATTTTGATACCTTAACTTTTTTAATTTTATAAATAGGTTCAATTTTTCTATGTGTAGTTAAAACTCTCAACCAAATGGGTATCCATATCCAACCCATACTCATTTAGATAATGGAAGCAAAATCCAAATCCTACCCAAACCCATCTACATCCCCCAAACCCTATATACTTCACCCATACCCTAACCCATAATCAATGGGTTCAGTTGGATTTGGGTAAAATTACCCATGTGTGGGTAATTGTCATCCCTAACCCAAACGGCCAAACCCATCTACAAACCCCCAAATCCACATATACTTAACTCATGTCCTACCCATAATCAATGAGTCTATTTGAGTTTAGGTAAAATTATCCATGAATTTCTACCAAAAACAAAATTATCCATAGATGGATAATTGTCGTCCCTACTTGAAACCTTGTATTATTGTTTCATGAAACATTGTTTCATGAAAATTTGTCATTATCTATGAAAATGAAACGACCACTAAACCAAAACCGATGTGTCCCGCATAAAAAAAAAATTTAAATTAGCATATTTAACGATCACATCCCAAACCAATTTAACCCTATGAATTCGGTTCAACCAAATTTCTACTCAACATCATCATCATCTACAAGGGATGTGGTTAAAATGGTGATGAAAGCAAGGATGGTTCGTTCCTTTTTGGGGTGTCCATCAACTCATCAAACTCGACGGATAATGTGAATGGGAAGTGATCTCAGGAGGTTGTATTAAGTTGGAAGGAGTGGAGCATAAACAGAGAAGGGGGGCGCAAAACCGCTGTTTGAGAGCTGCCATCATTACGTCAACTCAACAATATTACAAAACCAAAAATAAAAGAACCCACTTACTATATAATAAGTTTGAACTCCATCCCAATAATTGTTCGTCGTAACAAGATAACAAGAAGTGACGCCACATTTGCTGCGGTTTCTTTCTCTCATCCTCATAATCAGTAAAAAGAAGCAAATAAAAGATAAACAAAGCAATAGATAATGACATACACTAAATTGTTTTGTTCCCGTTTCTGTTGTTGTTGCTGCTCTTTTGAAGTTCAAAAATATCCAGCTCCAAGTTTTTATTTTATTTTTCTCTAGTTCTAAAATTAGAGAGAGAAAAAAAGGTTCTTATCGTCTTAATTACTAAAACTAGAATATGTTTAGTTTATTTTTAACAGGTAGAAGATATTTAGTACGTCATGTGATTTATAAAAATAATAAGAATATTGTACGACCACGGATAAATTAAGAGATTTTGTATAATCGTTTCTCACATAGGCATTCTGACTCATCATTTTTTAAGGATTAATACTCTCCAATTGTTTTGATTTGTCATTTTGGTGGGTTTTCTTTATCGCTTGGTTTATTTCTCACTTCAAAAAATGTTCTTTCCATAATTTTTTCTTTCTGTCTTTTAAAGAGCAGTTGTTTCTTTATACAGAGCTTAGGGAAATAAAGTGCTGCTAATGATATTTTTTAATTTCATGAGTCAAACCTATATGAGAATTATATTAGGATCTTCATAACAGAAAAGGAGGGGCCTTCTATCTAGGGTTCTTGGAAGGTCAATTTATAAAACTAGCATTTTCTACCCATTATTTTCTCTTTGATTCTGACTATCCTGTTCAGACTCAACTGAATAAAAACTGTTCGGCTCAAATCAATCAATGAGCTGAATTTTTTACAATTAAATTTTGTTATCCAGAATTTATTTTTCTTACAATTTAATACCTATATATTATATTTTTTAAAAAATAGGTCCAGAAATGTTGGTGGTAAAATCATGTTTAAGTACCTTTTATAGTTTTACCTTGCATTATAGTACCCGAACTTGTAAAATTTTACAAATATGTATGTATGATGAATTTCAAAACAATAGTTATTGTTATAGGTCACATGGTAAAAAATGACCCAATCTTAAATTGACTTTATCCTACCCAAACTTTACAGGATCAAAACATGATCACTCTATATAAGCTGATTTTGTATATAAACTGACACATACTTCAGTGAATATCATGAACCAGACTTGAAACAACCCTACTTCTATATATATCTTTTGGAGTTGAATTATATTCATAGGGTTTTTTGGGGAAAAGTTAAATATACATTCTCCTTCAACCTTATAATTTGTTCCTTGTGGTCACATGGGGGCCTCCACTCCTTTTGCTCCAAAATTCTTTTTAGTGCTATCAAGTTTTTAGAGGGTCCAATTAAATAATCCCCTTTCACTATATATAAAAAAAAAGGGTTGCTTTGGTGCCTTTTTTAGGCATTTCTCTAATAATCATTTCTTTTAAGGGCAACAAACTTTCCCCCCTCCTCAAATATACTTTACTTGAGGGACATAGTTATCGATGTAACAGGTCATAACAAGCCTTGGCTACATTAGATTCATCAATCATATGGCGAAATTCAATTATGTTACATAGTTCTTGATGTGTGTTATTTTCATTATTGTGATAAATTTTCACCTCTTTTTTTTTATATTTTATCATGAAACTATAAAAAGTTTGAGAACCATAATTTAATAGGCCGATCAGTAGCAGAAAAGGGACTCGAGATATGATTGCACTGTATCATTTGATAACACGTATGGCTTACCAAAACGTAAAATCTAATCACTAGGTAAAGAAAATTTGCGCTCTCTATGTTTTTATGCTCAAATTCAAGTGCTCATATAATGGGAAGTGCTCATCTAGTAGAGAAGATGAGGAAGATCTTATGCCCATTTGCAGAAGCAATTAGGCATAAGCCACTTTGCCTTTGGTTAGGTCTTGTTCATGCGTAGTCTGTATGGGTTAGAAGTTAAAGTTTGTTAAAAGGCTATATATTGCTATGTTGAGATAGTATTTGATGAAATAAAATGCAGCGTATTCATATAAAAAAAAACTGTACTTAGAGTACTAGAAATCAAACACCAGCAGCGAAGAGAGGGCGAGCTAGACACGAACACCATATAAAACAACCTCTTTTATCGAAACTATATTCGAAATTCACACACATACATAATATACTTCCAGCGGACGATATCATTAAAAAATTAATGGATTTCATCACCACAGTAAAAAAATATTTGAGTATCAAACCTATGTGGTAGTTGTTAATCTTTTTTGAAAGTGGTTAAGAGTTAATTGATCCCTGGCGCTTACCGTGATTAAGTAGCTAGCTAGCTAGGCATCGTACGTAATTAATGCATTCCATCTGCCTCTCCTCTCCTCTCCTCGGGATCGTTTTCTCTGGTTTTTTAATTGTTACTACACACACATGCACGTGCTCTCATGTTCTAATGATTCAACATTGTGCCATCTACCTGTGAAAGTACATCACAACGAAGTGTAAAAATGTAGACAGATAATTAATCGTGAATTAATGCATGTTTTTTTGAGATCTTAAGCACATGGCGCGGCCCTAATAACATTGCTTGGTAATCACTCTTTTTCATCAGTCATATAATTCTTCATGTTGTTTATTATTAATTAATTAATTGAGATTTAGTCTCAATTTCGTGGAGGCTATTGGTGCGCCAAGATATGAAAGAGAACAAAGTGAGTGAATTATTGGAGAAGAGGTGATAATTCAAGTGTGGGGATTATTATTATTGATCATCACCATGTAGACAAAAGAGGTTACTAGAAGGGAATGAAGAATCCATATATATGATTATAATTAGGGGGCCTTGGCCTTCAATTTAACCCTATTCGAAGACCATAATCATCACTAATGGAAGGTTAGTGATGATTATCATCTATATGATTGGCGTAAAAGTGAACCAAAATATATAAAACCTACAAAGGCAAGAAGATTAAAGAGTGGAATCATAATTTGGTGGTGCTGATAATGACTTTATAGACTTTCATACAAATTGGTGACTTGGTAGGCTTTTTTTTTTTTTTTTTTTTTTGTGGCTGGTTGTTGTTTGTTTTTTGTTTGGTATAGGGTAAGTTGTGGTGTGGTCTATACAACATGTAAAATGTAAGTTCCTATTTATTCCTTATGATTTTACGTTGAAGAGGTGGAAGAGAGGAGTGAAGATTGATGTTTGACTGATTCGAAGTAACATCGATTGGAAGTACTCCATCAAAGTCTCGGTTACGCCCTTCTTCGTCTTTTAACTCTTTAACGCGCTTCTCTCATCAGCGTTGGACATGTGAGAATGAATGATGATATGTTTGAGATCTAGAGCGGGTTTTATATTATTATAAGATTGCTCTCTATCCAGTATCCATAGGGGTTTGGTATTGTAGGTCACATTCAAGTGATTGCCTATATGGAAAAGGGTAAGGGTGGAAAAAGAGAGGAACAGAAAAAGCTAAGGAAAGCCTTAAAAATTCTCCTTGTTGTGTGTGTGCGTTTGTGCTCCTTTGAGAATGTGTGATGTATATGCAACCTCCCACAAACACAAACATGCATTGTAATGTAACCTTTCCTTCCTTTTTTCTTCTCCTTTTCATAAGATTATACATTATTGATGCTTTTCTTTTTGTTCACTAAACAGAATCTTTCACCAAAGAACTAAGAAATATGTGATGTGGAGCAAAGGGGAAACAATGGATGAAGAGACGTTCTCCTTTTCTTATTATCATTATTGAAAGGTAAAGGGGAAATGAAAGAAAAGAATCGTCGTCGTCGTCTCCATCCAGTTGGTGGGTTGCTTTGCTTAGCTGGTGCCAGAGGTAAATGGGGAAGAAAGAAAGGGTTAAAAACTTAAGAGGAGAAGTGGATCCATAGGAATAGGATAGGGCATTTCACATGGTAGACAAGAAGATGTAAGTGTACATTCACATCACATGCAAACCCATGTGAATCACTTCACCTTTTGTCTACTTCTTACCTTTCCCTTTTCCTACTCTCTCTCTCCATCTCATAGATTTTACCGTGGTGTGGTTTTTACTTGATATGGATCAAGTTATAGTGAGTGGCAGAGATTATGTAGGAGAGATTATGGGGCCGTTTGGAGGTTAGGATTCTCTAAATCGATGCACTTAATCAATTTGATTATAGTAATTTGATGTATTGATAAAGGATGTGTTTCTCCCAACTACTCGAGTTATTGGGACCGATTAGGCATAACATGATATCAGAGCTGGTTTGATCAAGTTGTCGTGTGTTTGAATCTCCATGGCCCTCAATATTAACAGTTTATTAAAAGCACAAGGTATGGATGGTGATATCCTATACAAACTTCAAGCTCATTGGTTGGCTTTTGTTTGAAGGGGTGTGTTACAGAGTGATATAAAATTCATATTTATCCTTCTCGCAATAAATCGAGTGAAAATCACAACCTCACCTGTTGATAGAAATTGAAAATCACTCGTTTTAAATGATTTTAGGTGCGCCCATAAGAAAAGTAATGAATGTATTATATATAACTCAAAGCAATATGTGTATTTGTATAATGGGAAAGCACACCCTTCTATATAATGTTTAGGTGGCATATTTTGTAACAATTGAGATGGATTGATATTACATGTATTCTATCATTGAATAGTGAGGAGACCTAACCTCATGGTTTCTACTCATTATGCATGCATGTGGAAAGAGGAAACGAAGAATCTATCCTTAACCACGTCCACCTTCCTTTTTCGTTCATAAAATTATAAGATTCACAGAACATTGGGTGAGTTATTAATCTTATGCATGTATTAGTTTATTTTTGCTATTGTCGCTTTGCTTAGTTCAATTCGAGCAACAAAAAAAAAATATGAAGAAATAAACTCCTCAATAAACCTTCTCAATGAAAGTGTTACTTATCAAAACTTACGTATTTCAAGGACATTTTGGAGAGAATATTGGCTTGTAAAGCCCAATTCAACTATTATTGCTTGCTTCCAACATTTTTCCTTCATGGCATCCTCGAATGTATGAGAATCCTATAAATTGGTAACTTCCATTGATAGTGCTTATGTTGTTGGTTTAATTATGAATAAGCCATACAGTTGCGAAATGGATATATACTTGCAGTGAATTACCAATTTAGCATACGATAGGAGGTTTTTCTGGTCGAATCGTCGGAATGGTAAGGTTTTCATTATCAATTTATCATATGTGAGCGTTGTACTCTTACTATAACATTAGAGATAGTTAATCCTAAGTGGACAATATTAAATATGCATAATATTTTTTTGCTGAAACCATGATTCAATCATTTCATATCGCTAAATGCCACCTATCGATTTACCCATCAATCATCGATATTGTCATATGTGATCCATGTACCCTTACTCTAATACATTAGAGATAATTAATTCTAAGTGGATAATATTAAATTATATAGGTAACCGCTGGTAAAAAAAATACATGCAGGTATGTAGTAAATTGTTAATATTCACATTTTTAATATCAATGCGAACAAAAAGAATTTTACAATGTTATATAGCATTGATGTTATAGATTTTTGCTTTTATGATACAACTTCAAATTGTACATATACTCTTTTGTACAAATTCACTTATGGTACAACTTCAACTTGTATCTTTATGTGGTGGTACAACTTCAAGATGTATCATAACATAAGGGTACAAATTTCTTTATGATACAACCTGAACTTATACATTTAACGTTATGGTACAACTTCAAGTTGTATATTAACACGCTAATGCTTCATAGCATAGTAGAAGGGCTCTGCAAACAATACTACTACTAGTAACTCAATAATACATACATATAAAAGACATGGTTGATAATCATATTTGAATGGGAAATAATATTGATGAAGGCACTCGATGAGTTTTGAAGGATCATAAGTGCTCGAGGTCAAACTATTATACCCATTACTATTTCTGTATCCTTCTGGTATTAGAATTACGATGATTTCCAATAAAACAAGGTTTTGTATGATCACGTACTAATCTCTCTCTTGTATCATTTGAAAACCAATCCTAAAAGAAGAACTGCAAAAGCTTAATTTAATGCTGTCTTGTAAACCAAGCAAAATTATGTTTGTATTTTTATATACAGTTTGCGTGTTTTGGTTTCTCCGGCAATCAATTGATATACGGTGAAGATATTCTCTTTAGTTTTGTATTTGCGGTAAGCATGATTCTAAGTACCCAATGCATATAGTTAATCTGAGTTTCAGCCTCAATATTTGACTTTCTACCCAACTAATCAATCATTTGGCGGATTCAAAATTATATTCAAATTTAACTTGACCTCCGTTTATTATTTGAAAAAGGTAATGCCACCTAAAAAGTTTTCTATATAAGCCAGAAAATATCGTATCTCAAATGTGTATAAGCTTTAAAAAATGGTTATGAGTTATTCACTTTAAAAATCATGTAAATATAAATTTTATGATTTTGGAATATGACGAAGAATAAAAGAAGTCGAAAAATCAAAGGTATTTGTTCATATAATACCTGTAGATCAACAGGTCGGCCATGCCGCCTGTTTGGTTGAGCTTTCGAGAATGGTCATATGATCTATTGTCTTTGATGCATTATCTATTATGTTGGCTTGAGGACTTCTTCATGGTGCGGTCGATCAATTTCATTTGGAACATCAAATAACATTATTTATGGTCATCTTCCACCACTATTTCTATCAGGCTAGTTAAATGCTGAAAAAAAGCAATTGAGTGCTTAACTTAATTATTATTATTATTATTAGAAGTATTTTTAATATAAGAAGTTATGTAAAATTAGTAAAAATGATTTCTAATATAAATATGAATACAAATAAAAAAAAATAGAAAGTAGTTGAGGGCGGTGGGGAAGTGGTAAGAAAAAGGAATTAGCTCCAAATCGGATCCACTTGTTTATGGCTATCCACTTGCGTAAATAAATATATCAGAAGTTTATTCCCACTTGGCCACAATGTTTTGTTCCTTAACTTCTCTATTTTGATCAGTTAGATCCTCGGACTTCAAATGAGCCAATCAAATCCCACAATCCGTGACAAGTTTAAGTCAAATTGAAAAGAAATGAAAAAGATTTTCCATCCACAATTGACCTCATTGGGGTCAAATCCAGAATTGAGCGACCAAGCTATGTAAGATGAGCACCAAATGGATGTTACTCTTTACATATAAGAGTTGATGATGTTTCCAACCACTCGTTACCTCCTGGTACCAAAATGTAACACCTCATACCATCTTGGTATAGAGATGGTAACTGATGGTAAACAATGATAAATGTGGTATATGACAGTTTGTATATTGCTACTATCATGTATTCAACTATCTTACACTTTGATATGTTCATACCATCATGATACACTTTCATACCACCTGGTAGGGGTGGCTATACGGTCCGGTCCGGTTAAATTGGCTTAAATTGATCCAGTCCGGTCTTTTTGAAAATATAAGGACCGAAGATTGGATTGGATACAGTCCGGTCTTGATCCGGCCCGGTCCCAATTCGGTCTTGATTATCATTGAGATTGTGGGATTTGAGTGGCCTAAGGCCTTAAAGGGTGAGGAGTTGGTTAAGTTTTGTACTAAGTGCAAAGGTTTGTGACCGTTTATGCAAATTACCCTTAAGTTTTGGGTGTTGAGCTCTCTTATCCGGTCTTTATCCGGTTTTTTACCTCAAATCTAAGCCCAAAGATTGGATTGGATTGTTTACTATCCGGTCTCGGTCCGGGTTATACGGTCCGGTTTCAGGTTTTTAATCCGGTCCCGGTCAAAATAGCCACCCCTACCACCTGGTATGATCTCAATTTTTTCTGTTCCAAAAATATATCAAAGTAAATATTATTTTTGAAGAGCACAATTAATCTGATTTATTTCTGAAAAAATTACCTATATTGCTTGCCACTCCAATGCACTTAATAAATATCTCTAATTTTTTTAGACACTAAATATTTACATAGAGCTCGAACAAAAGTTTGATCTAGTACTATAATTTTTTAATGAGTTAATAACATTTTTTTGCCTTAACTAGCTCATGAACTATTTATTTTCTTATCATGGCCCTTTATTCCTAATCTGACCATTAGCATTCAAAGTTAGTTTTTATCTATTAAATTGGGACCTACCTAAGCATTGACACAAGACTCATTGCGCATAAAATCCTCATAATTACAAACATACTACTCAACAAGCTACTCCTACATATTCTTAACTCCTTTCCCAACTTTTAACAAAAAGGGCTACAACATGAAAAAGTTATATGTGAAGGTAGTGGGAACCCAGAATTCGTGAACAGGTGTGTCGGTTAATAATAATAATAATAATAATAATATAAAATTAATAATACTAAATACATAAAATAAAATAAATTCAGGAAGTTCACAATATCATTATTTTTACAACAAACCAATATGATTTTCCATATTTTGAAAGTTTGTAAAATAAATTCAAAGCTTATGCTGCAAATAAACTTTCTCGATATACACAACTAAACAATTATTTATAAATTGGACACTTAACCATTATGAAGATCGTTTTTTATTAACTCCGTAGCTGAAAATACATTTTTGCTACTTGCAGTTGCAACTAGTAAAATCAATACTAACTTCAAAATCAAGTAAGTTAAAAGAATAATAAGTATCATATCCTCTTTCCACCATACGCCTAGATAGCTAATTAATTTCTTGCAATTCATTGCACCTCTTATCTTTCATTGACATGAGATAGAACTTTTTGGGTTTATTGGATGAAGTATTTGTATGAGTTATTTGGACATAAACAACTCGTTTGAGAGCGTTTTACTGAAATGAGTTATTTGGATAGTGAGTTATTTATAAATAACACAGAAAGAGTTATTCGAAATAACTCATACCCATGTGTTATTTCGAAATAATTCATTTTAGCACTCTGCTTTTACCAAATACCACATGTCAAATACCACATTTGCATGGTTCAACCAAACGAGATATTTTATTTTAATTACCACTAAAATAACCTGGAATACCACATGAACAATAAATGAATTATTTGACTGTACAAATACTAAATCGACAATTAACATATCTAACAATTAATAAAAGAGGACGTACACAGGATGTGTGCCCGTTAATACTAAAGGGGATTCATTTTCTGTTGTTTTATAAAGGATAGGGGGTGAAATACCGACATACCGTATTTCATAATTAATAAAGGGTGGGGTTGTGGATATTTAAAATAAGCTAAAAATGATATTGTTCATTATTGTTAATAAAAACAAAATAGTGCGATGCATTTATATATTTTCTTAACTTTCTAACAATGAATTTCTTTAAGCATGATAAAGTGTTAGTTAAAATTATTTGAGATTTGTCGGAAGTTCGAGAATCAAATTTTTTGTACCGAAAAAATCGAGGTGTCTCACAAAATTTTTGTGCATACACCTTGGCTAAATTTGGTCCGCCCAGTTTGAAAGAGTGTGTTATGGAAAGAAATAGTACATGGTTCATGATAGTAAAACTTTCATAGTTCAGGGTCAAATATACCATTAACTCATCTTTATAGAGTGACACCTTTTTTACCCTGCAGGCTCCTTGACCGGAACTTACTAAAGTACCCTTTAATTTGGTGACTAGTACTAGTATATCATCAATCATCATCAACATAAAATAATAAGCGTTTTCTCAAATTAGATTTCATGGATTCACAAATTTTCAATCCTTATGCATCAAAGTCAATGTTATTTTCATGTTATTTTATTATTTTAAATTTTTTATTTGTATGTTTCAACGTAGTTAAAACTATCCAAACATATAAATAGTCATTAGTAGGATTCAAAAAAATTTTATTTTAATTTTTTATTTGTATGTTTCAACGTAGTTAAAACTATCCAAACTTACAATCTACTGATGATACACTCCAAGTAAATAATTATTAATAATAATAAAATTATCGGGACAATGACCGGGAGCAAAGCTAGTATAGTTTTTTTTTTAAGAATAGCTAGTATAGTAATATGGTTTTACCTAGTGACTGATAAGAATAAGTTTTTTTTTAGTGGGGTTGATTAGTAAATTAAACTACAAGAATGAGGTTAAGTTCCTCTATACAATTAATGTCCTATTGATTAGAAGGGCCCATTCCCCCTTCCCATAATTATGTGATGGGCATTCACTTGGGGGTGCGTTTTTTTGACTCAATAATTGAATTAACCGATTTTGTTTATTGCATAATCTTCTTAATCATTTTTCACATCCTTTTCACTTTATAAAGCATTCTTGAGTTTACTTTTACAGAAATCTTTGTGATTTATCTTCTGTAGATGCATATATAGATTATCTTATAGAATTGTATGCCTAAATGATTTTCAAAATTCAATTTATATTATGATCAACGAATTTTCAGCAAAAACATTTTTCGATATTGTTAGTCCCAAAATTTCAAATCCAGTGTGTAATGAATTTCTAAAACTAAACTTATCTTAATTGGATGAGACCAATAGTGTATGTGACGTGGACCTTGTAATAGCAATATAGCATCAGCCTAGGGTGGGTATTGGCTCAGTATGATCAAAACCAGACCAAAATAACGCTTATTTCTTAATCGAAGTTCGAACAAATTATCATATTGGTTAGATTCTGAGTTTTATCAAATAGTTATGCGAATATTACGATTACAAATCAACAAGATTTTATGAACCACTACGATCGCTCCATCCGTCGAAGTGGTATTTTGTTTTCGAGATACCATTTAATAGGGGTAGGTTGCAACTAAACCGAATTGGACGCCATTTACTTCATTTCATAAATGGGTTGGCCTAATAACATGACCCACATCTCTAACTAGTTTAATTCAAACAGTGGAACCCACCTTCAACATGTTCTTTTCCCAAAGATAAGTTTGGTTAATTGTGGGATATCTTCCACGTTATATAGAATTATGGGATATTTATTTAATTATCATCTGTATTTAATCTATTTAATGCAAATAAAATATCAATAAACTTTTGAAGTGATGAAAATATATGATAATTACATTAGTCACGATCAAGATTCAAGAGTAGTAGGGCCTCCCCCGTCCTTTGAACCCCACCAAGTAAGCAATTTGTGTGTACCAAAGTTTCACCCAATTTCACAGCTGTATATACAACTTGAGTTAGGGTTGGTTTATACCAATTTTTTAGTTGAATTGTACTTTTCCATTCTTTAAAATTGATGTATTGGCAAATTTCATATATGTAGCAAGTTGTCATAAATAAATGTTGAAACATAATCACTATGATACATAGTGTCTACTTTGCGTAAAGTCCGTACAGATCTATTTTTTAATATTTTCTCCAAAAGGTCTTCTACTGATGTGCTTGGTTGATATTAATATACAAGAGTCATTTCCCTTGTATTTTCGATGTAGTACTTGTATTGTACCCTAACAACCTTCCCCTGAAAAGTGAAAACAAGGAACACGAACTTCATGTCATCACTTGAGCGACTACCTTGATCTGCCAGACAACTTATATCACTGACTTAAATAGACACACGGATTTACCATACATAAATTTCCCTTTGATCTGCCAGAAAAATGTGAATCTCCCTTGATCCGTTAGACAAACGTAGATCTCCACTTGATCCGCCAAACAGTCACAATCTCAATTCTTGAGGTCATCGAATGAGAGTCCATCGAACTGTCTTCCACCTCCCTGGATCGAATATGAATCACCCTATTATACCACTTGTTGAAACTAGATAGCTCCAATAGTATGATATTGTTTGCTTCGGACCAAACACGCACGGATTCACTTTTGAGTATCCTTCTCAAAAGGTCTTGTACTAATGAGCTTGTTGGAGACTCATGCACACAAGTTCTTTCTCCTGTATATTTGATGCGGTACTTTCCTAACAATAAAAATACACTCTTGCTATAAAAACACAAAGGATAAATTTATCGTCATAAAGTCTTGATTATGGATATCAGCGTATTCGAATAAATATACCGTAAGATTATGTGTTCTTGTAAACAGAAAGAAAAAATATGTGCATTTACTTGAAACCGTGGATATAATATCTCATAAAATGATAAAATTACAATACATAGTCTTTAAATGTAAAAAATATATATTATGTATTACCAGTACATGAATTATGGATCTAAATTAAGGGGGAAATATTATTATCCTATTCCAGAAAGCTCTTTACAAATTAAGCCAAACAACTAGGTACGAATTAATGCCAAAAGCTTTTTACATATGGTGAAAAGTAAAAAATCCAAAACTTATACATCGCCCATTTGGTTGGAATGAAAACTAGGCAGGAATGATTTTTTATATTAATTTACATTCCTTAAATAACCTTTTCCAAAAAAAAAACGAAGATATAATTATCTAAAATGATGACCTTTTTATGCTAATTATCTAAACTGATTACATGGATAAACAAAGATGATAAGAAGAGGTGATGAATTAGATCAAAAGGAAAAAAGCAAAAAAAGAAAGGCAATTACCTATATAATTTTGAGATAAACGTCAAGGTTTAGCTTCAATGATTAAAAGAGGTTGAATGCGATGGATGATAGGGGTATTCTTGTAATTTTAACATTCTTTGAAATGGCTCTTCATCCCTCCCTTACCCTTTCACCAGGCCGCAACGGCCGTTGAATTCCCATGGCCAAAAAAAAAAAATATATATATATATAAACAATAGATTATTACGTGATTAAGTAAATCACACTCTACTACTCTCTTTTCTTACCGCCCTAACTTGTATTCATACATTAGAACGATTCGAACGAGAAATATTCTACAAAATTGGTTGCAAACAAAATACAACATTATTATAACAAATTGTGCGAATACGAATAAAAGAGTTAACGATTATTTTCTTGAGACAAACAAGCTCACGGTGAATGTGGACTCTGTTGTACCTAGGGCTGGCTATTTGGTCCCGGATTGTTTGGTTTTATCCGAAACCGGACCGGGACCAGACTAGGTTCGGATAGCAAACAATCCAATCTCATATTCGGGCTTAGATTTGAGGTAAAAAAAAAACCCGGATAAAGACCGGATAAGAGACCCCAACACCTAAAATCAAGATCAAATTGGGACCGGACCGGGTCAAGACCGGATTGTATTCAATCCAATCTTTGGTCCTTATATTCCCGAAATGATCGGACTGGGACCAGATCAATTTGGTCCAATTTAACCGGACCGGACATATAGCCACCCCTAGTTGTACCTTATGGAATAACATGAGTGGGAAGACTATCTCTTCTCAAATGAAAGCATTCATGGAATGAATGGAAACATAAATACAACCTCCTTATAAGTGATCAGTCTGTTAACCGTAGCTCCTCGTAAATTAAAATATTTCTAAATTTTTAGGGGAATCATTTGGAATGGATTCATTTTGATGAGATAGTCCGACTCAATCGTCTATGCAGAACAAAATAGAGCAGCCAACACATGTTAATTTTAAAATTATCATGTTTTGTGACAATTTTAATTGACTGGAGTAGATAATTTCAATCTTATAAAAGGTAAGAAACAACTTGAATCAACTTCTACTCACACTATCTTGAAACCATGTAAGATCCTGGAAATTCAGCTCAAATGACCACCCTCTTTTTTTTTTTTTTTTTGTGTGA
This sequence comes from Linum trigynum, assembly GCA_964030455.1. Classification (NCBI taxonomy): domain Eukaryota; kingdom Viridiplantae; phylum Streptophyta; class Magnoliopsida; order Malpighiales; family Linaceae; genus Linum; species Linum trigynum. Next base: position 33,520,662 of record OZ034814.1, on the reverse strand, counting down.
AAATAACTACCATCCCTCTGTAATATTTTTTTTTTTTTTGGTGAGGCAGTAATTTTTTTTTTCTTACTGCAGTTCATGAGAAACTAATCCGGAAAAGAAAAGTGGGGAAAAGAAAGGAGTGAGAAAAGGGGGGAAAAAAGCTGACCTAGAATGGGGCCGGCTTTTAACTAAATTTAGCTGGACAGACAAAAACCGACTAATTATCACCGTCGTCCCTTTGTGCAGCTGTTGATGAATTCCCTGTAATAATAATAATTAGCCTCCCTGTAATTGCTTCTTTTTTCGGTTTTTATTTTTCTTTTTTCCCGTCGATATATTATTATTATTTAATTTATTTAGGTGTATATATCTTTCTGTGCCATCCCACCTTTATTATTGCCGGGGAGAAAACCCAGGTGCCACTTCCCCTCCTTTTTTAACCACCCGACTCTACTCACCCTACCAAAGGGAAAAAAATAAAATATATGAAGTTCATTATTCGGTATAGCTTGTATTCACACTTCCCAATAATCATAAGTTTACCTAAGTAGTATATATAATATATATGTAACTTGCCAAACTTTTTCTGATAAAATTTATTGCCAGCTTTGAATCTAACATTTACATTATTTTGATTTAGCAGTTAAAATCTGTTTTTTCACATATGATTATATGGATCATAAATCTCTCTTATATTTTGTAGATGTAAGATTTGGCTAATGTATTATAATATATTTAGCGAGATGGTTGTTTATTTTATTGCTTTCTTACTCATCAAGATCTGTTTTTTAATCTCAATTATTGATAGTTTTGACTTGCGTTTTAGACGCTCCATTCTATTGATTACAACATGTTCTTACAGAAATTTCAATAATATTCAAATATTTTGAAACGATTAATCTATACAATTTCTCAAATATATACTTCTTTGGCATATGATTAATTGAATGGAACATATCGAGTCAATTATTTTTCATTTCTCATTATTTTGATTGTCTCAATACGCAGTTTATAAAAATTTTAATGTATCTTGAAAAAAAACATGTACTTTTGTCACAAATATAGTTCCAGAATACATTGCGTATACTGTATTGTTACCCCAGTGGAACACTAATTATGAAGTTAAACGTATATTCTTGTAAATCTGGGTATATGAGAAATCTATGCTTGTTAGTGATGGGCGAAGAAATGAAAACAAAAGTGGAAAACCGTAAAATCTAAACTCAAAATAAATGAAGAACAGGAAAAGATTCCACAGCAGCTATCATAAGAGAGATAAAAGTAAGAGGTAGAGGTAGAGTGGTAGGGAGAGGGGAGGGAAAAGAGAATTATTAATAAATAGAATAATAAAAGGAATAAACAAGTAAGTACCCAAAATGCAAGTAACATTTTATCTCAATAAAAAAGTAAAAAAGAAAACAAACTTCTTGAGATCGACAAGCGGATCCCCACCGAATTAAATTATTAGGACAAGAAAAAAAGTATTATTAAGATAAGAAATTAAAAAAATATATATAATTCACCTCCCATTTCTTTCTCTCTTCATATAAACCCATCCCCACCCGAATTTAACCCTCCCTCTTTTTTTTTCTTTCCCTGGACCACTTTTTTTTTTTTCATTTTCTTCTCTTCCTCCTCCTCCTCTTCTTCTCAATTTCCTCAATTTTCTTCTACTGTTTACTTCAAAATTCCAGGCTGGGGGAAAAGGCGAGTGCTCCGTCTCCGTCTCTCCTTCAATGCTAGGAGACACCGCTACTGTTTCCTCCTCCGTTAATTCTGGCGGTGGCGGTGCCGCCACTAATTCTCATCACCACCACCAGCACAACCTCCACCACCACCACCAGCAGCATCAATCGCATCACAGTCCGAATCCCGCCGCAATTGGCGGCGGCGGACTATTTCAAGAAGGAATCAGTACTTCCGAAGCTGGAGGCGGTGGAGCGGGGCATGTCGGTTCGAGTTCCGGCGGCGAGGAAGATAGGCTCGGCGGCGGTGGAAGCGGTAGCTTCGGCGGGAACCGATGGCCGCGGCAGGAGACGGTGGCGCTGCTCAAAATTCGAACGGATATGGACGCCACGTTCCGCGATGCCAGTGTGAAAGGCCCTCTCTGGGATGAAGTCTCCAGGTAACTAGCCAGCGGCACTCAAATTTTCTGCTAATTCACCATTTTTCATGAGTTCAAATTGAAATTGAATTGAATTTCTTCTTCTTCTTCTCCTCCTTGCTTGTTCATGGTTCTTCAGTTTTGGTAAAACTGGGTAGCTTCCCCAAAGGAGATCTGTTCTCTTTTCATTCCATTTCTGGCTAATTTTGTTTCCAGACCAAAAATTAATTTTTATAATGATATTGATGAATAATAATATTTATAAAATATTAGCTCTCCTCCTCCACTTTTTCCTTCCATGTCCATTTCCACTTCAATCCTACTTTCATTTATGTCAATTGGTATTATTCACTGGGCGAAATCATCATCTTCTTCCTTTCTGCTTCTTCTTCTTATGGAATTGGTTTCAATAATGGGATGCGCCAGATTTCCCCCCTTTTTAGCTATGCTTTGTGATTACTGGCAAATCGCTTTGATGTTGCCTGGTAATCTGCCTCTTAGTTCCATAGATTCTACCTTTTCTTTTTATCTTCTTTCTTTCAATCTCAGATTTGGTTAATTGGTTCTGGGTCTAACTTCTAAGCATGTACTTAGAGTGGGAGGTAATCATGATTAGTGGTGTTCATTAAAAAATTGATTAAATCTCAACGGAACTCCCCATCCCCATGTTCATCTAGTTCGCATTCACCCGAATTGTTCTTATTCTTTAATCATGCGTATTTCATGTCAGTTGTGAAAATGAGCTGATGACCTCAGCTGTCAGTAGGCAGCGGTGCTTGTTTTACGGCTGAATTCGTGATTAGATTAATAATATTTAGTAGTAGCTAGTGATTTAGATTAGTTGAATTTTGGTTTGTTGTTTTGTAATAATAATAATAATAACAATTTGTGACCGACGAGTGTGTAATTAAGTACTTATTACGGTAGGATTTTAATTATGATGATTACCAGGAAGTTGGCCGAGCTTGGATATCATCGAAGCGCCAAGAAATGCAAAGAGAAGTTCGAGAATGTGTACAAGTACCACAAGCGCACCAAGGATGTCCGTACGAGCAAACAGGAAGGCAAAAACTATCGCTTCTTCGAGCAATTAGCGGCCTTCGAATCCCAGCCTCCCGCCGGAGCCACTCCCCCTCCTCCTCCGCCGCATCCGCAACCCTCGCAGCCGGCGGCGACAACAATGCCAGCCTTCAATCCACCACAGGTTCAGCCCGTCGCCTTCGTCACCATGGCTCATCACATTCCAACCAGTACTACTGTTCCATCGACAACTGTTCCTCCGCCGTCGGCCGCGCCAGCAATTACGATCACCGCTCCTTCCTATCCGCCGGCTCCACAACCGACGATCCAGCCTCTCTATCCTCCTTCTTTCTCCACCTTTTCAACAGATCTGATGTCGAATTCGCCCTCCTCTTCGTCCTCCACATCATCCGACGTGGAGCTCCACCGCGGCGGACGGCACAAGCGGAAGCGGAAGTGGAAGGACTTCTTCGAGCGGCTGATGACGGAAGTGGTCCACAAGCAGGAAGAGATGCAGCGGAAGTTTCTAGAAGCCATCGAGAAGCGCGAGCACGAACGAATGGCGCGTGAGGAGTCGTGGCGAATGCAAGAAATAGCCCGGATAAATCGGGAGCGCGAGATCCTTGCTCAGGAGCGATCCATCGCCGCCGCCAAAGATGCCGAAGTGATGTCGTTCCTCCAGAAGCTCTCCGAACAGCAGAACCCCGGCGCCCCACCACTCCACCTCCCCAATCAAGCCGTCCAAATCGCTCCACCACCGTCGCACCAACCTCCTCCGCAACAACCACCACCGACGCCGTCTGTAGTAGTAGTAGCAGCAGCAGCTCTGCCGCAGCCACCACCGCAATCAACGGCGAATCAAGTACAATCAGCCCCACCGCCAGCAGCGGCGACTCCGACGCCAGTACAGCAACCTCAATTAAAACATCCGGTAAGTCAAAGTCAAAGTCAAGGACAAAACCAAATGGAGATGGTGAGAGCGGACAATGTGGATCAGAACTTCCTGCCGGCGAGCTCGTCGCGGTGGCCAAAGGTGGAAGTGGAAGCGCTGATCTCGCTGAGGAGGAACCTGGACTCCAAGTACCAGGAGAATGGGCCCAAGGGCCCACTGTGGGAGGAGATCTCGGCCGGGATGAAGAGGCTGGGCTACAACCGGAACCCGAAGCGGTGCAAGGAGAAGTGGGAGAACATCAACAAATACTTCAAGAAGGTGAAGGAGAGCAACAAGAAGCGGCCCGAGGATTCAAAGACCTGTCCGTACTTCCACCAGCTGGACGCATTGTACAGGGAGAAGCAGAATCTGGAAGGCGGTGGCTCCTCGTCCGCCGCCGGCGGCGGCGGAGGCGGCGGTCAGTTCAATTCGGTGCCTCTCATGGTCCAGCCGGAGCAGCAGTGGCCGCCTCAGGCGCTTCCACCTCCTCCGGTGCCTCCTCCGCCACAGCAACAGCAGCAGCAGAAGGATACAGTGATGGAGGAAGCGGAGAGCGAGGATCACGGTGATGACGAGGAGGAAGATGATTATGATGATGAGGAGGAGGATGATGACGTGGCAGGTGAGTACGAACTCGTCTCGAACAAGCCGCATTCAGTGAACCCCGGCGGCTGAGGATTAAGAGAAGAGATTGTGCGTTGATCAATGGAGCAGTGACACTCCGCCGCGACTTGCGGCGGGCCTGGCGGTGGAGGAAGGGAGCAAAACGGCATGCGAGAAACTCGGAAGAACTGAGAGCTGAGCTGGGCGTCGAGGGAGGGGAGGAGCACATATAGCTTTTGGGGTTTTTTTTCGAAATTTTATGTTTAATTAAATGTTTTGGGTTTTTTTTTTTTCTGTTGTTATAATTTATTTATTTTTTTCCCAGATAAATAAGAGAGGGAGAGAGCACAGAATTAAGAGGCGAGGTCCCAGAAAAATGAAAGACGGTACTGTGATGAATAAGGGAGAAAAAGAGAGAGAAAATGGGGAGGGTAAGTGGTGTTGTATTTTTGTTAAAGTAGAAACGAATGGTCAAATTTGTAAGAAAAAAAAAGGAATTTGTATGGTTCGTTATGGATGATTTTTATACACAAGAATTACATTACTGCTGTAAAAGCCTTTTCCTTTTGGGGTCTGACTCTCAAGTGCACAGTGTTACTGTTTTTATTATTATTTCGGTTAGAAATTATTACTTCTCATTTTTTTTAATATAATAAATTATTACTGATCTTTTTTTTTATTATAGAAGGGGTGAAATGGGGTAAATGGGGTAATAATAATAGTATGAATATTACCACATTCACATGCAAATGCAGAAGAGAAGCAGACTATGCCGCTCATTTTCTTTGGGGTCCCTCCCTTTCCTCCACTGTTGTAATTTGTAAATGCAAGAAGGGAATCTTCTCCTTCTTCTTCTTCTTCTTCTTCTTCGTCATTCTCTTTCTTTTTTTTTACTGCAACAACTTGGATCGTATTATTCATCATCGTCATCCTCCACATGGCCAATTTATTTACGTGTTCGCGCTTATCACATTTAATAGTTAAGCTGATTACTGTTGCAGATTAAGAAACTTAGCTCACAAATTATTTACCTTACTAAATAAAACAATGCGGGATTTTCAAAGCGTCCCCTGTAATTGTAAATTAGTAGTTTTGTTGTGCATCATTTTCGAGTACTCTTACAGGGAGTAGTGCTTTAACCTGACGTACTCCGTACTCAAAATTCGAATTATTAAAACCTTTTGGCTGGCTGGAGAGTATAGTGCAGAGTTTTAGGGAAAAAACAGCACATAATAATAAATAATGGCTTATTATACAGCTAAAGTAAAATCATAATATTTAATAAACAAATTAAAATTACTGTAAAGCTTTCTCTCTCAAACCACCCCCCCCCCCCTTATTGTTATTTTTTATGTTCTTGTTTATTAGTTTACTTGTAAAAGGATTCGCATTTTAGTATAAATTAGTGTTTATGAAAGCATATTCGTACCGACAGTCCAATATTAAATATTTTTTTACTGAATTTCAAGTTGATAGGTGGTTTCAAAGATATTAAACGATTCAACTATGGTTAAACTCCTATTTTAGAATAAAATTTCATATCACTAATTTTTCTGCTACAACTTTCGATAAATTTATAATTCCTGTGTAAACATAAAACTATATATATATATATATATATGTTCAATAATAATTCCAATACCTTTTCGAGCTCACATACCTTGAATTTGTTCAAGTCGTTGATTTAGTATTTTATTCCTTCACTCTTATTTTGAATTATTTCGAATATTTGACGAACCGTCGATGCAATGATGTATCATTGAAACATTCATATTAATTTTCTTTAAACATCTAGCTAGTTGGAATGTGAGATTGTCACGTCACCTTCTTCATCATTTAGTTAAGTTACATTCGTACGGATTTAGTTTTATCGTTGTTGTAACCATTCGTAACCAAAGATTGCAAAATTATATTGAAGGATGTACCTGAAAATTAGACAGAAGGGTATTTCATGGTGAAATCATAATTTAACCGGGCTTACTAGGGATGATGGTGGTGGTGAAACCGACACATCATTGATCTGTGATTGCCACATGTAAATGGTCAAAGTTCAAGTTATTCAGGATCTTTTGTGTGAGGCATTTGGTAATAGATGATTCAATTGAATTATTGGATTGAAACGACTGTCCGTAATAAAAAAAAAAAAACAGAATCAATTATGTGTAAATAACTCATTTTTCAGTAATTAAATGACTCATTTACGTCATTACTTTCCAATTGTATTTTTTTTTCCATAAATCTATTTCTTACCCTTCTCTATTTTTTCCTTATAGATCCAAATACTTTCCAATTAACTCCAACAATATATTCTAATAATTTTTCAATAATACTTTCACTTATTTTCCAATAAATTAGACATTTTTATTTTGGAGACAGGCTTCAACTATAGTCTATGTTTGGATACGTTACAATTTGTAAAGAAAGTTAATATAAAATTATTATTCAAAATTATAAAGCACTATTATGCATGCCTCATATTCCAAATAATATGTTTTGTTGGTTGCAAAATAGTTTCTATTGTGTGGTTTGTTTTATTATGATAGAAACAAAATAATAATACATTAAATTTAAGAGCAAAATAATAATACTATACAAATGATTCATCTAAAACTTTTAAACAAATAATACATTTGCAAATATTTGCATTTCCAAACTTCTACATTTCTCAGATGTCTACATGTGAGCAAATATGGAGGACCTTACTGCAAGTGTCATTTGGTGTGGTTGGGAAGAGATGCCAAAGTGTTCACACCATAAAAAATTTGTCTTGTACCACATTGATGAATTACAAAATAATTATTGAATTTATAAGGTCATATCAATTATAACAATTAATGTTGTTTAAGTTGGACCTTATGGACATGATTTAAGCCCAAGCCACTAAATCATAGTGAGCATGAACATGATTCAATGAGAGACATGGGCTTATCGTAGGAGGTCATGCTCCGTCCAGGACCTGGAAGTACATGTCATCTTAACGAGAAGGGCCATGGAAGCGAGACAAGAGATCCTGGACACGAATGAGAAGGGCATGGTGGTAGACATAGGTGTAGCCAGGATTTTGTCGAGGGTGAGTCCATTTAGAAAATAAATAATACTTACGATAAAATAGCTTTGTTAGTTTTTTAAACCATTCATGATATAGTTTTGTATTTACAAATACATGGTAAATCAACTTATACGTGCTTAAAATTTCCACAAATTCAAATATCATGTGCTTAACAAATTGGGTCGCCAAGATTCGGAACACATGATCTCATCGTCAACCATTCTCAATTAGAAGTGCCCTTAATTTCATTCTTAATTAACTATTATACTAATTTATTCATTTTCGTCCTTCGGAGCCACCCGCTACACTCTCCCTATCACTGGTTGAAATCAAATTATTTTTCCAAATTTCCTATGATTTGGTGGAAATTTTTTGTAGATATTGAATAAGTATAACTTTAATTTTGGGCGGATCATATGCATCATTGTCATCTGTACGTAGCTCGTTATAAAACATTTTATATGCCAATAGACAACATATAAATCATACATAAAATATTTCAAAGGTCAAATTCTCATTTAAATACGTGTTATTTTTCATACCCGATTAACGATTATAACTAATATATCATTTTATCTCCCGATCCACGGGACCCACTCTCTAACATTCTCCCTCCGTCCCTGGTGGTAGAGTATTATATCACTAACGACTAAGTCCCAAGAGGGCCATATACATGAGTAAGAATTCCATGGCCATGAGGCAAGAGGACCGCAACCACTTTGTGAGACACCACAAGCTCATCAATAGACTAGCATGACACGATACCTAGAAAAAGACCAGACGAGACAAGCTACACTTCAAGACCCATGACCATTCTAAGATAAGCATCTAGGGGGTTGAAGGAGTAACCACTACTCCGGAAAAAAAAGAGCAGTTCTTTATAGCAGTTATCCCATAGACGGTTTAGTATTTTTAGTGACTAAACGTAAACTTTTTTAGTAATCCCGATGACCAATCATGCAATTTACTTGGAAAAAGTCGCGAAACCAGAACTTTAAGTGAGGGGGCTAAAAATGACTAACTGCAACAACTATGGGGTCGTTTGGATTGAGTATTTGACAAACTTGTTGTTTGGGGTCAATTACCACACAAATACCACATAATATAAAACCTGTTATTTGGTATGTGATATTTGATCTCAAACTTGTTATTTGGCAAATACCTGCCCCCTCTCAAGTATTTGGCAAACAACACTTTTTGTGTTATTTGGTCTCAAACCTGTTATTTGGCAAAACACTTACATCCAAATAACGCATCCCACTTTTTGTCAGCCAAACATGTTATTTGGGTTCAAATAACACAAAATCTATTATTTGACCCCAAATAACACCCCAAATACTCAATCCAAACGACCCCTATAAAAATTTTCTCACACACAAATTAGAACCCTAAACAACAAAAAGAGGAAATCATAGCTTCTCCTAAACAAGTGAAAGCACACCACTGTATAAACTATGAGGGAGAGAGTAGGAAAAGGGAAAGGTAAGAAGTAGACAAAAGGTGAAGTGATTCACATGGGTTTGCATGTGATGTGAATGTACACTTACATCTTCTTGTCTACCATGTGAAATGCCCTATCCTATTCCTATGGATCCACTTCTCCTCTTAAGTTTTTAACCCTTTCTTTCTTCCCCATTTACCTCTGGCACCAGCTAAGCAAAGCAACCCACCAACTGGATGGAGACGACGACGACGATTCTTTTCTTTCATTTCCCCTTTACTTTTCAATAATGATAATAAGAAAAGGAGAACGTCTCTTCATCCATTGTTTCCCCTTTGCTCCACATCACATATTTCTTAGTTCTTTGGTGAAAGATTCTATTTAGTGAACAAAAAGAAAAGCATCAATAATGTATATATAATCATCTTATGGAAAGGTTTACACTACAATGCATGTTTGTGTTTGTGGGGGGTTGCATATACATCACACATTCTCAAAGGAGCACAAACACACACACACAACAAGGAGAATTTTCGAGGCTTTTCCGCAGATTTTCTGTTTCTCTCTTTAATACGCCTATGGATGGAGAGCAAAATATTTCAAAAAAATAAAACCTATAAGAAAATCATTGGTTTGCCCATGCTTGCAAATATTTCTTTCTTGTACAATATACTTTTTTTTTATGCAAACCGAATTATATTATTTTGGATGTGGATCATTCTATAGATAACAACACACGTTTAGTAGTGTGTTCAGTGCCAGAAAATACTTGACTTGTAAATGAAAAGTAAATTGAGATGCGTACGAAAAACAAAATATTTCGTAGTGATTAGAGTCCAATTGATCTGATAAATTCTTATAATAACATGAACTCACTCTAGATCTCATAAAATTCATCATACCTACATGTCCAACTATTAAGAGAAGCATTAAAAGTTGGAAGATGAGGAAGACAAACTGAAACTTTGTTGGACTTCCAATCGAAGTTACAAGTTACGTTACTTCAAATAAAAAAACCAACACCAGTCTTTTCTTCCTTCTTCCATCACTTCAAAATAGAATCATATTACATGCTGTATGCCACAACATTACCGTACCAAACAAAAACAACAACAACCGAAAAAAACCCTACAAAGTCACTAATTTGTACGAAATTATATAAAGTCAGTTTCGGCACCAAATTGCAAATTATGATTCCCCCTCTTTAATCTCATTGCCTTTGTACGTTTTATATTTTGGTTCACTTTTACGCCAATCATATAGCTAGATATATTTGAAGGGCAGAAGAATGCGCCACTTACATTAAATATCAAAAGTCATTACAATCATTACTAACCTTCCATTAGTGATGATTATGGTCTTCGAATAGGGTTAAATTGAAGGCCAAGGCCCCCTAATTATAATCATACATGCTTCCTTCCTTCCTTCTTTGCCTTCTATAATTCCTTTTGTCTACATGGTGATCATTAATAATAACACCAAAAAGTTCCGGGCCACCGATTAACACCCACACTTCAATTATAAGCTCTTCTCCAATAATTCACTTTGGTATCCACGAAAATTAAGAGTAAGTCTCTCAATCAATTAATTAACCTTTTTCAAATTCTTTTATATTATCCAAACCTATCGAAATACTAAGAATTATCCAAATGTTGACTTTCAATCGGCAATTTTGTTAGTTATATTGACTTGGCAATATGATACTGACTTGGAAGATATACATGAAGGTCAACATTCCAAAATTTTAGTATTTAACTAAGAAAAAAGTTATAAAATTATTAACGATAACGTAAAAAAGGCTAATATTTTGAAACATTACGAAAGATTTGGCTAATAAATAGCATTTTAATAGGTTTGAATAATATAAAAGAATCTGAAAAAAGGTTTGGATAAAAAATAGACATTACCCATTAATTAATTATCAACAACATGAATTATGACTAAAAGAAGAGTGATTAAGAAGCAATATTATGGCCTCCATGTTCTTAAGATCCCAAAAAAACATGCATTAATTCACGATCAATTATCTTTCTACATTTTCACACTTCGTTGTGCTGTACTGTCACAGGCAGATGCAGCACAATGTTGAATCATTAGAACATGAGAGCACGTGCATGTGTGTGTAGTAACAATAAAAACCAGAGAAAACGATCCCGAGGAGCAAGCTGGAGTGCATTAATTACGATGCCTAGCTAGCTTAGCTACTTAATCATGGTAAGCGCCGGGGATTAATTAATTAATTAATTAATAACCACTTTCAAAAAAGATAACAATAACCAATTATCAAATATGTGGCGTTCATTATAATGATAAAAGAGTAGTACTAAAGCTTGGTACTTGTTGTTGCTGCATGATGATGAAGAAGAACAAGGGATACCAACACTCCAATTGAGGACCAAATGGACATGATTTTTGCTGTTGTGTCTTGTGTGCAAGTAAAAGGCCTGTTTGGTCTCTGATATATCGTTAACGGCTTATTATACCTATAACCCAAAAAGAAATGACTATAAGAGAAATGCCTAAAAGCCACCAAAGCAACCCTTTCTTTATAGTGGAAAAGGGGATTATGTAAGTAATTGGATTCGTAAAATGGGCAGGAGCCCCTCTAAAATTTGAGAGCCACTAAAATGAATTTTGGAGCAAAAGGAGTGGAGGCGCCCATGTGACCACAAGGAACAAATTTTGTAAGGTTAAAGTTTGAATGTATATTTCACTTTCCCCACAAACCCTATGTGTATAATTCAACCCCAAAAGATATTCATAAAAGTAGGGTTGTAAGTCTAGTGACGAGTAGCAGACCATAACATTGAAGCGGGTTCGGACAGTTTTTTTAATTATAAGGTCAGTTTAGATTGAGTTATCTTTTGATCTTGTATAGATTTAGTATATGGCCGGGTCAACTTAAAGTCCCTCTTCACTCACAGAAAGAGAGAAAAAAGGATATGCTCCTGAGTTCGAATCTTGGTAACAATGTTGACCCCCTTTGTAGCACCTCCCGAGCAGATGGAGGCCTTGCTTTGCTTGCAGCGAGACTAGGGCCGTTTCGGGGCCGCGCCTGTCAGACATCGTAGCTTGCCTCCATGAGCTCATCTTCTTGAACGTCTAGACCGCTTGTTATGACCTAACAGGCCAAGGGACTAACTTGCATGTGGTGCAAGGTTGTCAACCCGCGAGTTGACCCGGACCCGATCGAGTTAGTGGATCAAGGGTTAATGGGTCAACCGTTGTGGTGTCATTAAAAGTGATGTTCACATGTAAGGATTCCTCATAAAAAAAAGGTTAGAAGGGAGGTGAGTGAGGGAGGGGGAAATCGTCTCTCACGTCGACTTCTTTGATTTTCTATCTCTTTCTCCCACATCTTTATTTGCACTTGTATTATGTCATCGTATATGTCCTCTTCAATTCTATCTCAAATCTGAATTGATGTGAAAACTGCCAAAGGAAAAAAGGAAGATTGTTTGGATAACAGGATAAGACTCCTTCCTGCCCTCCAACCCCATTTTCTGTGGATATGGTAATTGGTAACTCTTTCAAGGTCACCTAGAAAGACGTAATATAATTCTCATATGTGTTAAGTAACACTTCATTTTATTTGAAGTGAGAGAAAAAAAAATTCCACCAAAATGACAAGTCGTAATAATTGGCGAGTGTCAGATTCTTAAAATTGACGAGCCATATGCTTATATGGTAAAATAATCGTACAAAATTTCTTAATTTATCAGCATCGCACACCCTAACTATATATTCGTACTATTTTTATAAATCACATTACGTTCTAAATATCTCAAAATCTACAGAAGCCCTAGCATGTATATTTCTTCTATTGGTTAAAAATAAATTAAACATCTTCTAATTTTAGTAATTAAGACAATAAAGACATTATTTTTTCTGTCTTAGACTTGGAGTCATTCAGGAAAATAAACAAAAACTGGAACTGGATATTTTATTATTTTGAACTTAAAAAGAAGAGCAACAACAGAAAAGGGTACAAACAATTTAGCTTATGTCATTATCGATTGCTTTGTTTACCTTTTATTTTCTTCCTTTTACTGATTATGAGGATGAGAGAAAGAAAGAAACTGCAGTTAAATGCGGCGTCACTTCTGTTATTTTGTTACAAACAACAATTGAATTATTGGGATCGAGTTTTTTTTTTTTACAATAAAAAAACTTATTTGTATAGGAAGTGGGGTTTTTGTTTTTTTGGTTTGTAATAATGCTGAGTTGACGCAATGATGGGAGCTCTCAAACAGCGGTTTTCTGGCGGCAACTGGAAAGCGTAGTATGTTGTTTCAGCGTGCCGCCGATTTTCTTTTCTCTCTTCTTCTCAGTGTGCTTTGCCTTGGCTTACGACAGAAAGAAGGAATTCTCTACCACACACCACATTGGGATCTTCTTTTCCTAATGCCACCAACCATCACTTGCAATTCACATGATCGGTAGAATTCGATGAGTTGATGTAAATCCCAAAAAGGAAAGAAACACCCTTGTTGCTTCCATCACCATTTTAACCACTTGTCTAATAGACGACGAGGATGTGGGGAATTTGGTTGACCGGAATAATCGAGAACGGGTACCGTTGATGATATGAAATAATAATTTTGGATTCGATGGGAAGCTGTATTCCATATGGGGAGGGTAACCTGTAAGAGGAAGGAGTCGAAGGTGATGAACAAAAATGAGGCCTCGGAAATTGAAGAAATGAAAACGAAAATGGCAATAACGACCTTCGTGTAGATCACATACTCAATGGCGTGTCTGATTTCCTATTCGAAATTTATGATGTTTTAGATTTATTTGAATTTTTTTTGTGGTTTATGTTCAACCTTATAGACATAAGTGTATATTACGGTAAATTGCATGGTTGGTCACTGAGATTACAAAAGACCTTCAAGTTTGGTCACTCAAAATATTTAAATCATTGGTGGTACTTCAGTTTACTGAAACCGTTCACGTTTGGTCGCTCTCCGTCCAACTCCGTTAACTTTTGCTTACATGGCGCTCAACTATAAAAAGGCTGAGTTTCGAGTTTGGGATGTGACAAGGTCCCAGGTTCGAATCCCAGTACCACCTTCTTGGTGTTCTCGGAGGCACCCTTGGTATAGGAGATGAAGTCTCTTAGGTAATGGTAGCATAACGCCGGGCACTGCGTCGGGACAAATTCCTTGATGGTTAGTATGCAGGTACCCCCAGGTTTAGTAGGCCCCGCTGTCACTCATGTGGCAAGTGGGTTGCTGATGTTCCTGGGTTATCAAATAAAAAATCAAAAAGAGTTGGTCTTTTGAATTATATGTTAATATATATATATATATATATATAAATGTAGATTAGTATTTAATAGAGAGAGAGAGCCAATCAAATACCATAACAAGTGATAAACATCTAGTCACGGTTAATACCGTCTTAAAAGAAGCCATCGCGTCTTTAAAAGTTTTTTTTTTTCTTCTCACGGATGTGTGCTCCAAAATTTGACAATAGGCACGATTTTTTTCACGAACTTTACAAGTGGACACAGAGATATATATTACAGTAATTTTTCGCGACTAAAACTATTAAACACGTGAAACGCACTTTCAAACACGAATTTTTCCGTGATTAAAGAATCTCTTTCCTATACTGTCAGTTTTACTCATAAACGGAATAAACATAAGCACCTATTCATAATTTTCAAACTTAAAATTCACAAGCATACAATAACAGTGTGTGTTTGACATACAATGTAACATTGCCATCATTTTTTTTTTCCATCCTTTTGACTTGCATCGTCCACAATTTTTTTTATTGTGGAACCATATCCAACAGGTTGGTGGAGGTAAATAGGTAAAAATCGTTCAATGGTATAACTAAATTGACCATGTGGAGGACGATGATGATGATAATGATGAATACATTCTTTGTCGCAGTAAAAAAAAAAAAAAAAAAGAGAAAGAGAATGAAGAAGAAGAAGATTCCCTTCTTGCATTTACAATTACAACAATGGACGAAGGAAAGGGACCCACAGAAAGAAGGGTGGCGATGATAGATGAAGGAATTGACACCCCTAAAAAATGAGCGGCATACTCTGTTTCTCTTCTGCATCTGCATGTGGTGATTATCATACTCTACTTCTCGAGCAGTAATAATTTCTGACATAAAAAAATGAAGACGAAGAAGAAGCCGTATTTATCCTTGACAGCAGTATTGTAATCCTGTGTATATAAATCATCCATAACCAACCATACAAATTCCTTTTTCTTACCATCTCCATTTTGCCCTCTTTTTTCTCCCTTATTTATCAGAGTACTACGTGCCCTCTTTTTCATTTTTCTGGGACCTCAACTCTTTTCTTCTTTCCTCTCAATTCTCCGCCCTCTCCCTCTCAACTTCTCTTATTTATCTGGGAAAATAAATAAATAAATTACAACAACAACAAAAAAAAAAGAAACCAAAAAGATTTGATCAAAACATAAAATTCAAAAAACCCCAAACGCCAAAAAGCTATATGTGCTCTTCTCTCTCTCTTTTCTCGACGACCAGCGCGCTCTTTCAGTCATCACCAATTTCTCGCCTGCCGATTTCCTCCCTTCCTCCACCGCCCAGCCTGCCGCGATTCGCGGCAGAGTCCGGCGGAGTCACTGCTTTCCATTGATCAATGACAATGTCTTCTCTTACTTGCTTCTTTTTAATCCTCAGCCGCCGGGATTCATTGAATGCGGCTTGTTCGAGACGAATTCGTACTCGCCTGTCACGTCATCCTCCTCCTCCTCGTCATCATAATCATCTTCCTCCTCCTCGTCACCGTGATCCTCGCTCTCCGCTTCCTCCATCACTGTATCCTTCTGCCGCTGCTGCTGCGGAGGAGGAGGCACCGGAGGAGGAAGCGCCTGAGGCGGCCACTGCTGCTCCGGCTGAACCATTAGAGGCACCGAATTGAATTGATCGCCGCCGGCGGCGACGGACGAGGAGCCACCGCCTTCCAGATTCTGCTTCTCCCTGTACAATGCGTCCAGCTGGTGGAAGTACGGACAGGTCTTTGAATCCTCGGGCCGCTTCTTGTTGCTCTCCTTCACTTTCTTGAAGTACTTGTTGATGTTCTCCCACTTCTCCTTACACCGCTTCGGGTTCCGGTTGTAGCCCAGTCTCTTCATCCCGGCCGAGATCTCCTCCCACAGTGGGCCTTTAGGCCCATTCTCCTGATACTTGGAGTCCAGGTTCCTCCTCAGCGAGATCAGCGCTTCCACTTCCATCTTCGGCCACCGCGACGAGCTCGCCGGCAGGAAGTGCTGATCCACATTGTCCGCTCTTACCATCTCCTTTTGGTTTTGACCTTGACTTTGACTTTGACTAACCGGATGTTTTAATTGAGGTTGCTGTACGGGCGCCGGAGTCGCCGCTGCTGCTGGTGGGGCTGATTGTACTTGATTCGGCGTTGATTGCGGTGGTGGCTGCGGCAGAGCTGCTGCTGCTACTACTACAGACGGCCTCGGTGGTGGTTGTTGCGGAGGAGGTTGGTGCGACGGTGGTGGAGCGATTTGGACGGCTTGATTGGGGAGGTGGAGTGGTGGAGCGCCGGGGTTCTGCTGTTCGGAGAGCTTCTGGAGGAACGACATCACGGCGGCATCTTTGGCGGCGGCGATGGATCGCTCCTGAGCAAGGATCTCGCGCTCCCGATTTATCCGGGCCATTTCTTGCATTCGCCACGACTCCTCACGCGCCATTCGTTCGTGCTCGCGCTTCTCGATGGCTTCTAGAAACTTCCGCTGCATCTCTTCCTGCTTGTGGACCACTTCCGTCGTCAGCCGCTCGAAGAAGTCCTTCCACTTCCGCTTCCGCTTGTGCCGGCCGCCGCGGTGGAGCTCCACGTCGGATGATGTCGAGGACGAAGAGGAGGGCGAATTCGACATTAGATCTGTTGAAAAGGTGGAGAAAGAAGGAGGATAGAGAGGCTGGATCGTCGGTTGTGGAGCCGGCGGATAGGAAGGAGCGGCGATCGTAATTGCTGGCGCGGCCGACCGCGGAGGAACAGTTGTCGATGGAACAGTAGTACTGGTTGGAATGTGATCATGAGCCATGGTGACGAAGGCGACGGGCTGAACCTGTGGTGGATTGAAGGCTGGCATTGTTGTCGCCGCCGGCTGCGACGGTTGCGGATGCGGCGGAGGAGCAGTGGGAGTGGCTCCGGCGGGAGGCTGGGATTCGAAGGCGGCTAATTGCTCGAAGAAGCGATAGTTTTTGCCTTCTTGTTTGCTCGTACGGACATCCTTGGTGCGCTTGTGGTACTTGTACACATTCTCAAACTTCTCTTTGCATTTCTTGGCGCTTCGATGATATCCAAGCTCGGCCAACTTCCTGGTAATCATAATTAAAATCCCACCGTAATAA
Organism: Linum trigynum; assembly: GCA_964030455.1. NCBI lineage: Eukaryota > Viridiplantae > Streptophyta > Magnoliopsida > Malpighiales > Linaceae > Linum > Linum trigynum. The sequence continues at coordinate 33,503,174 of OZ034814.1, read as the reverse complement.
ACACTTAATTACACACTTAGCAGTCTCAAATTATTGTTATTATTACAAGATTACAAACAAAAATTCAACTAAACTAAACTACTAAATATTATTAATCTAATCACGAATTCAGCCGTAAAACAAGCACCGCTGCCTACTGACAGCTGAGGTCATCAGCTCCACTTTCACAACTGACATGAAATACGCATGATTAAAGAATAAGAACAATTCGGGTAAATGCGAATTGGATGAACATGGAAATGGAAAATGGGGAGTTCCGTTGGGGATTTAATCATTTTTTAATGAACGCCACTAATCATATGATTACCTCCCACCCTAAGTGCATGCTTAGAAGTTAGACCCAGATTAATGAACCAAATCTGAGACGAAAAGAAAAGTAGAATCTTAAGAAACTAAGAGATCTAATTTATGTGACTTCTAGGCAACATTAACGTGATTTGCTAGTAATCACAAAACATAGCTAAAAGGGGCGAAAATCTTATTCGTCCCATTATTGAAACCAATTCCATACGAAGAAGAAGAAGAAGAAGCAGAAGGAAGAAGATGATGATTTCACCCATTCAATAATATTTCCAATTAGAAAGAAACGAAAGTAGGATTGAAGTGGACATGGAAGGAAAAAGTGGAGGAGATTTTTGGTCTGGAAACAAAATTAGCCAGAAACGGAATGAAAGGAGAACAGATCTCCTTTGGGGAAGCTACCAAGTTTTACCAAAACTGAAGAACCGTGAACAAGAAAGAAGAAGATGAAGATATGACAGCAGATTGAAATTCAATTTCAATTTCAATTTGAACTCATGAAAATGGTGGATTAGCGGAAAAAATTGATTGCTGCTAGGCGCTAGCTAAGGTTACCTACCTGGAGACTTCATCCCAGAGAGGCCCCTTCACACTGGCATCGCGGAACGTGGCGTCCATATCCGTTCGAATTTTGAGCAGCGCCACCGTCTCCTGCCGCGGCCATCGGTTCCCGCCGAAGCTCCCGCTCCCACCGCCGCCGAGCCTATCTTCCTCGCCGCCGGAACTCGAACCGACATGCCCCGCTCCACCACCGCCTCCTCCAGCATCGGAAGTACTGATTCCTTCTTGAAATAGTCCGCCGCCGCCAATTGCGGCGGGATTCGGATTGCGATGTGATTGATGCTGCTGCTGGTGGAGGTTGTGCTGGTGTTGTTGTTGGTGGTGATGAGTATTAGTGGCGGAACCGCCACCGCCACCGCCAGGATTAACGGAGGAGGAAACAGTAGCGGTGTCTCCTAGCATTGAAGGAGAGACGGAGACGGAGCACTCGCCTTTTCCCCCAGCCTGTAATTTTGAAGTAAATTGAAGAAATTGAGAAGGAGAAGAAAGGAGGAAGAGATGAAAATGGAAAATGGGGAAAAAAAAAAAGTGGTCCAGGAAAAGAAAAGAGAGAGGGTGAAATTCGGGTGGGGAAGAGTTTATATGAACAGAGAAAGAAATGGGAGATGAATATATATATTTGTTTATTTCTTCCCTTACTAATATATATATTTGTTTTTTGGTCTGTGCCTAGTTTTATTTTGTTGTAATAATTTAATTCGATGGGATCTGCTTGTCGATCTCAAGAAGTTTGTTTTCCTTTTCTTTTACATTTTGCTTATTTTTTTTATTGGGATAAAATGTTACTTGCATTTAGGTACTTACTTATTTATTTGTTTAATTTTATTTATCAATATTTTTTTTTCCTCTACCGCTTGTTTCTTACTTTTATCTCTCTTATGAGTTATGATAGCTGCGGTGGAATCTTTTACATTTCTCTATTTTCAGAGTTTAGATTTTACGGTATATTGTGACCAAAATGCATGATATTTTTGTAAGATAAATACAATCTTTAGAAACTATGTATTGGGACAGTAACGGTAACGAGAAATATAAAAAATATATATTTGACTCAATTTGTCAAATTAATCAGATCCAAAGAAGTATACATACAATTTTCGTCAAAAAAATACATTTATTTATTGGTCAAAATGTTACAATCAATTATGTAAAATGTAAAAAAAAAACTAACACTAGAGTAACAAGAAAGCGGTTAAAAAAAAATCCACCATCTCAATAGACTATAACACATCAACCAAATCTCATATCGACAAAATACGAGAGAAATCAATAATTTATAAGTAAAAACACGTTATTGTAAGAACTTCAAATTAAACGTACACACTGTACAATAATGCAAGGATGAGTGACCTCTCGAGATCGAAATTGTATGTGTAATCCAAAATAGAATCGTAAAATGATATAAATGGTAAATATACTAAGTAAATAGGTAAACTTAGTAATTATGAGTATATGAACACAAATTATACCGAATAATGAACTTTCATATATTTTATTTTTCCCTGGGGTAGGATGAGCAGGGTCGAGTGGTTAAAAAAAAGAGGGGAAGTGGGTTTTCTCCCCGGCAATAATAAAGGTGGGAATGGGATGGCAGGCACAGAAAGATATATACACTCATAAATTTAAATAATAATAATATATCGACGGGAAAAAAGAAAAATAAAAACCGAAAAAAGAAGCAATTACAGGGAGGCTAACAGTTATTATTACAGGGAATTCATCAACAGCTGCACAAAGGGACGACGGTGATAATTAGTCGGTTTTTGTCTGTCCAGCTAAATTTAGTTAAAAGCCGGCCCCATTCTAGGTCAGCTTTTTTTCCTTTTCTCCCCCCTTTCTTTTCCCCACTTTTCTTTTCCGAATTAATTACTCATGAACTACGTGTAAAAAAAAAAAATTACAGCGGGGAAGGGTAGTAATTTTAAGCTGAATTTTCAGGATTTTACATGGTTTCAAGATAGTGTTACAAGTCGGTTTAAAAAAAGCAATTTAAAAAATGAGGCAGTTGAGTGAATTGTCTTATTTTATAAAATGAGATATTTATAATGAAACAACTGAAATTATATATTACTGATGAAATAAAATTACTTCAAATGCAACAATTTAAAATCAACACGTTTAAATCATCTGATTTTGTAAAAACGACTTAGTAAGATTCTTCTATGCATAGCTAGCTCGAAATTGTTTAGGGGGTGTAACTCTATGATGCTTTATTATTACGTTCTCTGCTTCAATGAGATGTATATTTTGTTCAATGTCTTTACCATCGATGCATGAGCTAATTTATGCTTGTATAATCAATTCTCATTCATTCGATGCTTTAGTTATTGATTGCTTTAATTAGTTTTTCTGTGGGAGTAACTTCGTCCAAAAGTCAAAGGAATTTGAGTTCAAGTCTGATAAGGTCGATTGTGGTCAATTTTAGGAGGAAAAAAGACAAGAAAACCACCCTTTTGTAACTAATATGAATAGAGCAACATGCCTAGACTTTAAAAACACATTCTTCTTAGCACTCTGTCCCAATAGGCACGAGTAGCAATCTGTAGAAGAGGAGGAGAAGCTCTGCTGGAGCTCGACTAGGAAGAATTCATCATCGATGCAGTATCAATGGTAATTTCGTTCCTTTCTCCTTTGTATTGCTAGTCAATTTGTTTAGGGATGTAAATTCTATGGGGATTGTGTATTACTTTTTATGAGTTAATAAGATGCTCATTTCCTTCTATGCTTTGCTTCATCAATGCTTATTGCTTTATGGAATGCATGCTTTAATCATCTATTTTATGTGATCATCGATACTCTTTATCATATGAACTTTTGATTGATCTATGCGTGTGACTTTATTATGATTTTATTATAGATTGTTTATACTACTATTATGGGAAACAAGGAAACTAATCTCGTGTAGTAGACATCCTTCTTAGGCGTGTATAGCAGGATTAGCTACCCTTATATGCATGACTGAGGATGATGTTTGATTCTTAGATCATTAATTCTATATACTAGAGTTATGGTTCGTAGAAACCCACAATTAACGATATGATATCATAGACTCCATGTTCTTCCTTGATTAGGTGATGGAATGAAGTGAAAGCATGCATTAGTTAGTCAAATCTCTATCACAAGAAGCACATGCATGGGTAGAGAGTGGCCTTAGAGAAAGTAATAGGGCATCATAGTAGATTATGCATAGATGCATCTTATTAGAGATTGTATGCATGACCATCTAGAAGAAGCTACCTAAACACGTTCTTGATTTTTCTTGCATTAGTAGTGTAGTACACGAGTAGAGGGCACCTGAACCCAACTAATTTACTTTTCTTTACATTGCATCATCAAACTCAATTGGTTAGATTTGAGTAGTTACTATTGAAAGACCCTGTGGAATACAACCCTAGACACCTCTAAAACCTATCTCTTGAATACTACATCAAGTTTTTGGCGTTGTTGACGAAATTTTTTTAAAGTAATTGAAAGAAGCTAGCCTCTTGTATTTGATTTTCATTTCATAAAAGATAAAATATTATGCTATAATTGGTTTAGTTTTGCAGGAATCGCACTCGAGGAAGCCAACAAGCCATCCAAGGATGTGAAACCAAAAAGAAAGAAGAAAGACAGGCCAAGGAGGATCGAATGATGAAGCAAGAAACCATATTGTGTGGGGTGATGATAACATAGATAAAGAAAACCTAAAGATAGTAAGGGAAGCATATAGAGACTACGTAACTGTAGAGGAATGGGAGAAAGCTCATGATTTCCTCCAATTAAGACGCCAGATCAAATCAAGACCTCCTAGGTGTATCGATGCTAGCATACAATAAGAAGGGTTCAAGCAATTGCTAGAAGATGTTCAAATCATCAAGGAGACTCCCGAACCGATCAAAGAAGTTTCAATGAAGTGTGTGAAGGTTTTGAAGAAATCAAGGTACAAAAAGGCCTTATGGAGCATAAACATTTCGTGAAACATGAAGATAAGGAGGATCATAGCAATGCCAACACCTATAATGAGGAAGAAGATTAAGAGAACGTGGACCATGGAGAGGAGGATCAAAATGAGGCCGATAGAGAAGAAGATGAGTTTATAAATATATATTTCCCCTATCAACATGCTCGATATGAAAATCAAGTTTCATTGTCCTACAGATGAGGTTCCCCAATGCAAAGGAACTTCCCTATGATAGAAATGAACTATGGAAGCTGCATCCATGCCTGATGCCACCACCGATCTATGTGATTGATTACAGGCACGAAATGACGGCGACACTTGATGGACGATATAGTGGTCTAGTATCATTCATGGACCTCCTGATAATGCACGTAGTCTTAATCATTAATGAAAGTCGTTGGGAAAAGCTTTCCGCATTGGTTGCCTAATCGCAAGTTGGTTGTCCGCAGCAGAGAAAGTAGATAAGCAAGTGGTAGAAGCTTGGGTTTCAACGCTCAAAAGCAGGCTGTTTTCCAGTACTTGAAGAACCCCCAGCTAGGTGTTTGAAGTAGCTGTTCTGTTGCTCTAGTCTTCGGGTTTGGGCCCTCTCTTTTTCTTTTCCATTCTCCTCTGGAGTGTGTTTCTTTTCAGTCCTTTTCGATGGCTTCCCCTACGCCTATTTTCCTCTTGTTTCTAGTTGGGCTCTGCCCTGCTGCCTTTTGTAACTCTTTCAGTTCTTATTAATATATATCATCCTTAACAAAAAAAAAAAGTCTCTTAATTTAGGTCTATGATGTCTATGGTACCCATAGACTGCCACTTCCATCTGACTTGGGAGCAGAGGTAGGAATACAAAACTGATCTCCCTAGAAGCCTGACCGTAAGTGTCTTATTCTAGGATGTGACATAGTCGATATAAAAGTTTGTGTCAAATTTTCTACCAGAAAAGAAAAAAAATGTCTCAACAAACTTTTTCCATTTACAACCGTTGAAATAGTTCTTATGTAAATAATGAAGCAGTATGTTTTATATGTAAAATTGAGTAATAATTTAACTATATAAGAATCAATGTATTATGGCTTAAGAAACTCACACTTAACTATATGCTATACTAACTTCCTTGTTTTTCATTAATTAGGTAATGGCACTCAGACCTAGATAGTTGGTTCAATTGAAGGATCTCGAGCTTGGCAGCATGGCCACAAAAGAATTCTACTCCAAGTTCATTCCACAACAACAATAGATATCCTTACGACAATGGAGCAACATGACAGTTGATACTTCAACCTCGTCTAGAAATTCAAGAAGCTTGTCAACCAAGAATGAAAGGTAAAAATTTCATGATAATTGAGATAAGATATCATTTGTTAATCCTTTATGATCCGAGTCTTTATTTTTCGACCGTGTAGGACTCTATGGGTATTGTCCAATCTTGCTTAATTTAAGTATCATGTAGGAGCGTACTTTTAGCGTCCCTTTTTTTTACCCAAAAGAAAAGAAGAATACGATAGATGGGTGGTATGATTTTTTTCAATTCTCACAAAATATGGATATTAAACACAAATCTCAATTTCAAAATTATTTTTAGGTAATAAAACACGTAATTTTTAAACTAATTGATGCATTTATGCAATTTGGACCCAAATTCCTCATCCAAACGGTCAATTAAATACTAGTACCTGATCTCATTGCATATCACTCATATATGATTGATTCAGATGTTAACTAATTGTGGTTGACTTGGAATTAAGCTGTTTAGTGATTCGACCTTACTTGTAAAAACTACTTTGAGGAAAGGACTGAGATGTTCAATTCTTTTACAAAATGTATGTATCAAAGGCACTCCACTGCAAGAGAAAAGTGGAAGAATTTTCTTTTTGATTTGGGTGGTAGATTTATTTCTTCAATAAAAGTTCAAATACTCATTACATGTACAAATAATTTGAGAGAGATTCCTTTCAATGGTGGAGCAGCCCTGCGAAAATTCAATGAACCTTTTTTACAAAAAAGAAACTATATTTTTTTTTTACGTCACAAAAAAGAAACTAAGTGCTGTAATATTACTAAGCGAATAAAACAAAGAAAATCCTAAACCACTAAGAAGAGGGTCGTTTGACTCGTTTGGCAGCAGAAATTTTGAATGAAGCAATTTGGCTCGGGGATTCTGAATTGTCTTATTTTGAGACAATTACAATTATCTGGGGTGGGGGCAGGTAATTCAAATTGAATTTTTTTAAATGACTCATTTTGTAAAACGAAACAATTGGCTGAATTATCTAGTTTTGCAATTGATTCATTCTAACAACCTAAGTGATAAGAAAACAGGCTTAGCACAGTAGGTTTCTGGATCTTATTTATTATTTTGGAAAATTGACCTTAATACCAATAAATTATAAATGTATAAGGTTTTTTATAATAAATGTATAAGGTTGAATCATTGATTCTCATAATATATTTAAATCGAGTTACATATACACCAGAATCATGCATAGAAATATATATATTGAGGTTAGTCGGTTACGCTAATAAACTAATTGATTATGAGTTAGCGGTGCGACTATTGACAGATTAAAATAATTTTGGGTTTAATCGATAATCGATTAACCGCTTAATGATTAACCGACAACTTACTGAATAGAAATATAAACATTAAAATTGGATTGAGAAGATTAGATGAATTATATTGGAAAAAGGATAGCAAAGATTGTATCCCAATTTTTTTCATCAGTAATTTTCCTCACCTAGTTCCCTCTCATCACTCTTCTCCTTCATCACTTTGCTTTATTCTCTCGGTCCTAATAGGAACAATATAAGGCAAACCCAAATCAATGATAAAATATATAAAAAAGAACTCATACTCAGAAAAAAATCAACACAAATACACAATTGATAAAAAAGAGGGAGACAATGAAAAATGGGATATAGAGACAATGAAAATGTGTCTCTAATCTCTATAGAATTCTCATTTGTCTCTGTATTATTCTAGATACAGATACAACATTTGTTTTCAATTGGAAATCTCATTTTAATTTCTCGTAATTGCTATAACTAACTGGTACCAATTCCATATAATTCAAAATTTAGAATTGAAAACGAATTCTTTTAAATACCAAACACAAAAATGTTTCATTTCAAAATAAATTTCTCAAAAACTATGAAATTCATTTATACCAAATCGTAGGTTAAATATCAATTTGGTAGCACAGCAAACGGTGAGAGAAAAACCTTTTGCTTTGTTACATATACAAAAGTTGCCACCGAACTTGTGGTGGGTTCAAATGAAACCTTATCCAGTCCATGAAGATATCTCTATAGTGTTCTGTCAAAGATAAAGACAGGTTTCTGCCTTTTAAATTTTGCCTACTATGGCGCCATGATAGTTACAGGAGCTTCCTGAAATCTCAAAGAACACATGCACTGCTCTCTCTCTCTCTCTCTGCAACTTCACAACAGAAACAGTCCAGATCACAAGTGTATATGTATACTATATATAAATGTAGTATAATCATGAGAGACCATCCATGACCATTAAAATACTACTGGGCTCTCTTCAGATACCTAACTTTTCATGGGCACTTTGCAATAATGTACCCCATCCCATACTCCCAAAGCCTTAGGGTTGCTAAAATAACATACTTAGTGGTATGTTTGTTCTTCCTCAGGGAAATAAGTTGGCAACTTGCAACCCATCAAGATAACTTGTATCTTAAAATGGTTTTTTTTTTTCCATTTGTATTTGTGGCATATCCTAAAGAATCTTAATTTAAGGGATTGTTTGATGCACAATCTCAACCGAATCTGAACCCACAGTCACCCAATTTGATCCAATCGGGTCGAAGCGAATAAAACCCATTATTATGATCTAATGCCACAATTTAGACATAAAAACATGGTGGACAAAAACGACAAACGTAACTATACGAACCATACTACCCACACAAATCATAAAAACTATACCAACAATAGAAACGATACATAATGAATTTACAAACAATACAAACGATAGGAAATGGGAAAACAACCTGATTGACTTTGGAGGCTCAGTTTCTAATAGAGGAGTTATGTTCCAAAGTCAACCAGATTGTTTTTTTTTTAAGTCTTATAAACATTGCAAACAGAGTAGACAAAGCTTACAAACATCCCAAACATGAGAAACAAAAATGACAAAGCTTATAAACAATACAAAAGAAATCAATAAACATTACAAAGCCGTTGAAGAGAGGAAAAAATTCGAACATGCCCACTTTATATTTTTATTATTTTAATTCATAAATAAAATAATCATGCAATTACCATCTTATCATTCATTAAATGAGACTAATTTGAGTCATTAGATCATAATTTAAATAGAGGGTCGAGATTGACTTTGTCAAGTAACTAAAATCCTCCTAATCACATCCCCCTAATCACCTATTCCTATCCCCCTTTTTTGGATTTTTCCACGTATTTACGATACTAGAGTTTCCTTCTAGTTCTTGACATGATATACGCCATCATTAATTAGCAAATGAAGAATTAGCCAACCTATCATTAATGTAACAGTTTCTAACAAAATCATTTTATTTTGATTAATTTGAAATTATTTGAATTTTTTTAACATATTATAACTTTTTCACGATATAAATTCCGAGACATTCATATAATTAACAATATTCTAATACCCAACTTGCACATACAACCTCTTTGGCAAAAAAAAAAAAAAAAAAAAACTTGCACATACAACCAGACAACTCAGACATACAACAGCTATGCAATGGCCACCAAAATGGTTATGGAAGGGTGATTTATTTTTTATAAAAGCAACCATAGTGCAAAATGGGAACAATGTATGGTGGCACTCCCAAATATTATCACCAGTGAATATATTATCCAAAGTTTTTCAAACTTGGGCTGTCAAATGATAATGATGAGTTGTTTGATGGATGAGATATGAAGAAAGAAATATATAATAAAATAGCAGCAAATAATCAAATCCATGATGGGTCTCTCAGCTAGCTCAAGAGAAATGAAAGTCAACTACCATCATATTTGACAAAACCAAAAGGATAATAAAAACATAAAAACAAGTGGAAGCCAAGCCCTATTTATGTGAAACATTTTTTTTTTTAACAAGGAAAATTACAGAGAGGAAGTGTAAAAATCGTGAAACTTTTTTCAAAAAATATTGTCCGCTTTAGGTCTATATTCTCATCGATTTTGTGTTGAAGTGTATATCAAGATAACTTCTTATAAGGTCACGCATTCTTGCAGTGCTTCATCGTGAGCATGTTTAGGGAATGTTTAACTTTGAATTCTTACAAAAACTCTTCCATTTGTCTCCAAAAATGCATCTTGTCAATTAAGAGCAGTGTATTTATAAATCACACATTTATCTCGTACTTTGTCGATGTTAAATCATTCTAGGCTGTTACATGCATTGCACCCGGTTGGGACTAAAAAATGAGAACTCAATGGAGAAAAAAAAACTCAAAAGAGAGGGAGGGAATTGATTGAAACTAACTCAAAGAAGAAGATTCTTATTAGCTGCACACATGTGATGGTTTGGCATGTTAGAGAAGGGGAATAGGCAGAGAGGGCCCTCCTTATTGAAATTCCAGATAATTCATAATCAAAGCTCTCACATTACAATGTCGCGCCACCACCAATTCTAATATACAAAGATTTTATTTATATAAAAAAGGCATGTATCCAGGTCATATACCAAACATAGCCTTACTATAATTAATGTGTTAGGATATCATTAAATATGTTAAAGTGTATGGTTAAGTATAATTAAAGAATTCATAGAGACGTTGTGTAGTAAATGTTGGCTTGTTGGCAAGGGGGTAAATAGCTCTAATTTTTACGAGAGTGAAAGGGGGTAATAAATGTAGAGACCATCGAAAGGACAAAATTGTAATTTGCGAAAGAGCTAAATGTTTGTATTTATTCGAGTTATTTTTTCTATTAGTATATAGATTAGACATGAGTTCTCCCGAGTTGGGAGAGGGTAGCCACCAGTAATTTGTAATCTCAATTAAATAAAGAAATATCAACTCCTCAATCGTCAAATTTGGGGGTCAATATCCAAATCTGTACTATATATCAACCAACGAAAATTCATTTTGTTTCAAATGTTCCATTCATACTCACGAATGACAACTATATTTCGTGCAGTGGGTCTGATGCCTGATGGAAGCTAGCCAGTCTTGCATATCAAGAATATAAGATGGTGTTGAGAGAGTTGTGCATCGCGGAAATCAAGGGTGCATGTCTTGTGTTTACCGAAGACTTCCTGATCATCGTTTCGAGTTTATTTTAAATGATTACTGAAGAGAACACATTGGTTCCCACCTTCCAACCCCAAACCATACATTTTTAGAAACACAAAGTGAAAAGAAATATGATTGAGGTGAGATCATCCTCCCAAAACGGCCACACACAAAGAACAAAAAACCAAACACACCAAACAGTTCATTACATCCCCCCACAAACCCATACTGAAAAAAGAAAGAAAAGGATAGACAGACAGATACATCACTGCAAATTCTCCCTTTTTATTTCTTCCACTTTTCTTCTTTTCCGCCTCATCTCCTCTCTCTATATATGGACACAAACTTTAAATACAACAAACAACTCTGTATAATAATAATTATAAAAAAAAAGAACCCTCCTCTCTCTCACTATCCTTTATGCAACAAACAATTCGCAAAAAAATAAAATAAAAACAATTAAATAGAAAAAGCAACAGAAAAATAAATAAAAAATTTTGTTTATGATCCCACTGTAGAATGCAGCCCAAAAACCAACCCCATCTTCCTTTTCCTTCTCTCCGCCCTGTCCCATGTGTATGGGCATAATTGAAGTCACACACATTTGTAGTGCCACCACCAACAACCCCTCACGTTTGCTTAATCATAGTTTAACTCAATCGCTCCGTCCTTCGAAACTACAACAATACCGTTACAGTGACGGTATCGTTGTAGTTTCACACGATAAAAATCGAGTCATATAGTATTTTCACCAACGGATTGAATTTTTTACTATTTTCTCAAAATTCACTCACTGCTCGTTCGCGGCTATGGGTCTATTCTGTACAACTTGGAATCCACCTCCATTATCGCCGCCGCGAACCCCGACTCCTTCTTCATCGTCCTCCGTCTCCAAATCCTCGTAATCCTCCTCCTCCTCCTCGTCATCCTCCTCACCTTCTTCTTGTTCTTCATCGTGGTGGGCGTTAAGCTGTTGCGACATAACCGGATGAGCCTGCCATTGCTGCTGAGTCTGAGCCATGCCTGCCGCCGGCTCCACCGCCCTCAACGGATTCGCCGCGATGCAGCCATCCGTGGGCGGAGGCGACGAGGACATTATTACTGTTCCAATCTTGGCCGTCGTGGTGGTGGTGCTGATGCTCTTCTCCCTGTACAGCGCGTCCAGCTGCTCGAAGTAGGGGCAGGTCTTGGAATTCTCCGGCCGCCTCTTGTTGCTCTCCTTCACCTTCTTGAAGTACTTGTTGATGTTCTCCCACTTCTCCTTGCACCGCTTCGCGCTCCGATTGTACCCGATCTTCCTCATCTCCGTCGATATCTCCTCCCACAGCGGGCCCTTCGGCCCGTTCTCCTGGTACTTCTCGTCCAGCCTCGTCCTCAGCGCGATCAGCGCGTTGATCTCCACCTTCGGCCACCTCGACGCGCTCGCCGCCGCGCCGTTGGTGCTGCTCTCTCTCCTGACCGCAACAACCGGCGCCATTGCCTGCTGCTGCGCCGTCGGAGCAGGCTGCGGCGTCGCGTGAGCTGTTATCGGTGCCGCAGCCAGCGGCGGAGGAGGAGGCAATGAGAGATGAGGAATTTGTTGTCCGGACATCTTCTGGAGGAAGGCGAGCAGGGCGGCGTCTTTCGCGGCGGCGGTGGAGCGCTCCTGGACGAGGACCTCGTGCTCGCGGTTGATCCTCGCCAGCTCCTGGACGCGCCACGCGTCCTCCCGGGTCAGGCGCTCGCGGTCGAGCTTCTCGACGGTTTCCAGAAACTTCCTCTGGAGCTCCTCTTGCTTCCTTATCACGTCTCTGGTCAGCTTCTCGAAGAAGTCGTTCCACTTTCTCTTCCTCTTCCGGGTGGTAGTTGTCGTCCCCGCGGCGGCAGCCGGGTCCTCGTCGGAGGCGGTGGAGGAGGAGGTGGAGCTGGAGAAGAGATGCGCAGTGGCGGTGGCGGCCTGGTTGTTGTGGTGCTGGCGGTGGTGGTGGTGGTAGGAAGGGTGGAAGACGCTTTGCGGGCTGGGATTCAACGGCTGGGATGAGGAGATCGGCTCGGCTGGCGTGACAGCTGTAGGGCTGAGATTGCTCGGAGGGGTGATGGTGAAGTTGAATGAAGTAAGGGGAGTAGTAGTACTGTTGCCGTGCGCTGATGGAACAGTGGGCATTATTTGATGAGGAATTGTGTTGTGGTTTGGCAATGCCGGAGTAATTAATGCCGGCGCCGGCTTCGGCGGTAGAGGAGGAGGAGGAGCGGCCACGGTGGCGGGGGCGGGGGATTGGAGCTGTTGCTTGCCTTCGAAAGCTTCCAATTCTTCGAAGAAGCGGTAAGTCTTGCCGTCGTGCTTGGCGGTGCGGCCATCTTTGGTGCGCTTGTGGTACTTGTACACGTTCTCGAACTTCTCTTTGCATTTCTTGGCGCTTCGATGGTATCCAAGCTCCGCAAGCTTCCTGCTCTTCCAACAATTTTGAAACAGATTAAATTACTGTACACATCACAGTCCCGCAACTTTATTAAATTGTGCTGGTTTGCTTTCTTTCCCCCCTAACCAAATTTGGAGGCGGTTCTAAAAGAGCAAAAAATGGCTTGCAGCCAAAAGGCAAATTTGAATGCAAAAGAGAAAAAAGCAAACAAAAAAACGGATGGGGATTTAATTGGCTTAAATCAGTGGAGCGAGGAAGAAGAAGAAGCAGCTGAGAGAAAGAAGGAAATTCTGATTTCCCAGGAAATGATTGCAAGAGATCTTCCTCTCTTTCTGTACTAGCTAGCTACTACTGTTTCTTACTTCCAACTTCCCACTTCATTCATTATTATTGTATTCATTCATGGCGAGATCCCAGAAAAAAGGGGGGGAGAAGGACAGAAGAGAGAGAAAGCGAGATTGGGTGGTGGATCTAGAGAGAGAAATTGATTGGAGGAGCTTCAATTTATGAAATTGTACCTGGAAACTTGCTCCCACAATGGAGCTTTAGGAGTGGAGTCACGGAAAACCGAATCCATCTCCGACCTTATCCTCAGCAGCGCTATTGTTTCCGGCCGGGGCCACCGGTTTCCGCCGTAACTACCGCCGCCGCTGCCTCCTCCTCCGCCGCCGTCTCCTTCTTCTCCTCTGTTGCTGCTCCTCTCGTCAATCTCGCCTGAATTCGAATTGCCGTTTTCGCGGCCGGCTGCTGCTGCTGCTTCTTCAGCAGCTCCGAGTTGGGGTGGCGGAGGAGCTGCTGATGATGCTGCCATGGCGATGTCCCCGCCAGAGGAATTAATCTCCTTCTTCCCCCTTCCCTACCAGAGCGTACTGCAAATTCCCTCCCCACAAGGTGGGACAAGAGGAATCGGAGTGAAAAAAGGAGGTGGCCGAAATGGGAAATGGGAATTTTGGGGGGGAAGAAGAAATGATTAGTGAGAGAAAGAAGAGAGAGAGAGAGGGAGGAGAAGACGAAGAAGAAGGGGGTGAATTCTTGTGATGGGAGGTTTTATGAAGGAGTGGGGAAGAGATGGATGGTTTGTGTTGTGGTGTGCGCTGGTTAATCGTTTTTTTTTTTCATTTCTTCATTTCTTTTTCTTTTGGAGCTTGTGTGGTGAGATCTGATCTGCCTGTCAAATAGGCAACTAATTTAATTTTCATAGTTGAAATTAAGTTTATTTCTTCTTCTGAAAGTAATTAGTGCTGTGGAATCTTTCACTTGATGATCTTCTGTAATTGTGCTTCTTTAATTCCTTTTATTTTTTAAGCATATTTTAATAGAAGAGTGAGTTGTTTTAATCACTTAATTTATGGGAATGAATATACACCAACACAAAAAGTGGGGGGTCATTGGGAAGGAAGCTTTGCTTTGCACGCAAATGTTTCACAAAAATTATATGAAAGAATGAAAGAAGAAGCACAGACATAAAACATGTTATAAGCTAACTTGTTCTAAAGCGTGTCATTGTTAAGTTCCTTATCCGTATGCTAGCTTAGTTCGGATCATTTCGAGTCTTGCTGTTGTGCTTCAGATAGTTGGATCGAGTGTGCGAGAGATTCGTGATCGATGCATGGATGGCGGTAATAATTTATACAAAATTTTCAAATTTTTTTTATTAATCTCATTAATCCCATAAATTTTGATCATAGAAAATACTTTATTCAAAGTGCTCTCCACATGCTAAATATTTTATTGGGATGAAGCCTATACATATAGTTGAAATGCTATTACAGTTAACACGATCGAGGACAAAATGAGAAGGGAAGCCTGCGGGCAGGCACCAAACTCTAAAAAGAACACGTATAGAGAGAGATGTGAGCATTGCAAGGCAGAACTATTCAATAAATTGGAAATAGTAAAAACATAATAATTGTCGAACAATATTTGATCCTTTCAATTGCCGTATAAAAACAAACAGAACAGTTAAAATATGGAAAAGAAGAAGCAGAGAGCAGTAAAACTGGGGAGTAGAGTGAAAAAGAAGGTGAGCAAGGAGAGGGGTTAGACGCTGATGGATTGCTGGCCGGTTTAAATTAATAAAATATTGAATTAGGAGATATACGGATTAATTATTTTGTTAAATGTTCAAATTAAAATTATTGCATTGTGTAAAATGAATTTTTTTAATTATTTTTTACTGTGCAAAACCAAAATTTTGTTACCATTTAGGCTAATTGCCCTAAAAAAAATGGATAAGGTATAATTAACGGGGAAGGGTCGGATGAGTGAATTAAATGATAAGAAGAAGAGAAGAGGCGCCTGTGGGCCCCAGTCACGTTCATAGTGTTGTTGGGCTTTTTTTTTTGGACTCCAGAGTCCAGTCCAGGTTGGAATAATCAAGCTCCTTTGCTTTTTACATCCTCCAACTTTTACTATAGAACCCTCCCAACTCCCAACAATAAGAATCTGAACAGAGCACACTCATTCTCCCGCTTATTCTATTGCTCCCAGGTGATTTTATTATTACATAATTTTCCTACTATCAAACTCGAACCGTCCGATTATGTACATGTATATTTTTTTTTTGATAAATTATCATTATTTTTTTCAATGTATTTTATATTTATTATAAAATGTTTAATATGTATATGAAATTGTGTTGTTTTAACTAGTTTCTTCATTCTAGTGATCTATTGTCGCTCTTTTTCACTTAGGTAAAAACAATGATTGAATGTTAAGACAATGATTGGAGTTATAAAAGAAATACCTGTGGATAAACCATAGATACCGGAAACCTTATCAAGTATGAGCCTGATTTTGATTTTTTACCCAAATTATTTTGGATATGATAATGAATATGCACAATCCGCCTTGATCGATAAGTTCTCATCCCTACCGTTTATGTACAAAACTTTAATATTATATCATAAATTAACCGATCCCAATAACTCCAGTTATTGAATAGGGCTCATATACCACTTCATTTCAAATAAAATACAAAATACAACCTACTCTATCCTTTAATATTCAAGCTTTTTCTACGGACAACTACTCACCCATATGAGAAACAAGGGATGGGATTAGGTGCTAACCCTTATAGGGGTTAGCACCGTGATAACTAGAAAAAAACGCTACTAAAAATAACGAAATCGCTACAATATCTAAGCTAAATCACTACTAATTCAAACTAGTAGTAGTTTTTCCTTGATTAGGACGGTGCTAACTCTTGTACAATTAGCACCGTAACTCCTCCCGAGAAACAACCATGAATCATGTCCAGCCATGTTAAAATAGTTCGCATGGGAACTCGGAATTAAATAACACCTCCAGCCATGTTAAAGAAGTTCGCCTGAATTAAAATAACTTCACCTCCATACACTCTTTCCTTTAATTAGGTTAGAGTTGATGATTCTTAATTACATTAACATATTGTTTAATTAGGGCAAGTTGGAGCGTTCGCTTCTTTTTAATTCCTCCACCTTCTTACCTCGAGTTGTATTATAAATTTAATTATATTACTTTGTAAAAGGAATTGCTATTGATTTACATATTTTGGTTGGTTGTTTATCGGTTTATTATGTTTTAAAAAGAATTGCACAATGATTAGGTAGTTAGTTTTATCATAGTAGGCATCAAAAGGATACAAGGTAGTATGCACGAAATGAAATAATCAACTAGGATGGTCGAGAACTAATCAACTCGTCTAAGAAAGAGCGTTTATATGACTAAATGGACAACTCTGAATGCCGTAACAAAAGGGACTATAAATCCACAAAAGGATATAAAAATGCCTTAATCCAATACATTTGCACATCTATAGAGATTTAATGAATTAAGCATAATGTCATATAAGCTGGGTAATTTGGTCATTTTGTATGCAAACCCTGTTTATAGATTTGTATTGGTATTTCGATTTATTTAATTTACTCAATCAGAGTGATGACTTATTTTCAGTTGTGAACTTAGAAGCATTTTTTCCCCCCAACCAAATGGGATTGCAAAACCATGGAACTCGTGGAGCCACATTGAACAAAATGTGGGATCACAAATAATCCAAATTGTGGTTGGGTAATTGATGTGGCTGGATCGACAATAAAAAAATTGTCCTTACCTTTTCAGGTGGGTGTGTTGCGGGTCACATAGATGATTCGCATTTCATTCACATGGCAAAGAATTGTTTCCTTTTTATACTATAAAATAATTTTCATATTTACACACCGAACCACGCCACACATTGATAATTGACTTCTAAAGACAAAAAAAAAAAATTGTTCAACTACTACTATTGGTTACTATATTGTGTAATGTTCATTTGATTTTGGGATGTAAATTATAAGTTGTTAATTGTATCAAGGTCATAAAGAGTCACTTTTTTCTACACAATTGGTTGATGGATGGAGTAATGAAATATTTGATACCTCTTTGAAAGAATTGAAATACACATGTAAAAAGCATCTCTAGGAATATGCAGTTAGTGACTTTGTTTTCTTTGTCAGTGAATATTTTATTTAAAGTGGCCAACTGAAAAGCTGATATGAGTAATAAAATTAAAAACTTTACATCTCTCAGGCGGATTCACAGGAGACAAAGTGAGAAGTGTCTAATTGATTATAAATATTAATTAGTCAAATTGCCTAATATAGAAAGAGAATTTATTTGCGAGTAAACCCACAACTCAACCGCATCCACACACCACCCACCCAATCCCCGAAGAAAAATGTGGGTAAATAACGGACCACAATTGATGAATCAACTCGTTAATTTATTAACGAATAAGTCAATTTTAGATAGAAAACCATCCAAATTTACCCATTACCCACCCTTACTTATTATTAGTGGTGAGTTAGGCCAAGTCATTTATGGATGGGAAATAAGTAGTAACCAATTTAGTTAGGGTTGTCACCTACCATAAGAAATAAGGATACTGAATTTTTTTTATAAATTTATTTGGTTGCCATTCATTCATTCCTGAAAGCGATGATCTTATACAAGTAAATAATTCTGTCCACGACTTTATTTTTGCCAAAGAATTTCCCACTTCAATGGGTGTTCTCTTTCTGTAGTATAATTTTGGGAACCTAGCTGGGGACCAAGGTAATGGTAGTTGCCAGAGTTGTTAGATGTTAATTTCTGAGTTATCTGTCAAGAACATGTCTTGTACCCCTTCTTAAAATTCCTCTCTTCACAAGAATTAATTGATTTCAGTACCAATAATTAAAATTGTTGGGACAAATTCAATTGGTTTCTTAATAATGCTACCCATAATTATAAGAAATTTTTTGGGCAATCCATCTCATAACAAGTCAAGCCAATTGGCTCGGACTATGAGTTGAGGCAGGTCACCCAAAACGAAAGATAGAAGTTCTAACAATCAGATACTGAACTATTTCGGGGAACTAAACACGATACTCCCACTCCTATCCACCCAGACAAATACTCTCTTGTATAATTCGAGAATGAAGAAGGTACAAAGATTTGAACCCTCTTACAAACCCTAAAATCACTATAACTTGGTTGTAGACTGTTAAGTTCTTCATACGAGGATTGGGGGTACAAATACCGAAAGGGAATAGATCCATTATTTGTGGGTGATTCGTTGTGGTAGGATGTCTGTTGAGAAGCGCAAGAGCGTAGGCTTCGATGGAGCTTCGAGAATGGCGATATGTTTTTTGTGGTTCTTGAGAGGATGAAGAAGACGATTGAAGATTCATATTATTTTGAAGTCGATGATGGTTCAACGTCAACTAAGGCCAAAACGATGTTGAATATATCTTTATTGTAGGAGTGATGTATATGTAGCTGGAGCGACATTATTATGGAGGCTTTAAACGGTCTTCTGAAAGGTATTAAACGACACGATTTTGCTAGCTCCAAGTACTGCAACATGAAAGAAAATGAAGCTGCACATATTATGACCCATACAAATTGTCATTGGAAAGGGGCTGAGGTGTGGCTGACTGGGACACCATTTTTCTTGTTTTCACAACTATACGTTGACTGTAAAGATATTGTTACTGGTTAACTGAATATTCACAAAGTTCTATAAGAAAATCCATTTGATGATTGTTCATATGCATGTTACATTAAGAAATAAGAGCATAATTTTTTTTGGAAAACTTTTCTACTACATTTAATATTTTAAATTGAAGCTGGAGTGTACAAGACAAGAACACAACCCCATTTCTAGAATGTTTGAGGTTTCACTCCAAAAAAAAAAAAAAACACTCCATATATCTAAGTACGGCCGCCCCTGGTTTTGGCACTTTGAAGGTGACAAAAATATAAATACTGATAATGAAAAGCACGTAAGAATAATATTTGATTAATTGGTAAATTATAGTATGGCATATACGTACAAATGTACAGCTTTTACCTTCATATTCGTTGTTCAAAAGACAGATTGTTATTATAAAAAAAAAAAAAAGACAGATTATTATAACATAGATACGTACAATCTGTACCCGGCCATAAGTGCAATGTTTTTAACTCTCTTTTGAAACTGTGTAACGTTGATTTCAATAGTCATAACTAGGCAGATTACAAGTTGATCTCTATCATATAGTTAATTCTGTTAAGAAGAGAAATGCATATATGATCTATGTATTTGCTTTCAGGAATAGAAAATTTCAGACGGCATTCTCGAGTGCCGGCTAGATTAAATCATAGTAAATCTGGCCTTCTATTGTAAGTTCTTTTTGGAGCATTGGATTTGCTTGCCTGGATGGCAATGATTCAATCAACCGATCGTCTTATAATCCCTGGCATGTCAACGCATTTAAGAGCGTCTTACTTTGACTAATCACATCTTACGACAATTATCGTGTCTAGCTATGCGTAGTAGCTACATAGTAAATTGAGTTTGAGGCCGATATGATACTATATACTCTAACATCAAATGAATAAACCCCATTTCCCAATTCTCAAAACTCAAATCATATGTTCTATTTAGGCAGACTTGTGGTTCAAGGAGAAGTGTTATACACTGTGCTGTTCCAATATTGTTGGCACATATTCTAAAAGCGGATATGGTGTGAATTCACTTTGATTTGAGAGTGAATTAAACCTAGCCTTGTTATGTGGTTTTACTAGGGTTTTGTAACTTCTCTTTTTGCAGAAAAGAAAAAGAAGAATCAAGATAACTTGTGTGATGAAATTTTCTGTCTTTAATCATCTGTATGTATGTCAGCAGTGATTCTGGCGAAGAAGGGGAAAGAAGAAATGAAAACAATATTTTAGAAGTGAGCAATTTTATATGTTTTTATTTTTAAGCATAAGTTCATGCGAACGGGCTAAAATTCAAAACGGAAAAGTTTAAACAGATTACAACCGGATTTGAAAAAACCAAATCAAACAGGCCCCAACAAACCGGATCCAGAATTCAATAGGGCCCAGCCCCAAAACCCAAACAACAACATCCCGCCAACAAACCCTAGTAGGAATTATTAGTCCTTCCTCCAACATATCAGTTGAACAAAAGATATCAAATGCAAAAAAAAAGCCGTATTTGCGAAATCGTATTGCATCGATACTCGCATCGGAGTCTAAATCGTTAGACAATTTATAACGGTATGAAACGACCGAACCACTACTAAATCACCGTTTCAATACAAAATATCACACCACTAACATTTTCGAAAGAAAATCGTACCCATAACTTGGAGGTTCTGCTGTAAACTTCTTAAGTATATTATCATATATGCGCATAAAGTAGCTTGAAAAAAAAAAAAACAAAGTCACAGACAACTGTAGCTTTGATGAATGCCTTCATTGGCGGCCGTAGGTATTATCTGGTGGTGGTGGAGATTCTAAGTTGAGGGAGAAAGTTAAGTTGGAGACAAGGCAAAGTTGCTTAACATGGAAGGCATGTGGATGCATCATCATACACATGTAAGCACTCTTTTTCTGCCTACAATCTTTTTTTTTCTTTTTCCAAAAGGGGAACAAGAACAACAGTTATACCCACTAGATAAAAGAAATACATTAAAAGTGAATATATATTACTATCAGTTAATATGGGATGTTTAATTTGGTTAATTAGGCGTCATTGCTGTTCTTTTTCTTCCTTCCCATTATCCCTAATCACCTGTATACTTTTGAATGGAGTTTGGTTTAATTATGTGTCGCAACTAATTATTTGAATGCATAATAGAAAATTCAATTTAAGGAGATTTCTTTTTCCATTATTTGAATTATCAGGGCAATAAACAAATTATGTAAGGTCAATTTTTGCGAGTTGTCTTTCAATATTAAGCTCAGAGCCTTTGTAGTAGCTTCATCGATGATATCACATACCAAATAAAAGAGCTGATAAAAAAATCTATCTAGCTCTCTTGTAAATATTTCTGCTACAGAAAAGAGGCTGTGAAATTATAAGAATTGCTCATGGCACCAAAAAAAAAAAAAAAAGAAAGACTTGCTCAATTGTTCGTGCTATTGGAATAATGGTAACCTCCAATATCAATACTTAATTAACGTATATACATGTATGATCGATCTACATAATTTCTAAATTCAATGAATTTCGTTTGAGAACACATGTAAATGAATTATGTTTTGTGATTCTGAAAATTAGGGTTGTCAATAGGGTACGGTTTTCGGGTTAACTATAACTGAATTGTAACTGAGTGGTTAGTAATTTTTTGGAACATTGCATAAGAGGGTCCTTTAATGAGTGCAGTTACTGATATGACCTATTTTGCAATTACACCGTTAATCGTTAACCACCACGTCAAATAAGGAAAAATCCGTTTAAACTACTGCTAATTGTTGGTGCGTCAAATGTCGAGAGACTTAGAGTTTGATTGAAAATATCACTTATCAACAGGTGAACTTCGTGTTCGTGGTGGTTGTTGTGTCTTTGCAATGGACTTTGTACATCAAACAAGTTTCACCACAGAGGCAGTCCAACTAGGCCCAGAGCAATAAGCCGGTGTAAGTCTTACAGGCTTTTCTTCCAGCCGAGCGAGATCGGGCATCTTCCTCAATTTCCCATTTCTCTTGTTCGAGCCCAAATTTCTCGGCCCAGTGGATTGCCCATCCACTCTATTATTACCCTGTCTTCTTTAGTTTAGGAGAAGCTTATGTGACGACTGAGGTGGATACAAGGCCCCGATTCAGCAGCTCGCCTCCTCCATTCTGAGTTGTCCTTCAGCTCCAATTTGGAGGCCCAATATTACTCCTACGCTGCCACGCTGGTGCGCCTTGCTAGTAGTAGCTAGTAGGGGTGAATATACGGTCCGGTCCGGTTAAATTGGTCCGAATTGATCTGGTTATGGTCCGGTCTTTTCGAGGATATAAGGACCAAAAATTGGATTGGATACAGTCCGGTCTAGATCCGGTTCGGTCCCAATTCGGTCTTGATTTTAGATTTGAGCTTGTGGCGATTTGAGTCGCCTGAGGGGGGGATTTGAGTGGTCTAAGGTCTGAAAGGGTTAGGAGCAATGTTGTCAGCCGAACCGGAGCATGACCCGGTAATGAGAATGGCTCGCACTTTAGCGGTCCAACCAGCATTAGACCGTTTAAAAACCGTTAGAGAACCGGTATCTAATAAACGTTATCAGTATAAATAGTGGACATTTCTTAATCAGAGCTCATCTCTTTCCTTCGAAATTGTGAAATGGAAATAAGGATTCAATTTGAGAGCCAGCTCATCTCTTTCCTTCGAAATTGTGAAATGGAAATAAGGATTCAATTTGAGAGCCCGACGTTTTTGGTTTATTTCAATTTTCAAATTTCTACAATTTTTTTAATTAAATTTAGTGATCGAATGGCAAAAACCGGACGAGCGGCTCGATCGGCTCGAACGGTTAACCGCCTCGGCCGCTCGCCAACCGCTACATAAAACCGGAGCGGCTTTTAGACTGTTCCGAGCCGGTTTTGTGACCGGGTGGCGGTTTTACCGGTCGGGCCGAGCGGCTCGGCTCGGCTTTAATAACACTGGTTAGGAGGTTAAATTTGAGTGTTGGGCTCTCTTATCCGGTTTTTGGTATGGTCCCAAACGGGTTTTTTTACCTCAAATATAGGCCCGAAGATTTGATTGGATTGTTTGATATCCGGTCCAGTTTCGGATAAAACCAAAAAACCTGAATCAAATAGCCAGCCCTACTTGCTAGGCGTGAATCCATGGTACGACCGTTTCCATCGTTAATAACTGAGGTAATTTCCCCCCTTCACTGTTCCGGCTTGAGTTCTCATATGAAAAAATGATTGTGAAACTATACCGGAAGTTATACCGAAAAACTAACCAGTGCTAAAACCGCTCATCTAACTTACCAAATCAAAATTATGACAGTCAATTGGAGAGCTAGCTACAGATCCTAAGCAGCTGATTAAAGAATCGAGATCCACTTATCCACTCCAAAGAAACAGCACTCTCAAATCTCAATCTACAGATTTTATTTGGTCTCCCAATATATTTCAACATACACAAACGAACGTGCTTAATGAGAGTTCAACAGGTCCATCATCCAAACTCCAAAGAGGATAAGAGATTATTGCAAACTCAGAATATTGCGAAGTGGACATGGCTGTAGTTATTGACCGTTAATTAGAGGTGAACAGTTTAGCATTACCAGCACATGCTACAAACCATTAATTCCTTCTGATGTTGAGACGACAGCACCTTATAATATGATCATTTGGGTTTGCACATAATTAAGTTATAGTTAGCTAGGTTAGGTCTATCAACTCTTATATATGGAATGGGATGATGTAATAGTAAGTTACTGCAAATGAAAAGTTGTTATCCCATAGTCCCCGTAACATATTATTATGTACCAGGTTAATTGTTATATACTCTCGGTGTATGCTAGTTTTTGCCATTTATAATTGTAACTTCTCGATCAAAAGATTCTGATATCATTTCATAAACTGATTAATTTTTAAAAACTCAATTTGTTGATAGAGAGGCAAACTAGTATACATCATTCGGTCTAAATATCATATACCAAACAGGACTGCACAATTTGGTTCGAGCTATAGATCGTTAAGAATGGTCTGGTCTGATCCATGCTAAATATTTATATAGCATTTTGGTGTATTCTCCTTTCTTTCCTTTTGGTGTGTTCTTCTAGTGGACTGCCCCTTTTATTTGTTTCTTTCTGAAGCGGCAAAGGGATTGCCTCTGCCTTTAGGGTAAGAGGCGATCATAAGATCTATGGACCTACCCCTTCCGGATCTCCAACCAGTCGGCCCCGACATTGACCGATGCCGAATTGGTGTAGGAGACAGAAGCTCATTTGATTTCTTGGTCTATTTTGGTCCAAGCCGCGGTTTATCTGACCAAACCATCGACTCCAGGCCACTTCCTGATGATTCTGTTAACAACGCAGTCCACCACTTTCTCAACTCCACAATGTGTATAGCAGCCTCCACCATGTTTATTCCTCAATTGAAAAAAAAAAAAACGTTTTTCATGTTTCAATTCTTCCGCAAGAGTATTGCATAGTGCTCAAGTAGTTCAACGAGGACAACGGCAGACCATTGTTCCTTGTACGGAAAATTATGGAGTTGGACTTCTTGTTGTGCAAATTCTAGGGGTGGAAATTTAGGGAACAATTTATACGGGTGGAAATGGAGTAGGCCATTTTCTGCTGTCAGTTGTCACTACTAAATCATTTTTCTGCCTTAACTGGTTATGTAAAATCAAAAGGCAGCCCTACACAAAAAAACAACTTTGTCACTTCGAAAAAAAGAAATTTCACGTCACTTTGTCTTTTGGCAGACATATACCACAGTTATATAATAAGAATGTTTATTCATCATACAAACTGAACTTGTACGTCTAATTTTATGGTAAAAAATAGAAATGCAGTTATACTTGTACATTTTTTGTACAAATCCCTTTGAGGTACAAACTGAAATTCTACCTTTAAGGTTAAGGTACAAATTCCGTTTGTACATATATCTTTATGTGAAATTTCCTTATGTTCTAAACTGAACTTGTTCTTTTCACGTTATAGTGCAAGTCCAGTCGTACTTTTATATTTTTGTACAAATTTCTGTATGATTCGATTGAACTTTCACCTTTAACATTATGATCAAATTCAATTTGTACATATACTTTTTCATAAAAAATTCTTTATGTTACAAACTAAACTTGTACCTTTAACATTATAGTACAAGTTCAGTTTGTACCTATATATTTTCTTACAAATTTCTTTATATTTCGAATAAAACGTATACTCTATAGTTCAAATTTCTTATATTTGAAGGCACCAATACTTTAAATCTTAACAAATTCCTTCACAGATGCTACCAGATTTTTTTTTTTTTTTTGTATGGATACCAGAATTAGATTGTGTCATACAACAACCAATACCGCATGATTGAACATACCACATGATTGAATACAATGATTATAAAACTAATAATAAATATTCATTTAAATTTATTCTCTCTACCATTGTTGAAGGTTGGAAAACT
Organism: Linum trigynum; assembly: GCA_964030455.1. NCBI lineage: Eukaryota > Viridiplantae > Streptophyta > Magnoliopsida > Malpighiales > Linaceae > Linum > Linum trigynum. Next base: position 33,477,339 of record OZ034814.1, on the reverse strand, counting down.
CTAAATTTCTTTCCATTAAGGCTACAAAACTAAAAATCATGCATTGTAAAACCGTAACAAAAGTTGTACATAAAAAAATTAGCGTTAAAATATTTTTATATTGAAATCGTTGTTCAACAATTTCATGCTACTTAAAATCACCAACCTATTTAGACCTATAATATAAACAAATTCTTATCAAACCGTCGGTACCGTATGATTTTCACAAACAATACTACAAACACAAGATTGGTGTGCCGATAAATGGGCTCTTGTCTTCAACCACTAGTGGGTCAAGACTCAAGATAGGGTGCATAACCATGGGTTATGCACCCATCAATAACCAAATCTGGACCTTTCATTAAGAAAATCCAGATCTAAGATTGGTGTGCCGATAAATGGGCTCTTGTCTTCAACCACTAGTGGGTCAAGACTCAAGATAGGGTGCATAACCATGAGTTATGCACCCATCAATAACCAAATCTGGACCTTTCATTAAGAAAATCCAGATCTAAGGATGGAGAATTAAAGACAATTTTTATTTTTCCTAGTTTTTTTAATCGGCTCATATCTTTTTCGTTTTAACTCGAATTTTAATTTTTTTTGCACAGATGGAATGAGTTCATCTTGCTCTACAAAATGAGATCAATTTTCAATATTTTTTTAGAAAAAAAAAATTCTGGCCTCTCGATACCAACTGCATACCATATGGTATTTTCTTCGTTTTTAATTCGTTTTTGAAAACGTTTGCACAGAAGGGACGAGTTCATCATGATCTATTGGATCTACAAATTTATGGGTGAACAAATTACATGACCAAAAAATACCATACAATACCACCCTGGTACGGGGTGGTATATTATGGTATATTATGGTATTTTCTTCGTTTTTAATTATTTTTTGAAAACGTTTGCACATAAGGGACGAGTTCATCATGATCTATTGGATCTACAAATTTCTGGGTGAACAAATTACATGACAAAAAAATACCACACAATACCACCCTGGTACCGGGTGGTATATTATGGTACACAATGATAAAAGTCGTAAATGACAGTTAATATACTTCTACTATCATGTATTCAACCATCCTACAGTCTTGGTTTGTTCATACCACCATGGTACGCTTTTCAAACCATAGGTATGTTCTTATTTCAATACCAGTCAATAGGGATGGCAATGGGTCGGGTTGGGGCGGGTTTTGTCAAACCCGAACCCAAACCCATGGGTTTATCCGTCAAAAAAACCCGGGGTAAAACCCGTTGGGTTTGAAAAACTCAAACCCAACCCAACCCGCTGGGTATCCGCGGGTTCATGGGTACCCATGGGTTTTTGTGGTAAAAATTTTACAATAATAAGTTTCTTTCAAAACAAAAGTTTAACATAAATTTTCTCATACAAATTATTCATACAAAAAACACCAATCTAGAGCATACAAACAAACCGCAAATGATCATTACAAATTGTTCAAAATTAAAGATAAACATCTATAAAGAATAAGATTAATTGAAAGCTTCTTCCTCGTCAACTAAATTTCTTCACTCTCCACTTCATAATATCAACTTCATTCTAAACAATTAGAAAGAACAAATTATACATGTCTCCACAAACATAAAGAATATTAGTTGTTTAAGGAAGATATATTATTTAGAATATTAAATATACCGGGAAAATAATTATATGTGTGTGGGCGGGTACCCATGGGGCGGGTTTACCTAAACCCAAACCCAACCCGACCCGGTGAATAGTGTAGCGGATTTAAACCCGAACCCGGCCCAAAACCCGTCAACACGGGTTTTACCCGCGTTGACCGGGTTGGGTCGGGTGGGTACCCGTGGGTTCGGGTTTTGTTGCCATCCCTACCAGTCAATACCATATGGTATAGACTGGTAAAAAATGGCTCAATTTTTTTTGTTCGAAAAATATATCAAAGTGGATATCATTTTGAAGAGCACAATTAATCTGATCTAACTGTGCAAAAAAAAATTAAATTTTGACTTAAAACGAGTGAGAAATCGTCCGTCAAAGATTAAGAAGGAGAAAATTAAAGACTTTCCAGGAGAAAGGGATGCTGATGTCATGCTAATGTAGCTGATTATTCATGGTTACTCACCATAAAATTACTGACCTGATCCGTTCCCACCACTAGTGGGCTCTTTTCTTAAGCACCCTAGCATACAACAGTATTACAACTGTACAAGAAACAACGCACAACCATAAAAAGTTTAAGCAAATAGAAAGTTGACACTAGCTAGACAAGGAGCTATTTCCTTCTTTATGTACGATTTTTTTTTTTTTTTTTTTGACAAGGTCTTTATGTACGATTTGGTGCGCTGAAAATTGCAATATTTTGTTCCCCAATATAAATACTTCACCTGGCCATTCCAGTTATCTCATAAAAATACCTGAGCAAACCCCAAAAAAAAAAAAAAAAAAAAAAAAAACAACTACCCAAAATAGACAGCATGAAAGCAATCGAAACCCATAAACCTTACATAGCGATGCTACTTGTGCAGTTAATATATGCAGGGATGGCCCTCCTCTCCAAAGCAGCCATCTCTTCAGGGATGAGCTCTTTCGTCTTCGTCACTTACCGCCAAGCTTTCGCCACTCTCGCATTAGCTCCATTTGCTCTCTTCATCCAGAGGTTCCATTTTCCCCCATTATGTTACAAACCAGTAGTGTTATTGTTACTGTGAGCATTGCTCTGATCACAAGTTGTTTCCTGTTGTTTTACAGCGAAAAGGATGTCCCCTTGTCAAAAAAGGTTCTTCTCAAGATCTTTTTCATCTCCTCTTTCGGGTAATGAGCTCCAAAATCAATCCTTTTTTTTCATTGACGTATGTGTGGAGGTTTGATTTGGTCTAATGGGTGATTTTTTTCGTATACTTGCAGGCTGAGTTTGAGCTTGAACCTCTACGGTATCGCAATCACCTACACGACCGCGACATTTGCTGCAGCTGCCACCAATGCAATTCCTGCCATAACCTTCACCCTGGCTGTTCTATTGAGGTGGTGATAAAAACTCAGGGGCTGATACTGTTTTTTTTTTTTTTTTGTTGTTTATCATTATTATTTACCACTTACATCAACTCCTCGAGGTTCGTTTGTTCGATCGATGGATCGTGTGACTATGTGTGGATCGCGTGACATGTGACAGGACGGAGAGGGTGTCGATTAGGAAAGTTCACGGGGTCGCGAAGGTGGTTGGTTCTCTGCTTGGTGTTTCAGGGGCACTGGTGTTTGCTCTTGTGAAGGGCCCTGCTCTCGTGAACAATCTGCAATCTTCGTCTGCGAATCGAGATGGTGGCGATGGGATCAAGGAATGTTGTTCCAAGGGAGAATGGGTTAAGGGATCTTTGATCATGATCCTAGCTAACGTGCTATGGTCACTCTGGATCATTTTTCAGGTAAAAATTTTGGAACTAAAAAAGGTTCCCCTGCTTTGTGCTGTGTCTCTGTCTCGAGTCTGAGCTCGCGAATCGAATGTTCGTTGCAGGGTCGAATAGTGAAGCAGTACCCGGCGAAAATCCGCCTGACGACTTTGCAATGTTTGTTCAGCTGCTTGCAATCAGCCGTTGCAGCAATTGTGGTGGAAAAGGGGGACGATTCTGCTTGGAAGCTTGGATGGAATATACAGCTTTACTCTGTCGCGTATTGTGTGAGCAGCATCATGTCTCATCATCCCATGTTTACATATTCCAACATTCTCTAACTTCATTGTGGCTTGGATGTTGAAACCATTTTTCTCCATATTTGCAGGGAGTAATTGTGACGGGGCTGACATTTTGGCTACAGATATGGGCAATAGTGAGGAAAGGCCGGTTTTCACAGCCATGTTCACTCCTCTGGCACTCCTCGTTACAGCCATTTTCTCTGCCTGCGTCTGGCACGAAGTCCTTTACTTGGGCAGGTAGTCAGACAAGTGTATTCTGGCTTCCTACTGATCTCAGGATAAGCCTCGGTTTTGCGTCCGAATAACATGTGTTTGACAAATGAGGTTGTGGGAATTCAAACACGAGACCTTCCGGTCACAGAAAATTCTGATACCACGTGTCAAGAATCAATCGGTCCTTCCTGATAACTCGTACTAACAATCACTTGCTAAGCATCACAAATGGTTTTCACAAAGCATCCCCTTTTTGCAGCATCTTTCTCTATGTAGTGCATAACACAGTCATGTTTCACTTGTTTTGGGTTATACATTCCCTTTTCCTTTTTTTGGCTCTTCTCTTCCAAAATTTTGCCTGACGATCACATCACCAAGTTCATTGTGCTTTGTGGGTTCAGTGCTGGTGGGGCTGTTTTGCTAGTGGCTGGTCTCTATCTTGTGCTGTGGGGAAAGAACAAGGAAGAAAGGCAGCAAACCAAGTTGATGATCATCAGTGAATCCAATAAGGAGGAAACCAGCACAACAACAACAACAACAACCGCAATAGAGGGCATTACACATCAAGATGAAATGGGAGTCTTAGAAAATGGAGCTTCCCGACATGACCATCATATAGCTCTTTCCCTTCCCTTATCTCTCATTCCTGCTCCACTTCCACCAACAATCACTTCATCCTTGTAAAAATTGCGACATCAATAAGTCTAATCGATATCAGAACGTAAGAAGATGGTTGAGTTCTTGAGTTTGAGTTCTTGTTCTTGTGTCTGCTTGAGCTTAACCTGCTAATATCAACAAAAGAATCGTTGATACAACAGCAGGACAAGACTTTTTTTTCCACCGTAAGGAATTCCACTCCATTTGTAGTGGAGTTAGCACCAGTAGTATCGTTCCTCTTTCTGTGTGATATCCAAAATATCCAGCAGCTTACCACTAAACTTCGTCTTTGCTAATAAAGATTTGATTTTATAGATCACCAAACGGACCAATAGTAATATCACTAGCTCAATGCAACTTGAGCCATACATGAAAACAGTGAAATTCTTCCTAGGAATAACAGCTACCAGATTAATAAAATAAAAATTCGTTTGGTATAAATTCTTCGTAACTAATTGAGTGTCAAATCGGTTGATCGGAATGTCATTTAAAAATAATATATTTAAAATGCGTACTTTAAAATTTTCAAATGATTTGAAATGTTTAATTTCATATAACATTAAGGTGACATTGAACTATATTTTAATTATTTGAAATTCTGATAACCTTTCATCAATAACCAAACATTGTATTCTTAATGGTTATAATTAGGGGTGGGCAAGTGGGTGGTTAATCCGCGGATTGATATCGATCTACCCGCAAATAACCCGACCCGCAAGCAGTGTGTGATTAATGAGGGTGGGTTGCGGATTGGTAAATCTGTCACCCGCACTTATGTGGGTGGATTACGGGTCACCTAAATGACTCGCATCCTATTTTCACATGAAAAGATGTTGTTTCTTATAGTATCGACTATTCACCATATTTTCGAATAGCACTACAGTCTGAACATATACTTCTAAAGGTGGAGAATAATTAAAGAATAGTTTTGACTATTATTATTGGTTATGGTGTTGTGTAGAGGTGGCAAATGGATTGATGGATTGGATGAGTGGATCCATGGATCAAATGGATTGGTGAATTCATGGATTGGATCAAGTGGATTGGTGGATTATCCATGAATCCAAATGACATCCTCAACCAAGGACCAATATGTAAAATGTGAAAAGTTTAGGTACTAAAATGTCATAATGAAAATTTTTAGGTACCAAAACGTAATTTTCCAATGATATTTTTTGTATAAAAATTAAATTTTGGGTACCAAAATGTAAACTATAAAAAGTGTAGGTACCAAACCGTAATTTGCCATTTGGATTAAATGGATTAGATTTAAATGGATTGGATTAGGTGAATATTTTTAATGGGTTGGTGGATTGGATTGAGAATTGCCACCTCTAGTGTTGTGTAATATTGATTAGATATTGGAATGCGAATTAATCCATTAAGTATTTGAATGCAAACTATAAATTATTAATTGTACTAGAATCACAAAATGCGCAAGTTTTCTCTACACAATTGGTCGATAGAGTAGTAATATTTTTTATGCAAATACTACATGGCTCACTTGAGACAAAGTGAGAAGTGACTAAATGGATTACAATCTTCCTAATTTGCTATGAGTTTATTATAAATGTTAGTAAACTTTTTTAATAACTAGTTGGAGAATTGCTTTTGCGGGTTAACCCACGACCCAACCGCACTCATTCGCCACCTACCCAACCCGTAGTAGAATGTTGGTGGATTGCAAATCACAATTATTACAACTCTCTAGTATGTAGGTGGGTCAATTTGAGACAAAAACCCACCCAACATCTCATTGCCCACCCCTAGTTATAACATTCGTAAATGATCATTCATTGCCAGTCTATTTAAAGACGCAGTCACTTTGTTATCTATGGTTGAAAAGGAAATTGTCATAACAAAAGAAAAAACAAAGAGTTTGTGTGGAAAAGTCGTAGCATACATAGGAAACACACAACCATTAACGTTTAGCCAATATTTGGTTCTTTTGGAATTTGTCCATCGTCATTTACTCAACACTCAGCAGTGATGGTGCCTAAAATAGACATAGAACATGCACCTGACCTTCTGAATGCGACGTAGAAACCACGCAATTTAAATAGAGCAACTAATTTCTGGTGATTTTCTTACCCCACAGAAACGAAAGTTGATGTTGCTTTTGACCAACGTTAACTCTTTGTCATGGCAGAGCCTGGTGTACACAAATCTAGTAGACATAGAAAACGAGTGAGATGGATATGGAACACATATCTTCCTCACTATGTTGGTTTGGATCAACCAGCGTTTGTCATGGCAACAGTACCGTTGAACTGATAAATCAATAATCGAATCGATTTTCTCGGTAAAACTAGTCAATGACGACTAGTACCGAGTCAATCGATACTTGTTACACTCAGTCACAATATAATTGACATCTTAATTGACTATAATGACTGAAAATGATAAACAAAAACAACTACAACTCTAAACGCACGAGCAACAATAAAGAACATATACTAACTTATCATCATCATTCGATTTTAACTTTGTCCATGTTTGTCGACATTTCCGAGTAAAATGCATTGGCCGTCGGAGCGAGAGATGCCGGTTTCCTCTTTGTTTTGTCACTATCGTCTCTACTCCCACCTTACTAATAAGATGCCAGTTTCCTCTTAGTTTCGCATAAAAAAACAGTTGGGAAACGGAGGTTGCGAAGGTCTTCTGGCAAAGAGCTTTAGGCAACAGGTCATTGTTCCTTAATTTCTGAGCAATGTACGTAGCTTTGATGTTATATTGCAATATATTAACACCACAATAGTGTACAAACAGTTGAAACAGTGCATATACAAGAAAAGAAGGGCTGTCAGCAAACGGCAGAGGAGTTTTTTTTTAACTTTGGTTTGGTGGGGTTGACCTCGACAGCAAGTTTCCAAAGGGTTCAGCTTCTCAAAACCCAATTCCAGAACTGAAGACAGAGTAGTACTAAGAGAAGGGAAAACTACTACTCTCGGAGTAATCCGAAAGCCGAAATGGAAGACCAGAAACCATACATTCTGCTGCTGTTCCTGCAGCTGATATATGCAGGAATGGCTCTGTTCTCCAAAGCAGCCATCTCTGGAGGTGGAGGAATGAGCTCCTATGTATTCGTCACTTACCGCCTCGCTTTCGCCTCGGTTGCATTGGCTCCCTTTGCCCTCTTCCTCAAGAGGTTTCTGTCAACTTCATGCAAGTCATCTTCATATCTGTTTCTGATGAACTTGTGGTAGATTGATCGTGTGATGATACTTTGTTTTGGGTCCAGTGAGAAGGCTGTTCCCTTGCCATACAAGGTTCTCATGAAGATCATTTTGCTTTCCTTCTTTGGGTATGATGATACTTCCATCAACTGTCCTTCCCCTTTGCTAGCTTGTCCTGTGGAAAAATTGATTACTTCGGGTTTCTACTTGTGCAGGCAGACTGTGGGTTTGAACCTCTACTACTATGCAATCAGCTACACAACTGCAACTTTTGCTGCAGCTGCTACTAATGCAATTCCTGCCACAACCTTCATTGTGGCTGTGGTAATGAGGTACGAAACACGAAAATTTAACAACCCAAAGTCCCATTCTAATTCGACAAAGTGGACATTCAATCGATCTCAAATGGGGATTTCATTCCTTTTGGCAGGATGGAGAGGCTGTCCATAAGGAAAGTCCATGGAATGGCCAAAGTAATTGGCTCTGCAGTTGGTGTTTCAGGGGCACTAGTATTTGCCCTTGTGAAGGGCCCTGCTCTTGTTAACGATGTCCACACATCAACATCAAAACATGGTCCTCTGAAGAATTGCTGCTCCAAGGGTGATTGGATTAAGGGCTCCCTCGTCATGATCTTGGCCAATACTATTTGGTCCTTGTGGGTCATTATTCAGGTCAGACTTCCAATTTCCTCCATCTCAAGCTTGATCTTTTAGCAAGGAAAACTCTGTGCTACCAACTAAACTAAAAGTACCCCTTTTGTTTCTTTTAATTTCTCCATGCTTGTAGGGTCGCATGGTGAAGCAATATCCAGCAAAAGTCCGGTTCACAGCACTACAGTGTGTGTTTGGCTGCGTAATGGCAGCTGTTGTAGCCGTCGTAGCAGAGAGGGATGCCTCTGCTTGGAAACTTGGATGGAATATCCATCTGTACGCTGTTGCCTATTGCGTAAGCTCAATCCCCATGTCACTATACCCTTAAAGTTTGAGGCCTGCCAAACCTGAAACTGATTCTTAAAATTTTTGCCCAGGGAGTGGTTGTGACGGGGCTAACCTATTGGCTGCAACTATGGGCGATACAGAGGAAGGGACCGGTTTTCGCAGCGATGTTCACCCCATTGGCGCTGATCGTGGCAGCCATTTTCTCAGCAATCGTGTGGAAAGAAGTCCTCTATTTGGGAAGCCTTGGTGGGGCTGTTCTGCTGGTTGGAGGGCTCTATTTGGTTTTGTGGGGGAAGAACAAGGAAGAAAGGCAGCAAACCAAATTCGATGGCAAGATCAGTAACCAAGATGAAGCAAAAGCAGAAGGAGACGAGAAAGCAGAAGACTCTAAAGACGAAATCGCCATAGCACATGAATGCAATACTCAACATCAGTTGAATCAAGATGGGATGGAAGTGGCAGTTCATAATAGCAGCCCTTCACAACAACAAAGCCATATAGATGTAACACTACCACCAATCAACTAGCTAGCTAGCTCATCTCAAGGCTAATAAAAATAGGATCTTGATCAAAGTGAAAGTTGTGTATTCTAATTAAGGGGTGGGTAGGGTTTTCTGATTGGTTCGAGATCGAACCGGGGAAAAAAATAGGATCTTGATCAGAGTGAAAGTAAACCAATAAGATCCCAATTGCATCTGAAGTGCTTTGATTCCGTCTAGTAATAGAAACAATACTATCAGAATATATAAACTGAACCCAAGAGAGCTCACCTTATAAAGGCTTAAAATTGCCCGTCGGCCGGCGAACGAATTGCCAGAGTGATTAAGAAGGGTTAATGGGTTATATAAAGGATTTTTCGCTGCGTGTTGTTGTTATACAGAGGCTTGCTGTTCTCTGAGTCTCTGACATTGTGCTGATGCTCCGCGGCGTGTTACAGTGATCGGTCGGCGACGGGCGAAACCGAGAGCGGTGGCGGAGGAAGCGGAACCGGGGAAACGATCTGAATTAGCGAGGGGAATTTTCCCGGGAAGGTTTTTCTTCTTTGTTGGAATTATTTTCATTTGCTTACCGAAACAAAGGGGCTTTGGAGCAGCTTCTCTTATTGGGCCGGGCCGGAGCTCTCGTACCTAACTAGACGATCGATTTTCAGGAAATGAATAGGGAGGAGATCAAATAGTATTTGGGCTTATGCTAGTGTTCATTTTAATTGTTCTTATTTGCTTTGACTATCATTTCACGAAAAAGTCAGTGGATTGTGGCTCTCTCGTGCTTACCTAGTTAATCCGCAAGGGTTTCTATGACAAAAAAAAAAAAATAGTATTTGGGCTTCAAGGTGGTATGAGCCCAAACATTCCAGGGTTAGGCAATTAATTCAATTCGATAGTATTAAGAGAGTTAGGGGTGGTAACGATTCGGGTCGAGTAGACACTTCAAATTTATATTTTTTTGTGATACATATTTTCGTATAAATATATTTTTGTGATACAAACTAAACATGTACTTTGATTTCATTATACAAATTCAATTTGTATCTAAACTTTTCATAGAAAATTCTTTTATAATACAAACTAAATTCGTAACTTTAACATTGTGGTACAAATTGAATTTGTAACTGAAAGCACCAATGCTTATGAGCATTTGTAAAATGTAGTAATAAGGAAATCTTATGGATTACTAACTTAATTACCATGACAACTATAATACTTAACACGATAAGCCTCTAAAGATAAATTATATACGCATCAGACTTCTCTTTTCTTTGTCTCTAATAAACGCCCATTTTTCTTAGAATGGTTGGGAGTAGTACTAGTGCTTTCACTGTCGCGGCCACCATCAACGCTGCTGGCGCCACCACCACCATGGCCACCGGTACGGAACCTAAAGCTTAAGCCAGCAACAGGATAACGATGATCATGATCAACAACGATGCTTCCTGAGCGCGAAGCTAGTTTCTCGGCGTCGAATGTACCAGCCGTAGCACCACCACCACCAGCCTTATCGCCGGCAGAGTCTACAATCGCTCCCCGACGACGATCACCGCTTATGTTAGCAACTGCATTAATCTCACGAACTGTCGGGGTGGGCAGCGAAAAGGTAACGCTAATCATTAGAAAAATTGGTATGGTGAACAAGAAGTTGGTCGTAACAATTGCTGGTGCTTTTTTACCCATTGTCGATTCTTTATAAGGTTTAACTTGTGGTGGTACTGGGATTATATGTGTGTTCAGGAGATAGATTTTGCACGTTTTTAATGTACGTGTATATATAGGAAATGTTTGAGTTAAAAGTTAAAACCATAGAAAAAAAATAAGAAGAAGTTATTATTGTTGAGAGTGTAGGAAGGAACAAAATGTAACATCGACCAGCTCATGGAAATTTGGACGGTTAATGTACGTTGAGTCATGGGTGTGTGTATGTAGTAATTTGTGATTGTTTACTTTGTCCGGTTAATTGGTCCGTGTCGACATAATTTGTCGGGTAATTGCCACGTATGGTACAAGTACAACTAGGGATTTGATCATTTTAAAAAGGTGTGAAATTTTGGTTTGATTCGAAACCTCAAAGCTTCCTGCAAATTTAATCAATATATTGTCAAGAATTAGCTCGTAGCCTAGTCACATAACATCATTCCACATATTAATACTCATTTCAAACAAAAATCTATTTATATGGACGTGAAATTTGCACATGTATCAAATATCATATGCTTATTAATGGGATCAACGAAATTCGCTTTGAGTTGTTGATAAACAGAGAAGACCTCTTCTCAAAGTCCGAAATATGTCTTGCTGTAAGGAAATTCATTTTCTAATGGAATGGGCTACATACAATTCGTATTAGCTATTTGGTAATGTGGGCTAAATAGTTGCGATCTATATATAGAGCCCATAAGATTTTCATAAATGTACATGCAAACCTAGATCAAAACTTGATTTGACTAGACTTATTTGTAACCTCAGTCGTTGTACCAAATATGTTAGTTTCATATTGGATTAATAGCATTTTCCACCCCTCTACTATCACAAGTTTACAATCGTACTCTCCTATTTTTTTTTTTTGCACAAACATATCCTTTTTAATATTAAAACGTAACAATACACCTCTTCATATAATTATCTGTTAATTAGTCGTTTAAATGGCTGGAAAATGACCCAAATGTCTTCATTTAATTGGGTTGTGATTTGGGATATAAAAAAAATAACGACATTAAAACTGAATAAGTCCATTTGAGTCATTTTTCAAACCCACTAAATGGACGATAAACACACCTCTCTCCCGTATTTATTTATCTTAATAAAGACTGATTTATTATTACATTCCGTTTGCAACAGACAATCAAAGGCTCTAACTTTAGACTTTGAGACATCAGCGAGAGCGGGAGAGAACAGAAATATTTTTATTTTATCCACGCTTCATCTTTTTGTCCTTCCGTCTCCACCGCCACCGCCTCCACTATTAAAAACCAATATTTTTATCCCGGCGGCGGCCACCACCGACGCTGCTGCTATGGCCTCTACTAACGGCACCGCCTCCACCACTAACACCAACATTTTTATCATGATTACGGTGATGACCTTGACTGCCTGCGAAGCGAAAATTTAATTTCTCGTCTCCCATTGCCCTGCGGCCACGCTGACCATTCTTATTATTACCATTTGCTCCTCTCATCATATCACTAAGGGCGGCACCAATCCCTGCGGCTGCAGCATTACTTCCACCACCGCCGCCGGCACCGCCTCTGGTTCCCTTTGCGTTTTTCACCGCCGTGACTTTACCACCACCAACACCAGCACTACTCCTACTACCCCCAACTTTACCGGAAGCGCCCATTTTTGCGGCGACTCCGCCTCCACGACGGTGATGATGGTGTTCAGCGCGAGATTGAGCAAACGTTGAAGTGGGCAGCAAGGAGGCGATGCTGATCATCATCATCAGCAAAAATATTGCAATGGTGAACAAGTTGGTGGGCTTCGTTGTTGGTGACGATATTTTCGCCATTGGATTAATCTGTGTGTGTGTATTATAAGGTGCACGTTTATATCTATAATGGTCATATAATTTTGATATTTGTAGAAAATCGTCACATAGCTTTTGCGATCAGTTAGTTCATTGAGGATATATAGATCCGGCTAAATGTTGAGTGAGTTTGTGTAGACATAACTTTGTCCGGATTTTGAAGTGGTGGGATTTTGATTTTGGTGCTTATATTATATATGCATTATAGTAAACAAACAAAATAATGTGTGTGTATATGCTATGTAGTATTTGGTGTGCTATTGCCATTTCTTTTCTGGCGTTTTGGACCCATGCATGGTCACACGCAATTAACATTTTGGATTTTTTTGTTGAGAAACAGAATTGAACAAAAACGCTGAGGGTTTGTTTTTTAAATTTGGATGAGGATTAAGGAGTCCAAGGTTGTCAAACCAGTTTATACCGTTGTGCCGGTTTAGTAAGTGGAATGGTACGACCGGTGGTATAACCAGTTTGTGCCGGTTCATGCCGGTTTAAAAAAATGTGATAACAATTAATATCCAATGTATTTAATCATATATAAAACATATCTGTGGACAATTTAGTTACAATCCAACAAATATCATTAACTTTTAACTATTACAATCATAAAATAAATAATAAATTAATTTTTTTATTCATTAAATTCATTAAAATAATGTCATTTTATTTAAAATGCGTAAATCGATCATACCGGTCATACCGGTAATGTCATGCCAGTTTCATGACCGGCACAAGTTGAACCAGGTTAAACCAAGTGGCATGCCACCGGCATGACAACCATATAAGGACACAAGAAGGTCGAGATATGGGTCCTTCACACAACTCTCCAATGAATTTTATAGGTATAATACGCCGCCGTGGAAGGGGTAAACGTATGCATGTAGTTTTTTTTTATAGGGGAAGCGGGTCCAACAAACATGAATTAAGAGGAGAAACATGAATCATATATTCACTTTTTTGTAAGTTTAGCCTGAATTATGTATACTTTATTCTTCTATTTCCGGCCTGTATTTATAAGCAGACAGGAAATAGAAGGAAAAACGGTTAAACCGATAACTGGCCGGTTATCCACTAATCGGTAACTGAAGTAATCGAACTTCGGTCGGTTATTGGAGGCTGAACGAAATGGTTTTTGGTATTAAAAGTGGTTCGGTTAACCGATAACCGACACATCGAAACCTATTTTGAAAGATTTTCGATAGCGAGAGTGATTATTTTAGTCAACCAATAACCGGCCAATCGGTTACTGATTATAACCGAAATAACCGAACTGTCACCTCTACAGGCATGGTCCTTCAATAGAGGCCATGTAAACCATTAACGCACCAAATTTTTGAAAAGCCCAGATAAATAGAGAATATGTCCTTTCAATCCAAAATCATAAACAAGGCCCAACCCAAGTTCATATGGACAGAGCCATAGTCCATAGACTTAAAAATCATCCCCACCACAGCACCATCCGGTCTCCACTTTTCTTTTCAATTCAGTGATCAGCCAGCAGCAAGGACTTCTTTCCTGCAGTCCTACCAAATATTGCAAGTCAAAATATAGAATTGCAAAATGGTACGGGAGATTGTACAGAAAAATTTGGTGGTATAATATTTTATGCTGAAATTTGGATTTAACCGTTACTTCGTTAAAATTGGATATCAGTTTCGGCTATGATAGACTGTTTTTCAAGTTAAACAATTAATATAGTACGATTTTGCAAATAACGAATTCTACCTTAGAGAGGACGTGAGAAAGAAAATGCAAGCAAGAAAGTTAGGCGCAATTTTTATAGGTATTAGTGAAACTTAGGGTGCATCAAATCCTAAGTCCAAACACAATGAAAGAAAGCTACCACTCTCAAGTATCATCCATTATCTTATTGATGTTCCATTTCAAAACCGGCAAGTACCTATTGAGACAAATTTCATCAATATAATTCAACAGGTCACTATTACTTTGCCATCCTTTCATTGGCATAATTCCACCAAATAGAAACAAAAGAATTGAAATTCCCCGTAGAAACATAAAAATTGAAACTAACATGAAAAAAAAAGTTTGACATAACAAATTATATAATATATTCAACGAACAAAAAGTGTATACTTTATTCTTTTTCTCGTATGTTAAATTTTAGAAGAAAAAATTGCACTGGAAAAAGGGACACAAACATGAACTAGATTAAGTTGTCAAAACGTAAATGCACCACTTGTCATTACATCATTATCCCGAAATTTATTTAATGTAGCAATTTTGTATCCAATCCACTAAAATATCTAATTAAATTAATTCAAATTATTTAAATCCAGTTTATTTAATCCAAATTCAATTGAATTTGTAGATTAATAAATATTATAGTTTAGTACTTACGTTTTGTAATATTTTTTTATTTTGATACCTAAATTATTGTGATATTTTAGTATTTCAAATTTTCAAATTTTACATATTAATCTAATGTCTAGATTACATTTGAATCGCCAATCTATTTGATCTATGAATTCACCAATCATATCCATAAATACAATCCATTGTCACCTCTAATTTCAATCATCCAAACATCCAAATCCCCATTAATTTCTGACCCTCCCCGCCATTGACCACTGATTATTGAAACGATGGCAACCATTTCCCACCTCGCTTAGACCGATTTTCTTGTTCTTGGTATCCTCAGGATCCAAAGAAATGTTTGTGCGTATTGATTTGGATGTTGGTGGGATGGAATAGATGAAAATTGGTCTCTTGCTTTTGTTAGGTATAAATTGTGTCTCTTAATTCATGTGTAGAAATTAATATAATTCAATTAACTCAAGATTATTACTGCATGTGCATGCCGTATTTGAGCAGAGAAAATCACGTACTAAATCAATTTTGATATCCTGTCACAAACTAGTTGGTCAAATCAATTGATCTCAATAATTCGAGTTATTGAGAGAAGGTCAATGATTAATATTATACACTCACTCTCTAACTTATTTGAGTGGATAAAATCATACTTATAACACTAGTTCGAAGGATAAACTCAACTAGAATGGTATCCCTAATTATTGTATAAATGGGCCTCCACTCGAGCTTTCCAAGTTCGGTTAGATAAAACTTAAAAGCACTTGATAGTAATTGAGAGTCATCTAATGATATACAGTATGACATTTTATATACGTATACTCTCTCTTTTTAAGAGGTTGAACCATGTTGGGTTTTGTATGATGGCTAATTATCTATCATCACTTCCATTCACTAATCAATGAACAAGCTAGAGAAGTTCCAAAGGAGTTATTATTATTTATCTACATAACACAAAATCACTCTGTCGCCTTGGACTTCCGACAGAGCAAAATACTCCGGTAGCTAGTCGTACAACCTCGCGTCCATCTCAAAAAAGAAAGTCAACAAATTAAGAAGAAGCAGCAAACAATTACACGCCGATACAAAAGATAAACAACTTTGACGCAGTTAGATCCCCTGAGTCCATGAACCCATATAATCCGAAAGCCGACACATGATCAAACCCAGTCCATACGGCTCGAGTCGACCGATTTGGTCAGAGCAAAAGTGAGCGCCATGGCCACCCACCCGCCAACCAAAACCCTCATCCCGGACTTAACCACCGGAGCTCTCCCCAACACGGCTCCAATCCAACCGAAAACCACCAACGCCAAGCTCACCGCCGCAAACATCACTCCGATCCTCACCTTATACGCCTTAATGAACGAAGCCGCCAGCAGCGGCACCATCGCGCCCACGGAGAACGCGAGTCCCGACGCCGCCGCCGCCTGCATCGGGTTCGGCAGCCCCTCCTCCTCCTCGTCCTTGTCTCCTCCTTCCACCTCAGCAGGAGCTTGGCCGCCGCGCTCCTGGTCGCGCCTCATCTGGGCCACCTGGATGTCGTACTGAGAGTATACCGAGACGAACTCGCCGATGGCCATGCTGCAGGCTCCCGCCACGAGGCCGGCGAACCCGGTGAGGATCATGGCCTTGACGTCCTGCCTCACCGCGCCCACGCCCATCATGAGCGAGGCCGTCGAGACAAGCCCGTCGTTGGCTCCGAGCACCGCGGCTCGGAGCCACTGAGCCCTCTTCGCGTAGTCGAACCGGTCTGGTTCCATCTTGACCGGTTGGATTTGGTTGTTGTTGTTGGTGGTGGCCATTTCCAAGGAAGAAGAAGAAGAAGAAGGAGTATTTAGTAAGTTTGTTTGGTTGTAGGAGGAGTAGTGAAGAAGTGTGGTGGACACACGCCGGTATTTATAAAGAAATTGATGGTTTTTTGGGGTTTTGATTAATCAAATGAAGAAGCGCACTAATCAACCAGCTTAATTAGAGGTGGTGGTGGCTGCTTCTTCTTTTTTTCCGATGGGGGTGGTGGAATTAAGATAAGAGATTATGATGATTAAGAAAATAGCACTAGTGTTGTCATGGGTTAATTGCGGCAGAAACGATTAATAAAAGAGTGTTTAGGGAAGGAAATTGAATGGGAGTGGGATTGGGAACAGAAGGTGAAAGGCTATTTGTATGTTTATCAGCAAAGTAATAATAGCAAAATGAAAGGGAATCCAAGCAAGAGAATAAAACTGTGTCCGACCAAATAGAGCATAGCCAAACTACGTGCAACAGTTTGTCGAAAGATATTTTGGTGAAGCACCGAGGTGCTCCAAGAAAAAAAGTTGGAATATTGCAAGTTATCGTACCGTATCAAGTATCAACGGTTAGATAGGGAGAAATATTTCTATCGGTGTCTTAAACAGGTATAGGATGTTTTTTTAAGAGTATGAAATGTTGAACTACGATTAAATCACGAGTTTATGATAAATTAGCTTATCGCTTTCGATATTACGAAAATAACATTTTCTGACTTTTGAGTATGAAGAAAATACTTTTTCATTAACAAATTTTACATCATCATGTCGATTGTTTGACGCAAAATAAGGACAAGTGGCAGCACTACTCCTAAGGTAAATAGGTATTGAAAATTGCATTGTCTGTTTCAAAAATGGGGGAAATATATATTTTGTATCGACATTAATTGGAAAGTACTAGGAGAAAAGCAAGGCATATTTGAGATGTTGAAGACTAAGCTAACGGTTTCCTTTTTTTCCTTTTTAGTGTGTTTTCGTGAATAGCCCTTCTACCATATGCTCTAAGGTTACAAATTGAACTCGTGCAAGTTAGAATTATAAGTTTAATTTGTACCATTGTACCTTTATGTTATTATTATATAAGTTCAGTTTGTACTATAATGTATAATAACACTAAAAGTTAATTTTGTAACATAAAAATAACATTTTTTTCCACCAGTAATGTAAAATTTATTTTTCTGAATTGTAAAATTAAATAATTGGCTATTCCAAGGTTCTATAGATAATAGGCCCGTGAAGACAAAAGATCTTATGGAAGTCGCGAGGGATTATTATCCGAATTTGGCAGAATTGGCCATATATTAATACGGATTGTACGTGCTTAAAGAATTGGCCGTCTATCCTTGCGTGTATTTCTAAGATCCAACCAACTAATTAGATAGGTTTTGTCAAATCCTTTAATCTAAAACTAAATTAATTAAGTTCTTCAGCTTATAAATTTTTAAGGATATTTTGGGAGACAATGAATAGATTATTTTTCAAAGACTGATATAAGTAGACATTCATTTTTCAATTCTGAAAAATAGGATGGATGAAAAACATTGAAATGCACTATTAATTTGTTTGTTTCTTTTATATATTTTGAGTGACTTAATTACCTTAAATTCATGTAGATATCATAACACTCTTTCGCGGTAACATATATAGTAAGAAACTCTATCCAGTGAACGACAAATCCTAACTTCGCCCATGATTCTGTTAAACATAGTTCAGTTAACAATGTTATAAAGGAAATGACATGCAGTAACAACCCGATCTAATTAAAATTCAAATAAGTTTGCATTACATCGTATGATCGTCAATTTCACGTCAATTGATTAAAACTGAAAAAAATAATCCAACAACTAGTATTTAGCTAGGCAGGCTTGGTCCAAGTTGAAACCCACATATCATTTCTTCACCAATCATCTATATATATAATATCACCCACATACATGATCACCTATCTCTAATTAGTTATGTGATATTGTTACATGATGCTCGCCATGATCCAGAGTACTCGTTAGGATTACGACTTACGAATAAACATAATGAAAACTCTTACTCATAACTAATGTATATTTCGTTGTTGTTTTGGTTTGACTCGACTCCAACCCCAAATCGATTATTTCTCATACACCATCTCTTTGTCCTTGTATCCTTGGCCTTCTTCACCTCATATATCACATCAGCACAAAAATGTACACTTGCTTTTGATCTCCTTCGACTTGTGAACTCAATTGTCCATGGATCTTTCTTTTTTATGTGAAATTGTATTGTCAAGCTCTTGATGCTCTCCCAAAGCTTTCTTTTGTTACACGTAACTAGTGGATCTAATAATATGCGGAATATATCTCTACTACTTTCACATCAAATAATCACACTATTAAGTAAGCCCTAGAGCTCTAGAGTGAGAGAGAAGAAAAAAAAAGGAATTTAGAGTAAGAAGCATTAAAGCAACAATGGAATTATGGAATGCTGAAGAGGAACCCACTTAGGTTACTGGGTGGCAATGCAAAGGGGCGAAAGTGGGTTGGAATAAAGACATCATTTTAGCCCATAAAAAATGAGAGAGGGAGTGTGGTTTCCACACGAATACCACCATCCTCTTCATTATTCAAATACTGCCTCCCAAGAAAATCTTTTTGTTTATTCATGGATCAGTAGTGACCAAGAAAATGGACTGGCCAGCCAATCGTGGACATTTTTCTCTCTTACTTAATCTTTGTCCAAATAATAATAAAAAAAAGTTAGTAGTGGATAAATCATTTGGAAGGAATGTTAAATTTGAAAAGACGGGTTCGACCAAATTTTTAGGGCGCTTGTTTAGAGAGGGTCAGTTAAAACCGGACCGTGGTGACCCGTCGAAAGGTGGATGTTGGATGGAGAGATCAACACCGTAGGAGGAGTGCGTTACAATCAAGTTCGATGGACCGTTTATTTCGTCTTTCCTTATCGTGATGAGTTGTGCATCCGGAGGGGGTTAGTGCGAGATTCGCAGGGTTACTTTGTTGGGTGCCTATGTCATGAACTTAAGAAGATGTGTTCCATTACCAGAGTCGAACTGAGAGCGCGAGGCATCACTGACAGACTTGAGATCGCGCTTATTGGCCCCTCGGACATCGAAAGGTGTGAAAGCGCCGCTTGCCTCTTTTGTTGCGCGGGGTGGCCTTCCTACGGAGTTTGTGGAGGAAAAATGTCATGATGCTCGACAGGGATTGTCTTCGTTGCTCCTTCAATTCCTTTACTCTTCCCTCAATTCAGTTTCCACTTCTTCATCTGCTAGTGCTACTCACCCCTTTCTCTGCCGTTTTGAGAGTTTTTCAGGCGCTCCCATCCAATCTAAAGCAAAGCTAAATGACTAGGTTTTATTAATGGCTACGTACTAACATGTGCACTTGCCATAAATTTTCTTTCTAGTGGAGCACCGTATTTAATTAAAGCCATTTGCTTTTGGCCCGTCACCATTATTTCGGATTATCACCCAATTGCCCAAAGAACTAGCTTTTGGGAAAAAAGGGTGACTTTATTTTTGGGATTGGGTTCAATTTGTTGAATGTTGACTGCTGCTTGGTTTCTTCCTTTTCATTCGGTTGTTCCCTCTCCACTTTTTCCCCGGTTTCTGGTTCCAAATTTCTTGTTGGATGCCGTTTAAGATGAAAGAAGTTGCAACTTTGTGAGAATGGAGCTAGCAATTCAAGTGAAGTGAACTACAGCGAAGACAGACGTGTGTGGCCACTTTGATTTCAGCTATCAGCCATCGTCCATCAACACTAATCTCGGAACACAATATCTATAAGTTTGTCGGATAGAGAAATTGGGCACGGTGAGAAGATCAACAATGAAACATTGACGAAAATGCAATATTGGTGACTGATGCAAAGTATTCACAACAACAACAAAAAACAATGACTTGTGTCGGTGCTGTAGTGTCGGCTAGGTATAAACCCGATACCAAACGTAGGTTTTGACTATTTCTGTGATTATGTACTGCTTTCAGAAGATGGTAAAGCAGGAGGTGTAGTAGTCCTGTTGGAAGCAGTGAATGTACGTCAACTCGGCCTGATTCGGCTCGACGACTATGAGTTTGTGATGATATACAGACTCAAAAGCCAAGCAAGCTCCTATTTTGGAGAGATTTGTAATTAAGAGAATGGAATCAAATTAGTTCTCCAAGAATTCAAGCTTTTTTTTTTCTTTTTCTGCAAGGAAGATAAAAAATCGTTCGTGATATGGCGCACAAAGAAGAGATAAGAGGGAAAAGTAGGTACATGCAAGGAAGATGGTATGATATTTGGGTAATTCGTATAATTGTTATCCTGTCCAAAACTGGAACCAAATAAGAACAAAATTATAAGGTGTCATTTCGTGTCTGCCAATTGGTATTGCTCTTTCCCTTCAGGCTACAGATAGTACAGTTCTAGGAGGGGTTCGTTTTTGGATTCCATTATATTCCCATAATATGCAAATTCTGTAATCATGCTCTTCTTTAGAATATACATTTTGTTGAGGACTACTGTCTCCATATGCTTTTGTCTGCCTTGTCTTGGCATTGCTGGATTGCACAAAAAGGAAGGAATGAAAAAATCGTATCGTACCGGCGATTCGATCGGAAAAAAATTTATATTGGGTTTTAAATTGGTAGTATTTAGTGGTATGAAATGATTCAATAAAACCGGTTAAACCAATATTTCAGCATAAAACACTTTACCGTTGACTTTTCCGATACAAACCGCTGATACGATTTTACTATTTCAGCAGTTAAATCTCACTTGCACTTACAAGAAGGAATGAGCATTTGTGTTTTGCGACATATATAACTCCGAAATTCATGAGGAAAAGTGCTTCACAACTCACAAGCTATATTTAAGCGAATAATAAAGGTAGGATTCTTGGAACTTACTCAAGTTAGAAGTAGTTGATTATGAACAAGAGTTTAATCTATTAGTAATAGCACTAGTTTTGAATCTGGAGATCTCAGGTTTAAATTTCTTAAGTAATACTTAATAAAAAAATAAACCTATATCACTCTTATCTATAAAAAAAAGTTAGAAGTATTTGATTAAAAGAACTCTAAAGAGGCGATACTGAGTGATGTTGAATTAATCCTAAATGATGTTTGAGCTAATGGTAAATAAATTAGGATTAAGTGGACATCTAATGTTAATATCTAGTTGGGAGGTCGTTCGGTGCCAAAGTACTTGATTTCTGGTTAAGTGAGTTTGTACCTTATACTTGATGTCTATGCCTATTTAAGTTATTATGAGGTGGGGCAAAAAACTAATTTGGATAAGAAAAACTTGTTTTTAATATTAATGGATTAATGTACATTTGACTTTGTTAGGTGCCAAAGTAGAGTTTGTACCTTATACTTGATGTCTATGCCTATTTAAGTTATTATAAGGTGGGACAAAAAATAATTTCGATAAGAAAAACTTGTTTTTAATATTAATGGATTAATGTACATTTGACTTTGTTGGACAACGATTAATAATACAATTCATTTTTCTTTAAATAAAATTCGAATTAGAACACGTTTGATGTTTTTTATGACTTATGGAAAAACTAAACTAAATACTCTTACTTTTATGGAAGTGATTGGATGAGAGCTCCAAACTAAAGATTATAGCCATAGCTACATTACAGAGAAAATATAAAAGTTTGACATATGCTATGAAATGTTGGTTTCGGACCTTTTGGTAACTCATTTTTCGTCTTCGTTTTTTCATATTTATAGCCACCAGGTGTGACTGCTTCAGGCCTATAGCTGCCTTTCATGACCCCTCGTCTCATCTTGGTGCCTAGCACCTTGGTTATTAACTATCGACTTGGTGCTGAGTTGAACTTCATTCAGATCTTGACGCCTTGCCTAGACTAGACGGGGTTGAAACCTCGTCATCTTGCCTTCAAGATGAAGTCTTGTTCACATTGTCCCCTGCCAGTGAGCTCATTGGCAGCCTTAAAAGCCATACTACTTGTATTTCTGGCCATTTGAACAAAACTATATTTCTCGCATGGGCTCACTATCCATCTTCATGGGACGATAACCTAACCTCTTTCATGCTTAAGTACCTAACCTTCCAATGCATCACATTTTTGTATTGGTACCACACACATCTTCTCAGCTTGGTACCTACCAACAATCCACACTTAGCCTTGAAGACCTCATCATGATGCATCTCCTTGGTTTGGTACTTTGCTCGTCTCGCTTGTACCTTGTTGGACTTGACACCAAACTCGTCTCGTCGACTTGTCACTAATACCGTCTTGTTGCCTTGCTACCTTGCCCGGCTTGATTGTTTGATATCTCTTACGCCTCGCCACTAAGCCCACATAGTCAGCTTGATACATTGTTCTCCCTTACGTTTTGCCACAAAAGCCCGACTCGTCAGATTTGTATATTATTGGCACCTCCATAAAAGCCTGTCTTGTCGGTTTTGTACCATGTCTAACAAGTCTCCACCATCCGTGTTTCCATTCTTAGTCTGAGACGCCATGTTTCTTACCATCGGTCGTGTCATATAACCACATTGCTAGTTGAGTAATTTACTATGCAGGCTTGCCATGAAACCCAAAAACTAAACATTCAAGCCCCAGTTGTATCCATTAATTCATTATAAAGTTGACATGGCCTTATAAAGCCAATAAGGCGGCAGAGTCGAGAAAAACTTTGCCAAACAATCCCTAATGCGACCAATCATATGAACCAAGCCCATTAGATTGTTGGCCCATAAGTCCAGCCCAACTTAAAAATGACCTTTCGCAGAAAATCACTAGCGTATCAACAGCAACGTCGTCGTTTCAAACTACCCACTGCCTTGAGCTTTCGATCGTCTTCCCCCGAGTGGCGGCGGCGACCCCTTTTCTCCGTTTCTCGCACCGCCCCCCACTGCCTCTTAAGTTACCTCCGCCTCCGCCTTCGCCTTCCGCCGGCTTTAGTTTTTTCCCCCTACTCTTCCCCGATAGAAATCAATATTTTCTACAATTTTGCTTCCTTGGTCCCTTCCCTACCGGCGACCAATGGAGGCAGTTGCAGCACCAATCCCGGATTCCGGCGGTGCCGTACTTGACCACAACCCTAACCCGGCCGAAGTCGAGGTTTTGACGCTCCGCGTCGACGAAGTTGTTGAGAAAGTCGATAAGGTAAACGATCTCTACTGAATTCCCCCCATCTTTTTGGCTTCCGTTTTTCTCTCCGAAAGAGACGAACTTTTTATGTGGGAATTTTAACGGGAATGTGTATTGTTCAAAAGCTGGAGGAGAAGGTGAACGAGGTTGAACAATTCTACACCAACTTGAGCAAGAAGCAGCAGCAAACGGGTTCGAAAGGGAGCTCGGCGGTGAAGGAGAAAGAGAAGCAGGTTCTTAGCATGAGGAAGCAGCAGCAAGATGCTTCCAGGCGTGAAGCGGCGGCTGCTAAGAGAATGCAGGAGCTTATGCGACAATTTGGAACTGTTCTTAAGCAGGTAAATTGGGATTTTTTGCTTCCGATTGTTCCTGTTTCGTTGTAGTTGAGTATTTGGGATGAAAGTTTGGATGTTGAACCATCTGAAAGTTTTTATCTTTGTGGTCTCTCTCAGCTGACCATGCACAAATGGGCATGGCCTTTTATGCATCCAGTGGATGTGAAAGGTCTTGGCTTACATGACTACTTTGAGGTGCGAAATATATATATTTTTTTTGTTCTTTTCTGTTTGATTGTTGTTGTCTGCTTATGAATCCTCTTGCGCACCGTAGCTTATGGCTTAAGCTGAAGTCTTGGAATGCTAAAACTTCAGTGTTCATGATAATATCAGTTGCATATTGCATAAAGATCTTGGAACTACTGATAATTTGAACTTCCTAATTGCTGTGTGGGAGGGTTGGTGTTTGTAGCATAACGTGATTTCCTGCTGAACAAACTTAAAGTGCAGAAGGACAATGGAAATTGAAAATTCTCACTTGTTTACTTTGAGTTGTTGTGTATGAGTGTCCACTCCAGTACTTACATCTACATATGAAGCAACATGTAAAGTTTACAAATGTTCACTTTTTCTAAAAAAGGTAGGTCAACTGATGATTGAAATTACTTATAGTGGGAAATGGCTGATTCTTCTTGGTAGGCCCTAAGGCCCATTCTTGCCGAAATTTATGCACGCGAAGATTAGATGTAGTGATTTGTGAATTACTTAATCCCTTGTTTATCTGCTGCTTAGCATGTATGCACATGCGGTGGCCTTAACCATATTGTGATTAGCAATTCTAGTCTGAGGTTCTTTTGAGTAATCCCTTGTGGTTGCCTTCAATATATTTGTTTCTTCGTTGAGTTGATCGATTTGATTCGTGTGGCATTCACTAGGTTATTGACAAGCCGATGGACTTCAGTACGATAAAAAATCAGATGGAGGCCAAGGATGGTACTGGTTATAAGAATGTCAGGGAGATATGTGCTGATGTGAGGTTAATATTCAAGAATGCAATGAAATATAACGAAGAAGGGAGTGATGTTAATTTTATGGCAAGAACTTTGATGGTCAAGTTTGAAGAGAAATGGTTGCAATTTCTTCCAAAAGTCACTGAAGAGGTAATCTTCCATCGACCTACCTCAGTCTAAGATTTTTGTACCCTGATCCAGTTTTTCTATAATTGTTTACTTCTGCTCCTAGTTCTGCCCCCTGCTAACACTTCTACTCATAGGAGAGAAGAAGAGAAGAGGAGGAAGCTGAGGCTCAGTTGGACATGCAGCTCGCCCAGGAGGCTGCTCATGCTAAAATCACAAAAGATTTGAGCAATGAGGTAATGCTGCAATTGCATTTTGCGGAGATATAACTTTAAGAAGCCAAAGCATCCAATCTTATGGGATTGGTATGCCAAGAGATTAACATTACTGACCCGCTCTATCACTTTCAGCTTTATGATCTTGATATGCATCTTGAGGAGCTTAGAGAAATGGTTGTTCAAAACTGCAGGTTTGCGTACTCTGTTTGAGGCTCTATATTCTGATCGAAATCAGTAAATCCACATTCATTTTGGCATAGTTCTGATTTTGGGAACCGTATTCCCCATCCCACATTCCTTATCACATCCACAAGGTTTTAGAACCCCATGCTTAACAGCACAACAATACTAGTCAAGTTCTTAACCTACCTTTGGTTTGGTCACTGCATCATGTCTCTTTGTTCGTAGATTTCATCTCCTGGTTTCTTGTCAACGGGTACAAATTGTTGCGTATGACGAAGTTGCTAACTTTGATTTTTATTAGTCAAAAGGAAGATGTGTTAGTTGACGATATTCTTTTATTTGTTTAACATCTGCAGAACTGGTCATCCATTTGTCTACTGTATCAATGCTCTAATATAACGTTTTATATCTTCTACTGCTGCAGAAAATGGTCCACTGAAGATAAAAGAAAGCTAGGGGCAGCCCTAACAAGATTGTCTCCTGAAGATCTCACAAAAGCGCTTGAGATAGTTGCTCAAAATAACCCAGGCTTCCAATCAACAGCCGAGGAAGTGGACCTGGACATCGATGCACAGGTCGTTATGTCTTATTTACAGTACTTTTCAGGTTTTCCTGACGATTTGACAGTCTCGTCGTTTTCGTCTCCTGCAGAGCGAATCTACACTGTGGAGGCTGAAGTTCTTTGTGAGGGATGCTCTTGAAGCACAAAGTAAAACTGCACCTGCTAGCACCGGTGGAAATACCAACGACGACAAGAACGTCAACAATAACAATGTCACCAGCAACAACCATAAGCGTAAAAGAGAGATTTGTGATGCCATTGCCATTGCTAAAACCGCGAAGAAGAGGAGCAAGAAGCCTTCTTGATGGTGGCTAGGACAGCTTTTCAGTTTTCAGCCATTTGTACAGACAGAGAGGAGGTGGTTGAAGAAGGAGGACAAAAGCAAGGAACCAGAGGTGTGTCTTTCGTGCGTAACGTTCACTGTTTTTTCACTCTTTTCTGTCTTCGATAGATTTGCTAGGATGTAACATAGAAGGGACTCGGTTGTCGGAGTTGCAACTTCCAACTGATTGATTCTTTTTCTTTCTAAGATAAAAGGGTAGCTTTTCACACTTTCACTGCGAAAGAAATGGTTCTGCGAATATATAAAAAGGAAGGAAGCACGAATCCTTCCCTCTGGTTTTGGGTTTGTCCAGCCTACCAATCTGGGCGTTTGACTTTTGAGTTGTGTCTATTTTCTTTCTATCGTTGGTTATTTCTATTCATTATTCCAATAACTCGAGTTATAGAACCCAACTAGTTCTCGACATGTTATTACAGTGTATGCATACACTGTGAGGTCTTTTTATTGGGATCATGATGACCTCATTTCTTACCACATATTTAAATCTATGCAAAACTTATATGAGTTGACTTTTGCTTACTGTTTCTAATATTTGTAACCTCAAAGTTCTTTTTTAGCAAAAATGCAACTCCTACTTATAACATAGAAAATTTTATTAATATTATCGTATTGTTTTGTGGAATCAATGTACGGTTGAACAAATTGAAAAAAGAAAACCCACTAAGGGGTCGATTACTGTACATCAAGACTACTTTTACTGTCCATCATGACTCATTGACACTGTTTCAACTTGGATGGGGCTTGGGTGTGGGCGTGTGCAGGTGGGGACTATTTGGTTTCGGACGGAATTAGGCGAATTGGTTGCTTTTGGACTATGGTTAGTCTTCTGATTGCGAGACCTCTCTGTACTCTCACTCGCGTTGATCGCTTGGCAACAACTTGACCCTAGAGTTCTGCAACCAAATATATTGCTTTATTCCACTTGGGGTTCAGATTTCTGACACTATGCACGTCACTCATGAAAAAAGCTGAGGGGATTTTTGCTTTTGGTGGAGTTATTGAGGTTGTATTTGACGCAGTGAGAGACTGGTTGATGTGCTATCTCCCAGGTCGGCAAAGATTTTTCATTGGCTACAGGTGGCCTGACGTGGCGCGATTATCTATTGCTTTTCATCATCACATCTCAGGAGAGAGAGAGACGGTGAGGTTGGGAGAAGAGTTCCACTTAGCTGGAGGTGAGAGACGACATATAAGAGCCAATTCATTTAGTTACGTTTGTTAGCATTTTGCCCCATTCTTCCTTTCGATTTCTCCATCTTTTCTCTCTACAATCACCATGAACGTCAATTCTCGCTGGACTTGCTCATAATCTCTGAGTCTCAAGGCAGATAAACTTTTTTGGTGATTTCTCAATTTCCTGGGTTTTATATGCAGCATGTCCAGATCGAGATGGTGGGGAAGAGATGCACAACTTCGTATTCTTATCCAACTATGTTACCAGTTTGTGGTTGTAGCCCTTGACCTCGGTTTGGCGGCAGCGGAGACGTTCAAGTCGAGATCCACAAATTCTCTTTTTGGTTAAAGGTGCATGTTCTCTCTCTCGGCAGTTTTTGTTTTGGTTTCGGGTGATTCATTACTTATGCATTCTTTCTCATTAGTTTATTTTCTCTGTTTTCTCAAGTACAGGCGATTCGGTTTTGGAAGGGATTTATGCGGTCGGGGTGGTTGTTGGTTCTAATTCAAGCCAGCAGAAACAAGAAATAGGTTAAGTTGGATGGGTTTTTGATGATGAGGAACAAACAGCTCAGCAGGTTATTATCTCTCAATCTCAGTCCTGTGGTGCTTTTGTTTAGTCTCTTTTTTGTTACTGATGTTGTAGCAAACTGTCAGTTCCTCCCTTAAATTTTCTGCTTTACTAATTCGATGACTGGGTGCAGAACGATGAATGGACGAACGTTTCTCAAGTCTTGGACTTTGGTGGATCAAATTCGACTTGGGGATTTTTCTTCGAAAGTCCCACGTTGGCCAGGTGACTTATGAGAAGTGTACTTTTCTTTCTTTTCTCTGTTACAAACTTACAATGGAATAATGATCCTTATTTTCTTTTAATTTACTTACAGGGAATTTTGATAAGAGCTGCATCCTTTAATTTACAACAATGGAAGCACGAAAGACAGATGATTTTCTGTGTTATGAAGGGGAAGGCTGGTGATTTCAGCTCTGGGTTGTTCGTATTGCGGGTGTGTGGGGTTCAAAGTGTTTTTGGATTATTTCAGTGATCTTTTATGTGCTATTGGCTTCGTCTTATTCCCGTTCACAGTCTGTCTAAGGGAAAGCGAATTGAAGGAGCTCAACTGAGATGCAGCTATCTCTAACTCTCGGTTGTTAGTAAGATCGAAAGCCAGAGATCATCAACTCTGATGCATCTTGCAGTATATCTATATTTTAAGTTATATCATGTATCTTCAATTTTTCATCATACGTGTTTTGTCATTTGCTAACACAAGAAAATTGGGTGTAGTCGAAAATTGGATCGCTCAAGAAAGTGGGTTAAAGTGTTCTTATTTAGAAAGTGGGTTAAAGTGTTCTTATTTGTAGCGAAAGAAAGTAGGTACTTGGTGATATTTTTACTTTGTTGTGTAAAATTTCCTTAACATAGTAATTACGTGTTTTGTTTGGCCACTGGCCTGTAAGATGACATATTTATGGTTAATGGTTCGCATCTTTCATAATTGTGTTGTTATGGTACTTCTATAATTCTCCTCTACAGACTAGAGTAACCTTTCGAGGACATCCGATAACTCTACTATGTGCTCATGAAAGTTTATACAACATAAATCTAAATTTTCGTACCAGTCCCGACGAGGAGCGCGGGCAATAAAACTAGTTAGATAAATAAATCAGTCCATTTTGGATGTTACACCGACACTAAGATTCCTGAATAGAAATAGAAAATGAAGAGATAAGAGAAGCATTAGTCTCTTTCTTTTTTATTGAATAGATTAGTATTAGCCTGAAGGGTAGTTTATGACCTAAATAATTTTTTGGGTAGAATATTAACTAAATAATTGATGTGCATCGCCCTTGTAATAGGACAGTTTGGTGCAAAGGGATAATCACGCTTTAATTCGTTTGGTATAACGTTGCCTTCAAATCAAAATGGTTGCTAGCTAGTAACAGATTGTTGTTGCAACTAATTTGACAAGTTTTAGTTTTTTTTTTTTTGACAAAATATAATCATATATTGATTGAAAGAATACACAGTTACACCCTGGAAAACAGCCAGGCCTGAAAATTAAACGAGCGAGACGTGGACGGGTACAAAGAAAGGGCCTTTCTAGCCACAACATGGGCTACACGATTGTTCCTCCGACCTACAAATCGCACACTAAACCCCGGATGACTCTCCAAACAGTGCCAGATTTCTTCCAAGATCACCCCAATCCTACTATCTCTAATCTCAGCTTGATTACGTTTGTCGATGATGACCTTGGCATCGCCTTCAAATCGCACCTCTTGGAACCCATTGGCCACACACCATAAGAGAGCCTCCCTGAGAACGAGTGCTTCCACCACCAGAGGATCATCAATAGCCTGAAACTGGACCCCTTCCACCCGGAAGACCCCCATATTGGAATCAAGAAGCACCATGCCGCCTGCAGAGTGAGACCCTGCCCTTGTAGCTCCATCCCACATACACACCAGCGAGGAGCCCTCCAGCCCCTCTGGAGGATGGACAATAGAGTGCCGTCGTACCTCATTCTTGTCAGCTGGCACCCGTTTCCACTCCTCACATTGCTGATGGAACTGACGCATCAAGGCAGGAAAATCAAACTGCTTGCCTTCGAAAGCCACCCAATTACGTGACTTCCAAACTCTCCAAAGCACTGCTACCACAGCCATAATCAGTTGAGGCTGATGAATTAAGGCAAACAACCTTTTGAGAAACAGCGGAAAGGTGTGACGCGGCAACCCTTGTCCCAGGTGTTCAAAATATAGTACTTGTTTGGATAGTTGGAGTCAAATCTCCATATTGTAAACCATTGAAAAATTCTAATTCTCTCAAATATTAAAAAAAATTAAATTTTCACTATTTAGTAATTCTGATTGTTAACATTCGATGAAAATGAAAATTCTATTTTTTTGACAAATGACATGTTCAGCCTTAAACAAAAGAACCAAAGTGACTTAAAAACTCTTGTGAATTTATTAATAAGGGTATCTGATAGGATAAATATAATGAATAGATAAAATAGGAGAACAAAAATTTCACAAATCAAAATATAAAATCCCTCTAAGATTATATTTTTTTTTATGTCACTCATCACATTTTGAAAAAAGTGAAAAAGACTAACCTCCTCCTTTAAAGTGAATCTCTTTTCTATTATCAACAAAAATGAAAATTGAATATATTTTATATATCCTCCACTCATAAGCAAACATGGCTCATCAACTGCTTCACTTTGTGTTTGGCTTGATTTCACCTTTTTATTCTCTTCATTATGCTCAAATTATATTTAATTATCCAGCATCGCTAAACAAATCATTATGTCCCTAACTCCCTAGACATAATATCTTATTTTATATTAAAGTTTGTAATTATTTGTTCCATAAAGTTAAGGTACATGCTCATAATGTATCATAAAAAAATATTTACACAAAATTATAGGTACAAACTGAATTTATATAATAAAATTAAAGGGATGAATTCTATTTTTTCATAAAATTTTAAAAATAAAATAACAGTACTTATATAAGCATAATAGCATAATTTTTGTCATTATTAATCTTTTCTCTTCTCAGATGTACAAGGTTGAAGATTCCTTACCAAAAAGTTTCAACATGACAGGTCACTTGTTGCCAAATTTACAAAACTAACTAATACGCGCAAACAAATAATTATTCTACCGAAAACACCATTAAAAGTTTCTAACCACAGCACACGCAATGAGGGGGTAATTATCCTAACCGGTCCCATAACTTCAGAAATCCTATGAAATGGCCATGTAGCGTTTTTTTTTCTTCCACAAAATGGAATTATAATTTTAAAAAGTTATCATAATATGGTCATAGGTCACTGGCTCACTGCAGACTTCGGCGGATCGTTATCAATTTTTTTTTTGCCTATTTTAAAAAATAGACCATTGGTTGTCTATCGTTACGGTGGGTAAGTTTCAGTGCTTAGACAAAACTTAAGTTTTTTGTTCTTGAATATTTTGATGATATGAGAAGTTGAAGTGACAAATTTAAGGAAATTTTGTATAGAGATTATTGGAGATGGCAATAAGTGGTCATTTTACACCACAATTTTTGGGGGAAAAAATAAAAGCTATGGCATCATTTTGTGAATAATGTAAATGTGATATGACCATTTTGATAATTATCCACTCAATCACGGTCTCCAAGAATATAATAATATTAATAAGCCGCTCTAGCCCTTCCACTAGCCCCAAAACAAGGAACACATACCAAAAAATAGTCTTTTACTTACTGAACCAACTCCCAAAAGCTCAGGAAAAAAAATTCCCCCAATTTACTACAAACCACCGCCCTCCCGCCCGCCGCCGTGAACAACCGCCGTTCCGCTATGGATCCCGCCAAGTACGGCGGGAAGCGGCCGTTGGACATAGAGCAGATGCCGGAAACCCCGCAGCGGGGCTACCACCACCGCCGGGCGCACTCCGACACCTCCTTCCGCTTCGACGACCTACTCCTATTCGACCCTTCCGACCTCGACCTATCTTCCCTTGACCTACCGACTCCAACTCCGCCGCGCCGCGGCGCTCCGATGGCGATCGATTCGCCGCCGCTCTCCGAGGACTCCACGTCCACCGGTCCCGCACCGCCGCCCAATCCGAGGGCCAAGCCAATCAACCACCTCCGCAGCCTGTCCGTCGACTCGGACTTCTTCGACGGGTTTGCTTTGGGTTCCGGCTACGGAGATGAGAAGCTTGGCGGCAAAGGGATGGGGATTGGAGCAGGAGGCGGAGGCGGAGGCGGAGGAGAGAGGAGGGTTCACCACAGGCATAGCAACTCCATGGACGGTTCGAGTTGTTCGGCGTCGTTTGAAGGGGATTCTTATCTTATGACTGATGATGGTATTAAGAAGTCCATGGCGCCGGACAGGCTGGCCGAGCTCGCTCTGATTGATCCCAAGAGAGCTAAAAGGTTGGTCGATTTTTTTTTATTTGTTTTCTGTTCAGCTCCAATTGTTTGCCTTCGTGTACTGTTAGGGTTTCATTTCCTTGTTTTGAATCTGAGTATCTGAGTGTTTTTTTGCTGTTGGGTAGGATTCTTGCGAATAGGCAATCTGCTGCAAGGTCAAAGGAGAGGAAGACCCGGTATACCAGTGAGCTGGAGAGGAAGGTTCATACTCTGCAAACGGAAGCTACCACCCTCTCTGCGCAGGTCACAGTGCTACAGGTACGTCGGGGAAAAAAAGTTGTCTGCTTTAATGGTGCTTGGTGTCTTGCTTCTGTGTCTGTAGTGTTTTTAGCTGTTTGTGTTGAGCTCTGAAGTTCTTTAAGAGTTTCTACTTGAGTTCGGCCTGTTCTTCGTGGGTCGGTTAGCTTAATGGTGGAACTCTACTTACTAGCATAGTTTGCTGCCTTTGTAGATGATGATATAGTTTGGTCCTTTGTAGTGACCGGTTTTCCTTTTTCGTACTTGACACTTTATATTGAAGCTTGTTGCTGCTATGGTCATAGGATAGGTTAACATGTATGAATCTCATGGCATTCCACCGTGTCACTAAGTATAGTTGTTGCACTGGATGCTTTGAGTTCCAGGGAGAGAAAGGGGATTGCCTTTGCTTTTCCTGCTTTCTATTAAGATGCTTTTAGTTAACGATGTTGAGAATAAGTTCTGAAGTCAATTCTATCTCCTGGAAGTAGGTCAAGTCTGCGTCTTGTTCATTCTGTTCGTTTTGTTAGGTTTTCGTAATCAGTCAATATGCTGCTGCTGTTCAGTTCTATGCATTGCATGCCATTGTTTAATATTGTGAAACTGTCCCACGTCTGCTGTTTGGTTCTTAGTTTCTTGTCATCTAAACAATTATATTACAAAGTCCCTGATAGTAATATATTTTAAAGCTGTTTTGTGGTCTTGTATCTTAAATTATCACCATTATGGCACCAAATACTATTCATGTTTGGATGTGTACTGTCCAGTGTCCATTTTCTTTGAGACAAGAGACCAAATGAAGCTCATTCTTCAGTTAACTGTGTCATTCTGTTGTGCATCGTCATTTGTTTCTCTTGATGATCCAGGATTTGCATCCCCTCTTTTTTGTTGAAAAGCAAAACAGATTTATTGGTCCATCATGATATATTGAAATTGGTTGAAATACGTAAAGCAGGTGTCTAAAAAAAATATTCGTTTACCAGAACTAAACTAATATTTTATGGAATGATTCAGATTGCATTGTAGTATATAACCCCGGCTTAAAGGTTTTAGTGTAAAAAATGTCACAATGCCCGACATCTCCATAAAGATGCTCAATTACTCTGGTTCCTGAGTCATGTACATTGACATTCACCAAAGTTGAACAGGCAGCTATGGTAAATTATCATGTGGGATTGGAAATAGGAAACCTGTCATTGGTAAAACCAGTTAATGATTTTGTTATCTTGGAAGGTCTTGGGGAAAACTGTTTAAAGATTGAAAAAAAAAAACTAAGGCTCCATTCCCTTCCAGTTGACGTCTATCAGTCACTTTTTCTGTTATATTCCAAAAGGTCCTGGACTTCATCTCTTTTGGAGGAATCTGTATGTGTCAATCAGCATGAGCTGAAGCTTCTTGCTTGCACTTCACTTTCAGTTTCTCGTTCTCTAGACTTGTATATCTTCAGCGATGCATTTTTTTATCATTAAGTTTATTAGGGACATAGGGTGTGTTGAAAGCCTTTACAGATTGTCTTGGGTGAATAATTTGTACTTTCTTCATGCTTATTGGTGAACTCCTTTGTGGTTTATGTCTATAATCACCTGCATCGCGCTGAGAATTGGAAAGCGTTGTTGATACTACATGCTGTTTGGTGCGCACAAAACTTTAAGGATTTGCTCTTCAGCTATAGTATGGTCATAGTGTCACTTTACTATGTCAGAAAGTTACACTGGTTGATTCTAGCAATTAAACAGTTTTAGGTGATCCAATAGCTATTTGGGTTTCTTGTCCCAACAGGGAAAAGATTATTGTTTTCACCTCAATGCTGTTCTAGAGTTTGTATCGGTTCAAATTTCCTCGTCTGAGAGCCTGTCACTGTTTGGCTAAACTACAGGTCGTTTGCACTGAACTGTTGAATGTTTTTTTCTGTATCCCCCCCCCCCCCCCCCCCCCCCCCCCAAAAAAAACCCCTTTTACACACTGTCACTTTACATTAATTGAAAAACACTCCAAAGTATGTGTTTCACTGAGCTCCCAAGTGTTAGAGCCTTTCTAGGTTTGTTTTTATTTTTTGGCATCGCAGTTAATTAGCTCTATACCCTAATCCATGGACAACTTTGTTGATGATGGGTTCTAGAAGCATGATTAGTTGCTGTTTCTTGGTTGCAGAGGGATACTTCTGGATTGACTACCGAGAACAAAGAATTGAAACTGCGGCTGCAAGCTTTGGAACAACAAGCGCACCTTAGAGATGGTGAGCATATCACCAGGAACTATATGCTTCTAGTTTTATAGAGCATTTCTCGTTTTTTTCATTTCTCGTTTTCTTCGAATGAAGCTCTGCATGAAAATCTGTATCCAGTAACACTTGTTTGCTCAAATGGCAGCTCTGAATGAAGCACTGAGGGAGGAAGTGCAGCGCCTGAAGATAACAGCAAGTCAAATGCCAAATGGAAACCCTTACCATCGAGGTCTGGCACCCCAATTTCCACCTCATCAGCAGCCAGCATTTCCCGGTGGGTTCAACAGCAGTAACCAAACCCAGCAGCAGCAACAGCAACAGGGTCTTCCACCACAGTCACCTCCGAACAATGGGGCAACCCGCCCTAGCTTCTCGAGCTTCAGCAGCCAGAGGGTGTAGTTGGACTCTGCCGAAGAAAACCTCCCATATGGATTCAACTCTGATATGGATTTGGAATCCAAACATTTTACTACATTAGAGTTAATCAAATTCAATACCACAGAGAGAGTTAGTAGCGTCCTGTATATGCCAATGCCAGAGTATGTACATATAAATGCAGCAGGGGGTCAAAGTTATCAAAGTTTGGGGGGAATTATTATAAGGCGTTTTTACTTGTCACATCAGATACAGCTGCTGTCTTAAGTCATTTGGCACTTCATGGTGTTTGATTAACCAATTATCATCCTGTAATTTATGTATTTGTAGAAAGTCTAGTTAGTGGCATATCTTCTTGTGATCTTATAGTGCCGATGGTGTTATTTTTATAAAAAAATATTGTTGCCTGCGTCAAACAGTTTGTGTTATTTTATTTACGTGATTTCTCTTACTTGAGCAGTAAGTAAATAGTCTACGGTCGGAGGCGATTAGGTTTTCGTATTATTGAATCAAAGCCCTAACCTCTACGTACAAGACGTATATATATAACTACTCTACCTATTCCCCAAGCAACCAAAATGACAGGGGGAACAAAGTCCAAACTCAAAACTAGAATTATCTCTTACTCTACCAAGTAACAACCACCTAAAATTGACGGAGTTCTTGCACCATCAAGTTAGAAACCAATGTCGACTTATAGGAGATGATTTGTTCGATGTTCCGAAGTAGCATGATGCACAACACCATCGCGACCCAAATCTTGAACATAATGGACAATGCACCCAAAGTGTTTGGTCTGATTGTGCAAGATATGATTGGTGGCAATCCGAATGACACTAGTGTTGTCCACAAATAATCCATAGGAAGAGGACACGGTACCCCCCTTCCCCCCCCCCCCCCCCCTAACCCAACAAGAGACAATGAAGTCATTCGAGCTTAGAAGTCGCTTCTGACATGGCTATGTACTCAACCTATGTGGATGTTTTGGAGACCCGGTCCTGATTCTTATACCTCTATGAAATGAACGAATTCCCAACCCAAATACACCACCCTTTAGTTGATATACGAGTATAAATACATACTGCATAATCAGAGTCCAAGAAAGCTTGCAAAGCCAAAGAGGACCCATCGAAAGACAACAATAAGCCAACATGGTGTGTACCTTGTAAGTACTGAAGTATACGATGGACGAGCGTAAATCGGACATATGTAATGTAGGACTGATCATGAACCGACTCACGAGTTGAATGACATAAGAAATATCAGGATGGTCAAGTAGATCAAACTTCCAACCACTCTCTGATAGTGACTAGTGTCCACCAATGGTTGACCAGTGTCGCGACCAAGCTTGAGATGGAGCTCCATAAGGTTTGCACTGGTGTACATTCATCAAATTGTGCAGTGACAAGTAAGTCAACGATATACTCACTCTACCAAAGTAAGATACCTTTGGATAACGCTCGATCTCAATCCCAAGAAAATAGGAGAGCAATCTGAGTTGTTTGATACAAAATGCAGCATGAAACCAAAAGTAAGACAATTAATATGAGCTTCATCATCACCAGTGACCACCATATCATCCACGTATATCAAAAGTGCAACGAGACCACGTCCCAAACTCATTGTAAAAAGAGAAGGGTCGTTCGAACTCCACTGGAAACCAAGCTCCATGATTGTATTTTGAAATTACCAAACCACGCTCATGGAGCTTATTTCAAACTAGATAACGATCGATGAAAAATAAAAACTTGATTCTCATCCCCGATTATACGTCATGCGTGCTGCTCCATGTACGCAACCTCCTTAAGATCACCATGTTGAAACAAATTTTTTACAACGAGTTGATACAGGGGCCACTTGCGAACAAGGGAGAACAACTAATAAGGTCTTCCCTTCCGTTATCGTCGAGCTCATCGCTGACACGAAGATCTCCCGAATCTTTGCCTGCAGTACCCCCGCAGGTTTTGCTACGCTCAACCCCCCTTCAGATAGAAGATTCTGGGCGAGGAGCGAGAAGGGAGAAGAACGAAAGGCAGAAGGTGAAAGGGATATGGCGAGAGGAGAGAGCCAAGAGGAGAAGAATCATTTTTGTACCTTATGTTTAGTTAAAAATTTCCACCTCAGATAGTCAGGTTGACGTTGACTAGTTTTTCAGTTAAATACAACGGTCAAACTAACAGAAAAAAATAAAATGATAGACAAATGATATACCAAGATTACGTCATATAAATGACACTTTCGTTAAAAATTAGTATTTTTGGTGGTATTAGACTATTTGCCAATAAATTATAATAAAACTTGGCTATTCTCAATTCCCGATCCAAGAGATAAGGCCTGTCCCCATACAACACGTGATTCCCCCCGTACCTTCACCTACCCAATCAGCGCAGCGCACGCTGTCCCAAACGGTGTCGTATCGGATAGTAAGTGCAAACGGACGCGGAGAGTCCCGCGCGGCGCGCGGCCGCCTTTCTTGAGACCGTCCGAACGTCGACCACCGTCTTCAACTTGTTCTGTGTTCCTCCCAAAAATCTCATTTTCCACGTATTGTTGACTCATGCTAGACCATAAATTAATTACTTTCAATAATTCGAAAAGTTAGGAGATATTCAATTGTTAATCATATACAAATTATATCTGATTTTTGGGAATTTGTAATGAGAAAGAATTAAAATTTAAAAGAATTGATTCACGGCGACATATACATAATTAAATATTTCGTTTCGACGAGCCACCGCCACTTCCAGTTCTCCACAGCTCCTATTTCGTTCCAGTACTATTTATAGTAAAATCCGATCTAGTTTCTCAATCGGCTCTTTGCCTCTGCCTCCTTCCCCTGCTTCCCATTTCCTCCAGATTCCAGGAGCTGAGCGCCGCCGCTGCCGCATCGGAAAAACCGATCGAAACCCGCCATGGAGGTTCAGGCAGTGATGACCCCGACGGCTCCGCATCTAAACGGCTTGAAGGGCGACTTCGATCCCGTCGCCATCGTGCGTGCGGAGCCGCTTCCTCCCGTCGTCGCTGCGGAGAACGGCGTCCACGACGACGCCGGCGGCGCGAAGCAGAAGGAGATCGTGCTGGGGAGAAATGTGCACACGGCGTGCCTGGAGGTCACGGAGCCCGACGCTAACGACGATTTCACCGGAGACAAAGACGCCTACATGGCCGGCGTCCTTGCCCGCTACAGAAACAACTTGCTCGAGCGGACTAAGCA
Source organism: Linum trigynum (assembly GCA_964030455.1). Lineage (NCBI taxonomy): Eukaryota > Viridiplantae > Streptophyta > Magnoliopsida > Malpighiales > Linaceae > Linum > Linum trigynum. Next base: position 33,438,586 of record OZ034814.1, on the reverse strand, counting down.
TCATCTAGGTAATTGAATGGATCAAGTTTAGATCTTTTTTGTCTTCTTTTTTTTGTACCCTTATCGTGCTAATTAGGAATTGGTTGTTTTTGTTCGTTCTACTTCTAGCTGGTATTCGGATTTTACTGGGTTGAGCCTTTGAATGTTGAAAGTATCGATCCTTTTTTAGTTTCATAACTGTTGCTCAAGCTGATATTCTATAGATCAGCCTGATTCGCCTAGAAAGCTAGTTTCTGCTGGCAGTTAGAAGATGGTCACAGATGGTGAATTCGAAGACTGCAACAGAGGCGCATACATGTTTGATAATCCCTTTTGGCTTGGAAATCTAAGTCACTAAGTGTTGTAGTCCAAGAATTGAACTTTTTCTCAACTTACTGCCCAAGTGTTTCTGTGCCCTGAAGATGAAATCAATAACTGTGTTTGTTGCTGTAATAGTAGTAGTGTTGGACTTGATTCATTAGAGCTCTAAACTCATGTCATAGTTCATGTCGAGTTTTGGCCTTTTTTCTTGTTATATTCATTTGAGGGTAATCTGTAGTTAGCGGAGTGTGTTGCGAAATGGATTTTGGTAACCATGAAGGTGATGGATCCTGATTTGTTGTGCTATGCTGCAGGTTATCCTTATAATTTGGACTTTGATTATGGTGCTCTGTCGCAATTGCAACATTTCTCCATCAACAATCTTGGGGATCCATTTATCGAGAGCAACTACGGTGTTCATTCACGACAGTTTGAAGTTGGCGTCTTGGACTGGTTTGCTCGGTTATGGGAGATAGAGAGAGATGAGTACTGGGGTTACATAACCAATTGTGGCACGGAGGGCAATCTTCATGGGATTCTAATGGGGTTAGTGTGTCTTGTTACTTGATGGCGTTTCATGATTTTAGGACAAACTATTTGATCAAGAGTTAATGTGAAAGTAACAAATTTTGATCGTGCAGGAGGGAAGTATTTCCTGATGGCATTTTGTATGCCTCCCGTGAGTCACACTATTCCGTGTTCAAGGCAGCCCGTATGTACCGAATGGAATGTGTCAAGGTAGACTGTTTGACATCCGGTGAAATTGATTGTTTGGATTTGAAAAAACAACTGCTTGCCAACAAAGACAAGCCAGCCATCCTGAATGTCAACATAGGTATCAAGCCTCTATTGCTATACATTCGATTTTCTCTCTCGTGCAGTTGTGCTCTCATTTGCAGGCAAACCTGCACTTGTTTACAACCATCCCACATTGTCTCATCGGTGTTGGGATTATCCCCATGGCAGGAACAACTGTAAAAGGAGCAGTTGACGACCTCGACCTTGTAATAAAGACCCTTGAAGATAATGGGTTTCCACAGGATCGGTTCTACATTCATTGTGATGGAGCTTTGTTTGGACTCATGATGCCTTTTGTGAAACGGGTAAATGATATGATTTTCTTCTCTCTATCTGTGCTTATAGAATGATCTCTGGCAAGCATGTTGGAGGTGGGGGAGATAATAGGTTTAGCTCATTCCTTATTTCCTTTTCTCTTTTGAAGTCATGAATAAGTGTTTCAAGGAGTTTGACTGAAGAAATGAGTTTATTTCAGCAAAATCACTAAGTAACCCTTCTTTGTAAAGCTGAAACTAACACACCCTTGGTTTTGTGCAGGCACCGAAGGTCAGCTTCAAGAAACCGATTGGCAGTGTCAGCGTCTCGGGACACAAATTCGTCGGGTGCCCAATGCCATGCGGCGTCCAGCTCACTAGAATGTCCCACATCAAGGTCCTCTCCAGCAACGTCGAGTACCTTGCATCACGAGACGCCACAATCATGGGGAGCCGGAACGGCCACGCACCAATCTTCCTGTGGTACACCCTGAACAAGAAGGGCTACAAGGGGTTCCAGAAGGAGGTCCAGAAGTGCCTCCGCAACGCCCACTACTTGAAGGACAAGCTGCGCGATGCAGGGATCAGCGCCATGCTGAACGAGCTCAGCAGCACGGTCGTGTTCGAACGACCCCACGACGAGGAGTTTGTTCGCAGGTGGCAGCTCGCGTGCCAGGGTAACATTGCTCACGTGGTGGTGATGCCGAACGTCACCATCGAGAAGCTGGACGGGTTTCTGGAGGAGCTGGTGGAGAAGAGGAAGGTGTGGTACACAGGTAGTGGCGTCGGGGAGGGAGTGGCGGCGTCGCCGCCTTGTGTTGCGGTTGATATTGGGAGTGAGAACTGTGATTGTGGTTTGCACAAGTGAGAGTTGAAAGAGAGAGGATTGGATGTTTTGGTTTAGGGAAAGAACTTGTGTGTTTGTCTCTTGGTTTCATTAGGGTAACTTGTATTTGTACGCCTAGAATAATTATTCTTTCCTAGTTACTTATAAGGGTTTCCCATTCGAAGGAACTTTTCAACTGGCAATCCTTTGTTAACTGATGGTTGAGTTATTTGGAAGATCTAGTGTATAGTGGCGAATAGGAGCAAATGGTAGCCTGAGAAATACCCCGCCGGACATCCGTTGAGACCCCTAACCAACTCAACAAATACTACCTCAGCATAGGAGTGCTAAAGTGTCAAGCCGCTCACGAGTTGTTCAATGTTCGCCACTCGGCTCGTTAGTAACAAGCTGAGTTTGAACTAAGTCTTGTTTGCTTTGTAAGGCTCGTGAGTCAGTTCAATTTGGTGACAGGTTGAGCTTAATTCATGAACTAGTTTGTTTTGAGCTGGCTCAACAATTTGGCTAGCAAGCCACCTTAACTAGTAACTTATGAGCAAATCGGTTAATAGTTTATCACAGGCAAATGTTCCATGTTCATTGAGAGTGGAAGACAGGAAGAGCCATCCAGGGTGGTGCCAAAAGCTTGATGAACACCAAACCTTCTTTTTTTTTTTTTTTGTCAAAAGATATCATATATTGATCAAAATCATAGACAATTACACCTTGGAACCCAGCCAGGTCTGGAAATCAAAAAAACGACTCATAGTCGGATACAAAGAGAGAGCTTTCCTAGCTACCAAATGAGCTACCCTATTGTTATCCCGACCTACAAAACGCACACTAAAACCAGGCTGAGTACGAAAATAATGAACAATCTCTTCCAGAACTGCACCCAACCGGCTATCTCTTGTATCGGCTTGATTAATTTTGTCAATAATCACCTTCGCATCGCCCTCAAAACGGACCGCCGACAAATCTTGCTCCACGCACCAAATAAGATATACGGCCCATTCAAGATTCCCCAGCCCAGCCCAACCTAATCCAACCAAACACCAGCTCAGCAGGCAGCGCCACTGACACAAAGCTGTAGTACAGCAGAAAGCTCCCCACCTAAATCTTTCCCCCAATCCAATTCCAAACACGCACCAAAGACAAGATACCCGAAAATTATATTACCCAATAAATAATTAACAAAATAAAAATTAAAAAAAAAAGTTCTTCCTTCCTTCTCTTGCAGCTGAGCCGACAGATAGAAGCCCTGGAAGTCTAACGCACACCCAATTCAATTCATTTTCCCCCATCTCCTCCGCCTTCCACTTCTCCGATTCCCTCCGCCGCCGCCAAAATGGACGAATCTCCGATGAACAACCTCCCACAGGAAACGCTCCACCAGATCTTCTCCTCCCTCACCCTCCGCGAAATCGTCGCCTGCCGATCCGTCTGCAGATCCTTCCGCCAAACCCTCACTTCCCCTTCCTTCATCTCCCTCCTCCTCTCTTCCAAACCTCCCCTCTCTCTCATCGCCCTCCGCCCTCCTCCCCACCTCCACCACCGCCACCACCACTCCCTCCTTCCTCCTCCTCCTCAGCCTTCTTTCCCCGCCTTCGACCCCACCGGCCGCCGCTGGCTCCGCTTCGACCTCTCCTTCCTCCCCTTCCGCTCCCTCCACCCCGTCGCTTCCGCCGCCGGCCTAGTCTACTTATGGGCCTCCGATCCCTTCCCCGACCTCACGGCTTCTCCCCCTTCCAACAGCAACAAATCCCTCCTCGCTTGCAACCCTTTGACTCGCCAGTTCAAGGTCCTCCCCCAGCTCGGCTCCGCCTGGTCCCGCCACGGCGCCGTCCTGGTTGACTACGACAACCGCGTCATGGTCCTGATGGAGCCCGCCGCCCTGTACCTGCCCGATATCGCCGCCGATTCATGGGTAACTTTCGCTTCCAATCTCCCTGCGAAACCTAGGAGCCCTGTTTTGATCTCCAGCTCTGTTTTCGCCCTGTGCGATGTTGGCTCCCCGTGGCGATCTCAGTGGAAATTGTTCACATGTACTTTGAATTTGAATAATTCGGTTCCAGTTCATGAGCAATTGGGTGTTGGTAGTGGGAGTGGGGTGTTCTCTTCGTGTTCCTCGAATCATAACAACTGGGTTTGCTTGGAGAAGCATGAATGGGCGGATATATTCGATCTCATCAAGCGGCCTCGTTTGGTGCGTGGGGATGGGAACAAGCTGCTGATGATTGGTGGGTTGAAGTCGACCTTCTCGTTGAACCCGTCTTGCTCGACCATGCTGATACTTAGGCTGGATTTGGAGAAGTTGGAGTGGGAGGAAGCTGGGAGGATGCCGCTGGAGATGTACAGGTGTTTTCTCGAATCCAGCAAGTTGAAGGTGTTTGGTGGAGGGGACAGAGTTTGTTTCTCAGCCAAAAGGCTTGGGAAAATAGCGCTGTGGGATGATTCTGGAAGTGGGAAGGAAGGGGAAGGAGAAGGGGCGGCGTGGAGATGGATCGATGAAGTGCCTGGTGGTGGAGATGGGATTTCCAGAGGGTTTACTTACGATGCTCGGCTCACTGCATTGCCTTGATCGTTCGCGCGGTACGTGGTTCTGAATTCGAGAGATCTTTGTGTTTGGTTATGTTTGTATCTTTTTCTCTTGCTATCCCTTCCCGAGTTTTGGAGGGGAGCTTTTTATTACCACCACATAGTGGTTTTGTGTTTCTCTGTTGTTTGATCTGGTTGTGCATTGATTCTCTCAAGGAATTCAAGCTTGAGCTTTTCGCATAATGTGAAGTGTTCATGTAATCGGTATGCCATGGCATCAGCAGGCATTCAATTGGTATACGGGTTGAAGATTTGGTTTGCATAGTTGGATTAGACTTCATACAGTGATTGTGAAGATTGATGAGTTGTGTGTGAAGGTCGAACTCGTTCGTATTATCGAATGAAAGTTTTAAGATTTGTTTTGGGTAATTGGATTGGAGTGATTGCAGTGTCAAATGCGGTTTGTATTATCGAATGAAAGATCTTCATGATGATTTGAAACTCTTATTGTGAATCGATATGCCGCCTCCATCTGCCAATGTGGTCAGGAAATGCTGCTGCATCTTGTGTTGGTAAATGTCCTTGTGTAGTAGTTTCCAGCATTGAACATGAAGGTTGCTCCTTCTAAGGTAATTGTCGATGTACTCCTGCAATATAACATTCCTTTTATGGGTTTTTCATGAGTGCATTATGTGCTGCTGCCTGCTGCCAGACTTCCGCCAACTAGTTCGATTAGGTACTTGAGATTCCCTAGAATAATGGTGTGGTTGGAGGAAAGACTTTCAGAACACATTATAGTTTCCATAACTCCATAAATATGCCGAGGATGATTATTGGAAGAAGAAAAAAATGATCTTAACCACAAGAAAAGAGTTCTTTGAAATGGAAGAAATTAAGCAAAGATAAACCAACTCACGCAAATATATTCTTGTTTGAATGTCCACATATTATTTGAGTTTGTTTGAATGTCCCGTTAAGCACCATTAGATCATTTAAGGTCTTACCTCTTGGTGATGAGATTCTTACTACTTGGGACTACCTTTGAGCCAAATTGCTATGATGAATGGATTTTCATTATGGTTTGTTATTGATAATTAAAATTTTGCTAAACTCGCAACGATGGATACCAAGACTTTACGGTTTATTCCACTGGTCTCAACGTCGTTGGATCCATTGCGCTTCCCACAACCTTGCAAACCTGGCCACACTTGTTTAATGGCTGGCATGGATAGTCCCACAACCTTGTTCTCCACTAAACAACGTCGATTTTTAGTACCGCGGTTGATTTCCACTAAACAACGACTGTGATCTGCAATAATTATTATAATTAATTAATTATATTAGCTTTTTGAAATCAATTAAATGCAAAGACTCGACATAATTTAAACCCAAACAGAATAAAGAGTCCGAGTAGCTTCTCTTCCTTCCTTGCCTAACAAGGTTTCCTTCCTCACCAGGAACCCCAATTTCACCAAAACCTTTTCAGTGAAGGAACGGACTCTGGAATTCCTCTCTACATAAACTTTGTTCTCTCCAGTAGTGATGTGGCCGCTCCATGAATAGATAGCCCTACCCATCTATCAGCTCGCATCAACATCTTCAGCAACACACAACAAACAAATCCATCAGCTCACGAACATGGTTCCTCAAACATGGTAAGATATGGACTTCCTCGTTGATTGTTCTGTGTTGCGCTCACTTTTTTGGATGCATTCAATGCACTCGTTTCATAATTGTCACTCTCAACAGCAGATATCATGTCAAAATGATGTCAATCGTTACTTGCAACGGCGGATCCAGGGGTGCCGCGACCCAGCCCTCCTCTGGATCAAAACTAGTATAGCAATTGTAAATTTTTTATTTTCAGTATTCGTTTAAGTGTTCGTCGACCTACGGCCCAGCCTACTCTGCCTCTTTTTAAAATGTGGTCCAGTGCTCTACCCAGTCCTGGATCCGCCGCTGGTTACTTGTGATATGATGGACAAGAAAACACATGAATTTTTACAAAAAAATCATTCAAAATTTACTTTTGAAGGTTTTAGGATTTTGGAGATTTAGGGTTAGGGTTTATTAGGGTTTACAGTTTTGGTTTGTGTTCAAAAAATTGAAGGTTTAGAGGTTAGGATAATGAATTGATTTGTTATGGTTATGTGTTATATCATCGTATTAGACTAATGCTATCCATTAAAATTCGAAAATTCAGTATCTTTTACTCTACTTTTAGAGTTAGTGCACTAGACCCACTATATATATATATATATATATATATATATATATATATATATATATATATATATATATATATTATCTATCTTAACCCTAAAATTCGTTAATGCTCAAAGGTTCGACCCTCGCCAACAACAAATACAGTCTTGTGAATCCAAGATTGCTGTATTGAAGGCAGAGATTGAAAGACTCGAAAAAGAGAAGCAAAGCTTGGAGAGTGAAATGACCAAAGACGCGAAGCTTCTGGCCACAATTCATGCACTCGTGGCCCACACTCGAGCATTGGTAGAGCAAGAAGCCGTCGATGACAAGCTCGAGGTTAAGAAGATGGAGGCGGCCCAAGCCCAACATCGGCAGCAAGCGGCGAGGACCGGTTTGGACTTGCTGCGGGCTCCACTGTCCTACATTGCCAAACGCCTCAACGGCTAAGAAAGCTCATCAGCACTTTTATTTTACTTCCAGTGCAGGTTCTTGCTTTCGAACTGAGTTTGATGAACTTCTGCAATGTAATATTTCCCTTTGTGGGTTTTGCTCTTATTGGAGAGGGTTGTCAACTTTTTTATGAGCTGTGAGAACTTTCCACAGGTCAAATACGACCATCTTCTTAATTACTAACCTCCTACTTTACAGCAAGTTAGTATGAAGTTCAGATACAATATACAAGTGCTAAACATTGCTAAGTAACCATGAAACTTTAAAAGTAGCAGTCATACTAACATCATCCTCTAAGGTGCTAATGGTGTTTCATGTAGATGTACCAATTATGTTGTAGTTCAAGTGATTAAAGTGTTTGAAGACACGGGCTTCACACTTACAGAGAAAAAAAAAATTCTCTTTATGTGACACATAAGAAACGAGCCTAAGTTCCTTGTGGGAACATGTGATCCACAAGTTTCTCTTCTTTTTTTTTTTTTCACCATGAGGAGACCTAGTGTTCGATAAAAACAGCCAAATGTTGTAAAAAAAAAAGAGAGAAATTATTGTGTTGACATTGAGGGAGCTACAACAATGTGGCGAGATATGCTAGTTATAGATGTGGTAACAGAAGGAGGGCTTTCGGTATGTTAACGAACATGGCGACCATTGCCCTGCGTCACACAATTGGTAATGACAGCCTGACAAAGTAAACTTGGGCACAAGATGTGTGTTAGGCCCTTTAATCGAATATATATGTATATTTTGTTTGGTCCATTATGTTAGTTTCCTTGACTCGACATAGAGTTGAGCATAGATGTTGTCATGTCTTCTCTTATCACGTTTATGTCGTATACAATTATGTTGGTGTTGGTGTCGGTGTCTATGCTTATGTGTATGTGGCTCAAACTCAAACACTCTAAAGTTAATGCACTAATATGATACTGCTATGTTAGAAGAATGTTAATCATCCATATTGTCATACCTAGGGGTTAGAAATGACAATTGGTTACTCATTGAGTAATTTGAACTAATTTTCATAATCCATATTAGTATTGGGTCAATCCAAATGAGCTCATATGCACTACTAATGTTTTGAATTTGGGTTGGGTTGGGTTTGAATTGAGTCCATTTTTCTTTATTTTCCACCAAATAATTCCCGTTAAGCATCATTACTTAACTTCCACATGTGTTATTATAAATTATTGAAATGTCCCGTTAAGCATCATTAGTTCTTTTAAGGTCTTATCTCTTGGTGATGAGATTCTTACCGCTTGGGACTACCTTTGAGCTTTAAGCCAAATTCCTATGATGAACCGATTTCATTATGGGTTGTTACGTATATACTTTTGCTCAAGTGATCACTATTTATAAGGATCCGTTTCATCATCAAGTCTAACTAGTTGAAAAAAGTAAAAATAGAAGAAATGTAATATATATCCTAAGAAATTGAGATATAATGAGCCAAGAACGGGGCGGGCCAAGAGGAGGCAAAGCGGCTAAGAAGTAGACACTCATGCCTCGCCCACACTACTGCAGATCGAGTGATACACACTCCATCACGAATCAGGTCGGGTAATACTTATCAGGACGAGTTTAAATTGCCATCTCTAAATTATACCTGATCTCCAGTTCTCAGATTCTTAGTGTTATTTTTTCTTCATGTTCCCACAATGGAGATGGTGCATCTTACTGTAGGACTTTAGAAAAATATGATGCTCCAAATCTAAAAACTTTCTATTTAATTATGACTGTAAGGAAAGTCAACTTCCAACAAAGGTAAGAAATAATTAGGTTACCGATATTAATGCTAATAATAATATTAGATATCGCTTTTTGTTATACCATATAGGAAAGATGATCATGGAGGATCTTCTCTATGAGGTATTTGGTTTCTTAAGCTCTCATTGGCCTAAAATTTGGGCAGTTTCCAGGCAGAGAGATCCTTGTGCTCGTATGACACGATTAAGAGACAACTTCACTTGGAGATTCCAAATGATCTTTAATTTGCCTACTCTAATTACTTAATTACTTGAGCTATTACTTATGTTAATCGAGTTTGATTGAACCCTTCTCATAATATTTTTATGCTAATAGAGTTTGGTTGGAGTGGTTAATTAAATTATCTACTATTTATCGATAAAAGTTCACTTGTCAAACATGCTCGACGTTACTGATGTTTCCTCAATCTCTTTTTTTTTTTTGACAATATGTTTCCTCGATCTCATCGTCCATTAAATTACTTTGTTTTTCAAATATAAATTGCGAAACAAAACATTAACACTAGAGACTTTAATAATGTAAAAGTAACATCAGGGACTCCGGTGTAATTTACAACACTTATATAATTAAATTCTCTACTATTCATCGTTAAAAGTCCACTTGTCAAACATGCTTGACGTTAACTGATGTTTCCTCGATTTCATCGCCCATAAAATTACTTTTTCCCAACTATAAATTGTGAAACAAAATATTAACGCCAGCGACTTTGATAATGTAAATTAACATCCGGGACTCCATTGTAATTTACAACACCAATATCACTTATCTCATGCAAAAAAAGACTAAATTACAGTTATCTGAAAGTTCAGCGGTAGGAAAGGTAGATACCTAAAGTTGCTGGACCTTATTATAATGTCTCCTAAATATTATATAAATAAGGAGCTACCGTATTTGCTAGAAAAATAAAAAATTATAAATATATCACTTATTAAAACATTTTCCTGATAATTTTATTTAATTATTATAGTTAATTTGAAATTAGTCTTTCATAAAAAATAAGAAGATAAGTATATATATATTTTCACGAAACACTTTGATAAATTATTAACTTCATAATTTTCTAACTCTAACTAGGTAAATAAAATACACGAGTACCAGGTACCTTTTGGTCATTTACCCCTAAAGATTAACAGAAAAAATATGACCCAATCCTATCCACTTTTATGGTCCTTTTTTATAATTTCTTATCTTTTTTTTTTTGCGCTAATATTTTGGTCATGAATCAGACGAAACTGCCCTTCCCTCCCTCCAAAATCCCCTTGCCTCTCTAACAGATTCCATCGCTACAGTCAAAGATACTCTCCCCTTTTCTTCTTCACACTATAAACTCCCGCTACCTTCCCTTGCCATACCTTCCTTCTCCCATGGCGGCAGCGGTGGTCAGAGTTCCGTGAATTCAAAGTCAAGAGGAGGTTCCCCCGTTTCTGTCGTCTTCTTGCTTTCTCTATCTTTCTATTTCCGTCTCCGGAAATGGATTTGACGGAAGGCGTCGGGGAGAGCAGTTCGCCGCCGAGGAGCTTCGGGAGTTTCGGCAATTATGATGTCAGGAACGACGTCTTCAATCGCCTGATTGAGAATGGCTACGACGAGGCCGTCTCCGAGCCCGACATCTTCCGCCTCCGCCTCGATGCGCATTTCAATCGCCTTTCTGCTAGGTATCTAATTTGTGTTTGCGCTCATGGCGGCAGCTTTTCCCTCGCCGTTCGCTTTCCTTCGTTGTTACTGGTAGATCTTTTTTCCCATTTTCTTGTGCATTTCTAGTCGCTGGATGATCGCTGCTTGAATCAGTTGGAGTTCGTTTGTTCGCTGCTTGCTAGTTTTGGTGATCATGTTTCTATTCCTTCTTAATCAGTTTTAGGGAGCTGTAGGCTTACTTCTCCGTTTGATCCTCGTGTCTAGTTGTAGATCTACCGGCAGGTTGTTCTTTTTGCACCAATGACGGCAAGAGTAGTTTATAACCACGGCTTAGAAGCAATTCCTTCTTTGAGGGGTATCTTATTGGACTGTAACTTTCGGATATGGAAAAGTGAATTGTTTCCTTTGCTTTGTAACTTTCTGGGCGTATCTTTCCTGGAACTGCTAAAGGAAACGATTCTTTGTCCCTGTAGGATTAAAAAAGTGGTGCATTCTCAGACCTTTTTAGAAATGTAGTTTCCTTTTGTTTATCATTTTCCCGAACGAGGTGGAGATTGCCTTTTGTTCAGTGATTTGTGTATATAATAGTAGTAGAATATGATTCCGAGCCTTTCCTTATAAGGGAGCTTTGATATCTTAATGTGGCTCCTTATGTGGTTTGATTGGTGTAATTTCAGTTATGGCCTTGACGTTAACATGGATAGAGTAGAGGATATTATGCTGCATCAAACACTCCTAGAAAAGGCAAAGGATCCGGAGGAGCGTCCTGTTTACCATGTCCGTTTCATGGAGGTATTACCTTCTGATTTCTTATGGTGGCCATCCATTTAAAACTGGTATGGCTACGCAAACCTCCTTTTTAATGAAGAACGAATCACTTTGTGACAAGCCAAGTGCAGTGAAACGACCATTCGTGAAGGCATTGCATTAGAGTTTAGTACTTGACTTAGAGTTTAGGTAGCGGAACAGAGGCATGCAGTGACATGAGTATTCAAGCTAGTACTTCCACCCCCCTAATGATAGATAGTGTGGTCTATGCCATTCTGAGGTTATACATATGTTAGCTGACGGGTTTAAGATGGTAATCTTATTCAGCTGACCATCAACTGTGAATACCAAAAAAGGAGAGGTTTCTATATATGTTAGTTGAATCAACAGCTCCAAGAAGGTATAGATTTTTGTTGCATAATGTCTTTGAAGCTGGGAAAGAGGTGCATCTTTGAGAGATTATTTAGCTGTGTTATCTGGTTCATGCTAATATTTTCCCCTTTGAATTGTTCCATAGAACCATGGTACACATGCAAATGGTAATGATGAGGAACATTATTCAGGCCCACTGACTACTTCAAGACTAGCAACAAGTGAAGAAGGCGCTCCATCGCACAAGAGGTATCTTTCTATTCTTAGGTGTATGGTTTTCTACAGATTTTGAATTTTTGAATGCATTGTCTTTTTATTCATTATTTATGTGATCAACCTCATTAGAGTCAGGGACGGAGTTGATTTTGAACCATGCTCTAAGCTCGGGGATCTGAATTTGGAGAAAACTTCCAAGGACATGGAGGATAGGTATCAGTCGGATAACCTATCAAGAAGGTACTTACATCATCATATTGTTTTTGTTTAAATTATTTAAATGCTGAGTTTGTAACTATTTTGTGATTCTCCTGTAAATCAGCACGACAATTTAATTGCGTCTTTCATGTAAAATGTTTTGGAACTGTTAACATTTCCCGTCCTGGATGAAATGTTAAGCTGCTTTAAAATTCAGGTAGTATTAACCAGAATGTATGGTTGAAACAGGAGAATAAGAATTGCTTGCTTAGCAGCCCCTTATTTTATATTTACTCTCTTAAGGTTGGGAAAGTAGGAAGGCAAAGTTCGATTCAAGATAGGTTCTATTCAATTACTATATATTTGGTAAAAGTTCCTGGTTCTCAAGTGCAGGCAAGAATTAGAACAGGCTCCAGTACATGAAGTAATTTTTTCTACAATCGATAAGCCGAAGCTACTTAGTCAGGTACGTCTGAATAATCAGTCTGGCACTCTCTGTGACTAGATTTTGGTACTGGTACTTTTTGCTAGACTTAATCTATAGTAGGAGAAATGGCAATGGAAAATAGAAGCTTTTTAAAACTCTGCTACCCTAATTCTTCCTTATTTGTTTTTATGAACAGATAAAGTAATAGCTATTGGCTCCAGTGCTACGTGCACATTATTTGGCATATTAGGAAACTTGATAGGCCTAGCTTTTTCTACCTTAAAGCTTTTCTTCAAAAGTAGCTTGGTGTAAAAGTTGGAGTGTTGTTGAAAATAAAAAATCTAATTTGAAGAAGAATATATTAATCAGGGGTTTCATGTGTTAGGAAAAGTTTGAGATTCGTGGCCTCTGATCCTTTGTTTTCATTATGTGCCTACTGTACATATGGATACTCTTGGTGAATTGTAGGAAATGTTGAGTCTGGGTTATGGAATTCATTTTGATGAGATCTTGTTTTGTTTTTGTTTTAGCTCTCAGCACTGCTTTCTGATATAGGACTGAACATCCGTGAGGCACATGTATTCTCGACAATTGATGGCTACTCTTTGGATGTATTTGTGGTAGATGGATGGCCAGTTGAGGTACCTGTCACTTCATTGTGGATATAGATTATATGGTTATTCTTTGACGCGCGAAAGAGGTTGAGGAAAGATGGAGGAATTTATCATAAAATTCTTTGTAGTCTCCTTCAAAAGTTTCTATGTGAAGATTTAGTTATTCTTTTTCTAAGAATCAATGGCTGTTTTTTTTAGCTTAGTATCATGTAAACTGAAAATGAAGTCAACTTTCATGCTTCTGTTTCCTTCGTCGTTAAATCTGGCCAATGGTCTATTTTTGAGGGACATTGTGATTAAATCTCTATGACAGGGATCTTTGCTGAGTCCAAATGTTGTTGACTTTGCAATGTTGTGGCCAGGATACAGATAGTTTGACTAAGGCATTGGGAAAAGCAATTGCTAGAAGTGAGGTAAACTCTCTCTCTCATTTGGTGTGTTTCCTTTCTTCCTTTTGTCTGTACACATTTCTTCTGCATTTATGTTTCGTAGTCTTCAGCTGTTATTTTATTTTTGGATAGTTCTGTTGTGGTAGTGTGTATATGGCGATGAGGGAGTTATGTTTGCTTTATTGAAGCCTTACCTAAGAGCTACGAAGAGTTTCTCATATGTCCTTTTTGAATTGTAATGCTAAATGTTCCTCATGGATCTTTACTGTCTGTAGTTGGTGAAATAAGTTGAAATTATTCTTTATCGAACTGAGAATTGTACCATCTTGAGTCTTGACCGGGTTTGATTGTAGAGTTCTGTCAATGTCCGTTGTCATTTGTCAATGAGCTGTATGTAGTCATCAACTACCATATTATTGTATATAACTTGCTTCACCATGTTTATTAGGGATGCTTTACAATCTTGACTTACCCGATTTTTTATGTGGCTTAGGGGTTGACATTGTGTAACCCTGTCTCCCTTGCTCACGGTCACGGGGCTAACATCCGCAGCTAAAAAACCTGTCCATGCAGGGTTCGTGGTCCGGTTCTTCGCATGGTCGCTCGGTTATAGGCAAAGAATTATCGAATGATGCAAAATATGGAGATTGGGAAATAGATAGAAGATTGCTGAAGATAGGAGAAAGAATTGCTTCTGGGTCTTGTGGGGATTTGTGAGTTCTTATTTTCAATGGTTGTACCTGTATCGTTCTGGGTAATCACTGTCTCTGACACTTTCTCATCATTTTCATCCATCTGTAGGTTTCGCGGAGTCTACATTGGTCAAGATGTTGCTATCAAGATTCTAAGAGCTGAGCATTTAAGCGCTTCACAAGAAGAAGAATTCTCTCAAGAAGTGTCAATTCTGAGGTATAATTTGTGATTTAGGGCTCTGCCATAGCCAAGGAGGTTGCTTAAGTAAAAAAATATGTTTAATCATTTCAAGTGTTTGCTTTCCTGTACTATGTCCTTTCTCTCCTTTCTCCTTGATGATGCTCTGTGCTTTCTGTTGATTTTAGGGAGGTCCAGCATATCAATGTTGTTCGTTTTGTTGGTGCATCTACCAGATCCCCGCACTTATGCATTGTAACAGGTAATAACTCCTGACATTGTGATTTTCCCCTCTTGTGATTTATGCTTCCCTATGCTGTATCCCTTACCCTTGCAATATAGTCAGGAAAAGTTATCTTATAACCATTTTCCATCTTTTTCTTCTTCTGATATTGTGGAAAAGGTTACCTTATTGTTCTTTCTGTTTGTTAGTTGATGCTTAATGATTTTCTGCTTTAATTTTTGAATTTGGTCGTTGCCGCCAAACAATTTTTTTTATGATGTATGGTCGTCCATTCTATGCTGTAGTTTTGTGACTTGAACTGATAGTTTGTTTCTCTACTGCCCAAAGAGTACATGCCTGGAGGAAGTTTGTATGATTACTTGCACGAGAACCACAAGACATTGAAGCTTCCTCAACTGCTCAAGTTCGCAATAGATGTTAGCAAAGGCATGGAATATTTGCATCAAAACAACATAATTCACAGGGACTTGAAGACGGCTAATTTGTTGATGGACACAGACAATGTAAGATCCGTGATGCTAATTTGTTATTTGAGGTTGAAGCGTTGCTTGCCCATCATACTGATACTTGAACCTGAAATCACCCTACACTTATACAAGATTCTTAGTTCATAAAAGACACTGCCACCATAAACCAACCATGCTGCAATAGGCAATATGCAATTTGGGAATTCTGCCATGAATTTCGGATGACACATGAGTGATAATTCTATACCCATTTATTGTAGGTTGCGTTTGTCCTGAATTAGTTAGTATGTAACTAGATATCTGACTGAAACTGTTTTGCTTCTTTACCCCTGCTTGCTTGCTTGTTTTCTTCTTTTTCCTTGATCATTATTTACTGCGTGGTTTTACTGTAACATTTCAAATTAATGGAATTTGGGAAAATTTTGTGCCTTGGTTGTGCTTGTTGCATTAATGTGTTTATTGGCAAGTTGGAGATAGTGATAGTGGTTCCAGATCCTGAGGTAAATTGAATCGTTATCATTTTTGTTCTCAAGGTTGTTAAGGTGGCAGATTTCGGGGTTGCCCGTTTCCAGAATCAAGGGGGAGTAATGACAGCGGAGACTGGTACATACAGATGGATGGCCCCTGAGGTTTAGAAACTTTGCCCTCTTGGTCATCTGAAATACTGGACATAAGTATCCTCTCAACTCCTTTTGTTGGGTTATCCGATTATGGATATCACATGGAGGACCTTATTCTGTGTCTACATCAGAACATCACTTTAACTTTGCCTGTCCATCAAGTGATGCTGTATCAATTCCATTGTGACAGGTTATAAACCACCAACCATACGATCAGAAAGCCGATGTCTTCAGTTTTGCTATTGTGCTGTGGGAGCTGGTGACTGCTAAGGTTCGCAATTTTGCATGCACTCAACAGTTGGTTTGTTTTCTTGTTGCTTACAGTTTCAAGATTATATCTTCATGTTGTGTAACTGTCAACAACAGGTGCCTTACGAGTCCATGACACCCCTGCAAGCTGCCCTGGGAGTTAGACAGGTGAACTTTGCCGTTTCCCTTCTGTATCCTATTTCTCTACTTCGTTCTTCCTTTGCTATTTTCCCTCGACATTTCAAGTGTATTTGGATCTTAATAGAGTATAGTGGAGTAGAATTTTTAAGATCAAAATTTCACCAGTTGTACATGTTTGCAGTGATGTTCATGGGTATGAAAAAGTTTCTAAAAAAGAGCAACCAGCGATTCTTTTCGTGTGTTTGCCTTTGGTTTCAGGGGCTGCGTCCAGAGCTTCCACAGAATATCCATCCGAAGTTGTTAGACATAATGCAGAGGTGTTGGGAGAAAGATCCGGACAAGCGGCCATCCTTCTCTGAGATAACTATTGAACTGGAAAAACTTGTCCAAGAAATCCAGGTACAAATTTCCTTGACCATTTCGGCTAATAAACGTAAATGTACAGCTTCAATCATCAGAAAATGAGTGAGATTGCTTTGCCTTGCCTTGATGGGAAGTGATTTACTGAACGCATGTCTCTCCGCATGCAGTTAGTTTGAGAAGCAGTTTTGTGGAGTAAATGGTTGTATACAAACTGACAGTTAAAAATACCACGGCACTGAAGGATAGTTGAGGAGAGAGAGACTACTACTACTACGATGTTAATTCCGGCACGTCGTCACAGTTCAACTTTCTAATGCTAGAGCTGTAAATGTTTCCGAGGATGGTGCACACTGCGGATGTAACCGTTACTATAGATGATGCTTATCTACCAAGGTCTAGTGCTTTTCTAGTATGTTGTTGCTTAACGCAAACGCTGAACTGTATAGGCTCTCGCTTGTTGTAGAAGTTCCGATCTCCAAAACTGTAGAGAGAAATTTTGTTGTTGTTGAGGTTAAGATTTGTTCGGTTCGGCCTAAGAATGATGATGATTGAACTTTTAGGATGGCTACTGGATACCTGTTTGAGATGATTGGTTCTTTGTTTTAGATGTCTGTTGTGATTTGTGAAGTTCTGTAGATTTGTTTTAAGATGGCTATTGGATGTTTGAGATGATTGGCTCAATGGAACCATCGTCAGCTTTTGCACCGTGTCACTACAATTACCGTCAATGGAAATAGTAACAAAATTTATTATCCATTGAAGAAAACATCCAACTCAAATGTGCGACAAACCAAACATGTTATCAGTAAATAGGGAAAAAATGTTTTAAGTCTGTCAGACAACCACATGACCATCCCAAACCGTTGGAACGGCTGAGAACGAGCATCTACAAATCAGATTAGTCAACAAGACCATAGTCACCGTTAATCACACTCTGATCATGTGGTCACAATTCATCTACCAGACTTGGAATCCTGTCTCCTTAGTGCTAAAGGACACAGAGGTACGAGCCTATAGAACAGATCCTGTTCAAGTAAGGTCGTGGCAGTATATGGTGTACTGTGAATTTATAAAAATTTCCTTCTTGTTTCTTGTTGTCGATGTGGTACATTTGGTTCTGCATTTCGTGCGTTTTGGGCCGGGCCATTTACGTCCATATGGGTAATTAAAAGTCGTTGGGCCTAGCACTATACCCGGTTATTAAACGACGCCGCAAATGTGCAGGTGGTTTAGATAATTAGATCTAATGGTAGTCTTATGCAAAAAGAGGTATTCTAGAACCAAAGCAAAAAATTATACTTTTCTTTTCTAACTCTTGACATTTTGTTTTAAGGGGTTAAATAACGATCAAATCATTTCCAATAAATCGTTACGGAGAGTCGCACAAAGCAAGTCTTTTCTTGCACGACATCCCTTACTGCATCAACGAAAGTTTGCATTGGTGGATCCCTAGGAGGCCTTGCTTTAACCTACATCTCCCACACCGTAAATCTACGACCTCGAATAAACCGTTACGGAGAGTCGCACAATGCAAGTATTTTTCTTGCACGACGTCCCTTACTGCATCAACGAAAATTTGGATTGGCTCCCTAGGAGGCCTTGCTTTAACCTACATCTCCCACACCGTGAACCTACGACCTCGATATGCATTTCTGGATAGATGTGTGGGACAGAGGGCTCGTGGTGCCGCCTTAACTAAGTTAATAAACAACAATCAACGCAAGATTCTCTTCTTGGGAATAACTGGGTAGCTTCCAAGGCTTAACTAATTATTACTATCTATATAAAATAATCTATAAATTAGCTAATTACAATTATGAATTCTACACTAAACTTCATAATTACAAAACGTGAAAGTTTGACACCTTGCTACTCTAGCAGTTCTTATTGGTTTGGTTTGCATGACCACTCAATTATATTTCAAATTTTTTTTTTAACTATCCTTCTTTTTCGTTGATATGTTGCAATTGAATCTCTATTTTTAATATATGAACAGGTAATCTTAGTGGAGTATGCATGTGAATTGAGGACGATGGAATACCCGCGATTACTGGTTTGATTGTCGTTGTATAAGTAACCAACAAATGTGGAATGGATTGGACATTTTAGATGGTTACTGAGTGTGGGATGCTGATTGGTTGTTTGTTACAATCCAGCTTCTTTTTGAGTGGTGTACGTCTGATATGGAGTTCTGTACACGTGCTTTGGTAATATATACTTGAAGGTAATTTGCAGTGTTACTAAAGCCGAGCCGAGCCGCTCGGCCCGACTGGTAAAACCGTCACCCGGTCATAAAACCGGCTCGAAACAGTCTAAAAGCCGCTCCGGTTTTATGTAGCGGTTGGCGAGCGGCCGAGGCGGTTAACCGTTCGAGCCGATTGAGCCGCTGGTCCGGTTTTTACCATTCAGCCACTAAATTTAATAAAAAAAAATTGCAGAAAATTGAAATAATAAAAAAACGTAGGCTCTCAAACTGAATCATTATTTCCATTTCACAATTTCGAAGGAAAGAGATGAGCTCTGATTAATAAATATCCACTATTTATACTGATAACGTTTATTAGGTACCGGTTCTCTAACGGTTTTTAAACGGTCTAATGTCGGTTGGACCACTAAAGTGCGAGCCGTTCGCATTACCGGGTCATGCTCCGGTTCGGTTATGACAACATTGGTAATTTGGCAATGTTTATTGTACCATTCTACCGGGCCAGAAGAATGTTTTTATCTGGTTTAGTTTCGACCCAAAACGACCACATGTGGGAAGTTTCGCGCTACATATATTATGGAACATCATGTAAAAATGATCACTGAATGGTCCATTGGCAGCTTTGGTTATGCTACTTGTGGGAGCTTGGGACTTGACCCGAGTTCGAACATTCGGTACCTGTCACCGTTGTTTAATGGAACCCAAAAAGAAAAAAAGAAAATGATAAATCCAAAAAGAGTTATTCTAAAATACTTAAATACTTTTATTTTTTTACTTATAATAATGTTTCCTAGGGCGAGTGGCACAGTGGTTACTTGTTTTGTTCATCGGCAGGCCAAAATAATGGACTTGAGCTTAAATGGTCTCAAACTTAACGACACATTCTTGATGAATTTTTTTAAAAAATAATTAGAAATTCATTTACCAACCGAGGAGGTATACAGATATTAGCCAAAATCTCATGGAAATTATTTCGTCTCTAATAATAAAACAAGATTATCTTAAGAAAGCATATTGAAAAAAACAAACAAACAAACTAGAATAATAAGAATACATTTTTTGGCTTTCTTATTTATCTCCTCAATTTATTTCTATTGTTAATACTATCACTATTATAATTTTGTTGAGTAATTTGTTTTTTATTTTCAAACAGAAAGAGACATCAGTGTCCAATAGGTGAAAGTGTCAAATGAACTTGGCCACAAATGGAGTTATATTCATTCCGTGGAAGGAATTGCAATTTTCTAACAAATGGAATTGTCCAATTCTCCCGAGAAACAATTTCAAACCGCCCTTAGGTTTCTGCCCTAATCTGCCTAAGGACTCTAGAGAGGACAATTAGCTAAACAACAACAACAATAATAATGATAATAATAATAATAATAATAATAATGATGACAAAAACAGTGGGGCACATGTAAGAAAAATTTCAAGTCCAAATTAAAGGGACTATTGTACGCTTCAGCTCCTGACACGTGTCTAGCTATTCTACTTACCCACACTCCCATAACCAGTTTTCCACGTCCAATGCTTCAATCAATCATTCAGTCAGTCAGACAGTCAGATCGACTGATATATCATCATATACAAAAACTAGTTTTTTACCCGCCCGTTGGGCGGTGCATTATGCTTGGTTATTTTATAATTTGTTATAGTATTCTAATTATTATTATTATTTATATTTGTTGAGCTAATATACATGGAATTGTAAATCCCACTTATCTTATTTTTGGTAATGTTTCATACTTTTATACCTGTTTTATTTATGAAAAATTTAATTGTATTAACTGAGCTCTTTATAGATTGTTGTTTATCGATTTAGAATTTTGTATCTAAATCAAAAAAGTGATAAAGAAGTTAAAAAAATTTAAGGCAACAAACGAAGAAGTTAGAATAAGAAAATATGCTTCAATTAATAAAAAAAATAAGCGAAGAGTTTTTCATTTTCTTTCCCTTTTCATATGTCGGTATAAGATAATAGAGAATATTCCGATATTGATCCCAAGAATATCGTGTATTATCAGTTACACCTGCAATTCTGGAATAATGATGAAACACATAAGCATCCACATCCATCAATCTTCCGCATACTCATTTAATTTATCTTGACAATGTTCTAGCAAAACCAACCACAAACAGAACTATCAGTTGTCACTAATTTATTAAAGCAATATTTTCAGCCAACTAAACTGCATATAAACACAATTTATATTTTATAGAGGGCTACATATCTCCTGCAGAAAAAAATGGTGCTTTTCTACCTAATAACAACATAGACAAATAATGAAAGGAGCATACTTCAATACAACTCAACTCATTCTATCTTGCATATTCCTCATTTGTGATTATGCACCAATCCAAATAATAGTTGGTAAGAAAACAATCATGTCAAAATCAAGTTTTAGTTAGGAATTCAATGAGTAAAAATTCACCCTAATGAAACAAACAAATGTCATTGCAAACGTGTAGAACTTGAAAAAACATCGAAATACACAACTGAGGAACCACCACCATCATTTTTTTCTTCTTCACGACCTTTATAAAACCCCAATTATGTTCTCTTCTACTTATAATCCCTTTCCTACCTACTAATTACTAACCAGATTGTCATCTTATAGCTAGCTAGTAACATGTCAATCATGAACATAAAAATATAATGAATAACCCTCACAACTCTACTTTTCATTTCAACATCTAAGGAATCGGGTTGCAATAGACATTTAAGGAAAATGATCAATTATTCAACCAAAGGAGATATGCCCTAAGTCCAACCAATTATCCCTTCTAATTATATATTACCTATTTACATAAAAGTATATGACGTAATAAAGAACATAAAATAACTCCATGAAAACGAAGAAGAAATACATTCGCTCATCAAGTGGAGCAATTTACCATCCAACAGTCTTAATTTGGAAGAAATTAAGAAAAGAACAAAAAGAAGAGCGAGCAGTTGCCAGCTTAAGATCAAAGAGGAAGAGGGAGCAGTCGACAATCCTCGATTTGGATCACCTCGTCTTCGCAATTATAGGATGAACTGTTTTCATCAATAGGCAAAAATATGCTACAATTGCTCAAAAAATTTTCATCTAATCGCTGCCTCGTGTAACTCCCTCCCCCAACTCTCCTAAAAAAAATTCATATGCATTACCATTTCTTTCTCTATCTAATTTCTTATTTTCAATGTTGGATTTTATTTCTAGAGAGAGAATCAAAATGGGAAAAGGGTAGAGATAAATTAAAAGGTTGCATTCATAATTAATATGTTTCATTTAATCGGAATGAATAAGAAGTGTTTTAAAAAAATAACAATTATTGCTCTGTCAAGTTTATCTTCAGACCTTTTTCTATAAAAATTATAAGTATATGCATAAGGAAGAAGTGAGTGTTTGATAGCACAAAATATATAGTCACATAGTTTATTTTTCAAAGTCGATTGATTGTCAAACACTTATTTTCTCTTAGGCCATCGTTTAAACTTTGTTTAATTGAAAAATTATATGTGTGCTTCTTTTTTCATCAAAATGTAACTTATTATAAAGTTTTAGTAAAAATCAATAAAAATTTTACGTAATGAGATTTAATAAGATATTTTTGGGTTAAACAAACACGACTTATGTCACTATATATTTTCATCTTTATAGTTTGTTTAATTGAAAAAACATTAGTACTTATGTGTGTTTGTTTGTTTAAATGTATCATAAAAAAAGTAAATTATTTTAAGTTTTAGTAAAAATGAGTAGAATTATTAAAAGAAGAGAGAGATAGCTTCATAAATAGATCAATAAATAAAATTTTGCTTGTAAAAAAATTGTCCACCTTGTCATCTTGTGAATTTACCAAGTGCTTATGTGGCAAGAAGTTACTTTTGAATAGCCATAATATTAAGTATAGATACATGCACGTGTCTCAGTTTTTGGCATATCGAAGATAATGAATATTTATTCATCAATCAATGTAACACTAGATGCCTGTTTACTTTCATTTTTATTTTCTGGTTTTAGAAAACAGATGTTGTAAACAGACGTAAACAACATTTTGTTGTTTGTGAAAACAGTAAGAAGTTGTCACTTTCTATTTTCATAGTTGGAAACGAATAGAAAATAGAATGAAAAGTAAACAAGTTTTCTCATTTCGGTTGTCAAATTTATGATATGAAAACAGAAAACGAAAATAGAAGTGAACCGGTGCGAATTCCTAAAAAAAGCTGTAATTCTATGGTCAGTCAGAAGAAGAAAAAAACATTGTTTTTATGTTATGACTTATGACCAAATGCAGAAGTCTGGTTTGCATTTAGAAATAGTCGAAGAAGAATTCAACCAAACTAATGTTTTTCTTCTTCTTCTTCTTATTCCATTTCTAATACCATAATTATATTTGAACTCTAATTTGATCTTGAATTTCTAAATTTTGGATTGGCGTTATACGAGATTGGAATTGATTGTGTTGTGTACATCTCATATGCAACTTATTGTGATGAATTAGTTGTCAATTTGATACAAGAGTTTTATTAACCAATGTTCTTCTTCTTGGAATTCTGATTACCTTGATGAAAACGTATAATATTTAAACGTGTGATATGTAATTGACCTACATAAAAAAAAAAATGTAGATCGTTATTTTTACTTTGGTTGTTCGATTTTCCTACATGGTATATATACAAGTGGCAGTTGACACGTGCTATGGTGGTATTTATTCATATTTCGTTTTTTTTAATTTACCTCATGAATGAAGTTTTTTATCGGAAGAAAAATCAGACACTACACACAAGTATGTTAGAGAAATTCAATGAAAAGTAAGAATTCAAAGCGTACAATAAAAAAGGAAAAAATCAAGCATGCCACTGTTCAAGTGTCGGCAGCTACCATTCCACGTTTTGATTTATCATCTACTTGACTGGTAAGTTTTTTTTTTTTTTTGTCAAGAGATATCATATATTGATCATAAAAAATAGTTACATCCTGGAAACCAGCCAGGCCCTGAAATCAAACCGACGATACATAGAAGGAGACAAAGAGAGGGCCTTTCTAGCTACAACATGAGCTACCCTATTGTTCTCCCGTCCTATAAATCGCACACTAAAATCTGGTTGGGCATCCAACAAAATACCAATCTCCTCTAAGATCGCACCCAACCGATTCTCCCTATTATCACCCTGATTGATTTTATCAATAAGCACCTTAGCATCCCCCTCAAACCGGACCTCTGTCCACCCACTGTCCAAACACCAAGTAATAGCCTCCCGGAGCGTAAGCAACTCCACCAGCGCTGGCTCTTCCACCGAAGGAAACTGAACCCCCTTAGCCTGAAGCAGCGTATTAGCAGGAGTGAGAAGAACCATCCCACCGGCCGCATGCGACCCACCCTTAGTAGCCCCATCCCAACGACAGATCCACCGGGAATCCCCCACGTTTACCTCCGCCGGCACCACCCGATCTCTGCCCGGAGGCCGCCCATCCACTGGCAAGGCCATCCACTCCTCATACTGTTGATGGAATTGTCGCATAAGGGCTGGAATCCCAAACTGTTTGCCCTCAAAGACCACCCAGTTCCGGGATTTCCAGATCCGCCAAAGGACTGCAACCACCGCCATCACTAGCGAGGGCTGGTGGATCAATGCCAATAACCGCTTAAGAAACAACGGGAAAGTATGACGGGGCAAACCCTCTCCCAGATAATCGAGCCCGGAATGGTCCCAAATAGCTCGCGCAACCGGGCAGTATAGAAACAAATGTTCCATCGTTTCCGAGCCATTCCAGCAGACTGGACAACGGGGCAACACTGGCACCTTTCTCTCGATAAGCGCTTCCATAGTAGGAAGAATCCGGTTACAAATTTGCCATATAAAAACCTTCAATTTCGGAGGTATCTTAGCTTCCCAAATCCTGATCCAGCTTTTTTTATCCATCCAACTAACAGCCTCCCTCCAACCCCCCCTCCTCCTGTCTAGATCCACCGCCAAATGATAAGCGGACTTAACCGAGAAGACTCCATCAGCCGTGTTATGCCAAATGAGTTTGTCAGCAACATTCCGCCGCGGAAGAGGAATAGACTTAATGGCTGCGCATGTCGAAGGGTCAAACCACAGACTCAACTTAGCATCCGACCACCTACCTTCCCCTTCGCAGATGAGCTCCGCCACCAAAGGATCCCCCCCCTCGGGCAGAATTAACGGATTATAACTCGGGGCTGCAAGCTGGCAACCAGGGATCCAGTTAGACTGGAGAAGAGAGGCCGATTGGCCATTGCCAATCTGCCATCTCAAACCCGTCCCTAACAACTGGCGACCAAAAAGAATACTTTGCCACCCCCAAGAGGGGCGAGATCTGGCCGTAGCCGTGAGGAACGAACCCCTAGGAAAATACTTCCCTCTATAAACTTGAGCCAGAAGGCTTTGCGGTTCTTGAAGGATACGCCAACCAATTTTAGCTAACAGCGCTTGATTAAAGTGTTCAAACTGGCGAAATCCCATCCCACCCTCATGCTTACTCCTACACATATTCCGCCAAGACACCCATCGAATCTTTGGCTGCCCCTCTTCCGCCCCCCACCAGAATTTCGCGACAAGCTTATCAAGAAGCCGGCATAAGGATAAAGGGAGCCTGAAGCAGGACATCACATGCAACGGAAGGGCCAACGCAATGGACTTAATTAAAGTCTCCTTCGCAGCCCATGATAACGTCCTTTGTTTCCAACCTTGAAGCCTCTCAATCAACTTCTCCTCAAGATATCTGAATGTTGCCATTTTTGATCTAGCCACCAGTGACGGGAGTCCAAGATATTTGTCATGGACCCCAACAGCACCAACCCCGAGCACTGTGGCTAAGAACTCCTGATCAGGCAAGGAGACATTCTTACTAAAGCAC
Source organism: Linum trigynum (assembly GCA_964030455.1). Taxonomy (NCBI): domain Eukaryota; kingdom Viridiplantae; phylum Streptophyta; class Magnoliopsida; order Malpighiales; family Linaceae; genus Linum; species Linum trigynum. The sequence continues at coordinate 33,412,806 of OZ034814.1, read as the reverse complement.
ACTGCCGACTTCTCCAGGTTAACACGCTGACCACTAAGTTCCTCATACTCATTCAGAACCTCCAGTAAATTCTCGCACTCCTGCAGCGATCCCCGCAAAAATAAGTAGGAATCATCTGCGAAGAAAAGATGAGAGACTCTAGGCGCCTGCGGGGCCACCTTTACCCCCTCTAACTTCTTCTCAGAGATCGCCTTCCGGAGGAGTGCCGCAAACCCCTCCGTGCATAGCACAAACAGAAGAGGGGATAACGGATCACCCTGGCGAAGACCCCGAGAGGCAGAGAAATACCCAGATGGCGCACCATTCATCAGAACCGAGAAAGAAGAGGAGCGAAGACACTCATGCACCCACCCTTGCCAGATCGAGCTAAAACCCATCTTGTCCAGAACCGCCAGAAGAAAGGGCCATTCGACTCTATCATAGGCCTTTTCCATGTCAACCTTCAAAGCCATGTACCCTTTCTTCCCTTGGTTCTTAATTTTAAGATAATGCATTAGCTCATGCCCAATAAGGATGTTATCAATGATCTGACGATCCCGAATAAACGCATTCTGCCCCTCCGAGACAATTTGCGGTAGCAAACCAGCAAGACGTTCAGCCATAATTTTGGTAATAATTTTATACACAAATTGACACAGACTAATTGGGCGCAGCTGCCGGATATTATCCACAGAGTCCACCTTAGGAATCAAAGTCAGCCACGTATGGTTAAAGCTACGCAGCATCTTACTCGAAGAGAAGAATGAGATAACTGCTTCAACCACCGAGTCTCCAACTACATCCCAAAAAGCTTTAAAAAACTTCCCAGTAAAGCCATCAGAGCCCGGGGCTTGTTTTGATCCCATCGCGAAAACTGTCTTCCGAACCTCACTTGGCAGTACCTCCGCCGTCAAATGCGCATTCATTTGCGGGGTGACCTTGCGGGCAATTGGCAGGCCAGCCACCCGAGTAGCCATGTTCTCTACCTGAGTCTCTGAGGTGAACAGAGCCTGATAAAAATTTGTAGCAATGGCTGCTTTACCATTTTCCTCCGTGACCCATTCACCGACCTCATTCCGAAGCCCTGCGACAAAATTCTTTTTCCGTCGAGCACGAGTAACTGTGTGGAAGTATGCAGAATTCTGATCTCCTTTCTTTAACCAGCGAACCCTAGATTTCTGCTGCCAATAGATCTCCTCTGCTTCCCATTGGCGGGATAGCTCCGATTCCAGCACTTTCACCATATCCCAGTCCACTGGATGGGATGATTTGATACGATCAATCTCTGCCTGAAGTGTTTTTATATTACGCAGCGAATTCGTAGTGCCTGCCCTGCTCCAGTCATACAGCAAATGTCGTAGCTTCTTTAAGCGCTCCCAAAGCCGGAACATAGGAGTACCCTGAACCTCTTCACTCCAGACATAGTATACCATGGCCCGAACTTCCGGATTGTCGGCCCAGCGGGCATCAAACCGGAACAGAGGCCGGCTGGTTCTACTATACGGTTTATCCGAAAGAAGCAGAGCACGATGGTCCGAACCCTGATCCGTAAAGTGCTTCACCAGAGTCTCTGGGAACATGTCTATCCAGGTTTGCGAACAAAGTGCCCTATCCAGGCGCTCACGAATACAAGCTGTACCCATACGCTTGTTCGTCCAGGTAAATTGATCCCCTTGGAACCCCGGATCATGTAGCCCCAGCTCATGAATGAAGTCACGGAGGCTGGCAGCTGGAGCAGCACTCCACTCCCGACCCCCATCTTTTTCACTAGCCAGGAGAGTCGTATTAAAGTCTCCAATGATCACATAAGGGAGGGTTATAAGGTCGCAAATTTCGCGCAAGTGAGATAGTTGAACAGCACGCTCAGCAAGATTACAGCTAATGTACACAAAGAACACTACATAAGAAAAACCATTCTCATTAATTTGGGAGCAAATAAAGAAATTGGAATGAAACAACACCGAAGAGTCAACTCCGTGAGACCAAGCCATGACTAAACCACCTGATGCATCAACTGCATCAATAAAGAAACAATGGGAAATATCAAAACCTAACCCCCGCATACGGCGGGCAACTACCCGGCGGCTCGATCGCGTCTCCGAGAAGAACACGAGATCCGGCTTATTCGAATATACCAGACCGACAGCAGACTGGAATGTGAGGGACGGTCCAATTCCTCTCACATTCCAGGCGAGTATCCTCATTTATCAGATTGGGGCCACTTATGGCTGGCTTCCTCCACCTGATTCAGATTCTCGTCCTCCTCCACAATTTGTTTTTTGGGAGCAGGGTTGTCTCCCAAGTCTTCCCCCATAGCATCCAATGGCCGCTTGCGCGCTCCAATATTGATGTTCATAAGATTCGACCCGTACTCATCCAGCTGCGGAGGATCAACCTGGACCTCCTCACCCTGGGTACTCTATCCCGGATCAATTGATATTTCCTTCGAGTGAATCACAGGCTCCTGGTCAACAGTGATGTCCATCCCGGCCTCAAAAGCCGCGACTACCTGGCTCACCTGCCCCGTTGGGATATCCATGCTCTGGTTCATCTTTTGTACCTTCGGAGGACGCCTTTTAATTTCAAAGCATGGAGCCTCTTCCTCCGAATCCGACTCAGCCAGCACTAGGGCCCGGATTATTTCGCCTTTTGGGCCAGATCCTTTGGCCTGATCATGCGGGACAGCCGCCCTCTTTCCCCCATTGTCAGCACCTGGCCCGCGCCTGGGACGAGAGGAAGCCTTCTTCAGAGGCCCAGCTTGGGCACTCGTTTTCGGCGGCCCAGCTTTTCTCAGCCGGCTCTTCGGCCCAGCTTTGGCCACATTCGGCGTCGGGTGGCCTGGTCCATCCTCCAGGGTGATTACCCGGCCCATCTCTGTCTGATCCACTACCCCTGGCCCAGCAACATTGCCCACCTGGGTCCGGCCCACCTCAACCGCACCTGCAGGTCTGTGCCCTTCGACCATGCCGCCCTCTCCACCTTCCATCGGCCCAAGCTTCCTTTCCCCACTATCCCCCTCGGCCGGCGGCTGCTGCTCGAATTCCAGTGCATCATCATCCGGGTCAGCCTCCAGAATGATTCTGCGGCGCCTGGTTTGCTCAAACATGGTTTGGCCGTCGCCTCCCTCACCGCAAGACACCATCTTCTGCCCACCCGGCATCCTGCTCTGCTCCGGTTTCTTTGTTTCTTTCCCCCTCGACATGTTTCTTTTCCCCCGCCCTCCCCCAATTTGGACCTTCGGAGATTTCTTCACAATGAATCCACGGGGGCTGGCCGTCCCGCTCGATAGCTTTGGGACTTCAGGTGGCTGTAACCTCGGATCAGGCTGTCCAGATCCTCCCTTGGCAGGACGGCTGTTCTCCCCACCGCCCATAATAGAAATTTGGCCCTGCTCGTCACTTCCACGAGTATCTGTCCGAGGCTGGTTCGCCGAGCCAACCGGTCCAGATATCTGGCGATTCACCCAGACCGACCGCCGAGGACCACCAAATTTTGGACCCTCATCCTCTTCCTCGAAGACTTTACGCCCCACTTTCTTGGTCGACATATGGGGACCAAACCGCTCCCTCCCATGTGGCGGGTCAAAGGAGCATTCCCGGCGCGAGTGACCTACCCGACCACAATGATAACAGAGACTGGGAAGATATTCGTACCGTAGGTTCACCCAGAAGCCGCCAATATCATCATTGGACGCATATAGCTGGGAACGGAGCGGCTTAGAGAAGTCAATGAGAGTACGAACTTTGATAAACCTTTCCCCAGTTTCTTTGCAGGCGAAGACATCAGATTCCAACACCTGCCCAATGGCCGCCGACACCATTTTGCGTCCAAAAAGCTTGGTACAGCAGTCTTCCTTAACACCCCAGATTTGGACTCGAAATGGTGCCACTGCTAGTTCTTCAAATATTGGGCGTGGGATCGAGGAAGTCCAGGGTCGCAGACAAAGGATTTTGTCTTTGATGATCCACGGGGATCTCTTGAGCGCCCAGTTCTTCGCTTCCTCATTGGGTAGCATAATCTCAAACAGCTCATAATTGGCTTTCGTGACCTTCACTCTCCCTTTGATTTGCCACGCATCAATGACTGCATCCCGGAGTTCCAGTGTTGAGAACTGCTCGGCAGTGATTAATCTCCCCAACATCGACCTTGCTGCCCGAACTTTCGTGGACAGCACTTCATCCATTGAAAACTGGAACACTTGGTCCTCCGATACATGCACCATGATTCGATCCTGAAACAGAGAGACAGGGGAAACACGCTGGGTCATGTGCCAAGCATCAGGACTAGCTTCCAACGAAGTGGAAGCTCTAGTATTTTCTGCACAAGCCGTAACTAGCATACGCAGTTGATAAGGGGCGGCTATAGGCAAAAAAGAGGGAGCGTGAGGTTTGTCAACCGTCACCATACCTGAGCTTTGCTTAGCCGCGCTCGGAGGGATAAGGATAGCTGGCCTGCTTGATGTTCCCCAATTCTTCACAGTTTGGAAGCTGTGGTAGAGCAGGCGCAGCACTGGGGTATAAATAAGAAAAAACGCAGCAGTAGCTGCTTTTCTAGAATCAACCGTGAGATCTATCTCACCGTTAACAATTGGATTCCTAATAGGAGAGGGAGACTCAACACAAGTAGGAGTCCATTCACAACTCAGCCGAATTCGGTTATGTCCCGATAGGGGGATCCGAAGATTTCTCCCCAGCACCCTTAGAGAATCCGAATTTGATTTTCGAATAATAGGACCGGTACGATTCGTCCGACAATCACGTCCTGAACGATTATCCAGAATCGGCGGTGACCCCCACCGTCCGCCGGCGGGATTGCTAATTAGCGGGTTTTTCCCCTGCTTCGCCGGCCATTTCACCTCTGGCTTTTGTTGGGCAATCTCCCAAACCAGGTGTGCTTGAATAGGAGGATTAGACATCGGGTCAGAGGCTTTATTATTTTCTTGCACTCTGTCCTCCCCTGTCCCAGATTGATGTAATTTCGTTTCCTCACTCCCCATGTCAAACGACGGAGGGAGCCATAATCGCCAGCCCTTCAGCGGCTGAACTCTGACTTTTTTGGGCCGAGGCTCCGGCGGGCGGTCAAATTGCCCCTGCGCCAGGCCTAATTTGCGTTTTCGGAGCAAGCATACAACTTCGTGCTTCCTCTCATAAGGCCCCTCTGTGTAGAACGCTCTGCTACACAGGGGTGAACGCGGATGCCACACGCGCAGGGGGTGTTTCCCCAGATCCTTTCCAGAGGCGGAGGGTCTGCATCCGCTGGGTTGATGACTTTGCTCACTGGTTGCGCTGCCATGCAAGCCGGATTCTTGGTTTCTCACACTGGCCGCGAACAGAGAACAGACTCCCTGTATGAGGCCCTCACCGATCCAGATGGCGAAAGCGAGGAGAGAGATCAGAGCGTTTCTCATTTTTTTTTTTTAAACAAATTGGCATCAGGGTTTCAGCGGCACAAGTGTTTAACAGCAGCAGCTAGGCTGCATTACTTGACTGGTAAGTTAGTAACTGCAAAATATCAAAGATTTTAGAAAGTTGTCAGTTGAAATTGTCAATGAATATGACCACTGTTTCCTACACTGTCCACGGGTAAAAGTTGGTTATCAACATTGTAATAATCCTGTCATAAACAAGCTGGTCTATATACTTCGAGTTTTTCGAAGATTTTAATTTATATATTTTAATAATACTATTAAAAGAAAAAATCAATTCATGGACTTGAAGTTTGCACATGTCCATCATATAGTGTACTTTAAGAGAACACTTAATATTGATGGTCGTGATGACTAACTTGAACTCCCGACCTCTAGGACAAACAACATCTGATACTATATCATCAACCAACTGATCTCAATAACTTTAGTTGTTGGGAGATGTTCAATAATTGATCTTATACCGCACACCATTACACCCACTAACTCAAACGAAAACCAACTCATATGAGTTTGAATTTTGCAAAGATCTGAATACGATGTGCTTAACAAATGACGGTCTTCGTGATCCGAACATAAGAGCTTTCAATCACATGAGACTCTAATATAATATAAAAAAACTAATTGATCCAAATAACTCAAATTGTAGCCTAATGAAGGCAATAAGAGATTACATATAAATGTAGTAGATAGATGTGGGCCTCATTTATCTGCCTAAGAAAAGAAAGATTAGATATATACGTGGGCCGGGCTGCGCAGAGACACCCTTTTGACAAGGTAAAGTTTCCTCTGTCCCTCCAAAAGCTCTTTCAATTTTCCTCCATCAAATTCCAAAACCAGCACATTGATTCATATGTTGCCATCTTTTGGTTTTGGGATGTTTTTGGCTGGTTTGCTTTTGGTGCGATAAAAAAGCAGCCTAAACTCTATCTGTTTGTGAAATCGTATCAAAAGTTAAATCATAGTTATTTTGTACTAAACTATAATTAAATCGTGGGTCAACCTTTTTGTATCGCCAAAATCGCATATTATTTAGAATTCAGTATTTGTGGTCGGACCGGCTGGTATAATAGGATTACTTAAACCATATACCTTTCATCAAACGAGATTCAAAAATAATATCGGAAGAAGTAATATATGATCAGCTAGTGAATTAGCATACCAACCGTTCATATTATCAAAGATGAAAGGAATTTCGAGTTTTTGTTGTACAATATAATCCGTAAAAATACATACTACTTCGTAACAGACACGAGTTTATAAAAGACCAACATTCACAAAAGATAATATTCATATTACAAATAACCACATAAATATAATCAACGCATGTTATCATGCCTGTCGAAGTAAGTTGAATTTCCACGGACAAATCGGTCCATGGAGTTACTTCTTCAAACCCTATTTTCTAAAATGATTAAGCGACCATGCAAATCTAAATAGATTCATATGTTACGTAATACGTGGTCATATCTTTAATGATGAGTTGGTGGGTTTGACGATAATTTCTAGGGTTTTCTCCATTCATCTTTTAATAACTTTTCTGGAAATCTGCTGGTGATGAAGAAGAGGGCCCAACTTTATATCTAGAGTTGGTGGAGATTAGTGTAACAACTTTTTTCTCATAACAAAAAGCAATCTGAACATATACAATTATTGGAATGATCTCGTCCAATTTCTAAAGATGTAACCCTGTTCGAAGAATGCTAAAGTACCATTACCAGACTGAGCTGTTGGTCGATCATGACAAGACATAAATTGGTCAGCACTCAGTACTAAAAAAGGAGAAACAAGAATGGTGGAAAGATTTCTCGTCCGTCATCTTTTGATGTTCAATATTCAGTATTTCCAATATATACAGAGATTTTTCTCCATATATCGCGTTTCTTTTGGGAAAGATCATCGATTTCATCAGCAATCTTGATGGATCACTCTTGTTTAATTTATTGCAATCCATGTTAGTTTGAAGTCGATTCGCTTCAATTGACCGCGAGTTTGGGCTCTCCATACTCCGGCAAACCGGTACATAGATTGTTGGACACAACAACGAACTGTATCAAACTTGTGTGTGTAGCAAATTTTTAGTGTAAGTGTTGTATTTTGGTGGGTTATAGGTATAATATGCCCCTCTACTATGACGTTCTATCAAACATATCCCTCTACTATTTTTTACATAAAACATGTCCTTCTGTTAAAATTTCGATTGAAAAAATCGTCAATCATGGATGAACCGATATTTAGACGACCCGACATCGGCAAATGGGAGGGAAAATGATAATTTTGTCCCCGTTTTATTCCTCTAGTTCTCTTCAAAGTGAAATTATTTGAATATTTGGCTATACAAAAGAACCAAAATAAATTCTAAAATGAAATTATTACGGATATTTTAGACATTTGTGTCGCCCAAACCAAAGTTCAGCCTTGGTTAATGATTTTGGATGAAATTTTTAAAAAAAGGGCATGTTTGATCATTTTTACAAAGTACAGGGGCATGTTTGATAAAACGTCATAGTAGAAGGGCATATTATACCTATAACTCTATTTTGGTAATTCTTTTAGTAAGGATTGTGTTTTGGGGAAAAGTTTGTATATATAGTGACCAAATATAAAAGTTTTTGGTATGAGCTACGAGATTAAGGGTACATGGGGTAGTTGCTTGTTATTCTTTATGACCAAGTAGCCTTGACTGTCTTGCAGTCGATACTCTTCAATAATATACTTAATCTCTAGGTAACATGTTTGTTAATTGGTTCTTAAATTTGGAAGTTCAAATTAGGAGGGAATTCTAAAAGATTTTACTCTTAATCTTCTTCCTATATAACAATTTGAGGTCTTGGAGAATGGTAACTAATAATTATAGATCTTATACTACCTTATTAGATGCCCTCCAAAATGAGAGTCAACTCACAAATCACATGGTTGGAATTTGCACAAGTCAACCATATAATCATCTCATTATTAAATCAACATTTAATGTTGGTGGTCTTGGCAATTTCAACACAAAACCATCTGTTCACACCAGCCCTGATACAATGTCATAAAAAGTTTGATCTCAATAACTCAGGTTGTTTAGAGAAAATTAATTATTGATATTATTATACTACTCTTACAGACACGGTATCAAAATATGTGATCAATAGGTTTCATTTGTTCAAATCTTAAAGAAGGCAACACTGACCGGCCTGTTGAGTTGTGTACACATATAGCTTCTTTTTTTTTTCTTTCGCAAAGTCAGTTGTTATAAAAGCAGACATACAGAGTTAGTTTTTATTCAAATGATTATATTACAAACACAAAAATGCATTTTAATGTTATCGATGGAAGAACTCGAATTAACGAGATAAATATGAATGGATAGTCCACATAATTAACTTTCAAGAAAGATTAAGTATTTATGGTGAGAGGCTTGTAGCAGTACTGCTTTGTACTGCATGACGTAAAATGAATAAATATCCGAAGTTACTTTTGCAAACTCCATGCAGAACTCTTAATAGATAACCAAACCTTAATTTATTTCCTCACATAATCGACATTGCAAACAGTTGAGTGATGATAATTTGGGAAAGAGTAATATCAAAGCACAACATACAAGAATATTCTTTTTCCCTTTGGATCCCCTCAAACTTAAAAGCACTGCCACCATGCAAGTTATTGCTACCAACAACAACGTGGGTTTTTTTTTACTCCCCGTCTGGCAAACATAAGCATATAATATATATTGACAATAATGTCGAAACAAACTAGTCCCTGTCTTCTGTTCTGTTCTCTCTCTTTTTTTATTTAATTCCTCTGCTGAAAAGATCGACACGTCCTATAATCATAATAATACTCTCGTAACGCGGAAACTCGCTTTCTTCCTTCTTTCCCTGCAAACAGAGACAACACGAAGATAAGATAATTACCAAGAAATCATTACCGTTGAATCATTTATGTGATAATGATATTATAATTCTGGTATTGAACTTGACCGTGCATGTAAAATTACGTTGTTATTGTTACTACTACTACGTACCTTGGAGCTATAAGAGAGACAGTAGTGCTACAGAGACGGGTTACCGGCAAGCTGATAATTTCTAGACGTGGTACGGGGGAGGCGGCGAGGCATAGATGTAATGATGAGGAGGCGATGGCTTGTGCATCGGCGGAGGCGGCGGAGACTTGTACTTGTATGGTTTGTGGGGCGGTGGTGGTGGCGATTTGTAAACCGGTGGTGGTGGGGACTTGTGGACAGGTGGTGGAGGTGGCGACTTGTACTTGTAAGGCTTATGGGGCGGAGACGGCGGGGACTTGTAGACAGGTGGTGGAGGTGGGGACTTGTACTTGTATGGCTTATGGGGCGGCGGCGGTGGTGACTTGTAAACCGGTGGTGGCGGTGGTGGTGGTGGAGACTTGTAAACAGGTGGAGGTGGGGACTTGTACTTGTAAGGCTTGTGGGGTGGCGGCGGCGGCGACTTGTGGACAGGTGGTGGCGGTGGTGACTTGTACTTGTATGGTTTATGGGGTGGTGGTGGTGACTTGTAAACGGGTGGTGGCGGCGACTTGTGGACAGGTGGTGGAGGTGGCGACTTGTACTTGTATGGCTTATGAGGCGGCGGTGGTGGCGACTTGTGGACTGGTGGTGGCGGTGGCGACTTGTACTTGTATGGCTTATGGGGCGATGGTGGTGGTGACTTGTAAACCGGTGGAGGTAGTGGCGGCGACTTGTGGACTGGCGGTGGAGGTGGCGACTTGTACTTGTATGGCTTATGAGGCGGTGGTGGTGGCGACTTGTGGACTGGCGGTGGCGGTGGCGACTTGTACTTGTATGGCTTATGGGTCGGCGGTGGTGGAGACTTGTAAACCGGAGGCGGAGGTGGTGGGGACTTGTAAACCGGCGGTGGAGGTGGTGGGGACTTGTATTTGTAAGGCTTCTTGTGGGGTGGTGGTGGCGGTGGAGACTTGTGGACAGGCGGAGGAGGTGGTGGTGGGGACTTGTACTTGTACGGAGTATGTGGCGGCGGTGGGTAGTGCACCGGCGGCGGCGGGGACTTGTGGTGGAAGTAAGGAGAGGGCGGCGGAGGGTATTTCTTGGGTGGTGGTGGTGGTGGAGAGGAGTAATGGTAGTTAGCTGTGATCTCCAAGGGAAAGAAGCTGAAGGAAAATATTGCCACTACAAGAGTGGCAATGAGAGAAGCCATTTTTGGGGTCGTTTCTTTGTTTGTTTTTCCCAAACTTCACTAATGGGAGTGGGTGTTGGAATTGGATGGATGCCTTTCTAGATTGGCTTCTTTGCTCCCTTTATATAGATAAACAAGAGTTAATTACCACAAGGGTAGTTTACCATTTGATTAATTACTGTAATTGTATAAGCTTTGTTTCAATTAGACACCTCAATTTTGATAAGTTGATAAATAATAAACTTTTGAAGTTCAAATAAAATCATACCGTCTGCTGCATCCTATGCCTTCAAAGTCAAGATCTGAAATGTACCCTACATCAATTTACTATATTTTCTTTGGGGAAAATTTATTGTGTTTTTTGGTAGTATAAATTTTACCAAGCAGAAATTCTATAGAGACTAGACTCCACATAAACATTATTGTGTAATCTGTGTTTGTCTTTGATATCGCCATTTTTCCTACTATTCATTTCGGTGTGATGGTTGAGTTTAAGACTCAAACTCACGATACTGTCTAGTTTATTATTTTTTTACAACATGTCCAGAGTCATGCACCTGATCCACTATTTTTTTGTGGAGTATATCACTTAAAAAGATTTATTACCATTCAAAATTGTATTATTGATTAACCTGCTACAGTAATTGAGCCAATAACATAATATCATAATTTTACTGTAATTTTAACGAAGATCGTTATAATAAAAAAAAATATGAATATTTTTTTGTGTAACACTAAAGTTTGGCACATTGTGAGCTTTCTATTAAAATTTTTGCTTCCTCTTCATCGGGAGGATAATGTTTATATTATACATATTTATTACATAATGTCCTTGTTATAAGAACCGAACCGGATAACCGGCCGGGCCAGTAGAATCGTCAAACCAGTTACGATAGCGGTTCGGTTCATTGTTTGAACGGTTATTGATAGACCAAACGGTTTTTCACGGCTCAACATAAAATCAGATGAACCGACACGATTTAGCTGGTCCATTGGTTCACTATTTTAACAAAAAAATATTTTAACGTAAACTAAGACCATCAAATCATAATTATTAATTTTATATATGTTCCCTCAACCTTATTGTCGATTTTACATTGTCTACTACCAACTAGAATCGTAAATTTTAATTTGAATTAAAAAATGTGGTTTCTTTTGTGAGATGGTTGGAATGATTTATTAGATATTTTCGTGATGTATGAATTTGAACTTGTTTATGGTCAATGATAATTTCATTATCAAATTAGTGTAATATACAAGTCTTATATGTTATATATCATTAACGGTTCACCAACAATTTTGTAACGGTTAACCGGATGAACTCTTAAACCGCTAACTTTTCCGGTTCATCCTCCGATTCAGTTCTGAAAACAGAGCATAATGTGTAACGTGGAAATTTGGGGGAGGATAGAGAGGCTGCTTGCTGAGAAAGGGAGGTAAAGTAAAGGTATACAGAGTTGGAAATTTGGAATTTAGCACCAACTATGAGCAAATAATTCAAACAAGGAAAAGTCATTTCCCTGATTTAAAATTAATATTACTCTTCATAAGAGGATATAAAAAAGATGGTCCGGAGGGAATCAAAATAATAAAATGGGATATGTATCCAAGCATTGTTTTCCACAATGGATTTTCGGCAGCTCTATCTTTGCTTTTGGGGCTATTTAGTTGGGACCATGCATGCAGGCGGCTATTTGAGACTACTTGGAAGGAGCCTTTATTATTTCTTCTTACATTTGGAAGCACCTACCATTGTCCAATCGTCTTTAATTGTGTCCATTATTATTAGACTAGTGTATGTCGAGATAGTAACCTTTTTCATTGTAAAACTGTACCAGAACAGAAATTATACTAGGAAAAGTCAGAAATAATATATTTTGTTCTAAAATCATAATTTAATTGTCATTTAATCATTTCATATGGTTAAAAACCGCCTATTAATATTGGTTCAATTGTCATTCAATCATTCGATCGAACAACTGGTTAGATTTTACAACACTACCGTGCAAACCAGTATTGGTTCAATTGTGAGGAGAGTGACTGGAGCAGGAGGTTTAAACCAATGTGTATGAAATCGTACCGGAATCTATACCAGAAATGTTAGTGGTAGAGTATTTTGGGCTAGTTTGGTCCCACTATAACTTTTGCCAAATGTGTTTTTGGTTTGAGTTTTTAGAAAAGTAATTTTGAAAAAAAGCATCGTTGGGCTGAAAACGATTAGAAGTATTTTTTAATATAAAAGATCATGTAAAATTACTAAAAAGGATTTATAATATAAAATATAAATAAAAATGAGTCAAAAATGGATCTTATTAGATCTATTTTATGTTGATTAATATTATTTTATAAATTATTTTATTTTTAAAATGATATATATGAAATACAATTATATTTTCTTAAATAAATTTAAAATATGATAGGGATAATCTTGTATTTTCAAAATAGGTTTATCGCATAAGCTCCAAATCAGAGCTTCTGCTTTTATGTTATACAAAAACACTTTTCACCTTTTCCAAAACCAAACTTTTAGAGGTGTTTGACCCTGCTTTTTTTTTTAAACATAAATGAACTTCTAAAAGCCGGACAAACATAGGCTTTCTAATAAAACTTGTTCAACCATTATGTACTGCGAAAACCGCCTACCGTTTGGAGTCCAATATCCGATAGACCAAATTGATGTCAATCATCACTTGTGATATGATGAATAAGAAAATATATGAATATGCAGAAAAGTCATTCAAAATTACCTTGATTTGAAAGTTTTGGGTTCGTTTGGATGAAGCATTTGAGTGAGTTATTTGGGTTCAAATAACCCACAATGAGTTATTTGGACACGAATAACTCGTTTGATAGCATTTTACTGAAATGAGTTATTTGGGAAGTGAGTTATTTGAAATAACTCCTAACCCCGTGTTATTTCGACATAACTCATTTTACCACTCTGTTTTTTCCAAATACCACATTTGCATGGTTCTAGCAAACGAGATACTTTAATCCAATTACCACTGAAACAACACTGACATATCACATGAACAAGTAATGATTTATTCATCCATTCAAACGACCCTTCTATAGTTTAGAAATTTAAGGGTTTAGGTTAGTGCTCAAAATTGAAGATATAGGTTAGCATAATAGATTGATTGACGTAATTCTATGTTATATGATCATATCAGACGGATTTTACCAACTAAAATTTAATAACTTAAAACTATTTGAGTGCAATGTATAGTAGTGAATCTATCGAAGAAGCCACCTATATATAAAAAGTGTTGCATTCTCGTTTCTTAATAATATGACAACGGTGTCCGTTTTCCCACTAGGCTATTTCAAATACATTGAAATACTAATGCCCCAATATTTCGTTTTCACGTACTTACGTTAGTACCTATTGATTTTATTTATTACATATGAGAGAAAATGATTGTTCTTTTTTTTTTTTTTTTGAAACCAAGAGAAGAGGATGATTGGAACAACACTAAAGTCTGTATATTAATGCAAGCTGCATGGTTATTTATTATAATAATGGGGAAATGTTACACATTGTTTGTGCCACGTACCCTCCACGCCCCAGATGGTTCCCACACCTCTTTAGACCCCTCTGCGTCTTCCCTGCGGTCCGTAACCTGCACACCACGGCGCCCAGCGAACCCCTTGGTTGGGGTCGTTAGCACTCCGACGCCCAAGTTAGAACGAACTTTCTAGTGAGAGAAGTGAGATGTAAGTTTAGAGAGAAGTTGGAACCTGAGTAAATGAGCTCCACCCACTTCACTATTTATACTCGGGGTAGGGCCGACCAGTGCCCCCCAAATCCGCCCCACGTCATCACCTCATTAAATGCACTGTACCCTCCTTTCCTCAGGCGCCCTGCCATCTGACAACCATCTTGGCCCCGAAGGCGCATGGCCCCACCTCCTGTCCCCTCCGTACGTCCCTGGCCGTTACTTCTCTTTTGTCGTCCAGCGCCCTGTTTCGGGCCCGGTTCCGCCACTTGGGCCATGGCCTTTAGCCCTTTTCTCGGCCCAGGCCCACACTCCGGGCCCAAGCCTGCTTCCTAGTTCCTTGCTTGGGCCACTCACTATATGTCCCCCAACACACATGTATGGACATATAGGATGTGCCCACATTGACTGTTAGAGCTAATACCACACCAAACTTAGCTAGACTTGGGGTATCTAATCTAATCTAATCTTCAATCATGACGACATGACAATGATACATGTTTTGGCGTTTTTATTTCGTATTCGTACCTAATATTTTCCACAAAATTGGTAAAAAAAAGAAAAGATTTAACGTGTATGAGTTTTTCGATTTTCCAATTCGATTATTAGACCCTTATTGATTGATCGACATCGAGATCTAGATTAATTGCAGACTAATTAAACAGCTATTAAACTATTTTGTTCAGTCACAAATATTACTGAACTAATAGACACTTTTCACATTGGATATTTGCGGACATGATACTTTTGTGTCTTGTGATACTAATGAGTGGATAAAAGATCTGAAAGGTAATGATCAAGAAAAGTTAGTAGGTAGGATAATTTAATTTTATTAATAACTCGAGACAAATCTTCAAGTTGATAATTAATCTAGAACCGGTCGACATGGTAAGAAAAGCAGCAATACTGTACTGATTTTGAGGAGCCGCCGGCGTCCCTACCAACCAGCGAAATTGCTGTAAAGACTGCCGGGAAATCGGTACGGAGACCCGCCAACCCAAAACTTAACATTAACGTAGACGGTTGAGAGAAAAACACGCCATCTACCCTTACAGCTGTGGGCACTATTGTTTCTCTATCTGTTTTTTTTTTTTATCCTAGAAAAAAGAAGTTCAAAAGAAAGTTTTCCATTTAAACAGGAGATCCATGGACGGAATGTGCAGAAAAGATGGAGCTCTTAGCTAGACTTTTCGTGCATGAATCGTTCCTGACATGGGCAATGATGAATTCAATCGAACGCCAATAATTGCACCGGACAGTTAGGATAATCCACGTCGAAGTTGTAGTCCTTCAATTACAACAACAACAAAAAATTTTTTTGTCTAAAAGTTAAAGATAAAAAAAACATGAAATGTGGCTCTTTAACTAGTTAGAAAAATATAGAGAGAAAGAGAAATACAAACTAAAGATGATTGATCTCCAGCTGGAATGGTCCAGTTGATTCACGTATCATTTTTCATCTGTTGTGTTTGTAAGAAAAAAAATCGAAATTTTCGTTTTGGATGGGGATTGTTGTTCTATAACGAATTAATACTGTAGTAAAAAATCAACAATAAACAAGATATAATATGTTCATAAATCATAATGAAGTACTCTTTGTACGTCCCTACAATTATATTGAAATTATAGATACAATAGTAGGAAGGCCTAGCTAGTTATCTAACTCATAATAAAGTCACCCACAGGCCACAACTACTTAACATTAATAATTATAATCTTTCGAATCGATAGAATGCGATCGATTTGGTGTGTTGAAAGTCACATAAGGTTACGAAAAGATGGGCCTAATTCTTTTACAGTATTTAATTTGAACGAAAACAATTTTGGGGATACATCAAGGCAACACTATTACAACAGATTAACGTAACTACAATAGGGAGAATTAGTGTTTTTTTTTTTTTTCATTTTTCATTTCAGTACTGGAATAAATTGACTAGAAGGAGAAATGAAATCAACAAAAATCGTGAAAATATACATGTTTAACTCTTTTCATGTAAGGTGCTTGTTTGGGAATTCACCAAAAATTATTGTGTAGCCATGTTTTACACTAGGTAGAACTATTTTATAATATTTTATACTCCCCGCGGATTTCAAATGGATCAAGTCACGACTTGGAGCATCAAGCATGCATTTGGAGTTTAGAAGAGCACACTCATAATTCGCAGTTAAGAAAAATATAAAAATTTGCATCATTATTTCACATCGGTTGATCCACACAAATAATAAAATTTATAAATAGATTTTTTGATAAATAATTAGTCTTGGTTAAACCGAGGCATTTTTTGTGTCGGTTACTCAGACGGTTGCCCAAAAGCGACACGATTCCGGTTACTCGGACCATTTCAAACTCATTACCAAACGTGTGCATTTTGAGTTCAAGTTTGGAGGTCTCTCATTTGGTATGTGATCCAATTTTTGAGAGAGAAAATAGAGCTCAAGCAATTTCTAGAGAGAGAGAGTGTGTGTGATTGTGAGAAGAAAATGGGAGGAATAAGCACCCAAGAGGCCCCAAATTCATCCAAGAATCAAGAAGAATATAAAAATCTTGAAGAATTACATGACTTGAACCTCGAAGATGTATTATTATTTTATATGAACGCTAGAATTGTGGATAGGGTTCACATTTTTGTGAGCTAATATGTTCTATCACTTCTAGTCTTGGAGATTAGTATCTCATTTGTGCATGTTCGCTTCTAACCTTGGACAAATCTCCAAAATTACATAGAAGTCTCCTATATATATAGGATGAAGCTGTTGATTTGATTGCATGAAAGTTAATCACATAACCTCTTTGGATTAGGGTAATACCTCACATATAGTAGAGGGACTGAAAACTTTTATTAAAAATATTTTCTAAACAAATTAGATGGAGATTGTGGCGAGAATTCTACCTTTCTATCATTATCGTTCGATTGTTTGTGTTAGCTGCGTATTCTGATCAAAAGCACCCCCTGGTGCTTTATTACATTATAAATGTTACGATGTAATTTTATATAACTATCTGCCTGTCCATATGTAGCAACACATCAATGAGAAGGAAAATAGAAAAAATATAGTAATGCTAAATATTGGAAATTCCAGTAGAGTAGTAGCAAACTTATGAAATAAGAAGTGATTAAAAAAAAGTATTCTTCGAGGAAAAGTTCGAGTTTTTGGTTGAAGAAACATGTGTTGCTTATATAAGGATTAGAATTATTAGACGAGAGTTGAAAGTTCGGTTGAGAATTTAAATTTAACACACTATGTTAATCAAATCAATACATTGACGTCGTAGAACGAATCAAAAATATGTTTTTGAATAATGAGCTAAAAACATAGAAGAAGCTTACGAGAGACTAAATAATTTAAACATAAAGATAGCTAGATCAATATAAATGACAAACGAAATTCTTCCCACCAACAGTCCAGGGACAAAGCTATTGCAAACAAACAAGTTGATTCATAATTAATAATTTTAACTTACAAGACAAAATGCAAAGTCATATGACTCATAGAAAATGCTAGAAAAGTGGAGCCTCTGAGGGAAGCTAATCTGTAAAGGAATATGTGGAACAAGACACAAAAATAGTATTTCCACAAAATATGGGGAATAACATTTTTTTTCTTGTTTATTGTTCAGGGGTCATGGAACATCCTATGTGGAGGTGGTGAGGTCTTTAGGTGCGCGATTTAATGTTGTGGTATTTCAAAATGATATTAATAAATGTCACATATTGGACTCGTCAGACTACATGTTGACAGCCATGAATTAAATATGTGTTGGTGGAGTGTTTAGGTGAGCAATTTAATAAAATTAGTTTATAAAATATTATTTGATAAATTTTTTATATATAATTTATTATCACTACAAAATAAACCACTTACAGCATGATTTTGTTTTTTTTTTTTTTTTTTTTGCATTTAGCGACGAAAATAATCTTTGTTAACTAACCCCCAACGATTTCTATGATCCCAGCATAACCGCCGCAAGGACGACGGCCACAAAGTATGGCAGCAGTCGGCCACAAAGTATGGCAACAATCGGTCGAAGTTAACATCCAAGGCGATGCTTTCTTGGCCACCTTCATCGCCTACTCCTTGGCTTTCATGGCGGCTTGCCTCCGGTCGCTGCTTTTGTTCAAAGTGGGTAGGAGGATCACCTTTATCTGCTCATCTTTGATCATGATGATGACCACGGTAAGTAGTCATGTTTATCTAGCCCTAGTACTTATTAGCCTACTTATTAATGTACTACCAATAAATTCTCACAAATAACTGAATAATACTTGTTGTTTTTGTTGTCAATACACGCAGGCGGTGGCATGGGTCATTTTCCAAATGCAGATAAGAGGATACACATACTTTCAGAAGTACCAGGTGTATGCAATCGGCGTCCTATCCGGTACGTACATCATTTGCCAAACACTGATATTCGGACCAGCTGGACCTCTAAGAATTTCGTTTCCAAAGAGCACAGACCAAGTTGGAACAATGCTGGGGATCTTAGTGTCTGTTGGAAATGAATGTATATGAATAGCTTTGAAAGCTATAGAGTCTCTAGTGGAAAAAACTACCACATTGGTAGTTTTACTTGGTGAAATGTGTATAAAGATAGGAGCCTCTCTCCCAAGGGCATGCCCCTTGGGGTGACCCACTTTTGTGGGAGAGGGAGGACCTAATGGACCACCACACACACGCGCGCGCCGTCCGTCCGGTCGGTCGGTCGGTTGGTTGGTCAGCTCCCCAGCCCCTCTAAACACATCACAACGAGCAGAAACACAATAGAGAGAGTGTTTAGAGAGCTTCGGTTTTCGCACAAAATCGCGAGTATTGAGAGGAGCTGTTTTATCCTGGAGACGACCGGTTGATAGTCTGCCGTGCGCATCGAAGGCAGTGCCGCGAACGTCTTAAAGAAAGCGACCTAGTCCGCGACTCAGCTCCAGATTCGATAACCTCGTTCCTTTTGTTGTTCCGTTCCTAACAGTGTCATTATCTTTTTACTCTGTTGCGTCGTTATACTTCATTCGCCTGCTCTGTTCCCTCAAGCAAAATGTGTTCGTAGTTTATTTTTGGGGAAACTGGCTTGCACTATTTTTCATTTGGTGTTTCGTGCCCGAGACACTGAAGGCGAAACAACGCAGCGTGGTTAGTATGGTATGGGGTAAGCATTGGTTCTGGGAGAATTATGTGAGTGGTGAGGGTAAAGTTTATGTTTGAACATTTATTTGTAGAGGACGTGTACTGTACTGGGAGTGGGATGTTATTTATTTATGTTTGAATGTTTAAATGTATCCAACTTTAACTTCCATTTGGCTTATTTCCATTTCTGCTCAATGTTTTGGAGACTACTTCTTCTGGACATTGCGTATGGTGTCTTGGAGAGGATAGTCGCTTTTGTGGGCATGCAAAGGACAAATGTTGAGCAATTAGTTTTTCTTTCTTGTGGGATGACTACGCAAATTTTCAGTTTAATAGCTAGGTATTAACACAAGATGCCAATTTCTTGCTTCGAGAAGAGGATACAAACCAACTAGTTAATTTTGAGCTCATCACACTGGAGTTATACTCGACTTACACGATGGTGCTTTCTACCTACACTAAAGAAAAACTCTCAGTTTGGCTCAACTTGACCTACCCATTTATAACGAATTTATATAACAGTGATTCGCTATTCCCTACATTTTTTTTCATGCCGAATGGATGATTTGTGGGTGGATGTGGTTGACTTGTGGGTCAATCCGCAAAGCAATAACTAGTTCTTGGAGAAGTTGACTTATATTTATAATACATCCCTTGCAAATGAGAAAGACATTAGCAATTTAGATAATTTCATTTTGTCTCCTGTGGATCTCTCTAGTTCTTGTGACAAGTAAATTTTTTTATTACTCATACCAACTTTTTAGTTGACCACTTTAGATGCAGTATTCATTGACAAAGAAAACAAATTCACTAATTACATATTCATAGAGACCAAAGTTTTTTTTTTGTGTGAATTTCAATTCATTTTGAAGATGTATCAAATCTTTTATTACTCTATCAACCAATTGTGAATAGAAATTGACGCTTATTATAAATTTGATACAATTAATAGTTTATAATTTGCATCCCTATATCAAATGGATATTTACATAATATAGTAACCAATAACAATAATTCAAAAATATTCTTTATTATTTTCCATTAGAAGTGCATGGTCAGTGTGTGGACAATAACAGTTTATTATTTTGCACATATCAAATACAGAATCGAGTAAAATATATAATGTGTAAGGAGTGGCGATAACTAAAAAGTAATCTTACTTTGATAAAAAAAAAAAATCTAAGCACAAGTCTTACTAAAGACAAAGTGACAATAAATAGTTCATTATCACTTTCTGTAAGAAGCCAAAAATCAATGGACAAAAACAAAAATCTAGACCTAAAAACAAACATCAAATGGGGGAAATATTTAAAGGAAAATAATTGTCCTCACTCCATTAACCAATACTACATGATTTTTTGGTTCTAATTATATATTAATATCTCATTCTGAAAAATTAGTTTCTATATAGTATGTTGACTAGTTAATGTTAGTTACCGCAAATTTACTATATTCATAATATTTTATATGTTGATATGAACTTGCTCTTTCAATGTTCATCTGACGTATTGTACCAATCAATTAAAAAAAATTCATATGGGCAGCCACTCACCTTTATTCTCCCAATCACTTTAACATTTTCAAAAATATGCAAAATTGTAAGAGTACCAAGTATATGTGATGGACAACTTTTTTGGTACGTACATCATTTGCAAAACGACGGTGTTTGGACAAAAGAAACACGAAAATAATGTGATAAGACGTAAGTATGTGTTTTTTTTTATCTCTTTCTTTATCTGCTTACACACCTTCATTTCTTTAACTATTTCTATCTATTCTTGTTTCCCTTGTCAGACTAATTTATTTATGTCTATTCAATTTAAGGCATTCTTGTTTTCATTCAATATTCATGTGATTCTGATTATTTTTATTATAACAGAGAGCATTGGCTATAATCATGTTATATAACCATGTTATAAAAAAAAACTTGTATAACTATGTTCTATGAACAAGTTGATAATTTTTATGCATTCTTACTTTTAATGTGTGACAATAAACAAATATATGTGTCTTGATAAAAAATTTAACAAAAGATTATATTTAGGAAGTAACTTTATTAAACTATTTATCCAATTAATTGTGTCTACCTTTGTAAAATTTTGTATGACTATGTGGTTTTCGTTTAATTTTCACATGATGGCGATTTTTGGAGGCATGACCATTGGATATGTTCAAACAGTAATAGGTATCTATGTTGTTATCTTATGATGAAATCTTATTAGTTTTGGAAAAAAAAGTTTGGAATGCATTATTTATAATTGTTGCTAGTTTCATTCATGTCCTAACCATTTTTATTGTGTTTTCATGTCAATTGGAGTCTAGAACATGAATAATTTTCTTTGAAAATTGGATCATTCAACTTATATACGTAAGATGTATGCTAATATCAACATTTAATATGCATATGAGGGCACGTGGATACTCCATGTGGCTTTATTGTTGACCATAGTTGCCTTACACACATTGGAACAACACCAAATGGGGAAACAAAAACAACATTTTGGTTGCAAATCTTTTTCTCTTCCTAGGTGTAGTGTTCATCCAACACTCTCCTCCTAATATGTGGTTCCAAGTTACCAGCAACACTCAGCCATCTACATAGCTGAGAATCCCAAAACAAACCAAACACATAGAAATTGACTGTAAAGGGAAATGACATATGCAGATCATCTGTAAGCATACAAGGAGAGGCAATCTACAGACTAGGACAAGCAATCTGCATAGCCCATGTGAAACATTCACATGTCAGGATCACATGTCATGATCTACTGTGACAATATTGCTCTCTATGACTTTAAAGTTGTGAGCAAAGCAACTCCAAAGACTTTCCAAATTCCTTGATGGCAAGCTACAAAATCAAGCTAATTCACAAACCATGCAAGATGAATAAGGCATAGCTCAATTGTCGAATGAGAAAGTGGTGGAGCAAGGTTCATACTAAGTATCCATTGTCTCAGAACCCAATCTCAATCTTCATATAGATTTCATATTGCATAGCACAACATTACCCACCCCCAAAAGTCTACCACCCAAAACAGCAAAGGAAGCAAGCAACTCCAATGCCTGTTAGTTGTCACCTATTATGACACTACACGGACCAATTGGGGTGGGATTATGGTAACGGTTCTTGACCGAATGGATTTTGTGATACAAACTCCTGAATATTGGGCGCCTCAATTATCCTCTCCAGATATCCACGAATGTCACCTTGCGGACCTGTCATTGTTGCAACCACGTAATCACACGTTAGCAATAAACCCCACCAACTGATGTATGGCCACAATGAAATCCAGATAACCACCAACAATGAACTTAACAACAGTAACTACCAAAAGAAAGAAAAGGATTCTCTGAATGCAGGGTAAATTGGATTTCTACATCAGGTTAGTCGATATTATGCTACCCGCAAAAAACATATATATATATGGGGAGTTCTACGGTACCCAGGATGAAATCCGGGGTATCGCATACCTTGAGTAAGAAAACGCTATTCAGAACTTGAATTGACTGATCTTTCGGACATGAAACTATACTCTAACCCTTAAAGATCAAAATCAAGGTCTTAATTCTCTAAATCTTATATTCCAAGATCAATTTAATTAGAAACAATAATCGACGGCTATGATTCGTCCAAATATAGGCAAAAAAATTAATGCACCATCTTAGGGTTTATAGTTTATGATTTAGATAATTAGCACCTAGGGTTCACTCAATAAGGCTTAGGGTATAGTATCATGCACAAAAATCCAGCTAATTCGAGGTCTAGATAGCGTTTTCATACTCAAGTTATGCGGTACCCCGGATTTCACCCGGGGTACCGTAGAAGTCACCATATATATGAAAAAGAAAGCATTATAGCATACACAATTCTTCTATATGTTCGAATTTTCCTTAATAAAAAGTGGTAATTTATAACATATTCTAGTTAATTATTTTGTGTAGGCAACACTAAGTCTGCTATCGGAATTGACACCTATAAACTTACGCACAAACTTACGCATCGATTCACCATGGGCTCACTACGTATTCTTTGTGTTTTTTAATAAGATGATATAAATTTTATATTTTTGTGATTAGATACTACTTAAAGTATTCGAACATGTGACTCACCTCCGTAATCTTTGTTTAGAGGACAAAGATACGAGTCTGGTAGTGTAAAACACTATAAAGTCAACTTTTTATCACAAAATCTTTACATGTATATAATGAACAACATATATACTACTTAAATAACCCGAATATTGGGTTTAACAATGTTAGTAAAATACGATATGAGTATATTATAAAATATGTACGGTATTTTATTTCGGTTTAAACTAATGATACGACTAATAGTACGTCGGAAAATTACAAAAATATTAAATTAATTATTCTATAATAAGTAAAGGTAGACATAATAGTTAAATTATCAATTTTATTCATTAAATATGAATATTAAATGTGTTATACGGATTTATACGTGTTTAGTACAAGAGCCATCAAATGGATGAGAAAAATGTGGGTTAGATCCGGTCTTTAATGCTCATTCCTTAAGAAGAATCTTAAAGTCTTTCTATTGGATGATAGTGGATTAGGACATTAGGTAGTTAATAGGGGGTTAGTAGTTAATAGGTAGAGGATGGATTTGTTCTTTTTCTTCATCCATTTACCAACATTCAAACACTCAATCTCTTTCTTGAAGTAACTCGACGTAACGGTCTGGTTGTCTCTAAACCAAAAGTTAGTCTTTTTCAAACTAAGATACCTTTTTTGGGTCACTACATTAATCAAGGAACTATTGTTCCAATCGAAATATCTCTTCAATTTGAAGAGAAATTTCCTAATCAAATTTTAGACAAAAATCAATTACAAAGGTTCCTTGGTAGTTTACATAATATATTAAATTAATTATTCTATAATAAGTAAAGGTATAAATAATAGTTAAATTATCAATTTAATTCATTAAATACGAATATTAAATGTGTTATACGGGTTTTATACGTGTTTAGTACAAAAGCCATCAAATGGATGAGAAAAATGCGGGTTAGATCTAGTCCTTAAGCTTTATTCCTTAAGAAGAATCTTAAAGTCATTCTAATGGATGATAGTGGATTAGGTAGTTAATAGGGGGTTTATAGTTAATAGGTAGTGGATGAATGTGTTCTTTTTCTTTATCCATTAACCAACATTCAAACATCTCAATCTATTTCTTGAAGTCACTCGACGTAACGGTCTGACTGTCTCTAAACCAAAACTTAGTCTTTTTCAAATTAAGATATGTTTTTTTGGGTCACTACATTAATCAAGGAACTATTGTTCCAATCACAAGATCTTTTCAATTTTAAGATAAATTTTCTGATCAAATTTTAGCTAAAATTCAATTACAACGGTTCCTTGGTAGTTTGAATTATATCCTTGACTTTTATCCCAACAT
Organism: Linum trigynum; assembly: GCA_964030455.1. Taxonomy (NCBI): domain Eukaryota; kingdom Viridiplantae; phylum Streptophyta; class Magnoliopsida; order Malpighiales; family Linaceae; genus Linum; species Linum trigynum. The sequence continues at coordinate 33,387,999 of OZ034814.1, read as the reverse complement.
AAATATTCTTTGTAAACCTCTCCATAATAGATTAAAGAAGAGTCCCCCTCCTTGGAGTGACCAGCATACTAAAATAGTTCAGCAAATTAAGAGGCAGATTCAGAGTCTCCAATGCCTTCACATAAGTGATCCTTCTCCCTCTAAATTTGTTGAAATCGATACCTCTTACCTAGGATATGGAGGAATCCTTAAGCAGATCCAAAATGATAAGGAGTTGTTAGTATGCTTTACTTCTAAACATAGGAAGCCTATCAAAATAAATTACTCCACAGTAAAAAAAAATATTGCTTGCTATTGTTTTATGCATCTCAAAATTTCAGCATGATTTGTTCAATCAAAAGTTTTTACTACGCATTGATTGCGAATCATCAAAATACATTTTGGAAAAAATGTTCAAAATTTTGCTTCTAAACAAATATTAATTATTAAGTAAATTAATTTTTTGGATTGCATAATTTTTTTTTTGAAAATAATATCCCATGTAAAATTTCTAGATCAACCATAGCTTACAATATTGTATTTATATATACTCAAATGAGATCACCACAAATTAAAGAAACCAAACAAATTGCGCATGTGAATTGAATTTAACAATTTTATTAGGTCCCACATTGCCCAATAAATTTTCATACAAACATAACCCGGGCAACAGATCGAAGATCGAGTAATTAACAATGTAAGCTAGTTACTAAGACTAGGAATTTGATCTTATTTATGTACCAGAATGACCAATTGAGAGAATTCAAAGGTCAAACTAAGCATCTTTGCCCAAAAGGAAGAAAAATCTCGTAGTAATAATAAGGGTAAATACAATTTAATATCAAAACCTTTTATTTTAAACAATATAATAGTCAAATTTTTTCGAAAACAATCTAATATCCAAATCGTCAACTTTCTGTCTGTTTGACCGTTAGTTGACACTTCAAAAAAGTTCGAAGTACGACACTTCATCAATATCCATCGATATCTTCTTTGAAAAACCACCAACATATCGTAGTTCCAAACCCGAGAAGTCTATGACTCCACCATGATGGTATAGAATATCTAAATATTCAGTCATCTGCAATGCCAAAACAAGAAACAAAGTTGTATTGTGACAATTTCCCCTAAACAAAGCTTTTTTGAAGTGTCAACTAACGGTCAAACGAACGGAAAGTTGACGATTTGGATATTAGATTGTTTCCGAAAAGGTTTGGCTATTATATTGTTTAAAATGAAAGGTTTGGATGTTAAATTGTATTTACCCTAATAATAATAGTGTAAAACGTGGAGTCAGCTAAACCAAAAGGAAAAAATAAAATAAAAAACTCTAAGAGCATACACATTAATGCAATTGCAAAATACAATTGGATTTGTACTTTTTATTGTCAACTCAATTTTTTTTTTCAATCCACCTCAAATCACTTTCATTCACCTACATTAATGCAACTGCATATATCATTAAACATTATGTTTAAATTATAGAAAATAAAGTAAAAGAGGAAATAAAATAAAATAAATCTCGATTTTTTAGACCTTCATATGCAATTGCATTTGTTGCAGGCTGCAAACATGCAATTAGCAATTGATTTTACAATTGTAAACATCCATGTCGTTTCATCTTAAATATTGAGAATGCAATATAAACGTGAATTGCTCTGATAAAATTACCCAGCTACTAGCCTGCTATTATATCGAAAGCTGATGCGGCCATCTCTGTGGAGAAGTTTCCTCCCAGCTTGGCGTCTCCTCCTCTGTGAACCGAAGTTAAAAGCACTCACTCGCTATGTATACTTTTTGAGCATATGACTAAATGGTCATTGGCTTTATATTTGCGTTGCACCAACGAATGATCCCCATCCATCCAACTGTTGTTTAAGTGAACCTAGCAAGAAAAATGGAGTCCGCGGTTATGGCTAGAGGCTTGAAAATTAAGTCAAGGTTGCTAGCGTTACAAATAGCTCAATGAAGAGAAGTCATGGCCGGCCAACTGGATAACAAGAGTGGAGTCAAGTGTCAACTGTCCACAATTCGTATACGCTGAAATAAGAAGTTGACATATTCAAGGGTCGGGGGCAAATGACAAACCCATCCAGCGTCGATGCCACCAAACCATCACAGCACCACCAGCACTACCCTTTGGCACACCTCAAGGATAGATAAGTAACCTTCAGCACTACAGACAGAAAGACCAGACAAAGTATCCCATCCACCCCCAGAATTATCCATTCTAGACTAAAGTTTCTGTTCCCTATTTTCAGTGAAGACAAAACTTGGCTAATGTGTTTATGTTTTCAAATTTAGTCGAAGGCATCAGATACTCAAGTTTTTTTTTCCTATTTTGAATGCAGACAAAAATATGGCAGATGTATATGTGCGGTGAGCACAAAGTTTGTTAATATGTTTGTTAATTTCTGGAATCAATCTTACCCCGCAGCGGAGCGCGGGCCGAGTACTAGTTATCCATTAAAATGATAAAAACAATTATGCATTGTTGAGTAACTATATAGTTAGTGGGAAAAAATATACATGAAAGGATATCAATGATTGTGAAACCTTACTGGAAGTTATATGGAAAAATTACTTTGAAAAATATTTTGTAGTAAAACGCCCCGGTTGGTTTAATGCATAAAGGTTGGGGCGCCCTTTAAGCGCCCTATATTCTACCAAAAAAAATTAATATAGAGTTTGAGCCGAGGTCCATGGAAGTAAAGAAAGCCCAACACAAGATATTGAGAGCCCACAAACAAAACAGTAAACGAGAGCCAATTTACGAACCCTAGCCCACAGCAAACGACAAACCCATCCAGCGTCGATGCCACCAAACCATCACAGCACCACCAGCTACAAGAAACAAATTCGTATGATCACATTCCCCAATCGCACATAACAACAACAACAATAATAATTTGTCTAATAATAGATAATAGTAGCAATAATAATAGATTGAAAACAACAACTAAATCACAACAAATTCAAGGGTCGGGGGAGCTTTAGACTTGAATTCCAAAGCCAGCTTCTCGGCTGTGCAGGCTTGTTCCTCGCTGCAAACTCTACTTTTTCTAGTGCCAAAAGTCACTCCATCGTAAAAGAAAGGAGCTTCCAATCCCCGATCAATCACTAGTCTCTCTAACCCCACAAAGTACTCCATCACATACTCAACAAAATCACTCTCCATTTCAAAGCCACTAAACCCAACAATCTCAACCACTTTGATGCTCGGTCGATGCCTTTTCACGATGCCTACGTCCCTTGGTCCCCCGTTGTATGGATTCTCACTATAGTGCGTATGCAACTGAGAGATTAAGTCATAATCAGAAACCCATGAAAGGAAGAGTAGGCAAGTAGCTAGGAACGATACCAAATACTAATTGGCCAGGATAACTCACAAACACTTGCACTGTGTGCAAACGAGGACATGCGTTTATCAAAGGAGTCAGCCGAAGGAGACTTCCATAGCTTCCTCCATTAACTTGGATAATTAGCCGCTCAAGATGTGTGTGTTCAGCCATATCCAAAGGCAGTAAACCGCTTTCCTATAAGAAACAAGCAAATACAACATATTTGTAAAGCAACCAACAATCAATAAACACAAAGAGTAGTTCTTGTATGAATAGTATAGTTTGTACTTACCCAAAAGATCTTCAAAAACATGGACTTCAACTGACTAGCGTTGCCATAAAGGGCTTTGAACGTGGAATCATACCGTGCACTATATAACCCCAAGGTCAAATCCACGAGACAAGGACAGTTTTTCACTTGCAAATCTTCCTTCACCGCGAAACAATTATCAAAAATCAAGCGGACCAGGCGAGGGGCATGATTGATCTCCAGGGACTTGAGAGAGTTGCAGTATCTCAGCTCCAAGTGCTTCAATCGGAGTGGTGATTGTGATGAGCCCACAACCCTAAGCATTTTCAGGGAGTTTGACATTCTCACAACCAATTCTTCAAGTAAGGGGCAATTGTGGACGAAATGTTCAAGAACCTCCCCTCGAATGTCGACACAATTCAAACGCAATGATGTGAGGAACTTGATATCCCTCAGACCAGCTGGAGCCTTAATGTGATTGTAACATTCTTCCGAGAATGCATAATCATAATCGAGGCGATACTGATAATCCGGCGGCACTTGCAAGTCCAGGTGAAGAGACTCGACTCTTCTCGAAATGGAAAACTCCAACCACCTATCGATATCCCTCTCGCAGTTGCATTGATTAGTCAAGCTAAATACAACTCTCAGCTTTTTTAGTTTCGGGGCATTGTGCAGCTGGCTCACCACTACATTCACCCAATTCTTGAACCACTGCCTCTTTTCTTCCACAAACGGCTCGTTCCTGTGCAGCAGCCTATCATACATATCTACCAACACCTTGGAGCCATCGAAATCTAGCTCCAAATCGGCCCATCTCCACAAATTTCTCCACCTGCTGGAGAGGACTGAAGTAGAAACAGCTTCTTTGAGGGTCAAGAAGGACAGAACGCTGACAAGAACTTCATCAGGTAACTTACTAGTCCAATCCAGTTCTTCTTCCTAACCACATCAAACATACAAACAACCACCAAACCAATCCAATAAGTTCAACTTTTGCCAGTCAAGTTTCGAGCTTTTAAATCTTGCTCTTTATCCAAACCCTAAAAGAAGAAAAAGAAAAAGAACTCAATTTGGAGTTAGAAACTCACTCTCCCAGGTTCTGTCAAGCCAGTAGATTCGGACTCCGCCATAGTTTCTAGGGTTCTTCTGAACCTTTCCTGCAACTGAAAAGGAAGATAAATTTTACCTTCGGATTCAGTTCTGCTTGGCTTCTCCTTTCCCTCTACTCTCCCTTTCCAATCAGCACTACCCTTCAATTTTCGATGATGCACTGCCTGTTGGGAAGTACGAGAACCTACTGCGGTTAAAGCCCTTCTTCAAACTCGTGGCGATGGCCGATGAATGACCGAATTGTCGCCGAGATCTCTGTGAATGCAACACTGTCTCTACAATTGAATTTAGGGCTTTGGATTTGCAGAAAAGAGAAGGGGAATGGAAGGAGACGGAGGCAGACGGTGACGAAGACTCAGAGTGGAAGAGACGCTATTGTCATCTTTCCTCTTTAGTGGGCTGGGCTTTAGAGCAAAACACAAACAGAGCTATAATAAATTAAACGATCAAATTTTATTCATTTGTGGCAGCCCAAATAGAATTGAGCCCAGCTGAAACAAACACAATCTGGTGGACTGGAACCAAATACAGAGTGTGGGTTTGCTATTAATGTGTATATGTGTAGGCTTTAATTAATTATTGTTAGAAACAAGTCCAATTTTTTCAATAACAGGAAGAAATTTTATGAATGAATCATAATAGAGAAGACATATTTCTGGAAACAGAAACATTATTTCTTTCAATATTATAAAAAAACTTACGAGAGAATCGTTCTCTTTACAAATTGGGCTTAATTGCAAGTTTGGTCACTCGAATTGCTATAAAATTTCACGTTTGCCACTCAAATTAATTTATTCCATTTATAGTCACTCGAATTAGTTGAACAGTTCAAGTTCGGTCACTCTCCGTTAACCTCCATTAACTTTGTCTGACGTGGCGGTCAACTCTGACAGTTGACCGTTAAATGTATGACGTGGCAAACAAAAAATAATTAAAAATTAAATTTTTAAAAATTACACATCATTATCACAAAAAAATTACAATTATAAAAAATGAAAAAAAGATTACAGTTAAGGGAAAGAGAATGGCTTCACTTCCTACTGAACTTCCCGCGCTTCCCATGATTCTTCTGCATCTCGGAACCAACTCTCTTCTTTATCCTCCTTGCCAAAGAGCGAGATTTGGCCTCGTGCTGCTTGCCCGCGAGGTGTTCGATCATTTGCTTATGAGAAGTAGCACTCACCTGGCAAACCACGCACCTGAAATCTTCCTTGGGTTTCTCCCCCTCATCGTCCTCCGATTTCTCATGCTTCCCGCCTCCGAGATCGGACAGCTTCTCCGCTTTGTTAGGTTCCGCGACAGAGGCAGAAGGAGGCATGACCTCAGGCGTCGGCGGCACCGGAGGAGTAATAATGAAACGGCGCTCTGGCGGCTGTTCCGGAAATATCAGGCGCCCCGACTCCGCCGTCGAAATCGCCGGCTCCGGATCTTTCTCCCCGATCATCTGCCGACGCAACTCTGCCCTCATAACCTCCTTACGCCGCTCGATCTCTTCCGCGATTATCTCCTGCGACACCCGCGCCTTCTCAAGCTCCCGATGGAGCGTCTCGTCCGTCATCAGTTGGAGGCTCGACTGAACACCTGATCATTCCCGGCCCAAAAAAAAAACAGAGGTACTCGTAAGAAACTGAATCGAAGAGTGCAGGCGAAAGAAGAGAACCGACCGAGAAATACCGAACCTCGAAACGGCGGATGAGGCACGGCGGCGGAGGGTGAAGGCCGGTGGTGGGAGGACTCAATCGGCGGCGATATGCGGTCGCCGGCTCTGCACCTGAACTCCATGGAAAAATTATAATTATAAAATTTTTTATAATTATAATTTTTTGTGATAATGATGTGTAATTTCTAAAAATTTATTTTTTATTTTTAATTATTTTTTATTTGCCACGTCACACATTTAACGGTCAACTATCAGAGTTGACTGCCACGTCAGTCAAAGTTAACGGAGGTTAACGGAGAATGACCGAACTTGAACTGTTCAACTAATTCGAGTGACTATAAATGGAATAAATTAATTTGAGTGGCAAACGTGAAATTTTATAGCAATTCGAGTGACCAAACGTGAAATTAAGCCTTACAAATTGTTTACTCAACTGGACTCAATTCTTTAGTCCACGTGTATATTTCTATCAATGATAAGTTTTTTAGCTTCTATATAAAAGTTCTTTGTAAATTACATTACTATTAATACGTCACGGTCTAAAAATTAAATTCTCAAAGAATCTACGCTTTCGTGCTCTCGATCTCACTTTGAGGACTTGTTAGCTCTTACTACGTTGTTGGTTCGGGAAAATTCAAAAGTCACCAAATCTGCCTTTTCTTTTTCCCCTTTATTTTTATAGATACCAAGGTTGTCATACCGGCTTATACCATTACGCCGGTTTAACAAGTGGTATGGTCCAAAAGCGATACAACCAATTTATATGACAGTTAAAAAAAAGCATACGATGAAATGGGAAACCATTAACGTCAAATGAATTATGCATTTATATATCTATTTTAAGTCATTTTATTAATCTATATATTCATTAGTCTTTAGATGTACGTTAAAGCATTATTTCTCAATTGTGTTCTTAAGTTTAAGTCACTCGTTATATCGGATTTCCATTCAAGCTCATTTTTCACGTTGAATCTCTACTTGAAACATGCGTCACATGAGCATAATTCGTCATTAATTAGATCGTGTTTAAGAAAGCAAACACAAGTAACAAGCTAAGTACTTCATGTTATTGTCGAGATCTTTCCCTTTCTACTCACAGGATGGATATGGTAAGTTTGAGAACTCTACGCTTGGACAAATATACTTGTTGTTTGCATGTGTTGTATACCATTGCAGGAAGGTATCGTCAATCAAGATGATCTCAGAGGATCGTTGAAGATCTGAACGATGTTATAACTTATAAGCAGGTGCACAATGCAAGGAGCTGGATACAGACCCCGAGAGCAAAAAACCACGAGCAACAAGACCAATACCTTGTGATTAATTAGTAAAATGGATTGGATTTAAATGGATTGGATTAGGTGGATATTTTTAATGGATTGATGGATTGGATTGGTGGATTGGATTGAAATTGCCACCTCTAGATGGTGGTGAATCATCAATGAAAGGACAAGTGGTGGATGGAAGGGGATAGAAGTGAATAAGTGATCATCACCAAACTGTTCGGGGGGTTTCTTGATTGATAGTTTTGAAACGGAAATGAGATTCATAAAAAATGACATCTTTAGAAATGAAAATGTCACAGGTCATAATTTTTTTTTTTTTTTTTTTTTGCCTGACACATAACCAAGAAACACACTCTTTCTAGCTCTAGGTTGGAACTAGGTTCTGTGATTTCCAATGTGCTAACAAAGCAAAGACAACAAAATACTGGTGGTGTGTTATGAACCATTTCACGAGGATTTTGTTGTCTGAGACTGATGAAGGGACCCTATTGATAAGGAAAACTGCATGTTCAAAGTGACCCCAAAAGCCAACTGGCAGGTAAGCTTGTTAGAAACAAAGTTTCTAACGGGTTTCTAGATTAGATCTAGAGATTGAGAATTTAGGGTTTATAGTACAAAATTGGGAATTTATGGATTTGAGAAGAGAATTTGGGGAAGAACATAAGAGAATCGGCCTAAACCTTTAGAGGGATTGAGGTCAAGAATTGAGAGGATGGGGAGAGGGATTAAGGAGATAATTTTTTTATTAATTTCTACTTAATATGACGAATGACCCAAAGTACATATATATAGGGAAATACTAGAAAACCCTAAGAATAAACCTAATTCTACTAGAAGACTACTAACCATAATAAGAAATACCCTAATATAATAATTATAACCATAAATATAGAAACCCTAAAGAAATCGGTTTCTAACAAAGCTTGATCTGGCAACAACAAGTATATATTGATGTTTTTCTTTTTACTTTGATGTTTTGTTGCGGAGTTTCAACACAAGATATTTCATGAATTATCCCTTGTGAATCATAATACTGATCGAATTGGTACTCTTTTCCTTGGTCACTCCTGATTCTTTTGATTTGGAAGTTAAATTGTCTTTGCATTTTGTTGCAGAAGGCAATCAACTTAGGTCAATCTTCAGACTTAAGTTCTAATAAAAAAATCCATGACATACGTGAGAAATCATTCACTGTGGTCAAGAAGCATTTGAAACCATCATAAGTTGGAACTAGGTTTGGACCCCAAATGTCAACTTGTAGGAGTTCAAAAGGAAAGTGAGTTACTTTCTGACTTGAAAGAAAAGTTAGTCTTCTCTCCTTTGCAAAGTGACAGATATCACATGGTTGATTTTCTGAGTTTAATGGAGTTACAAAATCGATTGAGGTATGGAACTTTGGAATGGGACATGTGTCCTAATTTAAGATGCCAAAGATCAAAAGTTGAAGAACTGGTTGCTGTGATGAGTTGAGGTATACTATATGCTTCTAGATAGTAAAGACCATTGGAGAATCGAGCAGAACCAATCATTCTCTTCTCCTCTAGATCCTGTATGACACATAGGTTAGAAAAAAAGGTAAATATAACGAGTTTTTTGGTGGCTAACTTGCTGACAGATACAAGATTGAAGGTGAAGTTAGGAACATTGAAGACATCTTCAAGTATCAAAGATTCATTGCATACTACTGAACCTATATAGGTTGCTTGGATCTGTTCACCAATTGGCAATATTATGAATACATTGCTAATCACGCTAATGACAGTATTTTTTGTAGTGGAACTAGAGTCATGAGAAAATGATGGAGATGATAGGATCGATGACTCTCCTTGCAGCTTGTGAAATTTGAGGAAAAGAAAAACAAATTCATTGATAGACTAAAGAATGATAAGAAAAATAAGTAATTGAAAGAAAATGATAAAAATGGGTTTATTAAAAAGTGGCAATACATAATAGGAAAGATTGAGCTAAACTAAAGAGTCATTTGAAAATGACTCAATAGAGTTATTTGGAACTTTCATATAAGCCAAATGACTCATGCATTTTTTTTTCCCCAGTAGTAAAGTCATTTGGTACCAAATGACTCAATTAAGTCATTTGATGTATCAAATAACTCATCCAAATGACTGAAGCAAACAATCTCTAAATCTTTTAATGATCTAAAATAGATTTTTTTGGTGATTTAGTGTTCTTTAAAAATTTATGAATCATGTTTGATATTGTTTATGAGAATGCTCATTACCCGAAATTACTCAAGACCCGATCCAATATCCGATGAGTTGGGTCAATATTTGATCCAAAATCAGTCAACCCGTGATGACCTGACCCATGATAACCCGTAACCCAAGATTCTCAATCTAAAATTACCCAACCCGACCCTGTTGGCAGGTTTAATATATATGTAAGAAACCGAAAAATACAAGAAAATAAGAAAGATAGCATATTCCTTTGAACTAGTCTTGTTCGAGCATATCGAACAAGTAAACCATGTAAATCATGTTCGATTTTGATTACTCACGTAACGATTATCAAATACATCTTCAATTAAAATAAATCAACTTGTACAGTGACGAGGCCGATGGTTATAAAACACAAATGAGTGAATGACACCATATATAAAATATAATCACTGAGTTAGTCGACTAAGTTGGTGAAAAAGTGTACTGAATTATCTGCCAAACGAATTATTCTCGTATGGAGCTTAACCCAAGTGCCCTTAGACACAATGAGATTAGGGACTTATTCTTTAAAGGGTTAACATCATATTAATCAATCACGAATTATTCTCATATGGAGCTTAACCCAAGTTCCCTTAGACACAATGAGATTAGGGACTTATTCTTTAAGGGGTTAACATCATATTAATTAATCTAATAATTATTAAATAAAAAATAACTCCAAGGTAAGAATTAATTAGAAAATAATTTAGTTTTAATTTTATCTAACCTTAATATAAATAGCGGGTAATTGATCAAAATGGTCCCGAAGATTTGAGCCAGTAACAAATAGGTCACCAACATTTAAAACATAACAAAAAGGTCATATATGTATCATGATATAAAAATAATTTAGTTTTAATTTTATCTAACCTTAATATAAATAGCGGGTAATTGATCAAAATGGTCCCGAAGATTTGAGCCAGTAACAAATAGGTCACCAACATTTAAAACATAACAAAAAGGTCATATATGTATCATGATATAAAAATAGTCATTCCATCTTTTTTTTACCATATTTTTGCATACAAAATAACCAATTAGCTTGCTGACACATTGCAAAATCAATAACAAATTATCAAACACCTAACCCAATGCGTAAAATTACCTCGTTACATAGCAAACTAACTGACTATTTTGGTAGAAAATATAGTTGTAAAGACATGAAATAGCTGGTTTTGTTCTATCTTGATAGTTATGTGACTTTATTTTTGTTACATTTTAAACGTTTGTGGCCATTTTATTACTAGCCCAAACCTATGTAAACATTTTGATCAATTACCTATACATTCTCTCCCACATCTCTCCTATGAAACCCTACCATTTCTATCCGAATCTTCCCTCTTTGCCTACTCATCTTCCAAGCCGGTTGCCAAGGTTCCAAGCCATCTCTAGGCCCTCCGCAACACCCTTCAGCTCGGCCTTAGTAATCGAGCAACTCCCAAGATTGGAAGTAAACGCCCCCAAGCATCTACCAAGGTGGTTTCGAAGAAGACCTCCTGTAGCGGCTTATCCTGATGGCTGGATTACAGATCCATCTGTTTGGACCTGGATCCAACCTTCACGTGGGGGTTTCCATGCAATCTCTCGGTTTGTTTTGTTGTTCTTCATTGGCAGCAGACACTTCTGAACGCTGGTAGTAGCTTGCTTGTTGATGTTGATCCAAGCATTAATCTTGGAGATCAGACCAGCTTCAGAAAATGTTTTTCCATCCATCACCTCTTCACATCTTTGTTTCCAAAGTTTCCAGCAGACAATCCCAAAATCAACCCCTCTGCCCTGGTCCATCAGGTTTCTGTTAAGCTAATTCTAGAAGTCCACTCTTCTGTCTTTTTCCACCAGTTTGTCTTGAAAGTGTCTCCAAATGTCATAGGCCTTTGAACAACCTCTTAGTATGTGTTCAGTGGTTTCTTCTGCTGTGCTGCAGTGGTTGCACATCTTGTTCCCCGTCAATTTCCTTTTCTCTCTTTCTTTGTTTGTCAACAGCTTCTCATGGCTGGCTAGCCACAAGAAATGTTTGATTCTACTTGGCCCCTTCCACTTCCAGAGATCCCTCCAAAGCTGCACAGGGGAGCTCTCCAGATCACCAGCCACCAGTGAGTATGTTGACTTGAGTCTGAACCTTCCATCCTTCTCGATCCCCCAAACAGTTCTGTCCTCACCACTTCCAGCTCTTGGCGCATCAATGCCTGCAATAAGATTAACCAAACTGTCAGGGAGAAGGGATCTAATTCTTTCCCAATCCCACTCACATGTTTCATCAACCCACCTGGCCACTGATGCGTTTTGTTCTTCATCAGTCAGCACCCTGGAAGCAAAATCCTAAAGAACCAGTCCATTAGAAACCCAAGGTTGGGTCCAAAATCCAATAGTCTCCCCATCCCTAGGACTCCAGAGGGTAGCATGCTTCATGCATGGCATTGGTTTGCAATACCCTTTCACAAGCTGGAGTGATTACTCTTCTTCATCTTGTGGATCTTGTCATCTTTATGGTGGAAGTACTTCCCCTGCAAGACTTTAACCCACAACTCCTTCTCATTATTAAGCAAATTCCAGGCTTGTTTTACCATGTAAGCTAGGTTCATGTTTCTAGCAGACCTAAGACCCAGGCCCCCCCTGATTCTTTGGTTTACATTCAGTGTCCCAAGAAATCAGATGCACTTTCTTTTTCCCCTCATACGAACCCCAAACAAAACCCATTATCTTTTGGTCAATGGCATCACAAATTGAGAGGGGCAGGAAGGATGTCTGCATGGCATATGATGGAATAGCATTAAGCACACTCGTGGCAAGGGAAACCCTTCCTGCTAAGGATACACTTATACAAGTAATGTTAGATACACTTATACATGAGTATCGAGCACTCCCGGGCCCCGGCCGATGAGCCGGGTCCTAATCTAGTATAATAAATGTATATTTTGTATGAATAACTAATTTATATTTACAGGTGGCCTTGTGCGAAATATGTGGGCCTTCGATCTATGTATAACCCATTATTCATTATAAAAAAAGTAGACCCCATTATTGGCCTGGTGTTGTCCTCTCGACATATAGCCCGTTATTGCAGGCTTCAGCAAACACACACGGAAGCCGATAAAAGGAGAAGCTCCCTGTTGAAGCGTTTAAAAAGGCACGAATAGGCGTAAGGCAATGACAAAACGCTTCGTCTAGGAGTTCGTGCCAAGTTAGATTTGGAACACGTCAATAGAGTAAGACGACATTTAAGTCTTTGCTAAACATAACCACATGAGCTAGGAAGTCAATATTAAAGGAGGAAATTAACACCAACTACAAAATCAATTTTCTATATAAATATTTTCAATAGCTCAAGAACTTTATGAGCTATTGAGCTAGGATTCTACGCATTCGTGAGCTATGTTCTTGTCATTAAGTGTTGACTACGTTATTAATAATTTTAAGTGAAGTGAGGAAGGGTTGTAGATTATTATTTCATTCAGCATAGAGAGCGAACATCTATTTTTCTTCCAACGCTTAGGCACACTTAGTCTATATTTGAACGAGTTAGGCGCTAAGCAAAATCTCACGTCCGCCTTTCACGTAGCACCTTCTTGAACCTTGTAAAGCAAAGTAAAAGCAAAGCGGTAACTTTTCTTAACCTTGTCCGTCGGTGGCGCTGCCGACAATCCAGACAAACGAAACCCCAATGACTCCGATAACGATGACGTAACAAGTCCCAAATACCAATTGCACAAATGAACCAATCCGTCAATTAATAAAAGAAGAAGGAAAAAAACACTAATCGAATACACTCATTTCGGCGATTTCCTTTCTCTGACAAGCAACATCTATCAATCATAAATTCATATTAGTTGAAAAATTAAAATAACAAATTAAAAAACGACAGTCAGTTCGATGTAAATCGACAGTACATCTACTGGTTCGCCAGCAGTATGTAGAGAAAGATGAGCAGCAGAGGGCAAATAAAAGAGATAACGGGTAGACAGACAGAGACGAGGAAATGGCGTGCTGAGGGGGCGACTGCGAAGTTCCCACTGGAGAGCTAGAGAGAGGCAGACAGAAGTGAGAGAGACATAATGGAAGCGACTGCCGGTATGGTTGCCGGATCCTACCGCCGGAACGAGCTGGTTAGGATTCGCCACGATTCCGACAGCGGGGTAATTCATATCTCCCTTTTTCACTCTTTCTGATAGTTTCGGGGATTCCTATTTTACCATTTCTCCAGTGTGGGTTAGGGATCGGACTGCTGGGTATTTGATTAGTGGTGGGTTCAGTAGTCGCTTGTCTGATCTTGACGTGATTAAGCTTAGATCTTGAGCGTTGCTGATGGTGGCAGCTGGCTTGCTTACGAAACGGACTGTTGGGGATTCATCGATTAGATCTGTCTTCTAGATTTCATGACTGGAAAGGTTAAAGTTTTCGTCTTTTAGTGTGATTTCAGTGTAAAGTCTCCAATTTGGGATATTTGTCCTAGATTTGGGTTCTTCTGTCTGATCTTTTGCCTTAGTTACTCAACTTGTCACACATAGTGTCCTGTCATTTTAGGATTCTAACAACTATCTGGATGTTTCTTTGATTTCGTGTCTGAGGTTCTTCTATGCGATTCTTGATTCCGATTGTTGAACTAGTTCAGTTGTTGACTGTTGAATGTATAAATCTTGTCATGGCACTCTTGATCACTAGCATTAAGAATTTGATTTGGTACTTAACTGATCGCTTTGGATCATTTTTGTAGCCCAAACCATTGAAGAATCTGAATGGGCAGACCTGTCAGATCTGCGGTGATACTGTTGGACTTACTTCAAATGGTGATGTCTTTGTTGCCTGCAATGAGTGTGCCTTCCCTGTTTGCCGTCCTTGCTACGACTATGAGAGGAAGGATGGCACCCAGTCATGCCCTCAGTGCAAGACTAGGTACAAGAGGCACAAAGGTTAGCTTTTTTCAAGATGTTAGTAGATGCATTCATTGATGTCTCATTAAGAATTCTGAATGCTGATTGATTTTTCATGTAATAATTCAGGGTGCCCTCGGGTTGATGGAGATGAAGATGAGGACGATGTTGATGATCTTGAAGATGAGTTCAGTTATCAAGGCACTGGCAAAGCACGTCGCCACTGGCAGGGCGATGATGTGGAATTGTCTTCATCATCCAGACATGAAAGTCAAATGCCAATTCCCCTTCTGACTAATGGGCCACAGGTGGTTAGAGATTACACAAGTGAAATTTCCTTGATGAGATGTATTTCCTCCTTTGATTTCTTTCTCATTGCTTGTTACTTTCTTTACGTTACACCTTTAGGTTTCTGGTGAAATTCCTACCCCTGACACGCAGTCTGTGCGAACTACATCAGGGCTGTTGGGCCAGGCGGAGAAGAATGTACAATCTTCTCCTTATATCGATCCAAGGCAACCAGGTATTAAGCAATCTGAATGTGATATTTCTTATACTTTCTGATATTTTGGTTTCCCCATAATTTCTAACTTTACAAAAATGATTTGTTGGTACAGTTCCCGTCAGAATCGTGGATCCTTCAAAGGACTTAAATTCTTATGGCCTTGGGAATGTGGACTGGAAGGAAAGGGTAGAAGGTTGGAAACTCAAACAGGAGAAGAACATGGTGCACATGAGTAACAGACATAGTGAAGGAAAAGGTGATATTGAAGGCACTGGTTCTAATGGGGAAGAGCTCCAAATGTAAGTTTCTCATTTTGTAGAAGCTGGATGCTTTAATTCTCTCTGTATAATTTCTCATTTCTCTTTTTGTTTCCATTTCTTTGTATGTTAAACAGGGTTGATGATGCTCGACAACCTCTGAGCCGTGTGGTGCCTATTCCTTCTTCTCACTTGACCCCATATCGTGTTGTAATCATTCTCCGGCTCATCATCTTGGTTTTCTTCTTGCAATACCGTGTGACTCACCCCGTGAAGGATGCATACCCATTGTGGCTTATATCTGTCATTTGTGAGATCTGGTTTGCTTTGTCTTGGCTTCTGGATCAGTTTCCCAAATGGTATCCCATCAATCGTGAGACCTACCTTGACAGGCTTGCTTTGAGGTTAGTAGTTTAGTACTGAATCCCCGACCGATGTTTTAAGTTTGTGAAAGGTCTGATCAAAGAATGTATGTTTTGTATTTACAGATATGACCGTGAAGGGGAGCCATCTCAACTAGCACCTGTTGATGTGTTTGTGAGTACTGTGGACCCCATGAAAGAACCTCCTCTGATCACTGCAAACACGGTCTTGTCGATTCTTTCTGTGGATTACCCGGTTGACAAAGTATCCTGCTATGTCTCTGACGATGGTTCAGCAATGTTGACATTTGAATCCCTCTCCGAGACTGCCGAATTTGCTAGGAAGTGGGTGCCATTCTGCAAGAAGCATCATATCGAGCCTAGAGCTCCTGAGTTTTACTTTGCCCAGAAGATTGATTACTTGAAGGACAAGATTCAACCTTCGTTTGTCAAAGAGAGACGAGCAATGAAGGTGAGCTCTCTGAAAAATTCCATTGCAACTTGTAAATGGTTTCATCATTTGCATTGATATCTAAAAGACACCTCTACTATGTGCAGAGAGAATATGAAGAATTCAAGGTGCGGATCAATGCACTGGTTGCTAAAGCACAAAAAATGCCTGAAGAAGGCTGGACAATGCAAGATGGAACTCCATGGCCTGGAAATAATCCCAGGGATCATCCTGGAATGATCCAGGTACTATATTGTTCCTCTCTACTCTTGGTGATAACCTTTCTTTTTCAGTCTTGTTCAGCCGAAGTTGACAAACTTCCTCCCTTGCTGTGCAAAACTAGGTCTTTTTAGGACACAGTGGTGGACTTGATACCGACGGAAATGAACTACCTCGTCTTGTGTATGTTTCTCGTGAAAAGAGACCCGGTTTCCAACATCACAAAAAAGCTGGAGCAATGAATGCATTGATTCGAGTTTCGGCTGTCCTGACCAATGGTGCCTATCTACTGAATGTCGATTGTGATCACTACTTCAACAACAGCAAAGCTCTGAAAGAAGCCATGTGTTTCATGATGGACCCTGCCTATGGAAAGAAGACATGCTATGTGCAGTTCCCCCAGAGGTTCGATGGGATTGATTTGCACGATCGATATGCTAATCGCAATATCGTCTTCTTCGACGTAAGTCTCTGCATGATCAATATCTAGTAGCGAACAACCTCTCTTGGATTTTTGTTCAACTGTCTTAAAAGACTTGTGCTTTATGCTGTCATCCAAACTTTTCAGATCAACTTGAAGGGGCTGGATGGTATCCAGGGCCCAGTTTATGTGGGAACTGGTTGTTGTTTCAACAGACAAGCACTTTACGGTTATGATCCTGTTCTTACCGAGGAGGATTTAGAACCCAACATTGTTGTCAAGAGCTGCTGTGGATCAAGGAAGAAGAGCAAGAGCGGTAACAAGAAATATTATGACAAGAAGAAGGGAATGAAGAGAACTGACTCCTCCGTCCCAATGTTCAATCCAGAAGATATTGAGGATGGTATGGAAGGTTGGTTTCCTAGGAATTTTTACCACGCTATTCTTCCATCTCTTGCAATTAATTCAGTACTCTTTTTTTACAGTCCAGCTTAAGGCTATAGACCTTTTCCCTAGTTTCATTTTTGTATCATATCATTTGTTTTGTTTGACATGTTAATATATTTGTATCCTCAAGCTTTAAAGGAAAATGTGTCTCTCATCTTAACTGTGTTGATGCTTTTTTCCAGGCTATGACGACGAGAGGTCTCTCCTAATGTCTCAGAGGAGTCTTGAAAAGCGTTTTGGTCAGTCTCCGGTTTTCATTGCTGCAACCTTCATGGAGCAAGGAGGCATTCCACCCTCAACGAATCCTGCCACCCTTCTCAAAGAAGCTATCCATGTCATTAGTTGTGGTTATGAAGACAAGACTGAATGGGGCAAAGAGGTCGGTATTTGTCATTATCGTAACTCTATCTAGTTAGTCTGTACAGAGTTAACTAAATCATTTTCGCCTGCTGACACAGATTGGATGGATCTATGGTTCGGTTACTGAAGATATTTTAACTGGGTTCAAGATGCATGCCCGTGGTTGGATTTCTGTCTACTGCATGCCTCCACGCCCAGCATTCAAAGGGTCTGCTCCTATCAATCTGTCCGATCGACTGAACCAGGTTCTTCGATGGGCCTTGGGTTCGATTGAGATCTTGTTGAGCAGGCATTGCCCCATATGGTATGGCTACAATGGAAAACTAAGGCTTTTGGAGAGGCTGGCCTACATTAACACCATTGTCTACCCCATCACATCTCTTCCACTGCTCGCCTACTGTGTCCTCCCAGCCTTTTGTCTCCTCACTAACAAATTCATCATTCCCGAGGTTCGTAGCATTCTATCCTCATTTCTATAATTGTACGTAGAACTGAAAAGCATGTGAGAACCAGAATTGTAATATTTTATGGATCATGCAAAATCAATTTTTAACTTTTTTTCATTTACCAATCAAGCTCCTCCATATAGAATTTCATAGCTCGAAAAGAAACTTGAAATTCCCCATCTACATGTCTTTTAAGTCGTGGATTGACTGCACTGTTCTTATTTCCTATCTTGCTCTCCATTTTCAGATAAGCAACTTTGCCAGCATGTGGTTCATCCTTCTCTTTTGCTCCATTATCGCCACTGGAATCCTCGAACTCCGGTGGAGTGGAGTCGGACTCGAGGACTGGTGGAGGAACGAGCAGTTCTGGGTTATCGGTGGCACTTCAGCTCATCTATTCGCAGTCTTCCAAGGTCTCCTTAAGGTCCTTGCTGGGATCGACACCAACTTCACCGTCACATCGAAAGCTAACGATGAAGACGGCGACTTTGCAGAGCTCTACATCTTCAAATGGACGGCTCTCCTCATCCCGCCAACCACTGTCCTCATAGTAAACCTGGTGGGCATCGTTGCTGGTGTCTCGTTCGCCATAAACAGTGGCTATCAATCATGGGGCCCACTATTCGGAAAGCTGTTCTTCGCCCTGTGGGTCGTTGCCCATTTGTATCCCTTCCTCAAGGGTCTTTTGGGTCGCCAGAATCGTACTCCGACGATTGTCATTGTCTGGTCCATTCTGCTTGCCTCCATCTTCTCGTTGCTGTGGGTGCGTATCGATCCCTTCACATCTGCCTCCACAACATCAGCTGCTAATGGTCAGTGTGGTATCAACTGCTAGGATATATAAGTTTGTTTACATAGATAAAATCATTCGTGTACATAACAAAGACGAATCGAGGAGGTGAAGAGATGGTGTGCTATTTATGTAAACGTGTTGCTCATGACCCAGACAAGGGAAAGCAAGGATAAGGATAGATATCTTGTCCAGGTTGGTTCGGCCTCCAAGTCGTCATTTTTTGTGGGAGTTTTCTGATGTTATATGGTGGAAGGACGATCGCGAACTGTAACTCTGATTTATTTGTGTACACTTAGGCTACGAGTAATGAATGTTGCAGCTTTCTCAATGTTACGAGTACCAGCAACCAACTCTCGTTGTAATTAGGTATCCTTAGCTCTTGATTCGATAGCTACCTGGCTTGGTTGCCAGGAACTAACCCCACAAGATACTCTATTAGTGTACAACAGGTTCTTACTATAAAGAGAACAATACAAAATAACGTTAGCACTGCTACAAGAAAATGGGTATTTTTTCAACAGTAAACACCTCACTTTCTGGCTAAGTTGACCCTAATGCGCTACAACATAATATAATGTTAAAAATTAGCGTGACAAAAAGATAACACATTAAGCAAATAGAGCCCTACGCGAATGATGGCTGCCTTTCAAGGTCGGGAAACAGATAGCTTCTTGCTACAAGTGCACTCTTCAAGGGATGGGCTGCGAGCAGCAGGTTTGCTAGAACAAATGAGTGCCTTTCGAAGGTAGGGCTTCGGAGGGAGAACCCATTCACCTCTTTCCACGACCTGGCACGCCAGACCTGGGACCAGGATAGCGAGAAAACTGCAGCCTCAAGTAGTTCGACTCCAGGTCATGCTCATCCATCTTGTATCCTACACATTCCGGTCCATTACCATTAGTAACCCGAGGGGGATTTGAGATAAGGCACAATCAAATGCAATTTCAAGGTGAAGGTAGATTATTACCTTGCAAAGCACTCATTGCAGTAGCAGCACATGCAGGATCCATAAAATCAACAAAGCAAAGAATGATCGGGTCTCCACGCTGCATTTGGTGATGTAAAAATAATGCATCCATGACGATCAAGTTCCCAACATAGATCATCAAAAACATCAAGGGCAGGACGATAGAAGTCATAAGATTCATATACTCACATGTTTAGATTCCTTGCTAACCAGTCTCAGGTCTTTGTATCCCACAAAAGGGCGAAAGATGTCTAAAGATAGAAGTGAAAGAAAGCAAACAGAGAGTAGTAGTCAAATGAAGCAAGTAGTAGAAGCATCAGTCTGTTTTAAAAACAATGTGTTGAATTTTTAGAATAGATGAAATAATCAAAGTATGGTAGTTTTGCACTGGAGGCAGAGTATAGAAGAAAGAAGAGGGAAAGTCTAGCATGTAAAATAATATTTGCATTAGCAGGATACGAGCTACTTCTCTCCTTGTACAATCTGGAGGAAGTCCTTCCACATAGAGAGTGTTTGAAGCATCGGGAGGAAGTGGTACTGTATCACGACCAGGTCGCGGTAATGAACTTGCTCCTCCTGATGGCGGACCACCATAACCATTGGTTGTCATATCTGGAGCTGTTGCTCTAGGACGGTCCATTACAGCAGAATCTACCATTGGGAGACTTGACATTCCGCCACCTCCACCAAATGCATTGGCTTCTCTAGCAGCAGTAGGAAGACCTTGCTTCAAAAGGAATTCAGATGAGTTTTTTAGTAACAAATCATGCATATGTATGATGGGTAAAGAAGGAAAAGGTAGGAGTGTAAGAGTATCACATTTTGAAGATAGCGTTCATATGCCGATACAATCGTCTTTGTGTCTTTCACAGGCTGATACCCGGTCCCACCATCTCTTGCAGTTCCATAGTAACTATTCATATCGTAGCCTGCAGGAACTCCAGAATTCTGCATGTCTGCTAAAATAGTTGGTACCGCTGTCAGAGGGGAAGTCACTTGATAGTCGTAATCATCATGGTTCCATCACTTAGGCAACACATTCATGCGTTTACAACATTGGAATGGAATAAAACAATTGCTAATGAAAACTAGTAAAAGACGACTACAATCGTTAAAGCCACCAATAAGTGATATATAGCATATGAATACAAACACACTCATACTTGAGGTTCAAATTCCCCAGCTTCACTTACATGACAACCACGAAACAGAGAACGAAAAGATTAAAGAAGATGCAACCTAAATCACAATATGGATTAAGAAGAAAGACAACAGCAAAGTCCATAAACATCCTCATTTTGTTCAAAAAAGTACCCAAGTGCCCCACTCTGCGGCAAAGATAGCAGGGAAAACAATTTTCAAGAAATGAAATTGGAAGAAGCTTTTTTTCCTAGTGACACCAATGAATAGATGAGGAAACAACTAAACAAGTATGATAGGTTTCCTAGTTCCCAGGGGAAGCAATTACGACAGTTAACTAGCTCAATAATACCAAGCTAGCTGACCAATTAACCCCCATAATGTAAATCAGCAAACTTCCAACACTGGGTGCAGCATAACTAAGATAGGCCAGCTGCATATACTTCTGAGCTTAGCATTTCCTGTTCCCACTTCTTATCAATACACTATCGTAAGAAAAAGTATTCTGATTGATCACAAAAGTCATTAAATAAGGATCTCAATCAAGTTATACCAGGATAGAAGATTGCTCTAAAAGGAATTCACTATCATATAAGCAACAAAGTACATTTGTCTATAGCTGTACACCAAAGTCATATGAAGCAGTTCAAGAAAATTTGAAGAGAAAATATTCCACAGTAACCTATCCTCGTTTCTCAAGAGCTTGTACAATCGCACACCTATAGTCCATCTCACTGTCCATCGGATAAAACTACACACTGTATATTCCAAGAAGAAATGGGAAACAAGATACCATACCAACTCAAGTCACATATTTCAGAAAGTTGGAGATAGTATACTAAAGCATTACACGGAAAATAGCTACAGCACACAAGCCATTTCACATACAAACCAGGATCAGCATATAGCTCCTTTTCAAGTCAAAAACTGAACTAAGAAGGAATTCCCTATTATCCAAAGCTCCAAATGCAACAATTAAGGCTACGTCTTAATGAAAACAACACCATTTGATTCAGGGTTCACTTCACTCCACACATCCTCTTTCTGCTTCTATCTATTCTATCCTACCCCATCTTCAAAAAACAGAAAATGGTTTGAACCAATAAGAAGCAGCCTCAGTTCATTTATTCATTTCTCGTCTAATTCTTCAGTCACCAAGTCAAGTCTTTTCAAAACTCAAATCTTAAAATACTATCAGAGATCAAGGTTAAACTAAACCCCTGAGCTCCGAGCCACAGACCACATCGACCGAAATTGAACTAGCTTGATTCCCCGAAAGAAGTAGAGAACAGACACAGAAAGGGCGAGAATTTCAAGTAATAGGAGGGAGTGAAAATGAGCAACGCACCGTACTCAGTGCGAGGCCGCTTCAGCATGCCGCCGGCGGGGAGAAGAGAAGGTTGTTGCTGCCGGTTCCAGTAGCCGTCGGACATTGTTTTCCTTCCCACCTGATACAAGAAGCCAGAAATTTGCACTCCACGGGGGGAGATTCGAGAGGGAAGAAATCGAGCTTTCTTCGAGAGAGAGAGATCAAAACTGAACCACGAACCCTAACTTCAGAGGAGATGACAATTGGAGGGAGCGAGCTTCGGGTACATGATATGAATGCCAATTTCTGGGAAAAAGGAGTAGACGCTTTTCTTATCAATTTTCCCCCTTTTTTCCGCCTTTTCAGTTTCATTAGTTTTTGGTCAAGGGGCCCAAGAATTGTGTTGCAGCGCGGTGGGCTATCTCCGAACGGCCCTACACTTTTGTAGACGGGTTATTCAGTATGAATTGGGCTCAAGCCCAAGGACTATTAGTTACTTCACCGTAAACCGATAAGTAACTTTTTGGTTTGGTTAACCAAACCATAAAGTAAGCAAAACTAAAAGTAAAAACCCAAAATAGATAAATTCCCAAAAATCAAAATCAAAACCGTGTATAGATTTTTATTGGTTATTGCATAACCGAAAACTGATAAAACTCTTGGCGATTTTTGGTTTGGTTTGGATAAACAAAAACCCCAATCCTTAGTTTGGGAAGTCGATTAATTAATGGAGTTAAAAAGAGACAACAAAAAAAACATGAAGATAGAGAAGAAGTCTAGTACCCATAATTTGGTGACAACACTTCTTGTTGATGGGTGTTACTTAGTTAGGATGTTAACAATTTCTTATCGGTTTTTCATTGCTAATCGAAACAAAAACCAGTAAAATGGTAAACGGTTTAAAATCAAAAGCTAAGAACCGGAAAAAAAAAAAACCAAGCGGACAATTAGCTTCTACCGTACCCTTCATCAAGGAGCCCAGGTTGAACTACTCTTGATCAGGTCAGGATACAGCTGAATCAATCACAGGTGTATTATTATTATTATCACCGTGATCAAAGAAGTCTCTGTACACATGCACAGTGACAAATCTAAAGATACAGATCTAGTTATGAAATGGTACGTAATCAATCTTTAACCGAGGCAGGTCCCATATTTGCTCAATCATAGAATAGGATAGGGCTTTTCCATACCCTGGTGCATGCATGCATGTACAAAGATGGATCATTAATGGTGGGAGACAAGGCTGAAAGGCATCATATGAAATGAGTGACCATATTAATTTAGGTCTGGCCCTTCCATTTTTTAGTTATAAGTTTGGAAAGCACACACATTCTAGCTAGCGCCAGCTTTGTTTGTTTGTTTTCCTCGGGCAAAAATGGATCGTATGCCAGGAACCATGGAACACCCTGCTAGATCTTCTATAAAGAAAAGGCCCCGATCCCCACCACTATTAGCAAAAATAATGCCTCTCTCTTGATCATATTACTGCTAACTGGTTTAATTAATTACTGTATGTACTCATTGTTGTCGTAAGTCATGATCATCCTGAGAGGATGAGATATGAATCAACGCAGTAATCAATGTTGTATTTAGGGTGGTTTCGATGAGGCCGCGCTGGTCCGATTGTCTCGGCGGAATGAAGTAATCGGATCAAATTGTCTCGTTTGAACAACGCACAATATGTAGAGATGCAACAATTGCGCCGTGATTTGTTTCGTTTTTTGCATCAATTTGAATTGACAGAGGGAGGGGTCGTGTATTTCTCAAATGATGCATCATTTGCTTGGATGATGGAATTCATGAAATGAGACAATTAGATCAAATAGATTCAGAATTGTTCATAATATTTATTCATCCCATTTTCAATTCAAACTGATGCAAAAGAAAACAATCCAACTTGCTTCTGCCATTTTGTATTGCCATACGAGATAATTTCATCTAATTGCTTCCTTCTAAAACAATTGGACCAAATTGCAACGGTAATGTTGTTTATGACTTTATCTTGAACCAATTGTCATATATAATGTTTTTTCTCTTTTTTTGGTCCAACTCATACTAAAAATTCTTATACAAGTACCAAGATTGTATATAGTAGACACTTATGGTAATCAATTAAAGCAGTAGAAAATTTCAGTTTTTTTTATAGCTTTTTTATTGGAGTCGTCGTGCATTCCTATGACTTCTTCTTGGTTCCATAAAACATCACAAGCACATGTAAAATATAGTTTACATCACACATATATTTAATTATTTGATTAATATATAGATTGTAAATCTCTCGTCCATCCAATCCCAAATCGCAATCTGGGAATGGTGGTCGGCTCGAACGTAAGAATATGAGGACAACCACGGCTTAGTTGCTCACTTGCCAACCTACCAAATCTAACATAGTAACACGTACTCACCTTAGAATCCACGAACAAATTCCTTGTATATATATATATTTCACTAACTTTCATGCATAGAAAGCACAACAAAAAAAGGTGAAGAAATGAAAAATCATACAATCAATATCTCTTATTGGTTCTTGTTTTTTTGGGGTGTCTTGGTTATTTACAAATGATGACTAGATGTTGATGATCGAATCATAGGGGTTTTCAACCAATAATTTAATAAACTAATCCATGCTTTGGTTAAGATGGTTGGAGTAGCACTGAATGAGACATTTTTGTCTGTTGAATCTAACTTATCCCCATTAGAGAGCTTTGCCACTACTATTAGGCTAGCTACACTACTACATCGACTCAAGGGCAACAACTAATTCATCGTAGCATTGTATCACATTCTCGCTTCCAATTCCAACATCCACACTATGTTTGGAGACTCTGTCTAATTTCACCAACTCTTTTCATCTCTTTGTATAACACTACTGCTCTAATGTCGTGTCATTCAAAATAATCATAATGTTTCTTCTCCTGTGTCATCAGAACATTGACGTCACTAGCTCAAACAAGACAAACTAATTCACTTAACAAACAAAGATTTCAACAAAATTACCAAAACTCAAACCTTAGAGCCAAACAATAGACAACCGAAAGATTTTCGATTTGGGTTGCCAACAGTATGTGAAATTCTTCGAGAAGCTATTAGCCCGCAATCGCACAATACCTCTGGATTATCGTAGTAGAATTCATCAATCCTTTTCTGCCCCTTTTCCCCCTATTGGCCATGATAGCCTCTCTCGGATTAATAAACACAAACATAGATTTTTGTAGCTAAATGTTGGAAATCTTCTAAACCTATACATCACAAATGATACGGCTAACTAGTACCTGACTAACGAATGTTGTCCTTAAAAAGCTTATTATGAAGTTGAGTTGAAAATTAGTAGGGCCTATTATTTCTTTTGACGAGCCAAGCTTGAGCTTGAATTTATAGCTTTTTTTTTGTTTTTTTTTTATAGCTTGAATTTATAGCTTTTACAAAGCTCGAGATGATATATTCTGTGTCGAGCTCGAGCTTAAGCTAGACAAAAAAAATTGGTTCAGCTCGACTCGTTTACAGCCCTAATGTCGATCCCAGACTCCTAATGAGGCAGTTCCAACAGAAGTTGGGTAATTTGGGGAGACCTCGAACAAGAATGAAGAAGCTTGCGAATGAGGGGTAAACATTGAAAAACAATAATAAGAATGAGAGATTTCAAAATATTTTATGCTCATCAACTATTTCAAAACCTCACGATAGAGAGTTTTTAAAATTTATAATCTCCAAATTCCTCTTCTTTTCCAAACGCATGATTATGTTGACATTCGAGAGGATAAGAGATTTGAGCAAAATCACTCGTCCAAAACTCTCATCCAAACGATCCATAAAACAAGAAATTTTGTTCATTTCAGTATTTCACCTCTAGAAGGCCAAAATTCCCAAGACCCGTAGCATTATCACTTATCAGGCAGTAGAGGTGCTAATCGGTTCGTGTCGGTTAACCACTAACCAATATGGCGATTAGCAATTAACCAATAAGCAAAAAACTCATACCGATAACTTAATAATGTAGAAGATTAACCAATAAGCTTTATCGGCTAATCTTCTCTTATAGGTTCGGTTAGTGATTAATTTAGCGGTTAACCAATAAGAGCTAAAATACATTATAACAAGGTACCAATATACCTAACCAAATCAACATGCAATAACTTCTATTTTCTTTCACGAAACATAATAAGGCTAAGAATAACAACTTGTAGTACACAAATCATCAACCAATTAAGTTTAACAAGTGGCATTTAACGAGTTCATTAAATCCTAACCACTTGTAAAACAATTTAACTACAATTCTACATTATTAACATAAAATTCTAATGATAAGAAATAATATCAATACAACATCGATCCATTGTGAAATCATAATCCAAATCTAAATTCATATTCAAACACATAAAATTAAAATAATCAAATATCTTCATCTAATTAGTGAATACAAACTACCAATATATCATACACTAGTACCACAAGATCATCATCATCCACAAATATCAAAGAAACTAAGACTACTAGGGTGCAACTTCGCTATGTCGATTGCAAAGGGGAGTAAGAAAGGATGACTTTTGGGTTCTGACTTTTAAACACATTTAAGACTTTGGTGGAGGGTTGTTTGCAATAAGTGAAAATTGGAATGTCTGGAATTGTGAATTTGTTGGTTTTGAACTTTGAGACTTTTTTTTTCCTTAGACAAAGACCAAAACTATATGATTATACTAGCATATAGTTATCGATTTTCTTATCTATTAATCACTAATCAACCACTAACCGATTAATCAGTTAATAGTTAACCATTAAACAAAATACAACTAACTGAAATCAAATCATTATGAAAATAACGATTTATCGATTAACTATTAAACGCCCTTATCAATTTTGTAAAGTCATAACCGACTAATCATTTACCACCCTTTGACAGGCAGCCTCACACAAAGCACAAATGTTTATTCATATTTTCTGCTTTTTAAACCTTTGGAATTTTAATTTGTACTTAAATAATTAAAATAGTATTACTATATTGAAGAAAAAAATTAAAATAGTATTAAGTTTCGCATCTCTCTCTTTCT
The DNA here is from genome assembly GCA_964030455.1 of Linum trigynum. Taxonomy (NCBI): domain Eukaryota; kingdom Viridiplantae; phylum Streptophyta; class Magnoliopsida; order Malpighiales; family Linaceae; genus Linum; species Linum trigynum. Next base: position 33,360,561 of record OZ034814.1, on the reverse strand, counting down.
TTTTCCTTTTGTTTTCTCTTCTTTGACGCTCTCCAGTTTTTTCCTTTTCCTTTCTCCTCTCACAATCGAGAGTCGCTGCCCCAGCCTGCCTGCCACCTCCTCCTCCTCCTCTCTCTCTCTACTTAGTTCCTCATTTGTCCTCGGTTTCCGTTCCATCCTCCTCCTCCGCGGTCACGGCGGTCGTCGGTCCTCCATACCGTCTCCGGAAACATTCTCCTTCCGGCGGCTAGAAACCGTCTCCACTCGGTGGGCGATTAACTGCCGCTGCACGAATTTCAGGGAACTGTTTGTTGCTCCTCTTTGGCGTGCCTTCTTCTTGCTACAGCAGCAGCAGCCAGTCAATCGTGGTGGCGATCACTGAGTTTGACTTGGAATTTTCGTTTTGATTTTTCTCTGCCTCGGAAGGGGACTAGTAGATCTGTGAAGGGAGCTGGTTTTCGTTTTTTTTTTTTTTGTTCATCTTTTTCTCTCCCCAAATTTGGTTTAGTGGAGGGAAGGGAGCAAAACAGAGAAGAGAGGAAAAAAGACTGCGGCGGCGCCGGCGGGTGGGTTTTGATGTGAGGGGTGTGGTAAATGGTATATGATGAACGGAGCTCTGGTGAGCGATCGGAGAGGGAGGTGGCGTTTTGTTAGAAAGTTCTTCACATGGAATGGCAGATCTTGTTAGCTACGGTAATGCCAACCGTGACACCGAGCAGGTCTGTTCCTCTGCAACTCTCTCTTCTCTCCAAACATGGAGGCCTTGCGTTGATGTCAAATTTAGGAAATTTTGGGGTTTTTGGTCCCCTGAAAATTGTCAATTCCATTTCTTCTGCTTACATGTTGCTGCATACGGTCGAACGAGAATCAAAAGCACAAGACTTTAGGACGGGTTTGTTGTGATTTATTTGATTGAATTTCGAAAGTTTCGTCGGACGAGGGAAATTATCTTGGGAACATTTGTATAGACAATCCCGAAAATTCCTCCTAATTTCTGTTGTGGGGGTTAGCTAGCTAGCTAGCTCTATGGGAGTATTTTCTTGGAACTGCCTTGCTTCATAGTCTGGGCTTTAGAATTCTAGGGGTTTGTTTCTAGGCCTTACGGGAGCAGATGGCTTAGTGAAAGGACATTGTAGTTGCATTGCTTCATGCTCTATAGCCTTTTGTGTTGTGTATGCTGATTTACATGGCTGTTCATGATTGAAACACCGCGGATGGACTTGACATTGTGGACTTGACTATGGATTGTATAAAATTGGGGGCTCTTGAGAAGCAATGATTGAAAAGAAAATAACGGAACAAGAGAAAAAGAAGGGGAGGCTTGATATTAAAAAAGAAGGGTGTGCATAGTTTTGATTTGTGATTGTCAATGTGGCCAATACATACTTTGTTGGTATTGCTAGCTACGAGCTTGCTACTTGGTTCAGTGTGTAAGGAAGTGTTGGTAACTGTACGAATGATGCCATTGGCCACGCCTCTAGCTTGTATTGTGATGTATAAAAGCGCAGCCAGTTGATTTGAGCTACTTGTTCTATTTCTTGCTTTTGTACCCTCTCTTTACCACTTAGTTAGCCCATTGTGCTAATAATTTATTTGTCTACTTTCCCCAGGCTTTAATTGCTTTGAAGAAGGGGGCTCATCTTTTGAAATATGGTCGGAAGGGAAAACCCAAGCTTTACCCATTCAGACTTTCTTATGTAAGTTTGGTCTTCGACTTTGTAGGGTCTGATAGACTAAGCTATATTAATGAGAGTATCCTTAAGCTATATAATAATTTTCTGGTCTGGATATATCAGCTTACGGTAACACACTGTATAAATGATGCTGTATAGGGCTGTTGGGTGATTAGTTATATGTGTGATGTAGTTGTCTTCAGGGTTTAAAAGAAGCAGTGAAATTGTTGTCTTGTTACTTGAGAATCTTTAGTTTGATGGAATTCTTGTCTTGTTGTTTATTCTCTATTGCATTATTGTAATGTATAAATATAAAGCCGACTGTTTTAGTTCTTGTAGAAGGCTCCAGCATTTCAAAGTCTTACTTATGTCCAACAAGATTTAGATGTTGACACATCTTGTGGAGCCTTATGCTCATAACTTGTCCATGGGCGGCACATGATTTCCTTGGATAGCTACCTTTGAGGTCTCATGTTCAGTAGTCTTTTATATTTGGATTTCTAATGGAAGATGTTTGAGTGCCCGACTTGAGTTATCTTATGAATTTGCGATATGGGGCTTTTGTTGTATTGCTTTTCATTATCTACTATGTTTGATCTTCCTCTGTCAGTAATACTTTGGTGGACTCTCCATTAATTTTTTGCTTTCCGAATTACAGGATGAAACAACTTTGATTTGGATTTCAAGTAGCGGTGAAAGAAGTTTGAAGTTGTCTTCTGTCTCTAGAATTATTCCTGGACAAAGAACTGTGAGATTTCTGCATCCTCTCCCGAGACTGAGCTTCTATCATTGCGTTACTGTATCAGGACCAATGCATTTAGCCCTTTGCTCTTCTCAAGACTGAATTTAGCTTTTCCTTCCTTGTGTATTACCAGGCTGTCTTTCAGCGATATCTGCGCCCTGAAAAGGACTACTTATCATTTTCTCTTATATACAACAACGGAAAGAGGTCTCTTGATCTGGTTAGTGGGGTCATATGCATTTTTGGTTGAACTAAATTTTGATTTAGCCTTGAGACTTATGTGAGTGTTGGTTTCTAGATCTGCAAGGACAAGGTTGAGGCAGAGGTGTGGATTGCAGGATTAAAGGCATTAATTGCTTCTCATCAAACTGGGCGCTCGAAAATTGATGGATGGACTGATGGGGGCCTCTACATTGATGTAATTCTCTCTTTTACATTGTGTTAACTTTTGCGTGTAGTAGCATTCCTTTGCCAAGTTCAAATCTACATTTTGCCTAGTCTTTTTAATTTCTTCCTTTGAAGATTTAAGTATTCCTTTTCCCAATTCATTCTCCCCTTTCATTGAAGATAAACCTGTACGTCTGTTCATGTTATATGCTGTAATAAACTGATTAGGAATCATATTGCTAGAGTGTCTGGTTTCCTCTGTAAGCCGTGAGACAGTCCTGAAGCTTTTCTCTCTTGTTGATGTAAGGTTTTCATATTACTCAATCGTTGCTGTTCCTAATGGTTCCTTAACATGTATTTTTGCTGAATTTGTTCAGGACAGCAAGGATTTGACTTCAAATAGTGCTAGTGACAGCTCTGTTAGCATTACGCGAGATATTAGCTCCCCCGAGGTATTAGCTGTCAGTTACAATCCCACTGCTACTTCTCCCAGGAGGTTTCGACCTGAGAATTCTCCGCAATCTGATCGATCACATGTAGGATTAGACAACAACACAAACATGCAAGTTAAAGGATCTGGTTCAGATGCTTTCCGGGTCAGTGTTTCCAGTGCACCTAGCACTTCTAGTCATGGATCTGCACCAGATGACTGTGATGCCCTGGGTGATGTATACTTGTGGGGGGAGGTTATAAGTGATAGTACCATGCAAATCAGTGTGGATAAACATGCCACATATTTGAGTTCTAGAGCAGATGTTCTTCTTCCCAAGCCACTAGAGTGTAATGTCGTTTTAGATGTAAATCACATAGCCTGTGGTGTAAAGCATGCTGCTTTAGTCACAAGGCAAGGTGAAATCTTTACATGGGGTGAAGAATCAGGTGGTCGTCTTGGCCATGGTGTAGGGAAGGATGCTATTCAACCTCGTCTTGTTGAATCGCTTGCGGTTACTAGTGTTGACTTCGTGGCATGCGGAGAGTTTCATACATGTGCAGTTACAATGGCTGGTGAACTCTATACATGGGGAGACGGCACCCACAATGCTGGACTTCTTGGTCATGGTACTGATGTCAGTCACTGGATACCTAAGAGAATCTCAGGTCCTCTCGAGGGACTGCAGATTGCTTCAGTAACTTGCGGGCCGTGGCATACGGCGTTGATAACAACAATGGGCCAGCTTTTCACCTTTGGAGATGGGACTTTTGGGGTTTTGGGTCATGGTGACAGAGAAAACATTGCTTATCCTAGAGAAGTAGACTCTTTATCCGGTTTAAGAACCATAGCCGTGGCATGTGGTGTGTGGCATACTGCTGCTGTGGTGGAAGTTATTGTCACACAGTCTAGTTCAAGTGTTTCCTCTGGGAAACTGTTTACCTGGGGTGATGGAGATAAAAACCGTCTTGGACATGGAGACAAGGAACCTCGGCTTAAACCCACCTGTGTTCCAGCCTTGATTGAGTACAACTTCCATAAAATTGCCTGCGGGCATAGTCTAACCGTTGGTCTGACAACATCTGGAAATGTGTTCACTATGGGAAGTACTGTTTATGGTCAACTGGGAAGTCCCCAGGCTGATGGAAAGTTGCCTTGTTTGGTAGAAGATAATCTTTCTGGCGAATGTGTTGAAGAGATTGCGTGTGGTTCATATCATGTTGCGGTTTTGACTTCTAAGAATGAAGTTTATACATGGGGGAAGGGAGCAAATGGGAGGCTAGGGCATGGAGATGTTGAAGATCGTAAAACACCAATTCTGGTTGAAGCCTTGAAGGATAGAAATGTAAAATACATTGCTTGTGGTGCAAACTACACAGCTGCTATATGTCTTCATAAATGGGTATCTGGTGCTGAGCAATCTCAGTGTTCTTCATGCAGACAGGCTTTTGGTTTTACTCGAAAGAGACATAACTGCTATAACTGTGGACTAGTTCATTGCCACTCTTGCAGTTCAAGAAAAGCAATAAGAGCTGCGTTGGCTCCCAATCCTGGGAAACCCTATCGTGTCTGCGATTCCTGTTATGTTAAACTAAGCAAGGTCTCGGAATCTAATAACATTAGGAGAAACTCGGTACCCCGGCTTTCAGGCGAGAACAAGGACAGGCTGGACAAGTACGAGATTAGGTCATCCAAGGCTGTTTTGTCTTCTAATGTAGATTTGATCAAACAATTAGATAGTAAAGCAGCAAAGCAAGGAAAGAAAGCAGAAACATTCTCCTTGGTTCGATCCCCTCAAACGCCATCTTTATTGCAGCTAAGAGATGTTGTTTTGTCCACTGCGATTGATTTAAGACCAAAGGTTCCCAAACCAGTTCTTACGCAGTCTGCCGTGAGTTCGAGGTCCGTGTCCCCTTTCTCAAGGAGACCTAGCCCCCCTAGGTCGGCAACACCTGTCCCAACGACATCTGGGCTTTCCTTCTCGAAAAGTATTGCTGATAGTTTGAAGAAAACAAATGAGCTTCTGAATCAGGAGGTGATGAAGTTGCGTTCACAGGTATGTTTTATTACAAAATAAAGTTACTATTTGTTTCTGATGTATATTGGTCTAGAGTGGATGAACAAATATTATTTTCCCTCTGTCTGATTGATGGTTCTGGATTAGGTTGATGGCCTGAAACAGAAGTGTGATTTCCAAGAATTGGAGCTTCAAAGGTCAGCCAAGAAAATGCAAGAATCTATGGCAATGGCTGCAGAAGAATCAGCCAAATCTAGAGCTGCAAAAGATGTTATAAAGTCGCTCACTGCACAGGTTGGTTTTACCCTGCACTTCACCATTGGAATCTTTGTTAGCTTGTCAGTTGCACTCTAGACTCTAACTATTCAAACGCTGGGTTAAGTGACACCATGTCTTGTTGAATTGAATTTTGGAGTTTATAAAACTGAATCTCTTTATTCCAGATGAAATCAATTGCATTATGGTTGTCTAGCTATGTTTTTCAGTGCGATCATGTAAGATTGAGAATATGTGATACTCTTGGTTATTGTTAGTTCAACGTATAATATTTTGTGTACTTATTATAATTTTCTATAATGAACCACAGCTTAAGGAATTAGCCGAAAGGCTGCCACCTGGCGTCTATGACCCTGAGAGCTTGAAGCCCGCTTACCTACCAAACGGTTCGGATTCAAACGGTATTCATCATGCGGACACCAATGGAGACCGACATTCAAGATCCAACTCAATCAGTGGGGTGTCACTGTCATCTCCAACTACACTTGATTTTAGTTCAGTGAATGGAAATCATCAGGGTTCTATCCAATCGTTTGGTGACCTATCGGGGCCCAATGGCAGCAGAGCAGACCATTCAGATGCCAGGCTGTCCAATGGCTCAGGGGCTCGTTCAAGTAGGAGTATGTCAGAGTCCATTGACGGAAAGGAATCGTCTAGGCCCATTCAAGATGGCGAGAACGGTTTGAGACCTCGAGATCCAGCAGCATTGCCTGGCGACGGTAATCATGTTGAGGCTGAATGGATCGAACAGTATGAGCCCGGTGTATACATAACTCTCGTGGCCCTCCGTGATGGAACTAGAGATCTCAAACGTGTTCGCTTCAGGTACATTTTTCTGATCCAAAAGCCAGCATGTAGCATAATACTTCATTTATTGCTTGAAACTAGGAGAATTGTCTTTACATCTAGGTACTGTGGACTATTTCACTAGGGGGAATAGTTTTGGTTCACAGGATCCATTTTATTGTGGACATTTAACATAGCATAGTTAGTGTTCAGAAGTGGTCTGGTTCCCGAATCGGCGTAGGACTAGATCAAAATATTGAAAATTGAGGGCCATCACGAAATCAAAAGTGGAATTGCTATTCTTTGTATTTTTCCTCCTACGGTTCGGCTCTGTCATCTTAAGGTGCTGGGAATGAACCCCAAGAGACATGATTAATCACACATTGTAAATTTACAATTGTTTGTCCGATGACTACAACAGCCGGAGGAGATTTGGGGAGCATCAAGCAGAGACGTGGTGGTCGGAAAACCGAGAGAAAGTATACGAGAAATACAACGTGCGTGGATCGGACAAATCTTCGGTTCCTTCTCAGGCTGCTCGAAGATCAGAAGGTTCCGTGTCATCGGCTTCCTAACCTTTTGCAGCACAACAGAAAGGAAGTCGGCAACAAAATTTTTGCAAATCTTCACCAGGTGAAGGCATTGTCATCGAGGCTCAGTGAGATGGAAGTACAAAATCAACAACACCTCTTTTGTGTTCACGTTCTTTCTGCTCCCCCCCCCCCCCCCCCCCCTCTTCTCCTTCAGCTGTGGTAAAAGTTTATTATTCTTTTTGTCTTTAATTTACAGAAACTGGCTATATCTGCTGTATTGTAGTGTATATAGGCAAAGGCATCAATTATTTCCTTCCTGTCTGTTCACAAGCAAGCACCCACGTCTTACAGGGAGAAGTTGGCCACAGATTCTATGGTAATGCATGAATTGAGTGTAATGTATCTAATTCTAATCTAATCGTTGAGTTGAGTTGATTAGGGTAATGTGCAGGCTAGTGTTTGAGAACATCAAGCCAGGTTCAATCAGCATTTTCGTCGTGAATTGTATCGTACTCTCGACACGAATATTCTCGTCATCAATTGATATCCGACTCGAAGTGGTTGATTCGAGTTGCTGCAGCTTGCTCTCTGAGTCTCTGCCCTTCCCCTTTACTGTTACTTTTGGCAAAGCCGCCCCTACCCTCAAAGTCTCGTAATCCAAGTGTGTTAGGTCAGCTACTAAGGACGATTAACATTCAACAGAGTATGTTATTTATTTATTTATATAAAGTCAACGAAAGAGATTTTTAAATTTGCAGTATGATCAACAAGGTGTAGCACTCCTGACAGTTTAGGGCATTATCCAGCAGTCAAACTCCCTGTTTGTTTATTTTGATCTGCAGAATGGAGAGTTTCAATTATGCCAGAACAGGAATGAAGAAGAGGGCAATAAATGTGGCGGGGAGACAGGCCGACAGGTAGCCGACTGTTTAAGGAATAAGCTAGCAAAAGCAGCCAGCTTGTTTACTAACGGAACTGCAAGTAGGGTGTCATTATTGGCCTCTTACGTATTATTAACGAGTCGAGCCGAGTTCGAGTTGACTTGTTTATTAAAATCTTGACTCGTATGATATATGAGATTAATGTCAAGATGAAAATAATAAAAATAATTAAGGGTTCAATATTAAATAATCTCATGTTACACTTTGTGGTATCATATTATTTAGTTAATAAATTTTAACTAGTCAAAATTATGTTATTTAATAGTATCGAAGCAATCTATAATACAAAATTAACTTTTAATATTAAATAAGACATATTTTCACACATAATCTAAGTGTTAACTTTCACATAGGGCGAGATATATAATTCAACAATCCTATAAATTATCAAAATCGAACTTATTAGTTCGAGTCGCTGATAACTTGGTAATCGAGTTGGCTCTCTAGCCCCAAACGAGTCAGCTCGCGAGTTGAGCTCAATAAGCTACCGAGTCGAGCTGCCGAAGGCTTAGCTCGGACTCGGCTCATTTGCGGCCCTACCTCCGAACGACTGAGAATGTTCCATTACTACAAAACAATTTCGTATTATAAAAGTTGAAAAGGTCATAAAGGAGCTCCACCACGACTTAGAATCCCCCACCGCCTTCTGTGTTTGATTTTGCGTCTCTCTATCCTTAGTCCTTACCAGGAAAGTCATGGGGGAAGAAGGTACAGTTCCGGAAAAAAGTGAAGTTTTGTTGAACTTTTGGGATGCAAGAAATTAAATGAGTAAAACAGAAACACAGGGTTTAAGGAGGAAGAAGAAAGCAAAGTGAAGATTGGTGTACGTGTTCCAGTGAGGTTTTTGAGTACTGAAATGTGATCATATATGATGGACTTTTTGGGAACATAATTAGCGTGTCTACTGGCTGTTAATTAGAGAATCATGATTAACCAGGTCTAAACTGCCTCCAAAGTTTCTGGGGTTGGTCTCACTTTAAGGGTGTCAAATCAACAACTAGTACAGTTTTCTTGCAATTCAACCAATTACACTTGTCGGCGCCTTAATTAATGTGTTCAGGAACAACAATTGTACCGAACTCACGGATTTTTCACTCCGAACCAATTTGATCAGAGCGGGTAAAATTTTGTGTTAATGAGTTTTTGGCCTGTGCGGGTTTTATCTGCTTGTGAAATAGACGGACATGGTCGAGTTCGGATTTTGTCAAAATGCAACACCCTTTTCAACTGACCCGCATTTATAAAATAAAACGACGTTATTGCATTGGGTATCTAACAGAAAATAATATGAATAATTTATGAAATTAATTACATTTTGTGGCAATATAAACATAATAATATGGATAATTTGTACGTGAATGTCAGTAGTGTTTAGGAAGATATATTTGTAGGAAAAATTTCGATAACATTGCAATATGGGTTTTCGGAGAAACAATGTACGATTACTTTTGTGAGCTCATGGGGTACTCATAGACCTATATATAATTAGTACATTTCGAGTTGAGTTTTTATTTCTAAAACTCAATGAATATTTTACCGAGATTTTTTTAATGGTGCACCAGTTGGGGGTTGGGACGAGAAGAACCTGACCCAACCTCATCTCTAAATTTGTTTCAACTCGTAATTAATGAGCATACAAAATGACAATGAGTATAGCATATTCGACCATTCGAATAAACAATATTTGCAATTATAAATGGATGAAATACTCCAAATCTGTTCCCTGTTCCTTCATCTCAATTCTCTTCCAAAGAAGTGTCTGTTAACATTATCATCATATTAAAATCGTGGTTGACCTATTTTGCAAAGCTAAAACAGTCTCTCGTTTGATATCCAATATATGGTATTTCCAAACCGATCCACCGGTACGATAGAGTTTCTAACCTGTTGGTTTTCCCCTTGCACTAGGCCAAAATGGTACCTTATTTTTCACTCCTAAATCAATGCAATTTGAAAGGAACCTTAACAAACCATTATTGACTTGTGAGGCCTGACATACTTGGAGGAATTTGACCTCTTCTCCCCCCACAATTTTTCCCCAACACCTGACCTTGCTCCTCCATTTTTACGAAGTCAAATTCGAATCCGATGCCAAGGTTATTTGATTATTCTATCTATCACAACAACTTCTGAAAAAACATGATGGATGAAGATATTAATTAATACTATATATATATACAAACTATAATTATGTGACAACCTGATCTCTAAACTTAATTTTGGGATGTCTACTGTTGAAGTGGCTCGGTCATATTACACCATTTGTAATTAGGTCAACGGGTCTTACCAGTCACTCAATACCTCATGTAAAATCAAGTATTTTTTTCTCTCGTTCGATATTAGGGGTGGCAGTTCGGTTATAACCGGTAACCGATCGGTTGGTTATCGGTTAACCGAAATAACCATCCTCCCTACCGAACACCGACCGAAGTAGGCTTCGATTTCTCGGTTATCTAGGTTATCAGTTACCCGAATCACTTTTAAGACAAAAATCATTTCGTCCAGCCTCCGATAACCGACCGAAGTTTGGTTACTTCGGTTACCGGTTAGTGGATAACCTTCCGGTTATCAATTTAACCGGTCAGTTAATCGATAACCGGTAACCGAATTGCCACCCCTATTCGATATCATAAATTTTAATCCTGAAAATTCATCAATTAGTTACTAAAACATACTAACCAAATTAGAGTACCTTCAAGAGAATGACGATCTACTGGATCCGAACGACAATGTCTGAAGTCAAACAAGATCAAGGAAATGTACTAAATTTCACAAACCATTGGTGACCTACTGACTAATTGTTTGAGCATGTAACAATGTTGTTTTGCAATTTGAAAACAACATTGAAACCTTTAGTAGGCGGGATATCCAATTTCATGTGAACTTCCATCTCCATATCTTCATGACAGAAGCTATATATTGTTAATGACTTAATGTCCAACTATCGTAAGAAAATGTTTGACTAACTTTGGCCACGGTACTTTTAGTCACGACGAGCATGTATCAAAGAAATTCACCACATAAATTAGAAAATTTGAGTAGAATGCAAAATATGCATTTTGTATGTTTTAGTTGTTGACCTTTCGTTTTGGTAGTTAAATTTTTTTTTCTTTCTCTTGGCGCGCACTATAATTAAATAATTTAAGGGCTTTGGCAACCGGCACAAGTAACCTTTTACATCATTGAATAGTGTTGAAACACCAAAGAACATTATTTCACGTCACCTTTACATCATTTCTCTGTTCTCTAGCCCTCTTCTTTTTCCAAAATCACCTCCCAATTCTCCAGAACAAGGTAATTATTAATTTAATTACCCAAACCCCAAACGGTAACCAAGGAGTAACAACTTTGGAGAGACCCGAAAAAAAGACGTGCCGAAACGATCGATAATAATGCATTAAACTGGACGTGCAAAATTAAAGAATGCAATTATCTAACTTTTTTTTTTTATGACATACATACATACGTGCCTGCTTACACTGCGGATTCCATTCATAGTATAATACTATATTCATCGAACTGATGAGGTATATCTTCTAGAAGAAAGCGGTGGCCGGCCGATCAGCCGCCGCCGCCGCTGGTGGCGGTGCTCTGAGGACCAATACTGTTGTGCTGCCTGGAAGGAGCGGAGGGCGGTATGGGCATCCCTTTAGGCAGAAACCCCATGAACGTGCGCGGCGGCACCGGCTGCCTCCTTCCCCGCCGCCGCCGGCGATACCTCGGCGGCACCCTCATCACCGTGGCGGCCTTACCACTGCGACCACCATTAATACTACTACTGTGTCTTGGCGAGTGATGACGTTGTTGGTACGGAGACAAAGAAGAAGAAGAAGAAGAAACATACGAGGGAAGGAAAGAAACCATGATGCATAAAACGACGACGATAAGAGCTACCAAGGCCGTACGCCTCCCGCTTACTAATAACATCACTCCCATTTAATTTGAGAAGATGAGAAGCCAAAGGGAAAAAGGAAATGAAAGCTCTCCCTCAATCTCTTTCTGCGCGAGCTTCTTTCTTCTCGTTCATAAGTCAGAGAGAGAGAGAGTTGGTGAGCTAATAAAAGAAGGGAAGGTGGGCATTGTTGTGTTTGTGTAATATGAATCGGAAATGGATATGGAATTTCTCAGAGACGAGAGAGAGAGAGAGAGAGAGAGAGAGAGAGAGAGGGGAGATCTCAGCAGAATATTGATAATTGGTTATTTATTCGGCTGCCGAGTTAAGTATACATTAATTATTGGTTATAGTTATGGGGTTGAAAGTTGCTGCATTATACAAGAATGAGAAGAAAAAAAAAAGGCATGATTTGGTACGCCTTGTTGTGTCATGTTTAGTCAATACGTATAGATTTGGTTTGTTTGAATTAGGGATAAGTATGTGTTTGTATATGAGATTTGCAACTGGATGATGACTGAATGTACTGAAGGTATTACAATTAGTTATTTTTATTTGGATTTTGGTTATACAATAAAGGAAATGATGGGGATACAAAACTCAGAACAACAAAACTTGTAAAGTCTCGTCGTTGATTTATTAAAAACCGATACAAATCATTATCACCGTGATCTCTGATGATCATATATCATAGGGTTATATGATTCGTATCAAGATTGATATAATGTGAAGAACCAGTTAGTCTCGATAATCCGAGGTGTTGGAAGAGATTCAGTTATGAATCATATGTCACTTATTAATATTACCCCCCCCCCCCCCTCAAATGAAAGCCAAGTCAGAAGGGCTTGAAGTTTGCACATGCATCAATACATACCACGTGCTCAGCAAATGGGGGTCATCGTGATTCGAATAAAAAAAAACTCTCCCAGTCATATAAGGATCTAATACCGTGTCATGAATCAGTTGGTTTCTATAATTCAGAGTTATTGGAATAAGTTAAGTTGTGAATCATATACCACTTACAAATAAAACATATATATTTATAAGTTTCAGGACATAAAATACCTCATCATAACTCATATAATAAGTCAATAAGGAAGTATAAATACAAGTCAATTGATGTGAGAGAGGTGACTTGTACCACAAGTGAAGAAAATATACACATATAGATAGATATATTATTATTTATTAGAGATATGGACATATATGCGTAGGTGAAGCTACCTTTCAATAATTTATAAAAATGGAACTGTAGAGGGAGCCAGAAGCAGGAAGCCGAGGGAACACGTGGATGTATAATTTAGTGCAGGGGTATGGTTGTGTGTCCTGTCTGCCTTCCCATTTATTTTAATTCTCTTTTTTTTTTGTGTTTTTTTCTTTTTCAGGTATTATATTTTAGGTCTACAAAAGTGTTAGAATGCATTTATTTGGAGCTATATATTAAAGTATCTTCTAAGCCTTCAATTCTCTTCACATTATGCACTTCACACGATGCCTAGCTGCATGATTGTATTAATTTTTCAGAGAATGTTGTTTTGTGTATGTGTATATTTTTATGGGAAGTGTATGTCTATTAGGTACGTGGATAGAATAAATTCGAGTTGGAGCATATATTGATTGATATATGACGCGCTTGAATCATAATCTTTAGGTTTATTGGGCTTTTTCTCACTTTTCCTTTTTGTGTATTACTAGTGCATTCATCATTAGCTATAATAATTACATATCTCTAATACTAGTGATCGCATAGATCGTCCAATGGATGACCACAGAGTGAGGCTCATTCTCTTTTAAATAAGGATTATGATAAACCAATCGACCACAATATTACAACCTTGTGGTTAATCCAGATTCCAACTATATTTTGCGCAAAAAAAAGAATCTATGTTTATTATTTATAACCAACAAATCTGCTTCCAATATCAGTGACTAACCCCTAACCATGGATTTGTCACAGCAATAAATAACTGGGCCAGAGTGAAGATAAATTGCTTCATGGGTCTCTTTTAGCAGCTCAAAGCCCAATCAACACGGCCTGCTAAATACTAAGGCCCAAAGCATGAGGAAATTTAAGAAATAAAAAATAAAATAAAAACTCATACGGCTCGGCAGATTAATCCGACGAGGAATGTGTAGCATGAAGCGCCCGCTGTACAATTTTTCTGTAGGTGATTAGTGGTTTAGGGGTTTCGATCTGTTCGTACTCTCGGCTTCTCCGGCGGATTTCCGATTAGGGAGTAGAGGTTTGGTAGAAAGCAGCCGGCATAACCACCGCATCCCTTTCTCCTCCGGCGGGGACGTTATCTTCTTGTTTCCTGCGATGATCAGCAAACTGGGAGACGATCTCCTCTTGGAGATTTTGATCCGCCTCCCGAACCCTAGATCGGCCTGCCGCTGTAAATCCGTCAGCAAGCGGTGGAGCTTCTTGATCTCCGATCCCAGCTTCAATCGTCGTTTCGTTTCTCACCACCAGCGACCTCCCCTGCTTCTTCCCTCCAACGACCCACAATCGATCATCCCGACCATTCTCCCCGTGCCAACTGATGTCGACGGACTGCGTTTCTCCGTCTTGGATTCCTTCGAGGACTTGCTTCTATGCGGGGTTACATTCCCAGAGGACATCGATGCGGAATTCAGCAGATCGTACTTCGTATGCAATGTGTTCACGAAGCAATGGATCGCACTTCCTTTGGCGCCTGAAATTCCACCGGGATGCGTGGCAGTGGTTCCAAGGTTAGTTTGCGAGCCTGCTATTTTTAACAATCTTGATATGGGAGATGGCGAAGCATCTGTTTGTTATTCGGAGTATCGATTTCGGGTGGTCTGCATATGTCAATGTAGTCTGTGTATCAAACTATATGTGTTTTGTTCCGAGACTGGAGAATGGACGAAGGAGGCTGTTGTTCTTGATGGTGATTATCTAATCCAAATGAAAAATGTACTTTCCTGCAACGGGGAGTTGTTCTTCGTGGATTTGTATGAGGATGAAGATGGTGATGTTTATCCTTTGATTGCTGTGATTAACCCTTTCCGCCTTGATATGCGTCCCACTTACCTTGATGCTCGTGAACTTCTTGTGACGCCAAAGTGGGATATTGCGGTATCGCAAGGTGCTCTGCACGTAATTCTATTAGAAGAGGAACGCACACCTGATTGTTCAATGGCTGCTTTGACTGTTTGGAAACTGCAAGAAGACCCTAAAACATGGAGGAAGGTACGTGAAGGGGCGGTGAAGACAACTCCAAGGTGTATGCACCGAGAGATGGCTGACATTGAACATTGTGAGAAGGCTGCCCGTGAACAAAAGACATCAACGCCTAACTATGAAGTTGATGCCATTATTTTCCCTTCGTTGCATCCAGATAACCCGGAAATTGTCTTCTTCCATTGTTTTTCAATTGCTCCTCAGTGTGTTATCTTGTCTTGCGATTTGACGAGGGGAGAGCTGGAGTTCTTCTCTTACTTTAGAGCACGTTCACTTCGTTGGGCGGTGTTCCAGCCCAAGGTCTCTTGTAGTCCTTCTCCAATTCGAAGATATGAGGAATTGAAACTCCTCTACAATGGGAGCTACAGTTGCTGGGTCCAGAGCAGCAAAACAACAACTCTCTCAATAACGGGTACGTACTCCTAGTTGGGAGACCTCTGTTCAATTTAGAATTAAACGAAGTATTCGTAGGCGAAGCTAACTCAATTATGCATGGGGAGGTCCTGATAGATGTGTGTCATTTGTGTATATTTTTTTGGGTAGACTAAGCTGCAGTCGTAGAAGTATTAGGATACAATTCATGTCTGCATAGTTATAATTTTCAGAACATGTTTGGTGTATGTTTATACTTTGTGGAGAGCGTGTATATAATTTCGTTGAATCGTTTCAGGATGAATTAGTTCGTGTTAGAGCTTCCTTTCACCTTGAAGGTCACGTGTTGGAATCATGATATACAACATTGATGAGCTTGTCCTAGCTTCAAGTTCATTCGCTGATCCTGCTCGAAGGCCAGTTCGCGGCAGGTCAATCTGATGGACGAATGATATAAACTTCATTCTTAGACTTCCTTAACTTGTCCAGTTACTGATTAACACAGCGGGTTCTTACTTCTTAGTTTACTCTTATTTTTCGATTCGAATTCTCAAGCTGAATTAGGGGTTGTACCTATGCATCTATATGATGGTGTCACTACTTGTTATCAGTCCTTGTAAACCGATTGGGCATCTTAGGCTCTTGAATTGTCAGAAGAAATGGACAACAGAAGTGCAGATCTACAGTTGATACATATAACAGCGATTCAATTCTGCAGCTTGTAATAATAATATATATGTCTCATGGTTTCTCAATCAGATAATCGGTTAAGAATTACATTTTACAACTTACATGCCGCCGCGGCGCCACTCCTGAATCACAAAATGATCTCCAAATATCCTCTTCGACGCCAGCAACCACTCAAGCTGGACTCTACTTATTCTGGTTTGTATATTGTATTAAGAATACAAAATGAGAGTACACTTTTAAGGCACAACAAATGACTCAAAGAGGCAGCAGTTTCGTTAAGATCAAAAGATCACTGGCCATCAAGGAACAGAGCTCGACATTTCTCCATTGTATCATCAGGACTGGTCACTGCATCAAACAAAAAACACCATTATTCAGATAGTACAAGACGAAGGAAGAAAAACCGGAACCTTTGAAGTGCATAGTCTATGTGGAAATGGGTACTAATTCCTATCTTATGCTTACTGTTTCAACACATTTCAGGGCTATTTTGATAATGGAGAATACTATCAAAATGGACTTGCACAGGAAATCTGAAACCTAAAGGATAAAAGCATAAAATAGATTTGCTCACCAGTGTGTCCCACGGTCCGTTCTGATTCATATATTTCATGATCGTTTCCTCCCTGCAAATATAAGAATAGTGAAGTGAGAATTGATATATGACAGAGATGGGTAGCCTAAGACTCCAAACATGAATGCTAAGTAACCACACCGAAAACAGCAGGTTCTCTCATATCAAAAGTAGTTGTAACTTCTAACAACAATAAGCAATAAGCAGTCTTTTCTTTCAACATTTGACGAACATATGACAACTCTAGATTTCAAAGTCTGCTTAGTTGCTAGACTACTTTCAATACCAACTCAGTGAACTAATCAAACCTGAAGTACTCCTAACTAGAAGTTATGCTAACACTAAACAAAAAACAATCGAGAAGCAGTTATAAGAGAAATCATAAGCAGGGGCAGGGCAATGAGTTGGGCGATAGGAAGATGTAAACAACAAAACAGAAAACTAATTCAAGCCCCCCAACCTTGTAAGTTTTGTCACCGAAGAAGTGGATTTCAGAAAACTCATCAAGATACCTCAAGCAGTATGTCTTGTCCCAGCCTTGGGGGAAAACCTGTTAGAAACATTACTACCACTGTAAGCAGGATTGCAAATTATTAGCCTACCTAAGTGTAACAAGCACGATAGCATGCACCTACATCAAAGCTTATTTGCCCTCCTATAGAAAATGTCAAGTTAAGGTGAGCGAATTTCTCACGCAGCACCGATACCATCTTTGGGCGTATATTCTGAACCTGAAACCATAAGCACAAGTAATATTTATTGTCATTTACACCAACCAGCCAACAAATCCAAATTACAGAAGGAGTAAATTATAAGATAAGCTTTGTGTCTGCCAAGAACATCTTTCTATACCTTGTCATATTTTTCAAAGTCGTCCCTTTCCTCTTGGCTGCAGTTTCGCCCAATCGGAGATACATTCAGCATACCGCTTCTGAACTCTATAAAAGTTCCCCTGCACAAACCATTTGAAGGTTAGATGACTTTCAAGTAGTGATGGAACGAGATGTATGCGGATTGACTTTTATGATCTGAACTGGACTTGCCGTTTTATGGGGATATCCAAGTCGGCAATGTAATGCAATGTGAAATTTATGAACTCCTGAAATGAAAAGCATTCAGTATCTTTGATTAATATACTGGAAGATGACACACCCAGAAGACTGCTTGAGTGATTATGATCGATCGCACCCCAGTTATCGATCAAGCAAAAATCACAGGTAGCTATCAAATAATCTAGTCTGCCTCAGGGCAAAGTAACCATTGTTAAAAGTTGCTGGTCAACTGATTATGATTGTGCTCTTCTAAACCTTTATGCACAAACATCCAAAATTGATAAAGAACCACCATACATTCCGGTGAAAGATCTTACCTTGAGCTGTCCATCTCCAAGAAATGACTTCAAGCTCTGAACATAAAATTACATAACATGTCAATTTCAGGGGGTAGACAATGTCTCAAATACTATTTTCACTTTAGGTAATACGACTGTCAGGGCAAACACAATGAGTAAAGACTTTGATTCACACCTGGGTGCCAATGAGATCTCCAGCTTTATGAGCTACAAGGCCATTCTCGGAGAAGACATAATCATAATCGGTGATGACTGCAAACACAAACCACAAGAGCTTAGCTACTTGTCCATCCGTTGCACTCTCCCATGGAAAATAAATATAAATGGTGATGGACTGAACCTGTCTTTCCGAGCTGCTCTGATATCTTACTGAGATCGGATCCACCAACCACCCCAACTGTAACTACCTGCAATCAAAGTGAAGATCATAAGAAAGTTTGCTCGCAGCCAACTTGGTGGAAACGAAGTACATTCGAGGCAGGATAGTTCCAAAATAATTTGGAAGATCTGGCATGTGAAAGAGAGGGACGAATTGTATGAACAAGTCCATACCTTTCGGAGTTCTTGCATAAACTTGAACATCTTTGGAGTAACCTCCTATATATAGAATTCGAGATAACCAAATCACAACGAGTAATTAGTCGGAGGAGATGGAAATTTGTAAAATGAGACACAACTAACTAGAGCCTAAAGAATCAAAAAGTTAGATCATGGGAAGAGGAGCTGAACCGCGCCTTTCTTGGAGCAGTGAGAGTCCCATCAACGTCGAACAGAGCAATCAACCCAGGCTTCCTTGCAGCCATGCCTTCCTTCCTATCCACAGTAAATTTCTGAAGCGAGTTAAGAAAGATGAGCAAAAGGGAACAGGAAGAAGCCTTTTGGCAGCCAGATAAAACCAACTTGATAATC
Organism: Linum trigynum; assembly: GCA_964030455.1. Taxonomy (NCBI): domain Eukaryota; kingdom Viridiplantae; phylum Streptophyta; class Magnoliopsida; order Malpighiales; family Linaceae; genus Linum; species Linum trigynum. The sequence goes on along the minus strand of OZ034814.1, from coordinate 33,341,804 downwards.
GCTAAGCCATTTACTAGTACGACATTATGATAATGCGAAGCTCACGCTAACAATCAGATCCAGCCAAGAAAGGATTACTTCAATATTACGACATTATGGTGGTGTAAAGCTCACGGTAACAATCAGATCCCGCCAAGAAAGGACCGAAATTTCACAATAGAAATGCAGCACAGAAATGGGCAATCATGGAACCATGAAAAGGAACCCATTCCCTGAAAGAAAGCTAGAAATTTCCCATCCAGATTTCAAGCAAAGGAGACAAGAGAAGGAAACAGACAGAAGTTGAGAACCTGGACTGGAAGTGAGGAGGGAGGTCAGGGAGTATGGATGAGGAGATGTGAAGATCTCAAATGGCGGAACCAATTAGTGGGCGTGATTCTTTGAAGCCGGAGTAGAGATTTGGGGCGAGGGATTGACGAATTTTTATTTTTTACGGGGATGATACGTCGTCAGACTGAGACCGAGACTGAGAGAGAGAAGATCTCCGACGCGGAAACGAGGGAGAAGAGACAGAAGAAAGGCCGGGACGCTCGCTAGATCGCTCGAATTTTCAGGCCTCCGGCCGGATAATAGGATGGGCCGGGCCTTGGATTTATCTGTTTTTTTATGTGAAGCCCATACTTTGCAGCGAGCGAGCCCAACTTTTCGTCGCTTCGTCCGTCTCGTGGATCGTGGCCCGTACACTCAACGACTAGCACAAGAACGAAGAGTCTTCCTTTCTTCTCTTTGAAGACCAGGTCAACGGTAATAATAGGTTGGAAATTTGTACGGATTTGATCACTTAAACAATTTTCCATTCTTTGTATGTTGTCACACATATATAATTCTAATTAATTAAACGAACCCGTTCGATAATATTTTTTTTTTAAATAAAAGTAAACATGAACTAAACCAAACGAGACAATATTGACTCGACATGAGTTTATCTATTTATGCAATTGAAGAAACAATTTTGGATTAGCCATTTTTGTATTTGTTAAAATGTAATATCAAAGTTAATACGTCACTTTATGGTACATTACCTAAAAAATAGTGCTCTTGTCATATTTGACAAGAAGCACATACATGATTTAAACGATATGGTTTTTAACTGAACCATATCGGGTTGACTTTTCTTTCTCCTATCGTAAATGGAATCTGGATTGGATCAAGGGTAACTCGATTTTCAGTTGCAACTATAAACTGATTTAAACGATATGGTTCCGATTTGACCGAACTAATTTCCCTCTACGAGCGGCGTGGGTCGCTCTCACTCTTAATGATGCACTAAATTTTTTTATTGATACACAGATAGTTCGTGATTGTTCTACTCATGATAATCGTTTAAAGTTCTCCATCTCATCGGACCTCTGATATCGGTTGAATCATAAGCGTTCCACACGTCGTGAATCAATATCTATTTTACTACTACTTATGCAAAATTCTTCAAATTATACGTATAACTTAAATAAAATATGTAAAAAGTAATCAAGTAGTCCGCATATGGTGACCATCTTATTTATGGTTGCTTTTACATATATTGTTCTGGAAAAGTTCACAAGAGAGAAATGAGCATGGTAAAGGATACACATGTTCTTTAGATCGATGATAAAAGCCATCTGATCACATACTAATTATCGATACATTTTACATAACTGTAACCGATTCGAAGACGACGACGACATCGTGAATTTCCATTGCTGCTTGCGTCGAGCTGTCGAAAAACATGGTCATCCAAACCCAAACTGCTGTCGCTGCAATAATATGTCCCGTTTCTAATCCTCACCATTGCTTGTTTCCCATTTGCGGAATTAGTCACCTACAAACAACCCCAAGAGTCAGATGCTTGCAGTAATATATATATATATATTTCCTCATTATCACATAAAACCCTAGCACAGAATGAATGATTGTTACTTATTACCAGTAGGCATTGGCCGGCAACAATATTATTATGGGTCGTTGAAACATTCGATGGCGGCGGTCCACATACTGCAGCGGAGCCAAATTGATCACCATAAGCCCTGTGCCGCCGGCTTGCAACGACGACGTCGGACGGTGAAACCATTTTATCCAGGTTTGGGTCGTAGGTGGCGTCGACTATGAACATTGTATCAAGCACATCATGACTAGCATAGGTGCCGTTCTGTTTCGCACCGGAATTACCAGCAGCTGATGGCCGCAGCAGAAGCTGTTGGTTTTCATCAGGCGCAGAACAAGTGAGCAGGCAATGACAAGGATCGCAAACAATAGCTCTACCATCGTCACCAGCACATACACAAGCCGTGCAGTAACCGGCCGCGTACCCGCAGTAGCCCCAGTTACTGCAACATTGTCCTGCGCCACACTGCTCACACCCAGCCGTGAAAGGTTCGCATTGGCATCTACGATAAGCCGATTCGACGGGATGGAGCGACGACGACGTAATAATTACAACTAGTACTGCCGCAAGGGATGCAATAGCGACGGCTCGTTTCATCATCGATCTGATTTTTTGGTGATCGAGATACGTACGTACGTTGTTTGGTTTGCATATGTATATGATACAACTTTTGCTGCATTATTAGTGAGAACGAACGAGTAGAAGCTCTTATTTATAGTGGTTACTGTACGCAAAGTGTCCTGGGGGAAGTCGGTGATCGATCGATAACATTTACGTGCTCCTTCCTAGCTAGGTTATATCGGCGAACGGAAGTACACCTAATAATATAACAGCGAGAGATGTCACGTAGTTTGATGTCGTTTCCCCTCCGACCATGTGCTGCCGCATTTGTTTGATGTGCTAATGTCCGGTGACATCACTAGAGAACAATACATGCTTCTTTTTTGGCCAATATATGGACTCAGCTTTGAACTAGAGCTTAACAAAGTGTGTACCCAAGCACCAAGCACAGAAAGATAGAATCTCTAGAGGCCGGTGCTTCTTATAAGATTTTTGGACCATCTTGCACATGAAACAAAATTGATATCTTTCTTGTAATCTTTATTTAATCTATCACCCTCTACAAGAAAGAATATAACTTGAGGATCAATAAAAAGATGCACAAAAAAACTCGGTTCTTTTCTAGCCCTTTGACTTCTTCTTGGCCCAATAGCAACAAGATCATCTAACAACCTTTTACTACTATAGAACCAATGTCAAAAGTACATAAAATCACACGGAAATTTGAATATGTAACTCGACATGGTTCTACATTTGCAGAATCGCGTCCGAATTTGTTCTCACAGAACTGAACATCCCTTGATTCCACAACCACATTTTATTCTAAGTCTAGAAACCGATAGGCTTTAGAGTACTTGTCTGCATATATAAGAAAACTCTGAGACTCTGCAGAAAGCAAGACAACTAGGGTTGGGAAAATAGACCAGACCATTAGAAAAACCGTGGTCCAAACCGTACCGCATAGTTTGGTCCGGACCGTAGACCGTTAAGTATGGTCTGGTTTGGTCCATGGTCTGTATTATTTTATGTTTTGATCTCTTGGTCTGGTCTGGTCTAGACCGCGGTTTACCGGACCAAACGGTGGACCCAATCGCCTTGTCAATACGTGTTAACAGCCTATTCGACCACTCTCCAACTCCCACAACGACACCCAAGTCTCAACCTTAATTTTGTGAATCTCGTCCCTCCTTCATTCAGAACCACACTTAACCGCAGAGTAAAGATAATCGTGTCTCCATATGACATTATATTAATGTTTATAACGTTATGGAGCAAGTTGGGATGCTTTTACTTGATATCTTTGTTATGTACTACGATTTAGGGTATCAAATTTATTCATGCATGTTAGGATTAAAGTTTTAAGGCAAATAAAATTATTTTTCTTGATTATTAGTTCAATTGTTTGTGTGGTTGACTAAACAAATTGTTCATTTTTCGTTGAGTATGGTCTATCTGGACCAGACCAGACAAGACCGAACTAGACCGCACAAGCGTGGTCTGGACCGGACCGTATATTCTGTGATCTGGTCTGTGGTCTATACTTCAGCCTTTCGATCTGGACCATAGACCGTATATATGGTCTGGTCTGGACCAGACCGCACCGTTTCCCAGCCTTAAAGACAACCCTATCTTTCTAATATCTAAGTTAATTGCTGATTGTATGAATCATATTTCAGATCAATAAGATTTCAAATGCATTAATAAAAAGAAAAGGGTTATAGGTATAATATGCCCCTCTACTATGACGTTTTATCAAACATACCCCTCTACTATTTTTTATATTAAACATGCCCCTGTACTTTGTAAAAATGATCAAACATGCCCTTTTGTTAAAATTTTCATCCAAAAACCGTTAAGCATGGCTGAACTTTAGTTTGGGCAACACAAATGACTAAAATATCCCTAATAAATTCACTTTAGATTTTTTTTGGTTCTTTTGTATAATCAAATCATTCAAATAATTTCACTTTGAAAAAACTCAGGGAAATAAAACAGTGGACAAAACTGACATTTTACCTCCCATTTGCCGATGTCGGGTCGTCTAAATCTCAATTCAACCATGATTGCCGATTTTTTCAATGGAAATTTTAAAAGAAGGGCATGTTTGATAATTTTTTCAAAGTACAAGGGCATATTTGATGTGAAAAATAGTAGAGGGGCATGTTTGATAAAACGTCATAGTAGAGGGGCATATTATTCCTATAACCCAAAAGAAAACTATAAATGTCTTTGTTTTCAAAATGGGAAAGTATGTTGACAACGGTAAATCACTTATAAAATAGACTAAAAAATAGAGTAAAGATAGTTTTGCTAATTTTGTGTCGAATTATTCGCAAGGCGTTGGCATTCCTCCGGATATTATCCTTGTATTGCTTTGGTTTTACTTCTGCAGCCCTTGTGAGAGTCTCACTCCGCTCGTCGTACGTAATTTTCTCATAACCTTCTTGCATGATATTTCACAAGTCTTTAGCAATGATAATTGTCTCCATTTGAGTGCTCCAACACTTGTAGAATTCGTCATGGAAGATTGCGTGCAATTTTACGAACATTGCGTTCGCCTGAGCTGTTACCTCGATATTTTTGTGGTGGAAAAACATAATGAGCTAGACTTATTTAGGAGGATAAATGAATAGTATCGTCTCTAATACCAAATCTACTAGACACCAAAATAAAATTTTTAGGAAAATTTAGGAGAACTACATCGGAGTCGGATAGGGCAAAGCATTTAGATATCATGCTTCATAGTACATGTAGTTATCATACTAGTTGCGAATACAACCCACATGCTTGTAGGTAATTGTCAAGTTGCCTCCTACATTTCTCTTGTAATCGCTGGTGTCGAGATGTTGAAAAACATCATAATCCAGCACCAAACTTGTACCGTTGCTGCTACACTGTTCATCCGACGTAATTTTCACAGTTGCTCGATCGTCTCCCATTCTCGAGATTCGTCACCTACCAGATTACAGAACAAAATTTAAGTACAAGATCATGCAAACATGCATACTGTATACATATGTTATAGCTCACAATATGTGTATATTACCTGTAGGCATTGGCCGGGAACAATAGTAGTATTCTTGGTTAAAGCAGTAGTATTTGATGATGATGATGACGACGGTTCACATATTGCAGCCGAGCCATAGCGATAATCTTGACGCCATGAGGAAGTAGTACTGCCACTGTTAAGGTTGCGGTCATTATCGCAGGTGGCAACCATAATCATACTGTCGTCGTCGTCGTCGTCACCAAGATCGGGCACGACGCCGGTGTACGTGGAATTTGCATAACGATACTGCGGGTTTTCGTCGGTAACAACAGGGCAAGTTCCCTGGCCAGCGAAATATAGCTCTTTTTCTTGATTTCTGGTCACTTTTTAGTGGGTTTTGTTTGTGTGGCTTTTTTTGTGTAAATGCACAATCTATTTATAGTGGAGAGATCATGAGTTCTAGAAGATACCCACAGTGATTAAATTCAATACAATTTGTTTTCTCCTCCAAATTGAACTCAAAACTCCTAGGCCTAGCTAGGTTATACCGGGAAATGTCAGGTAGGTGGCTGTCGTTTCCTCTACGACCATGTGCTGCCGCACTTGCAGGATGTGCCAACATCCGGTGACATCACTAAAGAATAATACGTGCAACGTATATAGTGAAATGGAAAGCATTTTTCACTGCGTTATTTTTTTTTTTTTGGATTTTGAGCAATTCTATGAAACTTCTTTTCATAATTAGGTTTAACTTTTGTTTTATAGATTGATGTTAATGGTTTGGTTCAGGGTACAAAACAATATAGTTTTTCAGTACTACAAAGCCATAATGTATGGCTGAGATTGGAAATGGAGGAACTGGTGATTAAGGGAGGGTCGTTAGTCAAGTGGCTAACCCCCTCCTAGTCTTAATATACAAAAATCTAACGATTAAAATATGGAAATGATCTTTTAATTAGTGATATGAGTAACTTTGATATTTAGAAAAATAAAATTTTCTAAAGTAAACATGAGATGATGAATTGTAGGGGGTATGGCTAACCCGTGCAAGAAACTATATACTGCGATGACAAGCTGTGTGAAAAATTAGGTGGTCTGTTTTGAGATTTTTTTTATAAGGGTGGTATAGGTTCATTTTGTTCATTAAGGTACTATTTAAGGAATTCGAACCTTGTGTAAAAAATTAGGTGGTCTGTTTTGAGATTTTTTTTTATAAGGGTGATATAGGTTCATTTTGTTCATTAAGTACTATTTAAGGGATTCGAACCCGGGACCTCCAGGTTCTAGACTAGTAGTATTACTAGACCAAGTCCTTGTTCGTCTGATTGTAGGAGATCTTAACGTAGCCATGTTTGATCATGAAAACATGCATATGGTCGATGCTTAATAGTTAATACTAAGGATTTAATTACCTCTTCCAACTAACATATATTACGATTTTACAATACATGCTAAGTACTTTCGTACAACTAACACATATTATTAGTTAACCTCTTCCAAACTGTCTGCATTCTCAAAACTTGAGGCAACCAAATTTCTTATTCCCCCAAAGCCATTACTGGGTTGGAACAGTCAAATTAAATATGCGAACACGGAAAAGGGGTTGGGTTAATAAGGGAATGGACCGCCGCAAAATTGTGGGTGTTGTCACACCATAACACATCCCATGAACAGTAATCCTGAAATTAAGATGGTTTGCTAAAAATCGTAAGGAACAGTTGAATCACTTAGGATTTAATATAATTGATTGATTGATTGGCGCATGCAATGTAGTTGACCTATAGAGCGCAGCATGACTAGTTAATTTCTCCGTAGAAGTTATGGTGAACATTACTAAACAAACAAGCAACCATCGATAAATATCAAATGGGTTATATGTGTAATATGCTCTTTTACTATGTCATTTTATCAAATATGCCTCTCTATTTTGGGAAAATTATCAAATATGCCATTTTATTAAAAGTTTCATTCAAAAATCGTCAACCACGAATGAATCTTGGTATGAGTGACGCAAATGTCTAAAATATCCTTGATAATTTCACTTTAGAATTGTTTGGTTCTTTTTAGAGCCAAATATCTCTAATAATTTACTTTAACGGGATCTAGAGAGATAAATTGGGGGACAAAACTGATATTTTCCCTCCCATTTACCGATGTCGGGTCGTCTAAATCTCGGTTCAACCGTGGTTGACGATTTTTTTAATGAAAATTTTAACAGAAGGGTATGTTTGATCATTTTTTCAAAGTACAGGGGCATGTTTGATGTAAAATGTAGTAAAGCGACATGTTTGATGAAAACGACATAGTAAAAGGGCATATTATACATATAACCCAAATCAAATACATATAAAATATATATATATGAACCCCTGGAGTTGGTATAAATGACATGGTGATGATATATACCATACACATAAAGCATTCAGTAGGGTAGAAGAATTCTGTGTTGTGCGATGCATGATTGAACTTCAATCTCATGATTATCATTGGATTTCAACCCATCCGAGTATGTCATTCCACGGTAAGCCAGCGGGTGGGAATCGTCCACAAATTCTTGCGCCGGAGCAACAAATTTGTCTGCAGATGGCCCATGAAGTGTGACCAGGGTGACCCTTTTTGCCTTGTAGTTGCCCGTCACATGATGGATGCGACTCTTGTACTTGCCATTTGTTAGAACCTGTAAATTGAAAAGTTCATGAGTTCTGAAATAAGCTCATTAATTATTACATGCTTTTCTGATAGGTAAACGTAAGACAACATTCTTTTTTCTTATAAATGAAAGGTGCATCTAGAGGTGTCCATTCGGGTTCGGTTTTTCGGGTTTACCCGAAACCGACCCGATTATATACATTTTCGGTTTTTCAAGTTCGGGTTCATTTCGGGTTCGGGGTTTTTCGGTTTCAGGTTTGGTTTTGCTTATCGGTTTTTCGGGTTCCGGCTAAAAACCTCCAATGAATAGAACTCAACCCATATTCTTAGACGTTCGGGTTTTCGGGTTTCGGTTTTGATTTAACCGAACCCGAACCCGATAAGGAATTTTCGGATTTCGGGTAACCGGAACCCGCAAGTCCTTATCGGGTTCGGGTTCCGTTTTAATGGTTTTCGGTTTTGGGTTTTCGGGTTTCGGGTAACCGAACCCGACCCGAACTGACACCCCTAGGTGCATCCAAGGGAAAGTTTTTTTTTTAATTTTATATAATGGTGATATTTATTAGATCCTTAACGGTTTGGTTTTGGGGTTTTCATACTTAATGATTTGGTCGTATACTACTACTACTGTATAATATATACCTCCAAATGTTCCCCAACTTGGATTAGGATGGCGTTGGGAGGGATGTGGACGTTAACCCATTTTCCTTGATGGGTTAGGATTTGAAGGCCACCGTCCAAGTTTTGGACGAGGGAGATGATGAAGCCAGGATCGGTGTGGTCAGCCAGCCGGATGGTGCCCTTCGAATTCAAGTTTGGTGGATAAAAATTCATAGCAGCGACGTCGAGACCTGACTCCAGACTGAAAGCATTCTCGATATAGGACACTTCTTGCCCTAGGTTTAGGGACATGGCCCTAGCCAAGCCCAGTTTCACATCGTGGAATTTGGTCTGGTACTCCCCCAAAGCCTCTCTGTACATATTCAACAAAACGTGAGGATAAGTAAAGATGAAAAAAGTACGAAATAAATTTACTTTTCACTACTCACTGACTGCAGATGCGATAGAAAACATATACATCCATATGCCATAAGTTGGAAGGGACAATACCAATTTTGTCCTGAACTTTAAGAAGGAAACAAAAAAAACTGTTTGTCTGAAAGAAATGGGTAAATTTTGTCCTGTCACATTAAGCAAAAATTAGAACAAAACTATTTCATTTGACAGGACAAAATCGTCTTTTACGTTAAAGTTCGGAACAAAAAAGGGAAAAAATCCCAAGTTACACATCTTTTTAAAAAAAAATCTCAAAATACACACGTTATGAAAATAATTCCCAATCTACGTTAGTTTGGGCCATCACCGCTGTCGACGAAGACAGTGATTGCATCACTGTTGTCGACGAAGACAGTGATTGCATCACTGTTGTCGACGAAGACAGTGATTGCATCACCGCTTTCGACGAAGACAGTGATTGCATCACTGCAGTACACGGCCGCGGTGAAGGCCTGACCTGCGTCGAAACTTGAAACAAACGTAACTTTGTGCTCGGTTATCCGATCGTAGCAAAATTTTTTTTGATTCCGCATAATTTTTCGAGATCTTGCAAGTCGCAAATGGCCATAGGAGGTTTGGTCCCGCCTTCGTCTCGAAAATATGTCGTTTGCTACCCCGAACGAGCCTTTTTTCGATTTCGTCAAACTTTGAATGACCATAACTTTGTGCTCCACAATCCGAAAATCATGAATTTTTTTTTGATTTCGCATAAATTTTTAAGGACTAAAATATTTAGTAGGAGAGAATTTTCAAAAAATGAATTATTTATGGATATAAGGGGTTTTGGGAATAACTTTACCTTCCTTTTCAGGAATCCAAGTACATTCCGAAAATATGTCTATGATAAAAATTGTAGTCCTTAAAATGTTATGCGAAATAAAAAAAAATCATGATTTTCGGATTGTGGAGCACAAAGTTATGGTCATTCAAAGTTTGACGAAATCGAAAAAAGGCTCGTTCGGGGTAGCAAACGACATATTTTCGAGACGAAGGCGGGACCAAACCGCCTATGGCCATTTGTGGCTTGCAAGATCTCGAAAAATTATGCGGAATAAAAAAAAATTGCTACGATCGGATAACCGAGCACAAAGTTACGTTTGTTTAAAGTTTCGATGCAGGTCAGGCCTTCACCGCGGCCGTGTACTGCAGTGATGCAATCACTGTCTTCGTCGACAGCGGTGATGCAATCACTGTCTTCGTCGACAACAGTGATGCAATCACTGTCTTCGTCGACAACAGTGATGCAATCACTGTCTTCGTCGACAGCGGTGATGGCTCAAACTAACGTAGATTGGGAATTATTTTCATAACGTGTGTATTTTGAGAATTTTTTTTAAAAACATGTGTAACTTGGGATTTTTTCCACAAAAAAGGGTGTCATCCCAAGTTGGAACAACAATCATATAATTATGCGGATTGCGGACAGTAAAGCTGACGGCGGTCGGAAGAAGTTAAAATCATGAATCAACTTGAATCGCTTTGACAGAAGAGAAAGCTAAGAAAATATTGCATTATTTAACATCATGTGTTGAAGCTTGCGCTGGAACAAGTTATTATTACTATATATAAAGCTCAATCCTCATTACTGTTCACTAAGGAAAATAATATTTATTATAATCATTTCACTAATTCAATTTGTTTGGGTTGATAAGTTTCTCTTGTTTTTTTTTTCGTTGAATTTGATAAGTTTCTCATTGTTTGGGTTGTTAAGTTTTTCTTATTGTGTATCTCATAGGCGAATAGAAAAATAAAAAAGTGGCGCAATGCAAAAACCGAAGAGAAAAATGATTCGGTGTGACCTCTAGCCCGGAAACCTTGATGTGGGTCGACCCAGTAGATGTGTGGCGCTCAATTTCCTCAGCGGCTTGGAGAAAATAACGAGATAAAGCAAAATGTATATGTACTAGGAAGGAAGAGTAACGAATTAAAAATTTAAGGGGAACGAAAACAATATTGTTATTGACTTATTATCATATATTATTGTATATTTATCTACAGGGTTTGAGTCCCGGTACAAAATTCTTGCCTGCAAAATCATGCAAAACTCTCTGATTGTATCATCAAAGCATTGTATCACCATGTCGTGATATACGATGATACGACCAGATTTTGCAGTTCGAGGTTTTGTACCCTCCATAGCTCTTTGATTTTGTACTAATTTCAACTTCTTCCAATAAGTAATGAGCTCCGGGCTTTTCTTTTTCCAATATAGGCCTCTAGGCTCTAGCGCCCCGCTACAAAAAGTGCGGTTGTCTTCTAGTTAAAATCAACAATGGGATCAACTTGCAGCTCTGACAATAATGCATGGGCCATAATATTGAACATCATGTTTCTATTCTCATTTACGAGCAAATGGTAGAGAGATGGAGTGGGTTATTAGTTTGTTTCTTGCATGCATGGGCCATATATATGTCTATACGTGAACTAGTGTATGGTCAGATAGACAATATGTGCAAAGGCTTCCAATTTTCGGGGAACTATAACCACTCCAGGCTTCAACCTAGCTAGCTAGCTCCTCCACTTCTCTGTCATATATTGTCTTTAAATCAACCGTCGATATACCGAGAGCTATTTAGATTTTAGTATAATATTTGAGTGAAAGTCCCTAACTAATACGAAATAAAGAGCCAATCTATCTCAATAACTCGTGTTATTGAGAATGTTTAAATATAAAGCTTGTATTACTCATTTATCGCGTCGCTTGCGAAATGGGCAATAGAATAGGGAGTGATATGTGTAAACTTCTAGAAAAATATGTCCCAACTAGATAACTGTTTTGTTTTTGTTTTTAACTATATAGCTATTATTTTCAAAAAAAATACATATACCTGAAGGATGGAGGATTAGGCGGGCAATGGAATTGTGGACGAGCAACGACCTTGAGATATTCCCTATTCTCACCGGCGTGACAATTGGAATCCCAAAGAATCTTAGCCCCTGGATGCGCTTCCCTGTACTTGCTCTTCTCCTCCACCGCCGTCTGCCCCACGAAATCCGATACTCCCCTCAACGCGCCTTCCATCACTCCATCCGCTATCCCATGGTTCACCAGCTGCATGGACATACATGAACATGTCTTCATTTTTAGTATAGGAAGAATCGTAAAACCGCACAGGATGTTGTACCGGAAAAATAAGTGGTAGCACATTTTATGTCGAAACTATAGTTTAATCGTGATACAACCGTTAAAAACTTCTTATCGCTCCGGTAGGAGAATTTTTCGTTCGGTACGAGCTTACAGACACTAATCACGTTGCTGAAACCCTAAACAAATCATATAGATATTTATACAGACATGCAAGGAATTACGCACGTTGAAGAAGCCGTAATGTTCACAAGCTATGGAGAGGCGCTCCATGGCCGTGGAACACTGGGAAGGGTCGGCGGAGAAGAGGGCGAAGTAGTCGATCGTCGGAATCTCTTCGTCGACTGCCATTATTTCTGCTGGTGATGATGAGTCGATAGGAGTAGCACCATTAGAGGAGATGCGGTGGCTGAATGGAACAACAAGTGATGATGGAATCGTTAGAACCATTCTTGATCTCTTTTTTTTCTTTCTTTTTATTTCTCTGTAGGAGAACTGGGTAATTGGTTGTTCTTGTGCATGGCATGTATAATTAACGGGTTTATATATAGCGACGGAAGTCCGGGGCAATCTAGTGCAAAGTTTGATGACCCGCCTCTTTGGAAGCATATGCCGACTTCATTTTCTCAAGCATCGTTGGGAAAAATATACTCATCCAATTGGGTGTCATTATAATGATAAGAAACCGAAAATCAAAGATACAAGAACACCCAATTTTTTACGTGGTTTTCCTTAGATTCAAAACTAGTACACGGGAGAGGTAGAACTGTCCAGAGTCAATCTTATTCGGTTTAGGTTTTCTGTACAACAGAGATACAATATATATGTTGTGGCTCGGCTATAATACAACCCTAGCTAGTCTATCTAGGTAACTCCCGTAATAATGTATATTTACCAAAAGCTACCTAAATAAGACTAAGTCATCATTTTAACACCCTCCCTCAAACGGATGTTGCTTTCGCAACATTAGTTTGTTAGACAAATACTAATGAGTAATGACGACTTGAGCCCACAATCTTTGTCAACAAGTTTGCAGTCTGATCATCTGATGAAAAATAACTTAGCTTAATAACCCCGTCTGAAACCAGCTCTCTAATGTAGTGAACGTGAGTCTCAATATGCTTTGTTAGATCATGCAATACAAGATTGGTTGCTATCCGGGTTGGACTAGTATTATCCCCATAAAGCTTCGTATATATCGTATATGGGAACTTTACATGTAACGCCCAGGTCTCCTAGCAGCCGTTGTAATTGTACCAACTCATAGCTCACATCAAACATAGATCTATATTCCGCTTCTATAGATGACTTGGAAGACGATCTTTCCTGTTTCTTACAATGCCAAGATACAAATTCTCTCCCAAACTGAACACACCAACCAGAGGTAGATCGCCTAGTGTCCACACATCCTACAAAGTCTGCATCTGCAGAGGCCTCTAGAACTGGTTCCCCTTGACAAGGAAAGAAAAGTCCCACATCCTGTGTGCCCTGTAAATATCAAAGAATCCTGTGAATTGCATCCAAAGTGACCTTCCAATCCCCATTTATTGACTCACCGCTTGTACTACATAGGCTATGTCAGAACACATCCCACCCGCCTGCAACTTAGCTACTGAAGAAAAGGTCTCATCGTAATGGATCCCATATTCGTGAATAAACCCTGAGCAACTACCCTGAAAATGCAACATAATCACTATAATGAGAGGATGGCTGACCTCGTGTCACTCTAGTGGATCGGCGAGGTGAAGGTGAAGTATCGGAGGAGGAGCTGCTGTGACTAGATGAGCCACCGCTACCGGACGAAGAACGCAAGTTGCTGCACTGATCCGAGAACGTGCCGCTAGGAGAAGAAGGGTCGCTGTCCCCATAGGAGTTGCTAACACCAATGATTTGATTTGCGAACACAAATATTTTTATTGATAGTCAATCGTATTTTAAAATAATTAATTTTATTTTATAAATCAAGTAAATTTTATAAAAGATCATTGCAATTGTTAGTGATATTGGGCTCGGCCCAATTAGAGTACTTGCATGTACAAGTTATGGGGACGTAAATAACCCTAGGCGTAGCTTGAGTAGAGCTAGGGTTAGCAGGCTGTATATATGTATCACGACTCTTGTAAGCTGAACTAAGGAAAAACCTAAATAATACGATCAGCTCGGAGAGTTCTATCTCTCCCGTGGATTAGTCCCGATCTCGGGGAAACCACGTAAATCGTGTGTCTCTGTTCCTTCTTTGTTTTCGTATACGTAATTAAGGGCGTTTGATACTAGCTAATATGGTATCAGAGCTATCGTCTATGGATTCTGATAGGATTGCTGTTCGGTTGAACTCCAAGAATTATGCGCTATGAGAGTTCCAGGTTCGCATCTTTATTGAAGGCAAGGGTCTTCTTTCGTTTCTGGATGGTACATCGGCACGGCCAATTGTTCCACCGTCAACTGCCGAAGAGCTGATGAGGTGGACGCAGACTGATGCAAGGGTGAAGGCCTATCTGCTGGCCACTATCGATCCAACCATTTGTTTGGGTCTTCGTTTGCTTCGATTGGCGAGGGACATCTGGGTTCATCTCGCCCAAACATATACCACAACGGATCCGGCGCGTCAATTTGAAATTACCTTTGAATTGGCGCGTCTTGAACAGGGAGATATGGATGTGACATCGTATTACAATGCGGCGCAATTATTGTGGACGGAACAAGATTTGCTGACCGCGGCCTTGTGCTCTGCTACTGCCTCAGCCGAGGTGATTCAAGATCGCCAGCGAACTAGGATGATGCAGTTCCTCAGCCGTCTCAAGCCGGAGTTCGAGTCTGTTCGCGCAAATCTGTTGCAGCGCGAAAATCTGAAGCTGGATGGTATTTTAGCCGCTCTTGTTCGAGAATAAACACGTCTACGGACGCAGGCGCAGCTGGATCTTCGGCCAGGGGCTGGGGAAGCTGTTTTCGCGGCGGTAGCAGACTCACTGGCGGCCGCGGGTTCTGGACAACGAAGGTCAACAACGCCAGGAAGTGTAGATGAGGTTTTTGCTGTAAATCGACCTCAATTTCAACGTCGTACCTCTGAGATTATTTGCCACCATTGTCGTCAAGCTGGTCATCTTCAGAAGTTCTGTAGGCAAAAGAACTTTTGCGTGTACTGCAAAAAGAAAGGGCATATCATCACTGATTGCCGCCTCATTCAGCCTCGTCAGTCTGGTTCCAGCTCGCATATGCCGGCTTCTTCTGCTACTGGGGGTGCGTACGCTGTCCAACCAGCTGCTGTCCAAGCTTCCACTCCACCGACAGGACAGTACATGACCTCAGAAGCTGTCGAGCAGCTCGTCCACTCTGCCCTTCAGCGTTCCTTGCCCACGGCAATTACTAGTGCATTTGCTACGCTTCAGAAAGCTGGTACGTCTCTTCCTTGGCTTTTGGATTCAGCCTGTTTCAATCATATGACAGGTCACTCTAAATTGTTTAAGCAATTAAGTTCAGCTGCTACAAGTTCAATTCAGGTGGCGAATGGCCAAAGGTTATCTGTTAAAGGTGTTGGTACCATTGAGACACCTAACATGAATTTGTCTAATACCTTATGCGTTCCAAATCTTGTTCCTAATTTGGTGTCGGTTGGGCAACTTACTGAGCAAAATTGTCGTGTTGTGTTCGATGCCTCTGGTTGTGTGGTTCAGGATCTGAAGACGGGGAGGCAGATCGGAAGGGGGAGTAAGCATGGGCGTGTTTTTCAGCTTGAAGAACTGTCGGGTCAACCTTCATCGGGTCATCTTTCTTCTAGTCTTGAGTCTAGTTCGTCTCCTGTCTTTTCTAGTTTGAACCATAATGAGTTTGATTTGTGGCATTCTCGTCTTGGTCACCCTCATTCGAGTCGGCTTGTAACCATGTTTAAACAGCAACTTTTTGGGAATAAGAATGTTGATATTTCTTCAGGTGATTTTCGGAGTACTAGCTGTGTTGAAGCAAAATCAACTCGTAGTTCATTTCCCTCTAGTACTACGATTATCTCAGAACCATTTCACATTGTTCATACCGACCTTTGGGGTCCAGCTCCCACTGATTCGAGACATGGTTACAAGTATTTCGCGTTATTCGTTGATCATGCCACTCGTTTTACTTGGGTGTATTTTCTTCTCCTCAAGTCTAATCTTTATTCTGTTGCCACTGATTTTTTAAAAATGATTCAGACTCAATTTGGTCAAACCGTTCGTATAGTTAGATCTGATCCGGGTGGGGAGTTCGGTTCTAATCCGTTAGATCGTCTATTTCGTTCTCAGGGTATTTTAACTAAAAAATCTTGTCCTGGTGTCTCCCAACAAAATGGTCTTGTAGAGCGTAAGAATCGTCATGTCGTAGAGTTGACTAGAGCCATGTTATTAGCCTCTCATGTTCCCGCTAGATTTTGGCCTGAAGCTGTAACCACTGCTGTTCGACTAATAAACTACCAAATTACTCCTGTTCTTGGTCAGCTTAGTCCTCACTATGCTTTGTTCAAAAAGCATCCTGATTATTCTCGTCTTCGGGTATTCGGCTGCACTTGTTTCGTTCTTCTTCCTAGAAAAGATCGGTCTAAGTTGTCCTCCAAAACTTCTCGCTGTGTCTTCCTTGGCTATAGTGACATCCATAAAGGGTATCTTTGTTACGATCCCTCGGTTCAACGTCTCCGTATATCTTGTGATGTCGTTTTCTTTGAGAGGCTTATGTTCTACTCTAGTCCTCCTGATACTTCTATATTCGTGTCTGAGGTGACCCGACTACCCATGTTCGACGACGATGATGAGGTTGATGATATCCTCTCACTCCCCCCCGACTCGCCTGCCCCGACGGTGTCCAGTGATAGCTCTCCCGCGTCGGCGTCTTCATCGACTTCCAGCAGCTCCTCTTCTGCCGCGGATGGTTCTGCTTCTCCGCCTTCGACGCCGCCAGCTCCTCGGCGGTCACTTCGAGCCACAAAGGGGCAGCTGGCCATTAGGTATCATGATTTTGTTTCATATCATGTTGATGCTTTCACCATTCCCACCTCGTATAAGCAGGCCATGCTCGACCCCAACTGGAATAACGCCATGCAGACGGAGTTTGATGCTCTGCATGCCACTGGTACGTGGGAAGTTGTTGATCGCCCTCCGGAACCGGTCACCATTCTCGAAAATAGGTGGGTATATGCTGTGAAAGTCAAGGCAGATGGGACACTTGAAAGGTTTCGGGCTCGGCTTGTGGTACAGGGGTTTGGTCAAGAATATGGCCTTGATTATGACGAGACGTTCGCGCCGGTGGCTAAAATACAAACCGTACGCACACTTCTTGCTGTTGCTGCTGTTCGTGGATGGCCGTTATTTCAGTTAAACGTTAAAAATGCGTTTCTGCATGGAGATTTGAAGGAGGTCGTCTACATGAAGAGGCCTCCTGGGTATACTGTTGGCCGAGAAGATCAGGTTTGTCGACTCAGGCGTTCTTTATATGGGCTCAAACAAGCACCCCGTGCTTGGTTTGAGAAATTTCAGTCTACTGTTCTTGCTCTTGGGTTTCAGCAAAGTACTAATGATCCGTCCCTGTTCTTGAGATCTTCTTCGGCGGGTATAATTGCTCTTCTTTTATACGTGGACGACATGATCATTACTGGGGATGATGCATCCGGGATAACTCGTCTGAAGGAAGGCCTCCATGCCTCGTTTACACTGAAGGAGTTGGGTTCCTTGTCTTATTTTCTCGGTTTGGAAATTACTAGATCGTCTCGTGGTATTCTCCTCAGTCAGCGGAAATATATCGCCGATTTACTCTCGTCTGCTCAGTTCGGTGATTGTATTCCGGTTTCTACCCCCATGGAGGTCAATCTCCATCTTGCTCGTGAGTCCGGTGTTCCACTAGTGAATCCGTCCCAGTATCGTCATTTGGTTGGTAGCTTAATTTATCTTACTCATACTAGGCCCGACATATCATTCGCGGTTCATGTCGTCAGTCAGTTTATGTCGGATCCGCGGGTGGATCATTTGGCTGCAGTTCATCGGATACTCAGGTATTTGCAGGGTACTCGCGAGGTTGGACTCTTCTAACCGGCTACTGGTGATTTTCGTTTACAGGCTTACTCAGATTTTGATTATGCGGGATGTGTTGATACTCGCCGGTCGACTACCGGTTGGTGTGTTCAGCTTGGTGGAGCTTTTGTTAACTGGCGGTGTAAGAAGCAAGATAAAGTCTCCAAATCCTCCACTGAAGCTGAATATCGTGCCATGTCAGATGTAGCCTCAGAGCTTGTGTGGATGCAGCGGTTACTTCTTGACTTAGGCGTATCTTGTCCATCTCCGATCACTCTTCATGTCGACAACACCAGTGCAATTCAGATTGCAGTCAACCCTGTCCTTCATGATCGAACAAAACATATCGAGGTTCACGTCCACTATGTTCGCTATCTAGTTCATGAAGGTTTCCTTGTGGTTCGTCATGTTTCATCAGCTGACCAGCTAGCTGACTTATTCACGAAGCCCTTCCATCATTCTCGTCATATGTCACTATCGGACAAATTGATGCTTCGGGACCAGCATCAATTTGGGGGAGGCTGTTAGTGATATTGGGCTCGGCCCAATTAGAGTACTTGCATGTACAAGTTATGGGGACGTAAATAACCCTAGGCGTAGCTTGAGTAGAGCTAGGGTTAGCAGGCTGTACATATGTACCACGACTCTTGTAAGCTGAACTAAGGAAAAACCTAAATAATACGATCAGCTCGGAGAGTTCTATCTCTCCCGTGGACTAGTCCCGATCTCGGGGAAACCACGTAAATCGTGTGTCTCTATTCCTTCTTTGTTTTCGTATACGTAATTAAGGGCGTTCGATACTAGCTAACAGCAATTTCATTGAATCAATCACGATTAAAATTTTGAAATAAGATAAAAATATGTTTAATCATAGAATGTGCACTAACGACTTAATATATCATGTGATTTTGTGGGTAATGACTCACCCGCTACCCAACAGGGACGGAGCTAGGATTTCAAAAACGGGTGGGCCGTAAAATAATTAATGCTAAAGAATAATAATTATTATATATGACAAATCATCACTCAAAATAGTATGTAAACTAAAACTTTTAGCTATGTTTATTCGGTATAAATAACTAAACTATCAGCATGAAACTCATCATTCATTTTGTTTCGTAGTCTATTCTTCACCTACTTCATTATCGAAAATACATGTTCACCTATAGCAGTTAAAACTGGAAGGGTCAGTAGAAGATAAATCTGCCTATCAACAAAATCGAATTGTGTTGATAGTCTTGTCATTATTAAACCCTAACCTAGTTATAAATAGACCAAAGCTTATGTAAAGAAGAATGATTAAGAATTTCAAATAAGAAAATTCTCAATTTGAACTCTAATATACCGATTTCCTCTTCTGAAAAATCTTGAGGATAATAAAAAGTACGGAAGGGACAATTTTTTCGTTGTTTGGTTTAAGGAAATATAGATGTGAATTAAAATAATGATGTCTTAAAATTGGGTTTCGTTTGATTTTAAGAAATTATATAGACGGGAATTAAAAAGATGAAGTAAAAATATAAACACTAGTAATTGAACCTGCATCTTTTAGGATAGAAATAAACTTGACTACCACCAAACTACATGGTTGTTACATGTCACAATATACTGAACACGTAAACTTATATTCTTACTTATTATCGTTAAGGTCTTGGAGGCAGAGACCATTTTTCAGGGGGATCACGCCCACCCCACAATCAATGTAGCTCCGCCCCTGCTACCCAACCACCATCCACCCATATTTAGTGGTTGAAAAAATCAATGATTCACAACCACCCATTACATCCACCCAAATATGTAATGGATGGACTATAATTGGATGGAGTCACATCCCTAGTACGTAGCTCAGTTTAATCACCGAAACAACAACTTGTTATTCATGAATGGTTTACAGGCTCAAATTGTTCCATGTATATGGTAGTGAAGTGATGAAGACAAGATCCTCACAACGGGGTTTGCCATATCAGCAACAAGTTGCTGGCGCTGGGGGCAGGTGCGAAGCTATGGCGAGCTTTATTGGGCTACGCTTAAATAATATTTATTACCAAAATGACAGAAATTCGTTAATTCAAACAATTAATGTCTAAAAACATCTCACATGGCCAATTGTCCATCAATAATTGTATATACAATAATTTTTTTCCTCCTATTGATCGATTGGATGGGTCGTTTACTATTGAAGTTTCAACTCCAACTCTATGGAGTTTTCTACGTCCAGAAGAAGAAAGAAAAGAAAATTCTAGAACTAAGATATATGAGGGAGAAAGAAAAATTTAGGAGCAGGAAATGGAAGAGAAACCCAGAATTAGAAAAAAAACATCTAAGAAATTATTTGAGTATGTAGGGAATGGTATAAATTATAAAAAGGGGGATATGGCCCTTACGGGTTTCGGGGTTTGTGTGATTCTGTTTTTTTATTATTCCCATCTTATGCAAGTGGGCAGGCAAACAACGAAAAGAGTGAAGTGAAAAGAGAGACGTGAGATTGTGATGTATTGTAGTGTAGTTAGGGGCATGGTAAAGGAAACTGTATCGGAGGTCATATCGGATTCGCCAGTGGTAGGGTATTTTGTGGTACTACCATGGTTCAATCGTTGTGTACCGGTAAAATACCGTTTTTGTAATTAAATAATATTTTTCGTTAAAACACCGTACCCGAAGATTCGAGATACCGTTTCGGAATAAAACCGGAATATACCGGATAAAAGCCGGAATACAAGAGAATCTGCCAAACATCCATTGAATACTCTTACCAAACAAGTTTCACGAATCCATTTCCCCTCACGGAAAAAGCAATTAACAAACAGCAGAGCCAAAAAGCAAGAAAAGAAAAAGACTCAGCCAAGCTGATCCACATACGAACCGGGAAACCGAAAGGCAAGGGTAGAAAAAAGGGGGAAATCAGATAGCAACAAACAGCAACTGTTACAATTTGCTCCCAAAAAAAATTCAACAGTCATCCGCCACTAACAAGCCGGATCTCTTCCGCGAGATCTACACGGATTCTATAAGGAAAAGGGGGAAACGAAAAGGGGTTCATCCATGGCGTCGCTTCTGCTCTTGCCGTACTCTACTATTCAAGAACAGCAAGCAAACAAAGAAGCAAATTTCGGAGACCTGGTCGCCACTCGCCAGTGAAGATGAACGCGCGCCAGTTGCGGGTGTCACTTTCGCGCGCCGATCTCGGGTCGCCGGTTACAGGCGGCCAGATGAGATGAGGAGCGGGGCTGCGTGTCCTCTGCCTCTGGAGAAGAAAGAACCAGGAAAGGCAAATTCTCGATACATTAGGTTTTTGGGGATTTGGCTTGCGGCCGATTTTTTTTTTTTTTTATGTGCCAAAAACGACGTAGTGTTTGGTCATACAGCTTACCGCCGGTTAGACCAAAACCGGGCGGTTTTTTGTTTTGTGCCGGTTAAACCAGCAAAACCGGGCGGCACGGTAATCTTCTCGCAGCCAGCCTGCCGTATCGTCCCTGGTCCGGTTCCCGGTTTTACCGGTCGAACCGACCGGTATGATCCGGTTTCCTGGTCCATGGTTAGGGGTGGAAATTGGGGCGGGTGTGGTTACCCGCTCCACATTTTGCGGGTACCCACACCCCACAAATTTACAATTATGCTACTCAAAACTCGTACCGTAGTGGTTAGTTGGTAACCACTATCTACTGTGGCTTTGTGCAGGTTGGGTGTGGTTACCGCAAAAATCCATCTTTGCAAGCATTAAGTTCTAGTCGCCACTAACGTATTTGTTGTTCGTAACTAGATTATAGTGACATACACTTGTGTTGTTCGTGGATATACAGTTTTGTACATAGATCTTACTCAACGTGGAGATTTTTTCTTTTGAGTTTGGTATTCAACTTTTGTGTCAGAGAGCTGTGATTTCATATTTCCCCAACTAGGGGTGAAATATGACAATTAAATATGATCTTGTATTTTTTCGCACAAAAGAAAAAAACATACTGATAAAAGTTATAAAAGGTGTTCACTTTTAATGAATTGATTATTCTCCACTCTATCGATTATAGTGTTTTATAAACTAAAAAATTCTTACATAAAACTGATTAGGTGTGTCTTTCTTATTTGGTGGATACTTTAATTTTTATCCTCGCACTTTTCGCATACTATTATATTATAAAGTTAATTCACTAAATAAATATAATTAGTGTGGTTATTGTGGATTTTGTGGGTTATCCGCGGTGGGTAGTGGATAACCACTAACCACAAAAATCGTTATTTTACTATCCACACCCAACCCACTACCCACAAATTGTGGGTATGGTTACCCACAATAGGTGCGGGTTGGTGCGGTTTTCTGATTATCCACAACCCGCAACCCAAACTTCCACACCTAAGTATAGTGGTGAGAGGATTGATTGTGGTGACGTATAGAATGTAAAGGTGAGGTTGAAAGAATTGTTAGTGTGTGGTGAGTCTATAGTAGTGAGAATAAGCTTAAGTTGTAAGTTTAGTTCATCACATTCTGTAACTACTATTTCAGAGCACTTACCCGATTCAGTAAAACTCGACAAGTGATATTCGAGTTGAGGTTATGCTGAGTATGGTTTGTGGTTCCAATTAAGTTTGATTTTGCACATCGGAAAAGTTTTCTTGGGCTTGTGATACATACGTTGAGGCAGAGTAGTCGGTTTGGGATCGACATACGAGTTGCTTGGTTAGAAACCAAGTTACGTGGAGGTGTCGTTGGTGCGTAGTCCTGGACTACTAAGCTTATTGATCTGAGATCAAGCTTACTTTGTTGATATAGAAAAATCAAAAAGTCACTATGGCGGATATGGTTGCATGAGTTAGTAGCATCGAGATGCTTAACAACTACAACTACAATACATGAAGTACTCGAATGGAGTTCTGTCTGCTTAGACAAGATTTGTGAGAGATCGTTGGACGGGAGCCAAACAACACCAACTAATGAAGCCGGGAGTCTCCATAAATGGAATGTCAAAGCTGGAAGAGCATTCTATGCTCTAGCTGTTGCTATGGATGATATCATGTTGCAAACTATCAAGAAAGCTAAGACACCAACGGAGGTGTGAACGTCATTAGCTGAAGTGTGTGCTCGCACTAATGACGCAAAGCTACAGGTGCTCAACAATGAGCTAATATCAAACTCACAGCGAGATATAATAGCGAGTGATTACTATCTAAGGTAAAACCTTGTGTGAAGATATCTCGAAGTTGGACTTAAAAATCGTGTAAGCGAGACTAGGATGAAGAAAATTATAGTCCATGGGTTACGTCCCGAGTTTAATGAACTCATTACGGCAATACGTGGATGGGCTAAAGCGCCAATGTTGGAGGAGTTAGAGAATACTCTAGCAAATCAAGAAGCTTTAGACAAGCAGTTGCCTAAAGACAGTGTTAATGATGAGGAAGCACTCTTTAGAAAGAAGAATGATGTTGGCGCCAGAAGTCTCTAAGGGAGGAGGCAATGTAAGGCAAGAGAGCAGGAGCATACCATTATGGAGTTGTTTACACCCAAAAAATAACCTTGTACCACATTGATTATTTACAAGGCATTAGCTGTCTCCTGTCTTTATAAAGCCACATGAATTATATCAACTAATGTTATTTAAGTTGGACCTTATGGATATTGATTTTAAGCCCAAGCCACTAAGTCTTGGGAGGGGCGTGCCCCTTCAACGAGAAGGACCATGTCCGTCTAAAAGCTAGAGGGATGTGCCACTTCCCAAAGCGGACCATGTCTGTCTAGAAATTGAGGAGCACATGCAGCCCCAAGACTAAGACCGAATGACTGGAAAATAAACTAAGTCTGGAAGAGGTACATGTCGCTTCAAAGGAGAAGCACGTGCCACTTCAACGAGGAGGGCCATGTCCGTAAAAAATCTAGCAATATGTGTCACTTCAACAAGAGGGACCATGGATGTGGGAAGAATTCTCGGAGTCAAGAGGTCATGCCACGCGAGAAGCATCTCTCAAAGGAGACAAAAAATGACTAAGTCTGAGAGGTCCATGCCGCTTCACGAGAAGGGGCATGGACGCGAGACAAGATGAGACGTCCATACCAAGTGATGAGAAGGGGCATAGACGTGAGAAAAGAGGCCCTAGGCACGGTTGAAAAATATTAAGTATGAGAAGTCCATGGTCACGAATGAAGAGGTCATGCCGCCTCATGACCAATATCGAACGACCCAAAATATTCTAAGTCTGAGAAGGCCAAATCGCCTCACGAGAAGGGCCATGTGCATGATTAAGAGGTCCATGGCCGTGTCATGTGATGGCCATGGACACGAATCAAGAAGCATTAGACACGATTGAAAAATACTAAGTTTGGGAAGGTCATGCTGACTCACAAGAGGGGCCATGTGCACAATTGAGAGGTCCATGTCGCCTCATGAGAGGAGCGATGGACACAAATAAGAAGGGCGTGGTGATGGAGCACTATATCACTAGTGACTATGTCTCAAGAGGTCCATGGTCGTAAGACAAGAAGGCCATGAACATGAGTAAGAAGTATACATATATTATTATATGGGTTGACAACGTGCCGAACTTGAAAATAATATTAATAGTGCAACGTGAAAATGTTAACAAAGGAGGGGGGAAATTTGAAATATACATTGTGATAGCAATTTAGTTTTCTGTTAATAATTGCAATAATATAATTAATAATAATTGTATGGTCGGTTAAAAATGTATATTATTATGGGTTGATAACGTGATTAAATATTATTAAAACTGATAATGAACTTAGCAACATCAAACCCTGCACGATTGACTCCTTTGTCTCCAATCTCCCCTCCTGAAGAACATGATTAACAAATTGATAATGACCTTGAGAAAATTGATAATATAGTTGATAATATTAAGAATGGGTGTAGATACGTTAATAATGAAAACAGATAATGAGATGTCACACATTAATAAGTGTCGTGTTGGTAAAGAAGTTGAGAAAATTGATAGGCTTCAACATTAAAAATGATGTCAAGTCGTTAATATTGATATGAAAAATCGTTAATAACGAATGACCAAGTCATTGATCAGGAAATTGAATTTCATTGAAACCAATACAAAATCATTAATAATGTTTGAATTCAATGTTAAGTATCAAATACCTTTAAATCGTAAAAAAGCAAAGTTGTATCCATTAAAAACTGAAAAATAATGTTAACAATGATTGTTAACGGTATTAATAACTATGATGTAAAATATTAATACCGACATACAATACGACACCGTTTAATAATGATATGAGTTTTGTTTATAAATATACTGAAAATATTAATGATATCCAAAGGGAACAAGTTTTGTTTATAAATATTAATAATAACTAAAAAAAGAGAAAGGATGTCATTGACTAAAATAAAAAGCAGCCCCAATAGCACAAACCAAACTCAACGTAATTAACTCCTTAAAATTCGCCCACTCTCCTTTAATTAGTTTTAAAATACTTTAATACCTTCAGTAACCCCAGGTGAGGAGTTTGGCTAAGCCGGAAAGATAGATCGGGTTTAGCCTCTTGATTTACACTTTAGAACTGAAAAAATCTTTATCTCTATAATTCCGCACTGGCGAAGCATGAGGGGTAGCTGGATCAGAGCGAGTAAGAATCCACAGTAACAGCCTGACCAGAGCCCTTAGTTTCTGTCCCCTATTAGTCTAAGGCATTAGTCAGTGCCATTCGGTCCATCAGTCAGTCCCAAGGGAAGGGTGAGATCGATAGGACCCCGGCGCCGCCTCAGGCAAGCTATTTACTACATAGTTGGAATCTCCAATCCGAGCTGGGACCTTGAAAGGAAAGAGAAGTTCAGCCTCAGCGTCGTCGTCTACAGTCTCGGCCCACCTTTACCCTTAAAACAGAGTGTCACACACCATTGCTGTTTAAGAGGAGAAGCTTTCTTGGATCGTCCTGATCCACCATGGAATTTTCTAAATCTACAAAAACATTCTAGGAGAGGGCTCGTAATGATCTTTGAGAAGATCAAAAGGTGCTGAAGTGGCAGTGGAGGGATCTGTAGGTTTTTATGAAAGGGATGCTCTTATCATGTTATTGCTGAAAAGAAAAACTGAATTCCTCTATTTGATCTCTACGCAGTGGAATAGACTTAAGGACCTGAACTCATCCCCCACTCGAGGCAGCCGGTCTACCGCTTCTGGCAATGGGTCGACCTGTGACACACTTACCTTCAACTTACAACTTCTTGTTGGAGGAGGTGGATCGCTTCCGCCAAAAAGCCTACTGATTCGGCAAAATGGTTTGCTTATCTCTTTCGGCAAATGATCTCCACTTTCGGCGAACAGTCGACCAGATAACACAGTTACCTTATACTTACATTAGAAAAATAATGGACAATAGAAGACCAACAATATAAAATTATTTTTGTAGTCGCGCAACATCCTATCAATTGTGGGCAACCAAATCCCTACGCAGATTATAGGCTAAGACAAAAAGAAACACCCTCTTTTAACTCTTCTGGAATAAAAATACACAAAAGCGATGATATGAGATTTAATGATTTATTGACGTTGAAGATGGCACAATTGTATAACGAATATACTCTACTTTTTGAGCATCTTCATACAATAATAGCAACAAATTAATTAAAGTTGATCTATCACAAGACAACTATAGGATAGAAACAAGAAAACTTGGAATTTGAAGGAAAGATGAAAATCTCTATAAAGTAAGTCACATATCCCACCTTTCGTCAGTCTCCATGGCAGTTTGAAAGTAAGAAATAAATATGCGGAACATTATTCAAATCTACAGGAGAACAATCAGTCAAGAAACTTGTCACCTATGCTTGCAGTCTTTGTACTAATTTTAAATCTCTTACTAGCAAGCATATCATTGTTGTTGGACTCTAATTATTTATGATGATATCACTAGGAATGGTTCATCGGGTGGATAAATTATTGAAAGAGGTGGACCGCTTGGGAAAAAAGATAGACCACTTGATGGAATTGATAGACCATTTTTTTGTATAGTGCCTTTTAGTGGAAGAGGTTGATCGTTTGTTGACCATACCAAAATGAAAAATAGTACATCTATTCGACCATTCCAACAATGAGAGCGACCATTTTTCCAAATAGGTCGACCATATCAGTGAAGAGGTCGATCGTTTTGTCCAAATAGGTC
Source organism: Linum trigynum (assembly GCA_964030455.1). Taxonomy (NCBI): domain Eukaryota; kingdom Viridiplantae; phylum Streptophyta; class Magnoliopsida; order Malpighiales; family Linaceae; genus Linum; species Linum trigynum. Next base: position 33,314,462 of record OZ034814.1, on the reverse strand, counting down.
GACCTCATCAATAAACAGGTCAACCATTTTGTCCAAGTCAAGTCACCGAAGCAAAGTCCTTATTTTTATGCTTTATAAAATATTCGACTAATTATTTGAATTTCGAAATAAAAATTTTGAAAGATTTTATTAATAAATTGTATTTACTCTAATAATAATTAGCTATATACATGGTAGAGGCTCGAGACTCGGGACCTCCCTGCACATTCCAATAGTCGGCCCTATCTCATGTTTTTATATTTTTCGTCCAAAAATATCCCTTGTTCAATCTTATTTACCAATTTAAAAATTGAGGAAAAAGAGGACATCCAAATAATAATGAAGAGGCCTAGTAGTAATACCACTAGCCTATAACCTGGATATTCGAGATTCGAATCTCATAATTAATATCTTAATTATAAAAAAACTTATATCACTCTTATAAAAAGTAATGCCGAATGGACGAGAATATAGGTCATGGACTAATTATTTGTATGCCAAACTGAAACAAAAATGTAAAAAGTAATCAAGTAGTCCCCATATGGCTAATTAAGTCCCATCTTATTTATGGTTGCTTTCATATTATTCTGGAAAGTTCACAAGAGAAATGAGCAATATTGTAAAGGTTACCGGTTGTTTAGATCATCGATGACAGAATCATCTAAACTTTTGAGAATAGGTTGATCATAAAAGCATTTGATCACATACTAATCATCGATACATTTTACGTAACTGTAACTGATTCGAAGTCGACGACCTCGTGGATTGCCATCGCCGCCCGCATCGAGCTGTCGAAAAACATGGTAATCCAAAGCCAAATTACCACCTGTGCCCTTGCAGTACGTTGTACTTCTAATAATCCTCACCATTGCTTGTTTCCCATTTGCGGAATTAGTCACCTACATACGTACAACCACACATAAAACCATAAGGCGGCACGCAATGTACGATGAGTGCATCAAAATGACAAAATCTAAAAACCTTAGCAGAACGAACGATTAACGTTACTTTACCAGCAGGCATTGACCGGCAACAATATTATTATGGGTTGAAACATTCGACGGCGGCGGTCCACGTACTGCAGCATAGCCATACTGATGATCATCATAAACACTGTGCCGCCGGCCTGCGACCACGTCGGACGATGAAGCCTTATTGTCCAGGTTTGGGTCGTAGGTGGCGTCGATTAGCAACATTTTTTCGTCGTCACGATCATGATCAGGCTCAGGCGGCTCAGGCTCAGGCTCAGGCTCAGGACAACCGCCCAGGCAATAACAAGGGTTGCAAACGTGAGTTGTTCCGTCATCATTTGCACAATTACAAGGCGTGCAGTAACCGACCGCGCTCCCACAGTAGCCAAAGTCACTGCAACATCGTCCTGCACCACACTGCGCACAGCCCGTCGTCATAGGTTGGCATGCGCACGTATGGTCGTCCGATTCGACGGCCGCGACGGCCGGCGGCGGCGACATAAGAACAATAATGATCAGTACTGTCACTTGGGATGCAGCACGTTTCATCGATCGATAATCGTTAGGTCGACCTTGCTGCTAGCTGATTTTTTTTTTTTTTTTTGTGTGTGACGTACGTTGTTTGATTTGCTACATTAGTGGGGTTGGGTAGAAGCTTTTTTATAGTGGTTAATTAGTGTGGTTTCTTAATTTTTTGGACTTATGGATAAAACCTGCTGGCTAAGATTCGATTTGGGCGTACTGATGAGTGATGAGATGACAAGTACTGCCGAACGTAATTAGTTGCTCCTCTTAAAACTCAAGACTCCTAGGAAAGGATGATATATAGAAAAAAAAAGTACCGAGCGTAATTTATGTTAGTAGTACGTTACGTAGTTCGCCATGAAGTTTGTGTGATTCCTTTTGTATTTTGACAAATGAATTTGTTAGCTCGGACTTTATATTATTCCAAATTCAATTTTCATCAGTATTTGTGAATATAATATTCCACGATTATTCATAGACCTGGCAATCGGGTCGGGTTGGGAACTTTGATTACGGGTCGGGTCATGTTTGGTTGACTTATTTCGGGTCAAATATTGACCCAATCCATTCGGTTTCGGGTCGGGTTACAGGTCATTTCGGGTTATGAACGTTCTCAGAAACAATATCAAACATTCTTCATATTTTCTTAAAGAACACAAATATGAAACATTCTTCATATTTTCTTAAAGAACACAGATTTTCACATATGCATGACAATAGTTTACATAACACATGTCAATTAACATATTCTCAAATCCTCCCACGCTAATGAAATGAAATATAAATTGCGCCAATCTTCAAAAAAACAATCACAAGAGTAATATTACTACAAGAAACACATGATATTTGATTATTCTTAAATTCCAAACAATATCAATCAAATCCTTGTGTTTTTTTTAAACATCTCACCAATTTATGAGTAATTTTATCATATTTTGGGAGTAATATATTAAATGGAACGGGTCTAACGGGTCGACCCGCTAACCCACCCGACTCGACCCAAAAAATCACGGATTATCGGATTCGGGTCATTTGGATTTCGGGTTACAAAAATTTCTAGTTTTTTAGCAGTTTCGGGTCGGATCAACGGGTCGAATTGTAATTTGCCAGGTCTAATTATTCATTTACCAAGCACAGTCCCAGCGTGCCTTGATTGCCATCCAACTACTTATACATTTCGAAATTTGGGACAAACTATCTCATGCATATTATCATGGAAGAAGAGTTCAACCACAATCAAGATAGTGTAGAAGCTCAACCATAATCAAGATGGATGTATGATTGATAAAGTTTTCACTCGATGCGATTCGAGTCCACCAACGAAGAGATCACAATTCACAAGCCAGAAACTTGATGAACTAGGATAAAATTCAATTCTAAAAAAAATAAACTCATGTTACAATTCGGCCGATGCCTTTAAATAGGATACCAAAGCCTAATTCTAAGACTCTACTAACAATGAAAAACATAACTATACACATGCATGATGTGATAACGTTTTCTGCAATGAAATGGTTGACTAGTCTTCGAATCAAGTGAAGAGAAATTGTAAATGATTATTTGTTAAAATACTATTAAGAGCGAAAGCTTAATAGTTTGGACAATTATGTAATTTTTAAAAATTTGATAATATCAAACATGAGATCACATCATGGGTCATTGTTGAAAAATTACTTTAATGCACCTCATGAGTAAAATTCTTGCTATGACACTCGCTCGAGCCATTCTCCAATCCCTCGACATTATGGTTGAAACCCAAATTTACAAATCTATCAAAACCATTCATTCAAATCAAGTATGTCTACATCACTTAACATATTATCATATCGCCATCATAGATCCAAATCCATCACCAAAACCATCAAACAAACATTGCTATCAAATTGGGAATGGACCAATACCAATACATGTATAGTATGTTAATTGTAAAAGATAATCGTGATGACAACAATCCGTGATATAAAAAGCATGTTGTTCCAACTCAATGCACATGTTTGATTTAAATTAGTTCATGTTTTATTCATATTCATACTCATATGAGAATCGGGTAGAAAATCAAAACCATTCACATATCCTTTCGGCGGTATTCGTGGTTATCATGGATAATTTTCTTTATAACTTGCAACCAACATGTTAAACATCCACACGTATACTTACATTATACAAGTGGAAAATCATGACAACAATTCACAAAGATGAAGGAAATTAATTTCAAACAAAACGTACTATTGTTAATGGACTATTGTAAATGTCTAAATGACCCTTTGAATAATTGAAGCCTCATTTGACATTGGGCTTGTACCCAATATTATAAGAATATAATGCTAAAACTCTGGGATTTAATTGGTAGCATTACCATCGAACCAAATAGTCATCCAAAAAAAATGCATCTATAAATCAGACCAGACAAAAGCACAACTTCGAGAGGCTTCAGCCTCATCAACACCGCTAATACAAAAAAGGATACCAGTTTTTCCTTAGATCGATGGTTAGAATCTAAAGCTCTGGGAATAGTACTTATCACATACTAATCATCGATCGACACATTTTACGTAACAGTAACTTGATTCGCAGATCTCCATATATATTACTGCTTGCGTCGATTCTCGCCATTGCTTTTATCAGCCACATGACTAAGCATTATACGTGCCATTCTGGTTATTCGTACCGGAACCAGCCGATGATGGCGGCAGCTGCTGCTGCTGCTGCTGCTGGTTCTCCTTAGGCGCAGGACAACGGCCGACGCAATGACAAGGGTCGCAAATTTTATTTCCATCGGCACCTTTGCAATAACAAGGCGTACAGTAACCGGTCGAGTTCCCACAGAAGCCCCAGTTGCTGCAACAGCGTCCTGCCTCGCACTGCCCGCAGCCCGTCGTGAAAGCAGCGCAATCGCACGTACGCTGAGCCGATTCGGCGGCGCCAACGACGACCGGCGAGGGGGAAGACATAAAAACAAGTACAACCACAAGGAGTATGGTGGGTGCCATGGCTGGTTTTTTGTTGTTGTGTTGGTTGCATACAACTTTTGCTGTGTTAGATGTAGTACGAGTAGTACATAAAACTATTTATAATAGTGGTTACTGAATGCAAAGTGACATGGGTGTCAAGAACCAGTTGATCCTAATAACTCGAGTTGTTGGGAGAGGTTCAATCATAAATCATATACCGTTTACTAACAGGGGAAGTCGGTCGATCGATAACAACTATACAAAAACGTTCCTTCCAACTCTCTTCTTCTATTGGGGATATCTTGATTTGGAGTTATGGAAAACCTGGCTGAAGATTCGATTTGGGCATACAGAGGAGGTAGAAGGTAACAAGTGCGGAATGTAATTAGTTCCTCCTCTTAAAACTCGAAACTCCTAGGCCACGAGAGAGAGAGAGAGACGGCAACCATGTATGATGAGCCGATTTAGGTTAGTCTCTCCTTTTTTTTGGCCTTGTTGCCGATTACGAGTCGGGAGCCCTACAAAATAATGGAGCTTGAAGCATAAAGAAAGGCAAAGATTAGTTTATTTCATCTTGAATTCAACGAAAGAAATTTATCCCGGTCTTCTCTTCGAAGATCGGTAATTTTTTAGGGCGGGACAATCGGTTAGCGGTTAATCGGTCGGTTACGATCGAAATTGGCTGGTTATATATCTACTAATCGAGAACCGAGATAACCGAAAGTCGGTTGGTGTTCGCAGGCTGGGCGAGATGGTTTTGATCTTGGGAGGCGATTCGGTTAACCGAAACCGAGATAATCGAGGCCTTAAAACCCTCTTTTAGTCGGTGGTCGGTAGAGTTGGGAGGTGGTTCTGTTAACCGGCAACCGACCCTTCGGTTTTCGGTTATAACCGACCCGACCAGTCCTCCACGTATAGGTAGTTTTATAGTACAAATGATAAATTTAAGGGCATTGTATATTCTTAGTAAGAAAATAACATTTATATTTGAATTAATCAAATTCAAGTATGATATTATATATATACTCTAAAATATAATGTGTAAAATTTCAGATGTTATTTATTTCAATCCTATACCATAACATTAACTCTATTAAAAGCAATAATCAACGATTTTATCAGAGGGTTTAGAATTTATAAATTAGAAATTCTGGACCTCAAATTGACTCATTAAAATTTTGTTTATAGTGTTTTCTCCTTAAGGTTACACCACAGTATAATCTAGATTTATCTTTACCAACATGTTAGTTTATCATGGTGATGTTGTCACGAAGTCAATTTCGCTTAGGGGTAGCCATTCGGTCGGTTCGGTCGAGACCGAACCGAATTTATGAATACCGGGTCTCCGAATTAAATTCCATCAATTCTCAAACCGAATTTCATTAAAATTATGAATATCGGGTCCCCAAATTTGTGAGGCTACTTATATCTTTTCCTTTTTAAATTATTTTCACCCTTAATATAAACAATAAATATGTAATTATATGCATCATCAATGAAAAAATCAAACATTTCAACACATAAGTCATAAAACACTAACATGATTCAAATATTTAAGTCTTTAAACAACTACAAATATAAAAATCCACCTTTGGATTTTGGAGCTTGCACTTATAGTAATTCGGTTTTTCGGAGTTTCGGTTCGGTTGAAAGAACCTTGATTTCCGTAATATTCATATTTCCCTTCCGAATTCCGAACCAAATAGCATTATTTTGGTTTCAATTTGGTTTAATTTGGTTCAGTTCGAGTTTACCAAACTGGTTGTCCACCCCTACTTTCACCCATTAAATTTCTTTGGTTTAATCTCAGGTAATGCGGTCAAAATCTCAATTTTATTATTAAAATCTTATGGTTTTATCATCTTACTGTAGAGTACGAGTTGCAAACAAGTAATCTAATAGAATAAGATAAATAAACATGAGAAATAGAAAAACTGGACATCTGGACTACAGTGTTGGGCTCGATCCGTCGCTCGAGCCCAAATATATTACGAGCTGGGGATTGGCCCTTATCGAGTCATCTTGATCAACCTTCAAGGTAATGTTCCAGTTGAGATGCCCACAAACAGTAGAGAAGAGTAGGAAGAGACACATGTAAACATGATGTTTTATCAGCCGAATACGGTCCTATGGCTTTACATCTCGGCTCAAAGGTGGCTTACCTTTTGACGTTATTCCTATTATTAATCCTGAAAATTCCTAATTGACACAAGCTGTGAGCTGTGAATTTGTAGGAACTAGGAAGGCGACACTTCTTAGTTTATGGAGAGGAGGCCGATCCAATCTTGACCGGCCCAGCAGTCTGTATTCTACAGATGGGAATCAAACCTGCATAATCCCAAATTACAAAATTACAAATTGCAAACCAACAATTGCCAATCCACATGGCATATAATAATAATAATAATGAATAATAACAGGGAACAAGCTAACTAATTTGGTTAATTAAATTATATGGTGGACTTTGCCAAGACTACAGAAAAGGGTGGATGGTCCATCCCTGTCTTAAATGACAATCCTAAGTATTTGGTGGGTAATTAAAAATTCTAAGACCATTATTGATACAGATGACTAATTATTAGAAAGATAATAATACTTCTCTGTGTCTTGTGGACAGGGTAGGATACTATGCTAATCCCTAAAGGGGTAGTGATTTTTGACACCCCCTTTATGATTGGCCAATTTTATTTCCAATCATTGGCAAGTATTAATTAAACTGGTTTTTTATTTTTTTTAATCTTGTAATTTGGGGTCTCTCACCACATTGGAAAAGAGAAAGAATCTGGGGAAAAACGAAATCACCCCCATTAATTACATAATTAATTTCTCTCACTGGTACATTAATTACACGTACCACTCTACTGGTACACGTACCACTCCACTGGTACACGTACCACTCCACTGGTACACGTACCACTCCACTGGTACACGTACCACTCCACTGGTGCGAGCAATCCACAAGGTAGGTTAGAGTGAGAACAATACCAGTGCAATGATATTTTTCATAACAATGATAAACAATAACGGAGCAACAATGCAGTACCACTTCAATGATACAAATACCACTCCACTGGTACACGTACCACTCCACTGGTACGTGTACCAGTGGAGTGGTACGTGTACCAGTAGAGTGGTACGTGTAATTAATGTACCAGTGAGAGAAATTAATTATATAATTAATGGGGGTGATTTCGTTTTTCCCCAGATTCTTTCTCTTTTCCAATGTGGTGAGAGACCCCAAATTACAAGATTAAAAAAAATAAAAAACCAGTTTAATTAATACTTGCCAATGATTGGAAATAAAATTGGCCAATCATAAAGGGGGTGTCAAAAATCACTACCCCTTTAGGGGTAGTCAAGCTAACCGATCCCCTTGTGGACTCAAAATCTCAACTAGTGATTGGGAGTTTCGAATACCATGAAATTGCTACACCACTAATGATCACCATACATATTGAAATGATGTATTAGAATATGGCGAATATGGATTGAGAGAGGCGGAACTACCGTGTGTAGTGTAGCAGGGGCGGAGCTAGGTGAGGCCTCGAGAGTGGGGGGGGGGGGGGCGAGAATTTTAAAACCTACGTATAAATTTTTACGAAATTTGGCAATTACGTATAAATAGAAGGGTCGTTATAATTATTTTTGTGTGCAAATATGAATATTAAGCGTCTTCCAGTCCAGCGGTTAGCACATTTGATGCTCTTTCCTTCTCCCTTGGCCAGAGTTTGAACGTAGCATTTTGGATGTATTTTCATTTTTGATCAGTTGTTACTTTTTTTCTTAAAAAAAATTCCCCCATTGATCACTAAATAGAGTTACTAAAGGAAATAAATTACATTGATGTTTTCAGTCTTTTTTACATTATCAAAGTTTTAAGTTAATTTTTATATTTATTTATAATTTGTCATCTTAACTGTACCGATTTAGAACTTCAACTTTTTAATTTGTATTTATCGTCTTGGTTATATTAATTGTCTTCACATATTAATATATACATATATTGTATGATTCAAGCTAAATTTTTTTTTATTGTAAACTTATAAAAAAAAAAGTAAACAATAGGTGTATTGTGGGTATATAAAAAAAATACTCTAAATAATAATGCAAATATTCCACTAAAACTATTCAAACTAAAAATGACCTACTCAATCTCAATTCCAAAGGCCAATTGGCATATCGGTGGTTCGGCCGTACAACTGTTGGCTGCAGCCTGCAGCCATGAAAAGCCACAAAGGGAGCCAAAGCGGTCAGCCGGTTGAAACAACGAGTGCTAGACCCGGATTCGGCCAGACTGGGGACCACGTGCCCCTCCCACATTTCACGCGGAGCTAACCGACAACTGCCTAGACAAGTCCAACTTCTTTTCTTTCTTTTTCTTTTGTTCTTTTGAATATTCCAATTTCCAACCTTTTCTTTTTAATTAAGTTGAAAATAATACAAAAAAGTCCTACTTTGCTTCTTGTTCATTTCCAGTACACGCACAGCCAATCTAACAACTTCATTAATCATTTAATTATAAATAATAATACATAATTTTTGCTGTATTTCATTTAATTTACGAAAAATACAAAATCTTTGACCGGACCAGGTGCGTTTCCGTGAAGCAAACTGTAAACCTACTAAACTCCGCCCCAAATACGACGTCGGTCTGTAGTCCTCCAATTTGACTCCTCTCTACAAAACATCGAATCCACGTCTCTCTCTCTCTAAACTCCCAGTCTTCTTCTCCCCTCTGTTCTCTTCTCCACTCTCCGATCAAATTTCCAACCGCCGGAAAATCGAGCAAAAAAATGGGAAGAGAAAGGGATGGACTGTACATAACGGTACCCAATCTCTTCCGCTGCCCGATCTCCCTCGACGTCATGAAATCTCCGGTCAGCCTCACCACCGGCGTCACATACGACCGGTCCAGCATCCAGAAATGGCTCGAGACCGGCCACGACACGTGTCCGGCCACCATGCAGATCCTCCCGTCCAAGGATTTCGTCCCCAACCTCACCCTCCTCCGTCTCATCAACCTGTGGAATCAATCCTCTTCCTCCCGCCGCCCCGATTCCGCCGCGTCCGAGGACCAGGTCCGGGTTTGGATTCACAAAATCCGGAGCGCCGGCGAGAGGAAGGAAGAGTGTCTCTCGTTTCTATCTCATGTCGCCGAATACGCCGGCTGCTCCGATTACAACCGGCGGGTTCTGGTCGGAATCGAGGGTTTTGTCGAAACGATTGTGGGGAAGATTGGGGAGTCGGAGATGGCGGTTAGGGTTTTGGCGCTGGTCTCCGGGGAGAACGGCGTCAAGGAGAAATTGCACAGGTTGTTGATTCTCCAGAGCGGCGATCGGAATCGGCTGTCGCCGTTGACTTCCACTCTCCGGGAGGCGGAGAATTCGAGCTCCAAGATCGAGGCGGTGAGAATTCTGGACTCGATCTCAATCGACAACGAATCGAAACGTTTCGTCGCGGAAACAGAGGATCTCGTCCCCGTCCTCCTCTCCCTGCTCCTCCGGCCGGGACCCGACCCGAATCATCTCCACGCGGCCGTTCTGTCGCTCCTGATCTCGATCGCAGTGACCCGCTCCGTCAGGATCCGACTCGTGGAGCTGGGGCTCGTCGGATTCCTCTCGCGAACGGTCTCCGACCGCAGCGCCGCCGCCGTTCCCCTGGCGGAGAAGTCGCTGAAGCTGCTCTCGCTGCTGTCGACGTGTCCGGAGGGCCGAGCGGCGATCAGCGGGGACCCGAATTGCGTGGGTGGGATCGTGGAGCGGCTGATGAAGGTGTCGAAGCCGGCGACGGAGGACGCGGTGGCGGTGCTGTGGGGGATGTGCTGCTTGTTCAAGGACGGCACCGTGGCGGAGAAGGCGGTGAGGAATCACGGCGTGACGAAGGTGCTTCTGGTGATGCAGAGTGAAGGTGAAGGCAACGTCAGGTCGATGTGCAGGGAGCTGGTGAAGGCTCTCAGGGCCGGATACAGGGGGAACGGCTGCGCCGGCGCCGGCAGCAGCGGTGACGGATTCGTCGTCGAGAGCTATGACACCAAAACAACGCACATCATGCCGTATTAGTTACTGAATCATACAAACATACAATTTTTTTGACAGGGTTTTTCTGGGTTTCCCTTTTCCTTGGGATCCCATTTGTTTAACAAAAAATGTTGACATACACACAGGGAAAGATTATTTTGTGAGTTTGAGCATAAGCATATTGAATTGACGAACATGGATCAATCGTTCTTCCCTTCTGTCCACCGGAAGCTCCATTGAAAATTTCTAGTGAATGCATCACAGTTCACACCTCACAACAACAAAGACCACTTAGGAGGAAAACTGTCACCAATTCGCTACCGATAACTCGAGATGAAAAGAATTTTATTCAACTGTTGAATTTGGCTCAAACTACACTTTCATCCGATTCTAACGTTGCCAATCAAACTAACAATGCGCCACACATAGTCGCGCTGCAACCATGGAAGAAAATAGCACTTCTGACAGTTATCACTCTCAAGAGAAGCTAAGAGTGGCTTGTAACTGCAAAAAAAAAAAGGTAAGTTAGATGCCGTCCAATGCAGACCAATGATGCAGACAAGCAAACAAACAGAAGTAAATCAAGCAGAGCACAGCAACTGAATCCTGATTTTAGATATATGCTGAATCATATGGTTGGAGCTGCTAATTAATTGACGATACCGACAGAGACGAAGCGCCATTTGTACTCGAAACGATCCTAAAAAGAATCTACTAATGACCTTCCTCTAGTTATCACTCTTTTATCTATTAACTGAAATCAAGCGCTATGTTCCAGGACTGCTGAGCTTTCAGTACAGACCGAGTGACCAAGTCCAACAAATCCAAGAAGTTCCAGAATCAAGCAATCACTTCAAAGAATTAACAAATTTACAGCTTTGGTTTGGAACTTGACCATGAATCTAAGAGCCAATTAACCAAAAAAACAGCAAACTTGAACTCAATTTCTCCCCAATCCAAGAGCTGAAACACTTACCATGGATCAATCGGAGCTGCAATCGAAACATTGAAGCTATTGTTTCCTCCTAGTCAAGCCTTAATAGGAGCACTTCTCAGCCTCTACAAATCAACAAAAACATCAGCAGCCAAACGATCACTCTAAAATGAAGAAATTCAACACCTTTTGTAAGTAGAGGTAGAAGCACTCTATTACGCTATTGGGAGACAATCAAACTCTATAATTTCTGGAATGGAGCTGACCAAAATTATTAGTAACCAGTCTAGATATATATATATATATAAAAAAAAAACTATACATGAAATCCTGTTTCCCCCATTAGCTGGCAGGGATAGTCAGGTCCACAAACCACAATGCATATGTGAATCCACAACCTACACCACCACCAGATAAACACTGATCAAGGAAAAGGTTTGCACTTTACAGGCAGCAGCAACATTCTAGAGTAATATTCAACATCATTGCTGTTGTTGAGGAGCAGAACATTGAAATTCAGAAGGCATGATATAGATATGGTTTTAGAAGGGAAGGAGGAGAGTAAGATACCTATCACTTCTTCATGGGTTTTCCTCGGGCATAGTTGTCTTACTGAGGAAGTCCCAGGCGAATCCCTCTCCCAATCTGCCAATTTGAAAACAGAGAGTCGAACAGAGGGAAAAGCGTGGTTTTTGCTTTTCAAATCGCTCATCGGAGACAGAGAGTGCACCAGCCGCCGTGATTGTCAGGACTGTCATCGCTGGATTCTTTTGGATTCAAACTTCCACCGCAGCAGAAGAAATCACTGCCGCCGAGATGAGAGAGTTTTGGATAACCTCGCGATCTCCGGCTTTGGACCCCGCCTTGTCACCATCACAAAGAAAGCATAAAGCCGTCGGACAGTGGTCAGAGTGGAATATGCATGGTATGCTTAACATAGATTACAAAATTGAAACAGAAATATAATGGAAAGGAAATTCCTCCCCTTTTGCCTGTGAAGCAGAGAGCCGGCGCCCTTATAGTATTTTTGCAGTAGATCGATCAGCCCAATGCTGGTTCCAGCAGCGAGAGCTCCAGCCAATAAAGACTGGCACACCAGCATTGGCAAAACACTGCCAGCGGCGGAGGTGGAGGGAGGCTGGGAGCAGGAAGCCTATGAATACATCGCTAAAGCTCCCATTACTTTTTCCCGGCCATTAACAGCAAACCCTGTGAGGATTGAGATTTTAGTAGAGATTTTGCAATCAAGAGACCTGCCAACCACTTCAGGCAGTCGGAGGACACAAAAGAGGAAGAGAAGAGAAAATGGAGAACTCGATGGGAAGCCGGTTGATGATGATGAATCATCAGCTGCAGTGACCCATTTCGGTCAGAGGTGAGGCGGCTTTGAAGAGAACCTCCATGATAAAAACTAAAAAACAAACACTCTGAGGTTTCATATAGCTGTGAAAGTTGCATAAGCATTGAACTAGTTCACAATGAAGCTCCAACGCCAACGATTCATAGGGGTGTCAAGTCTGCAAATATTCTCTTTCAGATGAATTGGAACTACCGGTAAATCAATCACCGTATAGTTAAAAAGATGAAACATTTTCACCTCACTTGATATACAAATAATGAATTTTCATCATAGAATTGAATTCGATTGACATTTCATAACCATGATATCCAGCACGACCCGCCCCTAAACTAAAACTGATGGCTGCAATCTTAAATAGATAATACACAAAGAAGTCCTCTCGACCGAGTTTCCTTATATAGCCTATGCATACAGAGCAACCATTGGAGATAGTTTTATTTTACCGCTCTAAGGGCACATGCTGCTGCCTTTTGCCGCCTTCTGCTTCCTTTGAACGGAACACTTGGAGTTTGATGCTGCTGCAGCTGATCTGTTGTCCTTCCTCTTACGACCAACCTGTTGGACCAAGGGCTGCACTCTTTTGCTGGCTCAACAAACAAACAAACAAACCGACAACATAAATGAGATTGGATGCAAAATATTAGAAAAGAAATGGAGAGAACAATCGTAGCTTTCATCATACATACCTCGCAAGTGTTGTTGTACTGCTGCTCTGAACCCAGCAATCGTAGTTTCCATCATACATACCTCGCAAGTCCTCGTAGCTTGGAATTGGAGTGGGCCAGCAAGAGACTCTGGGGTGCAATGCCCTCCAACCAGGTTCATAGCATTTTAGGTTCACTGCAGAGAAGAACTCTGGCTCTCCTGTGCCAGTCCTCAAATTGCAGGAGAAGACACAGTCATTCAAGTATTTAAAGAAGACAACTTCCGGCTTCTCCGGATGCAAATCAAGCACAGAACACTTGTTCAGTTCATAGTCGCCCCATAATGATGATGATGATGATGATGATGATGTCGTCGTCTTCAACACCAGTTCATATTGTAGGTTCCAATTCCCAGTACCGTCTTCCAGTCTCCAAACAGTCAATGCATCCCTTAAAAAATCACCAACGCTTTCAACTTCTAGTACCACTATGTGAAAAGCACCTTGTGATACTGAAAAATTCCCACATCCCTTGCACAATGCGCTCCACAATATAGAAGGCACATGCATAAACTCGGGGGCGATATCAAGGCGGAAAGGATCATATGCAGCAAGCTTTGGGCACAAGGAGGTGAATTGAAGATGCATCCAAAACATCCTCCCGTTCCACCAGGTTTCATTGGTCCACGCCCTTTTCACGGCTTGCTTGAAAACAACCTTGGTCCATTTCCTAGACTCGGAACAAAAAACATGCAGCACCATATCATCGCAACACTGAAAATGACACACCACGCGGAAACGATACTCAGAATAAACAAAGGCGGGTTCGGGTTCTGGTTCTGGTTCGTCCCTTAGCTGCTGCACAAAATTATACTTACTACTACTACTAGTTCGGGGTTGACAAACTAACACTACCGCAGATCCATTGTACCCTGGCTGTTTAGGCGCCAAAGGAAGGGCAATCCACTGATTGGTAAACGGATTGCAAATCAAGTAGGATCTGCCCAATTCGCCAAATAAGTCAGCAAACCCGCATAAAAGCAAGTCCTTGAAGCAATCAAAGGCTCTCAAAGCCGGTAGAGCTTCATCAGGCAGGGGGAGAAAGCTGAGTATCGACCTGGGGTCGTGTGAGGGAAGAAACAGAGCTGCTGGTTGGTACCTTCTCTGGTGATGAGATATAAAACGGAGATTGAAGGTGGTATCCGAGATGAGGGATCTCCACCTCTTGCAGACCGCTTTGCATTGACAGGTGGATAGAGGGTTGGGGAGGCGAATCAGAATCTCTATGAGGAGATCGTCTACCAGTTTGGTGAATGGATTCAGGGGAGGAGGAGGGTTTCCCTGTGGGCAGATCGGGCGCGGCTCGGAAGGGACGTAGAGTGAGCTTGGCGGTAGATCCGAACCCCAACTGAAATTCTCGGTCTTGGTCATGGCACTAGATCGAATCGACCAACAGCCGGATTGAAGCAAGACACTCCGCTGGTGAAGGAGGTCATATATTTATAGACATAACATGGAGGAACAGCGGATGAGAAGAATGAGTGAGTGAGAGAGAGAGAGAAGCAGCAACGCCCCTAAATCCTGATGTAGTTTTTTGTTTTACATTTAAGGAAGGAAAAGTTCTCTTTGTCTCTACAAACAAAATATCTAAAACCAATTTATTTAACATATTTTTAAGTATTCTCACAACAACAACAAAAAAAACATATTTTTAAGTATTCATTTACCCATTTAATCTTTATTTATTCACATAAAAGTGTAAGCTATTCACGTAAATGAAAAATCAGATTTTTTCTTCTAGAGATGGCAATGGGTCGGATACGGTAGGGCTGGGAAAATAGACCAGACCGTTAGAAAAACCGTGGTTCAAACCGTACGGCACAGTTTGGTCTGGATCGTAGACCGTTAAGTATGGTCTGGTCTGGTCCATGGTATGGTTTATTTTATGTTTTGATCTCTTGGTCTGGTCTGGTCTAGACCGCGGTTTACCGGACCAAACCGTGGACCCAACCGACTTGTCAATACGTGTTAATAGCCCATTCGATCACCCTCCCAACTCACACAACGACACCCAAATCTCAACCTTAATTTTGAGAATCTCGTCCCTCCTTCGTTCACAACCACATTTAATCAGAGAGTAGAGATAATCGTGTCTCCATATGACATTATGTTAATGTTTATAACGTTATGGTGCAAGTTTGTATGCTTTTACTTTGTATTTTTGTTATTTCTAAGATTTAGGATATCAAAATTATTCATGCATGTTAGGATTAATGTTTTAAGGAAAATAACAATTATTTTTCTTGGTTATTGGTTCAAATTTTTGTGTGGTTGACTAAACAAATTATTCATTTTTCTTTGAGTATGGTCTATCTGGACCAGACCAAACCAGACCGCACATGCGTGGTCTGGACCGGACCGTATAATCTGTGGTCTGGTCTGTGTTCTATACTTCAGCCTCTCGGTCCGGACCATAAACCGTATATATGGTCTGGTCTGGACCAGACCGCACCGTTTCCCAGCCCTAGGATACGGGGCGAGTACCCCATATCCATTGTACGTCCTTTATGCACGCGTGCAAAACCCGTAACTAGTGATGGCAATGGGTCGGGTTGGGTCGGGTTTTGCCAAACCCAAACCCACGGGTTTATTAGTGAAAAAACCTAGGGTCAAACCCAACCCAACCCGCTGGGTATCCGCGGGTTCATGCCTTCATGGGTACCCATGGGTTTTTGTCGTAAAAAATTTACAATAACAAATTCATATCAAAATAAAAGTCAAATATCAATCTCTCAATACAAATTATCCATATATAAAACACAATTCTAGTAAATTCAAGTAAATCACAAATTAACCATATAAATTGTTCAACACCATCTAGAAAACTCGAAAAAATTAAAGCAAATCACAAATTATCCATAAACAAAATGATTAATTGAAAGGTTCTTTCTCCTTGTCAATTAACCTTCTCCACTCTCCACTCGATAATATCAACTTCATTCTACACAATTAGAAAAAAGAAATTAGACATGTCTCCACAACATAAAGAAGATGAGTTGTTTAGAATATTAAATATACCAGAAAAATAAATTATATAGGTGTGGGTGGGTACCCATGGAGCGGGTTCAACTAAACCCAAACCCAACCCAACCCGGTGAATAATGAACGGGTTTAAACCTGAACCCGGCCCAAAACTCGTCAACACGGGTTTTACCCGCATTGACCGGGTTAGGTCGGGTAGGGTACTAGTGGGTTCGGGTTTTGTAGTCATCCCTACCCGTGACTGCCCCATTAAGCTTCACGGGCAAACAAATTGGACCAAGCCCAAGTTCAAGCGGGTATCGATGAACCCGCGGGTCATTGGTTACTCGTGACCCGCCAAGAAAAAGCAAGCTAACAAAAATCCTAAAACATAACTAAGCATGATCTGATTTACTGAAAACCAAGTTATTATAACATTCAACAAGTAACCATGAACTAAAAACCCCGAAACTTGTCTCAAATCCAACAATATAACCATAAATAAACCAGCTTAATGAAAGAGGTGGACCGTTTTCTCCAAATCATGGTAACTTGTAAGTCACTGTAGCAAAATCCTATATTACATTATAATTATTAGAAGAGAGATACTTTTAAAATCGGCCTAATACGAATAAAGGATTCATAGTTATGTTTTATGTCAATTTAGTCTCTATGTTTTTTATATAATAATTGTGTACTATAACATTAAGGTCTGACATCACTTATGCCTTTCTGTTGACCGTTAGATTTAATGGTTGACCAACGATTGTCAAATCTTGTTTAAATCGTTATGACATGACGCCAATAATACACCACCTTTGCATGGAAAAAACGGTTAGTTTAAACATATAAAAAATGAATAATAAATTCAAAGAAAAATAAATATTATATGTTATTTACATATAAATATTTTAATTAATAATATGGGGAAAATGTATTTTTCAATTTGATGTTGCAAGAAAACTCAAATCAAATGATCGTTGCTACTAATAGTCAAAATTAATGAATATGAAATTTTGGAATACAATTGTAATATAAAAACATAGGAACAAGCGTAGACTAAGGGGTCGTTTGGATGCAGTTTTTGAGTTTGTCGGATTTGAGCCCAAAACTCATATCAAACCTAGGTTTTTTACATGTGGGTGGTTATCGTCCTTGGCATAAGGAGTTGGAGAAGAAAGCGTCGAGGAAGCGTTCGGAGGAAGAAGGGAATTTCTCGTGGTGGCTAAACGGAGAGGTGGTTGTTGGAGAGTAGCAAGGGTTGGTGTTTGTTGGAGTTGGCGAGAGTTTATTGGCAAGAGATACGTCATTTGGGTTGAGGGGCTCGGATTGACCCTCGACTCGCAAAATCACGTAAACTTACATATAAATTTGATATTTTTTTTTTGAGAAATATAGTAATTGGTAAGGTTTTAGCTCCCTCATCAGTTTGAGTTTTCTGAACGTAGATCTTTAGTCTTTCCTTGTTTAGATTTCTTGCTCCGCCACAGTTGACGACGATGGCCGTTCATGATTGTCTAGAAAGAGAGATGAGTTAGTCAGAGATGGTAGCGAAAGGGGTGGGATTGACAACGTCGATCGTTGGAGAGAGAGATGGGTCGGTCGTATTTGGCCTGAGTTTGATGGGATTGGGATGAGAAGGGATTGAGGAAGAAGAAGATTAAAGGGCCGTAAGTTGGGAAAGAGTGGGCAAAAAATGTGGGGTTCCAACATACTGGGGGCTAGTATTTAAAAAGCCTACACTATGAATTTTCATAATCCACATGGCCAAAATCCCACATCTCTCTCTTGAAGTACTTCCCAAACTTGGGATTGTGGAAAAACTCACACCCCAAATTCCCGATTAGTCCTCACAATCGGGTTGAGTTGGATAATTTCGGGTTGGTTCATTAGTCATAACCATGAACATCAACAAAGTGATTAGCTTTAAATGCATCTTTACATCATCATATGATGAGCTTCCCGGTCGAAAGGGGGCTGATAACATTAACATATGATCCCGTCATTTTCCAAGTTTGTTCATCACAATTATGTAATTAACTTGAAACGAAATATTGAGAAGGAATCCAATCATGTTTGTTTGTGTGTTTGTCACTAACTAACTCTTGCTTATTCTACTGAACTGTAAACTTATGTGCGCTTTCCTATAACATTTGCAAGGGAGAAGAACCTCAGCTGCAGAATATACTGCCTTCATCTTATGGAGGTCCTCAAGGTTTCGCAACTTTGAAACTTGCTGTAAGATCAACATAACCAATAGAATTGTAGGGATTCTAAGGAATGAAGGAAGGGATTTTTAGCCGTTTAGTGAATATCTTTGGGATACCTTCATGGCGGAACTGCTGATAGATTGGCTGGCTTCTCACCATCTGGCAGATCCCGCTGCAACCATGGAAGAAAATAGCACTTCTGACAGTTAGCACTCTCAAGGGAAAGCTAAGAGCGGCCTGTAACTGCAAAAGATGAAGTACAACAATAAGTTAGATGCGTCCAATGCAGACCAATGATGCTGACAAGCAAACAAACAGAAGTAAATCAAGCAGAGGACAGTAACCGAATCCTGATTTTAGATATATGCTGAATCATATGGTGTAACTGCTGATGAATTGACGATACCGACAGAGACGAAGTGCCATCTGTACTCGAAACGATCCTAAAAAGAATCTACTAATGACCTTCCTCCAGTTATCACTCTTTTATCTATTAACTGAAATCAAGCACTACGTTCCAGGACTGCTGAGCTTTAAGTACAGACTGAGTGACCAAGTCCAACCTACCCAAGAAGTTGCAGAATCAAGCAGTCACTTCAAAGAATTTACAAATTTACAGCTTTTGTTTGGAACTTGACCATGAATCTAAGAGCCAACTAACCAAAAAACCAGCAAACTTGAACTCAATTTCTCCCCAATCCAAGAGCTGAAACACTTACCATGGATAAATCGGAAATGCAATCGAAACACTGAAGCTGTTGTTTCCTCCTAGTCAAGCCTTAATAGGAGCATTTTTCGGCCTCTACAAATCAACAATAACATCAGCAGCCAGTTGATCACTCTAAAATGAAGAAATTCGAAGCACTCTATTACGCAATTGGGAGACAATCAAACTCTATAATTTCTGGAATGGAGCTGACCAAAATGATCACTAACCAGTCTAGAGATTAAAAAACAAGCTATACATGAAATCCTGTTTCCCCCATGCGACTGGCAGGGATAGTCAGGTCCACAATGCATTTGTGAATTCACAACCTACACCACCACCAGATAAACACTGATCAAGGAAAAGGTTTACACTTCACAGGAACAACATCCTAGAGTAATAGTCAACATCATTGCTGTTGTTGAGGAGAACATTGAAATTCAGAAGGCATGATATAGATATGGTGTTAGAAGAGAAGGAGGAGAGTAAGATACCTATCACTTCTTCATGGGTTTTCCTCGGGCGTAGTTGTCTTGCCATGGAAGTGGCCGGCGAATCCCTCTTGCAATCTGCCAATTTGAAAACAGAGAGACGAACAGAGGGAAAATCATGATTTTCGCTTTTCAAATCGCTCATCGAAGACAGAGAGTGCACCAGTCGTCGAGATTGTCAGGACTGTCATTGGAGGTTTCTTTTTGATTCAAACTTCCACAGCAGCAGACGAAATCGCTGCCGCCGAGATGGGAGAGTTTTGGAAAACCTCAGGATCTCCAGCCTTGGGAGAGTTTTGCAAAACACTGCCAGCGGCGGAGGTGGAGGGAGGCTGGGAGCAGGAAGCCTATGAATACATTGCTAAAGCTCCCATTACCTTTTCCCGGCCATTAACAGCAAACCCTGTGAGGATTGAGATTTTAATAGAGATTTTGCAATCAAGAGACCTGCCAACCACTTCAGGCAGTCGGAGGACACTAAAAAACAAACACTCTGAGGTTTCATATACCTGTGAAAGTTGCATAAGCATTGAACTGCTTCACAATGAAGCTCCAACGCCAACGATTCATAGGGGTGTCAAGCCTGCAAATATTCTCTTTCAGATGAATTGGAACTACTGGCAAATCAATCCCCGTATAGTTAAAAAGATGAAACAATTTCACCTAATTTGATATACAAATAATGAATTTTCATCATAGAATTGAATTCGATTGACATTTCATAACCATGATATCCAGCACGACCCGCCCCTAAACTAAAACTGATGGCTGCAATCTTAAATAGATAATACACAAAGAAGTCCTCTCGACCGAGTTTCCTTATATAGCCTATGCATACAGAGCAACCACTGGAGATAATTTTATTTTACCGCTCTAAGGGCACATGCTGCTGCCTTTTGCCGCCTTCTGCTTCCTTTGAACGGAACACTTGGAGTTTGATGCTGCTGCTGATCTGTTGTCCTTCCTCTTACGACCAACCTGTTCAACCAAGGGCTGCACTCTTTTGCTGGCTCAACAAACAAACAAACAAACAAACAAACAAACCCACAACATAAATGAGATTGGATGCAAAACATTAGAAAAGAAATGGAGAGAACAATCGTAGCTTTCATCATACATACCTCGCAAGTGTTGTTGTACTGCTGCTCTGAACCCAGCAATCGTAGCTTCCATCATACATACCTCGCAAGTCCTCGTAGCTTGGAATTGGAGTGGGCCAGCAAGAGACTCTGGGGTGCAATGCCCTCCAACCAGGTTCATAGCATTTTAGGTTCACTGCAGAGAAGAACTCTGGCTCTCCTGTGCCAGTCCTCAAATTGCAGGAGAAGACACAATCATTCAAGTATTTAAAGAAGACAACTTCCGGCTTCTCCGGATGCAAATCAAGCACAGAACACTTGTTCAGTTCATAGTCGCCCCATAATGATGATGATGATGATGTCGTCGTCTTCAACACCAGTTCATATTGTAGGTTCCAATTCCCAGTATCTTCTTCCAGCCTCCAAACAGTCAAGGCATCCCTTGAAAAATCACCAACGCTTTCAACTTCTAGTATCACTATGTGAAAAGCACCTTGTGATACTGAAAAATTCCCACATCCCTTGCACAATGCGCTCCACAATATAGAAGGCACATGCATAAACTCGGGGGCGATATCAAGGCGGAAAGGATCATATGCAGCAAGCTTTTTACACAAGGAGATGTAATGAAGATGCATCCAAAACATCCTCCCGTTCCACCAGGTTACATTGGTCCACGCCCTTTTCACGGCATGCTTGAAAAAAACCTTGGTCCATTTCCTAGACTCGGAACAAAACACATACAGCATCATATTATCGCAACACTGAAAATGACACACCACGCGGAAACGATACTCAGAATAAACAAAGGCGGGTTCTGGTTCTGCTTCGTCCCCTAGCTGCTGCACAAAATTATATTTACTACTACTAGTAGTTCGGGGTTGACAAGCTAACACTACCGCAGATCCATTGTACCCTCCTTCTGGCTGTTTAGGCGCCAAAGGAAGGGCAATCCACTGATTGGTAAACGGATTGCAAATCAAGTAGGATCTGCCCAATTCGCCAAATAAGTCAGCAAACCCGCATAAAAGCAAGTCCTTGAAGCAATCAAAGGCTCTCAAAGCCGGTAGAGCTTCATTAGGCACGGGAGAAAGCTGAGTATCGACCGGGGGTCGTGTGAGGGAAGAAACAGCGCTGCTGGTTGGTACCTTCTCTGGTGATGAGCAATGAAACGGAGATTGAAGGTGGTATCCGAGATGAGGGATCTCCACCTCTTGCAGACGGCTTTGCATTGACAGGTGGATAGAGGGTTGGGGAGGCGAATCAGAATCTCTATGAGGAGATCGTCTACCAGTTTGGTGAATGGATTCAGGGGAGGAGGAGGGTTTCCCAGTGGGCAGATCGGGCGCGGCTCGGAAGGGACGTAGAGTGAGCTTGGCGGTAGATCCGAACCCCAACTGAAATTATCGGTCTTGGTCATGGCACTTGATCGACCAGCAGCCGGATTGAAACAAGACACTCCGCTGGTGAAGGAGGTCATAAATTTATAGACAGAACAAGGAGGTCGTAAACTTATAGACAGAACAAGGAACAGCGGATGAGAAGAATGAGAGAGAGAGAGAGAGAGAAGCAGCAACGCCCCTAAATCCTGATGTAGTTTTTTGTTTTACATTTTAAGGAAAAGTTCTCTTTGTCTCTGGCTCTCTACAAACAAAATATCTAAAACCAATCTATTTAACATATTTTTAAGTATTCTTCTCACAACAACAAAAAAAACATATTTTTAAGTATTCATTTATCCATTTAATCTTTATTTATTCACATAAGAGGGTAAGTCGTAAATGAAAAATTAGACTTTTTTCCTACACAATAACATCTATTTTGATATATTTAAAAGTTTAAATTTGATTTTACAACTTCATGGAAAGATAACAATTGCGTGAATAAAAATAGGTTGCGTGACTAAACAATATTGATTCGTAAATAACTAACACTCTTACGTGAATAATGTGATGTGAATAAGTCCAACTTTACGTTAATAAATAAATAAAATGTGGGGATTAGATGTTTTGTCTTTAGAAGCACCAAAGACTAGATTCAAAGTCGAAAACTAAATCATATCGTTAGCAGTGCAGTCCAAATCACGTTTTAAGTCGTAAAAACGTACATTTTCACATATATAAATCACCAAAACGTTTCAGTTTCCACCTAAAAACGTTTTGCTAGTAAAATCGCTCAAAAACGTTGGTGGAAATGGCCAAATTGGCGTTCCAATATAAATAAAAAAATTGTGGAAGGGAGTATCGCATCGGGCTATCAGTCGGGCTTCTCCCCAACCTAACATTTCAATCCCTAATTGAGGACTACGAGCAGGGCAAGGCGAGGGAGACCCGCGACCAGTCTCCACCGTCGCCGCATATATGCGGGTGCGGCTGCTTCCTTCGTCTCCGAAGACACTCAGTAGTCAGTAGACCTCCATCGTGTGAGACAAGTCAGTGGTGATAGCTAGCTTCCTTCCGTCTCCGAGCGGTCTCCATCGTCTCCAGCAGACCCGGCATCCAAAGTCACCAACTGCAGCTCGGTGCCTGAAAAATAAAAGGAATCGCCTACTTCTGGTATACCCGATACTGTTATTTCATTTTCATCAGTTTTGGATCTTGGCAGCCAGCTCCTAGTCCCTGTTTTTGTTTCGTTTTCATTGGATCGGTTCCTTTAATGGAACACACTTATAATTCATTAATCATTACTATTATCTAGAGTTCTAGGCAACAACTAGAATTAGGGGTGGAAGTTTGGGTTGCGGGTTGTGGATAATCCGCAAACCGCACCTATTGTGGGTAGCCATACCCACAAGTTATGGGTAGTGGGTTGGGTGTGGGTAGTAAAATAACGATTTTTGTGGTTAGCGGTTATCCACTAGCCACCGCGGATAGCCCACAAAATCTACAATAACCACACTAATTATATTTATTTAGTGAATTAACTTTATAATATAATAGTATGTGAAAAGTGCGAGGATAAAAATTAAAGTAGCCATCAAATAAAAAAGACACACCTAATCAGTTTTATGTAAGAATTTTTTAGTTTATAAAACACTATAATCGATAGAGTGGAGAATAATCAATTCATTAAAAGTGAACACCTTTTGTAACTTTTATCAGTAACTTTTTGCTTTTGTGTGAAAAAATATAAGATCATATTTAATTGTCATATTTCTCCCCTAGTCGGGGAAATATGAAATTACGGCTCTTTGGCACAAAAGTTGAATATCAAACTCAAAAAGAAAAAGGCTCCACGTTGAGTAAGATCGATGTACAAAATTGTATCTCCACGAACAACACAAGTGTATATCACTATAATTTAGTTACGAACAACAAATACGTTAGTGGCGAGTAGAACTCTATGCTTGCAAATATGGATTTTTGCGGGTAACCACACCCAACCCGCACAAACCCACAGTGGGTAGTGGTTACCCACTAACCACTGCAGTGGGGGTTGTGGGTAACATAATTGTAAATTTGTGGGTGTGGGTACCCACAAAATGTAGGCGCGACTATGCATTATTATTATTATGTAATTCCTTGAGACTATTATTATGTTCTTTGTGACTATGCATTATTATTATGTACTTCCTTGAGACTATTTATTGTTATGTACTTATTTTGGACTATTTTTAATCTCATGCGGACTAATTCATGTTAGTGCTATTGTCTAAATTGAGACTTAAATATAAAACCAACAAACATCAACAACTAGTTCAGTTCATAAAAGTCCAAACAACAACTTCTGCGAGATAAATCGAAAGAAAAACAACAACTGCTACATTCGAACTAACTTCTCAGCCACGTCTATTCCCTCTACTTCCTCCTCTTCTACCACCTCTCGCACTTCGTTGGCCACCACTCCCTCTTCGGTTGCTCCCACTCCCACTTGCTTGGCCACCACAGGTTGATGCATTATGTCCCGCTTGGTTACAGTTGCTACACACTTGCTGTGATGAACCCTCCCTTGGCCAATCCATCTCGTTGTGAATTCGTGTTGATCTTGGCCTCCCCGACTTTCTAATCATGTCCAGATTAGGATGGAGAGTAGGGTCATTATGCTTCTTCCAACCCTTAGGTTCACCAAGAGGTGCGAAACTTGTCCCATAACAAGCCATCACTGTTTCCAGCTTGTAGACATTGTTGACAAACCTATACGCATTAGCACCCATTCGGTTGCAAGCTGCAATGGCATGAGAGCAAGGAATTTTATTTCCTTGAAATTTACCACATGTGCAAAATCCCGTCCGGTTGGGGTCGTCAAAGTGCACTGTGAGTGTGTTTGACCCTGTCATGTTGAAATTGTTGGGAGGAGTCTGAACTACATAGATGCCTTGACGTCGATCAAGAGCTGTCACAGA
This sequence comes from Linum trigynum, assembly GCA_964030455.1. NCBI lineage: Eukaryota > Viridiplantae > Streptophyta > Magnoliopsida > Malpighiales > Linaceae > Linum > Linum trigynum. The sequence goes on along the minus strand of OZ034814.1, from coordinate 33,289,233 downwards.
ATGTCCAACTGCCTTTTGTGACCACGCCTTCATCAGCTCTTCGCACTTGGTGGAGTACTGTGAAGGACCACTTCTAATTTCTGCTCCTGTCCCCAACCTGTACTTATCGAATTTCTCCACCAATTGCCAATAGGTATGTTGCACAAGAGAAGCTATAGGAAGTGCCCGAATACCTTTGAAAATACCATTGACGCTTTCTGCCATGTTGGATGTCAGGATAGACCAACGACGCCCACCATTGTAGTTATCGTGTGCTAAACTCCAACGAATCTGATGTTGATCCACCCAGTTATCACATGAAATATTTCTATCAGCGGCCACCTTCTTAAATTGCTCAACTTGACGATCAAACTTCTCCAACCGTTTTTCTCCGGCTAACAAAATAAAATAAACCACCACACGGGTTAGATAAATTCAAGACAAAATTACATGAAAACAAGTAACAAAATTATATGAAGAAAGCTTACCGACTCGAAATAGTTGATTATACATAATTTTGCTTTTAGTCTTCCTTTGCAAATTGCTTGCATAGTGTCGCATGCACCACCTCCACTCCCAACCTCTTCCGATGTTATTCGTGGCTTCATAGAGTCCTGCATGTCTATCTGAGATGATGCATACATCATTTCGATCAGTCAAACCCTGAACGTGACTTATGAACCATGGCCAACTATCAGTATTCTCACTCTCCACTATGGCAAATGCAATTGGAAAAATCTTCTTCCATCCATCAAATGAGCTCGCCATGAGTAGCACTCCTTTATACTTCCCAGTAAGAAATGTTCCATCAACAACCATAACGCCTGGACAATTCTTGAATCCATCTATACAAGGTCCATAAGCCCAGAATACTCGCTGAAATATTGAATGACCTGGTTGAGTCGAAGGAACTCTTACCCAATCAATCACCGATGTTGGCATTTTTCTCTTGACCACCCGCAAGAATGTTTGCAAAAAATCATAGGATTCTTCCCAATTTCCATGCAACTTCTCCAATGCTCTTTGTTTCCCATACCAAGCCTTCTTGTAAGTAACTTGCATATTAAACTTATCTTTCAACTCGGCCTGAACAGTTAGAACACTCAGATTTGGTTGGGCACGTACCAAGTGTTTGACGGCCTCAGATATCACGTCGACATCAAGATGGCGATGATCCGTCGGTTGAGTCATACTGCTACAAGTATGCACCAACTCGACCTTTCTCACGCTCCAATCGCCTCCCATTTCTCGACATCCAAACCGCACCATCCAAGGACATTTGTCCTCCTTGTGCATCAAACATCTGATCTTCCAGATTGAAGGTGACGACTCCACCACGTTATACTGAAAGTTGCGTTGTAGTGCATAGTATTTCATCGCCACCTGTGCAGCTTGTTTAGAGTGAAATATTTGCCCCTTGTAGAATTCTCCATCAAAACCACCAACAGTAGACCCTGGAATTACGCCATATGATAATTCCTCGTCCTCTTCATTACCATGCAAGTAAAAATATGGAGGATAATTAGGTTGTTCTCCTCCCTCCCTCCCCGTCGTCGTCCTCCTCCTCCTCCTCATCATCGTCTTCCTCATCACCGTCATCATAATCATGATCGGATGGCATGCTCCATGTGTCATCACCGTCATCATCGTCTTCCTCTCCACCCCGATCCTCACTGAGCTCAGCATGTATCTCAGCACCCAAACAATAAGGATTTTGTGCCATAAAATTCCAAAGCACATTTAAGCTATCATCATCGACAATAGGCATTGCATAATGAAATAAAACACCATTCTGCCATTCTGGAAGACAGTAGGTGAAACCTGTAATCACAACACTATCTTGTACTGTTTCGTCTCTAATCCGTATTCTCCGAATTAGATGATCACAAAGTTTCTGGTAGTTCACCCTGGATGGAATAGTCATCTGGAAACTTAGACCACCAACAAAATGGACACCCAAATTGTCTTCTACTTTCTCTGATCGCCACCGAACAGCTATTTCAAATCTTCTAAAACCACTACATAAAAAACAAACTCACTAATTACTAACTGGACAAAATCATTATGATGAATACATGAAAAAAATAAATACGACTCTTACCTGTTATTAGCCATCTTCCCAGCAACTAGACAGCAACACCAGAGTTTCTTTCAAAACTTCTTTCAGTTTTTTGGTGATGAAGAACCGAAGGAAAGGTGCAGTATATATGGTGATGGATGGTGCAGGAGTGGAACAAAATGGCAGCGACAAAGCCCCAGTCTGGGGCGCCGACGCTTTTACCTTCTTAAAAGCGACAAAGCCCCAGTCTGGGGCGGCGCCGCTGTGTTTTTTTAGTTAAAAAAGCATCCAGCGGCAGCGCCTGAGTCTAAGGCTTCGGCGCTTTAAACATATAAAAAAACACAATATTCTTGTAAATACTTTTCAAAACACTATATTCGTGGTAATTTAAAAAAAAAATTTAAGGAATTAACCCTGATGTCAGACCTTAATGTTATAGTACACAACTATTATATAAAAAACATAGAGACAAAATTGACATAAAACATAACTATGAATCCTTTATTCGTATTAGGCCGATTTAAAAAGTATCTCTCTTCTAATAATTATAATGTAATATATGATTTTGCTACAGTGACTTACAAGTTACCATGACTTGGAGAAAACGGTCCACCTCTTTCACTAAGCGGGTTTATTTATGGTTATATTGTTGGATTTGAGACAAGTTTCGGGGCTTTTAGTTCATGGTTACTTGTTGAATGTTATAATAACTTGGTTTCCAGTAAATCAGATCATGCTTAGTTATGTTTCAGGATTTTTGTTAGCTTGCTTTTTCTTGGCGGGTCACGGGTAACCAATGACCCGCGGGTTCATCGATACCCGCTTGAACGTGGGCTTGGTCCAATTTGTTTGCCCGTGAAGCTTAATGGGGCAGTCGCGGGTAGGGATGACTACAAAACCCGAACCCACTAGTACCCTACCCGACCTAACCCGGTCAATGGGGGTAAAACCCGTGTTGACGAGTTTTGGGTCGGGTTCGGGTTTAAACCCGTTCATTATTCAACGGGTTGGGTTGAGTTTGGGTTTAGTTAAACCCGCCCAATGGGTACCCGCCCACACCTATATAATTATTTTTATGGTATATTTAATATTCTAAACAACTCATCTTCTTTATGTTGTGGAGACATGTCTAATTTTTTCTTTCTAATTGTGTAGAATGAAGTTGATATTATCGAGTGGAGAGTGGAGAAGCTTAATTGACAAGGAGAAAGAACCTTTCAATTAATCATTTTGTTTATGGATAATTTGTGATTTGCTTTAATTTTCTCCAGTTTTCTAGATTGGTGTTGAACAATTTATATGGTTAATTTGTGATTTACTTGAATTTACTAGAATGGTGTTTTATATATGGATAATTTGTATTGAGAGATTGCTTTTTGACTTTTATTTTGATAGGAACTTGTTATTGTAAATTTTTTACGACAAAAACCCATGGGTACCCATGAAGGCATGAACCCGCGGATACCCAGCAGGTTGGGTTGGGCTTGACCCCAGGTTTTTTCACGAATAAACCCATGGGTTTGGGTTTGGCAAAACCCGACCCAACCCATTGCCATCACTAGTCACGGGTTTTGCACGCGGGCATAAAGGACGGACAATGGATATGGGGTACCCGCCCCGTATCCTACCCATTGCTAGGGGTGTAAGTTTGACCTTTAAAATCCACTGACCCGCCCAGACCCGCCCCGACCCTCAGGGTCGGGCTGGGTCAGTTTGTCTATAGGGTCAATTTAGGGTCGGGTCGGCTTAGGGTTGGGTCAGGGTCTGATAGGGTCGGGTCAATTTAGGGTCGGGTCACTTTTTGACCCTATGACCCTTAGCATCATACAAACATGTGGGACCTATTTGTAAAATTTTATAAGTTTAGGTACTAAATTGTAAAAATTAAAAATTTTGGGTACCAAAATGTAATTTTACCATCAAATTTTAGGGACTTATTTGTAAAAAAAATAAAATTTAGGTACTAAAATGTAAGAAAAAATAAATTCGGGTACCAAATTGTAATTTTTAGAAAAGTAGTCTATTTATCAGGGTCGACCCACCGACCCGACCCTTCCTGACCCGCCCCGACCCTAAAGGGTCAGACAGGGTCATGAAAGAAACAGGGTCGGGGCGGGTCAGTTATACATCTTGACCCTTCAGGGGCGGGTCAGACAGGGTCAAGACAGGGTCAGGGGCGGGTCGGGCCAATTTTCAGCCCTATTAATACAGAAGTCTCGGCCAGGTGTGCACCTCGGCTGTGCACTCGGCCGAGGAAAAGTGCACTCGGCCGAGAAGTCTCGGCCAAGTGTGCACCTCGGCTGTGCACTCGGCCGAGGAAAAGTGCACTCGGCCGAGAAGTCTCAACGTATTTGTTGTTCGTAACTAAATTATAGTGATATACACTTGTGTTGTTCGTGGAGATACAATTTTGTACATCGATCTTACTCAACGTGGAGCCTTTTTCTTTTTGAGTTTGATATTCAACTTTTGTGCCAAAGAGCCGTAATTTCATATTTCCCCGACTAGGGGAGAAATATGACAATTAAATATGATCTTATATTTTTTCACACAAAAGCAAAAAGTTACTGATAAAAGTTACAAAAGGTGTTCACTTTTAATGAATTGATTATTCTCCACTCTATCGATTATAGTGTTTTATAAACTAAAAAATTCTTACATAAAACTGATTAGGTGTGTCTTTTTTATTTGATGGCTACTTTAATTTTTATCCTCGCACTTTTCACATACTATTATATTATAAAGTTAATTCACTAAATAAATATAATTAGTGTGGTTATTGTAGATTTTGTGGGCTATCCGCGGTGGCTAGTGGATAACCGCTAACCACAAAAATCGTTATTTTACTACCCACACCCAACCCACTACCCATAACTTGTGGGTATGGCTACCCACAATAGGTGCGGTTTGCGGATTATCCACAACCCGCAACCCAAACTTCCACCCCTAATTCTAGTTGTTGCCTAGAACTCTAGATAATAGTAATGATTAATGAATTATAAGTGTGTTCCATTAAAGGAACCGATCCAATGAAAACGAAACAAAAACAGGGACTAGGAGCTGGCTGCCAAGATCCAAAACTGATGAAAATGAAATAACAGTATCGGGTATACCAGAAGTAGGCGATTCCTTTTATTTTTCAGGCACCGAGCTGCAGTTGGTGACTTTGGATGCCGGGTCTGCTGGAGACGATGGAGACCGCTCGGAGACGGAAGGAAGCTAGCTATCACCACTGACTTGTCTCACACGATGGAGGTCTACTGACTACTGAGTGTCTTCGGAGACGAAGGAAGCAGCCGCACCCGCATATATGCGGCGACGGTGGAGACTGGTCGCGGGTCTCCCTCGCCTTGCCCTGCTCGTAGTCCTCAATTAGGGATTGAAATGTTAGGTTGGGGAGAAGCCCGACTGATAGCCCGATGCGATACTCCCTTCCACAATTTTTTTATTTATATTGGAACGCCAATTTGGCCATTTCCACCAACGTTTTTGAGCGATTTTACTAGCAAAACGTTTTTAGGTGGAAACTGAAACGTTTTGGTGATTTATATATGTGAAAATGTACGTTTTTACGACTTAAAACGTGATTTGGACTGCACTGCTAACGATATGATTTAGTTTTCGACTTTGAATCTAGTCTTTGGTGCTTCTAAAGACAAAACATCTAATCCCCACATTTTATTTATTTATTAACGTAAAGTTGGACTTATTCACATCACATTATTCACGTAAGAGTGTTAGTTATTTACGAATCAATATTGTTTAGTCACGCAACCTATTTTTATTCACGCAATTGTTATCTTTCCATGAAGTTGTAAAATCAAATTTAAACTTTTAAATATATCAAAATAGATGTTATTGTGTAGGAAAAAAGTCTAATTTTTCATTTACGACTTACCCTCTTATGTGAATAAATAAAGATTAAATGGATAAATGAATACTTAAAAATATGTTTTTTTTGTTGTTGTGAGAAGAATACTTAAAAATATGTTAAATAGATTGGTTTTAGATATTTTGTTTGTAGAGAGCCAGAGACAAAGAGAACTTTTCCTTAAAATGTAAAACAAAAAACTACATCAGGATTTAGGGGCGTTGCTGCTTCTCTCTCTCTCTCTCTCTCATTCTTCTCATCCGCTGTTCCTTGTTCTGTCTATAAGTTTACGACCTCCTTGTTCTGTCTATAAATTTATGACCTCCTTCACCAGCGGAGTGTCTTGTTTCAATCCGGCTGCTGGTCGATCAAGTGCCATGACCAAGACCGATAATTTCAGTTGGGGTTCGGATCTACCGCCAAGCTCACTCTACGTCCCTTCCGAGCCGCGCCCGATCTGCCCACTGGGAAACCCTCCTCCTCCCCTGAATCCATTCACCAAACTGGTAGACGATCTCCTCATAGAGATTCTGATTCGCCTCCCCAACCCTCTATCCACCTGTCAATGCAAAGCCGTCTGCAAGAGGTGGAGATCCCTCATCTCGGATACCACCTTCAATCTCCGTTTCATTGCTCATCACCAGAGAAGGTACCAACCAGCAGCGCTGTTTCTTCCCTCACACGACCCCCGGTCGATACTCAGCTTTCTCCCGTGCCTAATGAAGCTCTACCGGCTTTGAGAGCCTTTGATTGCTTCAAGGACTTGCTTTTATGCGGGTTTGCTGACTTATTTGGCGAATTGGGCAGATCCTACTTGATTTGCAATCCGTTTACCAATCAGTGGATTGCCCTTCCTTTGGCGCCTAAACAGCCAGAAGGAGGGTACAATGGATCTGCGGTAGTGTTAGCTTGTCAACCCCGAACTACTAGTAGTAGTAAATATAATTTTGTGCAGCAGCTAGGGGACGAAGCAGAACCAGAACCCGCCTTTGTTTATTCTGAGTATCGTTTCCGCGTGGTGTGTCATTTTCAGTGTTGCGATAATATGATGCTGTATGTGTTTTGTTCCGAGTCTAGGAAATGGACCAAGGTTTTTTTCAAGCATGCCGTGAAAAGGGCGTGGACCAATGTAACCTGGTGGAACGGGAGGATGTTTTGGATGCATCTTCATTACATCTCCTTGTGTAAAAAGCTTGCTGCATATGATCCTTTCCGCCTTGATATCGCCCCCGAGTTTATGCATGTGCCTTCTATATTGTGGAGCGCATTGTGCAAGGGATGTGGGAATTTTTCAGTATCACAAGGTGCTTTTCACATAGTGATACTAGAAGTTGAAAGCGTTGGTGATTTTTCAAGGGATGCCTTGACTGTTTGGAGGCTGGAAGAAGATACTGGGAATTGGAACCTACAATATGAACTGGTGTTGAAGACGACGACATCATCATCATCATCATTATGGGGCGACTATGAACTGAACAAGTGTTCTGTGCTTGATTTGCATCCGGAGAAGCCGGAAGTTGTCTTCTTTAAATACTTGAATGATTGTGTCTTCTCCTGCAATTTGAGGACTGGCACAGGAGAGCCAGAGTTCTTCTCTGCAGTGAACCTAAAATGCTATGAACCTGGTTGGAGGGCATTGCACCCCAGAGTCTCTTGCTGGCCCACTCCAATTCCAAGCTACGAGGACTTGCGAGGTATGTATGATGGAAGCTACGATTGCTGGGTTCAGAGCAGCAGTACAACAACACTTGCGAGGTATGTATGATGAAAGCTACGATTGTTCTCTCCATTTCTTTTCTAATATTTTGCATCCAATCTCATTTATGTTGTGGGTTTGTTTGTTTGTTTGTTGAGCCAGCAAAAGAGTGCAGCCCTTGGTTGAACAGGTTGGTCGTAAGAGGAAGGACAACAGATCAGCAGCAGCATCAAACTCCAAGTGTTCCGTTCAAAGGAAGCAGAAGGCGGCAAAAGGCAGCAGCATGTGCCCTTAGAGCGGTAAAATAAAATTATCTCCAGTGGTTGCTCTGTATGCATAGGCTATATAAGGAAACTCGGTCGAGAGGACTTCTTTGTGTATTATCTATTTAAGATTGCAGCCATTAGTTTTAGTTTAGGGGCGTGTCGTGCTGGATATCATGGTTATGAAATGTCAATCGAATTCAATTCTATGATGAAAATTCATTATTTGTCATCCCTGGCTGGTGAATCATTCCTCTTTTAAGCAGTCGAGTGGTAAATCCCTCCCCTCTTCCTTGGGGAATCCCAATCCCTTTTCCAAAGTCTTTGTACATCAAGTGAGGTGAAAATGTTTCATCTTTTTAACTATACGGTGATTGATTTACCGGTAGTTCCAATTCATCTGAAAGAGAATATTTGCAGACTTGACACCCCTATGAATCGTTGGCGTTGGAGCTTCATTGTGAAGTAGTTCAATGCTTATGCAACTTTCACAGGTATATGAAACCTCAGAGTGTTTGTTTTTTAGTGTCCTCCGACTGCCTGAAGTGGTTGGCAGGTCTCTTGATTGCAAAATCTCTATTAAAATCTCAATCCTCACAGGGTTTGCTGTTAATGGCCGGGAAAAAGTAATGGGAGCTTTAGCGATGTATTCATAGGCTTCCTGCTCCCAGCCTCCCTCCACCTCCGCCGCTGGCAGTGTTTTGCAAAACTCTCCCAAGGCTGGAGATCCTGAGGTTTTCCAAAACTCTCCCATCTCGGCGGCAGCGATTTCGTCTGCTGCTGTGGAAGTTTGAATCAAAAAGAAACCTCCAATGACAGTCCTGACAATCTCGACGACTGGTGCACTCTCTGTCTTCGATGAGCGATTTGAAAAGCGAAATCATGATTTTCTCTCTGTTCGTCTCTCTGTTTTCAAATTGGCAGATTGCAAGAGGGATTCGCCGGCCACTTCCATGGCAAGACAACTACGCCCGAGGAAAACCCATGAAGAAGTGATAGGTATCTTACTCTCCTCCTTCTCTTCTAACACCATATCTATATCATGCCTTCTGAATTTCAATGTTCTCCTCAACAACAGCAATGATGTTGACTATTACTCTAGGATGTTGTTCCTTGATCAGTGTTTATCTGGTGGTGGTGTAGGTTGTGAATTCACAAATACATTGTGGACCTGACTATCCCTGCCAGTCGCATGGGGGAAACAGGATTTCATGTATAGCTTGTTTTTTAATCTCTAGACTGGTTAGTGATCATTTTGGTCAGCTCCATTCCAGAAATTATAGAGTTTGATTGTCTCCCAATTGCGTAATAGAGTGCTTCAAATTTCTTCATTTTAGAGTGATCAACTGGCTGCTGATGTTATTGTTGATTTGTAGAGGCTGAGAAATGCTCCTATTAAGGCTTGACTAGGAGGAAACAACAGCTTCAGTGTTTCGATTGCATTTCCGATTTATCCATGGTAAGTGTTTCAGCTCTTGGATTGGGGAGAAATTGAGTTCAAGTTTGCTGGTTTTTTGGTTAGTTGGCTCTTAGATTCATGGTCAAGTTCCAAACAAAAGCTGTAAATTTGTAAATTCTTTGAAGTGACTGCTTGATTCTGGAACTTCTTGGGTAGGTTGGACTTGGTCACTCAGTCTGTACTTAAAGCTCAGCAGTCCTGGAACGTAGTGCTTGATTTCAGTTAATAGATAAATCATAAAAGAGTGATAACTGGAGGAAGGTCATTAGTAGATTCTTTTTAGGATCGTTTCGAGTACAGATGGCACTTCGTCTCTGTCGGTATCGTCAATTCATCAGCAGTTACACCATATGATTCAGCATATATCTAAAATCAGGATTCGGTTACTGTCCTCTGCTTGATTTACTTCTGTTTGTTTGCTTGTCAGCATCATTGGTCTGCATTGGACGCATCTAACTTATTGTTGTACTTCATTTTTTTGCAGTTACAGGCCGCTCTTAGCTTCCCTTGAGAGTACTAACTGTCAGAAGTGCTATTTTCTTCCATGGTTGCAGCGGGATCTGCCAGATGGTGAGAAATCAGCCAATCTATCAGCAGTTCCGCCATGAAGGTATCCCAAAGATATTCACTAAACGGCTAAAAATCCCTTCCTTCATTCCTTAGAATCCCTACAATTCTATTGGTTATGTTGATCTTACAGCAAGTTTCAAAGTTGCGAAACCTTGAGGACCTCCATAAGATGAAGGCAGTATATTCTGCAGCTGAGGTTCTTCTCCCTTGCAAATGTTATAGGAAAGCGCACATAAGTTTACAGTTCAGTAGAATAAGCATGAGTTAGTTAGTGACAAACACACAAACAAACATGATTGGATTCCTTCTCAATATTTCGTTTCAAGTTAATTACGATTCGTGCGGTATCTGTATAATTGTGATGAACAAACTTGGAAAATGACGGGATCATATGTTAATGTTATCAGCCCCCTTTCGACCGGGAAGCTCATCATATGATGATGTAAAGATGTATTTAAAGCTAATCACTTTGTTGATGTCCATGGTTATGACTAATGAATGAAGGCAAGCCATTTTAGTGTTTTAATTACTGTGGGATGGCTGCGGATACTATAACTATAACAACACCAGGGGTAACTAAAAACATAAAACAACTAAAAATTAATAAAATTAAAATACAGAATTTTAAATCCCTAGCTGCACTCTCTCTCGATCTCCTCCATAACATATATCTCTCTCTTCTCCATCTGCTACTTCTCCTTCGGTACACTCTACTCTACTGCCGGCAGCTCACGAATCTGACGTTGGAGGCGGCGTTCCTCCTCCAATCGATCGTCCGATTATGGCCTGTCGTACGACGAATCTAGGGATTTGAGGTTGCGATGGGGAAGGAGAGCGACAACGATGTGGAAACCAGATTGTGAGTTCAGTATAATGATTAACGAAATTATGATATATTAATTATTATTTTTTCCCCCTCAGTTGCAATTACTATAAACTTTGAGAGCCGCTTAATGTGCTTCATCGGTTAATTAATATCTTCCCTTTATTGCTTAATAGATTTTCCGGTAACCTTGTTCGTCTTCAGTAGATCTGGCAATTGAGTTGGGTTGTGTACTTGTGTTGGGTTGGGTAATTTTGGATTAGGAAATTCAAGTTAGGAGTCGTCATGGGTTGGGTCATGTTGGGTCGGCAGATTTTGGGTCAAATGTTGATCTAATCTATCGGGTTTCGGATCGGGACTAGGGTCATTTAAGGAACACAAATTTTCACCCGGTAACCCATCCAACCCCACCCAAAATAATACAGGTTAATTAATTTTGGGTCATTTGGGTTTTGGGATATAAAAACTTCAACCCATTTTTCATTTCTGGACGGGTTCGGGTCAATGGATTGGGTCGTGATTTGCCAGGTTTATGTTTTAATATTATTCTTTTGGTAATCAAGTAAGTAGGGGAATCGAGTAGATCTCAATCAAATTCTTTGTTTTGAATTATTTGTATAGTTCCTTTCCATAATTTATATTTCTAAATTTTGGTTTTTCAAAACATTTAGGGCTAGTTTGGCCAATAGAGTTATTCTGCTAACTGCATAAGTTGATAGTATATACTAATTAATATCTAAAATGTGTGAATTAGTATCCAAATCTACTGATTTTACTAAAGTATCTAGATAACACAGACTAGTATTCAAAACATCACAAAACTAGTATCCATATATTAATTATGTGCTGTATGGAGACTATTCTGTGTTGTCCAGATATTAGTTTGTGGATTTGGGATAGTTCATAGTAGTTGTTTCTTGGTGGATATCAGTTACCAAATCTTGAATACTAGTCTGTGCTCTCTAGATACTTTAGTACTTAGATACTAGTTCAAGTATTTTGGATATCAGTTAATATATGCTAACGAATCTTTAAATTAGCATATTAACATTTTCGTAGTTTAGCCCTGTTATAGTTTTTGCAGAAACAACTTCTGGTTAGAGCTTTCACAAAAATACTTTTCAAAAAAAGCAATTGACTGGTTTGTTGAAAAATGATTAAAAGTGTTTTTAATATAAGAGGTTGTGTAAAATGACTAAAAATATTTTTAATATAAAATTTGAATAAAAATGTATAGTTAGATTTATATTATATTAGTCAAAATGTAATATTTTTAAATTGGACCTTCTGCTTTTATGTTATAGCAATGCACTTTTAACCTTTACAACAGTCGAAGTGTTTGATCTTGCTTGATCTTTAAAAAAAAATACTTCTATAAGTCGGACCAAAAATAGGATTAGTGTTAGCCGAGTGCTTATTAGAGAAAAGTCATAAAAGAATTTTATTTTTTAGTCCTCTTTCCCACGTCTCCTATTCCCCACTTACATTGTGTTCCTATACTCTAGGAACGTGGGTCATATTGTTAGCTACAAACTCTCCTTGTACATGTATATTAGTTGACAGAGATATCAATACAGATCACGTCAGTTTCTACAACAAACTCTCTCTACAATATTCCTAACATGGTATCAGAGCTAGCAACGATCAGCTAGAATTCGATCCATACCTCATCACTTTCGTTCCCAAGTTTTTTTTCTTTCTTGCCTCTTCGTGTTAAACACTCCCAGTTTCTTTCTCTGTCAACTACTCATCATGGCAGGCGACGCAACAGCCTCTGATTCTAGCACTGGATCCAAACCTTCTGATCCTCAAATTATCACCTTCAATCCTGCTGCCCAGCTTCCCCTGAAGCTTACCCCAACAAACTTTGCTTCCTGGCGATCACAACTGGAGACTCTTCTCATGGGACTGGATTTAATCAGCTACATCGATGGATCGGCAGCAGCTCCTTCCAAAACAATGATTGTGGATGATGCCACAGTCCCGAATCCTTCTTATCACAACTGGTTCAGGCAAGATAAACTTATCCTCCATGCCCTGCGGTGCTCAATTGATGAATCCATATATTCATTTGTTTCTGCTGCTTCAACCTCTCGAGAGGCTTGGTTAATTCTCGAGAAGCTATATGCGAGTAATGCTCAATCGCGTATCATTCATCTTAAGGGGAAGCTTGCCAAATCAGTCAAAGGAAATCAGGATATTCTTACTTTTGTTAATGATCTTAAGGAAACAGCAGCTGAACTCGCACTCATAGGCGAGCCTGTGAAGGATATTGATCTTGTGGTGCATTGCCTTCGAGGGCTGGGGGAGGCCTATCAGTCCTTCTCGGCGGCCGTTGGCGCTCGTGGCCCCGGACTCACCCTCGAAGATCTTGTTGACTCCCTCGTGGAGTATGAGGCTGATCTGAAAGCCCAGCAGTCCACCGCCGTACCCACTGCGTTCTACACAGGGCAGACTTGTCGTGGCAGCTTCAGCAGCAGCGGCAGCCCTTCTTCTCCCCGTGGCGGCGGCTTTCCTTCCCGTCAACAACAACAGGGCATAGGGTCTGTGTATGGGCAAGGCACAGGGTTTGGGCCTGACTCTTCTCAGCCCATCAGTCCAGGCCGCCGTGTTTATTCCCCTGAGCCCGCAAGAGCACGCCGAGCCCAGTTCGTGTGTCAGTACTGTGAGCGGCCCGGCCATGTAGTCCGCCAGTGCTTCCGCCTCTTTCCTCAGGCCCGTCAGAATTACAATCAGCTGCAGTCTGCCCCTTCGGCCCATGTTCCCACACGGTCTGCCCAGGACCATGCCACAACTGCCTCTTCTCCTGGGCCGTGGCTGATGGATTCAGCGGCCTCCCACCATGTTACAGTTGACTTGGGCCAACTCTCATTATATTCTGATTACGCAGGCCCTGATGAAATTACTGTGGGTGATGGATCAGGTTTGAAAATATCTCATATTGGCTCTTCCACATTATCTCTTGGATCCAATAATCTATATTTGCGTGATATATTGTGTGTGCCAACCATTAAGAAGCATCTAATTTCGGTAGCTAAATTATGTCAAGCTAATCCGGTCTCTATGGAATTTTTTGCTACTCATTTTGTTGTGAAGGATCTTCGCACGGGGGCGCAGCTGCTGAGGGGGGAAAACAACGGTGATGTCTATGAATTACCTAGTGAAGTGAAGGACGTTCGCCTGGCTCTTGTCACCACTCGTACTTCTGCGCCTTCTTGGCACGCCCGCCTTGGCCATCCTTCCCACTCCTCCCTTGCGAGCCTTATTCGGTCTTTTTCCCTTCCTGTTTCGACTTCCCTTGCATGTTCTCATTGTGATGCTTGCCTTTCCAATAAAAGTCATAAACTGCCCTTCTCTGTTTCCTCGTTATCTAGCAGCCGTCCATTTGATCTTTTGTACACTGACGTTTGGGGCCCTGCTCCTGTTTCCTCTATCGATGGTTATCGCTATTATCTGGTTATTATTGACCATTTTACTCGTTATACCTGGTTTTATCCATTGCGCAACAAATATGATGTTCTTCAAATCTTTCTTGACTTTCGCAAAATGGTGGAAAATTACTTTTCCACTACCATTCGTCGGCTCTATACGGATGGTGGTGGTGAATTTCAGAAATTGCATATGGATTTATGTCAAAATGGCATAACTCATCTTCTCACTCCTCCCCATACCCCTGAACATAATGGTCTGGCTGAACGGAAACATCGTCATCTTGTCGAAACGGGCATCACACTTCTGCATCATGCCAAACTTCCTACGGTTTTTTGGTCTTTCGCCTTCTCCACAGCCGTTTATCTCATCAATTGCTTGCCTTCCTCCGCTCTACGTGGTAAAATTCCCTACACTCTTCTCTTCAATCTGTCCCCTAATTATCACAAACTCCGTATCTTTGGGTGTCTCTGTTATCCTTGGCTTCACCCTTATTCATCACATAAACTTGATCCTCGCTCCAAGCCTTGTCTTTTCCTTGGATATTGTCCGCAACGTAGTGCCTATAGATGCTTTGACCCACTCACCCAACGTATCTATTTGTCTCGCCATGTGGTCTTTATTGGAACACAATTTCCAGGGATTTCGACATCCAACCCCCCCTCCACCTCCTTTGGCGGCATCTTGGCTTCATGATTTATCCCCCACCATTTCGACACTTCCAGGCAGCCCGTCCCCCTTCACTTCACCGGCTGGGCCGACTTTGGCCCATTCCCCCCTCGGTGCTCGCGTCCTCCCAGCAGGATTCCTCACAACTTGGGCCGTCCACCTCCACATCCTCCACTTCCACCGCGGATCCAGTCACGCCTGCTTCTGGGCCCGTGGCGGCCTCTGGCCCGCCTCCACCTCCTCATCGCACACACAACATGCGCACACGGGCTCAGGATGGAATTTTTAAGCCCAAAAAGCGGCTGTTCCACACGGTAACTCAGTCTGGCCCACCGCCTTTACAACCTCTTAATGTGCAACAGGCTTTATGTTACAAGGAGTGGTCTGATGCTCTCTCGGCTGAAAATCAGGCCTTATTGGCCAATTATACTTGGGATTTGGTCCCTCGGCTTCCTCATTACAATGTACTTGGTAATCGCTGGTTATTCAGGGTTAAATATAATCCTAATGGGTCCATTGAGCGGTTCAAAACTCCCCTGGTTGCGAAAGGGTTTAATCAGCGTCCTGGCCTTGATTTCATAGATACATTTAGTCCGGTCGTGAAACCAGTTACTGTACGGACAGTCTTCACCTTGGCCCTTTCTCAAGGTTGGTCTATCGCTCAATTCAATGTCAATTATATGGTGCAACCACCAGGCTTTGTTGACCCCGAGCGTCCTCATCACGTCTGTCGCCTCCGTCGTGCTATCTATGGGCTGCGACAGGCGCCTCGAGCCTGGTATACCGAGTTGAGCTCTTTCCTCGTCGAGTTTGGGTTCACGAAGACACACTCTGATGCCTCTCTGTTCGTTTACTCTCATGGATCCACTCTGCTATACTTTCTCGTCTAAGTGGACGATCTTCTCCTCACCGGCAACGATCCAGCCGTACTTCACAAATTTCAAGCGGCTCTTTCTGCTCGCTTCTCGCTCAAGGCCCTCGGCGATGTTAATTATTTCCTGGGTATCGAGGTCATTCCCTCTTCCACTGGCTATATACTTTCCCAACATAAATACATGGTGGATGTGCTTCAGCGATTCCTGATGAATGAGGCAAAGGCTGCTGATACACCATTAGCTTCCACGACTTCTCTCACTCTACAGGATGGCACTGCACCCAGTGATGCTACTCGCTATCGTCAGGCTATTGGGGCCCTTCAGTATCTTGTCTACACTCGTCCCGATATTGCTTATTCTGTCAATAAGCTCTCCCAGTATATGCATGCCCCTCTACATATCACTGGCAGTGTGTCAAGCGCCTCCTACGCTACATTGCTGGGTCTACTACATATGGTCTGGCTATACGTCGCGACACCACCTCCTTACCACTAGTGGCATTCGCCGACTCCGACTGGGCAGGGAATCTTGACGACCGCTCCTCCACCTCCGGCTATCTTATCTACTTGGTGTCCACCCTCATCTCCTGGCGATCACAAAAACAGCGAACAGTTGCCCGCTCAAGTACAGAGGCTGAATACAGGGCCATTGCCCACACTGCTGCTGAGTTAGAATGGGTGCGCAACCTCCTTCTTGAGCTACATCATCCTCTGCCTCGTACACCGCTCATCTATTCAGACAATCTCGGTGCCACCTACTTCAGCTCCAACCCGGTGTTCCACTCCCGCATGAAGCACTTGGCCTTGGACTATCATTTTGTTCGTCAACTGGTGCAGGATGGTCGCCTGTGCGTCCAATACGTTCCCACGTCACATCAGCTCGCCGATGCACTCACCAAACCTCTACCATCGACTCGCTTTCATATGCTTCGATCCAAGATCGGCGTCGTTGATACCTCCTCCGTCTTGCGGGGGCGTATTAGAGAAAAGTCATAAAAGAATTTTATTTTTTAGTCCTCTTTCCCACGTCTCCTATTCCCCACTTACATTCTGTTCTTATACTCTAGGAACGTGGGTCATATTGTTAGCTACAAACTCTCCTTGTACATGTATATTAGTTGACAGAGATATCAATACAGATCACGTCAGTTTCTATAACAAACTCTCTCTACAATATTCCTAACAGTGCTTTGGCTTCATAAATTAGGGCTTATCTTTTGCCTATGTTATTAACTCATTATTACTACTATTATCTTTCGGTTATTGTTATGTAATTCAGCTGTCATCGAGTTATTATTACGATAATGACTGCTTCTCTAGTTGTGTTTTACCATTCGAATTAACTTGGGGTAGATTAATGATTAATTCCTTTCTACCGGACAATATTGACATGAATTAAAGTTACCCTTGATGGAAGAATAAAATATACCATTGATGTTGTATATTCGGTTATTGAGTATATGTTCAAGTGCATACTTTAATCTCTTGAGATAGAGATCTCTAGCAATACAATGGATGTCGTTTGGTAATAGATATAACATGCTCTGACGAAGGTCTAATTTGATGGGGCCACAAAGAATTCTCAAGGATGTGCATTGGTTTCATCGGCCTCTCATCAAGTGATGAAAGCGTTTCATTTTTAAGTTAATTTTGTTATGGTATTACTCAATGGCGATTCCAGGAGATAGTAAAGCACTGGGGCCGCATTTAATGTAGTCAAAAGCTAGCTTTAAATCCTAAAAACCCACGCTTTGGAACCCCAAATATTGTAGCTTTTGTTCAAAAAGTCTTTTGCATCAAAAGTCCAAGTAAAAGCCCTCAAGCCTAGTAAAAGCCTTAGAAGCTAGCTTTTGACCGCTTCTCTATGCTTTTGATATCCGAGTATGATGATCATATTTGGTCGTGTTTTTGGTTCAACTTTTTGGACAAAAGAGAAAAATGATGCAGTCTTATTTGTTTTCTAGTCGGGTTATCCTTTCAGTCTTTGCTTTTATAAATTTATCATCCCTAATTCACCTCCACTTTTCCACATTCTCATATTTTCTCTGCCTCCAAAACCACATGTCACATCCAAAGTCCTGCTTCCAACGCTTTTCCCTTAGTTTCCAGCAATGTGCATCCAACTTCCTCTTAGTAGGCCCCCAGTGCTACAATAACTTGGACATCTTCACTCGATGCATCAATCCTACCCATCCCTATAACTCCTATCCCACCCCTATGACTATGTTGTCGTCAAAGCTCATCTCCTTCAGCCTCATATTTGACGCCGCTTTCAAATATTAGTGCAGCTTGTCTATAACCCTTCTAGCTTCATCATTTGTTGTCGGTTTCCTTTTCTCATATTTTTTCTAGAAAGCAAGAGGAACGTGGTGAATTCTTGGTTAAAGGCCTATTGATATAATTTATGTTGATGAGAGTAATATGTTAAATATGAGCTAGTTCATCTCTCTGTTCATATTTTGCATAATACAAGTTATGTTGAATATTTCACGCTTCGCTTTTGCACTTCCACTTTTACCTAGAAGCTAGACTTTGACTGCATTGGCGGCATTTGAATAGAATATTACATATTGTAAACAAAAATATATAATAACTATAGTTTTCATTACAATGCCAATTGTACAAGAATGTCTTTTAATTTAGCGAATCCATCAATAATAGAATCTCCATCTATACCAATAGCATACTCTCTCTCAAAGAAAATAGCTAAGCAATCAACAAAAAATTCATCGCTCATTTTGTTGCACAAATCAGTTTTCACATGTACTATTGCTGAAAGTGTTATCTCCGCGATAGCCTTTGAAACGGGCAAGGTCAACACTAGACGAATCAAATCAATTTGTATCGTATGTCCATCCCTATTTCCGTTAGCTTCTCTAGTAATTTTCCAAGGGAAGAAACTTCATATTCCTCACACGAGTGGCATAATATCGTAATCATTCTCCAAAAAATGCATCACATAGCCTTCAAAGTCTCAAGACAAAACTCTTGAACAAGTTTGTAAATATTTGTTTCATCAAAATATCGGAAAGAACGGTTAGGATCTAGTGTACCACTCTACTTTCTTCTTACTCTCCTTCCTCTAATGGAACATGTACCTAGTTGCTGACTCTTTCAATATCCCATTGACAGTGAAGCTTACTCCGACCAATTACCTCTTGCGGAAGACACAACTTCAGCCTCTTCTTCGGTGTCATCAACTTATTGGCGATGTCAACGGAACTTCTTCTCCACCTCGAGAGATGATTGACGCACAACCAAATTCGGCATTCACTAAGTGGTACGAACGTGACCAATTAGTACTTACTTGGATAACCCTTTCTTCATCGGAAGTAGTGATGCCTATCATTATCAATAAAAATTATGCTCGTGCTGCTTGGGATACGTTGGCCCATGTTTGTGCCCCTGCCTCACATGTGATTGTTTTTCAACTCCGCAGCTCCCTCAATCACCTGACTTAGGACTCCGAATCTGCCCATGAGTACCTACAGCGTGCCAAAGGTATCACCGATAAGCTCGCTGCTCTAGGTGATCCAGTCAAGCAGGAAAAACTTGTCGACGCCGTTCTTGATGGACTCGATGAGGTTTATCACCCCTTTTTTCCCCATTCAATCACTATAAAAAGAGGGAATGATAAGATTATTACAAAGACTCAATCAAAGGAGCCTACCTAGAACAAAGCCACGAAACAAAGTCGAACCCCCGACAAAAGTAGCGGTGACAAGGCATGACGGGCCACTAAATAAGCCTCCCAGTTACCTTGACAACCAACAAACCTAAGACCAACGTCCATTCCTGAATCCAAAAGAGAAAAAATCTCGCAAAGGATAGCTCTGACACGAGCATCATGAAAAACACCATGCCGACACTTATCAAAAATCACAGAGAGCGAAAGTTTTGAGCACATGAGCATCCTTGATCCCATTATACACCTTCATTGAAGAATAAAGGCAAAATTCATCTGTATAGCCAAAACTTTTACGTTTGTGACAATAATAGCCATTTTTGGCGAAATACCAAATATAGTCAAAATTTTGAAAATTTCATGACAAATATAGCCATTTCCGTTACATATTTTAACGGCGCCAGTGACACCGTTAATCCAATTAACGGAATGCTTACCTGACTGCCAACTCATCTGACACATCATCACCAACTCAACAACACTTAACACATGGATGCCATGTCATATTTTAATTTAAAAATAAAATAAAAAAAATTCTCATCCTCTCTCCTCTCACACTCGATGTTGTCGTCTTCTCTCCTCTCACACCGCCGTCGGCGTCTTCTGCAACTGGTCGGGTGTCGCAAGGTCCATACTTTGAGCTGCAAAAATCAGGGATACGAAGCAACCAACCTTGAACCCTCAATACCGGATCAAGATTTCTCATTTTCACCCGCTTGCGCAAACTTCCTGCTCCTCCTCCCCCAAGTCGTCACATCCCCGTTTGTCGCCAGACATCTGAGAAATCCAACCCATACCCATTAATACCCAGATGGGGAATAAACAAAATCAAAGCGACAACAGAAACACGGGAAGAGAGAAAGAAAGAGGAATGAGATACACCTTAATTGGAAGCAGATCCAACAGGAAGAAACCCAGAATCGGCTTGATCCTCCACAAAACTCATTTTTGCCCCAAAACTCAACCAACCGGAGAACAAGTACAAATTCGTTCCTTGTCCACTAAACCCACCAAGCAAATCTTGACAGGGAGGTGGGCTCAAAGTGGAAGAAATGATTAGGAAGTAGGGGATTTGGGTGGCGGGTTAGGGTTTTGGAGAGTGGAGGAGCCATATTAAGATAGATCTATTGGACGAATGTAAAGAGAAGGGCAGGTCGGAGGCATGGGTTCCGGGCGGAAGCGGAGAAAGAGAAGAAGACGACCAGTCCTGGTGCCCCTCTCCTCCACTTACCTATTGCCATAACCGCCACCGCTGATCGCCGACAACCTTCCTCCGACGAGGCCTTCCAATCTTGGTCTCACACCAGTCGGAGAAGAAGACGAACCGCCACCCTCTGCTCCGCTAAAGCGGTCGGCTGGAGAGAAATAAGATGAGTCGCCGTAGTGTTGATATTAAATTGAAGTGGTAGGAGAGAGAAAATAAAGAAATATTTAATTAGTTTATATTTATTTTCCACCTCACATTTTAATTGACTAATTGTTGCCAACTCAATCTTTCCGTTAGTCTAGTCAGCTATTTGGTTAACACCGTCAAGGAATTAGACGGAAGTGGCTATTTTTGGTATTTCGTCAAAAGTGACTATATTTAGTCAAACCGTCAAAATTTTGGCTACCTAAATGTATTTTGCCAAGAATAAATAATATTCCTCCCACCATCACACAGAACAAAAACAGCCGATCCCAAAGCATTTGACCTTGTCGCAGCATCAAAGAACCCCAACCACTCTGACGCCGGATTGGACGGGGTGGTGAACCTTGCAGTAAGATCTGCTTGAGAAGAAGCAGCGATTAACGTCAGTTGAAAAAGAACATTATCAATTTCGACCACCTGATGAGCCCATTGTCGGGCGAGGGTGTCCACCCGTACTTGCTTCATGTGGAAGAGAGCAACACATCTGTTCTTCCAAATCCGCCAGAGGAGGGAGACAACCTGCAGAGCGAAAATGGAGAAAGATGGAGAAAGATAAATGCATGTATGCAGACTTCACCTTTAACTCTCCCGAAGACTCATAATGCCAGATCAACGGATCGCTGATTGGGCACCGATGATGTGGAATTGAAGTAATCCCAGCAATGCTTTCCTCAGTGAAGAAAAGACGCAAATAAGCCAATTTCCATGAGTGGGAACCGGATTCAATGAAAGTCGCCACATAGGGAGAAGCCAAAGGAACGTTTGGTCTCCTAATAGGAATTGATGGTGGTGATGTTGGCAGCCAAGGATCAGCCAACGCCCGGATCGACATACCATCCCCCACCTGCCACCGAATACCTTGTAGTAACAAATCTCGTTCGTGAAGAATGCTGCGCCACCCCCACGACGGATTGGAACTATGAGAAGCATCTAAAATGGTGACATGAGAACTTTAGTACCTGTCTGCCATTATAAATAAGAGCAAGCAGAGAATTCAGCTCCATGTAAATCCTCCATGCCACCTTAGTAAGCAAAGCTTGATTGGAACAGTCAAACTCACGAAAACCCAATCCTCCTTCAAATCCGCTTGTACAGAGAAACTTCCATGCAATCCATATATTATATAGTACCCTAGCCACTCCTCTCAAGCCACAAATAGCTCATGAACCAATTTCATTTCCTGGCCCCACAACTATACTAATAATTCTGAAATGCAGGTGTACTTGGAGCTGGGCCTCCGGGCCCATCAACACTAATCTACCGCAACTGTGGGACCAATACTATAGTGCCGCTGTAAAAAAATGTGACACTGGTGTCGCGATTTTTAATTGGTCCACCTGGATGTGAACTGGCATTGATTGGGTTTGGAAACCCAGCTCAAACCTGATGGCCAAAAATAAATCCCAAATCGATATTGGCCCAAAGTGACAGAGTATTAGCTTATGTCTTGTCATCTACGCAGGGTCTCTTCCTTCATCTCCCGCAATGGCTGACGACGAAAGCAACAAACTGATCCGGCGAGCTTCTCCACCGGTAATCCTATCTCCAGTCTCATGCTATGCATGCTTAACTGAAACTCTACATGGAAATGGAATCCAAATTATTTAACTTTATTGTTGCGAATTGTAAAACTAGAAATCAATTGTTAATGCTCTTGAATCTTAGTTCGGAGTACAAAGAGAGCTGAATTGAGATAGAATTCACAAGAATTGTACACTGGTGAGAATCTGCACCAGAAAGAGATCGAGATCCTCTGCGAACTGTAACCTGCACTGCATGAAAATTATGAGATTGCGGAAATAAAAGAGACGACGAGCTAACGTGGTTCAGCCTCGCATTGCGGAGGCTTACGTCCACCGAAGAATATGCTTGATTTTATTTCTGCTTGTGGTTATGGCTGCTCGGCCAATTACCACTATATTTATACCCTTTACAGCTTTCTACTAGGGCATTAGTTTTATTCCTACACGTATATGGGAGAGTACATGTAGATAATAGGTTTTGCATGGTAAACACATGTGCTGCGACCGGATGCATGGAGCTGGGCTTCTCGGCCAAATCTTCTCGGCCCAATACTGCAAACTATATAATGTAAAAATGAAAAATAAAAACACACACACAAACACATAATAATAGGGATCGTTCGTTTTTGTTCAACAGAATAAATGGAGGAGGAACACGGTGGAGTTCAGTTGACGCTAATGGTAGAGACTGGAAAATGAATCAGCGACCGAGAAGTTCGCCAAAACTGTTTATCACCGTCCGTCGAAGCACGAGAGATTTTGGGAAAATGGCACATTACACTTAATGGAGGTTTGGGTCGATTCTTGTTCATCGGGTCTAGGCTGGATTTAATAAACTTAACCCATTCAACGTAGGTCCTACGTGGACCAATAAGAAATGGCGGCACCGGTGCTGCATTTTTACGTGCGGCACTGTAGTATTGGCCCAACTGTGGGGGGAAATGAGGGTTGGGTCGATTCTTGGTCATCGGGTCTAGGCTGGATTTAATAAACTTAACCCGTTTCACGTCAGTCCTATGTAGACCAATAAAAAATGGTGACACCGGTGCTGCATTTTTACGTGCGACACTATAGTATTGGCCCAACTGTGGGGAAATGCCATATCAGACCCAACTAGCCAATTCCTTTTTATTCCTCTGACCCATCCTCTCACCTAGTCCAGTCTCTTTTCCTCAACAATGACTCATGGACTCTGGGGCTAATCTTCACTTGAGATCAGATCTTGACAATTAGGCTTATAATGCAAAATATAATGGCACATACCAAGTCACCTTTGGTAATAGCAAAACTCTTCCATTCTCTCACTCTGGTTCTTAAAAACACTCATTTCTGATTGCTCCCTTTCTTCTGATAATATTTTTCGTGTTCGCCATGCTCCTCATAACCTTATTTTGGTGAGTTCTCTTATTCGTAATCCTATTTTTATGGAATTTTTCGATTCTTATTTTTTTTTTATCAAGGATCGACACACGAAGCGTGAACTGTTTCGCAGCCATGTTACTGATGTTCTTTACTCACTACCTTCCACATCACCAATCGAATTCCTCCACGTGCTTTTGTTGCTTCCTTTGATCTCTGACACCAACGCCTTAGTTATGCCAATTTACGAGCTGATCAACATATTTTTATCTCATAATCAAATAAAATATGCTAAAGAATCTTCCTCCCTATGCCATGGTTGTTCTCTTAGCAAGATCCATTAAACTCCCCTTTTCTCCCTCTCAATTTCATGCTACTGCTCCTTCAGAACTTATATATATGCAGTGATGTTTGGGGCCCTGCTACTGTTCTCTATTATGATAATCAGTCTTATTACATTCTATTCTATGATCATTTTAGTAAGTTGTGTTGGATCTATTTTGTCCAATACAAGCCTCAACTTATGGGTGTGCTTATTCAACTTCGTCAACTAGTTGAGAAATTCTTTGGTATCATTGAACCGACGCACATAATTATGTATTAGCTACTGAATTGTTAAAAAAAAGAAAAGCAAAATTTATAGACAAACATACAATTTTTTTTTTTTTTTTACGGGGTTTGGATTTTTGGGGTTGCCTTTTCTTGGGTTCCTTTTGTATAACAAAAAATGTTGACTTGCACACAGAGTTTATGAATTGAGCATATTGAATTGAGGAGGCATTCTTAATGAACTTCGCTGTTTTTTCTTTCAAATGGATCGATCGTTCTTCCATTGTGTCTACCGGGCCGCTAAGTTCCATTATGAAATAAACTGTATTCCGTCAAAATTCAATATGATACATACATGATATATCGGAAGCAATCGGAAACTATAATGATACCCTGAAACCCGATAACCCGACAACGAAGGAAGAAGAGCTGAAGGAGTTTCTATCCCCAGGGCGGAAATCAATCCAGAGTCTGCTGTCAAAATTCTCCAACGCGAAGGCTACTTTTTACTCAATTCTGGTTGCCCGATTTGCTTATATCAAGGGAATTGCTGAGGGGATTGTCAAGAGGAATAAAACTTGATATCGATGCTGGAAGACAGTTGCAGCATGTCGGACTTCTTGGGTCTCCCACAGATTGTGCCATACAACCCTCTTCCTTCCTTCCGATTCATCCCATCCCCTGTCCTTGCCCTCCTGGAGTCTAAAACTCAGAGGTCAGCAGCCCTCAATTTCTGCATGAGCACTGTGTCTGAAGAAAGCCATCCGCTTATAGACAGATGTGGGTCCATAACATAATCTGTTAACATCATCATCTACTTTGATCAATGGCAAGAATTTTAAAGCAATGCATCATTTAGGAAAGCCATCACAGTTCACACCTCAGAACAACAAGACCGCTTAGGAGGAAAATATCACCAATAGATAACCCGAGATGACAAGAATTTTATTCAACTGTTGAATTTTGCTCAACTACACTTTCATCCGAATCTATCATTACCACTCAAACTAAAAATGCTTCATACATAGTTCACACCGAAATCTCAGTCATAGACAGATGGAGATATAAAGCCGCTCATTCTTTGGTCCTATAAACAACCATTGTGATTTGTGAAGTAAGGAAACACAATAAACGTAGAAAAAGATAACAACTTTTCAATATATAAAGACAAGGGTAAGAATTGATCACCACCAAGAACAAAACTTCACCTTCAAGTTGGAACAACATCATCCAATTCCTGCTGCAACTCCTTGTGCTTCAAATACCGATCCAATATCGCGAGCCGAGCAGTCTCGAACGCGAAATACCCCATTGCCGAGAAGCAAGCACTGTGAAGCACTCTCGGACCCATTCCCCTACTGAATCCAACCCACCCTTCCTCCATCAAAATCTGCTTCACAGTATCTCCAACCCCTCCCATGGCTTCTCTGCCCACCTGAGTCATCAACCTCGTCTTCACGACATCGAGAGGAGTCGTCAAAGAAGCCGAGATCGCCCCCGCCAGCGCTCCACAGACCACGCTCTCAATCGGCTGCAATTGCGCCTTCTTGGCCTTGCTCAGCACCGCCGCTTTCAAGTACTCGAACGAGGAGTAACTCAACACCCCAGCAGGCAAATTCCTCAGCAATGTGGCCGAGTACCCGGCGTAAAGACCCAACACGCCGTCCTTCTCCAGTATCCTCACCAGAACTTCCCACGACCTCCCCTTCGCCCCCGCCTGCATCCGCTGAGTGATCAGCTCTTTAGGGACCATGATTGCAGAGGAGACGATGTTCCCCATGGCCCCGGCGGTGGGAGGGATGAGCAGAGGAGGGAAGTCGTCGAGCTTGGCGAGAACCGATTTGCCGAACTCACAGGTGCCGAAGTAGACCGCGGAGGAGGCGGCGGATCCGACGATTACCGCGGAGGCGCCGCGGTAGAACCCTAGGATGCCCTTGTCGTGGAATGTCTTGACGACGGCGTCGAGGGTGCTGGCGTAGATCTGGGACGCCCCTTTGGTCTGAAGCTTGGTCTTGACGGCGTCGAGAGGGAGGAGGCAGAAGTTGGTGAAGGCACCGGCGAGTCCGCCCCCGCCGGCGCCGATTAGGGCCCGCTCGAAGACGGAGAGGTTGCTGATTAGGGATTTAAGCTTGGCCGGGGTGCTGACGAGGGCGATTCGGTGGTGGGAGGAGGGTGGTTGTTGTGATGTGGATAAGGAGATGGAATTGGAGGCGAAAGGGAGGGTTTTAGGGATGGGTTTTTGTTGGGAAATGAGCAGGGAGGCGAATTGGGGGAAGAGATTGGGGAAATCGGCGGCGATTTCACGGTGGTGGTCGGGAGCCGGGAGGCCGAGGGAGGCAGAGAGATTGGACTCCATTGATGGACTGCTGTAACGGCCCATTGTGTGCTTGAAATTGAAGACGACGGCCGAAGAGGTCGTTTAAAAACCGTTTGGCTCTGGAACTGGAAGTGGTTTGGTTCGAGTCAATTTTAGAAATGGGAGCTGAACTTTAGGTCACTAACGAATTGGTACATTGAAATCTCAATTTAACAAACTCGTCACTAAAGTTTGCAACAAATGGCATTACAATCACTATTTCGTATCTCCATTTTATCATGTCCTACATTTTTTTTTAATATAGTCCTAAGTTAATCGATATTAGTCAGTCAACTCATATACAACTAGATGATGGAAAGGCCAGATAAACACCTGGTTGTTCTTATATGGACAACTCATTCTCGTATTCATTCAAAACTCAATACGTTGTGTGATTAAGTTGCAATTGCAACTCACGATTACTTGAAGCAACTCTAATGGCTTAACTCCTCCATCCCTCACACGTAAAACTAGAATTGAAGGGTCGATGTCGTGGATTTTTTTACTATTATTCTGGATGGACTGGCAGTGGCACGCTAAACTGGACTCATATAATGAGAAAATTTGACGAATATGATAGAGTGATCATTGTCGTAGTTATATCAAACTTTCATTACCAATCTGTTGCTAATCTCAAAGTATAATGACCATTTATGTCATTGAGCCGTTTATTAAATTTGATTGAGGAGACGGCATGGGTTGTGACTTGGGTGGTGATAAATTGGTAATGGCGCTATGGCGCATGCCTTTATCCTGCAATCAGTGGTTTAGGCTTCCCTAATGAACAATTATAAGATAATTATGATAAGAGGAATAATCTAAATGGAGGCCCAATTTAGCACAGACGTCTGAGAGATTTCAATTTGGGCCGATTTTGCGTCTGGTATTCGAAATGGAGGCCCACTCTTTTATTCCATCTTTTCATCAATATTCGTGAGGGAAAGCCCAATCCGCATATTTCCGCCTCTTTCTTTCTTCCCTCCAAAACCTCCCACTTTCTCCGGCTCCGCTGCTCCGTCTTTCCCGACCACTCCAACTTCACTCCGATCACCACCGCCGCCACCGAAGCTTTCAAGAACTGAAGAATCGCCGAGAATGGAAACAACTCCAAAAACTTCCCCTTAACTAAAAAATCAGACCACCCTCCGCCACAAGAACACTACTCCTGCAAATCCCTAATGCTCCAATGCATTCAATCGCTCTTCTCCTTCCCTTTCTCTGGTTCGCCGCCGTCTCCAATTCCTTAACCCCCCTTCCTTCTCCTCTCTTCCCTTCCCACAATCTCACTTTCTACGGCGAAGCCCATTTCAGAAACGGCGCCATTAGCCTCACTCAAGACCGCCGCCTTTGCTCTTCTTCTAGGTCACCCTCTCCCTCCGCCGCCGCCGACGTGGGCAGAGCTCTCTATTCCCGGCCGTTCCGCTTCCTGGATCCCAAGACCAACACCTCCGCTTCTTTCTCCACCCGATTCATCTTTTCCATCATCCACCAATCGCCTCTCTGCCCTCCCGCCTCCGACGGCCTCGCCTTCTTGATCACTTCCAGCCCTAATTCCTTCAGCCTCTCCCCTGGATTCATGGGGCTCCCCGGCCCGGCCTTAAACCCTAGAGACTCCTTCGTCGCCGTCGAATTCGACACCCACTACGACGCCTCTCTCCATGACCCTTCCGACAACCACATTGGGGTTGACATCAACTCCGTCGTCTCCTCCGCCACTGCCCCCGCCGCCAGTGGAGGCATCGATCTGAGAAGCGGGAAGGAAATCACGGCGTGGATTGAATATTCGGATCCGGAGAAATCGGTCCAAGTATGGCTGAGTTATTCGCAGAGCAGGCCGCCGAATCCAATCCTTGTGGCCAAGCTCGATCTCGGAGAACATTTCAAGGAGTTCATGTTTGTAGGGTTCTCTGCTTCCAACGGCCGCGGCGGCTCCGCCGTTCACCTTGTCAGCCATTGGAGGCTCAATACCAATGGCTACCTTTCCTCAGCCTTCGAGCAAGGTAATAACTGCATCATTTGCTCCTCTTCTGATTACGATCACCCATCGACTGTAATCACCAATCGCGTAGATGGAAAGAGGCCAGGCAAAGTAGAAGTCTTTCTGGGTGTAGCAGGGTTAGGTGCTTTAGCCATATCCATGATCTTGGTTCTGGCTGTGAGCTTTCGATGCTTGCTTAGTCGAAAGAAGAGAAAAGTTAGAAGAACAACATTGATTCATGGCACCAAAGTCGATTCTGTTCCTTCTAGACTATCGATCTCCGAGATAACAACTGCCACAATGGGATTCAGTAGTGCTAGAATTGTAGGTGAAGGAGCTTCTGCAACTGTCTACAAAGGCTCTCTACCTTCTTCAGGTGCTGCAGTAGCTATCAAGCGGTTCAATAGAGCCGAGAGTATCGATTCCATTCGTAACCCATTCGTCACTGAATTTGCTACAATGGCTGGTTGCTTAAAGCACAAGAATTTAGTCCAGCTTCAAGGATGGTGCTGTGAAGGAACTGAACTGGCCTTAGTTTATGAGTACTTTCCTAATGGAAGCCTAGACAGAGTCCTCCATGGAACAACTTCAGCTTCATCATCATCACCATCACCAGCTGTTATTCTGTCGTGGAAGCAAAGGATGAACATACTGCTGGGAGTCGCTTCAGGTCTCTCGTACTTGCATGAGGAATGCGAGAGGCAGATCATTCACAGGGACGTGAAGTCATGCAACATTCTCCTCGATTCCGAGTTCAATGCCAAGCTTGGAGATTTCGGGCTGGCAGAAGTCTACGAGCATAGCTCGATCACGAGGGAATCAACCATCCCAGCTGGGACAATGGGTTACCTCGCACCCGAGTATGTCTACTGTGGTATTCCTACACAGAAGACAGATGTGTACAGCTATGGAGTGGTGATTCTGGAAGTGGCTACAGGAAGAAGGCCCGTGGATGAAGGTGGGAAATTCGTTCTGGTGGATTGGGTGTGGGGGTGTTGGGAGAGAGGGAAGTTGATGGAAGCTGCTGATGAGAAGCTGAAAGGTGAGTTTAGTGTTGTGGAGATGGAAAGGGTGCTGATCATTGGAGTGGCTTGTGTTCATCCGAATCCGGAGAGGAGGCCGAGTGTTCAACATGCTGCTAGGGTTCTGAGAGGGGAAGCTCCATTGCCTGTCTTGCCGCCGAGGAAGCCCAAAGTTGGGTTTCAGTATGGTGTGACTGAAGAGGATGGTGGTGGGATGGCTGTGAGTCAGCAAGGAGATCAGAGCCCTGATGAGATGATGTGGATGACTCCCAGGAGCCATTTTGGATGAAACTTCTTAAACCGTTGTTTGTTGTTTGTGGCTAGAGTGGTTGTACAGTGGAATACTGGAGTGGAAGAATTGTGTATAGAGGGTTTGACATCATTGTTGCTTTGTTGTAAGGTGATCATTGTTGTAGTAGAGAATAAATAAAAATGAGATCTTGTAAGAACCCTTGTTATTTCTTGTAACTACAAACTGGCTAACCAGCTAATAAGAGAGAAAGCAACGTATTAAAGTCAAGATAGCATAGGAGTAAGAGTCAAAGAGGGAAAGATATAAACAGTGGGGAGGTCACCACCCTCGCTGCCGCAGTAGCCCTACTGGGTAATAACACAACGCAAAGAAAAAAAAAAAGAATGAAACCCAACAACCGATCCCCCACCGCCGCTAAACCGGCGAGTTTCTTCCCGCCTCCCACGCCGCAGCAGCAGCAGCAGCGATTTTAAATCTTTGACCACCGTGTCCTTCCTTTAGCGCCAGCGCGGTGCGCGAGACCGCCAGATTACGCATTCCTCTTGCACCCTCTCCCTCTCTTCACCCGCCGCCGGCCGGCAAGTTAACAGAGTTAGAAAGATTTTATCTTGGACCGCGTCCAGTCTCTTCCTGATGGTTAGTTCTTTTTCTTAACGCATGCCCAATTCTCTTCCGTCTGCTTTCTCGTAGTTTTCCTTACTTTCCTCGAGGTTTGGAATCTGGTTATCGCGAAATTTGTGACTTTACCGACGGATCGAGTGTACAACTCTACTAAGTGGTTTCTTTCTGTGGAATGCATTCTCTATTGGCTATTGCCCTGCAATTTTGATGCATTGTGTGTTTGCCGCTTCTTTTGAACCGAGTGAACTTTCCGGCGTTAGGGTTTCATAGAGCACCCGCTGCCGGAGTTGTGATCTATATGCAGACGGGTGCTCAATGTTTAGCTAGAATCATAGGATTACCCCCAACTGTTTTCTTCTTGACCAACAAAAGAAAGTGCAGCACTGGATTACGTATGTGGAGCAGAAAATTGAATTGTGAAACAGCTACTGGTGTGTAAAGATTTTTGAGCTCTTATGAATGGAGCCTACTGGACAGGGACGGATGTTCTGTTTCATGGATACCTGTCTTGACCAATTTACAGGGATTTAGTCATTGTATACTCTTCGTGTATTGTATGTTCTTATCCAGATCAAGTTAACTGGTCTTTGTTTTGTATATTCTTTGATGAAACAAATTGTTTTACACTAATTCTACACCCATCCGTTTTGCAGGTAAATGTTTGTTTGCAATGTGGCGATGTAGGATTTTCTGTGGCTTTGATTAATTGTCACGGGTGTGACCTACATTTGATCCACCGGTAACTTACTATTGAACTGCTTTACTCGTTTTGCATCACGAGATGAAAGTTTCTTTCCTTGTGTAAAATATTGTATCATTGCATGAAGAGAATGGAGTAGTTTCACTTGCTGCAATTTGTGTTAGTATCATGGATTTGATTCACATACTAATAGATACTGATATACATAAGTCTGAAGAATTAAGAGAAGTTACTTGATGATTTTCTGACTTGCTTCACTTGTTTATTTTTTGTCCCAGATATTGCTTACACCCATTTCCGGGTTTCGATGACATTGTGCTGTGGTTTTGCGAGGATTGTCAGCCAAAGTTCATAAGGCTATCGAAATCTGATAAATATCCCATCGTTGTCAAAGGAAGTGACTATGCGATATTAGAACAGATGCCTGTGAAGAAAAGAAAGCGCAGAGTGAAAAGACGGCTCTGGTCAAAAGGTTCGAAACGGAAATCTCAGAAAAAAGAAAAAGCAGCTTCCCCCTCAACTAAAGTCGAAGTGCAAACGGTGGATGTGGAGCCTCTGATACTGAAAGATGAAAGTAGGACTTCTGTTGAAAATTTACAAATTGATCCGGCTTCCAATGGTGTCGGAGAACTAAGAAAACAGAGGAAGCGAGTGAAAAAAGCAAAGCAAAAACAACAGAAGAAGCTACTGAAAGAAGATGCTATGGTTGAAGTAGCTTCCCCCTCAACCAAAGTTGAAGTGAAAACGGTCGATTCGAAGCCTCTGATACAGAAAGATGAAAGTAGGACTCCTGTTGAAAATTTACCAATTGATTCGGCTTTTCATGGTGTCGGAGAAACAAGTAAACGGAAGAAGAAGCGAGTGAAGAAAGCAAAGCAAAAACAACAGAAGGTATTGACAGAAGATGCAATGGTTGAAGCAGCTTCCCCCTCAAGCAAAGTTGAAGTGCAAATGGTCGATGTGGAGCCTCTTATACAGAAAGATGAAAGTAGGACTCCTGTTGAAAATTTACCAATTGATTCGGCTTTTCATGGTGTCAGAGAACAAAGTGAACGGGAGAAGAAGCGAGTGCAAAAAGCAAAGCAAAAACAACACAAGAAGATATTGAAAGAAGATGCAATGGTTGAAGCAGCTTCTCCCTCAACCAAAGTTGAAATGCAAACGGTAGATGTTGAGCCTCTGATACAGAAAGATGAAAGTAGGACTCCTGTTGAAAATTTACCTATTGATTCGGCTTTTCATGGTGTCGGAGAACCAAGTAAACGGAAGAAGAAGCGAGCAATTAAAGCAAAGGAAAAACAACAGAAGAAG
Organism: Linum trigynum; assembly: GCA_964030455.1. NCBI lineage: Eukaryota > Viridiplantae > Streptophyta > Magnoliopsida > Malpighiales > Linaceae > Linum > Linum trigynum. Next base: position 33,256,773 of record OZ034814.1, on the reverse strand, counting down.
ATATTGAAAGAAGATGCAATGGTTGAGGCTCCCCTTTGTGATATTGCACCTCTTGAGGTTAATTGCTCCAGGGTGAGAGAGCAGGATGAAGAGAAATTGGAAGTCGAACAGGCTGAACCTCTTCCAAGCAGAGATCCGAAGGCGATTCTCTGTGAAAAGCCCCTTCAAATACTTGTCGGTGAGGGTATAGAGACAGAGAATGTACTCAAAGAAGACAATCAAAATAAAGATGATGACCGTAATAACAGTCCAAATATTCAACTGGCTGTTACTGATGCTTCAGCTGAACAGTTGCATGATGTTTGTGCTTTGCCAATAAAAGATCCAAGTTGGAGGCAAGCTCTTTACCCCCTCTTCTTCCTTATAGAATTCTTAGTATCTGAAATGAACTTACTATGTGGGCAAAGATGTGACAGTTCGGTGTTGGGTTGACCTTGCAGGGGAAGTTTGAGCATCTTCGAGCGGGTTTTCGGGACTTCAACTCGACTCGTTGCTCATCTCTCTAATTTAGCATGCCCTAGAGTAACAGAGGCTACAAAAGCATTACCGGAACTGCTTTCCACAGATCTGTTTCCAAGGCTAGATATATGGCCAAAGGGTTTCCAAAAGTGTAGGCCCAGTGGAAACAGCATTGCCCTCTACTTTTTCCACAACAGGGAATGGTACTGGTTTCACAAACTTGCTTTGGCATCTTCTATTGGTTTTGAAACGTAATTCTCTCCTCACATTTTTTCTTCTTCTTGGCCGTCTGCATATCTCTACTGTCTAGTGATGAGAAGATATTTGATAAGCTAGTGAAACGCATGATGGATCAAGACCTTGGGATAAAATCGGTGCTTGAAGATGCAGAGCTGTTAATTTTCACTTCGAAAGTGTTGCCAGTGGAGTACTGGAGTAAGGCCAAATACTTTTTGTCACAAGAAACTGATGCCTAATATTGTTTTTTGAAGCAAGATTGAGATCTTACATCTTCACTTTCTTACAGTGTTCCAGAAGAAAGTCTATTTGTGGGGAGTTTTCAGAGGGAAGCAACCATCGTCGAGTGCAGCTAGTGGTGTTACTGATGAGAAAAGCCATGCCCAGAACAGCCGCAGCCCGGTTAGTCCTTTAAGCAACGGCAGTGCCTTGTGATGGTTAGGGCTCCAGTGTATATTAGCAGAAGTCTTGTCTTTGCCTGTTCTAGCATAAGCCTATCTTAGCCTGTCAATGTATGTGAAAATAAGCTGTTCTTTCTATCGTTTTCCTGAATCACTCTTGGACTGATCTTGAGTCTTACGTTGACATGACCAAAACTAATCTAGGTGGTTTATTGGGTAATCCCAGAACCAAGTCATTAGCTTTATCCTCTGTAGGAAGTAAAAGATGTTCAATCAGTGGGTTTAACTGTTTAATTTTGTGTTTTGTCTCCCTTAGTATATGCATTTGTTTGACTTTCATGGCCTCTCTGCGAATTGAAAAACAAAGGGGTTGGTTGGGTTTGGTGTAAATGATATCCAGGTTAACCGCACTAATCACTCTTTCTTAGATATGAAGTCGTCTCCCCGCCGGCAGAGTTTTACAGCAATACTTTTCCTCTTTTGGGTGGGAGTTTGGCCTTATTAGACTACTAAGTAGTGAATCATTGTGTGATCACATTGACATCAGCTTCCGCGCATGCATTAATTAAGAAGAAACTTAACGGGCTTCCTTTACTTTACTGGGTTTTGTTGCTTGTTCTGTTGTTGCTTGGTTTCTTGTGAACTTCTGACCAGTTTCTTGGCCCTGTGTTCTTGACTAACTTGTGTACACAATTAGCAATTCCCATCACCCTTTTTTGGCAGTTTAGTACGTTATCAGTCACTCATGCTTGTGTCAGCGAAATGTCTATTGGGTTTCTTTTGTTTTTTCTAGCTCCTGGAGAGGAAATGCCTAAACTTTAGGACGTTTCCATTTGAGCCCCTGAACTTTGTACTTCCTTATGCTTGAGTTTTGACCCTCTTAAACCCTGGAGTTTCTGCGACACTCACCCCCCATTTTTACGTTTTATGTCAACATTTAACGAGACAATTGAAAGGCAATGTCGATGGGTAGATGTAGTAGAGTAATGACCATGTACTGGTAAACAAATTTAGTTGCTATTTGTCGCTCGGAAATTACTCTTGTTGTTCACAATTTTGAAGAAAACCCGCCAGTCGTATCGTTATCCGGACTGTTGTTTCCCCGTCTTGTTTGCCGTCTCCACATCATGTAATAGATCCCGAAACTGCTGAAGGTTGGTTTATGACACTGATGACACGTCTAATATCAGGACAAGAACCAGAAAACACGAAGGCAAGGATAACGAGATGAACGATTGAGACTCACTATGTTTCTGTCTTAACAGACGAAGATAGATGGCTGGTGCTGCTGGAAACCAACCATATTTATAGCAGTGGAGATATAGCACAATGCACCATTTGTAGCCTTTTAATTTTGCATTATTATTAAAAACATGAGTCACCGTTGACACAAAAAAAAAAAAAAAAATTAGCGAGGGAAGGAAAAGACTTCAGAGGTAATTAGGAAGGTGACTAGTGGATGAAAGATAGACAGTCTCATTGATAAGTCAAATGGAGATCAAGAAACCTTATAGAGGTGTAACTCAAAAGGAAACCTTAGCGGTTTGCGGTTTCGAATAGCAACGGCATGGTTTTGGATTGACCGATCGCGTAACCGCTGACGGGTTTTAGAGCAGACTGCAATTAAGTCCCGCTAACTTATTCGTTTTGTTTGAAGAGGTGGTTCGATCGTACCGATACTCACCTCAATAAGTTGGTGACTACATGGGTTGTTGACCGTATATTGATTTAGTTAAAATGTTACCAGGTTTATTATTGAATTTTTTATTTTAACCGAAATCAAAGCCATTAAAATACTAACACAATTTTGAAATCGGCAATCAAAACCATTAATCTTCTTATCTGCTTGATTTCGAATAAAACTGAATAAACCATAATCGACCCAACAGTCCCAATAATAATAATAATAATAATAATAATAATAATCCAACAATTAAAACCCTCCATCCAAATATTCTCAAACTCTACCCTCTCTATCGATGTTTGCAATGCCATTTCCTAACCTTTTGCCCTTTTCTATTTAGTCCTTTCACACACCTTATTATCCTCATTGTGATCCCTAATCCACCACCAAGGGAAAAGGGAAATGAATAACAAAATGAAGGGTACAAACAACATTTAAAAAAAAAAAAATACTTGTAAAGCTTCCAAAGGCATGCAACAATCAATCACCCACCACTTCTTTACTTCTTTCCACACCTTTGAACTCTTCAAAACTCTCTTTGCCCAAATGTTTCCAATTAGCATTGCAATCGGCTCCCCATCTCAGCATACTTACAAACTCGATAATAACAATTAAAAGGATATGAGAAAACAATAAACAACAAAAAGAAGAACAAATCTAATGGAATTGCTTTCATAATTAAAAGTACTTCCAATTCAAGTGAATAATGTAATTGATATGCTAACCTAACACTAGTGTCAGAATGAAGTCATAACTTCGTCTTGATTCCATATTGTCATGAACTCGCTGCTAATTTTCTCCGAAAAATAACGTAGCAATCATCATTCAAAAACACAAGAAAACGAACGAGAATATCCGATAAAAAAACAGGTACTTACCCGACACTTTTTTCCTTTATTGCTTCCCAAGTCCATGCCTATTGAGTACATGAAAGAAGAATAAATTTGGTACATTCTCATAAACAAATTTTCAATTTACTACACATACAAGAAAATTGTGGGGAAAACAAAACAAAGAAAAACAAAACAAGAAGAAAATGATGAGTAAATGAAGCTTAAATTGCCTATCAACTTGGCCCACCATTCTCAATTTGTTTTTCTTCTCTTCTTCCTAAAAGCCATTAAATAACCTCCTTCAAAGTCCCAACTAGCTAACCTACCCAAATTATTAAAAAAACAAAATCCCCCATACAAATGTCCAATCTACCCCTCCTAGTCGCTGTCAATTTCCGTTTCTACCCCTGGGAATCTGAATCAGCTTCCGTCATCCATGAGATGAGCGCTACGATAAATTGTGAACCAGAAAAAAAAAACCAAAATTGAAGAAAATAGAAAAAGAAAAATGAATTTTCATCTACGATCAGAAGTCAAAGTTGCCGGAGTTGAAATTGTTGAAGAGGTCAATCGACGGGAACGGCGAATTCGCGTGCGGCGAGAACCCGGTGACGAAGTTCGTGTGGGGGGAGAATCCGGCGACGAAGTTCGCTTGAGGGGAGAATCCGGCGACGAAGTTCGACGGGCTGCTGCTGTGCAGTTGCCCCGCGGGGCTCACAAGGTCGTGGAAGAACCCTAACGAGCTCGGATCCGCCGATGGCGTCGACGACGGCGGAGGGAAGAAGAAGCTCGGAGAGATCGGCGGCAGGGAAGCCGGCCCGGGCGACAGTATCCCCGGCGGCAAACCCTGTTGAGATCCACCCATCAGTTGACCCATCTCCACCCCTTCCATGAAGAAATCCCCCAAATCTCCATTTCCACTCTGTGGATAAATCAACGAATTCCCCTTCCCCTTATCTTTTGGTGAATTCGCTTTCTCAATCGTCGCGTACCTGGCCGCCGGAGACATCGCGCCGGGGTCGTCGTTGAACGGATTCGAGGAGGAGGAGGAGGTGGTGGCGGCGGCGGAGGACGAAGAGGAGCCGGTGAGGCGTTGGACTAGGTTCATGAAATCGCCGGGATTGGTGTGAATCACTTTGGGGGAAACCGTGTAGATTATGACCGGGGCGCGCGGCGGCTGCGACTGGTGGTGCTGGGTCGGGTTTGGGTTCGGATTCGGGTTGGGAGCGATGGGAGGCTTCTTGATTTTGTGGGAATCTTTGCGGACTTTGAGCGCCGGCGGGCGGGGACCCTGGAGCTCCTTCCGAGGGGATCTGGCGACGGGGAAGTCGGATGAGTCCATGGGGGAAAAGGGAAGGGGAAGAAGAAGCGGCTGCGCCACCAGCTGGACGGCGGCGAGGACGAGGAGAGACGGTGGTGGAGGTGATGAGGAGTTGGAGGAGGAAAAGCGAAGAAGCATAATTGTTGTGTAGTAAAATATAAAGGGTGGAGGAGACGAGAGGAGAGGGAGAGCTAAGTCAAAGGGGAAAATTGCCGAAAGGGATTTTCTTCAATAAATAAATGGGGAGGAACCAAGTCACTCTTTCTCGAGTTTAAACTTTAATGGAAGTTTCCATCTTAGGTTCATAAACAAGATTAAGCTAAGTAATCCAAAGAAAAAAAATATATTTAGCAAGTGATAGAACTAGTCTAGCCTTTGGTAAATACCAACTTATGAATCCAATACTCGAACTTTAAAATGTTCTTGAGAAGGACATTGTAAGTTTCAATTTCTGAAGACAGGATTGTTAAACAGAGTCCTAATTGATCCAAATTCAACTAGTGACAAATGAGGCATGCAAAAAAATCAAATATTTGCCTATTTGCCAAACCCAAATTTTATAGGTCAAATTAGCCTTCAGTAAGTTTATTTTTGGGGCAAATTCATACACAAAGTTTTATATTGGGTATAAACTAGATAGTATTAGGTATATAGAAGAAAAATGGATATCCAATTCTAAAGCAATTTTTCCTTTTTTTTTTAATGAAACAAACAAAATGTCGAAACACCGATAATAGAGGTCTAGTTAGGTTGAAGGTTGTTAATGGGATGGCTAATATTATCTTTTTGTGTGTACAGTCATCTCAACCCAAATACCAACTTTGATAGGATCCAAATGACCTTAACTATATTGAACTAAATCAAAACTCAAAACCATAAAAACTGTATATAGATCCATTTAGAATCGACCTAATCTTGCATAGATAATGACAATTAGGTTAAATTATCTAACAAATCGACTCATTATCATTGCTAATCTCGTGCCAAGCTAATGGGCTATAGATTCAAGAGAGCTCGAATATGTTAATGGATTTGGAGTCTTTCATTCCATTTAAATACTATATTCATTTGTTTGGCTAGTAAATAGAAACCTCTAGCAACATACAACTAGTTTTGAGGAGTTTCGACCCTTGAGAATTTCAAATTTTACGTATAAACTTTATGAGGATGTTGAAACTTTCGTATAATAAGCTATAAAACTGTTTAATGTGTACAATGTAACAAAATTCAACATATGAGTTTTAATATGGTGGTGACAAAATTGGTCAAAGGGTTTTCTAAATCCTTTATTTTATTTCAAAATATGAGTTTTAATATTGTTGAACAAATTTCAACACCGATTCTCAACTTGTATACATTTTTTTCTCTTAAATCCTTTAATCTAAAACAAAATTATCTAAGTTCTTCAACTTACATTTTTTTTGTAGGACTTACAAATACTTAAAGATACTTTTGGACATATGATGAATAAAATGTTTTTTAAATACTAATATAAAGTAGACATTATTTTTTAATTCTTACAATATGATGGATTACACCATACTATAATGCATTATTAACTAGAGGGGTCCTTGATTTCTTCAGATCAGGTACTATTCCTAGTGGGGTTAACTCCACAGTTGTGTCTCTGATTCCCAAAACTTATAATGCTGACACCTTAAAGCATTTTAGGCCTATTTCTTGTGTGAATCTTTGTACAAAATAGTGGCTAAGATTCTTGCTAGGAGAACTAGAGAAGTTTTGCCCCTGGACATTAGTAATACACAATCTGCTTTCATCGAGGGAAGGAGTATTATAGATAATATTCTTCTAGCTCAGGAACTGGTTAGTGGATAACATAGATCTGGATTGTCTTTTCGATGTGCTATTAAAATCGATATTATGAAAGCGTTCATTCTGTTAACTGGACGTATCTCTTCCTTGTGATGAATGCAATGGGGTTCCCTAAGAGGTTTATGAAGTGGATTTAGTGTTGCATACAAACGGCTCATTATAGTATCAATATCAATGACAGTTTATGTGGTTTCTTTAGGGTTAGAAAAGGGGTACGATAGGGTGATCCGTTGTCACCATACCTCTTCACCATCGCCATGGAAGGTTGTCCACCATGTTGTTACAAGCTAGCCAATCAGGGTTAATTCCATTCCACCCACAATGTAGAAGAATATCATCTTCAAAACACATGTGATTTAATGACATTCTTGTGTTTACCACTAGGTCTGCTCAAGCTATTCTTTAGGTCAAGGCGGTGCTGCAACGGTTTTATCAATTGTCTGGAATTAGAAGTAATCCTGCTAAGTGTGAAATTTACCTTGGAGGAGAGTCCATAAAATACAAGAGCAATGCTCTGATTTTCTCTGGATTCCAAGAAGGTACATTGCCAGTAAGATACCTGGTCCTGCCCTTGTTAAGTGGTAAATTATCGTCGAAGGAAGTTGATATTTTGGTTGATAAGATCACCAAGAGGATTAAATCATGCTATCAAAGAAGTTGACTTATGTAGGGAAATTGCAACTGCTAAATTCAGTGCTTTTAGGAGTTCAATACTGGATGCAACTCTTTGTTCTGCCAAAGCAGGTTCTTAAGCGAGTTCAGAAAGTTTGTTCTCGGTTTTTATGGTATGGCACTAATGAAGGCAGAGCTAAGGTGGCATGAGACTCTATAGCGCTTCCAAAGAAGGAGAGTGGGTTGGGGGGTAAAAGGTTTGCGAGCTTGGAATCATGTTTGTACTATTCGAATGCTCTGGATGTTTCTATTGAATTCAGGAACATTGTGGGTGGCCTGGATGCATGAATACAAGTGTAGGATGGACAATTTATGGTCATTGAAGGTTTAGTACACTAGCTCATGGGTTTGGCGCAGGCTGCTCAAAACGAGGCCTCTTATTCGACCCTGACTATAGAAGCAACATAATGAAATATACTGGGACTCTAAGAAGATGATGGTCTATTCAGTTCGCAGAGTGTGGGACACGTTGAGGACAAAAACTCAAGAGGTTCCATGGCACAAGCTTGTTTGGAACAAATCTTGTCCTCCAAGATAAAGTCTGATTGCTTGGATCCTGGTCAAGAATGTCATTGTCACACGGGACAAGCTGTTGAAATGGGGGAAAATCAAGGATGCTTCATGTTCTTTATGTGGTAAGGTTGTGGAGACTAGGGATCACCCTTTTCTCCACTGCTCTTTTACTTGCAGGCTTGCCTCCTTGGTGCATGCTGAATGTTGATGCACAGAGACTGGGATACAATGCTACAAGTTACTAGTGGCACAATCTACAGAAACTCTTGAGATGGAACCTGACATGCTTTAATATGGTGCATGATTTTGACATTTGTGTGGAAGAAAAGGTGTGGGGTGATTCATGGCTCGCCTTGTCGTGACCCAGAGAAGGTTGCTGAGTTATTAAAGGTTAATTTGTAGTTTATATCTTATGGCAATAGAGGGATGCAAGATGCAGTTGCAAAGCTAGGCAACTTATAATTTTCTTTGACTTTATTTACGGTAAGTAGTTATAGATAGGCAAGATGGTAGAAGAGAGTTGTATTGTGTGGGATCCATTGTGATCTTGCTTCGTTGTATAAGTTTCTTTCTTGGGCAATAAAAGTAACTGATTAAACGGGAAAAATGCATTATTAATCTGTTTATTTCTTTGCTAATATATATTAAACTTGTCATGGTAGAAATATTTTACTTTAAATTTTATTTTGAGTGAAAATTCGTCATAATATGCAAAACACGGGGAAGTCTATAGCTTCTGTTAAAGAAGAGCTAGCGGAATGTATAAAAATATCTTGAGGAGTTATACTAAGCCAAGGAAGAGATTTAGCAGTCATTGAGACAAAGACTTAGCGCAAAAGTAGGAGTAGGACACAACATTCATGTTTCAATCATGAAGATAAGATGTGGTATAGAAAAAAATTAAAATGTTAAATAATTTGTTTATTGCTTTTCTAATATGTATTGAAACTACCATGTTATAATTTTTTAGTTTATATCTTATTTTGAGTGACTATAATCATCGCAAAGTTGCATTTATCATAATATCAAAACTTCCTTCAATAATCCATTAAAATTTTTATCCCCTTTGTTCTGGTCATTCTCAATCAACAGACATATTAGGCACATTCTAAAAAACAATGACATCTGAAATATAAAATCTCGACTTGTTTGATCAAGATATTGTTCACTTTGATATTATCTACAGGATTTTGCTACCTGTTGGGGTATCATGATCTTTCTGAGAGGTCACCCATCTTGCACGGCTCCACACTAAGGACATTTAATTTTAGATTTCTTACAAGAATTCAAAACCATTCATCTCAGAACTCGTATTGTAAATTAAATTTGGAGCCAAGAGAGATTGGGGCCTTGTGTACGTAGCGGTAAACCAAGAGAAAGTAAATAATCGATCTGATTGGGAGGCGTTAATGAACAAATCTTTTTCACGTCTTCTCAAACGAAAAATTGACTTGTGATATTTAGTTTGTGCAGGTTGAACATCATCATCCCTTGTGTTAAATTGTTGTTTGTATTTTGGAGGTCATCATAAGGATTCAAAACCGTGATCTCTCGTCAAAACTTCTGATACTATGTTAACAGACATACCATTTAATCGAAAAAACTCGAGTTGTTGGAATATAATATGTATATATATATATATATATGGTGCCTTCTACGGTACCCCGGGTGAAATCCAGGGTACCGCATACCTTGAGTATGAAAACGCTATCTAGACCTCGAATTAGCAGGATTTTTGGGCATGATATTATACCCTAACCCTTAATGAGTGAACCCTAGGTCCTAATTATCTAAATCATAAACTATAAACCCTAAAATGGTGCATTGATTTTTTTGCCTATATTTGGACGAATCATAACGGTCGATTATTGTTTCTAATTAAATTGATCTTCGGGTATAAGATTTAGATAATTAAGACCTAGATGTTGATCTTTAAGAGTTAGAGTATAGTATCATGTCCGAAAGATTAGTCAATTCAAGTTCTGGATAGCGTTTTCTTACTCATGGTATTCGGTACCCCAGATTTCACCCAAAGTACCATAGAACTCGCCATATATATATATATTTCGTTCATTTTGTTTTACGTGAGGAGGCTAATTAGTGGATGATGATTGGATGATTGAGATTAAGTAAGGGATTTGTAGGCCCGTTTCCTGGTTTGTTTATAGAAGTTTGAATGTTTCCTCCTGGTTTGTTCATTTGTGGCCACTTCGAGAACTTAATTGGGCCACCCCAAGCCAAGGCAAGTCAATTGCTGATGCGTTGTACAACCCCGCAGCAGCAGCTTTGTTTACGGGAACAACGAGTGAACTGAAGACCCAAAAGTTAACATTTTGGTAGCTTCTCTTTTGCTCTTTAGCTAGCAATTTGACGAGTTTTCGGTTCAAGTGTACAAAAATACAACTACAAGTCACAGGTCATTAACTGTAACGTTCTGTTTTGCAACTGGGTGGTTGTAACGAAGTGTCGAATTAATGTCTTCAGTTTCTGCCGGAAGTTGTCAACCAAAAGAAGGAAAAGAGAAGAAAAAGGGGAATGCAGGAAGGTTGGGGCCAAGCAACTAGCCCACGTGACAAAAAATGAAATGGGCTCGGTGCTAGGCCCAGGAGGCCTACGTGGCTCGCAATTTTAGGCCCATAAATGGAAAGGGGAACACATTATACATGGATGTGGCTAGGGATGACAACAAAACCCGAACCCACCGGTACACACCCGACCCAATCCGGTCAATGCGGGTAAAACCCGTGTTGACGAGTTTTGGGCCGGGTTCGGGTTTAAACCTGCTACACTATTCACCGGGTCGGGTTGGGTTTGGGTTTAGGCAAACCCGCCTCATGGGTACCCGCCCACACATATAATTACTTTTCCGGTATATTTAATATTCTAAATAATATATCTTTCTTAAATAACTAATATTCTTTATGTTTTGTGGAGACACGTATAATTTGTTCTTTCTAATTGTTTAGAATGAAGTTGATATTATGAAGTGGAGAGTGAATAAACCTAGTTGACGAGGAAGAAGCTTTCAATTAATCTTATTGTTTATAGACGTTTATCTTTAATTTTGAACAATTTGTATTGATCATTTGCGGTTTGCTTGTATGCTCTAGATTGGTATTTTTTGTATGATTAATTTGTATGAGAAAATTGATGTTAAACTTTTATTTTGAAAGAAACTTGTTGTTGTAAATTTTTTACCGCAAAAACCCACGGGTACCCAGCGGGTTGGGTTGGGTTTGAGTTTCTCAAACCCAACGGGTTTTACCCCGGGTTTTTTTGGCGGATAAATCCATGGGTTTGGGTTTGACAAAACCCGCCCCAACCCGACCCATTGCCATCCCTAGATGTGGCTACGCTACTACCACGCCAAAATCCTGGCTTCGACCTGGTTTATGGTATCTAATTTTCTGTTTAAATTCGGTCCGGTGTTCTATCTTATCCTGGATCCGCCGCTGACAACAGTTTATAAATGTGAAAATTTGTATTATAATAATAAATATACAGTACGAGTATTATCCACAAGTATAAATAAACGAATATGAAAACGGAGTTGCAAAACTTCTCCACCAATTGAACATATGTGACTTTGGATTTTTGGAAATGAAATTGTATGGAGAACCCTCTCCAAACCAGGCCATTTGCTATCCCTATTTCAGACAAAGTCGTTCCATTTAGTGTCAAAATTTGGCCCTATCAAGCGGAAGAAGAGAAGGTCAAACAGAAGAGCCAGAGAATTGACCAGGCTCTCACAGTGGGCTCAACCACCTTGTAGATAAATATATAGAGGTTGAAGAGTGGGTCAACCCAAAGTTCAATGGGCCTTTGATGGACCCGGTCTTTTCAACTTCTCATCCTCAGCACTCGTTTGGATTTTTCTTTTCTTCTGTTGACTTGACTTCATCCCCTAACTTTTTGAAAACTGAGAACTGAAAAGTTCTAACTGTTCATGACAATTTATTTTTTTTGGTTGAATAAGGTCCATGTGATGTGGGTTGACCGTTGTCATAGCTCATTCCCTCATTTCTGTGCATCTCATTTTAATTTATCCATTACTATAGTTTGCTTTCTTTAATTTCCTCTTCTTTATTAGAGTTGTTTGACAAAAGAGGAGGATATCAGTGGACCAGAATTGTGAAACGGTACCGAATGTTTGTATCAAAATTGCGGTCAAAGTATTTTTTATTGTTAAAATTGTCTATCATTTTGGGTCTGTTATTCGATATTTACGGTTCAATAGGCTAGTACGATACGATTTCTCAAACATTACATTTGTGTTGGATTATGGATTTATTTGAAAAATTCTAACAAAGGCTTCTTAATTTGTTTTCATGACTATAACAAGGCCAATTTTTATATACTTGATACACTTCTTAGAAAGTTTTTTTTTTGAAATATTTAGGGTAATGTCTATTTTTATCCAAATATTTTTTCAGATTATTTTATATTATCCAAACCTATTAAAATGCTATTAATTACCCAAATCTTTCGTAATGCATCAAAATATTAGCCATTTTTACATTATCGTTAATAATTTTGTAATTCTTTTCATAGTTAAATTACGAAAATTTTGTAATGTTGACCTTCATGTGTCTCTTCCAAATCAGTATCATATTGCCAAGTCAATATTACTAACAAAATTGCTAACTGAAAGTTAACATTTGATTAATTCTTAGTATTTCGATAGGTTTGGATAATATAAAAGAATCTGAAAAAAGTTTGGATAAAAAATAGACATTACCCAAATATTTATTTACACAACACATTAGGAGTACCCACGCAACTAAAATATACCAATTATATTGTATGAATATTTCAAATGTGTTAAGTGAATATACCGATTTTTTGTATGAAGAGTCCAGTCAACACAAAGAATATCTCGATTCAACCGTGGTTGACTGTTTTTGTATGAAAAATTTAACAGAAGGGCATGTTTGACCATTTTCAAACGTATAGAGGCATGTTTGATGTAAAAAATTGTAGAGGGACATGTTTGATAAAACAATATTAAGTTAAGTAATCCCAAAATAAACAAAATTTAGCAAGTGATAGAACTAGTCTAGCCTTTGGTATGTACGAACTTGTGAACTCAATGCTCAAACTTCAACATATTCTCCAGGAGATTGTAAGTTTCGACACGAATTGTTAAACAAACTCCTAATTGATTCAAATCATAGGTGGCAAATGAATAGGATTGGATTGGATCAAAATGAATTGGTGGAACATGATTGGTGAATTGGATTATGAATTCAAGTGACATATAAACATTTGGACCCACATGTGGATCTATAAAATTTTAGGTACTAAATTGTTATAAAAAAAATTTAGATATCAAAATATAATTTTTCATTGATATTTAACGTTACAAAATTAAAATTTAGGAGTTAAAATGTAAAGTATAAAAAGTATGGTACTAAAGTGTAATTAATCAAATATTTATCAATCTATCAATCCAATTGGATTTAGATATAATAAATTGGATTAGTAAGATATATAAGTGGATGAATTTGTAGATTGGATTGAAAATTGGCACCTGTAATTCAAATTCAACCATTGACAACTAGGTGTGGTACTCCTCTATCATGGCCAATCCTTTTTTTTTTTTTTTTTCCTTCTTCTTTATGGGTAACCTACTTAGATATATTAATTCGGAACAATGGTTACATACTCTAGTCGTAACTAGTCAAGTAGTTGACGCTCTATCCAGCCATACTTCTCATGTATCCCATCTAGTATCACTATAGGCCATATCATGACAAATCCTCAATCTTGATTTGTATAACACATTTCGAATATGACGACAAAAACATTTAATACTTGAGTATTGCCCAAACAGAAATTATTATGGGTCAACTTAGATTTGGTTAATTCTATTTTTTATGTAAATTCATACCCAACATTTTAGTTAGGGTATAAATTGGACCCATATTATTAGTTACCTAGAGGAAAATGGACACACAATTCTAATACAGTTTTTGCCCTTTTTTTGTTATGAAACAACCATAAATGTAACACCCCGACATTTGAGTTTAGGTTGGACCAATAATAAATGAATGGATATCTATCACCGTCACCATTCGGTGACACTAAAGGGACCGTTTGGATTAGAGATTGTAGTGAGGGATTTGTGAGAGATTTTAAAACAATATCTCATCGTGCAGTAATTTAAAACAATCATGCGTTCGACAACATGAGAGTTTTCGTAATTAGGATTTAGGAATTTCAGAAACTCTCAAATTGGAGTTTTTGAAATAGTTGATCCCCATCAACTATTTCTAAATCCCTCATTCTTGTTTTAATTTTTCCAAAACCTACCCTCACCGCTTCTTCCTTTCTCCGATAAGCCTTCTGCCCTCTTCTCGAATCACCCCACTGTCATCCTCCCCCACCATACCAGCTCCCACACCCCAACCGATGGTGTGTTCTCCGGAGCAACTTCCAGATATCCCTAGAGAGGGTAAAGCCAATCCCCACAGCTAGGGGTGAGCAAATACACCCGCAAACCGACCCACCCGTCCAACCCGACCCAACCCACCCGTATTTATCGCTAAAACGAAGGTTTTGGGTTGGGTGAAGGTTTTCTTTTGTACAACCCGCCTCTTTTGGGTTTGGTTTGGATTACACAACCCGTAGAACCCGACCCAACCCGTGTTCCAACTATTAGTATGAGTTCGGATCTAAAAAATATTTATGTTGTATATAGTCATATACTTATGAGAAAATTAAGATATTTCGCCATGTTTTCTCTCATGGTCTCCCTAATCTAATGCATTTTTCGACTTAAAGTTTAGACATAAATTGAATATAGTTATGATTCACATAATCCCTTTTCTTGTATACAATTTTAATAGAATAACATATGATGGATGCGTTTGATTATAACATTTATAGCATATTTCAACAAATATCGTGAAAAAAACAAGACATATGTTGGAGTAAATCACATTTTACTAAAATTTAAATAACATTTGTGAATTTTGATACCTTTCACTTTGGTTCATTCGTTTGAAATTTTAATTAGTTATAAAATATTTTTATGATGTAGAATAATTATATATTTTATGTTGGGTTGGGTTTTTACTTAAAAATATCGCCAACCCGACCCAACCCAATTAGAAACAAACCTAGTGTTTAAATTTTTTTGGGTGGGTTTGGGTTTGATATTTCCCAAACCGTAGTGCATGGGTCAGGTGATTAAAATGACTAAACACAAACCACCCGACTCATGTACACCCCTACCCACGGCTGCAAAGCCAACAAAGCATAGCTAGCCAACAATCGATTCCTGTAGGAGATGAAACAGAGAGAAGAGGATGCTAGTTGCTGGTCAACTTCGCCTCCAATTTCACCAACGATCAAACCTTCACTCGCCTGCCTCCACTCGTTGGTCAACTTCACCAGAGGATGCCAATCGCTTTTGGGGAGTGATTGATGGTCGATTCCGGAGATGAAGAAGAGAAATGAGATTACGGAGGGACAGATGTCGTCTGGGCTCATTCTCCACCTGAAGAAAGGCGTTGCCGCTGCCGTATTCCTCTCCCTTCCTGCGACGCCCTCCCCAACTGCTAAAGAAGACAGTTGCTAGCACTGCCGACGGTGATGCAGAACATGGGGTATTCGTTGGCGCGCAGACCCAAAACTAAGGTGCTCCGAACAACACCTACAAAATTAGTAATAAAAGAACCAAAAGGAAGAAACCTATGGTTGCACCAAACAAAGACGAGATTGAACGACCCCAGCCGAAAAACTTTTGCAATCTCCCCCATGACCAACCAATCAAATTACTTCAACCTGAACTCACGTGACAAAATAAACTACACCCAGTTTGCGATGACGGTAAATCACTTCTTTGATCTCCACTACAACTAATCAAGCGAAGCAAAGCAACCAACTAATAGTTGATTCCTTTACTTTGGCCCAAAAAATCGAAAAGCACACCGTATACCAAACTTCACGGATCCAAGAATACAGGCTATATAGAAGCCGCAATAAAGCCTCGGAACAAAAAACAAAGCGACTATATATAGCAGATACCAACAAAGAAGTAGTGAGTTGGAGACGGACAGTTGACGAGAAGCTTTTTCAATATGATACAGGTTCCCGATGACTCTGGACTCATGGTGGCGGCGGGGTATAAAAGCATAAGCAAACCATATTCCTATGAACTTGGTGAGTTTATGAGATTTGTTATGCTATGTTACTTTAATGAAAAGGCAAAACTTGTGCAAATCAATCATTATGTTTATGTAGGATGCCTCGTTAACTTCGATAGAATTAATAAAACCTAGGTGTGTACCCATACTAATAAATTTGTACCGCATCGTTTAATTACAAGGGATTTAGTGGATTTAGAAGGTCAGTTCATCATTAATCATTAAAGGAGCTAGCTGAGCATTATCAAGTTGGATTTTTGGGCCTAAGTGGCCAAGTTTCTTCTCGCATACACGATGACCGACCCGTCTCCCTGGCCTCCATGGTCAACAACCTCTCACTCTTGGCATGAAATACGACTCTAAAAAACTAAGTCTGGAAACAATGCATACTTGGTAGCCAGCCAAGAGGGTACCAAGCGGACAAGACATACTAGGTACCAAAACATGAAAATTGACCAAGTATGGAGCAAATAAGGTACGAGGCTGTCAAGACAGGCTTGGTACCAACTACCAAGACACCAACAGGGTATCAAGTCGACAAGGCAACTCTAGTACCTAGATATGAAAATTTGACTAAGTCTAGATAACAAGTTGGTAAAACATACTTGGTAGCCAACCAAGGGGGTACCCAGCCGGCAAGACAAGTTTGGTATCAAGTTACTAAATCTCCAAAAACTAAGTATGGAGATCAAATTGGCAGGGTGCCAACCCTATGAGGTGACAAAGTTGCTAGATGAGATGGTCGCCTGATTGGAAACCAAGCCACCATGGACCATGGTGGGGGCTGGTCGCCGAGGATGCCGAGCTAAGAGATTTTCAATTTGATAATGACTTGGCGTAGAATCCCTCAGGGAACCATATAGATACTAAGTCTCAAGACGGGTTTGGTGGCTCCTAACTGGGTTACCAAGCAGGCAGGGTGGGAAGGTACCAATTTGCTGATATTCTAAAAACCAAGTGTGGAGACTAGGCCGATAGGGTGGGCTTGGTAGCAGGGGATATCAATTATCATGCTGATGAGACAAGCTTGGGAAATAAGGCCTAGCTAACAAGACAAGGATGGCAAGGCATGCTAGGTAAGGAGACAAAGATTATTAAGTCGATTTAAAGGAGATAAGTATGGAATCATCATGTTGGGATCGTCAAGGAGGCTCGATGGGAGTGCCAATATGATGGAGGCAAGACAAGGAAGCCCTAACCCCTTCTAGTTAGGATGAGGCGACAAGACGGAGCTCACCTAAACTCATCAAGCCTGATGCTAAGCCACCAAGATGACAGTGAATTCAAACACTAGATTTTCCTCGTCGGAAAACACTAGATAAGCAAGATAAAAACTGTGCTTCAAATGACATATTTACATACATATATGAAATCATCAACTATGGATTATGAAACTAAGACCCCCATCAAATCCACCTTATTTGATAAACTAATGGTATGTATGGATGATCAATATGCGTATATGATTAAGATGGTTCAAAGAAACACCAACCTGGAACTGTGTAAAGTGATATGTTTGGTTGATTTTCTGTTGACGACAGTAATTTTTGCTTGCCCTTTCGGCTAGAATGACAGCTTTGGATTGACCCTAATTGAGTTGAGATGAGATGAAATTGAGGACCTGAATTGGGCTTGAATTTGAACTTCAAATGAGCTCTAGATTAATTGATCTTTTTTTTCCAGGTATCTATGCTTGGTTTTGGGCCAAGCGATGAGCCAAAGGGACCAATGACTCAAATCCAATAAACTCGATCACCATTTTCTTTTTCATTTTCACTTTTGTAATTATTGATACAAAGTTGTATAATTAATTGCAGTCATTGCCTTCATTAGATATGTTATTAATGCTTGCAATGTATATTGCAAAAGCTCAATGATAAGTCTCATATTCCCTCTAATCAAATCTAGCCCCCCTTCCATATATCATAAATTGAATTCAAATTCCAATCTCGATCGACCTCTCATGTACTAATTTACTAAATTCCATATGCTAAGCTCACGATTAATGTATTAGTTAAACTACAAGCAAACCTTGTGGATATGTTTTAGTTTCGGCACCGTCAATCTCAATCAACATCCATTCTAGAATTTATATAGCAGCAAACTTGGTAAACTTTGGTCCTTATTGACTTGTCATTGCTAGTCTCAACCAATTCTTTCAAAGTTTTGAAATCTTTGGTGTTTATTGACTTGCCATTGCTAGTCTAGACCAATTCTTTCGAAGTTTTGTTTTTCTTTTCAATTTATCCTCATATATATGTCCCCTTTTTGGGTTCTTATCTAGAGTGTTTGTCCTGGACAAAATATGGTGTCTACAATACTCAGTCTTTACGTTTACGTTAGTTATGCACATATACGCTTTTACGTTATGGTGTTTTGTTAAGTTCTTAAGTTTCACCAATACATCATTGCATTGCATCAAGAAGTCATGTTTCAAGACAAGGAGAGCATGTTATGCTTTAAGTAAGTTGATTTATATGTTCCAACTGTGTGGAAAAATTATGCCAAACGAGCATAAGTTATGCCATGTTAAGAAACTAAGCAAGACCATGTTTTAAACCTTGATATTTTTTAAGTGGGGAGGAAATGTAACACCTCAACATTTGTGTTTAGGTTTGACCAGTAACAAATGAATAGGTCGGATTAAGGGTAGGTTACGATAACACTCGACACTCATTGGGGTTTTAATATTTAAAATCAACTCCTAATTACTGTTGGTCATTTGGAAAAAAATTCATTTAAGATGAATATATTATTTGTGTTGCTCTACCTATCAGTACCGAAAAGCATGTGTCGGCCCCATCACTCCAGTAATGGCATCGAAGATGAAATAAAGAGTCTCTATATTCTTGTGGATAGTGGAGAAGAGTCATTAGACCGGATTTGTCGTAAAATGAAACTTATTTCGTTTCTTTCCTTATTAGAGAGGGACTCCTTAGGGAGCGGGACTTTTTTATTGAAAATGAGGGGGGGGGGGGGGGGGGGGAATAAGGGAGGGGGCAGCCAAGGTCCCGACCTCACTTTTTTTAGGGACATTTTAATTCTCTTTTTTTTTCTCACCCCCTGTTCTGGTTCAGGAAAGGGTCAACGCAAGATTCTTACTACAAAATAATCATACTAAACTTAATTCAATTGACATTATGTTATTGAAATTTTAGATTCCATCCATTTAAACTAACTGTAGATAGATTCTATTGTACATATTACTGCAACTCAATATATGTCAATATCAAATGAAGGATCAAAATAAATTATGTATAATATTATATTATGAGTAATGAATATTTATTAGTCAAACCTTTTTCGATTCTTTTTTATTAGCCAAACCCGTTGAAATACTAATAATTAGTCAAACATTTTGTAACACACAAAAAGTATAATATATCGTATTGTTACCGTTAACTATTTTCTAATGGTGCTCCCCCTCAGCATTCCACATCAACATTCACCTTAAAAATCAATTAAAATTTCAATTTTGATTACTTTTTCTCATATCCCTTAAGCAAATAAATAAAAATGTAAAACAAAACCCTCTCATCTCCACCATTCACCCCCTTCGCCCCTGGATCTAAATTGGCGATGTCAAACCGCTTCTCTCCCAATTAGCAATTTTCTCAGGAATGACACCAAAGATCTTTGAGTCATATGAGACATTGAGAAAGTTCCATGATACTCATCTGGAGTTTGTCATAACTGCTCTAACAAACCACTTCAAGCATTAACGATGTCAAGCACGAGCATCTAAACGTGCCGAGGTGATGTTGAAGTACCAGTGCATCTACCTTTAGCAGGTCAGGGACGTCATTGCTACTGGTAATCTTCGCACATACTATAGGGGCGTTGACTGCAAAAATGTATTCAAGCTAGACCTGAAGCTGGATTGGAATAAGCGGCAGGAGTTGTCTAAGCTTGTTGATGGGCGGACTATGGCACTCAAGGACCGAATCAAGTGGAGAAGTAAGTGCTAGCTAACCTATCATTGGTGGGACGGTTTATGCCTTATTTCAGAGTTTATTTCCTTTCATGTATGAAGACCAAACTACTTAGGTATTAAGTCACATATTACAAATCACCTAAAACATATGTTTCTCTCGTAAATATATTGAAACTAATGATGATGTGCGATCTAGATGGGAGCAGTGGTGGGCTGTAATACGCACTGTGCAGTCAATTCGCCCCCTAATAAATATCTCTCTTCCACTGCTTTAGTTAGTGAGCGAATATAGAGAGGGAGTGAGAGAAAAGAAAGGAAGTGAAATAAGCGCGCGGGAAAAATTCTTGCTCGTCCCTCTATAATAATGTTGATCATCTGCAACTTCTCCGTCGTCTGCAAGTGGAAAACCACCTACTTCATGCGTAACTACTGCTACTACATACTTTTACTCCCTTATTCACGGCGATACTCCAGAGCCCTCATAATCAAGTTGAAAAGGTCAGATCCATTTTCCAACATTAGAAATGCGACAAAAATATCATATATGTATTACTTTACAACAAAACAATCATTTTGTGTATTTTTATATGTATTTATATCCAAAATATTTGGTTACTTTTCTCCGGATAAGAAGTAGGTCTAAGGGTTTGTTAGAAGTTTGATATTTTTATAGTAATTTTTAAGTGAGTCAGCAAGATAATGAACATATTTTATAAATGTGGATGAAAAGAAACAAAATCACATTCTTATTATATAGTGTTACAAATATAATTTTACTATTTCACTTGAAATGTTCGTCACTATTTTCTTACATGGCCAAACTTGTATGACAACTTTCATCAATTATGCAAGTTTAGTGGAGGGGTGCGGTTCTCTTTGATGATTAATACAAGTTTTTTTTGTTTATAATAACAACAATAATAATAAAACTATGAAACTAAGGCTAAAACATTGTGTTTATTCACCGTGATTTATATTCCTTCTTTCTGTGTTCCCAGAAAGATCATGTTTCTTTATCTTGTGATTTCTATTTTCTTCTCACAGTGAAGTTTTCATTCTACCATCCCTAAGGCTAAAACATTGTGTTCTTTATAATTTTCAGTTTCTTTGTTGAATCCCTACTCGCTGTCCTACTCTCTCCAATCTCACATATCACATTGTTACTTACTCTCACTCAACTAAGATTTTGTTTCTTTCTATTTTTCACACCCCATGTTTTGTGAGATTTGCTCGTTCTGGAATTCCAGGAATAAGATGAGTGAACTTGGATGTGGCAATGCTTGTCTGTGTTGATAATTTCCAGTTTCTTGAGTAGATAGGTAAACAAGTGTCTATAGAGTGAATTTGGATTTGCAACGGATTCGTTGTGGGTATTTTCAGTTTTTAAGTTAAAAATGCTTCGATTGGAGGCATGGTTTCGTGTCATTCCATTTTCTTTTCTCTTTCCATGTTTATCATGCATTAAGGGATTAGTTACTTTGTGAAGAGAATGAATTGTATTCCTAAATCACCGCAGACTAATGGGTTCTCTTTGTTGTTAGAATATTTTTTTGCTGCTAAGATACTAGAGAATTCGTTACTTCTTTGTGTGAATTATTATAAACATTCACATAAGTTCCAGCCAACTACTGAGCTTATCACCGCATTTATTGCAATTATTATATAAAACTACAATCATCACACTAAGGTTGAGCCCGTCTACTAATCTTAGCATTACAAAGATTTTATTTTCTAAGTTTTGAGTTAATTGATAAAAGTGGTTACATAGGTTTGGTCCAACAACAAAAACATTACAAGCATTATAAATGTAACAAAAAAAATCACATATGTATTACATTACAACAAAACAATCATTCTTATTTTCTATAAGTATTTCCATCCAAAATATCCGGTTACCTTGCTCTGAATAAGAAGTACGTTTAAGGGTTTGTTAGAAACTTAATATTTTTATATATTAGTTTTTGAAGGGAGTAAGCAAGACAAATGCAGATTTTTTTTTAAAATATGGATGAAAAGAAACCAAATCACATTCTTGTTATATTGTATTACATACATAATCTTTTTATTTCTATCGAAACCGTTATGACTATTTTCTTACATGACCAAACTTGTATGACCACTTTCATCAATTATGTTAGTTTTGGAAAGTGTACGGTCCTCTTATATGATTCATATAAGTTTTTTTTACGGTAACAAAAATAACAATAAAACTATGAAACTAGGGCTAAAAACATTGTTTTACCATAAAATTGGATCATATTTTTGGAATAACAAACATTTTCCTTTCCTTTTCTTTTCGACTTTTATTTGGGGAATATAAATAACAGGTCGCAACAAAAAAAGTTTTATTCTTTCCCCCAACATTTTTTACTAATTTTTTTTCAAATATATATATATATAGAGAGAGAGTAGAGAGAGTGAGTGAAAGAGAGAGAGAAAGTCAAGAGGGAGAAAATATTTCCTGCCTCCCTGATTGTCGCTCCTTGCTTACCCAACGTCGTCTTCTTCTTTCTAACGGTATGTTTAAACATTGGGAATCAGTAATATTATGTTAGCAATTTATAATTGAGAAATGAATATACATATAAAAATTATTTGTTAAGTACTATTTCAATTATCATATTGTTTGTTGTTAAGTGTTAATTAAGTTATTAATGTCAAAGTGCGGAAGTACTTCAATATTGCTAATTCATTCATCATTTATTAAAAAATAACTATTTTTTGTTTCCAACACCTAGTCGCGCCTAGGCGACGCTTAGGCGCTAGGCAGAGCTCCAACGCTCGCCTTACGCTTAATGCTTTCTTGAACCTTGCCTGAGCATCACGTCAAATTGAGGATTTTCTGTTTTCTTGGATGAGAATTTTCAATTTACTTAGTAACAATTGAATGATAAGTAAAGAGAAGTGAGGGAGAGAGAGAAGAAAGAGAGGAAAATATTTTCCTGCTCTCTGCTTGCCGCCCTACCGCATACTCCCGTCAGCGCCAGTCCTTAGAATCGCGTGGATCACCTTATATATCCAGCTTCATTACTTACTCTGAAAATAGATTACACACTCTCTCTAGATCGAATTATTTATTCTAGCTTGTTCTACTTTTCCCTGCCGCTACTCTCGTTAGCACTTGTTTTACTCTCTCTCACTCAAATTTGGGCTAATTCTGAGAGTGGTGGGGTCAACAGAGGGATCGACCGTCGTTCTCTGATTTGGTTGAAACTTTTGTCGATGCTCTTCTCTTGGTCTGCTGGTTTTGCTTCATTTTGGTCCATCTAGTTCTAAAGTTGCCTATATCTAAAAATTACTAAAAAAATTATACCCAAAATGGCATAAAATAGTACAAGGTCTATGAATTGCACTTTAGACAAATAGTTGACATTTTCATCGTAAAAAACTCTAAGACCGCATCAATTATATATGGATTTGGTATAGAATGAGGCAAGAAAAATACTACTTTTCAAGTTTCATAAGTTTGCCTTCTATAACATCTATAAGAACCATAGAAAGTTGCTAACATGTTCGGCAAGGAATGATGCATAAATTCATTATCTTCTTCCATGTCCAACACCACAAAATCAACATGGAAAAACGTCCTCGACAATGTCCTATGAGTAACCATTGTTCTATTGGAAAGTTGTAAGCACATGCAAGTTAGACGAGGTTCTCCTACGTCTAAATTTTTACACAGCTTATAAGGTACATATTTAATGCTTGCTTCCTAAATTAGTCAAAGCACTATCAACAAAAAATAAACTTATCGAACTGACACGAGAGGGTGACTATCCGTGAATCCTTCATCTAC
Source organism: Linum trigynum (assembly GCA_964030455.1). NCBI lineage: Eukaryota > Viridiplantae > Streptophyta > Magnoliopsida > Malpighiales > Linaceae > Linum > Linum trigynum. Next base: position 33,232,940 of record OZ034814.1, on the reverse strand, counting down.
AATGGTTGCTTATTATGAAGAGCGATTGTAAATTTGTAATACAAATCTCTGATGACCGTCACCAAAGCTGACTCGTCAATCTTCCTTTTCACAAAGAGAATTACCTTCAGAAATCAAGGCATGCATTGTGAGCTAAGACACCAAATCCATAATCAGGAGGCTGGCTTGGATTTCCTTCAACACATAAACGAATTGATTTGGAAAATGCTCCTCTAATTGATCCTGGTATAGGCAAGATGGAAATGACACTACATATGACTTAAAAATGCCAAGTTGCAGTGCTTTCTTTATTATGCATACATAAACCATGATATTTATTTATGCATGGTGGTGGGTTGTGACGACTTGAAAATAGAGAATGAAAGTGATATATATCATCAAACAAGGACATATATACTTAAGCAACATCTTATTAGTTAAATTAAATGATACTTAAGGGTAAAAGTCTACTGGGTGGAGAACCTTTTTTCTAGCTAGCTAGGCAGAGGATCTTGTAAATGAAATCATGGGAAAGGGAAAGCCAAAATGGACAGAAAGTGTTTAAGAAAAACAGCGTACTTGAGCAACAACTGATATAACTAATCGCAATTTGGACTTCTTTTTCTCTAATAATGGATCGGATTAAACATCATATAGGACAATAATTAATCAATATAGGCAAGTTAGTTGCACAAAACATGTAATTTACAAGAGTAAAATTTGTTTATGTCAAAACTAGGGCGTGCTATGATCTAACTATCTAGATTTTAGAGGTCGTTTGTTTCATGAATTTAAAGAATGAATTTGAGTTTCAATTCCAGTCATATGAATTATGCACAAAGTCATTTGTGTGTTTGAAGTTTGTTGGGAATCAATCAAGTTCGCAGGGGTCCACAGACTTTGAGATATTATATGAGCCGACGATCCGATCAGAAAAATTAATTACCAGAATATAAATTTATAGACGATTCTAGAGATATGAAACAACTAAGCTATAATTAAACCACAATTTCATTACAGAATATCCAATCATTCACTTTTTCGATACAACCTCCAATACAATTTTCCAAATCTTTTACTCACACTAATTTGTATCAAAGCCAAGCCGAGCGCTTCTTTTGCATCAAAAGGACAGTTGGATTGCTAAGTTGGCATCTAAATTCTGTGGGTGGTACTAATAGTACCATTCTTTTCTATTCTATTATAAATCTTGATCATCAATTATGACGCAATATAATAAAAAAATTTAAACTATCGAGCATCATTTACTGGTTGTTAAATTGGTTTAAATCGTTGAGCCGATCAAATAAGCGATTTAAGATTCACTGATTTTATTGGGATTCAACATGTTTGAGATGTTTTATACATTTTCTAAATATGTATACAAATAAAATACTAATTTAGAATTTTAATGACTGAAATAAAATTTGCTTTACATGTATCTATTAGAAACTCACCTAAAAAAACCCTACCTAACTCCTTCTCCCTCTCTTTCGGCTGTCTCCCTCACTCTCTCTAATGGTCATACCAGTGATTTTCTGGAAACTTTTTTGAAGTCTAATTCTGATCGAACTTGGTCCAACCAACCGGTCGATAAAAGGTTTAACAACCTTGCCAATGCACATAGCGCAAATTAGGGCTGCTGTCTATTGAGAGAGAAACAAAAACAGAACCCACCTTTTAATTTCACTCATTTGATTGGATAATAATTTCAGAGAGAAGGTTTCAATGAGTGACACAACCTTCCTAAACATCATCAAGGTGGCTTGACAGTCACTCACAATGATCATTATGAGTTAATATGGTAATGGTGGCCACATTGTTGCTCCAATTAATTGCCTCAAGTGGCTCTTATTATCTCTTTATAATTATAATAAAGATGTCTAAATCTACCTGAGAAAATAATTTAACTCTCACTTTATAGGTTGCAACTAGTGGTGGTGGACTGGTGTGCCTATATTAAACACTCAACTCAGAAACTTACACAAAATCCCAACCCATTGATCCTTCTGCTCTGCCCCCTCTAGAGATCCCAATTGCCTCTTTTCGAGTAAGTCTTCGAAGCAACGTCTCGTAGAATCGTGGAGTCTAATGTTCTTTTAGTCGTTAGATGTACGTGGTGACACATAACAGAATGTTGTTCTGTTTCTGTTCTTGTTTCAATAGTGGGTTGCTCGACAAAAGAAGCCGAAACAGAAGTACTGCAGCAAGTAGCTTCTCCAGGTGATGATTTGGTAATTTACATTTCTGATGTTATATGCGACAGCAGCACTACTACTACTACCACCGACGAGACACCTTCTTCCACTCAGAGCAGCAGCTGTTCCCCGGCCGATCATACTTTCTCCGACCACCTCGCAAGTCGCCGGTACCGTTCAGACGCAGGTGGGAAAGGGTTCCAAGCTCCTGAACCTACTTTCCCCATATCTCTCAAGGTAGACGGAGATGTGATGTGATGGTTTCTGTACGTACTAACTTACGCTGTTGGTCACTTCTTTAGCATAAAATGTTTTAAAAGTGCATAGAAAACTAGTTCATAGGAGCTATTTCGCACGGCTATGTGCCAATGTCAGCCAAAATCTTGCTGATCATAGAGTTGAAAATTATGCTTTGATTATCATTGCTCGAATCAACCATGCTAAGAGTTGTGAATTACGAGTGGGACATGCCAACCGTCGAGTCTTTTGAGATCACGCGAAAAAACCAGTTCATATCAATAACTCAATTGTTTAATAGAAATCCTGAGACATGCTTAATTAATATGACTTCAACTCTCATAACTTCTTCCATTAAACCCCTGAAAATGGTCTAATTGAGCAAATAAAGCCCTGCAGTTTCAGGATGTGCACTACAAAGTTGCAGGAAAGGGTGGTGGTAGTGGAGATCAGAAGGTGATACTTGATGGAATCACTGGTGGTGTAAAGCCAGGGGAGTTGCTTGCTCTGATGGGTCCATCAGGTAGTGGGAAAACAACCCTGCTCAATCTTCTAAGTGGAAAGATCAAATCTGAAACCACTGGTAGCATCACATACAATGATCAACCATACACCAAGTCACTCAAGAGAAGGTGATCATATTCATGCATGAGATTTGTATCTTCCCTTCTCTTTCGGGGTATTCGTTTCGAAACAAAGATACCATAACTTGCTGGTCAATGATTTGGTGTGTTAATATGAACAATTTTTCCAGGATTGGTTTTGTGACACAAGATGATGTTGTCTTCCCTCATCTCACTGTCAAGGAAACCTTAACTTACTCCGCATTACTACAGCTTCCGAGTGTCCTGAGTAGACAGCAGAAGCGAGACCGGGCTTTGAATGTCATCAGCGAGCTAGGTCTCGACAGGTAAATTTGATTCTGCCAAACTTTCACCGGCCTGTAACTTTCACCACATTGTAATGTGTGGAAAAATATGTTTTAGATGCCAAAACACAATGGTTGGTGGCAAGTTTATGAGAGGAATATCGGGAGGAGAGAGGAAAAGGGTGTGCATAGGGAATGAAATCCTGCTGAATCCATCGCTTTTGTTCTTGGACGAGCCAACATCTGGCCTGGACTCCACCACTGCACTTCGAATCGTCCAGCTACTGCAAAACATGGCTGAGGTACTGCCAACTTACTGCAAAAATGACTTGACAATAATGATTGAGCTTTCTTGACATTGTGATTTTTGGTTCATCTTGTTTTCTTGTGCAGGAAGGAAAAACAGTGGTGACAACGATACATCAGCCATCCAGTAGGGTTTTCAGCAAGTTTGATAACCTCATTCTGTTGGGCAAAGGCAGCTCCTTGTACTTTGGGAAAGCATCCGAGGCCATGCTGTATTTCTCCTCAATTGGGTGCTATCCGCTCATAGCAATGAACCCAGCTGAGTTTCTCGTCGATCTTGCCAATGGAGATGTGAATGACAAGTCTGTTCCTGCTCAACTGGATGATGACAAGTTGGCTTTTAAGAGCAGACCTTCACCAGCTGATGTTCAAGAGGTGAAACATCAAATAACTCATCTTGACAGTTCTTTATATTTATTTTAGGGAACTTATGTCATAACTCACAAATAAGAGTCTCAGGCTTCAATGTCCTTGCTTTCAGTTTCTTGTGGAGGCCAGTAGATTACACGTAAGAGAAGCGGATAGAAAACCAGCAGCAGTCCTAAATGGCAAGGCAGAGATCCCAGCCGGAGAGGTAAAATCAAGGGACTTTGAAGCAACTTGGTGGGATCAGTTCTCAATCCTATTTCAGAGGGGATTCAAAGAGAAGCGCCACGAGTATCTTAGTACGATTCGTGTGGTACAAGTTATAGCCATAGCCGTTGTGGTGCTACTACTTTGGTGGCATTCTGATGCTTCATCTCCTCAGAAACTCCAGGATCAGGCAAGAACTTGGTAACCATGAATGATACACATTATTAATGTTCAACAACAGAAGTCAAGGATTCAACTACAACTATTTCTCAAAATTTCACAGGCTGGGCTGCTGTTCTTCATCTCAGTGTTTTGGGGCTTCCTTCCTTTGTTCAATTCTGTATTCACATTCCCACAAGAAAGACTGATGCTGGCTAAAGAAAGATCAGTTGGCATGTACAAGCTGAGTGCATATTTTGCTGCCAGAAGTGCCTGTGATCTCCTCTTGGATCTCACATTGCCTGTTCTGTTCCTTATGATGGTCTACTTCATGGTGGGACTCAAGTCGAGCTTCTCGGCGTTTTCTCTTACCCTCCTTACCCTTTTCCTCAACATCATTGCTGCTCAGGTACTATAACAAGAACTTTACCGTGCCTAACAAGTAACTACATCCACAAGGTTTAATGTTGAGTACTATAAGCTACATCGAAATTCAGGGTCTTGGACTGGCAATAGGTGCAGCATTCATGGATCTGAAGAAAGCAACAACACTTGCTTCTGTTGTTGTGATGTCCTTCATGTTATCTGGTGGATTTTATCTCAAGGTAAATTAGAAGCTTCATTAAGATTTCTCTATTGTATTCGCACGATTATGCGATTGGGTCATTCGAACATTACCTAAATATGCAGAATGTCCCGGGGTTTATGGAGTGGGCGCGCAATGTATCATTCAACTACCACACATACAAGCTGCTGCTGAAGATCCAGTACAGCTGTTCGTCAGGGCGGTCTGATGTCGAATGTGGGTTCATCAGGGAAATGGGAGTGGGTTCAGGTGGGCTGGAAGTTGGTGCTTTGTTTGTGATGATCACAGCTTATCGCTTACTTGCATATTTGTTCTTAAGGAAGATGAAGCTGTATTGAGGGCCTCAACTTTGAAGCTTACTACAGAAGAATGACCCTGTCTTACATAAGTAAATGAAAAGCGTTCTAGATTGGTAGTGCATCCATTAAATTTCAATATCACACTGCATATGTAAAAGAACTTATCACTCCTTATCGTTCCAATTTTATCGAATGTCCATAGGAGGACATCCAATAAATGTTGCACTAGTTATGAATATTTTTTTTAATATTTGAGTTTTCAAGTGTACATTTAATAAAATGTAGATTAGGTTGCAAGATGTATGCCGATTTTTATTGTTTTTAACCTAGTTATATATGTTGGACATAAACGCATAATGTAGGTTAAATTTTTTTTTTTGCTCACCCGAACTACAAATTCTGACTTAGCCCCTGTTCATGATTAATCAGTTATTGCAAAAAACCACTGATCCAAAGTTTTCTAAGTTTATATATCATTAAGATGAACTGAGCGAGATATTGCTTATGAATCCTCAAATACGGACAGTAGGCAGTGGCTAAGATGTGTAGAGAGGTGGGGCTGAAAATATTTTCATTAGGTTGGGTATGGGAATCAAATCCTACATCCGATCAATTAGGAACAACTATCTCACCATCTACGTTAAGCAAATTTTATGATTCTTTTCATGCATACATTTCTATTTAAAACAAGTATACACCATAGAATTCAAACACCTTAATAGTGCATTTTTATGGAATTTCTAAGTTGAATTTGTATATTTGTGAATTGTGATATATCATTTGATAATATGTTCAAATACTTACAAGGCTACGGCATAAGAATTTGGTAAGTTGCTAGGTTAAATGTTATCACAAGTAGTTTGGGGATCCCAAATTCCATTACCAATATAGGCTTTGATTTTTAAAACTATTTGTTTTTACAAAAGATAATCATATATTGATTTAAACCAGAGATAGTTACATCCTGGAATTCAGCAAGGCCTGGTAATCAAATAATCGACTCATAGTCGGGTACAAAGAAAGGGTCTTTCTAGCCACCAAATGGGCTACCCTATTGTAACGCCGACCTACAAATCGAACACTAAACCCTGGATGGACTTCAAAGCAATGCACAATTTCTTCGAAAAGCGCCCCCAGCAGATAATGTCTAGTATCAACCCTATTGATTTTGTCAATGACCACTTTAGCATCACCTTCGAATCTCATCTCCGTGAAGCCATGATCCAAACACCATAAAACAGCCTCACGGAGCACAAGGAATTCAACCACCATAGGGTCATCAATCAACATGAATTGTACCCTAGTAGCCAAGAGAATTTCCCTATCCTGGTTCATAATAACCATTCCGCCTGCCGAATGAGACCTACTCCTTGTCGCCCCATCCCACATACAAATTGCAAATGAGAGCCCTACATGACTCAATTGTTGCAATAAGGGCCTTTGAACTTGGAGCATCGGGTCCGCCGACAAACTTACCCACTCCTCATATTGCTGATTAAATTGTCGCATCAAGACGGGGATCCCAAACTGTTTTCCTTCAAAAACCACCCAATTACGAGGTCGCCAGATCGTCCATAAAAGAGCGACAACTGCCATGAAAAGAGGAGGTTGGTGGATAAGAGACATCAACCTTTTTAGAAACAACGAAAAGGTGTGTCGAGGCAATCCTTGCCCAAGATGTTCTATCCCCGAATGATCCCAGAGAGCACGAGCAACAGGGAAATCAAGAAACAAATATTCCATTGTTTCGGGATCTCCCTAACAAACGGGACACCTGGGAAGCACGGGGATTTCCCTCTCAATTAAGGCCTCAGTTGTTAGTAAGATGCAGTTGAAAATTTGTCACACAAAGACTTTCAATTTGGGAGGAATATTAGCATCCCACAATCGAATCTAGCTCGCCCTATCTATCCAACTGACCATGGACTTCCAACGATCCATTTTTTTATCTAGCAAGACAGCAACGTGGTAGGACGATTTTACCGAGAAAACGACATCAGTCGTGCCATGTCAGATTAGCCTATCCTCAATGTTATGTCGAGGAACAAGGATTGTTTTTATTACTCGACAAGTGGCTGGGTCAAACCATTGGTTAAGTTTACCATCATCCCAACGCCCTTCCCATTGGCAGAGCACCTCTGCAACTGGAAGATCCCCTCCATGAGGCAGCACCCTGGGGTTAAACACCAGGAGATCTGGATGTATCCCAAGAATCCAGTTGGAATGAAGCAAAGAGGCAGTCCGGTCATTCCCGATTTTCCATCTTAACCCCATCTCCAATAGTTGACGACCAAAGAGGATACTCTGCCATCCCCAAGATGGTCGAGAGTGAGTCGTAACAGAGAGGAATGTTCCAGTAGGATAATATTTGCCTTTGTAAACCTGGGCTAAGAGGGACTGGGGTTCATTCAAGATTCGCCAACCAATTTTGGCTGAGAGAGTCTGATTAAAATGTTCGAAGTGACGAACCCCCGCACCCCCATCATGCTTACTTTGGCACATATTTCGCCAAGACATCCACCGTATCTTGGCTCGACCCTCCTCAACACCCCACTAGAATCTGGCCACATGTTTATCCAAGAGGCGGCACAAAGAGAAGGGTAGTTTGAAACATGACATAACATGCAAAGGCAGAGCTAGCGCAGCTGATTTAATCAAAGTCTCTTTAGCTGCCCATGATAAAGTTCTCTGTTTCCAACCTTGGAGTCTTTCCAGTAGATTTTCCTCAAGATAGCGGAACGTATCCATCTTAGATCTGGAAATCGGCATGGGTAAGCCGAGATATTTATCATGAACCCTCACCGCCCCAACCCCTAGAATTTGCGCCAAGAAATCTTGGTCTGGCGTAGAAATGTTCTTACTGAAGCATACCGCCGACTTAGCCAAGTTCACCTTTTGGCCACTGAGTTCCTCGTACTCATTCAAGACCTCGATCAGATCCTCACATTCCCGAAGAGAGCCTCTCAAGAATAAATAAGAAACTAATTGCTTTTATTGGTAGTTTGGGGCATTGCCTATAAAAATGTGATCAAGGATCGAGATTTTGGAGATATATTTTTCTTCTTCTTTGTATGTTCATGTGCTTGCAGATTGATCTGGATGACCATGATGTCATTGAATATCACAAGAATAGTATTGCGTTAGCAGAGAGCTCTATGATTCTATCTATGCAAGCCAGGTTCGAGATCTAGGGGCAGAGTATTGTTGGCAAGTAACTGTTAAACAATCAGAATCCAAAAGACATAATCGAACGAGACACGAGATTTAACGTGTTTCTGCCTTTCAGAGAGATTTTACTCCACGGTGGTTAACGTCCTTCTTACTTATATTATACATCTCCATAGACCCTAAACGTAGGATTTATAGGCGGCCATGCACTTAGCTCTAACCACAGACCTTCATGCCAAAATACTAACCAGTCCACTTAGTTGTGCATATTTACAAATCAGCCCACATGCACGTACATATATTTCAATAGTAACCCCAATGAATTTTCAATTACAGTAATATATGCATCAAGTTAGTTCATAAAATGCCTTCAATGGAACTCTGTCAATAGCTTATGTAGTAACAATCGGTTGTGACATAAAATCCGAGAAGTTAATTATATGTCATCAATTAACTCATTTTACAATGCAGTTAACTAAATTTTTTTAGTGGTGGACAGATTTGAACCAAGGATTGTGATATTGTACTGTTGGTTGTACATGAGGAGCTAGCGCTAGGATATTTTGTTCAATCGTTTCATATCGCTAAAAATCGCGTACCAAACAGGTATTTTTACGGTCGAACCGACAATACGATATGATTTCACTAACACTTATTTGAACGTCATGCCCGCAACATGAACATCAATTATGTAAGAAGTGTTCAATGATGTCTTTCAGATTCTTTAGAAGGATCAAACTATCATAATTTCAATTGTATACTTTGTTGCGTTATAATTCAGACGGTTAATTAATGGATGCTACCAGACCTAAATTAAGGATTATAATAGGGAAGGAGATGTGGAGCTGAACTAATGAATATACCAAGCTGCAGAGGGAAATATATCATGCTTACTTTGTGTTCAGCTATATGTTACTATTTCTACAAGCTCCATGAATCCCTGGCAATCGAGTAGGTGAATTTTTAGTATTGGAAGCTCATATGATCCACCAACAATTTTGTTTTTGGGAGATAACATAGATATTGCTTTGCAATAATTCTTCAATTAAGCTTATATGAGCTTGGTTTGGTCACTTTTGGTGTTACCCTAAACTATGAGTAAACTGTTTCTATTTGGGGTACCGTGTTTGTATCAATGACATTTTAGTGCTCAAACATTTTAAGTGACTTTGTGGTTAGTCTTTTTGAATGGATACTTTGAGGTAGTTTAGTTGAACATTTGTTCAATGCATCGAGACTCTCAATGTGCATTTGATGCGCGATTTGAAGACCAAACTCTACTACTAACGCTTCCGTCATCTCCACATCCCAACGTTGATGTTTACTTTAACCCAACTAAGGCTTGTTTTCTCCACCCGACCTCGGCTCTTAGACCATCCACAATGGGGGTGGATTTATGGGGGAAAATGGGAAAGAATCCCATAATATGGGTGGGAAAAGGGGAGAGAAGATGGAGAAATAGGAGGAAATAGGGGGAATACCTAGGGGTATACATGGGTCGGGTGGTTCGGATGTGATCATTTTAATCATCTGATCTATATACTACAGTTTTGAAAATGTTAAATCCAACCCAACCCAAAAAAAATTTACAACTCTACGGTTTGTTTATAATTGGGTTGGGTTGGGTTGGGTTGGGTCAGGTTGGAGATACTTTTAATTAAATATCCAACCCAACACAAAAATGCAACTATTATACACTACGAAAATATTATATAACTAATTAAGATTCTAGACAAACAAATCGAGGCAAAAGGTTTCAATATGCACAAATATTGTCTGGATTTTAATAAAATGTATTTTACTTCAACATATGTCTAGTTTTTTTCATAAATATTTGTCCAAGTAAGCTAAAGTAGTTATATAAGCTAACATATTCATATTATATTCTTCTTCTAAAATTGTACACACAAGAAAAAAAATTACGTGAATCATAGCTTATATTAAATCTACATCACAATATTAAGTTAAAGAATGTATTAGACTAGAGAAACTACAAAAGAAAAATATGATAATATAGCTTAATTTTCTCGCAAATATGTTTATTTACGACACAAACATGTGTTGTATTCGAACACTAATGACAATAGTTCAACACGGGTTGGGTAGGGTTCTATGGGTTGCGTTACCCAAAAATCCGGACCCAGCCCAATAGAGGCGGGTTGTACAAAAGAAAGCCCTCACCCAACTTTAAACTTTAATTATGACGATAAATACAGGTGAGTTGGATCGGGTTGGACGGGTGTGTCGGGTTGCGGGTTGTTTTGTTCACCCCTAGGAATATCCACCTGTAGAAGACAAAAAAGAGAGGAAGGGGTGGGGGTGGGGACACGCGACAGGTTGCTTCTTATTTTTATTTTTTGTTATTATTTTTACGATTTAGTGTTTGTTTTTAGGGTTTAGTGTTTGTTTGTTTGTTTTTATTTCTTCTTAATTATGTTTATGTTCAATTATTAATGTAACAACTTTCTTGTGTAAATTATTGTGATTTCGTCAGTAATGACGTTAATTAGTGATAAATTTTTTTATATCAAAATTAAAAAAAATTATATCAAAATGGTCGTATTAATTAATTATCACTAACTATGTAAAAATAATGATCATTATATAAAAATAAAGTGTTGAAATCAACTATATATTGATTTTATAAAAAAAAAGTGATCAACCAATTACCCTCATTTCACATCCTCACATTGTGATCAAACCCTCCCATTTTCCCTCTTTCCCCACATTTCCATCCCTCACACATTGTTGATGGTCTTAGTGGTACCTCATTTGCCTCTCTTTTGTTGTTCTTGGAAGTCTATCAGGAAGGAACGCGCCTTGCTCACAGTTTCCTTTTCCAGAGTCTTTTTCCCGTTGAACATTTGTGATTTTTGTTCCTTCCAAAGGAATCAATCCAAGCTTCCAGCGTTCCATCCTCTACCTGCTCCATGGCCTTCTTCACCCACGACTATTATCCAGTAAGCTAAAGCATATAGAAAGCGGGGAGGCTCTCCATAACGGGGTGGTCCATTCGTACTCACCAAAGAAGTGGATTTATGTCTATCGAGCATCACAAAAATCACATTTGTCCCCCCCCCCCCCCCCATCTTCTGCTTTTTGTGCTAATATGATCACCCGTAGGAAGCATGTTCCTCGCGAAGCCCCATGAAATGCTTTACTTTTGGAGGGACATTTGATTTCCGAATTTTCTTCTAGACCATTGCTTCGCCAGCGCTTAGAAGAGTTCCCTCCTCCATACGAGTTTTCACCCACTGGTAGTATCCGTCATTTACTGTATACTCGCCCACTTCATTGCTAGCCCAGATCCATCGATCCCTTTCCCCAGAATTTGTCGAATCTTAGTGGCAATGTCGCTTAGGAAGAAGCTCTCAAGAAGGTTGTCGTCCCACTTCTCTTCATCATCCAGGTTGATCAGCTCACTAACCGAAGAATCCATAGGCAGCCCATCGACTTTCAATGGACGAAGCCTCCTTCTGTATTAGGAATCCACTTATCACCCCATATCCGCACACTTAATCCATTCTTGATTCTCTATCTCAAACCCTCATTCAATAACTTCTGTGCACTCAGTAGACTTCTCCAAATGAAGCTAGGCCTATTACCAGATCTGGGGTCGAGCATTGAGGAATTCTTGTGGTTCCATCAGCCCGAAATATTCAAGCTATGAGAGAGTCTTCCCTTTGGTACAATCTTCCGGTTGTATGACGACCTTATTTGTGTTATATATTTATAAAATGGGTCAAACTGGTTGAATATGATGGATCATTAAACCTCAAACCACTTGTCAATCCAACTCAATCACCTAATCCCCTTTGACTTTTTTCTTATTCAAATGTGAATGTGGGGCCGCTCAATTAGGGATTTTCCCGCTTAGAATAGTTGGGTTTTGACAAGAGTAATAATAACCCAAATGGGGTCGAGGATGTAGCCCATTGTAGAAATGAGGCCAACTCATCTGAGTTTCACCGGCGGCCTTTTAAGTTTTACTCCTCTCCCGTTTGGAGAGAGATAGATATAGATAGAGAGAGAGAGAGAGAGAGAGAGAGAGCCCACGACGGAGAGAGTGAGTAAGAGAAAGGCGTGAGCTAAAAAAGAGGAACATCTTTCCCGCTCCTGCTCACCGTCTCAGAAATCAGAATCCATCACTTTCAGAGAGAGAAAGGGGAGAGAGAGAGAGAGAGAGAGAGAGAGAGAGAGAAGCGTGAGAAAAGAAAGAGGAATATCTTTGTTGCTCTTGCTCGCCGTCTCAGAAATCAGAATCGACACACATCACCATTTCCATGGTAATTACTCTGCTTCCTGAAGTTTCTTTTCTTTTTACGTTTCCGTGTTTGTTCGGAGCTTGATTTAGAGAGTTAGATTAAAGAATTTGGATATGGCCTTGTTTGTTCGTAGCTTGATTTGGAGAGCAACAGAAGCTTGATCGGGGAGCGACAGAAGCTTGATCGAATAGCAGCGGAACTCTTCAATCAAGCTCCCACTGCTATCCGAACAGTTTTCCTAGATGATTATTTCGTTTAGATACTTTCGATTTCTCAGTTCTCTATGTCCCTTTCCTTTTCTTTATGTGCTTACGTGCTTATTTCTTGGAAATGCGGGAGTTGATCACAGAATTTGGATTTTGCGACGATTCTTCGTGTTCGTTAATGAGTGCTTCAATGTCAATAGTAGCAGTTTAATTAGTAGTGAACATGTGACTGTGGAGAGAATTTGGATTTGCGGATAGCAGTTCATTGCTGCCCTAGTTGTTGCCCTGTGTTACAGAAACATGTGATTGTGAAGCGAATTAGGGATTTGGTGAAATGATTTTATGTGTCTTGGATGAAAATGTTTAGTTTCCCTCGTTGTTACCTTGTGTTAAAGAAACAAGTGATTGTGAAGTGAATTAGATTCGGTGATATGATTTTCTGTGTGTCCTGGATGAAAATGTACGAGTTTCCTTAGTTGTTGCCTTGTGTTATACATTTATTGGGTTTAGGGATTCATCTTCTCAAGTTCTTTGCCCATTCCCCTCTTTTCTCTCTGCTTTAGACAAGGGGACACTGATATTTTGAGTCCAACCAGGCTCTCAGAGCGCTCCAGCTTGCTCTGCGGGAGCTCGCCGATACTCCTCCTGCAGACCATGTTAACCGTGGGCGCCGACGTGCAATAGTGACTGCACGGGTTCATACTGTCCTGGAGTTCCCATGCATCTACGTTAAGACTGAGCAGGACGTCATGTTCTGTCTCACCAATACATGGGCGTGGCCAGCACCAACGTCTTCAAGGTGGATCCGAGCTCGAGTCAGGCAGAGAAGGATGTGTTGGCTGCCCGAGCACTTCAGATTGTTGTGGCACTTCAGATTGTTGTGGCACTTCAGCAGTGACCTCGTATTTGGGTAGGGTATGAGTAAACTGATGTCACATTTTAGCTACACCTTTACATTTTGCACAGTTAATTTCTTGTCCATGTAATTATTGATGGAGCTGAAGCTGTTTCATGGAAGACTTTGTTTAGAGTTCCATTAGGAAAGAATCTATCAGCTCCTCATCATCAAAATCATACCTTGAGTCTGGTCCTAAAACCAGGTTAATTATTTAAAATTAACTACTAATTACTACTGGTCATTTGGAAAAATTCATTTGAGATGATTTGTGTTGCTCTACAAAATTTAATTCAATTGATATAATGTTATTGAAATTTTAGATTCCATCCATCTAAACTAATTGTAGATGGAATCTATTGTGTATATTATTGGAACCCAGTATACGTCAATATCACATGAAAAGTCAAAATAAATTGTGTATAGTATTATATTATTCTTCTTAGATTAAGTATTTTCCAGATTGAAACAAATCTTTACGCAAATCTTTACACATAAAAAGTAAAACATCAAATAAACATTTGACCCGTCAGTTTCGTCCCGTCAATATATTGGAACCAATGATGATGTGTGATATGGAGGGAAGCAGCGGTGGGTTGCAACACGCACCGCATTCGCCCACTAATAAATATTTCCCAAGCACCGCTTTAGTTAGTGAGCGAGTTAGAGAGAGAGAGAGAGAGTGAATGGGAGAAAAGGAAATGAGAAAAAAAGTGCGCGAGAAAAGTTCTTGCTAGTCCCTCTCTAGTATCGCTGATCGTCTGCAACTTCTCTGTCGTCTGCAATGGGAAAACCGCCTACCTCAACTGTAACTTCTACTACTACGTACTTCGCATGCCTTATTCTCAGTGCTACTCGAGAGCCCTCGTAATCAGGTTGAAAAGGTCAAATCCGTTTTACAACCTCTTCTTCTTTAGATCTTGACATTCCGCTAAGGGCTCGTTTAGAGAACAAGATTTGGATCATGGATTTATTGAATCAATAGATTTAGTAAAATTTTATGTTTTTTTGTTACTTTTTGTATCGTGGATTGTAGCTTCAGAGATTTCTAGAGATATCAAATCTCTCATAATTAGAGAGATTCTACATCGTGATTTTGGAGATTTTCTTTCTCCTACTATATCTCTTCTTTTTTTCATTTATCCCACCAAATACCCTCACCAATAAATTCTCAATAGTTTTCGAGCAATCTAATTATTTTAGTTAAGGATAAACATATCATTTAATAAAAAAATTGAATTTCTTTTTTCATTGGATGTTAGCAATCGTAGTTACCAAACAATGAACATTTTCAAATCTTTTTTCAACAATCCAGAGAGTTGAAATCTTTGGATTGTCTAGAATCTATAGATTTAGATTCCAATTCTCCAAACGAGCCCTTAAACTTGGAGTTGTGTGTTTTCAAATAGAGGCCCGATGATCTCTCCTTTCATATTTGGTACTCGTACTGCTAATGAAATGAGACTGTTAGCATTGAGATTTCGTAATGGTTGTTTCTCGATCGAAATCGATAGCAAAACCTTTGGAAGATTTTAGTTAATCTGTGTTCATGCCCTCTACATGTTTGATTGTTTGCATGATTCGAGGAGTTAGGGAAGGAATTGGTAGTACGTAACGCCTTGTTTTATGCTTCTTCATGTATGTGGGTTCTTATCATATGGTTCATGGATCTGTGCAGGTGAGCTTTTTTGGGTTTACCTTCTACAGGTTCTCCCCCTCTATTTTTTTTTATGAATCACCGTGGGTTTTGTTTTGTTTTTCATGGATTTGTGTATTTTCATGTTTTTGTGTTTCGGTGATGACATATTCCCCATGAAGTTGTTGTATATGACATACTTCCATGTATCATGAACTTAATTGGGAATGCTTAGGGATATTCCTCTCTAGTTGATTGAAGTATGTTAGTATCGCCCTAGTTGTTCATTCCCTTCATTGTTATCCTTCATAAATGGCACCAAAGATCTGAGTCAAATCAAGCACTGAGGAAGTTCCACGTTGCTCATCTAGAATTCCGTGCAATTGCTCCAGCAAACCATTCCAAGCATTACCGATGCCAAGCACGAGCAATTAAATGTGTCAAGGCTGTGTTGGAGTACCACAACATCTACCTTCAGCGGACCAGAGACGTCTTTACTGTTGGGTATCTCCATATGCACTACTGTGGCGTCGACTGCACCAATATTTTCATACTCGACCCGATGTTGGACTGGAATGAGTGGGTCTTTGGATGAGTTTTTTTATCAAGGCTGTGTTGGAGTACCACAACATCTACCTTCAGCAGACCAGAGACATCTTTACTACTGGGTATCTCCATAGGCACTACTGTGGCGTCGACTGCACCAATGTTTTCATACTCGACCCGATGTTGGACTGGAATGAGTGGGTCTTTGGATGAGTTTTTTTATCAATGGAGTATTTTAAAACCAAATGATGCATTAATTTCAAATGTGACATTTCATGAGTTATTTGGGGCTTTTGATATTAGAATTGTCTTTTTTTACTTTGTTGTAGTCGGGAAACTTTCCTAAAAATAGAGATTAAAATTTTTTATTAGAATATCAAGAAAAAGAAAATTCTTGTAAGGATATTTAGTGGGATAAATAAAAGAAAGAAATTAATAGATTTGATAATTATTTTTGTTAATACAAATTAAGATCGAAAATCTTTAATAATTCTTTTTAACATATTTGTGAGAGATGTAATATCTTTAATCTATGAGCCTAAAAATTATGATATAAAACATATGAAAAAATATTTTTAATTTGTTAAATTTGTAGATTTCTTTAATCCCCGTTCTTGTGTTTCGTTTTTTGGGAGATATACTCATTGTGGAGTTAACAAACGCTTGCTCGCATATGTATTCATAAGGAAGATGAAGCTGTATTGAGGGCCTTTAATTTGAAGCTGACAGACGTTCTTAGTTTCTTACAGAGAACGACCCCGCTGTGTCACAGGTAAATGAATAGCGTTCGAGACGGGTGATCGAATTCACAAGTTATCAGTTATTGCAGAAAACTCCACTGACCTAAGTTGTCTATGTTTCTATATCATTAACATGAAGTGAGCAAGAAGCTCAGACTAAGAAGTCCTATGTAACTGGAAAGTGAAGCTCAACATATAAAGGTTCTTGCATGCTAAAAAAACTAGAGAATAATGGAATCCGGGAAGCTCTACCTTGCGGGTTAAGATTTGGTGACTAAGAGGATCTCCTTAGTCATGTGGCTAAGTTGATCTCAACCCTTGGAACTCATTAAAAGCTAATGGTTCATATTAATCAAATTTAATGAAGGATAATATGGTAATTGCATGATATTTTTATTTTTTAAATATTAAATAATTTAAAAGTCCTTACCCCATCCCGTCGACCGCCTATTTATGGGGATTCTCCCGACGGCGTGGGTTTCTTTTGCCGGCCGCAACGACATGGGTTTATGTTTGTTTGATATATATATATATATATATATGGTGACTACTTCGATGCACTCACAAAAATGAGTGCGTTCAATGCACCCAACTCAAAAACTAGACTTAAAGTGTCGGATTTTGAATTTTAATTTATATAATTAGTGTAATATGATGATATAACATATGACAACAAATAATTAACCAATTACCCTAAGCCCTACACCTTCAATTTTGATTTCTATCCCTAAACCCCAAATTGTAAAGCCTAACCCTAACCCTAAATCTCTAAACTATAAATCCTTCAAATTAAAGTAAATCTTTAATGGTTTTTGTGAAAATTCATGTGCGTTATTGTTCATCACATCATAAGTGATGATTGAAATAATTTTGATATAAATTGGATGTTTAAAATGACGGTTATGAAGTGAGTGCACTGAATGCACCCAAAAAAGTGAGTGCACCGAAGACGCCACTATATATATATATATATAGAGAGAGAGAGAGAGAGAGAGAGAGACTTTCGGAAGAAGAATTTTTTGGCGGCAATGATGGATTTGTGATTTTTGTTGATCTATTGTGTAATGTTTGTATCGATTCGGTTTGTATTGTTTATCATTCTTCTTTATAATTTTTAGTGACATTTTGTACGGTTAGTATGTTTTGTACTGTTTGTCGGTTAGTATGTTTTGTAATGTTAGTCTAGTTTGTTATTTTTCTCCACCATGTTCGTAATGTTTGTATGTCTAAAAAACAACCGGGTTGACTTTGGGACAGAGCCCTCTATATAGGGATGGAGCCTCCAAAGTCAACCCGTTTTTTTTTTTTGGGTATGGTTTGTATTATTTGTCGGGCTAGTTTGTATTGTTTGTACAGTTTATACGTTTGTAATGTTTGTAAATCTGTTTGTATGTTTTGTCGTTGTAGTTTGTACTGTTTTTATGTTTGTATGGTTTGTACTGATTGTAAGTCCGGCTTATATATTTCGTAATTTTCCATAATATCCAAACTACTCCTGTCATTAATTAAATAGCTCTTCCCACTTTTTAACCATCAAATTGTTGTGTCGAGATATAAGGGTTTAGAGTTTGGACACTTATTAGTCACTGGATCCTCCCTCCTGCCTTGCGCGAGAAGCTCACCAAAATGCCATACGCAGATGGAGACAAGCTAGTGAGATTTTTAACCCGCCAATGGGACTTCCATTTAACACTATGGACTATTTACAGGCTACTTTTAATCTGTCAATCTGCTGCAGAGTTTATGATTCCACCCGAGTGATGACTTGGGCCTGTTTTGGGCCTAACTTGGGCAATGAGTTGAAAATTGAGCCCACCTTTCAACCCAGTATCTCTAAAGCCCACCTTTCGTTTTTTTCTGCCCGTCAAACCCTCGCATTCTCTCCTCTGTGTTAGAGGAGGCTTAGAGCTCTCAAATTTGATTTTGCGATCAGAATACTCAATTCCCTCCTAACTCTCCATCGCCGAGCAATTTATTTACGAGAACTTGGCAGTCGCCCCCCAGCACCAGAGGACAAAAACCTCTCCGATTAGCTTCGCCAATTTCGTATCACATTCTCTGGTGATTTAGCTCTTCCGCTCTAACATTCATCACCGCCAAGAAGGAAAGTTCAGAGGCGCCCCAAGAAGCTATGGCGGCGACCGAATCTGGTTTCTTTACAGAACAACGGAGAGTAAGTTTCCCTTTTGGGTTTTTTTTTTGCTACGAGTTATTTTTGCCTGAAAATTTACCTACGATGAAGGAAGTAAAATTTTTTCTCTGTTTCATCGTTCAGCACTAGCTAGTTTAGTCGTTCCCAATTTTTACTTATCCGCAAAAGGGAGGAAGGGAACTAGATTAGAATTTCGACTGATTTAGGGTTTGTTTGCTTACTTTTTTACAATGTGCATTAGGAAGAAGAACTGGATTCGACAGTTGAGTTGCCTGATGAACTTGTTGTCAACTTCCTGTCCTCGTTGACTCTCAAGGAAGCAGTTAGAACTTCAGTGCTCTCCAGAAAGTGGATTAATTTATGGAAATCCTCCAATTTGGTGCTGGACTTCGATGCTATGGAGGAGTTAATAGCTATTCATATGTCCACAGGGAAGATACAGCCATTACTGAAAGAAAAGAGGAGGTGGTTAAAGAATTGGGTGAATGGGGTAGTGGGGCAGTTGCAGGAGCATAATATTAATAATGCCTTGACACTTAAAAAGTTCAGAGTTGTATTCAACTTCACCAAACAGTGCAACTCCGAAGGGGACATCGACAGATGGGTGGAGTTTGCGATTTCAAAGAGAGTCGAGTCTCTTGATTTGCACTTCGATACCCAGTTTATGGGGAATGCTGAGTTGTATGATTTCTCAGAGGATGTTTACAATCACATCAAGACCCCAGCTGGATTACTAGATATCAAGCCCCTCAAATCTTTGCGTTTGTGTTGTGTTGAAGTCAAGAGGGAGGTTCTTGAACATTTCATCTCCAATTGCCCATTGCTTGAAGAGTTGGCTGTGGAAAGGACAGATTTCCTGAAAAAGCTCAGAGTTGTGGGTTCGTCTGGATCGCCACTCCGATTGAAGTACTTGGAATTAAGGCACTGCGAGATTCTGGAGTCCTTGGAGATTGATCACACCCCTTTCCTCGAGCGCCTGATTTATGATAAATGTGATACACTGATGGAATGGCGAGTGGGTAAATGCCCAAGTCTTGTGCAAATGATCTTAGGCTTTGGTTTATATTGGGATGGGTACAATAACGTGGTTAAAGCACTTTATGGATGCGTAAGTCAGTTAGAGCATCTGTTGGTGAAGACGTTTGCGGTAAGTAGAGGATATATATTCTTCTTATTCTAGAACCCTTGGTTTGACGACTCATCTTGAATGTATAGTTTGTTGATGGATGCCTTGCATATATTTTCTCCTAGGTGGGCAGGCTATTTGAGGATGTGGCTGAACACACACGCCTGGAGCGGCTGACGGTCGAAGCTTGGGGAGGAGGCAATAACAGTCTTCTTGAATTGGTTCCTTTGATAAACGCATGTCCTCGTTTGCACACGTTGCAAGTGTTTGTGAGTTTCTATCACAAAATTGACATTAAATTTGTCATATATTCTCAGCTAGACTTTGGTTGTGGTGGTTTTGATAGTGATTTGATTGTGCAGATGCATACGTACAATAACGAGCAACGCACTACACTCCCGCAAACTATTGTGAAAATGCAGCGTGAGAGCATCAAGGTCGTGGAGATTATTGGGTTTAGAGGCTTTTCAATCGAATGCGAGCTTGTTGAGTATGTGATGGAGTATTTCGTGGCATTGGAGAGGATGGTGGTTGATCGCGCAGTGGGAGATTACCTTCCTTGCGAAGGTGTGATTCTTGGCGGTAGAATACCCAAGCTTTGCACCGAGGAGGAAGCTATGGAAGCTGAAAAGCTTGCGTTGGAATTCAAATTAAGAGCACGTCCAACACTTGAATTTGTTGTAATTTGATCAGTTGGTGTGTTTTTTTCTTTATCTTCTTTGGTGTCCACAATGCATAAGAAAGGGTGTTAATCTCCCCATTCGTGCCCTGCATCCATGCTAAGTGTATCGTCCGGATGCCGATGAGAAAGAGTTGAAACTTGAAACTTCTGTGCGGAAATGATCAAGTTTGGATGATTTCATTGGAACTGCGTCTACAGAACTGTGCTTATCTTGTGGATGTGTTGATAGGATCTTGTTTGAGCAGACATGGTTTCGCATGTCACTCCATCTCCTGCTACGCTCGTCAGTTGGCTGTCCTTATCGTGAAGGCGTGAAGTTCAGACTGGTGAGCAGAACAAAAATAAGAAGAAGAGAGAAAGAAACGTTGTTGCTGCTGCTGCTGTCGATTTGCTTGAATTATCTACTGGTTTGAATGACTATGCTTTAAGGTTCTGATCTCGCTCTTGCTATTTTGGTATTTACCCATAAGATAAACAAGTAAAGATAGATAAGCAAGGAATTAAGGATAGATAAACTAGATATGATATATAAGGTATCAATTATTTTGGTAGCTTCATTCTAGAGGATCATGCATACCATCTCATTAATGACATGCATCATAAATCATATTCTATTATGAAATTATGATACTCTATCCCTTCTACGAATGCATTCCTAACCGGGCACATGTGAAAGGAACTCCAACTAGTTAATGTGTGTTTTCTCTTTATGCCACTAACTAATCAATAATAACAAGGAAGTAAGGATATCACAATGCTTTTTAAGTCTTCTATGAATTTATAACATTGGTTTGTGGCATTGGTGATCTATATATCAAGCATGATCCTACACAAGCATGCATAATTGCGTCCAACTAAACATACATGCATAAGACAATCACATATCATATAAGAGCAGTTTTCTAACAACTTATAATGATATTATAATTAACACCACAATAGCACATAATTGAAAGGCATACAATGATTAAGACATCTTATTAAATAAGAGAAAGTAATGCATAAAGCATTGTAGAATTCACCTCAAAGGCTTAGCTATGAATTTTGATAAATATCTTTCTCCAAATTAGAGATTGGACGCCAAACAGCCTAGTGATTTGAAAGTATTCAATTACCGTCACAGAACAAGATTAGAGTGTGAAATATACGAAGGATATTTGATTGGGCCTGAAGTTAATATCCAATCCAAAATTCAACATGCGCTAAAATATGGGCCTCAGTACTTGAGCCCACCTTCCAACTAATCCAACGCCAATTATACTCTGCGTTCAATTTCAGCTGCCCGTTGGTTGGAAAAGATCCACTGGGTGCTTCTCCCTCCTTATGCGAGCCATGGCTAATCTGGGTTCATTAGTGTCTTTCAACACAGATACGCCTGTTGACTCTGGCAGTACCGCCGTCGGTTAGCATCCAGCGCCGTGATTTAAATCACAAATTGTGAAGGGAATTTTAGAGGCACCCAGAAACTATGGCGGAATCAGAAGCTGGTGACCCTACGGAGCTACGGAGAGTAAGCTTTTCGACTGTAACTTGGGTTCCCCTTTTGAGTTAATTATAGGGTTCATTTCTGAAACTTGATTGTGTTCCAGGTCGAAGGAAAAGGGGATAGCCCAGAGAAAACAATGGATTCGGCCTCTATTTTTACCAGATCGGAAGTAAGAGTAAGTTTCTTTGTTTTATCATCCATTTCTAGCTAGCTGCCTAGCTTAGCGGTTCCCAATTTTCATTCCCATAAAAGGGTCGAGAAAAAGTTCAAAACTTTGATTGATTTGGGGGTTTATCCGCCTGATTGTTTATTTTATGTGCTTAGGAAGAAGAATTGGATTCGACTGGTAAGTTGCCTAATGAAGTTGTTGTCATGGTTCTGTCTTGCTTGACCTTCAAAGAAGCAATTAGAACTTCAGTCCTCTCTACTAGGTGGAGAGATTTGTGGAAAACATCCGATTTGGTGCTGAACTTTGATGCCTCAGATGAGTTGTTTGTTATTTACAAGACGTCCAGCCAGGGGATGATGCCTTTAATGGCAGAAAAGAGGTGGTGGTATAAGAATTGGGTGAATGGGGTGGTTAGGCAGCTGCAGGAGCACAATGCCTTAAAACTTAAACAGTTCAGAGTTGTATTCAACTTGACTAATCAGTGCAACTCCGAGGGAGATATCGATAAATGGGTGAGGTTTGCAGTTTCAAAGAGAGTCGATTCTCTTGATCTAAACTTCGATGTGAGTGGTGTGGGGAATGCTAAGCTTTATGTTTTCTCAGAGGATTGTTACAATCACTTTAAGACGCCAGCTGGAATGTCAGATATCAAGTCCCTCAGATCCTTGCGTTTGAGTTGTGTCGAAGTCCGAGGGGAGATAATTGAACATTTCATCTCTAATTGTCCCTTGCTTGAAGATTTAGCTGTGCAACAGTCAAATGCACTTAAACAGCTCAGGGTCGTGGGTTCATCATTGTCACCACTCCGATTGAAGTACTTGGAATTAAGGTACTGCTGGTATCTGGAATCTCTGGAGATTGATCATGCCCCTGACCTAGTGCGCTTGATATACGATGATTGTCATCGCGTGGAGGATTTGCAAGTGGGTAACTGTCCAAATCTCGTGGATGTGACTTTAGGTTTTGGTCATTGTCAGTATGATGTCGTGTTTAAAGCCCTCTCTGGATGTGCCATTCAGTTGGAGTCCCTGTTGCTGAAGACATTTGCGGTAAGCAGAAGAATATATGGAAGAATCTGAATTACTCCTGTTGTATCATTGCTGGAATGACTCAGTTTTACTGTATTGTTTATTGTAGATGGGCAATTTGCTTCACGGTGTGGCTGAACACACACGACTTGAGCAGCTAACAGTAGAAGTTATGGGTGGACGAAACGGCAGTCTTGTTGAATTAGTTCCTTTGATAAACGCATGTCCCCGTCTGCACACGCTGCAAGTGTTTGTAAGTTTCCTCACGAAATTAATACTTTTATCGTTCTTCCGTTCTTTGC
The DNA here is from genome assembly GCA_964030455.1 of Linum trigynum. Taxonomy (NCBI): domain Eukaryota; kingdom Viridiplantae; phylum Streptophyta; class Magnoliopsida; order Malpighiales; family Linaceae; genus Linum; species Linum trigynum. The sequence goes on along the minus strand of OZ034814.1, from coordinate 33,209,334 downwards.
TCTGTGTTTCCAGAAGCCAGCTCTTCCTGTATTTTGGTTGGGGTGGTTCTAATTTTGATTTAACGTGGGGGGTTTTCGGGCTGTCCAGTTGCATACAGACTCTAGCGATGAAAACAGACCACAGGTGGTCGATGTTGTGAAAATGCACCGTGAGAGCATCAAAGTCGTGGAGATTGTTGGGTTCAGAGGCTTTGAAATGGACTGCGAGCTTGTTGAGTATGTGATGCAGTATTTTGTCGAATTAGAGAGAATAGTGGTTGATCGATCAGCTGGAACTCCCTCCTTTTGTGATAATTCCATTTTTGGCAGTACATTAAGCAAGCTTTGCAGCAAGGAAGAAGCCGATGAAGCCAAAATGCTTGCATTGGGGTACAAATCAAGAGCGCCTCCAAACATTGATTTTATTGTAATTTGATCAGTTGTCTTTCGAGGAAGAATTGTTCATAACTTCGGTTTTAAGCTACCTCAACCACCACAGGTCAGCAGGTGTGATTACTGATTACCAGTGAAATGTGCATTTAGTAGAAGTGGTTTGAGGTTCATTGCAGTGATTTACCAATACCTGGTCTGTAGAAATTGGGGTGTTTGATTGTATTGATTAGCGCAATATATTGCAGAGTGTTTTCCGTCCCCTTAATCATGTGTACACTTTTTTGCGTTGCTAGTTGTTAATGAAGTAGAGTACAGATAACATGATTACAGCACTTGAATGTTTTATACCATAAAACCAGAAGGAAAAGTATTTTTGCTGGCAAAACTTGACATGACTAAGGCGTATGATAGAGTTGTCTGAAGTTTTCTGATGGGCTTCCGAGAATGATGGGTGAAACTAATCTATAAGTAGGAGGTACAACAAGCCAAGAAAACGAATCAATACTGATTAGTTATGTATCAATTTTGATTTTCTTATATTATATATCATAAGAAAATTAAATTTTGGATTCAGATCCAAGAATTGTTCGTGAATTCTTGGCCACTAGTTAATGGTTCGAATTTGTTTATTTTTTGGAACTGAAAATCCACATTTGGTTTTCTTCAATATCACTAGTCAATAAAAAGAGAACATAATTTACATTTGGCTAATGTATGTTTTGAGATACTAGACAAAAGTAATAACATGAGTCCATGACACATGGATTTACGTGTTTCACTAACACAATGTGTGCTAGCTAGTCTACGGGCAGGAGAGAGCCAATTTCACTATATTTCGATAAGATACAAAATTACAGAGGAGTATGAGAAGATTGATAGTAATGGTCTAACCCTAATCTAATATGGTAATGGAAAACGGTAACAAACCAGGTCCAGAGCTAACAACCCAACCGTGTATCGGTCCATACACCCTAAAGCCTTCATACTTCTAGTCGTAGCTAGATAGTCCGATTCAAGTAACCTAACATCATGCTTCAAGGCATCATCCTGTTATATACCTACTATGCCTCTTATTGCAGAAAGATTATCTAGCAAGGCGTGCACTATCCTAGTTGATAGAATTACTAGTAAGATGAGATCATGGCGGGCTTCCAAGCTTTGAGCTTTCCTATGCTTGACGAGTTGAGCTTATCTCCTCTGTGATATTACCCAATTCTACAATATTTTATGAATGTTTTGTGATTCTAAAGAAGGCCATAGTACATGTTCAAAAGCTCTGTTATGATTTTCTATGGTTTGGCCATGAGAGCTAATCTCTCGACCAAATTAATTAGAATAGGAAAAATAATAATTATTTATAGGCATTGGTAGAGATACAAATATACCCCCATCATTTAATATCCTTACAACTTCACACCCACTATTTTTTTTTCTTTTTTCTTAAACTAAAAATGGCTACTCGTCAACATCCTTAACAACAAGGTGTTGGCATCGGCGGCTTGACTCTCGCCGGAGGATAATCATCAACAATGTCTATCTTTATCATTCTTTCTCCAATGGCCTTCCTCCCACCTGTTCCAGAATGAGCCACCACAAGAAGATTATTACCTCAAAAATGAATTTGATCATATGAACAACCATATATGCATCTCATGCTCTTCCCATATACAATCCAGTTGTATATGTTGGTGTAAGAGCTTCGAAATCAAGACTAAAGATTCAATGCGAAAATCATGGTATCGCGTGGTTCGAATTAAGGGAACATCTCGTTGAATAAATTTGAAATTCGATCTTGTATTTTGATTTTCTCGATAGAAGCTACTATTTATAAGATTTTTTATAACAAAGTTAGCGGGTTCCATCATCGTACATATCCAATCAAATAAAAGGTTCGATATACTCGCACAACGAAACTCGATATCTGATCTATCGAGTGATTATTGGAAGCTTAAGCATCATATAGTCGACTGTAGACAATGTTTTGATGTATATGAACTCACCATAAGCCGGCTGCTTGTGGAGAAGGTATCCAGGACTAGGAGGAGTCGCATTGTGAGGGCTCTTGGTGGAAAGGACTTGAGAGGATAATAATAAGATGATGATGGTGATGATGATGATGAGCATGGACTTTGAGACATCATTATTGGGATGGTTTCTCTTACAAATAGCCATTATCCTAAGCTTTTGCTTATAAAGGTGGGAGAGGAATCAATTATCAGAAGCTCAAGAGATGACTTTTATGGAGATGCAATGATTATGCTGGTATTTATAGGTGATTGATTGGTGGGAGAAAAATGGTTTTGTGTTTGTGGCCTTTCGAATGACACAAAAGTGAAGAGATGGCTCATGGGACCTAGGTTAATGCGTGTTTTGACGGATCATATTGTTCACGGACTCAATCGCTATAAATGTCTATTTAAGAGATGGAGTAATAGAGTCATACAATGTTTCGATACTGTGAGCATACACGGATCCCGACCCACCAGCACAGATGCTAGTTAAAATCCCATAATCAAAGGGAGAAATTAAGAAAAATGTCCTAACATAAATGGAAGTGATGGGATATTGACAAGTTAATTAATTGTGATGTGAAAATTGACAAGAGGATTGGAAATGAAACCTAATTTAGTTAAGTCTGACAATATTCATGAGAATCCAATTCATATATATACCCCACGAGGCCATGAATAGTCTATCATTCAATAATTGGGCACACGAGTGAGTGATGTATATGGCATCTAAAGAAAACACAACGAAGAAAGGAAAAAAAATAATGGGGAATTATAAGGGCTAGGAAAATGGGTGGTCTGGTCCAGAATGGATTATACTTACAATTATGGTCGAGACTGAGAATTTGTTTCATGCATCCTGATCATACCAAATACTATATGGTTCAGATCACTTTGTGTTGTCTAGTCTGATACGAATGGGACTATGCATAAGCAAAAATAAATAGTTTGTTTAGTCTATAACCAGGGGAAAATCTATTGTTTCTTCAAAAGAAATTAGAAAAAAAACACGTGTAATTTTGATACCATAAATCCAAGTAAATAACAAAAACACAAAGTCAGGGTTACCCAACTTCCACCATAACATCATAAGCATTAACATAATCTCTTAGGGAGACATGATCGTTTCTACTTTGTGGCGGGGGTATGGTTTATGAATGGAGGAGACGAGATTTGAAAAATTAGATTCGAGACTTGGGGTCTCGTTGAGGAGTTGGGAGAGTGGTCGAGTGAGTTGCTAGACGAATTGGAAAGTCCGTGGTTTGGTATGGTACACAACGATCAGGACCCGACCAGACAAGAGATCAATACGTCCTATAATGCAAACCTTAAACCAGATCATCCTTAACGATCTACAGTTCAAACCAAACTACACATTCCGATTCTGTTCATATTTTGTCAAACGGTCTGATATATTTTTCCTGCCCTAAAATCATAGCGTTGAAATCAATAGAGGTTGCACGTGTGACGAGGAAGGAGAGGACACATCTATTCCTCGGGAAATTATTGGATGGATGGACGTCTAAGAATTGAGAGAGATGGACATTCCATGAATTCGTGGAGTAAAACAAACCATATCTATATATGAGGGGTTCCTTTCAAGATTTTAGTCACACTAATTAACTAGCTATCTAGGATTAGTGATAAAAATTTGCCCTAGTCACTTCATTTTAAGTCACTCATTTAAACGGTGGAGAGTGTTCTAGTTCATTAGAAGAAGGATCTAAGCAGGTTGTCTGTGTTTATGAAGTTAAACTACGTCTTCTGTGGGATTCAATATCAGGGAAGAACAGTGGTTCTTCGCGGCAACCAGTTCAAACAGGGGAAGCAGAGTCGACCGTTGCTCCCAACGGTGTCGTTCCAATCATCAACCGAAGAACTCCCGCTGCCCTCAACGCTGTCGTTCCAAAGAGCCAAGTTAGAAGCATCAGTGATGTCGTTTCTTGCATATTTCCATTTAGTCACTAATCTTCTCATTTCTGTTGCTTCCTATTTTGGTATTGTACTTGCTTAAGACACAAGTCTTGTCTTCTTCCCCAAACTGTCTGTAAACCAAAACTATCAGCTATATAAGCTGGAAACCAATGAATCAAATGCCAAGCTCTTTTTCCTTCAACCCTAAAAGGTTGTCATGGTATCAGAGCCTCAACCCTAGCCGCCACCTTCATCCACCATGGCTGATAATCAAACTCAAACAATCAACTCACCAGATCCATCTTCATCCACCCCTCCAAATGTTGACCCCATGTCTGACCCCTTCTACCTCCATGGATCTGAACAACCTGGCACCCAGCTCGTTGCAGAGAAGCTCACTCCCACAAACTACATAGACTGGAGCAAAGCTTTTCACAACGCCCTTGGAGCCAAGAACAAGCTTGGTTTTGTGGATGGTTCCATCCCAGACCCAGGGCCAGGTCATGCTACTTCTTGGGCATGGACCAGGAACAACATCATGGTCCTCTCATGGATCCAACAAGCAGTGGATCCTGGCATTCGCAAGACGATCATGTCTTCCAAGACAGCCCTTGAAGCCTGGAGAAGCCTGCGTGACAGGTATGGCCAAGGAGATATGGTTCGGATTGCAGAACTGATTGAGTCAATCTGTACTCTCAAGCAAGGTAACCTCTCTGTCACTGAATACTATGGCAATCTCATAGCCTTAAGAGACGAACTTGACAACTATCAACCCCTTGAGCCTTGTGCTTGTTCAACCACTAGCCACAACACTTGTCGAGCTATGTTACTGGTCCTAGGCTACAGAGACACAAACTATGTCATCCAGTTCTTGAGAGGTCTCAATGACAACTTCTCAACTGTGAGGTCACAGGTTCTATTTGGTGATGCTTTACCACCAATAGATCGTGTTTTCCAACGTATGCTTCAACATGAGAGGCAACTCAGTGGTTCTTCCTCAGGCAAAACCCTTACCACAGAAGGCATGGCCTTTGCTGCACATGGTAACCCCAACTATCTTGGCAAGAATCCCAGACCCTATTGTACCTTCTGCAAATTCACAGGCCACACAGAAGACACCTGTTACCACAAACATGGATGGCCACCAGGCATGACAAACCCCAAAACCTCAACTTCAACAAACAAACCTCTCGAATGCTCCTACTTCAAGAAGCAAGGGCACACTAAGGATAAATGCTTTCAAAAGCATGGTTATCCATCCAGGCCAAACTCCAAAAGCAGAGTCTCTGCCAATGCCACCACCACATCTGCAGACAATGATGAAGTCAAACTCACAAAGGCTGAATATGAGAAGTTCTTGAGTCTTATGAAAGACAAGGACTTCAACAAGAAGAACCTCACCTCCAGCTCTTCCTTTTCTGCTGCTACTTGGGTCAACCAGTCTCCTCCTACACCAGGTAAATACAGTTTCACTGTCCCTCCTGGTAGAACATCTCGACATGCTTGGATCTTAGACACAGGTGCCTCAGATCACATTGTGTGCTCTCTGGCTTACCTGGTTCACCCCAAACCCATATCAAACATCCCTATTACCCTACCAACAGGTGATCAAGTTCATGCTACTCACATTGGCACAGTCACCTGTGTTGCCAACCTTGTTCTTGAAAATGTCTTATTTGTTCCCCAGTTTAACTTCAACCTCATATCAGTAAGCAAACTCACCACCAACCCTTCACTCCACTTAACCTTCTTTTCTACTGTCTGTCTCATACAGGATTTGCAGTTGAGGAGGATGATTGGTTCTGCTAAGCTCACTAATGGCCTTTACCTTTTTTATAGAACCATCATAGATCAACCTCCCTCTCCTTTTGCTGCCACTTCTGCTCAGTCTTTTGACCTATGGCACTATAGATTAGGTCATGTTTAACATTCCAAAGTCCCTCATTTGAAGAAAATCTGTACATCTATAGAAACAGATGCTTCTTTACCTTGTGATACTTGTCATTTTGCTAGGCAGAAAAGGCTTCCTTTCCCTTGTAGTAACACTGTTTGCACAAGACCCTTTGAACTCATACATATTGATCTTTGGGGTCCAAACTCTGTCCCCAGTCATGATGGTTTCAGATACTTTTTAACAATTGTTGATGATTTCACTCGCATGACCTGGATTATCCTCTTGCCAACCAAATCTGAAACCAGACTCAAACTTCAACACTTTTGCAACCATATTAACAATCAATTTCAACTCTCAATCCAAAAAATCAGGAGTGACCAGGGCCAGGAATTTCAAATGCATGAATTCTTTAACACAACTGGTATACTCCATGAGCAATCCTGTGTAGAAACACCCCAGCAAAATAGTAAGGTGGAAAGAAAACACCAACACATACTCAATGTTGCTAGAGCTCTCAAATTCCAGGCCAACCTTCCTTCTGGTTTTTGGTCTGACTGTGTCAAACATGCAGTTCATCTCATCAACAGAGTTCCCACCCTTGTTTTAGACAACCAAACTCCCTACCAAAAACTATTTCATAAGCCTCCTGATCTCACAGAACTGAGGGTGTTTGGCTGTCTTTGCTATGCCAATACTCTAAACAGACATAGAACCAAGTTTGATTCTAGAGCTAGGAAATGTGTCTTCCTAGGATTCACTACTGGGATAAAGGGATACAAACTCTATGACTTGACCTCCAATGAGGTTTTCACATCTAGGGATGTCCAGTTCTATGAAGACAATTTCCCCTTTCAAATAACCACATCTTCTTCCTCCCTTCACAGTCTCTATTCCCCTTCTCCAAACCCAGCAATTTTTGATGACTTCAGCCCCACCTACCAACCTGTTACCAACTCCTCCCCTGAACCAGACCAATTTCTTAATGACCTGCATTTTGAAACTGACACTGATGATGCCTCAGATTCCCAATCTTCCATACAACCTTCTCCTCCCCAACCACCATCATCACCTGCTCCACCACAACCCCCCCAACCTCCTCCCAGGAAATCAACCAGAACTGTCAAACCACCAAAACACCTACAATCTTACCATTGTAACCTGCTTCAGTAGACTTCTTCCACCAATCATTCTCCAACACAGCAACATCCAGGTATCACCTATCCCCTTTCCTCTGTGATTGATTACTCTAATCTTTCACCTTCACACAAACATTTTGCTTTGAGCATTTCTACTCTCAAGGAACCAGAAACATATCAAGAGGCATTCCAATTAGATGAATGGAATGATGCCATGAAGTCTGAAACTCAGGCATTAGAGGCAAACCACACATGGGACATTGTTGAAAGACCACCCAACACAAGGATCATTGGCAACAAATGGGTCTACAAATTCAAATTCAACTCTAATGGATCACTTGAGAGAAGAAAAGCCAGACTTGTTTCCAAAGGCTACACTCAACAAGAAGGTGTCGATTACCAGGACACCTTTGCTCTTGTTGTCAAAATGACCACAATCAGACTATTTCTGGCTCTTGCTGCTTCCCAATCCTGGTTTATACACCACCTTGATGTCAACAATGCCTTTTTACATGGTGATTTAGACCAGGATGTTTACATGAAGCTTCCCCCAGGATATTCTCCACCACCTGGCTTCAAGCACCCAGTCTGCAAACTCAAAAAATCCCTCTATGGATTAAAGCAAGCATCTCGACAATGGTTCTCTAAGCTAGCATAAAAGCTTCACAGTCAAGGTTATCAATCCAGCAAAGTTGATCACTCCCTCTTCTTCAAGGCCAATGGCAGTTCTTACACAAGCATTCTTGTCTACGTTGATGACTTAGTTGTTGGTGGCAATGACCTCCAAGAGATTGCCAATATCAAATCCTTTCTCCACCAGGCATTCAGCATCAAGGACCTTGGACACTTGAAATTCTTTCTAGGAATTGAGGTGGCTAGAAGCAGCTCTGGCATCCACATTTCCCAGAGGAAGTACACTCTTGAAATTCTAGAAGATGCTGACCTCCTCCTTTCCAAACCTGCCTCAACCCCAATTGACTACAAGGAGCACCTCTCTGCGTCACACAATGACCCATATCCAGACCCAGAATCATACAGACGACTTGTTGGGAAGTTGATTTACCTCACTACCACTCGCCCCGACATCAGTTATGCCACCCAACAAGTCAGCCAGTACATGACTAATCCCAGCAATTCACACTATAAGGCAGTTCTTCGCATACTGCGTTATCTCAAGACTGCTCCTTCAAGTGGCATCTTCTTTTCATCCAAATCCAATCTTCATCTCAAGGCCTTCAGCGATTCAGATTGGGCTGCTTGCGTTGACACCCGTCGCTCAGTGACTGGCTACTGCATCTACTTGGGGGACTCCCTGATTTCATGGAAGAGCAAAAAGCAAACTACCATCTCTAGGTCATCCTGTGAGGCAGAGTACAGGGCGCTTGCCTTCACAACCTGTGAGATCCAATGGATTCTCTATCTTCTTCGGGACTTCAACATCTCACATCCCCACCCTGCAACTCTATTCTGTGACAATCAATCGGCGATATACATAGCAGAAAACCCAACTTTTCACGAACGAACTAAGCATATCGAACTCGATTGCCACTTCGTTCGTGAAAAGCTTCTTGCAGGGACGATCAAAATCCTCCACGTCTCCTCCACCCATCAGGTGGCCGACATCCTCACCAAACCACTTCCGCCGGCCACATTTATTGCTCTCTTCTCCAAGCTCGGAGTCCATAATCTCTGCCCTCCGGCTTGCGGGGGGTATCAGGGAAGAACAGTGGTTCTTCGCGGCAACCAGTTCAAACAGGGGAAGCAGAGTCAACCGTTGCTCCCAACGGTGTCGTTCCAATCATCAACCGAAGAACTCGCGCTGCCCTCAACGCTGTCGTTCCAAAGAGCCAAGTTAGAAGCTTCAGTGATGTCGGTTCTGGCATATTTCCATTTAGTCACTAATCTTCTCATTTCTGTTGCTTCCTATTTTGGTATTGTACTTGCTTAAGACACAAGTTTTGTCTTCTTCCCCAAACTGTCTGTAAACCAAAACTATCAGCTATATAAGCTGGAAACCAATGAATCAAATGCCAAGCTCTTTTTCCTTCAACCCTAAAAGGTTGTCATTCAATGTAAGTAAAATACCAATAAAGTGGTTAAGTTCAGTATGCTCAACTTCAAACACTGAAAAGGATCTTTGAGCTTCTAGAAATGAAAGAAGGTGCGATCATAACAATATCTTTGGTCGCGTTATGGTTGTAGCTAACTCAATAAGAAACTGTGGAGAGGATCTTACTGATGTGCACATAGTTGAGAAGATTTTCTGAACACTAACTTAAAAATTCAACTTTGTGGTTGAGTTAAAAATTCAACTTTGTGGTTTACTCAATTAGGGAGTCTAATAGTTGTACGCCGATGCATTCCAAAGCTCCTTAATTGTCTATGAACATAAGCTTAATAGGAGGAATGGTGGAGAAAGAAGATCAGACGTTGAGAACTGCTAATGAATTTGGTGGAAAAGGATGTTAAAAAGTATTTCTAATAATTTATCAGTCAAACAATCATAAATATTATAAATATTACTTCTCTAAAATCTTCAGACAAGCAAACAAGGGTTTGCCTAGTATTATTACCATTGGTCTTGAACCTAAAAATCACAAGTACATATATCCTAAGTAGCACCTAACTATTAAAAAAACAATCCAATCCATTAATTCATTTCATCCGCCAGCGTTTAGTGGTTATATTTGGAAGCGTAATAGGTTTCTCTCTGCGTCTTTCTCCCTCTCATTATGATGCTGACGAGCTATCCCTCTGATTTAGTAGTATAACGATTCCGTGTGTGAATCTAACGACGGAAATTCTACAAACATATAATCCAATTTTTGTCTATCTGACTGACCTGACACCTACCCTTCAACACATATGGTTGAAAACTGTCAAACGTTGGCTCAGTCTATCGAAGAAGAATAGAAATAGAAGATGGTGGTGCTGATTGATTGATGGGAAACTCTAAAATTGGACCGACTAGAAATAATAAGCTCCAAAATTGCACGTAGGGTTGGTTAAAACGTTACATCGGAAATTAATGTCCCGATTGCGATCGAGGGCTCCCGGCCAGGATGTAGTGTTCCCTTATATCTATCATCTATCTATCTATCTATCCCCGACCAGCACCGAAACGAATACGTAAATTTGAACATTTACAAGAGCTATACTAGTTCTGGATCCAGTGGAGGGTTGGGCCGTGGTCCGGGGGCTGCCCCCTAGATCCGTCGCTGTTGATATCCAACTATAGGTAGTGATGGCAATAGAGTGAGCGGAGCGGGTATCTCAATACTCATGTTTAGCCCTATGCTACTGGGAGTCGGGGCGGGAAGGGTAGATCTACTCTTACATGATATTTGAAAAAAATACATGCAAAATTTTTACTTTTTACAATAAAACAAAGGGGGAAAACACTCATGAATGAAAAAATAGTGATAATAAAATGGGTAATGGAGTCTAACTAATTAAAAAATCGACGCTAACTAATTGAAAAATAGTCAAAATAAGATAAATATGAATACATACTATAATAAAGTGTGATATAATGAGCCAAGAACGAGACGCGACAGACTGGGTTCAAATTATCATTTTACAAATGGTTATTGGCATATACGATACATTTTATATCAAAACTATATTTAAAAAAAATTAGATTAAATAGGTTACAATTTTTTTTTTTTATCTCTTATTTATACATTTTGGAGATAAGAAAGCTAGTGAAGTGAATGCGCTAATATCGAATTTGAGCAAGCCGAGAAGTTTGGGACAGCCCACATGGACGGTTCTGAAGCCCAAGGGGAGGCGGCCCAAAACCATACTCAACCTAAGAATAGTCCATTTCCCACTTTTTTACGATCAACGGACTTTTTCTTCAGCTTCAAACAAAGGATAATTTCATCATTCGTACACTATTAACAAGCTAGTTCTCCAGAATGGGATTCCTGCCTTCATCAATTTCAATAACCAGCAGATTCTCAGGAGTCGACCCCTTTGGTCCTTCAGCGTAAAGTACTGGTAAGTAAGCCTTGTATGCCGGCAGGTACCTGGAGACGAAATCCTCGACCTGCAAAACACAAGAACACTTTCTCCTCAGTGAAGTTTCCACTTCAGAAACATACAACTTAGGCATGTTGGATAGAAAAAGATGTCCATATCATATTGTAACCTCTTCATCAGTCATCCCAGGTTTTCCTGCTTCCCTCATAGCAATCTCTGCCTGCAAAAATACATCGTTTCGATGGAATTTCAGTACAGTCAACAAGGATTCTAAATGGTTGCATAATAGACTTGATCTTTTTATTTCCAGCATCCAAAAGCAACCTGCAGTCGCCATTGATAAACACAACTTGGGTCCTGGATCTTAATGACTGCCCAAGCATCCACAAACTTGTCCCATGCATCGTAGTATGCTTCGAGATTCTTGTTCACTATCTCCAACTGAACTATCAACAAGAAAGTTTTTAGGTATTGGAGGACAGAACAAAAGGACTCATTGCACAAGAACTCAATCCAATAACCTGTGGATCAACAGCTCGAACAGCTTCTACCGGAAGGGGTTTGAACCCAAGCATCCAACCTTCAAACAGAATCACCTAAACCAACATGCACATGAGTGAGCTAATGGAAGTTTAACACATTATACGGTAGTAATTGAAGGTGGTGAATAAAGAGGACTTGCTTACTGTTAATGGCCCTTCGACCACTGGCCAAGCAGAAGGATTGCCTCTATCGCCTTTTCCATTGTATGCAGACTAAAAAGAATTTAAGTGGTCAGGGAGAAATCTGAGCTCATACAAAAGAGAAACAACAAAAGCATAAAATTATCGTACTTTATCATAGCGGGGTAGCTTCATCTTCATACCTGAAAACTTGAGATAAAAAAAGAACAGGATCAAATAAAACAGGCACAACACCACAAGGAAGATGACAAAGGGAAAAAGTCCTACCTTCTTTAGTCATTTTGCAAAGTGAAGTCAGTGTTTCAACTGAGAATGGAAGATCATGGCTCCCAGCGTTTCCACGTAGCTAGAAGAAAGAGGAATTAGAAATCTCAGTTGAAGGATGTATTTGACTGAGAAGTTGGTTACTTGATCAACTGGCCAAATAGTTGAATCAAATGGAGGAGACTCCTATAGGAAAGAGATAGGTTGCTACCTCTAGAAGTGAATTTCCCGGATTTGCTTCTCTCAGCTTACCCTGCAATTGACATCACAGTTTCTCAGTACTCCTAATCAAAACGGTAGTATGAGTTCAGCATCCTATAATCCAAAGTGAGTAAAGCTTAATGACGAAGCACCTGATCCTCTGCTGTCAAATAGAAATCATCTATTGATATTGTTGCTGACTTCCTGAAATGGATACAATATCGGTCAACCATCTAATTTCCCAGCTCATGACGATATACATCAGTTCTTGCCAATGGTACCTTCCAGTGACATCAAAGAGATGGGCAAGAGCAGAAACAAGAGTAGTCTTTCCACAACCTTGAGGTGCACTAAAACCAATCTGAACCACAAAATCGAAACCCAGTAACTACTAACTAGCATTGGTTGTACACAAAAGAGTGCCAATATAAGGAAACAGGAGTACCACTAGTGGAGGTATGTCCTCTCCATCTTTGAACTGGGAAGCATGCTTGGAAATCTGATTCTCGCACCATATGAAAACCGGGATGTAGTAATGGTAAAACCTTTTTCTCTGAGGATCGGTGAGGTACATGTCACTCAGCTGGAACAATCGGCACAAGAGCGATCCATACAGTATCCACTTGTCGATTGACTCGGCAATTGTTTCCGCGGTTAAACCTATCTTGCCTAGAAGAGGACCTGAGCATATGTACTCGAAAAGGTTCTCCACAGAAGCAACTTCTGCAGTTCCAGATGGGAAAGCTGAATCCACTGAACCCCTTCTGCAGTTCCTGCTGGAATTAGGATTCTGATGCATGTGAATGGAGTTGTCCTGAATCCATGAACATCCTTGGCCACCTGCATATCGCATCAGAAAGAACGCCTGGTGATGTAAAACCATCCGAAAGTGTCAGCCAAGCACATGGATTCTCTACCCTCAGAACCATATTTAGCATTTCCTCAACTTCAACTAGGTATATCCTATTCAGCCATTAACATTGTGTTCTGAACCTGAATCCCGTTTCTGGCTAAAGCAATGGCCTTTCAGACTCGAGGTTCATTTTCTACAATCATATGGGTTTAGAAACTGGCCTAATCGCTTCTAAAGACCGCCGATTGAAACAGGTCCCAAGTACAACAACACCCTAATTCAGTCCTTGACAGAATAATTATGGCGGGGTAATGTAAAAAAGCCCGCGAAGATTCTTTCTTGGGGCAAAATATCAGAGAATAAGAAGCTAATGGGCAAGAAATTCACCTGATTTCGAGAGATGGGTTGTTATCCGAGAGGGCTTGAAAGATCGAGCCACTGCCGACTTGAGTTTCGTCGATGGAACAGAGGAATGGGAAGAGCAAAGGAAAGGAAGCAATTTGCAATTACTATTCGTAATCTTAATGGAGACCCATTCACCTCCCGAATGTGCACCACAAACATTGTTAATGTTACAATGTTCATGGTTGTTAAGACTGTGCATGGAAGAGAAGCTGCAGAGTGGCGACGGTGATGACGACGCCACATTCAAAGCCGCCATACCCATCTCTTCCCCTTTCTCTCTCTCTCTCTCACTCTGGCGGTAGCTATCTGGTTCCCAGGGTTCTACTACCTTCTTATCTTTTTCTTTGTCTGTTAGTTTCTGACTGCTGCTGAATTTAGGGCGGGTGGAGTGGAATCAAACAAGATAAGATTTCTTCTTGGTGATGGGAGTTCCATCTGTTAGTCCACAGTTTGTTTCACAGCCAGAGGCCAAGAGCCAAGAGGAGATTGTATACTCAATACTGGCTGTAAAAATGTCAGCTTTAAGTCTATGAAAAGCTTTTATTTTTTCTGGTCAACCAAGTACCATGATATAGTTGGAGACCTGGACCACTATTGTCCAATTGGGCGGCAGGGCAGGCAAAAGGAGTATCCATGTCTCGCTCTACACTTTTGTGGATTGTGAATTACTCTAAGGGGTCGTTTGTTTGTGAGAATTGGGTGTTGTATTTGACACCCAAATATCAAGTACGTTGTATTTGATAAAAGAACATTGTTTGTTGAAGTATTCAAATCCGTGGATCTTTTTTTTAGCTTCAAATCTGTTGACTCCACGTATTTGCAAATACCACATTATGAAAGACAAATTTTAGAGACCCAAATACCAAATGAACTGAATCCATAACAAAAATTCAACTAAACAAACAATGTTATCTTTCAAATACAAAATGCAATAAATCCATCATAAATTCAAAGGGTTTCAAAACTCAAATCCTTTATTTTCAAATCCAACAAGCAAACGAGTTGTTCAAATTATTTTCTAATACGTGTCAAATCGGGTAATATTCACTGAAACGGGTTCAAATTATTTCTATTATTTGTTGAGTGGTATAAGATTTATTATTAAACATCTCTCAATAATTCGAGTTGTTGAGTGGTGTAAGATTTATTATTAACACGTCTCCCTTTATTCCATTCCGAATCATATATTAGATTATTGCTTCAAAACTAGATTATCGGTAGCATTCTAGCATATAAGCTCTCCAATATCATACCATCGGAAGGAGAAAGCAAGTAATCACCCGGAAGACATGAGATTATGTGGTTCGACAAGTGTGTTTACTTTCAAAGAGGTTTACATTGTCAAATTTGTTGTGCTGAAACACAATTATAAAGAATCTATGTAATGGATTCCCCATAATACCATTAACCTATTCTCACCTCAATGGATGCCAAGTAGGGATGGGAACGGATGGGGACAGGGTGGATAGTACATATACGTTATCCTATCCAAAGTAGTTCGAGTTTTATCCATACCCCATATGTGAAATGGGTAGAAAATCAAAACCATGCCCATACCCGTTCGGGTTTCGGGT
The DNA here is from genome assembly GCA_964030455.1 of Linum trigynum. Classification (NCBI taxonomy): domain Eukaryota; kingdom Viridiplantae; phylum Streptophyta; class Magnoliopsida; order Malpighiales; family Linaceae; genus Linum; species Linum trigynum. The sequence continues at coordinate 33,194,045 of OZ034814.1, read as the reverse complement.
ATCCACGGTTATCCACGGGTAATCATTTCTCTTCACAACTCCAACCAATATGTTAAGATTCACACGTATTCTTACATTACGTAAGAGGAAAAGTACGACAATAATTCACTAGAATGAGGAAAATTAATTAAAACAACACAATTTCATGAAAATATTATATTTATATGCTAAATATAAAATATGTTGGAGAAAAATAATGATTATATCTAGACAAAATACATATGCATGTGTATAATTGGGCGGGTTCGGGTTGGATAGTGAGAAACCCATGTCCACCCATTAGCCGCAATATTCGGGTTCGGGTTTTACCCGTACCCACTAAATGTTCTTCGGGTTCGGATTTTACCCTACCTGATTAGGCCAGATTCGGACGGATATCCACGATTACGGATATTTTTGTCATCCTGCCAAGATGAGGATATGGACTGGAGGCAGCGAAATGTTTCATATTTAATACCCGACGGCCCACTAGTTATTCGCGCAAAACTAATACATAGGCTTCGAGTTTGGGTTTGCTTTCGAGCATGAACAGCCTTAATATTGGCCCAAAATAATACGGCCTTAATAATTTGGGCCCAGAAGTGGCAGCCCTATTCTCCTTTCTTTCTTTTTGCAATAATCGTGCATGTCCAACTCCTTCTTGTGTAATGCATCTTTCAATTTCATTTTTTTTTTTTTTTTGTGTGAGCATCTTTCAAGTTTTTAAGTAAGTTCTCAAAAGCTTTGATTGGGAGCATCCAATTGGGAATATTGATTTGAATTTCATTAAGTTTTGATAAGTGTGACTCCGCTAAAACAAAAATCCCAGCCATTCATAAAAGGAAAACAGAGATAATACCGTTATTTTTTTTATAGTTTGGCAATTTGTAGAAACCCTTTCGATTATAATTATATTACAAGTAGTTAGAATGCTCGATTTGACATTGTTGAGAAGCTGGGTTTTTATTTAAATTGATCGTTTGTATTAACCATTTCGAGTTGTTGAATTTCAATTATGATCGTTTGTATGATTAATTAATTATTATTAATGAATATATAAAAATCTCAAGCAATGTTACTGTTCCGTTAGATTTTAGCTAGGTTACACTATTGTCATTTATTTTAGTAACCTATAAGCTAATGCATTTTCGTACCACTATTTACAAATACATTAATTCATTGAGGTAACTTTAGCATGGATTTTGGTACCACTATTTCAATTTTGAACTAACCATAAACCACCTTTTGTTCTGATGAACATAAACAAGCATTGAAATATAGATAAATTATCAGTTTTTAAAATTGATTGGTTGTTAAAATTTTGACTAGAAAGGTCATTTTGTGGTGATTAGATCATCTTCATTACCTTGCAATACACCTAAAAAATTTTGTGATTTTTATTTAACAACCACAATGAATTATAATTGGTGAGTGTTTATCTCTACGTACTTCTTCCTCTTCTTTTAAAGAAAAAAAGAAAATACCTAAGCTTTCTTGTGGTCTCCCTACTCGATTTGAGATAGACGGTAGATTCCAAATCTAATAATTTTTCTCTGCGTACTCTTGCATCACTCAACAATCTCTCTTTTCTTGTGACGGGAGTTGTCTTCAAATCATTGTTTCATGTATTTTTCAAATGAAAATTTTCACTTAAGACCGATGATAGATCTTGACCTGAGAGTCATCTTTGGAGTGATATGGTAGAGCCTTTGTCGTTGGATCTTGACCCTTTGTTTTTGACCCGTTGTTTCATATACTTTCTCGACACACCTCTCGTTTGAGAACAATGATTGGAATAAGGCCATAAGCTTTGAGATGCCGTAGCTATAGCCTTTCTCACTGTTCCTATCTTCCTTTCGATGAAAGGAAATTCCAAGTCGCTATTTATGCAATTTTATGATGCGCTTCACAATAGTTGTGTGGGAAAAACAAGACGAGAAGATAAGAATGAGTGAAAGGACGATGAGAAAAAGCAACATCGAAAAAATATAATAAAACTTAAATTATTGTTTTTATCCCCACTTCCTACCCATTAAACGATAATGACCCTCCGATTTTCCTAATCACGTGGGGTCGCAGTAAAATCGCGATTAATTTCTTAGTTACATACATATAGATTCAAACCGGCTTTATTCAAATATATATCGTTGCATTCAAATCGAACCAAAGGAAACAATAACAAGCTCTAAAACATATCGTTGCATTCAAATCGATTCCCCCAAGCAAGCAAACCATTGGGAAGTTATGATTATCCAACTGCAACAACCATTGAAAAGACAAATATGCAACTGCCTGCAACAACTGCTTGTGAACGCCAAAGCCCACCACGTGATTTTGAGATGGCAGTTTGGCTGTGTATGGAGAGAATTCGAAAGCTCTGCTCAGCCATATAATATAGCCGACGATTGCAGTTTGAAAGCTGCCCCCAACTAATCACGTTGCTTTCCCTTCTCAAACTGTGTTGCTGCCTATTCATTATCCACAGCCATCGTCATCTACACACACTACAAGAAACTGCTGATTTAGCGACGGTTATTTTGGCCTTTAGTGACGGTCACAACCGTCGCTAAAAGCTTTAGTGACGGCCAGCTAACCGTCACTGACCCAGCAGTCCTTAAGTTATTTAGTGACACTTTTGGTCGGCCGTCGAGAGGAACGTCAGTATATGTTCGTGACAGTTTTAACCGTCGGTATTTCAAACAGGCCCGTCATTAAATTGGCAGCTGTAAGATGCGTCAGTTCGTTTTACGATGGTCGACAACCGTCGCAAAGTGTAACCACCGTCACTAAATACACCTCTTGTTCACATACCTGCTGTTACAGGCCACGAAACCAATCCTGAAGTTATTTTTCCAAACACTAACCCAGCACCATTAACTAAGAAACAGAATCACAACAATTTTATTTCAAAAAAGCATTGATAGCAACAAAGTCAATCTTGAACACAAAATCTCGGTAACAGAAATCCTTAACACCAAAAATTAATGTCATGTATGGAAGGGTGTATTTCTCCAAATCTCCAACCTTACAGATACATTTAGGGTGCTTGACGGCATGAGATAAAAATAAACAACAACATCCATGAGTACCTCCTGCTAGACTCCAGTCCATTGGGGAAATCTGACAAAACCATAACAAGATAGTGAAAAGTAATTAACTACCTTGGAAGATCTAATGGAATATGCTTCCTAACCACAAATGATACAATGACTTAACTGAAATTCACAGCCACTAGACCCAGAGCACTCGTAAGGCTATAGGGGTAGGAAAATTATAATTAGTTGACTGGAATTCCTTGTAAAGAGGCTGGAGTCATTCGATCTGGGATCATCATGGTGATATTCATCTAGAATCAGATCTTTATATGGAATCATCAATCTGGAAGCACATAGACTCACAAAAGATGCTAACTTCAAATCCTAGTTCCCTTTTCAAGATCAAAGAAGGTGAGCCTAATCCTCCTACATTAAAAGAATCAGCTTAACACATGACAGGAGATTAGTGACATTAAGAGCTTGGTCATTGCAGACCAAACAACTAATTGTAACTCTAGAACATTCAAGGAAATTGATAAAGAAAAGGGTTTTTTTGCTTCCTATATCAGCATAAACAAACATATGATAATTGCAAGATATCATCCACTTTATGGAACAATGTCCGCATAGCAGAAAGCCAAAAACCATAAAGTTAATGAGACCCCATTCCAATGTTATGCAGTAAAAATCAGGCTGGTAGGTTCCTGGATCATGATACGAATAGGTCAACCAGCCAACTCAAGCCTGGTTCAAAATAGATTTCATAAAATGCACCAAGAAAAGAGATATAAATAAATCCAACCAACCTTGTTCAATGCAGCGAGACTCAGAACCTTGACTCCTTCAAGTCTATGCGCTCTGAAAACCTAGTTGGCGGAGGAGGGTTAACAGGATTTGCTCCCCCAGCATTCTTAGTACTCCACTGTTTCCTCTGCATGCATAGAACACGTTAGACTTGATGAGTTTTCTTTTCAAGAACAAAAAAGAAAAAGAAAGGAACACATTGGATAGCGAAAAGCTTTAAGATCATTCTACGGGATAACAGAGCTTACGGGTTTAGCCTAGTAACTCAAACTGTCATTCTGCCAAGAGGCAGTGAGATATGTCAACCAGCTGATTCTCACTCAAATCCCTACAAATAAAGAACCAAAATCAGAAGACAGCGTTCAACATATACAGTAGTCTCAAAATCATAGAGCATTAAGAGCTTGATGACAATGTACTAGCACCGAACCCATCCAAGCATCTCAGTCGTCTACCTTATTCATATTCTTCTTCTTGTTTTTGTCCATTCTTTTGGATATCCCGAAAAAGCTTTTAATGAGTTCCAAGAAACTTTCCAAACCAGGAAAAGTGGTTCAACTTTATTTTAGTTCACAATTTGAAAACTGGAACAGCAGAGACAATCAATGGCTACCTGCTCTTTCTTAGATTGTTGCTAGTTGTGCTTCCTTCTCTAGCTTAAGTTGCTATAAAATCAGAATGCATTTGGTTTAACTCATTAGAAGGTTTTATTCATGAAATTATAACTAATGAGGCATTTAGGGAGCTGAGACCATGGTTCCAACGCCTACAGGGGATTTGCTCCCAACCTCTGAAAACCATTGGGAGACCATGAGATTTTTTTTTTTTTTTTTGCATAGGGTTAACTAATAGAAATTTACTAATTACCACAAGTAACAGCAGCATAACTTCAACGAAGTATTTAGAGTAGTTTGATTGTAAGTTCATAGAAATTTAAGCTCCTCAATCACTGAAAGGATGAGACAAATGAGCAATAATTGATTAGCAAGATACTTATCAGAATCTATTCAGGGTTCCTATGCAGGTGATAGTGCTACTTTAATGTTTTCAGAATCTCGTCAGGTATAAGGTATGAGATTTCTTCGAGAACTCTAGCAAGTGTTGTTCTTGTTTTATCAATGGTTTTATCGGCACAATCTCCACTGGTGTGCCCAGTGGCAGTTCTTCCTACCCCATTTTCTATCAAATTCCTAACTTTGTATAGATTCTTCTATATCCCAACAACCTAAGAATTCTACAGTAACCCCTATGAACATCAAACATGGCACTACTGAATGTGTGATCCAACACATATCTAAATTACCTTCCTGATCAATAGGTAAGTCCTCAATTGGAGTTTTGTAAACTGTCGCAGTTGACAAAGCACATTTGGGAGTATAATAGTGATTAGATGAACCAAGAAGGAATACCCGAGAACTAAAACAACAAACAAGCACCCCACGTATCAGCATCAAACTATCAGAGTCTTAAGATTCAACTTCCGAACAAGAAAGCAACCAAACCAATCTTGCCAGAATAGCATGCACATGCTGCATGCTACGAAATGTGCCCATTGAAATGAAGATACTAAGTAAGAAGAAGGGCAACACACTTGTAAGTAGGGTCGATATTTCCAAATCCACAAGCGGCTGTGCGGCCAGAATACCAGTAACCTGCGTGCCTGTGAGAGCCAGACCCATAGAATTCAAGGAAAATTGGCCAACCCAAAGGGACAATTGAAAAGGAAAGGGTTGAAGAATAAACATACGGAGCAATGACTCCACAAACATCAGATGACTTTGGCAGTCCAGCAGCATTCAGCCACCCATCAAGTTCTTCTTTGAGCTTCCTAGCTGCGGATGAAACAAGGAAAACAATATCATAATTCGTCAACTACTGCCCTGCGTTAAGGGAGTTGGGGTGATATAAAATTACAAATTTTACGGCTTTCCAAGAGTTTGGACATCTACATTTCATTGCTCGATCAACAGAAACGAAACCCTCCATAATAGCAACATGATAACAGTTCGATTAAGCTTCCACATTCAAGTTTCCCCTAAACCCCTAAATTCAACCTTTAGCTCCGCATATTACAGAGTTGGACCAGAAAGCAATTTACCTCCAATACATTGACAGACTGCTAGAACTCAACCTCTAGAGTTGATAATGAAACATGATAATGCATTACCTATCTGTTAATCTTTCTATAGATGTCAAACAGATTATGAACCAAAACGCATGTATGGGTGAAATGATGGCATTACCTGCCTACAGAGTAGCTGCATTTATGCTGTCATTATCAGTCCTAATGTTTAAGTTAGTGAAGTCCCCATTAACAAGGCAGCTAACGTGGAATTTCATGAATATGGCCTCAAGGAATTTGATTACTAGAAGATGCTAACCTGGAATTGAAGTATTTTGACCTAAAATTCCTCCGATTGTATGTACCTGTTGAGCTTCAAGCCCTCATTCGCGAGCACTGAACTACACAGAAAACTTTATTCAACCACCGACTACCAAACCCTAATTCGAGTATTACAATCTCAACCGCAAGATCATATAGAACTACTCTCGGAAGTGGAAACTCGAATTGAAGGAAAACGAAAGCAAAGACGCAAGAAATTCACCGAGCGAAGACTTCTATGTCAAAGCCAGCCATCAAAAAAGCCAGAGGCAAGATCTGTGAAACTCACTTTGAAGGCAGAGCGAGCTCTTCCTTGTGGAGCCGTAAAAGAGACGGTGACAGCTCTATCACTTGCATCCATATCGATTGAAATAGCCACCGCGGTCGCCATCTCGCCTCCGTCTTCATCAATCGGTAGAGAATCGGGTCATCTAGGGTTTGAAGTCGGTAGGAAACAGCGAAGAGAGAGAACAGAAACGCTTCGATCTCTCGCATTATCGAGATTGGGGATCTTTTTTTTTTTGGGTGAGAGATTGGGGATTTTTTAGTTGACGTCTAAGAATTCATTTCAATAATATTATTATTATACTTCTAAAAGTAAATACACTGATGTGGGGCAGCAAGAATATTACACCCTTTCAACAAAAAACAAAAGAATATTTACACACTTTCCCACGGTCGATCGACGGCACGGAGCCCTCCGTCAAATCCTTAAACTTAATGACGGTCATCATGCCGGTCATTAAAATAATGTCATTAAGTCACACTTTTGTTGTAGTGACACATCACTTTCTTGCTCAATTTTTCTCATATACATGTAAGGTAAGGTTAATTGAGAAAACTTTGGGGAAAGTTTTGGACACTTGCCCTAATTGATTTGTACGGGCTAGCTACCCAGACACTCTTCCTCTATGCCATTGTCTTCTTATATATGGAAAAATGTAATGTATAACCATGCTCCAAACAAAGAGATGGAAGAGAGATCATGGAAAGGAATGCAGTAACTGTATCACAACATTACAACCAATATGGAAAAGGTGTAGGGTTGTGGAAAAACTCATGATAACAGTGCTACATAGTAGGATAATCCTCCGATGAGGGTTTCGGTTAGTCGAATTGTATGTTATAACGGAATGAGAAATCGACGATGCAAAAAATGTAAAGAACGTGCATATCTATATAGTTCACTAATACGATGTGAGCCGACATATACTAGTTGTACCGCGCGGAATAAACTAGTTGTATATGTTTCCCGCCTTTTTTTTACATATTTTGTTAAATCAGAATAAACCGCGACATATACTAGTTGTACCGCGGTCGGACCATACCACTTGCTAAACCAGCGTAATGGTATCAAACCGGTTTAACAACCTTACACAATTTGCTTGCATGAAAAAAAATATAATAGACAAATAATTATACACAAGGGACAATAAGGTTAGTTGTATTTCATACCCCACAAATCTGATTTAGCAAAACCCATCATGAAATCTATCAAGCAAACAATGGTTTGGTCCAAATCCATATCTGACCAATTCCAATATTCCATCGTAAATCCATGATTTTATCAAGGTTTAAGAAGGCGCTACACGTAAGGCGGGCGTTGAGACCTTGCCTAGTGCCTAACTCACTTAGACGCGTAGCCTAAGTGTGCCAGGTGTTGAAAGAAATCAAATAATAATAATAAATAATGCTTCCTAACTTGAGTTAAAATAATTGATAACTTAAAGATGAAAAAATTTTACTGAAAATTAGTAGAATTGGAGCTCAATAGCTCAGAAAGTTCTTGAGCTATTCAAATTATTGATATGGAAAATTGATTTCATAATTGATGTTAATTTTCTTCTTTAATATTGACTGCACATCTCCATCAAATTATGCCTAGAATATACTTAGATGTCGTCTCACTCCGTTGCGCATGTTCCCAAAATTTAACTAAACACGATCGCCTTAGACCAGGCATTTTGACATTACCTAGTACCTCAGGATAAGATTAAATACGTCTTTTTGAACCATGAATCTTATAAAACCCAAGTTTTAATGAAAATCTTCATCTCTTCAAATGCACGAAGCAAACCGCCTTTTATTTATGGGGGATCAATTGAATTCGTTGCTGGCGTGGTGAGGGAATCATTTCTCTCCACACCACCTTTGAGCATGGTGGAAATTTCAATGACGGTTGTGGTTTTTGCTTGATGTTGGATGAAATACTTAATCTATGACGTGACACCAGGATTGTTATGACGATCGATAAGCTTTTGTATCTGTTATTAATTAGTACCAATATCCCTCAACCTCAAGGTACGTATATCCATGAGCAGATGGGAGCAAGCCCACATTAAGGTTCCAATGCCCTAGACTCTAGGACATCCGTCAGTCATATGTCAGGTCATTAATTATATTTGTTACTGTTTATACTTACTTACTTAGTATGGTTAACAAAATTCTCCAATTTGAGCATATATGATCTGGTGTTAGGCTATTGATTTTCAATCTGAACATTTCAGGTTCGAATCTTAACGTGACGAACGCTATAGCGTTCTAATTATCATGGCAAATAAAGCGAGGTTGGACAATGCCCATAAAATCATAGTGGGGGAGCCAGCTTATTTTGGTTGTGTATTAAGTCGTATTGATATTTTTTCTATAGAATAATTGGATTAATTGCACTCATCAAAATGACATTCACTTTGATATATTTTGGAACAACAATGAAATTGTAACATTTATTATCATTCCATACCAGCTGATAATTGCTTAGTGAGTATATAAGGTTATACCACACGTATATGGAAGTGCACCATGATGATAGGAAAATACCAAAGTTTAGAATGATTGTATACGTAATAGTATATGTATATTGTTTAGAATGATTGTATACGTATATGGAAGTGCACCATGATGATAGGTTCGGCTATTATATTGTTTAGAATGATTGTTTTCGAAAAGGTTTGGCTATTATATTGTTTAAAATAAAAGGTTTGGATATTAAATTGTATTTATCCAATATACTACTAGTCATTTATCACTTTTCATCGCCATCTACCACTAGTCTACAGTCTGCCACCCTATAACAAATTTTGGATATGGTCTCAGCGTGTATGATTTATGCTTTCAGAATACGGGCAACTCAAATAAATTCTTTTTCCCCTCTATGCTTAATTTTATCTACCAACTTAACTTGCGATTCTGGTACTGAAATTATTTCTGTTTCGTATACCCAATTTAATTCTCATTAAAAATATAGCCGTTGAATCATTTACAAATGATTGTTTAGTGATGCATTTAGTACATTAACATGGTGAGGAACTTGATAAATATGATGATAATAATAACAATAAGATAATTAGAGAAGTAGTGTGCATATTGCCCAAGCTGCCAGGCTCAAGTGACGCGTTTGACTTCACACCCCAAGAGGGGAAAAGCGCCGGAGAAAAAGAAAGGAGGGATCGGACGCGTTGACCCCTCATTAGTTTAGGGATTTCTAATAAATTAAACTAAATTAGCGACAATCGAGAGTGATTACTTGAAAAAGGAGCTAATTCCCCACATATATAATAATAATTTAATCTTTTTTAGAAAATCGGGGTTTGTGAGATTTAAATTTCAAGGAATGGAATGGTAGGGAATGATGCCACGTAAATTCTCCCATGCACGTGCAACACAATGCATGCCCTCTACCACGCTAATTATTTTTATATAAATAAGTACTAATTAATTTCAATTCCATAGTAATAATAATACGATTATTAAAATATAATCAATCATACGACTTCGGAGTTCCTTGCACACTTCCTTTTTCCCGGCAGTCTAGTAATTATGTTTTGACGATCCCTAGGAGATAAGTAAAGTACACTGTATGTAATTATGTATGCAATTTAGTATGAATACATAATTAAACAATAATAATTTGGTTGATAATCATATACGTATCCACACGCCGACCTCCACAAAATCTGCTCCCTTTTGCCCTTTTCGCTCATTTCCTATGCCCCTCGATCTCTACTTCCTTCTATGACCGATTTGCCCTTGCTTGCCACAAGTTAGATTCTTTGATCTCTACTAGTTCAGCTGATTTGTGTGGCAACTTGCCAATTTGATTATGAACTGTTCATGGCTGGCAAGTGGGGAATTGTCAACGGTCAAATCCACTCGCAGCGTCGAAACAAATGATCAACAATTATAACGAGTCATACACTTGTTAGTAAACGATATGTATGATACATGATTGAACCTCTACCTCTCGACAACAGTACTATATGGTTTTAAGACGAACTTTTTATTGAGCTTGTAAATAGGTAATACTTGGTACTTTTTAGGAACTCCCAATGCTTCTATCTCGGATTGTAACATTGAATACAATGTTATCAATGAGTTTTCATATGAGTCATTTTAGGATGATTGTCATTTGGCTTTGATTTAGTTGATAATTACCAAGTAGCTCTATTCCGCGTTTCACTCTTAAGACCATCTACAATGATGGTTCAAAAATGCCACAAAAGCTGCTCAACCCCCTCTCCAGTTGGACAACAACAAGACACTACGTGATGTAACGATGTGACCCGTTGAGCAGCTCTCGAGCTACCCTACGAGGGAAGGATTGCACCACACGCTATAGTGTGTGGTGCAATCCCTCCCACCAGAACGTTGTTTGATGTTACTATTGGCAAAATTATATTTCTTGCCCCCAATTTTTTTCTAATGACTCTTTCAGCCCCCAACAACTATTTTTCGCCATAGATACGTCATGTTCAATGACAAAAAAAAGTCCAAATTAAAAAAAATTACATCAAAATCTTCACCTTAATTAACTATTAGCTATATAAAAATTATCAACAAATTATGTTAATAAAATGATGAAATCTACTTTAAACATGATGATGACAAAAAAAAATTTAAAAGAGATTTAACACCTTGACCTTTCCCGTTGTAGCATCTTCACTTCTTCTTTTTTTATATAGAAAGAGCATTTTCACTTTTGTGGGCCATAAATGTCAAAAATATTTGGGTCGTTTGGATGAGGAATTCTAATGGATCAATCTGACACAATTGTCTCGTTTTGAGTCAATTGTGCTAGATTGATCCGTTTGGCAGCAGAAAATTTGGATGAAGCAATTTGGACTGGGGAATTCTGAATTGACACATTTTGAGCCAATTACAATTGTCTGGGGTGAGGGCAGGTAATCTGAATTGACTCGTTTTAAATGACTTGTTTTGTAAAATGGAACAATTGGTCAAATTGTCTCGTTTTACAATGATCCATCCAAACGATCCCAGATTTTTTACATTTTTAGCAACACCATTGTTGATTGCCTGAAGAAAATAAACAAATCAAAGAACTTGATGGGAGGAGAAGATGGTACTTTACTTCCCCCCTCCAACTCCCACCTCCATCGATCCCAATAGAAGAGAAAGACGACAAACAAAAACAACCCAATGGGATCCTTTGACCAATCAACCTCAAATTTCCCTTCCTGCGGGCCGCCTCCACTTCTGTACGAAACACCCAACCAGACACTGCCACGTCCCCCACTCCGCCTTCCCTCAATGCGCCAGTCACGATCCATCGACCTCACTCCCTCCCGCCCCCGCAGCTAATGCTATTGCGCGCCAACCTCAACAATATCATGGACACATAGTAACATTGTCAAATCGGCTTATATTTTGTTCCCTTAATTTAGCAAATAGAATGGTTCGATCAGTGGTACGATTGGTTTGTAGTGATTTATATCAGTTTTCCAAAATATGTAGAATTGTGAAAATATTATCAGATAATGAGTTCAATCACATATAAAAATATATCTGAAGACAATTTACTTGCAATTTACATTCATATTTACTTGCAATTCACAAGTATGACGTCATTTCGATTTTGCTTAGATGTCGTAAAACGATCATGCCGGTCATACCAGTGAATTTCACGACGGTTTCGTAACCGGAACAGGTCGAACTAAGTGCACCGACCGACATTCCACCGGCATGACAAAAAAAAATCTTAAAATGCAAGAGTTAACGAAGAAAAAAAATCCTCACAAAGTTACGTTCGATTCAAGTTTCGGCCTTGTTCAGATGTAAGATCACAGGGGTTTCCAGCGATTTTTTTAGGATAATCTGTCAAGTTCGTTGCTATATCCAGCAATCTATGTGGTTCGCTGCTCTGTCTAGCCATCCACTAGGATTTTGGCGATGTTCGCCTTTGTACGGCCCGATCTCCAAACTCTGATATTTTGGAAAATTTTGTTATAAGATGTTGTATTGTGAACTTATTATATAAGTATTTTAAAAAAAAATCTTGCATTTTAGGATATTTTTTCAAGAGATATTTTAGCTCAGTAGCAGCCCTCTTCTTCTCTTCCCCCGTCGGCCATTTCTTCTCCCTCACGGCTCGCAACCGCCCACGTTTTCATACCCTCCACCCTTCCTTCCTCACCTCCCCTTAAAATCATAGTTCATCCCCTTCCTATCTCTCTGTCTCTCACTCACTCTCTCTCAAAAATCCACCAGCTTTACTCTAATTGAACTTCTCACTCTGTTTCGACTTCCGATCTTCAATTGTTTATCGATTTCCGGTGGTGGGTACCTACAAGCTTTCAAGAAAAATGATGGCCGCCTCTGCTTCCGGCGACCAATTCATGCCGCAGGGAATCGACAGGAACTGGAAGCCCCACCTCGAGATCGCTCCCGATTGCCCGCGATGCGCCTCCGCCAACACCAAATTCTGCTACTACAACAACTACAGCCTCTCCCAGCCCCGATACTTCTGCAAGGGCTGCCGCCGCTACTGGACCAAAGGCGGCTCCCTCCGCAACGTCCCCGTCGGCGGCGGCTGCCGCAAGAGCCGCCGCTCCTCCAAATCCTCCCGCTCCGCAGCCCTCCGCGCAACTCCCACGGCGGCGCCGGAAACCCACAAGGGCAGCTGCAGCGGCGACTCGTCTTCCTCGTCGACGGCGGCGGCGGGATCGGATATCGATATGGCCGTCGTTTTCGCCAAGTTCTTGAACCCCGATTCGGCGGGGGCCAAGGTGGAGCCGGGTTTGGTTGATGGGGGGTCGAATTCGAATTCGATCTCGTCGACTCCGGAGAGCTGCGGGATGGTGATGAGCGCCGAGCAGGATGGGTTTCTGTTCCCGCCGACGGCGGCGGCTGGAAATTCGTTCGAGTTCTTTGATCTTTTCCGGGAAGACGGGTTTCTGGAGGCGGGGATCGGCGGCGGAGAAGATCAACATCAGGAGAGCATGATTAATTCGCTTGGGTTGCAGACATTGTTGAGCGACGAGATGGCGCAGCTGGAGGCGGCTATGTGGTCGTCGACGGCGGGGAACGATCCCGTTCCGGCGACGGCGGCCTGGGAAACGCCGCAGCCGCAGGAGCAGGGGTTTGATGCAGGGGATTTCGGGATTGCCAACAATTGGGGTTGTTATGATCTGCAGCAGTTCCAGGGCATTTACGACATTTCGCACCACTCCTTAGCTAAGCCTCCAACAAATTACTAATATAATAAAGATCTGAAAATTCTTTTCTCATTTTTTGACCTTCTTTTTATAGATATTTCATCTTTGAGTCAACAGCAGTTACTGGAAAGTTCTTACAGCTTACTATTTTATTTATCTCACACCGAAATGGAAATATATTGATCTTAATTAATTACTCCATTTGTCAGAAACATAATTATTGGAAATAATAAAGGGTTTTGCCTTGATGAATATATATTATACTGTGGCAGAATTTGCAGTTACAACGCTGTCATTCTTTCGAGTCTTATGCCCGGTTTGTTTTGGCATTTTAAGTAAAGGTTCTAAATTAGAGATGTTTTTTGCAGTTAGAACATCTTGGAGCTAGCTTGTTTTGACGTGTATATTTAGGTTTTTTACTAACTGTTTATATGAAACTACTGAACAGACTTTTACATTAATAGTGTATACATGAAACTTGTTGAACATACACACATGTATGTTTGTGGCTTGTCAGTTCTCAAGTTACATGTGGGCGACAAGACGAAGAAGTAAGCGACTGTACTCGTTAACGACATGATAACTTTTGTACATGTAACCAACATATGTATGTACCCCACTATCTACTATGGACAAGCTGTACATCATTGATAAAAAGAAAAAGATATGTCGAATGTAACCAACATATGTATGTACCCCAGGTGAGAGGGAAGGTGCAACAACAACAACAACTAGATCGTCGATGCACAATCTTTCTAGTAGCTAGTATTACTTTCTTAGACCTTGTTTCTCTTACCAATTGATAATCGTAAGTGACAAATCACATCTCCATAATTCATTTAAAAAAATCGGAAAAAAACTTCCTTGTTTATAATTCTCGATACACATTACGAAACCCTAGTCGGCAAACGGAACATGGTGGAGCTTTGAATCTTATCAATCATATTGGTAGCTAATTAGTAGATGTACAATCAACTTGGCAAAAAGATATTTATCAATATACCACTCATACACGTTCTTCATTCTCTTAATAATTTTCGTGGTTAATTAGTTTGTCTTTTTTTTTTTTTTGGTAAAAATTAATTAGTTTGTCCACTACTCTTAAAGTTGGATTAATTTACTGCAGTGATCATCATAATGAGCAAAAAGAAGTGGTTGGCCTTCAATATTTGAACGGTTTTATTAGGCGGCAACTTAATGGGTGAGAGTGATATATATCCTCATAATTTTGAGACTCTCTCACATTCATTATGTATTCAACAACTATGTAGGATCGGCTTTTAATTACTTTTGGTGGCCATTTTCTGCAGCTGTCGTTTGATTGAGATTGTACACTAGTACCATTACCATAATAGAAACCAAAACCATTTTACTCCGCCTGCGATAGCGAGGAGGTTCGCTCATTTAACACGGTTGATATTTTCTCTCTCTGACATCCTATAATTCTCGTTACAAACTTCAACTGCCCAACTTGATTGTGATCAGATGACTTACAAGTCTTTCTGAGTCCTCTGATCTGACAATTATTTTGGACGCTTTGATACGATTACCAGTCGTAGCGGCTGATAGTCCGATTCAAGTCACATCAACAACTATATACACTAGAGCTAGCAGCCGCCCCACCTCACTTAGCCACAAGTGTGCTCAAGCATTAAACCAAAAATAAATCATCCTGTCACACATCTTTTTCAAAGACTTTATTATAAGGATAGTGATAAGTATAGTACAAATTTTAGGTGAGCTGGGTATGCAAATAAATGATTGCTCTTGTTATGTAGGGGGTGGCAAGTGGGCAAACCATAATTAGAAATTTTACTACTTCATCAGGACTCACGAGCTTTTGTTTGATCTACTACTTCATCAGGACTCACGAGCTTTTGTTTGATCTACTACTAACGACAACAATTAACCGACGAAATTCATTATAATTACACTAGGCTAACAACATTTTATTTTATGCTTAATTTCATCGTATTTATTATTAATATTTTATAGTAGTGGTTTTTATGTAGTAGTACTTTTATATACTCATATTTGATTTTTTATTTTATTCTGGTAGTAGTTTAGTGTTGTAGTGGTACTGGTTTTTTATAGCCGCACAGATTTTTGTGTTTTTGGTATTGATTGGCATATAATTTATTGGTTTCTGTTTAGTAGTATTGTCGTCACTGATTAAGTGGCTGTAAGAATGTCTCACGGATGAGTGACTTCAGGAGAAGTAGAAGTGAGAGAAGGGGAGTGAGAGAGATTAGGGAGAAATAAATATGGAATTCTTAAAGATAAATATGGAATTCTTAAAGATATAATAGATAGGGAGGGAGAGATAAATTTGTAATTTTCAATGATGTAATTGATAGAAATATGCAATTTTCTAAAAGTATAATTTAGTAAAAACTAAAATTAGTAAATATTTTGATTTGTCATCCCCAAATTCTCCCTGGGTTGCAAATTGCAAACCTATCTTGTTTCTTTACCCACATGATTTTGTTCCTTTCCCCCGTGGAATTGGATTTGCCATATATTTTGAGTGGTGAATATGAGGATGATCCTACTATCCTATCACATGGAAACAAGGCCCAGAATATATATGGGGCATTGAAAGTTGAAACACATAGTTTTTTTTTTATCAGCATCCGGCGGACTAGTGTTGGTACGATGGTGTTGATGTGACTTGAATCGGACTATCAGTCGTTACGATTGATAATCGGGGGTCTCGCTGCCCGGTCAGCGAGTTTGGTCCAGGGGCAACGCCCCCGACCCACGGTGTATGGGCTCAATGTTATTTGGGTTCGGGTTTTGGGCCTGGTCTGTAACCGTTTCCTTTGCCATATTGGATTAGGTTTAGACCCACATGGAGAAGTACTATAAATACTTCTCATACTCATCTGTAATCTGTAATCTCCTCGATATAGTGAAACTGACTCTCTCTCGCCCGTGGACGTAGCTAACACACATCGTGTTAGTGAACCACGTAAATCGTGTGTCTGTGTTTTTCGTTTCTCGCTTTCGTATTCTTGCTTTATCGATTCTAGCGATTTCCCGATCCATAGCAGCGCGTTTATAACAGATGGCATCCGAAACACACAGTATTGTATAGCACAAATTTATGAATTACATTTCAAATCATGTTAAACAAAGTAGAAAATACAATGTGCTACCCTATACTCTGCCGTCTATTAAAAACAATTGCGTTAAAGAAATTAGAGATCAAACCTTCATGATCTATGGACTATATATGCACTATGGTATCGAAAATGAATATTGGATATTCTCGCATGGGCCTTAGAGCTTAGTAATCGAACCCACCCTCCAATTAATCTAAACGACTGCTCCTCCAGATGAAAGATTATGAAGGGAAAGCAATTCAAACATTTGATGGATTTGTGGTTTATTGGATTGCATGTTTGTTTTAGTATTTAGTGTAGATACTAATTATTAGCTAAATTTTTTTTCTATATTTTTAAATATTAACTAAATTTGTCGAAATACAATTAATTAGCCAAATGTTAACTTCCCGTTAACAGTTCCGTTAGTAATGTTGACTAAATATCAGTGTATCACGATGTTGAGTTGCTTCCCACGTGGCGATCAATATACCATCAAATATTTTTTTAATTTGATAGGTTTGGCTAATATTTAAGAATGTGGGAAAAGTTTGGCTGATAATTAGTATTTACCATAAATATAAAATTAAAAGCATAATAATAAAAAAGACATTATAGTTATTGATTTCGGCCGTGGACGCTGAGGTGGAGCACTGTTAAGAAATAATTTACGATACAGACGAAAACTTATACTTTGACGCGTCACAAAATGTTTGGATATTTATTTGTAATTCAATATGTTTGGCTAATATTTAACAATGAGGAAAAGGTTTGACTAATTAGTATTTACCCTAGACATTATAGTTATTTGGTTTTGTATTTTTTTCTCTCAGAAATTTGTAGATCCAATAGATCCTGATGAACTCGTTGTTTCTGTGCAAATATTTTCAAAATCTACTTTAAAACGAAGGAGATACCATATGGTATGGAGTTGGTAACGAGAGGTATTATTTTTTTTCCTTCTAAAAAAATATTGAAAATGGATCTCATTTTGTAGAGTACAACAAACTCGTTCCATCTGTGCAATTTTTTTTAAAACAATTCAAGTTAGAACGAAGAAGATAAGTGCCGATTAAGAAAACTAGAAAAAAATAAAAAGCCTTCTATTCTCAACCCTTAAATCTGAATTTTCGGCATTCACCTAAATCCAAAAATTCATATTTAATTATTAATATTTTTTTTTTGGATAAGGATGATATAAGTTTTTACTATTCTATGATTAAAATACTATTTAAGTAATTCGAACTTGGGACCTCCAGATTTTACACTACTGGTATTACCACTAGGACAAACCCTTGTTCATAATTAATTATGGAACGGTGAAACTTTCCTATCAACTAGGTTGCCTAATGACGGTATAAGTAGTTTCGCATTTTCCAATTTTTGTGGCTTGTATTGTTGATTGACTTGCGGTTGAGGGTATTGTTCAAGGTTGTCAACCCGCGGGTTGACCCGGACCCGGTCGAGCTAGTGGGTCAAGGGTTAATGGGTCACCCGTTTTAGCCCGTTTCAACCCGAAAATATGAAAAGAGTCATTATATTGTACTTATCCTGATAAATTATATCAAATCTCATCTAACATATGAGTAATAACATATAACATTACACCAAAGTAACATGTCGTACTTAGATCCAACATATAGTGAAAATCCATACACACTTATATATCAATATTCAAATGTGCAACTAAGGATTCCAAAGAGTGAGTTAAACGAAAAGAAAAATCGAAAAATAGGCGCATTTCGCAAACCAAAGAAAAAAATGACACAATTTGACCTCCAACCCGATACTTTATAGCGGTCGACCCGGCGGGTGCGTGCGTCCCGTTTTTATCATCGGGTCAGGATCAAAGTGGGTTGACCCGGGAGTCGATCCACGGGTTGACAATCTTGGTATTGTTAAATTAGACTGGGCCCAAAGGTTATGGTCAACTCTAACTCCCAAAGGCCCATCATAGGTTACGGCGGAGTCTAATTCCAAGAGGCCCAAAAGTGATTAATATAGCCCACAAGAATCCTCGAGGTGCGGTTTGAAAATTTCCACCCACCAAATCTCAGAGTTTAAGCACTTTTTATTTCAAACCCAGGAGCCCCTTGTATTTCTTAACCCATGCTTTTGAAACTCCTTTGGGCGGCGGCTGTTTCTCCCTTGCAACACCCACAGGACGTAATCGAATCGTGGATCAACCACTCTGATATCAATTGATAAATAACTATTCTACTTCTACGCTAAGTTAAGCTAAGCATACAGAGGAAAACTAATAACTATAGGTTGCCAAATGTCACATAGCCTGGCGGTAAGGGAGGCGGATTAGTGACTGAGAGGTCCCAAGTTCGATACTTACAGTTACCATGATGTTTCCGGAGGCACCCCACATTTGCCCGGACAGCCGAAAGTCTATGTAGTTGTCTTAACCCTAATTATCTAATGGCAAATACATAATAATAGTAATGCGATTAATAGCGTGTAGTTATACCCCCATATAGGGATGCGATTAATAGCGTGTAGTTATACCCCCATATAGGGATGGAAATTTCAACTTGAGTTGTTTGGCCTGTATTGTAGGCGGGACATAGCAGGCATGGGTACTCTTCTCGACCTGACCTGTCGTGATCCACCCTATTCTCGATCTATTTTTGTCTAAATTACATATAATTTTAC
Source organism: Linum trigynum (assembly GCA_964030455.1). Taxonomy (NCBI): domain Eukaryota; kingdom Viridiplantae; phylum Streptophyta; class Magnoliopsida; order Malpighiales; family Linaceae; genus Linum; species Linum trigynum. The sequence continues at coordinate 33,174,628 of OZ034814.1, read as the reverse complement.
TTCTATTACCTCATATTTTAGCTATAATAAAACTGTAAATATGTGAGAACCTCAATTTGTCGAAGAATTGACCTACATTTATCATATTAAAGTTTGTTTCTTGGTGTTTTAACGAAAAAATGAATAATTCTAATAGTTTTCTTTTAAATTACATACCCATATGAATCGACCTGTGCCGACCCACATCTAATGATAAATTCCCCAAGTTACCACGGGACCAGCGGAGGATCCAGGGGGCCACCCCCCCCGAGCCACGACCACAACCCTTTCCTGGATCCAGAGCTAGTATAGGCCTTGTAAATCTTCGATTTTCGGTGTTAGTTTCGGTGCTCGTCGGATTACGACCCAATCCTCTCCGCGTCTTTTCAAATGTGGCTCAGTGCTGTAACCTATACTAGATCGGGCAATGCACAGGACGAATATGAATATCGAGATACTCATATCATCATCATGAAACCTGTCCATTGCCATTCCTGCAAATGCTCATATGTGGAATGACTTGCTTGTGTTCTCCCTTCTTAATGGTCACTGACCATTCCCCCAAACAATTTGCTTGGGAAGGCGTAACTTTGATAGTTAAGGGCACAAGCAATGGTTTTTTTTTTTTTTTTTTACAATTGGTTAAATTTCATTCCTGAATGATTGTGGTACAAGCTTTGCCAATTATAGGAGAGGAGAGATCAAATCAAGAAGATGAATCCACTCAAGAGGGAGGGAGCCGCTCCTTGTTTCCTTGGCGACCCAATCAACACATTTGTTGTTCCTGCGATGAGTAAAGGCGACACGAATAAAGGCATTCTGCGCAAGAATCTGCTTCATGCAATGGTTGGGGGAATGGCCTGCTCCCACCTTCCACAACGCATATAGTTTCGTCCTGTGTGTTTCCTTTCTTTTTTCTTCTCCATGACAATTATTAATTCATCAAGTAGTTTTTCTGCATTCAAATCACAGGAGACAGACCCCAGCTGATGGATGAGATTTCATTTTCTATTTCTACCTTTTCCCTGTGTTTGTTTTGTTTTCAATCCATTAATTAAGCCTTTTTGACATTTTCTCTTTGATTAAATTGTTCGTGTGGGGGGCATCACCTCTTGTTGATTTCGTTGCAGCCTGTGCATTATTTGCCACACGTATTGATCTTACAAAGATTTGGTGTCATGCATGTTGTTGCTTTTTTAGATGCTTAATTGATAATTATCCTCCTTAATTATTGGTTTCTCCATCTTTCATTTAAGAGTCTAGTACGTGAGTGGTATAAGATTTGATTATTCAATTTCTCATTCTCTCTCAACAACTTGCGCTATTGAAATCAACTGGTTTATGATATGGTAGAAGAGTCTTTTTTGACCGAAAGATTTTGTATTCCGAATCCCCATGACCGGACGTAGCAAGAGTTGGATTCATTGAACTCATTTGGTGTGAGATATGAGCGCCCTCTGTTCATGTTTAAGAAAGAAAAAAACATTTTAAACCCATTACAAGTAGATATTTACATGGAGGAGCGTTGTCAAGAATCCGTTCGTCTCAATAATTCGAGTTGTTGAGAGAAGTTCAATCATAGATAACATACCATTTTATTAACACACCCCATCAAACGAAAGTCGACTCATATGAACTTGAACTTTTGCACAAGTCCTTATACCACCATGTGGATGAGATTATCGGGATCCAAGCAGGACTCTGATCTCATGCCAAAAACCAACTTGCTAGTTAGCAGCTTGTTACCAACGATGGAGGAACAGACAGTGATGTCAACTCCTTTTGATATAAGATCTTTTTCTTGACGTTTAACCAATTGGGAAGTAAAGATAAGATGTAAGGGGTGAAAGATAATCGCAAAATGTAACACTTTTGTGGTCGGGGGAAGCCAAGCCAAAACAGAGGGTGACGGATAAGATAGAAAAAGCTTTGATTGGGAGAGTGAAGGCCGTCCATACTCTTTTCCCACATGTGTGTGTGGCCCTTAGCTAGGAAAAAAATGAGCCATCCCCATGTCTGATAATACATGAAGAATTGGTCTTTGTTTCTGGATGATTAAGATTCAAAGGTTAAGAAATGCCTAATGAGCTTTTAACAATTCATTCGATTCAAGCCTGGGCATGAATAGTTCTCAGAGATTAATGAATCCTGGGATGTGTTTTTGTCACCTCAAGAGGATATGCTAAGCATTTGGACAGTTCGATTGACGAATGTCGTGAGACGGGTTAGCATCCTCGATTCCTGTAGTATTAGAAAACGAATTTTATTTTGTAGGAATGAGTCTACCTACATGTATGGTTCATAGAGATATGCAAGGGGTAGCAAATTTGGCAGTAAGGAACGATCGGGAAATATATTGAAATTACATACTACTACATGGACAATCAGCTGGATACCCGCCTGGAAGAGATAGCCACTCATCATATTTCTGTTCTTTAGACTATTGAATAAATCTTCGTATCTTAATTACTTGATCATCTATGGACTGGACTTTCTAGGTTTCATTACTAAGCAAGTTTCTTCCACACATGCCTCACTTTTGCGTGAGAGTCGGTTCACTATGATCTCATCAGTCTCTCCTTCGTACAAAAGCTCAACCAAAATTCTATCAAATTGCAACTAATTTCCTTATGATTTCATTCTTTAGATAAGAGCTAGAAAACAACCCCATAGTAGTGATCATAATTTCTTTCTTATGTGAGAAGCAATTAAAGTTCATTCCTTGGTGAACATGATAATTACTATAGTATATAGTTGGAAAATGAAGGAAAAGGCAAGGTGCATGCATGGAGAAGGACTTTGCTTATTGGTTTCTTCCAAAGGAGGATATTGGCATTTGTTTTAAAGCTTTTGTCTTACAAAAATTTCAGACACAAGTATATAAATAATAATATGAGTATATAGAAGTTTTATTTTTTTCTTCTTCTTCCAATTCATGAGAGCATATGATATTGAGAGGTTACCATAACTACACATATCAAAGGAAAAAGGGTTGTGGAGTCCATCTCCATTTGGGTGTGGTGTTGTATTGTTGTCGTTGTTTTCTTCTGTCCTTTTCCAATTCGGATTGTTGTGTTGTGCGTTTCCATTCACAAAGATGAACAATCATTGTATCAGAACCACTTTTGCCTTACTGATAAACAATAACAAGTGATGGGCCTCAAACAATGGTTAACAAATAGAAACCAACAAATGAAGGAAGAACCCAAATTTCATCCCAAACAAAATATATGTTAAGAAATACATACACTCACTTTTTATATTTTCGGCATCTCTATGATACACCATCGATTTTGAATGTGTACAACACAACCAACATCGTTATTATCATTTTGGATCATCCAAAACAATATCAACCTCCTATTATAGAGCATTTCTACTATGCTATATAGTATTGGTACTTTAATGTACAACTTAAAGTTGTACCATAACATGAAATGTATAAGTTTAGATTGTACCATAAAAGAATTTGTACCATTATGTTATGGTACAACTTTACAACTTGAAGTTGTACCATCACATAAAGGTACAAGTTCAAGTTGTACCATAAAAGAATTTGTACAAACAGTATAGGTACAATCTGAAATTGTACCATAACATAAATGTACAATTTTAAGTTGTACCATAAAGACAAAAACCTATAACACCAATACTATATAGCATTGTAAAATTCCTCCCTATTATATACTAATGATCAATAGAATATGTGAATTTTACAAGAAAATCATTTACAATTCGCTTGTAGTTTAAGTATTTCTGAAACTTACTTCCTTCGCAAATTCATCTAATAATCGTCATAAGATAAAATTTCAAGTAAAATTAAACCTTAATACCCAAAATCCATAATATATGACAAATGCGCGTATCATTTACTCATTTCAATATCTCAAGCCAGAAGTATCATACAATCCGGCAAAAAGCAGATAACAACATCATAATATTGAGAAAATGATGTATACATCCCAGTGTCACTCTCACAGCCAAAGGATCTTCTATTTGGAACTTAGCCATCGTACATTTACAGTGGCATCTTCTTCAAAACTTTACCAAAACTACCTGTATTTTTTTACAGCAGAGTTCAATCCAATGTGCCCTACTCTGCCCAGATGATACCCCAACACCATACATCATTACATAACAACGACAAAATCCAAGCCCCACGAAAACGATGCAAAGGCAGCAAAAGCAAAGAGAGTGCAGCAGAACAAACTTGTCAAGTCACTTGCAGGGGAGAAAAAGGAAAGATGGAGAGATGTTCAGCTCCCCTTTTTATCAACCCTGTCTTAACCAGGATTTTGCACCTAACCTGTCGCCAACCAATCTCTTCTCCTCTACAAAAGCAACCAAAATACTGTTAGGATTTCAAGGTCATTCCAGAAAAGAGAAGCTCATCAGTAAACCAGGTCTTGAAAAGCAAGGGCATTCATATCCATTATAAGTTTCAGAAAGATTTCAGAGAACAAAACAGTGATGAGCGCCTAAAAGAGAGCAAAAGCCAGTACACTTACCAAAAACGATGTCAAGAAATGGCACTAGGCTCATTACAGCTTTCCTCTTGTTCCTAAACATCTTCTCTCTTTACCCTACTGCCATAACTGCCTTGAACCAAGAAGGGCTCTCCTTACTCTCATGGCTATCAACCTTCAACTCTTCTTCTTCCACTTCAATTTCGTTCTCTTCATGGGATCAAAACCACGCCAACCCATGCAGATGGGACTACATCAGATGTTCAAATGATGGGTTTGTCTCAGAAATCATAATCTCGTCCATTGATCTTCCCACTAGCTTCCCTATTCAAGTCCTCTCTTTCACCCACCTCACAAGCCTTGTCCTTTCCAGAGCAAACCTCACTGGAGAAATCCCGACCTCCATAGCTAATCTCTCCTCTCTCGTCGTCTTAGACCTCAGTTACAATGCTTTGACAGGGAGAATTCCAGCGGAGGTTGGAAAGCTGCCTCAACTCCAGCTTCTGTCACTGAACTCGAACTCACTGCAGGGTCAAATACCAGCAGAGATTGGGAACTGTTCATCCCTCAGAGAGCTTGAACTCTTTGACAACAAGCTTTCTGGAAAGATCCCAGTTGAGATTGGAAAGTTGGCATCTTTGGAGAAGTTCCGCGCTGGTGGGAACTCGGGGATAGTAGGAGAAATTCCGTTTCAGCTATCCAACTGCAGAAGCCTGGTGTTCTTGGGATTGGCAGATACAGGGATTTCAGGGAGCCTTCCAGGTAGTTTGGGTGAGCTGCAGAATCTGAAGACGCTTTCAGTCTACACAGCAAGTCTCACCGGTGAGATTCCAGCTGAAATTAGCAACTGCTCCGCATTAGAGAACTTGTTTCTGTATCAGAACAAACTCACCGGCGAGATACCTTATGAATTGGCTTCGTTGAAGAACTTGAAGAGGCTGCTGTTGTGGCAGAACAATCTCACCGGCAGCATTCCACAAGCTCTGGGGAATCTTTCAGGTCTGGAAGTGATTGATCTCTCTATTAACTCATTGACAGGAGAAATCCCTTCATCGTTTGCCAATTTGGTAGCTTTATCAGAGTTCCTTCTATCCGAGAACGAGATTTCAGGAATAATCCCATCCTTCATCGGCAACTTCTCTGGTCTAAAGCAGCTTGAGCTAGATAACAACTTGTTCTCTGGGGAGGTCCCCTCCACCATAGGAGAATTGAGTGAGCTCTCTTTGTTCTACGCCTGGCAGAACAAGTTGCAAGGAGAAATACCTGAGGAGCTAGCAAACTGCAGAAAACTTGAAGCCTTGGATCTTTCACACAATCTCCTAACTGGGTCAGTTCCAAATTCTCTCTTTCACCTCAAGAACTTGAGCCAGCTGTTATTGATATCAAATGGGCTTTCAGGGGAGATTCCGCCAGATATTGGCAATTGCCTTGGTTTGATCCGATTACGACTCGGATCAAACAATTTCACTGGCAGAATCCCACCAGAGATTGGCGTTCTGGGTAGCTTGAGCTTCCTTGAATTATCACGCAACAATTTTGCGGGAAAAATCCCACCTGAAATTGGCAACTGCACTCAGCTACAGATGGTTGACATGCATGGGAACAAGCTTCAAGGCAACATTCCTGCATCAGTTGACTTTCTCGTCAATCTAAACATTCTAGACCTGTCAAGCAACCAGATAGCTGGGAGAATACCTCAGAATATAGGCCAACTTACAAACTTGAACAAGCTGATATTGGGTGGGAACTATATTACTGGTACGATTCCTCACTCACTTGGCCTATGCCGAGATCTTCAGTTGTTGGATTTGAGCAGCAACAGAATCACAGGTCCAATCCCTCTTGAGATTGGTCAGCTGGAAGACCTAGAGATCCTTCTGAATTTGAGCTGGAATTCTCTATCAGGTCCAGTTCCAGAAACTTTCTCTAACCTCTCAAAGCTTTCCAACTTAGATCTCTCTCACAACAAGCTCACTGGAACACTTGATGCACTAGCCAGTCTAGAGAATCTTGTTTCCTTGAATGTATCATTCAACAGGTTCTCAGGGTTTCTTCCCAACACCAAGCTGTTCCAAGATCTTCCTCCATCTGCATATACTGGCAACCAAGATCTCTGCATTGGAGGAAGAAACAACAACAACACCGATAAGTGCCCCTTGAGAAGGCCGAATCAACATGGCAAGAACTTCATCACCAGAAACAGAAACCTCATCATATGTGCTCTCTTGGGTTTAGCTCTCACATTGTTGTTCATAGTAACAGCAGTAATTCTGTTCATCAAAGTGAATGGAACTTCATGTAAGAATAACAGTGAAGAGGAGAACTCGATCGAGTACTGGGATTTCACCCCGTTCCAGAAAGTTAATTTCACAGTCACTGATATTGTCACGAGGCTTTCGGATGCAAATGTAGTTGGAAAGGGTGGTTCAGGCATGGTTTACCGTGTGGAGACACCAACTAAACAGGTGGTAGCGGTGAAAAAGCTGTGGCCGATCAAGAAAGGAGAGGCTGCAACACAAAGAGACTTCTTCTCTGCAGAGGTTAAAGCACTGGGATCTATCAGGCATAAGAACATTGTGAGACTATTGGGGTCCTGTAAAAACGGGAAGACCAGACTGCTACTGTTTGACTACATCAGCAATGGAAGTTTGGCTGGATTGCTTCACGAGAGGAAAGAGTTTCTTGAGTGGGAAGCAAGGTATAACATTATCTTGGGTGCAGCTCATGGTTTGGCTTATCTTCACCATGATTGCACTCCGCCAATTGTTCACCGTGACGTCAAGGCCAACAATATCCTTGTGGGACAGGATTTCGAAGCTTTTATAGCAGATTTTGGACTTGCAAAGCTTATTGATTCTGCAGATTGTGATTCGAGAGTCTCGAACACGGTAGCAGGTTCTTATGGATACATTGCTCCTGGTAAGTAAAAGCAAAGGTTTGCTAATTCCCCAGAGCATTATTAGCATAAATTTTGGAAAGAAGCTGATCAAACATGAAATTATCTTGCAGAATATGGATACAGTTTGAGGATCACAGCAAAGAGCGATGTTTACAGCTATGGAGTGGTGCTTCTGGAGATCCTAACTGGGAAGCAGCCAACGGATAGCCAAATTCCTGAAGGAGCCCATATTGTGACCTGGGTTAACAAAGAACTGAGAGAGAGGAAAAGGGAGTTCACAACAGTACTAGACCAGCAACTACTTGTTAGATCAGGTACCCAACTGCAAGAAATGCTTCAGGTGCTCGGTGTGGCCCTACTTTGTGTCAATCCTTCACCAGGTGAACGACCCACCATGAAAGATGTAACAGCCATGCTAATGGAGATCAAACAGGCAACCGAGACAGATTCTGACAAGGGAAGTTGCCATGGCAAGAGATCAATCACTAGTCGAAACACAGAACTTCGATCTTCAAGTTTCTCAAGATCTTCTGAACCTCTAATAAGATCCCCCTAGCTACTAGCTAGAGTACATAAAAGTTTTGTAGATTCTTGCAAATATAGTTCATTGATTATTTTTTAGACAACGAATAATTTGTAATGATTTGCTATACTCTGAACCAGATGTTCCATTGAGTCTGTTATGTAAAAAGATATGTGATCTAAAGGTACTAAAATGATTATATAGTCGTCTTGGCTATAGAAATGGTGCCTTCTAATCAACGAATTAGCCAGCTAATAAGTAGCAATAATGCAAATGGCAAAGTACGGAAGATGCCAATAGACAAGGCTGGCTATGTTATCAAAAGGAGTTTGCAAGCTGGGGCCAAGAGAAAAAGGAACTGAACTTCTAGCTATTGGACTGTGCGTTGGAAAATCTGCTAGAAGAATAGTGACTCAGACATACTCAGGATCCAATCAGGATTAAGCCTGAAGATATCAGTAAACAGGAGAGTGACCATTGATTCCTGCCCAAGAGAACCAACATTGATCTTTGTTGGATGATAAAGACCTCATGTTCCATGTTCATCGAAGGATACAATGCTCCTAGTAATGTTAGATCAGACCATCGCAGGCCCACAGATAGTATTAATGAACACTGTCTTTAAGTCTCACTTCTAATGGCGAAAACTGAAAGCAACCACTAAGCAAATTGATTCTTTCTGACTTGGTATGCAAGCAATCTACACATCATAACAAGACATATGTAGGTTGTTTTATCTACCAATCTTACCTCGTTTGCAGAAGAGGAAATGTAAGCATTATGAAGAAACTGTTCTTTTTGGAGGCGCAAGGCTTTGGTCACCTCAGATAGCTGCTGTCTCATTGCCAGTATACCTCTTGGAGTCTGAGATTTCCATGTACTAGAGTTGCACCTGCCACAAATAAGCAGTTAACTCACCCTGTCAGTTTACTCGCATACATGTTCACTTGTTTCTTAAGCAGGAACATACTACCAAAAGGAAAAAGACATTACCAAAAATACAACAAGTAAATGGAAGCTGAAATTGTACTACCTTACAAGCATTCATATATCTAAAGTCTAAACAGCTACAAGTTCTTCATGACACGCTATCTTGGGTTTTCAAAGTACCAAGCTATATAAATGGCCTAACATAAAGCAGAAAAGGGAACTCAATGGAATGTCATGATAAAAATATCTAACTGAAAGTATCACCAGAAAGGAAAACATGACAGGATGAAGAGGGGAAGACACAAAAGAGATGATAATACAGTAGAGGGTCCTAAAAGGTCTCTAAACCTAACCAACAAAGATTAGATAAAAGATCTGCCTACTGATACATCTAATAACATCTGATATGGGGTAACCTGAACTGTGAACATTATGTACTTTCATGATCAAACCTCCCCCATGATCATTGAATTCGGGTCCCTGCCCACCATTAAAGCAACCAGCTCCTCACTAGAAAACGAGAAAGCGAACCAGCTACACACCAGAAGAATCTAAATTGCAGACAATCAGTACCTTTTGTGCCTATTGCAAGAACTACAATATGATTTGCCCAGTTCATCCGTAATCTTTACTTTCCTTTTCCCCTTTTCAAAACTTTTCAGAACACTGAAAGTAGAAGCAAGCACATACCATAAAACTGCGTAACTACACATCGCGCACTGCACATAAAATTTCCATAAGGGTCTGTGCTTCGTAGCCAATGGTATTACCATGTATTGCCCGCCAACCCACTTGCTTGCCATTCGTAACTGCAGAAGCAAGAAAATGGCAATCACATGTTCACTATTTCACGATCAACAAAGACCAAACATTCGCTGCCAATAGCTGGAAAGATGGTACCGAGACGCCTGAAACAGAGTTTGTCCGGTGGCACACATGAGGCATTGAAACAGAGTTAGTGTTACATGAATCAACTGAAATCAACTGAAAGACTGTTGATATTTCCCTGGAAAAGCAGTGCTTTGGGCCGAAGGAAATATACTGAAGGATGAGCGAGCTTCTGGGCCCTGAAAGACGCCTACAAGTCTAAACTTTGGCCGGCATCGGGGAAACATTGGGCTAGACAATTTATCGAACACCTGGAAGGCACAACTAGCGGCGGATTTGGCTTGCGGAACGCAATTTTGCTATATGATTGTTAGAAAGAGCAACGGTAACTGCATTATATTTTTTTTTAAATAAAATAAGTGGGCCTTGGCCTTGGGACTCGGCCCAAATCTATTATGGAAGAAACCCTCTTCCCCCCAGCCCCAATGAAGTAACAGTGAATCTGTAGAAGATAGGAGTACAAATTAGTGGAATTGTTCACAAGCGACTCTATTTTTGGTTCGAAAATTTTTTGTTTGACACTCGACTCATTAGTAAATGAGCTAAATTTAATAATGAGTTGAATGTTATACAAGTTTTTTTTTCCGAGCCGAGCTTATTAATGAGCAGACGTAAAGCTATATCATATTCAGCTCACAAGGCTCGTGGACCAACTCAACTAGGTGGCTTATTGAACTCAACTAGTGAGATGCCTAGTTATGAGCTCATGAGTTGGCTCATAGTGTGCGAGCCAGCCCGATTAGCGTCTTATGATAAAATCACTATAGATTATGGATGACTTGTTGATAATTCATAGGTTTGTTAAATTAGATATATCTCAATGCATATAATATTTAATACTATGAGTATGTGAACAAGAATGTATCATTTATAATTTAAAAGATAAAATATGTATCAGAGATTTCCTAGACAGTATACATTTATTATTAAATAACATTATATGCAAAGTTAATTTTTATGAAATAAATAATATTATATATAAGCTCGAGCCGAATTCACGAACTAAGTGATAATTCATGAGAGCTTATTAATGGCACGAGTCCGAGTCAAGATCTAGTCAAACACGACCTGAGATTTCTGTAAAGAACCAAACTCGAACTCAACTCGTTTATTGACGAGTTTAGCCCGAGTTAGATCAAAACTCGGCTCTGCTCGGCAATTTATTTCTCTAGTTGAAGACATAAGAATTTATTATTATTAATTTCTTACCTTTCTTTCTAGTAGAAAGTGGGACGCTAGAAGAGCGTCTATGCCTGACGCTTAAGTTAAACAATTAATACGATATATATAATTAGTTAACTTAGAACCATGTGTACGTATATAATTAGTTAAGTTAGAACTTAATGGGGGCAATTAATGAATCAATTTCGTACCTAGTTAGTTTAGCAATTAATACGTACTCCTCTTCCAAGTTCCTCCAAATATACTCCATGGATCGTACGTAGCATGTAACACCACTACTCTTGCCGCAACATTTATGGGATCGAAACAACTTTCACGAACCCATCATATGCATTCACGTGCTTAACATTTTATATAACTTTCCTTCCAATAATCATGACGACAAAAAAAGGGCATGCACATGGAGAATTATGATCTCTTTTAGGTGGTGGCCGGAAGGACGAAAGGGAGATCGCCATCAAAGCGAGAAAGGCCACTTCTGGCTCGTGACAGATGTAATGTAATGGGGGAATTATACAAATCAAAAAGAAGTAATATATAAAAAGCAGAAAAAGGAGGTGTTGATTCTGAGGTAGGTAACTAATTGTGATGACTAGTTCGTCATCAATGGAAGCCGCCGACGGCGACTTTCCCGACGGCTTCGGGCGACGGAGATGGGAGCATCGTTAGGGCCAATAGTCCGCTGCAGGCCGACGCGATCGCTCCGACCACAAACGCCGGCAAGTTCCCCCCGCCGAACAGAGCGTCCCACGGTCCAGCCAGCAACGACACCACCAACTGCATGGTCCAAAATGCAAACCCCCCAAATATTAAACAAAAAAATTGTTATTAATTAAACAAACTTTTACATATATGTAATAATTGGCTACAAACTCAACAATATGATGGAAGCCCTAAAAGCCAAATCCAGCTTTTCGATTAATCTATGATCACCCAGTACAATATTGTGTGCTGTGTTCGTGGTTAGGATGAGTGGAAATATACTTTTCTTAACCAAACAACTTAATTATGACCCGAGCTTTTTTTTTGGGTTAATTATTATTAAGCATATTTATTAATTAATATTCCAGCTGGTAGATAAAGACTTTGCAAACAAAAAACCAGCTATTACTAAGACCCACATATCAGAACTCGTCCCTTTCACCTTTTAGCGTCTAAACTTTGACTTAATACAACACGTGATTTTGACACTTCCAGCATCAGATGCTCATATAATTAGTTATTTAGTTTGATTAATTGGTGATTAAATTACAGTGTTTGCAAAATTGAATCGTAATCCAACATACAATTACGATTTTAATAGTAGAAAACGATGAAATTACGATTTCGACACAAAATTATTTATTACTCATATTTTTAATATATATATTTTGGAATTCTTGGTAGATTGTTAATAAAAATGTGAACTGGTTTTGTTGGCTCGATGCTGATATCTTGTCTTCATTTTGCCCTTTCAACAGCACAGTGTTCAAACAAAAATGGAATAGAACAGGAATGGAACAGGCTTTGTAATTTGTATTCGAGTGATAAAAACAAATTTTTTTTATTTTTTATCCTTCAATGGAATTGGAACCATGTTAGCTAGCTGGGCTCGTGAACCGTCGTGGTGGGACAACTTAGCCAACTCGATCGCCTTCCGACAACATTCATTAAATTAATGTTTTTGTCCATTTAGGTCAAGTTCTGTTTGATGAATGGATTGATTGATAACGACCTCACGTAGCATTAAATATCCAGCTGAATTTTGATATAATACCCTAGTAATTAAGTAAGGGTTCACACCATTTCATCGTTTAGTTACTTTGTGCAATTTAAGCCGACTTAAACACGATTCGACGATGAAATGGGGTCGGCACATACTAACAGTAACAGGAACCTCTGTTACTGTTAGTATAGTTGCACAACTTGAGATGAAATGGTGTTGACCCATACTAATACGAACGATACATCATAGTGCAGTCAACACATCGCTTTCCGTTTAAATTTTGTTGGTTTATCCATGGTCTCCATCTTTTTGTTTTCAAAATTAAATAGCAAGAAGAATTAATCTTGATAGGTAGGGAAAAAGGTTTTAATGTCATAAAATAATATAAGTATTTGTTATGTTACCTGTGGGATGACGATAGAAAGATTCAATACTCCTATTGAAAGTCCTGACAATATAAAGAAGATAATATAAGGTATGGCCAGATTGAATCAATAATAATAGGTAAATAAATACCTAGCTAGCTAGTTAGGCAAAAAGAATTAGCCGACAAATTAGTTAAATTACTATAGTTAAATTAATTAAATATAATTTTCAAGAACGTTTTAGTTTACCTTGTCCTGCACCAGCTTCATTGCAGAATATTGATGTCAAAGCAAAAGGAACGCTAAAAGCCACCTGCACATAATGGGAAAAAAGAAGAAAAAAAAAACTGTTAATAACTGCACATCTTTGAAATAAATATCCAATTAGAATCTTAATTGCAGATTAATTAACATTTAACCAGCTATATAGCCCACGTGTCGTCTCGCCAGGATTTACACCAAACCACGACCAAAATGTTATTTTATCCAAAATGTTGACTCCTTACTCCAAAGAAAGAATTAACAGAAATTCTAAAAAGAATATTTTTGGAAAGTCACGAGAAACTTTTGGCCCCGTTTTTTACGGAATCCGGAAAATGAAAACAAAAACCTACCGCCAGAGGAATACCCAACACCGCGAACAGAAGCAGCGCCGCCGCCTGAACCCCGGCGGTCGGCCCCAGCAGGACGCCGCCCACGCCGTACTGCCGGTTCGAATCGGCGAGCTTGCTGACCAACACGGTCAGCCCCAAGCAACCGGCCAGAATAAAATTGACGAAACCCCAGAGCCGGTTCGCCCCGCCGGCCCACCGGCTGAACGTCTCGATCCCGAGGGAAGCGAACCCGAGGACGACCGAGTTCAGCAGCAGGCCCAGCGCCCCCACGCGCACCCCGCGCGCGTACATCCTCAGCTCCGCCGCCGTCCCGCCGTTCGAAACCCCGCCGTACACCTCCCGCCCCATGAAGTCGGTGTCGTAGAGGAAGAACGGGAACCACCCGATCCAGTTCAGCGCCGTCACCATCAGGAGCACGATCATCGGCTTCTTCATGTTCGCCATCGCGCCGAACAATTCCCCGAAGAACGGCACCCCGCCGCACGACGTCGGCGGCGCCACCGCCGCCGACTTCTCCTCAACTTCATCCTCCTCCTCGTCGCCGTCGCCGGTTCCGGCGACGAACTTCCCGTCGGCGGAAATCGGCCGCTCGGTGACGTAATAGATCGCGATGGAAGCGAAGAAGAGGAGGAGCGTGATGGCGATCAAGAAGCATGATTTCAAATTTGCGCAGTAGACGTCGCACGCTTGGGACCTGTAGGTAAAATACGCACGCGTTAAGTTACATATAAACTACGTACGAGTATTTTACTGCATCTTATTTCATCTCTAAACTAATGGTATGTTTAATAATACGTGCGTCAATCTTTAACAAATATATAAATAATTAAGTTAGCAAATTAAATCATTAAATGTATAGATATTAAACGTATGATTTTATTCGTGTTTAATATATGAGTCATCAAGAAAAAAAATGAAATTAGTTGAGCAGAGTATTTACTAACTATCTTACCTGGTAAATGGAAAGATCTTGTAGAGGCCGCTGTAGCTCCCGGCGGCGTAACCCAGCACGTTGCCGACGGCGAGGGAGAAGGAGAAGAACGAGTTGGCGACACGCGTCTTCTTCTGACTGGTCCCGGACAGATCGGCGAGGAGGGCGCGGCAGGGGCCCATGAGGGTGTTGTTGGCGACGTCGAGGATCCAGAACCCGACGACGAAGACGGAGATGGCGCGGGGCTTGGACGGCTTGGAGAGGTCGTCGCCGGCGGCGTGTCCGATGTCGGCGGCGAAGCCGATGAGGAAGACGGCGACGAGGATGAAGGCGGCGCCGCCGGCGATGAAGGGGCGGCGGCGGCCGAAGCGGGAGGTGCAGCGGTCGCTGTAGTAGCCGACGAGTGGCTGGACGATCATGCCGGAGATGGGCCCACAGAGCCAGACGAGGGCGGCGTACTTGTGGGGGATCCCGAGGAGCTGGACGTAAGGCGTGAGCAAGGAGAGCTGTAGGGCCCACCCGAATTGGAGCCCGATGGCGATGGAGGCCACGAGGATGATTTTTCTGTAGGCGTAGAGTGCGGATTTTGTGGTGGTGGTGGACGGCAGCGCGTCCTCCGGCGGCGGGGCGAGGTGGCCGTTGGACGGTGGTTTGGTTTCGACGTTGAGTGGCTTCATGGTGTTGTTGGGGTTTAGAGCTTCAGGTGGAGGCATTCTTGCGGTTGTAGAAAGAAAAGAGTAAATGAGTAGAAAAGAGAGAGTGTTGAATTTTTAATGTGGTTGTGGGGGGAAATGGCGGGTGGGTATTTATAGCCGAGATTTGGGGAAGTCTGACGTGGATTTTATTTATTTTCTTTGAGATGAAAATTTTCGGGGTACATTTTCGGTTTGTATGATTGGTACGAGTTAATCTGGAAGTTATTGATAGTTTTGAAGAACCAAGTTAAAAGAAAGCTACTCATCAATGTGTTTGAACCGTCGTCGACACAGTTATTCCATTTGGTAATCGAGTTTTTTTAGGTCACTTTTTGGCAAGACAAAAGTGTTGTACTAGATTGAAAAGTTCAAGATGTAAGGTTTTTATTTTTTAATTTTTTGCCACTATTTGTACATACAAATAACAAATATGTTAAGACAACAAGTACTCACGTGTGGTTTGTCATCTGAATTTTAAGTTCGGCAGTGTTGGGGTAAAAAGTAAAAAAAACACTCAACTTCAAACTCGTAGAAGGGTTGTTGAAGTTTGGTAATACTTTTTATGAATAGAAGCAGAATGTTTGTGGTTTAAGTTGAGTTTGCAAATATACCACCCAGACATAGGGTGAGACATAGGTAGGGATGGCAATGGGTCGGGTCGGGGACGGATAGTGCATATCCGTTACCCTACCCGAAGTAGTTCGGGTTTTACCCATACCCACATGCGAAACGGGTACAAAAATAAAACCATGCCCATGCCCGTTCGGGTTTCGGGTATCCACGGTTATTCATGGATAATAATTTCTCTTTATAACTCCAACCAATATGTTAACATTCACACGTATTCTCACATTACGTAAGAGGAAAAGTACGACAATAGTTCACTAGAATGAAGAAAATTAACTAAAACAACACAATTTCATGAAAATATTATATTTATATGCTAAATATAAAATATGTTAGGGACAATAATAATTATTTCTAGAGAAAATACACATGCATGCGTATAATCGGGCGGGTTCCGGTTGGATAGTTAGAAACCATAACCACCCATTACCCGCAATATTCGGGTTCGGGTTTTACCCGTACCCACTAAATGTCCTTCGGGTTCGGGTTTTACCCTACCCGATTAGGCCGGATTCGGGTGGATATCCACGGTTACGGATATTTTTGCCATCCCTAGACATAGGGTGGTAACTGGTAGTGTACTTATCCAACCAAGTTATTGAACATATCCACTACTTAAATTCCATGAGATTCACATGATAATTACTATGTAATTAGCACCTACATAATGTCGACCAAAGCGAGTAACAAGCACTTTCCTCTAACCGGGAGAAATTATGAAAAAGGAAACTTTCCGTTATAAGAAAATATTAATTTAGAAAGCCCGTTGTTTTGCCGGAGGGAAAACGTTTTGCCGCCGGCCGAGTGGAAACCCCCACTAATGATGACTCATAGGACCGCACCAGCTGATCGTCGACCCACCGGCGGCCAATTCTTTGCCCGGCCGCTGAAACTTCAATGCAGCAGCAAGTGTTCTCGTGATAAATTAGGCCTAAGCCGACATATTTTCATGAATAGTAAAAAGGGTATTCTTTTCATAAATAAATCCAAAAAAACCAAAATAAAAGCTTGTGATTGTGATGTTGGTCGTATTACGTTGTGTGTGAATTGGAGTTATGTGGTTGCGGCCCTAAAAAAAAATATTTTAACGAGGTTCGTTCATAATTGTATATAATGAAAACAAAAAAATTATAATTCTATATCCAATTAATTGTTTTTTTTAAGAAAGACTACCCAACTAATACAAGTTGCGATTTCATTAATTATGGTCGTGAGTTTCCATCCTTTTAAATAATGTTTTAAAGGATAGGGGCCGCATCTCCTGATCTTTTTAAATAAATATCAAAGCACTTGTCCAAACTATTAAGCAAATATCTTTCAATGGTTTCACGAATTGTTTGTCTATTTGATCGAATTTTCGTGAAGAGAGACCGAATAAGATGTTAACACCCTATATGTTAACATCATACTAACAATTATTAATAAGAATATTATAGTAATTATCTTATGTGTTAGCATCATGCTTATAAAGATCAATAAAGATATTATAGTAAGTACTTTTTTTGAAAATCATGAATGCATGGATTAATGATTTAATCAGTTAGCGCTAGCATGAGTTTTGCTTGCATCTGTACGGTTGACTGTCTAAAATATCAGCGAGGAACAAAGAAGATGGTTCTTCCATGTGAATCTCCAAGATTCTAATGAGCTTAGCTTTATTCTATTCTTCTCTTCAAGGAAAGAAGGGGTTATTGTCTTTATTCTGTTCTTCTCTTCTCTTCAGTATATTTCCAAACGGTTAATTAAGTTATGCAGTATTAGCTACAGCCTACATATATAACAACAGAGAAGCCTAAAAATGGCGCGTGCATGCCTATTACCAACAAGGTTTACTACTAAAAATTATTTCACCATAATGTTACTTGTCATTCTATAACGTTTGTGATTTTCATCGTGACGTTCCTGACTTCCTGGTATATATGGCTTCTCGTCTTGTTGGGTCTGCTTTATGAGAGCTCTGTTGTGGACTTGTGATTGCACATATCTCGTGGTATGCTTCAAGGAACTTGTGGTCAACTTTATGAGATTTTAGTATGTTTTAGGGAACTTGTAGTTTGCTTTATATGATGTTTTTTTTGTCTGTCTCATGAAGCTCGTGGCCGGTATGCCTTATGAATTTTGTGGCTTGTTGAAGTTCTGATATGCTTTATAAGCTTTGTGGTCTAATTTATGTTACTCGTGATGTGATTTATTGTTTTTTTTTTTTGTCTTTATTATGTGGTACATTTCATGATACTTATGGAATTGTGGTGAAAGAGACGTGTCGTAATAAACGAGCAGTACCACACGTGTATGCTCCCCTATATTTTTTTTTACAAATAACAAGCAAGCATTTTGTTTAATGGATTTAGATTATGGATTTGGTACCCAAATCCATTTATCATGGATTTAACGAAAATCCATCTATCATGGATTTAACGAAAATTCATCGTTTGCTTGCCTTTTTTTGGGACCAAATTCGTGGGACCCATGAATTGTAAGGGTTCAAATCTGTGGACCCTACGGACTTGTAAATCCCACATATTGATGTGGGATTTGTAACATGCTATAAATCCATGATGGGCTTTTACCCATATACCCTCATGAACTTTTAAAATTTCAAGGTTGCCCTCAAATTTACCTATTGTACATTATAAATAATCAATTAATTAACAATAAATCATATAAATATTCCATTATTGTTTGTAATGTGCAAACATGAGTTAGATTTTTTATACCCTTTCTTGTGTTCTAGTTTCTTTTAACTTTTTCATGGAACGTGTAATTCTTTGTTTTCTTGTTCTAATATATGTTGCTATATGTTACTTTTGAAAAGGAAACTTTTTCATGGAACGTGTAATTCTTTGTTTTCTTGTTCTAATATATGTTGCTATATGTTACTTTTGAAAAGGAGGAATATGAATTGGTAACTGATATATGTTTCATTAAAAGTTTAATTGAATTTTCGCGTTTATTATTATTTTCCCTGTGGCAACATTATGCTTATCAATTAGTATGTATTGTCCTTATTTTGTGTACATGTCATAAGCGTGACAAACAAATAGAAAAGGATGGTGTGATATTTTTGGACTTTAAATTATAAAACCCAAACCTTTAAATCCGTGATAAAGCATCTCAACAAACAAAAGATTGTTACAAAATCCATAATGTCTCAAATCCTTGATAAATCCCTGGGTTTTTAAATTACTAAACCCTCATTTCGAAATCCATGAAGCAAACGACCCCTATAATTGCCGCGGCTCAGTTCCTTCCACCTCTAAATAGGGGTGGCAGTTCGGTTACTGGTTATCGATAACCGACCGGTTAAACTGATAACCGGCCGGTTATCCACTAACCAGTAACCGAACTTCGGTCGGTTATCGGAGGCTAGACGAAATGGTTTTTGGTCTTAAAAGTGGTTCGGTTAACCGATAACCAATATAACCGAGAAAGTGTAGCCTATTTTGGGCGATTTTCGGTAAGGAGAGTGGTTATTTCGGTTAACCGATAACCGACCGATCGGTTACCGATTATAACCGAAATAACCAAACTGCCACCCCCTACCTCTAACTTGAGCTTAAAGGGCTCTTCATAAATTGTCTTTCTGAGAAACGATTTCTGGAATTTTCAGGAACCAAAAAAACAAACACTCTCTGGCCTGGCCTGGCTTGGTTTGGTTTGGCTCGATTGTAAAAGCACACCCAATCAAATCATGATTCCCCCACTTGGACTGAGAACAGAAAAATGAAAACGACCCCCCCATTTTTCAGTGTCTTCTTCCCCATGAAATTGGGGGGCAGTGCTGATATAATTCTTATAATGCAAGTGGCCAACAAAACACGGGTCAACGGAGTCGGCCTTGGCAGGCAGTGTGATATTGAACACATGCAAGCAGAGAGTGGACTTTTCCTTCTTCTTCTTCTCCGATCAATTCACAACAAGAAAGAAAGGAGACTATAAGGATGGATGGTGACTGCATATAAGCTGGAGTCCAACACGTAGACTCTCCCTAGTCTCTCCCACACCCCCAAACTAACAACCCAATTCCCATTAACAACCCACTTTAGCTATCTAGGATGGCAAAGTAACCCATTATGTACCGTGCGTATTCAATCGAATCCGGATCGATTTTGTCGGGGAAAATTCGAATGATATTATCTTTTGGTGGGATTTTTTTCCGAACCCAGCAAAGCTTACGTCATGGATATGGTGCAATTTTGGCCGGTATTTTAAGTGTGCGCGCCAAACCCGTCCGAGTACGTGTCGTCGCTATATGTTCCGAGCTCATTCGCTTTAACGCTTCGTTCATTCAGATTCCTAACACAATTTTAACTACAGAGATGGCTACGGTTTTAAAATTGTGGTTCGAAATCACGCTCACCTTTTGAAATCACCTAGCTACTAACCACACAAGTAGTTGAGCCGACTAGTTGGAATTATGAAAAGAGAAACCTTGGACATTGTATCATTATATCAGCTTTGTTTGGTAGGTTTTTCTTTTTGACTTTTTTTCTTCTTCTTCCCAACTTCTCTCTTTATGAATTTGGGGAAAATAACTTTTGGTATTTGTTAGAGACGTATCAATGTCGTCTCGTTCTTTTCAATCTAAGTTGACTAATTAAATAGTTGATAAATGTGCAATGAAGACGTATGGTATGGCAAGCCATGCTGGAGATGATAATAAATCACTACTATAAGGCCGGCAAACCGCAGCTCAGATGTGGAGTGGAGATGCCCACTTGGAAAAATAAGTTGGATTAAATATGTGTAGGTATTTGTGAAATATGAGTATGTTAAAGAATTTTCGTGAGGATTGTTATGGACAATGAGCATATCATCCATCATCCGAATTTGCTCACAAGAACGGAGGAGTTGATCTCTTGGACGACGCCTCTTCCTGAGTGGGTGACTCTGATCTACTGATCAGACGACTCAGCCATTCATGATTCAGGCTCCGCTGCAACAATGGGCCTCTTGCGAGATCACCCTAGTTAGGACACTGCATTCCAGGGTTGAGAGGCGCTGTAGTGGGACTTCAATTGGCATGTGATTTGGGATATAGACGTGTTCGTGTGGAGCTAGACTTCAGATGTGCTCTCCAACGCTTCTCAACTTTGGCCTGACCCAAATCGGCAGCATGACGCTATCACTACCCGCCTCCAGACCTTGATTGATTAGGCGCGACTAGGAGGTTGTTTATTCTCCCATATTCATAGGGAAGGCGATAAGTGTGCTGACTATCTAGCGAGTAGAAGCCATTGTTTACCTCATTGGTTTTCACTTTCACTCATGTTAACGATCCTTACTTTGCAGTATTGTATCATGTATGACACTCAGGGGCTTTCCGAACCCCCACTGGTTATGAATGAAGAATAGGATGCTTTGCATCCATTTATATAAAAAGAATTTATTATCGTTTTCTTATAAAATCCAACTCTCATCGGTATTATGTAGACGCAAATAAACAACATTATCGATAAGGTAAAATTAAAAGCCATCAACCCGTGATTTCAAAGAGCTGTGCGACGGGTGAGATAGTCCATGACATGGGGTGATGCATTACTTGAAGAAGTCAGATTGTTCGAAGGGGTCGTTCTCGGCTATTAGGTTCCATTTTTGCCTCTAAGCATTTCAACATGACTGAACATTAACCGACAAAAACAAGCCTTTTCATCGATAGTTCGACGATAGGACGACTATCGCGTTTGCTTATCCAATCACCGTATTTCTGCCGGTCCTTTTACGTATGTCTATGATTAAGAAAAAGGGACTCCGGTAAGTTTCAATCCTGCCTACGCCACTGCTCCCAGGCAAGTATCTATAGATGTGGGTGGGGGTACAACGTATTGGGGAAGGTTTCCATGGGTGCACCCACTTAATGTATTGTGGCCATTGTGGGGGTTAGATAAGGACTTCTTATGAGCACAAATGCTGCAATATATATATGGTATTATGGATGGCCAGTGGCCACTGATCTAATGTGACCATCTTCAACGTAACATTTTTGTTTGTCGTGAGAACGATCGAGCAATAGCATGGCATTGATACCTTTCATGCACTCAAGATTCTTCCTCCTCGCTCTTTTCCACCTCCAATTGGAGTGATCAGTTACGAGAATCATCTGCGCAGAAAGAATCCAATTAGGTTTAGGGATGGCCTTTGCTTGGTATCGATTTCGTTTCTCACTTTAATTTGTGTATTTTGAAGATAAGTCCCATCGTGAAAAGATACCAAACAAGAAAGAAAGAAAGAAAGAAAGACATAATGTGGTCATAAACGAAAATGTAACGACGGCAGCTAGCTGAAAAGTGATTCGAGAGGGTTACCAACCAACGACTCTTTTCCATTCGAGTTCACACACGCACTATTAAGATCCGTCGGTGAGAAACGTAACAGTTAATCTGTTCCGAATTAACATGTAGCTGGTTTTCTAAGCGTGCTCTCGATCTATGATCTTCGTCCCTCAAATATATTCACAACAAATTGTGTGTGGTTCAATTATTAGATGAGATAGGTAAGTAGTCTATAAAATCCTAAAATTATTTGCACGAGATTTGAAACTTTAGAGGAAAAAAAATTTCTCCTATTTAGTTTCGGAACTCTCATAAACCCCCTTAGACACCACAATTCGCAATATATTTCACATGCGATTTTTCTATATATATACGTAATTCATTATCTTATATATTACATACGTAAATTATGTGTATTTGGTATATCAAGTGTGTGCAATATTATACCGTACCAAAAGTTAAACCAAATGTACTAGTTATCAAATTTTTACTATTTCATAATTCATGATCATATACCTTATGCAAGCTAATTTTATAACTTCTTGTGACAAAGTTAGGTGATGTTTTAATGCATTTGAGTTTTGTTGTTTGTATAAAAAAAAAGTATAAACAAATGGAAGGATCTAGTTCTCATTTCTGAAGTACTCTAAACCATATAACCTAAATCCCACCCTATATATCCTCCTACGTCCTTCATAATCAAATAATTAATCATATACCTTAAACTGCCTTTGAACTGCATATAATAAAACCAAATAAAACCAAGTAGTGAGCTTTTGTCACCTAATCCTTTCTCAAGTTTATTTCTTTTTTTTTTAATTTTTTTTCCTTTTTGGGTTTTATGTTATTAGGAATGGTGATTGGTGGGTCAATTTTCAAAATCAACAATATGCTTTTTAGTTGTCAATTTTATTCGTGTTTTGACAAATAGTACCACAAATGAGACCCTAAAGTCTCTGTTTTAGTGTTTTTATGCCCCGGTACAAATGCAATGCATCTGACTGACGACCAGAGTTGAAAGGTAACAACAACAACTAACAAAAAAAAGGTTCCATCCCAATTCTCCAAGTGGTCATCACGAACCCAACTATTTCCACAATCGGGACAAGGAAAGAATAGACAACACCACCATTGGACACAAGCTTACAAATAATGTACTCAGTCTAAGCCAAAAAGGCAGGCACATGATGCCAAAATACAAAATATTTTTGAAAATAATACCAGAATAATAACTATAGATCTAGGCTTCCTCGTTTAGGGTTCTAGAAATAAGAATCGATGTAAAATTTAGGGGTCGTTTGCTTCACGGATTTAAAAATGAAGGTTCTGTAATTTAAAAATCTGAGGACTTATCAAGGATTTGTGGCATTATGGATTTGTAACAATCCTTTGTTTGTTGAGATGTTTTATCATGGATTTAAGAGTTTGAGATTTATAAATTAAAGTCTAAAATTACCTTACTAGCCTTTTCTATTTGTTTGTGATGTTTATGGTATGTACACAAACAAGGACAATACGTACTTATAAGCATAATGTTGACACAACGACTATAATAATAAATGGAAAATTTTCCGTTTAACTTTTAACGTAACATATATAATTTACCAATTCGTTGTCCTCCTTTCCAAAATTAACATATAGCAACATATATAAGAACCGGGAGAAAAAATAATTACACTTTCCATGAAAAGGTCAAAGGAAACTAGAACCTAAAAAAGAGATTAAAAAATCTAACTCATGTGTTTAGATTAATTGAATATTTATATTATTTCTTTGTTGTTAATTAATTATAATGTACAATAGGTAAATGTGAGGGCAATATAGAAATATTAAATATTTATGAGGGTATATAGGTAAAATCTCATCATGGATTTATGGCATGTTCCAAATCACACATCAATATGTGGGATTTACGAGTCCGTGAGGTCCACGGATTTTGACCTTTAAAATCCATGGGCCCCACGGATTTGATCCCTAAAATAAGTGGAGGCATACAATGGATTCTCCTTAAATTCATAATGGATTGGATTTGGGAAGAACCAAAGAGGGAGAGAACGAGGATTAATTTTTTTGTTTTTTTTGTTTTGTATTTGCTTAATGAGAAAGTCTCCACAATTACCAAATATAAAGTCCGGCTAATTTTCTCTAGCCACTCATAATTTCACCTCATAACAGAAATAGTAAAACAACACCCAAAATACATCCACAGTTCTAAAACATAATAAAACCAATAAAATGGTCCATATAGTAAATAAAAGCAAACTCCATACATTTTCTTCGTGACTCAAGGAAATGTATCTTTTCATACGTCAACAAAGTGCAAGGAAATTGTTGACGTATGAAAAGATACAAGGGGAGGAAACTAAGCTAAGGGATTATTGCATCTTTGCCTACTTTGTGTAGTTATTATTCGTCTCCATCCACATTCATACAAGTGAGTAATGAGGACCAACCAGGAAGCATAACCTTTCTCATTATCATTTGGTCACAGAGGAGAATAATGGCTGTCAGCGTCAGTTTTGTAGCTAAATCATTACCCTTCCACCTTGACAAACACTTTTTTTACCAACTGGCAACTACAGTTGGATTCTAATTTGTTCAGTTCTGCTCCATCAATCAAACCTGTTCTCCTTTCTCAAGAAATTGAAAGATTTCTTCATTGGAAATGTCTGCAATCTTTGTTTGTACTTTGTAGCTCAGTATGCAGCAAACTTGTCTGGTTATGTTGTGGATATCAGAACTTGAAGGCCCTCACAACAAAATCCATATCTCCATGACTCCATCCTTTTAGACCACCCACAATGGATGACTGGAAATGGGTTGGGTTGCTGTAATGTCGATCGCATCTTCTTCAAACCTTCACAATCCAAATAGGAGAAAAACCCTGAAGACAACTTTCGTAGTAGACAGCGGCGGATCCAGGACACAATATAGCACTGGGCCGCATTTCATTAGAAAATTAGATACCGTAAAAAAAAAATTATAGTTTTTTTACAATATCAATTATACACGTCGATCTTTTAAATTTTAATATAGTGAATTCATCAATAATGGAGTTTAAATCCACATCAATAGCGTGCTCTCTTTAAGATAAAATAGTTAACCAATTGGCGAGAAATTCATCGCTCATTTTGTTGCGCAAATGTCAACACAATCGACTAATCAATATATATTGTGTATCAATTCCTATTTTCAACAGCTGCTCTAATAATTTCTTAAAGGAATAAACTTCATATTTCTTTTAGTCTTTTACGTTTCAGAATTTTAGGTTTCATTGTTTGCTTTTCTTTATATGAGAATCAATGCAGCTAGAAATTTAAGGCTAAATTTAGAGTTGTGATTTGAATATGTTGATCTTATCCATTTTCCTAATTACACACAATTTTATTATAAAATAACACTGACCTAAATGACTAAAATCGATAAACTCATAAGGACTATAATAGTTCCGGATCCAGGGGAGGGCTGGGCCGTGGCCCGGGGTGGCCACCCCCTGGATCCGCCACTGGTAGTAGAGACTTCACGGTGGTTCGTATCGATTGCACCTTGCAATCCAGATGGAAGCATATTGATGTATATTTTATTATGATTGTATTTCTTAGATTATTAATGCAACTACTTATTAGTTTGATTTGTATTTTTATCATTGATGACATTATACTTGATTAGTGACAAAAATTAAACGTCAAAATTGTATATAAAAAAAGTAAAAACACATCGAAATGTTCTTCTAATGAATTATTACTATGTATCATGGTAAATTAAACCGGATCGGACCGGCCGGTTGAACCGGTAAAACCGGATTTTGGTGCCTGGCCGGTACGACAGACGTGTTGGGGGAAAGCGCCGTTTCGGTCGGTTTGACCGGCACAACCGGTTCAACTAAAAATACCGCCCGGTTTTGGTCTAACCGGGGGTGAGCTGATAAAGTGGAAACGGCATCGTTTTGCATTAAGGGGAAACAAACAAAAAAAAAATCGGCCGAAGCCTAAAACCAAAACCCTAAAGGCTAAATCACGCTTCGTTTGCTGCTGCCGCTGCGATTCTCTTCTTTTCGAGAAGGCGACCCTGCCTCCTCTGCCGCTGCGATCCTCCTCTGCTCGACGACCGGAGAGGCGGAGACCCTCCTCTGCTCGACGACCGGAGAGGCGACGACCAGAGGCTCCTCCGCTGCGATCCTCCTCTGCTCGACGACCGGAGAGGCGAGGACCAGAGGCTTTTCAAGCTGGCTACCTCGTCATTCTATTAGTCCTTTCTTTGTTCTGGTAATGTTGAATCAAAAAACCATGTTTCTGGGATATCTCCAACATTGTTGGGGCAGGGGCAGTCCTAATGTTTGGATTTGTTTTGTTAGGTTGCTTTGGACCATCGCGGGGGAGGAATTTGATTAAACTTTGACAAAACCAAGGTATCCATTCTACTTCAATTAAGCCTATTTGTTCATTCGTTTGAGCCCTGTCCGTTTCTGTAAGGAAGGAAGTTGATCAATCTATTTGTTCATTCGTTTTGACAGCAATGGCTAGTGGAAAAGAAGCCGGATCGGTTGATAAAGGAGCAACTGCTAGTTAATTCAGTAATGTTGCAGTTTGTTGAATTTTATATTACATATGCTTATTTAGTTTATTCAGGTTTGTTATCCGGTATATTCCGGTTTTATTCCGGTATTATTCCGAGACGGTATCACAAATCTGCCGGTACGGTTTTTTCACAAACAAATATTATTTATTTACAAAAACGGTATTTTGCCAGTACACAACGATTGAACCACGGTAGTACCACAAAATACCCTACCACTGGCGGAGCCGGTATGACTTCCGGTACGGTTTCCTTTACCATGCTATGTATATAAAAAATAATGACCGAATTACCTAAATAAAGTGACAAAATCCACCCTAAATTTATTTTCCTAAAATCCAATCCACTATTCCCATTTCCCCTCTCCTCTTGGGACTAAAAACCTCATGTTTAACACTCATTCTTTAGCATTGCTGATGGTCTTTAGAAAGGTGAGATCTTTCCTGTTCACCATGGCCTAGAAGACTGGATCATGACCTAAGCAAACACAGTAGAAGACTTCCTTTCCCCAGTTCTGATCTCATTCATTCGAAACAAACTTTGAAACTGAGGAAATCAACTAGTGTTTCTTCCAACTTTGGCAGCATAACACCTACATGAATAAGAGGATGAAAGATATGGCAAGGATTTTGCAGCCACCAAAGTCCAAAACACCACTTGGAAGGTTTGAGATAGTGAGGGATCAAGTGGCCACAATATAGACTTTTCAGAGATATGGTGTCACATTATCTTTTTTCTATATGGTAAGTGTGCCTTCTTCTCAACCGCCCAAATATTGATTGGGTTGGTCTTTTCCCATTTCTGGTGATGGTGGTGGGCTGGTAGCTACCTTCCTACAGCATATGTGAAAGCTTCAAGATGGAGACCAAAGGGGGGACCAAGCCACCAAGACGTAACAGGGGAGTTGACAAAATTAGAGTGCTAGTCACAATGAAAAGGCATGCAAAATTTCTAGCAGTGTCTACCCTAATCTGTCATTTCTATCGACAAACTTAAATTTCTGCATTGCTACTTAAAAGCTAAACCAAAAGTTATCCAAGCAAACACCCTTCAGCAAACGCATGCTGCCTCTTCCTAAAGACATATATGAAAAAAGTGACAGGAGCCATAAGAATATGGAAGACACTTTCTGTGGTGCTCAAATTTGCAGACACATCTTACCGCAACCTTGCAGATTTTGTCCATGGGTTTGCTCCTAACTTCGATAGATTGCAGCAGTGGCATGACAGCAACAAGCATCCGGTCACTGTCGTGATATGAGAGATCCCCTTTGAGATGATGAATCGACATACTCAAGAGGCAAAGAGTTGTCAAGATAGATGGGAAGTGTGCCAGAAATGTAAGGCATATTCACGTTCTTTCCTAGTGTTGAAGTTTTGAATAGAATGATACATAAACTTCATCAGTAATTAACTTATTTCATGGAAAAGTTGTGGAATTTACACGGAGTTCAATTCAAACATGGGCAATAATGTACCTAGAATGAACTCTTCGGCTTCTGAATCACTTGGCATTTCCCTGCAACACTACAAGTTCATCCCAGGATGCCACTTTATGCTGAACCCGATACTTTAGAGCCAAGGAGAATAACAATGGTCTCAGCTCAGGAGTCCAGTAAAAGCAGGTAAAATCTTCAAAGAGATCCAAGACAAGGAGAGGAGCTCAAATGAACAATACCTTGGTTTCTGAACTTATGAAACTGCTGCCCACTTTGGATGCTATCTGTCCCTCTGCTTAGGTCCCTAAAGCAGGATTATGAAACAATAGTCACAACGGATGTTGACATATGTGGAATGCTTGGGTAGGTACACTTTTTTACTTGTTTAGTAGAATAGAACAAAAAACAAAATTACCTTCCAGTTACAGGCACATTACTTTTGGTTCTGGAGTCATCAAATTGGCCATGATACACCAGTTCAAATGGTCTCCTCCCATCCTGTGACACTAAAAGTGAATTCAGTAAAGGAAATTGAGGAGAAGGAGAGAAAGTCATCTATCCGGTCATCGAACCTAAAGTCTGAGACCATGTCAGGTTTGAGCAACAAAGTAAAGCATGTAACAAAAAAACCTAAAGGCTACACCTTTTTGAACAGGAAAAACTCTGGCGTACACACTCTCCGTAATCCCGTGCAACCACTTGAGACTACACAGTTCAGACACTTTCAGTTAGTTACTGAGGTTGAATAATCTTTACAAACATCAGATCAATTTTGTTGCCTGTTCTAAGATCTATGTCGTAAAGATTGTGAGTACTATTGTATATAATTTTGAGAATTCATACAACTTCAAGACTAACATTCACGATCTTTTTGTATAATTCATACTTTTCTCATATAATGGTCATAAGATTTCTATTGTTCATTACTCAAATACCAATTACTGTACCTCTAGCACTAGTTATGTCATCATTCCATTGGTAATAACTCTCAGCACATGACAGCCTTAAGTCTTTCTACTAGTTAGTCATATGTCATGGATAACAAAACAAAACCATTTGTAAACTCAATTCCACACTAAATCTGTCTACAAGGAGCTTTACATCGATTCACCAAACCAAGGAAGAACCATCAAGAGCAGTTTAACAGAGATGGATCATACTTCCCTCACTCTTTTGGGAAAGCCAATCGTAGAGGATGCCACGACAATTATTCTCTATAGGTTACCATATCAGAATCAATGTGTCTTTAAAACCTAATGTAATTCATCCCTGTTTTTAACACATAGCCTATAGTTCTTGATATCTGCTTCCAGGATATCTTAACTTCTACTAACATAACAATGCAAATCCATTGGAGACCCAAAACCATGGGCCCAATCCATAGACAAAGTGACGCCCACTCAATCACTCCAATCAACCATATCGGATATGATATTCCGATTGTATAGAAACCCCAAGAAGATGCAAGCAACTTTTGGAGGAATGATAGGAAGAGGATGGGAAAGAAAACCCAAGAAGTAAAGTTCAACTTCAAGACATCAATCGCACAAGCATACCTTGTCATACAAATATGAAAATGGATAGTTAAAACAATTTAGCATCCTCAGCCATGGATTCTGGTCCATTCTGGAAAGAAAAATTCCATGTCAGACATATCACACAGAAGGTTCTGGACTTCTGATTAGCTCTAATCTTGAAACACTGGGATAGTGTTAACCTGTGGGTGTGTAGCAATAGAATTTGAAGAAATTGCAATGACAGCAAGTCCTTTCTGCTCCATGTATGAGAAACTTTCATTGTGCAAATGCACATCCCTTTCCGAATGAATAGCTGGACACTAGAGTAGGACTTGAGCTACCTTCATATATAAATTTGAAAGTTTCACTATATCCTTCTTAAAATGCTTAACAAAGGGGCAATGATTGCATATGAACATCACATGCACACAGTATGCTCACAAATCATTAACTGCTCATACTTCAAATAAGGTCTTATACTGCAGTAAATCCCAATCCGAATATTGATTAGCCAGAATACATGCTGAAATCTCCGACAACAGCCACAATATGTGGCACCAAATCCTAGTATGCATATTTACAAAGCATCCATTACCATCTTAAGTTTGATTTTTCTTGATCACTGGGAATTAAACATTCTGGAGAGAATTGCTGAAAAGGAAAAACAATGAAAAAAAAGGTTCTGTAAAATGCAATTGCTAAATGAGAGGGGCGGCATAGAGTTTGCTTTAGTTTTATTGGTTTACTCATTTTGCCTTGGTTGAGGTTTTAGCATTTTCCTAATGTATGTTAGTCCTTTGTGTAACTCCTACGATGGGAGGTTAATTCTAGACATTTTGTGAGATTGAACAGAGTGAATTTTGAGTCTTTCCGCTTGTTTCTTTTAGAGGATTCTCCACCCAAGTCGGAGAGACAGCACTCAACTCCAATCTTTACTACCGTTATCTGGGATTTCAAGCAGCTATCTCAACAGAACCCCTTCCTTTCCCACTTCATCATTGCCTAATCAACCCTACCCACATCAAAATGCCTCTCAATTATGATATTTTACGAGTGTATTGCCTTTGGTTTTCATGTTGATCAGGTTAAGACGGCATACAAACAAAAAATGTTCTTTTTTGTATTCCCTCAATTATTGAGCATTTCAAATTTGGAACGAAGAGCTCACCAACAAACCAGGGTATGACTCAAAATCTTCAAGTTTCCATGTTTTCCCGGTGAGAGGCTCTGGCAGCTGTATATGGATAAACACCATGAAATCAAAACAAAAACAAAAGAAGGGGAAATGACAAGGAGCATACTCCAATTAGCATAGGGAAACGAAGTGGGTAAGCGAGAGATTGCATGATTACCTCAAATTTAGGAGCTTTAAAGCCTAAAGAAGCCCCTTTCGACTCCATTCTCGCAGCTCGCACCACCTACTTCCTGGCCGGCACGCACAGCAAACTTCCTCGTCGAGTTCAGCTGCAAACAGTTGAAACTCGTATCTGATTGTTTCCAAGTGGAGCGAAGGCATGAACCGGTAGCGGAGAATGTGTCCCTGAGGCTGAGAGGGTGCCAAAATAGTGCGCTTCTGCCTGAATTGGACGCCACCACACCACAGGTGGAACTACGGCAGCCATTGCCGAGTAGCGGTTAGTCACTCTTTCCCTTTCCATCTTGCCTTTCTTTTGTCGTTTTGCTCTGTTCTTAATTAGGCGTGATAAATTTTGAGAAGTCGAATCCATGGATATTGGGCTTCGTGGGCTTGAACTTTAATGTTTGACCAATGGTGCCGGCTTCATTTTGATGAATTTGGGCTTAGCCTTCGACCAAGAGCCTATACGGATTACGGATAGTTTATACAGGGTCCGTGACTCCATGTGGTCTTTCGATTTTTATTCAAAAATTGAAAATTGTTTTCCCACAAATTTGCCTTTGGATTTGTTTTTATTTTATGTTTTTTCTTAAATTTCGAATGACATATGATATAATTTTTTCATGAAAGTGTGCGAAGTATCGAGACTTGTGTACGGCGGCTGATTATGGTTTTCTGCCCTTTTATTATATTAATAATTTTTTTGCTAGGAGAGTTGGATACGAATGTCGTGACTTTGCTCAAACGGATCTAGATATTCTCCGTGTCTCAGGATGCAGTGGCTCGGACGACCGCGTATATTTTTACCTGATTTAGCTTTGCTATAGCTAAGGGGGCGGATGCCCATATTGTATCTCGGCTACCAACTAATTTTTTGTAGAACTTTATCTGTTCTGCTTCCACTTTAATTGAGATTAATCAATTATTTTTCCATAAAAAAATTGGTCACTATGTGGAATAGAATCTTGACTCATATATATGATTATGTCCCTGTCTTTGTAAATTTTTATTTCAACATATATTAAAATGAATCTCATTGTGTAGATTACGTAGAATTAGATATTTCTACACAAAAGTATTTGAATTTAGAGATGAAATTAAGAAATACGATCCAATTAAGAATATTAGGAGAACTAAAAAAGGAAAATTCTTAGCTCCAACTATCCACATGTGATTTGTGAAATTGAAAAATCCTCTAAAATGTAAATCAGATTAATTGATAATCTCAACCTTCTGTTAAGCTAGAACTTCGTACGATAAAGTGTTAGATAATGTCATCAATCTAGAGGGTGATTTCATATGTGTATCGTATTGAATCGTAACCCAAATTAGCCCATAGCCTTTAAAAAATCACTATGTATACTAGTTCTTAAGGAACAAAATTAAAGAGATACTCAGATTGGTTGACCTAAACCCAAAATCAATAGTGACTTAAGCGAATAGCATCAAATCCTGATGGTGACGAACATGTTAATTCTGCCTTGCTGGATCAATTACCACTAAATATATATATCCTTCTTTCTTCCCAGTTTGAAACCATTTTCGTTTGGGTGTTTAATGATTAGTTTTAATCTGAGAAGTTAAGTAGATAATAATTTAATTGTTGTCTAATGGGATTGAAGAGAAGCATTCATCGCCTAACCCATCCCAGCGCGAATAGGAAGACGTCGTGACACAATTTTTATGCATAGTTCACGTCAGAGCATCAAGCAGGTGACGTTACCCAAATTGCCGACACCTTATATATGTTTTTCACTCTTAGTTAGGAATTAGGATTGACATGGCGGGTGGTTAGTGTTGAAAGAAGGAAAGTTGGAAATTCTGCAAATCCAGGATATACCGGCGGAAGTCAAGCAAATCAAAGGCGCTCTGAAGGAAACTTACCTGTTCTGGGCAAATTCAGAAGCAACGGTCATCACCTTGCTTGCTATTTAAACTCCTTAGCAGAATCGAACAATGTACTGAGAAAGAAGCGGTACAGGGCTATCATCTTAGTGGGTTGATCAGAACAGAGGCATAGAGTCTGTTTGATTGACGGTGTAACGGGTCTGGGATTGGGGATCCGGGTTTTGTTGTTCAGAGTCCCTTTCTTAATTGTTGTCGAGTCTTACTGTTATTTTATCTTTTGCTTGATAGGAAATCTTAATAAAAACAGAGTCTCCTAGACCTCAGTGCAGTACTGAGTCTAGGACGAGGATGTACCCAATAGTTTGGGGAACCTCGTTAAAAATTGGCTTGTCTCTGCTCCTCTTCATTCCCTTATCGTCTTCCTCGTGCTCCTCTGTTTTTCTATCTTATTCAGCTCTGTTGTTTCAGAGCTAAGGAAGAAGACGACCCTGTCTTCAATCCAGAGGCTGAACTCGAGTGGGCTTTTTCTTAAGCCTGCGTCAGTTGTCTTTTGTTTGTGGGCTTAAGCATTTTCGGGCCCAATTTAAGAGTTCAGAAGAGCTAAAAGCAGAGAATGAACTTTTCGCTTTACTCTTTCATTTCCCCCAAATTCCTTCAAGAACCCTAATCGAAAAGGCAGTGTGTTTTTCTCAATAAGTGGTATCAGAGCCTGCCCTTGAAGAAGCTTACTCCTGCCAAGGTCAAAGATCCAAAGATCTGATGGCGTCCAATTCCTTCGGGCAGGCGACTCTGAATCATCCTCCTATCTTTTCTGGAGGAAATTATACTGCTTGGAAGAAGAGAATCAAGCAGTTTATGTGGGGCATCGATGAGGAGCTCTGGCTCATTGTGCAAAACGGCCCCATCGACATGGATTTAGCAGAACAACACTTGTGGACTGCAACACAGAAGAAAAGTGCTCAATTAAACCAGCGCGCGATGCATGTCCTTCAATCAGCAATGACTTCTGAAGAAGCGGATCAGGTGGAGAATTGTGACACTGCTCAGGAAATCTGGATTGCTCTTCAGAGCACATACGAAGGTACCTCTAATATTCGTGAATCACGAATTGATCTTCTTGTGCATGAGTATGAATCATTCTCTATGTTAAATAACGAATCCATTCATGAGATGTATTCTAGGTTTACTGTTCTTATCAATAAGCTTAAAGGGTTAGGTCGCACTTTTCTGGTTAAAGATCTCAATAGGAAGATTCTTCGATCCTTACCCAAAGAGTGGCTACCTAAGCGCACGGCGATTGAGGAAGCTCGTAATCTAGCAACTCTTCCAATAAATGAATTAATTGGGTCTCTTTTGAGTCATGAAAATGTTATTAAGCAAGTGTATCTGGATGATGATAAGAGGAAGAAAACTCTAGCCTTCCAGTCCAGAGTTGTCGATTATGATTCTGATAATGACTTGGGAAGAGATTTTGAGAAAGAGTTCGCCTTAGTTAGCAAGCGTTTTCATCGTATGCTAAAATATAAAAATGATCAGAAACGAAGGTCTGATGATTCTAGGTTTATATCTAATGATCGTTTTAAAAGTTCTTCATATGATAGGCTGCCTAATCAGCAGACCAGAACTTTACATACAGGTACAAGTGAACGAGAATCGCAAGCTTGCTACAAGTGTGGGAAACATGGTCACATCAGGGCAAATTGTCCCCAAACTCTTAAGGCAAAAGAGCGTGCCATGAAAGCATCTTGGAGCGATTATGAAACAGATGATGAACCAGATCAGGCTGATGAAGAAGCACTGATGGCCTTTTCATCTTCTTCTGATCAGAACTCAGATTCTGCACAAGCAGATTTTTTCTCTCCTCTTGATGACTCTGGTAAGTTGAAACAAAATGATAATCTCTGGTATCTTGATAGTGGATGTTCGCATCATATGACTGGTAAGCAAGACATATTTTCAACTTTGCAATTCAAAAGAGGTGGTAAAGTTACTTTTGGTGATGATAGTTTTGGCACGATTGTTGGAATAGGAACCATTGGTCAACTGCCTTTACCTGTGATTCATGATGTTTTACTTGTTGATGGTCTTAAGCACAATCTTCTTTCTATAAGTCTATTGTGCAATAGTGGTCATAATGTCATTTTTGAAACTTCTCGTTGCCTTGTGAAACGGTCAAGTGATGAAACTGTTTATCTTTGTTGGATCAAGACAGAACAATATGTATATTATTGATCTTCGAAATCTTGATGCCTTCAATGAATATTGTTTTGTTGCTTCCTTCCAACAAGAGCTGCTTTGGCACAGAAAACTTGGACACATTAGTCTACAAAAACTAGCAATGTTTTCTAAGTTGAATCTAGTTAGAGGCCTTCCTGCTCTTAAAGAAAAGACAAACTTTTTCTGTGATACTTGCATTTCTGGCAAACATACTCGCAGGACCTTTAAATCTAAACCTGACATTACTACCACAGCTGTTTTAGAGCTACTTCATATGGATCTTTTTGGTCCTTGTAATGTTACTAGCTTGGGTGGTAAGAACTATGTGTTTGTTATAGTTGATGACTTCTCAAGATATACTTGGGTTTTCTTTCTTGCTCACAAATCAGAAACTCTAGAAAAATTTAAGACATTTGCTCTATTACATTCTGGTCAGATTAAAACTGTTAAGAGTGACAATGGGGGTGAGTTTATTGTAGAAGAATTCGAGACCTTCTGCAATAACACTGGGATCTCTCACATTTTTTCTGCTCCTCGTACTCCACAACAAAATGGGGTGGTGGAGCGAAAAAATAGAACTCTAATTGAATGTGCTCGTACTCTGTTGTTAGAATAAAACTTGCCAAAGTATTTTTGGGCAGAGGCAGTCAGCACTGCTTGCTATGTGATAAATCGTGTCTTAGTTAGAAAAACCTTAAATAAAACTCCTTATGAGCTTTTTAGAAACAAGTCTCCTAATATATCGTACTTCCATCCTTTTGGGTGTCCTTGTTATATCTTAAACACTCGAGATCAGCTAGGGAAGTTTGATTCAAAATCTGACAAAGGGATCTTCCTTAGGTATTCTGTTAAAGGACAGGCATTTAGAGTTTATAACACTCGTACTCAAAAAGTGGAAGAATCGGTTCATGTTCGATTTAATGATAATACTACTATTGAAAAACCAGATTCTAGTCTTGTGTCATTTGACCTGTCTGAGTTGTTTTCTGAGTTTGATAAATCTTCAGATAAAGAGCAGGTGACTACTGTTAATGAACCAGAGGAGTCTTCTCCTCTCCTGGAAGATGCTGCAAAAGGTGAAACTCCCTCTAACACTATCATTGCTGCTCCTCCACACATCCAGAAACGCCATCTTGTCACACAGGTTATTGGAAATATCAATGATGGTTTAAAAACTAGAGGTAAGCATATTCCTGGCCAATATGCCTATGTGTCGCAAATTGAACCTAAGTCATACAAGATTGCTTTAGGAGATGATGCCTGGTTTCTAGCTATGGTTGAAGAACTTTCCCAGTTTGCTCGTTTACATGTATGGGACTTAGTTCCAAGACCCTTGAATGTTACTGTTATAGGCACAAAATGGGTATTTAGGAATAAACCTGATGAGATAGGTATGATTATTCGAAATAAAGCCAGACTGGTTGCTCAAGGGTATTCTCAAGAAGAAGGCATCGACTATGACGAGACGTTTGCCCCTGTTGCACGTCTTGAGTCAATTCGCCTTCTTTGTGCTTATGCGTCTTATTTAGGTTTTCCCTTGTTTCAAATGGACGTTAAAAGTGTTTTTTTAAATGGGGTTATTGAGGAAAATGTGTATGTTGCTCAACCTCCGGGTTTTGTTGATCCTCAATACCCTGATCATGTCTTTAAACTCAATAAGGCTCTTTATGGTCTTAAACAGGCTCCTCGAGCTTGGTATGATCGCCTTACAACCTTCCTTCTTGATCAGGGTTTCATACAGGGATCAGTTGACAAAACTCTTTTTACTAAGCATGTTTCCTCTGATTTTCTGCTTGTTCAGATCTATGTTGATGACATAGTCTTTGGTGGCACTAATACTAATCTATGTTCATCCTTTTGTGAGTCTATGCAAAGTGTTTTTGAGATGAGTCTAATGGGTGAACTTAAGTTTTTTCTAGGTCTACAGATTCAACAAACCCCTGCTGGTATCTTTATTCATCAGTCAAAATATGTGTCGAACATGCTTAGTAAATTCGAGATGAATGCTATTAACCCCAGTCCTACGCCAATGGCAACCAACATCAAACTGGACAAAGATGAGGCTGGTATTCCAGTCAATGAATCCTTGTATCGTGGCATGATCGGATCTTTGTTGTATCTTACAGCTAGTCGTCCTGACATTCAATTTGCTGTCTGTCTGTGTGCTCGATTTCAGTGTCAACCTAAACAGAGTCATTTATCAGCTGTAAAACGCATTTTTCGGTATTTAAAGGGAACAATAGATGTAGGACTTTGGTATGCTAAACAGGATAATTTCGATCTGGTTGGATACACCGATGCTGATTTTGCTGGTAGTCTGATCGATAGAAAGAGTACCTCTGGCAGTTGCCAGTTTGTAGGTACCTCACTAGTATCATGGTCTTGTAAGAAACAGGCTGATGTAGCCTTATCCACTGCCGAGGCTGAATACCTCGCTGCAGGTAGCTCCTGTGCTCAACTTCTTTGGCTTAAAACTCAACTTGCTGACTATGGTATGTCTATTTCTTCCATTCCTCTTTATTGTGATAAAACTAGTGCTATATGCATGTCTAAGAACCCTGTTCAGCATTCACGCACTAAACATATCGATATCAAGTATCATTTCATTAGGGAGTTGGTTCAAGCAAATACTATTATGCTTACCTATATTTCCTCTGAGTTTCAACTTGCTGACTTGTTCACCAAGCCACTGTCTGCTGATCGTTTTCACTTTCTTAGTTATGAGATCGGTTTGAGATCCTACTCCTCTCTGTCAGAGGTGATTGGAGATCTCGCCACTTAATTTCTTCTTTCCTTTTTATGTTTATGTATTTTTTCTTAGCTTTTTGTGTTTTTGTTTCTCCTTTTTGGTTGGCCTTTATTGTTGATTTCTCCTTTTTAGTATCGTTTTCTTTGGTAAGTCTTTGCCCTAGGGTTTGTCGATTGAGTATTTATATGTGTGTCTTGTGTGTCCTTTCAGTTATCCTTGAGTTTCCTGTCTCTCTGAGTGACTGTAGTCATGGTTTTGCCCTTCCTTCGCACGTTCACTGGAACCATGTTCTTAGATCCTATCCCTGCTAATGCTCATCGTCATTATCTGTTCTTTGCCAATCGAGAGGTTCTCCCCTCATATCATGTTCAGCTTCATGATCTGATTGAAGTTGGCCTTGATGTGCGTCCCTTCATTCAAAATCTTGGGTGGAACTTTTTGTTGAATCACCCTTTTTCGACTGTTATTTGTCCTGATGCTGTGCGTTTCTTCTATTCAAACCTTCGGTTTACACAGCTCAGTTCTCGTTTTTTCACCTCTCTGGTTTTTGGTAATCTTCTCACAGTTCCTGTGGCTGAAATAGAGCGTTTCCTTCATGTCCCAGCCATTGGTGAGAATCTTGCTGATGCCTCTGAGCTGGAGTTGTTTAATTTTGATATTTCAGGCGAGTTCCGACAGCTTACAGGCCAGTTTCCTGGTCCAAATCTTACTATGCCTGTTTCAACTCTTCTGCCTTCGCTTCGAGCCCTTCACTTTTATATCTCTAGTGTTTCTGCCCCGTTCTGGTGATTTAACTTTGATTACTCCAGTCGAGCTTTGGGTTCTGGTTCATGCTGCTCATGGGGTTCCTCTTAGTTATGCTGATCGGTTTTTTTGGGTATGCTCTTTCATACTGTGATGTGTCTGTCACTTCTCCCCTTCCGTTTGGTCCTCTCATCACCACCCTTCTGTTGCGTATCCGCATCAATCTTCATCCCTTTTGCACTATCACTCCCTCTATATTCCTTACCGCCGATGATGTCATGGATCTTCTGGAAATAGCAGTTGAGGGGGAGAATGGTGATGACAATAACACAATCGTCACTGGTAGCATTCTGCTTATCAGTAGTGATTCTGATTCGGATGACTCTGCAGCACCAAGTGATGATGATGATGCCCCGGAATTAGCTTCGTTTGCAATTGCTCTTCAAACTCTCTACGGATCTGATTCCAGTAATGAAGCACTGTCCCAGGGGGAGCAGTAGTTTTTCAGCAAAGCAGCGCTTATCTTTTCGGTTCTGTTGCTAGTTTCAGTCGGATAGCTTTCATGTTCAAGGATTTTTTATTGGTTTTCCTGACCAGGGTGTGGTCTTTGATTTGTCTCTTGATGGGTGGATGTTTTCTTGAGTTTATCTAGGACGTTTTTTGTTGAATATGTGTTTGCTTGTTGCATATGTGTTTTGGGAGAAATCTGCGTGTTCTGTTTTTGCAGGTTCTATCAACAACTTGCTATTTCCAACTTAGGGGGAGATTGTTGAAAGAAGGAAAGTTGGAAATTCTGCAAATCCAGGATATACCGGCGGAAGTCAAGCAAATCAAAGGCGCTCTGAAGGAAACTTACCTGTTCTGGGCAAATTCAGAAGCAACGGTCATCACCTTGCTTGCTATTTAAACTCCTTGGCAGAATCGAACAATGTACTGAGAAAGAAGCGGTACAGGGCTATCATCTTAGTGGGTTGATCAGAACAGAGGCATAGGGTCTGTTTGATTGACGGTGTA
Source organism: Linum trigynum (assembly GCA_964030455.1). Classification (NCBI taxonomy): domain Eukaryota; kingdom Viridiplantae; phylum Streptophyta; class Magnoliopsida; order Malpighiales; family Linaceae; genus Linum; species Linum trigynum. The sequence goes on along the minus strand of OZ034814.1, from coordinate 33,135,093 downwards.
ACGGGTCTGGGATTGGGGATCCGGGTTTTGTTGTTCAGAGTCCCTTTCTTAATTGTTGTCGAGTCTTACTGTTATTTATCTTTTGCTTGATAGGAAATCTTAATAAAAACAGAGTCTCCTAGACCTCAGTGCAGTACTGAGTCTAGGACGAGGACGTACTCAGTAGTTTGGGGAACCTCGTTAAAAATTGGCTTGTCTCTGCTCCTCTTCATTCCCTTATCGTCTTCCTCGTGCTCCTCTGTTTTTCTATCTTATTCAGCTCTGTTGTTTCAGAGCTAAGGAAGAAGACGACCCTGTCTTCAATCCAGAGGCTGAACTCGAGTGGGCTTTTTCTTAAGCCTGTGTCAGTTGTCTTTTGTTTGTGGGCTTAAGCATTTTCGGGCCCAATTTAAGAGTTCAGAAGAGCTAAAAGCAGAGAATGAACTTTTCGCTTTACTCTTTCATTTCCCCCAAATTCCTTCAAGAACCCTAATCGAAAGAGCAGTGTGTTTTTCTCAATAGTTAGTCTGTGATTTGATATAGATTCAACCGTAAATAATTTAAATTATAGTGAGTGCGTGATTGATGCGAGTGGATCGTGGAGAAAAAATCTCATATTTATACGTATTTGGGTGGGCGATGAGTGGGTGTCCCGCACCCCACTTTTACACGACAAAGAATTTTTTTCTTGTTTATAGTATCCAAGAGCGTAAATTTTTTCTACACAATTGATTGATGGAGTATAAGATATTAAGATTTGATAGCTCTATCGAAGAAGTGAAATCCATATAAGTAAAGATCATTGGTCCCAGGAATATGTGGATGTGGTTAGTGACTTCGTTTTCTCTCTTTTCATGCCTAGATTACATGATTATTTTTTTTATTAAATGAGGTAGAAATCCGTTCTTCCTCGGGTAATGCTCGAGTTTCTTCCCCCGTGTCGCCAATTGATCTCCGGTTTACTTGAAACTGCGCCTATACTTCACTTTCCATGCTAGGACCTAAAATGTGACAAAGGAACACAACCTAGTGTAAAATAAGCCAAATTATGACAAACACCAAGCTAAACAATCAAGAAATGAGGGGTTAAAACTTAAAACATGTGCAAATTCAGTGTCATCAAATTCCCCCTACACTTAACCGTTTGCTTGTCCCCAAGCAAATCTGACTCAAACCAGTGCAGCTCTACAGATCAACGAAGTCTTCATTTAAAGGGACAAATGAAAAGTTGGTATGAGTGCTACAAATTTTTTACATGTTCTCTAAAAAAAATTACATGTCACAAGTAGATAGATCCATATGAGACAAAGTGTGAAGTGTTTAAATCATTAGCATCTTCCTAATTTTACGGGTTAATTATCTTTCACCCAACCAAATTCACTCACTACTCACCCAACTCAATCTGAAGAAGAATGTAGATGAATATTGGATAACCGGGTCAAAATTATAGCAACTCGTTAATAAATGAGTGGGTCAGTTTGAGGCCAAAATCCATTCAACTCACCTATTATTTACCCGTACTATTAGCTCCGATTTTGAACTCGACCATCAACATGATCGTTTGCTTGCTATGTTTTCAAATTTCAATAAGCCATTTGATATTAAATAGCTCGTTTGTCAATAACCAATAATATGAGTAATTTGCTCCTAACCTATAACATCCAAATTACTCTAAATGTGTGTTCTCCCCATTGTCATTTGCAGATTGACTAATTTTTTTGTAGTACTTTTCAGTCATGACTTTGGGTTTTTTTTCATAAGCCCAATACTAACATTCTTTATTTTGTCTTCACTCTTCACAAAACCAATATTTTCTAATTATTATCCAATAATAATTTTCAATTAATTTTCATAAAAATAGTCATTGCTATTTTGGAGATCGATGTCAAATATAGACTCTTTTTTGTTGCAATATGGTTTAGTTTGGAACCGTAATAGTTTGTTAAGAAATTTAGCACAAAATTATTATTCAAAATTAGAAAGTAGTACTATTGATGGCCGGTACCCAAATTGTATATCATGTTGGTTGCATATTTTATTGGTATCTAAATCAATAGACAAATCGTTATTGTTGTGACATTTCTCGTTCTCTATCGAACTTTATCCGCGAGGATTATCTATGATAAAAGAAAAGAAAGGGTAATTGAGGAGAAGCATGTAGCAATTAGCATTACTTCTTTACTTGTGTGGTGTGGTGATGTCGAAGTGACATCATTGTTTGAAAATGTCGGGCTGGACGAGCACAAAATTAAGCCCAGCAAGTAGCTGCCTTGTGTCCTTATCTGATCGGGACGCGCAGTGTAATTACTATTAATATTTTGTTGCTAATCATCATAATTATTTTAAATAATAGTGGTTAGCATTGATTACTTTCGTTTCATTTTTTTTTTGTGTGTAAATATAGTAATAATTAATTCTAACAGTGTGTCAGTGTTTACGTGGGATGGGATTAGGTGCTAACCCTTATAGGGGTTAGCACCGCGATAACTAGCAAAAAACGCTACTAAAAATAACGAAATCACTACGGATTATTATAAAATCAATACAACATCTAAGCTAAATCACTACTAATTCAAACTAGTAGTAGTTTTTCCCTTGGTTAGGACGGTGCTAACTATTGTACAATTAGCACCGTAGCCGTTCCCGTGTTTACGTATGGGGATAAAGATCCGTGCTTAAGACAGCTGAACACGTATAAGTAAATTATTAATTAGTAATTATAATTTCAGATGATTCAGTTAACTGCACAATCGCTTCCAAGGTTGCCAATCCGTGGTTCATCTGTCGGTTGACTCATTTTGATCCTGTCGCACACATCTGTGGCCTGTGGGGTCGATTCGCTGCAACGTTGTCGGGTTGGAGGTTACACAATGCTGTTTTTCCATTTGATTTGTGAAATTTTCATATTTTTCGATTTTTCTCTTCAACAAACCCTATCTTTGGAATTCTAAATTGAAATTTTGAATATTGATGTTATACAAGTGTGTAAATTTTCACTATATATTGGATTCAAGTACGACATGTTATTTTTGTGTAGTTTATATATTACTCATTTGATAAATGTGATTTGATTTAATTTATAAATGTATGAACAATATAATGAAATTTTCAAATATTTAGACTAGAGTGGATTAAAACGGACGAACCATTAACTCTTAACGCACTTGCTCTAGACCAAGCCCTTCTTCCCATTTGGAAAATCATCAATTATTATTATTATTATTATTATTATTATTATTATATTAATTTGCAAGTCCAAATTACTGTTGCATACGACAAAGTAGCAACAAACCCTATTTTATCGGAAATACTAATCCGGGTTACTGTTCACTATGGAAGGAATTATATTATACACTCTGCTTCATACTTCACCCGAGTCTCCGAGCTCCAGCCTCCAGTTCTTCCTATTTCGTATCCATCACCATACCCGGAAATTCCAATCTACCGCGTATGCGGTTACCCAAGTGGGTGTGTGGCCGCCAATTATTTTTTCTCCCGCTAGGCATTGTTATTTTGCTAGATTTCCATGGGAGGGGAGTTGGAAGAAAACATTAGAGAATATAGCTAGGCTCCCATCAAGAATAAGGTTTGATAGTATTTTTCAATGGTAGCTTAGTCAAATGTAAGAACATTCTATAATTTGATTATTATTAGATCACACACGATAAATTATTTACATAATATCATTTTGTAATAAGAAACAAATTATGTAATTCTTATATAGGGATAGTTATTTCTTATATATAATTTAAACAAGCATATTATATAAGACTTTCACGATATAAGCGATGTCTTCAATTTTATTGTACAAAGGTTTTGTTAGGTAAGTTATTTGTTACATAATAATAATTTAATCATAGGTGATACTTTTCAAAACTTAATTCACTAATTATTAACTAAAATTTGTGTAATACTATCTACTATATTACACATCTACTAAATTTTCATTACACACAACTAAAGCTTCTACAAGCATCTTACATAACACCGTTCTATAACAATTATTAAAATACATTTTTTTTTGACAACCAATTATTAAAATACATTACGTAAAACTTATGAAGGTTGAATGGATTACTATTTTTTATGTATCAATCAAACAAACGTGTTACGTAAACCTTCCCCAATAATTAAGACTGTATATAAAAATTATGAAAGTGTCTTACGAAAAATATTTTTTAAATAGTTTTATTTCACTAAATTATTGAATGAATAAAATTTTAACACCAAAAGAAATTATTAGTTGATTACCGCAGCGAAGCGCGGGTCAAAAAACTAGTGTTATTAACACCGTCAGTTCGAACTCTTGCACACGAAACGTATTCCTGCAATATGAGATATGCTAAGAAGCTGTAGAAGAGGTAAATGTATACTAAAAATAGACGAATTTATATAAAAATTCCTCATATAAACAACCTCATATTCTTTTCCAACTTTCACGATTTCTCTACTTCATCCTTTTTGTTTGAAAATTGCTCAGCTTAACAACCTTGGATTCTTTTCAAACGGTAGAACTTGTCTATTTAAAGTCATTGACATTATATTACTCGTAACTTGTTAAGATGCTACAACCAAATAGTATACAATAAAAGCATAAAACCCTAACTCGTCATCAGTACCAAATGAGTAACAATGATGTCATATAAAGAGTTGTATAAAGAATATAACGCGACGAATAAAAATAGTACAAATACGTATAAATTATGTCATCTATGTATGAAATACAAATACGTAAATCTTTATGAAGGAGTAAAACAACACCGTCAATATTGATGATATTTGCCACCATGTTGTCACCTCATGCTTGATAGATGGTCTTGCTTCGATAGTGATAATGTCTCAAATGACTATGATTTAAAAAGATCATATTCTTTTTCGGGACGGTGATTATTCATGGTATCCCAAAATCACAGGAACGAAAAATAGAGTCGAAAAAGCCTCACTCACACCGAGACAAAATATTTAAGTTTTAAAATTACATATGGAAATAAGGATGACTTTACCAAAATCTACCCCAAACTCTACCCATTGTCATCCATATTGTGAAGCAACATTAACATTACTGACCGAGGGAGGTAAAGATAGATAGTTGCTAATTGCTAAGTTGTCAAATACTAATAATGTCATCATCCTATGCGTCTTATCTCCTAACAATGAATTTCTTTATAAAGAACCAACCCTAAATCCAACCAAATAAAATATTGGTGTAACCAATGGAATACTTAAATATGGCCAATTTCCCTTAGGAAGTTCCAACTTCACTGAAGAACTCTTATTTATGTTTATGTTTGCAACAACCAATTGCAGACTTTCAGGGTTTCCTCACTCAACAACCAACTGCCAATGGTGTTCAACTTGAAGTCTCAAAATTCCTTCCACCTGAAAATAGAAGTGGTTAGAGTCACTCCTTGACTTGACACACAGAGCTATATATATAAGAGCAGCAGCAGCAGGAAGGGTCATCCTGAAAACCATGAAGAGGAAAAGAGAAATGGAGAAAGCTTCAGAGCTCAAATCTGCAGCTGAGGAGCTTTCGTTAATGGCCATCATAATCAAACCTGATCACCATGACCCTAATCATGATAATGATGGTGATGATGGCCATAACTGCAGTGATGGCCATCCTGCAGCTACAATACCCACAAGGCCTTTTCTCCATGTCTGCAGCTTGGTCGTCCAGATTCTTGGTCAGCTCCCCTTTGCACTTCTTCTCTCTTAGTTTTCATTTTCTCCTTTCTTCTGCTTATGCTGACTTCATAGTTCTGTTTACCCCTCCTCTTATGAAGATAAGATTGGACCAACAATGGCTGTTCTTAGACAAGACATTATTCATAATATACAGGTGAGAGTACTTCTGGATAATCTCTAGAACAGTAACTTTCTGTCACCATCTGCGAAAAAAGACCCATCTATCAATATTAAAGCCATTTTTGTTTCTCTTTTTGGATTCTTCCCAGTAGTAAACTCCATTATTAATCCATAAGGTCATTTTCTTGATTGATATGTGGGGACATGATGTTCCCAAAAAATCTCAACTCTTCCTTTGTTTTTTGTTATGTTTGCTAGAGACTGGAGGCCCAATGTGATGTTGATCCTTCACTCTATTCAAACTTGGTTGAGATCTTGAAGAAAGAATCAAAGGAAGGCAGTTCCAGAAAGAGAGACAGTTGCAGCAAAGCCCTTCTCTGGCTCACAAGGTATGCAGTAATAAGCATGACAGTTCTTTTACTTGAAGAAATTACTACCGAACGGTTAAGTATATAGAATATTATCTTCAAAATTGAAACTATCTGGAAGATAAACATGGAAGCTAGTTATATCAGTTCTTTAATGGTTTGAGCTGACACAAGTTAAAAGGTCAATGTCAATGGCCCTAGTTTTATGCATTAAACAAAACCAAGTAACCATGTTCCATGCTGCCAAAGTTGTTGGCCTTGTCTAATGGCTGACATATTAAAGAGAAAGGGAATTAAATTAATACTTCTTTGATTCTATGTTCTTTATTTGATAACCAGCCTGGGTTATTGTAATATCAGGATTCAGAATCCAGGCTTTCCTGATTGGAAAGTTTCCAAGTCTCTTGGTTCATGTGTACAAGAGAGGCACTTACACATAAAAAAAAAAAAGCCAAGTCTTATCAACAACAGCATCGGACTATCCAAAGAGTTGGCCTAGAAGTTATCTGCTAAGCTGTGATGTTGATGAAATCAATATATTAATGCTTTGGTTTTACCCCCTGCAGATCTTTGGATTTCATGAGCAGTTTGTTGCAAAAGCTGGCTAAGGATCTTAACCAGGACATGGAGCAAGCTGTGGAAGAGTGTTACAACACCAGTTTGAAACTATGGCACGGATGGATTTCGTCAGCTGCATTCAAAGTAAAAATCACAACTATATGACCATTCTGTTCTCAAACACAGCAGCTTTATAAGCAGTAGATTGAAATTTTTCCTACTGTTCAGGTGGCTCTCAAACTTGTACCTGACAACACAACCTTCGTCGGCCTTCTGAAGCCGAAAGATGAAGCAAATGATGAAATCTTGAAAGAGGATCTGAAGGCCTTGATCTCATTGCTTGTACCTATTCTACAAGACATCCATGCTACTCTGGTAATTAAGCTAATGTTCTCCATCTTTTTATTTTCATTTTACCCTTCATCTTTCGTTTCGCAATGTTCACATGATTTCTCTAATGTTGCAGAGGTTGTATGGACTGGACAGACTGAAGGCCACTTGAAGAAGATATATAAAGGATGTACAAAATTCCCCTGCTGCGACAAGTATAGTTACAAGATGTTTTTCCCACCTTTCTGAGTGATGGTGCTTTCTTTTCACTTGCATGTACATATTTTGTCCAAAGGAAAGAATCACCTCTTTGTAACATAAGAGTGATGTAACAGAAAAGGGAACTTCTATATGAGAATCTCTTGTACAGAGGAAACTGCTTCACCAACTTCACAGTTATGCTTTGAATAAAAATGTTACTGTGGAAGCTCTGATGAGGGTACAGTAACTAGTATTGCACTTTTTGTATTACTAGCTCAAAAACTTTTCAGTTCTAAGTTCTAACATATGACTTCCGCCACAACTGTATTATGATCTCTCCTACTCAAACCTTCTTCATTAACTTGACAGGTTAGACATCGATCAACTCAAAATATAAGTGTTTCAAGGAGCTGGTGGAGTTAGATGAATGCTTGAAAAAATTCTCTCTTGATCTATGCCAAGATTAGGGCCCTTAGAACCAAACGAGCGTTCCGGTGGTTCATGGGTTGCAATGAGTGCAGCAACTAGACCAGCATTACTAGCTATGGTTGGCTCGGTGAACCATGGCTTGGTCCGGTCATCTGAGAACTTGTCAGACTTGTCTGGTCCTGCAACCATTGCTCCGTAGAGTGTGTTTGGATTTGGTTCTTTTTTCGTCTTCCATTGCTCACCCTCCGGACAACTGTACTTTTTGCCATCCTTTGGGATTGATGCTGCCCGATGATGGACATGGGTTGGATATTTCTTCCCGAACCCAACCAAGTAGCTCATCTTCATTGGATTCTCTCCAAGAATGTACCTCACCTGCAGAAACAAGAGATAGGCATTAAACAAAATTCAACTGCTTCCAACTTCGTGTACTTTGGCTGCTTATTGTTGGTTACCTGTGAAGTGGAGAAGCTCCTCATGGTCTGAAGAGAGAAACCATCTTTACCACAAGTGACACTAGATTGAAGCCCAAGTTCAAGGTAGTCACTGTATAGTTTAGTAAGGAAAGATGCTGTTGCTGCATACTGAATTGGAGGGCTTCCATCAGGCATTAACACAATCAATCCACCTATAAATATCAGTAACTTGCATCATAAGCAAATGAAAAATTCTTCTAAAAAGTAATAAAAAAAATGGCATATGAAAGAGAGCGTTTGAACCCTTCATTGCTATTAAAATGCAAATGTAAGTCACATTACCAGGTGACTTGTGGAAGTGTTTATCAGAAAGATAAGAACAGATCATGGCTTCAGTCATGTCTGATGCTGCCTTGAATCCAATCTCAAAGGGGAATCCAAGATCCCGGAAGAACCTAAGTCTTGTCAGTAGAATCTGCACCAAACAAAATGTTAAAGGCTGTGTTTGCTTTGGCCCAAAAACCATGCACACCATTAAGCACACGAAACGCTCGAATAAGTTCTTAATTAGATCAAAGAAACTTACACCAGTGGCAACGACCTTGTTGTTCCAATAGAAAACACCTTGCTCCTTCGGATCCTGCTGTTTAATCGCTGCACTGAAATTGAGAGCAGCATACTCAAGAAACGTGGTGTTTCCAGTAGCAAAAAACAGCCAAGTTCCACCCCAAACAAGCTCATCTTGGAAACCAGACGAATTGTAAACTCTGCTAGCCTCTCCACCACAAGCCTTAACACTAGTATATGTAGTCTGGCCTTTCTTAGTTGCAGCGACATACAAGCTCTCTGCTGCTTGAACTAACTCATTTGAGTAATCCTTCTCATCCCGAAACACGATTGATGCTGCTGACAATGCTGCCACAACTTCTCCAGCCAGGTCAGCAGCCGTCGTTCCATCACAGGCAAACACCGGCCTAGGATAGCTCATGTCTTCAGGTTTCTCCCAACAGCTCATATCAGTATAAGGGTCAGTCCCATTTCCAGTGCTACCCACCTGAGAAAACCCAAAAAAGTAACGAACTTCTATACAGAAGTACATAGTAATAGAAATTATTCAGAAGGTTGGTACCTTTCGCTTTACCTACCTGTGAGTATAAGGTAACTGGTGCATTACTAGTAGAATTTGACCTCACAGAAGCCTTGAGCAAGTAATCAGTCCCCCACTTAATTATATCCTTGACATGATCAAGCTCGTTGATATCATCAAACTTCTCATGATACTCGATCACACTCCAGCTCAACAATGTGACTGTGTAAGCAGTTGGGAAGCTGAACTTTATGTTGTTTCCTGAATCATAAAACCCTCCTTTCAAATCCACCGGTGGATTCCTCGAGTTCCCGTCTTCCATCCCCGAAATCCCTCGAAACTTCACCGGACTAGTAGTCGGATAACGCCCAGCTGCACCAAAGATCAAAACTTTCTCACAGACCCATAATAAAAATAAATGAACAAATGAGACAAAGGACAGAACAATCACATTTCTGGGCGTCGAAGAAGTTGAGAGAGTGGGCAACAGCGAGAGTGAAGTTCATGGGGGAAGTCTTGTGGCGGTGGGCTTGAGGCAGGAAATGGAGTAGCAAAGGAAGCCCTATAGCGACAAGGACCAGGAGGCCCAAGATGATGAGGAAGCGTTTGAAGTAAGGCTTATCGGAGACGACCAATTCGAATTCATAGGATTTGGAATAGTTGGAAGGGATTGAATGGTACGCATTCTCTGAGCGTGGGACGAGGTTGAAATCGAGCTCGATGGAGTTCCATTGGCTTGCTGATGGCAGAATTCTGCTCGCTGCTGGCACCGTGTGGACGAATGGGATTCGGGTCCTGTCTATTTCTGAAACCTCGGCGTTTGAGTTCATTGGAGAGGAATCCATTGAATATGGCGAAGGCGAAGCTGCAGGCATTTGGGTGGGAAATTGGAAAAGAGGTTTTCTGTTTCAGAGCTCTGGAAGTGGGTAGTTTACTAGAAGGTCTGTAGGGTAAAAGGAACTTCTGCCATTTCTGGGGAAAATGGTGAAAAAAGTTGAAGTCTTTGTGTGAACAGAGGAGGGGGGAGTATGGGAAATGGCCATTGAAGGTGTTTGGTGGAAGGAGGGAGCCACTAACTTGAACGGAGAGTGCGATGAAGGAGTTACAAATCCTAGGGGCTCAGCGGCCGTCCTGGGAATCGTGAATAGGAATAACAAACAAAGGGGTGAGTGTGAAAGCGTTGCATTGGACCGGTCGCCGGCGCCTCGCTCGCCACGCCAGGCTGCCAGAACAAGAACGAGTCGGCATTCTGCAACGGCGACATTGGGAAGTGGATTTGCTGGCGGGGAAGCTAAGGACTCCTTTGGAGAAAAGAAATTCAATCATAAATTCAGCAAAAAAATTACGTTAATTGCTGTTGTTCTTATGAAACCTGAGAGGCTGAGACAGATTTCTAAAAATTAGTATGAATATTAATTTGAGAGATTTCAAATCACTCATTAGAGATTCTATATCTTGACACGAGAAATTTTTTTCACCTTACTGTATCTTTTATTTTTTATTTATCCCACTAAATATTTTTTTTAATATTTTTTTAGTCACTCTATTTCTTTTGATTAAAGATAAACATGTTTTTTGATAAAAAAAAATAGAATTTCAATCTTTTTATTGAATGCTAACAATCACTGTTACCAAATAATGAAAAAAAATTTCCTTTTCAACAATTTGGAGAATCAAAATCTTGGTATTGTTTACAATTTAGAGATTTAGACTCCAATTCTCCAAACGAGACTATTTTTGGTATACTTTTGTTGTTTTTTTACTTATAGTAGAGCTATGACAACATAGATATAAACCACAGCAACATAAAATTGGAAACCATCAACATGTGTAATTGTTAATTATAATAAATCTTGGAAGTTGATAGAAACATAATTGTGTTTAGTTACTTCTTTAGACCCCATCTAATATCAATTAGGGATGGCAAAAATATCCGTAACCGTGGATATCCGCCCGAATTCGGCCTAATTGGGTAGGGTAAAACCCGAACCCGAAGGACATTTAGTGGGTACGGGTAAAATCCGAACCCGAATATTGCGGGTAATGGGTGGGCATGGGTTTCTCACTATCCAACCCGAACCCGCCCGATTATACACATGCATATGTATTTTGTCTAGAAATAATCAATATTTTTCTCTAACATATTTTATATTTAGTATATAAATATAATATTTTCATGAAATTGTGTAGTTTTAATTAATTTTCTTCATCCTAGTGAATTATTGTCGTACTTTTCCTCTTACGTAATGTGAGAATACGTATGAATGTTAACATATTGGTTGAAGTTATGAAGAGAAATTATTACTCATGGATAACCGTGGATACCCGAAACCCGAACGGGTATGGGCATGGTTTTGATTTTCTACCCATTTCACATGTGGGTATGGGTATGGGTAAAACCCGAACTACGATGGGTAGGGTAACGGATATGCACTATCCGCGCCCGACCCGACCCATTGTCATCCCTAATATCAATGTTGAGAGAAAAAGAAAAGCACAAAAATAATGGGAGCAATGGTTTGACATGAAAATTCATGAAATTTTGATGAAGAGAAAGTTATGAAAGTAATATTGACTATCACTCTATCAGGAATGAATTATGCGAAAATGAAGAGAAAAAAATTATTATCCATCCACTACACTTTATAAGTACTTGGATTATGCAAATAACTATGTAAATAACCTAATCAAGCCTTTGTTTTAATCAATAACTTACAATCAATGTTAATGGTATTAGTAAGCCAATAATATTTTTGACCACCAAACCCCCAATATTATTAATTACACTTTTTACCATCGATCCACTAGCCAATAAATTTATCTTTTGGTTTCTCGAGAAGTACATTCGATTTTGCCTAGATGAGTACATGATTTATTAAATGAAATTGCTAAATTCTATATGACAATTATAGTTACTAGAAAAAGTGTTAGCTTTGCAATAACATATTTGCTTTTGAAACTAGATTTTTTTGATAGCAATTGTCATACAATGGTCGAGTCATGAGTGGACACTTTAGCAATGAAATGAATAACCAACCTTGGTTTAGAATTGCACATGACTATTTTCATAGAGACATCAAAAGAGACATTTTGATAGTTCAAAAAATCAATGTAATTTTATAATATTTTCACAATATGAAATATTAAATCCATAATGTGTCATTGTTAAAAAGTTATTTATGATGATATTTTTAATGGACCTCCCTTGAATGAGGTGGCTATTAGAGTTTGGTGGGTTGAGTCTGCATGGGTTGGGCCTGAAGATCCAATCATAGTTGGGCCTCTGAGGCCTCAAAGCCAGATAACCAGCGGATCGTCTTCGGTCAATGATTTAAAAAATCAAGGAAATCTAAATAAATCAATCCAGAGAGAAGGAGAAAAGGAAAGGGAACAAATTTTAACAATCTGAAATCTTAATTCTCGTTCTTCTGTATCTAGCATCTTATTTTTCAGAAGCCAATTTCAAAGCATAAATCCATCGCAATCGCTGAAAGCAGGAAACTTTCTTCTTTTCTGGGGGTGAGTTTTTCTATTACTCTCTCTCACTGACCTTCGTCTCCCTCCTCCTGATCGCTCTTCCCCATTTCCCCCTTATTCAACCTTGAACTCTACTTCACTCCAGTTCCGATTCCCAGTGGATTTAGCTGCGAATTTTTCGGATTTCTGATCTGGGTCAGATTGAGAATCGCTCCGTCAATTCGAAAGTTTCGACCTTTTGATGGTTTGAATCGGTATCGAGATTCTCGTGCTCTTAGCCTCATGATCCCATTGCTTCTTCTTTCATTGTGCATTGCTCAATCACTCGCATCTGGGTAATGCTTGATCTCGGCCAGTATTGCAGCTCGAGAGCTGGATTACCATTATCATGAACATTTATGCCAACAGCCCCAAGTCTTTCAATGCATATCCAAGGGGCGATTTTGTTGATCTAGAATCAGCCGCAGTGAAAAGGCCCCGCAAGTCCAAGAGTTCTTCCTCTCTTCTCCCTTTCAGGATGTTCAAATCTTTAGGAAATCGTCTGCAGCACTATTACAAACTGCATCCCTTGCGGGTGCTCTTCATTTCCCTGTCGTTTGGGGTATCGGTTCTCATCATTTTGTCCGTTTACGAGAGCCACTTCAGATCAATGAGTTATTATCAGAGTTTGGATATAGAACCAAATGATTATCCATATGCCGATCTGAAGAATCTTGTAATGGTTGCGGGGCATTCTATTTATACGAGTAGTAGTTGTGGTGGTGCTGATAAGGAGGAGTCTTGGTTTTTGGAGCCTTACCAGAAGCATCCAGGTCAAGCTGCTACCTTCCTGGCTCACATACAAGTAGGGGTTGAGAATGTGGCGAAGGATAAAAACGCTTTGCTTTTGTTCAGTGGTGGTGAAACGAGGAAAAATGCCGGTCCAAGGAGTGAAGCACAGAGTTACTGGGCTGTTGCGGAATCGAAAGGATGGTTTGGTGAGTTCTTGCACTTCATTAACATTGTTTTGAATCTGATTTCCAAGATATTGTTTATATGCACTCCCCAACTTATATGAACTCCCCAGTTGACTATGGCTGATGGCCATTTCGATATTCTAGTAAGAAGTAATTAGTGCCAAGGGACCCTTCTTTTATTCAGCTTTTATGTCCTAATCATTGTTTAGCAGTCTATATATATTCATGCACTGTCAATGGTTTCTCCATTCCATCCAAATAGATTGCCTTCGAGAATTTAGTTGTGAACTTCTTTCTGGTGCTGAGGATCTCTGACTCCTGACTCGTAGGAAACCTTCATTTTTTGTCAACTCTTTTTGGATTGAATATGACACTATTATTGAAATTGTACTTTGCAAGTTTCTCCCAACAGTTGGTATATGTGCTAGTTCATAATCACAAATGTTCAATGAGTGTGATACCTTCCCTTTCATGTTAAAGACAGCCTACCGGTACTTGATCATATGTTACACTAGCAGCTTTTTCATGTGTCTTCAGGTTCTCTGATACTTTCCAGAATCAGTCTATATTATGCTTTATGATTCTCAATTGATGAACTTCTTCCTGATAGCTCAAGAGGCTTTAGTAGTTTTTCCAAGCAGCAGGGTTTGTGCTAAGCTGCTTTACTATGTAGGCTGGCCCTGGCCTGTTATAATCAAGATATACTGCACTGACTTAACTGTTATTGAATTTTGCATTAACCAAGCACCTAACATGCTCTGCCCACTTTTCTTAGTGTTGTGATCGAAATGGATTGGTTTAAAGTATCCAAGATCTTGATCTGAACCCTTTGATGGTCACAGGTAATGAAGCCAGTGTGAAATGGAGGACACTGACTGAAGAACATGCAAGAGACAGCTTTGAAAACCTTCTCTTCAGTGTATGCCGTTTCAGAGAGCTTACTGGAACTTATCCTCAAAATATAACGGTATGTGCATCGCACTTAACTCTTCTGCTTTTGCCACTAAAAAAGCTTACAACTTTCTTTCTGAGGTAGAACAAGACCAAATGGCAAGATGCCTGCTGGCAGTGTATTTGGAATGCTGTAGCTTTAGAAACAAAACAATAGAGACAAGTAGTTCGTTGCATGTGCTCGTGCTAAGGGTGGGCATGGAGTCAGTTCAGTTCAAACTGCGTCTGATTGCAGAAATCCAAACTGCAAGACAAGCTATATTTCGCAGGGGGGGACACTCTGTAAGTCCATTTGGCAGCTTGACCATACTGAAACTTGCACTGTTTCAGTGCAGTTTGGGCTGCGAACCATAAGGGAAGTGGACTACTAGAAAAAGGAAATTGGGATCATTTCAGTAGTGTTTCTTGGTTGTAGGAACAGAAAAGGTTGCCCGTATCCCTAGCTTGTGCCATATGTAACCTTTTGTTACTTTATTGATGCAGGTAGTAAGTTATGACTTCAAGGAGGAGAGATTTGCTCAACTTCATCGTTCAGCAATTCGGTTCCCAGAGTCAAATTTCTTCTACTCTGGCACCCCAGCCTCGCCGGCAGCCAAAGAAGCAGCTGCAAAAGGCGAGGCATTAGTAAGGTCACAGTTTCTAGAAGATCCATACGGATGTCGAGGTTCACTGTGGCGTAAGAAGCTCGGTCGTGATCCCTTCCATCGGTCTATCCCGTACCCAAATGGCTGCCCAGAAATCGATGGCTTATTCAGATACTGTGGACAAACTCTCTATCCAGGTTCTCTTCCTTGGGATTAACCAGGAAAAATGTGGTCTTTATTATTCATATAGAGGGTTTAAGCTAAAGCTTTTAAAACGGCACATGATTTCAGTAGATAATATACACTTAGCTCATTCTCTGCTGCCCCATCCTTCATAGTGTTGATAATATATCATCATCTCACCACATATTCTATAGAGAGAAAAATAAGTCCAAATTCGTTCTCTGCCTTTCTTGTAGCAATTATGAACTATCATCGGGATTCTTGTAGTAACAATTACCTTATGTTACTGTGTTTGGCTGAAGTACTGCAAATTTAACAGCTAGCATTCATCTTAATGAAATGAAAGTCCCATTTTGGCTTATGGTTTGAGCTTTGCAATGGCTGCTAATATGGGGTTGGTCTATGGATGAACTTCTACAAAAGAGTTCAAATTCAGGGAGACCCCTCTGTTTTATTTTAGTGCAGGACCATTTCCTTAAGGAATAATAGCAAAATAGTGATGCAAAAGAATCAGTTTATTCTTCAAAATGCAGTGAAAGAAAATGATAAAAAGCCTTAGTAATTGAACAAGAAATGGTACAGTAAAGGATTATCAAAGAAAATGGTACAACAATTGGCAAATCAAGAGTCTATATTTTTGCCCACTATCCAGTGCCCTTCATAACAGGGCACCCAGAACCAGAACCCTCAGCCAGCACCGCCATCGCAGCCTCCCCACCGCCTTTGAGAACGCCGGCGAGCAACTCCCCACGATCCATGAAGAACTCAATCTTCACAATCTTCATGTTCTCATCAACCTCAAACACCCCAATTCCAAAGACCTCAATCTTTTCCCCGGTCGGAGGGTGGCCTTTGAAAGGACCCTCCATGTAGCCCCAGTGCCTGAACTGGAACGCGATCACCGGAGGGCCCGAGTACACCTGGAGAATCTCCAGAGCGAACCCGCGAGGGAACACGGTCGTGAACGTCGAGTGAGATGTCTCCGCAGTCTCCTCAGCAGGGTTGTAAACCCGTAGTTTTTCTGGTAATGACGTCTGGAGGAAGAAATTGTAGCTGCCTTGAAGCTTCCCCGTTTCTTCCAGGTTGGTCGCTTTCCTACCGTTCACGCTCAGAGTGATCCTCTCGGCGTTCATCGACTTGTAATCGGCTGGATTGACCTTGTGCATGATCTCCATTTCGTACGTCTTCACCAGGTTCTGCACCTTCTCTTCCAGGGATCCTGCTGGCCATACCTGCACAGATTTGGTCCAAGAAACGAAATAACGGTATAAGATGTAGATTCAAAGCGCTTTCCAAACAATTTCGATCAATTCGAACGAACTAGTCTCGTGTTTGAATTCTCATGACTTCCACCCCGAACATTAACGACTTTTGAGTTATTGGAAGTAAACAGAATCGCAACGTGTAACGAACACATGGTTACTCTCTTAGAACGAACTAGCCTCGTGTGTTTCCTTACCTGAGTTCTGCCATCTTCGAAGAGCTTGTCGACGACTTCGAAGCTTGGAGGGGCACCAAACCTCCACACAGTGTTCTTCTCGCCTTCACCATACAAGAAATCTCTGTACTTGTCGCTTCTGTACTCCGAAACTGCCATCTTTCTCCCGTCTTTCTTCTTCTGCTCGTTATGGTCTTTGGATTTGCAAGGAGGGAGTTTATATAGCAATCTAAGAAGGAAGCTGTTTACTATTCAACGTCACTGGAGGAGGGAGGATGAACATTTCCATAGATGTGACCAGACCCAATATTCTAATGACTCGTGTCCTTTTTGGGGAATCTTTAATGAATATTGAATTTGACTGTGGTTGGTGATTTGAATGGATCATCATAGGAGGATATATGGAGAACTTAAAGAGGGGAAATTCTTTTGGTTCTCTCCTTGGTTGGTGAAGGTCCCCTGGCCTGATTGTAGGGGAGGTGTGTCCTTTTGTGCAAATTTGTCATTTGATTAGGGTAAGGATTAATTATTTTATTTTGCTAAATAGGTAAATTGATTATTATTATTATTATTATTATTTTATGTAAGGAAAAATATATTGGAGAGATTTGCGAAATGGTATAGCAGGTTGTACCGAAAAAGTTAGTAGTAGGGTATGTTGTACACAAATTACGGTCCAATCGTTTCAACCCGCTAAAAATTATTTGTCGGTAAGGTATTTTCACAAATATTGCCTTTTACACGCCTAGACGTTGCAATAAAATAGTAATTTTTAATAATGATGAATGAAGTAACAATTCTGAAGCACTTTCATACTTAAGTTCAAATGATTTAACAACAAGCAAAATAACTCTCAAGTTAATAATTTTTTTATACAAAATGGTATAATTAATTCATTTATGAGTTGAAATATATAGCTAATTATTAGCACTTAAATTTTTAAGTTAAAACTCATATGATACAATTGTTTGACGAAATGGTTTTTATCATAGAGTGGTTCTATCGAGAGAGGTCTCTAAGCAACATGACTTACTTTATTATTTCTTAGGTATATATAATATATATCTTCATCGTTACTTTTACATTGGATTCAATTTAGTATACTTTTTCGTTTAGAATAGATTTTAATGATTTTTTGGGATATAATATATCATTATTGTATGATGGTGTAGGATATTAGTTCCTCTCATTTTAGGATCAAATTGATGCATTTTCCCCTTTATCTTTTCCTTTTATCAGTTAATAATTTTTATGATATGAAATATCGTGAGCAAAATCTATACACAACAATTTGTGTTTTTTCGCTTTCTCTTCTCTTGATTAGATATTGTGTTCATATTGATTCTTATATTGATTATTGAATTACTACCTTTTTGTTTTGAAGTTTATAACTAAGATGCATTTTTTTGAGAAACATGAAACTAAGATGCATATTAATAAAGAATGTAAGGTGTCATCTTCTCTCTTAAAGCTTAAGCACTACATATCATTGTTTACCTACTGTTAAATCAAAGTCTTTCTCACTTGAGTACGAGCTACAATGACTTTTATTGTTGTCGAATTTCCCCAAAATATTAGGTATGTTGCTTTTAGTTTTCGCATTCTTTTCAGTTTGATTTAGCTTTTTATGTGTTGCTCTATTAGTTGAACTTGCCAGTTGGAGATCTGCATGCTTCGACTACATTAATGTCACAATGACTTCTATATGAAATGCCACTCGAAACATGAGTGTGTGATTTAGTTTGTTTCTTATTAAGGACACTCTAAACATATACTTTGTTCCATTATATCATTGAATACACTAAAGTCAGTGGAAAAGTCTAAACATTTTATCGTATACTGAATATTGATTATGCATGTATGATGTAAAACAACTCTTACCATTGTTCTTCTTAGACGTTTTTATATCAATACGACTTCGTTTGAAAATATGTATTTATGTTAGCGTAGTTAGACGTTGTTCGTCATTTTTAAAACTTCGTTAGTCAAATACATCAAATACTTTTCTATATTATTAATGAAGAACTTACCAAACTAAATAGTTACTTCAAACCCCAACAACATGAACCATAACAAAAATATATGCATACACTTATACATGACAACATGAGAATCAAACTCTCCCGACCAAGAAGCCGGGCCATAATCTAGTTGGGTTAATTACGGCAAAACCAATAGTAAGTGGCTAAGTGATCTTTTTATAATAGAATATATTGACACGCCGAGTACTCCATCTTGTAACATAATACTACTCACATTCTAGTAATCCTATTTAATTTTGGATTAGGAGAAGGAAACTGCTTCTCCTCACAGTCACAGGTTTGCCAGTCGTAGAAGAAAACTACAGTAATGGCTTTCGAGGCCGGCTTCAGAGAACAGCGGGTAAGCAAGCGTCTTTCTTCTTGTTCGTTGTTTTATTTTAGTGATTGTCTTAGAAAAGTTTGATACTTTGGCTTCGGGCAGAGTTTTTATTGATTTATTTGTTCATCTGTTATCTTCTACCTTCTCTTCCGGAAGAAGAAGAGGAAAGACGAAGAAAAGCCGGCCCGGAAACAAATCAACAATGTCCTCTGGCTCTGTTTCTTCTGTAGATGAGGTAAGTTTGTTTTGTCTCTTAAGTTAACTCTCGCCAGTTGAGAGTGAACAAGTTGCAAACTTCGGTTGATTGTTCTTTTCTTTCATCCAATTTTGCTAGAAAGGAGAAGATGAATGTAGCGGTGCTGTGGATCGGATTAGTGAATTGCCTGAGGGAATCCTTTTGAGCATTCTGTCCCTCTTGTCACTCAAGGATGCGGTCAAGACCTCATTACTTTCTGGTGGGTGGGTAAATTTGTGGAAATCAGCGGTGAAGGAGCTGGACTTTGATGCCCCAGAAATTCAGTATGCCCAGTCGGGTCTGATACCAGCGAGAAGGATAAAGTTCAAAAATTGGGTGAATAGGGTTGTGAGGCAGCTGATGGATGCCTCCTCCCCGGGACAGATAACCAAGTTCAGAGTGTCATTCACATTGACCAATCAGTGCAATTCCAAGGGGGAGATCGACAAATGGCTGAAGTTTGCATTATCGAAAAGGGTCGAGTTTATTGAGCTGCCCTTGGTCACTTACATATTGACTCCTGAAAGTGATGGCAGGAAGTATGTTTTCCCGGAGGATTGTTTCGATCACATCAAAACTCCAGCCGGGTTGTCTGATATAAGGTCCATCAGAACCTTGCGCTTGAGTTATGTGGCGGTCGAGGCCGAGACAATTGAGCACTTCATCTCTCACTGCCCCTATCTAGAGGAGTTAGCTGTGCGAAAGTCAGAATTGATAGTGAAGCTCAGGGTTGCTGCTGCTGCAGGTTCGTCGTCGTCATCGTCGCTTGCGTTGAAGCGCTTGAAAGTGGTAAGATGCAGGAAACTGAAAACGCTGGAGATTGATAATGCCCCATGCCTCACCCACTTCACATATCAGGGTGGTGAGTTAGCGGAACTGCGTCTAGAGAATTGTGTTAGTCTTGTGAATGTGAACTTGGGGTCAGATTTTTGCACACCCAGCTTCGCATTCGACTCGATCTCCTGCTATGCTCGTCTGTTGGCTGCCCTAACTGTGAAAATCTGCCAGGTGAGTAGAACAAGAAGAGATGAAAGAAACACCGCTAGCTTTCTGCTGCATATCAGACTCCAAGTAGTTAGTCGTTCAACTGCGCTTCATTTTCTTTCTGCTGATACATGTTTGTTGTTCTTGGCACAGAATAACTTCCGGTTCTCGAATGTGCCTGAGTTTACCCACCTTGAGCAGCTGACTATCGAAACAATTGGAAATTCCAACAGCAAAATCATTCGCTTGGTTACCTTGATAAATGCTTGTCCTCGCATACACACACTGCGGCTGAAGGTATTAATTCGTTTGGTGGTCAATAGAGCTTAACTGCTTTTGTTGATGACTTCTTTCTTGCTTCCATTTCCAGCACACTTTGGCCCCAATTCATTATTTCTGCTCGCTATATATTTTTTTTAATGGTTTACAGATGTACACGTTCCCCGCCAGCGAAATGGAAGAGTGTCCAACACCAGATGTTGCTAGAGTTGGTCGCGAGAGCATCAAAACAGTGGAGATTATTGGGTTTAATGGTTTCCCAATTGAATGCGAATTCATTGATTATGTGCTGGAATGTTTTCTTGGGGATGGAGAGAATAGTTCTACATCTTAACCTCAAAGACAAGAACCAAGTTGAGGAAGCCAGAAGTTGCGCGTTGGAGTTCAAAGCGAGAGCATCCCCTGCAATTGAGTTTGTTGTAGTAGATGATTAGCTGTTTCTGGCCTCCATAAAAGCTTGAAGCCATGATCGGTAGATGCGCGCAACGAGTTTGTTCCTTGCAGATTGGAATCTTGAGCCTTTGGTGTATAAATTATGCTGTCCGATTCCTAACAGGTTTTTCTCGGTTCCAAATTCAATTTGTTGAGTTACAACTCCATTGATTGGTTGTGTTTTCAGAACACCTATTTAACAACTCCTTATTTCGTAGAATCAAATTTTTTCGATCTTTCATTTAGTAGGGGTGCCCTTTTCCCTTCATGTTCATGTGGCATAGACAAGTTGTCTGTTTATTACATCCCTTAACAATTTCATTTCGATGCCAAGAAAGGGCAGCTAATTGGAGCTTCAGTAGCAGAAGTAGAACCATCAGACCCTTTGGCACCTCTCATAAGCCCTCCCAGCAACTCTCCACGGTCGAAAAAGAACTCCACTTTCTCAACCTTCATCTTCTCATCCACATGAAAGATACCAATCCCAAAGAACTCCACCAGCTCTCCCGTTGGAGGGCACCCTTTGAAAGGACCCTCCATGTATCCCCAGTGCCTGAACTTGTAGGGAATCACCGGCGGGCCCGAGTAAACTTGGAGCACTTCCACTGCAAAACCACGAGGAAACGTCGTTGTGAAGGCCAGATGAGCTGATTCAACTGTCTCCACATCGGGGTCATAGCCTCTTAGCTCTTTCGGTAAAGATGTCTGCAGAAAAGAATTGTAGCCGCCTCCTATCTTCCGAGTCTCTTCCAGGGTTATTGGCTTCCTACCTAAAGAAGAATTGTATCATTCCTTCATATTTCTTCTTAAGAAGTCAACTCACGAACATAACGAAATACCTAACTTCTCGAACAAGTAACAATGAAACTCAAACTATTAAGTGATATGCATAACACCACTCGCATTCCAGTAATACTATGTAGTTAACTCGATTAGTAGATTCGAGGATCATGTAGATTTGAGCATGAAACCTCTAAATCCAACTAGGGTAGTTTTATTTTCTCGGTTTGGTCAACAGAAAAAGTTTTATGATCTGAAGTTTTTTTTTTTTTGGGTGTAAGAGAGATCTTGGTCAAGTTACCATTGAGGCTTTTGGTGTAGGTGTTGTGATCGACTAGGGTCTTGTTGTCAGCAAAACATGTCTTGTGGAACATTTCCATTTCCCAGGTCTTCAACAGGTTCTGGACTTGCTCTTCCAGGGACCCTGGAGGCCATACCTGCAGAATGAAACAACAACAGGATCATGAATTTTCCTGAAATGTTTCATCAGAATACTAAGACAGCTGATGAGAATGAATCAATCAGGTTAGGGATTTGGTATTATAATCTTGCCTTGGTCCTTCCTTCTTCGAAGAGCTTGTTGACAGCGTCGTAGTTCGGAGGGGCACCATCCCTCCACTTGGTGTTCTTCTCTGCCTCCCCTGTCAAGTGGCTTCTGTACTTGTCTCCTCCCTCTGAATCTCCCATATTTTTCTCTGAACTCAGTAACAAGAAGCTTAATTATGTTGTTGGTAGAGATGGGGAGGAACTTTGTGCTGATATATATAGCTGAAAAAGAACCAAGGAGTTGTCTGAATTCTGATAGAGTTTTGGACAACTACACACTAGCAAAGTTTGACCAGGTTCTGTGCTTCTGGTTTTCTGAGCAAGAGAAATTACATTTGGATAATAATATTCTAATTATTGTCCTTTGACTTGTTTGTTGAACACTCATTGGGCTGTGTATAGGATTAGACACCATCTAGAACTCATCTAGTTGCGACGCGTATTGATAACCAAATTTGCAGTTAACTCGAGTTATCAAGATAGAACAACTTCTTCTGTCAACAATGTAAAGTTATTGTTAGTAAACAACCTTCTCACATTTACTGTTGGGTATCTTCTAGTCCTAGGACAGGCATCAATGTACAAACATCAATGTCATTAAGTCTGTCACTTTTCTTCAGTCCATAATGCCAGTTTTATTCCTAAAAAATTGCTAGAACACAGAGAACACAAATGTCAAAGTATTTGCATCGTTGGAAGGAGGTTGTTAGGATGATGTATGGAAAAGTGACAAGGAGAATAGGTGCTCGACGAAGGTTAGGTGGTGAAAGCAACAGCCATTCGTGTTTTATTCCGCGATCTCAACTACAGCACAGCACAGCAAGCAATTCAAGTTTTGCTTCTTATTTTTTTTGTCTGTTACGAGCAATAGGAAGCCACCGTTTCAACATGACATACTAATCAATGGTCGACAGATAGGATACCTAGTGTTCCAACAAGCGTTCACAAAATCGAAAATCGATATCAGGACAAAAACCCTTTAACCACAATTTCAGTAAAGGTGGTTTACATGAATGAGATGTGGAAGTGCCTTTGTACTTTAAACGCAATTTTCCTATCATGGGCATACAAAGATGGAATCTTTATTACCATTGATTACCAGATAGTGGAACCCAATACAATTCTTGTATAAACTGTAAGGTAACAAGAAAGATCATTCCAAATGGCAAATAGCATATATATTCACAATCAATGCAATTAACTTCCAACAAACGGAGTGGTTCCTGTATATATCTCAACCAGCCTGAAAGAATACGTCTACTTGGGATCTCAAACTCCATTAAACCAAGCTAAGAAGTTACCCCAATCCTGTCCTCGCTTAACAATTGAAGGTGGAAAACCAGGTTAATCTCTGTAAATGAATCACCATTACCATTTACCATAATTTCTCTTGTCTGATTCAGCCGCCCAACCTGTGATCCTCCACCTCAATTCAACATCATTCAAACAATTATAAATGTAAACAGTACAAAGCTTTCACGTTACAGCAATGGAAAAATCAAGCCTTTCAATCTTAATATTGAGCAAGTGCGGCCGATATGGGATTAAAGAGGGAAATGAAGAACAACCCAGTTCCGTTTAAGCTTCCAGCCTTCCACCAAACTGAAACACTAAAGACACAGCTTTTATCTAGATAAAAAAAAGCTTACTTTTTTTATTGAGAATGGCGAGGAATTAATGGATCAGAACATAGGCTTGAATACCTCCATGGGAGATAAATTTCGCACAGTATAATCAGCTTCGATCATCTGGGGAAAGTATCATCACATCCATAAATCCTCAACGAAACACTAATTTAAAAACCACAACTACAAAAATTCAGAAATCATGAAAAGGGATTTGGAGATGAAAACCATCAGAAACCTAAAAAAGAATCCCCAGCAGCAGCATTGAAGCTGCTGTACGGTCCGCATCATGGTTCGGGCCGGGTTTTAACCGTCCCGCATCACATAGTTTTCACCTCCAATTCTCAATTCAGTGAAATCCGCCATTAATTCGAACTAGTTTAAAAGCAAAAGGAGGAAAGGAAGGGGAAGCTCAGATGTTGTATGGGTAAGAGAAGTAACTCAGCACATAAAAATCAGAGTGGTGCATGACTTTCTCACGAATATCCTCATCGCTTCCCCGCCTTCCCTACAACTAATTCGTATGAACATAGATGAATTGGAGAAAGAAAAGAACTGAAAGATCCACCATTGTTGAGGATGCAAAAACAGGGATAAACAAACTATGATACAGAAGAATTTGTAATCGGCGACATCGAATTCAGAACGGACGAAAATAGATGTGATATGGATTCCTGATTCAGAAGAAGAGATGGAAGTTTCAATATATAGGCGCATACATAAACCCTAACCCCCCGATGGATTGCTTACAGGCCGGCGGCCCCTTTTCCTGTATTTTCGTTCCCTTCAAGCTAGGGAGTGACGGGCCTGGCAGCTCCAAACTCGGCCCAAAGCCCATCCAATTTTACTAGTTTCCCACAGCCACAGGGAGGGCAGGCAGACCACACGTGTTAAGCCTAGAGCAAAAATTACTCAAAGACGAGACAAAGTATATGCCTGTTAGTCAGTTCGGTTTAATCCGGTTATACCTGTAATCATGAAGTGGGTTATCGGTTAACGGCATCTTGTATATTAGTTAATAAATTGTAACCGCGTAGTTGGTTATCAGTTATTTTGTCGATTAATCAGATGATTGATAAACTAGTGACTCGATGTCTCAGATGATTGATAAACTAGTGACTCGACAAGGTTATATCAAAATAATCGGATGGTAACTTAGCTAACAAAAGACGTCCTCCTTTTTTCTTAAACTGTGCATTATAGATTTTTTTCCTTCATAAGTATGTGTTTTTTTAACGTTTTATCATTGAATAAAAATAATTTAACGTAGATATCAATTCATAATCAACTCAATCCAACACAAGTGCATAATAACACCATTCTACTGCCCAATTTAATAATTAAAAAAAAGACAAGAATAAGACCCATCAACAATTACCGAGCGTTCAACGTTGGTTACTGACTAAATTTGACTACTGAGAATCGATCGCTCACTGTTTAATTATTGATTGACTACCATCCAATGCATTAATTTCCCTTGGCAATGTACAAACTTTAACGTAAGTTCTCCTGTAAGCATCACATTTCCCATATTTGAGATGCCATGTTTTGCTACCCTCTTGTGTAAATCTGTTATATCAAGGATCAGTTCACGTGTCAAACTCCCCCTGTACAAGTTGCATCCACGGTTAAAAGTTCCCGCTGCACAAATGATACTTCTCTCTACCCATTGTAAAAGAAGCAAGTACTCGGAGCTCCAAACAGAGAGCTACACTTCGTTATCTGCCTCTTTTCAGTCTTGATCCCGTGGTTCTCGATTGTGATGACTGCTTCTTTACGTTCAGCAACCCACTGTCACTGACACTCCCTTCCCCTAGGTTTTCATGTGCATCAGAGAACTCTTTAGTCCACGAATTCAAAGGTACGAGGAAGTTGTCGTCCTTGGAGTTCCTCTTCCGCTCCTCCTCCTGGCGCTTAACGTTTTCGGATATTTGATGGATCGTCTTGTTGATCTTCGCTATCCCTCTCTCGACTGGCTCCACGACGTGCGAAACGGTGTACTTCATGTCGTCAACGATCTGACAAAAGATAATAACAATCCACAAAATCGTGTTAGAACACCACACATAATGTAGAAAGCTAGGATGTTCAGCACTAATATTGAAGGGGCAAAGAGAGCTCTCACGATTTCACCGCTACCCAGGACCACATCACGAACACTCTGGGGGAAGTTCATGGTCTTTTGTTTTTCATCATGTCGAGCCAAGCGTATCCGAGTGTATCTTTCCGAATCCTGAACCTCCTCTGGATCAGCTGGAGTTCCCAGAGCTGCGTAGTCGGTCATCACAGCAACATTACGGACACATCTCTCCCCACGCTTGTAAGGCACGGCTGGGAAGACATAGAGATGCACAACGGCTGCAACACCCATCTGAGTTGACAAGACGAAACACCAGATAACATAAATCAGTTTAAACTCTTGTATACATCACATCTCAGTCACGACAGTATCACGTCTTTAAGTAAATGGCAGCAACCCGGAAACACATTTAAACCAACCCCATCTGCCACCTCTACAATATAACTTGCGCAAGTCACAGGTCCCACACTCACTTAGAAGCCTATGTGCTATATAACCAGCATCATTAGTTCTCAGATTCATCCCAACACTAACAGATAAGCCATGGAAAATGAAACAAATATCTGCACGAGGAATAATAAAACTGGATAGCATAATAATTACACACCTCGATACAGATTATGTAGTCTTGTATACGCGTCTTCAGCTCTTGAGCCAAAGAGCCCTTAAAGACTCCAGTTGAGAAAAGGAAAGCAACAGCAATACCTTGCCACCAAGTCAGGAAAATGATTGACTTGAAGGTAAGAAACTTGGCCAATGGCTTAATAGGCGCCAACTTGTCTTTTGTGACAGAATAGAACTGCACAAGGCAATACAATGCCCAGCTTTGACTGAAATTTAGAACAACAGCCAGGTAGGGGTACCTGCAACAAACCAATCCCAATCAGCTTAGAAAACAAATCATCAGTGAACATCATCATCAACTTTCACTAGAGTCGAGCGGAAAACTCGTGATTATGGGAACCACGTCAGATAAGAGATCACAATCATAGCATATCTTAGGAACTAGAAATACTCGGGAAGATCACAGAACCCATTCCAGACTCACAGTTTGCAAAGTCAATTGTGGTTTATAACTGGCGTAGAAACAAGCAAACTCAATTGTGGTTATAACAGCTTACCCGTATGACCACTCAAATTTCCCTTCTCCATACACTCCGAAAGCTTCAAGAATAATCGCTAGAAGTGCACATATCATCTTGACAATCATCTAGACAAAGAACTTTGAGTGAGTAAAAAAAGACAACATATTTCATTTATAGATCGAAGTAAGAGATCAAAGGCCATACATATTGAACAATTCCAACTTTCACAGCATAATAGAAGTCACGACCCAGGTTCCAAGGCCTCAGACAGCAATTTAGCGGAAAAGGGTGCTCAACAACCCCATAAGCATATGCTTCATCCAAAAGAGGCATGCTGGAAACACCATCAGTCTGAGTCTCCATGAATTCGATGGTGCTATCTTCACCACCTTAATATTGCCAAATTGAGCCCAAAAATGACAAAGGAGTGATAGAAGTATCAGGGATCAAAGCCACCAGATAATTCATTAATTTGAGCAAGTCATAGAGAGAAAAACTACCTAAGCACGCTATCAGATATCTCTCAAAGCAATACATTGCAAAAGCTTCATAGCAGTCTCGAAGAGCTTCCCAGTTGAAAGCAGCACTTGAATCATACAACGATAAGAACTGCACAGAAAGTAGATCCACGACTCAAAATCAGCACATAATCAAAGCATCTTGGTGGCAGCAAGGTATTTCAAGGTAGCATGTCAGAAGTGTAAACAACTAACTGGTAAGGCAGTAAGGTTCTGTACAAAACTTGACAATGTTAATCAAAGCTCACAAGAACCGAGGATATCAAAGGTCAAATTATTTGCAGAACCTAACCAAGGTAACCAATAAAATTTTGAAAAAGAAACTCGTCAAGCCCCCAGCTTAATCTAAGAGACACTTTTTTTTCTTATTAAAAAAAAAGCTAAGCCACATATACCAACGCCCCATAAACTCGCTCAGTAATCTCAATTATTTGCAATTGTTCAAAGGCAAAGCATTAAAGCCTACCATGAAAAAGTGCCCAAAACGAGTGCAAATCACATGTGAATGTTTCCCATAATACTGATCTTCTGTATAAGTATTTGTGATTCAGTTCTAATAAGGAACCCATACTCACAACCAGTGAATCATATATATAGTCCAGCAACTACAACAGTTACAACTTCGAATAAGAAATGAAATGGTCGCAATGCACTGCGGTCATTGGCTCAGGGATAAGCAGCAAACTAACAGATGAATGTCGATAGGTGGAAAGCTCTCCCTATACTACAAGGAATGAACAAATAACATCAACCTACAAGGCCATGCAAGAGGAGCATTACTGGGAAAGAACAGGAAAAGATAAAATTTTCAATAGAAAAGTTGCTTTTTCATACCGATTCAAGAGAATAAACAGGAACCATTAGAATGAGTCCAACCAGAAACTTCTGCTCCTGAAATCATAAAATTTAAGGTTAAGCAGTGGATGGAGAAGGTCACCGACAAGTGAAGCAGTAATGGAATGGAGAAGGAGAAGGAGGAGAAGGAGAAGTGGGGAAAAAGTTCAGAAAACCGGAAGTGGAACAGATATAATTACAAAGGACGAACCTCTGGCTTGTTGTATGAGGCTAGGTGCTCAAAGATAAGGTACATGGAGAGGACAAGAGCTACTAGCACGAAGACACTTGCACTGAAGATTGGCCAGGTCATGTGTGTGACATTCTCGGAGACCAAATTCAATGCCCAAATCTTTCCTGACCGACTTGTTGACTCAACCAGGGTGAACAGTGAAAACAAAAAATAAGCAATTCCAATCCACCCCATTGCGAAGGGTACTGTAACTATTGCCTCACAGAGAAAATCAAGTCTAACTCAGTCCAAGGAGCAATGCTATTCCATCAATGGCTTTCGGTCAGGCATCACCAGCATTGCTTGAATTATAATTTTGACTCAACATTTCCAGACAGGGCGAAACCCGTCTTCTCAAACCCTCAAGTCAATACCAAATTGCAAAATTCCTACCACCTATATGAATCCCACGCAGAAATGAAACACCGCAGGATAATCAGCTTGATCCTCCTAGCAAATGAAGATCTGTTGCCATCACAAGAAGAATATAATTCAGATCACGAACATATATGAAATCAAGAAATCATCAGCAGATATGAGAGAACTAATCACTGGAGCAAATAGAACCCTTCAAGCCATACTCCCGTCCCATTTTAACTAATTCGGCTAACATTTATGACACTGAATACTATGATCAGAATAGAAGAATCGCCAATCGATCGGTTATCCATTCACAATTCCTCAGATACCAAAGAAGAAAATAAGAAAAAGCTAGTAAGGTCCTGCAACTACGGAACCATCAAGTAAAAACTGCTACACACCCAGACCCAGTCGCTCTCCCAACCCAACCACTCGTTAACTCCCCGGCTCCCAGCTCTTCCAAAACGCACAACAGAATCAGAGAAAGCCTCCAACACAAGAATCAATCGACATGCACGGCGAAACCCTAATCAATGATCACAGTCCGAACTGATCGCCACTCGAAAACCCTAGTCTTTAGTGTTTGAGCGACATCAATTTCTTCCGGTATACTCACGCCCGAAAGAAAACACCGCATCGCAGAAACAAGAACGGGCAAAGAACAGAAAGCTTCGAAGTGGGGGCAAGGAGGAATTCAGAGAGCGGAACGCACCTGTTCGTCGTCAACCAGCCTCTGATAATCTCGGGGGAAATATACGCGGATTGTTGGGAGGGCAAAAGAATTTTCCAGTTTCCAGAGAGACGGAGGAGATGAGGCACTTGGGAGAATGGGAAAGTAAAAAAGTTTGCTTCGGCGGTGGGCAAAAACCAGAAAACTAGAGTCCTCAATTTCATTTTTGTCTCTTTTTTCGAGTTGAGAAAAAGTAGCGGTGAAACGCTGCCGTTACTGTCAAAAACCAAACCCGCAGGTTTCCCATCACGGAAGCAAAGAAAGATCAAGATTTCTGATGGGTCCCAAAGTAGGGCCCGTCAGTATATAACGGTCACATTTCGAGGAAGGACCTGTGATGGGTGATCGAGGAAGTTAGTTAGGATAGCATATAGTTAATTGTGAGATTCAACGAACAATAACTATAATTTATAGTATCGATGATCTAACAATCAATCATTGATACTATTCGAAGCATAGATGAGTGATCAATCCTTCCATACTCGTGTAGCATCAATAGGGTATCCCTAGAAGGTAATTTCTTGACAATCTAGACGATACTAAACACAATGCATATAGTAGCATACAATAGAATCATAAGCATCGATGGTATTAAGAGTATTCATATTATAGAAATATCAATGACCATCATAAGCATAAAAAACAATAAACATCAATTATCATAATAGACATCAAAATTAATAGACAAACACAAGCATGAGATGAAATCATGGCATTCATTCACATAAAAATAAACAATATCACATTCTAATACAATTAGTTTTGACTAGATACATAGAGGAGAAGGAAGGTATCCATTGATGATGACAACATCTTCTTGGCTGCAAACCCTCTACATCGACTAGATTATGCACTCTTGTAGAGTGTTACAGATAATTGTGTGTTTGTGCAACCTTACTTTTATAATGGAGTCATGCCCGCTATTTATAGGGATGCATCCGACCTAAAATAACCTAAATCGACTAGGAAAGAGTCTCCTAAACCTAGCAGACTTAGGAAAATTCGTCAACAAGGCAAAGGTATGGCGGCAGCGGTACGTCAGTTGTGTCGTCACTCTGGTTCTTCGTGATTTGGGCTTCTTGCTCAATTGACTTCAAATTTAGACGATTTGGGCTGCAACTTTGGGTAGCGACAGTTGGGCCCGTTGCTTGGACTGCCTCTCCTTCTAACATCATAATGGACCGATTCTTCCTCCTATGGACTCGTCTTGACATAATCTCGCAACTTTTAGTTGACTTCTCCATCATCGGACCACTCATCTCTCGCGAAAGATCCATAAACTTATCTTGATAGCTCATTCCATCTTTCAGAGTTCTCCAATGCTTGATTCAATCTAGATTGATAAGTCACAGGGAAATAATGAACATGCAACTAATTCTTGTTCACCCCATCACGGACAAAGTAGAATACGATTTCCAGATGCTTGGAGCGAGAATCGAATACAAGATTATGAGCAAAATAAGTAGCTCCCAAATTGTCACATTGGGTCATGGGTGGTACATAAGGTAATGGCTTGAGTGTGGAGGGGGGGGAATCAAAGATGTGGATGAAAGTGGGATGAGGCCGATAGAAGTCGGACCCATAGAAGAAATAGAGGGGAGGGCGAGTGGGATTGGTAGTGGGTCGGAAAGTCATTTTGGGTGGAGTAAGAAAAAGGCTTGGGTAAATGAATTGGATGGGCTAAACTAGGGATTAGTAAGAACATCGGTACCCAGCTCCACCTCTGTAATCGGGGCACCCAGCGATGCTAATTGATAAAAAATGCCCTTCGCCTGTTACAAGTAAGTATGTGTCGAGCCATTGTTGCAGTTGATATGATTGAGGGACCGTTGTAGTTGTCCGATTATCATTGAAGATCCTGAGGCATAAACACGAGCCAACGTCTCCCATGTAGCTTTTGTCGTCGACTTGTTGATTATATGGGTCATAACTGCTTAAGATAAAGAAAGATTAATCCATGTTAAAACCAATTGATCACGTTCGCACCAATCAGCATATGCATGATTCCACTGAGCATCAATCGTTTCTAGCGGATCAGGAGATGAATCGTCGACATGGTCGATGAGTCCATGACAACGAAGGAGTGGTGTTGCAACTGAGCCTTCAAGATGAGGTAGTTCGTCGGAGTTAGCTCCACCATCAATTGTGGATTGGAAGGGAGAGTCAGACGGGGTGGAGACTGAGTTCAATGATCAGCTTGCGAAAGGAGACCAAAATAGAGGAAAAACAAATTGAAGAAAAAGAGGACGAGAGAAGGAGAATGAGACTCGTTAGAGTATTTGAGGCTCTCATATCATGAATTGAATGCTAAATTTTGTATTTCTTATTACTGAAATTATAATATTTATACAACAGCTGAAGCTGTTACAACAGAGACTATTTCTGGCAACTAACAAGTGAAAAGAAGGAATGGATAAACAAACTGGAGTGAACTGATTCCACATTTGAAAGTCCAGTTGAGGAACCTTCCTATCACATACCACCATGTATAATCTTATACGATATCAACCATTAGCACCATGATATAAAGTGGTAATATATGACTCAAAAAATTTGATTTCAAAATATTTTTTGGTAAGCATTTGATTTCAAAATATATCAAAGTGAATGTCATTTTTAAGAGCACAATTAATTTTTTTTCTTCTAAAATTGAATTTTAATTTAAAATAAATAAAAGAGATATAAATTACCAAACTCATGTAGCAAAATCACAAAAAATAAAAGAGATATAGCCTGTTTAATTTAATTGAAAAAAAAAAATAGTCACAACAATCCATCGTCTCCCAACCCTAATCCCCTACACCCGATATGGACATGAGCCCATGAACTCTCTCCTATATATATCACTACTACCCAATTATCGCAAAACATTAAACACCAGGCAAAAAACCCTAAAAAAAAAAACACCACAACAGCCGATTAGGGTTTCCGAGATCTGCAATCATGGTGAGAGAACTCTACCCACATATCCACCCGCATCGCCGGCCAGCCCGCCTACATGACTAACGTTTTACGTACCCTTTTGCAGGCGGACGTGGAGACGACGGAGATGGCTGCGGCGGCGGGGAAGAAGAACAGGACGTTCAAGAAGTTCAGCTTCCGCGGCGTGGATCTGGACGCCCTCCTCGACATGTCCACCGACGACCTCGTCGGACTCTTCACCGCCCGGGCCCGGAGGAGGTTCCAGCGTGGGCTGACGAGGAAGCCCATGGCGCTGATCAAGAAGCTGAGGAAGGCGAAGAGGGAGGCGCCAGCCGGTGAGAAGCCACAGCCGGTGAGGACACACCTCAGGGACATGATCATCGTCCCGGAGATGATCGGGAGCGTGATCGCCGTCTACAATGGCAAGACGTTCATCCAGATGGAGATCAAGCCGGAGATGATCGGTCACTACTTGGCCGAGTTTTCCATCTCTTATAAGCCTGTGAAGCATGGGAGGCCTGGAATCAGTGCTACTCGCTCTTCCAGGTTCATCCCTCTCAAGTGATCATCCATGCATGGTCCTATTATTACGTTCATTTCCTCGCAAGTTTCTAAGACAGATATAGTTTATGAGATTTTGCTGTGTTGAAGAATATGGAAAAGGCTGATGCAAAGCCATTTATTGTTTTACTCCTGGATTTTGTTTGCTTTTGGTAAATTCGTGGTGGGATTTTGGATGCTTTTGTTGATGAATTACTTCCCCTTTGTGATGTTATGATATGGTTTTCTCACCAATAGTTTTTGTTTGTTGCATTTTGTGGCGATTCCAACTAGTAGATCAGGCATGTTTTGTCGAGTGAAGCTACTCACTCTTTAGTGGGAGCTTTTTAGGAGGAAGTTAGTCTACTCTTAAGTATTTTTTCCCTTGTTTTATGTCCATTCTCCTTTGAGATTTAACCGAAATTCTCATTTAGTGGCAAAAAAAAAAAGATTTCATTGGTAGTTTAAATGAACACGAACCATCGTGTTGATTCTTATTTTTCTTGTAATCTGGTCCTAACATTTCCAACCTTCTTGGTTTATCTTGAAAAAAAAAATAGAATAAAAAAACAAGAGAAATTCATATTAGTTCGAATAAATAACAATGTCAACTATGAAATTCATATAAAAAAGGATAATTATCCAAGAAGTTGTGAATATTATGGATAAGTATCAAGTCTTTCTTGTCTCATTTTATAATTTCTTTAGAAGAGGCATAATTACATTTTTCATTATGGTTTTATTTATGTGATTGAGGTTTTATTTTAAATTGGAAGGAGATGCCAAGGGGTTATTTTTATTTGGCGAGACTTTTCTTCAATGAGACATTTGGGTCCAAATGTCTTATTTAAAAAAACAAGAACTTTGATATAAGTCATTCGAATTAAGGAGCCATTTTGGGTTAAAAATTACAAATTTAGGCCCAACTCTCTTCTCCTTTCCAGTTGCAAACCCTAATCAAGTCGCACAATCTTTCGCTGTCGCGTGCAATGGCAACAATATCAAAACCATCTACTTCTTCTCCTTCCTCTTATTCAGAACCACTCAATGTCTCCTTCTACGTCGTTCGAGAGGAAGCAACTGGCCTTGATCGTGGAATCTATCGCGAGCTCTATTGTGGAATTCATACAAGTGATAATCATATCCTAGATGTGCATATGGTCGTACTCCTCGAGGTCTTCTAATGCATAACTACTCACACTAATTAACCATCAACACATACACGAAATCATAAGGACATTTATGGGTTTTCATTAGGCGACAAACAATGCAAGAAGAGTAAAGTTGTTTAGGGATTTTCGATTTATAGCTTCATAAAGGAAAGGTACGTTATTGTAATAGGTAGTGAACTTGAAGATGACCATGTAAACTTGGGCTCATTCATATCATGTATCAGTGGTTCATCTATTGTGACACCCTATCCCTTCCTCTAAGGATACTATCTACTTGTGTATCAGTGCATGCACCTCTTGAGATAGAGATTTAACTAGCAAATGCATGTTTTTGTTTCATGTCATTACCTAATGAAGAACAAGGAAGTTAGGATAACATGTAGTTAATTGTGGGCTTCTACGAACCATAACAATATTCTATAGCATCAATGATATAATAATCAAGCATTGATACTACTCGAAGCATAGATGGGTGATCAATCATTCCATACTCGTCTAGCGTCAATGGGTATCCCTATAAGGTAATTTCTTGACAATCTAGATAATACTAAGTACAATGCATATAGTAGCATACAATAGAATCATAAGCATCGCTGATGTGAAGAGTATTCATACTATAGAAACATCACTGACCATCATAAGCAAAAAAAGATTAAACAATATAGCATCATTTATTATCCTAAGCATCGAAATTCATAGACAAACACAAGCATGATATGAAATCATGGCATTCATTTACATAATAATAATAAACAAGATCACATTCAAATACAATCAATTTCGACTAGCTACATAGAGGAGAAGGAAGGTACCATCATTGATGTTAACAACATCTTCTTGGCCGCAGCCCGCAGACCCCCTTACTTCGACTAGACTATGCACTCTTGTAGAGTGTTACAGAGATTTATGTGTTTGTGCGGCCTTACTTTCACAATGGAGTCATGCCCTCTATTTATAGGGGAGAATCTTGTCTAAAACAACAGATGCCAACTAGTAAAAGCCTCCTAATTCTAGTAGGTTTAGAGAAATTCGTCAACAAGGGAAAGGTAAGGTGACGGTAGTAAGTCGGTTGGGCCCGCCGCTCTGATTCTTCATGATTTGGGCTTCTTGATCATGAAATTAGATTGTATATCTTCTTTGTATTAGTTGAATTTTTTATGCATAGATGGAACGAGGCTACAAAATAATTATATATTTCGAGAAAAAATTGTTTGTTTCACTCGTTACCATCCTGGTACCATCCTGGCACCACTCTGTATCACCTTCATTTTAATCAAAGACAGAAGAAAACAAAATTGCACAAAATAACAAAGTTCATAGTGATCTATTTTGATTTATAAGTTTAGGAAAAAAAATATTTCGGACCAAATATACCACCAATCATACCATCCTAATATATGTTGTAAATGGTGATAGATCGTGGTAAAAAAGTGATACATGATGGTTAATATACTTTTATTATAATATATACGTACAATTGATCTACACTATAACATGTTCATACTAACATTATACTTTACATACTGAAGTGAATGCCAAAGTCTGTATTTCTTATTACTGAAATTACAATATTTATACAACCGTCAAAGTTGTTAAAACAAGGACTGTTTCTAAGAAATGAAAAGATTTCAGAAAAAACAAAACAAAACAAAGTGGAGAATCAATTCCCCATCCGAAAGTTCAGGGGAGGAGCCTTCCTATAGGACACCACCATCTATAATCTTATATATTATCAAACATTACCACCATGATATATATCGTTAATAAACACCTCGAAATTTTTCGTTCCCAAATATATAAAAGTGAATGTCATTTTCACATGTTATTTGGGTAAAAAAATCATTTATCAATAAATATATAAAGCAACAAACTCATTTAACAAAAACATCCAAAATAAAAGAGATATAGTCTGTTTAATTTAATGGGAAAAAAAGTTAAAAAAAATAAGCACAATCATCGTACGTCTCCCAATTAGCCCTTCACCCCCGATAGGCTGATATGGACACTAGGGCATGAGCCCACGAACTATCTCCTATATATATAGTCACACCATAAATCTAGAATCGCAAACCATTATAAAACCTAGCCTAAAAAACCCTAAAAACACACCCGCCGATTAGGGTTTTAAAGATCTCTACAATCATGGTGAGATAATCCTCATCCGTAACCCTAATCCACCCCCCATTGCAGGCCGTTCGGCACACGTGATTGATATCTTACGTAACCCTTTTTGCAGGCGGAGGTGGAAACAACGGAGATGGCGGCGGCGACAGCTGAGGCGGCGGGGAAGAAGAACAGGACGTTCAAGAAGTTCAGCTTCCGCGGCGTGGATCTGGACGCCCTCCTCGACATGTCCACCGACGACCTCGTCGGACTCTTCACCGCCCGGGCCCGGAGGAGGTTCCAGCGTGGGCTGACGAGGAAGCCCATGGCGCTGATCAAGAAGCTGAGGAAGGCGAAGAGGGAGGCGCCAGCCGGTGAGAAGCCACAGCCGGTGAGGACACACCTCAGGGACATGATCATCGTCCCGGAGATGATCGGGAGCGTGATCGCCGTCTACAATGGCAAGACGTTCATCCAGATGGAGATCAAGCCGGAGATGATCGGTCACTACTTGGCCGAGTTTTCCATCTCTTATAAGCCTGTGAAGCATGGGAGGCCTGGAATCAGTGCTACTCGCTCTTCCAGGTTCATCCCTCTCAAGTGATCAGCCGGTTTTTTTTTTTGGATTCTCAAGTGATGGGTGGATTTTGTTTGCTTTTGGTAAATTTGTGGTGGGATTTTGGATGTTTTTGTTGTTGAATTACTTCCCTTTTGTGATGTTATGACATGGTTTTCTCACTACTAGTTTTGTTTGTTGCATTTTGTGGCGATTCCAACTAGTAATCAGCATGTTTTGTCGAGTGAAGCTACTCACTCTTTAGTGGGAGCTTTTTAGGAGGAAGTTAGTCTACTCTATGTATTTTTTTTCGCTTGTTTTGTGTCCATTCTCCTTTGAGATTTAACCGAAATTTCCATTTAGTGGCAAAAAAATCTTTCATTGGTAGTTTAAATGAACACGAACCATCGTGTGTGATTCTTATTTTTCTTGTAATATGGTCCTACCATTTCCAACCTTCTTGGTTTATCTTGAAAAACAAATTAGAATAAAAATACAAGTGAAATTCATTTTAGTTCGAATAAATAACCATGTCAACTATGAAATTCATATAAAAAAGGATAATTATCCAAGAAGTTGTGAATATTATGGATAAGTATCCAAGTATTCCTTATGTCATTTTATAATTTCTTTAGAAGAGGCATAATTACATTTTTCATTATGGTTTTATTTATGTGATTGAGGTTTTATATTAGCTTGGAAGGAGATGCCAAGGGGTTATTTTTATTTGGCGAGACTTTTCTTCAATGAGACATTTGGGTCCAAATGTCTTATTTCAAAAAACAAGAACTTTGATATAAGACATTCGAATTAAGGAGCCATTTTGGGTTAAAAATTACAAATTTAGGCCCAACTCTCTTCTCCTTTCCAATAGCAAACCCTAATCCAGTCGTACAATCTTTCGTTGTCGCGTGCAATGGCAACAATATCAAAATCATCTACTTCTTCTCCTTCCTCTTATTCAGAACCACTCAATGTCTCCTTCTATGTCGTTGGAGAGGAAGCAACTGGCCTTGACCGTGGAATCTATCATGAGCTCTATTGTGGAATTCATACAAGTGATAATCATATCCTAGATGTGCATATGGTCGTACTCCTTGAGGTCTTCTAATGCATAACTACTCACACTAATTAACCATCAACACATACACGAAATCATAAGGACATTTATGGGTTTTCATTAGGAGACAAACAATGCAAGAAGAGTAAAGTTGTTTAGGGATTTTCGATTTATAGCTTCATAAAAGGAAAGGTACGTTATTGTAAAAGGTAGTGAACTTGAAGATGACCATGTAAACTTGGGCTCATTCATATCATGTATCAGTGGTTCATCTATTGTGACACCCTATCCCTTCCTCTAAGGATACTATCTACTTGTGTATCAGTGCATGCACCTCTTGAGATAGAGATTTAACTAGCAAATGCATGTTTTTGTTTCATGTCATTACCTAATGAAGAACAAGGAAGTTAGGATAACATATACTTAATTGTGGGCTTCTACGAACCATAACAATATTCTATAGCATCGATGATCTAATAATCAAGCATTGATACTACTCGAAGCATAGATGGGTGATTAATCATCTCATACTCGTCTAGCGTCAATGGGTATCCCTATAAGGTAATTTCTTGACAATCTAGATAATACTAAGTACAATGCGTATAGTAGCATACAATAGAATCATAAGCATCGATGGTGTTAAAAGTATTCATACTACAGAAACATCACTGACCATTATAAGCATACAAAATTAAACAATATAGCATCATTGATTATCTTAGGCATCATGATATGAATTCATGGCATTCATTCACATAATAATAAACAAAACCACATTCAAATACAATCAATTTCGACTAGCTGCATAGAGGAGAAGGAAGGTACCATCATTGATGTTAACATCTCCTTGATCGCAGATAGGGCTGTTAATGAGCCGAGCCGAGCCGAACCGTGCTTTACGACTGAGTCGAGCCCATGACCTATCTCCTATATATATAGTCACACCATAAATCTAGAATCGCAAACCATTATAAAACCTAGCAAAAAAAAAAAAAACCCTAAAAACACACCAGCCGATTAGGGTTTCAAAGATCTCTACAATCATGGTGAGATAAACTTCATCCGTAACCCTAATCCACCCCCCATTGCCGGCCGTTCGGCACACGTAATTAATATCTTACGTAACCCTTTTTGCCGGCGGACGTGGAAACAACGGAGATGGCGGCGGCGACAGCGGGGAAGAAGAACAGGACGTTCAAGAAGTTCAGCTACCGCGGCGTGGATCTCGACGCACTCCTCGACATGTCCACCGACGACCTCGTCACCCTCTTCCCCGCCCGGGCCCGGAGGAGGGTCAACCGCGGGCTGACGAGGAAGCCGATGGCGCTGGTCAAGAAGCTGAGGAAGGCCAAGAGGGAGGCTCCCGCCGGTGAGAAGCCGCAGCCGGTGAGGACACACCTCAGGGACAAGATCATCGTCCCGGAGATGATTGGGAGCGTGATCGGCGTCTACAATGGGAAGACGTTCAACCAGATCGAGATCAAGCCGGAGATGATTGGTCACTACTTGGCCGAGTTTTCGATTACTTACAAGCCGGTCAGCCATGGCAGGCCTGGTTTGGGTGCTACCCACTCTTCAAGGTTCATCCCTCTCAAGTAGTTGTGGTGTTTCGTGTGGATGTTTGGTTTGGTTTGGTTTCGTTTTAGTTTTTTTTTTCCGTTTTCCGTTGGTGTTGTTGGGCTAGGTTTGAATCTAGTGTGTTGTGGATGTTCTGTTTTTTTTTTCTTTTTCGGTGTGATGTCGAATCGTGAACTTGGTTGTGGAGTTGATGGTGAATGATTTGAATGCTTTTTTTTTGGGATTGTTTGTTCATCATTTGGTGTTGTAGAAAGTAATGGTTTTTGTTCATCAGTACGTACTGTGGTTCTGGTGAAATAATATTATGCATGCATGCATGGACCAGCGGCAATGCAGCTGAGTGTACACTTGTGATTGTATCAGTAACTGTTTGAGTAACAATGTAACATAGTTGGTCTTCTCTAATCGTTGGGTTGGCCTTGCTGTATATTTCAACGCTGAAGTAAAACGTAATCAGAAATCAGAATCCCTCTACAGAGATACATTTCCAGATCAAACTGTCCAGATAAAAGAAGCTGCAGTAACTGTACTTGATACCACGATAGTAATACACATCACAAATCTACAACGTTTGTTTTTCTCCTATGATATGTCAGCTAGCTAGATTCTCAGACTCAGTATATAGTTCGCAGACTCGGATCACGTCGTGTGGGAGAGTTCCAAGGATACTGGAGCAAAGGGGGTTGCGTTCCTGTCCTTTGATTCTTCTAATCAAACTGGTTACATGACATTAATGCCAAACGTTGTTTACTACCCTCTTCCAAGCTTAACAACAAGAACCCACCCTCCCGTGCAGAACCCACCTCAACTCCTCTTCTCGGCTATTTACATGACTCGGAAAAAAAAACTACAGTTGAGGGTGGGAGTAGAACTTTTCAAACCACATTCGTGCTCGATTTAGCTATTCTCTGTGCTTCTTCCAGGTCCCTTATAAACCTGCATTCCCCCACACCATAAATAGTAAGACATACTGATAAGCAAATGACAGTATCTGATCAAGACGGGGGAAATAACTCATCTGTGTATCTCTCTCTCTATTTCTTACTAGCTGAGTATAAAGCACAGATCCATCGTACTTTAAAACTAAATCGTACCTTTTGGAATTGAGAACTACAGAACCACCAAGTGTAAAACGAACCCCAGTATGCACAGCATTTTGCAGAGCTACAGAACGTGACTCTTCATACGTCGTCCCACCAACAATGAAAATAATCACATCCTGTGGCCTGCACAAATAAATCTTATCTTGAGTATTTGAAGAAGAAAAAAAAACTCTTTTGTAACATTAATTCCAAACCTTGCCTTCATCAGACACAAATGAGAAAAATATGTGAACCTACAAGAGAAATGGGCTTGGTAGAATTGTCCATCTGAAGGGAACAGGACGTACTAGCATACATTAGACTCTTTCCTTTATAGGTGATAGTTAAGGTTTGAACCACCACTCTAATCTAGACTACCAAACAAAGGAATGTGATCATCTCTCAGCTTTTAGCAACTTAAAGCAGTGGATTAGCAAGAGATTGGATGGCTAATCTAGCTATCTTGTGTTCTATGCAATATAAAGTTTCAGACTTCAGCACGGCGTTTCATATCAGAAGGAAAGGAACTGAGAAACGAACCTCCCTTGTTGGAAATGATTACCAACAAATGGGTAGTCTACATCCCTCAGCCGTCCCTTGATTATGTTTTCCATTGTTTGGAACAGAAGAGGCTGATGCTGGGTGTACACATTTTCAACTCCCTGAAGCAAAACGCAGAAGAAAGAAAACTATAAGCCCACAGATGTCATTAACAAAGAGAATCCAAAAAGAGGATTATGCCTCTGCTCTGTTACCTTCAGGCCACGAGCCATGTTACGAG
This sequence comes from Linum trigynum, assembly GCA_964030455.1. Lineage (NCBI taxonomy): Eukaryota > Viridiplantae > Streptophyta > Magnoliopsida > Malpighiales > Linaceae > Linum > Linum trigynum. The sequence continues at coordinate 33,093,453 of OZ034814.1, read as the reverse complement.
CTATATTCAAGAAGTCCCGGTTCCCAAACAGGTCACCAGTCCGTTTATCCACACCAGCTTGTTTCAGTAGGAATTGCACAAGCTGCAAGTCCCAGGGTGGATACAAATATAAATTTGTACACATACTCAACCACTGCTAGCAAACAACATCCTTCAACCTAACCTTCATTTAATGCAGCATCAACAACAATCGTACAGGAACCTCTTTTATATCTCAATTGTATGACTCAATTAGTCAATTACATTTATATCACGGGCACCTGATTCACAAAAGATAAAAGATAGCGACACATTACCCCGGGCTTGTACTTTGCAGTTCGAGATGAAAGCTTATTGAATAGCTGCATTAATTGAACAGGACTCTCCTTCTCATAGCGTAAAGCATATAACATCACTAGGCGCAGGCGGTCGATATCTGATACACTTTCATTGTAAAGAAGATTGGTCACTGCCTGCACAGCAGCACACAGGGAGAGGAAGTTAAAATATTAAAATTACTCAATCAATACCACATACTGAGAAGGATTTCACATGAATATGGGCATTGCGGCTTATTTCTCGTACTACCCCCATAAAGGTACCGGGGAACATATTGCAGGAAAGTCTCATATCATACAGCCAGAATCAGTTAAAGTTCCTACATCTTTTCACTTCAGTAACGATGATAGTTTTTATTCCAGAAAACTTGCTCTAAATGTAGAACTAAAGCTGCAGGGGATCATATTTTTATTTAAAGTTTATTTGCATGATGGATTATGACCATCGATTTCTATTTACAATTCTATTAGCTGCTGAAATATTGAAGAGCCAAATGTTTGGCTGGACAGAATTGGCGATGGATTGTAGTGGTGTTAGATTCTAGAATCCAGTAAAAGCTAAATTGTGAAATCTCACGGGAATCCTTTAGACGACCAACTTGCACCGAGGGCTTGATTGGATGACCAATTTTTCTTAATGAGCATTTGGGCCTGTAAAAGGTAAGATAGTGCACTACCTCAAAAGCTGCCACTTGCCCACCATTGCAAGCTAACTCCTGTTCGGTTTGTGAAACTAACATGAGCTTTCTCTCCTCAACTAACTTGCTCATTTCAGTCACCAGTGTCACATGCTTTGAGACATTGCCATGCATTTTCCGATATTCGGGATAATTCTCAACAAACTTGGCCATGTCCTCTGCAAAATTTCAAAATTACTGTCTTAGTCGTACCTAGATGCATGAACAGAAATAAGCTGTTACCAGCTTCTTGATTGTCAATACGAACGTCGAACCTATTGTCTGAATGTTTTGGTTACTCTTTGCAACCTGCTGAAAGTCGTCCACCATCCGCTTGATATTCATCCCAATATCTCCAAAGTTCTCATGCATGTTGAGCTTGAAGAATGCATCTTGCTCTGACGATAGCACCACTTCCTGCAAAGCATGAAAAAGATAATAACTTGACAATGCTGAAACATAACAACACATTTCATTTTTATCCTTTTCCTTACATTGGAGCCACAAGGAGCTAACCTGCTGGTCTTTTGATGCTTTAGCAATGCCTCTGAGATCCACTTTATTATCCTGGATGCCAATTAATTCATGAACCATAGCCTATAAAACAAGCAAAATTACCAGGGGAAAAAGGTCAGATCCAGTGGCACCAACATAAATAAAATGGAAAGCATCATGCCTGAATATCCAAGAAAAATGAGCATCTCAAGAAACACACACACATGCACACATTGCAGTACCTGATAGGTCCATTGATTCAACAAAGGGGTTACAGGATCATCTCTTCGATCTATTATTAGCAACAAAGGAGAAAGCTCGCCCCTTCTGAAATCAAAAAGCCCACTTTCCTTCTGATACATCAGCTTCTGCAACATCGGAGAAGAATGTATAACAATATATCAAAATTTGTCCATCCATAAAATTGTCCAACTAAGGGTGGAAAAAGGACACAGAATAGATAATTCAGCTTGCTAAATGGGCTAGCCTTTTCTTAAGTATTGATGAAAAAGCGGATGCATATTCAATCCAGAACCTGATCAGTTGCTGGATAAACAGAGATTATAAGTGCAATGTGTGCACATCTATACTAGATGATGCTAGCAATGAAATCTGGTAGTATCCTCACGTTTGCTCTATCAGATTTGTCAATAGATGCTCTCAGAATATTAAAAAAATCTGTTGCTGAGCTTATACAAGTAGCAAAATAAATTTTGGGATCAAAGCACACTCACTGCTGATTCATGGGCTATCCTTTTGGCAACATCTGAGGTCCTTTGGTATCTAATAGCAGGCCTTCGTTTCAGAGCCAAGAAAAGTGCTGCAATCCCGTCAACTACTCGGTCACATAAGTGTTGCAACCCAGAAGGATCGATGACTGCTGGAAGCATATACATATGATTTGAAGGAACATTCAAGGAGAAATGGTAAGGATCAAGTGCAACGAAGTCGGCATAAAACTCCTGAAAAGTAAGTAGAACAACTATGTCAAGGTCAAGCTGATAAAAGAGTAAGAAGAACAAAAGGATTCACTACAACATTTCGAAGTGATCCATGTAAAAATCCTTAAATTCCAAGCATTCGATTTATCTCAATATAAACAACACCAATACATCACATCTATCAAACATAATCTATATACGAGTCTATACTTTCTGAATCTCATATTAGTTTTGACTTCGAATAGAGTGACTGACTTTCATCAGATCAAATAGTCTCACGAACATGTAATCATATAGTTAAGAATCTACTAGAGGCAAAGATCCATGGAAACCAAAGAAACCAGGACAGACTAGCAACTCATTTCCTGCTCATAATCAAGGAGTATGTGAACTGCACTCATATAAACCCGGCTCCAGCATCCAAGTTTTGAATATTACAGTTGCTAGATTGCAGCTTCAGCAAGGCAGCTTAACTACATGCCAACCCATGGACAGCAAGTGGAAGGCTGTGGAATGAGAATGCCCAAGCATGTACTCCAAAAATAAGAATGCAGGTGTTGCTGCTGTAGTTAGTTTATTTACGTGTAGTTTCTTATCACTAAAGCACTTACACAAATTACTAAGGTTTCAAAAGGGCCAAAATCTATGGGTTTTGCACATTATTTCAGTTTCGGCAGCCGAAAGCTCCATATCTAATGAATTGTACCCTTATTTAAAACCAACCTCTCGCCCTCTCTCGAGTGGTCATAACACTAACTTCCTTCCAAAAAGAAAACACATAGATTACGATTAACTTTCAGAAAATCTCAGACCTGAAATATAAAAGCTAGACAACTTGAAAAAAAGTTCCCCCATCTAGTTTTTCCTAATTGGATATACCAGCCAGATGCAACAAGGAGCACGGTGAGTCGGTGAGCCTACTTCTCAGTATGTTAGATCAAGCATGAACTGTACTATGTCTGAAACTACTTATCCAAACAAACGATTCAGGGTTCACCAAACCAGATATACTAATCTAATAAGAACAAGCAAATTCGTTACCTGTACTTGTTGCACAACTTCTTGATCATCTGAGTCCGCTAACAAATGAATCTGGGTATCTTTCAACATGTTGGAGAAAACTGTAAAAGATGAAGGAAGATAGATCAGTACCAGGAAGCAATACCAGATGAAAGAAGGGGTTGGTGCCAAAGCTCTTCTTTAATAGCTTACACAGGTGATACTCCCCAAATCTAGGATTAGCTAGCTGGCGTCGCAAAAACTGGATATTCTCCGATGTAGGACGAAGGAAGCAAACCGCTTTCAAATGTGTCGCAGATTCTTTAGACTTGGATATTGTATCTACCATTTCAACCAAAAATACTTCTTTCTGAAGCAGTTCAGATTGTGAATAGGCAACACTTACGATACTGACCTGAAACTCAAACAAAAACCTGAATTACTCTTTGTGGTATGATTCTGCTTAACCACTGTCTAGAAAATACACACACCAAGTTCATGGCAGAGGAAAAAGCACCCGTCAATCAAATGAAAAAGAAAAGAACATGCCAGCTCTAACAAGCTATAACCATATTGGTCAGCCTTACAGCTCTAAGAAGTAAGATCACATGAATCCATAAATCGCCACAATCGCATGGAATCCGGTTCGGGAGACGGCGAAAACAATAATCAAAGAGGAAAACGGAAAGAAATGGAATCGAGAATTGTTCTTAATTACCGTTTGGGAATCCAGAATTAGAACCTTCATGCCGGAGATATCCTGCAGCATGCGGTTGATGTAATCCCGGGCAGCGGATACCACAACCATTTCTGCGGATTCAGAATTGACCCGGCTCCCTTGATCGTCGACTGAAATTTATCTCCCGACGACGAGAAAGAAGGCAGCCAAGTTCGCGGGTTCTTACAAATTGACGATCGAAATGAGCCGGTAAGCTTTAGATCTGCTCTGCCGAGATGAGAAAATTACAGTACGAGAAGGAAAGAAGAGGCGAACGCGAGACAACGAGCCCAAAAAACTGCGTCTCGGTAAATGCTGGCTGCGGGCCCACTTTGACATTTCGGCCCATTTGGGTTAATTACACAGAGAGTGATTTTTAGTTTTTTACTCACTAGCCTAGTGCCATTTCTGATTTTAAAAGATTTAAAAATAATTGTAAGTTTCGCTTCCTAAGAAAAAATTAATAAAAACAATAATTGTGAGTTAACTTTTACATATAATTTAATCAAAATAAAATAAAGATTATATTAGTTATTACACTGTGAGTTTGCATACAGGTTTATACATATATAATCATTTAGTGGTTAAAAAGACTCGTTCGTTGTTTCTTACAATGTCTGAATTAGATTTTTTTACATACTTTCCGATTAGATCAAATCAATTTCAGTTACAACTTGCAATCAACTTGTGTTTATTTAAAGTGAATCAAACAACGAATTAGTGCATCAGCTTAATTAACATTGAGAAACCTCAGTCACCCAATAATTAATTACAATACACGACGACTTCCCTTCATTAATTAACCTCCCGAGCAGCACCGCCGGACGAAGCCACCGCCGCAACCTCCGAGCTAGCACCGACCCCCGCCGCCGGCTTCCCATGCAAACCATGAAGATGATGATGATGTCCGGCGGCCGCGACCTCATCATCTTTCCTCACAACCTCGTCGACGTGCAAGTCCTCTTCGATCTCCAGCACCACCGCACTCCCGGGGACGACGGCTTCCTTCACCCTCGCGTGCTCGTCCACGTGGATCAAATCCACCTCGTGCTTCGCCGTCGGCTTCTTCTTCAGCTTCTTCAAGCAGCAGAGCACCACGGCGGCGAGCCCCGCGAGGCAGAGGAGGCCGCCGAACGAGATAAAAACCACGATGATGATCACGGTTGGAGCGGCCATATTGGGATGGTTTTACAAAATGATATTATAATTTCGTATATTTGTATTCTTCTTCTTCTTCTCCTTCTTCTTATTTATGTGTTTGGTTGGTAATGAAAATGGTGGGAATTAGGATGGGGTATTTGTAGTGGGGAGATTTTGATTTTTTTAATATATTGCTAATAAGTGACTTAATCCTCATTCTAAGATTTGTGGAGGGGAGGAGAGGGGAAGGGATGTGTCATGTATTGTTTGCATTCCAAAACACTTCAAAGTTTGCCTACACTACTTCTCTCAATCTTCTTCTGTGTCTTCTCTTCTCCCCTGTTTTTCTTACCAATTGTCAAGGGTTTTGAGTTATGATTTCATAATCGGACCGGATGTTGAATCGGAGAAATTAGTGATTTACGGTTCAACGGTTAAATGTTATAGGTACGTTGGTTAGCCGTTGATAGAACTGTTCATGCGTGATAACATAAAAGACATATGTAATACATTAGTTTTGGACTGAATTTATCATTAACCATCAACATTTTCAAATTCATATCATCTATAATCAAAAGTTCTAACAATTCAAACTATCTCACAAAATAAATCTATTTCTTTTTATTTAAATTCAAGATAGTAAATACGCGCGACAATTCGTAGTGGAGCATATAAGGCCGACAAGGAGGATGAGAAATAAAGGAAAAAAAAAGCATAAATAAAATTAGTAATTTTTTTTGTCATTAACATAAACCGGTGGACCATCAAAGCGGACTAATTCATCTGGTTTCATGTCAAACCATTAAACATTATTCGATTTATCCCTAACTGCCAAGCTAACAAACTGAACCGCTATTACAACTGGTGTGGTGGTTCTATTGATCTCACTGGCAATCCAATTCGATAGTTATAACAATGGTTTCGAGTGAATGAGGTAATAATAGATTACATGTACTTTCAGATAAATTAAAACGTCTTGCAAGCAAACAAACTTTCATTCTCAAAGTATCATATTTGGGATCATATTGGTACTATTAACACGTGAAAAATCCAAATGAGATAATTAGCGATATGGACAAAGAAATCAGTCGATACGTCTTCATGGGGTGAGAACTGAAATATTGTCCTTTACTTTGTAATATAGTGTTTATTTAACTGTAGATGGAGATTATAGGTAGACTGTCTTAAATATAGATTATGTAAATGAACCATTTATTTGTTGTTAATGCTTTAAAACCGGCATATACCACTTGCTAAACCGACACAATGAAATAAAGCAGTTTGACAACCTTGGTGTTATCGTAACCCAATTTGATGATGAAGCCTCCAAGTTCATCACCAAGTGAATCCCATTGTTATTCTCTCTATCCTACTATATTTTGCTTTTGATTCTATATAATGGCACAAATGCGTTAATACTTGATAGATAGTGAATTCATCATTGTTCTCTCTCTCATACTAGTTTGCTTTTGATTGTATAGGATAAGGAATGAAATTGTTAATGCATACAGAACCTCAGCAGAAGGCCAGTTCACAATTGTTTGCAGGTTCACTCACGTTTCCAAAAGCAGAGTGTAAAATCGGGAGAGAATTAATGTTACTGATGACGATACATCAAGGTAATGATAGTTATTCTGTTAGTTTTTCAACCAAATACATATTACCCTCAATCACTATCTGTCTTCCTGTACTTTCAAGCAAATATAGACATAAACTGGAAGTAGCAACCTTGACTTCAAATCCATCCCTTGAATTGGACTGCATCGACCAACCAAAGATAAGACGAGAAGATAGATAGAACCAAAATACACAAATTTCCATCACATGCCAAAACTTGTTGGGGGCATAGTATCTTTCATCAGAAGCTGTTTCATGTTACAGACAAGGGAGCTATACAAATATAAATGAATAGGAATCAAGCTGATTCTATCACCAGATCTTCTGGAGCCACACATCGATCTTGGTGTATTCGTTAGTTAAGCGTGTAATGAACTCATTGTGCCTGTTAATCAAGATACCATCAGTGATTGTCGTTCAAAATGTAGGACGAGAGAATTTCATTCCAGGTATCAGGCACTCCAGGCAGGCACCAGTGGCTGCAATCAGGTACGGAAGGGTTATCGCTCCAAGTGCCCACATGAGCATCGCTACGAGATGCACACATGGGTGTTACGTGCAGTACGGTTACAGGAACCGGCGCCACTTTCTTCACGACCTTCAATATGATGTTCGACAATGCGTTCCTCTCCTTCCCTTTTGTTTTCGTCAAAGGGTTCCGAGTCACCTTGCAGGAAGCGAAGTTCTTGCCACTAATATAGAGAAAGACTGCTGTTTGTCAATTTATAGAGTTAGGAATACATATCAGTGATGACAGAGTTAATAATATGTAAAAAAAACAGACCTCCAATGTGAAGATTCGAAAGTCCGAAAGAATACGGTTGTTCTTTTGGTGTTGAGATTACTTGCAGCCCAGGATGCCCAAGTCTCCAATGCCATTTTGAATCCGGTGTTTATAGGCATTCCAAGCTTCAAAGATCCACCTACTTGATAATAACAGCCCCTGTCTGAAACATACGCGTTAGGGACATGCTTGTTTGTACAAACAACAGAAACCCAGTCATTGATGAAAGATCGAAAGGAAAAACACGACATTGAACAATTCCAATAATCAGCATCTCATTCCAACAATGCACCAACACATTTAGAATAAAAATACTCATGGCTGATCCAACTGTAAAAGTGAATGACTGATAACACTTGGCTCAGGAAACCAAAATTCAAGAGCAATCTGATGCCTAGATTCAGCAAATCCAAGTTGAGGGCACTTCAATTCATGAAAGAAGAGAGAGCATCAGTCAACAAGCAGTTCATAAGATTGCAGATGCATATCGCCAGCATACGTCATCAATCTCAGTACAGTAAAAGCAACTACCTTTCAGGTTCTTAAGCCTATTGTCATATAACTACAACAGTATCATATTTCATTGAATTCATTCAATACAGAAAGCAGATAATGGGCAGAGGAGAAAGGGAAACTCACATTTCGAAAAGCTTACTAGGAGTCCACCAGTGGCCTGAGTTAAAGATCAGAAAATCTGAATCAATCCACTCATTGCTGATATCATCCATCTTATCAAGCTTCAGAGTCGACTTAACCCTCTTTGGTGCCCTTTTAGGCACAGAACCAGTCTGGACCAAGAAAACAGATCGATAGAAATCAACTCTCAGATTGTATGAGCTGAACCTTACACCCAGAAATCTAATTCTTTTAGTAATCTTGTTCCCATTGACTTCATAAACATTCCTTTTATCATCCACACCAGTCATGAGCATGCATACCAAAGACTCCCACTGTGTTCTACTCAGCGAATCCCCCACGAATACAATCCTCTTGCCTCTCAATTTCTCTAGCACTTTGCGAGCATTGAAGCTGGGGATGGTACAACCCTTAGGCTTCCACCTCCATCTCAAATAACCCTGATCTCTCCTCCCATTTGCCAAGCAATTAAACCCTCGCTCTGCAAAAGGGCAGACGGAGGAATTATATAAAGGGATGTAACCCTGATCCTGGATCCAGCTTCCTTCAAACAGATTGCAGTCTGTAACTACTGATGAATTGGGTACGGGAGGCCCGTAGCTAGCAGCCACATCAGCCTGCTGCTGAACCCTAGGAGAGAGAAACGAGTAGGCACAAGCCAGGGCTAATAGGAAAGACAAGGATGAGCCAACAGCTAAAGCTCCATTGAATGGCTGAAACGCTTTCAACCCAAGATGCGTCTTCACAATGCCCTTCCACCAAAAGAAGACCCTTTTGCACAAGGCAAACACTTGGTCAAATGAAGAACTGGGGCTCAGACCATGAGCCATCTCAAATCAGCAAACTAAACCCTCTTCTCCATTTGTGAGCCAATTTGAGTTCACAAGAAATTGAAAGTGACGATCACGGAAACCCCAACTGACAGTCAAAAAGAAGAAGCAAGGGCGGCAAAGGAGTGAGAGGAGATAGCAACCCGAAGAGGCAAAGATAGAAACTTTACACAGAATTTTGAACGGCGGGCTAGAACTGCAGGAGACTAAGGAAGCGGGTGACCAGTAAACAGAGTTGAGATGTAAAGAATGATTGAACGAAGATGGAAGCTTATAGATTTGGCAAGTGGAATGCTGGTTTGAGTCGCCAGTACGGGAGGTATTCCTTTTCTGTTTGCAGGGAGTGGGGCGTTTTGGTAAATGGGGGAGAGTACTATTACTACTTTACTACCAAGATGTGATCTGTAATCTAAGCGAAAATGGAGGTTGTTAGGGAAGGAAGGAAGGAAAAAGTGAATGAAAACTGAAAAAGTTTGAAGTTGTGACCTGTGTCGGTGAAGTGATGATGGTATTGGTAGTCGAAGAGTGGTTATGCAGTTAAGAGGTTGCGGCATTTGGCGACTATTATTATGGTCTGGTGGTGGCATCATTTTCGTAGCCCGTCTTCTTTATGTGTTTTGCCAAGTTGCCAAGTTGGTATGGTTTTAAACCAAACACATAAATTATCTTAGAATTACAAATTTCAAGACTTTTCATTCACAAATAATTCATAACTACTGATTCGGGATTGCAGTTTTCAATAAGTTGATCCACGGTCTAAAATTTACTCAACTTATAAATACTGTAATACAAGATATGTGATTGTATTGTTAATACACACTCTTATATGTTTCGAAAGTGAGTAATTCTCCAAACAAAATTACTTGTGCTAGAGGCAAGTTTCGAGCGTAGCGTGAGAATGAGTGTGGACCAAACTACAAAATTCAATCCCCGCAATTGTAACAATCAATATCAAAAATACAAAATACTCTTTTCGTGATAGTGTTTCAAATGGGATCTTATCTTTTCTTTCGGACCCGACTCACCTGCCTCTCATGAAAGAGGCAACGAAAATGGAAAATCAACTCTAATCCGATATAAGTGAGATGACACTCAAGATGAACAACGACTCACTTTTCTCTTTCGAAGAATTGGCTTTTCTTGAGTTATAAAAAAAAATAACGGCCAAGTCAATGTAATAAAACTAGCAAACAACAATGTGTCTATTACTATTAGATTATTAGTATACTTAGACCCGCCTATCTTTTAGTTTTTTGTGGCATCTCATTTTGCTTTCATAGCACTCCTAAACCTCCAATATATCTACTTGTTATGGAAAATTTGAATAGTTTGAAATAGAGTGTTTTTAGTTAACTTGACCATATGCTCGTTCCCTTGCTGCTCAAATATCTATCCAAGAACTTGACCATATGCTCGTTGATTGTTGATATAGATTTAGGATGGTTTTGTTAGGATTGCGTGTGTTGCTTTGTAAGGGTGTTTAGTGGGGTTTTTTTTTCTCTCCCTTTCTCCTTTTGTTTGATGTTTCTCTCTTGATAGAAAAGGGATAAAAAAAATAAATACAATTTAATATCCAAACCTTTCATTTTAAACAATATAATAGCAAAACATTTTCGAAAACAATCGAATATCCAAATCGTCAACTTTTCGTTCGTTTGACCGTTAGTTGACACTTCAAAAAAGTTCGAAGTACGACGCTTCATCAATATCCATCGATATCTTCTCTGAAAAACCACCAACATATCGTGGTTCCAAACCCGAGAAGTCCATGACTCCACCATGATGGTATAAAATATCTAAATATTCAGTCATCTGCAATGCCAAAACAAGAAAACAAAGTTGTATTGTGACAATTTCCCCTAAACAAAGCTTTTTTGAAGTGTCAAACAACTGTAAAACGGACAAAGTTGACGATTTGGATATTAGTTTGTTTTCGAAAAGATTTGACTATTATATTGTTTAAAATGAAATGTTTGGATATTAAATTGTATTTTAAAAAAAAAAACGAACAACAATGTAAGGTCTTGATTTTCTTCCCCTTCCAATTGCTTCATCATCAATCAAACCATAAATTCCCCTTTGGCTCCCACTAATAGTCTAATACCTTCCTATCTTTCTCAAATAAAATCAAATTTCTTTTTGTTTGTTTTTTCTCTTTAAAGAAAATCTAGACCGACAACCTAACTACAAATACTTCAACCCCCTCTTATTTTCGCTGCTCTTTTCCCAATTTCCTTTTTCCTCCTACTTTCCTTTCAAGAATTTGGGCCTTGCAGTTTATCTGGGCCCCACTTCAGCCCTCCAATTTCCGGGCCTGGGCTTTGCTTACTCGGAGATTTTGGGATGATCAGGGAGCCTTTTCCCGCGAAGGAAGGCGCTGAAGAGATGCAGAGCTCTTGATGGCTGTGCATACGGAACCATATGGGCTGCTCCCCTCACCGTTGCAAATGTCAACAGATTCCCGTACTCTGTCACCCAACCAGCAACCTGGTTTTTGTGGAACCAAGTAGAGTATGGAACTGTAACCTTGAACTTGAGATCATCGGCCAGCTGGCGAACCAGGGTTCGCGAGCCCATCAACGGGACAACAGAATCTTGATCCCCACTGTTCACAAGCATATTTTTTTCATTCAATATATAGCTCGAATTCGTCGGTTTCCAAAGTAGATGAACAAACAAGGTTTCAGGTTCTATACCTGAAAATCCAGACTGGGATACCGTTTTGAATGATCTTTTTGAGTACTGGGAGAATGTCGATGTTACCATCAGTATCTTGGTACTCTAATTCCCTGTCAATGCCGCAACAAAATAGAAGAAACAGTGGCTTAATAAGTAAGCAACACTCTTCTGCGAATGCGAGTTCCTTGTAAGGAGCGTTAAATGAAGGACTTACGAGCTGCACATGGACCACGGGTAAGGAAGGCCGGTTCTGTTAGCATGAAGAGCCTTCTGTACTTCAGGAAGGTTGAAGTACATTTTCCTTTCGCTGGACATGCACACGTCAATCCCGAGGCTAATCTTGGTCGCCTGTAGTCATCCAACCCAAATTTTGGAATTAGACAAAAGATTAGGCCTTTCCCATGATTATACTAATAATACCGAAGAGAAGTTCATACCAGTTTCTTGAGTCTCAGTTCTTGCTCGAATATGGATGGATAGCAGACATCGAGGAGAACATCATAGTTGTTCACGTAGTTGCCAACGATGTCCATCGCCGTCGACAAGGCATCGTTGCAGCTATCAGATTCATTGTGGGGATTCTCAAAAGTGTAGTCGTCGAAGTCGCATTCCTTGGTGATTGTCTGGTGAAGCTCGTCAGACATCATGCCATGCGACCAGAGGAACTCGTATGGAGACCCAGCGTCCTGGTCCAGGTTCAGGAGTGGGTTCCCAATCTAGTAATTTGGCAGGATGATAATTTGAAGAAAATTAGTTTGGCGAATGAAGAAAACCAAAAATCATGAAGATCAATTTGGCTGGAGGGATATTTTCTTTTTCTTACTGCAACTCCCTTGAGGTTGAACTTGAATCCCTTGGAGTGTGCATTGTGTTCAAGAAGGAGGTCAGCCAATTGAGGGATATAATGTCCTGAAGTGACAGCAAGTAAAGAAAAATCAGCAAAATTTACTGGGAAAGAAACATACTAACATTGGGGGTAATTGAACAGAGAATAAGTTAGAAACTAAACCTGCATAGCTTTCTCCCGTTAGAAAAAATGGCAAGGACTTGTACTCTGGGAACTTTGCCAACCAATTCAACAAGAATATGCGCATATCCATTGCTGCACAGAAAACAAGTTTTGCAGTGTTCAAATTAGCAAAACTATATTCTGTTATCAAACTTAAGTTGGGCATGGTTTATATTACCAGTGGCAGCATCTCCAGTCTTGTAATCAGAACTGGTGTTTGAGTAAGACCATCCTACTCCCGCAGGGGATTCAACAAAGAGTAGATTTGATGCTGCCAAAAAGAAATTCAAACTTCTGATTCAGTAAAATAACATTGCAAAGAAATGAATAATGAACAAGAGGTAACTCTGTTTTTTTTTTTTTTTTTACCTCTGTTCCATGACATTCTGTTTATTCTAAGGCTGCGGGCATCACCCCTTGGATAAAAGGGACCCAATTCTGTGAACGCACCTCCGCCAATTGAGGAGCATCCTGGTCCTGAACAGCAAAAGAATTGTAGCTAAAGATCACTAAGCCAAAGATATTTTAGATCCCAGATCTCTAATGTTGAGAAAGAGAGAATCTTTGGGGAAAAGACGCACAAAAACAAAACAACGCACGAAGAACACAGTTCAAGGAGACAAAAACAAAAACAAATGAAAAAGAAGGGAGAAAAGACTGAACCAGAATAATAATCCCCCCATTAAGCAGACAGCGAACAGTTCATAGAGAACAACAAAGGAATTCTGTAGGGAAGAAGGGGAACTAAAACCAACCTCCATTGAGCCAGAGACTTAGTGGCTTGCTTAGAGGAGTGGAATCGGCCTCAACAAAGTAATAGAACAGGCTCTTCCCAGTCTTGACGTCAATATCAATATAACCAGCAAATTGCCTGAACCCAACTTTAGGCTGGCCGGGCAAGTTCACAACCAGATCCTCAACCGGGTAGGCTTCCACATTGCTCAAAAGCACCACCAAAAACACAGCAGCAGCGAGAATGAAAGGATTCAGAGCCCCTCCAACAAACCAAGACCTACCCATCTCTCTTTCTCCCAACTTGATCCTTGCCACAGTCCTTAAGACACCCACCTACCAATGAACAATAAATGTGGGTTTCATTCACCAGATTATGTGCACATATATTTAAATAGTGAAAATGGTGAAGCGAGATAACTTTCAAAACGAAAAAATGAGATAAGCCATGTGAAATGAAAGAGTATATCTTCTGGTAATTATGGAAAAGAAGCCGAAAAAGTAGCAAGCAGCCAGAGAAAGAGAGAAAAGGGAATCCTTATAATGATTGTACCTTGCCTGTTGGTTTCCTCTTCTATCTCTAATTCTATATATATTATCATTCTTCCTTATCTGATCTTTTTTCCTAATTTTTTCTTTCTTTATCAAACGTATTCTGTTACTGAGTTACTCACCAGTCACCAGGGCACGTGAATCCGAGGGTTGGCTGGATGGCTGGCTGACGAGCAGGCTTCACTTGCTTGACCACATCATCATCATCAAATGGAAAGGTCGTTATATTATATACACAAATGGGCATTTATTAACTGTAAAAAAAAAAAAACTGACCATTTACTGGCCAAGTTCAGAACTTTTTATGTACTTTCCCCCTAGAAATTATCAAATGGAATTTAGATGTATGATTGAATTCAAGAAAGAAGAGCTAGGCGAAAAATTCTATGACGAAACTGAAGCTGCATGGATGGGTGGCAGGAAAGGCTACCAGGTGACTGCTGTAGCTAGCTAGGAGTGGCTGTGTACTGCCCGAGTAAGGAATATGGATGCATCTGTCTATTCATCTATACAGTGATAAGAAAGAAAGAAAAACAACTATCTTGGGAATCTTGTAAGCATTTCAAACAAGAAATACAATGGAAGACACTTGATAAATAATTCTAAAGAAAATAGTGCCGGCCGAGAATCTCTTGTTGTGGCCGATAGAGTCAAGGAGATATACCTAGGACATAAAAGTAACATGGGATTCTTCCAACAAATGGCTAATCAATGGTTGAGTACATATACGCATTAAGGTGGTAGTGGGAGTAATAATGAGTATTATATGCATGCAAGAGGAAAAATATTGTCGCTAAACAGTTCATGTTCTTTCGTCTTGTTTGCTAGCTTTTCAACATATTTGTGTGTAATGAAATATGTCGTGTACAGTTCCTCTCTTAGTCGGTTTCTTTTCGTTTCTGTGCGAGAGTTATGAGTTAAAGATGCTTTCAACAATCCCTCCCATTCTTCTCCAATAGACCTTAATAATTATATAAAATAAGTGCTATAAACTTGTACACTGTACTAACCCAAATAATGAATAATAATTGGGAAACTTAAGTGCATTACTTTAGAACTGTGTTTTATTTTTATCTTTGGTGATTTATTTGATTCAGTAAGAGATAATTAAGTATGTGCTCCCAATAATATGTCTATTATGTAATTAGTTCTGTAACAGTTCTTCTTGTTATTGGTTGGTTACATATTCAACATTAAGATTCTTCGGATTTTGTTGGTTTGCACTTTTTTTCCAAATTCAGCTAAAGCCAAGACATGCGGCAGATGGAGTATCATATAAGACAAGAGTGACAATAGAGAGGGAGAGAGAGTGAGGATTGAGGAAGGAAAGGAAATACTCTCTCGTTACTTATTGCTTTGCTGGGACAGGCTAGTTGCTTGCTTTTAGTCCAATTAGTTGAACAACTTGGACCCGCAGGCAGCAGAGCTTTGAGATTGAGAATTCCTAGATATTCCAAAAAAGCAGCGACTTCAGCATTAGATATTTAGATCAGCTAGCCGTAAATAACGCTCAGTAATTGAACAACATTAATAACAATCCCACATTGGCTGCCGACACAGTTTTTAATAAGATACTGCTGACCACTATCTCTACTTTAAAATGTTTAAATAAGCTGATGTTCAATTCCAGTACCTATAGATTCAATCATCTAACCTCCCTAGCCGAAAGTATCACAGGAACAGGGATAAGAAAATAACGAACAGCTGATGATCTAGTTGGTTAGGGAGTCCTAGATCTGCTGGCTGCCTCACCTTTCTCTGCCTTTTCTTCATATTCCAAAAGGCGCAAAAAGATCCTCCTCACAGCAAAGCAAACCTGGATGTCAGGAGGAAAGTAAGCCAAAGTGGGAAAAGAAAAGAAACTAAGCCAACGGAATACAAAGAGGGTAGATTGAACTTTAAAAATAATCAGTAGCCAAAACTTTTCCCGCCAGAAACGGGTTTGGTTACTATGCGTACCCAGCGGCTGGAAGCAAAGGCTGGTACCATCCGATCGCAGCCTCTTAAACCGTTAGATAGAAGTGGGTGGATCGGATGTTGTCATCTCATGCTCACCAGGCTTATGAATGAATGCATTCTTTCCATCGTTTACCTTTTCTTTAGTTGGTAGCAAGTAAGAAGTTCCAAATTTACAAATACGAACATAGCCCAATTCTTTCACTGGCAAACAGAACATGGTTATGGGCGAAGAGAAATTGCCAAAAGTGTGGCAGACAGTTCAGCTATCAGATGTTTTCCCCAGTATAGACTAACTGCTGTGAAGAAGTTGATGACGAAAAGAAAAACCATATCCAGGAACCAGCCAAAATGGCTATGCGTATGCCTATGTACTATGTCTCTTTTCTCACTAAAGTGCTGCAACTGAATGGAAAGAATTCTGAAGCCATGATGCCAAATTGCCAATCACTATATTTTGTGGGACCTGTGACTTTATTGGTCATGCGATAGACCACTCCATAAAACTAACTTCTAATTTAAGTATTGTGGTCATACAGATAAAGTATAATGCATGAGCAAAGAATCCAAATCATTCCTTCTGTGCACGAGGAAAAAGAGTAGTAAGTTCAAATTCTGTGAAAAGGTCAATAATAATATAAAAGCAGGTGGTGCTCTTTGGTCCCTACAATCCTAATTTAGCAACCTTCTCATGATGCAGATAAGTTCTTGTGCTCATGACTATCGAGTGTGTTCGTTTAAAGTTTTCCTTTCTGAAAAAAGCTTTTGATGAATTGGCTTCAAAAGAGTATGCTTCCAGTAAATAGAACCAAGGTAAGTGAAAACATATATGTCCCGCGATAAATTATAATAAGTGAAGTAAACAGTTTCTAGTTGCATTGAGAATGTAAAGCAATGGAAGATGGATGAAGAAGCAAAGTGAAAGGAAATGAAAAGGTCCACAGACCAAAGTGAAAGCGAGCACAGAAAGGGAAAATTGCAGACCTGGGATATCATCAGAAGCAATCACGATGCAGTAAACTTACTTGTGAAGTCTAAGCTTCCATCCGATAGAAGCAAACTGTTCATTCATTGATCACCGAAGCAGCAACTGCCTAACAAAATAGCGGCCTGCACATGAAAACATTTGATACCAAGGTAAACAGCAACTGCCTAATAATTTGCAAACCCACAGGAGTACAGACAAAATGAAGACACTCCTGTTTATGTCTTCAAATCATGGCATGTTTCTTCCGAGCTCAAATGTACACTCGGAATTGCATCAGATACCCACTGCACTTCAGTATTTCCCATGCTGTCAATCTGTCCCCTTTCTTTAACACATAAGAAGAATCAATATATTTTTTGTAAACAAAAATTCTTGTTTTTCAAATCTACAGTACATGTAGTGTGAAGTCAGCTTATAGGAGAACTAAAGCCTTGTGCATGGACTCATTTTCTGACCAACAACAAAACCGACTATGGAACTATCCATTATTCTTGGGTGGGAGAGAAGATGGAAGGAACAGAAGGAAACATTCATATATCAGAATACACGCGTACAAGGCGTAACGACTCAAAAGGTGTAATTAGGCGCCATTCTCTTTGCTTCTTGTTAAGTGGTCTTCCCTTCCCTGCCTTTTCTCTATTTATCCTTACATCTGCCACACCCCAGGTGCAACTTTTCATTTCCACGTCAAATGAAACAAGCTTGAAGATGCCATCGCTTTCTGAAGCATCATCTGTTTCTACTGCCTGACTGACATACTTTACATACATAGGTCGGTCCTTGAATCGATCAAGGTCTTCAGGTATCCGAACCACTCTTTCAACACCAGGAGATGATACCTGAGGAAACCCAGTGCCATGAGATTCGGAAGCCTGGAAATTGTGAACACTTTTTGACCCCTCAGGCCAATTTAAGGTCCTATAGTACATGCTAGTAAAAAGCTCAACAATACTGCTCCTACATAGAAAACTAAACTTGTAATCGGTAAGTCACTGTACCGTAAAGGAATGAAGAAGCACGTATTAAAAAGGAAAAAAAAGGAAAATCAGGTTTTTGTCACCTCAAGAGCAGTATTTTCTGGTATGGCCTTAGCAAGTTCTGCTTCATCTAGTCGTGCTCTATAGGTTTTACAGAATGCTTCAACATCTTCCATTTTGGGGGAACCAGACCTGTAATAAATCACTGTCAATGCATTGAATACTAGACGACATGGAAGGATCTGAAGATGCATATAAAACAAGAGCTTAGAATAAAATTGAGTTCTGAAACCGCCATCAGGCATCCTTTCTATACGATTCTCAGCCCACTTCTAGGCCAATCTTCCCTCGTCACTAGAGACGTTTTAAGAGCTCTATTATGTTCCAATGAGCCTGTTACTTCTGATCTTGTGCCATTGAACATGTGCTGCAGCGATGAACCCCTGAACTATGATATCACAACTTGAGGAAAGCCTACACCGATCTCATTTATTATGGAATTTCAGCATCAAACAAAGCTCATGTAGGAGCAGATCGAGTAACAGTCAACATGAGTAAGGAGATGTGTTGGCTCACTTGTTAGTAAGCCTCTCGATTCGGACTTGGATGGTGGAATTTGGTAGTGTCCTGAAAGCATACATCCCCAATTCCCCTTCAAACGACAGACAAACCTGCTCAGCTATTGCTAATGCTTCCTTGTCCCACCACGTCCCAGCTAGGGCTATTCCACCCCCACCAGCCCCATCCCCAACCTTCCCCAGAACAGCCAAACACGATTATAATTTAGTACACAATTTCCTTTCAATTTCCCTCAACAGAGTCCAAACATGAACCAATTCGAACTAACTTACTTGGAGTAGCGCTTCTTCTTCTTCTACATACTCATCTTCGAAATCACCTTCATCCTCAACGTCCTCTAGCAACGCCTCTACGAAATCAACGAATTCCAAACAAAATTGAGCAATGCGAGCTGAATTTTGAGAAAAATTAGAGCGAAACTTTGACGGTGAGTTACCGTCGTCGAGCTCATACTCGTCGAAGAGTAGCTGATCTTCTTCCTCGTCGTCGTTGTCAGCTGAGGGCACCTCTTCGGTTTCGGCTATGGTTGGCTTGGGGACTGGTTCCTGCTGTGGCGGCAGCTTTCTGCTCTTCTTGGCCGTAACTACCGCGCAGAGCTTCCTTCGATTTCCACGCGAAGGACATGCCCAAGTCGAAAACGGGAACGAGAAGTTGCGGTTCGACAGAGTGATCGGCGGGATTGAGATTGCCGATGAGACTCGCACATTGTGAAGTGAAATCAATTCCATCTCTCCGCCGGAAAATTCGGATTTCTCCGTTCAATTATCCCCTGGTGACTGCGAACAGATTTCTTTTCACTCGATTCCGGGAATGGAGCGGAACTGGATGGAGAACTGAGAAAGAGTGATAGTTCTGGAAGCGGGAGAGCCGACGTGGAAATTTATTTGTTATTCAAATAATATATAATATATATATGCCGAAGAGGTCAATTGCGTTTTGGCAGCTAAACTTTGTAAAGATTAGCAAATGGGTCCTTCCCTTCCAACTGAAATTTAAAAGGAATAGAGGCCCTCAGACTGACAAAATGACTTCAGAGAAAATTGTTATCTGCTATTACTGGCACCTCAACTCCTATATAATGAACTTCCAAGGTTATGTTTCTTCATCTACAAGTAAACATATCTCTCTCTAGTATAATAATGAACCAACAAATAGAACCCAAAAATCACA
The DNA here is from genome assembly GCA_964030455.1 of Linum trigynum. Classification (NCBI taxonomy): domain Eukaryota; kingdom Viridiplantae; phylum Streptophyta; class Magnoliopsida; order Malpighiales; family Linaceae; genus Linum; species Linum trigynum. The sequence goes on along the minus strand of OZ034814.1, from coordinate 33,073,657 downwards.
GAGAAGACAGAGATTTGGTAGCAATGGTAGCAGGCACTGCTGGAGGAGTAGTCGTTGTTGCATTGTCCGTCCAGTTCTTCTCACCCCAGTGCCACAACATGCTTTCCCAGAAACAGAAATCTTCGAAGCAAGTCGTCAACCTCTCGTCTTTTATCTTGATCTGCCAATGACCATCTGTGTAATTACCCTTCTCGGCTTGCCTTCGATCCCATTCCAATGCCGCCTTCTGCTTCGACCTCAGCAGGCAGTACTTCTGCAAGTTATCCGGCATGTCGTCGTGAACCTTCCACCAAGTCCTGTGTGCAACATCACTGGCAAACTCCTGCAAGATGTCCACATTCCAGTTGCAGTCATAGTCCCTAAAGCACAGCCATGGCTTCGTGCCGAGGTAATGAAGAACGTAGAGGATCGGAGGGTCAGCTCCGAAGAGGCGGACTTTCTTCTGCTTGATTTCCTGCTCGTCGCCTTCCCAAAAGTGCTTCAAGAAGTTCATGTGCTTTGGGATCCTGTGCCACCATGTGAAGATCTCATTGAGGTACCCCTGGTCTCCCCCATTGTAGGACACGATCTCGTTTATATGATCCATTAGCAGCTGGAATGTACAGTTGGATGGTTCTATCACCATCACACCGGAGTTGAACAGGGTGCCATTGTTCCCTGTGGCGGTGATCTCCGGCATCTCGAACAGGAAGTCGATGTTTCTTAGTATAAGCATGTCGGCATCAATGAAGATGATCTTGTCATAATCAGTCAACTGCCAGAGTCGGAATTTACTGTAGTTCCATTCGTTGTAGGCTTCTGGTTCAGCTTTTGGGTTTCTTATTCTTTTGATTGTATGGACTTTCCACCCTGCAGCTTCTAGTCCTCCCCTATGGTAGTCGCTAATTGTTTCATCAACAAGTATCACAAGATCTCTCGTTGAGCCTGCCCTGCGAATGCTCTGAGCTGCAACAATGGCTCCACACACATAGAACTGTGCAGAGTGCAAAATTGTTGCATACGCTTCTCGATGTGGTCTTTCAGAGTGTAAATTTTCTGTTGAAATAAAGTTAGTCAGACACTACATTTAGCTAGTAGAAGGGACAAATTTGCACAATCTTAGGAGTTAACAAACTAGTGAAGCTGAAAGTAACCAAGTAAGTTTTGCACAACCTAAACTAGTTAACAGATTAGTAAAGCAAAAGTAACCAAATCTGAGCTAAAACTGACCTTTAGCATTGAGAGGAACAGAAAGTTCACACGAACCCACCGGCAGTTGTGTCTTTTGTCTTAAGAGATGTGGGTTGGGTTCATAGAGCCATGCATTGCCCTCGCGGAGACTCAGATCCTTGCAAGTGAACAAATTTGGAACGGGCAAGCAGTCAGTAACCAAGATCACGCGCACAGGATGGTAACTTTTGCCCGAAGCAGCAAGACTTGCTGCAGCAAGCTGCAAATGCAAACTAGCGACGTCTCTCGACCATCCACCTGACTTGTTGCAAGGAAGCTTCACAGCAACAATATCGAGACGTGGTTTCCCTGGGAATTTGATTTTGGGTATATTAGGGCAAGTTGGAACTTTGAAGTCCTCTTCTTCATCTATCCACTCAGGATAGAGGGATTCCCAAGTTAGGTCCTTGTCAACATGGTCCAGGTGAAGAACCACATGGTCAACATCTGGTAAAAAGTGCTTCCAAGTTTTGACCTCACTGGTGTTGAAGTTCAACAAACCAATTCCCTGGTACTGGTTTGTATCATTTAGCTTGTCGAAAATGTTTGAGATGTGGTCCCAGTCAACTTCTGCAGTCGAGATGTAACGAGAATCTACAGCTGCATCCTCTTCAATCCAATGCTGAACTATATTCGATCTGCATGGAATAAACTCGGGTTTCAGTGTCTTAAAGGAACTGAGAGCTGCCCCAGCTAGACTTCTAAACCACAAATGGAGACCTATCAAAGCAATTTCTCTGATTGTTACAAGAGGAACAAGCTACAGTACCATATCCATCAATCAACTAGGGGCAGTCAAGAAACATGAAGAATAACCTCAATTGGCAATTCAGGCTACCAGTTCAACTCAGTAGAAACACATAAAAACAAAAAGAATACAGCAAAGCACCCTAACCCAATACTTAAACCACCATGAACAGTTCGATAAAAGAGATAGCATCAAGAACAGGACAACGTACTGCTGAACCAAATGGGAAGGGTAATCAGCAACATGAACTGGAGGAGAACGGTAGAGAGTGACCAATGTGCCCAAAGCGATAATCAGCAGCACAAATTTGAGGGTAGATGTCTTGCAGGTGAGGTTCCGGTACTGTGCAGGAACATGGAAGGCCTTCTCTACATCTCTGAAATTTCTGCCCCTCAAGAACCTTCTTCTCGGGCTGTCTTCTCCCCTGCATCAAAAGGCAACGGGAAAAAAAAAAAAAAAAAAACTTCAGCCCACAGCGAGAATTAGGGAAGAAACCCAAATTCTAAATCATGACGGCCACCTCAACACAAGGAAATTGGAATCAGATCTCAGCAGCGGGAAACTTGATGGGAAGTCAAAACCCAATTTTACAAACCCAACTGTAGGTCAATGGATTGAGCAAATCGAGAAACAAGGAAGAATTTTGCGTAGTAAACAATGCCGATCCAATCACGACGGCATCGCAAAGACCGAGAGATACGCAGAAATGGGGAAACGAGAGCGAGAGAGGGAAAAAGGAAGGAAGAGAGTTACATTGACAAGGAAGAAGAGAGACGGTGTCTGGGCTCGACGGAACCAGGGGAAGTGGCGCCGCCGGTTCCTCCTCCGCCAACTCCGGCAGATGCTCCGCCGGCTACTCCGGTTGATCTCATTTTGGGAGAATCAATTTGCGGCCGATGAAGGCAGCAATCCCGCCTTGACTTGGTTGACTAGTAGCTTACCTGGAGAGAAATGATTTAGAGGAAAAGGGGCAGAAAGCCAGAAACTATTATCACACATAGGCTTGTTCTGCGCCTAGTGTCGGAGAGTAGAACCCAGAAATGACGGAGTACCTCACGGCTCCCATCTTCAATTGGAGAAAATTTTGAGAGACCTATAATATTTAAGTGACCGCGAGTGAGCCATTTTTCCCCCATTTTATCAAATTGATCCTGGGGGTTTTCCTCTTTCTTTACAATTTTCCATTGAAAGGGAATGGGAGAGAACGAAGCAAATTAAGTTGTTAATGTAGGTGAACAACTAAGACTGGTGGTTAGGGATGGCAGGATCGAGTTAGATAGAGTTTTTCTAAACTCAAATTCAATTTATGCGGATTGTAGCCGTAACATTCTCTGCAATTCAATTTAATGTACCACCCATTGATGTATGGATATCAATGATTCACAGTCGTTTCGTAATCGCAGATAATTTATCGTAATATCTACCTCGTAATATTATGGAAAACAATTCTACAAATATTTCCACATCAAACACTAATAACATTCATATTATTAGGGAGATATTCCCATAAAACTAATAACATCCACAAATTACTCATATTATTAGTGTTAGAAACAAAACGATATCATTTTACGATTTGGGTTTGGATAGGGTGGAAAGTGAGTTGATTTTTGGCAAAAAAATCATGCAAACTCAACCTGCTAAGTTCAAAGGTGGATAAAACTTGCACTCTACACAAAACATGTCAACACTGGATTTTATCAGTTTCAATCGAAGTTATATTTAATTGACTACCCATAGATTCATGTTCAATTGTCATCACTATTGATGGTGGACCTTTTAATTTTTTATATAAAAGATAATCATATTCATCAGAAAAAATAATAATTACATCTTGAAATTCAACCCGACCATAAAATCAAGGAAGAGACGCGCAGTCGAGTACAATTGAAGGGACTTTCTAGCCACTAAGAGGGCTACCCCTATTACTACGCCGACCTACAAAATCGTTCACTAAGTCCACTATGAATCGCGAAATAATGCACGATCTCCTCTAAAAAGGCTCCACAAGCTCATTGAAACGGACGAATTCCATAAAACCAAAAAAATTATAAAACATACTAGAAACTCAATGCTAAGTACATATTTTTTTAAACGGACCACAAGCTCATTGAAACATACGAGATATAGTACTTCCCTAAATCACACCAAACCACAACTTCGCTATAGGGGTGGCTATACGGTCTGGTCCGGTTAAATTGGCCTGAATTGATCTGCACCCAGTTCGGTCATTTCGGGAATATAAGGACCAAAGATTGGATTGGATACAGTCCGGTCTTGATCCGGTCTGGTCTTGACCCGGTCCGGTCCCAATTCGGTCTTGATTTTAGATTTACCTTGTGGGGATTTGAGTGACCTGAGGCCTGAAAGGGTGAGGAGTTGGTTAAGTTTTGGGTATTGGGTTCTCTTATCCAGTCTTTATCTAGTTTTCGATCCCGCCCCGAACGATTTTTACCTTAAATATAAACTCAAAGATGAGATTGAATTGTTAGCTATCTGATCCGATTTTGGTCCAGATTGTACTGTTCGGTTTTGAGTAAAACAAAAAGGCAGGACAAAATAGTAGGGGTGGCTATACGGTCCGGTCCGGTTAAATTGGACCAAATTGATCTGGTCCCTGTCCGGTCTTTTCGGGAATATAAGGACCAAAATTGGATTGGATACAATCCGGTCTTGATCCGGTCCGGTCTTGACCCGGTCCGGTCCCAATTTTATCTTGATTTTAGGTGTTGGGGGTCTCTTATCCGGTTTTTTACCTCAAATCTAAGCCCGAATATGAGATTGCATTGTTTGCTATCCGATCCCAGTCCGATCCCAGTCCAAATTATACAGTCCGGTTTCGAGTAAAACCAAACAATCCGGTACCAAATATCCCTACAAAATATCCACCCCTACTTCGCTATATATATCCAACTCTTTTCTTTGTCACTCTTTTTACCATAAGGCAGAAACAGAGCCCAACGAAAGAACCAAAAAAAAAAAAAAAACAAAGAAAAATGCTAGCCTGCCGCCAAATCACTATCCACCGTCCTGCATGTATCTCACGTGGCGGCCACCGCTCCTCCGCAGCCGCCCGGTCCCCACACCTCCAGCGACCGGTTACTCCCTCCGCCATCGCCGCTCCTACTCCGCCTCCGAAGCACCAAAACAGGAAGCAGCACTCGATGCCGCCGGCGAAGGTGGAGCTTTTCAGGTCGCTGGACGGATGGGCGGCGGACAACGTGCTGCCGCTGCTGAAGCCCGTGGAGAAGTGCTGGCAGCCGCAGGACTTCCTGCCGGACCCGACCCTCCCGGCGGCGGAGTTCGCCGAGGAGGTCCGCCTGCTGAGGGAGCGGACGGCGGATCTCCCCGACGAGTACTTCGTCGTGCTGGCCGGCGACATGATCACCGAGGACGCGCTCCCGACCTACGAGACGATGCTCAACACGGCCGACGGCGTGAAGGACGAGACCGGGGCCAGCCCAAGCCCATGGGCCGTGTGGACGCGGGCCTGGACCGCCGAGGAGAATCGCCACGGCGATCTGCTCCGAACTTTTCTCTACCTGTCGGGTCGGGTCGACATGGTCATGGTCGAGCGCACCGTTCAGTACCTCATCGGAGCTGGCATGGTAAATTACAACACTCTCCCTTTCTTCCCTGACCCTTTCCTACATATTTCTCGTTGTTTGGCCAATTTTCAAAGATGGCTATGTGATTCAAAGGTAACACATCAACATGCATGCGTTGAGCAATCTACACTGGTAATAATAGTTGATAAACATTCTCGAATCAAGTTGGATTCATGTGAAATCGTACCTACCGAGTTCATATCGGAAAAAGTCAAGTAGGGTATTTTGTAGGGCTGTAAGTCCGACCCTAAATATCAATTGACCCTGAGGATTCGGTTGGGTGGTCTGGTCAGTTTAGGATTGGGTCATCTTTTGGTACGGTAAGTGTTGATGTGGGCGGACCCACTAGTTTGTCTGGGTCTGATCCTACTCTTAGCCTCAAAGAAAAATAGGGTCGGGCCGGAGCGGGTCAAGTTGGATGCTTGATCCTATATGATCGTCAGTCGGGTCTTTTAGGGTAGTGACAGGATCAGGGTTGAGTTTGGTTTAGTTGACTACTAGTATTTTTGTTACAGAGATCATGTTTCAACCGTGGTCCAATCAATACTTAAAACATTTCTAAACTACTTTGATTGACCATTAATCAGGATCCGGGGACGGAGAACAACCCGTACTTGGGGTTCGTATACACGTCATTCCAGGAGCGAGCCACGTTCGTGTCGCACGCCAACACGGCCCGGCTGGCGAAGGAAGGCGGGGATCCAGTGCTGGCGCGTATATGCGGCGTCATCGCAGCCGACGAGAAGCGCCACGAGCAAGCCTACACTAGAATCGTGGAAAAGCTGCTGGAGCTGGACCCGAACTGCGCCGTTTTGGCGGTGGCGGACATGATGAGGAAGAGGATCACGATGCCGGCGCACCTAATGTACGACGGGAGGGACCCCAAGCTGTTCAAGCACTTCGCCGCGGTGGCGCAGAGGCTCGGGGTTTACACGGCGGAGGACTACGCGGATATACTGGAGTTCTTGGTCGGACGGTGGGGGCTGGAGAAGTTGGAGGATGGGTTGGACGGTGAAGGGAGGAGGGCGCAGGAGTTCGTGTGTGGTCTCGCGCAGAGGATCAGGAGGCTGCAAGAGCGAGCCGATGAGAAGGCGAAGAAGTTTGAGCCGGAAGCCGTCAAGTTTAGCTGGATTTTTGACCGGGAGGTGGTTTTGTAAAAAAAGTGACTTTTGGTGATTAAGGGTTTATCCGCTAAAAATGAACCGTATCTCCCCACCATGTGTTGCTCGTAGGGCTGTTATTCGGTTCGGTGATAATGCAGTTATTGGTTAATTGTTAATCAATATGTGTTTTTATCGTTAATAGTGTCGTTTATGTTAGTTAGTTAACCGATAATTGAATATATAGTGGGTTAGCGGTTTACTGTCTAACTAAATATATATCAACTAGACATTTTACAATGCTATATAGTATTGGTGCTATAGGATTTTGCCTTTATGGTACAACTTAAAATTGTACATTTACTTTATGGTACAACTTCAGATTGTACCTATACTTTTTGTACAAATTCTTTTATGGTACAACTTGAACTTGTACTTTTATGTGATGGTACAACTTCAAGTTGTAAAGTTGTACCATAACATAATGGTACAAATTGCTTTATGGTACAACCTAAACTTATACATTTAATGTTATGGTACAACTTTAAATTGTACATTAAAGCACCAATACTATATAGCATAGTAGAAGTGCTCATATATCAAGTGATTCGGAATGGGTAGTCACTGAGAAGGAAAACACTAAAACCACATTATTCCTAGAAGGTTCAACTGTGGCGACGGGCCAGACGAAATCTAGGCCGAAAGAAGGAGGACGACTGCGAAATCGACAAGATCTAAGCCGAGGACAAATTCGATTGGGGAAACTCTAGCAAGGATGACTTGGGCGCGGAGGTGAAGGGCGCGCCGATGCAGACGATGCGACGCAGGAGAGGTTGAAGCAAATGACGACGACGCAGGCAATGACGACTAGGACGACGAGGAGGGCGGGTATGGCGAGGGCAAAAAACGGCGACGATGGCAAGGCCTTTTACTGTTCTTATGGGTCATGTTGCCAGTGAAAGAGAGAAACGATTCGAGAGAAAAGAGGAGAAAAAATGGCTGAAATTAGGGCTAGCGGACGGTTTTCCGGTTAGCGGCTAACCGGTCGGTTTCAACCAAACCGACCGGTTTTCGGCTAGCCGAAAAACCGATTCCAAAGAGGGCGGTCGGTTGGCGGTAGAGGAAATCAGGGGTCCGGTTAGCCGAGTAACCGAAGCCAGTTAACCGCGGTTAACCGGCCGACCGACCCACAACCGAAAATATAAAAAAGAGGAGGTGACCCCTCCACTCCAGCTTCTCTCTTTCTTCCTAACTCCTTCGACTCTTCTTCTCTCTTTCTTCCTACAACTCCTTCCACAGCAAATCCGACCCTCACCTCTCCTCCTCGGCGCCGGAAATTTGGGCCGCGTCTTCCTCTGCATGGAGGCCAGGATCCTCGCGCCCGTCGCCTCGCCTCCCGTCGCCGCGACCCCTCCAGGCTCCAGATCTGTTTCCATGGAGAAAGGTGAGAGAAGAAGAAGGAAGGAGAGAGAAGAGGTCTGGTGGAGAGGAAGGAAGGAGAGAGGAGGAGATAAGGAAGGAGTGGTGGAGATTTTTTGTTTTATTAAAAAAAAATTTTCGGTTGGCCGGCTAACCGAGCCTTAAACCGGAACCGACCGGTCGGTTGGCCGGCTAACCGTGAGCTCTCTTCGGTCGGTGGTCGGTATCTACAGGGGGTGGCTCGGTTTAACCGATAAACGGGTTTTTGGTTAAACCGAAACCGACCGACTGCCACCCCTAGCTGAAATGGAAAGGCGGTTTGATTGCTCCCCAAATACCGCAAGGCTGGGATCACGTGTTCACATACCCAAAATGCCCTTATAATAAATCAACCCTTAGATTTATGGAAAATGAAAAAACGGAGATGCATTTGGTTATTACGGTGCTAACTTGGTTAGCCTCCCATCCCATCCCTATTTAGTGTCCTTCATTCCCAACAGTCAATAAATTGTCCAAACCACTCTCTGTAAATGTTTCAGTAACAATCAATAAAACGACATTAAGCCATTGTAGGGGCTTAATAGACTTTCCTATTTACAACACCATTTCCCTAGGATGAGATAGCATGTCTATCCTTAAAAGGGTTTGAAAAATTACACCCCTATTAATTATAGATTTTTAAGGTAATTAATTTGTGTTGCATTTAATAATTTGTATGAATTAAAAACACATATTAATTACTCTCCTTTTTTCAGTGCACTGGTAGTTGTATTAGTGCAATGGTAGATGTATCAGGACAACGGTAGTTCCAAAAAAGGAACGTAATTAATATGAGTTCAGTATACATTTTTTTTATTGAAGGGAGGCAAAAGCCACAGGTGAAAAAACAGAGCAAGCACCTCCCAAGCTGTCTCTACAACAAAACTGCAGGACCAGGGAGGCGGAAAACCTCAAACAGCAGGAAATCAGACCTCGACAAACTGACAAACAGAAGCAAAATACCCCTGATCCAACAAGCATACTAATCCCCGCTCTGAAGCACCCTTCTCGGGAAGCTAACACCAATTATGTCTTCTCTCAAGATTCTTTCCAATTCCCTAGGTGGACTTGTTAGTATACATGCGCAATGGTAGTTGTATCAGTGCAGTGACAGTTAAAAAAATGCAATTAATATGAGTTTTTAATTTCCAAAAATTATTAAATGCAACAAGAATTTAATAAAAAAAATAACTATAATATTAATAGGTGTGTAATTTTTCCAACCCTTAAAAAGGGTTTAGCACTAACCGATCCCCCACTTCCCTTTCTCACATTTCACTTATGTGATATTCCAGAGTTTTTCTAAAACTCCATTCCCTTCATTCCTATGTGCACACCCATCCAAATCTCAAGTCCCAACCACCATAGTAGAGGTCAAATACAGTAAGTACCTACAACTATATGTAGAGATTTTCAGGTTGCCATGGCCACGTCCAATCCAAAGCATTATTGCCTTGGCCATCTCTCTGTGTCAGTCTAAGGCAGTCGGGCAGACACTGTCATATCTAGACACAAAAAAAAAAAAAAAAACCATCAGTTTACCCTGCCATATCCACACAAAATTGGACCATTATGTGTTCTAGGCTCCTAATGAATTTAGCTAGCATGTTGAATGTAAGTATTGGATGTCATTGGATCTTAGTGAATGTGTAAAATTCTAAAATCTAATCAACCCCATATGAACGTTTTCTTCTAATATATGAACCGGAGTTGCTCGCAGCAAAGGGCAAGAACCCTATACTTGGATTTTGAAAGTCAGGTAAACTACATGTCTTGAAGAGTTGAGATGACACTGAACAGGAAAAAAAAAGCACACTGCTCAGCGAATTTTTGAAACTATAGAAAAGAGTTGGCCATATTCAAGACTCAAGAGGGTGCAGAAGTGTTGATACTTGCCATTCCCTCCATGCCATTTTCCATTACTGCTGCTGTTATTTTGCAGTGTATACATCTGTCTGTTAGACCATTCTTTTGTTTGATTCTTCCTCTCTTCTCCTCTCCCAGCTGCTCCATGACACATGTCCACCCCACATTTCCAGTGACCCTCTTGTGAACTTACATGAATATGGTAAGATGTAAGCAGAGAGAGAGAGATGAATTTGGGGCTGGGGGGTGACTCAAAATTTTGGGCTGGAGCCATTGGAGGGAGAGATAGTGGTGGTGACTGGTGGCAAAGTGGCCTCAGTCATAAAATTGGGTGATCTGAAAGTGACATGATAGTGCAAAAGGGTTTGGTACTTTGGTAGGCCACCATTTGGCTATATTTTATGTAATTAAATTTGGATTCTCAATTAGTCTGTAAAAATATGTTGCATTGATCATAATCTACACAATGACATCCATTTTGATATATTTTAACGTCTAAAATTTAATTTTAAAATGGCGTGAATAAATAACAATATGCGTGAATTGACACCAGGTTGCGTGACTAAACAATATCGGTTGCGTGAATTAGCAACACTCTTACGTGAACAATGTCAATATGGCGTGAATAACGAAAATATGGCGTGAATAAATGAAAAAATGCGTGAATTAGGTGTTCTTGTCACCTAACGTGACAAGAAACTTGATTCTTGCCCTAAACCCAACTCTGTATTGTCCACACTCACTCAATTCATTTTTAGTCAAAAATAAAACACTGCTTCCTTCCCTTCTTCTCCAGGCCACCCACCCTTTCTCTCCTAATTCCCTTCCTGGCCTGTCCTCTCTCTATTTGATGCGGTCAAACAGTTAGTAATCAGAATGGATTCTTGGTTTTAAGTGCGATTAGATCTGAGTGGGTGAGACTAAATGTTTTTTTTCTTATTCTTACTTTTGAATCGGTTTTTATCTTCTTCGTGTTGATTTGAATTTATTTCCCCCGTACAAATGGAACAACTCATTGTAATTGTCAAACTGATATATATTTGGAGACAAAAATACATTTGGAGATAAAAATGTCTACATCATCTATACTACTCGATACCATCCTAGTATCAACTTCGTTTTTCACTCAAATTTGGAGAAAAAAATTGCCCAAAAGAAACGAGTTAATCGTGATCTATTAGATCAGTGGTATATTCATACCACCCAGTGGCGTAGCCAGACTTTGTGGTTATTGGGTTCCTTAAAAATTTACTAATACTAACGCTTGTGTATCTACGAACAAGGGTTTGGCCTAGTGGTAATACCATTAGTCTAGAACCCGGAGGTCCCAGGTTTAAATCCCTTAAGCGGTACCTTAATGACAACAAATCACCCTTATCTAAAAAACGCTTGTGTATCTAATATAATGAACTTTGAGTTGATTGGGGTCTTTATGTGAGCTAAGATCGACGAGATTATGGGGTCCTAAATTTGAATAATCGTACAAAACCTTATGTATCTATAGGATTTTGTTACCCAATTTTTGTCCAAGTGGGGTCCTAGAACCCCTCTCCTTGACACTTCTCTTCGCCACTGAATTACCATCATTAGTACATTTTCATATCACATAATATAATATTATGTACTAGTACTACCAAGCATTACCACCATAATAAGCATTAATAATAAATGTCTCACAGTTTTTGTTAAAAAATAAATATTAAAGTTGATATCATTTTGAACAACAGAGTCAATCTGATTTCTGTGAAATAAAGTATTACTTAAAACCACATAGATACAGCCCATTATATACATGTTTATCGATTGATAGGGAAAGAATGAAGGTGGCATTACGATAAATAAAGGATGAACAAAGGGTATATTTTCACCCACTCCATTATATATACCGAGTCCAACTGAGAAAACAAACACACTAACGAAGAAAAATGCTCGCCGGCCCCCAAGTCACCATCAACCGTCCTGCATGGATCTCAAGTACTGGCGGCGGCCACCGCTCCTCCGCAGCCGCCGCCCGGTCCCCGCATCTGCAGCGACGCGTCACAGTTCCTTCCGCCATCGCCGCTCCTCCGAAGCACTCGATGCCGCCGGCGAAGGCGGAGATCTTCAGGTCGCTGGAAGGGTGGGCGGCGGACAACCTCCTTCCTTTGCTGAAGCCCGTGGAGAAATGCTGGCAGCCGCAGGACTTCCTGCCGGACCCGACCCTCCCGGCGGCGGAGTTCGCCGAGGAGGTCCGGCTGCTGAGGGAGCGGACGGCGGAGCTTCCCGACGAGTACTTCGTGGTGCTGGTCGGGGACATGATCACGGAGGACGCGCTCCCGACCTACGAGACCATGCTCAACAGGACCGACGGCATACGGGATGAGACCGGATCCAGCCCAAGCCCATGGGCCGTGTGGAATCGGGCCTGGACCGCCGAGGAGAACCGCCACGGCGATCTGCTCCGCACTTTTCTCTACCTTTCGGGTCGGGTCGACATGGTCATGGTCGAGCGCACTGTTCAGTACCTCATTGGAGCTGGCATGGTAAATTACGACATTCTCCCCTCCCTTCTCTGCTTCGTTTGGCCCTAATTAATCCCTCGTTGTTGCATGCTTTTGAACAACATTAATCTACATTTTACGGGTCGGGTCTCATGCTTCTTGTGTCCGTCGGTGCATGTAGAAATAGAGATATGAAATATCGATTAATATCGAAATATAACTTGGCGGAGTAATTTACCCTTCTCAACTATCTTCCCTTATTCACTGCTATCTCGACCGCCAAAATGACTGCTTAACTAGGCATAGTCCATTATCTTGGTAACCACTTAGACTAAGCTCATTTCATTACTAATTGTAGTATGTTTATGGTCGTTCCATGTTTTAATTTGTTGCTTTAGTTCGTTAATGTACCGTCTTAAGCACTAGATTTCTCTAGCTTGTCGTTACTATGAGAGATTTGTTTATTCGTTTTGCATGCACCATTATTTGCTTTTATATATTTTCGGAATGGTTTGGAGAACTTTTGGCAAAGAAGAAGACAAAATATTAGGAATTGTGATTGAGACACCAAAATAATTTTGGGATTGAAACTGATATACAAATGCTAACGTCGTATCGATTTCCACAATTACACCTAAATTGTGGTAACCGAGACGACGGTAGTAACCATAGTTGATGAACTTTCTCGGGTCGGATCTAAACTACTTTGATCGGCTATTAATCAGGACCCGGGGACGGAGAACGACCCGTACTTGGGCTCCGTGTACACGTCATTCCAGGAGCGAGCCACGTTCGTGTCGCACGCCAACACGGCTCGGCTGGCGAAGGAAGGCGGGGATCCGGTGCTGGCGCGGATATGCGGCGTCATTGCAGCCGACGAGAAGCGCCACGAGCTGGCCTACACCCGCATCGTCGAGAAGCTTCTCGAGCTGGACCCGAACGGCGCCGTTCTGGCGGTGGCGGAGATGATGCGGAAGAGGATCACGATGCCGGCGCATCTGATGTACGACGGGAGGGATCCCAAGCTGTTCAAGCACTTCACCGCGGTGGCGCAGCGGCTCGGGGTTTACACGGCGGAGGACTACGCGGATATACTGGAGTTCTTGGTCGGACGGTGGGGGCTGGACAAGTTGGAGGATGGGTTGGACGGTGAAGGGAGGAAGGCGCAGGAGTTCGTGTGTGGGCTCGCGCAGAGGATCAGGAGGCTTCAAGAGCGAGCTGATGAGAAGGCGAAGAAGACGGAGGCTGAAGCCGTCAAGTTTAGCTGGATTTTTGACCGGGAGATGGTTCTGTAAAAAAGAGTACACGTACGTACTTGGGGGTAAACATATATGCAATTAAGGTCCTGTACGGCCTACCGTTTAATTGCCTTTTAGTTTTGTAAATTTTCTATCTTCAATGTGGGTTTGACATTTGGATGCACGTGGTAAAATGTCTTGGTTACATGAATGGGTAAATTGCATGGTCCATGAAACCGTACTGGAGACCGTACCGGGAAAGTCACCGGTAGGGTATTTTATGCTAAAACTGTGGTTTAGTCGTAGTTCAACCGTTATGATGGTAAATAACGCCTATTGGTTTAGTCTCCGATACTGGTATTTCGTGGTTGAACCGCTGGTACGGTACGGTACGATTTCATGGACACTGGTTAATTGGTGAACACTGATGAAATGAAACGGTAGATAATGCATACAGTAAAATTAATTAAGCAAACCACAAGAGTATTTAAACAAGCCACAATTGGTGAACACTTAATGAAGTGACAAATTAGTAACCTGTTTAACTAGACCAGAAATACGTTGTAAGCACACCACAAGATTAATGAAGTAGGTGAGAAAGTAAAGAAAGCACACCACAAGCGTTGAACACTACGGTAAACCTAATCTTTATTGTTCCTCACTACTACTTAAATTGACCACAAATTTGGAAGTTAATAAAGCACACCAGAAGGTGTCGTAGTCAAAGACCCGCAATTCAATTCAGAAAACTAAGATCTATTAGTCAATACCATAATCCTAATCAAAGATTGCCCATTTTACATAGGATGTTTTGGTTAGTGTGAAAGTTATGTGCAGTGAAATAAAACAGAGAGAGGAAATCGGCCCATTTCTCTCCACTTGCTCCAGTTGCAAGTTTGGACAATTTTCGTATGGGAAGGCCCGCGAATTGGGCCAGATTTGGGAAAGCTATTACGAAGCCCAACTTGAAATGGGCTCGGTAAAGTAGCCTACTGTCTTGAAATAAAAAACGGCAGTTTCTTGCTTCAATTACCCCGATTGAATCGCCGCTACCGCCTTCGATCTACCACTACCGGATTGCTCCTCGTCCTCAGTTTACGACGCCAAGACACCCGCAGCAGCTTCGTGGACTAGATCTACAAGGAGCTTTCCGCGACTATTCCAATCTGGAGAGAGAGGCCATGTTCCAGCTTCCGATATCATCAATGTGTCGCCGAACGCGAATGCAATCTCCAAGGTCACTCATGGCGGATTTCGGTAACATGTTTGATTTCACTTCAAGAGCACAAATCGGCCCATTTGCACCATGTACACTGCTGCCATACGAGAGATGGAACTGGGTCACCATCATTTGGCTGCGGGCTGCGGCTCCACCGGAATATATTCGATCGACTGCTTCATCGAATCTGAAGGCGAATGGCGGTGCATTTCTGTAGTGTCTGATAATGACACATTTTGCAGTTTCAAAGACAATGATACTGAAGTAGAAGCCTGGGCTGAATGAATATGGTGGGGCTCTCTTCTATCCTTGCTACATTTTTGTTCTTTTGCGTATATTTATCTGAAGCATAGCCATGTGCATGAACTCCGATACATGTCCCTACTGCTTGTTGTGCTTGTTTGGTAGCTAGTTTGACTAGTATAATTTGGATGGTTTTTGTCTGGGGTGATGATGAAAAAGATTGGAGAAGGTGAGGAAGCGAATCAATAAACGATGACCACAAGTCATGCTGCAGCAATAGCTCAGTTAGTCTCAATTATTATTAGTTAAGCTGAAGGACTGTACATCTATCAAGCTAATTAGAAAGAACACAGATCAAGATCCCTCACTCTAATAGCTTCCTCTTACCAAAGCTTTAATGCCTTCTTCTTCTTCTTCTTCTTCTTCTTCTTCTTCTTCTTCTTCTTCTTCTTCTTCGTCTCACACTGTCATGTATAGTGGAAAATGGGAATACGACGTCTTCTTGTGTTTCAGAGGTGCTGACACCCGCCATGGTTTTACCAGCCACCTCATGGCTGCTCTTTCCCGAGAGAAAATCAGAGCCTTCATCGACGACATGCTCAACAAAACTGAGAGCATCGATGAGTTAATTTCTGTCCTCCAAAGATCTGCACTCTCAATTGTAATTTTCTCAGAGAATTTCGCAGATTCAAGCTGGTGCTTGGATGAAGTGGCCACCATTTCTCAAAGCATGGTAGAGTTTGGACACCAGGTGCTTCCAGTTTTCTACAAAATCGATCCATCGGATGTATCAGAGCATTCTGGAAGTTATTCTGCTGCCATTGCGCAGAGTCATGGTGGTGGCAGATCTCCCAAGGAAAGGAAGAGATGGATGGATGCTCTGAGAGCTGTCTCTAATTGTGCGGGCCATACTTCACAGGCAATCAAGTAAGTATTGCTTAATCCTAGTTAAGACCTGCCTTCTTACTCATAAGTAAATAATTGCTTCTCCCAACATGACTCCCTACTCATGATTTGGTTTTTTCTTTATTTCCCTTTTGGGTTCTTAGGATTGAATCTGAACTAGTTGAGGCCATAGTTGATGATGTTTGGAAAACACTCGTTCACATGTCACGCAGAGTGAAGTTTGATAACTTGATAGGCATGGATGCTCGTGTTTCCGAGGTTGAACAACTATTAGCTATGAACAAAGATGAGTTCCGCATCATTGGGCTTTGGGGGATGGGTGGTGTTGGAAAGACCACTCTAGCTAAAGCTTGCTATCAATCATTTGTATCCTCTGGAAGACAAATCAAGCATCACTTTGTTCCGAACATCAATGAGAAGCTTGAAAAGAAATCTGGGATTGAAGGAATGGTACAAGAACTCTATTCAATATTATTGTCAGAGGATAACTTAACCTGCCAAAACCTGGATATCAGTTACAGAAGAGAACGACTTACCAGCTCGAGGGTGTTCCTTGTTCTTGATAGTGTAGAAACATTATGGCAGTTAGAACAGTTGTTGCTGGGAGATGTTCTGAATTCTACGAATCTCTTTGCTCCGGGAAGCATAATTATTCTGACAACTAGAAACCGAAGAGTGCTTGATTATGCGGAGGCTTGTATATATGAAGTGAAGAGTTTGTGTCGTGATGAATCGCTTCAACTGTTTAGGATACATGCTTTTAGACAGCCCTTTCCACCCGAGGATTGGTTGAAATTATCAAATGATGCTGTAAAATACTGCAAGGGCAGCCCTTTAGCCATTAAAGTCCTAGGAGGTGCATTGTTCCGTAAAGACAAGAGTTATTGGAAGAGTTTCTTGTGTGAATTGGGAAACATTCCAAAACCAGAAATTCATGATGTGCTTAGGAGAAGTTATGATGTGCTGGAAACTCTTCAGAAGGGAGTGTTTTTGGATATTGCTTGTTTTTTTCAAAGTGTTCCGAAATCCATTCTGATTAAATATTTCTCCACTAGTTACATCGAAGATTTAATTGATAAGTCCTTGCTTATCGATCTCTTCCATGAAGACATTGATGTAGAGGCTATCAAGGTTCATGATTTGCTAAGAGAAATGGCTTGGAGCATAGTTAGCGAGGAATCAAAACTTGAAAAGTGCAGTAGATTGAAGAATTCAGATGACATTCACAAGTTATTAGAAGTTGGAAAGGTCAAAACATCAAGAAGATTCAATTGTTTGAACATTTTGAAAGTGAAAGAGAAGCACCAGAGTGCCTTTGATGGAAGTAGAGCAACTGAAGGCATTTGTTTGAACCTTTCCGAAGTCAAGGATATGCGTCTGGAAGCCAACGCCTTTGAAGGGATGACTTCTCTTAGATATCTCCGCTTCGATTCAAGAAATGACTATGGAGCTTCCAAAGTTCATGTACCATGTGGTGGTCTTGATACCCTTCCTAACAGTCTAAGGTGGTTGCGGTGGGATGAGTTTCCTTCAAAATCTCTACCATCAAGTTTTTCTCCCGAAAACCTGCTCGTGCTTTCTTTACGTGGGAGCTCAATAATGGAAAGATGCTGGAAAGTTCAGGTATGTTAAAAACTATTCTGTTGGGGATGAGTTCAAACTTTTGGACCCTTGAATCTCCCAATCTCACTCAAGAACTGGTAATCACTCTGATACATTTTGAAGTAAACTTAGTTTAGGCCTCCCATCGACATGCCAAAGAGACTGCCCTTTGCAGTGATGGTGAAATGTCTACCACTTGGCAGCCATAGGTCTTTAACCCGTGATAAAAGTGGAACAAATGAGCATCAGGCATGTCCTTGGGTTAAAAGTTGAAATGGATATTAATTTTTGATTTCATAAACTTTGATTATTCTATGTGAAAAATTGAAATTTGTTAATGCCGTTGAAATGAAAGAGTGCATCAAGTGATGCATTCTGGTTGGCTGATGGGAGAGTTACTTTGTAGTTACTTTGCAAATAAGTCTGTAAATAACTCTGTTAACTCGTTAAAAAGATCAGTCTGTAAAGTTATTCTATGTAAATCAAACCTTAAAGACGATACTCAAACACTCTCCTTTAACGGAGAGAGAGTTGCTTTGTAAATAAGTGCATGAATTTGTTATGCTTTTACGTATCCGAACTCATCCCCAGTTCTTTTGGTTGTCTGTCTAACAAATGATTTTTATTTAATTGTTGGAGCGGGTTTCAGTAGTGCATTATCATTCATATACTCGAGCGACTATAATGCTTATATAATTCTTGTTGTTGTTGTGCAGCCAAAACTTGTGAATCTAGTTTTGCTTAACCTCTCCCATTGCATAAATTTAGTTGCAATTCCAGACTTGTGGGGGTCTCCCAATCTGGAGTACCTCTTTCTCCGGGGATGCAAAAGACTAGTTGAGCTACCATCTCACATTCAAGATCTGGACAAGCTGGTAGTACTAGACCTCCGTGATTGTACAAATCTGCGGAGTGTTCCTGCAAAACTCAACTCAAAGTTCCTCAAGTATGTTCGGTTGTCCAAGTGTCCCAAGGTCACTCGTTGTCCTGAGATTAATTCTGGAGACTTGGAGGTTTTGGATTTAATGGAGACTCCGGTTGTACTCTTGTCGGCTGCAATTTACAATATCAAGCAGGGTGGCAAACTAGGTCTCTGCGGCAAACACATCACCAACTTCCCTAAGATTTCAGGGAGCTTGAAACAGTTTTGGTTGTGCCATACCACAATAAAAGATATGGATTGTTTTGATGATGATTGTGATGACCGGCAGGGTTCTTTGCCAAGATTTGTTCGATTGGACTTGGTTCACAACCCCCAACTCAGGAGTTTGTCAAGGAATATTTGGAAGATGGTCTGTCAAACACTCATTCTCCAGGATTGCCCTGCGATTGAAACTCTGCCTGAAATCTCACTGCCTATGACTGGTTTAACTCAGCTTAGAATAAGTCGATGTCAGAACCTGAAGAGTCTTCCAACTGGTATCAACAATCTGAAATCTTTGCAGCTACTCTATTTCAAAGACACGGATGTGAAGTCCCTGCCTGCTTGTATCTTGGAGCTTGACCAGCTCTCACTTTTGGATTTGTCTTTCAATGAAAGCCTAGAATTCATCCCGAACAACATCCATAAACTCGTCAAGTTATCCAACTTGTGCTTGATAGGCTGTTCGGGGATTCAATATTTGCCTGAACTCCCACCCAATCTTCTCATTTTGTATGTAAGCGGTTGCAAGTCGTTAAAAGCCTTACCAAGCAACATATGCAGGCTGAGATGGAAGGAACTGTATTTTGAAGATTGCCCGCAATTAGACATGAAACTACCTAGAGAAATGGTGCATAATTTCCTTAATCATGCAACCTCGTATCGACATTGTCAGGTATATCAATATTTCAGTACTATAACTGTGTTTGTTATGCATATAATATATACACTTTCGGTGCACTCACTGCACTATTCTTATTGTTGTCATATTCCATTATTAGATTTCGTAACTATCACAATCTTCAATTGTATAATGATGACCAAGAATGTATGTTTCTTTGGGGAAAAAATCATTTGCGAACTACTTGTACTTTTTCAGCATTTCTAGTATTTCCAGGTAAACCCATAAATTCATTAATTAGTGATTCTTAAATGGATAAATTCTTCAGTTGCAATTCTAGCTTACATCATTGTATAAGTGATGCTATAAATTAAATTTTAATTTTACTGATCAAACCTACTGTTATAGGTGGGTACATGATAGACACTAATTTATGGGCGTGCACCTGATTGCTGAAAACCTAAAGATGTTTTTTTTAACGAGACTATCTTTGTTGGTGTTTATAGGGTGTTCTTCAGTATTCGGGAAGTGAGATTCCAGAATGGTTTGCCTGCAAAAGCCTGAATTATAAGAATGATTCATGTATGATTGTGCAATTGCCTCCCCCTAACTCCAGTACTAAGCGACTGATAAAGGGGATTGCATATGGAGTTGTTTTTTCTTCTGACATATGGTACGTGCCAATGTCTATAACTTGCGATTGCAACATCGACACCACTGTCTTGACATCTCGGAGTTCTCTTTATAATTTTGGTTTCGGTGGGATCAAATCGGATATCGTATATATATGGTATGAGAAGAACTTGTTAGGCAAGACCAAGGAAGTAATACGAGATGAAGCAGAACCTTGGTATGATAGATATGCTGGGCTCATTGGTTCCTTCAGATTTTCCATTCAACCAGGCAAGGGAGTAGATCCTGAGAAATTGAAGAGCATCAAAATCAAAAGGATGGGCATCTCTCTGTTGTACTAATTGCTAGTAGCTAGTTTGAGGGTCTATGGAAATGAAGAAAATGGACAACCAATTGTTGTTCATTGCGACGATATCTTCTGTGTATTTGTATCAGAATCGTTCACTTGATTCATTTAGACAATTCGGACAGAAATAGTTCATTTGCTTCCTTGGGCTTTAAAACATTTCTCCAGGATTTCACAGATTTATGCAAGCTGGTTATGAAAGTTCATTTTTGGCAATTTGACTTATAAAGTTGCTTTATGTAGATTGTCATCAGTGCAGGTTGGGATTGGATACCTCAATACTGATTTCCAGTCCATGTCGAACTGCTGATCAGCCCAGAGAATTTGAGTCATGCCTATGATCTGTATGTTAATCTTCAATCTTTTCCCCCCTAATTTTGGTATATATTTGGATGTATTGGCATGTGATTGAATACTTTAGCATGTTCCCGCTGTTGGTGGTACCTAACGTTTTTCACTTACAATTGTAGTCAAAAATCAAAATCTACGTTTTAAAGTTTAAAAATTTACGATTTTACACTTCAAGATCACTTAAATAGTAAATGATTATAGATAGAATCGCGCTTGTGCGTTTGCGAAGCTTACGAGAAAGAAATCGGAATAGTAACCTCCACTCTAATGTCTTCCTCCTCTTCCAAAGCTTGAGACTTGAGTGCTTTCCTTCTTCTTTTTCTCATAGTAGAAAGTCGGAGTGTGCTGTTTTTGTGTACTTCATAGGTTCCGAGACCAACGATGGTTTTACTAGCCAGCTCGAGGAAGCTCTCTTCGGCAAGAAAATCAAAACAGAGAGCATCGCCGGGCTAATCTCTATCCTCCCAATTGTCATTTTCTCGGAGAATATAGTAGATTCAAGCTCGTGCTAGAATGAAGTGGCCGTCGTTTCTGAAAGCATGGAACAATTGGGTCTTTGGGTGATTCCCACGGTCAATAAAGTGGATCTGGTGTCAATCGGCAGGTTCGGGTTAGATTCAGTCGGGTTACAGGTTAGTTGAATTTTGGGTTTGAATTTATCGAGTTATGGATTATTCGGATAATGGATTGATCAGGTTACCAGTTCATCAGGTTCGGGTTATGGATTCACCGGGTTACGGGTCAGATGGGTTGTGAGTGGATCAGATTGCGAGTTGTTTGGGTCAGCACATTATATTACTTAATTACTCTTTTACTCCTCACAACTAACTCTTTATTTATTACACTAATAATATATATATATATTTTTAATTTTTAGACAACCTATTTATACTAAATTTATATAATAAAAGTTAAAAAATTGGCAAAGTGCTACATTGATTTTGTATTCTCCGTTTACTTAATTTAGGTGTAGTGCGACTGTTTTGGGCAATCAAGCATTTTGGGAATTGGGGGCGACCGTTTTGGGATCATATTGTTTTCGAAAAGTTTTGATTATTATTTTGTTTAAAATGAAAGGTTTGGCTATTATAGTATTTATCCTTAATTTAACAACAAAAGAAGTTGCACCTTAGTACCGATAAATTAAGTTGCTTAGTGCATTTGTCAATGAAAGTGGATCATCGAATTTTAGTTGTGAGCGTAATTATTATTCTATTATAATGCCAACTAGGGAGTTGCTAATAGTGTTTGGAAGTTAATAGAGGAAAAAAGAGTATAGCTAATATAGGGTAAATTATATGTTTGGTGAGGAAAAATTAAAACCTTCCATAAATGACGAGATAATGTTGGTGTGACATATTATGTATGGTTGTGCACCACAAATTTACTAATGAGATCCGCTCCCCTCCAGAGGTGGCTGCAAAACCATCGCAGAGTGGCAATCGAAATGTGTGGTATATATGTGCCTGGTTATGTCGATGAGATTGTAAAATTGTAATGATTGAATGGGAGATTGTAGTGATTATGTAATTTTAAAAATGTATTTAATCTCTTTTTGGATTTAGAATTTTGAGTGGGTTACTAATCGAGACAAAAATAATTTGCGTCGACAAACAAAGATAGTCTCATGCATGTGTTAATTGTGCATGTGTGACCAAAGTTAGGTTTATCATAATTACTGCTAGTATCATGTGTAATAGTATATATTTCTACAGTCCTACTCCATATAATTATGATATGACTGACTCCTTTGGCATATGCTTTTCAAGAACTCAACCCTACCAGCGGCAAAATATGCTAAAAACGTGCACCAAAATCTTACCCCGACACCCTTTACATTTCAGAGGGGCATCGACAAATGATGAAACGCACTAGCAGTTAAAAATATTAATAATTGAGACAAATGTATGTATAATAATCGTGTTTTTGAATAAATGTGCATGTGTGACCAAAATTGATAGGATTGTCGCCGACAGTCCAATTCCAATTCGACTCTATTTTATCAGCTAAGCAACTTTGTAGATATTAATGGTTGGATCAAACGATACGATATGACATTGCAATTCATGTCATTATAGGACGTGTTACAGGGAAACATGGCTCTCTGGTGAAGGAAGGTTGCGACTATAACATATTTTTATTATTATGATATTACTCACATGATAATTAATCACAGCTAGTTTTCTAATGTATAGGTTCATTTACGTTTTTCATTGGCATATCAACACGTGAAATTAGTGTTGTTACTATTAATTAATAGAAGCTTTGAAAGAACATTTTTCACTACGAAGTACCTCAAACTTAAGTGTCAAATGAGTAATGAAGCTATGAATGAATTTTCAATGGATGTAAAGTAAAACTTCTATAAATTAATATAGTAGGGACCGTGAAAATTAAAATTTATAGTAGTTATTAGTAATTTTTGAAAATTCATCAATGAAGTAAGTTGTTGGAGTATCCAGGTGAAAGTGATGAATGTATTGAGGCACAAGTATGGAAGAAATAGTGGCCGACGTTAGTGAGAATTCAGTTGAGGATGAAGAAGATGATGATTCAACACCTTCGAAATCGGTCACGCGAAAGGAAGCAGTTAAAGCCGCATCCACAGTTCAAAAATACTTGTTGCAATTAGAGAAGACAACATCGACAATTTTGAGTGCAATGAGGAAATTTCAAGATGCCTTCTAATAGACTTGACCTTCAAGAAAAAACAAAGCACCGGCCTCACCCGAATCCCATTGTCGAGGAGCGAGTACCGTATCGACTCATGGATTTTTCTAGTCGCATATACCTTTACCATTCTCTTCCGCTAGTCGCCTCTTCTTCCCGACCGAAGATTGATAATTTATATCTGCGGCAAAGTACTCAGATGACTGGGTTTTGGGACGAAAAGGATCAGGACGGCGGGGACTAAGTTGCTTCAATCTGGCCAAGATGACAGGAGAACTCCATTTTACAGAGAGAGAGGAAGAAGTCAAATTTGTCTATGGCGCCATATTAGACAGAGTCATCAAATCTCGCTGCCAATAGCCTACAAGAAATTGAAATTGCTGGCTGTAGGAGATGGAGGGTTTGAGTTTTTTATTTTGGGATTTATAGGTTTCCCTGCTCTTTCTCCACTTCTTCCTTCTCTCCTCATTGCGATTTCTGGGTTACATAAGGATTTTGGGAATGACGACACAGAGGCTGGAAGAGATGGAGATGTAAGGTTTGAGTTTTTGGATTTCAAATTGCGTTGCATGTGTAATAAACCAGTTGGTCCCAATAACTCCAGTTGTTGGAAAAAGATTATGCAGGATCTTATAACACTATCTAACACGCCCTCTAAAACGAAAGCCAGCCCACAGACTTGAAGTTTGCACAGGCCCACCATACCTTGTGCTTTAATTAACTGTTAATATTGGGGGTCGTGGAGATTCGAACACACGATCACTTGGTCAAACCAGGCTCTGATACCATGTCATAAACCAGTTGGTCCCAATAACTCGACTTGTTGGGAGAAGATTATGTTGGATCTTATACTACTCTCTAACAACGTGAAGCTTGGTGGGTTTTGGACTTTTGGGTTGCTAAACATTCCCACCAGTATCGATTCTTTGTTTGTTGAGATTCTCATGTCGTCGGTTCAGGATTTTATGGGGAAACTGGGTTCTTTATTGGAGTGGCGGGCTGCGATGGCTGGATGGAAGGGATGTCGAATGGCAGTGAGGGGGAGCCTGTCTCCGGATCCCGGTAATCTTTCTTTATTTCACTAAAAAAAATGAGGTGGCTGACACGTGGCTTGGAATAGATGACTCATATTTGACTTGTAGATTACGTGTACGTCCACATCAACAAAGAGCTAACAATGTTGAATTTTTTTAACGGAAATGGCTATATTTTTCAAATTAGTTTTAATTTTTTTTTTAATTTTAGCTATATCTGTGTATTTTTTAAAATGTTACTATTATTGTCACAACGTGCAAAGTTATGGCTAAGCACGTGTATTAACTATTAAGACTACTAAAAATTCTGCTTAACTCATGAGGTACTGTTATCTTAGAAAGGACATTTGGTATCCCAAATTGACAGAGGTACCATATAATTCACCACGTATATGTATACCATCCAAGTTCATACGCTTATTGCAGCATGCATATACCGTACGTATGCCTAATGAGATGACGCTAATTAGACATTAACAAAATGTATTTTGGGTATATGGTACTATACCCTAATACTGAATGAGTGACTTCACATTTCTAATCTCCAAACTCAAATCTTAATATCAATTCAATTAAAAAAATAGACGATTCAGATTCGTCGAAGTACATTGAAATATC
Source organism: Linum trigynum (assembly GCA_964030455.1). Classification (NCBI taxonomy): domain Eukaryota; kingdom Viridiplantae; phylum Streptophyta; class Magnoliopsida; order Malpighiales; family Linaceae; genus Linum; species Linum trigynum. The sequence goes on along the minus strand of OZ034814.1, from coordinate 33,048,565 downwards.
GATATGTGATGTATATACACTAAACGTGAGCATGCCTTGACTATATGTATAGCTTATGTTTGGCCCAGTTTTTAGAATTGTATTGATTCTTCAAAGGTTCAAATCGGGCGAACACCTCTAGAAGCTTGATTTTTTAAAAAGCTGTAAAGTGCTTCTTTGCAAACGATACATTTTTGTTTTAAAAATACAAGATTATACTTACCATATTTTATATAGCGAGTGTCGTTTTTCCCACCAAAATTAAATAGGAGTTTCCTGTTTCAATTCTCAGTATTGTATATAACGTATTGAAGACTTGAAGATCCAGTAAGTTAAAAGATTGTGTTTGCAAATTATGTACTAGACACCACTTAAGTCCATCACTTGAATGTTTCGGGAGGGGTTACGGTGCTAATTGTACAATAGTTAGCACCGTTCTAACCAAAGGAAAAACTACTACTAGTTTGAATTAGTAGTGATTTAGCTTAGATGTTGTATTGATTTTATAATAATCCGTAGTGATTTTTGCTAGTTATCACGGTGCTAACCTCTATAAGGGTTAGCACCTAATCCCATCCCGAAGGTTTCTTGAAGACTTGTAGTTAGTTATTCTCAATTTTCATTGTGATTTTTTACTTACATGTTTTTTCAATCCACTCTTTAATTTGTGGTTGTATTAGGATATTGGATGAAATCTTGAAAATGTTTATATTATTGTAACTATTAGCTAGAGTTTTTTTTTAATACCAATTGCAATTAATTATATGACAAGTTTGCAAGTCAAACAAATTAATTCGAACACTTTGACAAGTTTCTTTAACTTTTATAATTAAGTACATATGCGATGTAGAAAGAAATTGATTAAAATTGTGGAAAAATATTTTAAATGAGTGTAATAAAATGTGCAAATTGTACTAACGAGTGAACAACTTGATGCCCTGACCCAAACAACCCGCAACCCGATCCGTCCACAACCTGCCCGACCTGCAACCCTATCAACTGATAATCCGATTGACCGAAAATCCAAATAACCCGCAACCCGCACCCAATCAACCTCCAACTCAACTAACTCGAAATCCAATTAACCCACAACCCAATTGAATCCAACCTAAAACTGCCAAGACCCACCCGATCGACACCGCTACACTTAATCATTGACTTCTGGCGCCAATACATTCCCTCATCCACCCAAACCTACTTTTTATGGAAGATTACTTACAAGTTACATATATTTCTTTCATTATTTTTAACACAAACAAAACACGCATATACTATAAATACACACTTTCCGCTGAACGTGGTCCATACTCCATATCACTCTTTACTTCCATCACTCCCCAACCCCAATCAAAAAGAAAAAAAAAACGAAAAAAAAAAAATGCAAGCCTCTTGCAATGTCACCGCCCGCGCCCAGCGCCTTGTCCAGATCCCTCGTGGCCGACACACAATCACATCCGCCGCCGGCCACTACCGAAACACCACGCGCACGTCGCTGGCGGCGGCGGAGCGGATCGAAATGTTCAAGTCGCTGGAAGGTTGGGCGGCCGACAACGTGCTGCCGCTGCTGAAGCCGGTGGAGAAATGCTGGCAGCCTCAGGACTTCCTGCCCGACCCTCGTCTGCCGGCGGCCGAGTTCGCGGAGGAGGTGCGGCTGCTGAGGGAGCGGACGGCGGAGCTCAGCGACGAGTACTTCGTGGTGCTGGTGGGGGACATGGTGACGGAGGACGCGCTCCCGACCTACGAGACAATGATTAACACGTTCGATGGGGTCAGGGACGAGACCGGGGCGAGCCCGAGCCCATGGGCCGTGTGGAACCGGGCCTGGACCGCGGAGGAGAATCGACACGGGGATCTGCTCCGGACTTTCTTGTACTTGTCGGGTCGGGTCGACATGCGGATGGTGGAGCGGACTGTCCAGTATCTCATTGGATCCGGCATGGTTAGTTGATTTCTTCTTTTTATCTCCGCAAACTTTTTTACTGTTTGCGAGATTTGGCTGTAAAAACTGAGATAAAAATGCATGATTTACTGGCCGATTCGATGCGACGCTTGCTCGAGTCAGAAATTTTCAAAAAAATTTATTTCCTTATTAATTACAAAGGGAGCGCATAGTATTCAATTTACTGCTGTGTTTGCCACAAGGGGGGATATTTGGATTCATAGATAATATTTCTTTTCCTTCTTTGTTCGGAAAATAAGAGTAGTATCTTTTTCTCCCTTTTTAGGTAAACTTTGTGTAAAGAATGTTTTGATACTGCAAGTGGTTTGCTTTTTATAGTAATTCATTAATAACTGAGACCAATGTATAGGTTTGGGTTAGAATACAAAATTGTAATGGATGATTGCAGATTGATATAGAAGTTGTGATCTAATGGTCATCTTTGAAGAGCAGTAAGGAAGGAAAGTAAGAGTTTGTGGAGAGTTTATCGATTTTTTTTTAAGTTGACGTGGATGTTCAGCTGTGTTCTGTGTAAACATTTTTCAAATCTCCTACGAAAATTTTTCAAATCTCCTACGAAAAGTCAACAGATCATAGCTCATTCGTACCACATCGGATTTAATTTTTTTTCTTTTGTGTAGAACTATCATATTTTTGTGCTCTACGGGAAATCCATTTCGAAATTTCTGCAAACAAAAATTTTTATGGTCATTTTATCACTGTGCGATGTTACAATATTACCATCGATAGCAGTACTATGTCGATATGATAGTGATATGATGTTGATATGAAATCTTATGTTTGAAAAAAAAATAATATGTACATTATATTATTGTCGTATAGTGATAATATCATCATATGATAGCAATATAATGTTGGTATGAAGTCTTACATTTCAAAAAATTATTATTGGATGACATCATATCACAGTTATATCATGATGTTACAGGACCCGGGATTGGAGAACAACCCGTACTTGGGGTTCGTTTACACCTCATTCCAGGAGCGAGCCACGTTCATATCACACGGCAACACGGCCCGGCTCGCGAAGGAAGGCGGCGATCCGGTGCTGGCTCGGATATGCGGCGTCATTGCAGCCGACGAGAAGCGCCACGAGCTGGCCTACACCCGCATCGTCGAGAAGCTGCTCGAGCTGGACCCCAACGGCGCCGTTTTGGCGGTGGCGGACATGATGCGGAGGAGCATCACGATGCCTGCGCATCTGATGTACGACGGCAGGGACCCGCAGCTGTTCCAGCATTACTCGGCGGTGGCGCAGCGGCTCGGGGTTTACACGGCGGGGGACTACGCGGACATACTGGAGTTCTTGGTCGGACGGTGGGGGCTGGAGAAGTTGGGATGTGGGTTGGACGGTGAAGGGAGGATGGCGCAGGAGTATGTGTGTGGGCTCGCGCAGAGGATCAGGAGGTTGCAAGAGCGGGCTGATGAGAGGGCGAAGAAGATGAAGAAGGAAGCCGTGGAGTTTAGTTGGATTTTTGACCGGGAGGTGGTTTTGTAAGAAGGATGTGGATGAACCTCTCGTTTTCCTTCCCCGTATTTGGTTTGGTTTGGCGTTTCATTTTTTGCCCCCAAGTTTTGAATGAGTTTTTTTGAATGAGTTTTCTTACTATGCTCTCAGACATTGTTGTTTTCGATGTATAAGTTGAACTTATATCATAATGTCGAATGTGCGAGTTTAGTTTGTATTATAAAATAATTTGTATTTTTATGTTATTGTATAAGTATTAAGTACAATTTGTACTTTTATGATGTAATGATGCATAGATAGGTTATATTGTCTTGTTTCTTAGCAGTTTTGTTCACTGAGTAGTTGGTGTTATCTGCACGGTTTGTACTTGGAGAAGGGGTTTGCAGTTTGCAACCCTAGTGTTTAATTCAATTTTGATATAACCATAAAAAAGTACAGTTTGCACCATAAAATAAATGTATAAATTTAATTTATATCAAGAATATATACCTTTATGTTATGAAATGTGTTAAAAAAAAATTTCGATTACAATTTGTACTATAAAGCAAGCTGGTTCCGCATTTGGAGACTGGGAGATTTTTGCACATCTGTAGATTTGGAGAGTTGTTATGTCATGGCAAGTTTTATTGCATATGAGTTCAGTGATTTGCATATCATTTGAGCTTGGTGATATTGATTGCATCTGGGTGCATTTGATAACTTTGGTTCCGATTGCGACTGGTACATTTGGTATTTGAGAAAGAATTCAAGTCAAGGTGGATATTTATTAGAATAGAACTTGAATTTAATTTGGGTTTAATTTTTTTGTTTTGTGTTTTGGGCCTGTTCTGTTTGGGTTTGGGTTTGTGTTTGAGATTTGTTTTGGTCTTTTCTTTGTAGGTTTGGGAAAAAATGTGTTTGATTTTCTGTTTGGGATTAGGAGAAAAGTTCTATGCATACTCTTTATCACCCTAATATATAGTTAGGTCAGTCAGGTTAATTCGTTTGTTTGGTCTGTTCCGAAATTTGGTTTCTCATCTGTACTCTCTTCAAAATCAGTGAAATTTGTTTTCTTCTAATCTATTGATTAGTTAGCACACATTATGTCAGTAAAACACGTTAAATTTGTTTTCGTTTGTACGATATACACAATCGAGCCAACGAGCTAAATCAAATCCACAACATTCACCAAAACCCGTCCAATTTGCCGGACTTCTCTAGTTCTGCTTTTGCAAGCTTTGTCATTAACAAGTTGGTCCCAATAACTCGAGTTGTTGGGAGAAGGTTATGCTGGATCTTATACAGGTCCGTGTGTGGTGCTTAACCACTTCCATACACGCCCCCTCAAACGAAAGCCGACTCATGGGCTTGAAGTTTGCACAGGCCCGCCATACCATGTGCTTGAAAGACAATGATTAATATTGGGGGTCGTGAGGACTTGAACACGTGACCTCATGGACAAACCAGCTCTGATACCATGTCATTAACCAGTTGGTCCCAATAACTCGAGTTGTTGGGAAAAAGTTATGCTGGATCTTATACAGGTCCGTATGTGGTGCTTAACCACTTCCTTACAAGCTTTTTGGACTGGTCCGCAAATAATGGAGTTTATGTAATGTGATTAGCCATACAGATTGGCCTTCGTGTTGCGTACTTGTTCCCATGCAGGCGAGACACAGCCATTGGTGGGAATAAACTATCAATCGATCATTGTTGCTTACTTGAAATCTAGCGTGGCTATTTGGTTTTATTCGAAACCGGTCTGTATAATCCGGACCGAAATCGGATCGGAACCGGATAGCAAACAATTCAATATAATTTTCGAGCTTAGATTTGAGGTAAAAAATCGTTTGGGACCAGATAAAAAACCGGATAAAGACCTGATAAGAGAGCTCAACACCCAAAACTTAACCAACTCCTCACTCTTTGAGTCATCAGGCCACTCAAATCCCCACAAGTTCAATCCAAAATCAAGACCGAATTGGGACTGGACCGGGTCAAGACCGGAACGTATCCAATCCAAACTTTGGTCCTTATATTCCCGAAAAAACCAAACTAGAACCGGATCAATTCGGGCCAATTTAACCGGACCGTATAGCCACCCCTAAAACAAGATACATCAAATCATTCTCACTTATATGATATATCCACTTGCATATATGTCCAATGGTCAACGGAAATCGCAAGGAAGGAATAACAACAAATACATAGTATTCACCATAACAACAGGTCGCGTCATTCTCACACACAAATCAAGATAATGACTTGCCCAACCAACCTTTAATTACGTACACCACTAATTTCTGACCGGCGTACATTATGCCAGAATTAAATCTCGACTGTCCCCAAAGTCATGGCATCTGCAAACGGTTGTGATTTATGAAGTATCTGCTGATGATGAACCTACGTATACGGCCGACTGTTGAACTTAAAAAGTATCCTGTTTCTTTTATAAATAGAGACATAATATGCAAGAATATTATCATCTCGATCGCTCTCGTCTCATTTCAAACAACACAAAGTGTGGGAAGAGGGTTAAGGAAAGATGTGGGCAACTGAAGTAGTAGTGTCTTTGGTGCTAGGGCTGGTGGTCGTAGCTGTAGGGCAGTGGGTGTACAGATGGAGGAACCCGAAATGCGATAAGGGCACTCTGCCTCCTGGTTCCATGGGGCTGCCCTTCATCGGGGAGACGTTTCAGTTCTTCAGCCCCAGCAGGTCGTTGGACGTCCCACTTTTCCTCAGCTCAAGAATCCAAAAGTGAGTATATATGCAGAGTCTGTTGAATACATTCACCTCTTCCGTTCAACGACGAATCGAGTTATTGGGATTAGTCGGTTTTAATTCGTTTGTGAAGTATATGCTATTCGGAGCTGTGCAAACAGTCGACCCCCAATAAATCTATGCTTGAGAGATTTGAACCGTGGTCATTACGGATGGGGCTAGCTAGAGTCTTAACGACTATACTATTTTCCAAATTTGTTAGAAATTTTATATTTGAATTTATCTACGTTTGAAAGTTGAGAGGAGCTATAGCCTTCCATGAGATTAACGTGGCTACATCACTACGTGCAAACTTCAAGCGAGTAGTTTTTGGTACCTAAAGTTTTTTATTATGACATTTTAGTACCAAATTTTTCAAAATTTACATATTAGTTCAAGACTTGAATGTCATTTGGATTCAGTAGATCAATCCAATCCATAGATTCAATTCATTTGTCACCTCTGGATGTCACTGAACCTAATCTATGAACTTATGTGTTGGGCCGGGATTGTGAAGTTTGTATATGTCCAACAGACATTATGCTTAGATAAATTGTTAATATTGGCGTCATGGAGGTTCGGCCATACCCCAATTTGATCAGATCTGATGTCATGAACTAATTGACCTCGTTAAGTTGAGTTGTTGAGAGAAAGTTAATTATGAATCGTATATATACAAGGTACGGGAAGATATTCAAGACGAGCGTGGCGGGGAGGGCGGTGGTGATGTCGGCGGACCCGGATTTCAACCACTTCATACTCCAACAGGAAGGCAAGCTGGTGGAGCTGTGGTACATGGATTCCTTCGCCGAGCTCGTCGGCCAGCGCGGCCCGCTGAAGGAAGTCGCCACCGCCGGGAGCCTGCACAAGAACCTGAAGAAGCTCATTCAGGAGCACATTGGCATCGAGAGCTTGAAGGGAGACCTGTTGGGCTTCATGGATCGGGTCGTGAATCGGACTCTGGACTCGTGGACGACGGGACGCGTGGAAGTCAGATCTGCCACCGCCAAGGTAGCTATAGCACTGTATATTTTTATTATTTAATGCTAAGTATGACTTGAACTTCAAGTGTTTTGGTTGAACATGTAAATAATCTTTTTTTTAAAAAAAAAATATACACAGCTGTTTTAAAATTTTCAAATCGAAAAGAAAGGTTTTTATTTATGATGAAACTGAAAATAAAAAAAAATTCATCTTAATTGTATTGCTCAACGTTCAAATTATAATGAAATTTTTACACCATAATGATCACATATTCTTAAAAATTTCAAATGAAAACATTAGCTAAAAAAAAAAAAAAAATATTGGCGAAACGAGGCTAGCCTAGTTGGTGCATCGTCTTAGGTAAGGTCCTGAATTCAAGCCCCGACGGCAACGATTATTTTTGGAGTATCACCTGTCAATAATAATAAAAAGTATAGTGGTGCCGCCACAAGGTAGGTCGTCCCGTGAGGTCCTGGATAGGGATGAAAAATAATCAGGCCTGAGGCGGATATTGCATATCCATTACCTTATTCAAAGTAGTTCGGGTATCTATACCCACATAAGAAATGGGTAGAAAATCAAAACCATGTCCATACCCGTTCGGGGTTTTGGGTATCCACACATTACATAAGAGGAAAAATACAACAATAATTCACTAGAATGAAGAAAATCAATTAAAACAACAAAATTTCATGAAAATATTATATTTATAAGCTAAATATAAAATATGTTAGAGCAAAATATTGATTACTTCTAGACAAAATACATATGCATTTGTATAATCGAGCGGGTTCGGATTGGATAGTGAGAAAACCATGCACACCCATTGCTCGCAATATTCGGGTTAGGGTTTTACCCATACTCACTAAAAGTCCTTCGAGTTCGAGTTTTACCCTACCCAATTAAATCGAATTCAAACGGATATTCACGATTACGAATATTTTTACCATCTATTTAATGCCCCCTCATTCCCAGATGCTGCGGTGGGCATAACAGAAATTGCCAGATTTAGTGCATAAAATTGCAGGCCTCAGGTTGGCATTACTATGCTGCCGTAAGCCAACTGGGCGGCACATGGCCATTGGCTGCGGGCCTGGGCCGGCCATGATGTAGATCGCTTTATAATATAAAAACAAAAACAAAAACAAAATATATTCAACATTCTTCGAAGACACTCTCACTCTATTATTTAACCGAAATTTAGTCTGATACTAATGTACATTGATTAAATATGCAGATGACGATGGATTTGAGCTTAAGTATAATGTTAGGTTACGACCCCTTAACCACCGACCCAAATCTCAGCAAGATGTTCACCGAATTCAGACGTGGCCTACTCTCCTTCCCACTCAAGTTGCCCGGCACCGTTCTTCATTCCTGCTTGCAAGTACGACGCCGTCACACTACTCTCATATCTACGGCGTGTGTGATTTGTTAATTACATGCATGATATTAATTAAATACATGATCGATCTCCAGAATCAGAAGAAAATTATTACGATGATTACGAATACAATGAAGTCGAAACGAGATCAGCGACACGATTCATCGTCATCAAGTACTGCAGAAACACCAACAACGGGAGCTAATTACGACATGTTGGATCGTCTCATCGACGACGAGAAATTACAGACCTCCGTGAGCGACAGAGGCATCGGTTACGTGATGTTCGCTCTTCTCTTCGCCAACGCCGAGACGATTCCCGCCGTTTTGACGCTGGTGATGAAGCTGTTGCACGAGAATCCGCTTGCTATGGAAGAACTTGTGGTACGTTAAGAAAAAAAAAACAATATTAATATCATATACCAACTGGGTTTAGTTATATATATATATATGTGCATTATGCAAGGCAGAAAGGTTTACAAATGTTGGTTGTGCAGAAAGAGAACGAAGAGATTCTTCGGGCAAGAGAAAGCAAAGAGGGCGAGGTGACTTGGAAGGAATATAAATCCATGAACTTCACCATGAATGTAAGCGAGCCAGCCCATAAATATAATATATAATTCAAATTATTTGAGTTATTAAAGTCGTTAAATTAATTATGTTTAACCAATCTAACTACAGTTTCTTGGGTTTGGACGTGTTTTTATTTTTTTTTATTTTTCCAGGTTATCAATGAAATACTTCGACTAAATGGTTCATTAGGGATCATAAGAAGAGCAATCGATGACATTCACGTAAATGGTTGGTCCAAATATTAAGCTTCATCTAATAATCTAGTTCCTTTATGAATCGAATTATTAGTTAAAGGAGGTTCAATTAATTTGGTTTGTGAAATTGGTCTATAGGGTATGTGATTCCAAAAGGATGGACGATTGCCGTCATGCCAACGGCCGTTCACATGAATTCGGATTCTTATGAAGACCCTCTTTCTTTTAATCCATGGAGATGGAAGGTAACTACTTTATTTTTTTTTATATATAATTAGTTGCTATTAAAACGATTCGAATATATAATCCCTAGGTTTAAGTAGGTTAAGTTTTCGTTCGCAAAACTATGATTAATCTTACATGTTATTATTAACAAGGATAGTCAAACCGTACCGAGATAGTTAGCGATAAAGATTTTTCTTATTGGGTTTTTCCCGGCGGTGAGTTGGTTCGATGCTGTTTCCGGTGGCTGCGCGGGGGATTTGCTTGTTCTTATCTGTTTCCTGTGGCTGCGCGGAATCTTTGCTGTCGTTACTGCTTGATGCGGTGGGGGAAAGTATTTTGTTTTCGCGGGCTGAGGTGTTTAGGGGGTGAGCTTAAGGATGGACGGGAGGCGATTTGAGTGTCCGTTGTGGGGGCTGTCTTTTGCTGGGAATTTCTTGTTGCGTTGTTTTTTTTTTTTTTTTTTTTTTCTGTTGACTTGTTTACTTTCTCTCTGAACTGCTCAGGATCATCTCTCTTGATCCTGTTTCCTTGTGTACAGCTGTTCCCTTTTCTAATAAAGCTTCACCATTATCAAAAAAAAAAAATCGTGGTTTAATCATAGTTCAACTGTATACTACCGATAAAAATCGTCTATCGATTTATGACGGACATTCATTATTATCTTTATGATATATACGTGTTTTATTTTTTCTGATAATCATCTAAAGTTAGTGACGAGATTAATTAGTTAATTTTCACAAAAATTTATAGGGGACCAATGCAAGCTCAAAAAACTTCATACCGTTTGGAGGAGGAATGAGAACATGTGTTGGAGCTGATTACAGTAGAGCTCTCATGGCAGTCTTTGTGCACGTTCTTGTCACCAAATACAGGTGTGCTTTCTTTGCAAATATATAAATATTTTAGCACTCGTTAATATTCAATTTAATATGTAAATTGCCCAATTTTGGCAATTAATCAATGTTCTTCTGTTATTTCATATTATGAGTAAGTTAGTGGTTGTTTTTTTTTTTTTTGTAAATTTGAAGTGATATTGTTTTTTTTTTTTGGGTGTGATGTGAAACTTATAGGTGGAAGACCATTAAAGGAGGAGAAGTTTATAGAGCTCCAACACTGCAATTTGGAGATGGCTATTACGTTGAGCTCTCCAGGAAATAAGCCCGAGTCATGTAGTCGATCCCTTCTTAACTTGTTTTTGTTGTTTGTTATTGTTGGTGTTAGTAACTAGTATAAACACAATGCCTTATATATGTCTGTACATGTGATAAAATAAGCTTAATTATGATCTCATGGATAATCTAGATCTATCTAGACTATTTATAATACATTTTTAAGACTTTGGTTTGTTCTATTTCATATGTCATTCAATGAGAGTGAAAAATATATGGTATGAGAGATGTAGGAGTCATGGTGCAACGCCTAAATCAGCTGAAGACATAGTTTCAGGAGATCAGACAGATCATCTCTTACTTGGTTGATGGTCTACAAGGATCATCTAAGATTTGATTTTCAAAGCATTGGACTGTTATAGATAGGCTGATCTATAGTTGCTGATGTGTATAGTTGCTGTTGTGTAGTTGGAGTAGGTTTCAGGGGCTACACGACTCTGGGGAGGCTCTTCGTTGTAATTTGGATGACCCGCAATAAAATGGAAGGATGCGATTCAACGAAGAAAAAAAAAGTGAAAATAGAAACGGTATTTTTGTCTCAAGTTGGAATCTCTTAAGTAGTGATGAGATATGGTTAGAATCATTTGAGGAGTTGTGATTTTGACAACCCCTCTACACCAATGGTATTTTGGGTATTGAGAATTTTGTGTATTAATTGCAATTTTGGGAATTAAGAACTTATATTAATTGTGATATGATCCAATTCGGGTCAATTTACAAGCTTGAATTGCTTGATCGTGAAGCAACATTCATCACTAACAAGAACCTTGAATTTTGCCCAAGTGTTCTCCGTGTTTCAGGTGCTCTACGTTATACGTGTGCAACTTTTTATTGGCTCAATGAAAATGGGCAAAACGAGGCTTGTTTGGAATCTGGGAAGTTGCTATACAAGGTTGAGTGGTTTGGAGCCCAAGAGGAGGCTGGGAGTGTCGTGTTTGAAGCCTCTCAAAATGGCTAATTCCCGGTTGTGACATAGGGTAAAACCCGCACGGGTATATGGCGGGAGGGTCGACACACTCTTACATGTTAGTGGAAAAAATGCATGCAAATTTTACTTTTTGCGACAAAATAAAGGGGAAAACACTTTATGAATGAAAAATGGTGATAGTAGAATGGGAAATTGAGTCTAACAAGTTGAAAGATTGACTCTACCTAGGTGAAGAAAAGTCAAAATATCATAAAAATGATATAGATAAAAATGAGTCAAGAATGGGGCAGGTCGGGTTGGAAATAGATACTCATACCGCGCCCCACGCTACTGCGGGTCGGGTAATACCCGTCCAATCACGGGTCAGGTCAGGTAATACTCTCAGGGTGGGTTCAAATTGCCATCACTGTTTGCTTTAAGAGAAGCTTAGCTTATCGAAAATGGAAAATTGAGAGAGAATGGAGAGAGGCACTTGGAATGTGAATAGAGGAAGGGTGTGAATTTAATGGAAAATTACTACATGGTACCTTAATTTAATTGATATTTTGGTCCATCGGGTCAATCTGGTTGATCCCCAATTCAACCAGTTACTCACAACCTAATAACTTGACCAGGTTAACGGGCTAAATCAAGTTAACAACCTTGATTCTCGCTCTACCAAAATATGATGCTGCTTGATGAGATACTTTATAATAAAATAAAAAAATTATTACACCAAGATTCTTCCCACTTGGAGACACTACTCTACAAAATCATATATATACACATTCCTCCCACTTGGAGACACTATAAATTCTTCTAGTAAAATCATATATATTTGTTGCTACCTCAAGTATAGAGTGGACGAGGATGCATAGGTATTTAATTTTATTTTTGCGTTTGCTATATACAAATGGTATTTTATTTTTACTTATTTATACGTTCCACTTGCATGTAAGTCCAATTGTCAACGGAGGTCGCAACTCGAAAGGCAGAAAACACTCTTGCGGGCCAAGGAGTTTGCACGCTCGTTATTGGCTGTTGGTACTGTAGAATTTCTATCAACAATTCGAATTATTGCGACTAATTGATATGATGTTAGAGTCTTCTGTAATTGATAGACCTTTTATTCAAATTCTTATGCCCTCCATTGATAAGCACATGATATCTTTCGATATAATTATTTTTCTGTACCATATTGGATTATGGTTAAGACTACATGGAGAAGTACTACAAATACTTCTCATGCTCTTCTGTAATTTGTATCTTTTCGAAGTATAGTGAAACTACATCTCCTGTCGGTTGACTAGCTAACACACATGCATTGTGACCACGTAAATTCATGTGTCGTTTTCTTTCTTATTTTCGTTATGTTTTGTTTTATCGAATTCTCCAATTTTTCGATCCGTAGCGAACCGTTATTCGTGACAGGATCTAATACGCTATCACATACCTCTCTTCCAATCTAGTGCATATACAAATTAAGTCAATGACCGGCCCAACTAACCTTACGTACATACTAATTCTGACCGGCGTATATTATGGCAGAATGGAACTCTGGACCGTCCTCAAATTTACGGCACCCTGCAATATATTATTTGCAAACGGTACATGCAAATGGTTACGAATTATATGCTGGTGAAAGGTGGCTTTCCATTCTAAATAGAGAACGATATGCATGCTAGAATATCATGTCACTTGTCTTATTAATAAGCACTAGAATGGAAGCCAGTGCTTCGCGGGAGGGTTTTGATTATTTGTAACAAAGTGTTTTTTTAAGTTCTAAGTACATGTTTCACACTAGTAAAGTATTTCAATGATAAGAAATGCTATCATTGAACGACCGATAGTGTATCATTGTGATACGATCAAATTGTAACATAAATGATTCGCAGGTAATTAATAAGGCATTTGAAACATAACTTTTCTATAAATAAGTTCATCCATACACCATATTTTGATCGACGTCGCAGTACACCTTTATGTTAGTAATTCAAACTTATGTTCATTCTTACAGACCAAGGACGATCGATGATCATAGGTCAAACTATTTAGGAAATGACCAAAAATGAACCAAAACTTATGTTCACATCGACCCGACCCATCAATTAGAAAAGCGTACAAAACTGGTCCTAGACCCAAAATTTGCCAACACCGGGTCAAATTAGATAAAATACCCATTGATTCGAGTTCAAATTGGCCAATTGGCACAGAAAGAATTAGTTAGAACGGTTGACCAAAAGACCTAGATTAATCAGTAACAATTTTAAATAATTTTAAAATCATAGTTGACGGGACACTAAGAAATAGTGCCCCATCTTACCAGGTCGACAATAGGTCAAATACCCAATGATTTAAGTGTGCAAAACGCGTCGTTAACCAGTTAGAACAGTTGACCAAAAGACTTAGATTAATCGGTAACAAATTTAAATACTTTTAAAATCATAGTTGACGTGACACAAAAAATAGTGCCTATCTTATCGGGTCGACATTAGGTCAAATACCCAATGATTTAAGTGCAATACTCGTTATTGAGTCAAAATTCGCAAACAACGGGTTCAACTCGCTTAAACCGAATCGAAGAAGGTCGATTACTTTTTGATTTGGGTTCAATTGTCATAAGTTAACTAATTAGAATCTCTTTGGCAAAAAAACTCTTCCAAACTTCAATAATTTTAGCGTTTAAAACTCGTTGTTGAGGCAAAATATGTCAACACCGGGGTCAACTTGCTTAACCCGGGTCGAAGTAGGTCGAACACTCATTAATTTGGGTTCAATTTGGAATTAATTGTCATAAATTAATTGATTAAAATCTTAAAAACACAAAAACTCCTCCAAGTTTCAATGCTTCAACTGCAAAACTCTTTGTTGAGGCAAAATTCATCAACAACGGGTTCAACTCGATTTAATCGGGTCGAAGTAGGTTGAATACCCATTGATTTAGGTTCAATTGTCAAAAGTTAATTAATTAGAACCTTGGCACAAAAACTCCTCCAAGTTTCAATGATTTAAGCGTGCAAAACTCGTTGTTGAGCCAAAATTCGGCAACAACTGGTTCAACTTGCTTTAACCGGATCGAAGTAGGTCGAATACCCATTGATTCGATTATCATAAGCCAAGAACCTCTATGGCACAAAACTCCTTCAAGCTTCAATCATTTAAGCGTGCAAAACTCGTTGTTTAGCCAAAATTCGTCAACACCAGGTTCAACTACTTCCACCGAGTCGAAGTAGGTCGAACACCCATTGATTTGGTTTCAATTTGGATTTAATTGTCATAAGTTAATCAATTAGAACTTTATTGGCACAAAAACTCCTCCAAACTTCAATGATTAAAGCAAAAACTCGTTGTTGAGGCAAAACTCGTAAGCATAAAGTTGAATTCGATTAAACTAAGCGCACAAAACTAGTTGAGCCAAAATTCGCCAACAACGGGTTCAACTTGCTTTAACCGGATCGAAGTAGGTCAAATACCCATTGATTCAATTGTCTTAAGTTAACTAATTAGAATCTCCTTCAAGCTTCAATGAATTAAGTGTGCAAATGTGTAATCAATGAGTTGACCAATGATTAAAGCACAAATTTGTAAACACTGGGTCGAAGTTGGTCAAACACCCATTGATAAACAATTGTCATAAGTTAGCTAATTAGAACCTCCTTTAAACCGAGTCGAAGTTGGTCAAACACCCATTGATTTGGGTTAAATTTAGATTTAATTATCATAAGTTAATCAATGATTAAAGCATAAATTTGTAAACACCGGGTTCAACTCGTTTAAAATGGATCAAAGTAGGTTGAACAACGATTGATTTGGGTTCAATTGTAGTAAGTTAATTAATTAGTACCTTAATGACATAAAACTTCTCCAAACTTTGGTCAATTACAAATGACCACCCCTTATGATGGAACACTATACAATAGTAATTTGGTTACTTGTTTTTTTTATCGAGATAACAACATGATGTCTGGTAGACTGGTACCTATACAAGTTGTTTTTCGTTTCTAATGAAATTCCAACAACTATGCCAGAAGCCAATGACGGGCCCAACAAACCTTATGTGCACACTAAATTCTGAATGACAATGAAATTCTAACGACTATGCCAGAAGCCAATGACGGGCCCAACAAACCTTAATTATTTGCACGCTAAATTCTGAATGACGATATATTATGGCCGAATGGAATCTGCAATATGTTATTTGCAAACTGTCTGTAATGGGTATCTTTCTCATGAACGGCCGACTTTTGAACTTAAGTAGCTCTCTATAAATAGAGGCATAATGTGCAGCAATATCGTATCGCTCATCTCATTTCAAATAACACAAAGTGGGAAGAGAGTTAAAGAAAGAGATGTGGGTAATTGAATTAGTGTGTATAGTTCTAGGGTTGGTGGTCGTAGCTGTAGGGCAGTGGGTGTACAGATGGAGGAACCCAAAATGCGATAAGGGCACTCTGCCTCCTGGTTCCATGGGGCTGCCCTTTGTCGGAGAGACGTTTCAGTTCTTCAGCCGCAGCAAATCGTTCGACGTCCCACTTTTCCTCAGCTCCAGAATCCAAAAGTGAGCAACTCGTAGAGTCTCTGTTAAGTACATTAATGCATGGTTTTTGGTTTTTCTTAGTGAATGATATGATAAGATCTAAAATTAAATCTCTTTGTAACAATTTGAATTATTGAGATGAGTTTGTTTCTGACGTAAAATTAGAGTTTTTGTTGACCGAGAGGTCTTTCGTTCAAATCCCGATTACCCCATTTGTAATGCATATGGTATTTGGATTTGTGCAAACTTCAAACCCATTTGAGTAATTTTTTTCGTTCGTTTGAAGGAATGTGTACACACCGCACCATCTGTGTGGAAATTAACCAAAGCTTATAGGTGGACACCTCTAAAATTTGGAGGAAAATTTTTCGATCCCCAATAGTAGTATGAGTCTAGAAAAACGAAACTTTTTTTTTAGGTAATTCATGGATTTCAACTGCAAAGAACTTTGTGAACTTTGAGTTATATCAAGAAGAAGTTTCGGATATTGTTGACCAGTAAATGTGTTTCACAATATTTTAATAAAAAAAAAACACGTCGGTGGTATTTTGTAATAAGATTTTATCACTAAACCTAATCTGTCGACTTATGTCTTGCGGCGATGGTGAAGGTACGGGAAGATATTCAAGACGAGCGTGGCGGGGAGGGCGGTGGTGATGTCGGTTGACCCGGATTTCAACCACTACATACTCCAGCAGGAAGGCAAGCTGGTGGAGCTGTGGTACATGGATTCCTTTGCCGAGCTCGTCGGCCAGCGCGGCCCGCTGAAGGAAGCCGCCGTAGCCGGGAACCTGCACAAGAACTTGAAGAAGCTCATTCAGGAGCACATTGGCATCGAGAGCTTGAAGGGAGAGTTGTTTGGTCTCATGGATCAAGTCGTGAATCGGACTCTGGAATCGTGGACGACGGGACATGTTGAAGTCAAATCTGCCATCTCCAAGGTAAACTATATATATATATATATATAACTATGTATGTTTAATTGAGATCTCATCAATTAATTAGCTCCGGTTCCACAACTCCACCCACCATACTAATGTATTTGTTAGGTGTTTGGTATGGAGTTCAAAATGTTTCAATGGTATAAAATACAACTTTCCATTAGGGATGACAATTACAACTACTGTCAGTCGGGTATTATTCTAGTTGACTTGTACTAGGGCGCGGGTATTACCCGGCCGCAGTAGCATAGGGCGGGCGCGATTGGTTACTAGTTCCGACCTGCCTCATCCTGCTCCATTCTTGACAGTCTTATCCCAATATTCTTTAACTATCTATTTGTATTTTCTCCTATTTTGACTAACTGTTTTAATCATAGTTTTCATCAACGTAACTTTTAAAAGATGCAAGAATTGACCTTTTCAATTATTTAGACTAAATTACTCATTCTATTATCACTATTTTTCATTCATTAAGTATTTTCATAAAAAAATATTTTTGTATTATTTTATTCAAATAATATATGAGAATGAGTCTACCGCCCCGATCTCTACCTGCACTGGTATAACCCAATCTGACCTGTACTTGCTACAGGACGAGTATGGGCATTGAGATACCCGCCCAATCCCCACTCTCCATCATTAAACATGAAAATAGAGTTACTTCATACCTGCATTTCATTTTTTGCACAAGTTGTGATATATTGTAAGTTTCCTATTTATTAGATGGATAAGCAACTTTTTTTCTCCCATTACTAATCTAACATACAACTTAAAAGAAGCTAACAACAATAAAAACACAAATTTCACATAGTAGCTCCCTAAAACCTAATCAACGAGCGTGCAAAACCAAACACTAAAATGAGCAACAAAATTAGTCTGATATAAATGTACATTAATTTAATATGCAGATGGCGATGGATTTGAGCTTCGGTATAATGCTAGGTTACGACCCTCTAAACACCGACCCAAATCTCAGCAAAATGTTCACTGAATTCAGACGAGGCCTACTCTCCTTCCCTCTCAAGCTGCCCGGCACCGTTCTTCACTCCTGCTTGCAAGTACGACGCCGTCACATCACTACTACTCTAATTAACAATTTAACATACATTGTTCAGACTTAAATACTTAAGTATGTTTATGATTCTCTTGTAACGATCGAGTACTGTTGATTGATCTCCAGAATCAGAAGAAAATTATTACGATGATTATGGATACAATGAAGTCGAAACGAGATCAGCGATGCGATTCATCGTCGTCAACAAGTACTGCTGCCGAAACAGGAACTAGTTACGACATGTTGGATCGTCTCATCGACGACAAGAAAATACAGACGTCCATGAACGATAGCGCCATCGGTTACGTGATATTTGCTCTTCTATTCGCCAACGGCGAGGCGCTTCCCAGCGTTTTGATGTTGGTGATGAAGCTGTTGCTCGAGAATCCGCTTGCTATGGAAGAACTTGTGGTATGTACATATATATCAACTGGGTTTAGTTAATTATATGCAACCTAAACACGTTTACTAATGTTTGGTTGTGCAGAAAGAGAATGAAGAGATTCTTCGTACAAGGGAAAGCAAAGAGGGCGAGTTGACTTGGAAGGAATATAAATCCATGAACTTCACCATGAATGTGAGCGAGCTAGCCCATAGATAATTCAAGTTATTAAAGTGGTAAAATTGTACTTAATTATGTTTTGGAATTTTGTGTTTCAGGTGATCAATGAAATACTTCGAATAAATGGTTCGATAGGGTTCATAAGAAGAGCAATTGATGATATTTACGTAAACGGTTGGTCCTTTATTAATCAAACCCTAATTGAATTATTATCATATTATAGACTAGGGATTTGATCATTATCAATTCATGGAGGTTAATTAATTTGGTTTGTGAAATTGGATTAGGGTATGTGATTCCAAAAGGATGGACGATTGCCGTCATGTCAACGGCCGTTCAATTGAATCCAGATTTTTATGACGATCCTCTCTCTTTTAACCCATGGAGATGGAAGGTAATTAAACTACGTTCATCTTGACTAATATCATTCTCGCGTTATTATTAGGCCGATTTGTAAGATTTTTACGCGCGTTTTCTTTTTTTTTTCCTCGCAACTGATCGATCGATGATCATCTTAAGTTTATGCTATAATTAATGAGTTAAATTTTGGGGGAAAAAATTAATCTCTAGGGGGTCAATGCAAGCTCAAAAACCTTCATACCATTTGGAGGAGGAATGAGGACATGTGTTGGAGCTGATTACAGTAAAGTGCTCATGGCCGTCTTTGTGCATAACCTTGTCACCAAATACAGGTGTGCTTTCTGTGTAAATATATATATGAAATATTATTACAGCTCCTAAATTTTTAATTTTAATATGTAAATTTCCCCTTTTGGCCATTAATTCATGTTCTTATGTTATTTCATATTACGAGTAAGTTAGTGGTTTTTGTAAATTTAAAGTGATATTTTTTTGTGGACGTGAAACTTGTTAGGTGGAAGACCATTAAAGGAGGAGAAGTTTATAGAGCTCCATCGATGCAATTTGAAGATGGCTACTACGTTGATTTCTCAAGGAAATAAGCCAGAGTCATGCAGTGGATCTCTTCTCAACTTGTTTGTGTTGTTGTTATTGTTATTGTTATTGTTATTGTTGGTGTTAGTAACTAATATAAATATAATGTCTTATGTTATGTCGATGTGATGTAATTAATGAGCTTATGATCCACTTGATAATTTCATAATATATACGTCAAGCTTCAATAAGGTGTTGGGCGCTAGGCAGGCGTTGGAGTTCCGCCTAGAGCCCTGAACGCTTAAGTGTCTCCTGAACTATTGGTATTGTATCTTCATTTTAGTTTTTTTTTTTCTTTCTTCATATGAAAAATCAGCTGTGTTTTAAATATTTACTCCCAACTTAATACCAATTTACCCGCTCATTTATACGGGTCGTCACAATAGAGTTACGCCGTGCTGAGGAGTTTGGAACTTCGCATGTAAGCTGTATTTATTGGTTCAATCAGGCTAACTTCGTCATGCTCTGTGTGTGCTCTAATACACCAAGACCAACATACACACCAGTGGCAGATTCAGGGGGTGGCGAGCCCGGACCATCGCTCAGCCCTCTTCTGGGTCCAAAGTTAGTATAGCCCTTAGGAATATTTCGATTTTAGCCATTCGGCCCAATATTATTTTATAATAGGATTGTGTGTAACTAAAAAGAATGGCTAACATATTGAAATAACTACTCTAAATTTAGCCTAGAAATTCTAGCCCGAATGATTTTCGTCTAAAAAAATAAACAATGAAACCTAAAATTCTAAAGTCTAAAATATAAAAGACTAAAAGAAATATGAGGTTGGTCCCCTTGAGAAATTACTAGAGCAGCTGGTGGAAATAGGGATGGACACATAATACAAACTGATTAGTCGATTCATTTCTCTAGTGTTGACATCGCCCGTTTCAATGGACCTGCTAGAGTCTCATCACATGCACTGTCATCTCAAATTCAGAAATCAAAGCAAAGATAAAAATCCATACCAGATCATCTGAAGTACAAATATTTGGCAAAGGATTTCAATATTTCTGTCATTATTCCTTCTTCACTAACCATGAAATAGGAAGAGTACTTGCTAGAGGCGTTTCAGCATCATCTACACCTCACTAGAGGGTCAAACATGCTTGCGAAAAAGGTGAACCCCAACTTTCGTACACCTGGCTCTACAGAGGTAGCTCAAATGTTGGATGGTACCTATGATTTCTATCACTGTTTGAGTGGGTATTCTGGATACCTATCGATTCCCATTGGCTGAGAGCTACACTTTGTCAACCTCGGGACATTAAACAAGCGCTTCTTTGGAGGCAACCTAGGGTTTGTTTTCTTTCTTTCTTTTTTATTTTATTTTCGTTGTTTGTGTGAGTCCATCCCGATGCATGTTTAGATTAGGCGTTGAACATTAGGGACAATGTTCCATCCTAAGTTTGGGGTGGTGAGTCAAGTGAGTCTCAGTGTTTGATGTGTTTGTGTTGATGTGTGGTGATTAGTTTGTCGTCGTTATTTTGTAAAAAAAAAACATTGAAAATCCCTAAAAATTTCAAAAAAAAAATCTTGGGCTCTTATGGTAAAGTGATGTATATCGATGTGTTGCCTTTAAAAGAACCTTGACACTTAGTGATCGTTGAAGTTACCCCACCAATGTATTGACTTTGCAAAACAAACTCCCTACTTTGACTGGTTAAAATGCTTTGAATGACCAAACTTAATTAGTAGCATTCAATTTCGGGAGGATATTGTAATATAGGTGAACTTGTTAGATGGAGAGTATTAACCAATCAATATGTCTGGATACAGTGCATACTTTCATTGTTTGTGAGCTTTTGACGTTGTCAATGAGTCTCTCGATTTTAAAGGTTTTATATGGGGTTAACTGTATCTTTAAAAATGAAAAGTCCTACCTAACAATCAAAATATAAAAAGTTGACATAACAATAAGTGTGGGTATAAATGCCAAAAAACGTGTGGGGCAATCACTCATTAATACATAAGGGGAATAAAAAGGATTCAACTGAGCATCGGTTCGCGACCGTACGATGTTGCTTATCAAGCAATCCCCTGCCGAGCGAAGTGTTGTGTGTGCTTAGAGGGCACAGATAGAGCTTCCGACACCACTATATAGCATTGACCCTCCACACAGATCGATGAAAAGGAGTTAAAAGAAGCCCCGATGCGTAAGCGAGGATCACAAAAATTGCTCTTGCTCGATCACTGATAGTAAGAAACAAACCCATTTGTACTAAATACGAATACTCGGCAAACAAAATGAGAAAGAGAGTAAGACTCTCATTGTAAACAAGGTAGTGATGTGCTTAAAGTGAAAACGAAGTTTGTGAAAAGCTTCCCCCATAAGTTTTTTAGACTCTTGTGCTTGGAGCAGAATTCTTAGGCGAGCACCAGTAGCGCCCGCGGAGCACGGGTGATAAAACCACTCGTTCGTCGAGTTGAGCTGAGGGATAATTGCAGGCGATCATCGGGAATTAGGGTTAGAGAAACTGGTTACTTTATTCGTAATTATTTTTTCTATTTCTTGAATTCTAAGATGTTGAACCTATAATTATTTGTTAGTTTGTTCTCCATGATTATGAACTAAACCCTAATTTCTGGGGGAAGACCGTAGGATGTAGCTATCAAATTTCTATGATTTAAATCGGATTATTTGTCTTTCTCTTTCATATTGTGTGTGGATTCTTAATTCTTTGTGTAGACTTGTCACCTACGTATTGTCTTGTTGTTCTAGGTTGAGATCGAGAGAAGATATCTAGGATAGAACACTCTTACATACGTCATAACACCCAATTGAGCATGAGAGTGGAAAGCGGGAGTTGTGTGATCATTAGAGGAGTTATCGGACTTCATGCTAGGTAGTTAATTGATTGGTTGTACGAGATTAAATGATTAATTGACTAGTTAGTACGTAGTGATTCTTCAGAGTGATAACTATCACCTTAGAGATAACTTCTGTCATTTGAATGATGATTAAATTGATTAATAAATGAATTGAATCAGATAATTAGCTTTTCACATAGTATTATATTAGGGAACCCAAGAGTAAAACGTGCGGGCTTGGCCCAAAGCGAACAATATTGTACTAATTGAGCGACCCGGTTATGACAAGTGGTATCAGAGGCTGGTTCGGTTCGGGGCGGTGGACGTAAGTTTGGTGGACCCTCATTCGATGGCCTCGAGATTTTGCAATCTGTGTCTGTTTGGTGGATCTAGGAGAGATCCACGTTTGGGCTACATCTGGTTTGGTGGATCAAGGGAGGTCCGCGTTTGTCTGGTGGAGAGATCCACGTCTGTTTGGCGGATCAAATAGAGTTCCGCGTCTGGGAAAATCCTTGTACCAATAAGCCCATCGCTACAAGGTGTCGGGCAGATCAAGATAATCGCTAAGGTGAGGACATGAAGTTCGTGGTCCTTGGCTTGAGGGGAGGATTGTTATGGTACAACCCAAGTACTACATCGGTAATACAAGGGAAGCAACCTTGTATATTAGTGCCCACTAAGCTCATTAGTACGAGGCCTTTTGGGGAGGACACCCAAGAGTAAAATCGTGCGGGCTTGACCTAAAGCGGACAATATCGTACTAATTGGACAACCCGGTTATGACAGTAAATAAATATAATTAGTGTGCTTATTATGGATTTTGTGCAATATCCGCGGTGGATAGTGGGTAACTACTAATCACAAAAATCATTATTTTACTACCCATATTCAACTAGGGCTGGCTATTTGGTATGGACTATTTGGTTTTATCCGGACCGGGACCGTATAATCCGGACCGGACTGGGACGAGATAGCAAATAATCCAATCTCATATTCGGGTTTAGATTTGAGGTAAAAAACCGTTTAGGACCGAATCGAAACCGGATAAAGATCGAATAAGAGACCTCAACACCGAAAACTCAACCAACTCCTCACCCTTTGAGGCCTCAGGTCACTCAAATCCCCACAAGCTCAATCTAAAATCAAGACCAAATTAGGAGCAGACCGGGTCAAGACCAGACTGTATCCAATCCAATCTTTGATTATTATATTTCCGAAAAGACCGGACCGGGACTGGATCAATTCGAGCCAATTTAACCGGACCGGACCGTGTAGTCACCCCTATACTCAACTTCCATCCCTAGGCGGCACACGGCCATTGACTGCGGATTGGCTGGCCATGTGCTAGCTGTCTACCAAATCGGCTGCTCCTTGAAGCGAGACTTTATTATATAAAAATAGAAATTATTTTATTAACATTCCTCCCACTAAGAGACACTCTATAAATTCATCTATCTAAAATCACATAAAAATTGTTGCTACCTGAAGTATAGCGTAGAAGAGGATGCAAAGGTGTTTACTTTTATTTTTGCGTTTTCTATATACAGATGAGTTTTTTTCCCCCTTATATATATCATTCCACTTGCATGTCAAACGGAGTTTGCCCACTTATGATTCGCTGTTGGTAGAATTCATCATTGTAATTGAGAAATCTTCTATTCGAATTCTGATGCCCTCTATTAAAAAGTACATCGTATGTATCTAATACTTATGAACATGGCGGCTTTTGAATCCTGATGCCTTCACCTTCCAATCCACTCCAACTATATATCATTATAATTCTCACACAGAGATCAAAACAATGACCGGCCCAACTAACCTTACGTACATTACTAATTCTACAGGCCGGCGTATGGAATCTGCCATATATTATTTGCAAAATGTATCAAACTATGGATGACTTTGGAACTCAGGTATCCTTTATAAAACGAGGCATAATATGCAAGAATATGATCATCTCGCTCATCCCATTTCAAATAACACAAAAAGGGGAAGAGAGTTAAAGAAAATGACATACATCATATGTTTTATGACATTTTGATAATTATATTCAAGTAAGAAGTCTTTATCAAAAGAAAAAAGTACAACTCATTCAAGAAAATCGACTCCTAAAAATTAATATTCAAAATGCACTTACTCTTTGTCGTTAGAAATTTCTATAAATTACCCTTTGAGTTTCTTTGTCATTGCTCCGCCATAAAAAAAATCTCAACACGGCTTCGTCTTCATTAATGAAAATTTTATATTCACCATCAATAGTCTCTTCCTTCTTCTCCTAAATTTCATTGAAAACCAAATTTTAATGTAAAATGTTCAAAAATATGAAACATCAATTTCGTGCTGGTAGAATGTACTTCATCCAAGTCATAAATATATTAACCACTCGCTCTTTCCTCTATCATTGGAGTTTCCACCATCAACAATCTCTTCTTTTATCTCAATAAAGTCATTATTTGCATTGCCAAATTCACTACACCTAAACCATTATCATACTCTTTTCATTGTTATCATGCATTTCTCTTAATGCAAAAATTTAGTGGCAAGATGTTTATAATTGTGAAACTCCATTTTCAATAACTTAAATATACCCAGTGCATGTAATGAACTTTGTCTAATATAACTCTTTGTCACCTTCATTTTCTTCAAAACCTTGTGCCCATTTATGGGGTTCACAATGTTGTAATCGATGAACTTGATATAAAAATTCAACTTCATTTCATCAGTCCGTAGGGGATGAGGTGGTGAAACTTCTCTCATTTTGTCACTATTTTGAGTAATTTCTTATTAGGTGTTAAAAAACCTAGCTCTCTCGTGATTCAGAACAACGAAGTTAGATTCAATAATGTTGTATACATCTCGCAGCTGAATCCTGAATCTATAAAATATATGCAATTGAGATAATATTTGGTCAAAAAATTTATGCGTACAGGATATAATTTTTTTCCTTGGTTAACAAATTAAAATGATATTGACTTTTGTATTGTTTTTTCGTTTTGTCAAAGTTATTGACTTTTATATTGTTGATATGTATGTTGTAAGGTTTTTATTTTTTGTATATTTATTAATTGAGCCCATATAATTATGAGTCTCTGGTGGCTTGCAGCCCGTAAAAAAAAGGCCCCACATAATGCTGAAATTTCTATGTTTATTAATTGAGCCCACATAATTATTAGTATCTAGTGGCGCGCAATGTTGTATACATCTCGTAGCTGAATCCTGAATCTATAAAATATCTGCAATTGAGATAATATTTGGTCAAAAAATTTATGCGTACAGGATATAATTTTTTTCCTTGGTTAACAAATTAAAATGATATTGACTTTTGTATTGTTTTTTCGTTTTGTCAAAGTTATTGACTTTTGTATTGTTGATATGTATGTTGTAATGTTATTTTTTTTTTTGTATGTTTATTAATGGAGCCCATATAATTATGAGTCTCTGGTGGCTTGCAGCCCGTAAAAAAAGGCCCCACATAATGCTGGAATTTGTATGTTTATTAATTGAGCCCACATAATTATTAGTATCTAGTGGCGCCGTTTAATTACCTTCCCCGGAATAATTTATTAATTCTCTGGGACGTGAAAGGCAGGCAGATTGACATAGGATATTCGGAACCATAGGAGCTCTAATGGGCTTTGAGGGAGGAGAAGCAATTTACAAAAGTCTCCTTCTGTGGATTGCGCACAGAGCGCAGGAAAAGAGAGGTTAAGGGGGTTCTGGTCAAGAACCTGTCTATAGTATTGTAGGGATATCATTCCACTTGCATGTCAAACGGAGTTTGCCCGCTCATGATTCGCTGTTGGTAGAATTCACCATTATAATTGAGAAATCTTCTATTCGAATTCTGATGCCCTCCATTAAAAAGCACATCGTATCGTATGTATCTAATACTTATGGACACGGCGGCGGCTTTCGAATCCTGATGCCCTCACCTTCCAATCCACTCCAGCCATATATCATTATAATTCTCACACAGTGATCAAAACAATGACCGGCCCAACTAACCTTACGTACATTACTAATTATACCGGCCGCCGGCGTATGGAATCTGCCATATATTATTTGCAAAATGTATCAAACTATGGCTGACTTTTGAACTCGGGTATCCTTTATAAATAGAGGCATAATATGCAAGAATATGATCATCTCGCTCATCTCATTTCAAATAACACAAAAAGGGGAAGAGAGTTAAAAGAAAGAGATGTGGGTAACTGAATTAGTGTGTATAGTTCTAGGGTGGGTGGTCGTAGCTGTAGGGCAGTGGGTGTACAGATGGAGGAACCCAAAATGCGATAAGGGCACTCTCCCTCCAGGTTCCATGGGGCTGCCCTTCATCGGCGAGACGTTTCAGCTCTTCAGGCGCAGCAAATCGTTCGACGTCCCACTTTTCCTCACATCCAGAATCCAAAAGTGAGCAACAACACCCAGAGTCTCTGTTTAAGTACATTAATGCATGGTTTTTGGTTTCTTAGTAAGATTTTTTATAATTAAACCTCGTTCAACAATTCGATTTATTTGTATTTGTGCAAACGTCGTCAGACTCATATGAGCATATATATTTTTGTTTTCTTTCGTTTGAGGGAACCATCAGTGTCGGACCCAATGATTAGGTGGACAAACCCTAAAATTTGGATAGTGTGAGTCTTGAAAAAAATAATAATAAAGGAAAATGAATTGGCAATTCCTGGATTTCGAAAAGGTAACACTACTATTATTTGAACATGCATCAATTGGATCATCCTAATATAGTTCGTGAGTGATTGTTTATTAGTATATACTTAAAGAGATTTGTTGACCACCGCGTAAACGGTGAATGTTTTACAAATTTTTTTTCTATAAATGAAAACACATCGTGATATTTTGTGATAACTTGTGAAGGCACGGAAAGATATTCAAGACGAGCGTGGCGGGGAGAGCGGTGGTGATGTCGGTCGACCCGGATTTCAACCACTACATACTCCAGCAAGAAGGCAAGCTTGTGGAGCTGTGGTACATGGATTCTTTGGCCGAGTTCATCGGCCAACAGGGCCCGCTGAAGGAAGTGGCCACCGCCGGCAACCTGCACAAGAACTTCAAGAAGCTGATTCATGAACACATTGGCATCGAGAGCTTGAAGGGAGACCTATTGGGCCTCATGGATCAAGTCGTGAATTGGACTCTGGAATCGTGGGCGGCTTCGCCCACGGGAAGCGTGGAAGTCAAATCTGCCGTCTCCAAGGTATAACTATATAGCTATATATTTAATGCTTTTACATGAATGAAATTTTAAATAGGTGCTAGACTTGACCTTTCAATTATTGTACTTACTCATTCTATTATCATTTTTTCCCCATATTTATGAAGTATTTTTTTTTGTTTTATCATAAAAAATTATTTTGAGTGTGTTTATTTTGTTCAAATAATATGTGGAAATGATTCGACTCACCCCTACCATTACCCGCACGGGTATTACCAGATTTGGCTTATGCTTGTTGCAGAACGGAGATGGGTATTGAGATACCCGCTCCACCCGTTTGCCCATCCTCACTCTACATCATTACACATGAAAATAGAGTTACTTGAATTTCATTTTTTGCACAAGTTGTGACATGTAAGCTTTTACATGAATGAAATTTTAAATAGGTGCTAGACTTGACCTTTCAGTTATTATACTTACTCGTTCTATTATCATTTTTTCCCCATATTTATGAAGTATTTTTTTATCATAAAAAATTATTTTTGTGTGTTTATTTTGCTCAAATAATATGTGAGAATGGTTCGACTCACCCCGACCTTTACCCTCACGGGTATAACCCGATTTGGCTTGTGCTTGCTGCAGAACGGGGATGGGTATTGAGATACCCGCTCCACCCGTTTGCCCATCCTCACTCTACATCATTACACATGGAAATAGAGTTGCTTAGAATTTCATTTTTTTGCACAAGTTGTGACATGTAAGTTTTCTGTTTATCAGATCCCCATTATGAATAATCAACTTTTTTCCCCCTCACATTTCCAATCTAATCTACCACTTAAAAAGAACCTAAAAACAAAATTTTCACACGGTAACTCCATAAAACCTAATCAATGAGCATGCAAAACCAAGTATACAAAAATGAGCAACTCACATAAGCGCAACAAACCGCGACATGTCATCTAGTTATTATGATATAAAAAAGAAACGAAATTTAGTCTGATAATATATGTACGTACATTGATTAAATATGCAGATGACGATGGATTTGAGCTTAAGTATAATGCTAGGTTACGACCCTCTAAACACCGACCCAAATCTCAGCAAAATGTTCACTGAATTCAGACGAGGCCTACTCTCCTTCCCTCTCAAGCTGCCCGGCACCGTTCTTCACTCCTGCTTGCAAGTACGACGCCGTCACCACTACTCTGTAACATACATTTATGGTGCACACTTAAATACTTAATTACATACGTACTGTTGATTGATCTCCAGAATCGAAAGAAAATCATGACGATGATTATGAATACAATGAAGTCGAAACGAGATTCATCGTCATCAAGTACAGCAGAAACACCAACAACGGGAGCTAATCACGACATGTTGGATCGTTTCCTCGATGACAAGAACGTACAAACCTCTGTGAACGACGGAGCCGTCGGATACGTGGTGTTCGCTCTTCTCTTCGCCTTCGCCGAGACGATTCCCAGCGTTTTGATGTTGGTGATGAAGCTGTTGCCTGAGAATCCGCTTGTTATGGAAGAACTTGTGGTATGTATATTAAGATAAAAGATATATATATAATTTTTTTTGTGTACTTCAGTAATATCATATATCGACTGTGCAGAAAGAGAATGAAGAGATTCTTCGTACAAGGGAAAGTAAAGAGGGCGAGCTGACTTGGAAGGAATATAAATCGATGAACTTCACCATGAATGTGAGCGAAAACTAGCCCATAAATATATACAATTCAAATTATTTGAGGTATTAAAAGTTGATCATGGAGGTTAATTATGTTTCTTGGGTTTGGACTTTTGTGTGTTCAGGTTATTAATGAAATACTTCGATTAAGTGGTTCGATAGGGCTCATAAGAAGAGCAATTGATGACATTTACGTGAACGGTTGGTCATTTATTAGTCAAACCCTAATTGGAATTAGCGTGGTCGTATTAGATAAGCTAGAGATTTAATTTGATCATGGGAGGTTAATTAATTTAGTTTGTGAAATTTGGACTATAGGGTATGTGATTCCCAAAGGTTGGACGATTGCCGTCATGTCAACGGCCGTTCACCTGAATCCGGATACCTATGACGATCCTCTTTCTTTTAATCCATGGAGATGGAAGGTAAACTCAATTAAATCTTTAATAATATCATTCTCACGTTATTATCAGGTCAATTTGTATGATTATCATAAGTTTATGCTGCAATTAATTAGTTAAATTTTGGGGGGAAAAAATAATCTCTAG
Organism: Linum trigynum; assembly: GCA_964030455.1. Classification (NCBI taxonomy): domain Eukaryota; kingdom Viridiplantae; phylum Streptophyta; class Magnoliopsida; order Malpighiales; family Linaceae; genus Linum; species Linum trigynum. Next base: position 33,018,706 of record OZ034814.1, on the reverse strand, counting down.
GGGGCCAATGCAAGCTCAAAAAACTTCATGCCATTTGGAGGAGGAATGAGGACATGTGTTGGAGCTGATTACAGTAAAGTGCTCATGGCAATCTTTGTGCATAACCTTGTCACCAAATACAGGTTTGTTAATTTTTAATTTAATATGTAAAATTTTTCCCTTTTGGCCTTAAATTGATGTTTTTCTGTTATTTAACTTCATATTAAGTTACTGGTTTTTGTAACTTTAAAGGGATATTTGTTTTATGATGTGAAACTTATTAGGTGGAAGACCATTAAAGGAGGAGAAGTTTATAGAGCTCCAGCAGTGCAATTTGGAGATGACTATTACGTTGAACTCTCCAACAAAGAAGCCAGCATGGATATGTAGTCAATCTCTACTCATCTTGTTCTTGTTATTATTATTATTATTATTATTATTATTATTATTATTATTATTATTATTATTATTATTATTATTATTATTATTATTATCTGTAACTAATATAAACACAATGGCTTATGTTTGACGATGTGATGTAATGAGCTTATGATCTGCTGGATAAGTGCATGATATACATACTTATAAGGCGATTTCCAAAATACACCCAGTGAATTTAAATATATAGAAGGGTATTTCTTTAGTTACTTGGGACTATTTGGATTGTAAATTTATCAAGATTTGTGATACTTGGTAATGTAATATGAACTCTAAAGATTGAACACTAGTTTCGAATTCGACAACGTAAATGTAACATACCAACTACGTACACCAAACCACATAGAATACACTAAAAAAGATTCCCATAATTGTTCACCCCGGCAACATCGTCATCAATCCCTCAAGAGCTCTTACTCTGCAGTGCCTGCAAAAAAAAAAAAAAAAAAAGTTTGACAATGTGGTTTCAAATGTTCGGTTCTCGTACTCTTTTACAATTTTTGTTTCACCTATTTATAGCTACAGGGTGTAACCGCCTAAGTAACCGTTAGCTTGGACGGATGTTTCAACCATCTCGGCCACTCTTTATCCCATTTTGATAACCGCAAACGAGTCATCAAGCGCGTCTTGCCGGCCACTCCGTATCCCCCCGCTACCAAGCTAGCCATGTAGGCTCTTGCCACCAAGTCAGTCTTGCTGGCCTAGTCTACATACTTAGTTAGTAGAATCTCATCAAATTGATACCTTGCCACTACGTCGACTTGCTACCCCATTAGGGGGCCACCAAGCTCGTCTTGGCAACGTAGTCTCTCCATATGGCCCCTGGGCTCTACACTAAGTCCACGGTTTCACAGTTGACATGAGCCTCTTGGGCCTAAGGGATAAAGGCCCGCACAAACAGAAAAAAGATGGGGGTTGGAAATTGGGCCTGTGCACATGGGCTTTCTACCTTTTCCACTGGGACTAAGCGGGCTTCCCGCAACTTTTTCGAGACATCACCAATTGCTGCTCTGACAAGTCAGCAGTAGGTGCCAGTATCAGCTTCTTGGGAGTGCATCGGCGAAAACCCTCTTGGGCCCCACCACCAACCCTTCTCCACATCGGAGTGGGCTTTTTTTCATCTGAACCGTCCACGAACGGGGGCCCGTCCATTGACGGCCCAAATCTCAACTCCCAGTGTTACTGCACACTTTCACCGAAAGTCGGCGAAACAACACCACAAGATGTACTAGGCCTGCCCATTCATAGCCCAAAGGTTAAAGCAGGCCCGGCCCACTTTCCTTCACACCATCTTAATGCCCCAACTTGGGTCACAGGTTTTCGTTAAGCAACCCGGCGCTCGACGGATTGAGAAAAAGGGTTAATATCCAACTTTGCATTCCCATTCTCCACCGATGTGGGAATTTGGCGCCAATACCAGGGCATACCCCTCTTCTTTATTCATCATCATACCAAGCCTATTTTGTCGCCGTGGTGTTCATATTGGTCATATTTGATACCTAGCTATCAATAATGTTGTCAGAACCGAACCGGACCGGTAATGCAAACGGCTAGCACTTTAGTGGTCCAACCGGCATTAGACCGTTTAAAAACCGTTAGAGAACCGGTATCTAATAAACGTTATCAGTATAAATAGTGGACATTTCTTAATCAGAGCTCATCTCTTTCCTTCGAAATTGTGAAATAGAAATAAGGATTCAATTTGAGAGCCCGGCGTTTTTGGTTTAATTCAATTTTCAATTTTCTATAATTTTTTTAATTAAATTTAGTGGCTGAATGGCAAAAACCGGACGAGCGGCTCGATCGGCTCGATCGGTTAACCGCCTCAGCCGCTCGCCAACCGCTACATAAAACCGGAGCGGCTTTTAGACTGTTCCGAGCCGGTTTTGTGACCGGGTGGCGGTTTAACCGGTCAATAACACTATCAAGCATGTCTTGGCTTGATATCATGTCTCCAACTTAGCCAAATTTCACATCTTGGTACCAAACATTTCTTGTCAACTTGGTACCCTCTTGGTTTCATACTTGGCCAATTTTCATCTCTTGATACCGAGAGTACCTTGCCAGCTTGGTACCTTCTTGGCTACACTTTCATATTTTGATACCAAGTCAGTCACATTGGGGAGGAGGCTACTCGCCATGGAGCCCAGAGAGAACGGTGAGCCACTTGTGTCTGGAAGAGGAAGTTTGGCCACTTAGGTCCAAAAATCCAACCGAACAAGGCTCAAACTCATTTAAAGACTAATGTTGAATTTGCCTTAAAAATCGATTAAAACCTAAATTCTTTAATTCTCTCTTGTTTAATCGATGTAAGACCAAGGTAATATGCATTGCAAAAGAGGAGAAATCACGTTTGAAACCCGCATCTGAAGAACTAATCATTAATATTTGTGACGAGTGAGAGAAAGCCACATGAATGGATTTTCAACTTTTTACTAGAGATAACAAACTTTAGCAGTTTTACATAATTTAAAACAGTAGAGCATTAACCTCTCTACTCTGCGAATCAATCCTCTAATTGTCACCTTCTGCAAGCTGCTAATCCCAGAAGATCTTCCTTCTCAGCATAACAAGATTATGTCTTTAGAACGATGGAGATGTTTATTAGCATTGATTGGTGTACTTACTCCTGACAAGTAGTTTTTAGCAAATAACATTAGAGATGACTATGGGGGAAAAAACAGAGGACCCAAAACTTGCATACAAATAAACAGAAAGACATCGTTACTCTTTTTCATATACGAGATCCCAAACACCAAGAGCAGATACTAACATCACAAATATTAGACTCGACAAAGTTCTTTACTAAACAGGATCATATATACTGAAGCAGATCACCATCTCTTCGCTCTGGGTTTTTTTCAGCTTTCAACATTCCATCTTAGTCCTCCATGCGAATGATGCACCTCAGCCCTTCTCCTTTCAGCATGATGTCGAACGCTTTGTTGATCTCCGAGAAGGGCACGGAGTGAGTAATGAACTTCTCCACTTCAAGCTCCTAGCATAAACACAACATAACAGGACCATCTAGTTTACACACAGTTTTTTTTGTTAATTTATCTGGATTATTGGGACGAATTGGTTAAGCGCGAGATCACCTTGTTCATGTACTTCTCAACAACGGAAGGAAGGTCGGTCCGAGGCTTGTAGTTGCCGAAGAAGGTCCCCTTCAACGTCCTCTCGTTCAGGAAGTTCACCGGGTGGGTCTTGAACGCGTCGTCCTTGTTCGGAACACCAACTAGCACTGCAACACCCCAGCCCTGTCGAAAAATGTGGCACCACCAAGGCATGTGAGAATTGACATTGCTATTGTACAAGCAAAGAAAAGGAAGTTAATCTGGGTAATGAATGAACGGGGGGGTTTCCTTACATCGTGAACACATTCGAATGCTGAGATCATGGCCTGGACGTTTCCGGTACACTCCACACTACGATCGACTCCTCCGTCGGTCATGTCAGCAATCACCTGCTGGACAGGCTTGTCGTGGTCTTTCGGGTTCACGAAATCCGTGCATCCGAAGTTCTTGGCTGCTCAAGATACAAGGTTCAATGATATTCAATCAACCATGTGGTCAGAGTACAAAAGACCATGTAACATGATATAGTCAATCAGGTGTACCTTGCTCGAATCGGCTCGCGTTCAAATCAACCCCAATGATCTTTGATGCTCCACAAAGCCTTGCACCTTCAGCAGCCTACAAACAAAGCAAACAGGTCATTAAAAGTTTCAAACCCATTTTTTTTTCTTTTTCATGACTAACTTAGAACCATGTCAAATGCACATGAACATGGATTCCAAATGCATGAATTTCACAGCTTAAAACAGACAAAGAAAGCAAACCAACCCCTAAATCGTAACTAAATGTAGTGATGGGCAGAGGAAGGAAAGGCAGGGAAACTCACAGCAAGGCCAACTGCTCCGAGCCCAAAGATGGCGACGGACTGACCTTTCTTCGGCTTTGCAACATTCAGAGTGGCTCCAAGACCTTCAATTCAATTTCCAATTAATCAGTTTCCTAAACCTAAATCTTACATACAACTCTTGTCACGATTCGGGGAAAAAAAAGGAAAAGAAATTGTACCAGTGGAGATGCCGCAGCTGAGGACGCAGACTTTGTCGAGAGGGGCGTCGGGGTTGATCTTGGCGACGCTTCCAACGTGGCAGACGGTGTACTCGCTGAAAGTGGATGTCCCCAAGAAATGGTAGATTGGTTTGCCATTGACGGTGAACCTGGACTTGCCGTCGGCGAGCATAACTCCGCGGTCGGTGTTGATCCTGAGGAGATCACACATATTGCTCTCCTCCGACTTGCAGTGGCGGCACTCTTTGCATTCCCCGGTGAACACCGGCAGAACCTTGTCACCTGGCGCCAGATCCGTCACTCCCGGGCCGACGCTCTCCACGATCCTGGGGTGGAAACAAAAACAGAGCATAGTTTGAAAAACAGAGTATGGTAAAAAAAAAAAAAAAAACGAAATTTAATCATTGTGGGTAAAAATTTACCCTCCAGCTTCGTGGCCGTAGATGCGAGGGAACATTGGGGTTTGGCCTTTGGCTTCCCAGAAGTAGACATCGGTGTGGCAGAGAGAGGTGAAGAGGATCTTGAGACGGACTTCGTTTTCCTGTGGAGGCGCAACTTCCACTTCTTCGATCACCAATGGCTTCCCTGCCTCCCATGCAACCGCAGCTGTTTCCCAATTTCACCCAAAAAAATTCTTTCAATTGGATCGATTGGGTAGAAGAAGAAGAAGAAAAAAACAAACAAACAGAGGAACTAGACCACTTGTCCCGGATGAAATGGAAAGTGGGAAGAAAAGGAATCAGAGAAACCGAAAGTTATGAGCTTTTTCATTGAATCATCTGGTTTCCAACAGAATTGAGTTATAAGGATTGGTGATTTACCTTTGCAGCGAATGACCTGGCCCTTAGTGCTCGACATGGCTCTGTTTTTTTTTGTTTTTGTTTTGTGCAACCTCTTCAGTTTGATCTGGAAACAGTTTAATGGATTGGAAAGTGCTTGTGGGTTTTGCTTTCTATATGTGGAGAGATGAAGAGAAGGGAGGGATTGTATTTATACGGTGGAAGAAAGGGGATGGAACCATTTGTCAACCACGTAGTGAGAGAGAAGAAGAATCGGGAAAACCATTTTAGGGAAAACATAAGGCGGTTTCTGCCATATCCGTCCCCTGTAATTGGAGAGAGAGAGAGAGAGAGAGAGAGAGGTGATTTTCGGTGCTTTTCGCGGAAATTCCAGGACTCATGCAAGCGGTGAAATTCGGTGCTCTGTTTTGGCTTGGGTGAATTGCAAGTTTGGTCACTCATATTACCTATTTGCTACACGTTAGTTACCCGAATCATTTTCACTTCAATTTGGCCATTGATACTACACATTTATGTCATTCTTGGTCACTCGTCGTCTAGTTCCGTTAACTCTGTCCTAGGTGACAGTCAACATTTATGTTTGACCATTAAAAAGCTTATGTGTCAGTTAAAAATAAATAAAACATAAACAATAATTATTTTTATTTCCACATCATACTTAAATTTTAATAAAAATATATATAAATAAAAAATTAATTTCATGAAAAGTCCACTATCTTCTCCCCTCACGAAAAACCCCCAACCCTTCTTCCCACGGCAATCCGCCGCTCTAAAATCTCCGACGGAAATGCAGCGAACGAAGCAGAAGAAACCCACAACTCTCCTCCTCCCCTGCGCTCTCTCTTCTCCGACGAACAAACCCAGACCTAGCAACCCTAGCCTCCGACAAGCTCCTCCCCTGCGTTCTCTCCTCCGCCGCTTCCCTTACTGCCACCGCGATCTCCTCTTCGTCGAGCAGTCGCAAGTAATCGCCGCCGCCTTCAATCTCCAGCCATCGCTCGCCGCCCTGGTGAGCAACCAGAGAAGATCCGCTGCTCGATTTGTGATTCAGGACCGGGACCGGATAGCAAACAATCCAATCTCATATTCGGGCTTAGATTTGAGGTAAAAAAACCTGGATAAAGACCGGATAAGAGACCCCAACACTCAAATACCCACAAGCTCAATCTAAAATCAAAATCAAATTGGGACCGGACCAGATCAAGACCGGAGTGTATCCAATCCAATCTTTGGTGCTTATATTCCCGAAAAGACCGGACTGGGACCTAATCAATTTGGTCCAATTTAACCGGACCGGACCGTATAGCCACCTCTAACAGGCGCTATACATCCTTCTTTCCAAATCGAAGAAGGGAGGGGCTGGTAGTAGCAAAGTAGACAGTAAGCACATTTTATAATGAAATCCTTTTCCCTATAGAGACACAAAATTTTTTGACCCTACAACTCCAATTGATTCAGCAACAGGAGAGAAGCCGCCATGACCTCAAGTAATTCGGCGCCAGCCACGGCAGCGGATTGCTGAGAGAACGGCAATAGACCTTGATGCTCCCCGACGATCTAGAAGTAGCAACCGTCGGAAGCAGGGTCGACAGATCGTCGCCTCTGCTTCCCCGTTGATGGAACGCATGGCCGGAACAGAAAGAAGAAAGAGGAAGAGGAAGAAACAGAGGAGATGGCGGCGAAGTGCGAGCGCCGACGGAAAGGGGAAGGCCATGCCGGTGGGCTGCCTTTTCTTTGGAGGTCACTCGCTTTATTAATATGTATATTAGTTATTGTTTTTATGAAAATAAAATATTTGTTAGATTTTATGACATGGAAATGATAAATAAATACTTTTATTAGTTTTAACTGACACATAAGCTTTTTAACGGTCAAATATAACTGTTGACCGTCACCTAGGACAGAATTAACGGAACTAGACAGTGAGTGACCAAGAATGACATAAATATGTAATATCAATGGCCAAATTGAAAGGAAAGTGATTCGAGTGGCTAACGTGTAGCAGATAGGTAATATGAATGACCAAATTTGCAATTCACCCGTTTTGGCTTCAAGAAATTACCGGTAGCCGGTAGGCGCCTCAGGTTTTCCGCCAGGAAGGAAGGCCGAAAACTAAACCAGCCTCTGTTTGCTTTGCCCTGTTTTGTAGCTAATTTTTGGGTTTTAAATCGATCAAATAACACTATCACACTTGTTAAAGCGCCACTTGCGTGACAAAATGAGAGTTGGCTTTTCCACGAGACCGATTAATCATTGGCTTAAAAACGACGGTGCAGGTGCATCGCACCTCGCAGTTTATGGACGACTAATCTCATGGGCCGCGCTGCGGATTGTGTTTAGAATTCTTGGGCCGAGAAAATAAGAATGGAAAAGAGACCTAAAAGCCCATAGGCCATAGCTAATTTCTTTAGCAATCCCTTCTGGGCCAGCAACAACCTCAATCCTTATCCCTCTCTCGACTATAAACGAAAAAACCATATCCACCAGAGTCCAGACCACCACCATTCAAGATGATTATCCCACCCACTTTCCATCAATAAGTTGTCCTTCCTTTTCAAATCTACCTTCTTCTACCCAAAGGAAAATAATAACCATGCAAACAAGTGAACAACCACTTGTTGCACGCTTGTCTTTACCAAATCCTAGAGTGCAATTTATGTATTTATTGCTTGATGCGGTAGCGCTGAGAATCTAGACAAAACCGTGTGGAAAATCGTGGTATAGACCGTATTGTATGGTTTGGATCGTGAAACCATAACTATGGTTTGCTCTAGTTTGTGTTCTCTTTCTTTAGTTTATGGTCTGAAGTGGTCTGGACTGCGGTCTATCGAATTCGCAGTAACCCGTAACAGACCGTAACACACTTTCTACTAACCCATACCAAAATAGCACTAAATTAAACTTCCATTTATGTATTTGAAGAACAAAGTTGTCCAAATGATCACTTATGAATTATCAACTTATCAAAGAACCACACAAAAATCAGAAAGATTCCTAAATAATATTCACCTACAATGTCTAGACTATGGATTCAATAAAACATAAACAGTAGAAAAATTCATTCACCTTGATGAGTTAAGGAAAATTATTGAGAGATAAGCAATCATCTTAGTAATTCAAAATGGCATCAGAGTCATCAAGTCAAATAGGTGATCGACCGCGAGAACCTTTGGATCAACAGAGTAAGGGAGAGAAGCGGTAGCACAAATAGGAAAACAAAATCGGTAAGATCCCATCAAAATCTCGATTTTAACAATTTTAATCTCGATTTCAAACAATTTTACGGTCCGTCAATTTCAAATAAAGATCTAAAAACATTCAATCGAAATCCAATACAAATTAAACTCGAACCGCACCAAATTCAATCCATAAATTAATACAAGAAATTTGATACCATGGGTTACATAAAATATATAGTTGGGTTACATACTACATAATAATAACATATGCTTTGGGTTACAACTCACGTAACACAAGTATATAGTTCATCATAATTCCAAAATAGAAAATTGACAATCACAAAAAAGAATAAGAGTTAGACAAAACTTATTACAATTAGCATCCTGGTGGGATGGATCCTGAAATAGTCGGCTTCACGTTGCAGCACACTGATGTCGCCGGTCCAGCGGTTGACTTGACGTCGATGTTAGATAGCTGCACATTCTGGCATGGATGGAGGCTGCTGCAGTTCAAGTGAACAATCTCTGGAGTTCCTGAAGTCCCCACAATGTTGGTAAAACTGATATCCGAAAGCGAAACTTTCGATGGCCCCTAGAAACGTTTCAAAAGGAAAAGGTTAGTGCGCGTGCTCAATCGTGAATCATATACCACGCAATATAACCGGTTCACGATACGTACCGTATTCTTGCACGTATTCCAAGGGCAATAATCTTGATCGACGATGATAGGGAAAGATACGTTGTTCATGATGATGTCATCGAAATGGATGTCGGACGCATCACAAACCTCCCTATCGGGCCAAGACTTGATCCTCAAGCCATTCAACGTGTTGGTCAACGTACAGTTCTTGACGTGGATTCCTTTGACCGGCGACTCATTCGGGTACATTCCAAGGCTGCCGATGGCGATACCGTGGCCGGGCCCGCACGTCACGTTCGTCACCGTCAGGTCCGAAATTCCATCTCCGACGGAGATGCAATCATCGCCGGTACCAATGTTGGAGTCGAGGATCGAGATCTGAGCTGCTCTCCCCATGTGGATTCCGTCGGTGTTGGGGCTGTCTCCCGCCGCAGTGATCGTGATATGGCTAAACGTCAAGTTCTTGCCTCCGATCACGATGAAATGGAAGTTCTTGCTGTCTTTGCTCGTGATGCCTTCAATTAGGGCGTTGGTCACGTAGTTGAACCGCAACGTCTGCATGCATGCATGGCATCCAGATAACCACGTCACGATATTGCATGCATGCATGCATTCATAATAGTATATAGTTTACTTGATTTCATACGTACCACGGCAACGGACTTGACAGTCTTCCAAATGGCGGGGCCTTGGCCGTCGAATACACCATTGCCGTTGATGTTCAAGTTATTGACGTTGTCGAAAAGGAACCATGACTCGCCGGCGACATCATTAGGGGCCGTAACGGTTCCCAATACTTGGATTTGTATCTGAGGAGACTTACAGGGGCCTTTCAAGTCGGTTTTCCCGCACAGAAATGTCCCCGCCGGGATTAAAATGGTGGATGGCTCAGCTGATCCGCAAGCGTCAGCCCATGCTTTACATAAAACCTACAATAAATGAATTAATCGATTTATTAAAAAAAATTATTAATACTTTAAAGAAATGGGATGTTGTAAAAAAATTAGTAGTAATTTACAAAACAAAAAAAAAAAAATACATAAGAGAGATCATAAGTAATTTGGTAATTACCGGAGACATATCCGTCTTCCCGTCAGCAACGGCACCGTATTTTGTAACGTCGAGCACTCCACCTGGCCCGCCACCTCCGGGTGCGGGCATACCGGGTTGACCCGCACCACGTTGGGCTGCAACCACGGTGGCGGATACAACTATCAGGAGAAATAACATCGCCGGAAATGTTCTCATCGGAGTAGTTGTACTACCGCAATGCTTCATCTTCTTTTATTTATTTTATTTTTATTGTTTATTTTTTTTTATTTGGTGTTTCACGCTTTATTGTGAATGTCCAAGATGATGGGTGAAAAAGAAGGGAGCTTGTTCTGTTTATATAATGAGAGCATGAAAAGAGCTCAACGGTTGGGGATTTATTTAATTTCTTCTGCAGGTTAGAATAATAGTGGAAAATTACTATCCACAAGAAAAAATTATGAAAATTACAGTCCATAAGAAAATCAGAGAAGTCATGTTTTGTTGCGTTTTAGTAGGTTGTAAATCCTGATTTCCCTAAGTTAAATGAACCAGCTCATCCATTGATAGTTGAATAGGTCTCACACGAGTATTGTTCTGAGGCCATTTTTGACATATTCTCCTCTGACAGTATTTAATCTACTTTTCAAATTTCATATGAAATTTCAACAAACGATGTTGTATTCGTTTTATATTGGATTTTAAAAAAAACACAGAAATATCATATGATTTGTGCTCTATATTAGAGATAGGACCAGATTGATTAAAAGTATAAAAAAAAAACAAGCACTATATTGTATTACATTATATAGGTACTAGATTGTAAATAGGTTAATTAGTCTGTAGTATCGTTTATAGCTGAAACATAAAACTGTCACCTCCATTCAAAAATTCCTGCATCCAGAGGAGTTTTCTTTTTTTATCCGTAATCTCCAGAGGGATTTTCGAATGCTGGCATGGCAGGCAGTGGCGAAAAGCGGATTAACACTTATAGAGGCCACACTTTAAACTGTTGGGGCTAAGTTCCAATTAATGAAATGGTTGATATTATTTTTTATGTATACAATCATCTAGATCCAATTAGATCCATATGAGTTTAACTCCAAATGATGAATTGACCCAAATAGGAACCAATTCAAACCCAAGTCATGCGCAAAACCATTAAAGTACATATGAGTGCTTTAAATTAGAACAAATAACCATATGAATAAAGAAAATTAGGTCAAATTTTGCAATTAGTCCACAACACATTGGCATGTACGATACATGTGACAGATGTCCACCCAGATGACTGACATGTACGATTACATGGGGAAGATGAGCACCCAAATGAGCACACTAAAGCTTACTGTAACAGAGATGCGAGGCGAGTTTCGCTCTTTCAGCGGAAGATACATGCATCTCCCCACATCCGACTACCATAATACGAGCACCACCAATGAGGAAAATGCGGATGAGTGAGAGAGGGGAGAGATGTAGGAACTCCATGATTTTAGATTGTGTTCTTTTGTTGTTTTGTCTTAAAGACCATTTGGTTTGAAACAACTATGATCGTCGATTGATGTTATGTGGTTTTTAATTTTAGGTATGTGTGAACAATTATGAGTTGTGTTTTATTGTATTTCTTGTTAGTATGTCGAGATGTTATGTTATGAAGTTATGGTTTCTTAATATCATGATTGAGTACTGATTTTGTTGGTTTCAAACGTAATTTGTACGAGCAAACTAACACACACATCGACATACATAAGCAAAAAAGTCGAAGGTTATACGTTGATTTTCCTATACGAGATTGACCTTTTACTGTATGTGGTCGACCGCGAAACCAAGAACCAAGAATTTTGATCTACGTTTCACGTCATAGGGAATGGATGAATAGATAGTACTTTAGTCTTGTATCTGCTCGACCTCTTCTTGTATATGGTCGGCCATTTCAGTACTTTATGGTCCACCATTTTTCTCCTGACTAAATTAGTAAATTGAAAGGTCGATCGAAAATTTATTGAGGTTGACCACTAAGGTATCGACTAACTAAACACGGTCGACCACTATGTTATTTAAGATCGACCTTGAGGTTTCAGCAGAGTGACCACGGTGTTGAATTTGGTCGGCCGCGTGTAGACATAGGTCGACCGAAAAGTGCAAGTTACGGTAATTGCAAGTCACCATTGGCGCATCCAGAAATTTATTATCCCCTAAAAATAATTAAATTTACTACCGGAAGGATTTTTTTTATATTGTTTTCGAATAACGGATAGTAATTTTCCATTATTGGGGAAGAATGGTGTTAAGTTGGAGAAACATATCAAATATGAGCTAATAATAGGATAACGTAAAGGAAAAACGTCAACTGCATCTTCAATTAATTTACTGCACAATTGGTTGCTAAATGAATTAACACTTGTATTGGACATGGTTTGAGAAACTCTACTATACCAGTCGGTTCGGTCGAAAATACCGGATACCAAACTCCATATAATAGGGAATTTTAGCGGTATAAAATAATTGAATAAGGATTAGATTACGATTTTATTAAAAAATATCCTACCTTCACTTTTTATGGTATAATAACTTCCGTTAGGGTTTCAGTATTCAAAGAAGTCGATGTTACAAATCTCGCTAGTTGCTCCACACACTGGTGATGAATTATAAGCTGGGAAGTGAGAACAATAAATTACTGACTCACCAATAACTCAATACATATACAGCAGTTGACAAAATCGGGTGGACCCTTTTCTATTAATTTGTTTATTGGGTCACATATAATAATTGGCTAGGCCGACATAATTATAAATATAATCGTATAGGTATGTGTAGCTCAAGAACTACACAGCTCATAAGAAATATTATAAAAAATAACATTACAAAATTGGTGCAAAATTATAGAAATTTAGCATCCTGGTGGGATGGATCCTGAAATGGTCGGCTTCACGTTGCAGCACACTGATGTCGCCGGTCCAGCGGTTGACTTGACGTCGATGTTAGATAGCTGCACATTCTGGCATGGATGGAGGCTGCTGCAATTCAAGTGAACAATCTCTGGAGTTCCTGAAGTCCCCACAATGTTGGTAAAACTGATATCCGAAAGCGAAACTTTCGATGGCCCCTAGAAACGTTTCGAAAGGAAAAAAGGTTAGTGCGCCGTTACTATATAGTACTACTACATTTTAACATCATAACGCTACGTACCGTGTTCTTGCATGTATTCCAAGGGCAATAATCTTGATCGACGATGATAGGGAAAGAGACGTTGTTCATGATGATGTCATCGAAATGGATATCGGAGGCATCACAAACCTCCCTATCGGGCCAGGATTTGATCCTCAAACCGTTGAGGGTGTTGGTCAAAGTGCAGTTCTTGACGTGGATTCCTTTGACCGGCGACTCATTCGGGTACATCCCAAGGCTGCCGATGGCGATACCGTGGCCGGGCCCGCACGTCACGTTCGTCACCGTCAGGTCCGAGATTCCATCTCCGACGGAGATGCAATCGTCGCCCGTTCCGATGTTGGAGTCGAGGATCGAGATTTGAGAAGCTCTCCCCATGTGGATTCCATCGGTGTTGGGGCTGTCTCCCGCGGCGGTGATGGTGATCTGGCTGAACGTCAGGTTCTTGCCTCCGATGATGATGAAGTGGAAGTTCTTGCTGTCCTTGCTCGTTATCCCTTGGACGAATGCGTTGCTCACGTAGTTGAACCGTAACGTCTGCATGCAGTAAAAAAAAAAAAAAAAAAAAAAAGTTTACGTACACGTTTAACGTGCATGCATGCATGCAACGTAGGTGGGAAGTAGAAACAGTTTCGGCATGTGAATGTTTAACGTACCACAGCAACGGACTTCTTGGTTTGCCATACGGCGGGTCCTTTCCCGTCGAAAGTACCGCCGCCGTTGATGTTCAAGTTGTTGACGTTGTCGAAGAGGAACCACGTGTCGCCGGAGATGTCGGCGGGGGCACTGATGGTTCCCTGAACTTGGAATGTGATTTCCGGAGCCTTGCATGGGCCTTTCAAGTCTGTCCTCCCGCATAAGAATGTCCCCGTCGGAACAACGATTGTGGCCGGAGTGGTTGACGCGCAAGCATCGGCCCAAGCTTTCACTAACGCCTGCACATGCCATAATAAGTAATTTAAGCTAGTGTTTTTTTCCGTTGGTTATTGGCCTCAAGGTTCGAACTCAGGTCCCAGAGAGTGAAGAATTAACAAATTGCAATAATAATAATAATAATAAAGAATTTAGAACTTATTTGGTGGTGAAGCAAAATAATTATTAATTACCGCTGACATATCTGTCTTCTCATCTCCGACGGCACCGTATTTTGTGACGTCAATCACACCACCGGCAGGACCCGTGGCAGGCATACCGGGTTGACCCGCACCACGTTGGGCTCCAACCATATTGAAAGATGCAACCAAAAGGAGAAGGAACATTGCCGGAAAGGTTTCCATCAGAGTACCGGAAGGCTTCATGTTCTTATTCTTTTTTTTTTATTTCTTTATTTCTTTTTCCCCTGTGTTTATTCTTTATTCTCCTCTTTATTGTTGTTTTGGATGTTAAGGATGAATGAAAGTAAAGGGAATTGAATCCTGTTTATATAGGAAGATTTTCTTGGAAATAATTAGAAAATTACTAATTATGAGCTTCACAAAAAGGGGCGGGATTATAGGAAAAAAATCGTTAATCAAGAGGAGTTTTAGGTTCCTAATTGAAGTAAAACCTGAAAAATGGAAGAAGTCAATCGCAATAAACTCGCGACTTGCTCCAGGTGATGCGTTGGAAACTAACCAAATGGTGATAGGACCAGTGCTAAATTTATAGGACTAGTATAAGCACATTGTAATAGATTAAAATTAATTTGATAATCAGATATACACCATTAGTTAGTGAGTTATTCGAGGACGGACTTCAGGTGATTATGATTTATGAAGTTGTTATAGCGTTATGATGGAGCGGGTAATCAACAAACAAGAAAAAAGTAATATGTATTAGAGATATATAAGTATTTTTCCTATTTTTTCTATTAATTTTTTTCCACTCTCCTTTTCGGTTCCTACTCTTGTGGATAGTGGCTTGCATCTGTTGCAACGT
Organism: Linum trigynum; assembly: GCA_964030455.1. Lineage (NCBI taxonomy): Eukaryota > Viridiplantae > Streptophyta > Magnoliopsida > Malpighiales > Linaceae > Linum > Linum trigynum. Next base: position 33,003,474 of record OZ034814.1, on the reverse strand, counting down.
CCAGCTACTTTCTCTCCTTACTTCTGTATATTAAATCATGGGATTATCAATGAGAACAACAACTCAGATTTCCACAATCACTAAATCTCTACATGGTATCAGAGCTAGCAACGATCAGCTAGATCCATCCTATCATCTTTTTTTTCTTTTCTTTCTTCTTCTTTCTTTCCTCCCCTGTTCTTCTGTTAATCATCATGACCGGCGGCTCAATTATTTCCGACTCAAGCAAAGGATCCACAAGTTCAGAGATCCAAATCATCACCTTTAATCCAGCCACCCAGCTTCCTCTGAAGCTCACCCCTTCGAACTTCGCCTCCTGGCGCTCTCAGCTTGAAACTCTCCTCATGGGGCTTGACTTGATTGGCTACCTAGATGGAACGACAACCGCTCCACCTCAATCGATCACAATAGATGAGTTTCTGCGGACAACCCTGCTTACCACAACTGGTTCAGGCAAGATAAACTCATTCTTCATGCCATGAGATGCTCAATTGACGAATCCATCTATTCCTTTGTCTCGGCTGCATCCACTGCTCGCGTAGCTTGGCTTACTCTGGAGAAGCTGTACGCTAGCAGCGCTCAATCGCGCGTCATTCATCTCAAAGGGAAGCTCGCAAAATCGGTCAAGGGAGATCGGGATATCCTCACCTTCATCAATGATCTCAAATCTACTGCTGCTGAACTCGCTCTTATTGGTGAGCCCGTGAAAGACATTGACTTGATTGTCCACTGTCTTCGAGGTCTGGGCGAAGAATACCAGGCTTTCGCCGCCGCTGTTCGAGCACGAGGTCCTGGCCTCACTCTCGAAGACCTGGGGGATTCGCTGGTTGAGTTCGAGGCGGACATCAAGGCTCGTCCCCAAATCACCGTACCAACGACGTTCTTCTCTCAAGGTCAGAAACAGGGCAGCTCCCCTCAGTCCCGACCTCACCGTGGCGGTGCCTCTGCCCAGCCCTACTTCGCTGGGTCTTCTCCCCGTGGGCCGCCCAGTCCGTCTCGCCAGCTCTTTTCTGGCCCAGCATCTCCGCGTGAGAACTCCAGCCCAATGCCTCGTCGACCCAGACCGGTCTGCCAGTATTGCGAAAAGCCTGGCCATACAGTGCACCAGTGCTTTCGTCTATTCCCTCAAGCCCGCCAGGCTCATCTTCAGACTCGACCGGCCCAAGTGCATTACTCCAATGCTGGTTCCTCTATTCCCCAATCCACAACCGGCCCATCCAATCCATGGCTAATGGATCCGGCTGCCTCTCACCATGTCACTGGCGACCTTGGGAACTTATCGCTATACTCCGATTATACAGGGCCTGATGAATTGGTTGTTGGGAATGGCTCAGGTTTGCGAATTAGCCATATTGGCTCTTCTAATCTCTCTACTGGCTTGCATTCCCTATCGTTACAGGATGTTCTACATGTTCCTTCCATTAAACGACATCTTATTTCTGTGGCTCAATTATGTCGTACTAACCCAGTGTCTGTGGAATTTTTTGCCACGCATTTTGTTGTGAAGGATCTTCGCACGGGGGCGCTGATGTTGAGAGGGGAAAACAGAGGTGATGTGTATGAGCTCTCGCCCACGACTGAACCTGTTTGCATGGCGCTTGTTACCACTCGCACGACCACACAATCCTGGCATTCCAGACTCGGTCATCCATATGCTCAATCCCTTCGCAGTTTGCTCCGCTCCCATTCCCTTCCAGTTTCTGCATCCTCTTCTCTTAGTCATTGTGATGCTTGTCTTTCTAATAAATCCCACAAACTTCCCTTTGGTGTTTCCTCTCTTACAAGTACTAGACCATTTGATCTATTATATACTGATGTTTGGGGCCCTGCTCCTATTACTTCTCTTGATGGTTTTCGCTTTTACTTGATTATTATCGATCACTATACTCGCTATACCTGGTACTATCCCCTCTGTCGTAAATCCGATGTTTCCCAGGTGTTTCTTGATTTTCGTTCCATGGTTGCCAACTATTTTTCCACTACTATTCGTCGTCTCTATACTGATGGTGGTGGTGAATTCATTAAGTTATGTCCTGAGCTATCTTCCCATGGCATTACACACCTTCTCACTCCTCCTCATACACCGGAGCACAATGGTTTGGCTGAGCGTAAACATCGACATCCCGTCGAAACTGGTATCACTCTCCTTCATCACGCCAAACTTCCCTCTAGTTTTTGGTCCTATGCTTTCTCCACTGCGGTTTATTTGATTTATCGTATGCCCTCCTCTGCCCTTCGTGGCCAGATACCTTATACTCTTCTGTTCAACCAAATTCCTAACTATCATAAGCTTCGTGTTTTTGGGTGTTTGTGTTACCCATGGCTTCGTCCTTATGCACCAAATAATCTTGCCCCCCGTTCCCATCCTTGCATTTTCCTCGGCTACTATCCCCAGCGGAGTGCTTATAAATGCTTTGATTCCCACACTAATCGTCTATTTCTTTCTCACCATGTGCACTTTGTTGAAGATATTTTTCCAGGCTACTCCTCACCCACTGCACCTGCCGTTCCCACTCCCGCTACTTGGCTTTTTGATGCCACCCCGCCCATCACTTTCCTCCCCGGCGCTCGGACCACCACGCCTCTGCTCAGCCCAGCCCCGCCTGGGCCCGATTCCCCCTCTCCATCGGCCCATTCCGGCGCAGGATCCTCCTCAACATCGCCTGGCTCCACTTCGGCAACTGGGCCGTCCTCTGGGCCTGCGACTACACCACCAGGGCCTCCCCCACCACAGCCCGTACAGCCTCCTCCTTTGGCCCGCTCCCACACCATGACTACTCGGGCTCAACATGGTATCTTTAAGCCCAAAAGGCTGTTTATTGCTTCAGCAGGGTCCTCGTCTGCCTCTGCCTCCTCCTCACCACCGCTGGAGCCTACTTCTGTGAAAGAGGCACTGCTCTATCCAGAATGGTCCGCTGCCCTCACTGCCGAAAACCAAGCTCTACATGACAATGAGACGTGGGATCTCGTGCCTCGCCTGCCCCATTACAATGTCCTGGGCAATAGGTGGGTTTATTGTGTCAAACGACAACCAGATGGCTCTATTGCACGGTTCAAGACTCGCTTGGTTGCCAAAGGTTTTCATCAACGCCCCGGAATCGACTTCGGCGACACCTACAGTCCGGTCGTCAAACCAGTTACAGTGCGCACGGTACTCACTCTTGCCCTATCTCACAAGTGGTCAATTGCTCATTTCGATGTCAATAATGCCTTCTTGCAAGGCCCATTGGAGGATGAGGTGTACATGCTCCAGCCCCCTGGCTACAAGGATCCGGACCGCCCCAATCATGTCTGCCGCCTCAAACGGGGCATCTATGGGCTTTGGCAGGCTCCTCGTGCTTGGTACAAAGCTCTCAGTTCGTTCCTCCTTGATTTTGGCTTCACTAAGACGATCTCGGACTCGTCCCTCTTTGTCTACAAGCGTGATGATGCCCTGCTCTATTTTCTGGTCTATGTCGACGACCTATTACTCACCGGCAATAATGATCAGCTGCTTGCCTCTTTTCGTGAGGCTCTTTCCCACCGTTTCTCGTTGAAGTCACTGGGTGATATCTCCTATTTTTTGGACATTGAGGTCATCCCAACTACTGATGGGTATCTGCTCTCCCAGCACAACTATATGCAGGATATTCTCACTCGCTTTGATATGCTTGACGCCGCCCCTACCCCGACTCCAATGGCTTCCACAGTCACTTTATCTCTCACCGACGACAGCCCTCCCTCTGACTCCACTCGGTTTCGTCAGATTATAGGGGCCCTCCAATATCTAGTCTACACGAGGCCTGACATCGCATTCTCCGTCAACAAACTCTCCCAATTTATGCACTCTCCTTCTGCTTCCCATTGGCAGAGCTTAAAGCGTTTGCTGCGCTATGTCACTGGCACAATTCATCATGGTCTCATCATCCACCGGTCACCTCAGCCTCTCACTCTCTCGGCCTTTGCAGACTCTGACTGGGCGAGCAACTTGGACGACCGCTCCTCCACATCGGCATACCTCCTCTACCTCGGCTCCACACTAGTCTCCTGGCGGTCTCAAAAACAGAGAACTGTTGCTCGATCAAGCACTGAAGCCGAATACCGCGCTATAGCTCATGCAAGTGCGGAAATTGAGTGGCTTCAAAATCTTCTCCAAGAACTTCATCATCCTCTCCAGGCTCCTCCCACACTATACTCCGACAATCTCGGCACTACCTATTTTTGCTCCAATCCAGTCTTCCACTCCCGAATGAAGCATCTCGCATTGGACTACCATTTCGTAAGTCACCTTGTACAAGAAGGTCGTCTAGTGATTCGCTACATTCCCACCACTCAACAATTGGTCGACGTTCTCACCAAGCCCCTACCCGCTGCTCGGTTTCTTCTTCTACGGTCCAAGATCGGTGTTGTTGACACAACGTCCGTCTTGCGGGGGCGTATTAGAGATATATAAGTATTTTCCCTATTTTTTGTATTAATTTCTTTCCACTCTCCTTTTCGGTTCCTACTCTTGTGGATAGTGGCTTGCATCTGTTGCAACGTCCAACTACTTTCTCTCCTTACTTCTGTATATTAAATCATGGGATTATCAATGAGAACAACAACTCAGATTTCCACAATCACTAAATCTCTACAATATGCATATATTGTGTATATATATATATATATATATATATGGTTGACTAAAATGAGGTGTGTTAGCTAGTCTAGCACGGGGAAAACATATAGACCATTACCAAAAATAGAACAAAACAGACCACACAGTTTGGTATGAACTTTAGATTATTAAGAAATAAGAATAGTTTGATCGGGTACTTGGTATGATCTATGATCTAGTCTAGACAGTGGTTTGTCGGAGTAGTCATAGACTCAACCAAGGGCGGACCTAGGCACAAGGGAGGTGTGTCATCTGACACACCGTCGCCCGAAAATTTTGTGAAAGACCTCTAATTCGTCGGTACTAAAATTTTGATCCCGGGATTTCCGACATACCTCTGATCATTGTATCCGACACAACTCCATTGTGTTTATGGAAATTTATTGTCATAAGTTATCAAAATATATAAATATAAGTTCAGGGTAGCGTACGTCCGGCCACCGTACGCCTATTGAGTTTTGCTATTTAGATAAATAATTAACCGGACTTTGGGGCATGATCCTATATCCTAACCTCTAATGGGTGAACCCCAATCCCTAATTTTCTAACCCAAACTGCAAAATTAGGTCAATCTTAAAATGAAACTCAACAATAATTTCGACGAATCAGAATCATTGATTTTCATTTCAAGATTAAATGAATCTTATGTTAGTTTAGTGAATTGGGGATTGCGGTTCACACATTATTGTTTAGTTGTGTATAATGAAAAACATTTGCTTTGCAACATAAGTGATGAATGTATTTTAGAGACATTTCAGCAGATGAAAAGTCGTCGTGATTCGTTGTAAAATGACATTGTGAACTTCGTAAATTAATTTCTTTTAATTTCTACTTAATTTTTTTATTTAATTATTATTCTATGTTAGCGGCGACACACCTCTCCAACAATCATAGATCCGCTACTGGACTCAACTCACTTCCCAATTCGAGTTAGAAGCACACTCGACCACCATCCTCACTCACCAACAACACCCAAGTCTCACATGCGTGCACTACAAGAAGATATATCTTCAGTTATGGGAACAACAATCTAGTGAGCTTCCCGTGACCATTGGTGGGCGGGAACGGAAACCGAAAATCTTCTATTGGCGCATTCACTTGGTGGTATCCAAAATATTTTGGCCCTTGAAAATTTTCAAGTGACCGACCCTTGTCTATTTGGATTTTATTTTTAAGTTGTTCTCATTTTCAATTTTTTCAAAACATCTCTTCTCAATTAAGGTTGATTTCTTACCTATAAATTTTGAATTTCTTCTATACTTTGTTAATATGCAATTTGCTTAAAGTGTTACACTTCCCTTTGAGCCCCATCAAAAGAGGGAAGGGAAAAAAAACACAAAAATTTCTCTTCGATCTTCCCTTCTCTCCATCTCTCTTAAATATCAATTTACCAATCTTCTTATTCCTCCTTCTCTATTCTGATACTCTAGATATTCCTTCTCGCAAGATTGGCGTAATATCGTACAATGTTTGGCTTTTTTTTTTAATATTGTATTATTTCCCTAGTGGAGCTCTGCATTAATATCTCTCTCATTGAGATGATTTCCTCCATTCTCTGTTTTATCTTCTCATATTTGGAGACTCTTTTGTCTTAGTGTCAAAGGGTTGATGTCTTCAGACTTCAACAGTCTTCATCTTTTTATTCCTTCTGTTTACCTCCTTGTTTCTCATAATCTGTCGTAAGATTTGGGGACTTTTAGTCATTTGTGTCTCGAATCAAACTCATAATGGATTCTTGATACTGGCTTAATCATACATGTTTTAACCCTTGTATCTGGAGAGTTTCTTGGTCATTTAGTTTGAAACACTCTTTCATATGCCCAGTTTATGCTAGGTTACGTTACATTTGCCATATTTTAAATCCTGGCACTTGGATGAAGGTTAGAAGCGAGTTTCAGGATATTTGGGAGTCAAAACAGGACAAAAAGTGGAGTCTACCCCAATGTCACGGTTTAAATGGTGACATCTGCTCGAATGTCACGGGCTGGAGTTGAATGTCATAGTTTAAGGGGGTCAAAATCTCTCATAGGTCGTGAAATTGATGAAAAAGGAAGAATCTTTTCCCCGTGTCACGACTGGACCTTTAATGTCATGACCTCAAGAATGACATAGACCATGACATGCTCGCACTTAATGAAATGACAGTTTTCGGATGTCGCAGCCTGAAGTTGAATGCCATGGCCATAACATTGGACATGACATGGCCTCTACCTTGTGTATAAGAGGATTGTTGCTATTCTAGAGAAAAAGAGCTGGGTTTTTGGATCTAAAATACCGAAAGGACAAACCCTAGAGGGGGAGAACGATTCAGGGTCGATCTTGGATCGAAATTGGAGGGTATTTTGGAATAGGAACTCTTGGAACAAGTCCGTACGTGGAGATTGATGATATAGAGCGGATTATTATATTCTCTCTCTTCTTTTCCCTTCACTTAGGTTTTGAGGAACCTTAGTCATATTTTGTTTGACTGGATGATTTTATGAGTACTCTTTCTTGTTAATCTTGAGTTCATATTCAATCTATGCATGATTTATGTTCAATTCAACTTTAATCAAGATTATTGTTTCTACTTTGATATAATAGAGAATACCTGATCAGTTCAATGAGGACCATCAAAATGAAAGTACTGGATCGATTGTGCGATAGTGAGTGAATTCATTGCTTTGTATTGAGTGAGAGTCTTGCACAAAAGAGAGAGTTCAGTGTAGAATTCCTTGATCGGTTGTATTAGAGAAAAATACGTCCCTCTAAGAAATCGTCTCAAGAAGGCCTTGAATGTTTTAATCTAACTTCAAGGCTTAGCCAAGGACTTTCTGCATTATGATTAAAGAGTGAAACAAACTTGAGAATAATCAATCATAAATCCAGCTAGTGGGTAGGGGGAATCAATACTTGAGTGAGTTTTCAACTTGTAAATAATCTAGTCGTAGTTTAGTTTGTTAGCATAGTTGTAGTTCTTTAAGTTGAATTTGATTTAGCTAGATAATAAACCAAATCTGACTAATAGTACATCTATAGATTTGTGGATTCAATATTTTATTAATTGTGCCACTCTACTGCGATCCTGTCTTTTGTTACACTTAGCCATTGATTAGAGTGGTGTTTTTAACGAGTCACTTCTTGAAGGATGGAGACGCTTGATCATGGTCGCTGTTGTTTGCCGTTTGCCTCTTTGGTGCTGATGTGTTGAGGATTTGCATGTAAGGAATGAAATTAGTATAAGGAAACAAAAATTTGTTAAATGACTTTGTATACAAATGGTAAATATTCCATAGTGGAATGAAAGCTATATTACTAAATAAATCTTGAAAGATTATCCAATTCAATTGTATTCCCAATGTGGTTCCTTCCAAATTATTTAAAATTTTCATATATATCCACATATTGTCATTTTACCAAAATTGTAAAAATATTTTCTCAATTGGATTACAACGTCATTATTAGTGTGCCAATTTTGCAATTTGCTGAAATGGTTAGTGTGCTAAATTAATCCCTATAAATACCATGATGATTTTTTTTCTTTCTTTCACCGAGCAATCAAGTTAGAAAAGTAAACACAAAAGGAATCGAGAAAAGAAAACAAGCAAGAGAGAAACTAGCCTATCTAGATCAGAAAAATGGCAAAGCTTGCAATGGTTGCCCTAATCTTGTGCGCCGTCCTATTCAACTTTGTTGTATCGAGCAGAGGTACAAAAGCTTTTACACTTACTTCAAAAATTCAATTGGGAAACACAATTTGTAGCTTAATTCAGATTTCACCCACGTACCAATATACTAATGTTTGTTTAATTTTGTTCATGTTGACTATTTAATTTAGATGTAGATCAGCAACTCAAGTATTGCCCAAGCACAGATGTGTTCCCAGGAGGATGCGGTGGGCAGCTACAAGAACAGTGCCTTCTCGACGTTCTGGGGAAGTATGGTGCCAGCAGCATGCCCAAAAACTGCTCCTGCACTCCTTCTGGCGCTCAACACATTTGCAACTGCCAAATTGTTTGCCGTGCCTGAAAACTTTTCGTGTTCTATATCTTTGATTACGATTATAATCACTACTAGCTAGTATAGTTGGAGTTTGAGTCATGCTTGAGATGTGTAATGCCTTGAAGGTTCAACGGTATACTTTATTTCCGTTATAATAACACAAGACACCAGTTTTGAATTACATTGAATTATAATTAATTACCTCATCAAAACCATAGAAGTGCAAACCAAAACCAGAGTGATTTCTGAGGTAAGTCGGATTGATAAGTAGGATCGCGATATTCCCAATCGAGAATTCGAAGCAAACAAATTAAAAAAAAAAAAACGTACTACATACATCTCCTCTAATTTTTGAGCCATTATATATGTAAGAATAATAAAGGTATTTTACCCGAACTATTTGTGAATTATTTCATTATATTACTGCTTTAGTGCAATGATGAGCAGAAGCAACGTTCCCATAGGCCATTTGATTTGAAGCCGGCCGGCGGCCGGCAATATAATATATCCTGCCGGTTCGAGTAGAAGACTGTTTGTCGAACTCTTTGGCTGATTTGTCTCTCCTACTGTTCGATTTCTTCGCCCCTCTGATTTTTGTGTTTGTTGAGATGTGATGTTTCCGGCGGCCGCGTTATACCTTTCGCTTTGAGGGGAAAGGCTAAGCTGCCGCACTTAAATGTCTCACTTTCTACAGATAAATAATATAGGTCATCACAAAATAAAACAAAAGGCAATAACAAGATAAAATGGAACACAATTCTTTTGCTTGGATGTATCTGGGGCTGGCTATTTGGTTCGGGGTTTTTTGTTTTACCCGAAATCGGACCGTATAACCCGGACCGAGACCGGATAGTAAACAATCCAATCCAATTTTTGGGCTTAGATTTGAGGTAAAAAACAGTTCGGGACCGGATCAAAAATTGGATAAAGACCGAAAAAGAGAGTCCAACACCCAAAATTTAAGAGTAATTAGCATAAACGGTCACAAACATTTGCACTTAGTACAAAACTTAACCAACTCCTCAGTCCTCACCCTTTCAGGCCTTAGGCCACTCAAATCCACACAAGCTCAATATAAAATCAAGACCGAATTGGGACCGGACCGGGTCAAGACCGGATCGGATCAAGACCAGACTGTATCAAATCCAATCTTTGGTCCTTATATTTTCGAAAAGACCGAACTGGACCGGATCAATTTGGGCCAATTTAACCGGACCGGACCGTATAGGTAGCCACCCCTAGATCCCTAGATGTATCCATTATTTCTCCAAAAATCTGAAGCAAATTTTTTAACTGAACGAACTTCTTTTTGTTGAAAAGCATATATATATCCCGTCACAAATCAACTTGTATCAATAATTCAAATTGTTGGTAGAGCCTCATATATGATACTTAACCATTTCTTTAGACGCCCCCTAAAATAAAAGTCAATTAATGGCTTGAAATTTGCACAGGTCCAACCATATCATGTGCTTTAAGACAACAGTTATATTGGAGGTTGTGAAAACCTGAACAGTATACTTGAGCTCAACTACAAATCAACTCTTATAACATATCATAAATTAATTAACGATTTTCAGAAACTCGAGTTACTAGAAGAGTTCAATGTATGGTATTAACCACATCCTTATACCCATCGATTTCAATTACAGTGAAATAATACATCCAAGTGATGGAATCATATAATGCTTCTGGAGCAACAGAGACAGAGCCAAAGATCCAGAAAGACTTTTACCATATTGGGCTCTCATATACATCCAACCACGACCTCTGCACATTTTTTTTTCCAACTATAAAAAAAAAAACCCATCATCACTCATCAGCATTCAACTAAAGGAAGAGGAAACAAACAATCTACAGATAGGGAAATAAAGAGAGTCTAAGAATTCCTACATACCCTTCATCATCAAAATTGATCGCCATATGTGGAGGCAGCAGCAGCTGCTCATCCCCTCCAAATTACGAGCGGCGGCAGCCGTTTTTGCAGCCTTGGTGATAACAATGGCACGTCCCTCGACCCAGGATCACCGGACGGTGTACGTTCAAAATGAGCTGAGCGGCAAGAAGGTGATAGTGCGTTGTCAATCCAAAGACGACAGTATTGGATCCCACGTCGTCGACGTAGGCTCCGATCTGCGCTGGGGTTTCGGCGGAACGGACAGCACAGTCTTTTGGTGCAATCTGGCGGTGGAAGATCGACGCCTTTCTTTCGAGGCATTTAATGGGATGGATGGCTGCATTTGTTGTCGTGATATTACCTGGGTGGTGAAGGATGATGGGGTTCATCTACTGACATCGGGCGACGAAGAATTCCGGCCATATCGACGGCGTTGGAACCATCTATAGCTCTAACATCCATACTTTGAGTTGATATGATTTAAATCGGATTATAGGGGTGGTTATAAGGTCCGGTCCGGTTAAATTAGATCTGATCCCGGTCCGGTTTTTTCGAGAATACGAGGATCGAAGATTGGATTGGATATAGTCCGATTTTGACCCTGTCCGGTCCCAATCCGGTCTTGATTTTAGATTGAGCTTGTGGGGGGTTTGAGTGGGCTGAGGCCTAAAAGAGTGAAGAATTGGTTAAGTTTTGGGTGTTGGACTCTCTTATCCAGTTTTTATCCGGTTTTCAGTCCGGTCCTGAACAATTTTTTACCTCAAATCTAAGACTGAAAACTGAATTAGATTGTTTAATATCTCATCCCGATCCGGTCTCGGTCCGGGTTATACATTTCGGTTTGAGGGTAAAATGCCGATCTCTTTTGGTTTGAGGGTCGCCATGTTGGGATCCAATGCCGATCTCTTTCGTTTGAGCGTGGCCCTGTTCGGATTCATCAGTAGTGCTGCTGATCTCTTGACAGACAGAGGAATTTTTATACGCACTCAGGGCGTTATGTAGTGCTTCGTCATTATTCCCTGCATCACCGGCAGGAGCCAGGAGGGACTCTCTACCCCACCTCGACAGCCCACTTTTTAAAAAAAATTTAATTATTAAATAAATAAATAATGTAATTACTTCTCTACTTTTCATTAAATGAAATTAATTGAAACCATAGATTAACATCTAGTTTGATATAAATGAATTTCACAAGTTTTGATAAATTCATTTTGAAATAAAAACTTTTTGTGTTTGGTATTTAAAAGAATTCATTTTCAATTCTAAAATTTGAATTCTACGGAATGAGAACTAGTTATAGCAATTTCGAGGAATTGAGATGAAATTTTCAAATGAATTCCACAAATATTTACTAATTATAATAAAATGACATAATTATCCTCATTTATTAACTAAATTACTTCTACATATATTATTTGAGACCAACTCATGCAGTATGAGGAACATCGACAAGAATTTGATTGCAATTCTAGTAGCATATGTTGGTTATTTGATATTTCTGCTTCGGTTGTATCATTTCGTTGAGAAACCACAACTAGAGTGTAGGGTTCATCGACAAAATATTAGAAAAGAACTAATAAATAGAATGGAAACACATAAGATCACTTTTGATATATTCTACTTATGGGACCAAAGGCGTTTTTTAGAAGATAGATTTCAATGAATATTGTTTCTGTCGGAATATAATCAAAGTGTAGTTGGAAACCTTTAGTTTGATTCAATTCTAAACGTATGCCAAACATGATTTGGGAATTCAATTAATTTTATTTATAAAGATTTGAACATGGCATACCAAACACAAGGAATTCATTTGAAAATGAAATGAATTCTCGGTTCGTTTGATACCAAACGGTCTGTAAATGAAATTCTAAAGTGTTTTGATTCACTTAGTCACATGACTAATGTAACCTAAGATCTAAAATGCTTTCTCCAAAACACTTTCATATACTCTAAGATCTAACCTAGCTAGCATGTGCAAATAGAGGTCTATTAGTTATAAACTCTTCTTCTTCATTAAATGTTTTGGCCTCAGGTGAATCCTCCTCTCCGTGGTCCACGATATCTCCATTTTCTTTCTCATCTAATGGGTTGGCTTTGAGATGATCTTTCTTCTCTCCATGGTCCACAAATTCTTCATGCTCCATATATAAGCCATTTGTGATTTTTTACCTCTCCAAAACATTCATGCATCTTAATGGAACGTCCTTTAATTTGTCGACTTCGGATGCTCCTCGATAATTTGAACACCTTCTAGAAGCCTCTTTAGTCCTTCACCATTGGGCAGCTCACTAGTCCCCTAGAGCATCATGTTAACTTGTTTACCATTTCCAGTGACGCTGAACAATTAAGTGGCCTAAGACTTGAAAGGGTGAGAAGGTTTTAGGTGTTGGGCTCTCTTATCCAGGTTTTAATCTGATTATCAGTCCGGTCCCAAATGGTTTTTTTTACCTCAAATCTAGACCCAAAGATTGGATTATATTGTTTGCTATCCGGTTCCGATCTGATCTCGATCCGGGTTATACGGTCCGGTTTCGAATAAAATAAAAAAACCCGGACCAAATAGCCAACCCTCGTTAATTGTGCCACTTTTAGCCACACGAGCCACAAAATTATTTATTTATCGCTATATGGTTTAGCTACATTATGTTGAAGGTTTAGCCACGAATTGTTACATAGCAACATATGCTTTTTCTTGTAGTGCCAATTCTTTGGAAGCTAGCTAACTCAAGTACTATTCTACAAAATTAATTATGGAAAAGGAATGACAAGCATTAAACAAAAATATCCTAACTACTCCTGCTATATTTGGAGAACTAAATCCATCCATACACTATACCTACCCATCATCTAAATATCATGATATTATGCCTTGTAATGTCGGCCGCTTACAATAAAATTCCAATCCTAAATCCATTACATTTCCGTTGTGCCCAACAGCAGAGAGATCGACTTCATATCAAGAACTAGTTGATCCTAATAATTCGAGTTGTTGGGAGAGGTTCAATCTTGAATCATATACCACACACTAACACTTCGATGGGCCTGAAAGTCGAAATCACCTGTACCGAATCGATCAAGCCGTCTTCTCCTACCCCTCACCACCTCCGAACCCACAACCTCACCATTCTCGATCAAACCGCACCGCCTTGCTACGTCCCGCTCTGCCTCTTCTACCCCAACACTTCTTCTTCTACGCAACAGCGCTCGCTGCTTACCGAGAGCCTCAAGGGTTCCCTCGCCAAAACCCTCAACGTCTACTACCCGCTCGCGGGCCGGTACAGAGACGCCTTCGCCGTCGACTGCAACGACGCCGGGGCCGAATTCGTCAACGCCCGCGTCGTCGTCGGCTCCATGTCCGACGTCGTCCGGCAGGCGCCGGACGACGACGTTTTGGTGCCGCTGCTCCCGTGCCGCCCGCGTGGCCGACACGTGGACTCGGAGGGCGAGCTGGTGCTCCTGGCCGTCCAGGTCAGCTTTTTCGACGGCTGCGGAGGGGTGAGCATCGGGGTGTGCGTGTGGCACGGGCTCGCCGATGCCTGCACGCTCGCCTGGTTTCTCGCCACGTGGAGCGGATTCGGCGGCGAAGGAAACGGCGGAGACGCCGTCGTGCATGATTGCACTGCCGTGTTTCCTCCCGCGGACCTTTCCGTACTCGGCGAGTGCATGGAGAGGCCTCGAGCGGCGGTGGCCAATACTCCCGGCACGAGAACCAAGAGGTTCGTGTTCGAGGGCGGCAAGATAGCGGCTCTCAAGAGGGGAATCGAGGAGAGCAGCTGGCGGCGGCAACAGCGAGTTGCGGAGCCAGGACTTGAAATCAGGTGTGTGTGTTTTTTTTTCTTTCTCGATAATTCAAAAAAGTGGTACCATAGGTTTTTTATCAATGGGACTTGATGAGATAGAACAGGGGAGGAAAAAAGAGCTATCACTATGCGGCCAGTTGTCCAATTTTTCTCCTGAAATTACTTCGGGCCTACATATGATAAACCTACCTTAACCTCTTTTTGACATTGATAGACGAGAGATGTAGGATATGGGGCTGACAAACTCGTTGTGGGCGTTAAAGTTGTACGAAGATTGAAGATCATAAAATGAACACAAATGTTTAAAACGTTTACAAATGGTCTTACAAGTATCACGGTTTGACAAGACAACTATTTCATATCTTTTTATCTGTATTTCCATCCACAATGACAAGTTAGCTTGCTCTGACAAAGACGTAGTTTATGGGTTGATTGGATGTCATATTTTTTTTATATTAATTTTTCACTGTGTCAACAAGCTCATGGATACTATTTTTTTATTTAAATATGGACAAAAGGAGACAAAATGATTATTTGTTAAACCGCGATACATGTGTAATCTTTGTGTTAACTTTTAAATGTTTGTGATGATTTTGTTATAGGTTCAAACGTACGTGTCCGTTTGATCATTGATGAATTACCCCATTTTTTCATTATATAATATCTAAATAAGTATTAAACATATATAATAATATCGGGGTTTTTTTTTTTTTTTTGCAGTGAAAAGATACCCTTGCGTCACTTTAAAATGGTGAGTTCCACGCCTTCAATATAACTATACATTTATTAATTTTCACCAAAATTTGACTGTGTTCCGCTAAACCCGGCCTCCGCCGCTGGCCGGAGCAGCAGCCGACGCGCGTGACGGCAGTAGCAGCGGTCATTTGGGCCGCGCGTATCAAGATAGCAAGAGACAACAAGAAGAAGAAGAAGAAGACACGACGCGATGACGTTCACATAGCTGCCATGACGACCAACTTGAGGTCGAGGATGAACCCGGGTTTCTCGGAGCACGTGATGGGCAACCTCGTACAGATCCCGGTCTTCGCGGAGTGGCCGCTAAACGACGAGGCGGTGGAGAATGCGGCCGAGCACGGCGGCGGTAGCTACTACTACGGGGCTCTGGCCGGGAAGCTGAGGGAGTCGGTGAGGAATGTGACCGGCGAGAGCGTGAGGAGGGCGGCGGTGGCGGGGAGCGGGCCGTCATCGTTTTTGGGCGGGTTGATGAGGCGTTTCGTGGAGGCGCACGACGGAGGGAATCTGCTGGTGATAAGCAGTTGGTGTCGTTTCCCGTTCTACGAGGTGGATTTTGGGCTTGGGAAGCCCGGCTGGATCTGTACCTTCACCATGAGTCATAACCTGGCGGTGCTGATGGATGCCAAGGACGGGGAAGGGATTGAAGCCTGGGTTACGCTGAGCGCCGACGAAATGTCGGAATTCGAGAACGATGATGGCATACGTCAATATGCCACCTCATCCTCCAATGGTGTCAATGCGATGTAAATATATACGGCAAAGGATAGCGTACATGTGATGTTTAATATATTGAATATTGCGAATAAGAGGTTGATAATATCTAGAGTATCGCATGTAAAACATGATAAGGAAGGTTTTATGGGGGCTTTTGCATGACATATAATGATATGATTTCATTTG
Organism: Linum trigynum; assembly: GCA_964030455.1. Classification (NCBI taxonomy): domain Eukaryota; kingdom Viridiplantae; phylum Streptophyta; class Magnoliopsida; order Malpighiales; family Linaceae; genus Linum; species Linum trigynum. The sequence continues at coordinate 32,987,504 of OZ034814.1, read as the reverse complement.
ATAACGCGGAAATCTCATTCTATTAAAGGTACGTAATAGTATATAGTTCTTTTATTCTATAGTAATTTATCTTTCTCGTTGGTATATTGCTCACACACTCTATTAGTTGTCTTAGAATGATAGTGGCACTCGACTCACTCATAGGGTTATGCAATGGTCCGGTCCGTGTTGGATCGCACCAGACCAAACCGAACTATATATAATGCGATTTGGTCATTGCTATTTGCTACCATGAATCTTCTAATCACTGAAGAAAATTGGACTGAATCGACCTTTGAACAGGACCAAAGCATTCCAAATGAGATCGAATGCAACAAGAGTATGGTCCTTGGGTATTAATATGTCTTTCATAAATGCACTATGGTTCATAGTGTGATGCAGATTAATAACGGAATCATATATGTTAAATATATATTCGATTAATTCAACATTAATATTGCAATATCGGCTTGGTGGAAAAGAAATATATTCCAACATACGATTCACCATGTTTGATCTCAACTCATGTACGTAGGCTTTTATTGTGCTATATGGCTTAATGCTTATCGATGTGGGTAATCAATCACAATCGGTTAAAAGTTTCACTATGTAGGTAAGTGCATTAATATTGGACTCTAGAATCCCCAAGTAAATGAAAAGCAAAATAAATATGAAAATTAAATGACGGGAGAAATAAAAAAATTATAAAAAATAAAAACTAACCTTTTTTTTTCTCCAATAACGACTATATATAACTTTCCACCAGTGAAAACCCTTAATCAAGGAGCAAATTTACTGTCATTGATGAATATTCATAAACTTCCCACAAAAATAAAAACATCTTTGAACTATAAAATGGCTAGCTATAGGCCAGCATAGCATCTCATCACACGAAGCATTTGCCAAAAAAAAAAACGTATTATCAAAAGAAAGAGATCCGACGAGAGAAAAACCATGGCGAGGTCTGGCTTTCTGGTATTCTGCCTCGTCTCTTCCCTCCTCATCATCGGAGCGATGTCGTCGGTCAGGCTGAGCCTGAGCGACACTCCATGGCAGCCTATAAGGAACTTGAAAGACGAGCATATTCTCGAGATTGCAGAGTTTGCGGTGAAGTACATCAACAAGGAAAACGGCTCCGGAGCTCAAGCGGTGCTGGCGAGCCTGGACAAAGCTGCGCTGCTACCGGATTGCGATGGCTTTCTGTACCGTGTCGCGGTGACGCTAGCTGAAGAGCAAACCACTGAATCTTACGAGGCGGTCATCTCTGAGAAGCCTGGGAATAAGTTTCTTGGAATTTCGAACACGGTTTTGCCACAGTGAAAACTCATAATCAAATCTGCGTGTGGATGTAATATGACATAATAAAACCAATCAGTTTGTGGTTCGAGGAAAAATTCAAACAATATTCTTTATATAATCTAAATTTTTGACATAGAATGTCGATGTTAATTGGAGCTTCTTTGTTTGGTTGTGTGTAAAATCGATAGAAATGAGCTTGAGTACTAAGAAATAATTAAAATATTTATGGGATAATGATGACCCAAGTGTTAAACTATATTTGGGAAGGAGTGCAAATGAAAGGGTTAAATACAGTTTAATTTTCAATGCATTTGCCCCATTTAGATGTTTGGCAATAGTAGAAAGGGTAGCAAATAGGGGGAATGAATGAGAGAGAAAGAGAGTGAGGAGGAATTAGAGATAAAAAAAATTTTATTTTTATTTTTTGTAGAAGATATTTATTTGCTACATAAATATTAGAGTTTGTATATGTATGTATATATGTGGCCGAGTAGGTGATGTACGAGACGCACAGTATTACTATCAGTAGCTCGAAGAGTCTTCAACACTCTCCCGTAAATTAATCCTGATTATTCAGGGATACTACGTAAATCGGTGGTTGTTATCGTTTTGCTATCCTTTTCCCTAGGGCTAACATCGGCCCTGTCTGGTTTATGACGTTGAATCCTTCAGCCCGACAAACTTCCAGAGGTTGGAAAGCTTCGGCCCAGCCTGATTTCAACTAGCCAGAATTTTTAGGCAAACAGATATGGGTAAGTAGTAGGTAGAAGTGTAATTACCCAAACAGGAAAAAGTTCACGAAATACCTAGAACCAGATCAATTAATAATGAGCACGTCTTAATCATGAATTACGGTTGAACAGTAACCACACAAGTCCTGTACATAGCTTAATTAACAATAACAGAACCATATAGGGGAAGCATTTCTGCATTCTTCTGAATATCCTGATCAGCACGTAGCAATTAGGCTTACTTAACAACAATCGCGCATTTTAATTATACCCACTAATAATTAAAATCCCACGTCAATATTCCAAGTCCCTAAACTCCCCGTTTTTCATTTTTTTTATTCTGCAGTCCATCGAAAACGCCGCCGTTTTAGTTAGTTGACCTGGTCGCACTTCCTTCGTATTTCTCCTGCGCGGCCCATTTTAACGCCCACATAGCCCAATTTGACCATAGAGGCTGCGAAGTCCGGCCCAAAATCGGCCTGATGACCACGTGCCGGCCCAGCATAGGACAGCAGAGCACGCCGGGTGTCGCTGTCGTCGGCGAGCCGCGCATCCGAGGCGAGCACGGCGGTCCCGTTGACGATGTTCCGAAGGCTGCTGTCGTCGAACTTGAACTCCGACGACCAGTCCAGCGGCACCCGTTCGAACCTTCTTCGGCCCAAAGGACATGCCGATTTTAGCTGTCGGAGGAAGCGGGAATTTATGGCCGGGTCGCTGTCCGACTTCCCCGTGAAATTGTACAGCCGCTTGGTCATGAACAGGCACGCCGCCGACCCTATGGTGTGCGCCCCTGAACCGTCCAAAGACCAACATTAATTTAATTAACGTAATCATAAATATATAAATATATAAATACCCTCAAGCCCTAACCATATATTATTTAATTTACCCGCGGTAAGGAGGACAAGGTCCTTGGCGTTGAGACCTTTCTCTTCGAATTTGGCTTTCAGAAGCTCGATGGAGTCGTCCACTTCAGGAAGGTTAGCAGCCAGTGAGGGCTTGGAAACCCTGCCGTCCCTTCTTCCCGTCGGAACCTCGTAGCGCGGTCCGTCGCTCTGCCACGTGTCAGTACGTCATCGACGTGACAATATTATTAATATTCAGAAAATCATCAGTGAAAATAATAGTGATTTGATTTAAGTGTTACAGGTAGGGGTGTGCAACGGCTCGGTTCGGTCCGGACTGGACCAAACTCATGAGAATCGTGGTCCATTAGTGAAAGACATGTTAGGATGAAGGTTCGTTGCAACCGCGTCCCGAGCCGCCAAGGCGACGATATCGGCGCAGGAGACGACTCCAGGGCAGGCGTTCTCCAGCTGTGTCTTAGCATCGTCGACGACATCAACTCCTCCAACACCCGCGTGCCCACGCGCCCTCCTCTCGCCGCCGCCGAAGAAGTCGAGCAGAATCGAGCCGTCGCATCCCTCGAGTAACGTACATTTTTTTTTACGTGCATAATTAATTAATAAATTGAAAATTAGTTTCTTCCAAAGTATGTAAATACGAAACGGGAACAAAGATTGAACTCTAAAAAAAATGTCTAACCTGCACGAAGCAATCGTGGAAGAAGAGCCTGAGAAGGCGGGCGGCAATGGACGGATCATCAGCCACCGCATTCCGAACCGTGGTTCGGACCAAGGATTCGGCGTCGGGGCAGGTACGGGCGTAGAACCCGACCCGGAGTCCATTTCCAGTAGCGTTGATGAAGAGGTTTGGGGACGACGACGTCGCCATGATGATGAGCACGAGAACAAGGAAGGAAGAAGGCAGCAGCAGGCTCGAGAATTTGAGATTCATGGTGTGATATTAAAAAGTATAAAACTAGGAGAAGAAAAGCTTTAGATGGATTGTGCGTGGTGAACCTTTTTTTTTTTCAACGCTGGTTCGCCCTCTTTAAATAGAGCGGGAGATTGGGTTAATTACCCAAATCATCACCATATTAGAAGGAAGTGCTGGAAAGGTGCACTGAATTTGTTTTTTTGCATCAACGAAGTGCAGCTTCGTGCGGGAAATAGTCTCCTGATCTCTCTTTTTTCCATTTTTACATTAGTAGTTGCACATGGGTTTTCTTAGTGTCTGTTTACAATATAAATAGATTGTTGTTGTGTGACGATATACGATGAACTCATTCTTCTTTGGAAAATGTATCCTTTCTAAATAAGTCTCGTGGATATGAATAGGTGATGGAATTTTTGGGGATGCATTAATACATGCACATGGCCGATCATATACTGCACGGTGTAAATATATTATCTTTGGTGTAGGTTATGCTTTTCTCTGGCACAAAAAGTTCTTTTACCAAAAAGAATTGGAGGTAGTAACTAACAGCAAAGGACCGGATTATATTAGATTGAATCTAAGGGTCTCCGTTACTGTTATTGAATTTTTAACGTCATCGGCCACAACAGCAGCCACGTCGGACTGCTTTTCATTTATAGCTTTAAAACATACAAGTTTGTCAGCATTACTAACGGAATTGTCAACAGAGAGTTAACGATGGACTAATAATTTGAATTTCCATAGTTGTGGCTATAATTCCCCACTTTATATTAGTTGTGGCTAGGGGTGGTTATACGGTTCGATTCGGTGAAATTGGCCCGAATTGATCCGGTCCCAGTCCAGTCTTTTCGAGAATATAAGGACCAAAGATTAGATTGGATCCAGTCCGGTCTTGATCCGGTCCGCTCTTGAACCGGTCCGGTCCCAATTTGGTCTTGATTTTAGATTGAGTATTTGGGGATTTGAGTTGCCTGAGGGGGGGATTTTGAGTGGCCTAAGGCCTGAAAGGGTGAGGAGGTTAAATTTTGGGTATTGGCTTCTCTTATCCGGTCTTTTTTCAATTTTTGGTCCGGTCCCAAACGATTTTTTACCTCAAATCTACACCTGAAGATTGGATTGGATTGTTTGCTGTCCGGTCTCGATCTGAGTTATACGATCCGATTTCGAGTAAAACCAAAAAGACCAAACCAAATAGCCAACTCTAGTTATGGCTAATATATTGTATTCACCCTAAATCTAACTTTACTTTGAAGAACAAAGTTTGCATGTATATATGATTAAAAAAACCGCGAAGCCTTGCTTGATCATTGCATGCCCTAATGCCTTCATTGCTTTTTTTAATTCCATTGCATAGTCTAGGACCTCAGAACACACTGCATCTCAACGTTTCCCAAATAAGACAATATTAATAAAGCAGATATTGGATTAATTACCAAAGCATCACTGAATTTGTTTTTACATCAACTAAGTGCAGCTGTGCAGGAAATAGTCTCCTGGCTTGTGTCTTATTTTTTAACCTTTCTTTGTTGGTTTCCCTGTTTTCCTACTTTCCCTGATCTCTCTTTTTTCCATTTTTGCATTAGCAGTTGCACATGGGTTTTCTTAAATGTACAAACATATATTTACTGTTTACAATATAAATAATTACTTCTTTGCGACGATACAAAATGAACTCATTAGCTTAGACTTGTAGCCTCCATAATTTCTCTGGAACAGTATCCTTTCTAATTAAGTCTCGTAGATATGAATAGCTGATGGATATTTTGGGGATGCATTAATACGTGCACATGGCCGATCTTATACTCTCCTTCCTTGCTGTAAATATATTATCTTTGGTGTAGGTTATGCTTTTCTCTGGCGCAAAAAAGTTTCTTTACCCAACGAATTGGAGGTAGCAATAAAGAAACCGCAAAGCTCTGCAAATTCCAAGAGCCGATTGTACTAATAGACCTCAGAACACTGCATCTCAACGTTGCCCAAATAAGATAACATATTGATGAAGAACCGTGTTTTCACATAATGGTAAAGGACCAACCTACAATCGGAGACAGGCCTATTTAAGGAATCTCGTTAATAAAAGGGGACGCAACTTAGTAAAAGGTAAGCATGCCCTAGTAAGAATAATAATACACTTTGTTCACTAAATTTTTTTTTAAAAAATTCTCTAATTCCTTCGTCTCAAGTCACTTCCCCAGAAGATGGGATCTTCAAGAAATTTGATAAACCGCGGGAGCGTAAAAGACACAGGGATTAGAGTGTTTTAGAGGTGTATAAATAATTCTTTTTGGGTGTTTGTTGGCATCAATGTTGGAACTCAGATGTGGTAGATATTCGCATCCCCACATTACTATGTACCAGGTCAAACTTTTAGAGTCATGTAGAAATAATTAGCACTTCTACATCTACACAATTTACAAGGGAAATTCAAGTAGGATGGTGCTTGTCCGCTCATAACTTGGGTATGTGTTCTATCACCCAGCCTGAATTAAGGAGCGTTGTGGAAGGACTTCAACTAGCCTGAGATATGAGATATCGACGAATCAAAGTTGAACGGGACTCGAGGCGTGTGATGCAACTTCTCCACAACACCAAGCACACGGACCACCAGCATGCTGAGATTATTACAGTTTCCAGGATCTTTTGAGCTAGGACTGCTGGGAGGTCCAGCTCCATATCTATCATGAGGCCAACAAGTGTGTTGAATTCCTCGCAGGATTAGGTCATAGCTTACCTTTGGGTATGCATTGTATCTCGAGCTCTTTTCCGGCTTTGTATCACTACATTTTGAATGACTGTGTCTGTTAGGGTCTCTCATAGACTAATTTGGTTATAAATGAAAGTTAGATGCATCTGCTTTGATTATAATAAAAAAAGATAAATTTAAAATAAAAGTTTCGACCAATAAAATTGTAGCACATATTGTTTTTCTCTCCACTTATTTTCCCCCCCATTAATAGCAAAAGATTTATTTCATTTTTTCCTTTCAACTAAAATTTTAATTTAACCAGATCTACAAGATGATATCCACTTTGTAGTATTTTGAAGGAAAAAAAAATGTTGTCATAGTATAGTCAGTATTATTTTTGTTTTATTGTGATATTATTTATGTTACCACCCAGTCAAGAAATATACTATAGTGTTACAAATTATTGCAGTGATATTTTAGGTTATACCACATGATATATTTTTGTACCTCATCACCATAAACACGTCTCCAAAGTAACAATTTATTTTGACAAAAAAGAGAAACAAATAGATATCATTCCTACGACGGGATTAACCGAAGTGTTCAAACAGGTACAGGTCAACTAAACGACATTCCTGTAGCAATTGGAGTTATGGATTTTCAATTTATGGGGGGTAGTATGGGATCGGTCGTAGGCGAGAAAATCACTCGTTTGATGGAGTATGCTGCCAAGAGATCTTTACCTCTTATTCTAGTGTGTGCTTACAAACCCAGATTGCATCATATGCGAGCCAAAATTATTTGACGAAGAAGCTACAGAAGTTGGGAAGAAGAAGGGCAGAATTTGGCTAAGTCAAAATCTGAGTTCATGATACCTACTTTGGAGGCATAGTTATCTCAATTGGCTCGGTGAAAGTTCAAGGTTAGATGTTTGTTTTGAAGATAAAGTTACCCTCTACACATTGGTATGGTTTTTGGATCCAGAGAAATCCATTAAGACCATTTTCCATACGCCCAAAGATGCTATATGGAAAGCTGAAAACTGCATGAAAATGGCTAAGGCAGAAAACAAGTTTGTGAAGCCTACTTTGGAGCTCAATTTGAGGAGCATGGATGTGATTCGAGTCCAAATGCTTCCACAACATGAAAATAGGTATGTTTTTCTACAAAGGGAAAGCATTGGATCAAAGATTGGATATCTGGAAGGCTTCGAACGAAAAGCACGAAGTTAGTACAAAATTTGTTTTCTGGCAACTTGTGCTTGAAGAAAGAGAGTTTGTTGCCAATTTTTGTGTTCTTTTTAGAGTTTGCTTTTTTACCTTATTGTTTCCTTGTTCCATTAGGTTTGTATTAGATTTTTCTTACTTTAAATACCTTTCAAATTCACGTTGTAAATCAAACAAGTTTGTTGAATAAAAATTACTCGGCATAGTTTTGTGTTCTTTGAGTTGTGTATCGAGAATCAAATCCTTGAGTTAGCTTTGTGTGGAATTTCATTGCTAATTCGAGAATTCTTGTCAAACTTTTTTGTGAGGATTCCAGATTCGTTTGACAAGTTTCTTATCAATCAAGTAAACACCTTGATTGTGGTGAAATTCTACCTTTCCATTTTATATTCGTACGATCAGTTTGGGTCGAGTTTGGGCTGCGTATTCTGATCAAACAAGCACCCCTTTGTGCTTGTATCAAAATGTTATTTTTCTGTGCAAACAATTATACAAATTTCGAAAGAAAATTTGATAAATGTGGAGGGAGAGGTTTGGGTTAAAATAAATGAAACTTGATTCAACTTAAACTCCGGTTATAAAAGAAAACTTGTGGATGTAAATTTTGAAATATCATCTAAGAAATTTTTGTAATTAGTTCAGGTTTTGGGTGTTTCAATTTGAAAAAATCTGCATTTAAACTTAGGTCTTTTAATGTAGATCACATAACCATTGTTTCGCTGATTATTTTGAAACCTAACAAATAGGTGGATGGATCATGGAGTTACCTAAGAGTAATAGAGAGAATGAATGAGTAAAGTATATTACGAATAAGTAATTTTATAGTTGGCTATCATCCTTCTAGAAAGTCTCCATAACAATGTGTTAAAGTCTATATGCTTTAAATATTGTTATTGTTGTGTGATGATCACATTATTTCAGATTAGATGTGAGTAGTTATGCATTAGAAGACGTCATGAAATACGATCCTAGACATTTTTAGGATTTATAGATTGATTGTATTTTATCTGAATTGCCAAAACTACTACACGAAGTGCACATCACACAGCTTGAACATCGAAGGGCCTTCCAGATGGACTCGACCACGACATTGTCCATCCTGCAAATGACGTTGCCCTGTCGCACCAACACATGAGCCTCGTGCTGCAGTTCCAAAACCTTATCAGTAGGGGTGAACAATGGGTGGTTTTATGCTGATTTGTATGAGTTTGGACCCACCCGTTACGTGGTGGATGAAAGAGAATATGACCCACAATCACCCAACATGTATTTGTGGGTGTGTTGGGTGATTGTGGATGGTGGACGGATGGACATTTTCGGTGGATTTGTATTTTATAACATATAAACTTTAGTCTATTTGCACTCACTCAAACTTTAGTGGGTCACTTATTTTAGGGTTCATACCCACACGAACCACTCACAACATAATGGGTAGGTCTTCAAATATTGATATTAGTTAGTAATATAAAAAGGGCTTATTAGATCATAATTCCATATTCCATAACAAAATGGACTAAGATCACTGAGTGAAACGACACCGCTCAGTCTGTGGATCTTCTGAATTCGCCTGTCCTTTATTAATGGACCGTCACCGTCAGTCCGTCACAGTAAATCCTAAATACAAACGAGAGAGACTTGAAAATTCTTCTAAAATAAACAGAGACGCCCGTAAGAGCTTCCTCGTCGCCGGCTGTCCACCGTCGGTCTTGGCCAGTCTCAATCCCGAGGCTTTTGAACTCGGCGATCATAAACGGAATAGTACAGGGAGTTGGAGTTCAACCTTTTGAAGCCGTCCTGCCGGTTATTTCTCTCTTCCTCTTGCCACCGCCATCGAACAATTTCAACTGCAATTGGCCTTTGTGTGTAAAACCTAGGTATTCTACTCTGTTCAGCCTGATTAAAGATTATCTCTGAAGGGTTTGAAGGGTTCGTTCTTGCTTGTATGAGAGACTGAAACTCTTCAATTATGTATTTCGATGGTGTAATTGCCCTAGTAGTATCTGAGATCTCTGTTTCGCTTTCTAAACTTGCAGTCAATTAGGGTTCTTTGAAGTGATAACTCGGTAAAGTTAAACGAGGGGCGAGGGAAGATGAGCAGCTCCGGTGCTGCAGGGCAATCGGCAAAACCTGCCAAGGCTGGTTCCTCACAGCCTTCAGAAACATCTGTTAAGAGGAAACGAGGAATGTTTCAGAAAGATTGTAAGCCCTGGCAGCCGCATATAACATAATTTCTGTTTTGGTTTTTTGTTTATTGAGTAGTGTTAAAAGTGATTGATATGTCTGTAATTTCTTCCTTGCCGCAGTACAGCACATGATGTATGGGTTTGGAGATGATCCTAATGTGAGTTTACCATCTCATTAGTACTTTAAATATCTCCCGTTTTGTTTTGCTTAGGTTTTCTCTGCATCGGGCATTAGCTTTCGGTTGAGGATCTTGTAGCGAAATAAGGTGTGAATTCATAGGTGGTCTTCCTACAAACTTTGCATCCTAAAAACATTGGAGGTTTTGGAGATAACCAATTAACCTTGGAACTGGGCACACCAATAGTTTACTAGGGGCGTTCAATTAGTGACTTGACAGGGATGTTTCATTCTGCTTCAATATCTTGCATTACTGTGAACCAAAAACCTAGTAGAATTTGGGAGAGTCTGCATTGCTTCCTGGTTATCTGTTAGACTAAGCTAAACGAAAAGCATATGTGATTTGGCCCTCAATAACAGATTAGGGATGTCCCATGATGAGTCCGAGTCCAAGTTTGTACTAAAGGTTCCCTTTCTAGATTGTTAGGTTCCCTAATCAGAGAGCTCTAAGTGCAAACTAAGGTTCCATCTTTGAAAATTCTGCTATGGTGTCATTACTCAGATGATATAACGAGTCTTCGAGAGAAGATTCAGTTGATTATCTGGATCCATAGAGTATGTGTATGTATGAGCTACAACTATTATACCGCGCCGTCCCTGGCCTCGTTTAAATGTTTAAGAGTATAATGAATGGGGTTTTTGACTATTTGATACGACTTCTGCGGCTCACTTACAAGCTTTCTAGTTCTGAGATTCTTCTTGTGTTTTGTTCTTACTTTGATTTTAATTCATTTGCTTTTTTTGTTTTCCTTTGTAATCAGCCGATTCCTGAAAGTGTGGCACTTGTGGAAGACATTGTTGTAGAGTATGTCACCGATATGGTAAGCATTCAGTTTTGCTTGTAACAGAAGCCTGGGAAATTTTCAATGCATATGCTAGCAATAGGGTCCTAATCTGGGTACTTCCGTTCCTTCAGGTACATAAAGCACAAGATATAGGATCCAAGAGAGGCAAAATATCAATTGAGGATTTCCTCTACTTGATTCGCAAGGTACTTTGTCTGCAGTCCTTTCCATCTTACCAATCTATGCTAACCATAGAAACTAGGCCTAGCAGAGCCACTTCTTCATAATGTATACGATCGTCTCGATCATGGCACTTCAAGTCATCAAGCTCTTTACCATGGTTGGTTTTTAGGGTGTGCAAGATGAAAGCAATGATTTACTGTTTAGATCCTTATGTTCCGACAGGTTTTTGGTTGTTTGTGACTTTAAGCTGAAATAGGAATATCTATGTTATGTAAGATGTCTATTCTCTGCCAAATAAAAGATGTATGCACAATTATGGTTCACCCCTTCTGCATTTGATAATTTTTTGTCCTGCTCTCAACGACAATGCAGGACACACCGAAGCTCAACCGGTGTACAGAACTGCTATCCATGCAAGAAGAGCTGAAGCAAGCTAGGAAAGCTTTTGACGTGGATGAGGAGAAACTGGCTTCACTGGAGTGATATCGAAGGGCTGGAAAATTGCAGTTGTCTTGCGTGTAATTGAAGCAAAGATGTGTAGTGACTTTTATTGAAGGAAATAACTCAATACTTGCTTGTAGATAAAGATTCTCTTTTATGAGTTTTCTCTCGCGGAGTAGTCTACTTGTCTCAGTCAAAGGGCAAAGGCAGAATCTCATCTTGCAGTTTCCACATCCAGAGTGTTGTTTTGTTCCACGAGAAGAAATCATTCAACTTTATTTTACTCCTTCCAACTTGTTTTCTTTTGTGCTCACAAATCACAATTGGTGGCTGATGGCTTTTTGGTCAATGTAAGTAACAGGTTTTGTTACACAAACTGGCCAGAGGAACCCGATATGAGATAGTAGTTAATACCGGTCAAAATTTGTCAATACCGACAAAATTAGGTGTCCAATCGGTATAACCAGTTTTCGATTTTAAACAAAATGATGTTGTTTGAAACTTTTAATAAATTTAAGTAACATAACTTGTATTTATATGTGATGTATCATGGTGTTCGTTATATTGTAATTTATTTAAATTTGAATGTTGGTCTTATTTATTGTATTTAAATATAAACAATTTTGATGTTGACGTTAAAACTTGCATTTAAATATGAAAATTTGTCATTACAAATGTTGCATTTTCTTCAAATACGAACGTGGATTGTAGAGAAATAGTATGAGATAATGTTATATATGTTTGATGCTAACAATTTTTACTTTTCAAATATAGTATATTGAAACCAGTATATTGAAACCAACATAAACAAATCAAACTCCAATCGAACCATGTCACTTACTAAATCGACAAATAACCATATTTGACAAACTTGCTTTTACGTACAAACAAAAACACTTATATATGAATAAGCTTGTAGAACCGATGAATATTCTTCCGACTAGCCCAGATGGATTTGGTTCTACTCGGATCGGAAATCCAAATGCCGCAGCAATAATTTCCAATAGGTGTTTTATTCACCAAGCATTGAAAGATGAAATCGACATAACGTCAAGGAACAGAGTTGAAACACATATTTTCTTTGACCAGATTTTACAAGAATAAAAAACATCTAAAAAGCACTATAAGGTGGAACAAAAAAAGAGACTTGCTGATGCTCAGGCTAACTTGGCTAGTATAACCATGTCTAGAATCACAACGTCAAGAGTGTCATCTAATTTTACAATTCCATCCGTACCATCCACCCCGATCAACTTCCCAGTCGATCCTCGATGTGCTCCCCCCATTATCTTCACCTTGTCCGATTTCCTCGGCCCCACGATCTCCACATCGCTTGCCATCGCCGTCACCATATCACCATTCCCTACTAACCCTATCTTGCACATTCCATCCTGCACACACCCACAATGGTAAAACCCATCATCATCTTCTTGGACAGAATTTGTACTCTGCCAGCATTAATGTAAATATGTAGCTTGTACTACAATCAACTTACCGGATGCACCTCTCGGACGACACCTACTAGGGATTCATCACCTCTATGTACATTCACCAATATCTCTGGCATCAAACTCCCTCCTTCGTTGTCTGCAGGTCATCATCAGATGAACTTAGCCACAGCATGCCACCACAAAGCACTACTATCCAGCAGGAACACCGCAAAATGACAAACTAATCACCAGCCGCTAACTCTTTACAGTTCAGTATCCAAACTTCTTACACTTTGAGCGACAACCTCTAGATCTAACAAATGACTGAAATATCCTCTCCAAACCTTGTCAGAATGGTGTCTGTCCTTATCAGTTATCACCAACCACGCATGAACTCAAAAACCCATTTAAACCAACCAACCCAACTCATTTGCCATCTCTAGATAAACTCAATAAGCATCGGTAAAATTGAGAGGGTAAGCTGAGTATCAAACCTAAAACAGGAGACATGATATCCAAACCACCAGTGCCAGGCGTCATTGGCTGCCCCCCAGGAGTCCCAGGAAGATAGGCTGTTGAGCCAGGTGTCATAGGCTGCCCAGGAGTCGAAGGCATGTACGGGCTAGGAGCATTGGCTACAAAATGAATAGCACAAAGTATGTTATCCACCACATTGCTCAAACTGCAAGAACTGCAACTGAGAAGACAAACAACAAACCATAAGCAGAACTGCTGTCTCTTGGCGTTCCAGTATCACTATAATTGCCACCAGGGGTAGGCGCTTCGTACACTCTCGACGGAGTGCTACCTCGCTGGAAGAAGAAAATAACTGTTATCTTTTTCTCATCAAATAGCAAGAGAAATAGAATTTCAGATTTACTAGAAACTATTCGATGAGCTAACCTGATACTGGGGACTAGTACCCCAAGATCCAGGATTTCCATCTTCCCAGTTATCCCTAGAATATAGCAATATTATATCATCAAAAAAGAAACAAGTGTCTGACGTTAAACACATATATGAAAGAATATTATACAGCTAAACGATAAAGGGTGTGTATGAAGTAACTTAAGAAGTTGCCTGTCAAGCTAAAAACAAGCACATTTCTACAATCTAACTTACTAACACGAACGCAGTTCTTTCATCCAACTCTTTAAAACAACAATTAACCCTAACTCCCACACATTAGTTAAAGTTATAGGCAACCTCGCTAATAAAATTTCATTCCCAACTTTGTCCTCCTTGAAATACCAAACATATTCTTAGAGCGTAGTAGTCTTACTAAAAACCTAGGTCATTATTGTTTTAGTAAACAAACTACCTATCATACAATCAATTACTTTTCCATTACAAAAACTTCAAAAAAAAAAACCTTCAATATAAATGCAGAAACACACCCAAACACATATTAAGACGGTATTACAAGACAGAAAAAAGTTAAAACCAAACCTCGGAGGACTCATTGGTGCATAAGGATTCCACGCCCGGTCGCGCATAGGTGTTCTCATGCCATCGTGAATAGGTGTAGCTGCAAACATAAACATGAACACATATATGCAACCGACACAACATTTAGTATCATTTGTTGAGATGATAGGATTAAGGGTGACTATCACCAAGTATAGTGACAACTGAGAAGATAAAGGAGTATATACAAAAGCAACTCTCACCACCAGAGTCTCTCATAGGCGTCATGTAAGGATGCAACGGAGTCCGAGAAGGATGCATGGGGGTTTCACTTCCCATGCCATATCGACTTGAATCACTGACACGGCATTCAAATTACAAGTTAGAGAAGATTGCAAATTTAAAAGCATTACAGGTTTTAGTAATACATGTTAGAACTTTTACCGGTATGGGGTGGAAACCACCACCACGTTGTCAGAAATACAACTGCGATCAACTGCACAGCAACAAAAACACAAGGTGAAACATAAGATTTTTCCAGAAATGTACAGAAACCAAAAAACCCATTACTAAGATGGACGCAGCTACTTGCCTGTCACCACCTTCATTTGAGACTCTAACTCAACTCGAACTGATTGACCTTTAATGTCTTTCACACGTCCACGGTAGCCTTTGAAAGGTCCCTGCCGTATCTTGATGGTGGTACCTATCAAGGCATCATGTCCTCCCCTACCACCTCTACCCCTTCCACCAACTGTACAGCATTCAAGAGTCAAACACAAGATTTCTCCCCAGTTGGCAATGATGCATCCGCAATGAAAATTATTTCACTTGCATAGGAGAATAGTCGGATTCACCAAAAAAAAAAAAACATAAAGTAGCAAGAGAGAAAGAGAGTTACATTGAACCCTCAACCATCTACTTACACTCAAAAGGAGGACCTCCTCGTTGAAATCTCCGAGGTGAAGGGGGTATTCGAGGAGTGTTTTTAAGATTACCATACCCTGAGTATGCATTACCCTGAGAAACAAGCAATCAAACTCAGCATTATAGAGTGAAATTACTGAAACCAACTTAATCAATTTGTAGCTTCCCTTATGAAATCAGTACGCCCATGTCAATCTTAAGCAGCAGAGAATGCCATATATTAATCAAGTATCAACCACAACAAAAACCTTATTTAACATAGGAGCAGTTGAACTCACATTTCTATCACCAATGGAACGTGATCCTCCAACAAGACCGCAAGTTTGGGATTTAACACAAATGAATCCGGCATGTTCAAGGTGGTGACGATCATGGATGAATAATATTCCCCTGTATATGTGCTCAACAGGACCCTGCTTCCCCTATTAAAAGAGGAAAAGATTCAGCTCGACTTGCAGAAAAATCATGCAACTCATACGCAAATGAAAAATATATACACTCACCTTGCAAGGACCATCAAGCACTTTAACAACATCTTTTACGGATATTGTACTTCCATATCTATCTTGTACATTCGACTTCCTTTCTATCTTGCTTTTGATCTCTCTCAATCTTACAAGCGACACTTCTGATCTCTCTGGAACTCCTTTGAGAACCTGAAGCAAACACCCAGAGAAATGAGATTATGGGAAGTATAATAAGAAGCGGTGGTTAACAAGAACCTCAGCTATATTCACCTGAAAGGCTTCACTTTCCACACGTATTATGACACCAAAACTCATATTACTGCAACACATAGAATAGATAAGTAAGACCTAACTAATTTTTTTCCAGAAAAAAAAAAGACAAATGATTAAAAGAACAAGAGAAAATCTATCCTTCCAAAACAAATAGCTTACTCCAGCAAAACAAGATCATGAAGCTCATAGTCTCCGATTTTGGTAACACCAGTAGTCACTTCTGAGCTTTCAACAACATCGTCAGCAAATACACGCATCTGAGCCAACAAAGAGTAATGTGTAGTTTCTCAAACAATTATGAAGAAGTATTTTGTACAACTGCTCAAGAACGGAAATAGTGCCAAGGAACTAGAGATGGACTTACATGTTCCTTGGTTGTATCCGACAGAATAATGAGCACATGTTGCTCAACCTTGACAACCATGCCAGTTGCACCTGTTTGACTGCCAGATACAACCTTAACATGATTACCCGGTTCAAAATACTTGCAGAGCTCCTTCTCATGTACTGTAAGTGTTTTCTGAAATAAGTGACATGCCAAGTCAATAAATTCAAATGAGAATCCCCAAAAGTAAAGCAAACCACAAGGAGTACTTTAAACAAAGAAAGCCTTTGATCTTCTTACAGGAAGACCCTTCTCCTCCGGTCTGATATGTACACTATCTTCCTCAACTTTCTCAACCCATCCTTTAAGGTTCTTTAAATCTCCTTTGACAATGATAACTGCATCACCCTTCAAGAAGTGTCCTTTCTTCCGGTTTGCAAATAAAGTTGACAAGCTGGCCATATCATCATCACCATGTTCTCCCGGTTTATGGAACTTCTCAAGTTCATCAAAACTTGGCTTAATGTTCGCAGCAGTAATGGATTTCATTGACACAGTTTTGTACAAGAAACCATCTTTGAACAACATGCCCTCGATACTCTCGAAATAGTCCCCCGTCATTGGATCTCTTCTCCGCTCTACGCGAATGTTAAGTTCCCTGACAACAGATTTAAGAGATATGAGGCCGAGAGTGCTTCGTTCTAAGACACAACAATGAAGAGATCCAGTATTCAGTGCTACCTAGCTTCATCATAATTCATAAAGCGAGGAGCAGGCTTAATTCCCTTCTTTTCTGCGACTGCTCGGCCGTCCTGTTAAAGAAAGATTACTGGTAATTACGCTAAACAAACACACTGCAGAACTTAATCGCACTGATTGCATAATGAAATACAAATCACAGTGTGCACAACAATGTAAAGAAACTCATTTTGTCCATAAACAGTGTTCATTCATAAAAAAACAGCAAAAAGTCAAGTGAACCCAGCAAATCTACATGGAGAACATCCTTTACCAGTTTACTTGCAAGAGCCTGCAAGTCAATTCTGGGAATTAACTTCACCGTGACTCTCTGCTTCACGTTATCCACATCAACTACCTTCGAGAGAAGACAATAAACGGTTATTTGATGATTTGAAAAAAAAAATAAGGCACGGATGAAGTAGAAACACGTACTTTGGCTAAGTCCCCCTTGTAATTTCCTATCTTCATTCTGACCCAAGTATCCCTTGCAAGGTCAATTGCTTTGCTTTCAACAGAAAGGACATCCGTCATTTCTTTGATTGGGACAAGCATAGGTTTCGAAGAAACAAATATATTCCGAAGTCCTTTGCATGCCTGAAACATAAGCCAAACCACCCAAAAGTGCATAATTAACAAAAAGTTACAATATGCGTTAAATCATCAAAATTGCTTGATGGAGAAAGATTGATAAGCTTTATATCACTAGCATACCTCCCTGACATGGGATTCTTTGTGGGCTTCAATATATATATAATTCTTGAGATGATCAAGGGCAACAACAGACGTAATTTGCATCTCAGGACCTCGATCAATGCACTTCTGCATGAGGCAGACTGCTGTCTCTCGTTCACGCCCAATCTAATATATTGAGCTCAACATTGTTATTTGATACACAAAAAGTCTTCATGCACAACATTCAGAAGACATACCATGCAACCGAAGAAAAAAATCAACAAAAAGCACAAAAAAGGACATAAAGCATACCGCACATTTCACCATCCAAAACTTTGTATCTCGTACAGAAGGCAAGAGAGCCTGTTGTTCTACATCTGTAGTCTCTTCATCATATTCACCCTGAGAAGTTCTTGAATATCTTTCCTGAATTCTTCTATAAATTTCATCCACATCTTCACCATCATCTTCCCGAGAGAGCAATGGCCTACGGTGAACTCGTCTACCATCATCCTCCTCAGGTAAATCAGCTCCACCATCAACAATGAAGTCTGTGTGCGAAAAGGTTGATATTAAATTTCTTGTACTAGCAGTCATCGTGTATATTAAAAATAATTCATAAGAGAGCCATCTTGGTCAACACATTTGTAGCACCCCAAAAATACTGTGCTGTGTACAAGAAGAGACTAGAAAAAAACAAAATGAAAAAATTGCACAAATAATAGAAGGTTATGCAGTGCTCTCAAGCATCCCACATCCAATAGACTTCCATAAGATATCATCTAGATCCAGCAGGGATATGTGGATGCTGAGATGTCATGCATCTGGTATTTTGTATAGTTCGAGAGAACTAGTTGGGGAAAAGATGAAGGAAAGTAGAAAACTATTTAAAGAAGGCTAAGATTGTCAACTTCGGAAACAGAAATATCTTCATCAGATGGTTGGACTGGTATAATTGATGTGAATTCAAACCAAGGCTAAAGTACAAAAATTCTCAAGCTAAATAACACTTGTATCACCAAAATAAATCACAGGTACAAAAAAAAAAAAAAAATCAGACTCAGTATTCCACAGCTGATTGTTATGACAAATGTGTCATCTGTAGTCATTTGTTATAGATTTTATATTAGAGTGCATAAATTTAGACTACTAATAGCTTCTGGGAACAGAAACAGCCAGCCAGTCTACGGTTAAAACTGAAGAAAGATAAAACGCAGGATTTAGAACGTGAAATTTCATGAAACTGAAATAGAATACGAGAGAGAGACTATTAATATAATGAATGTTCTGAGCAGAGCAGGAATGCTAATGAATTTACGAGCAGGGGCCTTCCTCATGAGTCTCAATAGGAAATAAGCAGCATAAGAATGACATGACAATTGCACATAGATTATTCAGTGGGCAACGCATCTGAGATCTCCAGTCTTTGACTTTGGTGCACAAGAGAAGTATAGATACTAAAGTTGTTTCCATCTAAAAGCAATACAACTTGACCAAAGATTGGCATTGAATTGACTAGCTGAACATAGAAGGTTTCAGGGTCACCGAAATCACAACTCTGATTGAGGCTCAATATGCGAATTCAGTAAAAGCAGAGTGGCCTTGTAAAAATTTCAGTCTCCATACTCCATAGCATATGGGGGGGGGGGGGGGGGGGGGGGGGGGGGGGGGGTTGATTCAACTCAATGACAGCTTGTACCATATTCATTTTAGCTTTCCTGAAGTCCAGGCCCATAGAACTCCTACACCTAAATCCCACTTGGTATTCAACAGAGATAAACAAAAAGAAAAACAATTCACAATAAGTTGCACGACGGATGATATTTCAACCAGTATTTTTCATAAGCATAGACTTGTTTAACCACACCAATAATGCACTATACTGCCATTGTCATCACCACAGAGAGAAGAGAGCATAAGCTGGGCGCTAACCATGCATGCATTCAATCAAAAAGCACAAGCATATCCATTGCGTACTAGTACCAAATAAATTCACACCCATCAACAACCCAAAACGTCAGAACTACTAGGAAGACAGATCGAAATCTTGAGAGTTGGCCAAGAACTTATGGGGTAAAATCTAACAAAGTCTTAGTTGTGCAGTGCTTCTTTTCTTATTCTCTGCTATAAGATAGCTAGTTTTGGGGCGCTTTCAACCTAAAAAAAGCCTATCCAGCTTGGCTTCGACTAGCGAAAGCAAAGGAGGCAGTAGTTCCTAATTAATGCCAGTTCAATAGCAATTTTTACTGAATCGCAAGTATGCTAGAGATTCCTGGAACTAACAAAGTCACCATAAACTGAAGGCTGATGCAAACAGTTGGTAATAAAACCTCAATTCAGCAGAGCCTAAAAATCCTAAATTCAAACCCGAACTGGAGAAAGAGATCAAATGTGAGGTGAAAGAAGGGGGGATAGAATTAAAAACGCAGGAAAACAGAAGCAGAAACAAGGGCATACCATCTTCTCCGCCGTCTTCATCATCTTCATCTTCGTCGGTATCCACTTGAGCCTCCAGATCAAAGAAAGAAGCGCCCTTTCTAGCAGTCTTGCGCTTCTTGCTCGCACCACCACCACCTCCATAGTCCTCATCGTCGTCGTCTTCCTCCTCCTCCTCCTCCTCGTCCTCCTCCGCCGCATCATCGATGAAACTCGATCGCGACCGCTTCCTGTTGCTCGAACTTCCCCGTTTCTCCATATCGTCGTCGTACTCTTCATCGTCAATCAGCTGATCGTCCTGGTCCTCGTACTCTTCATCCTCAATCTCGTCCTCATCTTCGTCATGTCTCCTCCGCGACATAGCTTCTTCGCCGATACAAAAAAAAAACCCTACCTCGCAGAATTTCGATTCCCCCTCGCCGAACTTTCTTATTCAAGCCAACGGCACTTCGTTCGCCCGGTGAATCCTAGATTGCCCTGGACCTCTGGTGCGCCCCCCTTTGAAACCCTAAAGCTTTGAAGAAACGAAGGAACCCGATTGGAATTGGGGAAATCCTTTTACGGGATGTGATTGAATTGGACCGACAATAACCTACAACAACGAAGGATGCCGACTGACGGGGATGAAGGAAGCGAGAGAGCAGTGCGTGAAACCTTCTTTCAGTACGACGCTGTTTTGCAGCTTCTCTGTGGTACTAGTAACTGGTAATGGAGTTCTCGCCAAGGACTGGAGGACGAGGTTAGGGATGGCAATGTGTCGGGTCGGGTCGGGGACGGATAGTGCATGTCCATTATCCTATCCAAAGTAGTTCGGGTTTTGTCCATACCCATACCCACATATGAAACGGGTAGAAAATTAAAACCATGCCCATACCCGTTCGGGTTTCGGGTATCCACGTTTATCCATGGGTAATGATTTATCGTCATAACTCCAACTAATATGTTAACATTCACACGTATTCTCACATTACGCAAAAGGAAAAGTATGAAAATAATTCACTAGAACGAAGAAAATTAGTTAAAACAACACAATTTCATGAAAATATTATATTTATATGCTAAATATAAAATATGTTAGAGAAAAATAATAACTATTTCTATACAAAATACATATGTATGTGTATAATCGGGCGGGTTCGGGTTGGATACTGAGAAACCCATGCCCACCCATTACCCGCAATATTCGGGTTCGGGTTTTACCCGTACCCACTAAAGGTCCTTCGGGTTTGGGTTTTACCCTACCCAATTAGGCCGGGTTCGGGCGGATATCCACGATTACGGATATTTTTGCCATTCCTAGACGAGGTTCCGGCGGCTAATTGAGAAGAAAGAAAAGGTGGGCGCGGCTTGGGCTTTGATGAGGGAAGATAAGCGGTGGGGCAGATTAGGCCGCAATTGGGCCAATAAGGTTAAGAGCCTGACCGGGCCTGTTTCAGAAAGTGGACTCAAGTCTAATCCGCCTCAATTGCTTGAATAACCAATTAAATTTTATTTGGTTAATTGATGAAAATTGCATGGTTCATGAAACCGTACCGGAAAAGTCAGCGATAGAGCATTTTATGATAAAACCGTTAATCGTAGTTCAACCGTTAGTACCGTTAAATACCGCCTATCAGTTTAGCCTCCGATACTGGTATTTTATAGTTGAATCGCCGGTACGGTACGGTTTCATGGACCATGCAAAATTGTCAGGTTTGTATGTAATAAAATGATCGCAAAAATTTAAAATGCAACAAAAAGCTTGTGTCAGTATCATGATATAACAAAATACTCTATATTTTTTATGGGTAAATACAATTTAATATCCAAACCTTTCATTTTAAACAATATAATAGTCAAACCTTTTCGAAAACAATTTAATATCCAAATCGTCAACTTTCCGTTCGTTTGACCGTTAGTTGACACTTCAAAAAAGCTTTGTTTAGGGAAATTGTCACAATACAACTTTGTTTTCTTGTTTTGGCATTGCAGATAACTGAATATTTAGATATTCTATACCATTATGGTGGAGTCATGGACTTCTCGAGTTTGGAACTACGATATGTTGGTGGTTTTTCAGAGAAGATATCAATGGAGATTGATGACGTGTCGTACTTCGAACTTTTTTGAAGTGTCAACTAACGGTCAAACAGACAAAAAGTTGACGATTTGGATATTAAATTGTTTTCGAAAAGGTTTGGCTATTATATTGTTTAAAATGAAAGGTTTGGATATTAAATTGTATTTACCTTTTTTTTATCTATATTTTCATCCAAAATGTCCAATTAACTTGCTATGTACGAGAGGTAGGTTTAAATGTTGGTTAGTCATATGATATTTTCTATTAATTTTTGCAGTGAGTCAACAAGTTAATTGGGTATTTTGAAAGAAATTATAGATGGAAAGAGACGAAATGATTGTTTTGTTATATCATGATACATACAGGATTCAAGAAAGCATAATTCCGAGTACGCCTAGGCACGACAAAACGCCCCACCTAGCCCCTCGACAGACTCTTAAGCATTCAAATGCTTAGACACTGCCTAACTCCGCTTAGTCACCCTCTAGGAGGAGTTAGACTCGATTAATGCGCTAGGCGGTCTAGCAATTAAACATAAATAATAAATATAAATGTATTAAAATGTCCCAAAATGACGTCATCTTTATGTTCGACTAGTTCATCCCAATGATTTGTTTTTCACATGTCTCCGTCCTCAATTAGAATATATATAAAAACTAGGTCAACAAAATTCTCTAAACTGCAATGACTTCTCCGCCTCAATGTTTCTGACTGCAGTGCTTCTTGTCTCTAGCTTTACCCGACCCCACACTCTGTCTTATTCTTCACTATCGTCGACTGATAAACAATCTAAACCATCTCATCATATGTACTACTTTAGTTCCTCTCCCTTAATATCCAACTTCGGTCGGCCCAACCTTCTTTCTTACTCTTCACCATTGTCGTATGTAAAATTATTATGATTGCTAAAAATGCCTAGGCGTCCTATGCGTTAGCAGGACCCCAATGTCTGCCTAGCATAGACCAGGAAACCGGATCGTACCGGCCGGTTCAACCGGAAATTGGACCAAAAGCGGTACGGTGGGTTGATTGTGCTGATTTTACCGTGCCGGTCGATTTTTTTGGTTTGACCGGTTGAACCGGCCGGTACGATCCAGTTTCCTGGTCTATGATTCAGCTTCATTTCTACGTATTCTCGTCCAACATGTGGAAAATACTTAAAAAAGAATATTATTTTGCTATTTTTCTATGTTGAAAATGGGTCACCGTGGTTGTATAATGCTCTATTTGGTTCTTTTTTTGATGGATTATATTTTTTATACTATCGCATTTCATTTCTCTATCAATAGTGAAAAACGGTATTTACCGGCACAAAACGGTTGAACCACGGTCGTACCACAAAATACCATACCAGAAAGGAATCCGGTATGATGTCTGGTACGGTTTCCTTTACCATGCTGCCTAGCACCTAGCGCCTTCTTGAACCTTGGTCACGTACATGACATTTTATTACATTGTAAATGTTTGTGGCAATTTAGTTACAGGCTCAAACCTTGAGTGACCATTTTTATCCAACACCTAATTTTATTTAGCCTATGTGTTGCTAAAGTAGCCTTCCTTTGTAATTTATGTTGTTACTACATCTTCTTGAATAAAAGAACAAAAGAAAGAATTAACAACGGTGTTTACATCTTCATATGCCACGGTTTTTCTCGTCGCTTCTAGCCCTCATCGTCGGTGACTCTCTGCTGGTATAAAACTTCTTTGCTAGTGGTTTTATTTGTCGTTTTCCTCTCTCTATGGTGGATTTGACGAAGTTCCTATAGCTATTGGTGGACTTCTAGTCAAGATCCTTTCTCTTCTTCCCCAATTAAGCGTTTTCTTTTACCGGCTGTTTCATTTTCCTTTTGCAAATTCTCTTATTTAATTAGGGTTCTCTAAGGTGGGCGAAGTGTTTGGTAGCCCGTTTATCTCTTATCCTCTATCACTTTTTGTAATTTGTTCATGAGCTAACAAACTATGGGGTCCAGATGGGTTGATTGGAGTATCTTGGTTTGGGGATGAGCTTCTTGTGTTCCAGTTTCCCAAATCTAGAGATGGCAATGGGGCGGGTTTGGGGCGGGTTTGCTTAAACCATCCCCATACCCATCTTCAAATACCCAAACCCATACCCGCCCCATACCCATGCGGGGGAATGTTTTGCAAACCCATCCCCATACCCGTGGGTTTCGGGTACCCATGGGTAATACCCATACCCGTACATCCAACATTATTATACCTAAAACTTACAAGAAAAGTTCTAATTATAATTCTAAACGAACATATTATATCATGAAGTCAATAAAACACGGTCATTTTTTAATATGGTTCAAAGATTATGATCCTAAAATCACCATTAATACATAATATAGAGTATAATATTTTTCAAATTATTATGTTCTAACTCTGATATATCTACTAAATAACAATTAACTAACATAATCTTGTTGACAAGGGGGAAAGTGAAAGAGTGAAATGAGAATTGAGAGAAATGAATTAGATTTTGATTAAGGTGGTCAATCAATTGCATTTCTACTATTTATTTTCTCAAGTTATCCTCATCATCATTGATAGATTATAATTTGATGCACATATTTTTTTTATATATGAAGAAATTATCTCGGTGGGGCGGGTATGGGGATGGGTATGGGGCGGGGGAGGCTAAAACCATACCCGCCCCATACCCATCAAACTTTTTGCGGGTTTTACCCATACCCGCCCCATACCCGGTCAAAGCGGGGATTCCCCGCGTTGACTGGGTCGGGGGCGGTCGGATACCCGCGGTCATGGGTTTGATTGCCATCCCTACCCAAATCCCAACACAAAAAACTTGTTCTTGGGTCTTTGGAGGGGTCCATGGCATCTGTGGGGAAGAAATAATCTTTTTCTTTTGTGAATGGGAGAAAGGATTGCTTTCGATTTTTTTAGAGAAGCTGGGGTTACCTATATGGATAGTCATGATGAAATATAAAATGAAACCTTCTAGAAGTTTAAGCAGTGGAAGACTTTGATGGAGAATCAGACCGGAAAGAAGACCAAGAGGCCTTGTAGTGACAATGCCTAGAGTTTTGTAGTTCTGAGTTCAATGAGTTTGAGGTTTGAAGGGATTGTTCGGCATAAGTCTGATAGAGACATACCTCAAGAAAATGGAATGGTAGAACGAATGAATTAGACATTGTTGGAGAGAGCAATGTGCATGTTCTCTAATGGAGGACTAGAAAGAAGGTTTTGGGCAGAGAAAGTAAATATGGCTTGCTATCTTATCAATAGTGGACCTCACACAGGTATCGAGTGTCAAAGTCCTTATGAGGTGTGGTCTGGTAAGCCTGCTAATTACTCGTTATTGAAAGTTTTTGGTTGTCATGTTTACTATCAAGTGGATGAGGTCAAATTGAATCAATCTAATATTTAACATGCACAATTCCGTTATTATCCTTCTAGTTAGACAATTAGCTAGTCTAGCAGTGTTTTTTCATTGAACTTTGAGGTTCTTATACTTATGCACAGCGGGTTGGTATCGTGCATGATCTAAAGATTACTGGAAATGTGATAGCAATGAAGGTTTTTCTACAAACTAACTCATTAATGACTCAGTATGTGAACTACTAGAATGACATGTCTGGACGTCCGGTGATCCACACTATTTGATAATAGTAGCGATTAGGTGCCTTTATTTCACAACCTTGGTAGTTTAGACTCGAGTACAATTATCGAGAGACTAAGTTTGTACTTGACTACCTTGTTACTCTAGGCCATTCCTTCCGTTTAGCGGGCACATTTTTATTTCTCATTATAACTCTACTACTATCGAATGTACCTTGATAGTTGAACTGAGTGGGTTGATTCATTCCATTTTTATCAATACATAATGATCGAGACATCCTTTAAACACTCCAGTTTATAAACACAAAAAACAATAAGTTCCTCTTAAAGTCTCCCAAGGTGGAGGGTGGAACGACACCAATACTGGCAAACCCAGGGACATCGTGAATTCGTGATGGGTATTTAACTATTTATGGTAAAGAAGGTTAATCAATGACACCAAAGCTAGGGTAAACAATAGACCACACTAACGTAACGTCCATCATATTCCTCACTTGATAATAGAAGTGATAAATGGATTGAATTCATAGTTTCATGGATTAGATTACTAGCTAAGCAATGTTGGCATATCTTTACCCAACCAAATTCTATTGATTTTCAGAATTTATAAAGGTTGATACTTCTCGAAGTGTTCATTTCTGGGGGCGTCGCTTCCTGCGCTCTTATCACTCGCAACTGCAAGTTCTCCGATGTGTGTGTCTCTTGTGGAGGATTTGGAAATCTCGTAACATTACGTATTTTTTGCTCACTCAATTACTCCTCAATATTCTTGCTCCTTAATATTCCTTTTAAGTCTGAGAATTTGCATCCTTACTCCTCCCCTCCCCTCTTTCTTTCGTCCGTCCTCCCCCAACCTGTTTGGTGACCTCGCCGAGAGGGTTATGAATATTAATTTTGATGTCGTTGTTCGACATGATGCTTATTCGAGACTCTGGTGGATTTTTACTTTTGATAAAAGATTTCTTCACCGTGGGATCATAGATCCCTATGCTACAGAGCTTCTTGTAGTCCGGACAATCATTTTCCTAGCAACGGCTCGCCAAATTGCCAAGGTGGTAATTGAAGACGACTCTGAAATAGTCATCATCAACTCAAGAAAGTTATTTCGTCTGATGTTTTAGATGGGCTCCTCTTGCGCGATTATCTCCACCTAAGGTCCTCCTTCTCCTTCGCTATAGTTTTTAGAGTTGTTTCTCAAGTTGTTAATTGAACTGCCGCTAGAGTAGCATCGTAAAGACGTTTGGGTTGTTTTATCTACTTATTTTGTTCTTTCTTGACATCTCTCTGGAAAACTCTCCTGATACAACATTAATTACTGCTGCTACTTAATGATAGATTCACATATCTAGACATCAAAGATCATTTCATTCTTTGAAAAGTAAGACCTTGAATGCCCTTAAGAGATTAACAGATTACCTAGATCCATTGAACTTGATTCGCCTAGCATTCGGATTTTGGACAGAATCCTCCACAACGTAACAAAACTAACAATCCCCTTGCGTGACGAAATCCTAAACATTCAGCTGGGGGCGGTAACTAAGAAACACTACACATTTAACACAGAACAGAGTGAGATCCTTACCATAGTTGGTTTAATGAAAGCAGAGAAGACAAAACCAATTGGACACATGGTGGCAGAGAAGAGCAAAAACAAACGGCATGCACATTTCTTATTGCCACATCGATTCCCTGTACCCGTAAAAAGTCATCACCGCCACCACCATCATCATCATCAGCATTCGCCTCCTTATTTAATCCGTTACAAAGTCAGAATATTCCCCCATCCCACTTTCCCCTTTCCCACACATTTCTTCATCGATCACAAAATGCTCTGTTTCAGACCCCAAACCTCTGCCCTCTTGATCTTTCACCTGCTTCTGTTCTTAATCGTTGCCTCCAATGGGCAGCAACAGCAGCAGCAGCTCCAATTGGGATTCTACTCTCAGAGTTGCCCTGTCGCCGAAGTTACAGTCCGTGTCGCGGTCAAACAAGCCGTGGAAGCTGACAAGTCCGCCGCCGCCCGATTGCTCCGCCTCTCCTTCCACGATTGCTTCGTCGAGGTTTGTTCATTCGTCTAACTGAACAACAAAGTTAATTTCTTTTCCAATTCTGAGTAATGGGTTCTTCTTCGGTTTTGGAAATTTTTGGCAGGGATGTGATGGGTCGATTTTGCTGGAGACCGGCGACGGCGAGAGGCAGGCGCCGGGGAATGCAGGGCTCGGCGGTTTCAATGTGATTGAAACGGCCAAATCGCGGCTGGAGTCGCTCTGCCCGGGTGTCGTCTCTTGCGCGGACATTCTGGCTTTAGCTGCCAGAGATGCTGTTGCATTGGTACTCTCAATCCTTCATCTTTTTCTTCCTTTCTGGTTCTGAAAATCTGGATGATAATTAATCATAATAAATGTAGGCCGATTGATTTTTAAAAAATGACAGAGCAACGGACCGAACTATGACGTGCCGACGGGGAGAAGGGACGGCAGAGTTTCCAGCCGGAGCCTCGCCAACAATTTGCCAGATGTCAATGACCCAATTGAAGTTCTCACATCGAAATTCCGTGCCAAGGGAGTGTCCATCAAGGATTTCGTGCTTCTCAGCGCAGGTATACGAAATCGGACTAACCATTATACGACGAATTATTTTAGCTATTAAGTTGACGCTGGAGATAATCACACATGGGTTTGATTTTTAGTTACTTCTTACTTATAGATCACCGGTATTAGCACCGGACCAAATTCTTATTTGCTAATGCTATGCTCCTACATGTTGCTGGCCGTTGGATTAGAGAATAACATTAATCAAAATTAGAAATGTCAGTGTTTATACTTTTATTTGGGTAATTGACCCAATTGTCATAATCCATATGAGTATTGGACCGGACGTTAGGGGTGACTATACGGTCCGGTCCGGTTAAATTGGACCAAATTGATCCAGTCCCAGTCCGGTCTTTGACCAAAGATTGGATTGGATACAGTCCGGTCTTGATCTGGTCCGGTCTTGACCCGGTGCGGTCCCAAATTCATCTTGATTTTAGGTGTTGGGGGTCTCTTATCCGGTCTTTATCCGGTTTTTTACCTCAAATCTAAGCCCGAATATGAGATTGCATTGTTTGCTATCCGGTCCCAGTCCGGTCCCGGTCCAGGTTATACGGTCCGGTTTCGGGTAAAACCAAACAGTCCGGAACCAAATAGCCAGCCCTACCGGACGTGCATTTTTAATGATTTTGAGTTTGGGTTGAGTCTGAATTGGGTTCTATTTGACTCAATTTTTAGGCTTAGCCTCAAATGGGTCTAAATGAACATATAAAAAAAATATGTTGCATTTCATTAACTACATTCAGACCAATTATAAACCTTTAATTAGGTGGTTTCACCTTTTTTTCACAAAAAATAATAATAATACAAAAATTGCATTATAATTGGGTAGATATCTTCATTTGGACGTTTCAATTTGAATCTAAACAAAAAAATTGAATATATGAATGTTCAAAATAAAATTATCCAAACTTGATTTGACCCATAATAATAAGTTTGGTTTGGAAAATATTTGATTTTTTAAGAGGAAAATATTTGATCTTTTTGTCTTTAGGAATGTTCAAAATTAAATTATCCAAACTTGATTAGACATATAATTATTTGAATCTGTACAATACCCAAATATTTGATTTTTTTTTTGTCATCCCTGGTCCAAATTATGTCATCGGTCGAATCAACGGCGTAGATACTCTCCTCACTCCTCAGCATGCTAAATCTACTGTCGCACCTTTAGAAAAAAAGAAAAAAAATTTACTGTCGCACATTATTTCAGGGGGGCACACAATTGGGACGACGGCCTGCTTCTTCATGCCCAAAAGGCTCTACAACTTCACCGGCCGCAGCGATTCTGACCCGGCCCTAAATCCACAGTTCCTGCCGCAGCTTAAGTCGAAGTGTCCTCCCGGCGGCAACGTCAACGACAGGCTGGCTCTCGATTGGTCGTCGGAGTTCGCATTTGACGACCACATCCTTGGCAACATCCTGAACGGGTCCGCCGTCCTGGCGTCGGACGCGCGGCTGGTGGACGATCGGGGAGCCAAGCAAGTGCTGGAGTCCTACGTCGGAGGAAGCGAGAAGAAGACGACGACGTCGTTTGGGGCGGATTTTGCTGAGGCGATGGTTAGGATGGGGAATATCGAGGTCAAAACGGGATCGCAGGGAGAAATCAGAAAAATATGTAGCAAAGTCAATTAATCTATTTAAGAACAAAAAATTCATTTCATGACGTCTGTATAAGTAATTTGTCTACAGATAGGTAGCTGCTGGTAGGGTGTCAAGATTTTAGTGCGGGCCAAGACGGTTGGGTGAACCGAATTTGGGGTTCGATTTGTGGAAAGTAAACATTGTAGTCATACTTCGTGAATTATACAATTTAAAAAGAGAAAAGGACAATCAAGGTCGTTAAAATTGGTTTATGTTGATATGCCGATTTCGCAAGTGAAATGGTTCAACCATAGTACTAGCTTTAACAAAAATTTGTATGAGAATTGAGAACCATTTATTAAAAAAATTCTGAAAAACTTCTCCGTGTCCGGAGTGATTAGGACATATTCAAGACCCTACTTTCTTGCTTCTGTGACCGGTATAATTGACTCATTGGGTGATTAATATGTGGTACAAGGATAGTTGTACGCAGTAGTCTGGCGGTGGAAATCCAATTGGGTTTCATGGGTAGACAAAATAGGGGAAGTTCTCCATTGAAACAGAGAAGGAGAAGAATAGTAATTCTAGCCCAAATCGACCAGAAGAGGAAGAGAGAAACAAATCTAAGTAATGGAAAGAAAACCCAACTGTAACACCCTACTACTTCTTGTAACATCCTACTACTTCTTCTCGTATTAATTGAACCATCATCACATTATATACTCATTGATTCTTAGGTTTTAACTTCACATTAAGACTTGGACATAACACTAGCATACGGGTTACATCACTTGCTTAGGAAATTCAAGCTAGTTTTCCCAAAGCATCCAAAAGCATAACACCGAACGATGCGAAGTTTGAGTTTAAAACAAAGTACAAACCCAACATAGTAGTTTAACATTCAGTGGGTACACAACTTAAAAGCGTTAAAACATTTAGTTCGACTTCAAAAGTGAAAACATGTGGAGAGTTCAGTTCCACCGCACACCTTTCAACCATCCGGCTGACTTCACTGGTTCGACCGAGGCTTCTGTTGTTGCTTTGGCTCTGAAAGGGAAAAATATTGGCGGGGGTGAGACGCCACTCAATGAGTAATTAATAACCCAACATATACTCCAGTTGCGCACGGTGATCAGGTGCACCAAGGGCTTAAGTGAGCTAGTAGCTTAAATGGTACTTAACCCAACTATGTATGCAAGGTTCATTAACCAATCTAAGCAGTTCTCATATCATACACACTGGCCCTTGAGTTACTCATATCAAATCCTATCCAGATAAAAACATTCACTAACACATCATTTGGGTATCACCATATAATCGACAACATAAGGAGGGAGGCATGTAACAACTACACAATCTCATAATGAATCATCGCATGAACACATCACAGTAAAGCCTTCACATAAATACGTCAATCTCAAGAACAATCTATTGAACTCATCGTAGGAAACATCACGTAGCCACATCACAGAAAATCCTTGTACCAAGGCTCAACCACAAGCATAGTTAGCTAGGTTATGTACATTTTATTTTTAATGCCAAGTTATGCACTCCCCGGGATCTCATGAACTCGTGATCGCGTAGGCACAAAATGCCAAATCTCATAAACTCGTGGGCACAAAGTGCCATATCTCGTGAACTCGTAATCTCGTGGGCACGAAGTGCCATATCTCGTGAACTCATAATCTCGTGGGCACGAAGTGCCATATCTCGTGAACTCGTAGCCAGGCCTGGCGATACTCCTTATAGGGAGTTCTCATATAACTATTTTCTTCTCTTTTTCTTTTCATGAGTGCATAACAAGGCGCCATTATGTTTTAATTAGGTGATCACGTAGTTCATGGGTTAGACAATACTCATGTAAAGCATCTCGTCATAAGATACTCATTGATGCTATACACAATCATCTCAATTGCACATCAATACATTCTTCACATAGCTCATTCATCAATGCACGTTGAAAATAGCAAACTCATACACATCCACGTTACCAATTCTCATCATATAAGTTTTTACTCATTCATAGTTCATTTATCGATCTATCACAAGTCCACGTATCCGGGCCGCTTCATGACCCGAATACCATGCCCATACTAAAATATATATTAGGTTAAGAATTACTCACAGTACGATTTTTATTCAGCTACTCCCTTTTGCTTCGATGATTCTCCTGGTTGTTGCATTCCTTTACACAAAATCAATTAATCACGTTTAATAGGCTAGCAACTCACCCATATCACTTAAATAATTTACTCAATTAAATATCATATCGTTAAAGCAACATGATTAGCATACATCGAAGATTCAAAATAAATTACTTAACTAACCTAATCCATCAAGGATTCCCAAAAACATCTCCATTACTCCACTCCCACTCCGTATATACTTGATTGCTTAATTATCTTTATACTTTCTTTAATTCAATATCATATGGGACAAACAACTCCCAATCCCAATCAATCAAGGTCTCGTACCACACATAAACAACCATGTATAAGTAATATACTTCTATTTATATATATTTCCATCCCACCAAAGTTTATGTTTCCCACAAACTAAAACCCATTTTCTCTGACTTAATGACCACCCACCAATTGAGATTCGTTTAAATCTCTAGCTTTCCCATGCAACTCATTCCTTCTCATCTTCCCAATTAATCTCTTCTTACCCACACTTTTCAGGATAAGTCCCATGACCAATTCATAAAATACCCCAAATCTCCTCTACTTTAACATAGGTGGGTAATCACGCCTACTAACACCATTTCCCCACTCTCGTTACCCATTTGGACCCCAAAATGACCACATGTACTGATGTACATGCATATGACTACTCGGTTCTTTACTGGCCATGGGATGCATTTTAGAATCCCTACAAATGCTTATTTAATCCAAGTAAAGAATCATGCATGCAAACTTTGGGATGGTTTCAGCATGCATAACAAGATTCAAGGACAAATTATAGTTAGTTTCCCTCAAGAAAATGATCTCTAAGCACCAGTATCATCTCTTCATCATCCACCTTAAATAAATTAACTAAGAAAAGGGATCACCATACCTTATATGACCACCAACCCCTTGTTATTCCCCTTGCCTAGCTAAGCTCTAAAAGAAACGATGGTGGTGATATTGATGAGAGGGACTCATTATTGGTGGCTCTCTCTCAAGAAGGAACTGGTTACTCTCCCCTTTTAGAATCGGTCACCTAGCTGCATGTACTTTCTCCAAAGCAATTGTAGAGATAAAGGTGGTGATGGTGAGGAGGCTGGTTGATAATGGCGGTGTAGTGATGGGAATGGTTTTGGTTCTTTTATCCTCACTTGCCTCCAGAGATATGAAGTGGTGGAAAGTCTCTTTATCTCCTCGGTTCCTAGGGAAAGCATTTATCCCATACCATTTATTTCCCAAGCCAAAGAAAACCCTCTAACCACGTGTGCTCTACTGCTCATGTGTGGGAAATATAACTTCTCATTTAAAGATACAAGTCAAAACAGCTACTCAAAGGTTCATGAACCTAGTGGTATCGGTTCCTTTGCTCAACCGCCAGGAGTGGCGGGTTTGGCTAACTTGGATGGGTTTGGAATTATAGAACTTATCATGCTGAGTTTAGCTATATGAAGATGTACTCTACATGTTTTACATTCATCTCATTAAACCTATGAACGAATAGAAACTGTGACCAACACTTGAATTATAACCAACAAGATTTACGTATTAAGCGATTCGTGAGGGTGGGATATTACACCAACTCCACCAAATCATCCCAATTAACCCCTCTATTAAACTAATCCCCAATCATTCATTGATGTCCTTTATCCCCAGCATAACCAAAATTCTTAGCTTCAATCTTGGTTGGAAGCAGAAGCTCCAACCAACCAGCCACGTATCACTTTTATATTGGTGATTTCATCATTTTTTAATGTTTTAATTCTTGATTTACTTAGCATAATTAAATATTAGAAAAAAGGAAGGTGAATCCACCAATAACAAACTGACACCTTGAATGGTTAGAGCTTCTGCGTCAAACCAAGGTTGGAGCTAAGAATTTTCCCCCTTCCACTATTAATGAGAAGTGGTGATGCGACATCTCACTTGGATTGGTGAGCTTTCCTTCTTCTCCCAATCCTGGTTTGAAATTTAGGATACTAGACATACTCCGAGTAAGAAAATGCTATTTAGATATCGAATTAATCGAAACGTTGGGTATGATACTATACTCTAACCCTTGATGCATGAGTGAACTCATGTATTAATTATCTAAATCATAGAGACTAACCCCTTAGATTATGTTTGTCGCATATATTCTGACATGACCGTCGATTTTTGTTTCTAATTAAATTAATTTTAGTGTATGAGATTTACAAAATTAAGAACTAGATTTTGATCTTTAAGGGTTTGGGAATGGTACCAGATGCCAAACTCTGGTCAATTCAAAGTCTAAATATGATTTTCTTATTCAATGTATGTCATACCTTTGATTTTACTCAAACTACAATAGAACCACTATATATAAATATATATATATATATAACTTGTTTGGAGGAATAAGATCGGTATGAAAAAGAAACCCCCTAATTACTTGTGTTAATTTAATTTTATCTCTCATTTATCCCGATGCCAATGCATCAGGAGTCTTACTTTGGGGACCATGCGACGTAATTGTTTCAGGCAAATTTCGGCGAAGCCATTAGGGCTGGGAAACGGTGCGGTCTGGTCCAGATCAGACCATATATGCGGTCTACGGTCCAGACCAAGGCGTTAGAACACAGATTATAGACTAGACCAAATACTATACGGTCTGGTCCAGACCACGCCTGTGCGGTCTGGTCCGAAAAAATCGTGTTGACGGTTAAGTTAAAAATAAATAATTCATTTTAGCTCAAAATCGAATCAATAACTAGAGGAAAAAAAGAGTTAAACACACCATACCGTCTACCAAATCATCAAACAACCACTACAAGGCAACATAACATGTTCTAAACTCCATGATATAGCAATAAACAAAGTCCAAAATTTAATAACTAATAAGTCCTATAAACTACAAAGTGCAACTTCAAATGCCAGCATCTCCTTGTCCTTCGTATGTCCTAGTCCCAGCCTTCAATGTTGAGGAAATATCATCACTTCCTCTAATATCTTTGTTAACAGTAGAATCTTGAACTCTTCCTCTCTCACCCACCTACTCCTCCATAATGGCATTGTAAACTAAGCAAAGACAAAATAAAAATAAATAGTTAGCAAACCCAACATTTATAATTCACAATGAATAGTTGAAAAATTAAGCAATGAAAAACTAAAATAATAAGCATTACCATTAACAAACGCTTCTTCATCCTCATAATCACCATCATTGTCATCATCCAACGGCAGAAATGAACTTGATCTAAGCCAATCCTCACTACAGATTAGTGCTTGAACAATCTTAGGATGTAATGAACTTCTAAAGTCATCTAGAATTCTTCCACCAGTGCTAAATGCAGATTCTGAAGGCACTGTAGACATAGGAATAGCAAAGATATCCTTGGCCATCTCAGATAGGATAGGATACCTCGAATGATTTGCCATCCACCGCTTCAATACATCAAATTCAGATTGGGTTCCTCCAGATCCACTACCTTCACAAGGATGACCAAGATACATGTCTAGCTCAGTTTTGAATTGACAAACTTCAGGTGGTATGAAATCTGAATCAAATCCAAGATATACTTCACCACCATCTTCAAAAACCGGCCTCAAAGAACTAGAACTAGAAGCATGCACAACCTCATTTTCTGTATGTGGTGGTGGAGGAGGCGGCCCCACCCTTCCTGCATAATACTCAAACAATTCAACAAGTTCACCATTTATATCTTTTACCATTTCCTTTCCCCTTGTCTCCCCATACAACTTCTTCAAAAAATGTCCTGGATAGCTCATTTTGTACCTTGGATCAAGCACAACAGCTATGTAAATCAATCGATTCAATTTATGATTCTCCCCCTCCCTCTCAGACCAATACTTATCAAACTTCTCTTTCATTTTCTTTCCCATCCTTGCCACATCATCATCATTGCTACAACTCATTCTACCAATGTGGTAGAATACATCACCAGCTTTGAAAAAGCTCCGAAGTTGCTGCTGCTACTTTTACTTGTAGTGGCGGCATCACTAGCTTTGTCCTCAGGACGAGCTCTTTTATTAACCTAATATAAAATTATTAAATTGAAACAGTAAAGCAACACATGAAATCAAATATTGCATGGACACTGGAACTTAGAAAACTCACGTGGATGATGGTGATTGTGCTGTCAATTGCAGTTGAAACATATATATACATGCACGTATGGCTCTAGTTAATATTAAAATAGATGCATGGAGACTAGAAAAGCTCATGTGAATGATTGTGACTATGCTCTCAGATGGAAATTCTTTTAAAGGATGTTCACAACTTGACAGTTTGTATTTATGAATCTTCTGTTTATCGAGAGACACAAACAACCCAGACAAAAATTTTGAGGAAGAGAGACTTCGGGTTTGAATTGCATACCCTAGTTTCGTCTTCTCCTTGCATCGGGAATTGAGTGCGGATGGAAGCCTAAGGGATGCAGGATGCTGCTACTGCTACACGCCTGAAGCAGGACTCGACCGAGAGGAAGAGACAGGAGACGCTGCTGAGGACTGGGGAGTCGGGATCGTACTGGAGACGCTGCCGTCGTTGGGGAGTGGAACTGGTGTTTGCTGGTGGAGCTGAGATGTTCGTGGGACCCGAAGAGAATTAGGTTAGGATTTCTTAGAATGAGAAAGGCGGGCGAAATGGAAGACAAAGTCAGAACTGAGAAGGAATTGCTTGACTGGGCCTGGACTTGCGTGTTTGTCTAGGTTAGGTACAAGGTTTGGTCTGGTAAACCGCGGTCTAGACCACACCAGACCAAGAGATCAAAACTTCATATAATACAGACCATGGACCGGACCAGACCAGACCATTCTTCACGGTCTACGGTCTGGACCAAACTGTGCGGTCCGGTTTGGTCCACGGTTTTTCAAACGGTCTGGTCTATTTTCCCAGCCCTAGAAGCCATGGTGAAGATGGGGCGCGTTGGGGTCAAAACGGGGTCGTAGGGAGAGTGTGGTAGAGTAAATTGAGATCAGTACTAGCCATAAATTGTCATTTTCTTTACAAAGCTTAGGCACCTCTTAAACACTGCCTAGACGTCCTAGACACTAGGCATGACCTAGCGCCAGGGTTTTCAACCCGCGGGTCAACCCACTTTAACTCTGACCCGGTGAGAAAAATGGGCCGCACGCACCTGCCGGGTGACCGCTACAAGGTACCGAGTTGGAGGTCAAATTGTGTCATTTTTTTCTTTGTTTTGCAAAATGCGCCTATTTTCCGATTTTTCTTTTCGCCTAACTCAATTTTTGGAATCCTAAGTTGAACATTTGAATATTAATGTTATATAAGTGTGTGTGAATTTTCACTATATGTTGAATCTAAGTACGAAATGTTATTTTGGTGTAATATTATATTTTATAACTCATATGTTAGATGAGATTTGATATAATTTATCAGGATAAGTAAAATATAATGACGCTTTCCATATTTTCGGGCTAAAACAGGTGACCCATTAACCTTTGACCCACTAGCTCAACCGGGTCCGGGTCAACCCGCGGGTTGACAACCTTGCCTGGCGCCAATTGATTTCTTGAAATTTTATCAAGATAAGCATGAAAATAAAGGGAAAGAAGGCTAGCAATAAAATGTGAATTTCATAATGATAGATTTTCATATTGTTCTTTTAACAAGTAGATAAATGTCAATAATAATATAAGCAATAAATATTATACTTTAGTATGGTTAGTACAAATGGTAGTTTAATGACTTTAAGATTTTTTTTTTCCAGAAAACAATTATAATATTCAATTATTCGTCAACTATAAATACCAATGTACACCGGAATTCGAATTTCACATTATCCATCACATATTTTCATAAGAAAATCACACTCAGCAAATATATATCAAAACAAAATATGAAGCCAATAATCTTCTTATTCGTTTATCTCATCTTTCTCCTTCTCGCCAGAGGAGCAATATCGGACGATGCATGGCATCCTGTACCGGATTTACAAGACAAGTTTATCACCGGGATTGTACAACTCACAGTCAACTTGATGAATGAGGACCCTGGGTTCGGCATAAAGCTGATAAATGTGGAAAAGTGCGAGTTCCAAGATACCGTTGATGGTCGTTATTATCACTTCTTTTTTAACGCCATCCAATCAAGAACAAACATAATGCACACGTTTGAGGGATCAGTTTTAAAGGAGCTTAATGGTCATTTGAGAGTTATGTGGTTTAAATGGGACAAGACAAGGTTAATACGGTAGGTGATGTATTTTTCTTCAAGATTTCGCAATAAAATATGTAAAAGTTGTTAGGGATTTTTTAAATGTTGTGAATGGAAATGAAAGGGGAAATGTTTAAGAGAATCTCTTGAAATACCATGTTAGTATGATGTGTGAAGGCGTGCACTCGAATTCGATCGATTTGATGCAATATGTGGGTAATCGGTTAAATGGGGTTGTGTAACCAACCGCACCAAATCGAACCAAGTTAAACCAAATCAAATTGAACCGATATGGCGGTTGGAATAACCAAATCAGTCCAACTTCCATAGGCCGAACCGATGCAATATTTGAAATTTTTTGAACTAACAAATGTAATGGTTAGAGTGTAACCACCCATATGAAGAGTTGCATCCCTTCATATGCAACCGTTCATTCTCTATAAATAAGCATCTACCCCTCTGGTTTTGTGATGAATTTTTCTGGTACCGAAATTCTGCTAAAATCCAAAAGTTGGTTTTTCTGCATTCGAAAAGAAAAAAATTGAGTCAAGTTTGGTCTCGCCGTCTTGTTGCGTTCGTTGATTTTCAGGGTTTTCGGTACCGCTACACCGGAAAGGTACGTCATTTCTATTCTGGAAGGAATCATTCCGTAACCGTGGGTACTAGAGGGGAATAAGATTCTTTTAAGGAAAGACATTGAATTATAGTCGACTATAACGTTGCATATGTCTTTGCATGTTTTTCATGATCATATATATTTGTTTGTGTTGCAAGAAATTAGTATACATGAACAATTTTCAAAACCATACTACCAAAATTATAATCGTCATCATCTTCATTTCTGTGATCGCAGCTCGTTTTCGTTAAACATTGTAGTAGATAATGAGATGCCCAACAATGGGTAAGATGTAGATTGTACCCTTCCATCTGACATGGAAAGGAGCTTGAATTCCATGCTAGGGAATTCGACGAGGGAAATTTGCTATCTCCATATAGCAAGCGAGAGTTTGAGGATATGGTACGTGATTTTCACACCAATGTTTACGAGTCACCTACGACTCCTAACCTTGCATCTAATCCATCACTCGACTCACCTGGCCTAGATGATCACTTTAGGGAATGACCCCTTGACCTCATTGGTCTAAACCATGAAGGGGGCACTAGCGATGCCTAGATAAAAGGCATTAAAGAGAAGGCACTACCTATGAGGCAACCCATAGATTGTCTGACTTAAAGACATTAAAGATAAGTA
The DNA here is from genome assembly GCA_964030455.1 of Linum trigynum. Lineage (NCBI taxonomy): Eukaryota > Viridiplantae > Streptophyta > Magnoliopsida > Malpighiales > Linaceae > Linum > Linum trigynum. The sequence goes on along the minus strand of OZ034814.1, from coordinate 32,947,963 downwards.
CTTCCGAGAGATAACTCGTCTTCGTTTTTCGGCTATTTTCCCAATAAAGTTGGTTGAACCTAGGTTTATGGATCGCACCTAGTCTCACGAATCATGGAATGACTTGGAGATGAAACATTACCCACTTATCCACATAAGGGTGATCCTCAAACCTCATATCCATCAACTTTGTGCTTCAACAAAACAAGATGTTGCAACCCTCTTCGTGCGGAAGCGATTTTGTCGCGAAAACAATAGCCACCTATCTTAAACAGTGTTAGGACAATATCTCGAGGAAATTGTGACAACGTTAGACCCTAACACGGGGTAAGGTTTTACAACAAACATTCTACATTCTACCATTATTTACCCATTCTTGACCATGATTGCGTGCCTAGGGTTTTCCCTATGTCGACCATTGCAAAAGCTATTTGTTTACTCTACCGTCATCATCGGATTTTCACCCACACCACCCACCCGTGTTCTTACTCCTTCAGTTCAACTTGCTAATACCTTTTCGTTTGAATCCTTGTGGATGCATGAGTGCTATCTTGTATCTGCTTTCTTTTCAAACCTTTGAGCTTCATATGTACATTCAATGTTGACTAGTGACAATTTAGCTCTTATGCTTCCCACGTCATATCTTTAGAGCTTACCTTGATTGGTTTATGTTAATATGTATTGGGACAGGAAAACATAGGAGAATGATGTCTCGTGGAGTGGATGATTGTTGTGTGCCCATGGATTGAGGTTGTAGTGCCCTCTACTTGTGCCATGACACATATTAAGCATACATATATGTCTTTTTTTACTTTGGTTTTGACTTTCAAATCTAAGCGTCTTCGTCGCTGTGACACGGAAAATACTTAAGTGTGGGGTGATTGGGAATCACCCAATGTAACTCTCTTCACGAACGCCTCACGATAATACATGACTGACGATATTGTCTCATTTAAACTGTGGGGTAAGGTTTAGGTAGAATGGTTTTCATTCGATATACCATTTTCTAATTGTTCATGCACATGGGAAAGGGTGCTTCCTATCCAAACATGTAAAAATTGCACAAACCTCACTATGGAGGAAATTATTGCGGGTTCCTGTCATCTCACGCCTGTGAGAGTGTTCACAACCCTGTTCACGACAGTGGCTTATGTCGTGAACTGCTCGACAATTATTTTCTCAATTCTTCAAATTGGGAATTCACCTCCTACTTTTTGCGGTTTGGCTCACGCCCGTGAAGCGGCCCGTGAGAAGGACGGAGGAGTCCTCAAAAGCCAGTCGCATGCGAGTAATGTGTGCATTCGCACATAAAATTCAAATTTTGGGTAATGCCACGCACCCAAAGCAACTTCTAAGATCATCATACTTTGAATTTCTAGTCTTTGCGTTAACACGTAATCTAAGGGAGACTATATTGTAGGGGCTATGACTATGAAGGATGTCATTGTCATGAAACTTGGATCCATCTTAAAAGGAAAACGTATGGATGGGTACCATTCCTTGTGATTTCTCGAACTCCTCCTCAAACGAATGAGTCTTCTGCGCTTAAAGCAAAATTGGGGTAGATATGTAGCTTCGTACAATCGATATACTACCACATCAAGTCTACATCAATATATGATGCCACCACAAATAAAGAGTGGGGTAAAAACCAAGTGTGAGACATTCTATCCTTTTAAAAAACCGGTTTTTGGAAGAGATACTAGTTGAATCTTGGTGGCTAAGGCCTACAAAGATGATGCAAGATCCTCTCTAGTACAAGAACAATTTCACCGGGATGATAGGATCGCCAACTTGAGAATTTTGAAGAGCATAATTTATATGATTGACATGTGCAACTTTCTGTGAGATATAAAAGTTAACAATTCTTGGTCTGTTTGAATACATTTCGAATGCCTCCTACATTCCATCTTCTCATCCACCAAAACATTCTTTGAACTTGAACTTCTTGAAAACTCAAATTCATTGTCTTCAAAATGTGAAATACCACAATATGCATGCTTTTGATTCACATACCATATGAGTTGGACTAAAATGGTACATGAAACACATTTAATGAAGTTGATAAACCACAACAATTACACATAACTGCAAGCCTGAAACTTTGACTCGTAGAAAACAATACAACAATAACAACGACCAGAAAGCACGAGAAAGATAAGTAAAGCATAATGGAATTGTCTGCCACAAGCAAAGCACGAGAAGGATAAGTAAAGCTAATACACTCTCAAGCTTTTTATTTTATTTTACAAAGAACACACTCTCAAGCTGGAAGTGAAGCAAATGAAACACACGCGTGCTTGCATTTTGCTGTGGAGTCGATCCTATGGTGCAATGGGGAGTGGGACGACAAGCAAAGCAGTGAGCATATCCTTGGTCGTAGTATCGGAATGCGTGTAGCCATCAGAGTACTTGTAAAGAACATCCATCACTTGTTCAAAGCCCAGAAACAAGGACAGAACTTCCTTAGGGATGTGCCTGCAGGGTGGGTCAAGCAATTCCCCCTCCTCCACCATTTCATTCAGAGCGTCCACTGCTTCCTCGTTCGAAACTCCGTATTGCAACATGTAGCATTCGACTGAAGAAGCCACATGTCCTCTTTCTTGCTCGAACTGCAACAACATGAAATCAACTCATCGTGCCCTCTTTTTGAAAGAACATGCACAGACAGATAGATGGGCCGGGCGATGGTAAGAAAGGAAAAGACATGCACGTACGTACGACGCTTACCTTGTGGGACATGATATCATCCATGAGACGGCAATGGTCGGAGGAAACTACTAAAATGTTGGGTTCGGCGAATAACCAATCAAAGACTTCCTTTGGAGCAACTTCAGTACCCAAGCCGCAGAGCGTGGCACACACAATGGACTGGTAAGTTGTGCTTAGTGAAGAAATGAGCCTGTACTCTTCTAAAGTTGGAACATAGGCTTTGGCCAACCACCTGGCTTCTTCCATGTATAACTTGGTCATATTCTTCAACTACACTCGAAATGGTAAAATTAAGAAATGTACGTATTGGAAGCCCAGAAAACAGTTGCGGTTCGGGTGCATAATCTTTAATTACACGCAAACTAACTATACAATCCTTTTTTTGTAATTTTTTGCTTCTATTTCTACTCTCCCTAGCAAGAAAACTGCACGTTGAATAATCCACGATACTGTAACATTCTTACCGACAATTTCGCATATTCCAAACAATAGGGCCGTCCCTCTTGTGAAGTGATAATATCGATTTCATCGAACCCAGTAATCATCGCCTCAAAAAGTACCTTCATTTTCCCATTTAGACTGTTCATGCTAGGATCCCACCTGTGGCATAGCTGATACATAGAACAAGTCATCATCATCATCAATAATATATCAAATGTCATCAATTAAAATGAAGGGGAAAAAAAAAAAATATGTTTGTACATTAGACGAGATATATTATGGTGAGTACACTTAGGGGTAGGGGTGGCTATACGGTCCGGTCCGATTAAATTGGACCAAATTGATCTAATCCCAGTCCGGTCTTTTCGGGAATATAAGGACCAAAGATTGGATTGGATACAGTCCGGTCTTGACCCAGTCCGGTCCCAATTTTATCTTGATTTTAGGAGTTGGGGGTCTCTTATCCGGGTTTTTATCTCAAATCTAAGCCCGAATATGAGATTGCATTGTTTGTTATCCGGTCTCAGTCCGGTCCCGGTCCGAGTTATACGGTCCGGTTTCGGGTAAAACCAAACAGTCCGGAACCAAATAGCCAACCCTACCGTACACTGCTATACCTTTCAATTGCAGCAGTAAACAACTCGAGTTCGTCGAGTGAACCGTAAGCATCATATGTGTCGTCAAACACAGATCCAATAGTTATTATTGTGGTGAAGGTGTATCTAGCCAGCTCAAATTTGGGCTCCCACAAACATCCCACGGCCCAAAAGTAAACCTCAACCAGCTTATCTCGCGCATAGTCGTTCCTTCTTATCAAATCCAAATCAATCCACCATCTGTACAATAACAATTCATTAAGAAATAGAATTATTGTGTTAGTAAAACATATATAAATTAATATAGTCTGTACAGTGAAAATTATTAATTTATACTAATTGTTAATTAATTGACAATTTGACACCTTACTCCAAACTCAGTTTAATTCATGATCTAGATGAGGATATCGAGGAGTAAAAATAGAGATTTCCTGTAGTGTATATATTCGAGTAGTACACCGGTCTGACATATATATATATATAGGGTAAGGAATGGTGTACTCTTGGAGGAGTAGTAGTAAATAATAACTAGATTTTTTTTTTGTTTATTCAAAAAATAGATGAAGTTTTGCTTACTTTGTAAGCACTTTAAGCTCCTTTTGGTACATGTTTTGCAGGACGTTGAAGCTCAGTTTGGCCAGCCTGAGGAGAGTCCCGTCGTGGCCTGCCATTTTCTCATAAACCGATATGAAAAAGAGATGCTCCAGTATTGCCACGCCTTTGCGTAGCGGCCTCTCCAGTGCATGCGCGATTCGTTCAACAACCACTGCTTCTGGCAGTGGTAATTCTGATGAGTCGGGAGATTCCGCCATTGATGCAGCACTGGTGAGATGCGACTTGGTGAATTGAACTGCATCGTCGAGTATGCTCTCGCCTTGGTTTCTTAGATATGCAGCTTCGTATAAGCTTAGCATGCCTTCAATGTCACTCACCAAACTTTCCTTGAACTGATCTCCTTCCTCTGTCCTGAACTTGCTGAATATATCTGTGTTTAAAACATAACAAACAATTTGTTTACATTGACAACGGACTAGCCATATGTTTGGCTGATCAAGTTTTGAGAGTATTTTTTGTACTTCGAAAATTGAATCCGAGCCAACTACTTGCACTGCGAGCGCTAGAAGCCAAATTTTGTAACACATGCAAAGGTAGGCAGGGCTACCCCTTTCACGTTTTGTCTTACAATTGGGAACATTATTGTGGTGCTGTTGTGTGATGTAAACCATGTGAAATGAACCAACACATAATTGTTGGTTTAGAATAGGAAAAGGGTTTTTTTTCCCTTTCCCTGAACATGAAATGAACTAAAAATCCTACGTGTATAGGGAATTTTCAAAAAAAAAAAAAAAATTAACAATTTCCTCTGACTAGAACCAAATTGGAGCAAGATACAAACTAGATTTAACAATTTCGTAAGTTGGGGATTCAGTTTATAGTGCAAATGATGATGATCACCATGTTTGTTAACAACTTCCTTGTTGTAAATCAAAGGCCGTAGTTCCCCCTCAATGAGATCCTTGTTAGTCAAGTGGTAGCTTCTTGTTGTTCTGTTAGTTTTGGAATAATACTGGGGCGACTAGTCATGGCGATTTACCACCTCAACTACTGAAGAAGAAATGATGTTGGGACTCTGAATGTGCTCTCCTTAATCCCTCCAAACAAGCTACACAACCAATCTTTTTTTCTGTTATCTTTTCTTTTTTAAATTTAGCAATAATCATAGTTTTGGAACTTTCGTCGAACCTCATAAAGTTAAGACTCAAGATTACCATCCTCACGCAAAGACAATTATAACCAAACTGAGTAATTCATATAGAGAAAACATATATAAACCACCAACAGTACGTAATTAATGGTCACAGAAATTAATAGAGACTAGCTAGAAAAAAAAAAAAATCCATGCATGCATTTATAACATATTAGTAGGATCGGCCAAGAGATTCCAAGGCAGCCTTGAGAGAAACCACCTCCTTCTCCTTCTCTTCCAGCGACTTCGTCAGCAGCGACTCCGTCTTCTCCATGAGCTTCTCCTTCTCCTCGATCACCTGTAGAGAAATGTGAATAGTACGTACTTTGTAAAACCTAAAGGAAATTAAAGTCCTTAGAAAAAAAGTTAAATGAGATTAATTCTTCAATCTAATTATTAGCATGCACCTTGTTCTTCTCCTCCACCAACTTGTTCCAGCAGCTGTGCATCACCGATTTCCCACCAGCCGTACCATCCTGGAGCTGATCCACCGGGACCAAAACGGCGCCGTTGCTCATGTCACATATGCTCCACAACATAGCACGGCTGCTAAGCTGTGGCTTCACCCCGTACCTCGACCAGCCGAAACGGTCGTTGATCCTCAGCCGCACGATCGGCTGACTGTACACGATCAAGAAGCAGAGGCCCTGACGGTTGACAGAGAAGTGGAAAGTTTGACCAGCCGAGTTGCTGAAGCTCAGATCTTTGACCAGCTCCTTCAACTGGTCGCCTCCGATCGTCACGCCGAAAACCTCCAGGGCTTTGAACTGCGCCCTGGTGGAAAGGCCGACGATGGTTGGCTGGCGCCAACGCGAGCCGCTGTGGCGAACCATGTCGAAGTCGGTGTGCTGGTCCGTGTAGTCGTAGACCTGAAGGTCCGTGGGCTGGCCTACGAAGTCGCGGATGAAGTATGTGTCGGAATCCATTTTGAAAACCGACATCGTTCGTTTTTTTGGGCTTCTGATTTGCTTGGAAGAGATCGATGGCTTTCATTACTGCATTTTATCGAGGTAGGAAGTACCGCTGTGCCGATAAAGCTAAGTGAGTGAATTTCACTTTCCCCGTTGTTCACGTTTCGGATCTATCTAACTGTAAACAAATTTTGAGTGAGCGCCAAAACATCTCCGAGATTGTATCAGAAAAATTAGCAATAGGATATTTTGGACTGAAATCATAGTTCAACCGTGGTTCAATCATTTCATACAACTAAAATTGCCTTCTGATAGACTACTTTTATGCGGTAGAACTGCTACGATAAGGTTTCGCAAGCAAATTAATGAATTTAGGAGGTATATATATAGAGCCCATCAGTCTAAGCAAAACCTCCAACCTACAAGTCAGTGCCCTATTTTCATATTTTATAAACATTATAAGATATTTTCTCAATCAGCCTAATTAATAAATCACGTATATAAATTCCTACCAAAAAAATCAACCACGTAAATTAACATTTTTCACATGTTTAGCCTATTTTTTTCTCATAATCCGAATAACCTAATTCGATCTTTCACGTGATCTCATCAACAATTACTTCTTGTTATATATTTTTTATACCCGGCCACTTCAAAGCCAACAAAATCTTTTTTCATTATATTCTCATGATTCAGTGCAAACTAAAACAAAAGTGAAAGAATCTTGAAATTGGCGTTGGAGTGTAATCGAAGCAAAGGCAAATCAAAACAACAACATGATGATATTTTGTGGAAAGCAAAAATATAAGCAAATCTTTCTTCGTAAAGTTATTTAGCCCAGTATGTGCGCGATAGCACGAGCTGAGCAAAACTAACGAAATCTAACTCATCTCGTGTAGCCGGGCGCTTGCTCTTGCTAAAAAAGATCATTTATGCTCAAAATTAAAAAGATAAATGATAATAGGTAGAAAAAATTAAATTTTTTAAGTGGTATGTGTTGACTTGGTAGTGACGTGGCATTTGATGGTTAGTCAACGCGTTTAACCTTTCAAAATAATGGTCAAATCTTGGGTTTGATCAATTTCATAAGTTTGATGCATAGTTTTTTTTTTTTGCCATAGTTAAAGTTTGATGTATAGTTAAGGCCACGAAATTATAGATCGAAAAGATTGACCAAAATATTTAATATGTAAAAAATTCGCGCCACACAAATATATTAACCGTTCTTAGTATCCAATCAAAAGATATTTTAAAATAATAATAATAAAACATTAAGTACTGGTCGTCAGTTTGTACCCTTAAATTAAACTAATTTTTTTTCTTCCTGGTCTCTTCTCCTTTCTATCCACCAACTCTACCGAGATTCCCCTTCCTATGACAATTTCAAACCCCTCTCCATTCTTCTAATCTTGAATTGTGAATTTTATGGACTTTTATTCAAATTTCATTATTAGCTTCATGTATATAGGGCAACAAAACTATTGTATCCACCGACTATTTGAAAGTCCGAATCCATAAGGAAGACTATATTGGGTTCCCTTTCTTTGAGAAGCTTCACCAATCTTCTTACAGTCGTGAGATTTTCCAAACCATAATATTTTTGTAGTTTAGAATACTCGTTGGACTAGGTGACCTTCCTTCCTTTACTATAAGGTGGCTATACGGTCCGGTTAAATTGGCCCGAATTGATCCGGTCCCAGTTCGGTCTTTTTGAGAATATAAGACCAAAGATTGGATTGGATATAGTTCGGTCTTAATCCAGTCCGGTCCCTATTCGGTCTTGATTTTAGATTGAGTTTGTGGGGATTTGAGTGGTCTGATGGGGGAATTTGAGTGGCCTAAGGCCTGAAAGGGTGAGGAGGATAAATTTTGAGTGTTAGGCTCTCTTATTCGGTCTTTATCCGGTTTTCGGTCCGATCCCAAACAGTTTTTTACCTTAAATCTAGGCCCGAAAATTAGATTGGATTATTTGCTATCCGGTCCCAGTCCGATCTCGATCCGAGTTATACGATCCAGTTTTGGGTAAAACCAAAAAGCCCGGACCAAATAATCAGCCCTCCTTTGCAAGGTCCGCCGCACCGTTATATTTCTTTTCTTGAGTGTTTTGGGGAATTGCCCTTTCAGGTGGATTATGTATGTTCCCCATCCAGACCACCATTTTCAGTCATAACTTCAAAACTTTATTAAAAAAAATTATATCCACTTTGATATATTTTCGGAAAAAAAATTTTAAGTCATAACTTCAAAAAAAAATTTTAAGTCATAACTTCAAAAAAAAATTGCACTCCTCAATCATATAAATTATGCTCTTCAAAATGATATTCACTTTGATATATTTTCGGAACAATTTTTTTTTAGAAATTTAGTACCAGTCTATACCAAGGTGATAATGCTTGGTACTACATAAAATCATACCATATGGTATAGGAATGTACCATGATGGTATGGACATACCAGAGGGTATAATGGTTAAATACATGATAGTAGGAATTTACGAATTGTCATTTACCACATTCATCATTGTGTACCACTAGTTACCATCCCAATACCAGGGTGGTATGGAGTGGTACATTTTGGTCCAATCTTTTTTCTTCAGAAATTTGTAGAACCAATAGATTACGAAGATTTCGTTTCATCTGTGTAAAAAAATCAAAATTCGAGTTAAAAACGAAGGTGCTACCAAGTGGCATGAAATGGTTTTCTTGAAATATATTGATAATAGATATAATTTTGTAGATCGCAACTAACTCATCCATATGTGCAAAAAAAAAAGTTGAATTCTATATTAGAACGAAGAAGATAGGAGTCAGTTAAAAAAAATAAAAAAAATAAAAAGTCATTAATTCTCACCCTTTATATCTAGATTTTCTCACTCTACTCAAATCTATTCAAATCTATGAATCCAAATTTAGCTATGTAAGGTGCACAACCCCTAGACCCAAATAAGTAAATAACACATCCCATAATAAGTGCTTCGATCAAGATAAGTAGATAACCAATAGATTAAATAAGAAACTAATGGCGGCCAATAAAATGTCAAATTATTAAATCTCCGTTTTCATGGTCAAGTGCATTCATCTTCATAATAATATAAGCAATACATTATACCTATCATACTTTAATTTGAATCACACAAATGGTAAGAGTATCGAAATCTATGTTTTCCAAAATAAAATTGATATTCTTCAACTATAAATATCGATTTACATTGAAACTCTCAATTCATTCAGATTAACATTCCGAGCATATATATCAAATGCAAATATGAAGCCAATCGTTTTATTTTCTTTTCTCTTTTTCATCTTCTTTGTCACAGGAGCTACATCAGCAACTAGGATGAACAGCGAATGGCATCCTGTAGCGAATCTAAAAGACAATCACACAATTGAGATTGTGGAATTCGCAATAAAGTATATCGATAAAGCACTCGATGGAGCTAACTTAAAGCTCGTGCAGGTTGATAAAGGCATATTTCAAAAAGTTGGAGATGGTGTTATTTATCGCTTTGTTTTTATGGCCTTCGAAATTACCACTCAATTTTACGAAGCAACCATTCTAGAGGGGCGCAATGGTGACTTGAAGGTTCTCTCATATGCTAAATGATTGCATGTTGCTGAGTGTAATTTTCTAAATGGATGGTATTGTATTGTGAATGCGATTCCCTACCATAATCTTACAATAAAATAATGAAAATTGCCCAAAAAATATATTTGTCTTTACTGTTAGTGGTTGTGTCGTATCGATTCAGTATTGTAGCACGTAACAATTCCCCTTTTAATTTGTTGATGTCTGGATAAAGGATTATTAAGGTGGGTTTACGACCTTGGATATATTCCATATGTTTGGCCCGACTTTTATAAGTCCTTTTCGGGTTCAAAAGCTGAAGCAGGGCCAAATACCTATAAAAGCTCGGCTTTTGAAAAGCCGAAAAGCGCTTTTTGTATAACATAAAAGCAGAAGCTCCGATTTGGAGCTTCTGCGAAAAGCTGTTTTGAAAATACAAGATTATCCTTACTAGTGGCGGATCTATAAAATTTTAACAGGGGTGTCCTCTTCAAAAAATATTAAAATAAAATAAATAATTCATAAATAAAAAAATATCGGACCAGTAAAAATTTTAACATACGGCCACGACGTATTTTTATATTCTGAAAAAGAATAAAAAATAGGCTTGGTAAATTTCTCAACAAATCTGTATATCCTACTAGACAATAGTTCACGAACTGATCGCATATGGATTTCTAACCTTGTTTTTTATGTAACTCAAAGTTGAAAAGACTCTTCCAACACTTGTTGTGTAATCATAAAATTAATTCCAATTAAGGTTAGTTAATTGTAGGTTTTGGAAATAGTCGGTGATAAGGAATAACTTTTTACTATTATGTAGTGTTTAAAATAGAACAACAAATGAGTTGCAATTTAATGGAGGACAATGTTTAAAAAATATAGTATATCCTAAGTTTGAATAACACAGACTATCACTTATTTTTTTAAAGTATACGCAAACTACTACTGAGGATAGGATTATCGTTGTAGGGGTGTCCCGAATCACTAATTATAATTTTTTATCCATACAAAACTACTACCGGGGGTTGAATAATCGTATTCTCAAATTTAAGGGGTGTCCCGGGACACCCCTAAACCCTCATGTTTCCGCCCCTGATCCTTACTAAATTTTAATTTTATTTCAGAAAATATAATTTTCCTTCATATATATCATTTTAAAAATAAAATAAATTATAAAATCATATTATTTCATATTAAAGAAATTTAACAAGATCGATTTTGACTACTTTTTATTGTTTAGATTTTTTTTTATATTATGTCCTTTATAGTCGTTTTACACAATCTCTCACATTAAAAAGCACTTCTAATAGTTTTACAGCCAAACACTCAACTGTTTTTTTTTTAAGTATTTATCTAAAAGCTCCAGCCAGAAGCTTCTTCTGCAAAAGCTACAGCAGGGCCAAACTAAACTATTAATAGAGGAATGGGAAAATTGCAACTCTCATTTCAAATTTTGTGTTTTGAGAGTGTGTCTATGAACGCCATTTTCATAATTGCTCAATTTGTCTTTTATATATTAAAAATGAGATTATTGAGATTTGAAACTGATCACTTATATGAAGGAAGAGTTCTACAACCAACTAGGTTATATTGTATTTAATGCAATTGCTTTTTTTTAACTCTAAACACATATTTTTTGTTTGCGGTTTCGTATTTATATTTTACTTGAAGTCTATATTTTATAAAAAGAGAATAAGTTTGAAGTCGAAGCTCGGCCAAAATCTCATAAACTGACTAGAAAAGGGTTTCCAAGTTCTTGTAAACCACGTAACTTCTTGAACAATACTTCTAGAAGATTAAAGTTGGAACGACAATAAAGCAATGGTTAAGACTATGTAAATAATAACTTAATCGAAATCGGCACAGAGGTTTACACGATTTCCTCCTAGACCATGGATGAAACTATTGTTTCTCTTATTCTACCGCGTATACATTCTACACTAGCGTGGCCCCGGCCAATTGACCGGAGAAAGATGAGGTATGAAATTTGATAATATAATGGGAGTATAGTTTATTATTGTATAATTTTTTTGGGAAATACATGATAAAAATAATGAATTTTAGTAGGATAGAGATATGAATGATGCAACGAATCAAAAATCAGCCTTATGAACCAAAATCATGTACCTGTTACCTTGTGAAACAATATTGTTTCTCGTAATATGATGAGGTGCAGTAAGTTTTATAGAAACTGAGTTCCAGAAAATCGAATAAAAAATCGCCTATCCCGCCGGTTTTCGGGAAATGAGCATCTCACAATCGTTGCTAGCTTTTACTCGGCCTGTTGGCCAATTAATTTGCTTTATAAAACTTTCATCTTGTCGTCATTGTGCTTTCTGGTTTTTGCCAAGCCATGATAAAATCTAAATAAATCAAGAATGAACAACACGATTTGAGATAGGAATCGTCGTCCCTGTATCCCTAAAAAATGGTGGTAAACACGGACTCACCTGGCAAACTGGTTTGGATTGAGATTTTTATCGGGTATCAGGGAACCATGTGATTATAAATTAGACTTTATCAAAACGGGTCAAAACTTGAAATTCAGCCTGTTTGACCGACCCATGCCAAACTCTAATTATTCTTTACTTTTAAACTTTCTATTTGAAAATAAAAAATAATGAAAGAAAAGAGATGACTGCAATTCACCATTTGCACATCACTAATTCAGGAATAAAACTATAGAATTTCGAAAGAAAACTGAAAATGTTTAGGATCGTTTTAATGTTAAAAATAACCAAATAGATCTTTCTGTTTATTTTTTTTACTAATAAATACCAAACGATTCCCTATAAAAATACACTATAATTAATAATTATGATATCAAATAAATTACATAATATATATTTGAAATGATAAAAATTGGACTAATTGGGTTGGTCGAGGTTGAACCATTGAATAACTTTAAAATACATTATATTTTAGCCACTAAAATATAAAATAATAGCATAATATATATTATGCTAGAGAAAATAACTTGTTTTAGAATGGCAAACCCATGATGTTCATTTGTTTTACTTGATGGGCAAATCTCGTGTAGGTCAGGCCCATTTAACTCTTTTATTTTATGGTTAGCGGTTAGCCCATAAAAAGGAGTATTGTTTTCCCATTTTCATATATATTTTACCACCATGGAGAAATAAAAGGACTTAAAGAAAAAAAAATTGACACTCCTGGACCCGTTTAAATCCACATGTGTACGGTAAGATGACCCGTTCCACAGAGGAAAAAGAAAAAAAATTGACACTCCCTATTCTACCTTTCCTACAAACGCTACTGGAGCAGGGAATTTGAAATGGGGGAATGGTTTTTTCCTCTCTGTTATTATATGTTTTTAATTTAAAAAGATACAACAAATGTACTTAGTGTGATTGTTTATGATGTTTGCTTTTCTTTATTTGGGGTCATCGTTCGAATCCTAGTACGTGTCTTTTTAATGAATAAAAAAAGTAATTGTGAAGACCAAATTGTCCTTTCTACTTTCACTCTGAATGCAGGAAATTTGAAATGGGGCTTCAAGTTTTCTCATTTGGCTTTTATTTATGGGTTAATAGCATTTTGTACCCCTCTATTATGGCAAATTAACAAATGTACCCCTTTAAAAAATTTTCGCACAAACATATCCTTCTAATATTGAAACGTAACAAGTTTACCCTTTATCCATTTTTCTATTAAGTGCCTGTTAAATCGTCTGAGAAATGACTTAATTGCCCTCGTTTACTTTTTGATGCTCCTAATTTTGATTTTAATTATTTTATCTCAATTAATTAATTAAAAAAAATCAAAACCCTAAACTAATTGTCTAATTCACTCTGAAACCCTCTGCCTCCTTTTCTTCTTCTTTGTGGCGGCAAAGAGATTCGGTCCCCGCAGCTCCAATTGCCTAAAGGGACATAGTTGCAGCCTGCAAGCCCAGCGGTGGAGTTTGGTGGAGTTGAAGATGAGAAAGGAGATAATCGGGGATCAGAATCGCTAGTAAAAATCACTGCTGCTAGCCGTCTTTCTCCCACGTTTTACCTCGATTCTTCCCAACATTCGTCGTCGGTCGCCGCCGAGAAAAAGAAGTTTCCTCAGAAGGTTTTCCTCTTAATTGTTGCTCGTTGTTGCCTTCGCAATTGAAACGATGCTTCCGATCGTCTCTTCCCTCCGCTATCCTCTCTCCATTCAGCCGGTGGCAGCAGTTTCCATCGAGAAGGTGACGATGGAGGCGGAGCGCCCCGACACATTTCTCAGAGAATTGGAGACTGGAGAAGTGAGGGCTCGTTTTGAGAAGATGATTATGGAGCATCTCCGATTTTGACTGGTGAGTCTTGTTCATGAGAATAAGAGAATTGGGAGCACGCGCCGCTGCCGAGAGGGACTAATCCCATGGAGACGGAGGGTTTCAAAGTGATTAGTTTAGGGTTTTAATTTTAATCAATTACTTGATATATAAAATAATTAAAATCAAAATTAGGAGTATTTAAGAGTAAATGAGGGGCAATTGAGTCATTTTACAGTCCATTTATCGGTCACGTAACAGAAAATTGGATGGAAGGGTAAACTTGTTATGTTTCAATATTAGAGGGTTATGTTTGTGTGAAAATTTTACAGTCCATTTAACGGTCACGTAACAGCAAATTGGATGAAAGGGTAAACTTGTTATGTTTCAATTAAAGGGGTATGTTTGTGTGAAAATTTTGTAGAGAGGTACGTTTGTTAATTTGTTATAATAGAGGGGTACAAAATGCTATTAACCCTTTATTTATTGGATAGATGTAGATGTATACAGTATATGTATATTTCTCTACTAAGAACCCTAGCTCGCCCTATACTCTTGGACATCCGAAGTATATATACATATGGGCTTCGGCCCATTATCACACATCCTTTGTTTAATGAAAAATTGGCTACAGATAATATAACAACACTAGAATTGTTGTTATAGTAACAACAGGGTAAAAGGGTAAATTGACAAATATCAAAAAATTAAAAATTGAATTAAAATACAAAAAGAAACGAATTAAACTTTGTTCCCCCACTCTCTGCTTCCTCTAACAACTCTGCTTCATCGGAGCTCTCTCTTCTTCACAACAATTGCAAAAGCGGCGGCGACAGTGCCAAATCGAGTTCATTGCGTTCACCTCATCTTTCGCCGGCCGGAGCTCTCCGCCAGAACTTGTGTCCCCCCCTCCTCCTCGTTTTTCTGTTGCCGTTGTTCTTCATTGACAACTGTTCAAGATGGTGACAGAGAGGGCAGTGGTGGTTGGCGCTAGAATCATAGTGTTGAGCACCGTCGCGGCTTCGTCGTCGACGTCTCCAGCCTGGCCGATTACATGTCCGATGGCCGCATATCCGCTCCCTTCCATGACTGCCTCTCCAACTTCTGGATCTGGATTTCAGATCTGGTGGTCAAGGAATCGAAGAAGATTTTGCCGCCGCCGTGGATGGAGCAGGCTGGACGAATTGCCGCAAAACCTTCCCGCCGACGCTCTCGGTGATTATCGCGGCGCCCGGGATGTCGGTCTCCGACATGACCACGCCTTCTGTGCTCACCGCATCGGTGGCCTGGCGGTGACCGACGAGGCCGCCCTCTCGTTGAACGTGGCGGTGGATTGCATCGCCGTGGCCGGGCCGCCCTTCTGGCTCTGTCCGAACACCATGGTCTCGGCGGTCTGCATCATGTTGGCGTCTTCAGGGGCGATGGGCTTGGAGGCGAGGTCCCCCGAGACGTCAAAAACGTCGCCGTATCTGATTGGATCGAGTTCCTCCTGCCCCGCCGCACCAAATTGCTGCTGCGGCTGTTGTTCCGGCCTTCTTGGTTGTCCCTGACTCATCCTGTTGCGAAAGGCTGTCGCTATCTTTTTCAAGAAAACTCTGCTGACAGACTAGTTGAGGATTGAGATTTTGATGGTTTGGATTCTAGTGCGGACATTAGGAACAGAGCTATTTAGGATAGAGAGTAGAGGCACACACTCTGTTCCTGGTGGAATGAAAGTTGGCTCTTCCAGGTTAAGTGTCGAGAGAAGGAGCGAGGTCGTGGGCCTTGTAATGCTTACAGGTGGTATATATCCTTATGAGCTTATAAAGTCGTTTTCAGAAAGTGGAGTTACAGAGAAGGGAGTTCCATATAGCATTTCCATCTAGAACGGCGAATGCCTTCTTTGTTGTGTTTTGGGAGTTGTTTGAGAATAAGAAGACTTGGAAAATGGGTCTGTTGGGTTGGGTTTGGAGTGCTACTTGGTACCTTTTTAGGTCTTTTGAGTAGTTGAAACTTTTGGTTTAATTTGGTTGGCAAGGTTTATCATTTGCCTAATAACTGCACAGGCTTAGTATATAGGGCAATATGCCTGTGTTCCCCCAGTTTAGTTTTTGGATTTCAAATGTAACAAACCACAAATATTGCATAAGTATACCATAAACTTTTTAATACAAACCACAAACACATTAAGATAAACAAAAAAGAAACATACCATAAACCTTCTAATGCATACAATAAATCTCCTAAAACATACAAAAAAACAACTCAAAGCAAACCACAAACATTTCTAAAGCAAACCAGAAACACAATAAAGCAAACCAGAAACCTCCTAATGCATACCAAAAATCTCCTAAAACAAACCACAAATCTCACAAAGCAAACCACAACATTTGCGAAAGCACAACCGAAACCTCCTAATGTAAACAAAAAACGTCCTAATGCAGACCACAAATATATTAAAACAAACAAGAAACCTCGCAAAGCAAACCACAAAAGTTTCAAAAGCACACCAGAAACATCTTAATGCAAACCAGAAACCTCCGAATGCATACCACAAATCTCTTAAAACAAACCACAAACCTTACAAAGCAAACCACAACATTTGCGAAGCACACCAGAAACCTCCTAATGCAAACCACAAACACAGTAAATCAAACCACAAAAAAACAAACCACAAAAAAACAAACCACAAAAAAACAAACCATAAACGTCCTAATGCAGACCACAAATATATTAAAACAAACCAGAAACCCCTCAATGCAAACCACAAAATTCTTGAAAGCAAACCAGAAACTTCTCAATGCAAACCAGAAATACGATAAAGCAAACCACAAAAGGCATAAAAAAATATGAGAAACCAAACCATAAACCTCACAATGCTAACCATAACATCCGGTGATCGTTGACCGTTGACCGAACTCCGGTGACCGTCAGTGAGCAGATTCCGACGCCGATAGGCATATTCCGGTCCCGGTAAGCATATTCCGGCGACAAAATAGCATATTCCAGTGACCGGCGACCAGATTTTTGGACAGAAAATAAAAAAATTATTTTTTATTTTTTAAATATATTTTTAATAATGACAATTATACCCCTGTTTTGATTTTACACTAGGTCAACTAAACTAATAAAAAGTCATCACAACCCTAGCTTCCTATTGGTTGGAGACTAGTGTTGTTACAATAACAACACAAGGGGTGTTGTCACCATATCCGCTCCATGAAAAATTATACCTATTATATAAATATCTATCTAATTAGATAATAGATATTTGTGTGGTATATTTGGAGAATTCACCCATTACTGAGGGTCACGATGCTTGTTTACTTTACTCAGATTAGTAGAGGTGGTCAATTAATTTCAGATACGAAAAGCTAATGTGCTATTATACTATTTTTGTAGGACAAAATCCATTAATATATATTATTATTCAAGATCGAAGCATATGATCATTACAATCAGTCAATCGTGGTAGTTTTTCAGAAATCCGATTCTAATTCCCTTCATCATATCAAGTATTGATCTCAATTCACTTTCCCGCAGATCTTCCTGATCTCCCCCTGGGAACCCGTTTTGACCCCGATTCGCCCCATCTTCACCATTGCTTCGGCGAAATCAGCCCCAAACGACGACGTCGCATGGCCCCCAACGTAAGACTCCAGAACCTGCTTCGTCTTCCGATCTTCTGTGAGCTAAGCGTCGGAGGCCAAGACGGCGAATCCCTTCATGATGTTGCTCAAGATGTGGTCGTCGAATTCGAACTCTGACGCCCAATCCAGGGGAATTCGTCCGATGAAGTCGCTGTTGAGTGGGCAGAAGGATTTCAGCTTCGGCAGGAAACGAGGGTTGATTGTCGGGTCAGGGTCGCTTCTGCCGCTGAAGTTGTACAGGCGCTTCGACGTGAAGAAGCACGCCGCCGTGCCTAGCGTGTGCGCTCCTGCAGTCAGGATTGAAATTTAGTGTGTGATCCCATTTATTTATATGAATTGAATGAACTTGTAAGTAGTAGTGCACTTGGCATTTTTTTCACCAAAAAAATTATAATTCGATTTTAAAGTAACATTTTCTTCAATATATCCAATCAAAGTAGTCGCTCATGATGAGATTATCAGTTATTTGACTATATAACTTACTTTTCGTATAAAGTATAGTTGAAAGTCGACCTTTTGATCACTAGGTAAACTACACAAGTAAAATAAATTGACACATATTAGTTTAGTTTGGCCCTGCGGTAGATTTTGCAGAATCAGTTTCTGGCTGGAGCTTTTATAGATATATAGTACCTGCGGTGAGAAGGACAAGGTCGTTGTCACTTAGTCCCTTGGCGTGAAACTTAGCCTTGAGGACTTTAATCGGATCGTTGACATCCGGCAGATGGGAGGCAAGGGCTAAGCTGGAAACTCGGCCGTCCCTTCTCCCCGTCGGCAGCTCGTAATCCGGTCCATCGCTCTGCCCATGCAGATATATAGTCAAATTGGTCTAGTTAATCAGCGCGCCACGTACGGTTATTAGCAGAGCAGAATCATTAATGATTATTTCAAATTGAATAGAACCAACGAACCAAGGCAACAGCGTCTCGGGCAGCCAACATCACTATGTCAGCGCATGACACGACGCCGGGGCAGAGTGACTCGACCCTCTTTTTGGCCGCGCCTATCACTTCGAATCCGCCGACCCCTGCATTCCCCGGCGCCTCTATCTCTCCACCCTCGGCTTCCAGCAAAATCGACGCGTCGCAACCCTGAAAATTACAAGTGCAAAAAAAGATACAAATTACGGACCACGTACTCATATACATATATGTACGTGCACCATTGTTTGACGACACCGGTACCTGGACAAAACAATCGTGAAACGACAGCCTGAGCAGTCTAGCGGCTGAAGACATGTCTTCGTGCATTGCTTCTTTGACGGCGGCACGGACAGTTTCTTCGGCAGACGGGCAAGTTTCGGAGTAGAAACCGACTCGCAGCTGCGCATTGCAGGCCGCCACAAACAGAAGAAGAAGATACAGTGGAGCAGCAGCAGCAGCAGCCTGAATAATCATGGTGTTGAGACTAGAGAAAGCACGTCAAGAAAGAAAACAGACTTTAATTACCACGAAGAAAGAAAACAGAGAGAACGGGTGAATGAAGGGGTGATCGAGAAATCTTTTGAGTACGTGGCAGCGCCCGGCTTATATATAGAGATGATTGAATAATTAATGTCGATGGTGATTTCAGGCCTAATTAAGAAGATTAGATGTAGCAGTGATTAACAAATTACGGGCCCAATTGTTTTGTCCTTTCTAATAAGAAAAACAACAGAGGATGAATGTACGAAGCGATGAGAAAATATTCTGACAATGATTAAATAGAGAATTAGAGATGAATGATTGAATAATTAATATCGGGCCATAAGCATTAGCGTTGACACGTACTACCCATGTGCTCACACGTTCAATATCTAAAGTAATCCATTACAAGAAAAACATTTGATCAGCTCATATTGTCTATTTTCATAAATTTATCAAATCCTCATGAACTAAGATAACTTCAAACCATATCATTAAATAATTTTGCCATTTTTTCCTCAATGTATACCGCCTATAAAAAAGTGTCTCTCACTCTGTTAGATACCGTCGTCCGTCCCCCGTTGCAACGGATTCAATCTATTTCTCAGAATTTGGTTAAGCACATAGGAATAAAGTAAAAGACAACACAAGAAACTGTCGACTGTGTCTTAGGTAGGGAACAGATCAGACAGTTCTTTCTAGGCCCACAGTCGGGTAAAATATAGAAAATATATAATACTGCCAAATGTGGGCCTAATATCTACTTAGCTAGCAAGTTACCACTTACCACTGATTGAATTATGATTCATTTAAACGTACGGCTAATAAGTAAATAAGTTAGGACAGAATTATGGACTTAATTACTGCTGCCGCGGCCATGCACGTGCAACCAGGTTGTCACTGATTCAGTGATTCATGCATGCATGCATGGGTGTACATAGGAACTTGAACACTTAATACGTAACCTATATATAGCAAGGATAATCCCATGGTTGTTAAAACACTACAATTGAACCTGGTTCGACCATGCTACGTACTGAATTCTATGTGATCGTTTTTAATTTCAACCAAACTTGGTCAAACTGAATCAAAGATGGTAAAAATGATTAGCTTTAACAGTTCGACCGAGCGATCCATTCAATCGAATCCTTGTTTGGCAGTTTAACTTTGTCAAACTTTGAATCACTTGTTTATACGATCGAGGCCAGACAACGACTGATAACGTCTTTCCAACCAGAAGTGCTGTATATTATTGTCTGTTTATCGGATTTTCATATATATGAAAAGTGGGTCGTCCAAAAATAACGGTCTTTAAACCTACCTATGGAAGTTATGTCGGTCTTTTTATTTTATTTTTTATCAGTATGTCGGCCCATATTCGAGAAAATTTTGGAATAAGAAATCAATGTTGTAGGCCGCAAAGCATAAAATTTAACCTAGTGGTAACTGTCATGAACCAGTTGATCCCAATAACTCGAGTTGTTGGGAGAAGTTCAATCGTGGATCATATACCACAACACTAACACGCCCCCTCAAACGAAAGCCACTCACAAGGGCTTGAAGTTTGCACAGGTCTGAAGACAAGAATACCATGTGCTTAACAAATGGGGGTCATCGGGAATCGAACACAAGACCTTTCGGTCACAGAAGGCTCTGATACCATGTCATGAACCAGTTGATCCCAATAACTCAAGTTGTTGGAAGAAGTTCAATCGTGGATCATATACCACTACACTAACAGTAACTTCAATTAACCCGAGGAAGACGCACAACTTTAGGGCGAGGTTGGAATTTGATCTTGACAATTGACATATGCATGACCTCTCTCAACGGTACCCAACCCCAAACAAGGAACTCAATAAGACTAATGTAACATCGACATAGATCTATCTCGCGAACCTAACCTAAACCTTGAGAGAAAACCCATCATTCAATCCAATTGCTGTAGTATATTTTAATTGATCATATGTTGGTAACAAGTGGCTCTTGTGCTAGAACAATGATTGGATGTGTTCATCATGACTAGCGTTATGTTCGATTGGTCTTTTTGGATGGAAATACGGGGTGACTCGTAATCTACACTTTGATGATCAGGGTGGTTTCATTCTGAAGTGTATATGCAGTAAAAATATTTTAGAGAAAGAACTAAAAATTTGACATGTAATGTACGTAGAGGTCGAGTCCCTTCCTTTGGAGGACTGGAGAGTGTTTATATATGCGCGCACTACTTGATCACTTGTACCACATAAATTGTATTAGACATCTTTATGTGCCTCAGCTCGCTCATGCCACCCCAATATTATATGGTATCTTGACATCAATGCAGTCAAAATCGCGTTTTAAAACTTACGATTTTACGCTTTTAGGTCACCAAAACGCTTTCGTTTCCATATAAAAACTTAAGTGTATAAAATCGGACTAAATTGCGCAATAAAGCTTTAAAGCTTACGCTTTTACGCTTCTAGTTCACCAAAACGCTTTACGTTTTTACGCTTTTAAATCACTAAATGAGTATTCTTTTCATGAAATTAATTATAAAAATTATATTTTAAAAGTAAATCACCAACAATAAGATACATTTGAGATTAAAAGATACATATCATGTACTTGGATGCATTCTCAACTTTAATAGAGTAATCTAATTCAATAGCTAGGCTCTTCCCGAATGCATTAGCATAGAGGAAGAAATGGCTTATTGTTAAAATTTATATTAAGAACTTATTATTAAGCATATTCAAAGTAATTTGAGTATTGGACTAGAAAGTTCATTGTCAAGTACCAAACAAAAGACACATCATTAGTGTAAATGACACGTACAAATTATATAACCATCAAATTATGTTAGCCAACAGGCTGGGCCTTGTAATAGTGTGTGTGTGTGTGTGCATATACATATATAGCAAAGATTCGCTTACATTCGACATACGCTATACGCCTAGTGTTAGTCTAAATTTAAGGGTTATAAATAATAGAGAGCGGTTCACGTCAATAACATTATGGTCAATAACCATGCATAACTGTCACATCACTACTAGATCACCATGAATGGAAGGCCCGTAACCCTTTCCTATATAAATTTTAACGGGCTATATCTCTTTTATTTTAAGTCCTAACTTGAATTTTTTTTATAAATAAATCAGAAAAATTATGCTTTTCAGAATGATATCCTCTTTGATATATTTTTGGAATAAAAAAATTCAGACACGGTACCTGTCTATACCATGGTAATAATGCTTGGTACTGCATATAAAGTCATACCATGTGGTACTGAAGTGTACTAGGTGGTATGAACATACCAGAGTGTATAATGATTGAATACATAATAGTAGAAATACACAAACTGTCATTTACCACATTCATCATTGTGTACCACTAGTTACCACCCCTATATTAGGGTGGTATTGAGTGGCACGTTATAGTCGAGTTCTCTCCCCTCCCCCACCCAACCCCCCAAATAAATTTGTAGATCCAATAAATCACAAAAAAAAAATTTGTTCCATCTATGCAAAGAATTTGAAAATTTGAGTTAGAAACGAAGATGGTACCAACTAATGAGTGGTATGAAATATTTTTTATCAAAATATACTGAAAATGGATATCATTTTGTTGATCACAACAAACTCGTTTAATCTATGTAACAAAATTGAATTCTATGTTAACAAAAAGATAAGAGTCTATTAATAAAATTAGAGAAAATAAAAATTATTAATTATCACTTATTAAATCTGGATTTTCTTACCCCATCAAATCTAAGAGTCCAAATCTAGTAATGGAAGGGTGCATAACCCCCGGGCTCAAATAAGTGAATAACACATCCCAAAATAAGTGCTTCGATCAAGATAACCACTAGATTAAATAAGAAAAGGAGGGCGGCCAATAAAATGTCAAATTATTAAATCTCCGTTTTCATGGTTCTTTCTTTCAGCAAGTGCATAAATCTTCATAATAGTATAAGCAATACATTATACGTATCATACTTTATTTGAATCACACAAATGGTAAGAGTATCGAATCAATGTTTTCCATTTTTTTTTATATTCTTCAACTATAAATATCGATTTACATTGAAACTCTCAATTCATTCAGATTAATATTTTGAGCATATATATCAAAAGTAAATATGAAGCCAATCGTTTCATTTTCGTCTTCTTTGTCACAGGAGTAGCAACAGCAACTAGGATGAACAACGAATGGCATTCTGTAGCGAATCTAAAAGACAATCACACAATTGAGATTGTGAAATTCGCAATAAAATACATCGATAAAGCACTTGGTGGAGCTAACTTAAAGCTAGTGCATGTCGATAAAGGCTTATTTCAAAACGTTGAAGATGGTGTTATCTATCGCTTTATTTTTAGGGCCTTTGAAATTACCACTCAATTTTACGAAGCAACCATTTTAGAGAGGCACAATGGTGACTTGAAGGTTCTCTCATATGCTAAATGATTGCATGTTGCTGAGTGTAATTTTCTAAATGGATGATATTGTGGATGTGATTCCCTTCAATAATTTTACAATAAAATAATGAAAATTCCCCAAAAAATATAATTGTCTTTACCGTTAGTGGTTGTGTTGTATTTCCATTCAATATTGTAGCACGTAACAATTTCAATTTGTTGATGTCTGGATAAAGGATTGTTAAGGTGGTTTGAGAGTGAATGAACTATCTATCTCTATCTCTACACATATTGGAATGGGAAAACTGCAATTCCTATTTCAAATTTTGTGGCTTGAGAGTGTGTCTATGAACGTCATTTTCGTAATTGTGCCCAATTTCTTTTTATATGTTAAAATATTATTATTGGGATATGAAACTACACTTATATGAAAGAAGAGCACTACAACCAACTAGGCTATATTGTATTTAACGTGATTTTTATTGAACTCTAGAAACATATTTGTTGTTGACGACTTCATATTTATATTTTATTTGAAGTTATCTATATCTTATAAAAAGAGAATAATTCTGATATCGAAGCTAAAATAACAATGATTTGAACATGAAACTTTAAATTGTATGTGTGATTTAGTTTAAACAAAATACAGACAATAACAAATATAATAAAGTATGTTGATCCAACATTTTTGTGTGGACTTGCCAACTAGCGAATTTCAGCATTTTTATTCTAATTAACTTATAAATAGGTTTGAATAATAAAAAAAATTGAAAAATATTTGACTAGTAAATAAAAAAGAGAAGAAAGATGCAATATATTTCTTTTAAGAAAAAAGAAAAATTAAGATAACAAATGAATGGTCGGTTGGTCGCACTCACATAACCTCTCACTCCAACCCTTTTTATCTTTGTATAAAAAAACTAATACATATTTTGGGAGTTTTTATTTAAGAACATGCGTATTTAGTGGGGGAAAAATTCATTTTACAATTTACACTGAGCCCTTTTTCTCAGCCCAACCCAGCACCCCCACGTTCATTCATCAACGAAACTCGTCAGCTCCATCATAACAAAACAGCAAATCTGCCTCGAGATCCTCTTGGATTCTCTCATCAGTCCCGCTCGATGCCACCGTTCCTTCTCCCCGTTGAAAATCACTAGCAGCAAATCTGCCTTCTTGTGTGCAATAATTTGGACTAAAATGTAAATTAATATAAATTAGGGTAGTGATAGGGAGTGGTAATAAAGAATAGGTTAGCGGAATCTTATGTAATAGGTCAAAACTTAGCTTATCGATTCGTGGAGCGGGAGCGAGAGCGAGAAAGCATCTATTTTGCGAGAATTGTATTTCGAGAGTATAAAGAGAGTGTTCATATTATATTATTTTAATTAATATATTATATAATATACTGACACAACTTGGACAAAAGAACAAAGTTGTAATTGCTACTTGTACTAAACTACTAATTAATTTTATACATAGGGTAAGATAATGTCCTAGAGCCAACTTTTGGGCTTTCCAGTTCGTTTAGTTAGATTGGTTTTCTATAAAAGTGGGCTTTAGTTTTAGGTTTTAACTATGGCTTAGAGTATCCATTTGAAGCCCATATCTATTTGGAGCCCATAAGTAAGTTAACTGATGAGAAGAGTAAGGATTTATTCTCCCTGCATTCCGTCATCTTCTTCGTTTCTTTCTTCTTCAACTCTTTGCTGACGACACCGTCATATTTGGCCTAGCAACCACAGATGAGGCCACAAGAATTCTTGACATCATCAATCAGTACGGAGCAATCACGGGGCAAGAAGTTAATGCAACAAAGTCGTCAATTTTCTTCAGCCATAATGTCACAAACGAGGAGAAAAAGGAGATCATTGACACTATTGGCTTTGCGCCAACCAATTGCCACTCACAATATCTTGGAGTCCCAACAGAGTGGGAAAGATCTAAGAAGGAAACGTTTAAGTTCCTGTTACAAAGAATGGAGAAAACAGGTGAGGGGTGGAATAGCCTCATTCTCTCCCTCAGGGGAAAGGAAACTTTGCTGAAAGCGATCTTTCAAGCCATAGCCACATTCACAATGTGCCTTTTTCTCCTGCCTATCGCTACCATTAATAAGATGGATGCTCTTCTCCGAAGGTTCTTCTGGTCATGTTCCCTTAACAAAAAATCTATCCACTAGATTAAGGGGCAGTTTCTTTGTGACCCCAAGAAGGAGGGCGGCCTCGGCTTCCGCTCGTTTAGAGAGTTCAACTTATTCCTCCTGGCAAAACAATCGTGGAGACTTCTCACGAACCCGAACTCTCTGTGGGGTAGACTTCTCAAAGGGTTGTACTTCCCCCAAACGGACTTCCTTTCAGCTAAAAAAGGATCCCGTCCATCTTGGATATGGGCAAGCCTCTGGGAAGCAAGAAATTTGATGAGGAAAGGGACAATCAGAGTTATTGGGAATGGCCAGAGCACTAGAGCGTTCAAAGACCCATGAATTCCTGGGATGAATGGGGAGGCCATCTCGACAGGGACAAATGAAAACACTCTGGTGGCTGATTGGATCGATGGCCAAAGTCGTTCATGGAACTCCCACATCTTCCCGCCATCGATTGATCCTGTTTTCTCTCAACGGATTGAAAGCATCCCGATTGGCACGGAGGAAGCAGAGGATTTCTGGGTCTGGGGCCCCCACCCAAATGGCACTTCTAGGTTAGCTCTGCCTACCACTTCTTCTATGAGCATAAAAAGGAATGCTACAAGTACTGAGCCCCCACCCTCCCAGATGGAAAGGGATCGTTGGAAATGGCTATGGAGCTTCTCACTCCCTCAGAAGATAAAATTTTTTATCTGGAAATGTTCGCGGGGAGCTATTGCAACAAAAAGTAAGTTGTACTCAAGGAAATGCTCCTCATCTCCGATGTGCCCACTCTGCACCGTACACACTGAAACCATCAATCACTTCCTCTTCCAATGCCAACATGCACAACAATCATGGATGGCAATGTTCCCTTCTTTTCCTGCTCCCCCGGAGAGTGTTTCAATTTTGGAGTAGCTGTCCAGCGTTCTTCCAAACACTCCTGTCAATTCCATCCAGACCATCAACTTCCTTACGTGGCATATTTGGAAGGGCATGAAATGAGAAGATTTTCAGAGGGGCCACTCTTTGGCCACCGGCCACCTGTGATAAGGCGTCCAAAGATGCAGTCTCCTGGGCGGCATGTCCTCACCGTCCCATGATCCGGAATTCATCACACCACCAGCCTAGGACATCCCTGATCCAATAATCTTCACCGTCGAGTTCTCATTTGTTTGAGATACACTGTGATGGGTCCTTTATTTATGACCCCCAGAAGGCAACTTATGGTGTCATTGTTCTTGACAACCCTGGAGAAATTTGTGATGGGAGGGCTGGACCAGTCTTGTGTTCACCCCCCATTGAAGCAGAAGCCAGAGCTCTCTTGGAAGCTGTCCGTCTGGCAGAGTCTCTCCAGGTCCCTTGCATGATCAAAATGGATTGTTTGGCCCTTGTGTTGGCACTATCCTCAGACCCTCCTGTTTGGCCATGGCGATTCACGGCTTGGCTTGGGATCATCTCTAGTCTCACTCATCATTCCAGTTGCATCAGGATTTCCTTTTTCCGACGTAAGCTCAACTTGAAAGCTGACTGAGTTGCTCGAGCTTTTGTTAGAGATGAACTCCCTACTGATTGGATTACTGTACTTAATCTCATCTCCCACCTGATGTAATCCTCTTTGTACTGCTTCTTGGCTCGGGATGAATATATTGAAAGGATCTTCACCATAAAAAAAACTCTCCCCTTCACCCCTTTCTCTGTAAAAGGTGAAATCCCTAAAATTAAGTCCGGTAGAATTTTAACACTGAGTTTCACCATCGCAGAGATCTCTCTCTCATCTCTTCTTTCTACTCCACCACCCGATCTCTCACGGTAGTGTAGCGACGGAGACTTCCAAACCCGTCGCCGCCGTCTCCCTCTCTCTCCCACTGAACATTCTAGGAGGTCTCTTATCCGCATAATCCCCACATATTTCACGATCTCCTCAATTGGTAAAATCTTTTCGGATGCATGCAGAGACTCCGGCCTCTTCCCACCTTCATTCGTCAACCCAACCACCGATTTCATCTCATCCACCATCTCGCCAGTCACTAATGCTGGTGGTTCCTCTTATGCTGTTTTTGAGAAATAAAGTCGCGAATTAGTTTACAAAAATCGTGCTCCAACATAAAGTAATTTATGAATTTTGTGCGAACACCTAATTTGCATTTCAGCGCTCCAAGTCGGGATCGTCGACCCATTCCTGGCGAATTGTGTGACCTAAGTCAGAACGCAACATATAAATAGTTCCACACTATGATAATTGCTGCGTGTGCTAATAACAAACATAATGATCTCTCTTTCCCTCTCTCTTCCTTCTTCTCAGCTTTTTCCCTCCCTTTTCTAACGTCTCTCTCTCGGAGCTCATTCCTCTACTTCATTCGCCATTCCAATTTCTTCATCGAAAGCACAATTCCAAGATGGGACGTTGGAAGGTGGTATCAGAGCCTGGTTCTTGACAGGATGACAAAGAAACATCTAAAGGAGAATTTAGTTTCCTCCATAAATCATACAAAAATAGTGGAGATGAGGCTTCATGAAATTGGTATGCATATGAACAAGCATATTAATTCAATGGAGGAGCCAAGGAAATGGGAAACAAGTAAGCCAACTTAGAAAAAAACCTACTACTCCAAATACCAATGCTCAAAGTAATATGATCAAGGGTGCTTGTTATAAATGTGGGATTCATACTACTATGGTCATGTTGGTGAGCAGAAAGACCAGCTCAATGCCCTCCACAATGAAGATGAGTTTGTGATTGCTGAAGAACTAGGAGAGTATAGATGAAGAGACATCTGATGTCATTATTAGCAATGAAGAACTTGTGGAGGTCTCGATACATGCCTTAAGCAGTGGTGTAGTGGCTAATTCATTAGCGATAAAAAAATATAATAAGAAATAATTAATATGCATGGGGTTTGTTGGGAAAATAAAAAAAATTGGTTTTGGTGGATACTAAAAATATCCACCCGTTTCCCAATGAGAGGAAGGCCAATGAGTTGTGCAATGAAGGAAGCTACACCACTAAGGGTTAAATTGTTAGATGATATTGTGTTGCTTATTGACAAGGTGTGCATCTCTTTCACTTGGGAGATGCATGGTTATTAGTTCACCTATGATGTGAGAATTTTGTAGTTGGGATTCAATGACTTGGTCCTTGAATTGGACTGGTTGAAGATCATTAGTTCTTTCAAATTTGATTTTGTCAACCTCTATATGTACTTTGATAGGAATGGTAAGGAAATGATGTTCGAAGGTATGCAGGATGTGGGGAATTGGAAGGCAATGTTAGGAAAGCCGTTGCAGAAATTCTTCTAACATAAAGATCAGTGTTGGTAAGAATAATTATTCACCATGAGCATTAAGTGCATCCAAACTCCAGGTACTCCTCTGATGTGATCCTGGGTTGTGATCCAAAATCATTTACATTGATGTTCAAACAAGAAACTAAGTCAAGGGAAGAAGGAGCTGGAAATTTGGCTTATAAGTTTGGGAAAAAGTCCATGATTACTATTTTGGAGGCTTACTCGTTTTGATTGGGAGGCATTCGAAGGAAGTTAGGAGTTGGAAATGAAAGTACAAGTCCTGCTAACATCGTGAAGGCATCGGATGAGAAGAACGAAGCTTCTGGGGGCACCGAACGAGCAACCAAAAGATCGTATGGTGACCAGTAAAAAATCCACGACCGTGGAATTCAAGTTTAGATAGTGGATGATCAGAAAAATTCCATGTCCAAGACACCTAAATCCACGACCGTGGAATTCAAGTTTAGATAGTGGATTTTGATCAGAACAATTCCATGTCCAAGACACCTAAATCAACGACCGTGGAATCTTGAGGGCAGACTGTGGAATTTCACATGACGAGTTAATTACCTTTTTGTGTTAGGATTCTTTTTCCTTTTCTGTGTTTTCATTAGTTTTATTTTGCTGGACCTATTTAAAAGGTTGTAAACGCGAATTTTAGGGTTAGACTTTGTTGAATAAGAATTTTACACAGAGGTGTGTTTTTCCCCTATGGAGCCAGCGTGCTTATGGGTTATTGGTTTAGCTATTGGTGAATTCCATAGCTAGGGCAAGATCCTTGTTTGAGTTTTTCTGTTGAAGATTCCAGAAGAGATTGACAAGATTCTCATCAATCAAGCGATCACACTTGATTGTGACGAGTATCTATCTCCACGTATCCCTTTATATTTATGTTTGTTTGACAGTCGGTTCGAGCTATCCAATCTTTAGTTGAAGCTGCGCGACTTTGACAAAAAAACCTAAACTTTTACTAGTTCGGGTTCTTATCATCCTCCCTCTTTTGTACAACCAATTATTCTAGAATTCAAGTTTTGTACAACCAATTCTTCTAAAATTCAAGGATGTGTTTGGAACACCCAGCTCGCTACACCCATCTCGACCCTGATTACAAAACACCTCTCAAACCCAACTCTAGACCTATTAATCTAAGACCATATCGTTAGCTAGGGCTGATAAACGAACCAAAATCGACGAGCATCGGTTTAACTGATAAGAGATTAGCATCTAAACGGTCGGTTAAAAAGGTCTGGAAGTTCTAGAAGCGGTTTGCGACTTTTCTCGGCCATAACCGACAGCTAATCGGGTACCCGATTGGAATTTTCCTCTGCCCTCGACCTAATCCCCAAAATGCAGACCCAAGCCACTGGCTGCAAAGCGGAAGTCATGACCCTACATGCAACAACGTAACTCCTGGAGGCTGAACGGTGAACACCAATCGTGATATGATTTTGGTAGTTTAGAAGCGGAGGAACTTGTAGAATTGGATGAAACGAGGGTGCCATCGGCAACATAGCCGTGCCAGATATTAGCAGGCGTCGGTGTAAGACTGCAGGCGGAAGGAAAGGCCGGCGAAAGAGGCGGAACCAGAGTATTAGTGGAGTTGACACTTGACAATAGGACTGGGGTTAACGATCGAGTGTTGTGGCGGTGTCGGAGATGGGGTGGGGTGGGAGCTCTTGAATGGTAATTTGCACCCTATCACTAAACATCTCACATGGACATGATAGATCTCTAATCTCTATGTTCCTTATCTCTGCCACCAACTCATGAGAAAGAGAGACCAAATGATGATCCACGTTAAAA
Organism: Linum trigynum; assembly: GCA_964030455.1. Taxonomy (NCBI): domain Eukaryota; kingdom Viridiplantae; phylum Streptophyta; class Magnoliopsida; order Malpighiales; family Linaceae; genus Linum; species Linum trigynum. Next base: position 32,917,108 of record OZ034814.1, on the reverse strand, counting down.
AGAGATGAAGACAACTATATTAAAGCATGGGCCAATGAGTTAAGATCATGGATATGAATTATGATGTGTTGCATGTTTGGTCAATCGTTTTACTAAAAAGTGTCATGTTTAGTCAAATGTGAACTGTTTGACTAATTGGAGTAGCTAACATTGAAATCATATATTTCTAGAGACTAAACTTTAGTAATCTAGTGACCAAACTTGCAATTTTTCCTAAAATATTCATTACGAAAACAAACGAGCCATAACGAAAGGGCCTGGGTTCCGGTATAATACCTCGGCTTACAACTGAAATTTACAGAGTTTTGCAGGTCGGGTTTTGTATGCTATCCACTCCCTAACAAAAGTAAAAACAAAAGGGTAAATGCCACATTTGGTCACTGAGATTACTATATTGTGTGATGTTTAGTCACTAGAAAAAATTAATATCAATTTTGGTCACTCGAATTACTGAAACATGTCACATTTAGTCACTCTCCCGTTAGCCTCCGTCCAACTCCGGTCACTCGAATTACCGAAACATGTCACATTTAGTCACTCGAATTACTAAAACACGTCAAATTTAGTCACTCTACCGTTAGTTTTCGTCCAACTCCATTAATAGATTTGGACGAAAACTAACGAGAGAGTGACTAAATGTGACCTGTTTCAGTAATTCGAGCGACCAAAATTGTATTAAATTTTTCTAGTGACTAAACATGACACGATTTAGTAATCTTAGTGACCAAATGTGCATTACCCAAAAACAAAAGCATACGCTTACACTATGTTTTTTAAGGAGAGAAATGGAGGGAAAGGGAGGAAGGAAAGTGAGATTCCCAATGAGTTTTCCCTTATTGTTCAGAGGAAGGAAAGTATGGAAGGAGGGAAAACTTTCCACCTTTTGTATTGTTGAACCCTCCCCTCCAATTTGGAGAGAAAGGAGAGGGACGCATTTGTGGTTTTTTTTAAATATATTTTCTAATAATTAAGTCCATCAAATACTTGTTTTTAAATACTTATATTTCATAAACTTCCACTTCTCTCTCCCACACAAAATAACATTGATTATTATTTCAATTACTATCGTAGCATTTGTGGTTCTTTTTTTTCTTTCTTTTTTACTATTTTCTAATAATTAAGTCCATCAAATACTTGTTTTTAAGTATATTTCATAAACTTTCACTTCTCTCTCCCACACAAAATAACATTGATTATTATTTCAATTACTATCGTAGTGTAAAACATGTTTGTTAGATCAGTCGAGTCAAATTGGAATTACCCGACTAGTTTTGGTTTTTTTGCTGTATCGTCTATCATCATCCAAGTAGATATGGTAGAAGACTAAAACATATTTGATGGTCATATGTTCATGGTAATAAAATATACCATAATGGTAGAAGACTAAAAACGACTCAAATAGGTCGGACACCAATCAGACCAATAAACTTCAAATCATTTATTTGATCGGCTCTATAACTTAAACCGGTTTGACAACCTTGTTATTCATAAGTAATGAAACTAACATTAACACATAATTAAACTATTTTACAATTTCATAACCAATAAAATAATATATTTATCACATTTCCCAATATACTTTTTAGTTTTCCCCGTACTTTCCTTTATAAAACAACATTTTCTCTTCACTCCAAATTTTCTCTCCCCCATTTTCTTCCCTTCCATTTTCCTTTCCCCCATTTTCTTCCCTTCCTTCGTAGTTCGTAAACAAGTGTTAAACGACGGCGTCTATGTATAATTCCTTCCTTCTACCTTTTCATTTCTTCCTCACCAGTTGCCATTCCGGGCCGCCATTTTCCAGTCCAACAGAAAGCGGCCAGAAAACAAGAGCAGTGGCCGGAGAAGGAAAAACATGGGGAGCTTGACCAACAAGCAGCCGAGAATCTTCAGTGCGCACCACGGCAACGCTCTGCCGCCGTGCACTCGGACTCACCAGATCGGCGCTCTTCTCCTCGTCTCCGTCACCTTCTTCCTCACTCGCCTCTTTCACCAGTCATTCTCTCCCTGCACCGCCACTTCCTTCGGAGGCGATCTCGGCTCCTCCGATTCCCAGACCCTCGTCCGTGTCTCTGACGCCGGCTACCTGTCGTGGCCTAACCGTGGCTACGGTTCATTCCTCTCCCTCAAGATCTATGTATATGAAGAGACCGAGATTGATGGCTTGAAAGAGCTGATGCGCGGTCGAGATGGCAAAATATCCGCCGAAGCTTGCGTGAAAGGCCAATGGGGAACTCAGGTCTGTTAATTCTGCCATTGAATTTTTGCCACATTCGAATTGCAATGTTCCTATGTTTGATTAGAGCTTCGGCGAAGCAAACCGGGAATTGAAATTGAAGTTACATTTTGCGGATTGGATTGATTTTCTAGGTTAAGATACACAAATTGCTGTTGAAATCAAGGTTTCGGACTAGGCGGAAAGAGGAGGCCAATTTCTTCTTTGTGCCGACGTATGTCAAATGTGTGCGGATGATGGGAGGTCTCAATGATAAGGAGATCAACCAAACCTTTGTTAAAGTAAGCACATTTGCTTTCTGGATTATGATTTTTATCTACAGATGTTTTCTGGCTAAACCTTAGGGATTTCAAATTTTGTATTGTGGTTACCCCCACCTTTAATGGCTGAATCGCAGGTCTTAAGCCAAATGCCTTACTTTAGAAGATCTGGAGGTCGAGACCACATTTTCGTCTTCCCAAGGTAACTTTCTGTTCCTTTCAAGGAGAACATTTGAAACATGATTAAAGAGGACTGGCCGTTGGTTTCTTGAACATTAGTCCTGGCAAGTAGGGTGTGTTAAGATGTTCCAATTTATCGCATGACCTCGAAGGGACCGGGTGTGTTAAGTTGCAGAAAGTAATGATTATTCATCTTTTACGTGCTTAGCATTCCCTTTAATGTTGCTAATCTATGTGCATAATTTTCCTTGACTTTAGTGGGGCAGGAGCTCACTTGTTTCGATCGTGGGTTACGTTCATAAATCGTTCAATTATACTTTCTCCTGAGGTATAAATCGTGTTTCTTGAACAATCCCTTGTCTTTGGACTAGTTGATGCCGTGTTATCCATTAAGTGACAGTACACATTCATGTTTATGATTCCAAGTGTTTGGTGTTTGACTGCATATGTGAATTTCAGAGATAGTGGTTCATTTTGTTGTGTGTTCTTTTCCCCTTTACTGCAAAGCATGTTAACAGGCCTGGAACATTTGTGTTAGTGCAGGGCGACCGAACTGATAAAAAGGATATAACTGCTTTCAATACTTGGAAAGATATCATCATCCCTGGTAATGTTGAAGATGGAATGACCGTGAAAAAACCTACTACAGTTGAGCCTTTACATTTGTCAAAAAGGAAGTACTTAGCAAATTATTTAGGGAGGGCACAAGGCAAAGCTGGTCGCCTTAAGCTCATTGAGATGTCAAAGAAATTTCCAGATAAGGTAAGCTGTTCTCTCGGTGTGACACTATGATAGCCTTGAATGGCTGCTCTTCTTTTCATGTTCAATCTTTAACTGTACATTTTTATCTTGGACTTGAGCTCAACTGACTAGATTGCTTTGTTTTTTTATTTTTTATTTTTTTAATGTTTTTTGCTCTGCTTATGTTTCTCTTTCTTGTGCATGCTTCTACATATGTGTCGGGCAGGTTAGTCATTCTGTTTGTCGAAGTGCTGTAGACTGGATAAGGCTGTTTATCGTTTTTTTCTGGTTGTATGTGATTGGCCTTTCAACAACTAAAAGATGATCTGCATAAAATGGCTGAAAAGAAGATGCTTGGTTAAGCAGCTTGCTGCAACTAAACTGCATGATTCCACCTCTCTTAATTGTGGTGGTTGTCATGCTAGTCCTTATTCCTTGTTCTTGGTTATATGGCTAACATATGAAGCACATAATGACATCCGGAAACAGTTGGAATGCCCAGACTTGAAGTTCAGTGGTCCTGAGAAATTGGGAAGGGCTGAATACTTTGAACATCTCCGCAATGCAAAGTTCTGTCTTGCACCACGGGGAGAATCTTCCTGGACCCTTCGGTTTTATGAATCTTTTTTTGTGGTTGGTCTCTTTCTACCTTTTTTCTCCTCTTTTGGGTATGCCCAAAGTTGTGCCTACAAAGTAATTGCATGGCCATGTGTTTTGCAGGAGTGTGTTCCTGTTATTTTGTCAGATCAAGCAGAGTTTCCATTCCAAAATGTGATCGACTATTCCCAGATATCAATCAAATGGCCATCTAGTCGAATTGGCCCTGAACTTTTGGATTACCTTGAGTCTATACCAGGTAAAAATTGTACAAACTGAAGCCTTTTGTTCAAGTAGGGTTATTGTACGATCTTGATTTATTTCGTTTTTTCTTTTCTTTTACCCTAGAAAGAGACATAGAGAAGATGATAGCTAACGGGAGGCAAATAAGATGTCTGTGGGTATATGGTTCCGAATCTCAGCCCTGTTCTACAATGCAAGGAATAATGTGGGAACTTCAGAGGAAAGTGAGGCAGTTCCACCAATCACACGAAACATTCTGGCTTCACAATCAAACGATAGTGAACAAGAATTTAGTTGAGTTCTCCAAATGGGAACCTCCCATGCCTCTCCCATGATAATGTGTCCTTGGAATAGAAAACACCATCAGCTTACTTGTGCTTTTCCTCGCCACGATCTACTCGTTGGTCGAGTTGCAGCTGGAGTTGCCTCATGCTGCTACTTCAGCAGCCTACCCGAATTTTGCTTGCTCAACAAACTTCCCCTGCCTTTTCAGCACATTCGCAAGTAAAGTTTTCAGCATCTCGACTTCAGTATAGAGAAATTGTTGTAGTTTCATAGGATTCGAAGCTGGGGAATGTATAGTGGATCCAAACTAAATGTAGATGGCAGAAACTGAAGAACATGTAGATTACTTTATCTGAGTCTACTGTACTATTTGTTGAAGTGATGCATTTGTATGGTCTTCTAATATTGCAGGCGTTTCTGTTGGGCATGCACTGTTTAGATGGCTAATATTGCAATCTTGACAAAACAAGGGTAATAAATCTGAATCATTTCAGTGACATTTTTTAATCTGTTGCAGAAATAGAGACATTAGCCTTGTTTTTCACGTACAAATACTTTGATATTTTGAAAATTTTCCTGCTTCATCAGGCTTCAAAATCACAAAAATTTGTTTACACGTCTTTAGAATGATAAACCAATAAAGTATAGATTATTTATAGGGCTTCTGTTCCATTTAACTCGGGTTAAATGATCTCAAAGTCCTTATTTAAACTGAAACCTTTCTAGTGGTGGAATCTTGTTCCAATTCTAATGACATAATAGTTAACTAGTCAACCGTTCAATTGTAGCGGCAACCATTATTTTCTTTCTAATAGCGGAGTCCCATTGCAATACTGATAAGGTAATGACCAATCAATCTATTGAAGTTATAGATCATTATTTTCCTTGTAATGATGGAGAATCGTTGGAACAAACAAAGCAGGGGTGTAAGTTTGATCATAAAAACCCACTGACTCATCCCGACATCAGTTTAGGGTTGGATCAACTTTTGACCCTATGGGACAACATAGGGACGAGTCACTTTTTGACCTGTGGCCTTTAGACTAACTCCAACCCAAGGATGCGAATTTGGAGAAGGATGTTTTTCCACTTTTTCCTCTCCAACCCACATAAAAATTGGCTTGCAAATTTGGAGAATTGGCTTGTGAGCAAGGAGAAGGTGGAGGATCCCGCGGTAGCCGAAGCCCACATGTCGGGAGAGGGGGGGGGGGGGGGGGGGGGGTCGGGGCCTCCACTTTTTTTTTTCTTCTTAATTTGTGATTGGTTGGTTTTGAGTTGGGAAGGCAAATTTAGAAAGTTTATGGTTGGAGCAAAAGAGTGTTTTTGGGAGGTAAAAATGCACATTTGAGAGCTTGAGAGGCTAAATATAGCCTTTTGGGTTGGAGTTAGTCTTAGCAACAACAAATTTCTCATTCCACATTGGACCTCTTGTAAAGTTTTAAAAGTTTAGATACTAAATTGTAAGCATAAAATTTTTTGGGTACCAAAATGTAATTTTAGCATCAAAATTTATGGATTTATTTGTAAAAACAAAATTTAGGTACCAAATTGCAAGAAAAATAAATTTGGGTACCAAATTATAATTTAAAATAGTGTGTTGATTAGGCCCGGCCCATTGGCCCGGCCCTTCCAGACCCGTCGAAACCCTTGTGGGTCAAACAAAATCAAGAAGAAGACAGTGACTGGACGAATTAGTTATACATCTTGACTTTTAAAAAATTAGTCAGACAGGGTTAGTGACAGAATCAGGGACAGGTCACAAACCGTTCATAGCAATTTTCAACCCTAAAGCAACATATACGTTGATTTTTGTCCAGAAGACTGCTATATGTTGTTGCTGGATAAAAAGAATTGGCACCCAATTCTTGATGCCGCGCGTTTAAAGGCCCTATGAAATGACTGTTTAATAACTTTGTTTGCTTTGTCAATCACTAATCCGATGTAGCAAATTGGCGAATTTCTACTTCCTTGAAATCCGGGTTCAAATCCCGGCAGCGGAATTTTTCTTTTTTTACTTACCCCTTCTTCGCCGTAGGTTACTTGATCGCAATCGAGTCTACTACTGGTTAAAAATACTTAAAATTGTAGGTTACTCGATCGCAGTCGAGTCTACTATTGGTTAAAAATACTTAAAATTGAGAAATTTGTACGGTACACAATTGCCTACATTTTTGTTGGTCATACCGCCATAGTCATGTTTTATTCCTCAGATTGCAGGCTTGAGAAACCATTGGTTCGGTTAATCGAACCAAAAAGCCATCGGGAATAAAAAAAATTGAATCAATGAATTTTTTAAACCAAAACCTTTAAAAGTTTATTTGTTTTCGGTTGACAATTATATATATATATCGCAAGGAGGAGAATTATATTATTCTCTAATTATACACACTCTCCAAGTTCACCTACACAGTACAACAGTAACTTGAAAATCATAGTAAATGGAGTGAGTAATGTAACATGATAAACATAATATTCAAATTGCACTCAATGGCTTAGTAACTCGGCGTATAATCGATAACTCGTCTTTGTATTACGATCCTACCTTAAGATCGAGGTGAACTCCAAGAGTTTATATAGTCTTTCAGTCTTCTTTTCTCTATCAATCATTCAATCTTCTGATGGTGCAATAAAAATTATAATTTTATTCAGGATCAATGCAATAAAAAATTATAATTTTAAATAAAATAAAGGTTCATATTGAAAGTAACACTCAACAAACTAATAGTATTAACAAGGCATATCACGAAGAATACTCAAATATATAAATGGTGAATAAGTACAAATAATTTATCATATACACTCGAAATTCACAATTTGCATTGCCGAGAAGGTAAACTGCTCCCGGAGTTCATTCCAAGTACACTACTGAAGCTGCGAATATCTTTGATAGGTTGGTTGCTTGATTTGATAGGTTAGTTAACATCTTCTAGGGTTAGGCTACTAATTTTCCCTTAATTCCCTTGTTGATTTTGACAGGTTACGAGATCCATCGACTTTCCCCAGTTGTTTGAAGTGTACTTAATTTATCAGTGGTTGAACTGACTCACTCCATATTAATTAGTTTATCACCTGCTCCAGAACCAAATGCTCGCAGTGACAACCTTTTGGAGGTGTAAGGACGGACCACGACGTCTAGTTTTGGCTTGGCTATATCAAGTAACTTCTGTTCTACACAATTCTTCCACCCAAGGAGATTAGCTACACGTATCCAATATTCTTGAATTAATGGTTTGACGTAAAACCTCATAAATTGAGTTGTACGTCTTTAGGATGGCCATGCACTATATAAACGTACGTACGTGCATTGGGAATGCTCATTACAAAACACCGAAGTCAAGTAAACTAAATTCCTAATCTTCCTCTCCACAACACCAAATTAGAATCACCCGCGCCATTACTAATCAGCTCCAGTTATTGTTCGTTACTCTGAAGCTGCTTCATAGACAGTGATTAAGGAGAAGATGTCCAACAGATCAGTCGACGACGATGGCCGCTCGATGCGAACTGGTAAGTAATTAACCCACTTAATGTCTGTTCTAACCGACGGTTAGTTATGAGGGTTGGAGAATCTGTCGACATTAGTGTCGGTTTGAAAAACCGCCGGTAAATTGTAGTAACTGTCGGCAAATTCAACGATTGAATAACTGAAAGTGACCGACACAAAAGAAAATTAAACCGACGGTTAATGAACCCACCTAGCTACTATTATGTATCATGATTAGCTAGTTTAACTTTCTCACTTAGCTAATCAGCTTTAGGTTAATACAATTGCTTTGATTAATTACTTATTTTCCCAACCAATGTTGAACATCATTTATTCACTTGTACGTGTATGCAATGCAGGTACGTGGGTGACGGCGAGCGCCCACATCATCACGGCGGTGATTGGGTCAGGGGTTCTGTCCCTGGCTTGGGCAATCGCCCAGCTGGGTTGGGTGGCCGGACCGGCCGCTCTCATCGTCTTCTCTCTCATCACCCTTTTCACCTCCACCCTGCTCGCCGACGCCTACCGCCACCCGGACCCCGTCACGGGCCAGCGCAACTACACCTATATGGACGCGGTCGGGGCCCATTTAGGTGGGGTCAAGGTCCGGCTTTGCGGCCTGGCCCAGTATGCAAACCTTGTCGGCGTCACCGTCGGTTACACCATCACCGCGTCCATCAGCATGGCGTACGTATGCTATCTAATTAACTTTTTACTTGTTCAATTGATGCAACTTTCATTTCTTTCCTGAACTAATTAAATATATATATATACATATAGGTCGGTTCGGAGATGGAGTTGTTTCCACGAGGGGGACAAGTGCCACGTGTCCACGACGCCGTACATGATCATCTTTGGCAGCATCCAGCTCATCCTTTGCCAGGTGGCCAACTTCCACAAGCTGTCGTGGCTCTCCATCCTGGCCGCCGTCATGTCCTTCACGTATTCCCTTATTGGCTTGGGTCTCTCCATAGCCAAACTGGTTACAGGTTAGAAATTAAGATATTGGCAATCTTATGTTACGTAAAAATATATATTAATGAATCAACTTAATTGAATGAAGGAGTTGAGGCGTTTGGAAAAGACGCGCCAGGGGATTTACTCTCCGGGTCCGGATTCGATCATCCGGTGTGGCTCCTCAACGTAGCCAATGTCTGCGTGGCTATCCACCTCATCGGCGCCTACCAAGTCAGTTCAATTAAATTAAATTATAGTCTGATATGAATTGCCTTTTAGATATTCGTTGAACTAATAATTATATATATATATACATACGTGTGACCACAAGTGTTTGCACAGCCGATTTTCAGCTTCGTGGAGACGAGCTGTCGTCAGAGGTGGCCAGAGGTCAAGTTCGTGACAACGGACCACCAGATTACCATTCCAATTCTGGGTGGAACGAGCTTTCACGTCAACGGGTTCAGAGTGGTTTGGAGGTCTGCATACGTGGCGGTGACCACAGTCTTGGCCACATTCATCCCGTTCTTCAACATCTTTCTGGCACTTATCGGGGCAGTTTCCTTTTGGCCGCTGACCGTATACTTTCCGATCGAGATGTACATCGCCCGATCGAAAGTTCCCAAGTTCTCCTTCTCCTGGATTGGCCTGCAAGCCTTGAGCCTCGTCTGTCTGCTAGTTTCACTCGTCGCAACAGCGGGATCGGTGGAGGGTCTGATACAGTCTCTAAAAATGTACCACCCTTTTAAGAATGAAGTATAAGTAATTAACAAGTATCACCTTAATTATGCTCAGTTGCTACATGCTATTTGTACATTTTGATTCCCAGAAGTTAAGTACGATTGAGAATGATGTTAATTCTAATATAGTACACAAGAGTTAATCAATTATGTTGGAATTGATAGAAGGTGCAACAAATATATACAGTACAGAAAAGCAATGATATTAATAATTAGCCTAACTCGTTGCATTGGGAAAGTAGGAGCACTGAGCAACATCCAACAGTTCCAGTGCTTCTGGTTTGCACTAAAATGGCTTAAGTAGTTTACACGGGAGATAAACATCTTTAAAAGAGAAATTAAGAAAAGGTGAAATGTGTACATTTCATTCAAATTTATAGGTTGAACTTAATATATTAAAATTGAGTCATTCCTTACCCGAACTCATAGGGTTCAAGTATTTAATAATTAGGTTTGGGTCATCTTTTATTTGACCCGTGACCCAATGGAATGGGTGGCTATGAGGGGTCCAATTAAAACTGGGCCACCTCGTCCATGTACTGTCCTAAAACCTAATTCTACTTGTCCAACCCAATTTATCACTGATCAGGCCAACCGTGGTGAGATCCGACATGCCATGCACAAGGAGCGGCCCAAATGGTGCAATCATATATCCATGAGAGTCCATGGGAGACCTTGGTGGGCTAGGATTATTCCTTTCCACTGAACTATATCTCCCTCTAAGTCCCCACTTCTTCCCTAGCTTTAGTTTCACTCAAGTGTGGGGAACCTTAGAGAATTGATGATAAGAGTTATTTAGAATTTTTTTTTTTATGGTACGTGATGTTTGGATTGATTGTTTGTACATATTGTACTACTTGTTTTGAAGGATACCTTACAAGACTAAGGGAATGACGCGTGGAGAGAGTTCTTCCAACATGGAAAGTTCTCAAACTTCTCATCCTCACCACAACCATTGGAAGCAGAAAAGCAAATCCGGATCAAAAGAAATAGTTGTTGAAGAACCGAATCCACCATCACTCTCTCCATCTAACAAGGGAAAGAAATTAATCAAGAAAGTCAAGCCAATGTTAGAGCGGCATGGAGTATCTTACTCATTTTTATTTGGGCAGTGTCCCCGATCAATTTAAGACCAACCTTTTTTGGCTTCAAGTATTCAGCTGGATACTCTTTGCACAGCTTGGGATCGAGGATGCAATTCGTTCCAAGATTCAGAAGTTGGAGCGGCTTAAATTGTCATTCATTCAAGAGAACATCTACAAGATACTTGTTCTGGAATTCATTACCACTCTTATTATTCAAGATATGCGAGGTGTTGCCGACCTTCAAGACAACATCCAATTCAAACTAGGAGGAGAACACCGTCAAATGTCGATTTGGGAGTTTACAAGAGCCATGGATATTTACCTAGCAAACTTCGTTGACTCACCGGAAGCTTTTGCCACCGTGGCAAGGGAATTCGACTTCCCATGTTTCAAGGCTTTCTATGAATCTGAAGTCAAGAAGTTCAACAATCGACCTTGGGATGTCAAGATATCGAAGGCTAGTGAGGTGAAACCGGAGTGGCGATTAATCCACCATGTGATTGCTAGGTCCGTGGGTGGAAATAATCGAAGCAAGGGCAATTTGACTGGCCGAGACTTCATTTTATTCCAAAGCATGCATCTTCCTCAATCGCTTCACCTCGTTTTGGCAATTCTATCCATCTTCAAGCGATATGAAACGAACCGTCGACTCACTACCCTTCATGGAGGAGCTTATGTCACTCGACTTGCAAAGTATTTTGATGTCGACTTCTTGGTCGTGCAATTTCGGCTGGATAGTAGGACTACTCCTATATCCTTTGATATCTTAAAATCCAGAATTATAGTGTTACATTTGAGTGACAATGGCATTTGGGGAGTGCGTGGACTTCCATTTCCAACCACTAACACATTGGATATGGATGGTATGGTGTTCCGTCTTCTGGAAGCCACGACGGTAAGAGGATGAAGAGGGCTAGTCAATGAGGAAAAAAAGTTTGAAAGCATGTACGAGGGAGGAGAGGTACATATATCCAATTCTCATCCGGTTCCCCCACCACTCTACCCTGCAAGGGATCTATTCGAAGTGATGATAGCGGCAATCCTTAACAATCAAACGAGGGAGAGGAAGAGTGGCTCCATATCATGGCATGCATCCATGCTATAATGAAGAAGATGGATATTCCGATTGCGGATGTATTGCCCCAATTTGTTCACTCACCTTCCCCTTTGCCATTCTAAGAAGAAGAAGAAGAAGAAGAAGAAGAAGGCATCCAAGGCCTAAGTTCTATCTTTTCTTTTTCTTTGCTCTTCTTTTCTTTTCTTTTCTTTAAACAAAGTTTAATTATTGCTTTCTTTTCATTTTAATTTTCGTACTTTTAATATTATATTAGTAGTAGTAACCTTAATTATATTATCTACTTATCGTACCTATGTCTTATAATCGTCTTCCTCTCTTTCTTATACGGTTTATTGTTGTGAAAACCACTAGGAAGACAAAGAACTACACTTGTGTACCTTCACAAACCCACAACCCAACCTATGGTAACCTTCATGATCTTCTCTTTTGAATCTCCCACATTGAGGACAATGTGTCGCTCAAGTGTGGGGGGATGTGTGTGAATGCTTGAGTGATTATCATGATTGATAGAGCCACAAATCACTATTATCCTCCTCACATGTTAAAGTGTATTCGGTTGCCACACATGTTAGGGTGCTTTAGACGATACATGTTAATTAGGTACAAAAATGGCACAAGTGTAGTCAAATGGGCAGGAAGCTGATGATCACAGTTTGGAAGGGAAAGATCTCAGTCGAGACAGCAAACCACGAAGCAGGAGAGAAGATCGCGGCCCACAAAAAGGAGCCCTTGGGCGTGAACTTCATGAGGAAACCACCCAAGAGAAGATACGAAGTTTTGATAGTCAAATCACGGTTACCGTCTTCCGTGATCGCGAGAAAGTTCATGGCCGTGACTCACAGATCGCGACTGTCAAGTCAGCCCGCAAACTCTCGGAAGATGAAGAACAAAATGATGACGCCTAAAGATCGCGAGCTCATATGGAAAGATTACTACGACGAATTCCCCCCTGATCGGCCGTGAACTTGTCTACCCTCCTGAAGTCTATAAATAGAGGACCTCTTCCCCAATTTTAGGAGAGCTGATTTTGAGATAGAAATGTATGGTTTAGAGAGAGAGGAGAGAGAGAAGCTTAAGGAAGGAGAAGAGGAGAAGCTAGAGGAGAGGAGCCATCTTCTTCGACATCGAGTCTTCCCCAAAATTTTCTATATATCTTCTTCCCTCCTTTATGGAGTAGTCTCTTAAGGTACTAGGGGTTTTAACCTCCAAATCCTAGTTTTAGGGCTATTAAGTAATGAATGAATATGATAGGGTTTTGAACGAATGTGTTTGTCTAGTTGATTTTAATGCTTCATCTAGCTTTAATAGTGCTTGGGTAAGCCGCCTTAATCTTCTCTACTAGCCTACTTGAGCTTCTACGCTGGGTATGGAGTTTTAGGGTTAGACAGGTATGCGTCGTCTGTCAATTTAGGGTTAGAAGAATGAATAGGGTCTTGTGATGGACGAGGCGATCGAACCCTTGCCACAAGAATGTCTTCCTAGATGGAACCGGAGATAAAACCTAGGTGTGGACGGTGGGTAGTACCCATTGAAAGGAGCTATGTTCTTAATGCCCAAGATATGTGAGCCTATACCGAGGTGACAATGGGGTAGTTATGGCGTACTCGAAAGCATGTGGATAATCACGAAGGCCTATGGAAAAGAGCTCACTCACCGCATTCGCGTAACCCAACATGTTTAGACATTTGCATGATAGACCTAGGCTAGGGCGAGGGTTAGTTCCCCGATGCACCTGCTTTTATCCTTGTTTATTCTCCCTACTAGTTATTTTACTCAAATCCTCCAACACAACCCCTTAAACTAGCCGATCAGATAACAATAACGTAGTAAGTAGGCTATGGTACCGGGACCCGAGTGAATACGACATTGATTGCCACTATAAGACAACTCCATTATAGGTTAAACTTGGCCTAGAAGGAGATAGTTATCGATATGTGCAAAGTACTGACAATTACCTGCATGGAATGAATCGATCATATTTTTTAACACACTTGTGGTGTGTGTTTATGAGACTTGTAGTATGCTTACTTGTGGTGTGCTTCATGCATGTGACTTGTGGTTTGCTGCAACAAACTTGTGTATGGGACTTATGGTATACTTACTTGTAGTGTGTTCCATGTGATTTGTGGTTTGCTTCATGAGTTTATGGTGTGGTAAGGTTCTGGTTTCCTTTCTAACGTGTGTGGTTTTTTGTGATATATATTTAGTGGTCCCCATCTCCTACCCTAATTAATGCATCACTTCCCCAAATTAATACATGTGAGTTTCATTCCCCGAATTTTTAATTAATGACCAGCGTGCCCCTTAGTGGCTTTCAGCCTTATTAATTATGGTCAACTTATTAAAATTGAAAAGTCATATGAACGAAATATTTCTATTGGTTGAAACTAGTATTACCATCATGTTAACAAAAAAAGTATTAGCAGCCTAACCTTTTTTGTTATGATGTTTCCTTATCTGCATTATTTTACATTAATATCTTGCCTTATTTCTTTTTCTTTCTCCATCTTTTTTGTGTGGTCAAAATTTTCCATATTTTCTTTAAGCAATTATGATGTTGCCTTATGTCCTCTTACTTTCCATGTCAATATATCTATTGAGACGTTGAATAGTATACAAAAATTTTCTTATAAATAGCAAAGACAAATACAAAGGCTATCATACAACAGAGAAGACACAAAACTAAAATATAGAAATATATCCTTCCTGTTAAGTTTTCCAGAGATATGGCTAAGTCTTCTGCACTATGCTTCTTGTTCTTCCTTCTGTTCATCGTCTCATTAGGTAAACTTGTTACAATAATAATGAAAACAATAGGTGAATGTACCAAAAAAATATAATAATTATAGGACAATGATAAAATATTTTCTATTTGTTCTTCTTCACCTCTCTATGCATTTTTCTCTAATTAATCTCATAAATTTTATTTTGAATCAATCATGTATATCGATGCATATTATTTGTGAATTTATTTCCTTACATACAAATAATTATACTTGTGTGCTAATTGAAAAGGTGGAGATAAGATGGTAGCGGAAGCTAAACACTGCTTGAAGACTTGGAATTGCAACACTACAGATATCTGTTGGGATGACTGCAAGAGCCGCTACGGTGGGAAAGGACTTTGTGACCTTATCCCTACTCCTTTTGTTCCTAAACAGTGCCTTTGCTCTTATGAATGTTGAGAGAGGAGAAAAATATACATTATGAATAAGTCTTAATAATAATAAAAATGTCATAGTTACATATATGGTAACCAAAATGTGTATGCTTGACTTATGAATGTTAGGGCATCTTAAAGCTAAGATATTCTAACAACAAAGCATCAAATGTATAAGGCATCCAATGATATAAGCATATAATAACATAAATAAACAATGACTAAAGCATCTCATTAAATCAAATACAATATATGCATTAAGCATCATATAATTCTCATTCCTAAACAATGAACGACTTAACTAGCCATAGAGGAGATCGATTAGACCACCATTGAAGATGAAGGCATCTCCATTGCTCTGACAGAATCTCTCCTCTCCTGTGGTTGCTAACTCGAGCTCACTAGGGATAGAGTGTGTGTAAAAGCTAAAGCCTAAATCTCTACTTATAGTATATAGAAGAAGGGATATTCTAGGGATTTGCTCCTAAAAGGCGGCCAAAAGAGTCCTTATACCATTGAGATGCGAATTTCTTGACTTGGGATCGAAGTATAGCATATTCCATAATCTTCAATGGAACTAGACCAGCGCGGCCCAACAACGATCACCACTGCCATGACATTCCTTCCTCCAAATGGGATGATTTTTAGTGGACGACTCCATCATGGGCTTATTGAGCTGCTCCTCCAATTTCAACTCGTTTGGCTTCATTTGACCCTTAAGCTTTCATAAATATGGTTCTCTAGGCCATCAAATGAGCATTTGAAGTCCAAATCCATCTATGTTTGAACCTATGAGCTTGTATTCTCGTCTTTCTTATAATCCATATGGTGATCCATACTCCTATAGACTGTATTACATCCCTAAAATGCACAACATAACACCAAATGACGTAAAATACTACAAAAACACACTCAATCTCTATCTTAGGATTAATCAACGTTATAATGTGAATGTCATCAATTAGTTAATGCGTGCTTTCACTTCATGCCACTAACTAATCAATTAAAAAATAAGAAAGTAAGGATAGCACTTTGCTATTTAGAACCAAATATACCAGCCTAGTATAGGGTGGTAACTGATGGTAGATGATGAAAGATGACAATTAGTATATTCCTACTATCATGTATGCAACTATTCCATAATATGGTATATTCATACCACAATGATACACTTCCATACCACCATGGTACACTCTTATATACTATGAATCATTATCACCAGAGTATAGACTAGTAATATAAAGTCTCAAAATTTTGTTTTAAAATATATCCAAGTTGATGTTACTTTGAAGAGCGCGATTAATATGATTTTTTTACATTGTTTTTGAATTCTAACTTAAAACAAAAGAAGTATATCCCATTAAATTTATTTGATCAACATGGTATAATCTTATATACTATGAAGCATCATCACCATAGTATAGACTAGTAATATAAGTCTCAAATTTTTTGTTTTAAAATATTATCAAAGTTTATGTTACTTTGAAGAGCACGATTAATTTGATTTTTTTACAAAATACTTTTTTGAATTCTAACTTGAAAAAAGAGGTATGCCCATTAAATTTATTTGATCAACCTGCAACCAATTTTTGTTACCAAACAAATCCACTAACATTTACTTCTTGACTACACTATTAACATGCTAGGACGATATTAGCCGACAAAAGAAAATAATTATGAATTTTCCTTATCTCCCTTATTTTTACATTAATATCTTGCCTTTTTTTTTCATTCTCCATCTATTTCTTCTTGTTATAATTCTCCATCTTTTTTGTAAGCAATTATGATGTTGCCTTATGTTCTTCTACATTTTATGCCAATATATCTATTGAGGCGTTGAATAGGACAAGAAATATTTATTATAAATAGCAAAGCCACATACAAAGACTATCATACAACTGAGGACACAAAACTAATATATATCCTTCCTGTTAAGTTTTCCATAGATATGGCCAAGTCTTCTATACTATGCTTCTTGTTCTTCCTTCTGTTTATCGTCTCATTAGGTAAACTTCTTACAATCATTACAATGATAAATATTTTTTGATTGTTTTTCTTGGCCTCTCTTAGCATTCCGCTCTAATTAATTTCATAAATTTTATTTCGAATCAATCATGTATATGGATGCATCTTATTTGTAGTTTATTTCCTTATGTACACTTAATTATACTTGTGTGCTTATTGAAAAGGTGGACACAAAATGGTAGCGGAAGCTAAAAATTGCTTAATGACTTGGGATTGCAGCACTGTGGAGCGCTGCTGGGATGACTGCAAGAGCCGCTACGGCGGGAAAGGACTTTGTGACCTTATCCCTACTCCTTTTGTGCCTAAGCAGTGCCTTTGCTCTTATAAATGTTGAGAGCGAAGAAAAAATATAAATTATGAATAAGTCTTACTAATATGAAATATCATATTAGTCCATGAATCAAACCATACCAACCATCCATATACTACATGCCTTTCCTTTTTAAGGGGAGACCACTCCTTTGATGTTGGATTCGAATTTTCCAACTCCACAACTATGGTACCCGATCAATTTGTCTTGTCTTGGTGGGCTTGCAAGGCGTCTCATGCTCTTCAGCCTAAGGCATCTTACTAGACATGTTAGGTTGATGTTCAACCTGATGTGCTTGCCTCTTTCAGCGTGGTACACTAGGCATTCTCAACTCTTTTGACTCATCAAAGAGACCACCACTTGTTTTCTGCCTTAGTTTCCCCGAACTTGACACATACTTACTCTTCCCATATGGTTGAAAAGATGAGTATTTGGGTTTAACGAACTGATGACCACCCATGTGGCCAACTTCACTCTTTTCAAACCCCATGTCTTCTCGACTTTTACACTTCACACAATAACCACCCTTGGCCCTCTATAGGAGCATGTCTGGTTGGTGTGTGTCGAGATGTCTTTTTCATGCCCCCTTGCCTGCCATTCATGTTAGGCATGTCATGGGGTTGTTAGGCATGGACTTGCCTCCTTGGACACCCATTGACACACTCTCGTAGCTATGAAACTTGTGGGTTGCTTGATTGTTTTCCACACTCCAAGGCTTGCCCCTCACAACTTTCTTCACGGTTGGAGACATGACCCCCGTCCACTAGTTGGAGACATGTCCCCCATACCATTGTTCATGGTTGTTGACGTGCCCACCTTGCCATATTTTTGTCATATTAGCATGATTACTAAAAGCATGTGTGGCTTCATGTTGTGAATTATTAGGCACACATATCAATCCACTGGTTGTGGTTGTTGAAGTGCCCCCCCCCCACTCATTTCTTTATGGTAGATGATATGCCCCCTACTATACTGCATGAGGTTGGAAACATGCCCCCCTTGCCACACTTAGTCACACTAGCATTTTTTTTATAGAAACACATGTGACTTGTGCTTGTTGTAGCTTCTTGGGAAAAATTGTCAACTCACTGCTTGTAATCGATGGCATGCCCCCTTGTCGACCATTCATGGTTGACATGCTATGATGGGTTTTGCCTCCTTGTCCACTCATTGACAAGCTGTCGAAGTTTTGGAAATCATGGGTGGCATGGGTAAGCAACACCCGCTTAGACTTGCCACTCACTTCATTCTTCACGTTTGATGACATGCCCCCTGCCCACAGCATGGATCCGGAGACATGTCCTTCTTCCCACACTTAGTTGAAAATTGTGGTGAGTCCTTAGACAAATCACATTTTCTATTTTTTCAGACATGAACACACCCCTAGTCTGACATTTCAACTTTAACTTGTCATGTGGTAGGCGTCCATGCCCTCTTTGATGCCCCCATGGCGGTTGGCATCTGCCATGCTCATTAAGTAAGAGTGGCAACGACGGTGGACAAGTTTGTGGCGGTAGTCGAGTATGCCAATATGATCTTAATGAGGTGCGGGGCTTTGCATCTGACATTCGTTGGGCTTCCCTCTTCGGGAGCCTGCGTCCGGGCGTTTTTGTGCAATAAACCCCTCCGGCTGAAGACTAGTGGTAGGTGGTCCCGCGGAGCTTTCGGAGAAGGGTAGCCTAGTGTGTAAGCACAGCAATGAACCACATCCGGTGTAACCACATCCGGTCTAACCACCAGCAGAATACCAACGAATATCCTATTATTGATCTAGATTTACTTGATCTCCACTAGCCTTCCCATTACGAGGTGTCATACGTGATCTAGATACCAAGAAATTTTCTTGTATAACTGCCTGCACAAGTGGTTTCTCCACGTGGGTGATGAATGTGGGGGAGAATTTCTTGCCCCAACCATCAAGTTGAAGAGTTGGTTGACTCATTGCCGGTGATGGCAAGTTCCCGAGTCGTGGCTGGATAGTTCGGTCACCGGAGACTAGAATACTTGTATCCCTAGCAGCAATGCTTGGTGGTGGATCTATACCATTTTTTGGTAAAGTCATTTCTTGCATCACTAGTTCTATGAAATTTTTTTAAAACTTATCCAAACAATTTTTATTTTTTATCACTACTTCAAATAATTGATCCAAACGTCTATCTAAGGTAGAACTAAAAGAAGCAAGTTTTAAACTTGTCTGTTGTGAACTTCTAACAAGTCCATTCAAACTCTCTTCCATCAATCGACAGATCTCCACCATCCCTTGATGGTTCTCCACCACCATCTTGCGGTTATCATCCACTATTGAGCGGAGTGACATAGCAGTGGCGGTTACAACGGCACAAGGTGCCGCCAGTGGCAAGATCATAATCATGCCATTGTTTCCGACAACACTTTCTATTGCTTGGCCAAATTTGAACATGGCCACCAACTCATTCACAACTCCTGGTGAAATATCACTTTCTTGTTGCCTTTGTCTCAGAGCCATCAAATCAAACATAAGTGTTCCACTGGGTGTGTCAATTTGTTTTCGGGCGAGGAAAACTCTTGTGCTTGAATTAATGCTTGAACCTTTGACTTCTTGAACAACGATTATAAAAACGGTTCACACCTCTCCGCACAATGTTCGAAACAGGGTGTTTCATGTTTGATGGTTTTTTGGGAACACACTATGTTAATTACACCTACTCCTATGGAAGTTCAGTGAGAGCTCCAAAAACTAAGGCTATGGCTAATTTGCGGAGAAAAGATAAAAGTTTGACATTCTGCGTCAAATGGTTGGTTGTGGAACCCTTGCTTCTTCTTCGTTTCTCCTATTTATAACCACTAGGTGTAACTGCTTTGATAACCTCCCTGGTACCTGCTAGCCGGCCTGTTGCTCCAACCGCCTAAGGGACCCTTTGTCGCCGCATTGGAGTTGACTGGTTGGTACTGTCATCTGGTTGGCTTGGCATCAGGCTTGATGAGTAGAGGTCTATCTTGATGCCTCGTCTTGACTATAAAGGGTTGGAGCCTCCTTGTCTTGCCTCCATCACATCTTCCCTCCCATCAAGCCTTCTTGACGACCCCAACACCTTGATGATTCTTACATACTTAGCTCCATTGATGTCGACTGCCTCCTTGTCTTGCCTCCATCACATCCGCCCTCCCATCAAGCCTTCTTGACGGCCCCGACACCTTGATGATTCTTCCATGCTTAGCTCCATTGATGCCGACTTAGTACCACCATGTCTCGTATTTGGTACACCAGGCTACCAAGCCAACCATAGCGGCCCCGCCACCAAGCCTGCAGCATTGGCTTGATTTTCATACTTAGTTATTAGAACTTCATCTAGTTGGTACCTTGTCTCTTTTCATGTCTTTTGGTACCAAGCCTGTAACACCTTAGGCAAATCCCACATCGACAAAGCACGGGAGAGATCCATGGTTCATAAGTAGAAAACTGACCTTAACTGACAAGACGCGTTTTGGGGTGAAACGGAGGAGTTCTTGTGAGAACTCCGAAGTTAAACGTGCTCAGTGTGGAGTACAACAAGGATGGGTGACCTCTTGGGAAGTCACCTTGAATTGCACCCCAAGTCGAAAACCGTGAGGGTCGAGGCCCAGAGCGGACAATATCTTGCTCGCGAAAAGGTTTGGGATGTTACAAGTGGTATCAGAGCCTCTCCGCGTCCCTCTTGAACGATGGTGGGGCAAACTTCAACGAGGGCGTTGAGTCCCAAGGGGGGGGGGGGGGTGTATGTAACACCTTAGACAAATCCCACATCGACAAAGCACGGGAGAGATCCATGGTTCATAAGTAGAAAACCGACCTTAACTGACAAGACGCGTTTTGGGGTGAAACGGAGGAGTTCTTGTGAGAACTCCGAAGTTAAACGTGCTCAGTGTGGAGTACAACAAGGATGGGTGACCTTTTGGGAAGTCACCTTGAATTGCACCCCAAGTCGAAAACCGTGAGGGTCGAGGCCCAAAGCGGACAAACCAAATATCATGTTTGTGTACCAGGCCTGTCAGTCTGTCTTGTCGGCTCCTGTCGTGACGCCTTATTTTCATACTTAGTTTTTCGATGACCCCCTTTTTAGTAGCCGGCTTGGTACCAAGCGTTTGGCACCCACCCAATCCAACAAAGCCCAACTAGCTCTTTTAATTATTAATGTTGAACTGACCTTATAAGTCCATTAAATTTCTTGTAGTTAATCGATGTAGTACAATCTGATTTTTTAATAAATAAACAATAGTCAAGTGACATGTTCAAGCTAGAAGAAGAAATAAAAGTAGTCTGTTCTACAGGTAAGTAGCAAGTCTACATATTACCCATCCGGGTTGTTTATTAGCTATGTATTTTGGTTGGTCGATTTGCTTGATCTGTGTGGTTCCATGAAGTCTTAAAGTATGCATTCATTCTCCAATTAAATTACTTGCATGCTAGTTCTACTGGTTCATTCATAGACTTGGAAATTTATGAAAAATGGCAACTCCTAAAAACACCCTTCAACCAGGTTCTTCTTATGAGCTCCTCATCACAAATTACCATTCCTATTAGACACATCCAATTTCTTTCTCATAGTTCTGAACTTTTCTCTCATGGTTGCTGAATTTTGCTACCTACTGAGTTTTATTCATCAAGAAACAATTCATTTTTGGATATTTCGATCAGTAGTTAAGTGCAATATGTATCTCGTGATCTTTTATGATTGCTGCAGATATTATTACTGCTACATGAGAAAGAGCAAAAAATAACGTTTATGTTTAAAAATTTCAAGTAAATTCTAGAATAGTTGCAATGTATGGTTTATGGGTGCTGAATGTGGCTTCTAATCTTCCATTTCAGGGCTAGAAGTGAACCAGTCCGACATATACATTAAGTCCTTGGAATCTCCATCCTCAGTGAAGTGTCAATGATGTTATGATAGAGTTGTAGCACTTGTTGAATTTGTCGTGAATAGATGCAAATTGCAATATATATGTTGTATGTTTCAATAAAGTCATTGGAGTCTCAGAGACCAATGAAATCTCGAAGATGTTATGATAGAGTTGTAATACCTGCTGATTTCTGTGAATAGATACATACTGCAACTGTATGTGTTGTATGTCTGAGTGATATCGTGAACATTTCAAGATTCTATCTTCGAATAAATGTGTTACAACTCTTTGGTGCTCTGAGAACTTGAGCTTTGCTTCCACAAGGTTCTACTGTTTACAAAATAGAGATAAACTTTCTTTCTTCTTGTGATTACGGCAGTTGGTGGTGGTTGTGGCCTTGTTCTCTGACTCACTAGTACACTTGTCACAATCAACAAGTGACTCCTAAACCAGCTAGTAGCTACTTAACTAAACGATAGTAGTGAAGCTCTTCTTTGGCCCAATTATAAAAAGAAAACAACACAATAAAATGAGAGACTAACAGTAGCAAACCAACACTCAACCAGTAAAAAGACCCGCAGCAGTAACAACACTTCGCCAGTAAAAAGACCAGCAACCAATGCTGCTACCAATTAACTACTTCAGTGTGTACTATTTTGTAACTTTCTTCCTAAAGTGCGAACAACACTTTGCAGTCCTGTTTTCCTTCAAGCTTGGGCTCTTCCTGTTCCTCCATGATGGACAACGAAACAAAGGTAAACTCACCAGCCAATTCAGACCTTAGTGCAACTCAACCATGCTCTACATCATCTGTACTTCCCGCAAAATGTATGATTCTTCCTACATTCCTTTTGGCTATGATATAGACGTGTGATGATGGGAATTGTGGGTGGGTTGGTGACTTGGTGTTTGTGGTGGACGAACAGAAGGAAGAGAGAGGAGGTTTGGATGTGAGATAGAGAGAGGGATATTGGGACGACGATTAATTTGGTTGTTTATTTTTTAATTACTCCAAAATGACAATCAAGGTAGACTTATAGTCTCCCGCTCCTATCAACTACGTACTATAATAATCCCATATTTCCCTAATATTTTCAATAATCCCCAAATTCTCTAAAATTTCATTGAACATCCTCAAATAACAATAGTAATTAAAATAATAAACTCGTGATACATCATCAATCCGTGTGTAACACCATATCCTGTAAGTATTACCTAATCAATTTGTGCATGCAATTGAGCGGAATTTAACTTGGGTATTACAATAATTTCCAAAATTTATGCAAATTAAAATTCGATACGAATTACTCGCTTATTGGGCTAATATTTCTTGCAACTAAACCTGCAAAAAATTTTATCTGAATCACTGCATTCATAGACATACATATATACCCACAAACATATACATTGGATTTTCATAGTCATAGTCACAATTTCATATTTCGTAACTGCATACCATACTTTTACATGTCATAATCTTCACAACTTACACGACCACGCATATAAATACATATCATCAACTTTCCACGCATGTGGATAGCTCACACTACATCAGAAGCTATTATGCACATCAAAAATATTCTCAAAACATTTTCACAAAAAGGTGTGGATCACTGGCCAAAATCCAAAGTAGTCATCCAAGCACTGAATAGTTGAAGACAGGACCTCATACTACCTTCAATTCCTCGCTCTGCTCACACCTATATACTTGCTACTGTTATTGCTAATGATTTGCTTGCACATGACATAAGCATAGTAAAAGAATAAAAGAGGGTCAACTCATAGTTGAGTGAGAAAAATCCAACCTTCTTCTTCCTTCTCATAACCCTAGCTCTCAAAGCTTCTCTATATTGTATCAAAGCTGGAACAAATCCAGTGACCTCGATGATAACAACTCCACCACCTCGATCTACTCATGGAATTCCCTTGAGTGCTAGTGCCATACAATTTCGTACTCATGAATTGCAATCAAGCAAAATCAACAACAACAACAACAACAACAAAAAAACAACAAATAGGCGTCAAGAAATGTTGTTTGGTAACCATATAGTATAGAGTACCAGATGTGGCAGCGAGCAATTAGAATGACTTTGATAACTAAACATAAGATTGGGTTTATCAATGGATCCATCCCTATTGCAGATCTCAGTGACCCTAATTATGGTTCGTGGGATGCTTGTTGCACTCTTTTTTGTGTTGGATTCTGAACTCCATTGAGAAGAGATAAGGAGAAGTGGGATGCAACATGAGAATGTCTAACTCTTCGGGAATAGTTGAAGAAAAGGTTTGTGATAAAACCATAACACAAGCATACACATTGGTGTTAAAATACTTTTTTTGAATTCTAACTTGAAAAAAGAGGTATACCCATTAAATTTATTTGATCAACATGCAACCAAGTTTTGTTACCGAACAAATCCGCTAACATTTACTTCTTGACTACACTATTAACATGCTAGGACGATTTTAGCAGACAAAAGAAAATAGTTATGAATTTTCCTTATCTCCCTTATTTTTACATTAATATCTTGCCTTTTTTTTCATTCTCCATCTATTTCGTCTTGTTATAATTCTTCATCTTTTCTGTAAGCAATTATGATGTTGTCTTATGTCCTTCTACTTTTTATGCCAATATATCTATTGAGGCGTTGAATATGACAAGTAATATTTATTATAAATAGCAAAGCCACATACAAAGACTATCATACAACTGAGGACACAAAACTAATATATATCCTTCTTGTTAAGGTTTCCATAGATATGGCCAAGTCTTCTATACTATGCTTCTTGTTCTTTCTTCTGTTTATCGTCTCATTAGGTAAACTTCTTACAATCATTACGGAAAATTAGGTGTATGTACCACAAAAAAGTATATTATAATAGTCATAGGACAATGATAAATATTTTTTGATTGTTCTTCTTGGCCTCTCTTAGCATTCCGCTCTAATTAATTTCATAAATTTTATTTCGAATCAATCATGTATATGGATGCATCTTATTTGTTAGTTTATTTCCTTATGTACACTTAATTATACTTGTGTGCTTATTGAAAAGGTGGACACAAAATGGTAGCGGAAGCTAAAAATTGCTTAATGACTTGGGATTGCAGCACCGTGCAGCGCTGCTGGGATGACTGCAAGAGCCGCTACAGCGGGAAAGGACTTTGTGACCTTATCCCTACTCCTTTTGTGCCTAAGTAGTGCCTTTGCTCTTATAAATGTTGAGTGCGAAGAAAGAATATAAATTATGAATAAGTATTATTAATATGAAATATCATATTAGTCCATGAATCAAACCATACCAACCATCCATATACTGGAGAAGTTACTTTGAACCCCTAGCTCCCTGGTACCCATTTATCATGCCAAATATCCACTTTTTCCCCATTCCCAATCCGCCATCTGATTTCTCTCTTAACTAACTTTTGTGCAGCCATGATTCTCCTCCAAGCATAACTAGGGATGTATCCCATGTCTGCTTCAGTGATCTCTCTTCCCGAGTGATATTCTGCTCTCATAAGCTTTTTCACTAGAGATTTTGGCCTTTTTATCAGTCTCCATAGTTGTTTTCCAAATAGAGCCAAATTAAAACTATGTAGATTACGAAAACCAAGACCCTCCTGCTTCTTTGGTCGACACAACTCCTCCCACCAAAGCCAATGAGTTTTATGTTCTTCCTTTTGTTGCCCCCCAACAGAAATTTGAGATGACCTGCTGAACTTCCTTCAACACCCCTGCCGGAATCATAAATATCGACACAGCATAAGTTAATTGTGCTTGGACCACTGACTTTATCATCACCCCCTTTCCTACTATAGATAGAAGTTTACTTTTCCAAATTTTGACCTTACTTCTCACCCTATCCACCAAATAGTCGAAAACCGCCTTCTTTCCTCTTCAAAACTTTATTGGCAGTACCAAATATGTTTCATGATGTTCAACAACCTTCATTCCCAAGCCTCCTGCCAACATATCTCTTGCTTCCTTTCAGATATTTGGATTGAAAGACAACTCTGACTTTACTAAGTTGACCTTTTGACCCGTCTCTGCCTCTTATAGGCCTAAAATTTGCTTCAATTGTACACACTCTTGGTTGGTTGCTTTAGTGAACAAGATACTTCATACTTCCATCCTCAAATAGCATAGGAGATATATTTGGTACTCCCCTTCTTAGCAATGCAGTCAAAAGCGCGATTCTACCTAGAAGCGGAAAAGGGTTAAAATCGTAAAGCGTAAAAGCGTAAGTTTTTGACGCATACTGAAAAAATAACTAAAAATGTATTAAGTAGGACATATGCTATGCAAAATATGAATGCACATAATTTAGATAAGTCAATAAATACATGCCATTCATGCCTAAAGTAGAACAATTTATAGCATCTTAATAATAAGTTTGTAAACATAAATTTTGACAATAAGCCACTTTTCCCACTACACTAATGAATTTGGGAAAAGCCTAACAGGTGAATTAGATTACTCTATCGAAGTTGAGAATGCATCCAAGTACCTTATATGTATCTTTTAATCTCAAATGTATCATATTGTTGGTGATTTACTTTTAAAATATACTTTTCATAATTAATTTCATGAAAAGAATACTCATTTAGTGAACTAAAAGCGTAAAAACGTAAAGCGTTTTGGAGAACTAGAAGCGTAAAACCGTAAGCTTTTAAGCTTCAAAGCGCAATTTAGTCTGATTTTATACACTTAAGTTTTTATATGGAAAGGAAAGCGTTTTGGTGACCTAAAAGCGTAAAATCTTAAGTTTTTAAGTTTTAAAACGCGATTTTGACTTCATTGCTTCTTAGCTGAATCTCACTTATCTTCCATTTGCATTTTGCATAGCACGATTGCTCATTTTGAGTATATTTTTTTAGTTAGTGTATGGTTTTGAGATTTGTGGCTTGGGAAATGCGGATTGCTTTATATTTAGTGCATGTTTCATATTGATTCTGATATGATTTATATGGTTTCCAGTTTGTTTTAGTAAATTTTTGGTCTGTTTTAATATATTTGTTTTATGTTTGATGAGATTTCTGGTATACTTGGTATGCTTTATGAGAGTTTTAATATGTTTTAAAAAACTTGTGGTCTGTTTTATAAGGTTTATGGTATGCTTCAATGAAATTGTGATATATTTTATAAGGTTTCTAGTATGCTTTACAAAAATTTGTGATTGCCTTAATAAATTTGTGGTCTGCTTTATGAGATTTCTAATGTGGTTCAGTAGACTTGTGGTTAGCTTTGTCAGGATTCTAGTGTGTTTTAGTTAATTGTGATATGCTTTATAAGAATTTTATAATAAATTTTAGAGTTGCACTACAACTCTCATAAACTGATAAAAGCATACCAGAAACACAACAAACCACGTCACAAAATTCATATATTATACCACATACCTTACAAATCCAACCTCGAAGAGAATTGGAAAACACAACAAATGGCAGGGGGGAAAAACAATAAACAAGTGACATAGTGGAGGTGATAGTATTCTTAATAAGCTCCTTCGATTTGTTCAATCTCAACTCCGATTTCGATGGTGATTGAATAATTGGTATGGTTGGTTCTCAAAATTTGGAGGTTGTTCCTGAAGCAAAATGCGGCCCAAACTTGGTAATATAAAATGAAATTTTTTTAAAAATTTTTATTACCTATAAGTTCTTCAAATTTTCTTTTGGCCGGGAGCGGAGCTAGCTTAGGCCTCCGGCTCCCCCTCGAGAATTATGAAACTTACGTGTAAGGTTGTTTGGTTTTGGTGATTGTTTGGTGGGAATAGTTACAATGCATGTATTGTTCACAATGCATTGTTTTTTTGAATTTTCTGCACAAACAATACATGCATTGTTTGCTTGATTTGACTTAAACTATCACTCAAAATGAGTGATAGTTAAATCTCAAGTATTTGTGAGATTGTTGAGATTGTTCGGGTGGAGATTATTGGGTTATTTTTTCTTCCAACTATGTACCTACCTTTTTTATTTGTGTTATTTTTTTATATTAAAAGCAAAGGGTAAAAAGGACATTTCATCCAAAAAGTAATATAACTTGTCTAAATACTACAATAACTATCACAAAACCAAACGATGTAAACTACAATACACTAATTTTCTTATATACATGCATATTAGTATACATGCATTGATGACAATCCATCAATTTAACTATCACCAAAACCAAACGACCCCTAAGAGGTAGTTTGAAAGTTGTGATTGTTAAATCGTTGCATTGTAATGAATCATCATAATATAAATGCATGTATTGATACAACGGATGCATTTTAACAATACATTGTTTGGTTGTTGAGATTCTATTTTATGCATTGATTTACATAAATTTATTTTATAGGGAAATATCACATTTACCCTCAACTTTTAGAATAGGACAAAAACTATTGGGGATATAAATGGAAAGAAAAAGTTGACACAAATCTAAAACCAACAATCACAACTTTTAGTTGAGATTGTATAATGCATCATTTTTTGTGATTATTGGTGGGACCTATCTAAAACAATGCATGCATTGTTTAACACTTTGGCACTTCCAAACATTGTATTGTGCACAATATATGTATTCAACAAACACAACTCTAACAATCACAAATTTCAAACGACCAACACTAAGCAGTGCAGCAGAAAGAAACTCTTTTTTTTTTTTTTGAAAGTGTGGTTCATTAAAAATGCAATGGGCAAGCCCAAAGGAAAAGATACAAGCAGTATCTGTGTGGCGCCTAAACAAGGTTTCGATCCCTCTACAAAGCAGTATATATATATTTTTCTCTACATTTTGCACTTGACAAGAAGACTGGTCAATCATTTCACTCTCTGTAGAGCTACCGTATACAATGTCCATTCCACTCATATTTAGGTTCATTTTGATTCATTCAAAATTAGGGTTAATTGTATGATTGGTCACTGAGATAACGTTCATATTTGGTCACTGAAAATATTTAAATCCAATATTGGTCACTCAAATTAGTTAAATGGTTCAAGTTTGGTCACTCTCCGTTACCTTCCGTCAGTTTCCGTTAACACTGTCAGTTATTTGCTGACGTGGCTAACAGAAGTACTGATTCACCCAATTTAAATTATAAAAAAAATAAAACCCGACCTGCACAGTCAGCAAAATCCGCCACGTTAGTTACCCACCCCAAACCGTGACCCAAGTACCCAACCCTTCCACTCCCCCCTAACTCCTCAACTTCCTCCATCCTCGGCGCTGCCGGGTCCCCGCCGCTGTCGTCGTCTGCGGCTCCTTCTCCGCCTCAATCGATCGCTGCGCATTGCGTAGCAACTCATCCGGCCCTAACCACTCTTTCTCCGCCTGATCTCTCTTCTACCACCTCCGCAGAACAAGCTTTCTCCGCTCCTCCACCTACCCCCAATCCCGCCGCCGAATATCCTCTCGTGCTGTAATACATGTCCTCTTTCTTCGACGACACAACCAATTTCTTCTTCTCATTCACCCCCGAAGTCTGAACTCCCGCCGCCTCTGAATTCCTGTACCACATTACCACTCGTCAAATCAGGGAAGAGAGAAAACCCAGATCGGCAAATGTCCAAACAAGCCACCAAGCTCTGCAAAGGAGACACCGTTGCCACCGGCAAGGAGATAGATGAAATATTTGTGTTTTTTACTCGGAAATCAGACTTACTTTGTAATACGACTGGAAAGGAGATGGTGAGAGATTTCTTTTTTCGGCGAGGAGATGACGAATCTATCAACCCGGGAAGTGATTCTCCGGTTGAATCCGTCGTTGGATCTCTGGGAGATGAATTGAGGGCCTCTGACTCTCACGCATCTCAGTCGCTTTTTGATCCCCCACTGTAGCAGTAAATCTGGTTCGAAACCTTTGCAACCTCTTTGTTGGCTCTTCTCTTCCTTCTCCATTCGTATCTGGTTATTTCAAAGAAAAGCCCCAAAACAGAGTTAAAAAAAAGACCCAGTGGGTATGAAAATTGGACAAAGGTTGAGACAACCCGCCGAGAATTGAAGTTTTTTTTTGTTTCTGGTACATCGGCGAGGGCAGAGGAAGTTGAGGAATTAGGGTGGAGTGGAAGGGTTGGGTACTTGGGTCACGGGTTGGGGTGGGTAACTAATGTGGCGGGTTTTGCTGACTGTACGGGTCGGGTTTTATTTTTTTATAATTTAAATTGGGTGAATCAGCACTTCTGTTAGTCACGTCAGCAAATAACTGACAGTGTAAACGGAAACTGACGGAAGGTAATGGAGAGTGACCAAACTTGAACCATTTAACTAATTTGAGTGACCAAGATTGGATTTAAATATTTTCAGTGACCAAACATGAACGTTTTTTATAATCTCAGTGACCAACCATTTAATTAACCCTTCAAAATTATATCAATTAAAATTTTCAGTTATAAGGTTACAGATATATAATGAGTGAGTTTTTGAATAGTAATATCCGTAAGACTTCCCTTATTAGTTATGAAAACAAAATATGCCACACATAATTGAAATGCATTGTTAATTTCTTCATATTATTTAATTTATATTGAATTTAATATGAAAAATATTGTGTGTATATTTAGTTTTTCAAATATTTGTTATCAGTATTTTTCATTCTTTACGGTAATCGGATTCAGACCCCTCGAAAATTAAATTCTGGCTCCGTCCCTACTTTTAGCTACAATCTTTCCCTCCCCTCGCCTTTCTCCCCAATTTCTATGCCCTAGCTTGGGATATGCCTAGTACGGCGCTTAACCAGAGACGGAGCTTTTGTAGTTGTGATACGAAGGATAAGAATTGGAGGGATGCTGTGCTGCTCTTCAGTGATATGGGCTGTGTCTTGCTACGCTTGGTGAATGCAGAGGATGGGCGGCACTGAAGGTACGAGTTTCGTTGCTTTAGGATCAAAACTCTATGCTTTTGGTTCTGGTACAAGTTACTACTTTTGTGATCTTGGTGGTGGGATTGGGAAGAACAGAGACATCTACATGTTTCAGAAAGCAGGGGAACTCTGCTCAGCCAAGCCATACCCAATCTTCATTCCCTACGGTAACCGCAAGATCTTTGCGTCAAGTTATTGGATTTGATGATTCCCAAACCTGCAGGGGGGACTTCCTGATGATGAAAAAGTCGTCGACTCTGATGGATTCCAGCCACTTGAAGATCTGAATTGTGATGTGAATGCAGTGGAATACAGGTTTGTAAAAGACGGATCTGTTCTTCCTGTG
Organism: Linum trigynum; assembly: GCA_964030455.1. NCBI lineage: Eukaryota > Viridiplantae > Streptophyta > Magnoliopsida > Malpighiales > Linaceae > Linum > Linum trigynum. The sequence continues at coordinate 32,885,677 of OZ034814.1, read as the reverse complement.
GACAATGTGCATGATGACGACTTGTTTTGTCTCCTTGTCCTGTATTATGACATGAAATGGTCGCTTAACCTCTTGCTGTACAAGTTCAGGTTGGTTGAGTTGAGCAAATCTGCCACCACCCCAAACTCCCCTGTCTTTGGCTGCCGAATCCTGTCGAAAGCAGTCTACCAAGACTTTGGTCCACAGGGATGAGATTATGTGACACGTTGTCCTTGATTGTAAGAATTGAGAAGTAGAAGGAGATTGTATTTTGACATATTTACATTGTTAGAGGACCAATTGGTAATTTGGCGACACATGTATGAATTACACGCACTAGTCGAAGCTTGCGTTTTCAGATCTGGAGATTTAGATGTATCCAAAACCAAAACAAATTTTTGAGGTGGATGAATTTTGATGGATTTAGAGATGGGTAGATCTAGGAAGGTGTAAGACTTCGGTCATCTATTGAAGGCGGTGTGTAGATCATAAAGGGGGAAGAGATTCGCTGGGATAAGGGGTCTAGCCTAGACCGTCTAGGGAGATAGGGATGGGTAGATCTAACAAGGCATAAATAAGCCTTGTTCGAAATGTGTGAATAGCTTTTAACGCTATAAGTCTCGAGTAGAGAAAAATCATATTGGTAGTCAAAGACTTACATAAGGTAATAAGGATTGGATTCTCTCTTTTAACGGCATATGTCCTTTGTGGGTGACCCACTTTTATGAGGAAGAGGACGTAATGAATCACCACGAGCATGCAGTTCGTTCGACCGACTGGTCGTGATATGACCTCAAGTTGGAGGTCTTATGACTTGATCCACGCCAAGCTCGATCACTTCCTGGCCAATCTTCAAATCGGATCAAGTACACACCAAAACAAAGTTTTGGTTTTGAGACTTGGAATTAAAAGTGCAGCTTTGCATGATTGGGAAGAGGCTCTGTTAATATAAGTGTAGCTGCTCGACCACAGTTAAAAGGAGAACTTGATGTCAAGAACCAGTTGCTCCCAATAACTCGAGTTGTTGGGAGAGGTTCAATCGTGGATCATATACCACAACACTAACACGCCCCCTCAAACGAAAACCACTCACAAGGACTTGAAGTGTGCACAGGTCTGAAGACAAGAATACCATGTGCTTAACAAATGGGGGTCACCGGGAATCGAACACAAGACCTCTCGGTCACAGAAGGCTCTGATACCATGTCAAGAACCAGTTGCTCCCAATAACTCGAGTTGTTGGGAGAGGTTCAATCGTGGATCATATACCACAACACTAACACTTGATTCATACAGAGACTCACTCGTGTGTATGGAATCCACCAACAGAGGAGCTAAATTCACAAGCCAATGAGCTCGATGAACTAGGGTTTATTATCAAAAGTGTTCGCCTCATTACAAGGACTAAACAAGCCATTTATAGACTTTGAAACCATAAACCTATACTAAGAAGGGAAAAACTAACAATATAAGAGTAGTTAGGTTTGATTTTATGTGTTGAATGTTTTTTTTTACCGTGCCCTTTAGATTTCGATTTATTTAAAGTTTACGTATTTTCTTGATTATATCATTTGATTGTGTGACACCTCAACTACAATCTTTTCTGGAATGCTAGTACTTGGTTCGAAGAAATGAAGCAAAGGGAACTCTTAAAAATACATTACCCTAAGGAAATCTCTTTTTTTTTTAGTATCACTTTGATCGGAAAACTACTCGGTTATCAAGAAATGTGTAAAACATAATATCAAATTCTATTATAATCTCGTTAGCAAGTTATTAATATCATATCAGTTAAATCTTTGACTGTATTATTAATTTGATAGTTATTAAAAGATAAATAAGACTTAAATGGAAACTTAATTATTTTCCCTTACTTTTTCATTAATATCTTGCATTGTTTCTATCTTTCTTCATAAGCCATCATTATGTTGCCTTGCATCCTTTTACTTTGCATGTCAATTGTTGGGCATGTGACTCGGACCTAGCCACCCCAGATAAAGCGCACCGACGCCACCCCGGATGCCGCCAAGCCCTGCGGAACGCAACGCGACCGAAGACTTCCAGAACGGCCTAGCGCGAGGACCTTGAGCGCGGCGTGATGAAGGAAGGCGGGAGCAGAATTCTCGAGCGCGACGCAAGCTACACGCACGTGGAAAAACCAAAATGTCAACTACACCAAGGTGCAGCAGAAAGCGTCGTTTTTACTTCCCGAGGTGTAGTCACATCAGAACCCTATGTACAGTCCTAAGCAGCCCCCTGACACGTCCTAGGTATAAGCATGGTCCAAATCCCTGACGTGTCAGTGTCCACGTCGCTGTCCCCCACATGTCGTGGTCCCCACAAATATCTCAACCACTCACCCACCACCATGTAGCCTATAAATATGGCATTTACTACGGTGGGTGAAGGGGATGGGATTTTTGGGACTCTATCTCTAAAATCATCAACTTCTCTCTCAAGGATATTTCTCTCCCAATTCTCTTTGTAATCTCCTCAGTTCTAAACCGAAGATTATTTCCTCTTTGTTTACTCTCCTTGACCCATTTCCCCCGAGTCTCACTCCTACACCCAATTAGACTCAAACAATTGGCGCCCACCGTGGGGCCAAGTAGAGAAGCAAAGAAAATCCCAAAGAAAACTAACCTATGGCAGAGCGCAGCTCCAACTCACCTGACGAATCAACCCCAATCAAGGCAATGACCAACCCAAGGGAATTCGCGGAAGCCAGTAATCTCAACGCGGTGCTCTTGGAAGAGGAAGAGCCCGAGCTCACGGCCAAAGAAATGAGACAGCTGATGACGAAGCAGAACGACGTCATAGCTAACATGCAGAAACAAATGAGCCAGGTTATGGCGCTCATGATGAGCAAGGAAGCCGCGGCAACAGCGGGCGCGACTCCATCTGTGCAGGGGACTGTCCTACCATCACACCCCGTGCACGAAGCGCAACAGGTCGAGCTCACAGTATGCGCGACACCAGTCGCGTCCCAACAAGCCCACGGAGAAACGGCGGGGACGGTCCCACCACCCCACCCCGTATATGAAACGCAGCAAACTGAACTTCCAGGAAGGGCGGATCTCAGCTTTCTAGAGCAACACCTGTCTCCGCAATACCGGCTCAACGCGCCCAAGAAGGCGCTCCACCAGCCGCTAAGCGTGGAAATCATGGCGGAACACCTGAGCGGAATGCCACCCGCCCTCCCAACATACAACGGGACGACGGATCCCGAAGATCATGTGAGCACCTTCTGCCTGCGGATGCAGCTCCAGACCAACTCCAACGCGGCGTTATGCCGAACCTTCCCATCAACCTTTTCAGGGATTTGCCTGGATTGGTACAACAGGCTACCGAACGGGATCATCCGCTCGTTCGAGGAGTTTATACTCCTATTCACCACAAAGTTCGCATCCCAAAAAAGAAGGCCCCTCCATCTCAAGGCGCTGGTAGACCTTAGGCAGAAGGATGGGGAGAGCCTACGATCATTTTACGCCAGATGGTCCAGAGTGGCGATGGCAGTGCGCGACCTCACTCCCGAGACCGCCGCCCATCACCTAATGGAAGCCACAACTAACATGGAACTCAAGCGGGCGCTAGCAAAGAGGCCCGTAACTCTGTCAACGGAATTGGAGATGAAGATCGAGAAGGCAATCACGCTGGAAGAAACCCTCGGAGCGGGATCGGTTAGGCGCTTCGAGCCAGCGAAATTGCCACGGGAGGATCAGGGACGGTGGCAGCTCACGCTGCCGCGAGAGTAGCTAGCGCAGCTGCACAGCGGGCAAAAGCGCCATCCCCCTCCTCCACAAGAGCAAGGTCAGCGAGGAAGGTCGCCAGACAGACGCGCGGCCCACGCGTTCACGCCGCTCAACGACTCCGTGAAGAACGTGTTCCACGTTCTGTGCGAGAAGGGTACAAACTCAACTGGCCCCCGCCTCTGAAGTCCTTGCCCCATATGAGGGACCCAAAAAAACATTGCGACTTCCACAGAGCAACGGGGCACTGGACGGAGGATTGTCGAGAGCTGCGATACGAAATAGAGGGTCTCATACGGCGAGGATTGCTGACCGAGTTCACGCACGAGAAAGAGGAGCAAGTTCGGGGGCCCCAAAACCCGCCACCACCACCACAATCCGACTACAACGAAACCACGGCAGAGTATGTAGTGCGAAAGGAGATAGGGGTGGTAACGGTGGAAGGAGATCGCCCGAAGAAGAAAACCAAGCGCGAACGAGCGATCGAATTCGCGGCAGCGGATGTACCGGCAGGAGGCCAACTAAGCTTCGACGACACTGAATTACCGCAAGGCATTCCATCGGAAGACCCGCTCATTATCACTGCGCTAGTGGCCGCCTGCAAAATTCACCGTCTACTGATAGATGGAGGCGCCGCGGCAGACATCCTCTTCCAAAGCACCATCGACAAGATGGACATCGACCCGCGCTTAATCAAGCGCGCCCAAGGAAACCTGGTCGGTTTCTCTGGAGCGAGGGTGCCAGTAATTGGGGTGATCACTCTCCCCGTGGTCATCGGTGACCAAGAGCCGCGCGTCTCAAAGCAAGTCGAGTTCACAATAGTCGACTGCCAATCATCCCACAACGGCATCTTGGGCCGACCCTTCCTGGCAAAATTCATGGCCCTTCCTTCCACATGCCACCAAAAACTCAAGTTCCCTACCAAAATGGGAACCAGAGAGGCACGCGGGACACCATGGGGGGCCCTGAAACTAGAGGGAGAGCCCCGGCAAACAAACATCGTCGACACAAGGCCAGAGGAGCCCCTCCCGGAATCAATGGATTCCGATTTCGAGGTCGCGCTCGACCCAACCGATCCGACCAGGAAAATACGCATCTCGACTCACCTTCGTGACGATGCGATTGCGCCACTGATAGCGCTACTAAAGGAGTACAAAGAGCTATTCGCCTGGTGCACCGAAGACATGCCAGGGGTGCCAAGGCAGGTAGCTCAACATTGCCTCGCAGTCCCGCCGAGCGCGATTCCGAGGCAACAAGCGCGACGCGGCTTTACAGGCGACCAACTGAAAACCATCGAAGAGGAGGTGGCACGACTCTTGGCGGCAGGGTTGATTCGCCCAGTCAAATACCCAAAGTGGCTTGCGAATGTAGTCCTGGTGAAAAAATCTTCGGGCGCTTGGCGGATGTGCGTCGACTACACGACAATCAACAAGGTATGCCCAGGTGACCCCTACCCTCTGCCGCGCATCGACCAATTGATCGACGCCACCGCCGACCACGAGACATTGTCTTTCTTGGACATGTTCTCAGGATACCATCAAATCTCGATGTCGCGCGAAGACAAAGAAAAAACGGCGTTCATGACTCCCTTCGGAAACTTCTGTTTCGTCGGAATGCCGTTCGGACTGAAGAACGCGGGCGCGACATACCAAAGAATGATCGACTCGGTGTTCTCACACCAGAGGGGGCGGAACATCGAAGCGTACGTAGACGACCTCATCGTCAAAACCAAGGCTGGGAACTCGCACCTTGAGGATCTACGAGAGACATTTGAGGCGCTCCGTAAGCACAGCCTCCGCTTGAACCCACTGAAGTGCGTCTTTGGAGCGGAAGCAGGGAAGTTTTTGGGGTTTATGATAACCAAGCGCGGCATCGAAGTGGACCCAAAACAAATCACGGCGGTCCAACAACTGCGGGCCCCAAGGAGCGCGCTGGAAATCCAATCCCTGAATGGGAAGATAGCAGCGCTGGGGAGATTCATCCCAAGGTCGGCCGACAAATGCGCGCCCTTCTTCAAGACACTCAAAAACGGCGCGAAATTCGCATGGACCAAGGAGTGTGAAGCGGCCTTCCAAGAGCTGAAATCATATCTTGTATCCCCCCCTGTGTTGACAGCTCCCAAGCTTAATGAGAAGTTATTCCTTTATCTTGCCGTGTCAACAAGAGCAGTGAGCGCTGTTCTGATAGCCAGAAGAATTGATAATACCGAGTAGCCCGTGTATTACACTTCGCGCACGCTAGTTAGCGCAAAAATGAGATACTCCCCAATAGAGAAGGCAGCCCTTCATTAGTAAGCGCGTCACAGAAGTTGCGCCCCTACTTCCAAGCGCACCAAATCACCGTCCTGACCAACCTCCCATTAAAGAAAATCCTGACCTCGATGGAAGTGTCAGGGCGCATGGTGAAATGGGCAGTCGAACTCTCGGAGTACGACATCCAATACGCGCCGAGACCAGCAATCAAGGCCCATATCCTAGCAGACTTCATCGCTGAAGGAGTCACCCTCGAAACTACACCAGAGGGAGTATGGGAAGTTTACGTTGACGGAGCGGCAAGTAAGCACGGTGCTGGCGCGGGAGTCGTCGTGCGCACGCCAACAGGCGTCGTTCACGAAATTGCTATCAGATTCAGAGCGTTAAAAACTAATAACGCGGCTGAGTATGAGGCCATCCTGGCAGGGATGACCGCTGCCCACGATTTGGGCGCAAGAACAATAAGGGTACTTTCAGACTCCTCACTGGCAGTCAACCAACTGAACGGAGCCTTTGACGCGAAGGAAAATACTCTTGCGCATTACATAGAGCGCGTCAAGCTGCGAGCAGCCAACTTCGACGCGATAACCTATGTGAAAGTACCAAGAGAGGAAAACGTGCACGCCGACGCGCTGTCCAAACTAGCAATCGCCACCGATTTTGAGGCAACGCGTCTCGTGACGGTACAGAAGGAAGAGGAGGAAACTCGCCAAGAAATGGCGATTAATACCACCCAAATCGAGAGCGATGAGGACTGGAGAGCCCCATTTGTGCGTTACCTACGAGAAGGCACGGTACCGGAGGACGCTAAAGAAGCATGGACTTTAAGACAGAAAGTGGCCCAGTGCACACTCATTGGAGGAGAGCTGTATCGCTGGTCGTTCTCGGGCGTCTACTTAAAGTGCATCGAACAAGAGGAGGCGCGCGACATGGTACGCGACATACACGAGGGGTTGTGCGCAATGCACGCCGGCCCACGCAGCATGGAGCGCATCATTTTGCTACACGGGTACTCCTGGTCGCGAATAAAGAAAGACACGAAAAAATACGCGGACCAGTGCCACAAGTGCTAAGTCAATGCGCGCCAGCACCACCTCCCATCCACAGAGCTCCAAGCCAACCTGAGTTCATGGCCTTTCGCACAATGGGGAGTGGATCTCTTGGGCCCCTTCCCAACAGCAAAGGGGAAGCGCAAATACATTATTGTGGCCGTGGACTATTTCACAAAATGGATCGAGGCCGAAGCACTGGCCTCGATAACGGCACAACAGGTGACGCGCTTCTTGAAGAGAAATATTTTGTCGCGCTTCGGAGTCCCAAACGCGCTCATCTTTGATCACGGGAAGCAGTTCGACTGCGCAGAAGTGATAGACTTCTGCGACCAAGTGGGAGCCATCGCAAGGTTCGCATCCGTAGCTTATCCCCAAGCTAACGGCCAAGCAGAATCCGCCAACAAGGCAATCCTGCACGGCTTACACACCCGCCTGAACGATGCAAAGGGTAATTGGGCTGACGAGCTGAACACAGTGCTATGGGCGCACCGCACCACGCACAAGGTGGCAACAGGCGAAACCCCTTTCGCCCTCACATATGGCACGGACGCGGTAATTCCAATTGAGACAACGACCCCAACCTACCGTGTCGCGCAGTACAACGAGGAAACCAATGCTGAGGCGCGGTTGTTGGAGCTGGAGTTATCGCAGGAAAGGCGCGAGTTAGCAGCAATCAAGCTGGTCGCGATGAAAGAGCAGGTAGCCAAGTACCACAACGCCAAGCTGGTTCCACACAAGCTGATCCTCGGAGACCAAGTACTGCGCCGGAATTTCCGTCCCGATCCCAAGCACGGGAAGCTTGCCTCAGTATGGGAAGGCCCCTACCTGCCAACACCTTCAAACTCAGTGAGCTGGGGGGCAATAAGATACAAAGAACGTGGAATGCCCAAAATCTCCGGAAGTATCACCAAGCAACTTAACATGTATTTTACTCACGCCACGGCGTTTTGTCTCAAAGGAATGAAAGCACGTAGTTCGCAAGAACAACAATTAGCAATAGTCCAGCACTATTCGCGCCAAACTAGTTCGCAAGAACAACAATTAGCAATAGTCCAGCACTATTCGCGCCAATCTAGTTCGCAAGAACAATAATTAGCGATAGTCCAGCACTATTTGCGCACACTCAGTTCGCAAGAACAACAATTAGCAATAGTCCAGCACTATTCGCGCCAAACTAGTTCGCAAGAAGAACAATTAGCAATAGTCCAGCACTATTCGCGCCAATCTAGTTCGCAAGAACAATAATTAGCGATAGTCCAGCACTATTTGCGCACACTCAGTTCGCAAGAACAACAATTAGCGGTAGTCCAGCACCATTCGCGCCAATCCAGTTCGCAAGAAAGCCGAATTAATGACAGTCACTCACTATTTGCGCTCACACAGTCCGACAGAAACTAAACAAGCACATTACCAAAGGAATGCCACAAACAAGAACCCTTTGGATTAAACTTAGCGGGAGCATCAACACTGATCAGAATAAGCAAAATAAATAAATAAATAAATAAACACTGATCAGAATAAGCATCAACACAATACACTTCCGGCACATCAGCGCGATTACACTTAAGCCCCATCGGTGTCACGCTTCCCTCCGCTTTGTTTACGGCGCACCAAGGGCTCAGAGTCCTCCTCATCATCATCATCAGCCCTCTCCTCATCACCTCCGCTTACTTCCCCAGCCTTCTCCCCATCATGACGCCCTTCTCCTTCCTCACCCTCACCCTCATCCTCCTCGCCCGACTCGAAGTCCGACTCTAAGGGTCGCTTTTGCCCGATCCACATCTGGACATGTTGAACCATTTCGCGAGCATCCCAGCGAAGCCCCGGGTTGTCCGGCCGCACCTTTTTTCCGACCGCGAGCACTGCCTTAGTCATGGCATCCGCCAGAATCTTCCCAAAGGAGGGAGAAGACTTAAACTGACGAACGGCCGCAACTTCGGCCGCTCGAACATCCTCCGCCTTCGCGACATTGTGAAGGCGCACCAGGTCCTCCTTCTCCTTCTGAAACTCATCGCGAGCTTGCTTCAGCTTCGCGTCGTACGAGGACTCTAGCTGGGCGCGGATGGCGGAGCGCTCCTCATCCCGCACTTGCTTCTTCGCCGCTTCCACGTCGGCGGCCAACTTGCTCTGAAGGACGCCAAGTTCCTCCATCGCTTCATTAGCTTTGTTTGTGGCCACCTCGGCGCGATTGTTCGCCCCGACAATCTTCCCCTCCAGCTGGACGATCTTTGCCTCGTCCGCCTTCATCCTCGATTGAAGAGCTGCACGCTCTTTTTGGGCTCGGAAGGTCGCCAGTAAACCCTACACATACAAGCGCGACAAGACTTAGCAAAATTCGTAAACAAAACTCACACATTGAGAACAAACAAATAGCCTTACCGCAAAATGGATCTGAGCCAGATCTTGCAGCGGATCGGACTTCTCCATCCACGCAGGGGTGCTCAAGTTGGGCCCCAACGCCCGAAGCGCGGTATTCGTCGATACACTGTTGCACGCAGCACCAGCGTGGATCCGCACATCGCGGAAATAGTTAATGGCGGAAGCTCCAGACGAACTCCCCCCCCCCCCCCACGGACCTCTCGGTGCGCGGAACCGCATCAACGCGTACACCAGAATCACTCCCATCCACAATTGTGAGCGGCAAATGATGTGTTGCTCGCTCAACAACTCGCTCGGCGCTCCGCTCAGGTCGCGCCACCTGCTCAACTACCCGTTCAGGGCGGGGCTCGACCCGAGCCTCCTTTCGGTATCTCTCTTCTGCCGGGGGCTGCTCAGCCCTCTTCCTCTTCGTGCGCTCCAATCAGTGGCGGACCTAAGGCTAGTAAGGGTGTGTCGTCCGACACACCCTCGCTCGAGAATTTTGTGAAGAACCTATATATTTTTGGTACAAATTTTTTTACTTCGGAATAGCCGACACACCTTCAATAATTATAGCCGACACACCTTCATTATAGTCGAAGAATTTATTATCCAAACCAATCAATCTTAATCATAATCCATTTTAATTTTGTTTAAAATAACTCATAAATCATAATCCTATCACTTCATATTAAAAAAAAAGACTCTCAGCCATATAATATATATGTTGATGTGTGTTGGGTCCGGACCTATAATTAAAAGAGAAAAAAAATCACAGGCCAAATGGCCAATAGCCCAGGCGGACACTCTTTATAGTTTAGTTTACTTGTTGTTGAAGTTGATGTTGACTTTACCTGTTGCAACTGCAAGCTGCGAAAGAGCATTTTCAGCTATGAAGATAATCAAGAACAATCTTCGAAATCGGTTGAGTGACCAATTTATGAATGATTGTTTAGGTGTGTATATTGAAAAAGATTTGCTTTGCAACATAAGTGATGAATGTATTTTAGAGACATTTCAATAGATGAAAAGTCGTCGTGGTTCGTTTTAAATATGACCTTGTGAACTTTATGAATTAATTTCTTTTAATTTCTACTTAATTTATTTAATTAATTTAATTTAATTATTATTGGATTTTATCGGCGACACACCTCTCCGACAATCCTGGGTCCGCCACTGGCTCCAATGGCGCGTCCTCCTTCGATTTCTCCTTCCCACTGCGCGAGGCTCGCGGAGCTTTGACGACCACGTCGTCCACCGACATCATGCTGACTAAGTTGGAGAAGTCAACACCTGCACCAATAAATCGTAAGAGAGCGGTTAATATGATAGAATGCATAAAGAAAGGGACGCAACTAACCATCATCAAAGAGTTCCGCCAAGCAAGCTTCGCGGACTCCGCCTGCATATAGGTTAAACTTGTGATTCATGCACGCTTCATATTCGGCATCCAGATTATCATATTTTCCCAAGTCGCGCTCGAAGCCGTGCGTGCTGCCCTTATTCCATTCTGTGGGCTCCTCCATATACTCGCTCGCCCATTCCCCCGGGGTCGGCTTCACGTAAAAGAAGCGCTCAAACCAAGTCTTCTTCAGCTTTGGCGACCCGTACGCAAACCCGTCAGGCCTCTTATCGCGCCGCCTGATGGAGAGACAGTCGCTCCTTTTTGTAGGCTCCTTAATCTTGTACATCTTGCGGAAGAGCCCGTAAGACGGCTGAATATTAAGTCTCTTGCACGCAAGGCGGAGACAGCTGGTGTGCATTATGACCGAAGGAGATAAGCGCCCAACCGAGCATCCGAGCCGCCGGTATATCGCGCATAACAACGGGTCGATGGGAAACTTGAACCCCATCACCCAATACTCGGTATAAACACCGAACCACCCGGCGGGGCAGTGACCGACGGTACTCCGAGTAGAGGGAATCGCGTACTCCCAGTTGGGGGGCAAACCCAACCCGCGCACGATCTCCGTAACCTCCCTCCGCCCATAGATTGAAACGTGATCAGGTCCTCGGAGGAGACTGTCTCGCGGTGCTGGCTGATCGCCCCACATCTCCGCCCAGTCTATTATCTTATACTCCGCACCCATGCCGCGAAACCCTAGGCGACTAATCGCCTCGGAAACGCGCGCGACCATATGCGGCTCTGATTGCGCACTGGAACTGCCACGCGCTTCAGACTGCCCACCATCATGGTCGCGCCTGATTATCAACACGCCCCGTGCGCTAGGGCCGGCCGCGCCACTCCCCGACACTGTCACATCAGCATCGGACGATTCACGATAATCTTGATCCGAATCGCCGTCGCCATCATGAGACGGCGTCGCCGGAACATCATCACCGCCGGCGCCGCCGTCACCACCGTGGCCGGCGTCATCGAGATCCAATGAAGGATCAGTAGAGACACGGAAAGGAGAGGAGAGATTACCTTCTTCGCCTTGCACGACCTCGATCTCGTCGACGTTGGTGTTAGCCATAGCAAATCCTTGATTTGACAACAACGAACTGAGAATAGAGGTTGTAGAAGAAGGAGAGGAATCTCAAATAACTCGATATGCAGAGTACAGAAAACGAAGAAACGGAGAAGAATAGGTGGAATGAGCAGTGGGTTCCAAAACCCCCTCAGGGACAACTACTTATACCCGAGGGAAGGAAACCGAAAGGTTGGAGTTGTGTTGAAAAACGCAACCGTCAGAGCTTCTTTTTCGAATTTCAAAATGGCTGCCAAAATGGACCAACCACTAAAGGACACGTGGACACATAGCATGGGTGTAGGTAACTAGCATAGGCGTAGGTACTAGCCGATGACGTCACAAGTGCCACACATCGCCTGGGGGGCATGCCACACCCACGGGAAAAAATGCGCTCTAAGAAGCCGGGCGCAATCACTAAAAGATCTCCGGAAATCGCGCGAGAAAGAAAAATAAAAAATACGCCGAAGTCACGCGGGGATAAGAGGACGTTAACCACCCGGGGGGCATCCAGGGCCAAGAAGAGAATACCGCGCGCAACCGCCAAAATCACCGAGCCAAGAAATCCCAGGAAATTGCGCGAGTAAAAAGTACGAGGAGACTGAGCGGGAATAAGAAGACGCCAACTATCCGGGGGGCATAACTCACCTCAAGCCCAACTTCGATCACGCATCCCCAACTTACAAGCAGCGCGCACCAGGAGAACACCACGGAAGCGCACGTATCGCGTGTAGTATAAGGTAATGCGCACAACGAGACCAAGCAGGTCCGAGTCAATCAAGCAGAAATCCAAACAAGAGGTATTCATGGAACACCCCCTGATGGGGGGCAATTGTTGGGCATGTGACTCGGACCTAGCCGCGCCAGATAAAGCGCACCGACGCCACCCCGGATGCCGCCAAGCCCTGCGGAACGCAACGCGACCGAAGACTTCCAGAATTGGCTAGCGCGAGGACCTTGAGCGCGGCGTGATGAAGGAAGGCGGGAGCAGAATTCTCGAGCGCGACGCAAGCTACACGCACGTGGAAAAACCAAAATGTCAACTACACCAAGGTGCAGCAGAAAGCGTCGTTTTTACTTCCCGAGGTGTAGTCACATCAGAACCCTATGTACAGTCCTAAACAGCCCCCTGACACGTCCTAGGTATAAGCATGGTCCAAATCCCTGACGTGTCAGTGTCCACGTCGCTGTCCCCCACATGTCGTGGTCCCCACAAATATCTCAACCACTCACCCACCACCATGTAGCCTATAAATATGGCATTTACTACGGTGGGTGAAGGGGATGGGATTTTTGGGACTCTATCTCTAAAATCATCAACTTCTCTCTCAAGGATATTTCTCTCCCAATTCTCTTTGTAATCTCCTCAGTTCTAAACCGAAGATTATTTCCTCTTTGTTTACTCTCCTTGACCCATTTCCCCCGAGTCTCACTCCTACACCCAGTTAGGCTCAAACATCAATATTTCTACTTAGGCGTTGAATAGTACATGAATTTTTCTTATAAATATCAAATACAAAGCCAATTATACAACTGAGAAGACATAAAACTGAAATATAGAATTATATCTTTATTCTGAAGTTTTCAAGAGATATGGCTAAGTATTTTGCACTATACTTCTTGTTCTTCCTTCTATTCATCGCCTCATTAGGTAAACTTTCTTACAAATTCATGAAAAATAATCATGTGTATGTACCACAAAAATGTTTTAATAGTCATAGGATAGTGATAAAATATTTTCAGATTGTTCTTCTTGGCCTCTCTTTTCATTTTGCTCTAATTAATTTCATAAATTTTTAATTTGAAGCAATCATGTATATGGATGCATATTATTGGTTAATTCAATTGCGTACAATTAATTATACTTGTCTGCTAATTGAAAAGGTGGAGACTAGATGGCAGCAGAAGCTAAATACTGTCACAAAACTTGGGATTGCAGTACCTTGGATCGCTGCTTGGATGACTGTAAGAGCCGCTACGGCGGGAGAGGACATTGTCGTACCATGCATGCTCCCTTCATTCCTAAGCAATGCTTTTGCTATCATGAATGTTGAGAGGGGAAAAATATACATAATTAATAAGTCTTACTAATAAGAAGTGTCAATTATATATATGGTAACCAAGGTTGTCAACCCGCGGGTCGACCCGGACCCAGACGAGCTAGTGGGTCAAGGGTTAATGGGTCACCCGTTTTAGCCCGAAAATATTGAAAGATTCATTGTATTGTACTTATCTTGAATTCAACATAGAAAAAAATGCAACACTATCTAAACTCCAACACACTTAAATAACATCAACCTAAAACATAACCAATCTTAAATTCCTCTTCCACGTAAACAATCCAAAATTCCAAATGATTATTAACAATTTCAAGGTTGTCAACCCGATTTGGTCAGTTGGACCGATCGAGTTAGTGGGTGAAGGATTAATGGACTGACCAGTTTAGCCCAATTTAGCTCGATTTAGCCCGATTATGTGGAAGAATTTAAAATTATATATAAATTAAACATAGATTTTGAAATTACAAAATTAAAAATATTCAATTCAAATTTAGTCAATTAAATGATACTGGCAATAGCTAAGCGGAAGCGATCCTACTGCCAACTTTTTTTTTATTCTTTTTGATAGACACAATTGTCCTGTTGATTTGTGGTCTAATATAGTGCTAAATTATATTTATTGTTGTATGACGTGGAAGTCACGTCGCAACCACTTTAGAATTATATGTTGCGTTGTAGACAAAAGAGACTGATGCCTGTCAATATTAACGGTCTAGCTAAATTTCGAGTTTAATTTGTCGATTTCAAAGTGGATGTCATATTTGTTTATGTTCTTAGTTGCTATGTTGATAAATCAACAAAATAGCAAACAAAATTTTAATAAGTTGAATGATTTTTAATTGATTTAGAATCCTTGATCAGTTATTATAAAGTCTCTATTTTAAATGATTGATGTGGTTAAATCACGGTTTTAAATAAACAAAGTCTCTATTTACTATTACATAACTAATAATAACAGATTCATCACACTTCCCAAAACACACTTTCCTTCCTACTTTCCTCCATAAAAAAACATTTTCCTTCCAATTTCCTTCACCTCCAAATCTCCCCTCCCCTCTCCTCCTAATTTTCCTTCACCTACCCTCCTTTTCCTCCCTTCTTTCGGAAACATAGTGTACATAAAGAACGCGGAAATACTCATCAATCACGCACACGACAGTACTTATAAATCCATACAGACAATTTGAACAAGCACAGAGCAGAAAAACCGTACATAAAGTAATGTTAGCGGTAATGGGCTGAGTTGGGCTATGATTGTATTTGGTTAGCTTGTGATAGGCCCATTGTTGAAGTAGCATGTACGTAGGAGTTTGTGGCGGTAACCGAACCCTAGCAAGTGATTACGTGAGCTAGGGTTAGGCAAATATATATACATGTAAACTGACGATGTACCAATGGAAGGGAAAAACCTAATAAGATCATCAGCTCGGAGAGTTCTAGCTCTCCCGTGGACTAGTCCCGATCTCGGGGAAACCACGTAAACAGTGTGTCTCGTTTCCTTCTTCGTTTTCGTATTTGATTCTAGCTAACATGGTATCAGAGCTATCGTCTTTGGATTCTGATAGGGTTTCCGTTAGATTGAACTCCAAGAACTATGCGTTGTGGGAGTTCCAGTTTCGTATCTTCATTGAAGGCAAAGGCCTTCTTCCGTTCCTGGATGGTATGTCGGTGCGGCCTCAAGTCCCGCCGTCGTCTGATGAAGAACTCGCCAGGTGGGTTCAAACGGATGCTCGGGTTAAGTCATTTCTGTTGAGTACAATTGATCCAGTCATTAGCCTGGGTCTTCGGTTGCTTCGTTCTGCTAGGGAGATTTGGGTTCATCTTGCTCAAACCTACACCACCGCTGATCCCCAACGGAAGTTTGAGATCACCTTCGAGTTGGCTCGGCTCGAACAAGGGGACATGGATGTGACGTCGTACTACAACGCGGCGCAATTATTGTGGACCGAACAGGATTTGTTGACTGCTACGTTGTGTTCGGCGGCTGCTTCGGCAGAGGTTATTCAGGATCGACAGCGAACCCGCATGATGCAGTTTCTCAGTCGGCTGAAGCCAGAGTTCGAGTCAGTGCGGGCAAATTTGCTGCAGCGGGAGAGTTTGAAGATGGATGGCATTCTGGCCATTCTGGTTCGTGAAGAAACGTGTCTAAGGATGCAAGCCCAGTTGGATCTTCGGCCGGGTGCTGGAGAAGCGGTGTTCGCGGTCGCGGGATCAAAGGGAGCTGGGGGATCTGTGACTAAAGGCACGCTATCTGCTGGAGGAGAAGAAGAAGCTTATGCTGTGTCTCGTCCACAGTTTCGCCGTCGCATGTCGGAAGTTGTTTGCCACCACTGTCGCCAGCCCGGTCATTATCAGAAGTACTGCAAGCAACGCAATTTTTGCGTCTATTGCAAGAAGAAGGGTCATATTATTACCGAGTGTCGATTAATTCAGCCCCGATCGTCTGACTCTCCTGTTGCACCGCAGCCTCCGCCAGCTAGAGGTGCCTATGCTGTCCGCCAAGCTCCTGCTCCACCGACGGCTCATCCCTAAGGCCAGTATATGACTGCCGAGGCTATCGAGCAGCTTGTGAATTCTGCTCTCCAGCGTTCGTTACCTACGCCAATAACAAGTGCTTTTGCTACACTCCATCAGGCTGGTAAGAATCTCCCTTGGCTTTTAGATTCGGCATGTTTTAATCATATGACGGGCAACAATAGTTCTTTTACGAAGTTACAGTCAGTTAAGTTGGGTTCCATTCAAGTTGCAAATGGTCAGCGGCTAAATGTTGCAGGCATAGGTGATGTTGAGAAGCCTCATATGAATCTTGCTAGTACATTATGTGTTCCAAATCTTGTGCCGAATTTGGTTTCTGTTGGGCAATTAACTGAGCAAAATTGTCGTGTTGTGTTCGATCCCTCTGGTTGTGTGGTTCAGGATCTGAAGACGGGGAGGCAGATCGGAAGGGGGAGTAAGCATGGAAGAGTTTTTCAGCTCGAAGAATTGTCGGGTCAACCTTCGTTACCTCGGTCCTCGTTGAGTCTTGAGTCTCGTGTGCTGCCAGTCTTTTCTAGTTTACCCAATAATGATTTTGAGTTGTGGCATTCTCGGTTAGGACATCCTCATTCCAGTCGGCTTGTAACCATGTTTAAACAACGTCTTTTTGGGAATAAGAAGGTTGATTTTTCTTCGGGTAATTTTCAGTGTGCTAGTTGCGTAGAAGCTAAGTCTACTCGTAGTTCATTTCCTTCTAGTACGACGGTGATTTCTGAGCCTTTTCACATCGTTCACACCGATCTTTGGGGTCCTTCCCCTACAGATTCCCGCCATGGTTACAAGTATTTCGCGTTATTTGTGGATCATGCTACTCGATTCACTTGGGTCTATTTCCTCCGTTTAAAATCCGATCTTTTGTCTGTTGCCACCGATTTCTTAAAAATGATTCAAACTCAATTTGGTAGGACAGTTCGTGTAGTTCGGTCAGATCCTGGGGGGAATTCAGTTCTAATCCTCTAGCCAGTTTATTCCGGTCTCAGGGTATTTTGACTCAAAAATCGTGTCCTGGGGTGTCTCAGCAAAACGGCCTTGTCGAGCGTAAAAATCGTCATGTCATAGAGCTAACTAGAGCTATGTTATTGGTGTCTCATGTCCCTGCTCGTTTTTGGCCTGAGGCAGTGGCTACGGCTGTTCGGTTGATAAACTATCAGATTACTCCTGTTCTTGGTCAACTTAGTCCTCATTTTGCTTTGTTTCAAAGGCATCCGGATTACTCTCGTCTTCGAGTTTTCGGGTGCACTTGCTTTGTCCTTCTTCCGCGTAAAGAGCGAAATAAGTTGTCCTCGAAAACGTCTAAATGCGTCTTTCTCGGTTATAGCGACATTCATAAGGGGTATTTATGCTACGATCCTTCATGTCAACGTCTTCGCATATCGTGTGACGTAGTTTTCTTTGAGCGGCTCATGTTTTACTCTAGTACTCCTGAGGATGTAACTTTTCTCTCTGAGGTGACCCGACTTCCCTTGTTTGATGATGATGAGGACGTAGCAGAAGACCTCATACTCCCCCCCGACTCGCCTGCCCCAGCAACCCCGGCATCCAGTAGCTCCGCCTCGTCTTCGGCCAGCTCATCACCAACTCCAACCAGCAGCTCTTCGTCCGATGATTCTCCTCCCACCAGCGGCTCCTCGTCCGCGGCGTCCCTGCCCTCCTCGCCTCCTGTTCCACGTCGTTCACTTCGGGCTAATAAGGGCCAGCTACCCATCCGGTACAATGATTTTGTGTCCTATAATGTTGAGGCCTTCACTATACCTACTTCCTATAAACAGGCAATGCTCGACCCCAATTGGAATAATGCCATGCAGACTGAGTTTGATGCACTTCATGCCACGGGTACATGGGAGGTGGTGGATCGTCCTCCGGAGCCGGTTATGATTCTGGGTAATCGGTGGGTGTATGCTGTAAAAGTAAAAGCGGATGGCACTCTTGAGAGATTTCAGGCTAGACTTGTGGTACAGGGGTTCGGTCAGGAGTATGGTCTCGACTACGACGAGACTTTTGCTCCGGTGGCGAAAATGCAAACCGTTCGGACTCTTCTTGCTGTAGCTGCAGTTCGGGGGCGGCCGTTGTTTCAACTAGATGTTAAAAACGCGTTCTTACATGGGGATCTCAAGGAGGTGGTGTACATGCGACGTCCTCCAGGGTATACGGTTGGACGTGATGATCAGGTTTGTCGGTTACGTCGCTCCCTCTCTGGTCTCAAACAAGCACCTCGTGCTTGGTTTGAGAAGTTTCAGAGTACAGTTTTAGCCCTTGGTTTTCGGCAGAGTAACAATGATCCATCTCTGTTTTTACGATCTTCGTCTGCGGGTCTCATTGCACTTCTCTTATATGTTGATGATATGATCATCACTGGCGATGATGTTACAGGGATTCAGAAGCTCAAAGCGGGCCTTCATGCGTCCTTTACATTGAAAGAGTTAGGCTCGTTATCTTACTTTCTCGGGCTGGAGATTACTCGGTCACAGAAGGGTATTCTTTTGAGCCAAAGGAAATATATTGGGGATTTGTTGTCTTCTGCCCAATTTGGTGATTGCATTCCTGTCTCTACGCCCATGGAAGTTAATTTGCACCTTAGTCGTGACTCGGGAGTTCCGCTTGTTAATCCGTCTCAGTATCGTCATCTGGTTGGTAGTTTGATATATCTCCCCCATACGAGGCCGGATATTTCATTTGCCGTCCATGTGGTCAGCCAGTTCATGTCCGATCCTCGCGTTGATCATCTCTCTGCTGTTCACCGGATACTCCGGTATTTACAGGGTACTCGTGATGTTGGTATTTTTCTGCCTGCTACTGGCAATCTCTGTTTACAGGCTTATTCCGACTCAGATTATGCAGGCTGTGTTGATACTCGGAGATCGACAACCGGGTGGTGTGTTCAGGTGGGTGGTGCTTTTGTGAATTGGAGGTGTCGGAAACAGGATAAGGTGTCCAAGTCCTCAACGGAGGCTGAATATCGTGCTATGTCAGATGTAGCTTCCGAGTTGGTTTGGATGCAGCGCCTTCTTCTCGATCTTGGTGTTACGTGTCCCTCCCCGATTACTCTTCATGTAGACAACACCAGTGCTATTCAGATAGCGGTCAATCCTGTGTTACACGACCGGACTAAGCACATCGAGATACACGTTCACTATGTTTGTGATCTGGTTCATGAGGGGTTTCTCGTGGTTCGTCATGTTGCTTCCGCTGACCAGCTCGCGGATTTATTCACGAAGCCTTTTCATCGCTCGCGCCATATGTTACTATCGGACAAATTGATGCTTCGAGACCAGCATCAATTTGGGGGAGGCTGTTAGCGGTAATGGGCTGAGTTGGGCTATGATTGTATTTGGTTAGCTTGTGATAGGCCCATTGTTGAAGTAGCATGTACGTAGGAGTTTGTGGCGGTAACCGAACCCTAGCAAGTGATTACGTGAGCTAGGGTTAGGCAAATATATATACATGTAAACTGACGATGTACCGATGGAAGGGAAAAACCTAATAAGATCATCAGCTCGGAGAGTTCTAGCTCTCCCGTGGACTAGTCCCGATCTCGGGGAAACCACGTAAACAGTGTGTCTCGTTTCCTTCTTCGTTTTCGTATTTGATTCTAGCTAACAAGTAACACCATATGTTAGACACGTCCGTTCCACATATGATTCAGTCAAATACGATACGGTATCACAAATCATCGATCGGCCGGAAGTAAGCTAATTCACCAAGTAGCTATAGCTATAGCTAGGCACACTTATTGGTGAGTCCCATCAGGATATAACACAAAGCATTCGGACCCCACACCTCGCCGGCTCCACCTACGTCTCTGCAACCGTTGACCAGGTCGTTGCCCGCACTGGTCAAGCAGTCGTTGCAGTCTTTCTCCGGTTCCAGACTCCTGCCTCTCGTCGAGCAGTAACCGTACCCGTACATGTTCGCCGATCCACTCGGCATCTCCTGAACGTTGCAGTACAGCTGGTTTGGCTGACCTGGCACTTCGCCGGCCAGATCTCTGACGAGGCTCCCCGCCGTTCCCGCATCGCACCCGCCGATGTTGTGGCAGAACACGCTGTTGCCCTCGGCCGCGACCAGAAGAAGAAAGATGGACGACGTGACTGCTATTAACCTGCTGCATACCGCCGTGGCCATATGTTTTACGCTTCTTTGCAATTTTCTTTCTGTTGTGGTATGGTGAAATGTGAAGGGCTAATTTCTGGTCATCACTATATATATTGTAAGAATTTTATATTGGAATTGTGAAAATAATTAATAAACAAGAAAGTTTGATTTTGTTAATTGTAGATCGAAGTTTCGGGATTCACAAGTCATAACTGTGTACGCCTCTAGAGTCTAGAGAGAACACATACTTACGCAACACGTATTCATGGAGTTCGTTCGGCTTTTCTTTGTTTGTGGGATATACCGTGAGGAACGGCTACCTACGAGAAATTATGAATAAGCAAGTTGTTACGGGCGGACACATACCTACGCAACATAATAATGTAATAAGCATGGTTTAGGAAACACTATCGTACCAGCAGGTCGGATATAAAATACAAGATACCGGATGATAGGGCTGGGATAATAGACCCGATTGTTTGAAATTTTATGGTTCAAACCGGATCGTAGACTGTTAAGTACCGTAGTCAAGAATATTCTCAATACGTATAAGCAGCCCACTTCATCACTCTCCCAACTCCCACAATGATATCCAAGTCTCAATCTTAATTTTGAGAATTCTCATCCCCTCTTTCATTCACAATCACATTTCACAAGAGAGTAGAGACGATCGTATCTCCATATGATATAATGTTAATGTTTATGACGTTATGGTGCAAGTTGTGATGTTTTGACTTTGTATCTTTGTAATTTACTGAGATTTAGGGTGTTAAAATTATTCGTGCATGTTGGAATTTATGTTTAAAGGCAAAAATAAAAATATTCAAATGTCGCTTATTGTTGTATGGAGTAAGCTGAGATATGAAATTTGAGAATGCAATGAGGTGTATAGCTTATTGTTGTATAGTTTTTTTTTTTTTAGAAACACGCAATAAAGATAGTGAATTTTAGCAGGAAAGAGGCATAGATGATGCAACGAATAAAAAATCAGCCTTATGAACCAAGTTCGAGTACCTGTTACCTTACAAAACATTATTATTTATGGTAATATGATAAGGTGGAGTAAGTTTTATAGAACCCGAATTCCAGAAAATCGAATAAAAAATTGCCTATCCCGCCGGTCTTCGGGAAATGAGCATCTCAAGATCGTTGCTAGCTTTTACTCGACCCGTTGGCCGATTAATTTTCTTTGTAAAACTTTCATCTTGTCGTCATTGAGCTTTCTGGTTTTTGCCAGACCATGATAAAATCTAAGAAAATCAAAAACGAAACACACGATTTGGGATAGGAACCGCCATTCCTGTATTCCTAGAAATGTTGGTAAAATTAATGGTCAACGCAACCACGTTGCAGTAGTGGGGTAGTAGTCTAGTAGAGGTTAATATAATTAATTCACTACAAGAAAATGATTGCTGGCGACCATTAGTAAATGGTTGTTGATAACTAGCCTTTTGGCAACTATTTACAAAATCGTGCAGACATACTAGAACTTCATCAACTGCAAGTCGGACCAGATCCAGATCGTGATTCTTGTTTCACAGTCCAGACCAAATCGTGCGATTTATTCTAAACCACGATTTTTCATACGGAATTTGATCGATATGAATTTCCTAGCCCTACATGCTATCCACGATGTTCAAGCTTGATGGACCAAGAGACAATGGTTAATTTGACACAACTGCTTATGACACTCACGACATGCTGCAGTGAGTACCCCAAGGTATTGAAAAGCCACATTCCCCTGATTAGCTACCGACCATAATTTTGGCTCCCCTATGAATCCGTTATTAGCTACCGACCATAATTTTTGACAACTAAAGTAAGCGACAATAGAATTTAGCAATGAGCTCAATGAACTAGGGTTTATTATCAAAAGTGTTCGCCTCATTACAAGGACTAAACAAGCCTTTTATAGACTTTGAAACCATAAACCTATACTAAGAAGGGGAAAACTAAGAATATAAGAGTAGTTAGGTTTGATTTTATGTGTTGAATGTTTTTTTTTTTTACCGTGCACTTTAGATTTCGATTTATTTAAAGTTTACGTATTTTCTTGATTATATCATTTGATTTGGTGACACCTCAACTACAATCTTTTCTGGAATACTAGTACTTGGTTCGAAGAAATGAAGCAAAGGGAAGTCTTAAAAATACATTACCCTATGAAATCTCTTTTTTTTTTTAAGTATCACTTTGATCGAAAAACTACTCGGTTATCAAGAAATGTGTAAAAAATAATATCAAATTCTATTATAATCTCATTAGCAAGTTATTAATATCATATCAGTTAAATCTTCGACTATATTATTAATTTGATAGTTATTAAAAGATAAATAAGACTTAAAAGGAAACTTAATTATTTTCCTTACTTTTTCATTAATATCTTGCATTGTTTCTATCTTTCTTCATAAGCCATCATTATGTTGCCTTGCATCCTTTTACTTTGCATGTCAATATTTCTACTTAAGCGTTGAATAGTACATGAATTTTTCTTATAAATATCAAATACAAAGCCAATTATACAACTGAGAAGACATAAAACTGAAATATAGAATTATATCTTTATTCTTAAGTTTTCAAGAGATATGGCTAAGTATTTTGCACTATACTTCTTGTTCTTCCTTCTGTTCATCGCCTCATTAGGTAAACTTTCTTACAAATTTATGAAAAATAATCAGGTGTATGTACCACAAAAATGTTTTAATAGTCATAGGATAGTGATAAAATATTTTCAGATTGTTCTTCTTGGCCTCTCTTTTCATTTCGCTCTAATTAATTTCATAAATTTTTAATTTGAAGCAATCATGTATATGGATGCATATTATTGGTTAATTCAATTGCCTACAATTAATTATACTTGTCTGCTAATTGAAAAGGTGGAGACAAGATGGCAGCAGAAGCTAAATACTGTCATAAGACTTGGGATTGCAGTACCTTGGATCGCTGCTTGGATGACTGTAAGAGCCGCTACGGCGGGAGAGGACATTGTCGTACCATGCATGCTCCCTTCATTCCTAAGCAATGCTTTTGCTATCATGAATGTTGAGAGGGAAAAAATATACATAATTAATAAGTCTTACTAATAAGAAGTGTCAATTATATATATGGTAACCAAGGTTGTCAACCCGCGGGTCGACCCGGACCCAGACGAGCTAGTGGGTCAAGTGTTAATGGGTCACCCGTTTTAGCCCGAAAATATTGAAAAAGTCATTATATTGTACTTGTCTTGAATTCAACATAGAAAAAAATGCAACACTATCTAAACTCCAACACACTTAAATAACATCAACCTAAAACATAACCAATCTTAAATTTCTCTTCCACCGTAAACAATCCAAAATTCCAAATGATTATTAACAATTTCAAGGTTGTCAGCCCGATTTGGTCAGTTGAACAGGTCGAGTTAGTGGGTAAAGGATTAATGGACTGACCAGTTTAGCCCAATTTAGCTCGATTTAGCCCGATTATGTGGAAGAATTTAAAATTATATGTAAATTAAACATAGATTTCGAAATTACAAAATTAAAAATATTCAATTCAAATTTAGTCAATTAAATGATACGAGCAATAGCTAAGCGGAAGCGATCCTACTGCCAACTTTTTTTATATTCTTTTTGATAGACACAATTGTCTAATTTTGATAAACTGAATGGTTAAAGGTCGTCCTATAAATTACTAACCATCGTCCTAACTTAATATGTAATTTACCGAATTGCCCATTTTGAATTTCAAAATCAAACACAAAACAAACAACTCCTCTCCTTTCATAAATCTAAAAAAATATAAACCAAAATCCAACAAATTATCTTATGGACCGAACCATAAATCGTAGTAAAAGAATAGAAAATTATTGATATAAACCAAACAAATCCAAAAAAATTCTGAAACCTCTCAACGAAGCCAATTTTCAGTTGTACCATGGCTCAACCTAAGGCAATTTTCGGTTGTACCATGGACCAACCGAAAATCACCTTCGGTTGCACCATGGCTCAACCTAAGGCAATTTTCGGTTGAGCCATGGTGCAACCGAAGGTGATTTTCGGTTGGTCCATGGTACAACCGAAAATTGCCTTAGGTTGAGCCATGGTACAACCGAAAATTGGCTTCGATTGAGGGATTTTGGATTTTTACCTCGTCGGAGCCGCTACTCATGATTCGGACTTATTCCCAACGATTACGACTCGAGAATGTCAACGATGAATTCGAGAGTGTGGGAAATTGAGTGTTTTTCATTTTTTTAGTTAAAGTGATGTTTGTTTTCTAAAGATGACAAAAGGTTAAAAGTGTAACTTTGTTATTTTTTAGGACGATCAATAGTAATTTTAAGGACGACGTTTATCAATTCCCTTGATAAATATAACCAAACAAAAATTAAAGTATTAAACTATTTTGCTATTTGTTTTTACTTTTTCATTTTTCCCATCATTGGTAATTATGTTTCCGTTGTGCAAGTTCCAAAGAATCACAAAAACAAGTCCCGAAGAGAGAAACTTTAAAGTGCTGCAAGCTATGGGATTCCCTGAAAAATTTCTGGCTTGGTTGAGAATGTGTGTCACTACACCGAAGTTCAGCATTGGTTTTAATGGTGGCTCAGTAGGGTTTTTCCCAACTAAGAAAGGATTGAGGCAAGGGGACCCTCTTTCCCCTATCTCTTCGTTGTGGCCATGGAGATTTTCTCTTGTCTGATGCATAAAGCAATTAATCAGAATGTCATGCTCTTTCATCCTATGTGTAAAAGACTGAAGCTTACCCACTTAATGTTTGATGGCGACCTCTTATTGTTTTCTGATGGCTCAAACTTTGGGATTCAATGTATTCAAAAGGTTCTGGATGATTTTAGATACATGTCTGGGTTAAAATCAAACCCTTCCAAGTGTGAACTTTACTGTGGAGGCATTAATGACCAATGGCAGGAGCTGATGTCTCAGTGTTCAGGTTATAAGTTGGGGTCACTTCCAGTTCGTTATCTGGGTCTCCCTCTGCTTTCTGGTAAACT
Organism: Linum trigynum; assembly: GCA_964030455.1. NCBI lineage: Eukaryota > Viridiplantae > Streptophyta > Magnoliopsida > Malpighiales > Linaceae > Linum > Linum trigynum. Next base: position 32,860,133 of record OZ034814.1, on the reverse strand, counting down.
TACTATTAAAGCCTGCAAACCTCTTATAGATAGAGTTATGAGCAGAATCAATAGTTGGAAGTCAAAAACTCTTTCTTATGCTGGCAAACTTCAATTAGTGATATCTGTGCTGTATAGCCTCTCTCACTTTTGGATGTCAATCTTCATTTTGCCTAAGGCTGTCATTAGAGCTATAGAGAAAATGTGCAGTGATTTTTTGTGGGGAGTTGTTGAGGGTGCCAGGAAGAAAGCAGTGGTTGCTTGGTCTCGAATTACTTACCCCAAAAGAGAAGGGGGACTTGGACTTAAAGATATGTGCACATGGAATCTTGCTTGTGTTGTTAGGCACATCTGGGTTGTTTTGCTTAGACAAGGGTCCTTATGGGTTGCTTGGCTCTGGGAATTTCGTATAAAAGGGGGCAACTTTTGGACTCTAACATCCAAAGCTGGATCTTGGCTATGGCAGAAAATTTTGAAAATCAGAGATAAACTCAGGGGATGGATTTCTGTTGCATCTTATGGGGTTTATTGGAAGGGAGAACTTATGACTAAATTTTGCATAAGGAATGTATGGGAGGAGCTTCGTCCAAAAAGGGGGGTTGTCACTTGGAAATCTTTGGTTTGGAAAGGACCTAGCATCCCAAAGAACCAGTTCCTGGTTTGGCTGGTTGTCACTGACTGTATCATAACTGGAGAGAAAGTTCAGGGGTGGGGTGGCTCTGGTGATTATGGATGTGTCTTCTGCTCATGTAGCTTGGAAACGAGATCTCATCTTTTTGCTTAGTGTTCTATGTTTAAACAGTTGTTTACAGCTCTGTTTGCTAACTTTGCAGATCGAGTCCCTGGGAATCAATGGGATGCTGAGCTTCAGTGGGCTATATCTACTTTCAAAGGTTCCACAGTCTCAGCACAATCTGGGAAGCTAATTTGGCAGGCTTTAATTGCGTCAATTTGGAGGGAAAGATGTTTGATTAAGTTTGCAGGGAAGAAAGCTGACTTCCATGCTCTGGTTCAGCGGGTCCAGGGAGATATTAGGGTGGTTGTTGATCCTGGAATAATATGTTTGTTTTTTTTTTGAGCTCTCAGGTGAACTGATAAGTGATGTGGTATTGTTTTAAGTTTCAGGTGTCTGTTGTTCCCTTTGCTTAGCTGGCAGAGCTCTTGCCAGCAATGTACTTGGTCCGGGCTATTTGGTTTTACCCGAAACAAACAGGACCGTATAACTCGGACTGGGACCGGACCGGACCCGGATAGTAAACAATCCAATCCTATCTTCGGTTTTAGATTTAAGGTAAAAAAAACCGTTTGGGACCGGATCGAAAACCGGATAAAGACCGGATAAGAGAGCCCAACACCCAAAACTTAACCAACTCCTCACCCTTTGAGACCTTAGGCCACTCAAATCTCCACAAGCTAAATCTGAAATCAAGACCGAATTGGGACCGAACTGGGTCAAGACCGGAGCGGATCAAGACCGGAGTGTATCCAATCCAATCTTTGGTCCTTATATTCCCGAAAAGACCGAACTGAAATCGGATCAATTCGAACCAATTTAAACGGACCGGACCGTGTAGCCACCCCTAACACAAATAAGAAGGAGAACCTCCACCAGTTCTTTCTAGATAAACCAACAATGATATAATATGAATTAGCACACATCTAATCAATCCCACCAAAAATTGAAGGATAAGGATTATGCCATAAATGGATGGTTAAAGAAATATCACTTAGGAGAGGATGGCAACTTCTCTGTTTATGCATTACTCGCCCTTGGTCAATTCACTTATTCACCTACTGTTGAGTGATATGAATGTTCTAAATTGTTAAGTGAGAAGATCTAACCTTACTTAGGGCAAATAATCGATCATTTAAATAAGATGCGGATACTTAAAATATCAAACTGGAAAAAAAAAAAACTTTACTTAAAATACCAAATACGATATAAATACCTGATCCAAATATCAGCACCCAACCCAAATACTCCATCTAGAAACCAATTAAGTAGAGCGGCGCTAATTAGTGATATGATTCCCTGCTTGTTTCTGATTGGGAGTTGGGACGACTGATCTGGAAAAGTTGCGGGGTTTCTGCACCATATCTTGGAGAGGGTTTCCGTCAAGTACTGAGACGACACATAATTAAGAAACAAGCTTTCCTTCAATTCGCTAGAAGTCATTTCATAATTATCAAACATACATGTTTTCATCACGCCTGTTTTCATGCATATTGTATATCATGGATCATTGTTCCTGATCCTTCACAGCCATGTATGTCCCGCAGCATGGAAGGGTCGACACGTATTAGGAGGTGCGGCGGAGCAAGAAATTTGGTTAAGATGATTAAAAGAATTTATGTGTAAAGATTTGTGGTAATTGATAATTAGGTTAAATGGCTTTCGATTACATGATATCTCAAATTTGTTATAGATTTTTTTTGGTTATTACTATTTTTTATATCAAACATGCTCATGTACTTTGAAAAAATTATCAAACATGTCCTTATGTTAAAATTTCCATTGAAAAAATCGTCAATCATGGTTGAACCGAGATTTAGACGACCCGACATCGGCAAATGGGAGCGAAATTGTTAGTTTTGTCTCCCGTTTTATTTCTCTGGATCTCTTCAAAGTGAAATTATTTGGATGAAAATTTGGATGAAAATGGTTAACGGTTTTTGGATGAAAATTTAAACAAAAGGGCATGTTTGATCATTTTTTCAAAGTACATGGACATGTTTGATGTAAAAAATAGTAGAAGGACATGTTTGATAAAATGTCATAGTAGAGGGGCATATTATACCTATAACCCATTTTTTTTCTAACTACATTTAGAAGTTGAGCGAGGTTATTATCAGGGTTGTGCAATGAAACGTATCAGACCAAACCATGAATAAGAATTATGATCCAATAGTATAAAAAAAAAATTGGATGAAGGGACCATACTATCCTTGCATTAGATCCGGTGTGGTCTAATTTGGTCAGATTCAAATATTAATTTGATTTTTTTCTTCAGTATTTAAAAATATATGAGGCAAAGAACCGAATCATATTAAATTATGTTTAGTATGGTCCAATTCAAATGTCGATTTCGTCCGATAGGATTAGTTTCGGACCAAACCGTTGCACAAGTACTACCAAGGAGATTTACATGACTCGTCAATTATAAAAGAAAAGTATACTGTGATGTACTGATGTTTATATTGTGATTTTTGTTGAGTTACCTTATTTGCATTTTCGCTGTATTCGGTTGGTTTTGGCCTAAAAGAATTGCAATGAGCAGTCCCAAAGACAATGATTGTGAACAAATTTGAACTCTTTGATCATCTAGAAGACAGAAAGGTTGTTGTTCATTAATTAGTAGTGTGCTGTCCCTTTACAATAGTCTAGAAATCTGAAGATATAATGCTTTTTTGGACCTAACAGTTTGGTCTTTGGTGCCCGATTTTAAAGCAGGATCCAGCATACATATATATATTAGGGGTTATTTGCTTCGTAGGCTTGTATAATGGATTTAGTACCCAAATCCAATTTATTTTTAGTTAAAGGAAATTTATTGTTTGCTTGTAATTTTATAGGGATCAAATCCGTGGATTCTACGAATTTGTAAATTCCAGATATTGATGTGAGATTTGAAACATGTCATAAAACCATGATAGCATTTTCTCGTATATTCTCTTGAACTTTTAATATTCTAAGATTGCCCTCACATTTACCTATTGTACATTATAATTAATCAATTGATTAACAATAAAAATTTTAATTTTCTTGGAATCAGATGTTTGTTGGAATTGGCTTCATCAAACCAATGAAGTTTGTTGGAATCAGAAGTATACGCCTCAAAGTAGTCTCCACTTCATAATCATTATCTTTTCTACGAATAACACTATAAGATTGTTAGGACATCTGTAGGAAATACTAACGAAACAAATTGAAGGCGTGATAGAATCACTATCTTTAGAGTGTTATTTGCCTCTACTACGAATTGCCGATAGGAAACAAGCAAATCGCTACAGGAGTCCATATTATCAAAGTCTAGAAGCAGCAATCTTTCATATTTTTGTGTATAATTTTGAGAATAAAAAACTTGGAAGAAGAAGAACGTTGAAAAAGAATTGTGGCAACAACAAACTTTTTATTGTGAAATTAGCAGTTCTCTTCCGAGGGATTGCTACTGTTTCTTCTGCAGGACTTCAAGGTTCCTCGTCCACATCCAGTTAGTCTTTATTGTGATAATTAGTCAGCTATTTATATAGCTGAAAATCCCACTTTTCATGAAAGGACCAAGCATATCAAACTTGATTGTCATCTTGCTGGTGTGATCAAGGTTATCCATGTTGATTCTGATCATCAGCTCGTTGATGTCTTAGCCAAGCCTCTCTCTCCTGCTCCGTTTAGGTTCCTCGTCTCCAAGTTTAGGGTACTGAATCTGTACCCTCCATCTTGTAGGGGGGTGGGGTTTAACAAAAGAAACCAACAAGATTTTTCTTCTCCAAGGCTCGAACCCGGTTCAGGAGCAGAAGACACTCTCACTAAGCGAAGTGGCGTCGTTCCATCTTTCTCTGAAGCATATTCAGGTGTCACGTGTTCGCGCACGTATTGGAGTTTTAGGAACCAAAATGAGAGGCGAGCGTTTCCAACGGTCTATACATCGATCGTTTTTACTATTCATCGCGTACTGTAGTTGTTTTTCACCAGTAGCCGGATGTTTTTTCGGATTGTAGCTTGGTCTATATATCTGGAACGAGAAGAAGGAAAGGGGGAAGGCTTGAAACCCTAAAGCATTCACACAACCAATTCGTTGTCACCACCAAGCATCACAGCAACTGGATTGGAGGCCGGCCGGCTATTAACTCCTTAGTTATCATCTTTGATTTTTGTTTAATTGCTCCTCTAGTGTTTGTAATATTTAGCTTTGCAGACTCTGCAGTCTGCACCTGAATCAAACCAATTCTCCGAGGGAAGCACAATACAGAATGGACCGCTACCGTTCAAATACTTCACTCAACGCAAAGAAACAGAGTGTATTAATACCAATTCTGTTTCTGTACTGTACACTGCCCGCTCCCCTGCCCTGCCGACTCTCCTATATAAGACCAAACTCAACCGCCACTCTCTTCCCTCACTTATCTTCTTCTTCTTCGCTCATTTCCCCTTTCCCTTCTTCTCTTTCTCTGCTACGAGGTCAGCAGATTCCATATCCCAAAACCTCCGATCAACCAGAAAGAAACGAAGAACTAGCAACCGCACAATGCAGGACGTCCCCCACTTCATCTTCGGCATTCTGGGTACCTACTCTGCAACTCTTCTTTCCCTCTTCTCCTTCGCAATCTCTTTCTTTAACCCTCGTTTTGCTGATTCTCCGTTCCCTTTGGTCGTTGAATTGCTTACAGGCAACGCCTTCGCTCTTTTCCTCTTCCTCGCCCCAACGTGAGTGTGTACCGTTCAATTCAGTTTCCTCTCCCCCAGAAACAGAGCTTAATTTATGTTTGCATTCACGGTGCTCGACGAAATTCCTCACTGGGGGGATTATTCCTATTCGTTTTTCTTTCTTTAAATTTTGGCAGGATTACTTTCAAGCGGATAATCAAGAACAAAACGACCGAGGAATTCTCCGGCGTCCCCTACGTGATGACGCTGCTCAACTGCCTGCTCTCGGCCTGGTACGGCCTCCCGTTCGTCTCCAAGAACAACCTCCTCGTCTCCACCATCAACGGCACCGGCGCCGCCATCGAGATCGTCTACGTCCTCCTCTTCCTCATCTTCGCCCCCAACAAGGTGAGGGCCAAGATCGGCGGCCTCTTCGCCGCCGTCCTCACCGTCTTCGCGGTCGTCGCGCTCGTTTCTGTCTTCGCACTCCACGGCAACACCCGCAAGCTCTTCTGTGGCATCGCCGCCACCGTCTTCTCCATCATCATGTACGCCTCCCCTCTTTCCATCATGGTAAGTTTCCCCATTTAATTAATTAAGCTTAGTGATCTCATCGATTTCCCACATGGGCGAATTATTAAACACTTAACTAATCCATCCTTCCCCTTTTCTTGTAAGTGACAGTTTAGAGTAAAAATGCAATCTTTTTTAACCTTTTCGTGTTTTCTTGGTGGTAGGGAAGGGTCTCTATTTTGTTTGTATCCGTGATTTGATTGGATAATTACTTTCTGTTAAAGATTGATTACTTTTGCTTATGTGTACTAGCTGTTCGTTTGGTAATACCACGATTTTATCGCGATTCTTGAGATCTTTCACTACAATTTGAACATGATTGAGTTGAAATTTTGAGGGTCTGCTAAGAACTGACTACTGCTGCAGAGGCTGGTGATCAAAACGAAGAGCGTGGAGTTCATGCCATTTTTCCTGTCACTGTTCGTGTTCCTGTGCGGCACTTCTTGGTTCGTGTTTGGGCTCCTCGGTGGCGACCCTTTCATCGCCGTAAGTAAAAATTCATTTCACAATTCACACCCTTAATTGGGCTCGTTTATTCTCATCTCCGTCATTAGTAATTATATGATTGCTGTGGATTTCGGGATGGATTATATGCTTAAAATGGGATCTTACGTGCTTCATTGCCCAATACTCTGTTCGTGTATCTCTCTGTCTCTGTGTATGAATTGACATTTGACAACAACTTTTCAGATACCTAATGGGTTCGGGTGTGGATTGGGAGTGATGCAACTGATCCTCTACTTCATCTACCGTAACCACGACGGCGGGGAAGACAACGAGAAGGGCGGCAATGCAGAGAAGGAGTCGGCGATGGAGATGGGCTCCCAGAAGAAACCCAGGCAAGGAGGCAACCATATTAATGGCAACGATGGACCACGAGCTGCTGGCCCGCCAACCGCCATGAACGGATCCCAAGATGAGCAAGTGTAGAAACAAGCGGGAGAAAGAAAGAACGGCAAACTTTCAGCCAGAAGGTTTTTGGGGAACTTGGTCTCTTCGGTTTGTAATTCTCCCCCATTATATTTCTCATATTGTAGAGCTACTATAAAACACCAGCTTAGAAGGGATAATGTACGTAGCTGGGGGCCGATTGTGATGATCGCAAGCCCCTGCACAAGGAAGAATTTTCATCCGCCAAATGGAAAATAAAAAGAAAAAGGATTGACTTGGCAAAACACTAGAGAGGAACAGTTTTACAATTCTTTGCTTTTGCATATTTGATCCCAATTTTAGGTGGTCGACAAAAAAAAAAAAAATGTCACCATTGTGGTCCTAATTAATTAACCAGCCAGCTAAGTCAGGACCAGTACCAGGACTAGGACATATGCATGTTAGGCGCAACATACATGCAACGTGTCAGATTTCATATGCGCAAACCAAAAGTTGTTGGGGGCCTGCTCTTGTCACTCACTAAATACCGTGGTGGAGCCAGTAATCTCCATTTTGTGTACAAATTAAGTTGATCCACATTTTGTTAGTGTTGTGGTATATGATCCACGATTGAACCTCTCCCAACAACTTGACTTATTGGGATCAATTGGTTATTGACATGGTATCAGAGCCTTTTGTGACCGAGAGGTCTTGTGTTCGATTCCCGGTGACCCCCATTTGTTAAGCACGTGGTATTCTTGTCTTCAAACCTGTGCAAACTTCAAGCCCTTGTGAGTTGGCTTTCGTCTGAGAGAGCGTGTTAGTGTTTATCTATTCAGTATTGCGGCGCAACATCAACACGATGATAGCTTCATATTTATTATCTTATCAGAGGATCCGTTTCCTAGCAACACGATGATAGCTTCATATTTATTATCTTATCAGAGGATCCGTTTCCTAGCAACAAAATACTGTTGTTGTTGTTGTTGTAGCTAACAGACAAATTCCTGTTTGAACAAACCCCAAAAGGATGTAGAGGCGTAGACGTACCTACACCAACCAATACCATACTGACGAATTATATATGCAACTGATGTGGCGATAGACATTATAGATTATACCGTCGGTATCTTGATCGACTTTAGAAGAGTTTTGTTAAGTCTGAACGAATGCTCCTTTGAGGGCTGAGGCCCGATCATTTTGACCCTTTATTGGGCAATAAAGCCCAATGAGTTCGACCAATTCCAGTGCAGGAACGGGTTGTCAAACATGTTTAAGTCATTGAATCGATTAAGTAAGTGGTTTGAAGTTTATTGATCTTATCGGGGTCGATCGATTTAAGCCGTTTTATACTTTTTAAAAATATGTAGTAATTTAAAGGGTAAATGCCACATTTGGTCATTGAGATTACTAAATCGTGTTATGTTTAGTCACTAGAAAAAATTTGATATCAATTTTGGTCACTCAAATTACTGCAACAGGTTACATTTGGTCACTCTCTCCTGTAGACTCTGTCCAACTCCGGTCACTCGAGGTATTGAAACATATCACATTTAGTCACCCTCTCGTTACTTTCCGTCCAACTCCATAATGGAGTTGGACGGAAACTAACGAGAGGGTGACTAAATGTGACATGTTTCAGTAATTCGAGTGACCAAAATTTATATTAATTTTTTCTAGTGACTAAACATGACACGATTTAGTAATCTCAGTTACCAAATATGGCATTTACCCGTGATTTAAATTAATGACTCAAATGAAATTTATCTTCTAGTTATTAATACCTTATTTCTCACAAAATAAAACCTATCTAACCCCCATGACTAGGGGTGGCTATATGGTCCGGTCCGGTTAAATTGGCCTGAATTGATCCGGTTCCGGTTCGGTCTTTTCGAGAATATAAGGACCAAAGATTGGATTGAATACATTCTGGTCTTGATTCGATCCGGTCTTGACCTGGTCCGGTCTCAATTCAGTCTTGATTTTGGATTGAGCTTGTGGAAATTTGAATGGCCTGAGAGCTCAAAAGGTGAGGAGTTGGTTAAGTTTTGGGTTTTGGACTCTCTTATCCGGTCTTTATCCGGTTTTCGATCCAGTCCCAAACGATTTTTTACCTCAAATCTAAGCCCGAAAAATGGAATTGGATTATTTGCTATCCGATTTTGGTCCCGCTCCAGGTTATACGACTAACAGATGCCAAACTTTTGAAGAAGAAATATCCTGGAATTCCACACACAAACAGTAATTGCCTACCTTTTCTGATTGCTTGCTGAACAAAGACGAATCCCAAATAATAAGAATCCCCCCAGCACTGCCAATCGCTGGTTTAGAAACCCAACTGAAACTCCTTCTGCCGAATATATTTCTCACAATCATGTCCGAACACTGTTCCAGTTTAGTTTCAACAAGCCCTACAATACTGGGATTCCTGCGAGTAATGAAGCCTTTTACACGAAGTCTCTTGTCCGGGTCTCCAAGACCCCTTACGTTCCAGAATAAGGCAGAGGACCCCATTAAGATTCGTCACCAACTTCCCCCCTCCTTTTCCTCCGCCTTCTCGGGCCATTCACTGGGGCATCCAGAGGACCGAGCCTGCGTAACTCCATATCCAGCTTTGATCGGGAGTGTCTAACCTTTTTCTCGTGCAAAAGCTGCGCTTTGGAGATAATGATCTGATTGGTAACCAATTGACCTTCATCTTGCTCCAGACCAAATATATGTTTAGGGCCCTTTTCTACGTTGGCCACGTGTTTAGCTATAGCCATGGCTATTGTATTGAAATTCATTAGAAATATAAATCATAAAATTAAAATAATATACTCTAAATATTTTTAAAAAAATCATACTTTGAATTTGTCTGATTGTGATTTATGAATGTTTTCCTTCTTTTTAAGGGAAAGTAAACTCCATGAAATGAAAGGTAAAAATAAACATGAAATTGGAATAAATTCTAATTATATCAATTTTGTTATTGTCATGGCTAAAAATAATGATGAATTTGGATATCACATTCGAATTAAAAAAAAAAGAGAGTGACAAAATATATGAGAGATAAAAACTCCCATTTATTTATAGTTTTTCTTATATTATAGGGAGTCAAAACATGAGAGTATTACTAATTATATTAAGAAGAACATAAATTCAATAGATGGAGAACACAATGGAACTTCAATCTTACCTTGCATATCTTTGCAAAGAACAAATCAAAATAGATTTCATCAAATTTATCATTAAAATTACTATTTAATTTGCGATTACATTACTTGAAAATTCAAATTATAATATCCAAAAGAATACCCGGTGCAGAGCCCGGGCCATTTATCTAGTAACAATTAACAAATAATAGTTACAAGAACGCTAATTTAGCAATTCGACACAACAATGGATTAAAAGGAAAATTATTTATTCATTCCTTACATAGAGGTAAAGTATTGTATAGTCCCTACGATTTTGGATAACTGCAAAGTGGTACCCAATTCCCATTTTTGATTTTTCAATTGCCAAGCTGAGGACCATTCTCTTCCCAATTCCCACTTTGCCACTCGTTCCATCTCTCAGTCCACCTTCGGCCTTCCATCGGAGATCCACCAATTTTGCTGCCGCCGAGCTTGCCTCCGGCAAGTCATATCGTCTCGCTAGATCTTCACAAATCGTAGCCGCGCTCCTTTCGTTGCCCTTCCAGCCGCCGCCGCAGCCGCTTGATCCGCAATCACTGGCGCCGCGGCCTCTCTTCCCATTCGACGTATGTGAAGTTTGTTTCGAGACTCTGTCCAATTCTTCGATCTGTTGCCGCATTCGATCGGTGAGTTTGATATTGGCTTCCTTCTCCTATGAAATGGTGATAATAGAAGGAAATGAGATCTGTAAGGGTGAACAGTAATGTGTAATTGAGTATGTGTTACAGGAGAGTTCAATGTAGGTTCTGCAATCAGCTTTTCTCCATAAAATTCCTTGGCTGTTATGTTAACTATTATGTTAGTTGTACTGTAATCCTTAATTCGCTAAAGTATGCAATCCTTTTCTCTGAAGATCCAGCTCCTTCCGAACCCCTTTCTCAGTTACAGATTTTGACTCCATCTGGCTTCAAACTTATTGAAGCAGAAATGGGAGCTGAAAATGGGGACGAAGCATCGGTTATGGCGACCCTTCTTCCTCTTGCTTCTGCTTCTCAGCAGCCTTATGTGTCTGAGCTTCTATCCTTCACTCTGGATCGACTCCACAAAGTAAGCGAATTTCATGAATAGTTTCTTCCCCATTTCTCTGTTTTAGTTTTGTCTTGTCTATTCAAATTCTCGGGGAATCTTAAGCACTAGTTTAACTTGCTTCCGATGTGGCATTGCAAGGAACCTGAGTTACTGCGGGTTGATGCTGAGCGAATAGAGAGACAAATGCAGGAGGTGGCAGTGGGGAACTACCATGCCTTCATTGTTGCCACGGATGCTTTAAATGCGATTAGAGAAGAAGTGTCCAATGTTGATAAGCTTCTGGAATCACTAGTAAGAATGACTACTACCAAAGCTACCCTCTTCATCTTTTATGCTGGTTGCTCACATAATGCAGGCAGGAAGTTGGTTATTTGAAGCATGCATTGCTCTTTTCTTTGTCATGTCCTTGTTTATGTGAATTGTTAGTTTAATATATTACATTGACTGCATTGGTATAAGCCTGAATCATTATCTCTCGGACGCTATTTTTCTTTGGAAAGATATTTACACTGCAAAATTATTGGGAAACTAGAGTAAGAGGAAACTCCCTAATCTTCAGTAGCTGCAGTGAACATGTCATCATATGGAGTCTTCCTCAAGGGGATATGCAATACCTTTCTTCTCAGTGATATCATCAGGATGTCAGTTGATATTTCCTTTTTTTTCTTTCTTTCTTTGGCAGATCTCTGAAATCCCTGAATTAATATCTGGCTGCACTGAGTTCATTGAATCCGCGGAAGAGGTCCTGGAGAAGCGGAAGATGAACCAAATGTTGCTCTCAAACCATAGCACATTGCTGGATTTGCTTGAAATTCCACAACTTATGGATACGTATGTACTTGACAAACTTTATGCTGACGGTTGAACCCCTTTTTGTTGCCAAGTTACTACCAATTGTTATGCCTTGATGAAAACCAAGATACTGGACGCATGAAAATGTCTGTTCCTGAATGTTGTAAAGTTTCCCATTCTTTGCCCTGCATTTAGAACTTTATATAGTGTCAGAATGGGGTAGGATTTTCACTCTAACTAGAAACAATGAGAATTCAAAGATGTATAGTTTCACATCTGCTTCTGTATGTCGGAATATGGTCACAAATTTATTCATTGTTGTATATTATAGGTGTGTGAGGAATGGTAATTATGATGAAGCTCTTGACTTAGAAGCATATGTTACCAAACTTGCGACAATCCACCCCAAGTGAGTATATGTAAACTATTATAATGTTAAACGTTGGAGAAGATGAGTGATCTGACTTTTCCTCATTCTCAAAGATTACCCGTCATCCAGGCTCTAGCTGCTGAAGTTAGACAGACAACCCAGTCTCTTCTGGCTCAGCTTCTCCAGAAACTTTGTTCTAATGTTCAGGTACTAAAACATTGGCTCCAAGTTCGGTTGGTTTAACAGTCATTGTTTTATCTAAGTTCTTGTTCATGTTTGTTTGTCTCTTTTATGCAGTTGCCAGAGTGCCTCCGTATTATTGGCTACTTGCGTCGAATAGGAGTGTTTTGTGAGTATGAACTGCGTCTGCAGGTAATCTAGTGCAGTACATTTGCTTATTATTATTCTTTTTGTTTTCACAACGTGATAATCCTGATAAAGAAAATGTTTTTGTTTCAGTTTCTGAGATGCCGGGAGGCATGGCTTACAGGTATTCTTGAGGATCTGGACCAAAGGAATGCTTATGAGTTCTTGAAGGGAGTGATAAACTGCCACAGAATGCATCTCTTCGATGTCGTAAACCAATACCGGGCAATATTTGCTGATGATACATCAGGAAGTGAAGAAAACTCTGATGGTGGGCTTCTTTTCAGTTGGGCCATGCATCAGATCACTTCACACCTTAAAACTCTCAAAATAATGCTCCCAAAGATAACTGAGGGTGGACCACTTTCAAATATTCTGGACCAGTGCATGGTGATTATTCCCAGTTCTGTGCTTTATTTTGTGATGGTTCCTTATTTTCAATTTACTGTATGGTGGTTTATGGCTATTTCTTGTGCTATTTACAGTACTGTGCAATGGGACTTGGTGGTGTAGGGCTGGATTTTCGAGGCTTGCTTCCACCTCTATTTGAACAGTAAGTCATTTTTTCTCTATTAACTCGTATTGCTTTATCCGAAATTCCCTTTTGTAAAACAAGGCTCGATATTTTGCAGGGCAGTTCTCAATTTATTCTCAAAGAACATGGGTACAGCAGTTGAAAATTTTCAGGTGGGGATTTGCTTAGTAGCTAGGCCATACATTTATCAGCTGATTTTTATTTTGTTTCCAACCTTCTGTCTAACGTCATGTATGTCTTCACATCAGTTGGTTTTAGATTCACATCGCTGGGTGCCAATGCCAGCAGTTGGCTTTCCAGCTAGTAATATGGGTGAAGAGACCCATGATGACATATCTCCACCGCCGTATCTAATGGAGCATCCACCTCTAGCAGTTTTTGTTAATGGTATGTTAGAAGATGTTCACTTTTCAATTCAATTTCTTTCCGGGGGCATTGGTGGCGTGATGCTTATTGCTACGGACTCTACTATGTGGCGGCTCAATGACCCAAATCATGATCCCCCTGTTGACTTGTCTATGAAGTAATTTTATTGTAGAGCTGAATTACTGATCTTTTGATCTTAGGGTGCGTCATAAAGAATACTGATTGTGGTTTTGCTGGTTGTTTGCTGTGCTTGTGACCTTAAGGCCTGGTATTTTTTTATTGGTTGTAGGTGTGTCCGCTGCAATGAACGAGCTGCGCCCGTGTGCTCCACTAAGTCTGAAACATGTGCTTGGTGTAGAATTAATTAAGGGATTGGAAGCTGTTGCAGACTCTCTGTTAAGGTACAACGCCACTAGGATGCTCAGAGAAACTGAGTCTGCACTTTTCCTCTCACTCTGCAGAGCATTCATAGAGGTAGACACTCTTCTGTCTTTTCTCCTTAGGGTGCTACAACTCTCTTTGTCCTTCCTCTGAAAATTCCTTATCTGCAGATTGTCCATCCGCATTGTGCTGCATGCTTTGGCCGCTGTTATCCAGGAGGGGCTGGTTTTGTTATGGATGCCAAGAATGTACTCGATGGGGTCGGCCGCCTATTAGCGACGGCTTCCTCCAGGGAGCTCCCGAAGCCAGCGAAAATTTCAGAGGAGAAGGCTGTAATGGAAAATGGTGATGCCCCCGTGGTCCAAAATGGGACGACTTCTTCTGATGGAGAACAGAGGAACGAAATGGACGGAACGAACGTAATTAACTTGCCAGCAGAGGAAAGCAAGGTGGATGTAGCTGTTAAAGCCACATGATGTCGGGTTTGTTCTTCCAGTGGCCATTGCTAGGTTGTAGGATGCATGAGGGCTGTGGTCTGTTCTGTATAGGCTTTTGTAACGCTGTAGATAGAGAACTCTGTTTTAGTTGTCACAAAAAATAAATCGATTCAGGAACTGGGACTTCGGAAGCTCCAGTGGTTGGGTGTTTTTATCTCGCTTGGAGAGTCTGTTTGTGACGTGAGTCTGTCAATGTTACCGATCATTGGGCCAATTGGATTGATTACCATTTAACGGACATTGATTAATGGGTCGTTTGATGTGGTATGTGGGTGTCTTAGGGTATTTGATCCAAAATAGCACGTTTGATTAGGAAAGAAATGGATACAAATTTTGGTTCGGGTTATTCTCCAATTATCGCAAACCTATTATGTGGGGAGGACTAGTATTTCTCAAATAACAGGTTGTTGGGATTTTTTCTCTCAATACACGAGTTCTAAAAAAAAAAAAAAATTCGATCTACACATGTTTTTATCATCATTGTCGTCATCAAAAACAGTGAACATAATCATCGTTATTTAGAACGACGGCGAATTTTTCACCGCAATCAATAACAACGGTGAACACATCATTGCGGTTAAGGAAAACGGTGAATATATCACCGCGGTTAAGAAAACGGTGCATCACCGCGCTAAACAAAAACGGTGAACGCATCATTGTTAACGTAAACGGTGGATTCCGCAATTGAGAAGAGCGGTGAACATTTGTCACGTTTTCCAACTCCTGGTAGGTGAATAATTAGGTCACAACGACCTAGCCTTCACCGCATTATACTAAAGCAGTGAACGTGTTGACCGCCTTGGACAACCATAGTGATTGCTGACTGTTTTTCATATAAATAAACGATCCAAGCGTAGTTGATGAAAAAATCTCCCCCATTTCTATCAAATTTAAGCAACAATCCCCTTCTCGGCCTGCTTCCAGCAACTACGGTTACATAAACTCCAATTTTTTCGGTATGATATAATACTATATTGTTTAGATTTTGATGTTTCAGTAGTTATATGTATGTATTTAATGAGTTATTGTTAAAGGCAAATATGTTATGTTAGAGATATTTAGATTAATTATGGTATGATTGATGTTAGTTAGTTATGAATTTAGATGAATTTTTTAGTATACTCATGTTATTGTAATGCTAATTATGGTCCATGTTTCGATTAGTTAGTTGCGGTTATTTATGGTTTTGGATGATATTATTTTCGTAGCCCTAAAAATATGGTTTTGGATAATGTTTGTGTAGCCCCAAGTACTAATTATACTATACTAATTTTATTAGACTTAAGCTAATAGTTACTTATTATAACAGACATGGGTAAATTTAAGAAGTTTTAGCTTCTTATTTGGTGGAATCGGATGACAAACTCTGGCATTGGGATCGATTATGAAGACGGTGAATCCGCTATGTTGAAAATTGAGTCGAGATTCAGGTGACAAGAACTCCGTGACATTTGTGCAGACATGATTTGTATGAGCAGACAAACGAGAGTTGGTAAAATTACTTACCGGTATCCAAACATGAGTGTTGGCTGGGTTATGTACGAAGAAGTTGTCATACATGATGATGACGTTGTTACCATGATGTTACAGTTCCTAGCTGACAACCAGATACGGCTTGCAGAGGTATATGTTAAGATTGAGGCAGTGGGTGAAACTCATTCTCCCCAGTATTCTTATGATGATGGTTTTGCAGGAGGGTACGAATGGGGTGGTAGTTCATGCATGTATTTTTGGATTTTCCCCAGGTTATTGTCTATTTTTTCTAATCCCAAATTATTCTCTCTTTTTAAGTCATATCTTTTGTCTTTTCTTTCCTAATTATCCCCGTAATCATTACTTGGTTGTTCCTCTTATCTTAATTATGCATAACACTAACAAAGATATCATATGTCTTGACAAACTTATAAAACTTCGGACATATAAATATTGTTTAAATTTACATTTTAAAATTATGTAACTAAATTTTTTAAACACACTATTATATTTATACGACGCAGACAATTTTGCATATTTAATATATTAATATATGCATGCTGACCAAACATGCACACACGTTGATCAAGAGAGCAAGATATGGGATTAGAATAAATTGGTATAAAAAAAACAAATTTAAGTACAAAATATCAACAACACCACTACTTGATATTTATAATTCATCCAAATGTGATATTTCGAAAAATTACCACATAGAAAATAATTGGTATTGGCATGTAATATTGTGAACATAGCAGTCAAAATCGGGATTTTAAGTAAAATCGAAAAGAGGGGTAAAATCAGAATCGTAAAATCGAATCATAAAATCGTAGGATTTTAAGGTCCATATAAAAATGAAGATGGAATAATATTAATAAGAAAAATCATGAATAACACAACAACACATAACAATTACAATGATAATTTCTCAGGTTAATATTCTGATTTACCAAGGATAATGTTGGGAAGTGGTGAATCGATTATGATTAATATGTTGATGTGAATTGATAATGATTGATGGTGGTTAGTGTGCGAAAACTAGATGATGTAGGTTGAGGAGAAGGAAATTAGGCGTAATTTTGCAAATTCTGGGGGGGGGGGAGATAAAATTGATACAAAGATTTGAATCGTAAAATCGTAAGATTTTGAAGATTTTAAGGATTTAAATCATGAATAGTGTAGGATATAGAACTTAGGGATAGAAGGAACAACCGAATAGATAAGACTGTCAGGTTAGGGAGGTCGAAAAACCTCTAGATTATGGTCAAACCTAAAATGAGAATTCAAAAAATGACTTAATGCTGATTATATGGTAAAGAGGACATCATATCTAGGGCTAATTGATAGAATGTTAATAAGTGAGGGCATCTGGTTAATGCTAATTTGGAAATTCCTATAGTATGGGAACAATATATTTTTTCTGATTAATGAGTTTGTTTACTGTCTGTGGTCGGAACAAAACACGAGAAAAATGTGATCAATTGAGTTAATAAGTTGATAAAAGTCGATAAAATAAATTATAGGTCAATCATTTTGTCAAATTGAGAGATTATAAGTAGAAAGTAGATTAACTCTCTGATCAATTCAAAATTAATATGTCGATTCGAACGGGTTAATTAGGTTGGACCGGAATCACAACCATGTGCTTGTTTTTTTTTTTTTAATGATTGCATGACATCCATGAGCCCATCCATCCATACATCCATGACCGGAGCATACACCATTAGGGAAGCTAGTGCAGAAAAGGGAAAGAAAGAGAGAGGAAGAGCATTTGACTTCGTTTTGGGAGAGAGGAAGAGACGAAATGAAAAGAAAAAACAGAAAATGAAAAGAAAAAAATATAAATTAAAAAGGGGAATGAGAAGAGAAGGGAGCAGAGCAGCAGAAGAAGAAAGAATTTGATCGGATTGAATCAAATTTTGACGTCCGCAAGGACACCATACACACACTTTCTCTCTCCCCTCTCCCTTTCTCTCTCTAGACACACATCTCTTTCTCTCTCTAGATACAGCGAAGAAAACAGGGCGAAACACAACGCAGGAAAAAAATATACTCAGTGATAGAGAGAGAAACCCAGATTTTTTTTCCGCCGGCTGAGAGCAGAAACTATAGGAGAAGCAAACCCTAGTGGATTGTGGAGAGAGCAACAGAAAGATTGGAGCTTTGCTCCCATAATCGTGAAAACCAGTGTATTGATAAGGGGAAAATTTTGGGAAGATTTTTGGTTGAGAGATATATACTGATTAAACGGAGGAGCTTTTGCGGCTTTTGAGTCTCTTTGTGGTAAGTTTCTGTGTGCACATCTTTCTCTCGAGGTATTCTTCAGCTGTTCTTAGCTCAGTACCATTTCTTTGCTTTTTAAACATTCACTTCTCCAATCCCTTATTCTCCCCACGCATTGGTATGTGAGTTCTGGATCATTTGATTCATAGTTTTGGAAGTCTGATCAATTTTGCTCCGGCTGCTTTAGGGTATTTTAAAGAAAGTTTCGATTGCTTCTGCAATCCCATCTTTACTTCATTTTGTCAGCCGAAGAATTTTCAGATTTGAATTTGAGCCATTTTTCTGCCGGCTAATAAGCTCTTCTGTCAGAGAATTTCATTTGGGTCCTGCTAAATGTTATCTCTTTTGCGTCGGGGTTTAAAATTCCGAGTTTTTATCACTGCGATAGATTTTCCTCGATTACTCATTATTTGGGTCACTACTGAATTCTTGGGCGGTAAAACTGAGATCTGAAAAACTTTCCATATTCGCAGAGCTCTGCATGCTGAGAGCAGCTCAGTTACCAGCTGGCTTCCAGAAGATAGAGCTGCTGCTCTAGAATGTACAGAAGTAAAGGTTGTCCCTTGCTTCATGCCAACTTTGTGTTTGGTGAAACGCAGCTCTATATGTTTAGGCTGCATAAAACATACTCGTCTTTGTTGATACAACACTACAATAAGGACTCACTATTCTCCAGCCTTGGATGTGGAGTTGAAATGATATCTAAGTCCACCTCTATGTTTGACTTAAGTCACTTTGTTATGTGAGTTTAGGTTTAAAAATTCAATTCATGTTGTTTTAGGTTAGTTATCTACTTCCGAAATAGAAAGTTTTGCCTAGATTGTAATTCTTGATAATATGGTTCCGTCGGGGCAACCTACTCCGATCGGTGGGTCCCAATCTGTTTCTCCTCAACTTCTGAGATCGAATTCGGGAATGCTTGGAGCTCAAGGAGGCGCTTTGTCCTCACAATCTGCATTCCCTTCTTTGGTCTCTCCACGTACTCAGTTTAATAACATGAATATGCTTGGAGGAGTGCCCAATATGTCGTCTTTACTCAATCAGTCATTTGGTAATGGTGGTCAAAACCCGGGTCTTTCTGCTCCTGGAAGCAGTCAGCATAGAGGTATCGACACTGGTGCTGAGTCAGACCCACTTTCGGCTAATGGAATGGGGTTCAGTTCTCCTTCATCATCTTTCGTTCCGTCGTCAAATATGGTCAATGCTGGTCCATCAGGTCAAGTTCAGGGTCAGCAGTTTTTAAACCCACCTTCTGGTAATAACCAGTTATTGCCAGATCAACAGCAGGCATCTCAGCAGCTCGATGCTCAGTCGTTTCAGCACAGTCAGCAGCCGATGCAGCAGTTTTCTGCCTCTCACAATACTCAGCAGCAGCACCAGTTTCAGACAATGAGAGGAGGAATGGGTGCTGTCAAGATGGAACCACAAGTGACACATGATCAACATGGAACACAACAGCAACAGCAGCAGCAGCAGTTGCAGCCACTTCGGAATCTAGGTTCTGTCAAACTGGAACCTCAACAAATGCAGACAATGAGAACGTTGGCACCATTGAAGTTAGAACAACAGCACTCAGACCAATCATTGTTCCTGCATCAGCAGCAGCAGCAGCAACAACAACAACAGCAGCAGCAGCAGCAGCATCAGCAGCAGTTTCTTCACATGTCCAGGCAGTCTTCTCAGGCTGCTGCACAACTCAACCTCTTGCATCAGCAAAGACTGCTGCAGCTTCAGCATCAACAGCAGCAACAACTCATGAAAGCAATGCCTCAGCAGCAACGTTCGCAATTACCACAACAGTTTCAGCCACAGAGTTTGCCTCTACGATCTCCGGCAAAACCTGTGTATGAACCTGGAATGTGTGCCCGACGTTTAACACGTTACATGTATCAACAACAACATAGACCTGAAGTAAGTTTTCTTAGCTGGAAAAGCTATATCTGGGACTTGTCTGTTTTGATATTTAACTGCAGATACTGTTTTGTTCAGGACAACAACATAGAATTCTGGAGAAAGTTCGTAGCGGAGTACTTTGCTCCCAATGCAAGGAAGAAATGGTGTGTTTCTATGTATGGAAGTGGTAGACAGGCACCTGGCGTTTTCCCCCAGGTATGCTTTCGGATAAAGTCACTGATACTTAAGGTCGCTATATTTTGTCTATGATGTTTTAAGGATCCTGATTTTGTTTTTAATTCAACACCAACCTTGTAATGGGTAGCTGTGTTTCAAATGGTTCACTAGTTGTATTAGATTGGTAGAGAATTTGTGGCTCTTGCTTATCTTGCCCAATTAATATTTGCAGGATGTATGGCATTGTGAGATCTGTAATCGGAAACCGGGTCGTGGCTTTGGTATGTTCTTTTTCTATTTTCCTTTGTGTTTTAAATGTAAATAATTTTCAGTGTGTAGTATATTCATGTCCTTCTTGTGTATGAGCCACTTGCTGTCCTTTTTCTCAATTCTCACACTTATTTTGTGTACTGCACTTTCAGAGGCCACTGTTGAGGTTCTTCCCCGGCTTTTCAAAATAAAATATGAAAGCGGCACTTTGGAAGAACTACTTTATGTTGATATGCCACACGAGTATCCTAACGCATCGGGTCAAATTGTCTTGGATTATGCAAAAGCAATACAAGAAAGCGTGTTTGAGCAACTTCGTGTTGTTCGTGATGGTCAACTGCGAATTGTCTTCTCACCTGAATTAAAGGTAAAATATGGATGTAACAGAATTCCAGATCCAACCACCTTTTCATGCCTTCTTGCTGACTCATTTTGGAATTTTCTCCTTCTCCAGATATGTTCTTGGGAGTTTTGCGCTCGGCGTCATGAAGAGCTTATTCCTAGAAGATTGCTTGTACCCCAGGTTACTAGCATAACTCTTGATTTAGTGCATTGCCACGTTTTAGATATTTATCTGATGAAGTGCAAGAAAAATGACTTAGTTTTTATCGTATCAGCCTTTTAAGTAACACCCCATTGCTTGTTGCATTAAGTGGTCCTACTTACATATTTTTTGGCCAATTTCTATTATACGTATATGTTACTCACATGTTATGACTTTATGTAAGTTGACTTTTTAGATTCCTCAATGGTAAACTTGCTCATTGTTTCCTTTCAATTCAGTTTTGGGTTCGTTTCTGTTCTTGAGGATAATCCATGGAGTCATAGGCATGTGTGTGATCATATAAGTGAGTCCATATGCACACTATCAATGGTGGAAGATTAATCAATTATTCTTGTCCATGTCTGTTGAGCTTTCCTGTTCATTGGAGTGTATGTTGCCATGCAACTCTAACTTAGGAAAAGTATAGTGACCCTCGTAGTTTTGTTGATGAAGTCCAAGAAACACATTTCTCAGACATTTCATGCAAGGGTTGTGGGGATATGAAGGATGTCAGTTTGTTTCTATTACGTATTTGATTGTGGTGAACTTTTGATGACATGTTATTCCTTTGGACTGTCTGAGGGATCCTGTTAATCATGTACCTGAACTTGCGTTATTACTGATCGCAGTACCGAAATGACAACGTGGAAGTTATCATGCTGTGTACTTCTGGTATAATTCAGTAAGAATGCGCCTTCTCATGAATGATTTACGGAGACTTTTGTTGACATTTACAGGTCAGTCAACTTGGTACAGCAGCGCAAAAATATCAAGCTGCCACTCAAAATACATCATCCAATTTGTCTGTTCAGGAGTTGCAGAATAATTGTAACATGTAAGTGATTTGTTGGTTTCTATCTTGTGTTGAGACAAAATATGTTTGTACAATAGTATTCCCTCCCGAAAAGGGAATATCCTGTTGACCTAGGATGTAAATAATATGTAAAAGCTGTTGGCAGTGATTGATCTGTTTTCACTTTCAGGTTTGTCTCATCGGCTCGCCAGCTTGCAAAAGCCTTGGAAGTGCCTTTGGTGAATGATTTGGGGTATACGAAGAGATATGTTCGCTGTCTTCAGGTAAATCTTATAATTTTCTCCTGTTTCAGCATTGCTCAAGATGTTGATGACATCCCTTTTGTTGACAAGCTTTCATGTTAGCTTACTTGTGCTGGTTTTGTGGTTTGTGGAATCTCCTCTGGCTATATGATACAGATTCTCTTGACACTATGATATTAGAAATTACTTTTTTATGTAGGGCTTCTTGAGTAGGATGATCTGAGGAACGTTTGTTATGAACTTTACTGTCATTTGATGTTTCATGTGGTATCTTTTTCTCTTGTTACTCCTTGTCCTTGAGTGTCTTAACTCCGTTGAACCACATTATGTTTTTCAACTTGGAGCGTCTATCTCAATGTTGTGTCTCTGACCTTTATTATTGGTTTGGTAGCAGTATGATGTCTGCCATCTCTGAACAGATTCAAGTGCTAACATTC
The DNA here is from genome assembly GCA_964030455.1 of Linum trigynum. Lineage (NCBI taxonomy): Eukaryota > Viridiplantae > Streptophyta > Magnoliopsida > Malpighiales > Linaceae > Linum > Linum trigynum. The sequence goes on along the minus strand of OZ034814.1, from coordinate 32,837,701 downwards.
AGTGTAGGTCAAAATTGAAGTACTTGCTTATTGTTTTTAATTGATCCGCAATCGGTAAATTCCGAATGCCTTAGAGTTTAGGTGATGTACACCACTACACCTGATCAAGAATTTAGGTTTGCACTTTTCACTGTCTGATCTTCTGTTTAGATGTGCATAACTAGCATCATTGTAAATAGAGTTTAATTTGCTGCATCTCTGAAACTTGTACCAAATGCTCTAATGTAGAGTACACCAGCTGTCAATTTGCTAAGACATATTCTTTAACTGTCTAGTTTCTTTGGTAGCTGAACCAAGTCATACTTACGTATCTTAGCTTCTTCTTTTTTTTGGGCTCTTGGTTGCAGATATCAGAGGTGGTTAACAGCATGAAAGATTTGATTGATTACAGCCGAGAAACAGGGACTGGACCTATGGGTAATGTTGATTGGTTTCCCCTTTCCCTACTTTATGATTTGGCTTCATTTGATTTAATCAAGAGCCACAAGTTGGTGCCTTTTGATCAAACAACCATCTTCTCCATCTATTTTATTCTTTTGTTTACAGAGAGTCTGGTCAAGTTCCCTCGAAGAACAAATGCTTCATCCGGGTTCAATGGTCAAGGTCAACCATCAGAGGACCAGCAGCAACAACAGCAAACTCCACCAGCACCACCGTCGCATCAGCAGCAGGCAGTTCCCCAAAACTCAAACAGTGACCCGAGCTCTGTCCAAGCAGGGGCAATGCAAATTGCTTCTAGCAACGGTATGCAGCCCGTAAATAATGCCCTCAATCCCTCACCGGCAACAACCACCTCAGCAAGCACCATCGTCGGACTTCTCCATCAGAACTCCATGAACTCAAGACAACAACCACAAAGCTCCATCAATAATAATGCAAGCAGCCCATACAACTCAGCTCAGGCCCCTTCTCCTGGTTCGTCCACTACAGTGCCAGCTCAGCAGCCACCTAATCCTTCTCCTTTCCAGTCACCCACTCCTTCGTCATCCAGCGCTCCACAACTTGGACATAGTGCTCCAGCAAACAATATTCCACAGCAGCAACAGCAGCCGGCTCTTTCTAGCGACGGCGACCATGGGGATTCCCAGAGTTCTGTCCAGAAGATCATTCACGATATTATGATGAATAATCAAATGAACGATGTGAAGAATGTCAACCCCACCACCAATGGCATTCTGCAGGCAAACAACAACAACGGCGGTGGCATGATCAACGGCATGCATAACATGGGTGGTGGTGGATTTGGGTCGATGGGTGGTGGGGGTGGAGTTGGAGGCCAGCCTGTTGCCATGGCGAATGGGATGAGAGCTGCTGCGATGGTGGGTGGCGGTGGTAGTAACAATAACAGCTCGTTGATGATGAATGGAAGGATGGCGATGGCATCGATGGTGAGAGAGCAAGCGATGAACCACCACCACCACCACCATCATAATCATCATCAACAACAACAGCAGGATTTGGGGAACCAGTTGCTTAGCGGGTTAGGAGCGGTTAATGGGTTCAATAATCTGCAGTTTGATTGGAAACCGTCTCCTTGAAAATACACAACAAACTGTTTGTATTTCTTGCAAGTGATGATGGTGCTGTGACGCAGAGCGTGGCTGTCGTGTTGATTGTATGATCTGCTGCTGCTTGTGCTGGACACAGTGCAGAGCACCGAGTGTTGGGCGAAAATTTGATGTGTCCCCTGAGAAGAGAGAGCGAGAGAGCAACAAAGGCTGGGAATACTACGTGGGATGAAAAGGGTGGGTGAGATTTTTCTTCTTAAGTTTTTTTCTTTACCCCAGGGGGCGTTCACTCACTGTGTACTAATTTCCAGAGAAAAGAGTGAAGCATATAGCATAGGTTTTTTCCGCCAATCATCAATGAAATGTTTAATCCTCTTGTATTCGGTTTGATGTCCGTTTCATCATTCTTCTTTGTGACCGGGAGCGCATATGGTGGCTACTAGCACTCCAAATGAGCTAACTTGTTCACGGGTGGGTCAAAGTTCAATTCTGGATAAGGCTCGACACTCAATTTGTTTACTAACAAGTCAAAACATTATTAGGCTAGCAAGGGTTGTGAGCCAATTTAGATGGGTGGCTTGTTGAACTCATCATACGAGTTAACCTTATTTTGAATTACGAGCTGACTTGATAGATAGTATGATTAGTAAGTCCTCTCAAAGATGACACTTCTTTTTTTATTTGATTTCTGGATGAGATGACAAAAAAGAAATTTATTGGTGGAACAAATGTTAAAAAGAAAAGGTCAGAAGTTTAAATCTCATCGATGAAAGATTTTCTCTTCTCTTTTCGAGATTTAAAATTTTCGAAGAAACATTCTCAAATAAGAAAAACATGATCCTTCCTTCGGAATCATTGGATTTTTAGAATCCAAAGTCCCAACTCCCGAATGAGCTCTCCTCATCAAATGCTGACTTTCCACTACTTCCAAGTATTTTGTGCTCTAAAAATTGAGGCTAAAGCAGGAGCATTCCAAATACATAGAGATGCTTGTTTATACACATGTGGCTTAGACCATCATCATGTTTGGAGAACAAAGTGGTGGAATTTGCAAAAAAAGACATTGGGGAGGAAATGATGTTCTTTCTTTCTTCTTTTCAACCATCAATGTACTTCTCTAGAGTACTACACAAAGTGGACTTAGGGACAGCACCAATGATGCTCTCTTTCCTCTCACCCTTGTTGTAGAAGAGCACAGTTGGGATGCTCCTGATCCCACACTGGCTAGCAATGTTGGGGCACTCGTCGGTGTTCACCTTGTAGCAGGACAGCTTCCCGGCGTACTCCTTCGCCAGCTCGTCGATCACCGGAGCTATCATCCGGCACGGTCCGCACCACGGCGCCCAGAACTCCACCAGCACTGGGTTCTCACATCCTATCACCAGCTTCTCCCATGTCTGCTCTGTCACTGGTTGAACTGCACAAAAGTAACCATTATGCAAAAACCTTCAGCAGTCCACTTTCTTATGGAACCTAAAGAATGTGCATATCTCTGTCATAATTGTTGGAAGATGTCTATAGAGGGGTTTTCCACCACTTTCTTATATGCCCCTCAAACGAAAGCCAACTCATGAACTTCAAATTTGCACAAATCTCCCTCATACCATTACCATGTGCTCTAACACAGTCGTTGATATTGGAAATCGTAAGAACTTGAACATGTAACCACAAAATATAAACCAGATCTAATGCTATATCAAGAACCAATTAGTCCGAATAGCTGATAAAATTCTGAATTTTAACCACTTCCTTGACCACTACTGAACTTTAACTAATTGAACTACATAACTGTCATTATTTCATCCATATCTCCCGTCCAAATTGTCATTATTACTATACCAAACAACCAAATTAACATAACTAGACTTGTTAGCCCCCTATTCGAAATCCAAATAACATTTACTACTCGAGACCTTATTCCAAACTCTACATTATTACCGCAGACCATGTTAACAAATGTTGAGGTAGAGAGGCGGAAAAGAACCTTGGTCAAGAGCTTCTTGAGCTTTGCAAACGAAGTGGGATCTCCTTGCTTTGGAAGATGGTAAAAGGGTGACTGATGGGTTGTTGAAATCTCTTCTGGTGTAGGAAGATGACGGCGGGAAGTTGAGCTTGTCCGGTGAAGCAAATGAATGGGCAGTGGTGCAGTGAGCAGAGATTCCAACCTTGCAGGAACTGCTGGTTACTTGAAAGCAATTTGTCATAGCCATAGTATGAATGGAAATGCTTCTTCTCTGCAACCACCAGTCCTAGTATTTTTCTTTTGCTCCTGTTGTTTCTGCTTGGCTGACTTGTTTTGTTGGGTTATCTCTTTGGGGGTTGGGGGTGTATTTCTGATCTCTAATGTTCACATCTACTCAATTGTGGGGAGTGGATATAATTTCAGAGGGGTTTGTGAGGTGCTGGTTGGATGCCTATTTTTTTTTCCTTTCCTTTCCATTTTCTTTTCTAATGGAGAACTATAATTTAATTCAGAAGAAATATCTGCATAAAGGGTGGGCCTGGGATGGCAAAGTGGTTAGTTGTTGCTTCATGGATCACCAATTCATGAATCCAACCCATTTTTCAACCCTAGTTTTTTGGTTGAACCACAATTTCACTACGTAAATACAACTCTAACAAAAATAGTAAATAAATTGACCGTTGAATCTCTCTATGCCAAATCTTTTTAATGTAAGTATAAAATTTGAAACGGAATAATGACAAATTTAATCATCCCCTAATAGTTGGATTTAAATTTCATCCAAAACTTACTATAAACTCATCCAATTCGATTTCGATGAATATGAATACTCTTGTCATCCCTGCCATGCATGCATTAAGCCTCTCAAAGTCCTAACTCCCAAGTGTTCAAATAGCTTCTTCCGAGCAGTCATTATTATTGATCACCTCTTCAACTTTCACTAGACAATCTCTGTCCATCTCACCTCTTTCCACCTTCTCCATATGATCATAAAGAACGGCAAGACATTCCCTCACCATGTCCGCCTCCTCGTGCCACTCATCTCCCATAAAGAACTGTGCAATTCGATCATCAATCTCAATCCAGCTACACCCAGGATTACTCTTCCTCAACCCCAGCTCCTTCATCCTCAACCTCACCCTCCCAACCTCCTTCCACTTCCTCGACGACGCGTACATGTTCGACAACGCGACATAAATCGATGGATCACTCGAACCCTTCTCGACAATCACATTCCCAATTCTTTCCCCCAGCTCAAATTCCTTGTGCAAGCAGCAAGCTGATAACAGCGTGCTTAACAGCTCAACGTCTTCTCTAATCTCTGCATTCGTTTCCAGGACATTGTAAGCTTCCTGAAGCCTACCAGATCGCCCCAAAAGGTCGATCAAGCACGAGTAATGTTCGTACCTTGGCTGTATTTTGTATTCATCGATCATCCGTCCGAAATAGTAGCAACCTTCGTCGACTAATCCTGCATGGCTGCAGGCTGATAAGACTGCAAGGAGAGTGACTCCATCTGGCTTTACGCTCGACTGCAGCATCTCGTCGAACAGCTCCAAGGCATCTTTTGCCTGGCCGTGAGAGCCATATGCAGTGATCATAGACGTCCAAGAGACGAGATCCCTGATTGGGAGCTTCAGAAATACGGAGAGGGCTTCGTTCATCGCTCCACATTTTGCGTACATGTCTAGCAGAGCTCCCATGACCACTTCATTGCTCTCTAGTCCGTTATCAGAGATCGAGATGTGGATTGCCTTGCCTTGTTCCAGAGCTGCTAGTTGCGAGCAAGCTGATAGAACGCTGGAGAATGTCATGGCATCTGGGTTTACACCTGCTGCTTTCATTTGATTGTAGATTCCAAGTGCCTCGAAGAGCTTACCTACTGTGGTTAATCCTGAAATCATTACGTTCCACAAAACTGTGTCTGGTTTGGGAATCGTTCTGAACACGGATTCAGCTGTCTGAGGTTTCCCGCATTTGAAGTATAGATCGATAAGGGTACTGTTGATGAACTGATCAGGGGCGATTCTGTTTCGGAGGATGTGCCCATGGAGAAATGCTCCAGGTTGGAGTTGTCCTGATCGTGAACATGCCAGAAATATGGTACTTATTGTTGTTGAAGTTGGTCTAATGCCTTCAAGAATCATCCTACTGAGCAGTTTCATGCATTGATTGCAGTCTCCGGTAGAACCGTATGCTGAAATCAAAGAATTCCAAGCAACTACGGTTTTCTTAGGCATTTGGTGAAACGCGTCTTCAGCCATCTCCAAGCAACCACATTTCCCGTACATGTCCACAAGAGCAGAGCTCATGAAATCATCCAGCTCGAAGCCAGTTCTCGTGAGCTCCGAGTGGATCTCTTTCCCCTTTTCAATATCCAAAAGTCTCGCACACGCAGCAATGGCAGTCGTCAATGTGACAGAGTTGGGCTGAAATCCGAATTCCTTCATTCTTCCAAACAAGTCCAACGCCTTATCGTATTTCCCACTCTGATAATAACAAGATATGACAGTGTTCCAACTTGCCACATCTCTGTCAGACATTTCATCGAACAGCTGAACTGCGTGATCGAAGTAGCCGCATTTGGCATACAACCCAACTAAAGAACTAGATATCACAACATCGAAAACATACCCAGATTTCACGAAATGCCCATGCATCGATCTGCCGCAGCGAATCCATTCCAGTGCGCCGCATGCCTTCAGCACACTCGGGTAAGTGAAACAATCAGGCTTCAGGGAAGGGTAGCGCAGCAGAGTTTCAAAGACCTTCAGAGCTTCAAAGTGGGCGCGATTTTTTGTGTAAGAAGCCAGGAGGGCGTTCCACAATGAGATGTCCGATGGGTTTCCGATCCTTCGGAAGACGAGTTCAGCAGAGTCATGACAGCGGCAAGAGGAGTAGACATTGATGAGGTTCTTGCACAGGGTGATCTCGGTCTGCAAGCCCAAAGTTACGATCTTTTGGTGAATGACTCTAGCTTGGAGGAGTGATTTTGAAGCGTTGCATTGTTTCAACAGAGAGATCAAGTGTGGGATGCTCATTCATAGAAACGATGGGGTGGCTCTTGAGGACAAGAGCGGGGAAAGAGCTCTAGAATTGGAATTGAAAGTGGAGGAGGGAGATGGCGCCGAGCTGGACTCGGGAGCCCGAGGCAGCTTATGCGGTTGTACCATATTGATCTTCAGCATTTTAATACGTAAGCCCAACTAGGCGAGAAACTGAACCCTACCGTCCTAGCAATGTGTAAAGGAAGGTTGTCAAACCTGTACTTAATACCGTTATCCCGATTTAGCAAGTGGTATTGTCCAACGGAGGTACAATTGGTTTATATGCCTGTTCATATCGGTTTTAACAAAAGATACAAAGCAGGCAATCGAATCACTTATCGTCCAGAGACGAACAACAGATATATTAACAGACATGACTCCAGTCCACCAAAAGCTTCTGAACGAGCTTTATACGACAGAATACGAACACAAACAGGGTTGCCCAATACAAATTCACATTTGCCATTGCAGCCCAGGCAGGAAAACTAGAGTTCACAGAACAAACTCCAGCCTTGCGCCACACAGACAGCTGCCAAATTTTCCATCGTTGGTTTTGAACATGAATACAAATTGCAGTGACATGACACCAACAGAAGAACCATGGGTTAAGAAGCCCTTCATTTTTTGAGTTGACTGCCTAGTTGTTTCTTTCTCCCAATTATACTAGGATTGGAAGACGAAGAATCAATACATGGCAAGCTTAGGAGTAGCCCCATTCATAACCGGAGCTGTAACCCCCCTGGTTTCTTTCACGTAGGAGACGTAGTCGCTGTACGTCATGGTGAAAAGCGTGCTCTGGTAACGCGTCAGTTTAATGGACTTTCGAAGTGATTCAGTGATGACGCCATTGTAGCCAGCTTTGCGCATAAGCGACTCGATTGCTTCCAATTTCGTCCAACCTGAAACCAACCCACGGTGCAAGATAACGTTACTTCCAACAAGCCTTGCAGCAGATTCTTAGGAACTTAATCACACATAATGAAGTAGAAAGAAAGTTTCGAGTGAGGAAGAAATGAAATCCACTCCCCGATCCCAATAATTTTCCTTCATCGAACAGATAGTTGTTTTGACAAATGCGTAATCCTAATATATCCGCAAGTTGTCTACTGGTTTATAGTGAACAATTTATTAACTTCTGATGGAAAGAAAAGCAAAAGAAGCAGGAACCTGCGATCACACAGATAATCTTTACCTTCATGGGCAGCGACTTCAGGCAAATATGTGGCACTCCGCCTTGTATGGTTGTTAGGGTCGGTAAATTCAATAATCATACCATGTACCCCAACCTGCAATCACGGTCATTTGAAGAACTTGTTAGTTTCTTTCCAAAAGGTGATCAGATGCTGTTGAACTGCAACACTTTAAACCATCAACATATTAGGAAATTTCATTAAAAAAAACTGTTACACAATTGACAAATTTGATTGCCACATGCAACTCAAACTTTTGACCAGGATTAGTAGTCCAAGGATCGAACAAGATACATGCATTCAGAATTGATATGTAAGACTTGATTATTTGTGAGTTACGATAATTTCATTCTCTTAAGAGGACAAAAAGGTAACTTTCCTGGGTAGACTCAAGAAATTTTTAAAAGCTTAAAGAGAGGGCCTTTTGATAGAAATTTAAAACAAGGCCACCATACAGTTATAACTTATAAGGGTTTAACAAAAACATATCCAAAGGGCTCTAAATATTTTTTGGACTACACTTCAATTTTCAACTCTTAGGACTTAGGGTACTAAACTATTTAATATCATAAACTGCCTTTTGCATTTAGGGTATGAAGTAGCTGCAACATTGACTTGAAAATGCATGCTTAGCTCAAACGTTACATTCACTGCCCTAAGTTTTGGACCCTGAAGACAGTTGCCAAAAAAAGCAAAGACCTTAAAAATGGTGATACAGGAGATCGGGGTATAATGGCCGGTAACTAGAGAAGGGAATGATTGCAAATTTGCAATCTCAGTATTCCAAGTGAAATGAGTTGAAATAACATACCTCCCAGTCAAGATAGTTGTTAGCAGTCTCATAATTAGTTAGAATAGACACTGTACATTCTAGAGAAGGCAGCTCCTTGGCCTGTATAGGAGGAAACCTCCGGTCCCTCAAAGCACTGTGTCAACATAAATAATGGTAAGAAGCATATAGAGGCAGGGATGGCGTCAAATATCAAGTGAGAGATCGTCCAGAAACAATGAAATCAGGCACTTGGAACGAATAGTTTCAGAAGTGATCCAGATTAAACAGTCACAAGATTAATTAACTATGCATGAAGCGCAATGCAATTTCTAAATGCAACTTTGTAAGCATCCTAAACGCACTGATATGCAATGCAGAGAAGAATATTGAGTAGTAAAGAACTTCATCTATTTCTCACAAATAAATCAGTGGAAGGAATTACTTTGAGCCAACTAAAAAGGTATAGAGAAATATGTTATGAGAACGAAACCTCGTCTTCAAGTTAATACAGCAACCAAAACATTCTAGACATAGTCCTGATGGTCGAATGCACCAACAAGCCCCCTAATAGTTTGTACAGTTTCACTAGGGGATTTGGTGCAAATAGAAAAGTATGTTTTACTCTATATAAATCAATTTCAACTGCATTTATAAATCCAGTTCATTGCTAATGGTTCCGCATGTTAAAGTTCCCTCTTCTGTTATAAGTAAGTTACAAGAAAATAAAATAAAAAATGTTTCCTGCATTAGTAACACATTATCATCAATACCTGGTTAAAGCATAGTCCTTGAATCCATTAATCAAACCTCTAGCTTCCAAAGTCCCAATGCATCCACGTAGACGAGGCTCACCACCACTGACCACTTTCTTCCAAGTGACAAACAATGGACTGGGGAGGAAAAAATGGAAGTATTCATTCTACCATGTCATTCTACCCGACTCAGAGCAAAGATAGAAGTATTCATTGTGGGATAAACCAAAAAAAAAAAAATTGAAAAACTTTAGTTGCATTCCGAATGAGAATCTTATTGCAAAGTCGACTCGGTCAATATTACGTCATTACTATTAAAAGAAACAGTTGAGCAAACAAAATCCAGTAGTGACCAGAATGATAAAGGAAATATTATGCTAGAAAGGATAAAGAAACGAAACCACAAAACTCGAAACCTTGCTTAAACCTAAAGAAGCTATCATGACAACTACCAGTGGAATCATCCATAATTATGCATATGACTAGCAAGCAGACAAGTTTCCTTTGAAAAGCATGGATGTGAGTCCAACTAAAGGCTTCCTAGCATTGTCTTGACCTCGTTTCATGAGAACAATGCTGAGTAAGGTTTCGTGAGTACTCCTTATAAATTCATGTATTAATGAAGAACCAGCTTCAAAGTGAGATCTTTACTTCTATGTTTAACCAAAATGTCTCAGCCACATTTATTTTAATAAAGCTGCCTATGGACAAAAAAAAAAAAAAAAAGAATAATCAACAATAAGACAATTTAAGACCCGTTTAGGCTCATTCCAGACATTGTTCATTATGGCTAAGTGGAAACGAACTATCAAGTATAGACATTTTACCGAACAGAAAAGAAAAAGAAGCTGAAAACAGAGAGAAAAAATGTTTATCAATAGCTATCAACTTAAACTAATCTTGATTTTATTCCAGGCCTCCAAACACACAAATTCTTTTAATAACTTAGGCAAATTAGTGCAGAGCGAAACTAGAATAAACAACTTAAGTTTACCCTTCATTACTATGGGTCATATAAAAAGTAAGATGAAAAAGGCATAAAAACCAAGATAGATTTTTTGGCCATCCCCGGTAACATTGGCCACGGCTTACAGGTCATGATTCTTCCTATTCTAGCAAGCATTACTGATGGTGATTTATAGGAAAGTTGGACGCAATGGTGAACGATGTAGTTCAAAGTAGGTAAAGAATAATAGCAACCACCAACTCAAGCATCCCATCCAAGGTTCATATCGTGCAAGCATATTTATTGTAAGTATAGAGTTGCTGCGTGACAAATTGTGCCTGACAAATCATTGTAAAGTGATTGAAGTGCCAGTACACGAAAATATGATATATGTTTCATATAGTTACCAAAATGAACAATGACAGGTTGTTACGAGTAATTCAGTATCACCATCCAATTACTTAGCACCATAAAAATAGAAAGGACCGTAAGAATGGCAAGGGATAAGCTGCAGTCCCCAAAACATGTCACCACCTATAGTCTAATCCAGCCCAACAATTTCCCAGATGATGGGTCGAACAGAAGTTTGAAGACTACTGACACTGAAATATCCGGAGTTGCTAGTTGAAGTGAAATTTGCAGAACTACATATTAGTTGAAATAATCCCTACAATAGATCACTTAGAATGCTATAAACACAAAGATTATTTCAATCTTCTAGAAGTTGCAACGGCCAGGTCTTTTAGTAACAAACACAGAACAGCGTAACTTGGTATACAATTGACGACAAAATCATACTCTCAATTTGAACAAAAAAGGGACTGTTTCATTAATAATTAGCAGAGGATCACAAAAGAGCATAAATCTTGGTCTACAGTAACTTGCAGCTTTGTCTATAACTAATCATGGTGATAAAGTGACCCTAGTGAAGTTCCACGACACTTCAACACCAAGGAAGCTTCAGCCACCTTGTAGAGAGTATCTTAAATTAAGCTACGGAGAAAACAAGCAATTAGTAGCTAAAACCATGAAATCAATAACTGAACAATCCTTAAAAGAAAGTCTCCATAGGAAAGTTAGGCCAAAGACAATGATAAAGAAAATGGGCTTCCTTAACCCCAATGAATCAAATGACCCCCGACATGACAAATCAATGTATGTTAAGAGGGAAAGGAGAGGAGAAAAGGGTTTACTGTTGGCCCTCGTCAAAGGCAGGAGGTGGGGCTTCCTTGTTGTTATAGTGAGCAACGAGCGTGTCAAAGCAATACACAGCCATTTCTCTATTTGCAGAAACCATCGTTCCTTTTTCAACTGGGAGAAATGGCCAGCCCTCAGATGCACTACACACAAAATTTAGCAATCAGGACACATCGCACCCCAGAAAGTTAAGAGCATTCGTTTGATCAACTTTTGCAAAAAGTTTTCAGATATATAGATTGACAAAGAATGGATCGCGCAAGAATTCTATTTGGTCAGAGGAGTTTAAGTATCGTCCGTTTTTTTCTGTTTAGGCTCACGTTTAATATGGGGCTTGAAACTCTTGCATGGTGCATCTAACCAACAATGATTCCAGAGTCAGCCCATCGACAAAGCCGAAACCAGAAACGCACAAAGAGTGTTCGTTACTGCGCTTCCTGTTTCTTTGATTGATTGCCCACAAAGACTCAAACAGGATTCATGTTAGTTGCACTTTGAGGTTTGATCGGGTTTCTCGCGGCCGAACTATTTGATCGGTGTGACACCGACTACCGACCAACAAGTGGCGGCACACACAAATACCCACCCAACCCAGCTGATAATTATTAAGAAAGCACAGAGACTAAGCATTTCGTCGAGCAGTTAAAATGCATGACGATTATCCTCTTTTTTTTTTTTTTTTTTTTAAAAAAGGTTGATTCAAAGATGAGGGCCTAACCTTGGGAAGGAACACCCGAGAAGCCAAACTCGCCGGCGATTATGCAATACTTGGAACCTGGTTTATTTGAAGACGAAGAGAACTGCGATCAGACCAAATTATGTCCAAAATTATATACAAATTAAAGCTTAAGAATCAAGCGGCCCGCTCGAAATAGAAGCTTTCGACTATATGAGGTGGGTAGCGGAATTCATTGGCCCAAAGGTTCCGATGACGATGAAATTGGAAAAAAAAAAGTACAGAGATCGGTCGGAGGGATGGAGGTCTTCCCTTCTTATCACTTACCTTTGTCGTCGGAGGGGAAAAGGAAAAGAATGGGAGTAGGATAGTCTGCTCCCGCGAGATGTCGGTGTTGATAATATTAACAAGTAGAGCAAGCAAAGCAATCAGCACGGCGAAAGAGAAAGGAGGAAAAAAGAAAAATACAACAGAATAGCTGCTAAACGGTGGGTGGGTAGGGACCACAAACAAAGGGTTGCTTTGCTTTGCTTGTCAATGGAATTTTCGCTTTTTCATACCTCGAACTTTACAAGTATGGTTGTTTCGTTCACAAATTTTGAACACTTCTCTCTCCCAATCCTCAAATTTCCGAAAGGTATTTTAATGTTTGGATCATACGCTCGAAAGAGATACCGAAACCGATCACTCCACATGACAACAATACGATAAATATCAATAATCTAACGACATTTTGTACTATAACATGAAATATTACTTCGTAGCGATTAAATAATAGGAGAATTATTTGCAAGGAACTTGGAGCTAAAACTCCTCTCAATAGTCACATCACACATGTACGAAAATCTCGTTGTAGGTACTAGGTAGGAAGAGGTTCATGAAGCCTTAAATCAATGAAGAAGTGGCCTCTTTATGATTTCAAAACACACGCGACACCCATTAGAGGACATACAAAAACACCTGTCGAATTATCAACAATAAGAACTCGAAATAGTACGGTTCGCAATGTGAAGGTACATATCTTATGCAAAATAAGAACAATTCGAAAGAGTCGTTGACTAAACTATAATTCAAAAAACTTAAAGCAAGTCATCAAATCAACCTTTCCAACCATGGAAACAAGCACAGTGAATTTGCCTGTGGAGGAAGAAAGCATTTGTCAAACCATTTGTAGAGCACCAAACTGCAACAAGCACCAGATATGTTCTTTTCTTTCTACATCTATTCATCAATCTGTACAGCAAACAAGGCATTCTCAGATAATATCATCACCAAACCAGTAACAGGAGGACTGCACTTCAGTGGAAGTAGCAAGCATAGTATCAAGCTACAAAGCCCCTTCGTGAGTAGCAAGCATAGTATCAAGCTAGTTTCAAGATGGTTGTTCCTCATTGTCCAAGTCAGCCTTGCATATCTTCCCACAACTCTGAACAGAACTTTGGCATCAGATTGGCTTAGTCAAAGAAATACAAAACCTCGCACATTAACACTTTGCTATCAGAAACCAGTAATCAATATCACCTGGAATCCAAAAGTAAACAAGACCGAAATCAGAAGCAATTTTTGCCAAAAGATTATGAAGCCAATAATACAAAAACAATCACGTTGCCAAAGAGCTGGGAGTATGAGAACATAAGCACTAGCCGCCGCCCACCACACCCCACAAAGCTTTTCTATCCCCTCTTAGCGAACATCAAAGTCACAATAGAGACTACTGAACACCACTAACTTATGATTCCGACCGCTTGGCTACAGAAGATACAACACAGCATTTCAAAAGAAGAACAAGAGATACCATACAAGAAAAAAGAGTGAGTTTTTCAGTGGAAGCAACAATATTTGAACACATTCGGAATATTGGTCTTGACAATGGAAAGCAGCAAAACCTGCACCAAACTAAACTAAAGGCTTGAAGACAATGACAGAGGTCATCACTGGGGATGATATAAACACATAGGTTTTTGGGCGAAGCAACTAAATATACACCGTCTCCCAACATTTTTTTTAGTTGTGAAGATTGAGAACATACAGATTTTAAACTAGCAATATTCTTGTCCAAAACACTACACAAAGGACCATCAGGAGCAAGCAACTAGTTGACTTAAATTAGGAATTGATGAGTTGTCTGAAAGTATCACCAGGGTCTGGAGACATACATGTGAATAGAACCAGATCCAGTCAGCCAATAATGAATGGGCCAATATCTCCAGTTCTCAGGGAGTGGGCAACCTCGTCAGCGACGGTCAAGCAAGATGAGACCCATCCAAAAAGCGCCAACCAAACAATCCGGAGCACAAACAGAGTTGAACTCCACTGCATTGCCATTTTTTAATCTTCTCCTCTAATGAACCTCTCTGCTATTTCTTTACTCTGGTTTGTCACCTTTTAACCCTTACTCACAGATTTCAAAGTTTTTCAACAAAACAATGCTCATTAGCGAGTTAGTCCCACCGACAGCAAGAAATTGTGGCAAGGGGTAGCTCACAATTTCCGTCCGCTTCTTCTCCAGCAGAACAAATTAATCCTGTATGAAAAAAATATAGATATGTAGACCATTAGAAGGTAGAAAAGTTGGCCACAATATCTTTTGCAACAAAAAAGATAAGCACTTGTGTATTACAATAGAAAGGGTGATCAAATGTGACGTATAAGCCAGTTGAAAGCTGAAGCCTGCCAATTTCACCTGCAATGGGAGAACCATAATGGCCATTAACAAAGTACATTCTCTTCAAGTGCCAAAAAGAAGACAATCAAAGTCCCGATACCTTGTTTACTAGACACTACACAACACCCGCAATCATATATCTAAAACCCATTGATATTTACGAGAGATGCACAAAAGAAACAAAAAAACTAGACAAGCATATTACTAACTGCAAGCTAATTCAGTCAACTTTCAGTAGCCTACAGTCTACACAGAAGTGATCCAGAACATATAAGAACAGCAAGCGTTCAATCAAATGAATGATCAGGGGGGAAGTAAAAGTTTAAACCTAACCGAATTTGCTAGCAGCTTTACCCTAGTCAGTACATCGGGTCAAGTGTCGATCTAAAGAATCATGTCACAGGAAGAACTAAGCCTAAACTTTAGACAACTGTTTGTTCTTCTTCTGTCTAATTGAACCATTATACGTTGCTTCTTATAGCAGGATCGGTACTGCTGCACTCTAACAAATCTTCTATCGGGGATAAGACCAATCCACTCACTCCACCCAAATAACAAGCATGGATATTGCATATACGTTATCGAGATCCAACAGACGGCGCTGTCAGTCTATACTAACCACTTCCACGAGCAATTTCAATGCAGAAAAATTTAGGATTGATTGGAAACTTCTGCCAACGAAAGAGAGCACGCAACGAATTCATAATCCATCAAGAAAACAGCGATAGCGAGCGAGAGGGAGAACTGAATTGGAAGAAATTAGAGGTGCTTGAGATCACGATTTTACGAGGTTAAGAATCTCTTACCGCCGGCAGGAGGAGGATGGAGAAGGAGAAGAAGAGCTGTGCGGCGGAGGTGAAACCGTCAGCTGAAGAAGAAGGATCGAGCTGGATAGAGACGCAGCGGGAAGGAAGAGCTCAGCTTCTCCGGTGGCTATATGAGAGAAAAGGGGAACTCACTCTTGCCACCTGTTTCCTATACTGCCCAAATGCCGTTTTTTCTTCTTTTTCCCAACAAAGCAGTGAACGAGGTTAAATACTAAAAAATAAATACCTTATTTCTCCCTTTGAACGATTCTTTCTTTCAGCACTTGTACTATGCATAATTAACAAATGAGTACCGATTAGTTTTACTGATCACATTCAAGTCCAGAAACCATGGTCCATGAAACCGTACCGAAGACCGTACCGGAAAAGTCAGTTGTAGGGTATTTTATGGTAAAACCGTGGTTTTATCGTAGTTCAACCGTTGTACCGTTAAATACCGCCTACCGGTTTAGCATCCGATACTGGTATTTCGTGGTTGAACCGCCGGTATGGTTTCATGGACCATGCCAGAAACATTGCCTGTTCTGGGAAATTCATGCCAACACTATAATCTGTACGTAGTACAATGAATTTGAGATCCACCCATTGATCGAACCATAACCAGGCAGAAGATGAATGCCATCACCGTTACATAACGCCATAGGCTGAGGATCAACCAAAATTTCATAAACTTGAAGATGATGTAGAGCTTAAACCAGATTGTACAATTTCAGACACACGTTAAACATCCACCCTCAGTGGTAACAGACATAATACTTAATAGGTATGGCTAATACACATGCAGACTGTACTTGCTCACTCCTATCATATACGAAGTTGCCTCTCGGATTACAAAAAGGAAAACATACTTCCCGACTAATACAAATTCAAAACGAGTAGTCTTTCAAATCAGCTCTAGAGTCGCCCAAGTCCACATCAGCAGCAGAGCACTCGTCCGCTGTGAGTGGCGGCAGATTACGTGTCTTCCGCTTCAAGTTATGCTTGTGCCAGTCGCTCTTGAAGTGTTCCCTGTACTCCTTAGCATCCCCAACAACTGCATTGCATGTGCTGCACTGGTTCTGCTTTGCCTCGACCGCAACTTTCTTGGGTGCTGTGGAGGAGATGGTCTGTTTCTGAACTTTTTCAGAGAGTTGAGCAATGGGGTCGGTAGAGTCCTTGGTGGGGAGGGATGGTTGCAGGTCTACATGGTCGGCAATGTCGTCCACATGTGTGTCCCCCTCGAAATGAACGGACACCGCCAGAATTTCCATTCTGCCTTGAAGATTCCTGACCAAGATGTCACAGTCTCGGAAGAAACCTGGCTCGATTTCACAGACCTGGGCCATATTTGATGAAAAGAGAGAAAATCACATAACCATCTCCAAGAAAATACCATTGTTGCGAAGTCCATAACGAAAAAATGGATCCCACATGCAGCAAATATCAGTAGCCCATAGAACCGAAGTGACAAACAATGACATAAATTAAATAGATGTGCTCATTCTTGTCTCTTAATTTGAGGGTTATAGGCAAAAGTACACTGAAGCATGTTGGGGCAAAATTATTACAAATCTCAACCTTACTCCAAGAGCTGATGTAGGTTCCTAATCCTCTTTCCTGTTCTGCTGTCAAACAGAAAACTGCTCAACGTGATCCCACATTCACAGTTTTCCAATTTAGTTAGTCTCTTTTTTTTTTTTTGTTAAAAATTAGTTAGTCTCATTCTCTTATCCACCCTCAGATAAGGAAATTATGGTTGCAAATGAAACAGACTATCATCCAATCCAACAAAGTACAAAACTCAATATGAAATACAAAAGTTCAGCCCAGAACTTGTAGTGGAATTACTGGGAACACCAATTATAATCACTCCAACTGTACCTCATTGTTCAAAACAAAGGTCTTACTCAGACTAGATGCTTAAGGGACCTAATGTATATACACACCAAAAAAGATATGACAAAGAGGACAGAGAAGCAAACCCAATAAAACTGTGACCCTTCCCCTTAAGAGGTAGGCGTAACTGAAAGCTTAAAGTAGGTGCGGAATGAGTATAACTGATCAACAGTTCACCATATAGAGAGACTTACAAAAGACAGCTGACTTCCAGAAGTATCTCTTGCAGTGATGGTAGCTTCCCAGGCATTCAGCTTTTCAACAAGTGATGAAGAAGTGTTTTCAGGAACGGTAAGGCGTATTCTCATTGGCGCTCTTTTGATGGGGAATTGCTTTTGAAGCTCACGAATAACTTCCAGTGCCTACACAAGACATCCAATTACACAGAGGTTATAGAACCTTTTGACATATGCTTAAATTAACTCATTCAAACAGGAGTGCCATAGACAGCGAGAAAACAGATCGAGCAAATATGGAATTCCAATTACTTTGCAATCACCACTAAATGAAAACGTAACTTGCGCCATTTTCCCCATTAGCATCAACCAAAAGAAAAATTGCATTGCTTCTTATTGCATAAACCATGCAAGACAAGCCATAGAGTTCTATAGTAGCGAAAGCAAATGATCAAACCTGCTTCTTCGAACTGCTATGTGGATCGACGGCAAAGTGGGTTTCATGCATCAATCGCTCAATCATACTGATAGTGTAAGGTCGCTGAGTTTCGGGATTTATCGTCTTCTGCATCACAATCGTTGCAATATCCCGAAACTGACTAGACAATTGTGATTCTCTCTCCTTCCCTGCAACTTGAAGCTCCCCTTTGTTCAGAATCTACAGCCACCAAATTGAACAAAAATGGAGTCTCTCATCAACGCACGATGCTAAAATTATACAAACCAAACTGGGGAAACGCAGCAGTTGCTCACCTCCAGGCAGATTTTGGACTGGTCATCCGTCCCAAACGCAGCGATCAATTCTTTGGACTTGGCAAGAACTCCCTTGGAAACGTTAGAATAAACCGTCTGCGACTGCAATACTTCATCCAAATCTTTCTCTCTATTACAAAACAATCACCACGAATTGACAAGACCGTCACAACTCACAACAAAAACGAGAGGGAGAAAGCACAGAGAGAAAGTCGGGAAAGCAATCAAACTACTCACACGCCAGATCGCCATGAAAGCACCTTGTTCGGGTAGCAAGCAATCTCGAAACGATTCCCGTGCTTCTTCAAGCGAACCACCGCCACATTCGTCAGCCTCTTCTGCCCTATCGGCTGCAGCAGCTTCTTCGACATCTCTCAGTCACCGTTCTCTTCCTCACGCCGCCGTGCGAACAGAAGAAATACCGATGGGGAAACAGCTTCTAATGCGCAGCTTCTCGAAAATATTCTTTATGCTCTTCTTCTTTTTGGCAGAGGTAGAATTAGAAAGTGAGCCCAATTTATATTTGGGCTAGGTTTAAATGGCCCATAAGGCGATGGCCCAAAAATAAAAAAAAGCTTCCATGCCATAAGGGAGGTGTCCTTTTCCTTTTGTTTTGGAGGTATTACCGGAGAGAAACGGAAGGAGAAACGAATTATGTCGTCGCCGGAGCGCCGAAGCGAGGACGTAGCTGCAAAGAAGGACGAGGTCACCAACGACAGCGGCGAAAACAACGAAGCATCCATCAGCAATCAATACTTCGATATCTATGGACCTCAAGTACTGCTTTCCTTTCTTACTGCTTTCCTTCTCATTCATGGTTCTGATAGATAGCTCTTCCAGTTTTACCTGCTAATTAATTAACTGCTATTAGCGAGTTTGTTTGTACTGCCGACACATATCATTGTGGGAGTGAAGAAGTAGTGCTGAGAGTTTGGAAATTGGGCTGGGGATTCTGGGCTCTTATAGGTCATTTCATGCTTTAAATAGGGTTGCAATGAGTGGTTATACTTAATGAGCTGAATAGTTCACTTGCTGCTTTTCACGGTTGGCAGTAAAGTTTCTGGCTTTGAGTTCATATTCATATATATGTTGCCAGGTATCCGTGGTTTGCCACTGCGCTCCGGGGAAATGTCATTGAATTGGAGAAAGATGCAATGTTTTTTTTTTTTTTTTTTGGGTTGGAAAAGATGCAATCTTGTGGTGCCTTGCATTGAGTAATGATTGCTCACTACTGCTTTCCTACAATATTTAGTTTTTGCACTTTGTGTCAGGTTATAACTATGTTGATTTCATTTTACAGGCGAAGCCAGAAATTGCTTTCAAGACTCCAGAAGCTAGCTTGAAGCTGAATCTTCAGGTAGGTCACACGGTAATCTGTCTTCAATCTCTATGAAAGAGAGGCGTTATGATTGGAATCTATGTTGATGTTCGGTCACCAGTGCACTATTTTGCTAAATAGGATATTCAAGGACTTGTGACCTGGGTGCTTGCTGAAGGGTTCATGCCTTCTTGGGTGTTTATTAAGGTAAGGGACTTATTGTTCTTCCTTTAAAAAATGCAAATAAGTTGATATATGACCACGGATAAGGTGCTTATTGAGCAAATCAGTCTGCAATAACTTAAAGCTTTAGGCTGGAACGCTATAAGGAAAATAGAAGGATAATTGTATGGTTATGTGGCTGTCTATTTGGGCCTGATGACTTCTTGTGTGCCACTGTTTTCTGTGAAAGACTACTTCTCCTAAATACTCATTTAGCTGCCTTCTATGCCATTTGATGAAATGCATTTTCATATCCATCCATAGCACGTTGATTTTCCCTAACCTATTTCCTCATCATTTCTGAAGTTTCATCCTTGCACTCATAATCTGAGTTTCAATTCTGTAGTTCAAATTAACAAATAGCGTTTTCATTTTACAGAACAAGCCTCTTATTCCAAAAGTGGTTATGGCTTATGTGCCTGGCCTAGATGCAGCTTTGTACTTATCGAAACCCAAGTTGTTCGCTGGTTTTAAAGAATGCTGTGGGAAACCGAAGGCACAGTTAGCTATTAGGTCGGTAATGATTCTTCTCTTCTCATTTTTCTTTTCTGGCTCTATCTTTGCTGATGGCTATCATTCTGCAACATTAAACCTTACGGAATTTGGTCTTCGTTTTTCTCTTTGCTAGCTGTGTAACAGATCGAATGCAGACAATAGATGCTCTTCTAACATGCAAGTCAAAAAGAAAGAGAGATGAAGTCGATTCAGATTCAAAGAAATCTGCTCCTGCTTCTGAACAAGGTGGTAGATATAGTGTTCACTGTGTTAACAATTTGTTTCATCAGCGTGCTTGCTATATTGGGACATCATTCTCTATCTTCACCTTTTTGGCTAGCCTTTACATGAACATGGGCTGTGTGGATACTCTCCTGCAGTGTGGTTGTTTGTATATGCTAACATCATTAACATCCCTATCTGTATGTCTTACAGTCTATACATATGTGTGATCTGTGAGTGAGTGTTAGGGGGGGAGAGGAAGAGATAGATATCATTTAGAGGACAGATTTGACATCAGATGTGTCCACCAAATGTGATATGTTAAATAACTTCTTCAAAAGGCTTCTGAATTTTGCTTCTCATGTGGATTTATATATTATTGCGGTGCAGAGAGGAGTGTTTCAGGCCTTGAAAATTTGTCTTTCGCGGAGCTTGTGAAAGGGGTACCTTTTCCCCCGGCATACTATACGCTGACATCTGAACAACTAGAGACCAATGGATATTGTCCTGACCAACCGGGTAAGTTTCAGTGTGTTGTTTCTTTATGTTACTTTCATAATATCGGTGTCCTCAACTTTGGCCTTCTATCATCTATAGTGTTTTATTCCAGCACTTTGTTTTTTCTAGGCTTTCTCTCTACCCTTCCTGTTCCTGGTAGCTCTCCTCGACATGATATCCTGGCAGTTGACTGTGAAATGGTAAGATGTGACTTATGCTGAAATATAAGAAACTGTTTGACTGTTAACGTTTAAAATTAACGTCTGAGAGTATGCATTATGAACTAGATTTGGCTGAGATGGTGGTATATTTAAAGAATGAAACCATAAGAGGCAACTGTCTGCTGTTTTGATAAACTTTGATTACCTGCTGTTGTACAGAATTTAGCAAAACGCTGATGAAATGTTGAGTAGAAAATCTATGAGTGGGAGAACTTCGGACTCACTATACACTCATTATTCTTTTTTTGGCATTTCAAGGGGGATGATCTTGGCATTTCGTGTTAGTTTTTCAGTACTGTAAAACCAAACATTTATCAGACTATAGTCATTCTTTATTTATACCAGAAAGAATCTTCTTGGTGAAATTCTCCTCAATATTTGTTAGTATTTCAGTTAAGGACTGGACTTTTTCTTGCCGGATTACTCAACACAACCTTTGATTAACTTCTTCATTTTCTATATTGACAGTGTGTCACTAAAGATGGCTTTGAGCTAACAAGAATAACCCTGGTGGATGTTGCAGGACAGGTATGTTATCCAGAATTATGCTTCTCACGTCATTGGACATGCTCTTGTTGCATATTCTTTTGAATGGCTTAAAAATGAAAGGAATATTGATGTCGAAGAAGCAATCAAGCCTCCTAGTGTCCCTTTTAAGCTGGCTTAGAAATTAAGGGATGCTATAACTTCTCAGCATGTTATGGTTGTGAAATGTTCCAAGTTTCACCAGGCTGATATATTTGTTACTGGGCTTCTCATTTTCTTTTGCTCTGAGAAGGAATTTTTTTCCCCATTAGATTATAGTTTATACAGTTCTCTAATCATTTTAAGTCAATGTCTCGTGATTTTTTAAGTTCCCTTTTCCAGAATAAATCTCATGTAATTTGTTTCGCTGCTGGAAAATTTATTTATCCTTGTCCTTACCTTGCAGGTATTGTTGGATAAATTGGTTAAACCAGCAAATGACATTGTTGATTACAATACAAGGTAAGTTGTCTTAACCTCGCTTTTACCTTTACTTGCATCGGAGATGTGTCTAACATTGTTTCTTCCCGGCCTGCTTTTTCTAATCTGTGGAAGGGTCCTGGTGGTCTCGAAAACGTTGAGATTTTGAATGTACTAGTTTTACAATCAACTTACTCATATAGTTTGCTTATTTCAAATGTGGCCATTCTCGTAATACAAAGTCCCTTTAGTGCTTTTTAATACAGAAGAACACCTTAACATCTTGACTTACTCTAAAATATATGGGCTTAGAATCATTTCCGGTCACCCATAAAACACTTATATTCTATGCTTAACTGAAAGTAACAAGATTGGATTCATTACTCTTGTGCAGATTTAGTGGAATTACATATGAAATGCTGAATGAGGTGACCACGACTCTTAAAGATGTTCAGGTTTGTCATATGATGTGGATCTTCTTTGGAATGTAGTTCTTTTTCAAGTAAACTTTGCCTATTTAGTCACCGTTGCTATATCTTTATTCATCAGGATGATTTTCTAAAACTGGTTAACCAAGAAACCATCCTCGTCGGTCATTCCCTTGAGAACGATTTATTAGCACTAAAGATCTCTCACAAATTGGTGATTGATACTGCTGTGCTATACAAACATCCACGAGGTGGCTCTTATAAAACCGCTCTTCGAATTCTTGCCAAGAAATTCCTCTCCAGGGAGATACAACAATCTGGTGCTGGACATGACAGCATTGAAGATGCAAGAGCTGCATTAGAACTTGCATTGCTAAAGATAAAAAATGGTGGGTCCCTTTCCAACTATTCTTGCATTGGTGTCTTTCTGTACTTGTAGTCTTTCCTGACATTTTTGCTGGCTCTTTACTAGGACCCGATTTCGGTTCTCCTCCATCTTTTACTCGGAAAAAGCTCCTTTCAACGCTGGGCGAGTGTGGCAAAACCTCCTCTATGATCGATGATATCTCCATAGTAAAGCGCTACTCTTCCGAGACATCCAATGCTTTTCCTGTATGTTCAGATGATGAAGCCCTTTTGAAAGCCAAAAAGGAGGTAAATTAGTAGATTGATAATTGACCGCAAGCAAATCTTAGGTTATTGGAGCTTTTAGTTAAACTGAGTGGTTGTGTATGTGTAGGTGAAGAATGAACGGACACATTTCATCTGGACCCAATTTTCGGAGTTGAATTCCTTTTACGAAAAGCAAGTGGAGGATGCAGAGAATTTGAATGGAAAGCTTGCTGAAATGCTATCGCTGCTTACGTGTGAGAAGAAGTCTGTCAATAAGAAAGGCATTCATTGTGGGATGACAACCGAGTTGAAGGACGTCATAACTCGCTTGAATAGAAGGATTCGTGGGCTGTATGCAGCTCTACCGACTAATACCATGCTCATCATTTGCACCGGCCATGGAGACACGGCAATTGTCCGGAAGTAAGTATATCATCAGATGTTATTTCAAACATCAATTCTTTCACATTCTCAGTCAGTTGATATTCGCCCTTGTTTCTTCTGTTGTTTGTTGAAGACTGAGGAAGATGTTAGGGGACCAAAGCGAGACGAAGATGAGTAGGGAGAGCATTCTGAAGGTCTTGGAAGAGCTTCAAGCCCAAGCAGAAGTAGCTTTGTGTTTCCTAGGCTTGAAGAACTAGCAAGTTTCTTGACCTGAAATGAGTTGGATGGTACTATAGGAAGTTGTAGAACTTCAAATTTTGTTCCTATGTAAATTTGCCAGCCAGCCAGTGAAAAAAAGTTGTATTACCAGATTGTTATGTAACATCTTAATCAAATACTACGATATGAAAATTGGAAGTAATCATTGCGCAGCTGCCTCCCAGTCGTTTCATCTTGTTCATTCTGCCTAAAAAGAACATGGCCTGGGTTACTGCAATGCTGCTGCCTGAAGGGGTGTCTTCTTTGCCGAAACTAGTCTTTGTAAAATCATGATATAAGAATGCTAGTGTTTGTAAAATAGTACTATAGTGCAGCATTGTAACTCTGTGAGGTAATGAGTTAATAGAAGAATCACGACAAAGCAATTGTTAACTTGGTAAAATTCTGATAAACCATATGAGGTTTTAACTTGGTACAACAGCGGACAACATTCAGTATTTACCATGTACTTTCAGCAATTTAAGTTTGATGTTTTCCAGCACAGTTCAGAAATTTCAGTTTCTTCAACTCCAGTCATGGGCACAAACAAGATACCTTTGAGCAAGTCAACAAGTTGCTCTATTTACATGCAACTCTGTCATCAAAACGGTAACTCAAAGACTGGTACGGAAACATGAAACTTTCATGGGACAGGTTTCATTGAAGTTTGAGACTAGCACCCTATATTAATCCTGTCAAACTTCACACTCTCTGTATAACACTGAATCATTATTTTTTTTCAGTACGCACAAGAAAAGTATTTAGAGTACATGAACTAAGCAGAGAAAACAATGTCATGGTTAACCACCTTCACCTCCACGCTGAAGCAAAGATCAAGCTTTTGTCTTCCCAACCAAAATGGAGGGCGCTCATCTCCTCTTTCAATGTGTACCTGTCGCAGTACTCTTTGATGAGCTTTCTTATCATGTCCACCACGTTTGGACCCATTACACGCGGCATGAAGCCAGCCATCGTCATTCTTGCTCTCCATTTCCCAGCAACCTCATAACGCTCGATCCTCTCCTTTCCCTCGCATGCTACTACATTAACTATGTCTCTAGCCAGACACTGCCTCTCGACATTGATCCGGTCCTGGCTTTCCCTAGGAAGAGTTACATCAAGCGACTCATAAACAGCTGAGTAGTAGTTGTAAGCTTCGACAAACCTTGGGAGGAAGGGGGTAGTGTTTGTGTTGACATCTTGCTCGACGACAGTCACCAGCTTTGGGTTGAGGCTTTTAACCATTCGGAGCAGCTGGTCTCTCTCATTCACAGTTGAGACACTTTCATCGGGCATGTGGTGAAGCTGGAAGGCAAAATTTACGATTAGGGCTTCCCCAGGCCTGCAATCGAGCATCGATGGACTAACGAGTGATGTTGTGGAAGCCACTGTGTGGAATTCAAAGGGGACCTTGAGAGCTTCCGCTAGCTGCTCGAGCCTCAACCCAATCATGACTAGGCCACCATTTGGTCGTTGAACAGACTCAGGATCATCGACACCAGTCAGCCGCAGATAAGGCAGCTTACCTCCTTGGTTTGCAAGTGTTTGTATCAGTGTTATGTACTGATTTCCTTGGTTAATGTCAAAGTCTACTATGTGCACTCGCTTTTCTCCTTTGAAAGCTTCAATCATTGCACCATTTGCAGCCATGAACCCAAATTTAAAACAAGGGCAAATCTCAAAGAGTATCTGCATTGCAGCAAGCCTATCCGAGGAAGGTGGCTCCTTGCATTTCAGAGCTTTGTAGAGGTATTTACCAGAGGAAGCTATTTTAGCGGCAAGACCTTCAACCATGTACGCAGCAATTCTAGATGAAGGATCTCCTTGGACAGAGACCATCTGCCGGAGCTCAGTTATTATAGTCGATGCTTCCTCCATGTTTCCTTCTGAGATTGCATTAGCACATTGGAAGAGCAAACGTTTGGGTGTCCGAGGAGATAGCTGACATACTTCTTTACAATTGCCAATGCTACTGAGGTTAGAATCTGAAGTAGACTCCTTGGGCGAGTCGTAGAGCATTGGATTCTTCACTTGATCAGACCATTCACCTTCAATATCCATGCTATGGCTATTTCCATCTTCATCATCTTCTCCATTGTCATCGAGCAGTGCTCTCTCCAGCTCCTGAAGCTTCGTCTTCATTTGGTCTTCATTGTATTCTTCTCCATTATCAGGGATTTGGAAATCCAGGAAATCAGGTTCAGAATTGAATACATAAGTCTTGTATGGGTCATCACCAGCTAAGGAAGAATCAGACCCAGCTCTAAGTTGGTAAGAAGCATCGCGAGGGTTAAATGAATTCCCAGAATTCCCAGAACTGGATGGTTGGATTAGTTCCTCCGAAGGTGAGTCGAGGAAGTACTGCTCATAACTCTCGCTGGAATAAGAATCAGTAGTGTACATGTCTGCACTGTTCCTATCAGTGCTAAATATTTGAGTGGACAAACCAGACTCCTCACTGCTTCCCTTGAGAGGATAAAGTTTATTATTTCCATAAGGTGTTGTTGATGAAAGCTGTGCTGGTCTCACCAGAGACATTGGCTCTTCAATTCGATACCGGTTCGGTTTTATTATCATGGAGTGAGTGAAGGAAACCTGCATCAGTCAAATGGATGAGCACCAAGCCAGAATGTCCCCATAGAGCAAGAGCAGGAAAGTGCAACTCAAATGGGTAGGTATCTTATATTTCCTCTCACCTGTTCTTATGAGGGAAATGCAGAAATAGCACTTGAAACTGTCAAACGAGGAAGTCTCTTTAGAAGCTCTTACAAGATGCCTGCATTTAGCAATGAGAAGAAATGAGAATCTTGCCATGGACGAAGTCTGGAATTTCAGCAGACAGCAAGAACAAACACCAATACTAATGATAAGCTAGTTTCCTGAAACTAATACCACAGCTCGCATATTTTCAATACTGTGGGAAACTTATCAGTGCATAGCTTAAAGAACCTAGTGATTCAGGAAACACAAAGACCTCTTTAATTACGAGGACTTTGTGCCCCTGACACACTAATGGGGTTCCATCTCCAGCTATGTGAAGAAAATTCAGATTATTGAGGTAAAACTGATGATCATGGAAATCAACCAAAAGGTCAAATTCAGTCTTCTGGAATATGCATAGACAAGAAAAGACCTTGCAAAGGCTTTTACTTATCTGTTATCTCATCAATTTCTACCGTGGAAGATTGACTTCTGGAAAAATAAATCAAACTTCAGAATATCCGACCCATCAATACATATATTTATAGCGAATCAAGAAGCACAATAAAGGAAACAAGGTAATCAAAGATGAAATCACACATCGATAGCAATTCCATGATAAGAAACACAATACATGAGAATTGAAGAAGAACCCAGTAAAAGGTAAAACCCTAAACACCCATCAAAAGTCATCCTGAATCAACTAAAATAGACAAAGAAGCAAACAAAGAATGGTCTAATAATCGAGATGAAGCAACAGAAACAACTCAAGATGATAAATAAATACAAGCCAAGAACCAAGTACCCTGATGCTTGATAAAGGATCGCTCAACAAAGAAAGCAAGAGACGAGACTCTGTACGACTGAACTGCGACTAAGCTGCCCTGAAGAACCCAGACGGGATAGAGTACATAAACTTCGACACGAAGTTTTGTATCGACAGAAACAAAACGGGTTGACCCGAAAGACGGCAGATCAGAAATTCAGACAGAAATGAAAAGGCTAGATATCCCAATTTTACAAGGTAGGTGTTTTGGATTTTAGAGGCAGAGAGATAGAGGGTTAGGTGAGTCCAACTGCAACAACAAGAAAAACCACAGAGAAGGAGAACACAAAAACAAACATGGGGAAAATCTAAACCAAATCCAATTTTATTATATGAAACTCCGACGACCCACGATCAGGATACATCCAAATAATTAAACAAGAAGAAGAAGAAGAAGAACAGCTGATAAAGCAAACCAACCTGCTTAGCAAAGAAGATTTTACAATTACCTCGAACTATCAACCCAAGATTGTAACTTTTGCTTCAGAGAAGACGAGATTAGAGGAAAGGAGGAAGCTTTGGAGTAGTTTCTATCGCTTTTACCTGTGTCTGTACTGTGTGGGATGAGATAATAACCTATGGCTGTTGCTTTTCTCTTGTCTACACCAACAACTTGGCTGACTAAAGTTTGTCATCAAGCAACCATGGGCGAGATCATCTAACGGTCCACACGCACCAGAAAAAAATTGTATGCATCGTCCACTCACTCTCTCATGAGACCATTTTTCATTTCCAGGGACTCGTGTGACTCGTTCAAGCTGAATACTTTTCCAATCTAGAGCCCAATATCTTATTGATAAAGTAACAGGGTTTTTGATTGGTTTGGGGTGAAATCACGACTTAGATAGTGGGTGGGTTTGTGAGACTTTTTTTGTTGGTGCGAGGCACTAATCGCGAATGGGAATTGTGTTGACTGGAGAAAACCTATGTTTTGAGTTTTTGGGTTCATGAGTTCATTTGGTTAAGTAATTACTAATAACTAATAAGAGTAACCTAACTGCAGTCCTGTTTAAAGTGGGATTCATGTAATAAAAATAAAGACTAGGAAATTTGGGAAGCTGGCAAGTGGCATTGTGGCAATAGTCGCATTTTATTTCCAGAACATTATTTCAATTTTCAACTCTTGAGAAAAAAGAAAAAAGAAGAAACCTCTTTGACTTTTAAATAGTTTTGACGTGGGTTAATACCATTTTGGTCTTATGCTATGCATATTTAGCGAAGGAATGCATCAGAAAGGGAGCTATATATGCTATCCGTGAGACCGTGATCGCGCGCAACATACGATTTGCGGTTAACGACTAACGGTAAAGTGCGTGATACGGTTTCGATTGTCAAGAGAGCGGGAGACGATGGACAGACATAGAGAATCCTCGACTGGTAGCGGCACCGCGGGTAATGGGGACAGAAGCCCCCCCCCACCGGGTGAGGAAAAACCCCAAGCAGGTATTTTTAGTGTCCGACCGGGGATTGAATCAGGGGTGAGGGGATTTTGTGTTTTTAAGTTATTTTAGTTATTTTTAATTGACCAAACCTATATAAATGCTGAAACTCGGATTTAAGGGTTAGTTTATTGATAGAGCCTTCTCCCGATTTTGTGTTGATTGAATTGAGGCATGTTGTATTGTTGAGATATTCTCTTAGTGACATAAAAAGCACTGTCAATGAAAGTTATGTTTATGAAAAATGGGTTACATTCATACTTAAATTGGCACTTAATCACTAAAATAAGTAACTCAATCGATTGTTTTCTTTTTTATTGTCACAACCCCAATGAAAACACCACATGTCAACAATACTAAACTTCGACCTTAACATATTTTTCAGTAGGGCAGAGAGAACTTTTCTTGGATAGTGCATGTGTATTTGGGTATTTTTATTCGTTAGGGTTGTCTTTCTAGTGATTGAGCTTGGCCTTCGATGGATCATATGTTACATTGTAAGTAGTTTGTCTTGTATAGTTCCAAGTTTCTAACCATGACATTTAAGTTTTTTTTTTTTTAAGCATATAGCATCAGTTACTCCCCACATTAAAATTTGACTCCTCTCTCATATTTAAAGACCAATTCTTCTTCTAATTAAATATCATCACTTTATTTTAGTAGGAAAGTTAGGAAGGATGTTCTTCATTTTTTAAAATTGTATACTAGAAGTAGTGGACTAATTGCAACTTCATTTGCTACATTCATCCACTAACCAATTGCATAAATTCATTTAGAAATCTTATTTTTGTTGGTTTGAATTAGAGGTGGCAATTAGGATCCAAATTCATGAATCCAATTCATCCACTAAATTATCCACCTAATCCAATCCATTTTATCCAAATACAATTAGATTGGTGGATTCATGGATCAATCCATGGATCAAATGGCAAATTACGATTTGGTACATATATTTTTTATATTTTACATTTTGGTACCTAAAATTTATATTTTTGTACAAAAAAATCATTGGAAAATTACATTTTGGTACCTAAATTTTTTCATTATGACGTTTTAGTACCAAAACTTTTCAAATTTTATATTTTGGTCCAAGCCTTTGATGTCATTTGGATTCATGGATCAATCCACCAATCCATTTGATCTAATCCATGAATCCACCAATCCACGAATTCACGAATTCGATCCAATTGTCACCTCTAGTTTGAATGAAAGATGAAAACTCTTGTCCGAATTGACTACACCGATTAAGCCGTCCAATAGAAAATTGTGAAGTGAGGAGGGAGGATGGCCAATTTTCAACCCTATGCTCGTGTGAAATGAATCAATTAAAGGGGCAATCCTGGTTCCAAGATGACAATAGCAAGTGGGGGAAAGGATTGAGAATTGAAAAACTTTTACCAAAATATAATAAAGACTCCAAGTGTGGGAGGTCGATGTCAATCCATCTCAAAGCAAACACCTTATCCATTTTAATTATAAACTATCAATGGTTTGGACTATAGTCTAAACG
Source organism: Linum trigynum (assembly GCA_964030455.1). Taxonomy (NCBI): domain Eukaryota; kingdom Viridiplantae; phylum Streptophyta; class Magnoliopsida; order Malpighiales; family Linaceae; genus Linum; species Linum trigynum. The sequence continues at coordinate 32,807,276 of OZ034814.1, read as the reverse complement.
ATGGCATGAAACGAGCAGCTTTAAGTTTTGATTCCCATCTAATTAATCATATTGCAAAATCATTTGTTTAATCAAATCCATATATTTTCTATCATAAGGGTTTTTTTTTTCTTCCTAAAGTGGTTGGGTATGTTGCCAATACTCGACAGGGATATCTTGATTCTTGGGAGTCCATATTTGCAATTGCATATGCATTACAGCATCACTACATCAGTGGCAACTTTACAAGAATTATTCTATAAGAAAAATCGATTTCAAGTTTTACCGGTAATTTTTTGTTGTTGTTTGGATGATCAAATTTTATTCGAAAAATTGGTACATTCAACGATGAATTTTGTTTAAATCCACTTGTCTGTTACACGATCTTTTTTCCAAAAAGTACAATTATCGTATTAGTGAATTCGAAGAATTATACTAACAAGCATGTGATCGAGAGATCTTGTTGTTCTTTTTTTATAAGAGCTCATTAAGTGGAGAAGAATTTATGAGCAAGATAAATTAAGACCGCACAAATCTAAAGCAAGAATTAGAACAAACAGGGTTAAAAAAAAAGAGAGACGAAATGGTCATAACTCACAAAGGTTGTCATTCCGGTTTCGCCCATTAGCCCCATCCAACAAGTAGTTAAGCATTAATGGTTTGATTGATTTAGCCCATATAACCCCGGTTTAGCCGAAATATATGAAAAAAAGGTCAATTCTCAAAAGACACATGATTCAAGGGAAAGTGTATAGGCAAAGCACAACAATGTAGCGAAACACATAAAGGGAAGAAGCATAAGAGGTTAAAAATCGACCAATTCATGGAAGCAAGACAATACCATATAAAATTGATGTACTTGCAGAACTTGTACACCAACAATTAGGGATGTAAATTACCTACCCATTGGCAATTATACCCAAATCTAAATAGACCGATTGATAATGGGTAGTGTATGAAAAAAGTATATATGGGTTTGGGGGTGTGGGTAAGGTATGAATATTGCTTCCATAATCTAAATGGGTACATGTTGGATATGGATATCCATTTACTTGAGATTGTTTTAACTACACATACAAAGATTGGATCTATTTGTAAAACTTAAAAGTTTAGGTATCAAAACGCAAGACCAAAAAATTTTAGGCAATAAAATGTAATTTCCATAAATATTTTGAACACTTATATGTCAAAAAAATAAATTTTAGGTACTAAATATGTAAATCTATTAAGTTGAGGTACCAAACTGTAATTTTCCGTTGGACATGGGTACAAATCAAAATCCATGTATAAATAACTCAACCCAACCCAAAGAAATTGGTAGGGGTGTTCAATTGGTTACCATGGTTATAACCAAACCAAATAAGGCTAAATTCCATTAACCATGGAATACAATATCATAACCAAACCGTCCAAACTAGTACAACAACCATTTAACCAAACTAAAGTTTAATCGGTTTGGTTAATTGGTTAACCAGATTAACCAATATAAAATCATATTATCATTGACGATGAAAATTTTCCGGTTAATGCAATAATTCGCAATTTATATAATGAATAAAACATAACAATCAACACGTAGTTATAGTTGACCCTTAACAAAAATACATGCAACTAAGACAATTATCTTACGATTAGTATAGAAGTATTCACCTAACAAAAAATTATGACAATGGTATGGGTTAATGAATTGTTGTGTTTGTGTAAATTGACTTAGTCTCTTAGCAATTATCATAGGCTGGAAATTACCTTACTTTCAAGTTTTCATTCATCATAATGTATGAAATTTATCTAAATTAGGCGTTCATATGTTGTGGTCTAGACTTTACATATACAAATATACACTATATGAACAATATTGAGCTTTATATTTTATGAGTCTAAAAGGGATGAACGTTAACTCTTGAGTGGTTATGCAAAGTATTATGTGTATATAATATATGTTAGATATATGACTAATTACTTAACTGGTTAATTTGGTTTGACTAGTTAGGAGTGTCTGAAACCAAACCAAACCACCTAAACCAAACAAGCTAAAAACTTTAACCAAACCAAACCACCTAAACCAAACAAGCTAAAAACTTTAACCAAACCAAACCAATTATCCAAATTAACCAAATCAAATTATCCAAATAGTACCGGTTAAAATGGTTACCACGGTAACCAAACCGTTTGAACACCCCTAGAAATTGGTATGGGTACAAAGTACAAATCCATCAAACTCTACTCATTTACAATCTATTTAGATTTCGTACCCAACCCAATTGGGTTGGATAGTAAAATACCCATGGACATGAACAAAATTATCATCACTACCAGCAACTCTACCAGAAAAAGAAGGAAAAAATCAATTGGAGAGCGGGGGCGAGCTGGCAGGGTTAGAGCCTGGAGAACGAAAGGAGAAGACAGCTCGTGACTGGTGAGGAGGACAACCTGGGAAAAGATGTCGTGGGCAATACTGTTAAAATCGTGATTTTACGTAAAATAAAAAACTAAGGTGAAATCATAATCGTAGATTAAGATTATAAAATTGCATCGCTCATTGCGAAATTCTCATAGTTGTTCCACAATCTTAAGTTTCTCTTCAGGATCTCTAATATTTCAACAGTTTCGTACAACTCCACTTTCAGCTATTTATCATTAGGTTCAAATCTGAATCCTTTTCCATTGAGCGTCAATGACCTACACGTTTGGGAGACGAACAAAAGCTTGCAAGGGGTGGGAATTGAACTAGTTGCGAGGGTGGTGATGGAACAAACAATAAGCTAAATTGGGAAGGTAATAGAGGAAATCGATGATAGAAGGAGTTTGGGGTCAGCTAATGAAGGATCGAAGCCCTATATCCTCATTTATACCTTAAAACCGGCACAAAATAAAGTTCTTCAAGGAATCCATGATTACAAAAGCAATCGAATATGATCATCATGTAGAGGGTTGATGATCAAGATGGATTGTGGGTCGTCAAAAGTGTTGCACTTCAAGCGTAGGTGGAATCAATTCTAGCTAAAGAAAAGAAGCATGTCGTTCAAGAAAGGAAAAATCTAGCTGAAGTGAAAGGCAACACAATGGTATCAGAGCTCTTGATAACCTGTGTCAACGACTAGGGTTCTAGCTAGGAGCGAACTTGTGAGGTTTAAGAGGGTTTTTGTGTTCTCTTCTTCTTGATCCTTGCTAGATTATAAAACTTCCACTCCAATGGCTTCATTTGGTCTCTCTCTGACTTCTCCCCCCAACAATGCAACACTGAATAAGCAAAAGGATCATGCTGAGGAAGTGGCTGTGACAGAGGAAGCCTACTTAGAGAAGTAGAGAACTTTTGTGTAATGCAAATGGATAAGATGGTCAACGATTTAGTTAATAGTAAATAAATTGTCATTCAAACTTATATTACGAAAGATTTATGTAATATGTTTAATTGAGACATAAGAAATAAATATCCTTTATAAGCTTTACGTGGTGTATTCACATAAAATATTTGTCATACATAAATTCATAACATAGAATGGTTTTAGATGGTTTTCTGTCCTTTCACCAAATCCCAACATAATATGTGAGATTTACAAGTTCGTAAATTAGACACTCGTCAACAAACAATGAATTAAGGTAAAATTCATCAAGTCTGGAATTTAGGTACCATGTTCCAACCCTACAAGCAAACCACCCCTAAATTAATCTTTAATGGACTTGTACATGCACTCACTCATTTTTATTCAGCATATGAGAGAAATTATTGAAACAAGATAGGATGTCGCGCTCTGCAGCGGGCAGATGGCAATGGGTCGGGTTAGGTCGGGTTTTGCCAAACCCAAACCCAAACTCATGGGTTTAACCGTGAAAAAATATTGGGGTAAAACCCACTGGGTTTGAAAAACTCAAACCCAACCCAACCCGCTGGGTATCCGTGGGTTCATGGGTACCCACGGGTTTTTGTTGTAAAAAATTTACAATAACTAGTTCTTATCAAAATTAAAGTCAAATATCAATCTCTCAATACAAATTATCCACATATAAAACACCATTCTAGAAAATTCAAGCAAATCACAAATTAACTATACAAATTGTTCAACACCAATCTAGAAAACTCAATAAAATTGAAGCAAATCACAAATTATTCATAAATAACACGATTAACTGAAAGCTTCTTCCTTTCAATTAAGTTTATTCACTCTCCACTCGATAACATCAACTTCATTATACACAATTTGAAAGAAAAAATTAGACATGTCTCCGCAAACATAAATAAGGGGTCGTTCGGAAGTTGTGATTTCAAATGGTGTATTGATCTAATTCATGTATTTGTGAGATTAAGTCGTTTTTTGGTTTATATAGAACTAGAATACATGTATTTACTTTTTGGAGGCCCCACCACAATCACTCAATATTGAGGGATTTACAATCTCTACTTTTGTTGAGATTCTTCACAATCACTCAATACTAACTTTTTTACCTTTTGGAACAAAAACACAATCTAAACCTCCAAACAAGATATTTACCTAATACATCAATTGATTCAATCCATAAAATGATAATACACTAATTGTCCCAATACATCAATTTGAAGAATCACAACTTCCAAACAACCCCTAAGATTAGTTGTTTAGAATATTAAATATACCGAGAAAATTAACTATATGAGTGCGGGGCTGTGGGCGGGTACCCATGGGTCGGGTTTAGCTAAACCCAACCCAACCAAACCCGGTGAATAGTGAACGGGTTTAAACCCAAACCCGGCCCAAACCCCATCAACACGAATTTTACCCGCATTGACCGGGTTGGGTCGGGTGGGTACCCGTGGGTTCGGGTTTTGTTACCATCTAGCGGGCTACCATCCTCGTTGGGCTACTTTTTTCAACTCGTCCAGCCCATAAGTTTTATCTATGAAAATATGTCAACTTGATTAGGCCCGCCCATTGTTCCAAATTCATATATTTTGCTTGTATATAGAAAAGACATAAAGCAGAAATCATCGTGGCTGATATCGCTGTTCCCCCAGATTTTGTTCTCTAAAATCTAAATTCTGTGTTCAGTTTGCTGCTTTCCACATTTCTATGTGATTTTGAACCTCTAATTTATCGTTGCTTCTCTTCTAGGTTCAAATCCATCGTTGTTTAAGGGATACTCTAGCCTCGCTGATCCATCTGAGCAGCATAAAATTCGTTATTTGATACACATTCATCTCATGTGATGTCAACTATTGAGCTTTATATGTTTGTTGTTAGTGTGTGGTATATGATTCACGATTGAATCTCTCCCGATAATTTGTAAAGCAAATGCTTTGGGCAGCTATCCACTGGAAAAAAAATCATCAGCCCACAACCCATTCTTCGTCACAGTCAGTGTACTGTTAGCCTGTGCTTCATATAAGTTATGAGTCAGTAGTGGAGTTAGGTTGAAATTACATGTGATTTTTATAAAAATTTATGAATTAGAATAGTCGATAAAGTTTTAGTTCATTCCTCTAATTACCATAGTTCAAATCAATTCTCCTCATACAAAGTTCTGATTTCGCCGGTGATCAGTTGATCATTATAATATTGTTTAAGAGGGAGGACAATGTAGTGCCACGTGTTGAGCCCTTTTATAAACTGAAACAATTGAGATTCCCGTTATTGAGTCGAGCCGAGAAATTCTATTATGAGAGATTTTTGGACTGCTCACTAAATACAGCTGAAACAATTTTTAGTTCATTCCATCTGGTGCTAGAAGAAGGGTTTCTCCCGATGTTTCTTTTGAAATGACGCGATATTGTTAAACGGACGCTATCAAATTTGCTCTATTACTTTATATGGGAACTTCTGTCTCAAATGAAAGAGAACGTCATTGATATTATTTAAAGTTTTGGGTAAATACAATTTAATATCCAAACCTTTCATTTTAAATAATATAATAGCCAAACTTTTTCGAAAACAATCTAATATCCAAATCGTCAACTTTCCGTCCGTTTGACCGTTAGTTGACACTTCAAAAAAGTTCGAAGTACGACACTTCATCAATATCCATCGATATCTTCTCTAAAAAACCACCAACATATCATAGTTCCAAACCCGAGAAGTCCGTGACTCCACCATGATAGTATAGAATATCTAAATATTCAGTCATCTACAATGCCAAAACAAGAAACAAAGTTGTATTGTGACAATTTCCCCTAAACAAAGCTTTTTTGAAGTGTCAACTAACGGTCAAACGGACGGAAAGTTGACGATTTGGATATTAGATTGTTTTCGAAAAAGTTTGGCTATTATATTATTTAAAATGAAAGGTTTGGATATTAAATTGTATTTACCCTAAAGTTTTTAGAAAAGCATTCTTATCAAAAGCACTCTAGTCACTTGAAAATTTTCTTATATTTATACGAGCGTTTATTCATTGAGGTATATGAGTAATTTTTTTTTATCCAAGATAAGCCCCAAGGCATGGCCGGACAACAAAATACAAAACATATAATAATAAAGAACGGTAATCCGTATGCAACCAGATTCCCGATGAAAGAGCCTGTTATGCCACTAGGTGGGCAGCTCTGAGAAAGCTCCAAGGAGCGAAAAGACACGAAACTGACACGAGGGGCAGAAAGAGAGAGAAAAGAAACTTCCCTGAAAGTGGCTCATGCACTGGGAAGAGAATGCTTCCTCGATGTAGGATCCATGTTGATCAGTTGAGAAACCCCGCAATATGTAACAATCAATACATTAAGGGTAAGATACAATCACATAGCCTCACTAAAGACAAGCAATTTGATATGATCATCGATAATACCATAATAGAATTATGAAAGTCAAATGGAATAGTTCCATCACCTGAGAAGCCGACCGAGTCAGTTGCACATCTTTGAAGATTTTTTGTAACAATTGAATAAATCATTTAACGAGACTTGCTTTCCATCATAGGTTGAGGAGATGCTCGATCATAACTTCCCAATACTAAATTTTCCTGTACAGAAACCAGCTACAAAGGCACCACAAGGTGCTAAAAATCTCTACTGAAGAGATTAAAATCTGTCAAGAGATATAGTCGGACTTCACCGAAAATTCCACATCAATAATGTGGTTTCAACCCGAAGAAAGTGAGTTAATTCTGAAAAGTAAAAATATTGGATAAAATCCAATAAAAAAAGGATAAGAAGAAAATGACTAACATAACTGAGCTTGCTCAAATAAATTAAATAAATAATTAATACACCTTAATATTAGGAGCAAATCTCTCCTACGGGTTAAAAACAAATTAAATAGAGGAAGGTTAAAGAAAGAAGTCTGGTCCTGGAAGGGAAGTAATTCTAAAAGGCTGATTTAAAGGCTATTAACGCAGCTAATAAAGACAATTACAATGGATTACAATTAAAATTAGGAAATTAATTAAAATATTACCGTTTGTGATACTAACGGTACGAGATTAGACTCCTGTTATTACGTCAAGAAGTACTCCGGATTGGAAATCATCTCCGGACTCCGGTCACGACGATCCCGCCGGCGCTATGCAACTATTGCAGGAACTTTTTTGCTGACAGCGGAGGCGACTCTCCGTTTACAGCGGGGAGGATTCTCACCGGATTCTTCCACTTCGCTCAGTGACAGGGACTCCGGTTCATCCCTTCTTTAGGTAAAGAAGGATGGAGGAAAAAAGGGTGCCATCTGACCTCAAAATTGAATCTCTCGTTGGAGGCAGCTATAGCTTTGTCCAGGTTTCTCTTTCCCACAAGACACCATGGGCATATAGTGTCTGAACTCACATCCACGCGGATAAGCTTCTTCCCAGCAGCAGCAGACTCAGCCATGGACCTTACGAGTCTTATTCCCTGGGACTGGGAGAACAAATTGATGTCCGAGCTGAAAGAAACAATTTGGTGCTAGCCTGCGAGGACAGTTGATAATGGTAGTAATTGAGTATGGAGAAGAGACAAAAGATTTTAGTGTCTAGACAAAAGAAGGCAGACACTAGTGGAAAATACCATGTGACAATCGATTCATTGAGATAGTAGGTAGCAGTCATTAAAGTCCCTCCTTATAGGAGCCTTTAATTTATTCATGGGCTAATGCCACTAAGAAGTCCGAACTATCAAAAAGCGTTATTTGTATTCTAAACTATTTAAAATGATAAATCACAAATTATTTTTTTCGTTAATATTGACCAACGTTAACCGATAGTATTTAACAGAAAATCTAGTCAACATTTATGTTGTTTGTGCCAGATTTGTCATATTGAATAGTTTAGGTCACAAATGTCACGAAACGCATATAATTTGTGCCAAATTTGTCATATTGAATAGTTTAGTACACAAATGACACTTTTAGCATAGTTTGAAATTTCTAGTGAAATTAGCTCTTTATTCATTGAGGTAAGAGTGGTTGAATGGGGGAAGAGCCACATAAAATCTAAATAATGCGAACGTAGTGTGTTATGAAGTGGAAAACAGTATCAGAGGTACCAGCTATCTAATGGAGTTATAGAACAGTCTTAGTGACATCAGTAACCTAATTAATGACCCCACGTACCACTAATTAGGAATGGCAATGGGGCAGGTCCGAGGCGGGTATCACGATACCCATACCCGTCCCCGTGGTAGGTCGGGTAATTTGACTAAAATTACATGTGATTTGGGCAGGAATGGGTCGAGAATGGGGCGGGTCAGGACAGGTCGGGTCGATGAGAATACCCATACCCGCCCCAAAACAGTTCAAACAGGTCAGGTAAAACGGGTCAGGTCGAAATGGCCATCCCTAGCTACGACTAATTGTTGCTTATAATATATCATATAATTTAGCTAAAGCATCTTAATTAGTAGCATGTTCAAACATAGAAAAAGACAATCTGGAAATTAAGTGGAAAGGCTTGAGCTTATATAGCATACTAGTAGACAGTAGTGGTGTTTGTTTTGATCATACGATCCTCCTACCAATGAGCTTCATTACTACCATGGAAGAGCTCCGCCAAAACATGATCTCTTCCTCTTCCTCCTTCGCCATGATCCCCTTCCTCCTCCTCACACTTTCCACCATCCTCGTAGTCTCCTTACTCTTCCTCCTAAAGCCAAAAAAACCCATCCAAAACCGCCGGGGCCATGGAAACCTCCACCAGATGGTCGGCGACCAACCCCACCGGCGGCTCGCCGACCTCGCCCGCAAACACGGCCCCGACGTCATCCGCCTCCAGCTCGGTGAGCTCCCTTACATCGTAATCTCCACTCCCGAAGCCGCCAAGCTAGTGATGAACACCCACGACGTAGCTTTCGCTTCGAGGCCTCTTCTCCTGGCGCCAGAGATCGTCTACTACGGCCGCAACGACATAGGGTTTTCGCCCTACGGACCGTACTGGAGGCAGATGCGCAAGATCTGCAGCTCAGCGCCGAAAGGGTCCGATCTTTTCGCGACATAAGGGAAGAAGAGGTGTCCAATCTCGTGGCCGATCTTACTCATGCATCGGCAGCAGGGGAGCCTGTGAATCTCACTCAGATGTTGTCTGCCACAACAAGCGCCATAACTTCCAGGGCATCGTTCGGGAGAGCGCAAGACTGACCGATGCTTTCATGATCGTTGTCGACAACATTTCGAAGTTGTACGTTTAACGTTATGGTACAACTTATGTTGTACCTATACTTTTTTGGAAAATCTTTTTATGGTACAAACTAAAGTTGTACATTTAAGTTTTGATACAACTTGAAGAGTTAGAAGTTGTACCATAGCATAAATGTCAGATTCTCTTTTAAGATAAAACTTCAACTTGTACCTTTTATGATACAACTTTAAGTTTTACTTTATAGCACCAATACTTTAAGGTTTGATTTAGGGATGGCAATTTGAACCCGCCCCGCCGGGTAAGATCCGACATGGCCCGCGATGGGGCGGGGCATGGGTATCAACTTCAGACCCGCCCCGTCCCATTCTTAGCCCGTTCTAGGTTAATTTTTTACCCCATCCATTCATATATCTCCTATTTAGGCTTTTATTCAACTAGTTAGACTTGATCTTTCAACTAAATAGACTCAATTACTTATTATTTTATCACTATTATTCATTCATCAAGTTTTTCCCCCTTCGTTTTATCATAAAAAGTAAAATTGTACGTGTATTTTTCTCAAATAGCATGTAAGAGTGGGTCGACCCGCCCCGCCCCGTACCCACGCGGTTATTACCCGCCCCGACCCGTACTAGCGTGGGGCGGGGCATGGGTATTGAGGTACCCGCTCCGCCCCGACCCATTGCCATCACTAGTTTGATTCAATCCCATGTTCGACCCAATTGGGGTTCTTCTTTATTGTAAGGAAGAACTTACTCTACGACGGAGTGAATTTGAAGAATTAGTTTTTTTGTTCTCAAGTGCAAATTAACATCGGAATCTGCTGCAGCTTCTCTAATCGCTACGGAATTTGAGAGGTTGAATAAAATTCGACGAGAACGTAAAAATTCTTCTGCTCCATATAAAAGATTAAAGAGTGATTCCTGATTAGCAGGAGACTAATCGTAGTTCGGAGTAGTGTCTTGTTGATTTCAAAAATATATTTAAAAGAAAATTGTTTTGTTATCAATGTCTGTAAAAGTACTTGTACGATGTACCCATTATATATCCATGCAAACAAATTGACGAATAAGAGAGACATGGGCCAGCTACCCACTTTGATTGAGGCATTTTGACACTTCCAAGGTGGAGATGGCTATGAAGTGTGGTAGAAGAAGAAGAAGAAGAAGAGTAATACGGTAATACCCAAAAAAAAAAAAAAAATCAAAAGCCAATCGGACGGCTAAGAGCTTGCACACCCAACTCCCGAGTCCCGACCATAACCAGACTTGATACATACAGTAGCGCCCAGTTTCTTCAAAATCAATAAACAAACCATAAAAAGTTAAATACTTGTAGTAGCTCCTCCAGTAGTAGTTGCTTTGTCGTCTGTCCGGTTTCAAGTTCCTTCACTCTCTTACCTTGTTCTCCGTTTCACTCTACCGTGGGACTGGGAGTCAATCACTCACCAGCTCCGTTCACTCGTCCATCCAGCAGCGCGACCTTCTTATTTCCAGATCTCGCGGCCAGCAACGGTTGTCGATCCCGCGCAGGGGGCGGATCTACTGCGTCCGTGTTCTTCGGGTGCAGTTCGGCGGAGACCACTGCATTTCCTCTGCAAATTCTACAGTCTGTCTTCATCATTCAATTTGAGTACGTCATTGCTTTCCCTCTTTCTGCTGGATTCACTTCCCTTTTCACTTTCTCTGGCTTTCTTACTCTTATCCGACCCACTTACATTACTTTCCTTCTACTCTTTTTTGAATTGGGGGGTTTGATCTCCACTGCTATCTTTGGGGATTTCGGATCACAAGTGGCGAGCTTTCTTTCGGGGTTCGCCCCAATGTTCCGAATCCTCTCTGGGGTTTGGTTGCTGTTGTACAAATGAGAATCGTATCTTGCTTCACCTACTGGGTTTGACTTAGCGTCAGCATTATTGACTAACTTGAGGATCTACCTTATCTGGAACATGGAAATTTCTCTCTTTTTTTTTGCTGCATTGTCTCTTCCTTCTTTTTCTGTCTTCAATTTGAATTCTGGGTTTGATAGCATTTGCTAGTATTTGGTTTTGACCATCAGTGATAAGTTCATTTCAGGATTTGGCATCATCCAATTGTTTTATATTGAATGTCCGGCATATGTACCCTGTTGGATTTTTCAATTAACTTCATCAGGATCGAGCAGACTGTTATTTGTCTACATCCCTGAACTACCTCGTGGAACATTTAACTCTACTGGTCAATCTTTGGTGTCTTCCTTAGTTTGCTGAATCTTGCATTTTTATGGGAAGTGATTGATTCTCAAGCTGATATGAAACTTGTTGATCCTTTTTCCAGGATATTTCAAAGTACAGATTCTAAATTGAAGCATTCATCCACTTTTCTTGACTGTTGATTCTAGAGCGTCTTTTCGGGTTCAGGAACAGATGATTGATTTACTGTCAGGCTAACAATGTCAAGGATCACAAAGTGGAAGACTGAGAAAACAAAGGTCAAAGTGGTATTTCGACTGCAATTTCATGCTACACATGTAAGTTTTCTACTATCTTCTAAGTCAGAATGCTGATTGGTATACTGTTCAAACTGTGATGATTAATAGTTCAAACCACACTCAAAGGTAGGGCATTTCCCATTTCTTTAGGAACTTTTGTTTAAAAAATAATGGCATCTCCAATTATAGTCCCTCCGGGATATAAAATATATCTCCTCTCACCGTCCCTTAGTGTATGAGACAAATGTATGCATTTCGATTGGGATAATATTTTATGGTTATATTCTACCACATATGTCATTTTCATTCCGTCGAAAGTTGATTTTGCAGTATAGATGCTTATGAACTCCCACTACATGCCTTGCTATTTTTTTGTTGTTGCTCCTTAGGCATGTATGCCAACTTATTTACTGGTCAATGTTGTCATTATTGTTGAGATAACTTCTGCTATCACTCTTCTGTTTGGTCCACTTTCTGCTGACCTTTTGACCATCTAATTGATTCGCCAATTAAAATTAACTTGTTGTTTAGTTATTTTGTTCACTTGGTTCTAGATTTATGCTATAGACATTTAGTTCCGTATACTTATTTAGTGACCAAATTGAAATGACTCGTTATAGAGGGAAGGGCATATGTTTATTGTTTACTGTGGATGAGTTCAGGTTGAGACAATGGGAAGACATGACTTAATGAAAAAGATGCTTTGATTTAGGAAAATGTTGTAAAGACTCGATGAACTACTGGATCTTTATTTGGTCTGACCTCGTAATACTCGATGCTTGCCCTGTCTCCTTTTCTGCCAACTGTGCACCTGATCTCATAGTCTTTAATATGGGCTGGACACCATTTTCTTCAGAAATATTGTTAATAGTTTGTCTGTTGCACTATCTCTACGTGAAATGATGCAGGGGAAAACAAATATGGCCTTCTGTAGTTTTCAATCTCTGTGGCAGTTGGTCGTTAGAAGAGCTCTGAGCTAGATATCCGAAAAGGATTATATAAAATGGAAAGGATGTAGATCTATTCTAGGAATCTAGGTAGAAGGCAGATTAGTGTTCTGTTGAGTTTGATATGAAAGTATGATTGTCCAAGCCTGTGAATCGGAGTCTCCATAGCTATGAATGTACTTGATCATTTATTAATTGCCTTTCTTGGGAGGGACGTATAGTTGATGTAACTTTTTTTTTTTTTTTTTAATGTGGGATACAGGTCCCACAGTCAGGATGGGATAAGCTTTTCATATCTCTCATTCCTGCTGATTCCGGGAAAGCAACAGCAAAGACTAACAAGGCCAATGTGAGAAATAGTTCCTGCAAGTGGGCAGATCCTATCTATGAGACAACACGACTTCTCCAAGACATAAAAACTAAGCGATATGATGAAAAGCTCTATAAGCTTGTGGTTTCCATGGTACCGACTTGCGCTCTTTGTATCTGAAAAACATATCTTTTAACTCATCTCTAGCTTTCCATTTTTAATCTCAATGAGTTGATGGACCTTTCATCTCAATTTATTACACATCAGGGTTCCTCCCGGTCTACCATCCTTGGAGAAGCTGCTATTAATCTTTCTGATTATGCTGAAGCACTAAAACCTTTAGTTGTAACTCTCCCTCTTCATGGATGTGATTCCGGAACCACTTTACATGTGAGCACTCCTGAACATCCTATCCCCTGCACTTCGCGATCTAGTGTGACTTCTCTGTTAAAGCTAGTGGCAATATTCTGTTCTCACTCTACAGATATATTCAATTGTGTTTAAAAGGGAGTACTTCGTGAGGGTAGCATTATGATAACCTTAATTGTTTTTACTCTTGTACAGGTTACTGTACAGCTTCTAACTTCGAAAACAGGTTTCAGGTAGTACTTTATAACAATTTATCTTCATGTTCGTTTAATTCATCACTTATTAATCAAGTCTTATCTCTCTTAGAGAGTTTGAGCAGCAAAGGGAAATCACAGAGAAGGGTTTGCCAACTGAGCAGAGCAGCCCTGAAGAATCTCGTGGCAGGAAAGTGTCATCTTCTGAAGAAGCTCTCAGTGATCAGGTGGACAAGGTACGAGCTCATAGGTAGAACTTTAATTGCTGGGTGATACGAATTCAAGCAGTGTGAATTGTGAAAATGCATGTTGATCTTAGTGCTGAAGAATGCTCTTTACTTTTCTTGTGCTTTAGCTGAAAGAATTTTCTTGCCTCCTGAGCTTATATTCCTGATATCTTATGTTACAAAGCACAATATTTAGCTGTATATTTGTAGTTGTGGTGTAAGTGGCATACATATTGCTGGTAGTAACAATGCTGAAACTATTCCCAGCCTTTTCTGCCAGCTCAAAATAGAATAGGGAAAATGGATGATGTAATGAGTCACTTGCTAGTACAGGCTATCTTCAATATGATTTTGGCTAATATGGAACCACACTTTGTTAATTATCAGAATTTTCTAATAAGAAGATACAGTGGGTATCAAACTTCTGGTGATAGTTTGTGACGTGTCATCTGTTGTAAAGTTGATAGTGCTTGATAAACTATGCTGATGCTGGTTAAATTAATTAGATGGGTGAAACTGTGACTTTTCTTGTGATTTAAGTGTCATTAAAAATCCATTAGCCAAGGTCTACTATATCAAGATATTGTTCAGAATTTTACTGGGTTGGCCTCGGCGTGCACTCTCAAAATCCTTGACTTGTGGAATTAAAAAAATCCCAACAAAAGAATATGTATCATTCGTGAATTTCATATAGGGCGGGTCAAATACCTCAGAACATGTTCATTGCTTTAGTCATATGATGCATAGTTGTTAAACTCTTGATTTTCTAGAAGTCTTTGCTGTTAGATTCTTTCTACTCGCTCTCATTTTTTGCTCATATCTTACTTCTCTTTTCTTTATTTTTGTTTCCAATGGCAGGCCAATTCTAGAGTCAGATCCAAGGAAAAATTTCAGGATTTCAATTTAGTTGAGCAGATGAGGCAGAGCGTGGATTATGCAGAATCAATTATTGGATATGATGGTTCTTCAAATGCCTCTGAAGGTTTATATGCTGAGAAGCATGATGTATCCAGCACACATGAGATTGAAAGTTTGAAGAGTACTGTTTCCGGTGACTTAGCTGGATATACCATTGGTCTGAGTCCCCAAACAGGTGATTCCTCTGATCCCAGATTACTTGTGTTGTACAAGGAAACAGTGATTTGGTTCATGGTTGGAGTTTATACTATTCTGCAGATGCTGACACGGCAGCTGCTTATGAAGAGAATAAGAGACTTAGGAGAAGTCTGGAATTAGCTGAATCATCTATTCATGAGCTCAAGCAGGAAGTGAGCTTTTTGCAAAGTAATGCTGATGAAATAGGCTATGAAGCAAAAAATTTCGCAAAACAGCTCACAGATGAGATTGCTTCCGGAGAAGATCTAGGAAAAGAGGTATATGTTTTGAAATCAGAGTGTTCAAAGCTGAAACATGATCTCGAAGACCTAAAATTATCCAGATTGTGTCAGCCTATCAGAGAACTAGAAACAACGGAGACAGGACAAGCTCCTACCAATGTGGAGTTACAGCTAAGCTGGATGAATGGAATTTTAACTGCGGAGGAGAAGATAAAGGAGCTACAGGGTAAAACAGGTTCTGGATACCATGAAAGAGATGCTAGGTTGCTTCACTCGGAATTAGAGATATTACTAAGCACTTTACAGAATCTGAGGAAGGGAACTGAGCAAGCAGTATGCAGCCTGAAAAAGGTAACTCCCAGAGGAACGGGCTTGAAGGAGATTAGAGAAATGGGTTCACATAAACTTGGTCAGTCTGCAATTGGAACTGGGTTTGATATGGACTCTTATGAGCCTGAACTAGGAATACTTCATTTTCTTGGTTCGCCTAGCATAACTGCTCATGAACATGGTTCCGAAGATGCCATCACGGCGATGAAAGATAAAACTTTTGAACTTATTAGAGAGTTGGATGAGTCAAAAGCTGAACGTGAAAACCTTGTCAAGAAAATGGATCAGATGGAGTGCTACTATGAAGCCCTGGTACAGGAGCTTGAAGAAAATCAGAGGCAAATGGTATCTGAGTTACAGAAGCTAAGAAATGAGCACTCCGCTTGCTTGTATTCGATTTCATCTACTAAGGTTGAGATGGAGACATTGCATGAAGATTTGAACAGCCAGATTGTAAAACTTTCTGAAGAGAAACATGACCTGGAGTCTCACAATAAGGAGCTTGAGAGAAGGGCTCATACAGCAGAGGCGGCTCTCAAAAGGGCACGCTTGAATTACTCTATTGCTGTGGACCAGTTACAGAAGGACCTTGAACTTCTTTCTTTGCAAGTTTCATCAATGTTTGAGACTAATGAGAATCTCATTAGGCAAGCTTTTACCGACTCATTGCAATCAAGCTTTCAAGACAACTGGGAAATGGAACATAGTCAAATGCTCGACTCTGCAACACACTCAACAGGACACCTGAAGCTTCATAATCAGTTTATCACGGTGAAGAAACAGCAGCTAGGAGGAGACATCCTTCTAGACGACTTGAAAAGATCACTTCACTTGCAGGAAGGGCTTTACCACAAGGTCGAGGAAGAAGTTTGCGAGATGCATTTTGTGAATATATATCTTGACGTATTCTCCAAGATTCTACAGGAAACTTTGTTTGAAGTAGGTGATGGTGCCAAATATATGGCACAAGAACGTGAGGAGCTGACAAAGCAACTTGAGATGTTGACAGAGAAGATTACTGAATCTGAATCTCTCTTGATGCAATATAGCAACTGTGACAGCCAATATAAGGCCTGTGCTGCAGAGAAGATGGAGCTGGAACTCTTACTTGAAAGAAAAACACTGGATTGTGTTGATCTTACAAATCAAATATTCTCTTTGCATGAAGAGTTGAAAACAGTCAGATCTGCATTTGACGAGGCTACTCTGGCTAAGGGAGATATTGAGAGTTCAGTTAATCTTGTGCAAGAGAGTATGCGTAACTTAATGCT
This sequence comes from Linum trigynum, assembly GCA_964030455.1. Classification (NCBI taxonomy): domain Eukaryota; kingdom Viridiplantae; phylum Streptophyta; class Magnoliopsida; order Malpighiales; family Linaceae; genus Linum; species Linum trigynum. The sequence continues at coordinate 32,790,339 of OZ034814.1, read as the reverse complement.
ATCCTCCCAGAAAAAGATCAATGGACTGCTTCAGGTAGATTTGGCAGTTGATGAGGACTTAAGGTCAATGGACCTGGCTACTACTCTAATGCGGGTGGAGGAGTTTCAGAGCAAAGCATGCAAACAGATTATCCAGCTAATGGCAGAGAAGAAAGATTTGCTGCGTGATAGAGATGCTGCAGTTGCATTGTCTTCTGAGGTTAGGTCAGAGCTCGAGTATTGTCAGCGAAATATGACTAATAAGTTCAGCGTATCAAATGCTTTAGTTCAGAAGCTTCAATCACGTGTGGATGGCGTAGCTAAAACATTCCAGTTTAGCTCCGAGGTTGAAGAGAAATATGTACAGCAGTTCAGTTTCATTGTTTCTGAACTAGACCATTTTGAACTCGAACTGCAAGAACTTGCTTCTAAGAACAGTGATCTTGCTCTGGGAATCACTAGTGTGGGAATTTTGGCCAATGAGCTTGAAATGACTCGTTTGAAAGCAGCAGAACTTACAGAAGAAAACCTCGGGTTGGTAGCATCTTTGCAGGAAAAGAATTTGAAGCACACAGAACTTTCATCAGAGATGAGAAACTTGAAAGAAAGTTTGCAATTTGTTCGTGATGAAAATGAAGCATTGGTCCTATCTTCGTTGGACAAAGTGGCTGAGTCTCAGAAGCTTGTTTCAGAGTTAAACAGCTTGAATGATAAGTTGCAGTCTCTGCACGCTGAGAATCAAGTTCTGAAAGAGTCTTTAAGTGGTAATACTGAAGAAGCTTCCAGATCTGCATTGGAGGGTGATAGTCTGAAGGAAACTTTGAGTTTTTTGCGAGATGAAAACCAAGCTCTGATAAGATCTTTACAAGAAAAAACAGATGAATTTGCCATATCTTTGCTGGAAATGAAAAGTTTGCAAGAAAGTTTACAGACCCTGCAGGATGAAAATAAAGCTTTAGCGGTTTGTTCGCAGGAGAAAGTGGAGGAGTTTTCCGAGCTTCGTGCAGAGCTGGACAGTTTGAAAGAAAGCTTGCAACTGATGCATTCTGAAAAAGAATCTCTATTGGCATGTTCAAGGGAGAAAGGTGACGAAGCAGCTGAACTCTTGGTACAGCTGAACACTTCGAAGGAGTGTGTGGCATCCGTTTTGGATGAAAACCGAATTTTGAAGGCATCTTTCCTAGAAAAATCTGAGGAATCTAGCAAGTTTTTGTCAGAATTGAATAACTTAAGAGGATCCCTGCAATCTTTGCATGATGAAAACCATACTATGATGATGTCCTTACAGGATAAAAGTGCAGAGCTGGACAGTTTGAAAGAAAGCATGCAGCTGATGCATTCTGAAAAAGAATCTTTATTGGCATGTTCAAGGGAGAAAGGCGACGAAGCAGCTGACCTCTTGGTACAGCTAAACACTTCGAAGGAGAGTGTGGCATCCCTTTTGGATGAAAACCGAGTTTTGAAGGCATCTTTCCAAGAAAAATCTGAGGAATCTAGCAAATTTGCGTCAGAATTGAATAACTTAAGAGGAACCCTGCAATCTTTGAATGATGAAAACCAAACTATGATGATGTCCTTACAGGATAAAAGTGGGGACATACTGAGGCTTACATCTGAAATAGACATGTTGAAGAATGCTTTGCAGACTATGCAGAATGAATTGTATGAGGAGAAAATATTGAAGGCTGGTTTGGAGAGTAAAATTACAGATCTGACTTCCCTCTTAGGTGACAAGGAACACCAGTTATCCCAGCTTCATCAATATGAGTCTGACTTGGTTCATCTCAAGCAATTCATGTCTGGCCTTGAAACAGAGAAGTCAATAATGTGTAAGAAGTTGTTGCATTATGAAGAGTGTCTCAATTATGCTCGAGAAGAATCCGCATCATCTGTTTCTTGTCTAGAAACTCAGTTGTCCGAAATGCATGAATACTCAATAGCTTCACATATTGGGTTCATTTTCATGAAGACCCAGTATGAAGAAAGGGTAGAAGAACTTTTGCAGGAACTAAACTTCTTGAAGAAGCATTATACTAAATCTCAGATGAGGTGTGCTGATTTAGAAACTATCCTTGATCAGAGCCTTGCTAGTGAAATCCGGTATGCTACAGAGAGTGCAATGTTGTTGACAAGCCTTAACTCAAGTAGGTCAGAGTTAGAAGCTTGTATGAATGAAAATAGTTTACTTAAAGAAGCTCAAATAGCATTAATGGAGGAGAACAAGGAGGGCATCTGTATGGCTCCTAAGGCAGGGACTGGTGGATATGAAGAAAAAGGTCATCATCACCTTGGGATAGAAAGGCTAAAGGGCTTGCTGGTTTGGTACGAGGGAGAGGTAGACAAGCTGATGCTTTCCAAGGAGGAGCTGGAAGTTAAGGTCGTGGTACTCAAGGGTAAATTGGATGAACAGGACACCTGGATCAATTCCCAGGAAGGATACAGTGATGAATTTGCAGTGCTTCAGAAGCAGTGCGATGAACTTAAGCAGAAACTATCCGAACAGATTTTCAAGACGGAAGAATTCAGAAATTTGTCTGTCCATTTGAGGGAGCTTAAAGACAAGGCTGATGCTGAAAATGTGAACTCACAAGCACGTGAAACCAGAGGGCTTGAAGGCTCACCTGCACGAATGCAAGAGTCCTTGAGAATTGCTTTTATCAAAGAACAGTATGAAATCAAGCTGCAAGAACTGAAACAACAGCTGTCAATCTCCAAAAAACATAGCGATGAAATGCTGTGGAAATTACAAGATGCAATCGATGACATTGAGAGTAGGAAAAAGTCTGAATATCATTACTTGAAGAAAAATGAGGAACTGGGAATGAAGATCTTGGAATTGGAGAGTGAACTGCAAGCTTTACTCTCTGAGAAGCGTGAGAAAGTGAATACTTATGATCGGATGAAGGCGGAATTGGAGTGCTCATTAATAAGCCTTGATTGCTGTAAGGAAGAAAAACAGAAACTTGAAGCTATTTTGGAACACTGTAATGAGGAAAAATCTAGGATTGCTGGTGAACTTATGTTGGTTAAAGGATTGCTGGAGAAACCCAAATTAACCACTCATATTCAAGAGGAAGAAAGTGAAGAGCTTTCTACAGTGGACTGCATATCTTCTGACGTTGTATCTAGAAGAAATGGTCAAGTTAGGGATCCTGCTGCGGTCAATGTGGACATACCTGTGCATTTGGAACAAACTATTGCAAGGAATCATGATGGGCCAGAACAAGCATCCACAGCTACGGTTGATGAATTCAATCATTCAAGGACTCTGATCAATGTGGCATCTGAGAAGGTGATGTGAAACAATTTCTAGAAACGTTATGTAAAGCTTCTTTTTTCGGTTTTCTTTGCCAGTTCTGTTTTAAATCTGGTGCCATATTTTCCTCTGCCGTACAAAACTTTATACACAATGATTTGTCATTAGTGGTATTTTCTCTTCTTCTAAACTGGTAACATAAATACCATACATCGGTTGCATCAAAATTACTTGGGACGAGCTGTTTCCTAAATAGTCCTTACCTTTATAATTTCAGGTACCAATATCTCCTCGTTTAGACTATGCACTTGTCTTTTACTCTTTTTCCTTTGGAAACGTTGTCCAACTTTCAATCTCTTCGTTTTGGTCGCTGTCATATTTAGGAATGACTTCATTTGCGCATACCTAGTGGTATAAATATCTAGAACCATGCCCCAAGACCGGCTGGTTGAAAGCTAGTGTTTCACATGAAAGCTTGTTAAACTGTCAAGCAAAGTGTTGCCTGCAACGTGCACTAGATTATATTACACAACAATGTGCGAAAAGGAAATGTGAATGTCTGACATGTTCTCTTACAAGGCTCACATCTTGAACTAGTCTATAATGTCTAGCAATGTCCACATTTCTCCCGTTTCTGGGTTCTGGCTTATTGGTGTTAAGAAAGTCAACCCCTGACTTTTGATATGAATTCAATCTTTGTCATTGGAAGAAATTCCATAAAGCTTAGCCAAACTGTTGCAGACTTTGGAAGGTTGATCTCATTGAGTTGTGTTTAATCGTTTACAGGATGGTTTCATACATTCCGATGTAAATGGAAATCAGAGTCCTGGGATTGAAAGACAAGATAGGCTGATGAATGATGATATGAAGCATTTAACTCTCATTAACGATCACTTTAGAGCTGAAAGCTTGAGGTCTAGCATGGACCACTTGACTAATGAGGTTTGTTCACTTTAGATGTAAATGTGGGGCATATCTTTAATCTGTGCTGTCAGCTTAATGTTTATTCTCTTTTGCTTGTAGCTGGAGAGGATGAAAAATGAGAATTCATTTCTGCAAGATGACTCTTTTATCGAGCAAAAGTTTCCAGATTTGCAAAGTGAACTCCAGCGGTTGCAGCAGGTAAAATTCATGGTCATTCACTCTTGTGATTTGTCCCTTTTTCAGCCTAAACTTAAAATTTAGGTTTCCTTTCAGGCCAATGAAGAACTAGGAAGGAGATTCCCGTCGTTTAAGGAATTTTCTGGAAGCGGGAATTCTATTGACCGGGTTCTTGCATTGGAAATGGAACTTGCAGAAGCATTGCAGGTGAAAAATCAATCTGAAATCCACTTTCAGAGGTATGCCGCAGAACATAGCTACTGTAAATTTTGATGAAAATAGAGATTGTTGCTGATGATGATGCTGTGTAGGATGGGTTTCATTGATCAATCAGTATACTCCTAGTGTGGCATCAAACACTCTTTCTCTGTTATCTCACCTGGTTTTGGATACCTAACCTTTTTTATTTGCCTCAGTTCCTTCCTGAAACAACACAGTGATGAGGAAGCGGTGTTCAAAAGCTTTAGAGACATCAATCATCTTATCCAAGACATGCTGGAAACAAAGGGAAGATACACAGCCCTGGAGAACGAACTACGAGAAATGCACAACCGTTACTCTCAGCTGAGCCTACAATTTGCTGAGGTTGAAGGGGAAAGGCAGAAGCTGATGATGACACTCAAGAATGTACGTGCAACCAAGAAGACATTGCTCCTAAACCGCTCTTCGTCGGCTTCTCTTGATGACAGTTTCTGATAGCAGTCTGCATATATCTACTGCCGAGCTTAGTAAATGATCTCTTATTGTCAAGCCTTTGTCAAGTGACTCACTGGGTTAAAGCTACTGCAGTGGCAAAGCTTCTTCAGATGTAGGGAAACTCGGGCTTACTTATGGAGCAAGAAAAGGAACCGGAGGGGAATCAAACCAACAGTTCTACCTTTATTCTGTAAATAGAACATAAGGTATAGCTCCTTGTAACGTTTTGATCTTTTTAGTTATATTATGTAATCCATCAAATCATATACTGTATAGCCGAGTAAGTTCAAATTATCAAACTTGGACACAGAAGGCCAAGCCAATTTTGTTAGGCCTCTGAAACAAGAAGAACGCAATCCACCGTAAATCAAATTGTCCATTTTCTTTATTTTCTTGCTCTGCTGATGTTTCATCACAGGATAAATGCTTCCAAAGGCTAGTTCATTGACTTTGAGTTGGGGTGTTTGAACTCTCAAGGCTACTTTTCTTGTACAAAATGATAGTTGTCAATCCGATTTAACTTGTTGGATGAGCTTAAAATGAATCCACGATTTGACTTGACGTAATTGTGAGCTATCATCCAAGATCAGGTGGGTGACTGAGTGGGTGTATTGTGTTGCGGATTAACTTGCAAAAACAATTCTATGCGAATTAGGGAAAACCAACCGAAACATAAACCACACATTATTACAGAAAAGGGACAAATTAGACCACCGAAGAGGGGCGGTACAAATAAATCTTATGTGGTTTAACAGGCTCAATCAAAAGCCCGCGTTGGCAATCACCAAAACTGGGTTTGATCGAAACGCCTCCACATTTACAGAGAACGGAACACCGCACCGACTTCCGGTACCGGCAGCTCTGACATCGAACGTTGGGAGAGGACTCAATCTGCCGTCGATGGGATGCCTTCCATGCCCGGCGGAGACTGATGATCAGAAACTTATAAGGCAAGTTAGGGTTTCAGTGTCAAAGTCCAATCCGTATCCACCTTAGAGAGAAGGCCAAAAATCTCGACGGCATAAATAGGGTTAGGGTTTATCAGATGGAGGTTTGGGGTTTTGTCAAGCTTGCTTCTTTATCGCTCCATCGCTTGATAGCTGGTCTTTCCTTGACATGCCGACCAAAAGCTGCAGCAGCAACTCGGGTGGAAATCTGCTACGAAGCGCCGCCGGTGAGCATCCTGTCTCTTCTCCCATGAGGCACCTAGGAGACGATCTCCTCCTGCAAATTCTGATTCGTGTACCGGAGCTTAGGTCTGCCTTCCGATGCAAATCGGTGTGCAAACGGTGGAACTCCCTGATCTCCGATCCCTACTTCAGTCGCCGATTCAGTTCTCACCACAAGAGCATGGCAAGCTGCTACGGGGAACCACCTCTACTGCCATTCAACGATCCGGAATCGACCCTGAGCTTTATCCCTGTACCGCATGAGCTGAAAGATCGATTCGTAGTCATGGATTCCTTCAAGGACTTGCTTTTGTGCGGGTTTGTGGACTCGGTTCGTTCGTACATTGTCTGTAATCCGTTCTCAAAGCAATGGATCGCCCTGCCTTTGGTGCCTAAAAGGTACGTGGAATATGAGAAAGTGGTTGCCAGGTTAGTTTGTGAACCCGTTTATTCGTGTGATTTGAATCTTGCTGATGATGGCGGCGGTTGCCCACAAGGGCTTAGTTATTCCGAGTATCGGTTCTGCGTGGTGCGGCTATTTGAAACGTGGACTGCAGGATACATACGGAATACTAAGCTAGACGTGTTTTGTTCAGAGACTGGGAAATGGAAAACAGATGCTCTTGTTCTTCTAGACGAATCAAAACGGAATCATGATGCATTTTCGACGAATGGGAACTTGTATTGGGTGACTAACTCTTGGAAAATTGTTGTGTGTAATCCTTTCCGTCTAGATATTACACCTCCAACTTTCATTAGTGTTTTGCCAATCTACCAAAGAACTGATAAAATCACCACCTTTTCAACCTCGCAAGGTGCTCTGCATATGGTTCTAATAACTTTTATGCCAACGGTATTGCGTCTCTTGACCCTGGAAGAAGACGGTACACGTTACTATTGGAGGAAACGGTATAAAGTGGCATTGGAGACATTAATGCCCAACTATGAGCTTGACAGGTTGGTTGTGGATGGTGTGGTTGGTCTGCATCCGGAGAAGCCGGAAATTGTCTTCTTACAATTTCACAAAATCTGTGGTACTACCATTAGTTATTTCATTTTCTCATGCAATTTGAAGAAGGGAGAGGCAGAGGAGACAGACTTCCGTTGTGATCCCAATTCATGTTTTTGGAAGGTGTTCCAGCCTAGGTTCTTTGGCTGGCCTACTCCAATTCCGAGGTATGAGGAATTGCGTTGTAGATATAACGGTAGCTACGCCTGTTTGCTTCAGAATGGCAGCGATGCAACTCCTCCTCCAGTATACGGTAATTGGTTTTTCTTTGCGAATCTCTCTTACGCCCCTCCCCCTCTCTTCATTTCCCAATTCTCTGTTTGCAGAGTCTGGCAGATTTTACGACTGCTGTGTAATCCCATTTATGTTGTTGGCTTGTTGAACTGCTGTATCAGAAGAAGAGTGGCAATGGAGTGAGGAAGTTGAAGAATCTGGTCAACTAAGGAAGAGCAAACGGATCAAAATCACAGCCCAAGAGGGCTAGCGAGGAAGCATATGTTGGTGAGAGTTTTTTTTGTCCGAAACAAGATGCTAAAAGCTAGGACGAAGGACTCCTCGTAACGATGCGAGGCAGATGATGAACTGCTCTAGGATGGCCGTGATACTTTCGAAGATAGTATTGAGAAAATGGGAGCATTTGTTATTGCGACCTGGGATTCTGTTAGGCTGACAATACTAATTTTATTTAAAAACATAAAATTACGACCCTGGATTCTGTTTTGATTGCTGTCTTAGTTCTACTTTGTTAGCTTGAGCAACAAGTTACTTCTCCCCTTGATGGAGGTTTTCTTCTCATCCGCAAGGAACTTGAAAGAATGTGATGTTCATGGATAGCATTTTTCATCGTCATTTTGGTTTTGCGTGAAGCAGAGTGCTAGATTTGGAATGGAATTCAATGAAAAGGAGCATTCTGCTGTTTTGCATATTGAATTGCAGGAATGAAGAACAGAGCGAGTTGCAGAAAACCAGTGGTCGGAGACCCGGCTTCCTTTAACTCGTGTCCCGGCTTTAGCAGTACGGTGTCGTTTTGGGATAGATGAAGGCTCTTATTACGGCTTAAGCAAGATCAGGCTTGGTTGAAAAGTCCAGTAGACGGCCCACCGAACTGAAGCGGGCTAAATAAAAAAGCCCACGTTGGCAATCCTCGATTCCTTCTCACTGCTGGCCGTCTGTCTGTCTACTCCGGCTTCCACGAAAGAATGGGTTCGATCGAAACGCCTCCACCGACGGAAAACGGAACATCGGCGCCGACCTCCGCCGACGCCAACTCTAACGTCGAACAAGGGAGTCAATCCGCCATCGACGCGATGCCTTCCTTGCCCGGAGACGCGGTTCCTATGGAAACGAACGGTTTGAAAGAAAGGAGAGGTAGTACGCTCCCGCTGGAGGTTGGAACTCGGGTCATGTGCCGCTGGAGAGATAGCAAGTACCACCCCGTGAAGGTTATTGAAAGGAGGAAGGTTTCCTACTCTGGAGTTAGCGATTATGAGTATTATGTTCATTACACCGAGTGTAAGCATCGAATTCGAGTGGAATTTGGTTTTCCCCTCAATTTTCACTGAAATTAGGGTTAGGGTTTGTCTTAAGTCCAATTTGTTTCGTTTTGTGTTTGGTTGGCAGTTAACAGAAGGCTTGATGAATGGGTGAAACTTGATCAGCTTGATCTGGACTCCGTTGAGGCTGTAGTTGACGAGAAGGTGGAGGATAAGGTAACCAGCTTAAAAATGACACGCCATCAGAAAAGGAAGATTGATGAGACCCATGTTGAGGTATGTTTATGCTCTTAATCTTCCTAGTTAATTGAAAGCAATTAGTTTCCTGGATTCCTAATTGGAATTGTCGGTTGAACTTATAAGCACTGCTTTGATTTGTGGTTCTGCTGATTTGCTGTCATCCAAAATTAGAATGTGTTATGTCTATGGATATTTGGGCTTCTTCTTTGTGGTGGAGTACTTGAATATAATAAGTGAGATTGCTTTAGACATGGCGGAATGTTAGATAACTGCTTTCTTATCTGCCAGAACGTTTCTTTAGGTATGAGAGTTTACAATAATGGTTACTGTGGCGCTCAAAAGCTACAGGATTGAAATGATTGTGCTCATCTACTTAAAGGGATTCATATGGATCATATACATTGTAACGAGAAAGCAAGCAAAATTCTTAATCTGGAATCGCTTCATGGAATAACAGGGACACGAGGAACTTGATGCTGCCAGCTTGAGGGAGCATGAAGAATTCACAAAAGTGAAAAATATAGCAACTATGGAACTTGGGAAGTATGAGATTGAAACATGGTACTTCTCACCATTTCCACCAGAATACAATGATTGTTTGAAGCTCTACTTTTGTGAGTTCTGCCTGAATTTCATGAAGCGTAAGGAGCAGCTTCAAAGGCACATGGTGAGTCGGGTCACAAACTCTCCTTTGCTTCTATGTCTGTGTCTATGTTCAATATTTCAGTTCTGGATGTTATTTTCTCTCATTGCTAAGGCCGTGAATATAATATGTTCAGCTCGCTTGGCATTAATATGTTACTATTTGTTTCTCAGAGGAAGTGTGATCTGAAACACCCCCCTGGTGATGAGATTTACAGAAGCGGTACATTGTCAATGTTTGAGGTAAGCATGCCTCTTGTTTACTGATTCCCCTGTGAATGTAAACTTATTATGTAGGCCACATATTACATGGAATTGTCATGCAGCTGACTTTTATGGTTGTTATGTCTCTTTAAGAATCATTTTGTTAATATGATGCTTCTTAGAATAAAATTGTTCTCCATCCTCTTCAAGAAATTTTTACATGTAACTACAAATAAATTCATCCCTTTGTCCACTTGAGTTGTGGGATCTGAAAAGTTAGTTAATTTTGTTGTCTCCCCGACTTGTTTACAAATGCAGGTCGATGGTAAAAGGAACAAGGTCTATGGTCAAAACCTCTGCTATTTGGCGAAGTTATTTCTCGATCACAAGACCCTCTACTATGATGTTGACCTCTTCTTGTTTTATGTGCTGTGTGAATGTGACGATCGTGGATGTCACATGGTTGGATATTTTTCTAAGGTAAAACTAATACTCAGTTGCTGTTTCCTATCTTGCAAATCCTTGTGTACTCTCTCGCCTTTTCGGATTTTCCCATTCATGGAGTATTGTATAAGCTCTTTGCTTCAGTATCTGGAAGAATGGCTGCTCATATTGTCATTCTTGTGTTCGAGGAGCATGCTATAATTCTATTGATAAGCTTCCAATCCACAATTTAATTGTAATATATTTTACTATAATGCAGGAAAAACATTCAGAGGAATCCTACAATCTGGCTTGTATCCTCACTCTTCCTCCTTACCAAAGGAAAGGCTACGGAAAATTCCTAATTGCTTTCTGTAAGGACTTGCCTGTGTAATTTTGCTTTGTCTATTCTCTTCATGACAAAATGTGTCATTGCATCTATCTTAACTGTATCTTGCACAACATGGAACAGCATACGAACTCTCGAAGAAGGAAGGCAAGGTTGGAACACCTGAAAGACCACTTTCTGACCTAGGCCTGGTTAGCTACAGAGGATACTGGACCCGTGTTCTGCTCGACATCTTGAAGAAGCACAAAGGCAACATTTCTATCAAGGTAGTACGGGGCTTTACTTATTTTATTTACTAATACAGTTGCCTGTTTTGTGTTGGGTAACTTGGAACTTAGAGTTTGAAACTCTGCTCCCGTGGAATAATCTGCAGGAACTAAGTGACATGACGGCAATCAAAGTCGAAGATATTCTGACGACGCTGCAGAGCCTGGAATTGATCCAATACAGGAAGGGACAACATGTGATATGTGCTGACCCCAAGGTTTTGGATCGGCACCTAAAGGCGGCTGGTCGTGGAGGTCTTGATGTTGATGCAAGCAAGCTCATCTGGACGCCATATAAAGAACAGAGTTAGGTGGTGACGACGACGACGAAGGCGTCAATCTGTAGCCTATCGGTGTACCATATTGTATGTAGATATATATTAGAGAGCAGCTGCTTGTGAATTGTGATACACATGGATTAACCGTCTGTATTTTAACTGATACTTAATAATCCAAACAACGCTTTCCCAACCCAAAACTAATCGTCTGTATTTTAGGTGGTATTGCTCTCCATCGACAAGTTCGTTCTTAGCTTCTCCAGAACTAGCTCTTCACCAGTGAGAATTTCCACCAACCCTTTTCCAGCGAAAACAATTTGTTTCACTCAGTTAGCACAAAGTTCAATCAAACACCAGCATATTACTGTTTGATCAACTGAAATGAAGATGCAGATAATGAAATCTTGCCCTCACCGTTCGTGAAATGTCGACAGTCATGACTCCCAACTTTCAGGTAAGTGCTCCACTTGTCACTGAACTCGGCAGCAACTTGCTCACCATCTCCAGCCGATCCAACATACCAACATCGTCTTCTCGGCAGCCCTTTCAAGGTTCTGCGGAACACTGCCCCTGGACCGAAAAAAATGTTTTCATAGGGTCATTTCGTCAACCACTTGGCATACACAATGGACTTGACTGATCGGCACAAATTCTTACCAGGTACTGATCTGCCAGACATCACCGCAAGAGCCGTAAGCACATCTTCAGGATCTCTGGGCTGAAAATCGAACACAACAGCAGCCTGCCGCGGTGGCGAAGTGGGTTTGATGATGACCATGAAATGCTGCAAGTCCCAGCTGAGGTTGAGTGAGTAAGCCGCCGACATCAGCAGCTGCGGCGGTCCTTTGGCGGCTCTAAGAGGCACCGCCGCGACGTAGATGTCGTCTTTGCCCAGCAGCCGTTGGGTCCCGGCCGCCGCGGCTGCTGATTTCGTGAACATGGCGATGGTCATTTCTGGAATTGGAATCTCTGAGTCTGATGCTAACCTTGCGGAAAAGAAACTGTTATATCAGTTAATCGTGGCGCGGGAGATTTTCTTCTTCTTCTTCTTCTTCCTTTTCTGCTCCAGACGCATCTTGTCCACAAATTTTCGGGCCCAGTTGCCCAGAGAGACTTCTGTTAAAAGTAATGAATTTAGGGACCGATTATCTGTAACCTTAAAGTTTAGTGACCATTTACGCATTTAACTCAAATTTGTTGGCTTTCCTTTCCACTCCAGAAATCGCAAAACCCCCAATCCTGCCTTCTATTTCTTCCCTCTAGCCCCGAAAATCAGATCGCCTCCTTCCCGTCGTCCAGTCGTATCGCCGCCTCCTTCAGACTGACGGGTACTAGCAGCCGCTCCGCTCCGTCGTTCTGTCCTCTTTCGTATCGGCGGTCTCTGCGCGCCACCGGGCATCTGCATCTTTCGATTAGTGAGCTCAGCTTCAACGATGTCGGAGTCTTTGAAGGAATATCTAAAGCGCTACGAAAGCAACAATGAACAAGAGAAGAAGAAGAACAAGAAGAAGAAGAAAAAGAACACTAAGCCAGAAGCAGCGACAGGCGTTTCCGTTGTGGACGAAGATCCTGTGTGGGCAAAACCTGTAAAACTCGAGGAGGAAGAAGACGATGATTCTCCTGGTAAGAATGCAAGAGTACATAACGCAATCATTGCTTCTCCTGTCACAATTTCCTAAAAATTGTCAATGCAGTGTTTAGTTAATGGGTGTATATTCATTATCGTGATGCTGTTTCTTCTAGATGAGAAACCTCAAGTTGATGAAGACATAGAAGTCAAACGACTAAAGAGGCTTGAGCAAGTTAGAGCTAGGCGTCCGTTTAATTCCATAGCTGAGGATGGAAGCGGTTGGGTATCGTTTGATAAGCCGTCTTCACGTCGTAGGAATGACACACCTTCTCCTGAACCTGAACCTGAACCTAGAAGCAGAGAAAGTGAAGATATGTCCCCTCCACGGCGGCAAGTGAATCGTGACAATGCTTCTTTGGATTCTGATATGTCACCGCCTCGTAAGCAGAGAGCAAGGAGTGATGTGGAAGATGAAGATTTTTCTCCGCCTCGTAGGCCAAGAGCTCGAGCTCGATATGACACGCCTTCCCCAGAACCTGATGAATCAAGGGCTTCTCGCAACAATGTCGATCTTTCACCCCCAAGGAGGAAAAGGAATGATGTTATTCCTTCAGGTTCTAGGGATCCAACACGTGCAACCGCTGATGGAAATTCATTGAATGAAGATCTTTCTCCACCGAGGAAGAAAAAGGCCAACCCATCTGGTCCAGCTGCTTCAAAGGAACAGCCGAGAACTGGTCTGGTCAGTGGCCGTGATATCAGCGAAGAGATTTCTAGAAAGAAGAAGGATGACATGCTAAGGTAAATATTTGACTTGCTGTTGTTTTTGGAATCATCGTGTATTACTTAATTGCCTGGAACTTTTATGCATGCTTTGCTAGGATCACCTGTTTAGTTCATCACGTTTGCCTTGGTTAGTTATAACATGAGCTAGCAGGTGCCATCAAATTGTCAGTTCGTCAGTTTCATTTTTTCTTTTTCTTCGTTGAATCAGTTTCATTTTCATTGGTGCCAAATTCAATACCATTTTGCTTTCCAAGCAACAACATGTTTTCTCTCTGTTAGAAATTGGAGAACACCAGTCTTTTGTGTGAAGTAGTGGTTGATGGCAACTGCTGACTCTGGATTTGTTCGGATGGTGATGGCTTTGGCAAAGTAGGAGGGTATGATTAACTTAGAGCTAGGTGTCGAAGTGCGTGCATCATTGCATTGCCTTTGCCTTTAGTTTTTTTTTTTCTTTTCTTCCGGCATTATGATAACGAAGTGCGTGACATGTTTGGTTTATGTTTTGTATAAGGTTTCAAGAAATGAATGCTGATATGAGTGGGAAAGGAGCAGAGCCTGTTTATCGTGGCAAAAAAGGTCAGTTAAGCAACCAGAAGGAAAATTGATAAAGTTTCATTGTTACCAAGGAGGCATGGAGGCATTTGAGATGTGGAGTCTATTGTTTCGTTTTTGGCGAATAAGATGCATAATTTGTTTCTATTCTATGTTATATGTTGGGCTCTTCAATTCTAACATTAATTCTGGGGTGGCTGATGTTTTTCAGGAGAGCGCATATCAAAGGATGAGTACTTGAAATCAAAAGAAAAGAAAGTTGAAAAGCCGAAGGTATTCTCTTCTTCGCCTCCATAAATCTCATTCTTGGGTGATAGTATCTGTTGTCTGTGAAGCAGCTGTCTTGCTTTTTTTTCCCGATAATCTTTTTATTTATATATGTGCTCCTGATCTAGTGTTGTAGCTTTGTTTTGGTGTGAGTTGCCTTCTTCTGTATGGTTTTTTTATTTGCAAGCTGTGCCTACGTGCATCCGGGTAGGCGGGAACTGCATTTCTCCCCCATTATTTCTTCTATGAGGAAACAAGTCAATCTACAAATGAAACTTATCTTGAAAATTGTCAAGATATTCAAAGCTGCTAATTTAGCAATGTTCACAGTAAGATTTGCAATACTAGCTTATGCCATAGTCTGCAACTTCGACGTGATGAGAGAATTTCTGCTGTTCTTTTCTTTGTTCGGGAGGACTCAGTTTGTTGAAGCTCGTGAGAAGTTATATTGTGATTGATGGGATTGTTTAGGAAAGTCGTGTTGGATGCTCTGGAAATCTTGGATGTTTGAAGATCTTATGAAGGAAGTTGATGTAAAATTCCAAGCATATTAAAGGATTTAGATACTCAATTATTTATCCTGGCTGGTAAATTTGTTTCCATTTCACTAATGCTTCTATTATGTAAATTTGTCTAATGCTTATGCATAGGTTTCTTCAGACCATTGGTCACTTGACCCTTAGCATTCGTGTACGTAGTCCATCAATTCTTGAACAATGTTTGTTCAAAACCATAGATTTGACAATGGTTTTTTTTTTTTTTTTTTGTGGAGAGCAACTTATTTACATGGTTACTTCTTTCCATAATGTTTTATCATATTTTCTTGTGTTATCAGGAGATACACATAGAGTGGGGTAAGGGATTGGCTCAAAAGCGTGAAGCTGAAGCCAAGCTGGTGGAATTGGAACTTGAGAAGGAGAAGCCATTTGCCAGGACAAGGTAATGATTACTTGCATTCTAATTATTTATTATTTAATATCTTTGTAAATCAATATCATTGTAGATCTCTAGAACCTGCGCTGACATTGTATCATACGACCAATTAGAGGAGTGTGCAATTTATTGAGAGATTTAGTTTGTATCGTTAGATGATTGACTCTTGTTGACCAATGCATTTCTGTATTTGGGAAACCTCTCTATCTCTGATTTGCCATCACTTTTCAGTTCTAACTTCATATCTTGCTTGCAGAGATGATCCTCAACTTGATAAGATGCTTAAGGAGCGGCCGAGATGGGGTGATCCAATGGCGCATTTGGTCAAGGTGAAACTTCGCATCTTCTGCTTCTTTTTCAGATTGATAAAACTCAGTTTGGGATTTCGTTTGGATAACAGCTACTCAGGCATCTGGATTTTACATTTATAGCTGCGATATCTCTTCTCCTACACTAAGCCTCATCATGTTCTTATCGTATCTTGCAGAACAAGCAATATGAACCAGATGTTTCCGACCTGGGAGATGATGATAAAATGAAGGCATCTGGATTTATTATCCCACAGGGAATCCCTAATCATAGTTGGTTAAAGAGAGGTTTACCTGCTGCTCCAAATAGATATGGCATAAAACCTGGAAGACATTGGGATGGTGTTGATCGTAGTAGCGGTATGCATCCTTTCTTTTTTAACTGTTTCTCTCTTATATTGGGCCTCAGGGCGGAGTATCATTCTTGTTATGTTTTAGTTAAGCCCATGTCAGGATGTTCCTCAATTGATTTTAGAGGCAGAGTTGCTGAAAACCTTAACTGTCCTTGGACAAATGCATGATGAAGTAAAAATTGTTAATTGAAGTGTTGATTTTAAGAGACTAGCGTGTTTTCATAAGTGAGACACAGAGTTGCTGAAAACCTGAACTGTCCTTGGACAAATGGATAAGGAAGTAAAAATTGTGAACTGAAGTGTTTGCTCTCTCTTTTTGTAGGTTATGAGAAAGAATTGTTCAAAAGAACAAATGATAAGCAAGCAACGGAGCGTGAAGCTTACTTGTGGTCTGTAGCTGATATGTAAATTGGAAACCGTTCAAGCTATCTGCCTCTTTGTTCTTGCAGGACAGAGGTAAATGCATATTCATTGTTCGTTGATTCTCATGGATAGTCTGAGATCCCCCTTTGTTTTTCAGTTGACGCATTTTTGACAGCTAGTATTGATTCACATATACTTGTAATGTTTCCTACTGCAGTTTGATGTCCTTTTGGAGCTATTGCTTGGAATCTTTCCGCCCTGGAAAATCTGATCCTTAGTGGGATTATCTTTCTCCCTGGATAGGAACGAGATAGTGTTGAGTTCCTACATTTCATGTGCTCATTGATGATCAATTTTGATTTCCTACGAGTGCAAGCCTAGTCTTTAGGCTAAGTTTAAGGTATAGTTGCCCTGTACTCCAATACGAGCTCATCGAATGGTCTGTTACCGACAGTTATTCCGAATCGAAACGATTATATAAGGAATGTTACCGATCATTTTACTGAAATCAATTACTACATGACTCATTGCGTTTTCCTTGTGTTATGGAGCCAAATTTAATAATTTCCTTGAGAAACTACATAGAGTAAACAAAAGAGGTATAATAAGAGGCTTTCGAGTTAAGCAAAGAATAGCAATGGCGGCTAGGATGTTATTGAACATTGAGGTAAGTGGTGGTGGGTCAAGTGTCAAGCTCTAGCAAGAGGAAAGTCCATCACTAATTATTTTATAATATAATGAAATATAGTATTACAACATCAATGTCAAAATGCTAAATTTTTTGTCCAAGTTCCCATCAAATGTTAAGATGCTACATCTTGCAAGCGACATAAGACAAGAAACAATAATGGCATTCCATTACCAGTTCCTACTTATTTGATACAAATAAAGTTCGTCATTCCAAGCATGCGATTGATCTCAAAAAAAAAATCAATTGTCGCTTATGATATTATGAACAAGAAACACATGAATTTGAAAAAACTCATTCCATATTTACTTTAATTTGAAGGATTTAGGATTTAGGGATTTAGGGTTATGGTTTAGGTTTACAATTTGGGATTTTGGTTTGGGATTCAAAATTGAAGGTTAAAGGGTAAGGGTAATGGATTAATTAATTGTGATTTTATGTTATATCATCATATTAGACTAATACTACCAATTAAAATCAAAATTTGATGTATTATAGTCACGTTTAGGTTGGGTGCATTGAACGCACCCAAAAAAGTGAGTGCACCGAAGTAGCCACCATATATATATTTTCATACATCCTTATAGATATTAGTACAACTTAATTTTATGAGAAAAGCAAAAAAAAAAAAAAATCAAACCTAACTTCCATTAGCTAAATATTTCTTTAGAGCCAAACTCATAGGAAAACATCACCTGTACTTTTCTCATCAACTAAATTCTGTTAAGCCTTAGAATAAAGAAATTGATAAACCCAAAGGAAGATTCCAATGGAGGACAATTGAAGGAAGTTATGATAGGTTGGACTTTGATAGACTGACACATATCCACCAATTCCACATTAGATACTGATTTTATACCTACCAATATATACATATTCTTGGTTAAGAGGGAGAGAGCTTACTTGATGATCTTTATATTTATTGTTTTTAATGAAACCCGTAGTTTTAATTTATATTAGCTTAATCAGAGGAGATGGAGAGTTGGTGTTTGATTTCGTGGGGTATGAAATCTCAATCAGTTAAGTAACAATTATTAAAATGATTAGCCCACACAAAACAAGAGCATTCCATCCTTTATATTTTGACTTGCCATCTTAATCGCATGGGATTATTATAATTTGTGTAATTACATAATTCCTCAAACATATTTGAACTTCAATAAAATAATAATTCCATCTTTATACCTTCACCATTTGATCTAAAAAATATATATTCAAGTTGTTGAGAGATATCTAGAAAATCGATCTTAATTATTTGTAGCATTCTTCTTCATGCCTCTCAGCCGATTTGCAAGGTTGGAATATACACATACTTGTCGTACCATATGTTCAATTAATACCCAACTTTCAGACTTTGAAGTATCGGAGTTTGAGGCATGATACTATACGCTGCCTAAGTCCTAATGAGTAATGCGAGTAAAACCTATGTCCTAATTTTCTAAAATTGTATACCCCTAAGATCAATTTAATTAGAAACAGTAATCAACGGTTCTGATTCGTTCAATTACAACCAACATACTAGATGCACCGTCTTAGAGTATACAGTGTGAGGTTTGCAGACTTAGGACGTAGGGTTCACTCATTAAGCGTTAATATATAATATCATACCTCAAAATCCGGTAATTAAAGATTTAAATAAAGCTTTCTTACTAAGAATATGTGATACTCCAAAATGTGCTCATATATGATTTTTTTTTTTTTATTTGTATGTAAACTTGTAACCTATATTTGTATAAGCTAAACAATGTCATCTAGTTTCAATGTCGTAGAGCTATTAGTCAATAACTCTGATAAGAAAATTAGGGGAAGAATGTATGGATATGGGATAGACAGACGGTTTACCCATATATACTTTTGTTTTGTTGATGCTGTACTTGCACGGCATTTCATTATTCACCCTTATATGCATATTATATGATTTGCGTTATGATACTAAATCAAGAAGTTACATCGTGCCCAAAAAAACAAAGTTACTGTTATGATAAACCAACTCTTTCCAATAACTTGAATTGTTCCTTAAACGCTTTTTTAAACTAACGGCAACTCATGTGTTTGAAATTTGCACAGACCCGCTACACCATGTGCTAAAAGGCAGCTGTTTTTATTGGAGGTCGTGAGGACTTGAACACGTGACCTCAACGACAACCAGCTCTGGTATCATGTATGATCGAATCTAGACGCGGATCTTAAGTAGACGAGCGAGTGTGCACGGTAGGTGAACGGAAGTTAATAGTCTATCATCTCGATCGTTACTTGTCAATGTTTGCTCGGGTGCGTATTATACCATGATGATAAACCAACTGGTCTCAATAACTCGGGTTATTGGGAAAAGTCCATGTATGATACTTAACCACTTCCTTACAATTACAGTTACAAAACTGACAAATTAAAATCTGTATCTTATCATCTCTGATACGAATCATACCACTTTGATACGGTCCAGTCCTTATATGAATCATACCATATCCTAATATGATCGTATAAGAGTAGTGTGATTCATATCAAAGATGGTAAAATACAAAATTTTATAAGGTTTACCGTTCTGAGTTTTGAACCCTATTTTTTTTCTATATTATATTATATTTTGTTTTTTTTATTATATTTAAAGTATAAAATGTTAAAAATGAGCAAGCTCAACTGTCACACATACATGTCTATTTTCTCCAACTAACTTATTCTCTACACGTTTTCATGAATTCTACTCATACAATTTGTCAATTACTTGCTTCTGTTTTATATTTCAACGGTCTCATCTGGTTCTTGGATGACCTTGCCTCAAAGAAACATCAACATTTGCACACTTCAGGAAACTTCAGTTGTAATCGAGTAGAATATTATCCCAAGACCCCGTAGAAAATTAGCTAGATGCAAAAATTACAATAACTTTTTATGATTGAATCCAGACGGATCTTAAGAAGACGAGCGAGCGAGTGTGCACCGTAGGAGAAAGGAAGTTAATTAATGGTTTATCATCTCGTTACTTTTCAATCTTTGCTCGCGTATTCTAATCTTCTATCCTAAATATCGCGAGGTAAGCACAATTCTGAATATTGTTTTTTTCTTCTTCCTTATGAATGAAAAAAAAAATGAAGGTTTGGAGGCTAACTTACATTTTAGCTCACCTAGATATTCATCTACCACAACTGCAGCAAAGACTGCTTCTTCTCTGATATTGATCCATCTCCCCAAAACGGTGTCGACAGAAAATGGATTATAAATAAATGATGTATATTAATTCTGGCTATATAAGTATTTTTTTTATGAATAGTACATATAGGTTTATTTATTGTTAGATGTTTCTAAAGAAGGTTTGAATCTGAAGTCTCTAGGTTAAAGACCAGTGATAAAATTGCTAGACGAGGAAGTTCTTATTCGCTCTAGCTATATATGTATTGCCTATAGAGTTTTAACATTCCTTTTTAAGTATTTGGCATGAATAATTAGTTAACAGTAGTGAAGCTTGGATGGGTAATTTAGGGGTGGCTCTACGGTCCCAGTCCGGTTAAATTGGACCAAATTGATCCGGTTCCAGTCCGGTCTTTTCGGGAATATAAGGACCAAAGATTGGATTGGATACAATCCAGTCTCGATTCGGTCCGGTCTTAACCCGATCCGGTTCTAATTTGATCTTGATTTTAGGTGTTGGGGGTCTCTTATCCGGTATTTATTAGGGTTTTTACCTCAAATCTAAGCCCAAATATGAGATTGGATTATTTGTTATCCGGTCCCAGTCCGGGTTATACGGTCCGGTTTCGGGTAAAACCAAATAGTCCGGGCCAAATAGGCCGCCGTAGGGTAATTAATGAACTAATTAAATAAGCAGTCCTTATCAGAAAAATGGAATGAAGTAAGTAGGAATTAAGGGGACGATGGCTTCACCGTTAAAATTTGGTGTGGGTGATTAAGTTGCTAATCAAAGGAAAGTGGTCTTTGCGCAAACAGGGAGCGCTGTCGTTGTTAACTGTTAACTGTTGCAAACATGTACATATAGCTGGGAGGTGATGGGTTTGTTGTTTTGATTTTAACGTAGTACCATGTCTGTCTCATCACCAGGACTGAACCAAGAAATTGAGATGATGTTACTAATTACTGAAATCAAGAACTTTGGTGTAATTTGGACGATATTTGGTTACCTTGGTTTCATCTGTGGAGGTCTTTGGTGCAAAACTAGCATGGAGCGAGCTATACGCACCTCGTGTCAGAGCACATTTGAAGATACATACCTTCTGTCTGAAAAATCGACCGAAAGCGAGTTATTCACTCGTTCAGCAGTTCGTTTAGGAATTGGCGACTTATCAATTCATAGAGAGATCTGTTGGCATTCCAGCCTTACTTCTCTTTTCATCAGGGTCTCTATCAGAGCGGGAATTCTCTGGAGATCTTTGCATAGGAAACAAAATAATCGGAATTAAACCCGGTCAACTACCGGAATTAATGTGTATAATGTGCATGGTTACTTTTTTTTTATATCACAATATCTTTTACGAAGAATTTATCTAGCCTATTCGTTTAAAAGACAGTTTAGTATCATTTTGTACTATCCATATTACATATATATAAGTAAGTAGTTATGGATAAAAAGTTTGCCAAACTTTTGATGCTACATCTTAATTACTCCATATATATATATAATTGGTAACAATTAATTAATTATATGGTATGGAATAGATAAGCAAAGGTGAAGGTGTGCTAACTAAAAGTGTCGTGTAAAACCAACAAAAGTGACTTCCCATCCATCCATCCATCCACACACAACCCTAGCTAATAAACCAACCACATCACCCAAACAAACCAATTAGTAATAAACTAAATTAATAAAATACTATATATATATATATATATATATATAAGCTAAATTACCATTGTTATCATCATTCTCTCTCTCTCTCTTAACTATATATCTTCATCTTCTTCCTCTCCCAGCTGCCGCCATTTATATGCTTCCTCTTTCTAACTAGACCCCATTTCCGATTGATCCATCCAATTATCATAAACTGATAATCGAATCAGTCATTTTTATTTATATATATATATGGAAGAATTATCTGCAGCAGCCAACTCTGGCGATGAATTACCAGCTTCATCAGCAGGAAGGCCACCAACTACCTCTTCTTTCTCTTCGTCATCTTCTTCCTGTCCAAGAGGCCACTGGAGACCCGCCGAAGACGAGAAGCTTCGGCAGCTGGTCGAGCAGTACGGTCCCCAGAACTGGAACTCCATCGCCGACAAGCTCCAAGGCAGATCAGGTACGTACTTTATCTTTCTTCTTCCTGTAGCTATTAGCTAGGGTATTGAAAAATAGTCAATCTATCCGAAACCTGGTAGCTCAATTAGTACGATATTTGTCGCGTTTTATATATTGCAGGGAAGAGCTGCAGATTGAGGTGGTTCAACCAACTGGACCCGAGGATCAACCGGCGGCCCTTCACGGAGCAAGAAGAGGACAGGCTCCTGACGGCCCACCGCATCCACGGCAACAAGTGGGCCCTCATCGCCCGCCTCTTCCCCGGCCGGACCGATAACGCCGTCAAGAACCACTGGCACGTCGTCATGGCTCGCAAACAACGGGAACAACAACACTCCAAACACGGCGTCAACGTTATTAACAATAGTAGAGTGATATTCTCGCTCTCCCCGTCTACCGTTAACTCCTCCTCGTCAACAAGCTGCCGCTTCTCCAATTGTTGGGGGCAGCAGAAGCCATCGAGAGATTACTACTCCAGTTTTTGCTCCAACGGTGGTCCTGGTGCTACGACGACTACGACTACAACTGCGACTACGACTGATAATGTGTCTAGATTTTTTTACCCTAGTTCGCGATCCGAAATTGGGGATGCTATTTATGGTGGAGATCATACTACCAGTAGTAGTATTATTATAAATAGTAATAGTCCGAGCAGCAACAATTACAACAACAATATCAATGGCCGTGGGAGCTTGTGGAGTTGGGTCGGGTCGTGTAATAACCGGACGGCCTGCAGAGTGGTTCCGAGCCCCTTCGGGTACTTGAAGGTTAGCGATCGTGACGATAACGAAGACATCGGCGGCGATGTGTCGAATAATGGTGGTGGAAGCAAGATGAGGAAGAAGGGAGCAGGGGATGTTGTTGATCATCGAGAAGAATTATCGTCGAGTAATGATAGATTTCGTAATCAGGTGATGACGAAGACAGTGCAGGAAGAAGAAGACGACGACCACAACCACGATGGAGAAGAAGATGTTCCTAGCTTCATCGATTTTCTTGGTGTGGGTATATCTTCTTCTTGATCACCCTCTATATACTAATAATTAATCTTTAGCTTGCATAATATAACCTTTCTTGTTTTTGATTCAAAAGACACTCCTCTAATTTGTGTTTGTTCTTTGTAACTATATATAGTAATTATGTGCTACTATACTATATACTTCTTCGATCACTTCTACAAAATTAAATGTCTGTAGACATTGAATACCTACTGATTTAGTTGGTTTTATGTGATTATGGTAGACTAAAGAAACGTGTGTAATGTATTGTTTGCAAATTGCAATGAGAAATGAATTTTTGGTGATGGCTTGAACGAACGAGAAAGAAGAAGGAGAAAGAAAAAAAAAAGAGAGAATATAATGAAGTAGTTCAGCTGTCTGTTGATATATAGGAAGTAGTAGTAGTCATACAATGTATGTATGTATGTTATATACCTACGTATGATATGGACATTTACTTGGATTGCAAGGCATTCCGTAGGTTAGAGAGAGATAGGCAACTTATTCAGAAACCAAACTACGAAAAAGCCTTTTTTTTTATACAAATGAGATGACATATGGTCATATATATACAGGCTTGCTTGATCGACCACTAACACTAAACTTAGTTTGAGTTTCGCTTTCTCAAATCTGTGTCATTTTTTTTCCAAACGACATAGATAGGAAAACTACTATATATATATAAGGTTTCTTAATTATGTAATGGCTAAGCTGCTCACATCCTGCGGCAACCCACAAGTAAGCATTGTTATAAGAACCGAACCGGATCAACGGTTGGGCAGTAGAATCGTCAAATCAGTTATGATAGTGGTTCGGTTCATTGTTTGAACGGTTATTGATGGACCAAACGGTTTTTCACGGTTCAAAATAAAATCAAATGAACCAGCACGGTTTAACTGGTCCACTGGTTTTCCAGTTTTGTTAACATATTGGGACTAGAGCCGCAAACGAGTCGAGTTTTTGCTTATCTTGAGTTCGATTTTTTTACAAATTTTTTATATGGGGGCTTGGCTCGAACTCAAATTCTGATAATCCAGCTCGAGCTCATATTCGGCTTGAATAAAAATAATCTAGTACGAACTCGACCCGGTAGAGCTCAATAGATGCGTTAAATGTTCATTAACACAACTACAGCTTGTCAAACTGAGTACAAGCTCGGGTTAAGATGAGCTCGATTATTTGAAATCATCTTTGCTAAAAAAATGTATAAACATAAGAATTTGAATGAAAAAATAATGGAAACTAAAAAACAACAGCTAACTTCCATACACATCTGTATTAAACAAGATAATGTTCGTGTTCAAAAGAGATAAATCCTTCCACAAGCTCCAAACAAGCCAGCTTCCAAAATCTATATTATATCAACAAGCCACTGAGTCAAACTAGCTCACAAGCTTATCAGCCTGAGCACGGTCCAGCTCAAGCTTGGTTCGTTTAGTAATGGTTCGGCTCACGAATCACCTTGTTATAGAACGTGTTTTCTTCGATTCAAACGCCGAGTTGCTCGCAAGTTTCTTTAGCTCATTTGCAACCCTAATTGAGACTTTAATAATAGATAGATGCAAGGGTATTGGGCCGTAAGTCCAATCAACGACAAGGGGCCACGATCTGCAGACACGACGGCCCACCAATCTCCTGAAAAAAACATTTATCTCGGGGTCCAGCACAAAACGAACCAAAAATTGCCGTTGCCATCTACCACTCTCTCTCCACCTGCGCACGTGCCATTTGGTTCGCGCGTTTCATAGAACAGAAACCAAAATTCACCTTCTTTCAGCGAACAACACAAAAGCCTCACTCTCACTCGCTCGACTCGGAGCACTCAGAACTCAGAAGCCACTCAACTCCCTGCCTCCGTCCCCGCCAATGTCGACGCTAATGACCGCCAGGCCCACTCTCTCCGGTGGTCCTTCCTTCGGATCGCCGAGCTCCACCGCCACCTCCCGCCGTCGGACCAAATTCAGGCACCCGGCGGTGAGAATGCAGCAGACGCGATTCCACACTCTGATCCAGGAGCAGGGGACCGTGCTGATGCCGGGCTGCTACGACGCTCTCTCCGCCGCCATTGTCCAGAAAACCGGATTCAGTGCTGGTTTCATCTCCGGCTACGCTCTCTCCGCTTCTCTCCTCGGCAAACCGGACTTCGGCCTGCTCACGTCCGCTTCTTTTCCTCTCTCTCTCTTCCTTCCTTTCTTTCTTCTGGTGGTGGCGAATTTCGTTAATGAATTGTTTGGGCACTTGAATTGTTTCTACTTTTGCTGTTTCAGGCCGCCGGAAATGGCTGCTGCTGCTAGAACGGTTTGTTCTGCGGCCTCGCTCATACCGATCATCGCCGATGCTGGTAATGCTGTTGTTTCCTGATCTTCTGATTTCGCTGTCGCAATTTTGAACTTTCAGCGCTTGAATTAGGGGAAAGGGCTCAATGATCTGTGCTAAAAATAAAATGAGGCATGCATGGTGATTGGCTAGGTTTTCCAGGATTTCATTCCTAATTGATTTGGTTTTGAATGTTGATTTAATTGGGTGCGTATAGATACTGGTGGGGGAAATGCTCTCAATGTTCAGAGAACAATCAAAGACTTGATTGCAGCTGGTGCTGCTGGATGCTTTCTGGAGGTGCTACTACCCCTCTCTCTTCTATAATTCCATTTGTCTACTTTCTACAAATGTGTAACAATGATCACTTCACAATTGATGCAAACTTTAACAACTTCACAGGATCAAGCATGGCCGAAGAGGTGTGGTAAGCGACCTTGCACTTCGCGTAATGTATTCGTGTAGGAGCTTGTTTGATTCGACTCTAACAATGTTCCCATGCATTGCATCTTCTGGATATTATTGCAGGGCATATGCGTGGCAAACAGGTAACTACGGCAACCTATATCATACGTTCTGTGCTTGACATCATCACTGTTTTCCATTGTGCAGTTTTGTTATTGATGCCGTTGGTCGTTGTTTGTGTGTCTTCTTTCCATATTGTTAGGTTATACCAGCAGAAGAGCATGCTGCTAAAATTGCCTCTGCTAGGGATGCTATAGGGGATGCAGATTTCTTCCTTGTGGCCAGGACGGATGCCCGTGCAACATCAGCGAAAACAGGTCTTTCGGATGCCATTGCAAGGGCCAATCTGTATATGGAGGTATGATTCGATGAAGGCTTGATGTCTTTATTAAACTCTCTTTTGGTAAGGTCCCCAGAAAGGTCTCTTCCCACTGAGCCATTAAGATTCTAAGACAAGTCATGCCTGTGGAGATTAGGCTGCACATAACACTCATGTTGACTACACTAGTAAACTCAACCAGACAAACTTAAACGACTTCCTTGAAAGCAGTTGAAAGAGACAATGGTTATGCTGATGGAACTTGGATAACAAAGCTCTGTAGGAACAAATTGACGGAAATGGTTTGTTTGCTACTAACTCACTGCCATGGACCAGACAGGTTTATTCTTCTTCTTACTGAATTGGTGACATACAAATTTCAGTGATCATCTAGTAATTCTTGTTATCTAGTTGGATGACCATAAAAACTATGGTTTATTGCTCACTTATCTTTATGCTCTTTGCGGACTGGGATGATCACAAACCCATGTACGGGTAATTACATGTAATTAACTCATCCAAGAATTTGGTAAAAATCGCAGGCAGGAGCTGATGCATCTTTTGTGGAGGCGCCAAGGAACGACGAGGAACTCAAGGAGATTGCACGAAGAACGAACGGGTACAGGGTATGCAACATGCTTGAAGGAGGGGTCACTCCCTTGCACACTCCTGAAGAGCTCAAGGCAATGGGGTTCCATTTGATTGTGCACCCACTAACCTCGCTCTACGCATCAGCTCGTGCGTTGATTGATGTGTTGAAGACCCTGAAGGAGAAAGGCACCACAAGAGACGAACTCGACAAGATGGCTACTTTTAAGGAATTCAATGAATTGGTTGAATTGGAGTCCTGGTTCGATCTGGAGTCGAAATACGCTAGTATGAAGAATGTTACTACAGCAGTTAGAACATGACCAGCAGGTTAGGAGTAATAAAACTCTTCTCCAGCCGTCCTAGGAGGACTTGTCTTCAAAGTTCTGTACTTTGAACTTACAAAACAAATAAATTAGCTTTCGTTTATTTTGAATGAAGTATTAAGTAGTTCTGAATCCCCCTTAGCAACGTTGAACATGATGCGACACTAGAGGAAAGGTCATTTGTCAACTATTCGAACGAAAACCGTAACTCCTGCACCTCTTACCTACTGTTTTCGATTTCAGTTTTCTTATCGGTTTTCTGGTTTAAACTGTAATCGATAAGATCCAAATCGATTTGAGACCAAAAACTCGAAACCGATGCGGTCTTTATCAGTTCAGTTTGAACAATCGAAACAAATATCCCAGCCATAATATCATCTCATCTTACAGATTTACATCATATATTGGTGCTGCAAATCTCCAATTATTGGTCACCAAATCACACCCCCAGTTCATCAGGTTGTGCAGAGGAGAAGTGCAAATGCATGGGGCCTATCTGTCTGGTAAGCTTCACGGACGGAAAAACACCCCCTCGTGACCCTTCCTTTCTCTGTGTCATAATTTCTCCATTGCTTGAAATAGTCAATTTGCTTTGCTCCTTTTTCATACTGGGAAAAGATGCCTGTCTTCCACTATCATTCTGGTCATGGTCCCACCATCAACCACTCTAGCTTTATAAAACGAGGCTACTTCCAAGTTCCAAGTTCAAACCAAAGCTGAAGCTTGAATTCACTTGCCATTCTTGCATTCCATCACTTTTCACCTCTGAGTTTCCTTCTGCTAAGATGATGGCTCAGGGAAGAAGCAGTGCAGCCATGGCCACCATGGCTGTGCTACTTCTGCTGCAGTTGACTCATCCCAGCAAGCAAGCCTACGCGACAACTTACTTGGTTGGTGGGTCTGGCGGCTGGACTTTCAATCTGGACTCCTGGCCTAAAGGGAAGACCTTCAAAGCTGGGGATACCCTCTGTAAGTTTTTGTTTCACTCCAAATACTCACTTCAACTTCTATGAACGTTACCATTTTTCTGATCTTCTCATGGCTGCTTGATAATAATGCTGAGGTACTGCAGTGTTCAAGTACGATCCGACGGTCCATAACGTGGTGGCGGTGGACAAGGGAGGGTATGGAAGCTGCAGGACACCGGCTGGTGCCAGAGTGTACAAGACAGGGAAAGATCTGATTCAGCTGAAGAAGGGATTCAATTACTTCATCTGCAACTTCCCTGGACACTGCGAGTCTGGAATGAAGATTGCAGTCAATGCCTCTTAATTAGTTTTAAGGGTCTGTTGCAGTAATAATTTGTGGTGCAATGAACTTTGTTTTTTCATGTGTTGTCTTTGTGTGGGGGAATTCTGTATGGAGCGGTTGCAGCTCGATGTGCCTTCTTCCAAAGATAAGAGATCTATGTATTTATGAGTAGACTGAGCAGTACTGGTCTCTGGTTCTGTAAGCACATTGAGTGAGCTCTTAGTACTGGTTTTAAGTGAGATTAAGACGTATTAATTGTCAAGATTTTGAGAGCAATATTTTACCACGTAAGATTCAGAAAGCTCCATAATTTTCCATTTTACCTTTATCATTTTAGTTTTTTCTATAAACATTTATGTTCCACTAACCTAAAAATAATAAGGAGATATATGATCATCATCACTGAGACTCGAACCTACAACCTATAAATTCCAAATTAACTCGATGAAATGCGCCGACCAATTTTTCCTGATAAATAGTTTCGTTAATTAAAATGATAGAAAAAGAGAAGAAATACAAAGCATTCAATTTGCTGTATAAATCTCAGATACAAAGAAAAGAACCATGCAACCAACATATGCTTTGAAACACCCACAGATAAAAACTTTTGTCAATATTCCTACCACTGTGAAATCCTACCAAATTACTCTTAATCACTCTGCTACACTAAACACACAATATTCTTACCACTGTGAAATCCTACCAAATTACCCTACCCAATGTAGTTCGGGTTTTACCCATACCCGTACCCACACGGGAAACAGGTAGAAAATCAAAACCATGCCCATACCCGTTCGGGTTTCGGGTATCCACGGTTATCCATGGGTAATAATTTCTCCTTATAATTCCAACCAATATGTTAACATTCACACGTATACTCACATTACCTAAGAGGAAAAGTACGACAATAATTCACCAGAATGACGAAAATTAATTAAACAACATAATTTCATGGAAATATTATATTTATATGCTAACTATAAAATATTCTAGAGAAAAATAATGATTATTTCTAGACAAAATACATATGCATGTGTATAATCGGACGGGTTTGGGTTGGATAGTGAGAAAACCATGCTCTCGGGTTTGGATTTTACCCGTACCCACGAAAAATACTTCGGATTTGGATTTTACCCTACCCAAATTAGATCGGATTCGGATGGATATCTGTTGTTACAAATATTTTTGCCATCTTCCCTAGCTAATTGTCTGCCTCCGATCATTCTAGTAAAATTCCACAAAATTGCAATGAAATTCTTGTTTGTTGACTTTGTTCCAACAACCCACAAACTGCATAGCAAATGAAAGAAGAGGTCAACCAACCGTATTAGTGGACTTGGTAAAAGATAAAGGACAACAATGGTCCCTCTTTTCACAAACAATAGAATTCATAATAAAAATAAGTATATTTAAATAAAGGTATATTCTGTAATTTTCTATTTAAATTATGATAAACTGCTAGATTAATTAATTCCCAGGCGACTTCGCCAACACGTTATTTCCAACACAACACAATGAAAACGACCTAATTCATCATCTAATCTTCGTCCAATCCCTCAAGAGATCCATCGGTCACACACAAATGAACAAATCCATCCATAACTTGTAATTTACCACCACAAACTTGTAATTTAAAGCAACAAATTCATTTTTGGAAGGTTCATATGATTATTTTATCAATGTTGTTAACCCTTTTCACTGATATATATACGAACATATTTAGCTGTGTGTGTAAATATAGATAATTAAATTAATCTCATTGTGTAATCAAATTATTAATCAAGCAAACCAAACCAAACCCTAAACTCGGTCAGCCCAGTCAAACATGCCCATGCCCATCAACATCCACGTCCTCCTCAAGATACTGTTCCATCTGAACATCTTTCGACTTCAACGGCACGTAATCCCCGAGATACCCTTCCAAATGCTCCGAAAGCACCGACTTGTCAATATTCTCGTGGTGATACGACTTGCACACGAAGTACAAAACGGTCTGAACCACCAACCCGAACAAGAACACCTTCAACAGCAACAACAGCGAAACAACACCCACCGCGGCCCGACCGGTCGGACCGAGGTTCGACCGATGGTGGACCACGAACCGGTCGAACATGACCTGAATCGCGCCGAACGTGAAGTTGAGCTTGAAGAAGATGAGGACGGCGAGCCACGTCTTGCCCTTCATGAGGGCGCGGCTTTTCGACATGGCGCGGAAGCCGCGGGCGTCCTCTTCGAGGACGGAGATCACGCTGGCGAGCTGCCAGACGACGGTGGCGTAGAGGAAGCCGGCGAAGTAGAGGACGAGGAGGATCGGGAAGACGTAGTCGCCGACGGGAGCGGTGGCGAGGGTGACGACGGTGACGACGAAGAGGAGGAAGGCGACGAAGTTGTAGGCGAAGATGAAGAGGAAGTAGCAGAGGAAGGTTAGGATCAGGCGCTTCCACACTTTTGGGACCACCACGGTTATCACCTTCAGTTTTGTAACGCAATTAAGGCCACACACAACAAAAAGGAAAGGTTTAGTGTTACAGTAACCAATAGTAGAATGGAAATTAAGTCGAAAGTAAACATTGATCACCACTAAACGCATCAAAATATATGCTTTTCTTCGAAGCAAGAAAACATAATTGCACATATACATACCTTTCGGAAGGAGAGGTCGCGGCGGGAGGTGTACAGCGAGGCGACGGTGAAGACGACGGCGGCGGTGGAGAGCAGCGAGAAGACGAGAAGAAAAGTGAAGTAAGCCGCCTTCAGCAACCAGAAGTAGGTCCACTCGGAGGTGAGCACGCCGTCGATCTTCGACCGCCGCGAGTTGGCGCCGGCCGGGGTCATGTCCAGCTGGATTTCCGACCGGATTATGTTGGAGAGGAGGAGGTTGGAGAATTCTTTCTCGGCCAAGAAGACGAGAGCCAGGGGAAGGATCAAAGAGAGGGTGATCTGGGAGAAGATTCTGCGCCACGCGATGATGATCTTGTAGGATTCCTTGTACACTCCGAACATCCCCAGGAACTGCATCTCTTCTTGCTCCCTGTCCATGGCGACGGCAGAAAGACAGAGGAAAAACAGAGGATTTTTGGTGGAAGAAAAACAGAGGGTTGTTGTTGTTGTTGGTGACGATGGTGCTTTGTGGGATGGGAAGTCTAGAGATGGAGAGAGAGATTGATGATGGGTCAACGTCGACGATCGATGTTAACTAATGGCGATTATTGCTATGTGGTTTGATTAATTAATTGGGGTTTGGTGGTAATGTATATAGGGGGAAACAGGGGAGGGAGAAGAGGATGGGGAAAAAAAGAACAATTGGTGGGAAATGGTGGTGGTGGTGGAATTGTTGGAGGGATGTTTCTAATCCATTAAACTTCTGTGTTCCATGGTTGTGGGTTCTTATTATTTTAATGGTTTACTATGGATTTTGTCATTGAATTTTCTATCTTGTTCAAACAACTGCGCTGGACTAAGAGAATTTTTCTGGAAGAATCCTCGAACTGGTTAATGATCGTTTTGATCGTCCGTTTCGATTTTAGAAATAATCATTTCAATGATTCTTTGTTAAGATTCTACTGACTAGGGGGACATCGGTTTGGTTCGGTTTCAACCGAACCGAAATGGATCGGAGCATACTGGGTCCCAGAATTACTCCATAGCTCAAACCGAATTCGAACTTAAATATTTTGAGAGAAAAAAAATTTGTTCTTAAAAAATACATGCTTATTGTAATCTTATCATTGTCTTTCCACTATGGTTAGACTGACTACACTATGGTGTTGCCACTATGGTAACATCATGATATGAGAGTGGTGAGATGATGTAAAAAATTTCTTTCAAAAAAATGTCAAAACGGATATCATATTATGGACAACAAAAAATCCGTTTTTTTTTACCCAATTTTTTCAAATCCTTATGAAAAACTAATGAGATATGGTCCATTGAAGTTTCGTTAGAGATTTGAAAAGTAATTTGACTGCGCGACTGGATTCCGTGCCAGGTCCAATGGATCCGCTAGCGGTCCTCGGCCCATAGTCATATTTTTCATCCTTTTTCCTTTATCATGTTGATCAATGATCATCATATATTCACTTTCGCAGTTACTACTACCATATATTTTTTTGTAGATTGACATAAAGAATAAATTTTTTATTGGTACCTAAGTCTAATTGTATGCTACTACTTTTATCTTTGAATTTTATTAACGGCGAATATGAAAGGTGAAAGATTAATATTTATTTCGGTTTGGGTTCCAACCTAAGGGAAGAGCTAGCGTATTAACATTTTTCTATAATTTAAATGAGTTGAATACACAATTAATGACGGGGAAGGGCAGAGAGGGACATTTGGTATTATGAAAAATTGAGGCAGGGGGAGGGCATGAGCGTGTCTTATGCATTACACGAAGGAGTGGTGCATTAATTGGTGTAACCACAAAATCTATACCATAAACATAAGAAACCACACCACAAAAAAAAAAACAACATACATTAGAAATGAGAACCACAACCTCACTATAGCGCAAGTTTATAAAAGCATACCACAACCTCTGGTTATAACGGCTTCGGAAGATGCGATGGATGCGGCGGTTCATAAGCTTGTTGGTTGGAAGAGAAGTGTCACATAGCTTGTAGAAGTGAGGAACAGAAGCATGGAGGAGCCGGGAGAGCTTGTCTTATCTGCTGATTCTGATTGGAGAGGCGATGGATTTGTCAAGCAAGAGGGAGGCTGCGACTGCTCGCTAATTAGGTCAGGAAGAAGAGGGGTAATGGGATAGTTACCAAACTGCTATTATTAAAACTGTTAGCACCCAATCTAAAGGTTATGTAAACTTTTATAATCTTATCTCTAACTATTGATTAAGGAAGAACTACATCCCACAGTCCACGTTATAAGGGGTAAGGAGAAAAATCATCGATTTTGGAGGGCAGATGGCGTGTTTTTTGGGTTGGTGGTGATTTCCAAAGATTCGTTCATTTTTTTTTCCTAGGCTTCTACAAGTCTTCAATAGACCATATTTCATTTGTTTTAATTAAAAAAAAATTGTTTCGTACTGATTTACAAGATAATAAGCGTGAAATTACCAGCCCGCTTCTCTATTTCCTTATCCAAGTTATTGAATGATTGAGATTGATTGGAGATGGATGATTAGGATCTTTGTTGTGGGGTTTTAGGGTATCACCATATCGCTCCCCTTATTTGGATTGAAATTTATGATATTAAAAAGTAATATTGGTGCAAAATTTTAATCACGACATATATATATTTGTGAATTTGCAAAATAATGAATAGATTTAACATGATAATTAACATTAACTGTTAATGTTGGCAGATACTTTCTCTCATCAATGACTACATGTTGATGTGGATTGGAAATAATATCATATAAAGTCACTTGGGCAGAATATATCAGTGGCGGAGCCAGAAAATTGGCCAATGGGGTGTCTTTATCATATCATAAAAAATCACCTATACAATAGAAAATTCAACTTTAAATTAAACAAAAAGTCAACAACGCAATACTCTAAATTCATACAATTACATTAAAATAGTTTCACGTACACCGGTTACAACGTCAAACAAATAAGTTCAGTACATACAAATCAAGACTTCCATTCATCAAATATTACAAATTAGAACTCAGAAGTACTTTGGAATTGATTTTGTGAAACAAACAAGTGAACTTCAATTGGTACTTCTTCACTTTCAACTTTGTTTAAACAAAAGACAAGAAATTTCTCTGTTGTAGAGCTACAAAAAAAAATGAGTGAGTTTAAACAAAAGACAACAATTTATTACTATAAATAAAAACGAAAGTGCATTGCATAACAAAACTCACTCGATCGAAATGATAAGAAATTCTTCATGCAACTGAATGGTCATTGGTTCGAATTTGTATATACCTCTACTCGAAAAAAAATTCTCCAAACCCAAGAGGGTGCAAGCACCCCCTCCTCTCCAAGTGGCTCCGCCACTGGAATATATACAAACCTAGATACACTTTACTATTCACTAACAATTTAGCTATTTGTATTTGGTGTCATTTATTTGTGTGTAAGATTAGAGATGACTACCTAGCATAGTCGAAATCTGTATGATTTTTAGTAACCCATTAAATATAATAAACGCTATGCATATGATAAGATGAAAAACCCATATAGGATCGGAACATTATAGAACTCAATTGATTTTGCTTTTCATCGTACCTAGGGAAAACATAATGTGGATGGTCTCCTTTACCTTTTATGTAATTTTTACATTTGTATCTACCAATTTACCCGAGTGATTGGTTTATTAAAGATCTCGCGAGAACGCAATCTTGGTGTATTTTTCATCTACCAATTTAAACATTATCTTATACCACGTCAGATAAAATATTACTCAACTTGTCGATTTTTCGTCAACCCATTTGAGTTCTTTGAAGACGTCCTCTCCTCTTTTTTCTTCCAATCAAGAGTTAGGCTCTACCCAGGGTGAAGAATAGCCGAATGATTAATTAGACCACTTTAGAATGTAGGTGTAGTAGAGAAGATAATCAATCAAACTAAGAGAATCAATAAAACCAAAGTGTAATTAAGCATCATATATAAAATCAGAAGAGAAATAATCTTGTTTCTCCACACACAATAAGAAAACGCAATAATGCGCGAACGCAAACTAAATGATTCATTTTGAACATACTCTTATCCAAATTATACCTCATCTCCAAACTCAACCTTAATACAAAACAAGGATCTAACATGTCGAGTCAACCTCTAGCAAACCAATGTATGAGGTCAACCACTTGAATTCGGCTACTTAAATTCAACTACTTGATTTTTTATTGGCATCAACACCAACTAAGGCTCGAGGTCTAGGTGGGGAGAGATAGGGCAAGGCTCGAGGCCGAGTGTTGAGTACCCAAAAATGAGTCTGATGTTTTTTTTTATTTTACAAAAGATAATCATAGATATTAATTAAAAGAAAGATAATTACATCTTCGAGTTCAACCAGGGCAGAACATCAAAAGATCGATTTGTAGTCGGGCATAGCGTGGAAATCGGTACGGTATCGGTATCCCAATATCAAATACCGAAATCCCGAATATAAAATTATACCTGAAAGTCAATCACAATCCCAATCCCTAAATAATTTCGGTATTCCAATCTCAATCTCAAAATATTCTGGTATCCCAATCGGTACTTCGGTATCCCAATCGGTATTATCAAATACGAAATTAATTACATTTGAAATAAATAATTAAATATATAAATTAGATTTGATTGTTTAATTTAGGGCAAAGAGACTAAGCAAAGAGTCTTGAGTTTGCCTATAGCTAGGATATGGATAAGGAGAATGAAGGAGAGGTGACATCTCAAGTTTTTGTCATTGGTAATCTTATTTGACGAATTAAAAGCCGAGAGTCGACAAATACTAGTGTTTGCTTTTTGGTGTTATGAAAATAACAAGTTATTAGATGAGAGATGAGAGTGACATAAATTGGAAAGTCAAAATTGAGTTGGATGGGGACTTTTGAGTTGTGAAACAAAGATGAAATGATCTATGTATAATTACATGACACTCTTGGTGATTGAGGGTTATGTAGTAGTGAATGAGAGAGTCTAGTTGAAATGATAAAATACACACTAGCTTATATTTCGGTATTGAATCGATATTTCGGTATATACCGATCTCAATCCCGTAATCCCTAATACCGAATTAAAATTGAAATTTAATCCCAATCAGAATCCCAAGAAATTTTACGTGTATTCGGTAATACGAAATATAGACAAATTCGGTACGGTATTCGGCATATACCAAATACTGGTACCAAACTTCCAGCCCTACTCGGGTACAATGAAACGACATTTTTAACCACCACATGAGTTACCCTATTGTTACATCGTCCTACAAATCGTACACTAAGCCCATTATGAAGAGCGAAGTCATGCTCGACCTGCTCAAGAATTGCGCCCACCCTACTATCCCGGATATTATATTGATTGATCTTGTCAACGACCACTTTAGCATCACCTTCAAAGCGAATCTCCGAAAACCCCATGCTCCAACACCAAAGAATAGCCTCCCCGGTACGAGCAACTCGACCACCATAGGATCATCCACAACCACGAACTGAACCCCAATCGCCAGAGGACTTTCCTTGTCTAGTCTGAGGTTCATCACCATGTATAGTGTATGAACATGTAAAAACAACTATGAACACATGTCAAAATCGAAACATGAATTTGTATACATCTAATGAACGCTGTGGCTTTGGTAAATGCCTAAATGGTAATTGCATTTAGCTTTGTGTTGAAGTGATACAAAGAAATTTCATTTGCTTTTAGGTTCGCCCGCCGGTCCAAGCTTCAGCCGCGAAGAACGAACTGGTGTCTCGTGTGTGATTCGGGGACGTGTATAGTACTTTTGTAACTTTCGAGTATCAAAAAGTAAATTGATGATCGGTGGAGTCGGTGGACTGGACAACCTCAAACTTTCATCTTGTAAAAGAAAAAGCAAAACGCAAAAGCGAATCTTTTCCCACAGAAAGAAAGAAAGAAAGAAGCATTATTTGTGAACACGTAGCGAAGAAGCAAAGTCTGTCCGAGCTGAATTCTTCGCCTTTCGGCAATCAATCTCCCCCTTTCCCCTCCGATCTCTCTTCTCTCTCAAAACTTCGATCCGCCTCTTCCTTCCATATCCTTCTTCAGATCTCTAACCCTAACCCTAAACTCCAACGTTTCCATTCCATCCACCAATCCAAAGCTTTCGCCTTCTTCCTACGGTATCATCCAATCTCTTTACTCTTTCGTCTTACGCATTTCCGTTGATCTGATTTCACCTCCCGGGAATTGATTGACGGCCTCTTGCTCGTGTGATCTGTTTTCTTTCTGGTATAGGGGAAATGGAATCGTCTTCGTCGTCGTCCGCCCAGCAAGAGTTCGACTACTTGTTCAAGCTGTTGCTGATCGGCGATTCCGGCGTCGGGAAGAGCACTCTTCTCTTGAGCTTCACATCCAGTTCTTTCGAGGAGCTCTCCCCAACCATTGGTGCGTTTCCACCCCCCTTGTCTAATTTCGCTCTTTAATTTGTTCGTAAGGGATTTGAAACTTTTTGAACCAGAAACTCGTTTGTTGATGGCTTGATTCCTGATGATCCTCCATTGATATGGAGATTAGATTTTCTTCACTGAGGAGAAAAGTGCACATTTTTGGCGCTACTGTGACAATTGATTTTTTTTTTTTTGGTTTTGTATTCTTGTTCATTATCTCTGATAACTGAGGGTGTGTCTTTTGATATGTTGAAGTTTGAATTTGGTGTATGATCTTAATTCTTGACTTCGTAGGTGTTGATTTCAAGGTAAAGCATGTTACTGTTGGTGGGAAGAAGTTGAAGCTGGCCATATGGGACACAGGTAGGTACCTACTACCTAGCAGCCAGCAATCCTTCTCTGTACTTGTTGAATCATAGTCCAGGTTTCCAGTTAGCAATGGTTATATGTCAGGATGAGGATGCTTTGTAATGTTAACTAGCGACATGTAATTAGCGTCGCATGAGTAGAGCGAGCTGCACGTTAGACTTTTATGACCTTGATGAAATGCTTTCAGTTTATGATATTTGTCAGGTGGTTTGCAATGGTATTGGCTTATAAGCGTGTAGGGCTGCATGATCTTTCAGAGAGAGTTTTCTGGCTTGTTGCTACATGAACAGAGCTTCATTAAGTGTCAATGTGGTTGTAGTATTGATCAGGTTTTTATCTAGGGGCAAGATAGGACTTAGTTCTGTTTTCTCAGAGGCTGAGTTCATTTGTCTCCTTGGGAAAATTTAGTCTGGTTGAAGGGAGTATTATCTGCTGATTGGTCCGCTTATACTTAATTGCTATGTGTGACATGGTTTCTACCTTTTCTTCTCGCAGCTGGACAGGAGAGGTTTCGGACTCTCACTAGTTCTTATTACAGAGGAGCTCAAGGGGTTATCATGGGTATGTGGCTGTGAAAAAAATCATATTCTTCTGTTACCTTTTGCCGTTTGTGTTTACAGTATAGAGGTCTAGGTAGTTTCAAATAGTATGATATATGTCTTTTGCTCAATGCAAATGTTATTTGCATTTTCTTTTGCTTCTCACTCCTGGGAGGTGGTGCAAGTTGGTTTACGTCCTTAGGTTCTATATTTGTAACTCTTGAGTTGTGTCCACAAAGTTGTGATGTATGGTTTTCACATTTCTCCAAATTAAGATTGTCAATTTTGGTCATTGCTGCAGTGTATGACGTGACACGAAGAGAAACTTTCACAAATTTGTCTGACATATGGGCCAAAGAAATCGATCTATACTCTACAAATCAGGACTGCATTAAGATGCTTGTCGGCAACAAAGTTGACAAGGTATGTTTTCTTATGCCCCTCCATTCTTCTCGGAGATTCTCAGTTCTGAAAGAGTTGTGTCTTGTTAGGAATTATGTTGATTGATGGATTTATTTAGGATATATCTTACATCTGTAAGTTTGTCATTTGTTATAACTCATCCAACTCGTGATCTTGCAGGAAAGCGAAAGGGTTGTAACGAAAAAGGAAGGCATCGACTTTGCCAGGGAGTACGGGTGCCTGTTTCTCGAATGTAGTGCAAAAACTCGCGTGAATGTAGAGCAGTGTTTTGAGGAGCTTGTTTTGAAGGTAACTGACAGTATACGACCACCTATTCTTCTGTGGTTGAAGCATTTGATCCAATAAACTTGAATGATTATTTCGTATGTTATGTATGCATATACATGACCGGTCCGAGATGATTGAGAAATGAAATGATGCACTGAGGACGAACTGGTGATTGGTGCTTTGCAGATCTTGGAAACTCCAAGCCTGTTAGCTGAAGGAGCCAGTGGGGTGAAGAGAAAGAACATATTCCAGCAGAAGCCTGCGGAGGATGCTTCAGCTAGCGGTTGTTGCTGATATGGACGTTTTTGCTCTTTCTCTTCAATCCCTCTTGTCTAGAAATTACCCAAGGCTTTCTGCTTCATCACCCTGATGTGTTTTCATGTATCTGACGCACACATGTCACTTTACAGTGGATGATTTGTACATCAAATCTCAGATGGTGTTTGATATTTTATCCAAGATTCTCTTCTTTGGTTTGTCTATGGAGACGCATAACTGTACATGTTGTGTTCAGTCCTCCAAGGTAGCTAGATTTCTACGTCATGCGAATGGGTTGGCCTCATGATATTGGGTTGGTACCAAGGTTGTCAATCCGCGGGTTGATCCGGACCCGGTTGAGCTAGTGGATCAAGGGTTAATGGGTCCCTCGGTTTAGCCTGGAAATATGGAACATATAACATTACATCAAAATAACATTTCGTACTTAGATTCAACA
The DNA here is from genome assembly GCA_964030455.1 of Linum trigynum. Lineage (NCBI taxonomy): Eukaryota > Viridiplantae > Streptophyta > Magnoliopsida > Malpighiales > Linaceae > Linum > Linum trigynum. The sequence goes on along the minus strand of OZ034814.1, from coordinate 32,750,574 downwards.
TATAGTGAAAATTTACACACTTATATAACATTAATATTCAAATGTTCAACTTAGGATTCCAATAGCATCCGATGGCAAATGTTTTCGCGACTGAGCGGACCTTTTTGCTTAAGGAATCGGGTCGGATCTGGGCCCAGGCCCGAGTTCCGCCCCAATGACCCGCGAACAAAGACCAAACTCAAACACAAAACCCAAAGCCGAAGTTCTGCTGAGGGTTTTAGGCTTTTCATCCTAAATTTTCTCCTCCCTGTAACCGAACTCCTCGCCTCACCTCGCCGCCGATACGGGAACCGCCGCCAAGGGTTCTCCAATGGCGAAAGATCCTCTGGTGAGCTCCAAAGCGGAGCTCAAGCACAAGCAAAACATCAAGAAGAAGGCAAAATCCGGCGGGTTCGAGTCCCTGAACCTCAGCTCCGATGTCTACCGAGGAATTAAGCGCAAGGGGTACCGCGTCCCCACCCCAATCCAACGCAAGACCATGCCCATCATCCTCACCGGTACCGACGTCGTCGCCATGGCTCGTACTGGTTCAGGGAAGACCGCCGCGTTTCTGGTGCCGATGCTCGAGAAGCTGAGGCAGCACCTGCCTCAGGGTGGTGTCAGGGCGCTCATTTTGTCTCCCACCAGGGATTTGGCTCTACAGACCTTGAAGTTCACCAAAGAGCTCGGAAGATTCACTGGTCAGTTTTCCTGCTTCGAGTTCGTTTACTTGGTGATAGGTTTATGGCGAGGTTTTGCTATATATGTTTGGAGATGATGGAATCAGTGGGTGTTGACGTGTTGTAATTTGTTGGAGATTGTTATCAATTACTGCTATATATGTTTGCTTTATTAGTGCCCAGCTGTGGTACTCCGATGAAGGTTGAGCTTAGGACCTGATTACTGTTATGCAATTTATGACCCTTTTTGCTCTCTATACCTTAATTGTTAGGCTAGGTAGCAAGCTGCTGTTATGACATGGTGCAACAATACTTTCATAATCACTTTAATAGACCAGGAAATACCATTTTCGCTGTCCAGAGACATTATTATAGGATCCTCTTTTCCATTGACAAAGGAAAGAGTTTTTTGCTCAGCAATGAATTTCGGAGGGAAACCAGTAGTTGAAGGAATGAATGTCTGCATCTGAATGTCTTTCCAACTATGATTTTGGGATGAGCTTGCCCTAAATCCTAATAGTGACTTTGCCTTAATTTTTAGCTTGGTATGTGTATTTTCTTTTTTCTCTATGCTTGCACCATTAAACATGTCTCTCTTTTTTAGCAAGGGATGATTCATTATTCTGAAGCTTCCTCTTTTTTTCTTATTTTCAGATCTCCGCACTAGTTTGTTGGTTGGTGGTGACAGAATGGAAAGCCAATTTGAAGAATTAGCTCAAAACCCAGATATCATTATTGCAACACCGGGTAGGCTCATGCACCATTTGTCTGAGGTTGAAGACATGTCACTGAAGTCGGTGGAATATGTGGTTTTTGACGAGGCTGACAGTCTCTTTGGGATGGGCTTTGCTGAGCAGCTGCATAGGATCCTTACTCAGTTGAGTGAGAACCGGCAAACCTTGCTGTTCAGTGCAACAATGCCAAGTGCACTTGCTGAATTTGCGAAGGCTGGTCTGCGTGATCCTCAGCTTGTTCGTCTTGATGTGGACACAAAGATTAGTCCTGATCTGCAGCTGTCCTTTTTCACCTTACGGCATGAGGAGAAAGATGCAGCCTTGCTTTATTTGATAAGGGAGCATATTAGTGCAGATCAGCAGACATTGATCTTTGTTTCCACAAAGTATCATGTGGAGTTTTTGAATACTCTGTTCAGAGAAGAGGGCATAGAGCCTTCAGTGTGCTATGGTGATATGGACCATGAGGCTCGCAAGATTCATATATCCCGGTTCAGATCAAGAAAGACTATGTTGTTGATTGTCACGGATATTGCAGCAAGAGGCATTGACATTCCATTGCTAGATAACGTAATCAATTGGGACTTTCCTCCTAAGCCCAAATTGTTTGTGCATCGAGTTGGTCGAGCTGCTAGGGCAGGTCGTACTGGGACAGCATTTTCTTTTGTTACCTCTGAAGATATGCCTTACCTTCTAGATCTGCATCTATTTCTCTCGAAACCAATCAGGCCTGCACCCCCGGAAGAGGAGCTTGTGCAAGATATGGACAAAGTAACGAGAGAGGTTGATCAGGCACTTGCAAATAAAGAGACTGTTTATGGTCGTTTCCCAGAGACACTGCTTGAACTTGTGTCAGATAGGGTTCTTGGTATCATAGGTGCTTCTAGAGAGCTAACTGACTTGCAGAGAGCACGTGCTAATGCTTTTCGCTTGTATAGCAAGACCAAACCTGTACCTTCGAAGGAATCCATTAGAAGAGCAAAGGATCTACCACGAGAGGGGATACATCCAATCTTCGTAAAAGCACTAGGTGGTGGTGAATTGATGGCAATGGCCTTTTCTGAACGCTTGAAGGAATTTAGGTAAGTCCGAAAAATGAAAAACACGTGAATTTTTTTTTTTCTGACAGCTTTTAGATAGCCTCATTTTTGTCTTACAAAACTTGACTCTGCAATGATTGGATTTTATCAGACCGAAGCAGACAATATTGGAGGCTGAAGGTGAAGGTGGCAAAATGAAGACTGTTCGGGTAGCTATAATGTCTTATATTCATCTGTGTGTTACTGAATATTCTTAAGTTATATTTGATATTCTGGGACCATTTCCGAGTTGGAGATTATATTGTAGGGGTTGTTTGGGTTTCTTTATAGATAAAGTTAGGCCTTTATACAAGAAACCAAAATCTTAGAGAAGTATGAACCAGGGCTGTGCCAAAGGCGCAACAGCGAAAGAAAAGCTTAGGTGTATTTTAGTGGCACTGATATTCACATGCATTCTAGAGAAGTGGCCCCACATGATTTCTTTCTCTCACCTTTTTGGCGCAAGTTTCAGACTTTCAGTGTATATGTGCTGAACCAAACAGCAGGCTTATAAATACATCACATTAGTATCATGCAAAACAATGAGCACGCAACTAGGACAAATAGCAACTTTCTTCAAATACACCATCTGTAGCGCATCCTTATCAACAATCATTAAAACCTAGATGTTGCTTGTATATTTTGAATGTTTGCCTTGCATATTCATGATGTGTTCTTGTTGGTACTCGAAGATCTTGAGGAATATTCTTTACCATCCGTTCCTTTGCTTTTGTTTCTTCTGTCATGTTTCTTGATCTTTATATCTGTGTCCTGAGTCAGTACTCTCTTTATATGAAAATGTGGCAGGGCTCCTCTGGTCAGGTTGATGTGATGAAGAAGAAAAGGGCAATTCACGAGAGGGTCATAAAGTTGGTGCAAAAGCAGCGATCTGCCAAACAGGTGGAAAAGGTAATACATGTTGCATCTATATATACGTGGATTTCACTCTTCATATAGTTGTTCCCTGAACTTGTGATTAGTGGAAAGTTTCAGAATATATCGTATTGGGTATGTTGTCATATAAGTACTACTCGGTTCTAGACCAGGGTAACTGAGGAAATGCCTTGCGTTGGAAAAAAACATTTCACTGTCAAGATATGCCATTTTGCTGTCAGTGAGAAATATACTAGGTCTTTGTGCCAGCATATCTCATTTCAAAGTAGTAAGGATTTCTACAATGAATTCTCATCCCTCATTAGTGCTAGCAGACTAGCTATGGGAACTCGGGAGATATCAACTTCCATGTGAATATACCATCCCTCTTTTAACATCATGGTCCTCCATCATCGCCTGCTATATGAAAATGAAGTATTTGTATACTTGATTCTCTGAGTTGTATTCCTTGAATTATTCTTTCTCCATTTCAACATAGGCAAAGGAAGGGATGATTGAAATTCCCGAAATTTTCCTATATGATTTGTGCCCAACCTAGCATGGGAATTGTGGAGATTCGGAATGGAAATGGAACGTCTCAATTATGCTTCTCTGAAGTAACCACTGCTTGCTTTACTAGTTTTTTGCTGAATAACATCTACAAAACAGTTCGGACCATGCATATATAGATCTACTGGGCAATTGCACTCGCTGTTGGGCTTGACCCATCTCCAGTTGCTAAGTAGGAAACATGTTTGTTTAACTTTTTAGACAAACCTATGCTTCTTATCTTGTCTGTTGTAAAATTGTTACAGACCTATGTTCCTTTTCTTGTTTGCTGACTCCCTTTGCTTCTCTTGCTTGGAATGTTGCAGGAAGATCAAGTTGAAATTGATTCTTCTGAAGGAAAATTGAAAAAAGGTAATTGATAGTGGATACCACAATACTATAAAATGGAAGTGTTGGTTTCCATGACAGTCTCTCATAAAAATTAATTGATCTTGTTTCTCATTTGAGTGCAGGAGGTCGTGGATCTAAAAGAAAGGCTCAGACTTTCAAGGATGAGGAATTCTTTATTAGTTCAGTACCCACAAACAAGGTACTGAATCTTCTGTATCTGCTAGCTTAGTGTAGGCATAGTGAATGATTATCCTCGCGAATTTGGCAAGACATTCTAGGTCTGTCTTCAGGCTGAATATTTGTGGAACTGAAATCTAACTTACTACTTGTCTTCATCTGGATACTACTCTCAGCACACAGAGGATGGCTTATCAGTAAGAGCTAATGAAGGGTTTTCATCAAATAGGTAGCCTTGTTTTTTCCATTATGATAAAAAAATCTACTATAATGATGAACACTGTCCTACTTTGGTGGTTTCCTTTTGTCACAAGTTGATTATGTTCACCTCTAGGTTGGAAGCTGCTGTTCTCGATCTGGTAGCAGATGATAAGGATGGCTTAAAGAAGCAGAAATCCGTCTACCATTGGGATAAGGTGCTATGATTGTTAATGAAATTTTTTTCTTGGTTCTCCTTACACACGGTTCGTTATTAACAATGCACTTGTTTGGTGGCAGAAAGGTAAAAAGTACATAAAGTTGAACAATGGAGATCGTGTTACAGCAAGTGGGAAGGTATGTTTTCAACTCCAACTTTTTTTCGGTCTTCCTATCGGCTTACTCTTTTGATTCCACATCTGGTCACGCCCTCAGAGGGTATATTTTTGTCACGACAATACAAAATACGCGGGGTAAAAAGCATTTGTATTCACCTAATAACATCTTTTCTATGGAGAGCAGATAAAGACAGAGAGTGGTGCTAAAGTGACTGCAACGAAGACGGGGATATACAAGAAATGGAAAGACAAGTCGCACAGAAAGGTCTCCTTTAGAGGAGGATCAAATGGTGATGGCAATGCTGAAGATTCCACCAGCATATCAGGTATTTCCCTGTGAACTATATATATTACTAGGTCATGTTTCGATTGGTAGATGTTGCTGGCCCTATGCCTCGGACCTTATTTCAACCCAGCGTACTAATCTTAAAAGGTTTCACCTGCATAACTTTATTATAATATGATCAAATTCGAATGCAAAGGACGTGTTTTTTGTGGTTTGCATTCTGAGGTTTAAGTGACGAATCCGCGTTCACCGAATATCTGTTTGCAATTCCAGGAGGCAATAGCGATCGGCGATTTGGAAAGAACGGGAAGTTCAGAGGACGGAACAGCGGATCTCGGCCTGTGCATAATGCTAATTTGCGTTCGGAAATCAAGGATGTTGATCAAGTCAGCAAAGCGCGGCAGAAGAAGGCAGACCACATCTCTCACCTGAAGAGCAAAGGGTCAGCTAAAGGAAAGAAATTTGGTGGGAAGAATGGAAAGAACTTTGGTGGGAAAGATGGAAAGAGAGGAAAAGGGAGGAGGTGAAGGGATTTCAAGTTGATAATAGACCCTTGAAGATTTAGGGGCAGAGTCTTTTGGGGGGATCCATGCATGTTCTTCCTGGTGCAAATGCATGCCCTTTGAAATAGTGGCAGCAATCTGCAAAAGCGCCCCCATATCTCTATTTTCTTTTCTAATGCAATGTTTCAGAGGACTCGATTCCAGTGCTATGGTAAGATAATGCTACAATGTGGCTTGAAGGCGGTGTGTGTAAGTTATTTTGATCCTCCATTTATCTCTTTCTTCCTCTATATTTTAAACGTGGTCCTTGTGGTCCTAAAAGCACATTAGCAGAACTGTCATTGGAAAATCAATCTTTGAAGATTAATACCCTAACTTTTGGAGAGTTTAATTGAAGCTTGAAGTGTTTCTTCGTATATCTATTCCCGGACTCGTTTAATGTTATTATTTGAGATGTAAAAACTTATCTTTTCTCTGTAATGTAGTCATAGTTGTAGTTTTTATTTTTTGGAGCTCTCACTGAACCTCCATAGGAGTAGAAGTAATTTAACTTAGTTTTATCAGCCATCAAAATCATCAAACACCCTCGTTCGAACATTGTTCGGAGAGGAGTGAACCGTGTTATTAATCGTTGTTCAAGAAGTCAAGGTGCAAATCATTTAATTCAAACACCAATTTTTCCTCGCCGGAAAACAAAATGATTTGTAAGCTCACGTATCTTAAGCGAACAAGGAATTAGTTTAGTGTGGTGATAATAGTAATACTATTAGCATTAAACATGGAAGTTTAGGTTCGAATCCCTTTTAGTAGTTACTAAACCTATATCATCCGTATCAAAGAAAACTAGAAAAGCTTACCTATTTGAATGAAATTAAAAAAATATTATAGAAAAATAAGGACAAGTGAGATCAACGACAAAAGATACTATTAAGTTTGTCAACATAAATTCTAATTTGCGCAAGTTGACTTAAAAAAAGATAAAATCCCAATTTTCCCTATTTAGTCAATAAATACTATTTATGCGACAACTGTGTCAATCATTGCGGTTCTATGGTGTAGTGGTTAGCACTCTGGACTTTGAATCCAGCGACCTGGGTTCGACTCCCGGTAGGACCTTTTTTTCCTTGTTTTTTTTTTCTCTCCTCCACATCCCGCCTGCTTTTCTTCCTATCAGCCTTCTCTGAAGAACCGACTTTATGATCAATTCAAAATCCACGTGCTTCCATCAATGATCCATCATAATCCAAAACCCTAAACTAATCAAAATCTCATTCAACTTAACAATATGCCACTCATTGCAATGATGAGACCATCTCCTTGCAAAACTCTTCCTTGTGCTGCCTGCACTATCTCATTCTCATTCTTTCATGCAAATCTTTTCCCAATTTGATATTGAAAGAGAAGTACGACTTCATCGCACAACCGGTGGAAACGAATAAGGATATGTAAATCATCTATCTGTACTGTAACATCCATCTAAAACTCACACCTTACCGCGGACAAGTAGACCAAACTGATGATGTATGTAGTATGTCTCGAGAAATCGACAAAAGAAATAAAAAACATAGAAAAAACAGGTATTATGAGTTTATAACCCCATTTACAAATTACAATCCTTATATGTTTCCTTATGCTGCTATAACTACTTAAAAATTCATGATTCACAACTACTTATCTACAAGTATGAAACATTTTTTTTTTTTGCACACAGAGAATAAATAGATGTACCGTAGACATAGAAATCATCAATCTTTTGCCGTTTTCAAGCAATCTTTGAGAAACTCGATCCTATCGGTCGGTCGAAACAAAAAAATATCGGATACAAAACCAAATCGATCGTATTTTAACTATAGGAGATAGTTGTGCCACGGTTAAACTATAGTATAACCTCTAGTACAACTTCACAATCCTTGATTTTCAGTAGCACGCCTTTACCTGGAGAGAATGCATAAAACTGAGTTCAACGTTGATGCATGAACAGTAAGGCAGTGCTATTCCCCAAAGATTTGTTCTCTTCCCTTCTCATCTCTTCTCCCCAAATTTGAACCACACATCGTACCACTAACAGCTGGTGCACCCAGATCTAGTAATCAAGAACTCCAAGTGCATCCAATCCATTAAAGGTAACATATTTTTTGAAGGAAACACAAGATTAATGGGACCTGGCAATGGGCAGCAGCATATAAAAAATCATAACAATAATAATAACTCCACCACCACTGCTGCATTGGACAGTGAAAAACTGAAAACCATTAAACAAAAAGAACTGTCTTGTCCATCCCCAAAGTCAGTTATTAATCTTTTCATTTCTTTATTTCAGTGAAGAACTGGAAAGGCATACATAACAAAGAAAAAAAAAAAGAAGAAAAAGAGATTCATCCATCCATGGCCAGCAGGCTTTGTGTGGGTGTACTAATGGGTCTGTGGGGAAAACCCTCCAAAAGGCACACACTTTCCCCTACTCCAACTCCAACTTACTTTCTCTCTTCATCACTGCTTTTCACTTCACCATTCAGAGCACTCTTCTTGACACAACTTTAGCTTCCTGGGAAAAGCTGCTTAGCCAAAAGGGGTTCATTCAATCAGGCAATGGTGAAGGAAACTGAGTACTATGATGTTCTAGGTCTGGACCCTTCTGCGCCGGACGATGAAATTCGGAAGTCTTACTATCTCAAGGTGTGATGTGGATGTTTTGTGTTTGTTTTTGATGATCCCTTTGTGAAAAAGTTTGAAGCTTTAGTGTCCTTTGACGTTTGTCTGGGTTGGGTAAGGGAAATGCATGGCAACTGTTTGATTAATTGTCTCACTAGCAGGCCAGGCAGGTCCATCCGGATAAGAACCCCAACGACCCTCTTGCTGCTCAAAGGTTTCAGGTAAGTCTCCCTCTCCATTTCGAGTTCTTCTCAATTCATTAATGGGTTTGTTTCCTCATAAAGCAAGCATTTGGTTATCTGATCCTATGATAGGTATTGGGTGAAGCATATCAAGTTCTGAGTGATCCTGCTCAGAGGGATGCATATGACAGAAATGGGAAGCATTCTATATCAAAGTATTCACTGATCTCTAAGTCTTACTTTGATTCTTATTGGATTCTCCAACCATCTTGAATTGATCTTAATTAGTATGCTCATTCCCCTTTTTATGTGGGCAGGGAGACCATGCTGGATCCCACTGCAGTGTTTGCTTTGCTGTTTGGAAGTGAACTATTTGAGGACTACATTGGTCACCTATCAGTGGCATCAATGGCTTCTTCTGAATTGGCTGCTGAAGCTGAGAACCCTGATAAACTCCATGAAAAGTTGAAGGTACTACCATTTCATTGATTGCTCTCGCATTCAAGTTTCAGCTGCTGAATTCTGGTGATCAGTATGTGATCTTAAACTGTTTCCCTTGAATGAACTCAATACAGGGTGTCCAGAAGGAAAGAGAGGAAAAGCTGGCTAGATTTCTCAGAGCTTTTCTCGATCAGTACGTTCGAGGAGACAAAGATGGGTTCGTTAGACGTGCTGAATCTGAAGCTAAGCGCCTTTCTGATTCAGGTTCTCTTCCTCACACTCGATTACATGATACTTTGTGTCTCAAGCAATATGCAACAGGAATTGAAGATATCCTGGAAACATTTGTACAGATTTTGGTGCTGATATCTTGCACACAATTGGGTACGTATATTCAAGACAAGCAGCTCAGGAGCTTGGGAAGAAGGCCCTTTACCTTGGAGTTCCATTCGTGGCGGAATGGGTTCGGCACAAAGGCCATTTCTGGAAGTCACAGGTTACAGCAGCAAAAGGTTGAAACTTTTCTCCTTCGTGAAGCTTTCTTTCGGGTCTTTCTCCCAATTTCAGTTTGTAAGAGAACTAACAGTTAACCTCTGCAGGTGCGTTTCAGCTGCTCCAACTTCAAGACGACATTCGCAGGCAGTTCAAAGCCAATGGGACTGCACCAGAAAATGACGTGGAGTCACATTTGAGACTGAACAGGGAAACTCTGATGAGCTCCATGTGGAAACTGAATGTAGTCGACATCGAAGTTACCCTCATCCATGTCTGCCAAATGGTCTTGAAGGAGAACAATGTGAGGAGAGAAGAACTCAAAACTCGAGCCTCAGCTCTGAAAATCCTTGGCAAGATCTTTCAGGTGCGACACATATATAAACATCCTCCATTTTCTCCCTAGTTGCTTTTCCCCTGGCCTCGGTTGTGAAATAAAAATTATACATTATATATCGCAGGAAGGAAAACAGGCAAGAATTGATGGACCGTCAAAGGCAAAGAGTAGTCACGAAACTGGGGATGATGATGACGAAAGCAGTTCCGATAGCAGCAGTGAAGAAGATGAGGGCCCCAGATCACTATCTTATAAAACTCCTCTTCTCACTCAGGCATGTCTTGTCCTTCACAAATCAGTAGCTCATGAAGTTCAGTAACCTCTGTCAATACTGAAAACATTACAATTGATTGATTATATTTGCAATATGCAGGGAATTGGTAGGCTGTTCAGATGCTTGTGTAATCCAGCTTTTGATGTGCACGATGATGATGAGATTGTCTACAGAAGCAGATGCTGACGTAACAAATTTACAAGGAGCTGTGTACATGGTGATGAAACCCTTCAGATTCTTATTCTGCCACAAAGATCTCCAGTTGCTGAACTGCATAAAGTTTCTCTCTTTTTGTTTTCTTGGAACACATCATCAACTTCTGCATTTGAAACCAGAAATACAAAACTGCAAATCGTTTGTTTATTCTCCCCTCAATAGCAAACCACCTGGCTGATTCAAAGTTCTGTAAGATACACAATTAAGCTGTTTTGGGTGGGTGTATTTCAAGAGTGATGTTTTGCAATAGCATATCCCATCAAATAAATATTGATTTTCATCGAGTTGAACACTCTCTTCAAATTGCCATCCATTTCCCTCGCGTGATTGTAAGGTTTCTTTTGAGTTTCGGAAATGTAGTACCGAGCCATGAACCCACAACTCTTATTAACCATCGGCATTCACAAAGAAGGGTTCTTTAAAAACCAGAATCAAATAGTCGATAGCAAAGTCCTTTAAATTCTTAACATCACAGCATTATACAACAACAAACCCTTGCAAATCTGCAGCTACGCGGACTTGGTTTGTCCCACAAGCAAATACATAAACTTACACCACGGCTTCGCTCTCCATGTGCTGAGAAAGCACACTTCCCTGAACTTGTCTGAGCTTCAATGAGCATGGTGATGAGGGACATACGTCAGAGTGCGGTGGGCTTCCACAGCACAAGCACAATGCACTGAAGTCAAGTTCAGACAACCACTCATGACGAGAGAATGCCTCCCTGAGCAAGTGTGAAGAGCTGGGAAGCAATCACACAGTGCTTGAACAGCTGAAGGTGTCAGCGCCGTGCATTGGCTGATGTTCAGGCTCTTCAACCCTTCTTCGCCTTTCCTGGCTTTTATGCTCTCCCACATGGATGTAGACGGCTTGTTCTTCTTCACCCGGCTATGAACCAGAGAGTACATTGCTCGATCGGTGATGTTTCGGCAGTAGTACAGGCCGAGGGATGTGAGGTGCGGGCACCTGTACGCCAGTGCAATCACACTGTCGTCTAAAGATAAAGGAGGTCTAGTCAGTAGAAGAACTCATCAGATGCAACAGGAAATGAAAATCAAATTTAGCTTCCATTGAGGTAATACAAGTCGAACAAGGAAGCATATCTGGTCTCTACCTGTTATCGACACACAGCCACACAAGTTCAGTGTTCGGAGTTCTGGACATCCATATGCCAAACTCATCACCCCAATGTCCCCCACGTTCTCACACCACCCAAGATTCAACGATTGCAGTTGATTGCAATTGCGTCCAATAGCCTGCAAGGGGTTCAATTAGTACTCTCAAAGAAGCTTATGACAAAAATGAGTGCAGAAACAAGAACTATCGGTTGAAAAACCTGCAAGGCAAGATCAGTTGCTGCTCCTACACAGCCACAAAGATTCAGAGTCTTCAGCTTACGGCAGAATCCAGTGAGGTACTCGATACCATCGTCGCTAAACGATGTACACCCGCTGATATTGAGTTTGACCAGGTCGGGGCAACCATGAGCCAGGGCATACAGAGAGCGATCAGTTAGCTTAAAGCTCTTGCTAAGGTCCAAGTCTTGCAAGTCATGGCAGTGTCTAGCGATCGTCTCTACCGCAATATCTTCCAGCTGCGGCTTATCTTGGCGTAGCACTAAGCTCTGCAGATTCCTCAACTTAGGAGCAAGAGATATAACCAGGTTGTTCATACTGTTCTTACACCTGCAATTGAAATAGAACAAGAATTGTCAACCAAAGTCCACTTTACCAATACGAATTGGAGGGTATTTTCCAATCAAGCAATCCAAAGGCAGGAGAGGGATTAATTTACCAAGAGAGACATAAATGAGTAAGGCCTAAACAAATAGCCTCCCTCCAGCCGCTACAAACTTCGGAGGCCATTATGATCGTGCGATGATCATCAACAAGAGACACAATCCTCAAGAGAAGCTCCATTGGAATGTCCTTCCACTCAGTGATGGCCACTCCCCCCATCTTCTTACTGATGTCGATTCCACCGCCTGCCATCATCAGCTTCTCGAAACACTGGTTCAATTCTTCACTTCTCACCATGGTTTAAAACTTGAAACTGGCCCCAAACAACAGAACAGAAGCAATAGTTAGAAACCCCCTCGTTTCTGTCAAATTGACACAGAGAGAGAGAGAGAAAAGGGGAATCAATAGACCATTTCAGAAGAAACGGACAAGATAGACGACACACGAGACAATCTAAACCACAATCAAGGATGAGAGCTCTATTGTAAATCACATAAACACAAACAAAAGAGACTTCGACGCCAGAGGACAAAAATGTTTAGGAAAAACAGAGATGGGCCTATTTCCCAATCGTTGAAGGAATTCGACCAGATAGAGCACAACCCATTTCAGCAAAAGCAATGAGATTAAGAGGGCCAGAAAACTCAAGTGACCCATCGTCGAAAGCGGAACCCTTTTTTTTTGTTGCACCTCGAGAATGATCAAGAAAAAGGCAGCAAAGACAGGAGTACAACTGGTGAAGCATTCGAAGCACATGGTGATTAGATCAGTGAGAGGAAGGAGGAAGGACGAACCTGTGTTGTTGGTTGATTGCGTGGGCGGTGAGGGAGCCTGAAGAGGTGGATGAGGAGGCCCTGGTGGAAGAAAGAAACCGAGGGAAGAAGTAAAAAGGCGAAGGTTATAGAGAGAAGAGAAGGCCAAAAGGAGCTGGCTGTGAATTTGTGTGTCAGAGTGTGTGTTGTAAGTTGTGACTTGGACGTTTATCATCGACAAGGAAGAAGGACCAAAAACAAGAAAGGTAGAAACGTACGGGGGAGAGAAAGGGCGACGCGTGTGGCTCCACGTGTCCCTTTCACATGGGGCCTTCCAACTGTGTAAAAAAAAAAAATTTGTCAAAAAAAAAACTGTGTAAAAATATATATATATATATATATGAATAGCAGTGACAATGAATTTGGATTTTGAAATCACCAAGATGAAAAATGTAAGGATTGTGAAATCCGAGGTTATTTCGGATAAGTTAGTAACAGGATATTTTGTATTAAAATTGTTTTCTATTGTTAAAATCCTCTTCTGATTTGTTGATAAGGGTGATATAGGTTTTTACTTTTTTTTTTTTGTGTGTGGTTACAAAGTTAGGTACTATATGGGAGATTTGAAACGAGACTTCCATATTCAAACCTAAAGGTATTACCACTAGACTATATGAAGTTTGTTGTTTCTTCTTCGTTGACGTTAAGTAGTGATTGTCAATGTTTAGGGTTATTACACTAGCACGCGGTAATATAAGCTGTAGTTGAGGAGTGGAGAACACCAGTTGTGGGTGAGGGTCGTGTTAGGGAGTTCCTCTCGTTGTATCAGTTGGCAGGTGGTCGCCTTGATCTCTGCCCGTTTTTTATAATAAAATGGAAACTGATTTAACAAAAAAAAATTATATACATTTTCAAAAATATGAAGCTAAATTTTTGTTAGAATGATGATGTCATCTTTAAGTTTTCTTAGGATATTGTTTTATAAAAGTGAGGGAAAATAAGTATAGTTCTCGTTTCCCATTGACTCAACTGATATAACTAAAAATATATACAAAATCACGAATATTTGGCCAAATAGGCGATTTGAGAGTTCATTGTATCAAAATCAAAGGTATTCGTTGACACAATTTTCATTTGGCTATAATGCACTATACATTGGAAGGGAATGAATTGAACATCATGCATGTTTCAATTTGATTACGTCCAGTTAATGTACCAAAAACAAAATTGGGATTATAAAAAGGTAACAAAGAAATTTCAAGAAAACCAAGTCCAAATACATAAATTGGGACCGGACCGGGTCAAGACCGGAGTGTATCCAATCCAATCTTTGGTCCATATATTCCCGAAAAGACCGGACTGAAACCGGATCAATTTGGTCCAATTTAACCGGACCGAACCGTATAGCCACCCCTAGTTACTAGACTATGAATCCCCCTAGGAGGCGCGTAAAGTTTAATATTTGCATAATAATTCGCTTTTACTTTTTAAGTAAGTTAAGTAATGGATACCAAAAGAGTGATACATGGACTATAGAGCTAATTACTAGCCTTTAATAGTGTCACTATAATTAATTTTTTTATAAGGAAGTTAGATGTTACTGAAGGAATTTGAACATACAATCTCCAAGTTTCAGACTAATGAGTAATGATATTAGTATTACCACTAGGTCAATTGATTGTTCTATCACTAGAATTAATTTTTATTAACAAGAAAAACAATTCCAAAGAAAAAAAAAAATCCTACAAGTATACGTGGGAAAGTCAATTATTCATTTTACTTTGCTATATCGATACTGCAGCATGTTCTTCTACCTGCGAGATACCACTAACAACATTTAATGATATTATATTTTTCGTTGAATTATAAGTATTGATATTTGAGAGCACACCAAATTACTTTGAAAAAACATGGGTTCCAATTTTTAGGCAACATATATTTGCTAGTCTCGCAAACTGTACAACACAAACTGATAGATTTAGAATAGCACGCACTACCGATGGAGAACCAAAACACGATATGATGATACTAAGATAAAAAAAATCGTCATTTCAAGATAACCGATTCAAGTTTGGTGAACTCTCCGCTTGTTTTAATGAGAGCCAACCATAGAAGATTCAATAGAAGAGATTGAAAATGATGAAGTTAATGAGAGATTCTTTGGAAGGAAAAAAAAAAAAAAGAGAGGAGAGATTAAGAAAGCTCTTTGTGAGGCCAAAAATGCATTAGAGAGAGTGGTAATAACTTGCACGTCCAGAATGTTCCATTTGTTGAAAATCGAAACCGCGCCTGAAGATAATGCTTCCCACATTGGACTCTTTTTTTTCTTTCCTTTTTTCCTGTTGTTTATTCTCTTCATTACACTTCTTTTGTCTTTTCACACTTTTCCCCTTCCCCAATCCCCACCTTTTTTTTTATGTCCACAAGTTGTGGTCAACTAATCATGCATCCACTAATGTGGTTGATGTTTTGTTTTGGATGAACAAAAATTAATCAAATTGTATGTTTGATGATAATGAGCCGGGGTTAGAGCAATTTTTTCTAAACCATCCACATTCATTTTCAAATATTCAAACTTATGTCCATTTCAAACTCATGTGTGTAAAGAATTCAAAATATAGATTATTAAATCGTAACACTAAACAAACCTAATAAATCATGAAATGATCAAAGGCACAACTAAATTTATAAGAATTAAAAGCACTCAATCCTAGAAAATCCTTTATTCCCTAAGAAAAAGTACAATACTATCTATAAATCATTCATCTCCGACTCCGACTCCAACACATCTATTAAGCAATAAGTAACATGATCTGGTAAATAAGGGAAAGAAGTGAAAGAGTGAAGGGAGATTTGAGAGTAATAAATTGGGTTTGGGTTTGGGTTTGAGTGGCCGTTCAATTACATTTCAACCCTAAATTTTATGTATATGAAGAAGGGTCAGGCTAGCGTACGTCAGGCGTACGCTTACCTTACCGTACGCCCATCGAGTTTTGTTAGTTAGACCATGAATTAACCGGATTTTGGGGTATGATACTATACCCTAACCTCTAATGGGTGAACCCAAGCCCCCAATTCTCTTCTCCAAACCATAATATTCGTTTAATCTCAAAATGAAAACCAACGGTTCTGATTCGTTAGAATTATCCATGTACAAAAAATAGGTGTAAACGCAGGCGTTTAGCGTACGTCTGGCGTACGCTAGCCTTTGCCATATGAAGAAATATTATTGGCGCATAGGTATGAGTATGTGTATGAGATGGAGGAATCTAAAAGCATACTCGCTTCATCAAACATTTTGCGGATTATACCCATACCTGTAATATACATAATCATTTTGGATTCCCGCATTAACTAAGTAGGGGGAGAAAAGATACACGAACACGGTTTTGATTGCCATCCCTATTTGAGTTTTGTGACGCAAAGATTCTCATTTCAACATTAGTGCCAAGCAATCTCTTTCATCTGCCTCCTCCCTACCGAGACTCGAGACTCTCATAAAAAGTTAGGTACAATTAATTTTTAAAACATTTTAAACTTACACACTTATAAAAATTGATGGGAAAAAACATTTTAAACTTACACACTTATTGTATTTGAATTTTGACACTAATGAACAACATCAAATATTGGACTTCCTTTTAACCGATTAATTATGCATCTTACAAGTCATATATATATATGGTAGAGATGCCTCTAAAAATGCATTTTAACCTTCATTAAAATCCATAAGCTAAGGCCTTAGCTCCGTCGTCCTCCTTCGATCCTTCTTTCTCCGGCAACATGAAACACAAAACCGGTGACCCTTCCCCCACAGATTCCAGTTACCTTGCAAAACACAGCGACCTCTCATATCAGATCTGTTTTGGATCCGTTTTGGGCGGCTCTGTGCAAAGTTGTTAAAATCACGGTTTAAAATTTAAAAACTTATACTTTTACACTTTTAGATCACCAAAACACTTATACACAGGAATGCCCTTTTCGGTTACAAGTGTAGCCAAAATATATGCTTTAAAAGTTTAAAAACTTTATTTTTACGGTTTTAGATCACAAAAATACTTTTTACGTAAAATCACGATTTAGACCGCACCTAGAAGCACTCGCCTACAACCGGAGCACAATACGAATCGGAATATGGGAACATAAAGAGGAAATCCAGAAATCAGAACAACAACCACAACACGAATCAGAACCCCAAGAACCCAGAAATTGTAATTCTAAAATCCATAAATTGAAACCCTAAAGCCCACGTAGAAAACCCTCGTTGAAATCACCGACGAGCTGGTGTGCGCCAGTCGAGTGGAATCGAGCTCAATCGCATATATTCTTTCCGCTCCTTCGCAGCTGAGGTGCACCTTTTACTTTACTAGCTAAAAGAAGAATTATATTATATCAGTTGGGTTGGAGTCTGCTGAAGTGCTGATTAATCTAATTGTATTGCCAGCTTTTGCAATATGAGTTTCATAGTGCATTTTTTTTTTTGACCTGATGGATGCATTGTTGGTTCTTGACATATATATGGTGGTGTATTTAGTGCATCTATTTTTTTTGCATTTAATGGATCCGCCTCATAATCGTCATTCTGAGCAGGCGATTGATGTAAAATCGATGTCAATCATCACTTGTGGTATGATGAATAAGAACCGCATGAAATTGTACAAAAATCATTCAAGATTCACTTTAATTTGAATGATTTAGGGTTTAGAAATTTAGGGTTAGGGTTTACAATTTGGGATTTTGAGTTGGGATTCAAAATTGAAGGTTAATAGGTTGGCCAATGGATCAATTAGTTGTGATTTTGTGTTATATCATCATATTAGATTAATGATACCCATTAAATTTCTGAATTTGATATATTATAACCACTTTTAGAGTTTGATGCATTCAAAGAGTGCACCGAAGTATATATATATTTATATCATCTCCACGATACACATTCCACCTAGCTATCAATTCCACGATTTTTCTAGGTAATAAAAAACAAACATCCATTCTTGTTTTGTGATGCAAATTGCATTTACCTATAAAGCGATAATTGATGGATTGCCTGCTTCTTATGTACCGATGACATTATCAATTAGAGGAATTTTACAATGATATATAGTATTGGTGCTATTTATGGTACAACTTGAAATTGTACATTTAACGTTATGGTACAACTTCAGATTGTACCTATACTTTTTGTACAAATTTTTTTATGGTACAACTTAAACTTGTATCTTATGTGATGGTACAACTTCAAGTTGTAAAGTTGTACCATAATATGATGATCCAAATTCTTTTATGGTACAACCTAAACTTATACATTTAATGTTATGGTACAACTTCAAGTTGTACATTAAAGCACCAATGCTATATAGCATAGTAGAAGTGCTCATCAATTAATATTGTATTCGATGGATAATAATTATTGTTATCTTTTATCTTATTGGCTAGCTTGCTAATACTCTCCTGCTGTCTAACTAACTGCTTATTTGTAAAAGCAACATGATCAAGTTCCCTTTTTCTGCAAAACAATGGTGGTGAATTTGGACATTACTTCGTCTAGGTGCACTTACTTGTTCCACTTCAACAAACCAACGAAACCACTTTGATAATTGATTGAATACACTCTCGAGTCTTGACCTCGGCATCCCTATCACATGATTGATGGAATGTTTGTGCTCATTCCTTCCACGAAATTTGGATTCTTTTACGTTTCACGTCTCGTTATAGGTTTAACTTGCGTGCACGATTGAAAAAAAAGACTCAGGTTCTTTTTTGAAAGAAGGTGGTGGATCACAAGTATTGGAACTGAACTCTGAAACCATGAGTAGTTTCAGAGTAGAGCTGTTAATGAGCGAACCAAGCCGAATTTCACCTACCTCGGCTCAGCTTGTTAATAGACAAATAGTGGGGAAAATGAGAACCCTGTGCTGCTAGGTTTCTTTGATTTATAGCTGTTAGTGTGCTTACAATGGTAAGTTGACAGGTGGCCATAGTTGATTGTACTAAAATTATAATTACATCATTTTTGTTATTATTTTGATTTTCTTATAAGAGTGATATAATTTTTTTTAATTATTAGGTGTTGTTTGAGGAATTCGAATCTAAAACTTCAGGTTGGTTTATTAGTACTTCTTAATTTTTTTAGTGAGTTATTATGTGACAAGTGTTACTTTATATTCTTAAAATTGAATCTATGGTAGATAATCAGTTAAGATATTGTAGTAAAATAGTAAACATATTGTGTGACAAATAATGTGACCATTGTAATAAAACCGCACTAGTTCAGTTGCGACCTTTCTTTCGAATTGTTCAACATATATAACTAGATTGTACAAAATAATGAGTATCTGAGCACGTAGACGACTGTGGATTTCAATTTATTATAGGTATCGTCACACAATTTCAATTTTGACATTAATGGTAATAAGGAATTATACATTGGAAGGGAATGAATCGAATTAAAACATTATTATCTGAGGAAACAATGCCATTACACAATTATTAATTAGTGTGATACATCATTGCATGTTTCAATTTGATTACTTCCTAATTCCCATAAATGGTAAAAAAACAAAAAAACAGGAAATTGGGATTACAAAAGGTAACACAGAATTTCAAGAGAACCAAGTCCAACTACATAATTAATTGCAGCATCTCACCCTAGCTAACTAATCTATACTTAGTACAAATAATAATTTTTACTTTTTGAAAATCATGAGGCCAAAAATGCATTTATAAACAAAGTTCCATTTGTTGAAAACCGAAACCGCATAATCTCTCAAGATAATGCGCTCCCACATACACGTAGGATACGACTGTTTTCTGCTCCTTGGCCATTTCTCTTTTTTTTTTTTTTTTTTTTTCCCTGTTGTTTATTCTCTTCTTTTGTCTTTTCACCCTTTTCCAATCCCTTCCAAGTTCCAACCGGTTGGTGCCCATGCATCCACTGGATTTTTTTTATGTTTAATTTTGGATGAACAAGAACTTACATATTGTATGTTGAAATAGCCACTTTTGACTACTGTAGAATTCTTATGAGTTATAGGTAATAATATGTAGTTTTACTATGTATTTTTTTATTATCAAATATATCCTATTTTTTATATCAATTTAAACATGTTCATGTGTTTTGGAAAAAGTTAAGAAACATGTCATTCTGTTATTATTTTCATTCAAAAATAATCAATCGTGGTTGAACCGTAGTCTGGATGATCTAACCTCGATAAAATGAGATGGAGAATATCAGTTTTGCTCCTCTATTTATTACTCTAGGTCTTGTTAAAGTGAAATTATTTGGGAATAATAGGCTATATAAAATAAACAAAAAATGTTAAAGTGAAATTTATCGGGGATATTTCAGACATTTATGTCTCCCAAACCAAACTTCGATCGTGGTTGATGGTTTTGGGTGGAAATTTTAACAAAGAGCATGTTTGATAATTTTTGTAAAATATAGCAGAATAACATGTTTGATAAAAATGCATAATAATGAGACATATTATGCCCTATAATCCAATTTTGTATCTTAAAGAACGAAAGAAGAATGCAATGCAAACCTTGGAGAGAACTCATAACCTAATTGAAAGCTACGTCGTCCTCGATTGCACTTTGCTCATATAGCAAACTATGAGTAAATATTGAGATGAATAGTTTCGAAAGCTATAAATAAAATTTCAATCAATGCAAGCTTTTCCTCGACGAACAGTTGGATCTAAGCTGCTAATTATATTATATATTGCCAAACTTTTGCGGTGTGATTTTCATAGTGCATTAGCTAGCTTATACTCTCGTGGATGAACGTGGATCTTATATAAGAGGAACATGATGATCTTGTTCCCTTTTCTGCAAAACAATGGTGGTGAATTTGGACAATGCATCGTCTAGGTGCACTTGTGATCCACTTCACAAACCAACGAAACCACTTTACATGATTGATTGAATACACTCTTCGACGACGACTCGTCATCTTTGTACTGTTGTTACGTGAGGCATTATGAGCTTTGTGTGTATATATATGCCTCAGCATCCCTATATCACATGATTGATTGATGAGAATTTTTGTGCTCAAGCCTTTCATGAAATTTGGATTCTTCTATGTGCCATGTCTTGTCGAAGGTGTAATTTGCGTGCGACTCTGAAAAGAAGTCTTAAGTTTGTTTGTTTTAGATATGGATTGCGTGTCGAAAGAAGATGGTAGTCTGATGTTGCAGCCTTATTGATCATGCAATTGACAACTATATCTAGGGATATGCGGAATCCTGATCAATTGTGATGAACCCATAATTACAAAATTAGGCAAACCAATGGTCATACAATAACCTAAATTACACTATTTGATTCTAACACTTAAGTGGATGGTCACCCACATTAGGTCAAACCTCTAGATCATCATCCACATTGCAATTAAGATGTGGATAAAGCAATAAGCACATCAAATAGACAAAATTAGTATAATTAATTGGCCAGTTTACTTAAGGGGTCCAGTGGGCTACGGGTAGGTACACCATAAGCCTCCTGCGGACTCAATATTGACTGTCGATCCAGGCAATCTTTTTTCCAAACTCATGTTTTTTTTTACGACTCTTACCTACTCCGATGATTCCCCCCGTCGACCGATTGGCGGCGAGGCAAGTGGCCGCCATCGATTCTTCCCTTCTTTACCTCCAGGCGAAGCTGGGGTCAATGATGGATCGCCTTATTCCCTCTCCCGATCTCTCTCTCTCGGCTTTTCTCCGATCTTCGTCCTGGCGAAAGTGGGGTTTGTGATGGATCGTGTTTTTCCCTATTTCAGACTAGCTCCAATGTGTTCGGAAGATGGATGCAGGGGGCCGGCCGCCGGCTAGGAAAATCGTCGATGATAGTATCGTCGATGATAGTATAACAGTCGTCTTGGCGTTGATCCTTGCATTGTCGGAGATCCTATAGAAGAGGAAGGGGAGAGAAGGGGAAGTCAAAGACTGCTTCGGCGTCATCGATTCCTCGACCTCATCCTGGAGAATTCCTTCGTGACACACTATCGTCGTCTGTACGCCTCCGTATTGCATGTTCAATTAATTGACTACTGTTTATGGATAATAATTCCCCAGCGGATTCACAAGCTTCCCAATCCCAAAATCCAGAACCGTCGTGCTGAAGTAACAAACTTGGGGCTCTCTCTTTTGTTACCGATGGTATTGGGTAATCAAAATAAGAGGGTCACAATCAGGATCGGAGGGTAATTGGAAGAAGCAACCACAATTAGCCGATAATTTCGACATGAAGATGAATAAGAGAGGGATCAAAAGCAAGGAACCAGCACTTTTGCTCACTCATTGAGAAAAGGGGATTTGGATCCCAATTGCATGCAACTGGTCGATTCTCTGTAGTTCGTTTAGGATTATTGATGTCAGATAAAAGAAATCAAAGCAAGGAGAACAGTCACAAAGATAGAGGAGAAGGAATGTATCGAGCTCGGCTGATTGACATTTGTTGCCACCTGTCATTCATCTCCTCCACGTGTAAGAGGTCATGGGTCTTGGTGTAGTGAAAGGGAAGGGAGCCTATGAGATTAGAAAGAAGATTTGTGGATTAAGAAAATAACAATATTCAGAGGTTTATTTTTAAACACATAATGATAGAATGGTTCGATCCAAATCTTAAGTAATACATAATTTTTTATTATCACACAACGGATGCTAATATCAAGTTAGACAAAGTATCAAATCATTACATTTCTATAATATATTTATAGCTAACATGAAAATTGTAAAAAAATGAAAGTTATTTTATACTTTTAGATTAATTTAAGAAGTTATTTAAAATGACAATATGTCAATTTCAATAGTGCATATTTACTAATCACATAACTTGATACTAAGTCGGTCAGTTTTCATTATAAGATAGGTGGAGTCAATTTTAGTTGATCAGATCCAGCCGAGTGATGATGTACAAGTGACTTCTGATAAAGAAAACTACATATAATTCTATAATAAAAAATTAAGTCAATTTAAAGAGCCATGCTTTTAATATGTTCTATCATGTTAATTTCCTCAATAACTAAATTATAACAATAATTATCTCCCAAATCCTGCCATTTAGGTTTTAAAAAAATAGATTGATTTACAAAATCAACTTTGTTGGCTTTGGTTCAATGTATTTGTAAGATGATGTATTAATATTTTACAAAGATATCATTTGGTTTAATGTATTCAGGCTTAAAAATATGTAAGAAAGGTTTAAAAGACACTTCGAAGTTGGGAACCTACTTTTATAGAGCGAGTTTTGGTATACTTCCTATCTCTAAGTATTCGAGATTGCAATACTCAAACATATTAAAGTTATTAACAAAAAATTATGCGATTAATTGAATAATTCAACATTTTATTTTCCAAATTTCGCCTCTATAATACATCCAACCAATTAATCTCATAATCTTTCTCCTAACTGATTTAGTGTTTGAATTATTTATGTGGCAAATCACAAATGTAAAGGTTCATTTAAAAAATTATATATCACAAATGATCCAAGAAATCAAGAAAAAAAATATTATATAGAATCCCGCCGCAACGCGCGGGCCAATTATCTAGTATACTAT
Source organism: Linum trigynum (assembly GCA_964030455.1). Lineage (NCBI taxonomy): Eukaryota > Viridiplantae > Streptophyta > Magnoliopsida > Malpighiales > Linaceae > Linum > Linum trigynum. Next base: position 32,727,181 of record OZ034814.1, on the reverse strand, counting down.
AATCATAACCAAATCATCAATTACATATACAAACCCTTAGCTAGGTTATGTTTTCTTACCCCAAATACCTATGATCTCATCCCATGAATAGGGTAAGGAGAACACATAAAACTAGAAAATAAATCAACATTTGGAAGCTCTTGATCCTTGAAAAATCAGCTCCAAACTCCAGACTCTCCTATTATTCAAATAGAAACCCTGAACTCCTCTCTCTATGTGTTTTTTGTTTGAAAATGTGGTCTGGATTTGCCCTTGAAATGCAATCTCTATTTATAGGGTGATGATCTCATACTAGTTCACTGTTGAGATTGGCTAAAGTTCACGGCCACGAACTTGGTGTAGGTCTCGTGTTCTTTGAGGTGACACTATTCTGCCATAAACTTCTTAGGAGATCACGACATGGGGTTCGCGATTGTTCTCTCTCTCTCTCTCAATCATGGACTCATAGGTTGCGGTCTCTTTCAAGTGCAGTGAGTTTGACCGTGAGAGCTTCCGCTTCTTTCGGCTCCTCTCGTTGCCAGGATTCACGGCATGGGAATAAAAACCCTAGTTGTGAAGTACTCTTGCATGAACTCCAGATCCAGGACTGAACATCACGACCGTGAACTCTTACTAAAGACCTTGAACTCCTCTCTTCTACCTATTACACTTATTACCCAAAACTCAAGTTCAATTCACTTAAACCCACACATTCATGTCCAAACATTTTTTATGATGCTGATATAGATTATTAGTATCAATGAACAAAAGTTAAACATTTTTTCGATTCTTGCTTTTCAGTATGTCCTTTTCTATGACTGTCAAGGTCTCTCTGAGACTCGTTTGGTTGTGAATGAAAGCTAACTGTTCTAAATGCATTCATTTATAAAAAATAATACTCGGTTAATGCTTATTAGCGACAATCAAATACTTAATGCTTTGAATTATACAATTATGATAAACATTTATATGATAAACTTATTGCATGAAATTGACCAGACAATATCCTAAAAATCAATCTAAAAAAACAATCAAGATTTTCCATTTGGCAAGGATTAAGAAGATGGAAGTATCGAATTTTCTTCCTGTGCTGAAACCTTTTTTTTTTTTTTTTGGAATTATTTGGTAATATGTTACAAACAAGTTGCTTCTCTTTATAGTTGCACAATCCAAATAACCGTCGGCGTCAACGATAATCATAGAAAATTAAGTGTACATGATTGCTTCTGCGTGCGAATGACAAATTAAAGGACAACCTTAAGTACCCAGTATTTAATCTAATTTTTTAAGAGAAAAGTTGACAATTAATATTAAATAAATAATAATATATGCATTTCCGGGACGTTAGCTGGGCTGAGTACGTTAGGCCCTTTTTTCTTGCATAGTGTTTTTGCTTGCATTCTACAGGTATGGTAGCATACCATAAGGCCAAATTAATCATATGATTGCGGGTTTTTTTTCGTTTCAGCGTGTTTTGTTTCACTTTGCTCTACATAGGTATGATAGAGTTGTCCTTATCATGACAAAAACAAACTCTTTTATCATTGGTTCAACGTTTAGTTGACCACCGTCCATTACTTTGTTCAATTTTTTAATCAGACCTACAAAAGTCTATCTAGTTTCGTATATGGACCTTATTTTTATGGAATATACGCACATGATAACATCAAAGTATTAGATACGTGTGCATCGTAACCAAATTTGGTATCTATTATTATTATTATCATTATTATTATTATTGAAATGTACAATTTCACATGTTTAACAAGGAAGTAATCTTAATTTTTCTTCCTAGACCTGAAAATCTGTTATATTCCGGCAGGGAAATTAATTAAGGTTGAGTCCAGCTCATCATGGGAGTGCAAACATGATATATGTATTTATCCATGTGTTTTGAGCATGACGATGAATTACTCAGCTGGGAGTGACATGGACGTAAATGTTTTCTGCCCTTTGGATTTTCTGCATTTGCCATTTGGAGTGAGCAGCCAAAATTAATTTTGTATGACATTAAGGTAATGTCAATTTTTTTTTTTTTTTTTTTGCTATTTGAAATCATAATAACTTTTAATCAATGATCTAATATTGTATTTTTAATGATTATAGTGAATAATCATTCATGACCAGTCTATTTAATTATGCAATCAATTAATTATCTATGGTTGAAAAGAAAACTGGCATAACAAAAAAAAAAGGTTGTCTGGTAAAGCGTAGCAAAAACATAACAATGACCTTTAGCCAATATTTGTTTCTGTGAGATACAACATATATTTATCAAACTCTACACCTTAAAGTACTATAAACAATATAACAACATACTCAATAGAAAAATTGAAAATGTTCGTGAGGCTTACAATACAGTTATGTCTGATCTCACAAACCATATTCTCTCAATCATCTGAATCTCGTATCTCTTATGCCAAAAGGCTATGGCGGTGGTTCATTCCCCTTTTATGGCCAACTTCTTCTTCTAAATCCGAAATCCCCAATTTCGTTCTTCTCTCAATCCCTAACTCTATCCTCCCAATCCCTAATTCTCTTCTGTCGTATCTTGTCACGGAAAATCGCACGTGCCCCAAGCAGCATCTTTCTAGCAGTACGCAGCTGCTGCCTGCTGGACCTAACTCTAATTAGAGTTAGCAACTACTAATCACACTCTCATCCTTTAATTACTGGGGACAAGAAGACTTTCGACAGAAGAACCAACATTCCACTCTGATCTCACTTCATCTTCTTCGATAAACATACTGTCGAGTTCATCAAGTCAAGGAAGTAATGAAGACAGAGTTGGGCTAGTTTCTTCTACTCAGCATCCCCCAACGGCCCATTACCATAATTCGAGTCCATGTAGTCGTAAGTCCAAAGCCCACAAAGTTGATTCATTCTTGGAAGCCCAATCAAGTTTGTTTTTTTTACACAGTTGCAATTCCACAGCCCTGCCAGTCCCCTCTCAATTTTGAACAGAGGTTTATTGTCCTGTACACACTTCATCCCCTAACCCATCTCTCCTCCTTCACTTCTTTTCTTGGGTTACACGGATCTTATTAACATTTCCCCAATTCTCAAGCTAGGAACTTGTCAAACAAGTTACCAAAGAAGAAGCTCGTTTTAGCCCATCCTTTGTTCGCTTGCTGATCCTTTGCACCACCACCAGAACCACCACCGCCGCCGCTGCCAGCACCAGGAGTTTTCTTCACATTAAGCAGCATCCTGTGCCCGATTTCCTTTCTCAGAGCTTCCACCGTCTTCGTGTCAACCGGGTTACCGGAAGCATCTCTGACATAGAAAACATTCATAGCCTGCTCTCCTATCGTCGACACCCCAGCTCGTGTCACTGATAGTCCGTTCTCTCGTAGCACCCTCGTGACTTCCGATAACAGCCCCACTCTGTCTTTAGCACACAGCTCCAGGCTCACACCCTGGGACAGGGACAGAACAACAACAGCTTGAGGTGACGGTGAAGCAAATATAGATTAGAAGCACTTGGGAGACCACACGCATATTAGACATTTGATGTTGTGTCTGCACTCACCTCGGATATTCTTCTTCGAATAGCTGCTTCGAGACATTTGATGACGCGCTCCTTCTCTCCTTCTGTGTCGAGTATGCAACCATCCATGTGGCGGATATAATACTCCTGCGCAAGTTCAGCCGCACATCTTCATCAGTTTCATAACTTGATTATAAAATTATGTGGCTTTACAAAACAAGAGTGGTTCATGTGTCATGCGTTCAAATCAATAAGAACAATGTCTTTCTAGTGCAACGACACTGAGCTTTACCATAGTAGTTTTAGGAGTTCACTTGCAGAAAGAAAAAGAAACTAAGCCTGCATTCTCTCCCCTGAAACTAAAATTCAGAGAAACTTATATAATTCTCAAATGCTTCGCTAGAAAGATGTAATTCACAATTCCAGTCCCTTTAGCATAGTCTGAACTGCTTGCAGTGCAAACAACATGAGCGAACAAGCGTTTGTTTATCAATGAAATGGTCACGACTGTCCTATGGAGCACAAATGTTTTTACCTGTGAAGCATTGGGGCCGTCAGACGAGATTGTTGCATGGAAAACAACATACTGCATATCAGTAAGAGTGCACACAATATCAAACAACAACTTGGCACGATCCTTGCAGCAAACGCTGACAACCGAGTAACCCTTCTCCTGACAACTCTCGATGGTGATCTGCGGCTTGAGAGTGGGAGCAGGAGCACAATCTGCCTTCTCGCTACCTTCATAATCCCTATCAGCAAACAACATCTGGTGCAGCCTACGATCTGTGTGTGTGAATCCCATGGAGAAGCTGGTGCGTCCAACTCCTCCATCGTCATCCTCCTCACATCCACGTAAGATGTTTTTGAGCTGCTCTTCCATGACGGATAATCTGGTGGGGTCATCCACAGCACGGGACGTGGTGTCATCATTGACATAGAGCACACATGCTATCCTCCTGTTGTGTGTCCAGACTTCTGCAGCTGCAACATTGAAGTGAAGGTTGGCAAGGATGGCCGAGATTTCAGATAAAAGGCCTGGGCGATCTCTGCCAATGAGTTCAATGGCAGTGTGGTCGCCAATTGAGTGGACACCAACTCGTTTCCCTGGCCATGGTGTCACTTGTTCTTTGGCACCTCCCTTTGGTCCTAGAACCTAGAGCAAATCACAGGCACTTTCTGTTAGAATTGTAATTTAGGATTAGTTGTTGAACAAGGAAATGATTAAATAAGTAGCCATTTGATATTAAGATACAAGAGTTAGACAAGGAATTTCACACATAGCTTTCAGCATCAGATTGAATACCTTCTGCGTGTATTGATAAAGTTCCACATATTCTTAAAAAGCATCTCTATTGAATAGTGAAAGAAAGAAGAAAAAGATGATAGAAGGGCATCAGGATACCTTTTCTATGTAATCGATGGTCCTGGTATCGGTAATCTTGTTTCCTTGTTGATCAGTGACATGAAATACTGTTCATGAAAGATAGTAAGAAATGAGAAAAAAGGATCAGAATAGTGGTTGTGGTGAAAGTGAAAGTTATGAGAAGGAAGCATGGCGTCCATTGTTATGATGTTGTATGGAAAACAGATAGACAGAGACAGCTGGTTATATGATATGACAGAGCTTCTTCATAAGAAATGAAAAAAGTTATAAGAAGGAAGCAATCAAGCTGTCTTTGTTTATGATGGAATAGTTTGATATGGACCATAACAGACAGGAAACAGTCAAAAATAGGTTGACAAAAAAGTCCGATTATAAAAAGGTCAAACAGGCAAATCAAGCATAAGAAAGGAAGAGAATGGTGGGTTTAAACCAAACCATAGGTATATACCATCCATGAACCATCCTCCATCTGAAGAGATGTAAGCTTTGGTGATAATGAAGTCAAGATCTGTCAGTATTTGGACTACTTCCAGTAGAATTCCTGGCTTGTTCATGCTGTCCACCTGCCAAGCAAAGTACAAATCTGCTAAGTGAACTCAACTTGTGATTTAACCCCCCAGAATTTCATCTATCAAGAAGGATAGAGAATTATATAAGAGATTAGAGCATGACCTTTATGAGAGTACTATTCTGACAAGTAACGTTATCCACAGAGACCCTGCCAGTAGAGAATGGAACCATTTAATAAGACAGGTGAACAAATGGATATTGACATGAAAGGAATCTCTTTGAGGAATTTTGACAAACACCTTGGAGGGTTGATTCTATTGCTCATGTTCTCATATTCAGGGTCAAAGTACGGCCAGCAAACCCTTGCCATTTTTCTATTCCCCTCACACAATATAAGCCAAAATTTTCCCTTACTACAACAAAAACACAAACACTTGTTACGCAGAAAGCTTTTCAAGCCCCGAAAGTGCCAGACAATGGCCAAAGATTGAATCTTTCACGAGCTGCAATCTAGAACAAGCCGCGGAAATCCATACCCAATTCGAGCCAGACAACAAATGAGCCGTACGTTCTTGTTTCAGTCCGCAATTCAGAAGTCAGCTCCTTGGTCGTCGTCGATGGCGGCGGCGGCGGCGGAGAAATTGAAACAGGGCTTACATGATGTCACCCAAAAATCACCTGCAGAAATCCGTTGAAACCCAGAAGCCAAAGTTTCAGAATATTTTCCAGTCAGGAGCTAAATTGGGTTGTCGTCAGGAACAGGGGAAGGAGAGACGGAGATTGAGAAACAGAATCAAGAAGTGAATACAGGCAAAAAGGTCGAAACTTTAAGGTGCATTTTTATAAGGAAGAAACCGTGCGGTGGTGGGTGGAGCTGCAGTGAGAGGAGGAGCTTGCCTGCTTACACTTTTTGGAGGTGAGGTTTGCTGGTGAGAAGCCAGTTGGTGGCTTTTGTTGTGTTCGAATATGGCAAAGGAAGAAGGCAGAGAAGATGGGGAAAAGGAAGAAGAAACAAAAATTGAAAATGAGAAGAAAGAAAAAGAGTGAATTAATGAGACCAAGTTGGGGGGAGCAGAGAAGTCATCTGGGCCACATATAAGTACTTGAATTACTGATGAACCTTTGCTTTTTCGTGGCAGAAATTTGTGAAGCTGCATGAGGGAAAGCGAAGAAGAATACAAAGAAGGCCAACTATGTTCATGTTGTGTCCTTTTCTAGAATCAAATTTTGATTTGGATTCATGTTCGATTTATCATCACAAAAAGTCAAAAACGGCAAACCACTTGCCTTCATTCACTTTCTTTCATCCTTTCTAGTTTCAACCAAAGCGTGAAAAACCATATCGTATCGACGGTTCGATCAGGAAAAATTCATATCAGAAGTTAAATCGATAGACGGTATTTAGCTGTATGAAATTGTTGAACCCCGATTTCAACATAAGATACTCTACCACTGACACTTTCGATACGGTTTTACAATCTTTGGGTTGAACAACCATTTATTATCCACCCTACGAGGGTCAAAGTTGTCACCAGGAATCCAAACTCAAGAGCTCTCGACACTCTTGAAACGATTCACAAACTAGGTCAGCCCTCATTCGTATAACTCGAAATTTTGAGAGGATGCCAATAATAAATATTCTATAATTTTATTTACATAGGTGGTGCTATGTACACGACTTGGAATATATTGGTACGAATCAGTTATATAAAAGTTATAAAAAAAAAAACAAGAGAACTAATTGCAATTTGTGAGGATTCAACTTGATGGGATGCATAGAAAAGAATAAGTTGCACCAAATTGATGTAAAAGTTGAGGGCAAGGAGGAAGTGGGAATCAGCACCCAAGATCTTCTCATTATCCTTTTTTGGCCTTTGGAGGGGGCTACTACACTACATATCTCAAAGACATCTAATACTTCAGCCTCAGCCACATTGTAAAGCAAATTGACATACTTTACCAAAACTACTGAAGCAAGTCAGCTCTGCAATTCGGGACTAGGACATCTATATGTGAAAACAGGGGAGCGGTTCGGTTTTGGGTTTTTCGCTTTTAACTGAAACAGGTTACAGTCTTATCAAGGTTTTTTTTGCGGGAGAAAACAAACAAGTTCTTAACACTTTAGGTAGAGATGACAAATTTGACCTGACCCGATTTACACGACTAGTTTGACATGTTTTGAGGCAGGTCTGACTCGCCTGGACGGACATGAATACTCTTCTCGACTTGACCAGGCCAATTCTCGACTTGTTTTTGTCTAAATTATATATAACTTCACTCGGGGTGGGATGGGATGCTAACCCCATACCCCGTTAGCACCTGCTAACCCCAAAAACGCTACACATGTATTTATAAACACTACACACGTATTATTAAAAACCACTACTACCAATATATTCCATCTCAATATTGACGAAACTACATAGTCCCAAGACAACTATGACCAGAAACACTACCATGACTGCACATCAAACTACTACATACCCTACATATTAACAACACAAGCGATCAATAAAAAAAAGACTACCAAAAACTTCCATGTAAAAACACTACCACGACTATTAGGACGGTGCTAACCCCCTATAGGATTAGCACCGTAGCTTGTCCCGACTTCACTCCAATTACTTAGAATTTTACGTTTATTATCTCATATTTTAGCTATAATAAAGTTGTAAATAAGTGAGAACCTTAGTGCATCGAATAATTTAAATATACTTATCATACTATAGATTGTTTCTTAATTTTCTTAATGAAAAATCAATGTTTCTAATGTTTTTCTATAATTAAATTATACACTCATATGGATCGATTTGTCCCGACTCGGGCCCTATGATAAATTACTCGACCTACCACGAGGCGGGTATGGGTATCGAGATACCCTCCCTGACCTGCCTCATTGCCATTCGTAGTTTTAGGTTACGAATGAAACCAAAAAATCGATAAGCCATTAATGCAATAAAAGGTTCAGTTTTGGTTTCCAGCTTACTCTGTCAAATAATGATAAATTTTTAATGGTTTCGGTTTCGGTTTGGTCAGTTGACTATTAGAGTTTCAATTTGTAATGGTTTCTCGGGCGGTTAACCAAATCAAGCTAAACCGCCACCCCTATGTGAATTATTAGGGGTGGTAAACGGTAATCCGGTAAACGGTAAACCGTTTACCGGCGGTATCGGCAGCCGAGCGGGAAGTTGGGGGAGTCGGTTTACCGGACACGGTATCGGTAAATACCGACGGTAAATTGGTATTACCGATACCGAATCCCCCCTCCCTACTCCCTAGTGCTACGCTGCGTTTTGTTGCTTTACCCCCAAACATATAAAAACTTACATACATGAATGTAAGTATAGGCCTAAAAAATATTGTAAATAAGAGTTAATAATAAATTATTAATTACAAAAATGATGAAAAAAACTAAAAAAAATCAAAATATTACAACATCACCCCACTTTTGGAAATTCGGTTCGGTAAATATTCGGTAAACCGCCCGAAATAGCTTCTCACGGTATTTCGGTAATACCGGTTTGTAACCATTTACCGGTAATTCGGCAATCGGTAAACCGGTTACAAACCGGTATCGGTAATCGGTAACCAGTTTGGCCAACTTCGTTATACCGAAACCGGTAAATTCGGTAAACGGTAAATTGTTTACCGACCGAATCCCACCCCTATAAATTATGGTCGTTGAAAACATGTAACTTGATAACAAATTTTGTGAGGTAAACACCGTTAACTTATTTCTACCATATCTATTTTTATTTGGAATGTCATATTTTGTTAATCAGACATGAATCGACACAAATTTGATGCACTACTGATCGTACCATTCCACTTGCTAAACCTGCAGTTCAAATTAGTTTGGCAACCTTGAGCACAATTGATCACTATGGCACCCAAATTTCTAGGGTTTATTTTATAGATAAAGGTAAATGATGGATAAAATCTGTTAAGAGGAAGAGGTAATTGTTACGAATGGAGTGAAAAGGATTGACGGGACGGCGACGGCGACGGCGGCGGCGGCTATAGATGTAGATATGTGCTGCATTTTTCAATCAGGAAGCCCGGAAGGAAGGAAGGAAGGAAGGAAGATCTCCCACCGATTTCTTGTCATCAATTCTTCCAAATTCATACACGTCGTCTTATCTCCTCACCTCCATTCCTAGCTGTGTTGAGGTGATAAAAAGGACATTTTTAATACCTAAATTTTGTGCTAACCCGATAAGAACTAACAACATGCTACCTATCGGTTGTGGTAGTTCACGTAAGAGTTGTAGTTTTATGATTGCAAAAACAATAATTACAACTACAAAAGTCATCATGATTATAGCTATGATTGTGAAGAAAATGCAATCCTACAACTGCAAAATACAACGATTCAGCGGCGGACTCAGAATATTCGGAGAGGTGCGTCAGTCAGTCAATAAAAATAATAAAAATATTAAATAATAATTTATTTATTTATGGAGTACATAGTATCATTGTTTTTCACAGTGAGCAAAAAAATTGTATATTATGAGAGGCTTGTGAAATACACTAATCGTTTATTTTGCAAAATAAATATTTTTCAATGCAAACAACCCAATGGGTGGGTCTGCCAGTTGACCGGCAACCAAGGAGGTCGTGCCAGGGGGTCCAGCACGGGACCCAAGTGGATGACTCTCAATTGGTGTGCATGTGGGACGGGGCAACTAGGAGGGGATCACATTCGGCTGGAGGGATGGTTCTTTGTGGTCAGGGAAGGTCGGTCCTTCGGGCTAAAGGTGTGCAATTTGCACGAATTGATGAACCGATGGTGGTGGAACTGCTGGTGCTGCGTGAGGCTATCACTTGGTGTTTAGAGTGGGGTTTGTCCGAGGTTCGGTTCGAGGGTGATGCGAAGGTCATTATTGACAAGATTAATCAAGCCGATTCTCGGGACAATCACTTGGGGGCTGTCCTGGAAGAGATTTGTCAACATTTTGATGCCCATCCGGGGTTTAGTGTGCGGTTTGTAGGTCGGGATAACAATAGGGTAGCTCATTCGGTAGCTAGAAAAGCCCTCTCTTTGTACCCATCTGGGAATCGTTTGTTTGATTTCAGGGCCTGGCTGCTCTCCAGGATGTAATTATCTCTTTGATTGGATTAATATATATTACATTTTGACAAAAAAAAATGCATACAACCCAACAATCATCGATAAATTGGTCATTAAAATATAAATTTATGACTTTGTTACGGTGACATACAAATCACTGTGACTGGGACAAAACAGTCTACCAGTTCCACCAACTGGTCCGCCTCTTTCATTAATCGCACATGATGAACCATTGTTGTTGATAGATATGCTTGCTTGTAAGAGAGTTGAAGTTAGAACAAAAGTTGGAGCATAGATGATAAGTTTCTCTAGTCATTGTTCTCCCATGGATATAGAAAATATTAAGCATATTTATTTTTTAGATTTGACTTATTCTACATAGACTCTCATATCTTTCCTTCAAATTCTCAGTTTGCTTTTTTTTATTATCATATAGTTGTCTTTGTGATGGAACATCTTTGTTGCTATTGTTGTTATGAAGATACTTAAAAAGTAGGTATACATGTTATACAATTGTGTCATCTTTAACGTGCATAAATCTTCTATCATCTTGCTTTTATGGGTTCTTATTTCAGAAGTGCTAGAAGAGAGTGTTATTTATTTTTGTCTATGTATATAATCTTTAAAGAGATTTGGTTGCCCATGGGTGGTAGGATATTGCTTTACTACTGAACAATTTTGTATGGTAGTCATTCTATTGTCCATTATTTTCCTAATGTAAGTAGATGATAACTTAGTCATTTGGCCTACCGTTCACTGTAAGCGATTCACCATTTGCCAGAAGCGGTAGAACGACCCCTTCTAAAAAGCATGTGTAAGTTAAAGGTAAGTGTGATGTCCAATCAACCATTTTTCGGAAGCGGTCACGATGACTTGCAAATCACTATAGGCATACCTTCATTTATCAACTTCATAGTAAAAAAAAATCATTTCACTACTTGCAATTGCAACAGATGTATCAGTTACAACTTTTGTAGGAGTGTCAAAGATTATAATTTCAAATTTTTATAACAAAACATAAACTTTCACCGAAATCCCGGGTGCGACACATCTCCCCTTAATTAAGTTAAATCCACACCTACAATGACTGCAACTGCAAAACAGTGTTTACAACTATTATTGTACTGCTACAACTCATAATTAGCATGATGTTAACCCTTATAATTAATAAGCTAATCGATTCAAGTTAATTTTTAACTGGTATAGTTTGTTTTTCCTATATTCTGATTTGGCTTTTTTCCTTCTTTCCTTGTCAATTTGTGTAAATCTGTTTGTTACATGTATGATGCATTCAGTCGTACCTTGAGTAAAATTAAAAGTATAGTATGCATTGAGTAATAAAATAATATCTAAGCCTAGGGGTGGAAGTTTGGTTCTGGTTTGTGGATAACCCATGAACCGCATCAAACCACACACATTGTGGTTAACCACGCCCACAATTTTGTGGGTAGTGGGTTGGGTGTGGTTAGCAAAATCCTAACTTGTGTGGTTAGTGGTTAACCACTAACCACAATGGTTGACCCACAAAATTCACTATACACACATTAACATTAGTATAACAAACTTTTCTTTACATTTAAGTCCATCATGCTTATTATTAATAGTTAAAGATATAAGAAGTAATAACTAATTTCGTAAAATGCTGAAATAACTCAACGTAAAAAATGCGAACTAATAGGGTGTGTCGTGTAATATTAATTTACATTTTTGTAATGCAAAAACTATAGTCTCTTTATCTCTCCGACACAAAGGTAGAATACCAAAATCGGAGAGACAACATCCCCACGTTGAGTAAGAAGTACAAAACTGCATCTCTACGAATAACACAACAGTATATCACTATAGTTGTATTGTGAACCGCGGATTCGTTGGTGGCGGGCGCGACTCCATGCTCCTAAAGATGATTTTTTTTTTTTTTGCTGATAAACCACACACCCAACCGGCACCAAACCGCAGTGAGTAGTGGTTTACCCACTAACCACTGCGGCACGGATAGCAAAATTATGATTTTGTGAATGTGAATGTGGCTAGCCATGTAATGCAGAGTGTGTAACCCAACCCGCCCCAATTTCTATCCCTATCTAAACGTTGAATTGATTGGATTGTGGAACGTGTAAAAAAAAAATGACGTCACTACCATGCAATTCGATTGACTCTCTAATATGACACATATAACCTTGCACTCCTTGACCCTTGATTATTTTTATGTGCCGACAAAAGTGAAATATATAGCTCTATGATAGCAACCTGTCAATACTAAGCTTTGTATTGTTTTCTACATGACCCTATAAATTTCCCACTACCCATCAAGTATATGTGTATTTTGTGTAGTGAGAAATGACGGGGAAGGATGATCCATTTCAGAGTGGCAGCAAGTTAAACACATATATAATTTGGTCGTTCGATTGGCAAATGGTATAAGTGCTGCTAAAGGGACTAATATATTAAAGGAATGGGGATGAAAAGAGAAGGTCGAGCACTATTGCAAAATGGTGAAACTTACCATTTTTACGTAACTCAGCCACCAAAGCAAAAAGTCAGGAACAAAAGTGAAAGCAAGGGGAAAGAAGAAGAAGAAGAAGAAAAAAAAAAAAAAAAAAAGAAGGCAATTTGTGGGGTGAGAAGCTGCTGCGGTTATAAAAATAGCTAGGCTAGGCTTAGATTGTGAGTTGCCGCATGCGTTTGTCCATTAGTGTTTGTGGGTCAATTGGATTGATAGAAATGCCTTTTCTCTCTTCTTCCCAATTGGAGAAACCAAAACTTTCCTACTACCCAGAAAAGAAAAGAGTCGAAAGTATACTTGTGCAGAGCGAGACAGAGAGAAGGAAAAAGGAGAAAAAGAAGCACTGGCGTACCTGTAAATTCCAGCCGCGCCCCAGTCCAGTCCTCCTGCTCTAAGTTCTGTAAAACGATTTCAGTTATATGCCGCCATGGATCAATAAAAGGTTAGAGAGAGAGAGAGAGAGAGAGAGAGAGAGAGAGAGCAGGTATATACGTCACCTGATGTTGTGAATAAAGGGTCAACGCAATTCGACAAGATGATTGTTCTTCTTGAAATACTATGGTTGGGATGCCAGACGCTCTCTCTGCCTGTGTACAATGCATATATGTAAGTAGTGGTAAATGTTTTCTGTTTCTGTTCAGAAGAAGAAACAGAGGATTTTTTTTTTTTTTTGTTTTGTTTTGCATTAAATAATTTGTCAAAAAAAAATAGCTTTTGATTCCCTTTTCTCTGCTGTTCATGCATTGCTTACTCAGACATGACGCGGCGACCAAACACTGGCTTCCTTAAACTAACTCACCGGTTATAATATTCCCTTCCCCACCTTTTTCCCGCACAAAAAAAAATTTATATATTTGTTTCACTCAGCCGTGGAATCCACGCTCGAACAATCGAAATGTGTGGACTGTGGTTCTCCCTTCGATTGGCGGGGCCTATCCACGTAGAAGAGTGTGGGAGCCACGCGCGGATACCATGACCGAGGAATCATAGGCTGCAGTGATATTCTTGGTGGGCTTGGGCCGAGCGCGGGCCCCACCTTCGTTGTCCGGCTCGGGTTGCTTACGTGAGTGAACTACCTTTAAACCATGGTTTAATCGTAAAGTATCAAATCGCTGACTTTTCTCGAATATAGTTAAACTTTCATCTTCCCTGGTCCGGCCAAAGTGGTTTCTTAACCCTTTGTGGCTTGAGATGTTACAGTGACATATACTCTCCCTTTTAATTAAGAAACGAAATCAAATGTTGGGATATTGTGAAACACACATGAAAATTGGTAGGAACAGAAACAAAAAGAAATTTTTCCCCCCACTATCTGGAAAGTATAATCCCAACAATCAATAAGAAGTTGAGATTGTAAATCATTCGAAACGAACGATGTTTGAAGTGTTGCACTACCAATTAAATTATACATGCTTTTGGTTTCATTTTAAAATGATAAACGGATATATTCGGCAGAATATATGGATTCGATAAATAAATCTTTTTAGAATCATAATATACAAAATGACACTTTGCCGGTGATGATTCTAGCTAAAATGTACAATAACTCGATCTGACATGAAGTACATAATTTAGTCAACTGTACTGTTAAATGGTCGACCATATTGGCTCGAGTGTAAGTTTTTATTTTTAAGAATGACTTACCATAGTGATCAATGAGCCATGTAATGTGTGTCTAAACACAAACAGTAAATCAGTCCGTTCAATATAACCAAATAAAGAATCATCAATACAAGTGGTGAAATGAGCATAATAGATATAGAACGTCAGAAAATAGGATGGGGGAATAATTCAATATAAAATCAGAGCATAGAAATAGATTGTACGGTCACCGGATAAATGCTTCCTAGAATTAATCGAAACATAATAAGTCACATCAAACTCCATCACACACATGAAAGAGAACAATTGATTTATTTTCAATAGATACCAATTGATTTGTTTTACAAGGAAATTATATTATAAGTTGAGCAAGTAAAGCCCTTCCATCACAATAGAAATATAAGTCAGATTTGCTATAATATATATGGCGAGTTCTACGGTACCGAGGGTGAAATTCGGGATACCGCATACCTTGAGTATGAAAACGCTATCCAGACCTTGAATTGACTAATCTTTCGGACATGATACTATACTCTAACCCTTAAAGATCAAAATCTAGGTCTTAATTCTCTAAATCTTATACCCCAAGATCAATTTAATTAGAAAAAATAATCGACGGTTATGATTCGTCCAAATATAGGCAAAAAAACCAATGCACCATCTTAGGGTTTATAGTTTATGATTTATATAATTATGACCTAAGATTCACTAATTAAGGGTTAGGGTATAGTATCATGCCCAAAAATCTTGCTAATTCGAGGTACCGTAGAAGGCACCATATATATATAAGTTTTGTTCATTTAGTAGAGTTTATTTGACATCGAGTAGAGTTTATTTGAGTTTTGTCTTACAAAGTCTATAGTAGCGTGTAGTCTATCTGATATACCCAATGTAAAAATATTTTTACAGAACCAGCTCACCATCTGCTCAAATAGTGCATTATTGCGCCTGGGCCGACAATCGTGCTCAGCCCACGACTCTCTCCGGTGAAGTGTTGGGCCAGGCCCCTTCACCTCTCATCCGGTTCCCGGTGCCCGGGCCCGCTATCATTCCCGGACACCGGCTCCCGGCACCCGCGCCCACCATTGTCATGGCTCCCGGCGGCGGGCCTTCACCTCTCATTTGGTTCCCGGCGCCCGGGCCCGCTATCGTTCCCGGACCCCGGCTCCCAGCACCCGGGCCCACCATTGCCCCGGCTCCCGGCGACGGGCCTTCACCTCTCATTCGGTTCCCGGCGCCCGTGCCCGCTATCATTCCCGGACACCGGCTCCCGGCACCCGCGCCCACCATTGTCATGGCTCCCGGCGGCGGGCCTTCACCTCTCATTTGGTTCCCGGCGCCCGGGCCCGCTATCGTTCCCGGACCCCGGCTCCCAGCACCCGGGCCCACCATTGCCCAGGCTCCCGGCGACGGGCCTTCACCTCTCATTCGGTTCCCGGCGCCCGTGCCCGCTATCGTTCCCGGACCCTGGCTCCCGGCACCCGGGCCCACCATTGCCTCGGCTCTTGGCGGCGGGCCTTCACCTCTCATCATGTTCCCGGCGCCCGGGCCCGTTATCGTTCTCGGACCCCGGCTCCCGCCACCCGGGCCCACCATTGCCTCGGCTTCCGGCGGCGGGCCTTCACCTCTCGTCTGGTTCTCGGCGCCCGGGCTCGTTATCGTTCCCGGACCCCGGCTCCCGGCGGCAAACCTTCACCTTTCATCCGGATCCCGGCGCCCAGGCCCGTTATCGTTCCCGGACCCCGGCTCCCGTCACCCGCGCCCACCACTGCCCCGGCTCCCGGCACCTCTCGTCCGGTTCCCAGCGCCCGGGCTCGTCATCGTTCCCGGACCCCGGCTCCCGGTTGCCGGGCCCACCACTGCCCCGGCTCCTGGCGGCGGGCCTTCACCTCTCATCCGGTTCCCGGCGCCCGGGCCCGTCATCGTTCCCGGACCCAGGCTTCCGGCGCTGGGCCTTCGCCTCTCGTCCGGCGCTCGGAGCCCTCGCTCGATACTGATCCCGCTATCACCCCCTCCTCCCGGCGCCCGGGCCCGCTGTCGCCCCCTACTCTCAGTACCCGGATCCACATCTATTCTCCCCACCTGGATCCATTGCATGTACTTCTACCTGCACATGTGTCATGCCCTTTACTCAATTAGTTGGCATATGGCAAGAGTGTTCCCCTTAGGCAGAAACATGGTTGACATGTGTACAACCACATGGCGGGTGCAGATGGGCCTACACGACACATGTCTAGTGACATGTCTTTCCTTCATCCCTGGCGCCGACACCTGTCCTCCCGTTGTCCCCCTGGTAGTTACTATATAACTAGCTCGTTCTCTCCAGCAAAAGGTAAGGCAGGAGACCGGGGGAAGTACCTGGAGAGCGCCCACTGCAATCAGTGACTCTCACCCCCCGAGCTCACCTCCTACAAACACTTTGTAAACTACTCAATCCCCCACACTAGGGACTAACTTGAGCGTCGGAGGGTGCCCCCGCCGAGATCGGCCGGCGGGCTCTTTTTGCAGGAAGCGATCGGAGGCAACGTCACGAAAGAAGGTTACCGTAAAGGGGCACTTTAAATCGCTTCAGGGCCCAAAATCGAGGAAGTCGACATCGGTTACAACCTCGACATCAACACTATCATCAAAATTCAATATTCAATACAAAGTAGCGATCTTTCATAACTAATACAATAATATAAGAAGCAAAGGTTTTCAGTATTAACTACTAAATTTTAAACCGGTCATAAATACTGATAAACATATATGTACTACTAGTATTAATTATTAACTATTAACATAACTATTGTTTCCTTTACCACTTAATGCAATTTCATCACCGTTCTAAAAGAACTATTACCTTAACAGCTAAAATGTTTATAATTTTTTTTTTTTGTGGACAAGTAGCTACTTTTTTTCTATTATAGTTTAAAAGGTATGACAAACTCAAAATGTTGATAACTACAAACCACAAATATGATTGTGAATTGTGATTAACCAAATTGTGTATTATTCGATGTTAATTGTGGTTAATCAAATTTCGGGAGCGGATCCGGGTAGTAACTAGGATGTTACTAATCATGCATAAATTTTTCTCAATTAATTTTAATATCTAGTTTGTTTTTAAATTGGATTTCAATTTTTATTACAAAGAAAAATTTATATTAATATACTCTTCAAAATGACATTTATCTTGATATATTTTGGAATAAATTTTTTGATGCATATGTTATTAGTCTATATTATGGTGGTAAAGTTTGATACTACATAATATCATGATGGTATGGAAGTGTATCACGGTATATACCATAGTGTAGAATGGTTGTATAGATGATAGTATGAATAAAATAACCATAATTTACCACCTTTTACTGCCGTCTATCACTCTATCTTAGGGTGGTAAATGGTGATATATTTAGTTTCATGAAAAAAAATCATAGTAAATTGTAGATTACAATAGATCACGATGAACTCGTTCTTTTTGATTTCAAAATTTGAGTTAAATGCAAAGGTAGTACACAATACTTGGATGGTAGGGAGTGGTAATGAGTGGTATGGAATTTTTCTCTCGAAATATATACAAATAAATATAATTTTGTAAATTATAATCAAATCCAATACTCAAATTTATTTCTGACACATTCCAAGTGCCATAATAAAACTAATTTTATACAATGACTATTAACATTTTGCTCACCATCCTTGAAGATTCAGTGATTTAGCTCAAACCAGATTATATAGGGACACATAGTTTATATTCATTACCCTTTTTAAGATAGTTCAGGTTTTACTCATACTCGCATAAAAATTCGTAGAAAAAATTAAATCATGCTCATACCTGAACGGGTTTCAGGTATCAACAGTTATCAATAGATATTAATTTCTGTTTATAACTCCAACCAACTTGTTAACATTCACACACATACTGGCATTACATAAGTGGAACAGTACGGCAACAAGTCATTAGAATGAACAAAAGTCGTTAAAAACAACACCAATTTCATGCAAATTTATATATGTGTAATATATATAAAATCGGTTGAAAAAAATAATGACCATCTCTAAACAAAATACATATGCACGTATATAACCAGAAGAGTTTGAATTGAACCGTGAAAAAATCATGTTTGCCCATTACCCACAACATTCACATTCGGATTTTACTCCTACCCATTGAAAATCTTCCAAGTTCAAGTTTTATCAAAAAGATGAAGGAGGGCGGAGCGAGCCTTGGCCTGAAGTGACCATCTCAACTCAAGCCCTCCCTAGGTCCATCATCAAACATAGTATGGGGCTATGGGCCGTCAATGAGAAAATGAGAAGAAAAAAATATTGAGTTTCACAACAGTCAAACTACAATGCACAAGCCTTCAGATAAAAACTCTAGAATGGACACACAAAAAATGCCCAATGCAATAATCTCCTCAATGTGACAAAGAATGCATTGTCTAGAGACCTTTTCTTTCTTCCTAGGTTAGTGACCATGACATCATGACGATATTCCCATTGTTAGAGAACCAGCCACATGAACCCTTATGGCTTTCAAGTTTCAACCTCACAAAATGTGCCTGCCAAGTTCCTTAGATTCATCATTGCCTAACAACATAAAGGCATCGAATTCATATTCCAAACCTGAGGACCCTCTACATCACTTAAAGAAAACTGCACAATCCTCATTCTTCTTCATCATGCTTTCCCGTCAACTGTATCTTGTTCGTCGAAATCAAGGAATGCATCCCCCTAAACAAGAGAATAATTATCATTTTTAGAACATGGCACAGGAGAAAAAGAAGGAATATCCATCCAACTCCATCAAAATGGAGACCACAAAACTTGAAAAGTAAAGCAAACCTATGATACCATTCTGATGCTTACATACACTAACACCAAAGCCTAGCAACAGAAGAAATGTCTCCTCTTTCATTGCAGCTCCATATAAGAATACACACACACACACACACACACACACAAAAAACACTGGAAAAAGTAGAGGAAACACTATCAATGGCTCCAAGAAAATGGATGTTCCCATCAAATTGCTCTCCCCATGTTCATATGGGTTCTCATCCCTTCCTCTCCTTCCCCACTTTTCTGGTGCAGAATACTGTTGCTCAGTCCAAATAAGGTGGAGGGTCAAAGCACAGTTGGAACTCTCTTTTACTTCATAGCAAAAGATTTACTTGATAGTGACACCACATACCCTAGCTTCTCGATTCCGACTACAAATTCACATCATTCATCTGGATCCTTATCCCAAGCTAGATGCTTTTGCTGACCTACAATTGCATTTTGCTATCAACCGAAGTGAAACCGACCTATGGGCATCATCATCATCATAAGTTGGCTCCTGTAACAATAGATAGTGATGTGCAATCCAGAGATCATTCGACACCCTGCCTCCACTATACTATAGTGGTTCTATTCTATCATTTGGTCTCACAGATGATAAGAAGGAAAATATCTACAAAGAAAATGCATGACGTACTCGAGGGTGGCTGTCCCTCAAATTTTGAAGAGGATCTCGAAGTCTAGAACTTCAAAACAAATTCACAAAACCTGAGTTCAATTGCAGCCGCAAGAGAATCAAATTATAAGGACACAGTTCCATCTATGATAAGTACCAACAAGTGTATGGATCGATCTCCTTCAGATACTTCTTAAAGCTTTTAAGTGCAGCAAATTCCTCCCCCTGATAAATCAGAGAAATCAATAGTTAGGGTCCAAAGACAAATTAAAGGAGGAAAGAGGTTAGTAGCTAGAGACAAATGAATAATAATAATAATAATTCCGAACCATCTCATCCACTAATATAATCAGGGATGATAGTGTCTCTCAAATGCTGCATGCGGTCATGTTCTCCTTGAAGCAGGCTCAGAACCTGTGGCAGGAGGTCATCGTGTGTAAGTAAACCGGAAGTATAAAGGTTTGTTCACAAGAAGAAACCAGGACTAGATGGATAGCAATATTCAACTGACTTGATCACAATGTGATGGTTATTATATTCAGCTTATTTAACATAAGAATAATGGAAAGGCTTCACATTCTACCAAGATTCCAATATGGAGAGCTAGCAACTATACAGAGAGATATGCAGAATTCTTTCTAAGATCTAATTCAGACAAGTTTCCTTCAAGCTGGTAGCCGGATGAATATCTGTGAACTTAACAAAAATATTTATGTACTGAAATTGTAATTTTGATGCAAAATTTTATGTAACATACGAAAATTTTAGAATATCGGGCGTGAAAACTAGAAGGTAATTTAGCAGAAACCCATGTAATCAAGGCGAATAGTTTTGGGTTTTAGGGGTTATGAGTGGATGGGTAGGGTAGGGTTGATATTTGCAATCTATAGTCACCTAATGTCTCCAAGAAATCGTCTAACATTCAATAGCTCCACACAAATTCCAGCAAAGAAATGTACTGAGATAAAACGGAGACCCTCAGTGTGAAATCGAAGTACCTGTCCAGCCGAAGGTCGCATTTCAGGGTTCCTTCGCACACAGAGATAAGCTGCTTTAGCCATTTGGTATAACTCATATGTATCGTATGACTCTCCTAGACGAGGATCTATAAGCTTGTGCAAAGCGAGCTTCTCAATCAATGGTTCTGCCTGAAAAAAACAATTGTGTTAATTAAGTTAATACAACCGATTATGGATCCTTGGTATAGGATGTGTACAATTGCACTGATGTTAATTATAATATCAGAATCTAAACATCAAAGTTACCCATTCTCTAATAGATTGTTGTCCTTCTTGCTGCCTGGCATCAATTACTCTGCGTCCTGATATTAGTTGCAACAAGATAACACCAAATGCATACACATCTGTCCTAACAGAAATTATACCACTTTCCACGTACTCGGGGGCAAGATAACTGCAAAAAAAAAAAAAGGTGGATTGAGAGATTTCCGAATAGAAGCATGCCTAAAAAATTCCACGAAAATGCCACTGAAAGCAAAGTGATCTAACAAACCAAAAGACTATAGCATACCCTAATGTGCCGAGTAGTCTTGTCTGCACAGGATCAACAGTCTTCCATCTTGCAAGACCAAAATCTCCAACCTGTTTCAACAAGGCAAAGAAATAATAATAAAAAATTACAAATCTTTCTTTGGGTTGCATTGTTCGCCCCAAGGTTTGAACCTAGGATGTTATGGATGTTATCATCCCCACATTACCTCTAGGCCAACCCTTGGACTATGTCAGACAAAATTTGAGATGACAATCTTTTCTAGGATATATTACTATATTAATTCAAAGCAAATGAAACCCTAATAAACAATAGCCAACAAAAAGAGAGTAGACAAATAATTCACCTCCTTTATGACAGAGGAAGAGCTGTCAAGTTTACTTTTGCTTATTGTTTTCCTGACCTAAGCACCACTCTTTCTATTTAATTTAGAGTCTTCAATTTCTTCTATAATCATATAAGCACAATGATAAGAAATTCTTCTTAATGTCTTATCTTTTGCATTTATGCATTTTGGAAGTGCTCATTGAGAAAGTAACAGATGCTAGCTCTTATCTCCCGCACTCTAATTAGTAATTACAATCAAATTCAGACCCAAATTAAGAGTTAAGACTAGACCTACGAAGAGCTTGGACCAGAATAGCACCAACCATGATCTACTTTTTGAATCAGTAATATGAATAGGAACTACAAAGAAAAGAGATTTAGAATTTCACCATAGGAACAAAATCATGAGTGAGCAAAACATTGTTGGGCCGCATGTCTCGATGTATGATTGGGCTGCCTCTGCATTCTTCATGCAGAAAACGCAGACCTCTGCCAATTCCCATGGCAATGTCATGTCTTTGGTTCCATTGTAAGGTATCTGCTGTTTTATCTGGAGAGAAAAGGTTCAAGAAAGTCCAATATTATGTTTGCATTTAGAGGAATACATTGACACTCCCAACAAGCAGTGCAGCAGAGAAATCTGACGATTACTTACCAAATAAATGCCAATGTAATGATTTGTTGCAAATATACTCATAAACAAGTATGTTAAGGTTTTCCTTGCAGCAGAAACCCAAAAGCATTACTATATTCTTGTGGCGGGCAAAATTCAAGACTTGAATTTCAGATTGAAATTCTGAAAACCCCTGCTGACTTTCTTCTTTGTGCACCTTCGCTGCAATGAACTGTCCACTATGCAGCTTACCCTTATAGACATGACCATACCCACCTTCTCCCAAGACATTGGCATCTGAAAAATTGTCTGTTGCAAGCTGAATCTCGGATAAGTTGAATCTCATTGAATCCTTGACATTCAGATCAGTCCGGATGCCACAAATGGAGCAGAGAATAGGTTCTTCCAAGGACTTCTGTCTGAAGATATCACTGAATTGCCTTTGCATGATTTGATTTTCAGCACGATGCTCAGTTTCTGCTTTGGAATACATGATACTTATTATGGATGGCAAGGAAATAAATCCTACAGAACAGACTTGGCAATATTTTCATGCAAGAAACTAACTTGAAACATAATTCCAATGTGTTTTGGTTGGATTCAAAATTGTGATTGTCATATGAAGACAACCAAAGAAAATGGCATAGTTGAGCAACAACCTAATTCCGGGTGCCATGCAGGATTATACTATCAGGGAAGCACAAATTCAATGCATTTCATTTGTCTACCCTTCAAGTTAACTTTTATGTGACTGTTTGCGGGTACATTCTCCCAAAAACTTCAGATTTCCGAGGGTTGAAAAATGTTTGCTAACCATTTAATAACCTCAGTGTCTTCCTCTCATGACAACATAGCTGTGATATATTTGGACTCTCATAGACGGTCATCAAGGCCAGGAAACAAGGAAAAGAAAACCCCATTTATAAAGTTTGCTCACCTGATACATAATGACTGCCAGAAGAGCCAAGATCAGACGAGATGTTACTGTCCGTTTCCCACTTGGATTCTTTATTAAATGAATCCCCAGAGGAAGAGCTGCTTGAAACTACTAACTGCCTCCTGTTTCCATGACCTTGATAATTCAAGACTGGAACATATCTCGAACTTGAATAAAAAGACTTATGCTCTGTAACATCTGAGATATTCTTTGTATGATCTCTTTCAACTTCCACCGACAAGTTATCGTGAATTAAGGCAATTTTGGAAGCAACTTGAGTAAGGTAAAACCTCAAATCCCTTCTTAAATGCCTGTTCAAGTAGGCAGCAACTTATCAGATCCAACCAAAATTACCAAGCACATAAAACTACTATAGGCGTCATCATAGTCAGGGCAGAACAAGCTAACTGTGCGAGAATAGCAGACAAAAATAACTGTAATAGCATTTTTTTCTTTCTTGTCAGTTCTAATCGTTATTTTCTTGGAATTATTCTTCATTAGCATTGCTATGAGTAGGGAAAGAACAAATACACTAAAAAATGAATAACCAGCCCCTTCCATTTCTTTTCTGTGAATAATCATCAGGTATAAAATATTAGGGAATACTATTCATGTGTCACACTAAAGATTGTAGAAACCTCAGAGATCATTGACGGTCAACTATGGTGAAGCCAGAGAAAAACATTGACAGTTGCAAATAGAAGGATTATTGTTTTAGCAATGTGGTTCCATGCAAATGAAACAGAAAACTACCTGTCTAATACAAGCCACGCTGCACTGCAAGCTGCAACTTCTTGAAGCACAACCTGTTTTGCTGGAGTTCCAGCAGTAATTGTAACTTCCACACAAACCTGTTATTGCAAACAACGAGAATGTCTATGAGAACCCAAAAAAGATACAACACAGGAAGAAAGAAAGAGACTAGATCAATGTATAAATTCTCAAACATAACTGACATATAGGGCATGAACAAATAGACAGATAAATCTAGTATTACCTCGGTATGAAAATATGTAAAAGAACATAATAAAAAGATAAGTCTTCAAAACATTATTATTTTATGCAGTATACATACTTCTACGTGTGCCACCATTTTCACCAGATGGTTTCCAGGTCCTAAGAGTTTTTTTCCTTCATTAAAGCAAAAATGAATGAATAAAAGAAAGCATATGAAAAAGTGTCAATATGGAAACATGATAACAAATAGAACACAACATAATGACCAAATTCGACTTAAATGAAAAGAACAATCTGAAGTAACTATCAAACAGAATGATCTAAGGATAACAAGTCTCGGATGACAAACATGAGGATTACCCTTTCGGCTTCACAGACTCCAGCACTTCTCACGAGCATGTTTACGTAGGTATCAACTTTCTTGATAACTTCCTCTTCCATTACACGAATGCTTGCTCCAGCAAATGTATCAGGGCAAGCTTTCACTTGGTAACCCACTGCATCAACCAACAAGATATAAAGCATACTTCACATTACAATGCAAATCAAAATCACCAGCTAATGAAGACAGCAACAATCATCACCAGATAAAAACATACTCAAGTTTTGACATACAACAATGTTTAAGAAGTCTAAACTGTGGTCTGGTCTCCACATCTACTTAGACCAATCAGAGCCATGATTTTCAATTTAAACACTTGCAATTTTACACTTCTTTCCTTTCTTCTTTGTCCAAAGACGGCCTATTTTGGTTGGACTAGGCAACGCAGAACCATAAGTTTCTGCCACTAGGATATCAATTACTAAATAAAAAAGGGGGTAAAGAAAAGGGTTGCTGTGACTTCAGTGAGGCATTAAATCAAACACTTACTGGGATGCGGCACCTTGTCCAGAACTCCTAGAAAAACCAGTCTATCACCAGGAAAAAGAATGCCACCCTTCTTCCTGACTCCATCAATGGTAGCCTTAAGCTCTTTAACACTCCTATCCTTTGTAGCATCGAAAGCAATGACCACGACCGAGGGCAAAGGAGAAGCCTCCATGAGCAGGAGCAGCAGCAGCAGTAACCCAATAACTGTCCCAAGGCTGACCACCACAGACACAGCTGGCAACGTCTCTAGCCCTTTTAAATAACGGGCACGAAGGGATTGCTGGCTGGAGCAGATAACATTGTAAACGAACGCGAAGAGAAGGGACAGAAGGTCCATGCGTCGACATTGGTGAAACTTTAGAGTTCTTTGTCTCCTGGCTTACCCCAAAGGGTTTAATTGGGCGGCGGACGTTGGAAGAAACGGCGAGATAATATACCTGGAATACGAAGAAGAGATATCCGTTGGAGATATTCCATTTACAGGTTAGATCCTTTAAGAAGGATTCTCGGAGTATTGATCGTGCCGCCGTCGGTACGGTTAGGGACAACCAGAAACAGATCAATCACGTCTCGGAGTTACGCGACAGATCGAAATGGTCTCATCGAAGAAAGAAGAACAGAGGACTGGAGGGTTAAAATCCCAAGTGGGTCACCGAATTACGCTGGATATGACAAAATGGTCATGCTAGACTTTAAAACTTGATATTTGGTCATCTGAGTTATCAATTTCACCACTCAACTCCATCCAACAGTCATTCCATAAGCTTAAGGTGGTATCCATGGAGATTATGAATAGTAGTAATTGACTCTGCTTCTATTATCTCAATTGATTGCTAAAGCACAATTTCACGAGAGAAAGCCAAGTAGAGAAGGAGTTCGGATTCGAATCCCCATCAAGTATTAACCAAACACGATATAGACAAGGTGTTCTTTCCTTCTTTGATAAAACACATCGTTTCAAAAGAAGAGACCATAGAAATTCTCAAATTAGTGTTAATACGATATTCTCATGAATTACCATACTATTAACTTATTAATTAATTTAGATTAAATGTTCTCACTGGCCTAAAGTTCATAAATTAACGCATTGAATTGATTTGTAAATTCTCGTATTAAATTTTCACCCGAATAAGGAGGTCCTATGTTATAACGACCCAATCAATCCCTCATGTTCTTAAGTGTTCTATATGGATTTGGGATATTCTCTACGTTATGCATATGAAACCAACATGCAAGCAAGAGTTCGACTTCAATTAAAAGCTCACAAGATAAAATAAACAATATATTGAAGGAAAACAAATATCAATATTTATATTAATTCAATCAATCCAAAAAATAGATAGCTAGCATTCCTCTCATCCGATAAAAAGAAGACTAGTTTGCGAACAAGGACTTTGTCTAGTGGTATTACCACTAATCTTCAACCTAGAGGTTCCGGACTCAAATTTCTTAAGTATAAGACAAAAATATAACACTCCATACCACCCTGGTGTAGGGGTGGTAACTTTGGTAGACAATGACGAACATGGTAAACAGCGGCGGATCCAGAACACAGAAGAGTACTGGGCCGAGTTTCATTAGAAAATTGAATAGTAAAAAAAACATAATGATTATAGTTTTTTTCCAATGTAAATTTTACACGACGATATTTTAATTTAGTGATGCATCAATAATGGAGCCTACATCCATACCAATAGTATACACTGTTTCAAATAAAATACTCGAGCAATCGGCAAGAAATTCATCGCTCATTTTGTTTAGCAAATCAGTTCTCACATATTTCATTGTTGAAAAGGTTCTCTTCGTAGTAGCTGTTGAACGAGCAGCATTAACACTAGACAAATCAATCGGCATTTTGTGTCAATCCCTGCATCCACCAACTGCTCTAGTAAGTTTTCAAGGGAACAAACCTCATATTTCTTTTAGTCTTTTACGTTTTAAACTTTTAGAATTTCAGGTTTCATTGTTTTTTTTTATGCATAATCTTTGGGGCTAAAATTTAAAGGCTAAATTTAGAGTAGTGATTTGAATATGGTCATCTGTATCATTTTTCTAGTTATACCCAATTTTATTATAAAATCACACTAAGCCGAATGCCTAAAATCGAAAAATTCATAAGGACTATACTAACTACGGATCCAGAGGAGGGCTGGGCCGGGGCCCGGGGTGGCCACCCCCTGGATCTGCCACTGATGGTAAATGACATTTCTTGTATTCCTATTATCATGTATTCAATAATTACACTATGTATGTTCATACCACTATGATACACTTTCATACCACATGGTATGATCTTATGCGATACCAAACATTACCACCATGGTATAGATATTGATAATAAGTATCTTTTTTTTGTTCCAAAATGTATATCATTTTGAAAAACACAATTAATCTTATTTATCTGTGAAAAAAATTAAATTACGACTTATAACAAAAGAGAAATAACCCGTTACTATTTATAAGAAAAAAAAATTAGAGATAGTTTATAGATGATATGACAGGTTACAATTTTCATGCGAACCAAAGGTAAGATAGCCTAACGATAAATCTGTCGCGACAGTGAATACTTGAGAGTTGCAGATTCTAGGTTCAAATTCAAGCGAGGCCCGTTAGTGTCGTCGAAGGTACAAATATACGCTACTATTTTTCTTAACGAAAAAATATAATTTTCTTTCATTGATATTATTTTATAACTCAGATAAAATAATCTAATTAAAATAAGGTAAATCTGACAAAATTCAGTTTGGATATATATTTTAAAAAATTTACATTGAAAACTTCTTAAATTATTTTACATAAGAGTAAATAGTGCTTTTAATAGTTAATCACTAAAATACTTAATTCTTTTTTTAAACACACTTGTAACATCTCGAACCAGAGACCTCCAGTTAATATACAATGTTTCTTATAAATTGTGATGAACTCTTCCTTCGATACTTTATCAATACATAGTTTCTTGAAAGTGTTACACTTCACTAAGAACTCCAACAAGAAACTACTTGAAAAAAACAAAAAAAATTAAACAGCATCAAACCTGCCATATTTACTAATGATTAGGAATCCAAATGGTTCTTCAACTTTGGCCGCATATGCTCTTTTTTATTTCACTTGGCCGCAGATGTACATGCCTTAAAAAGTCTACTACAGCTTTTCTTAGTATTTACTGAGCTATATATATCGACCTGCAAAATCCCAATAATCATAGAAAGAAATCAGGCACACATAACGTACGATTAAGATTTAAGACTTTCCTTCTTTCACGTCGATCACCAACCAAACCAAACCAAACCAAGCCAATAAAAATGGAGTTCAACGTCAAGACTTTCCTTCTCCTCGGCCTTCTCCTCGTCGCGTCTCTCCTCGCGCCTTCAGCTTCAGCAGCCGGGCGACCAGAAGTACTGAAGGGTCAGTAAAAATATTATTATTATTATTACTAGCACTTTGCTAAGATGATTTACAAGTTATCGTGATTTGGAAGAAATGATTTACCGCGCTTTCATCAAGCGGTTTACCGTTTGATGAAACGATGGATCGGGTGAACTATTGTTAGTGAAATAAACATATCAAATTAGAGACATACAATATTAATATATGGTGATAGATGATGATCCAGAAAAGTTCACAAGTTTCTTTTTCTAAAAATTACAGAAAAAAATATGTATATAATTTTGTAGAGTAGAACTAATTCGTTTTGTTTTTCCGTACAACTTCTTAAAACAATATAAATAATTAAAGAGATGTAAGCCAACTAAAAAAATGTCATTTTTTTTTTGCTTGTTTTTGTGCCAGAAGCAAATGGTGGTGGGAAGGCAACAATCTACCCAAACAAAAGGAGGACCTGTGCGTGGGTGGATACTTGTGCATTTGGTTGCTGTGATTGTTTCGACTACGGAGCGTGCAGCAAGTGTTGTTAAATCTTTTAACCCATGTAAGCCTACTTTTATAAATAAATAAACCACAGCCAATTTCAAAGAAAACTTGCATAAAATTTCAATGGGGTATGGTGCTCACGGTCTATCTGCGAGAACAAACTTATAGGCATTCATGGTTGATGAAAGCTTATGTGAGATAGTTCTTGCAAATGAACCGTGAGCACTATAACGAAATTGGCAATTCAGGTGTCTTAATGAAAGTTTCTAGTAGGCTACCAGCCATATAAAAGAAAAAAGTTATTGACATTGAAATTCTCCAAGTAATGTTTTTTTTTTTTAATTTCGATTTTGCCATGCAGAGAATCGATCAAGACATGGCAATGATTCGAATGAAAGATCTCGAGACCGAGAGAGAGAGGCAGGGTTGGGTTGCAGAAATACAAGCGTCGTCGATGTTGTACGAGTTTACGTCGTTTTTATTGAGTTGACTGTATTGTTCAACGATGAATAATTTGGTTATTATACAACTGTTTTAACGGGTTTCTCCCGCCATGCTTTGTTGTGTCGTTTACTTCACGTTGACTTTTGTTTGCTGTGTGGTTTGTTTTTCATCGTGAGCGTTTTCTCTTCATATATGTACCTGTGTTTCTGATGGATTATATATACAGTATGCTTATTATATCACATTTTCCATACATCGCAAGCTCCTTTTGCGAAGCGAAATTTTGGGTTTGTCGAAGTCGTCACCGAACCTTACCCATAGGAAGATTTATGGCAAAAATATTACACCTTTTTCTGCAAAATTTTAGTTTCAGTGAAGGATGGTGACTATATATGGACATCTCCTGATTAATGGAAAGTGATGCTCTTAGGCTTCAAACCCGCTAAATCGTGTCAAGTCCTTGCAACGATATGGTTGTGAAGCTACATTGTAGACTCATGCCGCGATTACTGGAGGGAAGAAGTCGTCGCCGGATCAGTAGCACAGCGCCGATTCGCCGACGGGGTGAACCGAGCCTTGAGGTCCCACCGGGCGGAGACTCTGGACGCCCTGAGATTAGGTTTCTACTTGTACACGATGGACGAGGAAGCGTGGAATTGGGTGGAATTCGGGTTCCACAAGCGGGTGAAGGAGCTGATTTTGTGGTCCTGCTTCTCCTACTCTGCCCCCGACCACCACCTCGTCTCCCTCCCCCGGCCTCACCGCCGAATTCCTCGCCGGACAGGATCGCTCAGGAAGCGGTGGACCACATCCTGAACAACTCGTCCAATTTCCCTTTCCTGCAGCGATTGTGTATCTGCGAGTCCAATTTCGACGGGGAGGTCATCCGAATCCGTCACAGCAAACTACAATGCTTGGATTTTACTCCACCTGTACGGCGTGCTCAGGATCGAGCTCCTCCCCGCTCCGCGTCTTGCCAAATTCAAGGTCGCTGGAAATTGTGCCAGGTTGGTTAGGGAAGACACGGTAATCTACTTTGGGGAAGACCTGCCTCAACTTCGCGAGGCGTCGTTTCTCGGCATTCTCCGCCACGTACCGCGCGGCTGCTGCTACCTCCCGTGGTCTCCTGCTGAATTCGACAGGTTCGCAGCGCGACTGGAGCGCCTGACGCTCGAGGTGCCCCAACCTGTTGTTCGTCGTCCCCTGTTGGATTGGTTGCGGTTTAAGAACCTCAGAGTCCTGGATTTGCTCGTATCTGATGTCCGTGATTGTCTAATTAGAGTTTCACTGTGTAATTTAAGTGCTTGCTAATGGGTGTTATCAATCTGGACAAACTCTCAGAAATAGAAAGGAGAATTTTTTATTGATCTTACTTGAGGTTATACACAGAAATAGAAATAATAATGACTTCATTTACAAATTCAATATATCCAAGCAGGAAACATGGGATCTAGTGATTCTTCCTAGCGAATTCAACAACAACAACAACAACAAAAGAAAATGCATGTTCTAGACAGGAACATCAGAAGGGTAATCTCCAGGGTGTCTTTTGATGGTCTCTCGAAGCTGCACATGTTGCTCGCGAAGATTCGACGGCGTTTCATCATAAACGTCGTTGAACATCTCTTCCAGGACGGGCTTCTCGGTTCTCTCCGCCGCTTGAATCGCTTGCAACAGTTGTTTCCTGGTCGCGCTTCTCAGCTCCGATTCTTCACCTTCATTCCACCAGCCATTGCCTTCGACCCACTTCCGGAACCTGTTCACCGGGTTTCTCGTCACTTTCCAGTACTCGATTTCGTCCACGGGGCGGTACTTGGTCGAATCGTCGGACGTCGAGTGATGTCCTACTCGATACGTCAGAAACTGAGACACAGAAGGATCACGAACTCGGTAGTGAACAAATAGTTATAACTAATATTATTTGATCTAGACTTTAGAGTGTGTGATTCACCTCGACTAATACGGGTTTTCCTTGCTTGACCGCGATTTCACGAGCGGCCCGAATCGAATTGTAGACAGCAAGAGCATCATTCCCGTCGACCCTGATGCTGTCGATTCCATATGCTTGTCCTTTTACCACAATGCCATCGCCTGCAGAAACCAACCAATCCACTTTAGACCCTCCTGAATGGAACCAAATGAAAAGATAGGAGGGTAGTATGGTAATTACTCACTTCGAAACTGCTCTGACACATTGGTGCTAATGGCCCACCCATTGTTCCTGCAGACGAATACCACAGGAGATTCCGTCACCGCCGCAAAGTTCAGTCCAGCGTGAAAATCTCCCTGCACATACGAAAAAATTGAGACAAGCCGTATCACTAGACCAAACTCGTGTTTCGTAACTAGATAATACACATTTAGAATTTTCTCTGTACGATACTCAAATCAATCGAGTTATAAGGATAAACTGATTTACGAGTTTTCGTACCTCGCTAGAGCTACCATCGCCGAAAAACGTGACGACACATGCATCTTTCTTCTCCATCTTCAGCGCATACGCCACGCCAGCAGCCTGAGGAATCTGAGTACTGAAAAGTGGGAAACACAATTAAAGAGAAAGAAACTCCCCGGCCCCAAACAAAAATGGCGAGAGGGGAAAAGTATTTACTTACGCAAGAGGGGAAGAAACGGTGAAGTAATTGAGCTTATTGGAGCCGTAATGAATCGGCATCTGCCTCCCTTTCCCGTAATCGTCCTTGTTGCCAAAGCACTGGTCGGCGAATTCACGCAGCGTGAAGCCGCGCCACAGCAGGACACCTGGCTCCCTGTACTGCGGCATGACGACGTCGTCGGGGGTTAGAGCGGCGGCCGCCGCGACGCTGATGGCTTCCTCGCCGGTGGAGGTTAGGTAGAAGGAGAGCCTGCCCTGCCTCTGTGCTTCGTAGAAGATGGTGTCCATAACCTGAAGCCTCACCATTTCTCTGTACATCTTGA
The DNA here is from genome assembly GCA_964030455.1 of Linum trigynum. Classification (NCBI taxonomy): domain Eukaryota; kingdom Viridiplantae; phylum Streptophyta; class Magnoliopsida; order Malpighiales; family Linaceae; genus Linum; species Linum trigynum. Next base: position 32,694,728 of record OZ034814.1, on the reverse strand, counting down.
GTGCCGTTTGCTGGCTGATCAGTGGTTGTTGGTGGTGGTGGAATTGGAAGTCGCCGGAGTTGCTGCCGCCGCCGGCTGCAGGGATCAGGACGCCGTTGTCGTCGAGGACTCTGTAGCAGGGGACTCTGTTTTGGGTTGATGAGTTGGAGATGAAGTTTAGCGAACGGGTGTACGACACGTGTCCTCCGGGGAAATCCAGGCCCTGAAAATGGAGAAAAAACCAAAGACTGTTAAGTTTTGACCCTCTGAATTATGACCATTGAAGTTTTGGAACAAACATGAAATTTTCAGGGTAACTCAAATCATTTGAAGGAGTTGTTCTAGATATGGCATGTACTCGGTGGCGAAGTCAAGATTTAGAGTGAGGAGGGACCGAAAATAACAAATTGTAACAACATGCTATGATTAAGCCTAAATCTCAGAGGAAGGAGCTGCTACATGTGGTCTAATGTATTGTCAAAGATATAAATGCACATATTATAACCTCAAACAGAAAACGACAGAGGGTGGTTGTAGACTTGTAGTCCCTCCGAGACTACACGTTGCTCCACCACTGCTTGGAACTTTTGTTTCCATGACAAACATGCATAAGTATAATTTGTTTAGGTGGTTTTATGGGTTAGTGTATAATCATCAACACCATACAAACATGATAAATAAGAGCCAATTTGAGTCCAAAATTCAGTCAAGTATGGTTAAATGGGGAAGAACAACATGGTACGTGAAATCGGTATTGAACACAAAATCTCTCTTATACTAACATCACATATCTCCCCGCCCATATGACTCTTAACTCGAATTGTTAGCGACGAGAAGTTTCATATTATAAATTTAGAATCCGAGGAACCTGCAAAAAGAGTGTAAGAACACAATTTCCTAAGTTACAGGCAACCACAGCTCATTCAACCAACTTGACATGGCACAAAACAATAGATTGCTAGTTAAGCGATACCCATTTTGCATTAGTCAAAGGTTCCCTATTGATTGAATTTTTTTGAGTTATCAAGACAGAGCACATGGAAATGAAAAATAAAAAAAACTGAAAAAGGAGATGTGTCTCAAATCCAATTTGGAATTATTGGATTGGACAAGAGAGGGGAGGTTGGGGGTTTTCATAGTTATCACTTTGCTTTTTTTTCCTCTGCCATTTCTTAAAATTTGCTTCTTATGCTTTCTTCTTGTGTTTTGGATTGGGATGACACAAAGCACTAGCTAGTGTGGCAAACTCACAACACAACAGTACAACATTGAGAAAGGATAAGGTAAGGTCATAAGGATATAACACCAAAAAGGAGGTCTCAACTAGAGGAAAGAAGGGACTTTTACCTAACTTCTTAGGAAAATTCATTATGAAGTTCATCACCCAAGGAAATATGACTTGTTACAATTGCTCACATAATTTTATGATTGGTTTTATTAGAATTTAAATGAACTGAACCTTATATTCTAGAATTTCTGTCGAAACTAAACATATTCTTCATTTTACTCGAACATAACTTACTGTAATTACGAATTTTTTCGGAAGAATGAAAAGCGTTCAAGTTTAATCACGAAGCGTACAACTCCGAAACAATTGATAAAACTTAAACTCAACAAATTTAAAAACATTGTCATGGATAGTAAATTAAATTATTATGTGTGTTTTCAAATGATGGGATTTGTCTTTTAGATTCCCCTGCAACTACTACATTTTTTTTTTACCGTTCTTCCTCTTTCGAAGGAAGGAAGGATCGAGTATCGCATATTCAAAGCCGAAAAAGGCTGGATTTGTTCCCCGGAATCATTCAACTAATTAATACCATCATGTTCATGGGCATGGAAAGAACAGCTGGTTCTAAAATAGCGGAGAAGCATCTTCTCTGTTTCTCAACCCAAAAAACAGAGGAGCGTCATAAGAAACCGATGAGTTCGTAACGTAACCCGCCGGGGCAGAATCTGAAACAGTTTTTTCTGTAGAAAACATTGAATAGAATGAATTTACCTGGTGGTTATTGGTAACGTCTTCGTCGCTGGAATACAATTGATCGACCGCGGCCGCTGCAGACGCTTTGGTGGATTTGAATCTCCAGAATCCCAACAAGGACGAAGAATTCTCCTTCTCCTTCTTCCCAGCAAGAGCATTTAGAGAATGATGAGATTTGGGGAAAGCAGAGCAGCTTCCACCACCATTCACCATGTTTCTCCTCGTCAGGCAACGAGCGGCCATCGTGGCTCCAGATTTCCTGGCGGTGGTGACCCAGATTGCCATATTGGGTACCCAAAGAAAAGAAGAAAAAAAACTGAAGCGGAGAGGGTTTTGATTTTGGCGGGTTGGGCGGAAAAGATAAATGATGATGATGATGAAATTCTTTTGAGTGGGGATTATTGAGTGAACGTTTTTTCCCCCAGGGTCGTACGTTGTTGTTGTTGTTGTTCTGTGGGTTGCACTTTGCAGGCTGAGTGGGGAATGAGAAATGAAGGCGACGGTGACACTTTGTTGCTGCTGATTCGACGGTCAGGTGGGTGGGCGGGAGAGAGAGAGATATATTTCGTCAGCTTTCTTCTCCTCTTCCCTTTTCCTCTAAGATGGGGGACTGAGAAATGAAAAAAGGGAGTGGGGAAATGGGGATAGGAAGAGAGGTATTTATGTGGTGGCTATTAGCTAACGTCTAACGCACGAGAGCAAGGTTGTCAACCGGTGGCACGGTTTATGTCAGTGTGCCGGTTTAGCAAGTGGAATGGTTCAACTGATGGCACATACCGGTTTGTGCCGGTTCATTCCGGTCAATATTACAAATAAAATTATAAATACTCATATTTAAACATGACATTTAACGTCAATACCTAAACATTTATATTTGAATCCAACAAATAACATCAATATTTAACTTTTATACTCATAAAATAAATAATAAAATAATTTTTATTAATTAAATTCTCTAAAATAAGATCATTTTACTTAGAGGTTCGTATATCGATCATGCCAGTCATACCGGTACCGGTTTTATGACCGGTACCGGTTGAACCCGGTACAACCGGTGGCACGCCGACCGGTGTGACAGCCATGCACGAGAGAGAGAGAGAGAGAGAACAAGAGTGGCATAATAATCTAGGTTACATAGAGAGAGAAAGATGGTGATCCTAGAGCGAGAAAGATGGTTCATCGAGCCCACGAATCGTGGACACCCCCACAGGTCGCGGGCGGATATCTCGATATCTCATTATTGTCTCGTGGCAAGTTGTATACAGGTCGAGTAATTTTATTATGAAGGTGTGTGTTGGGCAGATCGACGGATATGAATACGTGATTTAAAGAAGAAATATTAAAAAATAGTTGCATTTTCTTATTATAAAAATCAAGAAACAAACTGCAATATGATAAATGTAGACGGATTATTTGAGAAATTGAGACTCTCGTCTATTTATGACTTTAGATTATAACTATAAATGAGGTAATGAAAGTAAAAATATATGTAATTTCAGCAAAATTACATATAATTTGTGCAAAAACGAGTCTAGAATGGGAGCAGATAATGACTGGTCAGGTTGAAAAAAGTACTCAGAAATCAGAAGTCATAACCACTTCAAACCCTCCCAAAGCTAATCAGACAAATAAGATCAAATGGGTCAGATCGAAATTATCATTCCTACCCCACTAGAGGCAGCCCAGCCGTGAGCTGCATGTTAGGATTAGGCTCATTTTAAACAGTTTTAGACTCTAATTATTAAGGTGTTTAAATTTGGTGAGGGGGTTCTGTATTTTGTGGGGATAGATTTGGGTGTTTATCACATGGTTTCCGGGTCAAATCGAAGTGGTGTTGTCTCAATTCAATAAATAATAATTAGTTGAGATTTGAGAACCCCACTCGGGTGTACTAAAAATAAATGCAATGCTGTGCCGTTGCATTTACAGGCTGTAGGCTGTAGCTTCCAACTGTGCATGGTCAAAAAATGTGCACAAACTTCTCCAATCCAGAAAGATATTATGCTAATCATTCAACAAAGAGTATCTCTAGTATCATTAATATATACATTCAACGAAAGCATACATTTTCTTTTTAAAATTAGTCTCGGATCTTTCGATACCGAAACAAGCAAAATTTGTTGAGGCTCCTAGGAAAATGATATTTAGGTGTATTATTAGGGTGTTTACAGCCCACAGCAACGATTGACTGGTGGTTTGAGGTATTATGAATTCGAAACACTTTTTTTGTTAGTTGAGATGTTTTGATTATGAATTTTTAAGAGTTTGAAATTTGGAAAAGAGAGGAGTGTCATCCGATGGGTCACATCTCCGCCCAGAACTTGGTAATTCATATGGAACCCGTTGATCTTCCCTATGTTTCGCAGGCTGTCTAGAATAAGTGAGAAGCCTTTCATGACCATAAGGAATAAAAAAGGGGATAATGGGTCACCTTGACGTAACCTCTTTTGACTTTGGAAGTACCCTTGAGCTTCACCATTGACGAGCACAGAGAAATGAAGAGTAGAGATATATTTTCGAATCCAATTGATCTGGGTCACACCAGAGCCCCATGCGCCGTAGAAGAAATTCAAGAAATTCCCAGTTGATGTTGTCGAAAGCTTTCTCGAGGTCTAGCTTCAAGATGATCCACGGAAAACCATGTTTACGTATGGCGTCAATAAGTTCGTTTGCCACCATCGCTGCATCTAGGATCTGCCTTCCTTGAATTGCTACCGTTTGGGTTGCTGAGATGATTGAGGGCATGAGTGGCTTGAGATGAAGGACAACTAATAAATAGAGAAACTATGTCTCTTTACTAATTCATTGTCCTCCGTTTCAAAAGTAACATTTATTAGAAGTGGGAGAATAAAGAATTCCACATTCCATAAAATGTCAAAGGAAACTAGAGGAGCGTATAAAATACTTATGTTTGCACATTAATTGGATAATTTTTTCCTTACAAAAAATCAAAAGTTCATGAGGGTATATGTGAAAAATCCCATCATGGATTTATGCATGTTCTGAAACCCACATCAATACCTAGAATTTATAAGTCCATAAGGCCCACAAATTTGAACCCTTAAAGTCAATGTGTCCCATAGATTTGTTAAAAAAAACGAATCAAAAATTTGTTTCTATTAAATCCGTGGTGGTAATGGATTTGAGCTCAAATCCACCTCTCAGATCCATTGTGAATTTATATTAAAATAAGAAAATAATTTATCCATATGGTGAATGCTAGGGTTAGACGTGGTAGATTTGCGATTTGACATCGACTCGCCTACAAATAACCTAAATTGTTGTGGGTGGATAATTTGATATAGACGAATCATGGGTTGGTAAATCTCCTAGATACACTTACTTGGTACGTAGTGAGAGAGGTGCGGAACACGTGAATAACCGCAACAATCTTTTCCATGACAAAAGGTTCTTTTTATATATATTACCAAATGATTATCTTATCTCATGACTGTCCTAAACACTGCCATCAACATATAAAACGGGATAACTAAAAAAAAAAAGGACTATCTTGTAGTACTCGTAATGATCGTTATGTGTACGAAACATTGTCTTATCGACATCGTTTCATGCATTCTGATCTACTAAGCCGAATCATAGTAAGAAAAGGGTTTGCTTTGAATGTCAACTTCCTGATCACTTCTCACCCATCAGAGGTCGACTATGATCATGGGAACACCATTAACTAAGCATGTCCCCATACCTCTCCAAAGTTCAAATTTAGTGAGTATTCTTGGGACAAACGATCAAATTCGGGTTACTTTTACACCTCGAAATTGTAACAAGAGTGCAGACTGGGTTGCCAAAGAGGCTGCGAAAGGAACTCTTCCTCGTAATTGGATCTGGATCCTTGACTTGATTGCGCCTTTATTGTAATGTTCCTGACTTGTATCACAATCGTTTTATGAATGAAATAAAGCTTGTTTGTAGAAAAAAAAAAAAAAAAAAACTCCGAGCAGCTGCAGAGTCAAACTAATGTTTTCTTCTTTCTGCTTTCAAAGTTATCAACAAGGTTGTTAAACCAGTTTATGCCAGTGTACCGGTTTAGCAAGTGGAATGGTTCGACCGGTGGTACATATCAGTTTGTGTCAGTTCATGCCGGTCAATATTACAAATGAAATTATAAATACTCATATTTAAACATGACATTTAACATCAATACCTAAACATTTTTATTTGAATCCAAACAATAACATCAATATTTAACTTTTATACTCATAAAATAAATAATAAAATAATTTTTAACAATTAAATTCACTAAAATAAGGTCATTTTACTTAAAGATTCGTATATCGACCATGCCGGTCATACCGGTGGTATCACGCCAATTTTATGACCGGTATCGGTTGAACCAAGTACAACAGCAAATATCAGTCATTTCATCTACCTTGTCAAAAAATGACAAAACGATAAGAAACATAACAAATGTATAAAATAATCACCAGCCAGCAATGTTTATGTTTTCGTTAATAGAAAAATAGATGTAAGCCCATAATCACCAACAACAAAAGTAGCAAGATCTGGTGTTATTATCAAGCTCATTGACTTTCTTTCATTTCATCTACCCTGTGTTAGTTCTACCCACAAGCACAAATCACGTCCTTAGGAAGCAAAATGGTTGAAGTAATCCTCTTTCCCATCGGAAAACAGATCCTGGGGAAGTTAGGCGACTTCGCCGTTCAAGAGATCGGGCTGTTGGGGACCCTGAAAAAGGAGCTGAAGAAACTGGACGATACTGTGTCAACCATCCAAGCTGTGCTCCTTGACGCTGAGGAAAAGCAGAAGCACAACGACCAGATCAAACTCTGGCTCAGCAACCTTTCGGAGGCGATGTACGATGCAGATGATTTGCTCGATGATTTCGCCACCCATGAAGCTTTGCAACAGCAGCAGCAGAATAACACGACTTGTTCGTGCTCTACTGTGGTAAGCTACCTTTCCTCCCTCTCCAAAAGGTTGCTCTATGGACTTAAGATGGCCCACGATATCAAAGCCATTAGGGAGAGGCTTGATGATATCTCTGCAAATAGAACCCAATTCAACCTTGAACATGTTCCTCCTGTGGGTAGTAATGGTGATGATGGAGATGAGAGGGAGACCATCTCCTCCCCACCTTCCTGTGTTGTTGGGAGGGAAGCTGATAAAGAGAGATTGATCAGTGTTTTACTGAACGATGACGACAATACTCATGTCATCTCAATCGTTGGGATTGGTGGGATGGGGAAGACGACACTTGCTCAGCTATTATTCGAGGATGAACGAATCAAGCAGACATTCGACGCGAGGCAGTGGGTGTATGTCTCTGAGAGGTTCATCGTTAAGAAGATTGTCAAGAAGATTTTAGAGTCTGTATCCAGTGAGCTCATCCAGGGGCAAGATCTTCAGCTGAACTTTCTGACAGATCGCTTACGGCCGCATATTGAGGCCCGCAGAAGCTTGTTCATCCTGGATGATGTCTGGGAGGAAGATAGTCAGAAATGGGAGCTTCTGAAGAAATGTTTGTTGGTTGGTGTTAGCAGGGGAAGCAAAGTGGTACTAACAACCCGCCTGGAAACCGTTGCAAGAACTGCTAGCACCACGGAGCCCTACCGTTTAGGAGGCATCTCAGTAGACGAGGCCTGGGATCTGATGGTTCATATGGTGTTTGATGGGCAGCAACCAACTAGCCAGAGTGTTGTCAAAATTGGCAAGGGAATTGCAAATAAGTGTCGAGGACTTCCACTTGCTGTGAACACAATAGGAAACTTGTTACGGCGCAAACATCCTGAAACCGAATGGTCGTTTTTCTTGGACAAAGAGCTCTCGAGCATACCCGAAGGAGAGAACTATGTGCTCTCGACCCTTCGATTGAGCTACAACTATCTTCCTCCACATTTGAAGAATTGCTTTGCCTACTGTAGTCTTTATCCCAAAGGTTGGAAGATCGATGTCCCGGCACTTATGATGATGTGGATAGCGCAAGGATTTGTTTGGTCGGACAGCAAGGCCATCTTAAGTGCTGAAGATATGGCATTGCAGTATTTTGAGAAGCTATGGTGGGGGTCATTCTTCCAAGAGGTGGAAAGGGATGAGTTGGGGAACATCAAAACCTGCAAAATGCATGATCTGATGCACGAATTAGCAGATTTAGTTGCTGAAGACAGGATCATGAAGATAGATGACCTCAATGGTATTGTTCCTGCTATCACAACAAGAACTCGCCATGTCTCTGTGACTTTGTGCAATGAGAATGATGCCTTTCAGATGCAAGAAGAAGCAAGGAAGCTGCGAACTCTCCTACTCAAAGACACGAAATCGCATCTACTGATGAAGGGACAACTTGAAGTGATAGTACACAACATGAGACATCTAAGAGTGATAGGACCGCTGGCTAAACCAATATCTGACAAAAGAAAATTCAGAACTCTTCTGCTGGTTCAGAAGGCTGCTATGAGTTTCATAGATGCATTTATCAATGTGGTTGAGCTATCGGATTCCATCGGTGAGTTGAAGCATCTGAGGTATCTCGATATCAGCAAGAACAAGGTGGTTGAGATTCCAGATTCCCTGACAACCCTTATAAACCTCCAACTGCTGAACCTCTCCGGCTGTAATAAACTCAAGAGACTGTCCAGAGATATGGAGAAGCTTGTGAATTTGAGGCATCTTTACTTGGATGGCTGCAGTGAACTGACTCATATGCCCAAGGGGATAGGGAAGCTGACTTCCCTTCAGACATTGACCCTATTCATCGTGGCTGATCCGAGTAAGGTTGACGATGATGTGGCGGCGTTGCTGGAGGAGCTAACCGGGCTGAATCACTTGGGTGGGAAGTTGACAATCAAAGGCTTGGAGCATCTTGATTCCAAATCAGCTGGATCGTATTTGAAAGAGAAGAAGCGGCTTCAATATCTGAAGCTAATATGGGGTGGTCAAAATAGAGATGGAACTGTTGCGGAGGCCTGGATGGAGAGACTTCGCCCTCACAGAAATCTTAAGAAGCTCACAATTACTGGCTACCGTCGAATGAACTTCCCCAGCTGGGCTTCTGATATTAGTGATAAACGATACAATTATTACTTATAGTTATTCCATGGGAACAGATTGGGAATTCTGGATTTGATAGCATTTCTCATCCGCCCCCAATCCTTCCAGTCCTCAATCGCCATCTTCATTCCATCGTTCTTCTTTCCTTCGGCGCAGGCGATTGAAGGTGGGAGGTAGTAAAAGGCACTTCGAGGGCAGTTTGCGGCGGAAAGAGCAGCTTCTACTACTCCTATTCAATAGAAATTGATAACTTGCACTAAAAGTAACCCTCAAGTACAATACTTCCGTCTGAGCTACTGGTCTGTACATTCTTCAGGTCTACGTGTCTCCCCATGGTCTTCAATGCAGCTAGAGCAGCTGCATCACCTTCACCTTCCCACACAGGCAATACTTCAACTACAATCTTCTGCAACATCTTGTACTCCATACCTTCCTTGACAAGCTTCTCTAGCCCAGCAGGAGTTCCCCTCAAATCCAGCAGAAGACTGCACAGACCCTGCTGCTTACAGTACTCCAATATAGCATTCAGATTTATGCGATCCAATACCACAGTTTCGTTTCCTCTCTGGCTAGTTTCAACGCTGGATTTCTTGTCTACAAAGATTATCACTTTAGAATCTGATTGCCCGACACCCACTAAAGGAACACGAATTGGATCCGAGGTGCTTGCAGTGATTATCCAAAGGGGTTGATTAGCACCCGGTTCTTGAGAAATAGAAAGGGGTAGCTCATTGGTGGCTGCAGAAGCAGAAAGAACAATGGCATCGTATTCCTGTAGCAACCGGGAGTAGGATCCTCCACGTTCTGTAGCTCCTTCACCAAGTTGGTCCAAAATGTTACCCATTCAGAGATATGGAGTATCTGTAGTTCAAGAGAACGCTTTGTCGGGTTAGTCTATGATCTGCAATAATATGAACATCCCAAGAACTCTAACTAAAGCATACAAATTTACCTAATTGTGAGAAAAGGGTTCCCTGTGAGCATCTTATGGATGTAGGCCTCGTTGAGCCTCTTGCACAGTTCCTGTTCCACACCAACCGTCACATCTATTCCTGCCCCTCTCAATTTATCCACCCCTTTCGAAGCCACAATCGGGTTGGGATCCACCATCCCAACAACCACCTTCTTCAGTGCAAGGTGGAGTTCTTCCATAATGATTACACTTTACAGGGCTCCAAACTCACATAAGCCGTCCCATTCTCAGCCAATCCCCCAGCATCTCTTAGAGCAAATACCTATACACACACTCAGAAGCAAGTAACCAAAAGTCACAGACCAAATTCCAAACTCCAACCAGAAAGTAGAAAATGGTGGGGGGGAAGAAAATTCAGAAACCTCAGCGTGTGGCTGACCAGCTTTAGGGTGGAACCCTTCTCCAACGATTTGGCCATCCTTGACGATCAGACAACCCACCATCGGATTAGGGGTCGTGCACCCAATTGCCTTCCTAGCTATCTCCACACACCTCCTAATGTAAATTGCATCATCTCCGACTTCTTCCCCGCCGTTAGGTGCCCCACAACACTGTAATTCCACTAACCCACTGCTCTCTCTTCTTCCCGGAACAGATTCTGATCTGGATATTCTTTTGAAGAACCCGGATTTGGAGTTGACTCTGGGCACAAGGAATTTTGCAATTCGGGGGGAGAAGGAAATGGTACCGTGAGGTGACTTCAATGAACAGAGAGGGAAGGGAGTGTGATTTGAGAGCGAATGCAGCCGGGGACTGTGAGTAATATGCATATTCCGGAGAAGTGAAAGATTGAAAAGATGTGAAATTTGTTGGAAATAAACGTTGGAAAACACCTCGCTCTTAAGTCTGCCACTTTTTGGGGTTGGATAAAGCAATGCAGAAAGGCAAGAAGGAATGAGGGATGGAGCACGCTGCTGCCTTTCCTTGCGATAAGAAGCACACTGCAGTAAGAAAACGGCAGGAGGCGGAAGCCGGAGCCACCGTGGAGCCGTTCGTCTGCTTCTTCTATGTTCCGGCGTTCGTCTTAATTTACTGCGCCGGCCACCGAGCGGCGACTCGGGAGAATTTGGGAACTGTGAAATGAATTTGCAGCCACAGTATTGAAACGTTTTGGGGTTGGGTTTGAGATTCGGTTTGCGGGGCTGGGCTGGGTTAAATATTTATTGTGGGCTAGTTTAGAAGCCCGGCCCAAGAATAGATGGAAAAAAAAATATTGAAAAAAATGGAGATGCGGGGTATCGATCCCCGTACCTCTCGCATGCTAAGCGAGCGCTCTACCATCTGAGCTACATCCCCATTTGTTTAGACATTCTACTTGTCAGTTTATAATACTTGATTTAAGTCTGTTCTTTGTATTCTGGTGAAAGCCGGAAGCAAAGCGGCGACGGGCAGTAGAGCTTAGTTCTGTGATTGTGTCGACAATGAGAAGAGCGAACAGAAGCTTCTTTCTCTACCGGAAACTCGTCGGCGGCGTTGCTCAATCGAGCCTATCCACGCAGCCAATCAAGTGCCCTCCTCTATGGAGGCCTTTCTCAAGCGGCGACGAGAAATCCCCAGCCGGGGCAAAGTCCAAGAATGAGTCGCCAGTGCTTGAGAAGTTCCGGCAGAGGAAACTCCGAGGTTCTCTCAAAACCCAGCAACACGACCCTGGAACGGGTTCGAACGGAGACGGTAAAAGTGACAATGCCCTGGAAAATGGAGCGGCTGCGGTGGCAAACGCGGAAGCGGCGGAGGTGGTCTCGAGCTTCGCGGAGTTGGGTTTAAGAGAGGAGCTCATAGCAGCCGCCGAGGAGATGGGCGTTCGAGCTCCGGATGAAATTCAGTGCGTTGGCATTCCAGCCATCTTGGAAGGGAAGAGCGTGGTTCTAAGTTGTGATGACGGAGACGATGAATCCGCCGGCGGGAGAACTCTGGCTTACTTACTTCCCCTAATTCAGGTATTTTTGCCCCTTTTTTTCTCGAACTAGTTCAAAATTGAAATCACGACGAACCATTAAATTCGTTTTTTTCTGTTCTGAACTCCTCAGTTGCTAAGGCAGAAGGAGGTCATCCCCAGTTCCAAAAAGCACCCAAAAGCCATTGTTCTTTGCCCAACAGATGAGCTAGCAGATGAGGTATAATTGCAGCTTGGTAGATTACTGTAATTGCTTTCTATCGTTAATCAGTAGTGTAACTGATGGTGTTTTCCAAAGGTTTTCCGTGGGGCGGCATTCGTCTGTGATTGTATTGCGAGAACGAGACCTGAAGCTGCAAAGGGCTCAATTGGGTTGCTGGTAGGAACTCCTGAAGAGGTTCTACAGCAGATAGAGGATGGTACCATTGTAGTTGATGATATCAGATACTTGGTATGGAATGTTTGGACTTCAACCACGTTTATCTTTTGCCATTTCATTGATTGGGTAGTATTAAAAACTTGAACTTTGCAGTCTGATTTTGAGCTTGTGATGAAATTTTGCATGCCATAGGTAGTGGATGAAGCAGATGCAATGCTTGAAGTAAGCTATTATAGCGATCAAATCAGCAAGATTATCCACCCGTTGCAGAAGCCTGATAGCCCGAGGATTCAGACTGTGTTGGCTTCGTCACCCATAACTAAGGTAATGCAGAGTAATTAATCACAGGAAGTGCCTATGTTCTTCCACGGTGATGCAAATCTTTTTCCTTCTTAATATGGAAAAGTGTTGGCTTCAGATGCTTTCCGAAGACTACACATCATTGGTGAAAAGTATAGAGCGTGAAAACGTGGGGCAAGTTGCAGCAATGTTGCTGGAGATGGATCAAGAAGAGGTATTTGATGTTCTAAAGCTGCCAGGTGGTCTGAAGCGGAAAGTTGCAGAAGCTATGGATTCCCTTTCATCCAATACTTGAACTTTTGTTGTCTTATGAGCCAGGGCATTTTGATTCCGAAGGTTGACTTGGGTTCTCTTGTTAGGATCGTTGTAGATACTCTCAACTGATCCATGCTGCTCTCTTTAGAGTTTAGTGTACATGCAAATGGTTAGGATTTAGTTCCAAGTTTGTTGTAGCTTCTTTTGCCTCCTGAATCTGTCTTTTGAGAAGTTTGATGGTAGTTTTCAGCTGAAATTGGAAGCTAAACCAGTAGATTTGTGATTTGTCGATTGCGGTAGTAGATAATAACGATGTCATGAACTTAGAGTCAGTTACAAAACAAAACGCAATTGTATAGACCCATCAAAACTTCAACAATCAGCAATATTCAATGTCCTTCCTCGTTGCCATCACCAAGGCGTCCACCAACGTAACCAACTCAATGTTTAATCAGGATAGTGAATGCATTCACACGCATAGCTGAACTCTGAAGCCTACTAACGTCTGCATAATGTTTTGCCACAAACATTTCAGGAAGTTTTTTAAGAGAGCTGACTTCAATGAGGAACATGGTCGACAAAAGAATCCAGGCCAGCACTCAGCAGCAGTCTGGCTTCATGATCGAGTGAGCCAGAATACATCCAACACGAGCCGGAGGCAGAGTCAGCTCTGTCTGGAACTATCAAGTAACGACGAGCTTCAGTTTCAGAGACGCTGAATCAAAGCAGGAACAGAGTGAACTTTACTGGACATAACTATAAGTAATAGTAGTGTTTATCACTAATATCAGAAGCCCAGCTGGGGAAGCTCATTCCACGGTAGCCAATTATTTCGAGCTTCCTAAGATTGCTGTGTGGGCGAAGCCTCTCCATCCAGGCCACTGCAACAGCTCCATCTTGATTTGGATCCCGCCATATTAGCTTCAGAGATCGAAGCCGCTTCTTCTCTTTCAAATACCATCCATCTGCAGCTGATTTGTAATCAAGATGCTCCAAGCCTTTGATTGTCAGCTTCCCACCCAAGTGATTCAACACGGTTAACTCCTCCAGCAACGCGGCAACATCATGGTCAACCTTGCTTGGATCAGCAACCATGAATAGGGTCAATGTCTGAAGGGAAGTCAGCTTCCCTATCCCCTTGGGCATATAACTTAGTTCAACGCAGCCATCCAAGTAAAGATGCCTCAAATTCACAAGCTTCTCCATATCTCTGGGAAGTCTCTTGAGTTTATTACAGCCGGTGAGGTTGAGCAGTTGGAGGTTTATAAGGGTTGTCAAGGAATCTGGAATCTCAACAACCCTGTTCTTACTGATATCAAGATACCTCAGGTGCTTCAACTCACCGATGGAATCCGATAGCTCAATCACATTGATACTTGCCTCCATAAAAGTTATGGCAGCCTTAAGAACCATCATAGCATTGCGAAGTCCTCCTCGAGATACAGGTTCACTTTGTGGTTCTCTAGGAGATGGTCCTAGAACTCTTAGACGTCTCAAGTTGTGTACTATTGCTTCATGTTGCCCCTTCATCAGTAGATTCGATTTGCTGCGTGTGAGCAGGAGAGTTCGCAACTGCCTTGCCTCTTCTTGCATCTGAAAGCCATCTTTCTCATTGCATGAAGTCACAGACACATGGCGTGTTCTTGTTGTGATAGCAGGAACCATACCATTTAGGTCATCTATCTTCATGATCCTGTCTTCAGCAACCAAACCTGCTAAATCGTGCATCAGGTCGTGCATTTTGCAGGTTGTGATCTTCCCCAACTCATCCCTTTCCACCTCTTGGAAGAAGGATCCCCACCATAGCTTCTCAAAATACTGCAATGCCATATCTTCAGCGCTTAAGACGGCCTTATTGACCGACCCAACAAATCCCTGTGCTATCCACATCATCACAAGTGCAGGGATGTCAATCTCGCAACCTTTGGGATAAAGACTGCAATAGGCAAAGCAATTCTTCAAATGTGGAGGAAGATAGTTGTAGCTCAATCGAAGCGTTGAGAGCACATAGTTCTCTCCTTCGGGTATGCTCGAGAGCTCGTTGTCCAAGAAAAATGACCATTCGGTTTCAGGATGCTTGCGTCGCAACAAGTTTCCTATTGTGTTCACAGCAAGTGGAACTCCTCGACACTTCTTCGCGATCCCCTTGCCAATTTCGACAACGCTCTGGCTAGTTGGCTGCTGCCCATTGAACACCATATGGACCATCAGATCCCAAGCCTCGTCCACTGAGATGCCTCCTAAACGGTAGGGCTCCGTGGTGCTAGCAGTTCTTGCAACAGTTTCCAAGCGAGTTGTGAGTACCACTTTGTTTCCCTTGCTAACACCCACCAACAGACATTTCTTCAGAAGTCCCCATTTCTGACTATCTTCCTCCCAGACATCATCTAGGATGAACAAGCTCCTTCGGCCCTCAATATGCTGTCGTAGGCGATCTTTCAGAAAGTTCAGCTGAAGATCTTCCCCTTGGATGGTTTCACTGGATACAGACTCTAAAATCTTCTTGACGACATTCTTAACGATGAATCTCTCGGAGACATACACCCATTGTCTCACCTCGAAGTTCTGCTTTATCCGGTCATCCTCGAATAGAAGCTGAGCAAGAGTTGTCTTCCCCATCCCACCAATACCAACGATGGGGAGGACGTGGGTATCGTCATCGTCGTTCAGTAAAACACTGATCAATCTCTCTTTATCAGCTTCCCTGCCAACAACACAGGAAGGTGGGGAGGAAATGGTCTCCCTTTCATCTCCATCATCATCACCCGCAGGAGGAACTTGTTCAAGGTTGAATTGGGTTCTATTTGCAGAGATGTCATCAAGCTTCTCCCTAATGTCTTTGATATCATGGGCCATCTTAAGTCCATAGAGCAACCTTTTGGAGAGGGAGGCAAGGTAGCTTACCACAGTAGAACACGAACAAGACATGTCATTCTGCTGCTGCTGCTGCTGCTGCGTCAAAGCCTCGTGGGTGGCGAAATCATCAAGCAAGTCATCAGCATCGTACATCGCCTCCGAAAGGTTGCTGAGCCAGAGCTTGATCTGCTCGTTGTGCTTCTGCTTTTTCTCGGCGTCAAGGAGCACAGCTTGGATGGTTGACATAGTGCCCTCCAGCTTCTTCAGCTCCTTTTTCAGGGTCCACAACAGCCCGATCTCTTGGACGGCGAAGTCGCTTAACTTCCCCAGTATCTGTTTTCCGATGGGAAAGAGGATCACTTCGGCCATTTTTGCTTCCAAAGGGTTGTGTTTGTGCTTCTGGTTCTGGGTAGAACTAACAGAAGGTAGATGAAATCAAAGGAAGTCAATGAACACTTTATAATAATACCAGATCTTGCTGGTTGGTGATTATGGGCATATATTTACATTTCTGGCAGCCTGGCTGGTAATTATTAATTAATTGATTATGTTGATGATACAGTTATTTTCTTTTTTGTCGATTTTCTTATAATCGAATATGTTATTGATAGCTCTTCTTAAGAACCAAAATTACTGGACTTTCGATCTGAACCAAAATTAATTCAACTTCCAAGTTATGATACAGTTGAGCATATATAGTTTGATGGCAATCATTTCCAGGTGAGCATTGGGCGATTTCTGTTGGAAGGAGGAACGACGTGATTGCCATCAGAGTCATAGATGATGACACCTGAAAAGTCAGGGAGCTGACACTTCCCTCCCATCAGGATGTTCTTCTTCCACACCGGATTGATCCCACTCTGCTCCATACTAAACATGCTGCTGCCTCCATCGTCGACTCCAGAGTCCACGAGCATCGCGCCATGGTGGTTCTCGAGCTGGATGACTGGGTCGGGGACGAAACCATAGCTCCAGTGTCTGCGCCATCTTGTTATTCTTCTTCGACCGTGTGAAGCACAAAGGAACAGGGCAAATGCACACAGGGCCAAGGTCATGGCAGCCATGGCTGCCTGGGGCAAGGTCAGGGAGAGATGCTTGGTGATTGCTATGGTGATGTGATGATGGTGATGTATAATTCGATGTCGAGCCATGGAAAAGAAAGTGGAGGTGGGTTATATCAATGCTGTGCTTTTGCCTAGTGGGTTTGGGATTGTAGATTTTGGAGGAGGGTTATATATAAGTAGAAACTGAGACTCTTAATATGATTAAATAGATGGGTGGAGGGAGTAGTTAACATTTGACAATGCAGGTGGGTTGGGTGGAGAGCTCAAAGCAATTAGTTTACCTAAAACATTAGAAGTGTTGCAGTTTGGTTATTTCCAACTCATATTTAGATAAGGGTGATACATCCCTCACCTCCAAACCGTAATCGAAGTTATTTCAAAAACGTTAGTGATATGATATTTTGTATTAAAATTGTGATTTTTTTTTTGTATATCCTATATTTTCGATCCGATCGATCATAGGATATCTAAGCATTGATAATCCCTTTTCAACTTAGCTCAAATTGTTCGTTTCCCCTTCATTTTTACATGTCTCTAGAGACCAATTCAACTCCAGACTGAAGTTGTAGTGGTCCAGAAAACTTGAAGAACGAACCTATAAATATGTTTCTTAGTGCTCATATTTGAAAATTTATCGTTGCTCCTTTGTGTTTTATCCCATCAATGTTTCACATTAATATTTTGTTGAACTGTTCTATCTTGGTTTGCTTTAAATACTTGATTTACTTGTTTCAAAAAGGAATTTGTGATACCTCAATCACAAATATTTTCTAAAGTATTTGTTGGAAGTAATTGAGATAAAGAGAAATACATAATCGTTAACAAATTAATCTTCTATGTATTAGTTGCATCAACAGACTACTTGATTATTAGAAGTGATGCTTAATTAGTGCTAAATATACGAAGGTCTCATTCGATCCAAAACCTAATTGAAGTTAATTTTTTTTGTTCTAATAATATCCAATTTTGTTCTAATAAAAATGAGATTGCAATAAATTGACAAGCTAATATTTCCATTATTTAATTAAAAACTTATTTAAAAAAGACCCTATTCTTTGGAATATCAATCTCGAGACCTCGATAAAAAATAGACGGGCCGAGTGCCCACCGTGGAGAAGGCCAGGCCCAGGAAGCGCCACGGACTTCCCAACAAAAGAAAGCGCCAGTCTCAGTTTCCTACTTTCCTCCACACTGCCCATTTTCCTCTTCCTTGCTTCCCTTGCCAAAAACTCTCTGAGGCATATTATCAAACACCAAGAATGCATAGACGATTACGGCCTTCTCTCTGCAAATCCCTTCTCCAACCCTCTCGCCGGCCCCCACCGCATCCACTTTCTCCGGATTCAATCCTCCGAGAATTTCACCTCGTCTCGACCGGCATCACAGGGACTCTCCACACTCTGACGCCCCCATCTCACCCACGAACCCAGCTACCGCGTCCGAGCACGGGTAGGAGATGGAGCTCGGAGCCGGAGTTGGATGTGGACAGGGAAGTAGACACGATAAACCTCAAGTTTGCGGAGGCGAGAGAGGAGCTGGAGATGGCTATGGACTCAAAGGAGACCGTCTACTTCGACGAAGAGGCTGAATGTGCGAGAGATGCAGTGAACGAGGTCCTGGGCTTGTACGACTCGCTTCTTGGGAAGTTGCCGGAGAGTGAGAAGGGTGTTGTGCAGAGGTCGATGGGGCTCAAGATGGAGCAGTTGAAGGCCGAAGTCAAACAGTTGGATGATTGAATTGTTCGTTGAAGTTAGGGAGGTAGGTTCTTAATCGTGTATTCTTGCTCCACCCTTTGAGGGATAGGTCTCGATTTGGTAAATGGTGAAGGAAAGTTCGAATCTTTTTTTGTTGTTTGGCTACTGTAGTTACTGTAGAAGCTCAAAGGAAGTTCCTTTCTTGTCAAAAAAAAAAAAAAAAACCATCTTTGCCTTCTGGTGAAATCAATTTGGGCGTTGTTGATATGGAAAGCAAGAGGAGTGTTTTATATTTAAAATCTGCTAAACTGCCCCAAAGTTTGATTAGTGGGTGCTCTGTTTCAGATGAAGTCTTCAGACCCCATAAACCAGTTTGTCATTAGAGAATCTAGTGCGAGGAGAACCTTCAAACATGTGGCGCAGTACATGGCGAAGCCTTCAATGTAGCTATCAGTAAGTAGAATGCATCCCTCTGCGTTTGCTCAATTGAAACAGGCTCTGAAAATGCCATAACCAAGTGCTGAACTATAAAGTGTAAACTCATCGAAAGAATGAATTTCTTGATATATCAAAATATCGTCTAACAATCTAAGAATCAAGTTGTCACTAAAACCCTAAGGAACGGTGAGAAGAGTAATCTTAAAGGATGCTGATGACTTGGACGAAGTAAATTTAACTTATTGAAAATAATGTTTCACAATTGAAAATATTTTACCATTTAAATCTTTTCCTTAGGGTTTCGTGCACTTGATGATTGAAAATAATGACAATTTGAGGAGAAAAAAAAAAGAGATTGTTGATGATGGAGGCATTAATTTCAATGATGCAGAGTAATAACGAATCTCCTATAATATTCATGGTTGGGATGAATAAATTATACTAAGTGAAATTACGTTTCATATGAACTATGAATTTTCCAATAGCTTGATAGTATGGACTCTTTTCTGTTACCAAATAAAACATCATTGCATCAAAAAAGTTGTGATTGTTGTGCCGTTGATGAAATGCATCCAATCAATGGATCAACCCGTATTTTGGTTTTCTTTTGTACCATATGACAAATTTCGCTTATTTTTGTATTGTTCGAGAAATAGAATTTGAAAAATTGATATTTTCTAATTAATTTAGATATTTTTTTATTCTTATAATTGATATAAAGACATTTTTTATGAATAGATATATTATTTTTGTAACATGTTATCTTGAGCTCAAACAACAAAAGTTAATGTGGAACACTGGCCCTAGAATGGGTGTGTGAGTAGCAGAACAGAACATTGGGCCTAATTATTGTCCTTTTAAATTAAAGGATATCGTAAGCCCAATTTTGCGAACCTAAAAAAGCCCAACTAGTAATCAATTACCCAATTACGTGTGATACAAGCTGGTTGACTTGGTCAAAGTCGGTTTGTTGAAGACGCGTCTAATTTGACACGTATACACGTATTACTTACGCTACACGGGTAAGTCGGCAAATGTAACCGACTCTCCAAACGTTATAAGTTTCCATTGCTGTACTTACCAGACTCTCATTGTCGAACCTTCCTGAGCTTCTCCTGTTAGATTTTGCCGCAAATGGACCGCCGGCGGGTTGCTTCTTTGGAATCGTTATTAGCGGCGAGTAGAGAGTGGCGATGCCCCTCTGGCCCTGAGACCGTGTCTCCTCTCGATCGGAGTTGGTGTTTTCCAGCGGATGTCCGACGGTAGGGTTTCGTGGTGTTTATCGGTGAGGGAATCGTTATACTCTTCTTCTAATTGCTCCTCGTCTTTGCTCTTCTACGCATATGCTTATCTAGATTTTTGCGAAGCCCAATTCTATCGCTTGATGCAAAGTTTGGTTTGATATCGTTTGAAACCAGTTACGTGGTAAAAGGATGTGCTAAATCTGCAATTTAGTTGCTTCGTGAGCCCTAATTCCGACGGTTTTAAGATGCACGAGTTGTGGCTCCATATTTTTTCTTATGATACAGAAATTGTGGGTGATCCATTCAGGGAATTTGCAAAAGTTGATGGGAACGCGGGTAATTGGTGGTGCGATTTTCATATACGGTCTGTTGGATGGTTTCTTTGACACTAACGAAGTCGGTGGTTAGGGGTTTTCTATTGATCGGGCCAGTTAGGGTTTGAGTGCAGCCATGATCGTGTGCTCGTTAAAGATATAACCTTGCGGGTCTTTTGGGTATACATTTACGTCGAGAAGGTCAAGTGTTTTCATGACTATCATATATATTACATGAATGGGGTGGTCCATTTTGTATTTTGTTGCTTGGTGGTGAAATCCTTTCAGTGGTATAACTCCTTATGTCCCTTCTCTGTTGCCTAGACTTTTTGTATTCGGATGGAAAATCTCAGAGTTGCGCCTTAATTTGCTTATGAACGCACTAGTTGTGATAACTATCCTTTGATGTACTAGCCTAATACCTGATATTGTTGTTGGTTGATGATGCCATGATTATGTCTATTTGGTTGTTTTTGTTGCCACCTGGCTGTCCTATATTTCTGTACAAATTAAATTGTTTCATTCAAGTTCTGCCAATTGTAGTCGATTAAGTGAATCTGAACTCTGCAATGTTCATTAAATCAGTGGTCTCCTCATGTTCTGTTGTAGTCTGGTGACCCACAAATATCTGTTGCCTTCTTGGTCTAAGTTGAAGCGATGGTTTAGCGATTATAGTTACCTTTCTGCTCTATCCTTTTCTGAATGGAGTCCTAGATGGGAGCTTTGGAATAGTTAATAGAAACCAAGTACATACATGGACTGGAGGCCATGTTTGAGGAAAGAAAGCTGTTCTGAAAGTTGTGTCCCTTTTTCCCTATAAATGAAGCTGTGCCTAACTATTCCAGCTGCCCATCTGCTCTATCCTATTCAGTGATTGCCTTAACTAGAGTCCTAGATGGGAACTTTGGAATGATTAAATATTGACTGAGAAAATACATGGATTGGTGGCCATGTTTGAGTAACAATGTTGGATGTCCGAAATGCCATCAATTATTTAATCATTCCAGTTGCCCTTCTGCTCTATCCTGTGAAGACCAAGTCTTACATAGATTCATACAAGGTGTCTTTGGATTTAGTGATTCCAACTGAATATACATACATGGATTGGAGGCCATGTTTGAGAAAGAAATTTGGTCCGAAAGTTGTGTCCCATTGTTTCTTTAATTGAAGTTGTCCCTAACCATTCCAGCTGCCTATATGCTATATGTGGTTGGCTTAACTAGAGTCCTAGATGGGAACTTTAGAGTGATTAAATATTGACTGAGAAACTACATGGATTGGTGGCCATGTTTGAGTAACAATGCTGTATGTCCGAAATGGCAGCAGTTATTTAATCATTCTAGTTGCCCTTCTGCTCTGTCCTGTGAAGACCACGTCTTTATAAAAGTCATAGAAGGTATCTTTGGAGTTGGTGATTCGAACTGAATATACATGGGTTGGTTGCTCTTAAGTATTGTGTCCCTTTGCTCTATCTTGTGAAGAAAAAGGTCACAAATTTGGTCTTAGAAAGGGTACTTTGGAGTGATTGATACTAACTGAGATATACATGGACTGGTGGTCATGTTGTTGCTCCAAATCTTTTGTCCCTTTGCGTGTTATTATGAGATAATCACGATTGTTTGTTGACTGAAAAGAACTAGTAGGAATCCTAGAGGAGGGGCCTTATCAATGATTACTGTGGAAATACTGTCCGTTATGTCAGGTTGCGTGTTATTGTCCTGCATATCTTCTGCTGGATTATTCAGTTGTTAATCTTCCCAAGTCTGACACGGAATTACAGCTGGAATGTGCCCGAGTCATGGAAGAGTTGGCGCTACTGCATTTGTCCGAGTTGGCCTTGATAAGGAGACTACCTACCCTGCCAAATCTGGCGAACTAGTGCTTTTGCCCTTTTCTTTTGCTTTTTAAATGCATTATTGAAGTGAAGAAGTCTTTAGAATCTTCAAGCATTATGCTGCAGACACTCCATGGAGAGTAATTTGATGTTGCTACTAATAGAAATGTCCACATCCAAGAGTAGTTGATGAGTGAATCAAAGTCTTAAAATTACAGTTATGAGGTTTCCCAAGATTCCATCAACTATGGAGTTCTCAAAGGATGATTTTGGTACGATCCACTTTTTGGTTGATGTTGCGCATATCCCTCTTTTGAGAGTTGATAGCTGGAACCTCATGGGTATACGTATGAGATTTCCCTAGGGTAAAACAAGTTGTTAATGGTTTGTTTTCAAACACATTATTTGCAGCTACTGCATAGAACTAAAGGTTGCATGTATCTGCATGACTTACTTTTTGAACTTGCAATTTAACTTGTGATTGTAAATGCAAGTTATTACTGGAAGGTCTTGGCAGGGTGACTTTACTAATCTCTGCTTAAAGATTATGGCTGTGACAAGCGAGCAAAGTTTACATTTGGTCTCAAAAGTAAAAGCTTGCTTAATCTGGTTGTTCTTTTTGCCTTTTTGACACACATTAGTTGGAACTTTGTTGGTTTAAATTAATAATGGTTCTTTTCTTGGGGATTCAGTGTTGCAGTAAACTATTAATAGGAAGGCTCAGAAGAGAAGCTTAGCTTACTCATTTCCTCACTTGAAGCTTTGTATTGTGACCGGGTCCCAGACAAAAATTAAGCCAGTCTTGGCTCTCCTTCAGAATCAGGGGACATTATGAGAATGCTTAAGTGGAAGTAAAAGGTACTGGACTAGGATGTTCCTTTGTATTACCACCATGAGGCTTTAGTTGGGATTCATTGTTCTCCTGTGGTTGCAAATTGTGCATGTTGATTGGGTGACAGAAATCATCTTGTTCAGTACTGGATTTTGAACAGTAAATCTCTAAGAAGGGTCCTGGCAAGGAAGAGGGTTCACTGGTTAACTATTTTCCGATTTCAAACATAAGAGAATGTAAGCTTGCTGTAATTTGGTTCCTGTCATGAACATTTGTATCTTATACTCTCAGAAATCAGTTTTTGGGTGAAAATCTATCTTCTCATGACTTGATAGAAAGATATTAGTCCTTTACTTCATCTGTCGATCCAATATCATTTCGTTGATATCTGGAGACTAGAAAGGTACTTGGGAAGGGTTGTGGATAGAATTCCCTACTTAATAATGCAAGCTAGAAGTTATATGCTAGGGAGATACTGTTCTTTTGGTTGTACTTGTGTGTTCCAAACAGAATGCAGGTTCGCAAAGTTCCTATCCTAGACGGGTCGGTTTGTTTCTCCTGTAACCATTATGCTGGATTTGTACTTGCATATTGTTTTGACATCATTGCAGCGACGCGTCTTGCTTTCAGGTCATTTCTGGTCAAGCATTCAAACCTTCAAAAGATATTTGCTTGCTGCTGGATTCTCACCTGGCGACCCTTAAAGAGGGGTCCTAGAAGCAATCCTACTTAAATGGTTCGGTTTGGCTTGGTTGAAACATGCAAGTTCATTACAATTTACAAGTCTTGAGGTGGAGCTAGAAATTCTATTTGTCCAAGTGATATGATGCTGAGCATCCTGTTTTTGCAAGTTGGAAGGAAGATTCATACATAACAACACTGTTTTCTGTCCTTGAAGATATATCTGCAGCACCATCTGGTTCTTGAACTCACGATTCAATGAGAGCATGTTTTGGAAGGTGTGGACAACCCTACCTCTGACAAGTTTTGTTTCTTTGTGAGATTCTTGCGTTCTTCAGGATGTCGATACTTCTATGCTACTCTTGTTGTTCATTTATTATTTCCTTAGAACTATTGAAAGTACTGATGGAATCCTAGCTTTGACATAGTGCTGGAAGTGTAAACCTTGGGGTTGAGAGATTAGTGATGAGCTTATACATCTTCATGAATTCTATCAGCTAAACTAGAAGTTGTACTGCCTTCATTTTGTAATGAAGTTGATTCATTCCTCAGTTATATTATGCGATTAAGGAATGTCCTCTTGATGTTTATAATGTGATTGTGGACCATTGCGACTGTGAACATGAAAGCTGATGTTGGATCTTTGACTGACCAAAGCCATTACCTTTCATCCGGTCTTCTGTTGGCAGAACTCAAGGAATACAGATTCTTATTACATCTTACCACTATTTATTTCTGATAGATACCTCTTTCGATCGACCTGTTATTGTTGTTGGTTTTCTTCTGCTCTCAAACCCAACAAAGGATGAACCTTCATGTGGTTCGACGAAGGATGCAGTGCAATGTCCTAAATTAGTATACCTTCACGATTGAATGTCTATGAATGATCTGCCCAGTTCTGTTATGTTTTGGCTTCGATTCATTTGTTAACAAGGGAATCTTGCTTGATGCTTAGTCCCCAGACCAACTTCTTTCTCATGTCACGTAATGTGAGCCGCTGCACTGCATTGGTTCGTCTGTGAGAAAGTTGAAGAAGGGAACCAGGTTCATAACAGTTCACAAATGGGCTTTTGAGAAGCCAGTCTTACTACCAGCAGCTTGGATTACGAGAGCCCGCTCATGAATGGACTAGCCAGGCAGAGATGGGCTAGGCCGACACTTGTTGGACAATGAGACTCCTCAGTAACGGCCCACAAAGTCTACCTGTTTGTTTCCTCCCCTTGTCGGTTGTGGTGGTCCTGCATTTCCGCCACTGAAGTTCTGAAGCGATCGGTGATGAACCTTTCTCCTCACCGCCAGAGTGTTGCCGTCAAAGTAAAAGCCTGTAAGTCCGGCATCTCTCTCTGGAGATAAAATCAATAAGCATAATCCAATTCTGCTCGGTTCATTTGGAATCCAAGGCAGGGCTGAAATCTTTGGAAACTGTCGAGATAGTTGATGGGACAAATCTGGGTAATCTTGATGGACTCGACAGTCTCCACAAACTTGAGTTTTTTCAGGCTGTGATGCATTGGGAAGACTACCTAGTCTAGCGTCCTTGAGCAAGTTAATCTAGTTCCATAGCTTTCGCTGCCCTCTTCTCACAGAATTCGGAGGCCTTGGAGGGCTAAATCATTGCAAGTGTTTGAGGTGGATAGCGCTGAGAGTTTAACTCGAGTCCATGGCCTTGGGAATCTCCTATGTTTTCAGAAAGTTGCAAACTTTGAGGATATGGAATCGCCCTCGTCTCACAGCACTAACATCCCATGGACGGCAGCCTGACAGCCAAATAGTACTCGAATCCTTGAGATAGTTGTCCATCCGTGCAAGTGCATCCCTACTGCAGAGTATCTTCAACCAGATGCTTTATCCGACAAAGTTTCAGAGGCTTATGGTATTGGAACTTGGGGAGATGGGGGCAAAAATGCAGAGGAGTTATTGCCTCGAAGCTCTGGAAGATCTAGTTACACTGATGTTGCTTCACGTAACGATTATTGGATGCACATCTTTGGAAAGATTGCCTGCTGGTCTTTCTGGGTCGGAGCAATTGCGAAGTATTGAAATCCAAGGATGCATGAAATTAACTGATCTCTTGGCTCTAAGCAACCTACGATCTAATGTTAGTGTTTGGCAGCCAAATTCTGATACAGATTTGTACGACTCAGACTTGAGCTCAGATTCGTGAAAGAGCAGTATGTGATTCAGTCTTTGCCCTCTCCAATCATTAGAGGGAAGCTGTTATATTACACTTTTTGATGACCGTTAAATTTCGGATCTTGGAGGTAATCACGCACCACTATTTGTTACGCTGCACCTTATTGTTTGTGTTTGATGTTCAGACTGAGATCTTTGAGGCAAGTAGATTCTTACTAGAAATGTTAGCCTTCAAGGCTTTCTTCTTTCCTCAGCAGACCCACATTATTGAGATATACTTTGTGCTGCATGTCCCTTTGCAGAACTGAAAATGACTCACGCAGTCTGAATACCGGAGTGGGGCACGACTAGGATTCTTGTTAGCAAATTAAGGACTCTGATTTCTTGTTGGTATATTGTCAATAACTAGAACTCCCAAAACATGAGGTGAAGAAATGGTATAGTGTAGGTGACAACCAGTCCAAATGTTTAAATTTAGTTGAACTAGATGCTTGCAGTCTACTCATTATAATTAGTCTCTCTACTCTAGTAACACGACTTACATTTGAAGAAGTTAGGTGATAGACTGGGTTTTAGTACAAATTGAAGATGTTTGGGGACTGGTTTTTATATCTAAAGTTTGGTGATAGACTACCATTTAGTATGCTCTTCGTCAGTTTGACCAGCTTTTCCCTTATGACGAAAGGAGCAGTAAGTCCTCTCTCATGGCTGTAATTTCCCACTGCTGGGATTCGGCTGCTACTGCTTCTGGTTCTGCAGATTATCTATCCTTCTATGCTCTACGGTGTGTTATATTGGATTTATGCTTTAGCTCTTCCAATTATTTTCGTTCCAGCTCTCGTTCTTTCCAAGTGTTGGACTTTAGCACTTATAAGAAATAACCCACCCTTAGTACCGAAATGGGTACTTTACAAGAAAGAATTACTTCTACCAAAGAGGGGTCGATAACTTCCATTCAAGCGGTTTATGTACCTGCAGACGATTTGACTGACCCTGCTCCTGCCACGACATTTGCACATTTAGACGCTACTACTGTACTATCAAGAGGATTAGCCGCTAAAGGGATCTATCCTGCAGTGGATCCTTAACGCGTTAGCTACAGCACTGCACGGGTCGATACGCACAGCGCCCAGTATCCATCGTTTACGGCTAGGACTACTGGGGTATCTAATCCCATACGCTCCCCTAGCTGATGTTTGGGGACTGGTTTTTATATCTAAAGTTTGGTGATAGACTACCATTTAGTACGCTCTTCGTCAGTTTGACCAGCTTTTCCCTTATGACGAAAGGAGCAGTAAGTCCTCTCTCATGGCTGTAATTTCCCACAGCTGGGATTCGGCTGCTACTGCTTCTGGTTCTGCAGATTATCTATCCTTCTATGCTCTACGGTGTGTTATATTGGATTTATGCTTTAGCTCTTCCAATTATTTTCGTTCCAGCTCTCGTTCTTTCCAAGTGTTGGACTTTAGCACTTAGAATTTCTTATATTATTTGCTAGTCCTGCAGTGTTCCATGTTTCCGAACTACTACTGTTTTTACTTTTGAGCTTCAGTCGTCAAGAACCCTCTTTCTTCCACCATAGGTTCTCCCCTGCAAAATGCGGTCGGGTGTGAGAATCTCTAGCTCCTCAAGTAGTATTGACGATGATTCGTTTGAAAAAAAACAAGAAACAAAAAGCAAACAGTGGTGATTATGATGCTTCTGGTTCTTTTGGGTAATGCAACTCATAGATACATGTTACAATTATTGTTCTTGGTGTTCGTATCTGAAGCAGATTTGCTTTGTATCTAAAACGTATTTGTGTCGTATACAAGCCTATTTTTTAGAAAGTTGGGATATTTTATCATATTCTGCAACTATAGGTTAGTATTCTAAGATCTTTTTTCTCTCTATCTGTAGAGTTTGTTCTCCCTTTGAGTCCTGTGTTTATGTTTGAGAGTGGAAGTTGCTGCTCTGGACCCTTTGTGTCGTATACAAGCATATTTTTTAGAAAGTTGGGATATTTTATCATATTCTGCAACTATAGATTAGTATTCTAAGATCTTGTTTCTCTCTATCTGTAGAGTTTGTTCATCTCCCTTTGAGTCCTGTGTTTATGTTTGAGAGAGGAAGTTGCTGCTCTGGACCCTTTGTGTGTTATGATATGACATTAAGTGTCGCCCCTTCTGCACCAACTCAAGTTCAATGACAGTTTGTAGTTGGAAGTCCTAATTGGAGTCCTAGAGTGCAATTTTTGAAAGATTTAACAAAACACTAAAAAAATGTATTGTCCATTATGTCAAGTTCTGGACTATCGTTGCGTCCATTTGTGTGTTGCTTTAAGATGATCATGATCAGTTGCCCTCATGCTCCGTCTCAAGTTCAATCATGACAGTACCGGAAGTCCTAAATCTAAGGGAGGAACTTTTTAATGATCTAACTAAACTACTAGAGAATACTATCCTTCATGTTTAGAAACACTAAATACTATACATTATGTCAGGTTCTGGTCTATTGAACTGTTCCGTTCCTTTGTGAGTTACCTTGAAATGATAGTAATTAGTTACCCTCTGCTCGTCTCAAGTTCAATCAAGACCGTAGTGTAAGTCCTAATTGGAATCCTAGAGGTTGAGCTAGAAAATATTTGAACTTTGTTGGTTCATAAATGATGTTGTTGATATGACAATTATATTATCTGATTATGTAGTCACAGTCTCCCAGAGATTCGTGAGTTATGATGATGCGAGTTTGTGACGATGCAACTTTGGAAGCAGAATTAAAGTTCTGTTTTCCGGCCCTTTTACTTGCCATAAGATCGTGGATTCCTTTTGGATGGAATAATTTTTACTGTGGTGACGAATCCTGAAGTCCCTTAATTTATTTTGCTGTTCAGATGGCTTGATGACAATGTAGGATCTTTGCTCGGTTAGACGCATGACTTTGTCATGCATTATGGGGTCTTTTGAGAGGATTTGTGTGTTCCTATTGCACAGTTTATCTGATTATTATTTAGAAGACTGATATGATGAGAACCTTAATACTATGGGGTTTCCAATATATTACCTTGCTGTTTGGGCTTAATTGGAATAAAAAAATCATCTTGCTTTCAAGTAATTTCTGGTCTCCCTTCCTTCCAACCCTTCAAAACATATGTGCTTGCTTGAAACAATTGACAGGGCTGGAATCGATCATACTTAAATGGCTGGGTTTGGTTTTTGAAACATGCAAGTTCATTTCAAGTGTAGGTGAAAATTCAGATGGACCTAGGACTTGGATTTTAAGTTCTGTGTAATATGTCCGAGTGACGCTCGCAAACTGCCCTTGATTATGATATCCAGCAGCATGTCGTTATTGTCCCTTCGGGGACATCCGGTAAAATTGGAGCAGCAGCATGTTGTTATTACAGAATGTGTCTGTTCTCTATCCAAACTTTATCTGTTGCACCATCTATTACTATGGGTTTCTGCTGATGGATGAGACGATTACATAAGTTCTATTTTGCTACACATGTTTTCTGACTTTGCGATCAATCGGTTGCCATTAGAGGATGAGGTGACCAGAGAGAATCTTCAAGTATTGTGCTGCATACGGAAGCAGTCTATGGTGTAGCTATTAGTAGAATGTCCACAGTGAAGAGTGATGCGCTGTTCTGGTAAGTGAGTCGGACCTATTTGCTCAGTTACCCTTTACTTTTCTATTGTTCTCGCATGGAAGAATGCATAAGGTTGTTTATAATCTGTATGATATGAGATGGGTAGATTGCAAGTTTGGTCACTAGGACATGGAAAGTTATTGCTGTATTCTTCTTCAGATTCATCTTTCCTGAAGGACATGGAAAGTTTTTGGATTTTGTGAAGCGAGCATGTACCAAATTGATGAAGGTCTTGTTTATGATTCAGAACCGGCATCCTTATTCGTTTAGGTAAATCTGTCCGTCCACCGGTTTTGAATTTCTGTTTAAACAAGAAAACTCAGCCTTTTCCGTAGCTCCTGTCCTTTTGAGCAATTTCTGATTCAATGTATGGTAATGGCCAAGCGTGTGCTTGAATGTGAAGAATATAAGCCGAGTCTTTCTGGCCGTGTAATGGATGAAAGTGTCATTACATTACACTAGAGCAGACGAATAAAAATATGTCTAATGTAGTCGGCGGTGTTCTCGCTTCGCTTCTTCCAAATGAACCATAATACTCTTGTGCAATGTCTTGATAAGAAGATAATGATTCTATGCCCTGCTTCTTACTTCACTAGTTTCCTTAAAACACCCTCCAAAATACAAAATACTTGAATCCAAGTTGCATTTTGTGCTCTGTTCCACCGTGATTGAGTCAATCAAAATGTCTTTTGCTTTTTGAAGGGAGCTACTTGACCTATTTAAGCTCCATACTACTTGAATGGCTGTTCTCATATTTCACACTCTTGCTGTGATAGTGTCATAATTTCTGAGATGAGTTCTGTAACTTTTTTTAATTTCACTTATCACATAAACTTCTGCTGATTTTAATTGAAGACAGTGAAATGCATAGCTGTGTAGAGTTAGCCATTATGTATACTAGGACCTACAGCTACAGTATCCATGTTTTTGTCCTTGTTACTTCCATGTATGTTTAGGCTGCAAGTTCGACATTTCTTGGCTCTTTGACATGTGACGTGAGAGTAACTTGTTGAACTTTCATGGAAAAACAGAATGTTTGGTGATACGTTGTTTTTGGGGCTCTAGTATGTGATTCATCTGGAAGCCTCTCTGCAGAAACTTGTATCAGGTTCAAATTCACAACCGACTTCTCGAGGGTAATGTCTAGTTCTCAATTCAACTTGTTGGTGTGTCAGATACATGTTCTTTTGGGGTTTAATTGTTATTTGGTTGTTTTATGATACATTGGATATTTCGGGAACTATTGGAGTCAAATCGGTTAGGTTAAGTCTTTGGGTAGTTATTGGGAATTAGTCGGATTATATATATTATTATGTGTTAGGCATAAGCTAGGGTTAAGCAATAACAACAGAATTATTCCCTAAACTCCTCTCTCTCACACTCAACCGCCGACCCCGTTCCTCCTCTCCCAACCGTCGGCCACCACCTTGGTGGCCCGATCTCCTCTCATCTCAACCCTAATACCCCTTCTATCTCACCCCAAATCCCTAATTCGCGTATCAATCCAATCCCTAAATCGCACACCTAGGTCCGTGCTCTTTCATGGTGTGCGTAGTTGTTTTCCTGTGGGCATATCAGTTTGGTTATACTTATAGTTTAGTTAGCTACACAACATAGTAATGAAAAGAATGGTACCAATATGTTAGTTGTTCTGACATTTAACCTTTGTCCTGTGAGATGTCAGTAGTAAATGCCTGTCTTAAGTCATCTAGAGTATGCTAGTTGCCTTCTGGAACAAGCACACTGTTAAACCTATTTCTGCTGTGGAACCATTGTTACCAATTGGCCTTGTTTTTTAGTTAAGTGAACACCAGATTTAGTAATGTTCTTGATATCTCTTTTTCCTGGTGTTATTTGATGTCATATCTCTGAGCCTGATATGGATGAATCTATTCGAAATTCAGGATAGCTTCCATTGGGATTTTATTGTATGGTTATAAAGACAAGCAATGGTGGTTCCCTAGATCTGGTTAATCGTTGCTTGTCTGTCATCATCGGTATTCAGTTCATAACTAGCGCTTATAGTTTACAGCTATATTGCATCGTCAATCGAGCAGTGAAGTCTTAAGATTTCTGATAAGTCTTTTCCAATTCTGTGGTGCATCTGATTGTTCACTTCAGAACATAAGCATGTAGTTTAGCTATTGCCCATCTGTTCTTCCAACTTGCTTTGGCTGGTTTGATAAATAACCTGTATATGTATTTGGTATGGTACATTACATGCATCATGCATGCCAGCAGCTAGTAATATGGCTCCTTGAAAACCAGCACATAAACAATGCAGCCAATAGCAAAAACAAGGATGAGAGCATCAAATGTAAGAGCCGTCATCGCCTGATCACTGAGCTCCAAGTTTTTCCCTCCAAGACGATCAACCATATCAGGAACCGATTCGTAGGTGTTGAGATTCAGTTCCATGGGATCCTCCAACTTCATTCTCATCTTCTCAGCTTGCTTGCTAGCAAGCTCCTGTGCAAGCGACCAGTCATAGAATCTCCGCTTCTCGGGGTCGCACAGGACAGCATAAATTCTCCTCAGCCTCATGAACTTTTCTGAAGCTGTTTTCAGAGGGAGCGATGTTGTGTCCGGGTGGTACTCCTTGGATAGCCGCCGGTAAGCTGATTTAATCTCTTCCAAGTCTGCTTCTGGCTGCACCCCAAGGAACCTGATTTGGTTTGTGTTAAGAAAGATGAATGAGATTTTGATCAGTTACAGGAATTTAGCAGCATATGAACATTATTGGAGAAGGGAGCACTCACTGATAATGAGAATCAGAAGCATCATCGAGCAAATCAGCAAACTTGTCACCCAGTAAGTCTTCATTATCCTTTTCCTGGTCGCCGGATGTATCGGTGTTTGTGCCGCCACCGATCCAGCCTTCGTCAGGATTGTCCCAGTGGATTCTGGTATCAACTCCAGGTGGTGCTCTCGGCGGCCGGCTTTGTGGTTCTTTAGCTGCAGTTGCCACAACACTTCTACTACGGTTGCCACTCCTACCAGCTGTCAACCCTTTTCTTGTGGTTGGTTGATGGAACGCTTTGTGAATATGGTGGCTGCCATTTTGGGTTTTGAATGGCGGTGGATATGAAGCTTGAGGGGAAGGGGAAGCAGCAGCTCTGAATGCCATGGAAAGCTTGGAGAAGAAAGGGTGGGAAGTTTTTTTTTGGGGGAGTTTCAGCAGTTTTGTGAACTGAGATTTGGGGAATTAGTGGCCTCATTTTTTTGTGCGGCTCAGGCGGAGTCCTTGCCCAATCCATGATTTAATTTTGTTTCGGAGCGACATTGGGCCAGGCCCGGGCCTCCATACTTCTGTGGAAAAGCCCATTTTAAGACTATACCCTTCAATATCGGCAAAAAAAAAAAAAAAAAAAAGGATATACCCTTCATTCCAAAAGCACTAAACCTCTCTCTAACATATCCAACCCTTCACCCTTAATGCAGAAAATGAAAAGTCAGTTCAAGCTAGATCATTGTAATAGCAAACCAAAATGGAAAATACAAGGGCAGATCAGCTGATGACATATTTAATTTGCCTAATTAAACCTTAATCTATAGACTCACCAAGGGGACCATATTATTTAGCTTGTTACATCATTCACCAAAGAACCAACTGTTGTTGAATCGTTAATTTGCATATATAAACCTTAATCTATATCTGGACATGCAGTTGCGCCGTAGGGACGGAATTCTACGTACTGGGTCTTTACTTCTCCAGACTTTTGGATACGTTCACTCTCGAGTAGAGGATCTCTTTAATAGCGAGAACAACCCAAAATAACTACGAAACTACTAAACTGAACGAAAGAAATAATCAAAGCAAACAAACATAAATTGGGTTCCAATCTTCTCATGACATTAAACGAACGGAACAAGTACATATTTATAGGCAAATTCAACGACATAAGAAAAAAAAACATAGCTTCATACATTATTTGTTATTTATTCGTTAAAAAAAAAAAGACATAGCAGTCGTCATACATTTGTTGTTTATTCGTACACAAGTAATTAATCTGAGGAGAGAAACAAGTAGAATCTGACTATGACCATCAGATCAAAATCCAGAGACAAGTAGTGCTACTGCTCCATGCCACGTACCGATCATCATGTCGGCGGCTGGATGCTATCCTTGTCGGCGGCCGGTGAGCAAAACCACTCACCAACAGAGGTGTTCCAAAAACAATATTGCGGCGGTTCATCGGCTGACATGCATCCACCATATATATATAATCCACACATATTAGATATCTATATTATTAAGTTATTTAAGTTAATTAATCATCCCCAGATCGTGCAGTAATATAATTAAGCATGCAAAAAAGACTACTTAATTCCAAACCTTGAGGAAGAAGGGCAGATGGGACAGTTCCTTTGTGATCCATTGATGTGGTCGGAGCCTGGAGAAGCCGGCGGCCATTGGCCATCGGAGAAACGACCAGTAAGCTCCAGCAGAGCACAGCAGCAGTGAACATGATTACCAACCGTTGGCTGCTTATTCCCATATCAACGATGATCGATTGATAATTAGTTGTTTAATTACCTTCCACTCATCATATATATCTGCCTTAATTAGCTATTTATAGCTAATAATCTGCATAGTAATTAGTACGACGAGCTGAGTTTGTGAAACTCTAATTTCTTTGTTAATCGCCCCCAATTGAGTTTTTACTGCATGTTTTTTTGCTTCCTCAACGGAGCTTGCTGGCATTCCCATCAATTATATCATCTCCATATATCGATCTTCACGTACACATATTATTAATGTTGTCCATTTTAAATTTTCTGTGATGGGATTTTATTATAGATATATCCCTTTTGATATTTGCATCTTTCTTCTTGATTATTACCAAATAGAACCGGTCGGCTCGAATTGGAAGAATTATCGCGGGTTGCTATGTCTTACTTATCAGTTATCTCCCATCTAGAGATGTCTTTCGTTAACTGGAACTTCATGCCGGTAAAAGAGGAATCGACAAGGAACAATATATATATAATCTAACTGGTCATAATACTCTCTCGCTTCACTTGCGAAATCTGAGTTTGAATCCTAATAATAGTGGGTTTGAATATATAAAGAAAAATTTGGCCACAAAGTATATATTTGATCGGCATAGCTCATTTTAATGGTGTCAAAATTGGATTTGTAACTTGGACTAGAATTTTCCGGTCGAGCCGGACGATTCGCTTTGATAATAGCAGAAAAGATTTCATTATCAAAAAGATTTTTATAGAATTATTGTTCACTTGCCACGAAATTTAAAATGACGACTTTAACAATATGTGCATTGCAGATAGATGGAGTCATGGAATAGGCATATATAATTTGATGGATATGCGAGAGAGCTAATTAGTGCGGCTAAATGTGTCTTTCCAGGAAGAAAAGAACAGCTAGTAAATCTAAATTGGGCATTAACAAGAAATTAGAGTTTAAGAAACTCTGGTCATCATTAATATGCAAATTGTTGGCTATAGTACTTGTCTGGCCTCATGGATGGATCATCGACCTTTCCTATATCTCTTCCTTTCTCTCTCGACCTTTACTACATTTTACAATGGTATTGCCCCAAATTCCTCGACTGTTGAGATCTCGATGAAATTAGGGGTGACAGTTCGGTTATCGGTTAACCGGTCGGTTAAACCGATAACCGGCCGGTTATTCACTAACCGAAGTAATCGAACTTTGGTCGGTTATCGGAGGCTAGACGAAATGGTTTTTGGTCTTAAAAGTGGGTCGGTTAACCGATAACCGAGATAATCGAGAAATTGAAACCTATTTTGAACGGTTTTCGATAGGGGGAGTGATTATATCGGTTAACCGATAACCGGCTGATCGGTTATCGATTATAACCGAATAACCGAAATGCCACCCCTAGATAAAATACATTGGCCTAAGTAGGAACAACAAGCCCAATGAAGGAAGAAACAAAGGAGTTAAGGAAGTAAGGAAAGCCAAAACAAGCCCACAAAAGAAACAAAAACTATTACAGCCCAATACTTAAACAAAACCCTTCCACAACAAACAACCCTAAAATCCCTAGCACACCCAAAAAGAAGCCACCGCTGAATATAATCCAATCTTTCCTTAATTGCTATTCCTTACTACTTTATGTGCTTCTGGACTTGTTTCCCTCCTCTGGCTTACCTATTTTTGAGTAGATCTAGCTGAAGTGTGTAACTCTTGATTACTAGCTTATAACCCGGCCCGTTGGCCGGAATGTTTATATTTGATGTTTTATATTTTTTATGTTATGTTAAAGTTTATCAACCTGTTTAATTTTATTGACAATCTTTCGATCGAGATGATACATAAAAAAGAATATATAGGTCGAACATTCAGAGAAATATCATCATCATTTGAGAATATAAAATATAAAACTGTATCATTGATTTTCATAATGATAATTAATCACAGTTAAAATGTTATTAGTTAGTTGATTGTTAAGAAAGATAGAATATAAAAGCTCATTGGAATTCACACACGACCCATAGATAGTTTGAAACTGAATCTAAAATCTCACAATCCTACATAAATGGTTCAATGCTCTCATTTTGCGGGCAATATACCGCTAATCAAAAAGAAATTGAGAGTTATAGGTTTAAGTCAACTATATACTAACAACTCAGCTAAGAGGGGACCATCAAAACTTAAAAGAAATTGAAAGTTATAGGTTTAAGCATAAAATTAAATTTATATTGAAAAATGCAAGGACACAACGCGTAGTAAAGAAAATAGTTTCGTCCATGTTAGCCAATTACCAATTTACCTTTAGCGAAAATTAAGGAGAGAGCATGAATTTTAAAATGGATAATATTACTTGAAACTCTACTATGAAAATTGAAGTATTAAGCACCATGAAAATACATGCGGTAGACTTAGTGCGCTTGTTAATAATGATGGAAAAGTCCTATGCTTTTCACAGTGTAAATACATGTATGTTTTGTATTAAAAAAGGAACAATAAATATATTTAGTAAAATTGGTTATGACTGGTATCTTTGTTTGAACAGACCCAGGTTCGAGTCTTGATATTGATATTTTTTATATTAAATAATTAATTAATTGTAAAGACAAAAATGTCCTTTCTACTTTCACTCTCGTTGCAGGAAATTTGAAATGGAGAAAAGTTCACAAAACTCTACTATATATTATTGGAGGATGCAATTAACGTATATATTTTTTCGGTGAGGAAACGCTAGCGTTTGACATAAACGATTTACACATTGACTTTTTGAACAATGATTCTAAATGCGGTTTATACCTTTTCGAACAATGTTTGAACAAGAGTATTTGAAGTCTTTTTTTTTTTAATGATTTTTTGAGAAGAAGCTATGTTAAATTACTCTACTTCTGTGGAGCATAACTTTGTGCTGCACAACCATGCAAAACATACCACATTAGTGCCACATCATCAATTATGGAAGGTTTTAATATTTTTCCATTGTGTTGTTCAAAATGGTATACACTTTCATATATTTTGGGAATAATTTTTTTTGATGTATTTGATACCAGTCTATACCATGGTGGTATTGTTTGGTATTATATAAGAGCATACACATGGTATATAAGTGTATCATGGTGATATGAACATACTAGACTGTATAATGGTTGAAAACATGATGGCAAGAATATATTAACTGTCATTTATAACTTTCAACATTGTGTGCCACAACTCAAGATACCACCGCTATACCAGGGTGGTTGGGGTGTTATTTTTTGACCCCGTATCTTTTCCCCTAGAAATTTGTAGATCCAATAGATCATGATGAACTCGTTCCTTTTGTGGAATTTTTTTCAAAATCAACTTAAAAACGAATGAGATACCATATGGTATGGAGGTGGTCACGAAACTCAAGATACCACCCCAATACCAGGGTGGTTGGGGTAATATTTTTTTAACCCCATATCTTTTCCCCTAGAAATTTGTAGATCCAATAGATCATGATGAACTCGTTCCTTTTATGCAAAAATTTTCAAAATCAACATAAAAACGAATGAAATACTATATGGTATGGAAGTGGTAACGAGTGGCGTAAAATCTTTTTCTCGAAATATATTGGAAATATATTGAAAACATATCTCATTTTGTAGAGTACAACGAACTTGTTCCAAAAATAAAACGAACTTGTTCCATCTGCGCAAAAAAAAAAAAAAATCCAAGTTAAAACGAAGAAGATAAGAGCCGATTAAAAAACTAGAGAAAATAAAAAGACTTTAATTGCCAACTCTTAAATCGGGAGTCCATTTAAAATTAAGGGCCAAGATTTAGTTATGCAAGGTTGTACACCATAGAATTATTGACACTATCCATAGCCGAATAGTACATTGTTCGACTTTACACGTTGTCTAAAGAAAACAAAGAGCAAAACAATACATAGTGAGGATTGCTATTCGTCGACTAAACATAATGAGAATTATAAACAAAAAATATTACAAAGAGTCCCTATAATACTTTTAGTCTACATTTTAACTCCAAAATCTCTAAATTTTTTTGGCAACGATCTCCAAGTCTACTTGAGGACTAGCTCTCCAATCACTTGTGTTGGCAATAACAATTATCGTTTCCTGTATTATCTGGATATAGTAATGGCAATTTTAACCCGCTCCGCTGGTATTACCCGACCTGACTCGCGATGGGGCGGGTATTATCCGACCCGCAGTAGCGTGGGGTGGGGCATGGGTATCTACTTCCGACCCGCCTTGCCCCGCCCTATTCTAGACTCATTTTATCTCAATTTCTTAAAATTTCTATACATATTTCTCCTATTTGGACTTTTCTTCAACAAGTTAGAGACTTAGAGTCGCTCTTTCAGCTTGTTAGACTCAATTACACATTCTATTATCACTATTTTTCATTGTTAAAGTGTTTTTCCCTTTGTTTTATCGTAAAAACTAAAATTTATTTGTATTTTTTTCGAATAACATGTAAGAGTGGGTCGACCAGCCCCGCCCCACCTCGTAGTAGCATGGGGCGGGACATGAAAATTGAGGTACCCGCCCCGCCCGCCCTATTGCCATCACTATCTGGACCCTGCCAATGAAAACCCAAATGATGGATATGCCATCCAACTAATTTTCCATGCTTGAAACTCCAATACAAAACTTCTCAGTACACATGGAACTAACTTAATAGAGAAGAGATCCTTCTAAATTAATTAACAATCTGGCCGCGGATATGATTTGATTGATTGGTATAAACAACTAAACAAGTCACCCAGCTTCCAACGAGAACGCATATTTATATGGAAAAAAAACAGGAAAACGTGGGAAGAGGGACCCTCGTTTCACAACGTAATAATGAAATAAGCCCACCATTTTCATTTCCTTTACTTTCCGCTCCCATCTAGAACAACCTTGACTTTCACGAAACCCTAAAATCCGCTCCTCCATCCTTTAGCTCCTTTCCCTCGGTTTAATTGCTAATATGATCACCCAACTTATTCTAGGCGTGTTATTGCTATATTTTTCTGATCTTCTCTAAACTTAATTCATCGTTTCTTCTCTCGGAATGTGGTCACCTGAACTTAGGGATCGTTTGGAAGTTGGGAGTCTATGAATATGTGTATTCTTGCAATGTATGTATTCTAAATATAGTGATTGTAAGAAATAGATGATTGTAAGAATATGTTGTTTGTTTAGTAGATCACAACGAACCATAATCGAGGAAAAAATTATTTGTTGCTATAAAATATAGAGTGCAACATGCATATGAATAATTTCGACACTCTAAATCTTAGTAAATAACAATAGATAAAAAAGTCAGAGCATCTCAACTTGCAGTACTATAACATCGTAAACACTAACATAATGTAATATGAAGACATGATATAGTCTCTATTCTCTAGTGAAATGGGTTGTTAATGAAGGAGGGGATCGGATGGGATTCTCAAAATTAGGATTGAGACTTGGATCTTGTTTGGGTTGTCGGGAGAGTGACCGAATGGACTGCTAATATAATTAACATGTATTAAGAAGTCAGTTGGGTCTATCGTTTGGTACTGCAAATCGCGGTCTATACTAGACCAGACCTAGAGATCAAAACATCATATAATGCAAACCATGAATAAGACTAAACCATTTTTAACAGTCAACGGTCCGAACCAACCTGTAGTATACGATTTGATCCATAATTTTTCAAATGATCTGATCTATTTTCTCAACAAGTTGCCAACTCGAACTCAGGCATGAGTCAGCTAAAGTGTCAAGTCTCCTCTACATATATCACTCTTTGTTGTTTCCTCTTAATTCCATGATTATGATTATCCCTTACCTTAGTTTCAATGTGGGATATGACAAATATAGTTAAGTTCAGTGACCAAATGGAACAATTGAACCCTTTTGTCCTCAATTGCTCACCAAGAAAATGACATCATCATTAAATACTATAATCCCTTCTCCACTTCAAACCTCTCCCCTTCTTCATCATGGTCATCATCATCATTCCTCCTTCCTCCAAATTTTGTCTACCCAACTGATCTTTCCCTCTCACCAACCAAATAATTGTGAACCACATCCCCCAATTCCTTTTATTTCCTCCACTATTCCTCAATCCGCCAGTTCCACTTTCGTTTCTCTCTACCCATCCGGCGATGACGTTTGGCGAATTATACGGCCAGTACGGCGGAACCCGGCGGACCACGGCGGCGGCGGCGGCGCTGGAGAGCTATCCTTCCAGCTGTGCAGAGGAATCCAGGCTGGTCAACGACGATGAAGCCAATTACTCATCGGGAGCTTCCACCCCTCCTCTGTGGCGGACCGCAGACTGCCCTGCCTCGCCGGCGAGGCAGGGGTCGGGCAATGAGAACCATCACCAGAGCCTCTCCCCTGCTTCAAGAGCTCAAGCAATCGCCAGAGGACAGAGGGAGCTGATGGAGATGGTCAATCGAATGCCCGAAGGCTGCTACGAGCTTTCCCTGAAGGATCTCGTGGAGCACCAGCTCCAAATTGGAGCTGATCATGATCAGCAGGAAGAGAGAAATTCGAATTCGATCAACGACGGGGGAGAGATTGATCGGAAGGTGAAATTGGGGAAGAAGAAGAAGAAGAGCGATATCGGCGAGAAGGGTTATAATCCGGCAGCGGCGAAGATGACCAGAAGTGGGAGCCTGGACAACGGTGGGTTTCTGCTGAAAATGGGTTGTCCGGTGTATTCTCTGAGATCGAGGAGCAAGATGAAGAAGCAGAGGAAGCAGGGGAAGGACGGATCGGGGGCTTCGGTCTCCGGCGGGAGCCCGAAGGATGGAAGGGTTTCGCCGAGGCCTCTGCTGGTAAATGGATCTACAGGTCCTGCTACGGCTAGTAAAGGCGGCGGCGCGGAGAGGCACTGGTGGAAAGGTTGTTCTGTGGTGGAGGCGGAGGCAGGGGAGAGCTGCGAAAGCGCGGCGGAATTCAGCAGCAGCAGTAATAGCAACAACAGCCGGAGCTCCAAAAGCAGCCGCGGTAGCAACGGCAGTAGAGGCGGCAATGGCAGAAGAAATGGCAACAGGTTTGAACCTGAAAAACTGAAAACCTCTAGAATTAACTTTATTTATCGCCGCCTTTTCTTTTGCCGTCACTAATCTTTTGAACTGCGGCATAATTTCTGTGAAACAGGGGATTTGGAGTCGGTTTGTAAATTTGCTTAAGAGTGACATTATTAGATAGATTTATTTTTATTGTTACGTGCACTAGTTAAGAAATTCGAATCTAGCACTGTTAGGTTGAAGACCAGCACTAATACACTAATACTAGATCAACACTTTGTTTGAAAAAGTGCTGCAACACAAGGATTTCTTTAGAGGTCACGATTCGATCGACAATTAGGCTATAATTTTCGAGTTTAGTGCATCGTTGAGGATGTGAGGATGTTCCTGGTAGTGGTTGGACGATAATGTCATTGACAAAAAAAAAATGCCATTTCTTCGATGATATAGTAACCAAATATATAGATTAATTAAATGGTTGAATGAAATAGATATGCACGAAATTGATGTTAATGAATCACACTTCTCCAACGATCTCAACCATTCAACACATTGTAGTCTCGGATAATATTACTCTCGTACGTGTTGGACGATTAACATCACATTGTGGCCACTAGTGTTTAATGCATCTTTATGTTCAGCATTGTAGCAAGATTCACCATCCATTAGATGAAGAAGAACTTGGTCTACTGATAATAGTCTTGAATCTGAAAAATATTTTTCGGAAATTGGGTTGTGAGTTTGGCAATTCTGATGATATTTTTTTTTCAATATTCTTCAACTGGGTTTGGTATTATATGTTGAGTGACTATTCTGATTGAATTGGTGTTGACGATGATGCAGGCGGAGAAGTGGTCTTTGCTGCCTGTTCGTTTTCTCTAGCAAGGGCAAAGTAGCAGATTGAGAGTAAATGGACAGTAAAGGTAAAAAAAACCAAGCAGCTGTACATTTTTGAGAGGGTTGGCTCATCTCTTACAATAATATATATATTTATTTCGACCAAACTAGTATGCTTTCGAAGCATAATATGCTACAGGTACTCGTCGTAGTGAGATATATACAGTAGAAACGATAATGTACACAAAGGAACAAACTCTTTTTTTTACCGCGTTATTGGTAGGATTTTTTCCCATTTAATTTCATGTTTTTGTTTCTTTTATGGATGGTACTTATTGGGGAGTTAGGTACTGATGATGTTGAGTGTTATTTAATCAACAAAAATTTAACATTGCACCGTGAATCCGTGATTAAGGATTGGGAAAATATAATGCGTGGAAGTATTTGATAATAGAAGGCAAATATGTAAGACAAATCTAATCATAAATCCATGATATATCAACTAAACAAAAAAAATGTACTCTTCTAAATTCATAATGCAACAAATCCATCATAAATACAAAGGTTTTCAAAACTCAAACGCCTCATTTTCAAATCCAACAAACATACGAGCTCATATAGTGTCTAAAGAAATTTTGAATGAAATTGTGCAGCCTACTAAACTAACGAGTCTAGCTCCCTATTTATGGAGGTAGAACACAACCAAACCCTTCCTAACCCTACTAGGACAAGGTCTCTCTATGACTTTGGGCTGAAGCATGATCTAAAGATCGATGTTTATTTGGGCTTGGGCCTTGGAGTGGCGGTTTCATGGGTTTTTTGTGGAATGAGCCCCTTGGCACCTAAGCAACCTCCCTAAAGATTTCTCTATGATTTGACTACGTATGCTTTGGCGGCTAGAGGACCCGACACTGGGCCCCCATTGGTTCTTGGTCTGGTTTGGGCCGAGTCTTCCTCTATTGGGCTCCTATTGGACTCTAATGGTTCCCAATAGGTTTCTTCGTCATTGGACCTTGTCAACATGGAAAATCCATATTTTCTCTCTTTTGCTCCTTAGATGACTGGTCACATGCTCACTCATCAGGGTTGCCATGAATTTCTTTAATGTCATAGACGACTGGTCACATGCTCACTCATCACTCACAAGATTGCATTACAATTTTTTGGTTAATTTCACTAGAAAGTTCAAACTATCCAAAAAGTGTCATTTGTGTTCTAAATTGTTCAATATGACAAATCTAGCCCGAATTTTCTGTATTTTGTGACATGTGTGTCCTAAACTATTCAAAAAGTGTCATTTATATCCTAAACTATATGAAAAGTGTCCATGTCAGATGTCACGTCAATGTTGACTAGATTTTATGTTAAATTCTAACTGTCAACGCTGGTCAACATTAACGAAAAAATAGTTCGTGTTAGATTTGTCATATTGAATAATTGAGGACACAAATAACACTATTTGGATAATTTGGATAGTTCGTGTTAGATTTTTTTATCTTACTGAGAATCTTATTTAACGGTATCTTACTTGTATCACTATCTGGTATGAATGAAGCAATCATATTTTGTTAAAAAAAATAAGCATATCAATTACATACAGAAATATGACCACTTAATTGATGTTTATGCATGTGACCAAACACTTGGCCAATTGGCTAGTAAGGTCAATTTATTATTTACTAATTAATCCCACATATAATTACTCTTCTTTGACCATTATTTCCATTACTATGTTTCCATATAGACAGATTCAGTTTCCTTATCACATGAGTATTCAAATTAGCTTTTAGATGCGTTACATATATGTTTTTTTTTTCTTTTTTTTGTTTCATGAAACTTCCATATATAATTTACCCTTCATTGAACATTCTTTTATATTTATTATTTTCCCATATATACAGATTGATCGAGTTTCCTTTTTCTTGTCACATGATTAGAGCTCTTAGATGAGTTATATATATGTTTGTTTTTCATGAAATAAGAGTACACAATCCAAAGAAGAAGAAAAGGAAAAGAAAAAACCCTAAGCAACGTGCACAACTTCTTGAAGAAAAAAACAATACTCTACTAAGATGGGTTTAAATCTGCGAACATTGGCTCTTTTCTTTTGTGCTTTCTTGGCCACTGCGGCTGTGGTTAGTGCTATCAGAGAATTCAATCCCGATGGGTTAAATTGTTGCCGGCCGCCAAAAACTATTCGATGTTGCTGTTGTCTTCCATCGGACGCCCCCAACAGGTTCGCCGCCGATGCAATCCTCCGTGGTAATAGCACTGACCAGCTGCCGGCGATGTCTTCTTTACTGTCATCCGA
The DNA here is from genome assembly GCA_964030455.1 of Linum trigynum. NCBI lineage: Eukaryota > Viridiplantae > Streptophyta > Magnoliopsida > Malpighiales > Linaceae > Linum > Linum trigynum. The sequence goes on along the minus strand of OZ034814.1, from coordinate 32,650,613 downwards.
ACCAAAACGAGCCGCCGGCCCATAAGTTGGCGTAATATCGATTGGGGACTAACAATAAAAGGCTAATGATACATGTTTGGACATGTTATGTACCCAATCGTTTTGAATAAATAATAAATTGGTAAGTTTATATGTATTCCGGTCGAGTATTTTCTTTTAAATGCACCAACTGATCCAATATTATAACTCGGAGTTATGGATAGCGGTTCATGTATGGACTTTTACCACTTCTTTACCCGTTCCTCAAATGAAACCCGGCCAATTAAGGGGTTTGAAGTTTTCACATGTGCGCCCGTCGTACCACGTACTTGTAATTAACTATCAATATGGATGGTCGTGAGGATTTTTAACATTTGACCTGATCATGATCGAACCAACTGTAATACTATGTTATAAACCTCTCACACAATTGTAGCCTCCGTCAATTTCAAATTGTCTTAGTTGCTGCATGCCAAATCTACGATATTCTCTATTCATCTTCTGAGGATGATCTTGAGATTGTATGCTTTCTTATTCAATTTCCAATTAATTAATCCTTTGCTAAGAATGGTGCAAAACCCTGTGAGCCATCTTCTTTGTATCACGACAATTGATCCAATACCCTTTTAGTTGTAGTGGCTTATAGTTAATAGTTGTAGGATGATCTCGAAATCGGCCAAGTCGCCACATTGCAAAGGCAATTTATGGTCTTAAATATAAGGTTCAAGATCTTGATCTGAAAGTATTGGTTTGAAACTCGAAGGAATCGATCGATTCGAATAGAATCTAGAAATTAAGAATGTTTTAAGATTTCTAAGCAATACTTCATTTGGAAAAACAAAGATTAATTTTTTCACTTCGATTCACCTCCCATCCTAAAAATTATTGTAGAACTTCCAAGGCCTTCATTTTTAATATAGACTTCATCATAGCCTATATTACAAACCAACCAATTACAAAAGCAAACCACAAAACAAATTAAAAAAAAAGCCACCAATATTACATAACTGACAACCCATTCATTATTATTCGTCATCGGGCATCGAACTACCACACCATTAGGCGCAGTCTCTCAAGCAGCGGCCGGCGGAACTGCAAAAGCTGCAAAAATTAAACACAACGATAATTAATTCACCACTATTTCCCTAATACCTTTCTTACCATTCCAATAAAAAACCGATAGCAGTAGACACCAATGCAGTCAAAAGTGCGATTCTACCTAAAAATGGTTGGGTGACCGAGAAGTTTAAAATCGTAAGATTTTAAGTTTTAAAACGTAGAATTTGACTATATTTGTAAGAGACAATCACGATTCTACGTAAAAGCGTTTTGGTGACCAAAAAGGTAAAAGCGTAAGCTTTTAAGTTTTAAAGCGCGATTTTGACTGCATTGGTAGACACTGATTACTGACCTCCGCATTTGGTGCCGGCGGGAAGGTGGATGGCGCAGACGGATGCCACGTGGAAGACCTTGTTCATGTCGACGATGGCGGTGAGCTCGGGTGGGATTCGGGAGCAGAGGCAAGGGATGTCCAGCGTCTTGAGGGCGCTGCAGCACTGCGGCGAAGGGTCGGCGACCGGTCCGGTCTTCTGGACGAACCGGGCGCACTCCACGATCACGCCTTGCATGTCCCCCGCGCACCCTCCGGCACCCTCCTGCCCGTTCGCGCACCCAATTGTTACTACCAGTACTGTGATCATAAGCAGGGCGGCCGCGGCCAGGGAACTGTTGATCTTCGAGGCGGCGGCGGCGGCCATGGCTGGTTGGGTTGATTTGGGTTTGTGGTGTTTGGGTGAGTGAGTGAGTGAGTGAGTGAAGGGTTTTGTTTTGTGGGTTATATATAGGGAGAGTCGGGAGTAACGTTTGATTGTGGTTAGGGGTGATTAATGTGACGAGGGGGGGAGTGGCTTTAAAACGTGAACGGAAGTGGTGATTAGTGTGTTAATGGCGCTGATTAGGAAAGGCCAGAAGACGAGTTGTAGACGACAACACGAGGGTTTTGCTTGGGTGATTCTTGGGAGGTGGGAGCTTTTGGGCTGCTTGTTTAGTCCAGCTTTCCTCCAAAGTGTGCATGCGGTTTTCTCAAACGTACGTACACACATGAATGGTCGGTCTCAATTAATTAATTATGACGGTAAAAATTCTTCAAAGAGAAAACCACAGTTTGCTAGCTAGTTTTTGTTTGGGGGTGGTGATAAATGGTTACTTGGTTATCGGTTTTAGTCGATAATCGCACGGATAACTAATCGTTAAATGTGTTTACGAGTCGGAACCTAAAAGTCATCCTTTTTAACTATCTGATTACCGTAGTAGCATGTGTGTGGTGCCTCCATAGTTATTATTCACTAACTAGATGAAGGCGTTTGATTATTTTTTTTATTATTTTCTATATTGAAATTCGAATTTGGATTGTGAATTTACGGTGGATGTTGTATTGATGTTATTTTCTTAATATTAATATTTTATGTTAATAATGTAGAAGTGTATTTAAATTGTTTTTTACAAGTGGTTAGGATCAAATGACACTTGTTAAACTTAATTGGATGATGATATGTGTATGAAAAGTGGTAATTACTTCGCTTTACTATATTTCGTGAAAGAAAACAAAAGGTATTTGTTTGATATATGGTTTGATTATTATGTGTACTCGTACTTGTTGGAATGTATGTTAATGATAATAGGTTAACCGCCAAACTAACCGCTACCCGAACCGATAAGAGACAGTTAACTGATAAGGCTTATCAGTTCTATTATCAATATGAGTTTTTGCTTATTGGTTAATTGCTAACCGCCATGTCGATTAGTGGTCAACCAAGACCGAACCGATTAGCACCTCTAGTTTTGTTCATTTGGCTCAACAACATTTAGGAATGATTAGGTAGGTTAGTGCGGGTATCTAGATACCAATATATGTTGTATGGCTTGTCAAATTTAGGTTAGGTATTTTGATTTGGTATGTGAGTCGCATTAGATCGACTCATATAAGCATGTAATTTAAAGAAAAGCACTTGAGATATCGATTTTTCCCTTAATAAGTCGGTAAATAAACTATGACATGATAAACACAATATATGTGGTTGAATTATTCAAGAAGTTAATTGAGTCTCTCTCTATTTATAGCTTTATCAATAAAACTAAAATCATAAGTACTTTGAGTAAAATTACATAAACTTTAAGCATAATGGGATCGAGAATGGAATGGTTCACGTTGACTCATACCCACCCTATCCCGTCTATGAAACCCGTTAACTAACATATCAAATAAAACGGATCATATATCAAAATTGTCATCATATCCCACATCAATATCCTTATTATATATATATATATATATATATATATATATTGGTTTGGCTAACCAATTGATTGAAGGGTGATGTAGTTCTTAAAAAGAGAAAGTGACAACAAATTAAAAGCAGGATGATATATAGCACAGCTAGATGATTAATAGCAGGATGGTCGTATCGCCGTCGATAGAATAATATAACGGATGCAAATCATTGAAAATGATAAGCATATTTTAATATTTGTTCGTTAACCTAATGAAACTGAGCTCCAACCAGATTAGTGATTTAGCAGAAATGTATTTCTCCAAGCACATGTTCTTGCTTCTGTGCTTAGTATACTACGTACCTTTCTGGTAGATCACTAACTGGTATGAGTTCTTTCTCAAGTCCATCATATACACTATATTGTTGGGAAAAATCACAAAGTACACTAGTTCTTGAAAAAAAAATTCCCAAAATACATAAGTTATAAAAAAAATTCCAAAACTACACATGTTTGGCATTCACCGTTTTTGACAAATTCAGTGAAGACTATCACCGTGTTTGTCAAAAACGGTGAATATTTCACCGTTTTAAATTAAAACGGTGAAGTATTCACCGCTATTGATTAAAACAGTGAAGTATTCACCGTCTTTCTCTAAACCGGTGAATACTTCACCGTTTTAATTAAAGGCGGTGAAGTTTAACCCGCAGTAGTTGGCCACGATCAAGCGACGCGGATCGCTGACATGGACAAACGCGGTGTATTCACCGCGTTAGACAAACGCGGTGAATACCCCGTGTTTGTTTGCGTCAGCGATCCACGTCGCTTTTCCTTTCACCGTGGCCGTCAGATGCGGTGAGGCGCGGATCGTGGTTTTCTTCCCAGATCCGACGCCTCACATCTGGTCCACGTCGCCCCCATCACCGCCTTTGACTTCCGTGGTGTATTCACCGCGTTCCACAAACGTGGTGAAGTATCCCATAAATTAAATTCGTCAGATCCCTTCCCCCCCCCCCCCCCCCCTTCTCCCAACTACAATTGCTACGATAAGTAATTCATAACATAACAATATAACTACTAAAAACATCATTAGGCTATAATATGAAAATTAAATCATACTATAACTACTAAAAACCCATCATTAACCTATAATACGAAAAATAAATCATACCAAAAATTCCCCGCCTGTGTATTATGCTCGGTTTTTGGTTGCTGAAATTTGAAGAGGGGGGGAGTGGTTTTGTTTTTATAATTGCCGGTGGCCTGGTATTTATAGGAAAACCTGCCTAATCTTCACCGTTTTTGTCAAACACGGTGAACACCATCACCGCGTTTGTCTCAAACGGTGAACATTAGGTAGCTCTTACCTAATTTTCACCTAACAGGGGTTGAAAACGTGCCTAATACTCACCGTTTTAACCTAAAACGGTGAAGGTATTCACCGTTTTGCCCTAAAACGGTGATATCTTCACCGTTTTAATTTAAAGCGGTGATTGGTTCACCGTTTTGATTTAAAACGGTGAATTATTCACCGTGCTTGTCAAACGCGGTGATAGTCTTCACTGCGTTTGTCAAAAACGGTGAATACCAAACATGTGTAGCTTTGGAAAAAAAATTTATAACTTATGTATTTTGAAATTTTTTTTTAAGAACATGTGTACTTTGAGATTTTTTCCATATTGTTGTGTTGTTGTGGTTGGTTTATATAGACAATCGACCATAGAACAAACATGAAACATCTCAAAGAAGAAAATCCCTTTGCCAACTCATTTTTCAAGTTAAGGAAATATATCTTAATTCGTTGGATATTATTTGCATTTATGGAGATTACAAGTTGTTTTCTCATTTTTTATATTTAATTCCAAAAATGTGGTATGCCAAATTGGAAATACTGAAATCTTTTGGTATAAATGTAAGTAAGTTCTTATCCAATTTGGCAGCTACTACATACAAGGCAAAAACCAAGCCTTTTTTTTTTATTTAGAATGAAACAAAAATTACAATTAAGATTCATTTACTAATAGTGAATGTCTAGCCAAACGATTACAAGCTATCGTTGTAACGATCAAACGCCGCAAAACCGACACATCATGAAATCCTCCCTTCTACTACTTACACAAAAACTCATGGTTGGGCAAAATAACATGATGTGTATATTTCTACATTGATACTCATAACAGCTTAGGCATGAATCAAATTGAAAACACAATTTGTTGAGAGGGAGAAGATGCAGAACAACACAGATGACCAAACCACACCGTTTCATCCCAGCGCACTTCTCTCTTTTAATACGAAGTCGTTTTGTCTATGGACACTTTACTTTTCAGCCAAGCTTTGTATTTGTTTCTACTTCAAGCTAAAGAACAGACACTTAACTCTAGCAATGAACCACTTTGTGTCCTGTAGTGGTCATTGCTGAGCATATAAGCTAAGAGGTGAATAAGAATCAGTAAGCCCTCTACGATTTCACTTCATTACGAACAAATTGTTAACTCAAGAATAAGAGAGGTTGCACAAGAACCTGTGACACCAACTCGCTCTCACTAGAGATCATCCTTATTCGATAATTAAAGATGTGTAGAAACGTCCACTAAGCATAACAGTAACAAGAGTACTTAAAAAGACAGAATCACTCCATACATACAAAGAAATCCAGAAACCAACCAGTTGAACTCCAACAATAACAACACATATTAATGTTTAATGGACTCTCTGTTCTCTGTTCTCTGTTCTTCGTCCCTGTCTAGTCCTCCATGCGAATGATACACCTCAGCCCTTCTCCCCTCAGCATGATCTCGAAGGCCTTGTTTATCTCGGAGAAGGGCACCGAGTGAGTAATGAACTTCTCCACTTCCAGCTCCTACAATATAATCGCAACACAAACATTGTCATCAGTCTCCCCTGATCGATCTTCCGGCTTACAAATTACTGCAACGAATTAGTTGTGCCTCTCTGCCTTACCTTGTTCATGTACTTCTCGACCACCGAAGGAAGGTCGGTCCGAGGCTTGTAGTTGCCGAAGAAGGTCCCCTTCAGCGTCCTCTCGTTCAGGAAGTTCACCGGGTGGGTTTTGAAGGCGTCGTCCTTGTTCGGGACGCCGACTAGCACAGCAACTCCCCATCCCTGCAAAAAATTGTTTAGTCACATTGTAAAATTATGATCATACACAAGAAAGAAAACAGGGGAAAATTGGTATGTGAAATTAAGTCTGGATTGTTTCTACTCGTACATCGTGAACGCATTCGAATGCAGAGATCATGGCCTGGACGCTTCCTGTGCATTCCACGCTGCGATCGACTCCTCCGCCGGTCATCTCAGCGATCACTTGTTGAACCGGCTTGTCGTGGTCCTTCGGGTTCACAAAGTCCGTGCAACCGAACTTCTTGGCTGTTCATATAACATAACGGTAATTAGTATGAAGAATACTAAATACAGTCTTATGATTTCTTCTAATTTGAAACATATGTACCTTGCTCGAATCTGCTGGTGTTCAAATCTACCCCAATAATCTTGGAAGCTCCAGAAAGCCTTGCACCTTCAGCAGCCTACCAACAGAAACAAGGATTCATTGATGTTGCAAAAAGACTTTTCACGGCTCAAAGCGGACAATATCGTATTAATTAATGTAGCTATTCGATCTCAGAAAAACTTACAGCAAGGCCAACTGCTCCTAGCCCAAAGATGGCAACTGAATGTCCCTTCTTTGGCTTTGCAACGTTCAAAGTCGCTCCAAGACCTTCACCCCAAACAAAACAAAAAAAAAATGGTTCCAATTCAATTTCTACTAATCAATCTGCTCAACGTCAAATTGGGGGGGAAAAGAAAAGAAATGTTACCTGTAGAGATACCGCAGCTGAGGACGCAGACTTTGTCGAGAGGCGCGTCGGGATTGATCTTCGCGACACTGCCAACGTGGCAAACGGTGTACTCGCTGAAGGTAGAGGTCCCCAAGAAATGGTAAATCGGGTTGCCGTCGATGGTGAACCTGGACTTGCCGTCGGCGAGCATCACTCCGCGGTCGGTGTTGATCCTGAGAAGATCGCACATATTGCTCTCTTCGGACTTGCAGTGACGGCACTCTCTGCATTCCCCGGTGAACACCGGCAGAACTTTGTCCCCCGGCGCCAGGTCCGTCACTCCGGGGCCCACGCTCTCCACGATCCTGAGGGGGGAAAAGAACAGAGCTTGGTAAGACAAAATATGAGATGTGATAATCAGTTCGAAAATCTGGTTGTTAATTCTTGTGGGTAAATACCCTCCAGCTTCATGGCCGTAGATTCGAGGGAACATTGGGGTTTGGCCCTTCGCTTCCCAGAAGTAGACATCTGTGTGGCAGAGTGAGGTGAAGAGGATCTTAATGCGAACTTCATTCTCCTGTGGAGGTGCGACTTCCACTTCTTCGATCACTAATGGCTTCCCTGCCTCCCAAGCGACCGCAGCTGTGGAACCAAGAAATTGGTCGGTTATTTTCGTTCAATTGGATAGTTTGCGGAAAAAAAACAGAGGAACCCAAAAAACAGGGGAAACAGAGGAACCGAAAGAAATGAACTTTTTAACGAAATTTGTTACCTTTGCAGCGAATGACTTGACCCTTGGTGCTCGACATGGCTCTGTTTCTGTGGAACTTTTGAGTAGTTTAATATGGAAACTGTGAAATGGATTGATAAAACGCTTTTGGTTGTGTTTGTTGATGGTGGCGAGATGAAGAGAGGGAAAGGGGTTGTATTTATATGGTGGGAGAAAGTGGGAAGGCAGTTGACCGTGGAGCGGAAGTATCCTCTTGTCAGCCATCCTTGAGAGAGAAGAAGAAGAAGAAATGGGTGAAACCGGTTATGGAAACCATGGCGGATTGCGGTTTCTGCCGCTCTGTGTTTTGTTGTTTTTAAATTTATGTTTACCGGTAGGCGCCTTAGGTTTCATGGAAACTGGAAAGTCTCCAAACCCAGCTACTGTTTGCTTGCCCTGTTTTGGCTTACTTATTAATGTTAACAAAATTAATCAATCATTTGTGTAAAGTTTAAACGCAACTTGCGCCGCAGAACTACAAGAGTTGCCTTTGCTACCGGATACAAGATATATATTGTTTTAGTGATATTGTAATGATATTTGTACTTATATATCATGGTTGAAAAGACGCTCTTAATTTTATGTTTAGTGTTAGGCAATCTCAAAACACCTCGTCCAGAGGTTATGTAGCGTAATAGGTATTAATACTATGTTGACAGAGAAATGTGACATTTATTTGTCAATGATGTAAGTAAGGCAATACGTAAATATCGTCGATGCATAATTAGATGAAGCTAGGAGGTAATTAACAAATGGGGGAAACTAACAACATTTACAAACTCGATCATCTAAATCCATCTTTTCAATAGCTAAAGAAGTATGTGAACTATGATTGTATGAACTTGTAAGCTAATTTTCATGTTGTTAAGTGTTAAGTAACTTATTATTCATTTGAAGTGAGGTGACAAGTGTTGGAAATTTTAATTTCATCCTTCATTTAATACAAATTTTTATTTTTGCTCCTAGCGTCCAGACAGGCATAGCTGATGTCTAAACGAGCTAGGTGCAAGACAAGACCAAATCTCAACGTCTGCCTTAAGTCTAGCACCTTCTTTGAAATTTATTTGTTCGGCGTAACAGAAACAACCAATTTTAATTGGAATTGTTCAGTAAAATACTTTTTCCTTCAAATCCGATCTTTTCGATATCATCTTCTCTCACAATTACCACCCAATGTGAAGTAATGTGAAGTCCATCGATCTGCATCGCCAGCACGAGCAGCAGTTTGGTGATTTTTCGAGTTGTCGACATCACATGCACGAGACATTGTTGTTGCAGGTACTATGTTAAGAACCACGGCTATATGCTAACAAGTTAGAACATCTAGCAACATAGAGCACATAAAGCTTAATGGGTTTAAACAAAAAACAATAAAAGGATTCAAAAAGCATAAGAATATGATACATAGAACGAATCCAGTCAAAGAGTAAACATGCACTAGGAATGAATGCAATACGCAGCAGTTTACTCTTCACCTATTATGAACCTCAGATCCCGATGACTAACAAGACTTCACTCACCATACATATACGAAAAGCTTGAAGCAGCCTTTTTTATTAAGTCACATCAATCTCAACGAACAAAAGGGGTGAAACCCAGGTGCCTATGAAAGTAGTAATCTCAAGCTGTACCAATAAAGCCATCACACCTCAAAATGATCTATCGCTGGGGGGCCTCGACGACTTGGCTTTCGCAAAATCAACAAGATCTTTAAACAGGACATCCTCTGGCTTTGCATCCTTCTTCGGTGTAGTAGACGAATTCATAGACAAGTTCTGAGCTTGACCAACTAAGCTGTCATAAGAGGAACCAGAACCGCTACTTCCACCAGCTTGATCAAAAAATTGCTGTCTCTGATTATGCCTGGCTGGTGGGGGTGGAAGACTTACAGTGGATGGTGATTCCCATGGAGCTGGAGGTAGCTGATCAGGAGATTTGCTCCGCGGAGCTGGCTCGTCAAATATGGGCTTTCCGGCAAACATGGGAGGTGTGGAATTTAGAAAAGGTGGAGGAGGTGGAGGCCGTGGAGGAGATGACGTAGGGGAATATGGAGGGGAGGAGGAGCGCGGTCTGAGATGAGCTGGCACGGAGAAAGGTGGTGGTTCTGATGTGTCGTCGAGGGATGATCCTCTTTCAGATTTATACAGGTCTCCGCTGAGATAGTCAACCGCGGCAGCCTCTGAGCTCACTGGCTTCTTCGATGAAGGTGGCGGAGCAAGGAATGGAGTGGCACCACGTGGCGGTGTCCTGACACTGGCTGGCTTCCGGCCTTGTCCATGCGAGTTCTCCCTCGATGATCTGGAAACAAAGCAGTTGAGACATAGGCTAGTTAGGATAAGGATAGTTTTGGATATAGGGTTATCAAAATGATTGATCACACAAAACAACCTTAACAACCTGGCCGAAATATATCAGTGTAGGGTGAATAACGATTTGGAATAAGCAAAAGAACATGAGCAGAAAATAGACAATATTACGGATGGATTCAGGAAACCCTTCTCAAACGATGGGTTTCTATAATCCGTACAGCGCATGGATTTCCAAATCCCGGACTTGATATCATTTTCTGCTACCCCAGAAAGGGGTTTTTTTAATAATAAAAAACTACATTCAAATGACCTTTAAATTGTTTCGATCTCAGTCTCAAGTTTTCCAGTGTCCAATGGGCCATTTGGATAAAGTAAACATACGCACCTATGAGCCAACTGGGAGAAATCATCATCTGAGTCATCATCTTCATGGTTAACATTAACAAGTGGCACCAATGGGGCTTCTGTCTTTTGAGATCCAACTTGAGCAGCAGTTCCATTGGCAATATCATCATGGCGGCTAATGACACGCTGCAAGTTATCATTCAATGCCAGTCCCTGTGCAAGGAGTTCCTCGTCCCTAGAAGACCATTGTGTCACGAGCAATGTCAGCATAGTAGTAACAGAAGCAATGCAATGAAAAGGAAATGAGGATTTAGTTAGTTCTTACGCTGTGTTATTCACAAGAAGCATTACTCGTGTATGATAGGAACGACACTGGTCAATGAGATCAACGATCAATTCTTGCTTCAAACCCTGTCATCAAATCCACCATTTTAGAAAAAAATCCAACATTTCTGAAACAATCCAAAAAAGGAAGAATTTTTTTTAGCTAGTATGAAACAAAATGCTCAAACAGATGCCAAAATGGATTTGACAGTACAAGAGAAACCCAGCCAACACTTACAAAAGTAAAATCCCAGGTTCCCCAGGAGAAAGAAACAAAGGTCACTAAGAGCCCAGAATCCCCGAGGCTGGATTGAATTAACAGGTTTTATGACTTTGTAAGGATGTAATGAAGACGGGATAAGACATTAGAGCACGAAAGAAATGAGTGCAACTACAACATGGAAGCTTCTCTAAAACAATAGTGATCAAGGCATGTTTCCCCTAAAAGCATTGGCTGTTCAAGGATTCAGGACACAATATGAAAAGTTAAGACTTGATTTGATAAGATGGTCATGGACAATACTTTAAAGTTATCCAAGATTCAGGACAAAATAAGGAGACATTTATCCATCTTGAGAAGTGCAGACCGATTGCACTTTCCAAATCAGCAAATATCGAATCCAATTCTTACCTCAGGGTTCTTAAAGTCCAAGGCACTAAGCATTTCCATTAATACTTCCGCTACGCCACGAGCATTTTCAATCTCGGGTAAGCTGAAATCAAAATTTCAAAGTAAACCTAACTATAGTCAATCATTCAAAATGTGATAAAATTGTCAGAAAAAAATTAAAAAGGAAAGGCCAAAATCAAATGTTAATTCTTACAAAAAAAAAAATCAAATGTTAAAGAAAGGCCGGAGACAAATTTTAAAGAGAAGGCCAAAGTAAATATTTTCCCATCAAAATTGGAGTTTGAAAATCATATGCATGGAAGGTAGAAGCAGCTCTCCATACTTGCATGAGGAAAAGCAAGGATGGCATATTGGCATGTGAAGAAAATAAAACTGCTATATCATGTAGATAGTGTACCTAAGACCAGAATCATCAGCCTCGAGAGATGCCTGAATTGCAGCATCTTCGTACGCAACAGGTGGTGGTGCTATTGACTGTGTTTGGGGAGGAGTGAACAGTGGCACACTATTTTCTTCCCTGGGTGGGAATTGAATCCCAGCAGCCTGTCCATTAAAGAATAACATATCAATCTTTTTTTAGTTACAAATAATTTTAGTGCATTTCTTTTGCTCAATTTAAGCTATGACTACTTAAAGCTATAAAAAAACACAGGAACCATGATACAAGGTTGAAGGGAGAGCTAATAATGGAAGATTCTGTTCTGACAACTATGTGTGGAAGGCACTAAATGAAAGACAAACAACATGCAAGAGAATAATTACCCTTAGTCCATTGTATGCAGAATAGTACTGAGGGTACCGAGCCGTTGGCCCCCCAAGTGCTTCTTGCCATGCATCTATCAGAGTAAGTATCTTTTCTCTAACATGCAAATCTGGCTGCAGAATCACAATAACGGGCACACAGTTATTACAAATAGACTATTAGAACAAAGCAGGAGAAATGCTGACATCACAGTCAGAGAAGCCCTCACCTTCTTCTTCACAATCTTAACCATATCATTCAAGATATCACGCTCAATGATCAGTTGAAACACATTCTCACCACAGTTCTTGGTAAGGGTCTCCAGTGCCTGAACCAAAATAAGGGAGAATAGCTTATAAATCTGCCTAGGATTACAGGCCTAAACAAGTACTGAAACAGAATCTGAATTTTCAACAACTGGCATCAGAGAAGTTCCTTTTAGTTCTTTGTATATCTAATCTGAACAAATACAAGCCAAGCCAGTGGATCTTAAGAGGTAGAACAAATACTTACAAAAAGAGAGAGCGTTTGAATTTTCGGATTTTTGTGGCCTAGCTTCTTTTTAAGTACTTTCAATGCATCTTTTGTTTGCCTGCAATGTCAAAGCATTCAACAAGGAATAACAATTCAAATTGGGCACTAATATACGAATTATCACATTAGAATCCAACTTGGTTATAGGAAACGTCATAAAGTATCACTACAAACCAAAGATAATACCAACAGAACAAGGATTGATATGATAAGAGTTGCAGCCTCCTGTCAAATCTGATTTACAAGCAATCATCTGATGTCTAAGTTAACATTCAAAGCATTCGACAACGAATACACTTCCATGCATCTGCTACTCGCAAACTCACAATAAACAATCTCAACAATCCAAGTCCTCACTACATATTCCAAAGGATTCCAATTAGAAGAGTAACAAAATACTCCATTTTTGCCAGTAACAATCTCATAAAAGAGGTTACATGAACTTTGATCAAGCTAAGATGTGAAAGCAGTTCAGAAAAATTGCGCACTCAAACTATAACATCAAACCAATAATTGATACATCTTGATTAATGGCCAACAGCCAACTCCATCACTCCCCAAGCTGAACCATTTGACATTCAGTAACAACAACAAAAACCCTACTTGCTAGGACATGAAGTACACCCGCTTAGTGTCTCACACACCAGAGCAGACTACCAGAAAGAGAGGTCCAACTAAGAACTGAAATGGGCAGAAAAGAAGCTGAGAGATCAGGAAATACCTAGGATCCATGTTAATGATATCACAAAGCTCAATGTTGATAGCCCAATCAGGACCAATCAGCATATCACTAGTCGCCCTCTCGGCACAAGCTGCCGCATCATTAGCCATAATTAGCAGCACCAGGTGTGTTCAATCAAAGCCAGAACTAACCTCCACTGAACCTGTAACAACCAAAGTGAAATAAACAATCAGTTCTCTGCAAAGTTTGGACTTTTATCCTATAAAGTTGCTAACAATGACCAGCATCTAAACTTTTGAGCAACAACACCAGCCAATTCCAACCCTTACCCATCAATCAGAGCAAATGATCAACTAAACAAAGCAAAAGCAAGAACCCCGAAGAGGGAAATTATAACAACCCGGTTGACCAGAACGATCTGGAACAACTGAATCGGATATCCAAACGGCCAAACGCATAACCCACCAACAATCCTCGTACGAAAGACGAGAAACGAGAGAAACCCTGCCCAGAAAACAGCCAAAGAACCCTTCTTTACCCGAAATAACGAAAGTAAAGGCAGTGAGGTTTTACCGAAAGGGTGAGTCTAGAGAGGATCTCTAGCCTTGAGCTCTAAAGCGGGAATCACCAACAAATTGAAGGAAGGATCGACAATTGGGGACTTGTTCGGAGAAATCAGAGGAAGAGAGGGGAAGGTTGTATTTTTTGGGAAGAGGGATGGGTTGACGCGTGATGAGAAGAAAAGAGAAAGGAAATGGAGAATGGTGTTATTTTTGTTGATCCCGACTGTTCGGTAACGCTGTAAAAGAAAATTCCCCCCATCACCAGTAGTCAGCATCTCCTCTTCGGCGTTCTAACTTCTAATTACTCGTTACTCGTTACTCGTTTAGCAACCGCCAGCCAGATTTGGAATTAACAAAACTATTTTGACTGAACTTTCGACTGATTTTTTTTTTTTATTCTTTTTTACAAATTTTCAAATTAAAAACATATTCAAGATTCCTGATTTCGTTAATTTGGGAAAAATATTATATAGAGTTCTTTCATGATGTTCATCTACGACGGTGAAGGCTGATCATCAAGAGATAGGAGAAATGAGATTTCGAATAATTTTTTAAGGTGGAGAAAAGAATCGGTTCTGCAAATTTCATGATTTGAATAATTTCTCGAGACTTCAAATCTCACGATCTCAATATCTTTCGAGAAGTTGGATATTTGAAAGAAGAGATCTTTTCGATCGAATCTGTGTCATTGTCATTTCCGTAGAAATTGATGTCATTCAAGAAATTGAAGTCATTGGTCGTCGATAAATTTGTGGATCACAAGAGAAAAAAAGGAAATATGAAGTTTGAACTATGAAGATGTAAAGGAGATTCCATTCCTATTTCCACGTCAGGGCGGCGGAGTTGCGACCATTTCAGAAGTTTCTGTATATTGCCTTTGACTTCTATAAAATTGGAACGATAGATTAATCAAATTCCAATTTCCAAGCCTTATGTTTGCGCGTTACCAGAAACCACGACGACGTGTGTGGTGTGTTGCGTTGACTGCAAAGTCTTTTTTTTTCTTCATTTTTATAGAAAAATCTGTGTAACATTTTCAGCAAATTAAGGCTCAAGATGGACCCATCTGGTCCTGGCCCAAATCGGTCTTAATAAGATTCAACAGATTGAGAGGTTGGTTGTCAGCCCAATACTCAAATCCATTTATTTCCAAGCCCAAGATACCATTCTACTTTGCTGCAATTGCAAACAACTCATCCTTTCCTTTCTCCCCAGCTTCATGAACCGAAAACATTAGAAAGCAACAATGACAGTTATTAGTGAGACATCTTGCGGGAAAGATGGTATTATTTTTTAGAATATATATGTTAACATCTTCGCCAATACTTTTGAAATGATTTTGTAAACGAGCTCAAATAGGTTGATTGTTCTAAAGTTTTTTTTTTGCCATAGAGAGATTAAAATGTGATTTAGCTCTGCAGCGAGACTTCACCTGTATTAAATTTTTAAGGGTTGTTTCAGTTACCTCAGGACCCACAACATTCTGGTTATTTTGAAAAAAGTTTACGGAGAAACCATCTAACTAGGGATGGTAGTTTTTGACCTGACCGTTTTACCCGACTTGTTTGACTTGTATTGTAATCTTCTTAACTTGACACGCTCCGCCTTGCCCCCTTTTTTACCCTCGTTTGCCTGACTTACATGTATTTTTACTCAAATTACTTATGATTTTACTTTTATTGAATCATGTGTTAGCTATAATGAAGTTGTAAATAGGTGAGAACCTCGATTTTATGAATAATTTTAACTATATTTATCATATTTTAGTTTGTTTCTTGGTTTTTAATGAAAAAATGGGCATTTCTAACGTTATCCTTTCAAACTACACACCCATTACGGATCAACCTGCCCCGATCCGCGCCCTGTGATAAATTAATCGATATGGACCCGACCTACTACGAGGCAGATATGGGTATCGAGATACCCGCCTCGAACCTGTCAATTGTGATTCATACATCTAACCATGGGCCTTGTTTGGACCCATATGATCTAGAGCTATCTTCACTTGCTCAACTTTAAACGACTTGAACAGTATTTCATTATAGTCGGGGTCACCTTCTTCTCCATAGATTGGATAACAAAATAGCGTCGGATCAACGGCGGATCCAGAACAGGTTAGAGTACTGGACCGCATTTAAAAAGCGATGGAGAGGGTTGTGCCTTAACCCAATAAACACTAAAATATATACCCAAAATCGAAAATTTACAAGTACTAAACGAGTTTTGGATCCGGGAAGGCTGCCGCTGTGCCGGATATTGTCCCTTTTGTGAAAAGGGTATGGAAGTACTCATTAATGTATCTTGCCACCCCTTGTAGAAGACTAGAACTTGCCATTTTAATCTCTAAGCATCTTAATTGTTTTCTTTTGCATCTAGGTGGCGGTTTAGAATGAAAGAACTTCATATTCTTATCTGCTTCTTTCAGGCAATCAGCTTTGGAGATTTGCTTCCAAAACAACTTCTTTTGTTATGTAAGTTCAGTTCTCTACTTCCAAGGCCTTCATTTGCTCAATAATTTTACTAGTCTTGGGCTTGTACTTGAAGGCATTTAACAACTTCTCAATTTTATCAATTATCATCCTTAATATCCCAAATTAGTTCCTGATCCAACTATGCAAATCAAATTTTCATCGATCCAAAAGAAATAAAAAAAACTATCATTCGGCATATACCCTCACAAAACTTACTACCAATGGTTGTGATGTTAGGATCCTTAAGCCACATCGTCTGAACTTGTAAATACCAGATCCATTTGGTCTCCTCTTTATCTCTATCAACTGATTACAAGTGAAATATACTATTTTAGACCCACGTATTGTGATCACAAGTGCATTGATTTCTCATCTCTATTGTCATAATACCTTGCCATCTTAATGCTCAAAGTGTGTTTATGACTGCTTTATTACTAGGGATGGTAATTTCGATCTGACCCGTTTTACCTGACATGTTTGTTCTGTTTTGGGACGGGGAGTGGCGAGAATGAGGACCTCTCATCGACCCGACCCGACCTGCCCTGCCCTGTTCTTGCTCAAATTACATGTAATCTTAGTCAAATTACTTAGGAAAATAACAAATATTATTTTTCCAATAACTTAACTACATTTTATCATACTATGGTTTCTTTCTTGGTCAATTAAGGAAAATAACGAATATTTCTAATATTTTTCACATAAATTACATACCCATTGGGTCGACTGCCCCGACCGCGCCCCGTGATAAATTACCCGACCTGCCACGGGCGGGTATGGGTATCGAGATACCCGCCCCAGACCCTGCCCAATTGCCATTTCTATTTATTACTATGATATATTTTGGTAGTATTTTGTGCATTTTCAGATCAACGAAAATGGCCACTTGGGAGCAACGAGGTACATTGAGACTCAACTGCTGGAGCAAGATTTGAAGAGAAGATCAAAGCCCATAAATGGTGTCTGAATCGGCAGCCCACGGCAGCCATTTTGGGAAGGGTACTTACTTCGTTAAGAAGGCATCCAGAAGTTATCATTAAGTAGTAGTTGTATGGAGGGAAGCTTTTGATTGGGTGGATGATGCATCAAGGCCGAGTTCTTCTCCCCAGAAACCCTAATCCAAGACCTATAAATAGGTTTCTAAGATTTACAACTTGGTATTTTGTGAGAGGAGGAAGTTAGAGGGAAGTTACTCTGCCAACAAGATCACTCTCCCGACTTAGAGCGACACCGGTTACAAGGGAGGAAACGATGGCGAAATTGCCAACCTTAGCTTCGATTCATCTATTCTGTCTGCCTACAAATCCAAACCACAATTACATAATATATATAAGTAGCAAATTTTCTTAAACTACCCATAATTAAACCCTGCTACAAAAATACCATATAACACCCAAAATCCCCTAAAGTACTCACATAATCCAACAATAAAAAATATCAAAAAGTATAACAAATCATTCAAACATGGCAAGTGACCTGGCACTTGACTTACGGTCAATGGAATTGACCGTCCAATTTGACGGTCAAAATCCGCGTCGGGCTAAGCAAGGAAGTACGATGCATAGTTCGGGCCAGGGGAACAATTTCAAAAACCACGGGCCAAAGTAGAAAATTTGGGTATAGTTGGGGCCAACATAAGGTATTAACCCCAATATTTATTCATATTTCTCATATTTTGATTTTTCTTCAACTACTTAGATTTGATATTTCAACTAGTTAAACTGAATTACCCAATACTCATTCTATTATCACTATTTTTCATTCATGAAACATTTTCCTTTTATTCTATCGTAAAAAAATAAAAGGGTAAATACAATATATTAGCCACAACTATTATGAAGTGGTGAATTATAGCCACAACTATGGAAATTCAAATTATTAGCCAAACGTTAACTATCTGTTAACAATTTCGTTAGTAATACTCACTAAACTTTTATGTTTTAAAGTTATAAATTAAAAGCATTCCGACGTGGCCGCTGTCGTGGCCGATGAGGTGGCCTTCTCTGTCAAAAATTCAATAATAGTAACAGTCAGTTAGCCATATCTTGACCCGCAACAATAGTTATGGCTAATAATTTGAATTTTCATAGTTGTGGCTATAATTCCCCGCTACATAATAGTTGTGGCTAATATATTGTATTTACCCAAAATAAAATTCTACATATTTTTCTCAAATAACATGTAAAAATTGATTTCATACGATTCACTAGAAATATCCATAAATTACGTTATTACTAATACAATACGAATTAGGTATATGTATTTCTAAAAATAGGCACATCATGTGCTTTTTTTTTTTTTGCCACAAATATCATATTTTCTAAATAATTTATTTTTTGACCATTTGTAAACGACCCATCCAGTCGACCAATAGGAATAAAAATGATTATCACATCCAATTATTGATGGATGATTGGCGAAGTTATGATGTATTTAGTCATTGTTTGTATTAACAAATTATCTGTCATTTTGGTCATAATCATTAATCAAGTGTAGCCAAATAAAGCTCTAGCTTTGCACCTGCTCCGAGCTGCAACTTGTTGATAATATGGCAAACCCCGTTGTGTCGGATCTTGTCTTCATCACTGCCATATGTGGAACAATTAGAGCTTTGTTAACCATTCACAATTAACAAGTTGGTGTTTCGGTGATTAAACTAAGTACCCACCGGCGACGAAGCTACGTACGACTGACTAGTGACTGCTCCACTCGCCGGCCACCTAACCCAACACAACCATCAACAATGACTAGCTAGAAGATAATATAGTAAGGCCGTCCGCATGGAATTGGCGGCTACTTAACATGGATGCCAGGAGGTATTGAGTGGGTTTCGCTGTTAAACTGATTCACCTGTTTACCAACGAGTTGGTACAAAAGTGATCCGCAATCAGGAGCGGGAGGAAAAATTAATGTTAAATTAGGTATAACAGTTAATCGAGTATGAAAAACACATATATAAATGAGAACGGTTGATTTTCAAAAAAATTATGTATGATTTATAAGTTTGTATTGAAGATGTACTTATTCAATATCTACAACAAAATTTCACCAAATCATAGCTAATTTGTAATTTTCTTTTTCAATCAGGGGTAGGGAGTGTGTGTAACGGGTGGCGCCTAAGGACGAAATAAGTAAATTATTATAATAGTTCATTGGGAATAAAGTTTAGGGCACTTATAATTGAGAATGATTGACCGAGAAATCATGTGTTCGATAGTTTTGACGTATATTTAATTTACCAAGTTTTGTAAGTACAAAATTATGTCATGAATGATTTAAAAATCTAACAAAACTATTTTATCGTATGTATTTTTTTTCAAAATGGACTTACCCTCGACTAAATCCTGGCTACGCTCATCCCTGCAACTCACCCACACTTCCTCGGATTAGGTTGAGTGAATGGTGGATGGACGCGGTTGGGTTGTGGGTTAACACGCAAACACAATTCTATAATTGGTAATTGGGCAAGTTGACTAGCATCTGTAATAAATTCCTCACAAATTAGTAAGACTACATCAATTTAGATACCTCTCAATTATTCTCCTATGGAAATGTCAAGTACTTGTATCAACTCTTTCGTAACTTCATCAACCAATTATGTAGAAAGTTTAATTTTTTTCTTACTTAGATACAATTAATAGTTTATAATTTGAATCTCATTACATAATGAACATTACATAACATAGTGACCAATAGTAGTAACCAATTATATTCTTTATTTTCCGCCTTTAGAAGTTGATTGTCAGTGTGTATTGTCGGTTAAGAAATAAGATGACTATTAGGATTCGGTAGTATAAACAAGAAACAACTATTTCCCATGTAAGAATGGGGTGCGGAATCACTCACCCGATAAGTACGGGTTTTGATTTACCAACCCACAATCCACCCATATAAATCACCCATCCGTCGCGATTTAGATCATTTACGGATGGATCGATGCTTAACCGCGAATTACCCACACACGTGCCCACCGCTACCTCTAGATGCCATGAGCAACGGCTTTTCCGCCATTCAAGAAATTTGAAGGAAGGCTGGACAACAATTAATTAGCAAATGACCTATCAAAATGACGTTGGAAAATCAAGTGGCCTCATATTGTATACATATATATGGAATAAAAAAAGACTAGAGTTGGAGACTCGGAGTTTAATACATCAAATTTAAGAAAAACAAAATCTAGTAACATATTTGGTATATACATAAATCACTCAAAATAATGTAAGGAAATAAACTTTTTTAATGGTTTTTTTTATGGTGTAAGGAAATAAACTTTGTTTTCGTAATTAGTTGGAGACTTGGAGTTTATTACATGTACATGAATATTTCCAATTGCTATAAAAAAAAAAAAGTTTAACAACCATATTAAACCTCCTTAAATACGACCCAATTGCATGAGCATATTTTTCCCAACGATGCTCGAGCAAATGCAGTCGGCACATGCTTCCAAAGAGACCCCGTCGCTATATATATAAACCCATTAACTATACACGCCATGCACAAGAACAATAGCCCAGCCCTAGAGCAAGCCAAGTGTTCATTAAAAGAAGAAAAGAAACAAAAAAGAGAACAAAATATCCAGCAAGGGTTTAATTTCTTACAGAGAAATCAAAACATGGTTCTAACAATTCCATCATCACTTCTTGTTCCGAGCAATTTCAGCCACCAACTCTCCTCTAATGGCGCTACTATTCCTATCGATTCATCATCACCAGCAGGAATGTCAGTCGGCGACGAGATCCCGACGATCGACTACCTCGCCCTCTTCTCCGCCGACCCTAACCGGCGGTCCACGGCCATGGACCGCCTCTCCGTAGCCTGTGAAGACTACGGCTTCTTCAACGTACGTGTATATATATTTCATGCATGTTTAGGGTTTCCCAGCAAAGTTTTTTTTTATGCTAGAAATGAAGTGTAAAAATGCATGCAGCTGGTGAACCACGGGATAGAGGATGGAGTGATGGATGACGTGGTGAGGGGGATATCGGATTTCTTGGGGGAGACGGCAGTGGAGGAGAAGAGCAAGTACAGGGAAGTGCATACAGGGGCTAAGATTCTCTGGGATTCCAATTGTCACGCCGGTGAGAATCGGGAATATCTCAAGCTCGTTGCTCGCCCACAGTTTCATTGCCCGCCTCATCCTCCATCCTTCAGGTATGAACATAACAGAGAGAGTATAGAATTACTGCATACCCAGATAGTAAAAATATACGAACCGTCATTTGTCACCTTTTATCACCAGTTACCACCCTATCCATCCACTTTCTATAGCAGCATGCGTGTAAGTAGTTAAAAGTAAATTTCTCTACGTACTTTTTTTTTTAAATTCCTTACTGATCCACTTTTTTTTTCTTGTTGTTGTTGAATATGTATAGGGAGGCTTTGGGGGAGTACCAAACCAAATTCCATGAAGTGAAACTGGGTTTGGCTAGGGCTATGTCCCTAATCTTAGGGCAGGAAGAGTCGTACATCGAGAATGCTCTCCATCTGGAGTCAGGCTTCGACGTCGCTGCCATGAATGTTTACCCACCAAACTTGCACTCGAAGGGCAGCATTCGGCTTCCTGAACACACCGATCCTGGCTTCATCGTCTCCCTCGTCCAGAACATGGACGGTGGCCTTCAAATCCTAACCCATCAAGGAAAATGGGTCAACGTTCTCATTCCTCCCAGCGCCATCCTCATCCAAGTTGGGGAGCATTTAGAGGTATATACCTACGTTCACACTTTTTATATGTACTATGGTATATTTTGATGAATCAGAACCGTTTGTTATTAACTTTTATAATTAATTGAGATTTATGGTTCGGATTAGAGAGAAATTCACCTATTAAAAGTTAGGTACAGAATCGTTCCCAAATGACAAACTAGTTTCCACGCCATATTATACTATGACAGAATCTTGGCTTCACGCAGTTTTTTTTTTTTTTTTATGATTAGTAAGATATAATTTAGAATACAACATCTTGCTGTTTTAATATAAAGTCCATCTAAAATGATTGGAAAATGCATATGCATCCATTGTAGCTTAGATAATGATCATAAGCAAGGGAATTCTTTCTTATGATATAAAGAAAGTCTTTTCACTTCTTAGATCCTCTTTATTTTAAAAAAATATGTAATCTAGATCCTCTGAAAGTTAGGTAGGTTCAATAGTCCAGGTTGAAACATGTCCTTACTCCACTAATGTTATTTTCAGTCTTCTATTTTTCTTCATTCAGATCAAATTTCAGACTTTTTTTTCGTTTTGAAGAAATAAAATTCTGTGGAATTTGGAGAAAAATATCAAAGTCGCTGTTTTTTTAGAACATCAAGTGTGAGTGGGTCCGATTACATACTCCCGGTCAACATGCCCTATGTTTATTTGTCACGGTAAGAAATGAAATGATGTCAAGTGTCGAAGCTCGAAATTTTTTGTCCCAAAAGATATCAAAATAAATATGAATTTATGGTCATAATTAATGCAAAATTTTGTGCAAAATTGAAATTCATCAGATTCAAACAAATGATTTTATTTTGTATACGTCATGTAATTGTTTGCTAACTTAGAAGGTAAATTTGTTCTTTCATCAAACTTTTCTTCAATGCACCCTTTCAATCATGTAATGTAATAATTTTTCTTTTTGGCCAGAATATTCTTTGTAGCGAGGTTATTAATTACAATAACCATAAAATTTCTTATGGACAGATTCTAACGAATGGCAAGTATAAGAGTCACATTCATCGTGTGTCGGGCAACTACAAGGCAAAAAGGATCACCATGGTCACACTTCATGGGCCATCTGAAAACAAATTTGTTGCTCCGGCTCCAGAATTTGTGGATGACTCCCACCCGCTGGCTTACCGTGGAATGACATACTCGGATGGGTTGAAAGCCAATGGTCATTATGAGATTGAAGTTCAATCATGCATTGCACAACATAGAACTCTTTAGGGCTGGCTATTTAGTCCCGGACTGTTTGGTTTTACCCGAAACCGGATCGGGACAGGATTGGGACCGGATAGCAAACAATGCAATCTCATATTCGGGCTTAGATTTGAGGTAAAAAAACCGGATAAGAGACCCCCAACACTTAAAATCAAGATAAAATTGGGACCGGACCGGATCAAGACCGGACTGTATCCAATCCAATCTTTGGTCCTTATATTCCCGAAAAGACCGAACTAGGACCGGATCAATTTGGTCCAATTTAACCGGACCGGACCGTATAGCCACCCCTAGAACTCTACTACCCCAGTGAATGCTTTATGTATGGTATGGTATTATCACTATGTCATTATATGTACGGTAGGGATTCATATATATTTAATTTTTATCAGTTGTTGCTTGGATTTATTATATTTAATTTCCTTTTAAAACACCCATTACCAATCTTCCACTAAGGGAAATTAGTAGACCTCTTCTATACAAATAGTTGAGTTGCCTAACTCTAATATACAGAGAAAAAAGAGAGTTAACACAAAAGACTATTCTTTAGAGAGCTCCAAATTTTTGCACAATCAGAGAGTCAAAGAGGCTGACTATTTTATCACGCAGGAGACCGACTAACAGTCTGTTATGCGTCATATGAAGTATTGTTGTGAAAGTCTTAAAAAGAGAGACCTAGCCCATGACTCAGGCAGATCGCTAATGCCCATTTTTTTGTTCGGTATTTAAAATTTTTAAGACGTTGTGCTGCCACCATATATGGCTACCAAACATAATATAGTGTCTGGGTCAAGCGATGTCAATTGACCCTTACGTTTCTAGTTTCAACACTAGTTCCTATGTGCATGAGTCACATGCTTCTGTCTATTCTGAGCTTTGGCCAAATTAGTTCTCAGAATGCTAATCAGCCTTTGTGGTTGTTATAGCTTGTGTCTGCCACAATTGCTACTGATGTAGATAAAGGATTCTCAATAGAAATTCGTGAAGGAGAATAGTCATATAGGAATTTAGAGGTAGTGATATGCAAATTATACTATGAAAATTTGTATTATACCACCATTCATCCAAGTTAAGCCAAACATCCCATGTATAAGGAATGTGATGCATCATACCACTAAGGCACTCTTCCAAGCAATTTGTCTGGCTATTTGTTTGTGGATGGTAAGCAGTGAAATAGTAAAGCTGGACTCCTTGAAACTCAAATAGTTTGGATGATAATGAGCTAGTGAAGAGGTTATCACTATCAAACAATAGTTTGTGGCATCCGATGGGGTTTGAAGACCCCGTCAAAGAAGACTTGAGCTACAGACATAGTTGGGGCAATTAGCATAAATGGTAACAAACCTTTGCACTTAGTACAAAACGGTCACAAACCTTTAATTTGTAACAATACGGTAACAAAACTTTGAAATTATATAAAATGGTCACCGCTATTTAATTTGTGACCGTTTTGTTTTAAGTGCAAAGGTTTGTTACCGAATCGTTACAAATTAAATGTTTGTCATGTTTTGAGGTAGGGTAGTTTGTTCGTTAAGTATATGACACTAACCACTTGAACGACATATAAGATGTCAGGTCATGTGTTCATCGACATATTTGCTTTGCCGAATAAGAATGCCCTCAGTTGACCTTTCAATTTCGATACCAAGAAAGTAAGAAAGTAGACAGAGTTTTTTCAACTAAAAAGCAGTCTGGAACCCGTTTGTGAGCCATTGAGTTCTTTCATTGTCATCTTTTATAACGATCATATCATTCACATACATTAACAAAACCACCATACAACTAGAGCGAATTGTAACGGTGATTGATCGTTCAAACTTTTGAACTTAATTTGTACAAAACGGTCACCAAAAGTCTAATTTGCAACGACACGGTAACAAAAGTTCGAACTGGTATGAAATGGTCACACTGTTTAATTTGTGACCGTTTTGTTCTAAGTAAAAAGTTTTGTTATCAAATAGTTACAAATTAAAGGTTTGTGACTGTTTTGTACTAAGTGCAAAAGTTTGTGACCATTTATGCTAATTACCCGACATAGTTGAGATGGTATGAAAAGACTGAAGAAGTGACCACATTTGGAGTACCTGTTCACTACCACAAACGCCACTTCATTTACCTAGGACTTGGGAATCCCTTCACAAAGTCCAAAGAAATGTGCTAACAAGCCTTATCATGTATAGGCAGAGGTTGTAGAAGTCTTGGATATGGCAGATTATCTACCTTGCATCTCTGACATGACATACATCCCACTAGGGGTGGCTATTTGGACCGGGACCGGATTAAAAACCGGAAATCGGACCGTATAACCCGGACCGAGACCGGACCGGGACCGGATAGTAAACAATCCAATCCAATTTTTGGGCTTAGATTTGAGGTAAAAAATCGGATAAGAGAGCTCAACACCCAAAGCTTAAGGGTAATTTGCATAAACGGTCACAAACCTTTGCACTTAGTACAAAACTTAACCAACTCCTCACCCTTTAAGGCCTTAGGCCACTCAAATCCCACAATCTCAATGTAAAATCAAGACCGAATTGGGACCGGACCGGATCAAAACCGGACCGGATCAAGACCGGACTATATCCAATCCAATCTTCGGTCCTTATATTTTCAAAAAGACCGGACTGGACCGGATCAATTTGGGCCAATTTAACCGAACAGGACCGTATAGCCACCCCTACATCCCACACACTAACAAAATTCTTCAAGTCACTCTTACTACCAGGCTACCAAAAATACCTCTAAACTCTCTTATAAGTGGCCGGAGACCAAAATCCACCAACTAGAGTGTCATGAAATAGTTGCATTGCATCAACTCTTCCTCATAGTTCTCACTGATCCAAACTTGAGTTGATAGTGACGAATTGATGTGAGTGAGCTTCCGATAGATCAACCTGATCGTGCAATTGATCGAATGAGTCGCCATCTGTTCTTCCAAAACCAATCACCTCCGTTCGGAAACCCTCAATTTATGACTCAACTTCGGTGGTAACGAATTTAGTCAATCCTCCAATCTCGTGGTCGTCATTTTGCTATAAGTCTCGGGTCTGATACCAAATTGTCACGCCCCCAGGTTGTCTTGTGGTAGTCTCAACATAGAAGGATAGAGATTGATAATGGCAGCGCAGAGATTGAGTAGACAAGTAGCATAATAGAGAGAGAAAAAGAAATGGAGAGAAAGAGAGAGAATAGTAAAGAGGGGAAATTCTGTACAATTTGGTCCCTCAATTACTAAATTGCTAAGATCCAAACTTCTCGTTTGTTAAATTAGATACAATCATTACGATAGAGCAACGATATAAAGAGAATGCAATTAGAGTTGGGTGGGTTAGGTTGTGCCATGTGGCATTTAACTTACATTTCAACCATTTATTTTGGAAATTACCTTCCTGTCATTGAAAAATTACATAATGATCACTATTATTTTCAATATATATGGTTCAGTCTACCATACAATAATCTTATCGTCTCTTACGTATATAGTGAGTTTCTTTATTTAGACCATGAATTAATCTTATCGTCCATACACTAATCTTATTCAGTCTACCATACACTAATCTTATCTTCTACCACACACTAATCAAATTTATTCGAGCAAACGTCGGTGGAAGAGAAGAGCAAGTACAAGAAAGATGATCCCAAAGCTAGGATTCTTTGGGATGCCAGGAGTCACTTCGGTGAGAACAGGGAACATCTCAAGCTCCTCGCTCGTCCAACGTTCCATTGCCCTCCTAATCCTCCATCATTTAGGTATGTACCGTAAGATAGCGGTATAAGATCCATTCTCCTAACAATTTGAGTTGTTGAAACTAACTAGCTAGTTCTTGACATGATATCAAAGTCTGGTTTTGTTGGTCAAGTAGTCGAGTGTTCACCGACGATGATGAACATATTTTGTTGGCAATTTGTAGAGAGACGTTGGGAGAGTATGAGAGGAGAGTCCATGAAGTGACATTGGGGTTAGGAAGGACAATGTCCTTAATCTTGGGACATGAAGAGTCCTACATCGAGAATGCTTTCAATCTGGAATCGGGCGTTAACGTAGCTTCTGGCCTATGGTAAATACAAGAGTCACGTCCATCGAGTGTTGGTGCCTAGGTGGACACCTACAAGGTGGAGAGGATCTCTATAGGCATACTCCACGGGCCGTCTATCTACGAATTTGTAGCTCCGGCGCCGGAATTCGTGGACGACAATCATCCGCTTGCTTACCGTGGAATGACATACTCGGTTGCTTTGGAAGCTAACGATCTTTACGAGATTGAAGTTCAGTCATGCATTGACCAACTTAGAATTCTACCAATATGAGGGCTTTATCAAATAATACTCATATCGAAATTTTACAATGCTATATAGTATTGGTGCTATAGGTTTTTACTTTTATGGTACAACTTAAAATTGTACATTTATGTCATGGTACAACTTCATATTGTAGTTATACTTTTTGTACAAATTCTTTTATAGTACAACTTGAACTTGTACCTTTATGTGATGGTACAACTTCAAGTTGTAAAGTTGTATCATCACATAATGATACAAATTGCTTTATGGTACAACCTAAACTTATACATTTAATGTTATGGTACAACTTTAAGTTGTACATTAAAGCACCAATGCTATATAGCATAGTAGAAGTGCTCTTACATATATGGTATGGATAATAAGGGTGAAATAGATTTGTATTTTAGCTAGCTGCTTAATATCTTTGATTTCAATTCATTTCTCTTTTTTTTTATAATTTCATTTTAGATTATTTGTTGCATTTTGATATATCGAATGCCTACTATTTTTTATCAAGCTCAATTGAATAAATAGTCCATGTTGCACTCATAATTTTGTTATGAAAAATAAAAGATATTAATGATATCAAATTGAATTTGAAGCAAAAGGTAGTGAAAACAATAATGACACGTTGTAAAAGTGATAAAAAAAATTTAAGCTAGAAGATGAAATTTTAGTGGCGTCGTATTCATCCTTCAAACGATTACTCAAGCGCTAGAGTTGTGTACTTGTGTTCACAAGAAACATTAGGTTGAGTTTGCACTTAGGCTCATTTGCTTCATAGATTTGAAAAATGCAGATTTGATTAAAACATGGGTTTTACAAAATCATAGATATATGATGGAATTGGCTCATTTAATTTTTGGTACAAACCACCGTTTGCTTGTTGGATTTCATGATGGATTTGGCATTATTATATTTGTGTTTATATTAAGAATTTACCTTAATGCCCTTATTGAGTATTATTTATATTTACATTATAAATTTTGTTTAAAACAAGTTTCATCCAATAGGTTCATCCCACTAATTTTTGTTTAAAACAAGTTTCATCCAATAGGTTCATCCCACTATCATAATCGGGATAAATGAACATCATTAATCAATAACAACATTATATTATACACACAGTTATATTAGACAATTCCTTAAGGTTTTCAATATACAAAGTATGCTTTGCGATTAATCATGTAGTGCTTTCGTGCAATGAATAATAATAAATATTGAATTTAAAATTAATATGCACTTCAAGTTGATAATTAGTAAATGAAAGAGGATGAGTAGATGATTAGTGAAATAAGTAGGGTTAAAATTGTAAAAAGTCATCAAAGTTCGTGGGGCCCACTGATTTATTCCTCCTAAATCCATCAAGCAAACGACGGATTGTGTACAAAGTCATTGATACTTGGTTTTTAAGTACCAAATCCATGATCAATTCCATGAAACAAACGAGTACTTAGTTCTGCAAGACAAATCAAATGAGTAAAAGACATGAACATGTAAGCAGTGGAGATAAACAATCAAGCAAATGGCTCCGTTGTGGAAGAATCAAGCAAGCCTCCGCCCCAGCGGTGGCTTTCTCGAAGATCAATCCGTCGATTCCGTGGCAGAGAAATCGCGATTGATCGTCGACGGCTGGTACGCTGCCGAGGAGGAAGACGAAGACGAATCGGAGGGCGGCCGCGGCCTCGGCGCGATGATGAAGAATCTGATGTCGATCGCCGGCGCGAGGAGAATGAGGGGTCTGACGGTGTACATCGACAAGGGATTGCGGAAGCGGAAGATCCCGCACAAGTACACGGGATTCGAAGGGTTCCGGCAGCTGCTGCCGGAGAGGATCGACGCCGACACGATGGATTGGAAGTCCTGCCAGCCGTTCGAGATCGAATCCTGCACCGCCCAGAGGTTCCGCGAAATCCTAAGAGCCGCCGTCGAGGAAGAGGAGATGCGGCGGCGCTACCGGCTTTGAAGGATGGTGGTAGGCGAAGGGATCCTTACGGGAATTGGAAACCGAACGGTCGTTGACGGAAGGTGAGGAGACAGGAGAGACAGAGGAAGAGACGCACGGATGGGATGTAATTGTTTCGTATGAGTAACCGACTCAATCGACGAACCGCCAGGAGAGACAGGGCAGACGAACGGTCTCTTGAGAATGCGGTATTGTCGGTTACAATCACGAACGAGGTGGCGGTTACACTTCTTGGTCGACGGTTCAGATAAGTACTCCCTTATCATTTATTTATTTATTATTATTATTATTTATTTATTTCCCTTAATAATTTCCTTCTTTCTTTATTTGATTTTAATTATTCTTTCCATCATTTCTCATATTTAGTTCGTATCTATTGCCTTCTTTTTATCATTATATACTTGCAAATTGTTAGGTCCCCGAAATTTAGGTTGTTTCTTTTTAATAAAAAAAAGGAGAGGTTTAGATTTGTAACGGGTGGTGCCGGTTATCTGGTTCCCCGATGATCTGGTTCACTATTTCAAGGGCGAAATGCTGCCTTGTGTCTATGTTGACTTGTTGGCTCTTTTGCCTGGATTGTCCTAGTAGGGGCATTTGTTTGCTCATTTTGCAGGTGAAGATTCAATTGCACAATAGTCGATCGGTGGCGGTTGTCTTGTCCACTAGTCAAGCATAGTCACGAAGGTGGTATTGGCTTTGTGGGTTTCCAATCGTCAGGTAATATTCTCTTTGCTTTCGGAAAGTGTTAGGAATTTGTTATATTGGAGGCCATACAGTGGTGTCTGACACATTCCTTTGTCTCTGTCAAATTTCATGGGGATTCACAACAATTGATACGGCGGGATGGTGGGAGGCGACTTGGCGCAAGATCGGGGTGGAGCTCTACTGGAGGATGCTCGGAGCTTAGCTTCTCACTTCAGCTGGATTTCTTTCTGCTTTGTTTTTCGTCGACTAAATAGGGCTGCCCATCATGTGGCACAAAAGGCCCTCTCATCGGAAGTTCGACTATTGGTCGACTCCCGCGCTTTTCTTTCTTTCTTCTTGTGACTATCTCTTCAACACTGACTTTGGAAAGAAAAAAAAAAGCAGTGGAGATGGTTTTCAGTTGGGGAAGGTATTGTTCAGACTATTCCCTAATTAAGTCGGTCGGGTTTACCAAACAAAGTGCACCACAAAACCATCGCGTCATGGATCAATATTACAGCAACTAAAAGAGGCGTGATTTCTCTATATGTAATGGTGAGGTATTCTTCCCCCACGAAAATCATCTGATCAAACTTAAAGGAAACCATATCTGGTTCTGGTGATGACCAGTGATAGACCGATAATTACACACCCTATTTTTGAGCCGTTTGAGAGGTTGACTCTCGAGTTTTAAGCCGATTTCACGCGAGGTTGTGTGTTTATGTCATATTTCAGGACCTGACAGCGAAATCGAGGCGAAGGAACGAGATTCGGGTCGAAAGGAGCAAGCGAGAATTGAAGTGGGCTGGAGGAAGAAAATACCCGGCCATGACCACAAATACCCCGCCGGGTATTATTCTGAAGAGGCCGGGGATTTGCCCTTTTGGCGTCTGAGAAACAGGAGGGGTCCCGGTCTGAAAGGAAGAAATCCCCGACCGGGGATTATTGGAGGAGACCGGGTATTTTCCCCTGGCCAAAACGCGCGTTTCAACTATACCCGGTCGTGACCCAAAATACCCGACCGGGTATTTTGACCGGGTATCGCGACAGGCAGCTGATTTAAGGGAAAAGAAGGCCAAAGATCAAGGGGATTAGAGTTTTAGAGAGACAGAGTGATTCCTAGAGAGAGAAAGAGACGAACAAGAGTCTCCAAGCGCCCTAGCTTGATCTTCAACACCATTGGAGGCCAGTTTGAGCTTGGAGAAGTGCCGATCAACGTCCAGAAGCAAGAATCCATCCTTCACAGTATGAATTCCGCGTCTGATTCTGCTTTTGCCTCTTTCTCCATGGAGTAGTTCTCCCATTCATCTGGGTATGGAGAACTCTAGATTTGTATGTTAGGTTTGATTGTATGAACCCAAGTACTGATTCTATGATTTGATTATATTCGATTGAGGTTTGAATGATTGAATGACTTGAATCCTGATCAAATTCCTGTTGTTTCTGCTTTAATCTAGAATGAGAATATCTGCCTAGGTTGATAGAGCATCCTTGATTGAAGGTAGGGAGTTGGTGACTTTAGTCGAGGAGTCAACTCACTATTCTGTACCGGATTTACTCCGGTAGTGGAGGTTTTGTTTGTTAAGGCCTCAATCTGTTTACTCCGGTGGAGGTTAGTCGCCCGCTAGAGACTCGGATTGAGAGGGTCTGAAGACCTTTAGTCGAGACTTCAGGCTGTTTGAGAACCTTCCGCAGTATAACTATCATAGAAACTGAACTTGGTAATTACAATTTGGCTTAACTGCAGTCTAGGGGGAACCATATCCGGGTAACCTCTCTTAACCTGAATACAACCGTTTACTTGCTTTGTTAGTTTGTTAGCTTAGACTTGCATTAAAGTTTCATTGCTAGATAACAAGAACTCACTGAGTAGTCATCAAATCTAGGACCCGGGTTGACATATAAACCTAAACCCGCTATACTACGCTTTAGGAAGTGGTTACACTTGGCCAATTTCTAGAGTGACAGTAGGAGTGAGTCAAGTTTTTGGCGCTGTTGCCGGGGACGGCTAGGTTGTTGAAGAAAAGTGATTTCTGTTAATTTAGCTTTTCTTTTCGCTTTGTTTGCTTTGTCCCACTTGTGCCTTCACGGGTTTGCTTGCTTGAGTGTGTGCAGGTAGTGCATGACCCGTAGCCAGTCAGGAGGTTTACTGCCTTTGAATCCAGAGATTGAACGCACCTGTCGCCAACTCAGGAGACAACAGCGAGCTAGACTGGCTACGGAAGAGCGCATAGACGGCCACCTGAGCAGCCATTCTGAGGAAGAATACAGGATGGACGGAGACTACAATCAACACCAGGGGAATCCTCAACATGCTCCCCCGGTGAATCAGGTCCTGGGGAACAACCCCATACCCCAGGATCATGGGGTTCATCATCATCCACCGCTGCCGGGTCCCACCTTGGAGTACTACTACACTCCACGGATTGCTGACATCCGCCCGGTCATCCTCTATCCGCCCATTCCAGCAAACAACTTCGAGATCAAGCCATGTTGGATTCAGCTCATTACATCCTCTATCCAGTTCCATGGCTTGAAGGATGAGGAGGCCAGGATGCATCTTTCTCGTTTTCTGCAGCTGACGAACGGGTTCAAGCTGAATGGTGTCCCTGATGATGCAATCCGCCTTTATCTCTTCCCCCATTCTCTGGCGGGGAATGCTAAGAGGTGGTTGGAGACCCAGCCCCCATTGTCCATCACCTCTTGGGACGATCTGGCTGACAAATTCGTGCACAGGTACTATCCGGGATCGAAGACTACAGAGATCCAGCGGGAGATCACTCACTTCCGCCAAGAGCCAGATGAGTCGCTTCGTGATGCATGGGAGCGGTACATGGGATATTTCTGGCAGTGTCCCCATCATGGCTTCAGTGATGCATTCACAGTGGGGAACTTCTACAGTGCTCTCTCTCCAGACAGCCAGAGGGTGATTGAGTCTCTATGCCCAGGAGGGGATGTTCTCACTAAGACTCCACCCGAGCTGAACCAGATGATCAATACTTTGGCTGCCAGAGATCATTCTTGGGGGCAGAGCAGCCGAGGCAGACATTCCCGGGACCGTGGTGTGCACGCCATGGAGACCAGATCTGGGCTTGAGCAGCAGGTAGCTGAGTTAGTGCAGACATTGAAGCAGCCCAACAGTCTGATTCCGGGCAGAGGTTTGGCTACACCTCCAGTAGCTCAATGTCAGTGGTGCGAGAGCTCTAATCACCTAGTGGAGGACTGCCAGGCTATGAGGGAGTCTA
Source organism: Linum trigynum (assembly GCA_964030455.1). NCBI lineage: Eukaryota > Viridiplantae > Streptophyta > Magnoliopsida > Malpighiales > Linaceae > Linum > Linum trigynum. Next base: position 32,617,100 of record OZ034814.1, on the reverse strand, counting down.
CTACTCCCCAAGAGCAGTTGGACTTCATCGCCAATGCTCGACGCCTCGACCCGTACAGCAACACATATAATGAGCGGTGGCGCCAGCATCCCAACTTCGCCTGGAGCAGCAACACCACTAAACCACCTAGTTTTCCAGCACCAGCAGGTGGTTTTCAGCAGAGGCAGCCCTTCCAGGCTCGACAGGGGCCAGCCCCACAGCAGCAGCCCTACCAGCCTAGGCAGGGGCAACCATTCCAGCAGCCCCAGCGCCAGTTTGCCGAGCCAGCAGCAGCTCCGGCCCTAGATGACCGGATGACAAAGCTGGAAAATATTCTAGCTTCATTCATGACTAGCACTCAGGCTGCTATCACATCACTGGAGGCAGGTCAGCGGAACCAGGGTGTCATTTTGCAAGATCTGCAGACCCAGGTGGGCATCTTGGCCCGCCAAAACACTACCAGGGCACCGAGGACTCTGTCTGCCACCACTATCCCGAATCCTCGGGATCCTCACCAGCTCCAGCAGCTGGATGCCATTTTTACCAGGAGCGGTAAGACCATATCTGCTGATCCTGTCCCGGCCAGACAGGAGGAACCACTACCTGCTTCAGCACTTCCAGCCGACGATGCAGAAGTGCGGGTGGAGAAGGAAGCCCATGCTCCCAAGCCACAACCAGTGGTTAAGGAGCATGTACCCCAGCTTCCCTTCCCCACTCGCCTACACAAAGACAAGTTGGAGACTGAGTTTGCCAATTTTATGGCAATGTTGAAGCAGCTCAACATCAGCATACCGTTTGTGGAGGCACTGTCGAAGATGCCCAAGTACGCGAAGTTCATGAAAGATCTCCTCACCAACAAGAAGAAACTTGGGGATCTCTCGACAGTGTTGCTGAGCGAGGAGTGTTCTGCTATCCTGCAGAACAAGCTGCCCGAGAAGCGCAAGGATCCAGGGAGTTTTACTATCCCTCTTACTATTGGCAGCATGCATGTAGGCAAGTCCTTGGCAGACCTAGGCGCTAGCATAAACGTCATGCCATATAAGTTGTATAAAAAGCTAGACCTAGGTGAACTTAGCCCTACTAGGATGAGCATTCAGCTAGCTGATCGTTCCATTGTGCATCCTAGGGGGATCATAGAGGATTTGCTAGTTAATGTAGGTGCATTCACATATCCTGTTGATTTTGTTATTCTTGATATACATGAGGATGTGGATGTGCCTTTGATTCTGGGTAGACCATTTCTTGCCACCGCCAAGGCACTTATTGATGTGCATGATGGTAAACTGATCATGCGTGCTGGGAATGAACAGGCTACTTTCTCTGTGACTGAATTCGATCACTGCGCTATGATTGCTGTCACACCTGTGCATGCCATTTCTGATCAGGTACACGAGCCTGTCGTGTACCCTTCTGCACCTCTCATTTTGCAGGACCCTCCTATCATTCCTTCGCCGCCACTCCATCCAGTCTCGCCTCCGAACAAAAAGATCAAGGAGGAGTGGCGGCCGAAGCAGCAGGTTGCTAAGCCTGCACGGAAGAAGAGTGGAGACCACTATGAGCTGGTCCCACCTCCTGCACCACGACCACCCTGGCCGTCTGGGTACTCACTCGCCTGCATCTTGCCAGATAGCCAGGTCGAGCTGACTGATGATGGTGGTCGCATCCGTCGGGTGCATGGCCACAACCTAAAGCTGTACCTCAAGAGCGACGTGGATCCGCTCTTGGGGGCACCTGTTCCTTCACCTCCCTAAGTATCCACCATGGGCGTCCAGCTAAAAGACGGTAAAGAAGCGCTTGTGGGGAGGCAACCCCACCACGGTTTGACTTTCTTTCTTGTGTTTTGAGTCGGATTGTAAACCAGTTTGGTTTTGTTTTGTTTTGTTTTTGTTTTGGATGATGTATTATTGGGCTGACCATTGGACCTAACATATTGTGTTTGAGCTCTTCTGTTCCCCTTTAGCTGTGCTTTGTTCCAGACTGGTCCCTCTCCAGTCCGCTTCACTCGACTGGTCCGCTTCCAGTCTCCTGCAGTCCGTGCATACCGGCAACATCGTTCCCCTTTCCCTTCCCTCTTCTCCATTGAGGGCAATGTCGATCTTAAGTGTGGGGGGATGTTTATCTTTTGACTGCATTAGATCTGTTTGTGTGCTTGGAGCCTAGTCCACTGTCCAAATTTTTAAATTTGAGGGCTCCAAGTACGTGTTTCCGTGCAATTGCCTGCTCAGTATGCTTTGAATTGACAGTCTTTATAGTAATATGCAACCTAGGGAGGTAGTGTAGCACTATCGAGGATGTTGATGCATTTAAGAAATCTCATTTCTTCTTCATATTGTGTTGGTTGATTGAGTGAATTAGTGATCTTAGGACCCTTGAATTGTGTGGTGTTGTGGATTCTCTACCTGTCATGGACTCTTGTATCATGTTTTGAAAATAACAGGTGCTCGGAAATGTGCTTTGAAATAACGTCTCCCGTGCGAATAGGGCGAAAGTGTGTAAGGGGAGACGGAAATTCGTTCCCAATTTCAACCTACTACCTCCAGTCCACTTACATGTCTTTCCCCCGCACGAGGCTCGAGACATCCGCTCCTGGCATGGCTGGTAAGAGCCGGGCTCCTGCAAAACCTCTGCTAGGTGGGAGCCCCCATTCTCTGAAAAGCAGGTTGGGACCCTCGAAAACAAAAGAAAAGAAAAAAAAATATCAGAAAACAAGCAAAACAGAAAGATAAGGGGTTCCAACCATCTTTAAGCAAAAAATAGAGCACCTTGAAAAATGTGAGTCCATGATCCTTTGTTGTTGAGAATCTCTTCATCCACGATTCATTTGTCCTCTGTTCACTATTTGCCATGATGCCGACTCGAGACTAGCGTTCTCGCCGAAAAAGTTAGGAGATGACTTGTGCGTCGGTTGACCTCGTAAGCTGCTAAATGATCTAGGAAGTCCTCTACCTACGATCTGGGTTGTTTGTTGCTATAGAGGTCTGGAGAGTTGCATTGGTTTGAGTTAGGTTTGCTTGGGGACAAGCAAACGGTTAAGTGTGGGGGAGTTTGATAGACCGATAATTACACATATTTTCACCCCTATTCTTGAGCCGTTTGAGAGGTTGACTCTCGGGTTTTAAGTCGATTTCACGCGAGGTTGTGTGTTTATGTCATATTTCAGGACCCGGCGGCGGAATCGAGGCGAAGGAACGAGATTCGGGTGGAAAGGAGCAAGCGAGGATTGAAGTGGGCTGGAGGAAGAAAATACCCGGCCATGACCACAAATACCCGGCCGGGTATTATTCTGAAGAGGCCGGGGATTTGCCCTTTTGGCGTCTGAGAAACAGGAGGGGTCCCGGTCTGAAAAAAAAAGAAATCCCCAACCGGGGATTATTGGAGGAGACCGGGTATTTTCCCCTGGCCAAAACACGCGTTTCAACTATACCCGGTCGTGACCCAAAATACCCGACCGGGTATTTTGACCGGGTATCGCGACAGGCAGCTGATTTAAGGGAAAAGAAGGCCAAAGATCAAGGGGATTCGAGTTTTAGAGAGACAGAGTGATTCCTAGAGAGAGAAAGCGACGAACAAGAGTCTCCAAGCGCCCTAGCTTGATCTTCAACACCATTGGAGGCCAGTTTGAGCTTGGAGAAGTGCCGATCAACGTCCAGAAGCAGGAATCCATCCTTCACAGTATGAATTCCGCGTCTGATTCTGCTTTTGCCTCTTTCTCCATGGAGTAGTTCTCCCATTCATCTGGGTATGGAGAACCCTAGATTTGTATGTTAGGTTTGATTGTATGAACCCAAGTACTGATTCTATGATTTGATTATATTCGATTGAGGTTTGAATGATTGAATGACTTGAATCCTGATCAAATTCCTGTTGTTTCTGCTTTAACCTAGAATGAGAATATCTGCCTAGGTTGATAGAGCATCCTTGATTTAAGGTAGGGAGTTGGTGACTTTAGTCGAGGAGTCAACTCACTATTCTGTACCGGATTTACTCTGGTAGTGGAGGTTTTGTTTGTTAAGGCCTCAATCTGTTTACTCCGGTGGAGGTTAGTCGCCCGCTAGAGACTAAGATTGAGAGGGTCTGAAGACCTTTAGTCGAGACTTTAGGCTGTTTGAGAACCTTCCGCAGTATAACTATCATAGAAACTGAACTTGGTAATTACAATCCGGCTTAACTGCAGTCTAGGGGGAACCATATCCGGGTGACCTCTCTTAACCTGAATACAACCGTTTACTTGCTTTGTTAGTTTGTTAGCTTAGACTTGCATTAAAGTTTCATTGCTAGATAACAAGAACTCACTGAGTAGTCCTCAAATCTAGGACCCGGGTTGACATATAAACCTAAACCCGCTATACTACGCTTTAGGAAGTGGTTTCACTTGGCCAATTTCTAGAGTGACAGTAGGAGTGAGTCAACCAGAACCAACATCTTCTGGGCGAGGGCATGGTGGACATTGATCGAGACGTCTGTTGATTTTCTTCTTATGAGGGGTTCAGAACCCTTATGAAAAATAGCCGTAGGATCAGCACTGCAAGTGGCTGCAGTGGAAATAAATCTTTTGTACCTTATGTCAGAAAGCCATTGAAAAGATCAGAGTACTAAGAATGCCAAGTCGACAATCTTTGGAGACAGGGAGGATAATCCTGCTATTGAGAGAATGTGCTAGGCAGAGGACAATCTAAACTCAGCAATGTGGTGAAAGCTCCGCTGGTAAATCTGTGGATATGACATTAGTTTTGGACTTTTGGTAATTCTATTCAGAAGATTCCTCGAGAGACAACTCCATTCTCTTGAAATTGAACTGCTGTAGCTGTCTATCTCCTCTCAGGCTCTCACTCTCGGTTGCCATAAACGAACGCAGATAGTGGTGCATTGGCTTTCTCCAATCAGGGTTGCCAATGAGGTAATTCATTACTTTCGGTGATGAATGATGTATAAGTATCATAATGTAACGTATTAGTTTCTATCTCCTATATTCTCTAAACGACAGATGGCTGCAAAATTATGGCAAGTATAACTACTGGGAAACATCAATGAAAAAACAGGGGTTCTTTATCTTGTTTTAGCAACCAGTAGCGCTGGAATGCAATAGCTTCTCCTTGTTTTGAGTAGTAATCTATCATTTTCTCCAAACGAATCTAATCCTCCGTAAACAGAACATATTGTATATCTCTGCAAGGAAGAGAATGGGAAGCCAAACTAGAGCTACATTCTGCTTGTATCCTGCTCCTTCACCAACCAAACTACCTCTGTTTTCCCCTGCTTTCCAGAAATCCCCTGTTTTGCAAATTGGAGCTCCATTCTACTTGTAAGTTGCTCATTCATCAACTAAACCACATCTTCTCGTGAAAGCTTCGCTCCCAACCGTTTACTAGTTCACTACATCACCACACATGACCCGATTGCTGATGTTCCAAGGAAGGCTTTTCCTCGCACCAAGTATCTTCTTTTTCTGTCCAAGTTGAAAGTTCATTTACTACTTAACCTTTTGGTTAACGGCTGTATTGCCATTTATTGCTCCAACTGTACAAGCATAATCACTAATGTACACTTGTATGTATACTATGATGGTTAATGAGAAATACAAGGAAACTCCAAACAAATATGCTAACATGCTGCATAACATACATCACCACAAACATGGAAGAAAGGACATCAATACATTAAAAACCAATCCCAAGCTAAATCTACACCAACCCCTCTGTAAATACCATTCAAGAAATCCAGCCTACTGTCTTCGAGATCCAACAAGTCCTCTCTTTATCTGCAGTCAGCGGCAAGATCCAACAAGCATTTGTAGCTAGCAATACAATTCTGCAGCGCCAATGAAGTCATCAGTAGGTTGATGGATACTGATTTTCCATATCATTCCGTCAAAACCCATGGATCCTAGACTCCTCTGACACACTTGCTATTCTTGTTCCCATTTGGTTCACTTTGTATTTAATTCAAGCGATTCCTCTGTTTCTACTTAAGCAACAAAAACCAAACACATTAATCTTCCTTCATGGTACAGTTTGGAATGCTCCACTATCAGACCAACTTCCAGCTGTGTATGACATTGATTTTTGGTAATCGTTTTCAAAAGATTCCTACAGAGCTAGTTTCTTTCTTAAATGGAATCGTTGTAGCTCTCTATCTCCTCTCACTCTCAGTTTCCATAAGAGAACACAGATAGTGGTGCAATGACTTTTTCCCATCAGGTTGCCGAGATAGCAGTAGTTGTCAGGTCACTTGAGAACTTGATTTCAGCTAGTTTTGTACTGTTTCTGTTGAAGAGCAAGTCCCTCGGATGGGTTCACCAATTACAACATTCAGAGGCAGAGTATAGCTCCAATGTGGTGAACACTCAGCGGTAAAGTCTGGTAATTCCGTGGAAATGACTGCAATTTCGGTAAATCTTTTCAAAAGATTCCAGCAGAGATAGCTCCTCTCACTCTCGGTTGCCATGAAAGAACACAGATAGTGGTGCATTGGCTTTCTCCAATCAGGGTTGCCAATGAGGTAATTCATTACTTTCGGTGATGAATGATGTATAAGTATCATAATGTAACGTATTAATTTCTATCTCCTATATTCTCTAGACGACAGATGGTTGGCAAATTATGGCAAGTATAACTACTGGGAAACATCAATGAAAAACAGGCTTCTTTATCTTGTTTTAGCAACCAGTAGTGCTGGAATGCAATAACTTCTCCTTCTTTTGAGTAGTAAGCGCGCATTGCCTCCAAACGAATCTATTCTCCCCAAAACAGAAATACTGTACCTCTCTATAAGGAAGAGAATGGGAAGCCAAGAGCTCCATTCTGCTTGTAGCTTGCTCCTTCGTCAACCAAACAACCCCTGTTTCCCCTGCTTTCCAGAGATCCCCTGCTCTCCAAATTCGAGCTCCATTCTGATTGTCACTTGCTCCTTCATCAACCAAGCCAACCCAGCTTTCATTACTTTCCGGAAATCAATTGTTTGCCAAACCTGAGCTCCATTCTACTTGTAACTTGCTCCTTAATCAACCAATCCATCTCTGTTTTCCCCTGTTTTCCAAACATTTCATCAATCAAACCACCTCTGTTTCCCCCCTTCACAGAAATCCCCTGTTTTCCAAACCTTAGTTTCATTCTAATTGTAAGTTGATCTTTCATCAACCAAGACACCTCCTTTTCCCCGTTTCCCCCCAAACTTCAGCTCCATCTCACTCCCAATTTGCTTATTCATCAACCAAAACAACCTCTGTCGTCCCCTCTTTTCTGAAAACAATCCCCTGTTTCTATTCTCTCCTCCTTTGTTTATCATCCTCTGATCTATCTGCTATTAACTCACCTTATTCCTTCGTAAAAATGGGAGTTCATAGCTCATCCTTTCTGGGTTTTCCGATCGCGGTGGCCGTGCTGCTCGCCGCTGTGAACTGCAGTACTACTGTCCTCCACCTGGAGAAGACACCATCAGCAAGCGTTGAGCGACATGTAGCACAGGATCGAGCCAGGCACGCCCGTCTGTTTGACGGCGTCGCCAACTTCCCTGTCTACGGCTCTGCCGATATGGACCTGTACGGGTAAGATTCTTATAGTTTCTGGCCTGCTGCTTCTTCTCCATAAATGTTTTTGGGCACGGTTTTAGCGCCAAAATTTTGGGCACATAACACGACGTCGTTTTTGTTTTGAAAGGTCAGAGAGAAAATTACTTACACTATGTTCCAAGGTGTTTACCCCCGTTTGGTTATTTTGTAACAGTAGGGGGTGCAAAACGTGAGCGTAAATTCACTGTTTCGGCTTATCCCCCAAATTGGGGAGCAAGGAAAGGAAGGAAGGGAGGGGGAAGGAGGAGGAGGGGAATTATTAGATTATAATTACATAATAATTAATATTATTAATTTTTTCTTATATCTATATTAGTGTAGAAGTTGTTTGGGGTTGACCGTTTGACTAAGAGAGCAAGTTTGTCAATGTTCGCCTCGTCAAATCGATATCTCTTAGTTGACCCGAATTTGCATTGAAAATTAGAGATAAGAAGCATTTGTTGAAAAGATAGAGAGGAACAGTTTAGTTAACTCGATTTACTTTAATAAGTAGTTAAAACTTACAGATTCGAACGTGTTTGACTAAGTTTGACCATATTCAATTTAAAGTTAGGCACGAGAACCCCCTTAGGATGACCAGTTACGAGTTGGATTTCGAGTTTCGAGGTTGCTCGACCAATGATTATTATTGTTGTTATAAATAATTATATTTGAGCATTATTATATAATAATTATTATTATTTATTATTTTTATTATTATATATTGAATTTTCATGTTATTATTTTGTGATAATATTTTATAAATTGATAAATCTATTTTATAATAATATAATTACTTACTTTTTACTCTATTTGCACCCCCTACTTTTTCATCCAAACAACAATTTACCCTTCCACTTACACCCTCCACCAAGTTGCACCCCTCAACAATTTACCCCTCAACTTGTAACCCTCGAACTTGCACCCCTTGTTGCCAAACATAGTGTTAGTGTTTGACTTATTTTCTTCCTTCATAGCCTCTAATGGGATTCTTCCCGAAGTTAAAACCATCAGAGATGGCGAGTGTGTACGATTTATGTTCCCATTTTTAGGGTATCAGTGGCAGTAGTTGCTAAATCTGGGTTCTCGGTTTCCTGTTTGGATCACCACAATCTTGCCAAGTTCCCAATTTCCTGCTTCCGCTGAAAGTTTCAATCTTGGATTATGGGGGTTTGATTTTTCTCCACTTTACGCCATTTGAGATATTCATTGGACTCTTCCACTTTCCTCAATTAGGAATATCAATTTCGACCGGGCCTGTGTAGATTTTCTGATCCAATTCTGCAATTAGCCTTAGATAGTCTTCTTCTTTCGTTCTGAATTCTGCCATAATCGAACCGGAAGCTTGAGGTCCTTTCTTCTTTAGGGTATCTATGGCGGTAGGTGTTAAATCTGGGTTCTCGGTTTCCTGCTTGCAATAAATTTTTCATGGCTACTTTTCTTACTGTTAATTACATATTCGCTGGTTTGCTCATAATCTTGGGGTTTTGTTTTCTCAGGATTTACTACACAAAAGTCAAGCTGGGGTCTCCACCTCAGGAGTTCAGCGTGCAGATAGATACAGGCAGTGATCTACTCTGGGTGAACGCAAAATCTTGTGCTAACTGCCCACGGTCGAGCAGTTTCGGGGTAAGTGGTTTTTAAATTTAGACTTGTTATTGTGCTTATGGCTTGGGAAGAATTGAATTTAGTTTTTGAAACCCTAGAGATGAATGCAAAGAGATGTAGTAGGGAATGAAAATACTTTATTGATAATATAGATGAAATGACAGTTCAAAAGGATTCATATATCTCCTAGCTTAATTAAAAATGGTGTCGATGGGTGTCCTACTTCTACATGGTGGAATGGGAAACAGAGTGCCAAGCATTCCATACTTTGTTTGCACGAAACAGCCCATCAACAACGCCAATGATGCAAACTAAGAGCTTCAACCACCAGTAGTACATTTCGATTCCCCAATAACTTAATATATGAAAGAAAAATCATAAGGTTGTATCGGGAGAAGGCGTTGTTGCATAGCCAAACAAAATCCTACTCAATAGCCGTGCCTCCTGTTGATTCAGAACACCCTTAGCCACACTCTAGTTTATGCAGTTGTCAAACAGTTTGTGCATTACCTGGTCCCATGAGCAGCTGATGTCTTAAAAAGTTCTTTCTTTCGCTCTAGCTATATGCTCCAAATGATGGAGTGATGCAGCGGGTGAATAAACTGTCGAAAATCTGTACCTTTAGTAAAGTGGCTCCATTGGTGTAGTAGATTAGGATAGCTTGAAGGGATGACTCCTTTGATGTTGATTTTGTCTTCAGAAGTTTGTTTATTGATTGGATTTTAAATGATGATGCGGTTGCTCCTTTTTTTCCAAGGCAAACTTCAAATGTGATTTTCTTTGTTCAAGGTCAATACATGATCAATCTCTTCATTCCAAATCAATGAATGATTTTTGCTTGCTGTGAAATCTACCTCTTCATTACATACCAATAGATGACGTTTGCTTGCTGTAAAAAGCTTGACATGCTCAAGTCAAAAAACTTTGCCAGCAACAATTAGTGGCTTCACGTTCTACAATGTATGTGGACTAGCAACTCACCCATATTTTTATGATGTTGTGCAGATTGGCCTCAGGTTTTTCGATGCTGCTGCATCTTCCACCGCCAAGGCTGTCCCATGTCCCAGTAAAACTTGTCCAGATCAGTGTACAGAGAATGGGCAATGTAGCTACACAATAAAGTATGAAGATCGTAGTGTGACCTATGGAGTCTATATGGTGGATAGGATCGGTTTGGACTTCATTCGGCCGGACTCAACCATAGGCACCTCCTCAGCAGCTATCGGATTTGGGTAAGTTATTGTGCTGCTGAGAAAATAGAAAATTGATACACTACATATACAAATAATGACGGATTATTTGAAACATGGAGACTTAATGATAGGTATATTAGACACTTATTGCCACTTACAAATTGAAGAATATTTATGCAGTACATATGGAAACCTACACATTATATTAAAATTGGCATTGTAGCAAAACAATTTGTAAGGTAAGCATATGAAAGCTACTAACAAGTTTTATGCTCCAGAGTCCAGTCCCTTAATTAGATGGTGGTACCATAATCATGTGGGTGTGAGCCTTGCCCCATGGAAATTAGCATAAGACTTTGAACTGTTAGCGTTAGCAATAAGTCCTTATCTATATAGTTTTCTCGATATAGTAAGACATTGGTAAGATTGCATTAAATTTTGTCATGATATTTTAATCAATATCCCTCAGTTTTTATAATTTCTTATTCAAGATTACAGTTCATGTCTTTATGACCCTACCTAGTCCAATCCAAAATCCTCTGCTAAAGGAAAGTCGCAAATCTAGTCCAGAAAAATCCGTGCTCCCTTTAGTTCTGAACCTCGATTTTGATCAAACCTCCATTTGAATTAATAGTTGTAAACAATGTGAAATTTCTCCTTGCAATCTTGAAATTTTCAGTCAGACTTCTCTTGCACTTCTTGCTTGTTTTATTTCTACGGAAGCTTATTTGATTAATGGTGTTGGACAGTGTAAGCACCTACCAGTCTGGCACGCTAGCTGACTCGGCCCTCGCTGTTGATGGGATCTTTGGACTTGGCCGAGGACCTCTTTCACCCATCTCACAGTTAGCGTCCAGAGGAGTAATACCGCCAGTATTCTCTCATTGCTTAAAAGGAGAGGGCCTTGGCGGTGGTACTTTTGTTCTGGGAGAGATATCTGAGCCGGGGATGGTGTACACTCCCCTTGTCCCTGCACAGTGAGTACTTTTCTGTTTTCTTCTCTATTTGATTGAACCAATTTCAGTTTAATATTGTATCATTTATTATTCCACTGCAAGTTATTGTTGTTCCATTGACTGGGAAATTCAAACACTAACACAACAGCCTTTCCATAATTTTGCAGGCCTCACTATAATCTATATCTGCAAAGCATTGCAGTGAATGGAGAGTTGTTGCCCGTCGATCCAGCAGTCTTCGCAACCTCAACTGGACGTGGAACGTTTGTGGACAGTGGGACAACCCTGGCGTACCTGGTGGAAGAAGCATACGAACCATTCTTAAGCGCTGTAAGTAAAATTTCCTGCCATTGGTCCACCAAGTTGCTCTTCTGTTTCTGTCTTTTGTGTTGCTTTTTTATATCCTGTTTGTTCCTTGCTCTTAGTTGGGTGGTCAGGGATCATTCCTCTTTGTTTCTGTATAGATCTTCCCTTTCCTTGCTTTGTTATGTTTTCATTAATATAATTGCCCGCAATTATTAAATCAAAAGGCAGAATCAAAAGGAAGAGAAAAAGACATACTATTTTCAAGTAACTTAGGACGAGTTAGCTTCTGCATCTTCATATCTGATTCCTGTGACTAGTACTTATTCGAGGCTTTTCCTGGAATCTAAACACCTGCTGCAACAAATATCCTTTTTGCACGAGGCTACTAGAATTCTATGGACCATACATGATTGGAAGCAGACTACACTAAACTTGTGGTTCTTGCGTAGTAAGCTGGCTGTATCAGTTGTCACCCTCTTGCAACTTGTAAGAGACTCTTGTACCATTATTAAGAATGCCCTAATATTAGTCGCAGTTGTAGAACTAACTCTGTGATCATACTTATGGAACTCTTGAAGCTGTTCTATGTGCTAAAAAGTAATGACTTGTTGTTTAGGTCACTGCTGTGGTCTCACCGTCCGCGACTACTAAAATAATTGTCGGACAGCAGTGTTACTTGCTGAGTTCCAGGTTTGACATTCTACCATGAAATGATTGGTTTTCACATCTATGAAAATTTTTGGATTGGTATTTGGATGCTTTATAAATTCTACGTCGCTCTATGACCTAAGAGTGAATGTCTTCATGTGCACTTGTGCAGTGTATCTCAAGTCTTTCCTGTGGTGAGCTTGCATTTCGCCAACAACGCTTCTCTGATATTAAAACCAGCCGACTACCTTTACGAATTTGTTGTAAGTTGTTTCAGTTCTTGACTTTGGAATTCTGATTCTTTTGGCTTGATTTATAGAATTCACTTGTTTCTCCCTCCACAAAGTCTAATAGGCCATACTTCCTTGCAGGGCGATGCACGTGGGACGTGGTGCGTAGGCTTTCTGAAGAAGCCAGGGTTGACTATCTTAGGAGGTTAGTCGATGTATCTTTTTTGATAAAGTTTGAATGTCTTATTCCAATTGCTGGTGCTGCAAAAGCACCAAACTGATTGGTTGAATCAGAATGTTCTGTTCCATTTTCTAATTTTGATTACATGTCCAGATCTTGCTCTGAAAAACAAGATCTTTGTGTACGATCTGTTCCGCCAACAGATTGGATGGGCGACTAACTCCGATTGTAAGTTCAGTGAAATCCTACGATAATCTTTCCTTCCTTAGTTGGCTCCTTTTTGTTTCAACTAGTATCGCTGACCCTTTCCTTGTTTTTCCCTTCATCCAGGCTTGAAGGCAGCACATGTTTCTGTTCCCAAACAACGAAGCTCAAGCTCTTCTTCCGGAGACATGTTGATGCTGTTGATGTTGCTTCCTCAAGCAATTATCATTCTATTCTTACAAATATCATAGTAGTTTAGATATCTTAGTCCCTGTATCTATACATTGGTCGAATGATATGATCAATGATTCTTGGCAGAGCGTAGAGGAAACAAAAAGAAAAAGCCTTGTATGATTGATTTTCTTACAGAAACTCCACTGCAAACTTGACCTCAACACCTCACTGTGACACTAAAAATTCTCTACCCTTAGGCCTTGGCCACTCTTCCTAAACCATAAAATGCTTAGAATTGGTCCTTTACTAAAGTTTCTCCTGGCTCGATCTATAACCATCTCTAAAAGTTCACCTCTTGTCAAGGTCACTTATTTATCAACATAGACATGCTCATATTTATCTTCAATATGCTCTAGAGAAAAGCAGTCTTCGACATTTGTCTCGTTTCTCTCTATGTCATTTTAGAACAAGGGGGATCTAGGGTTCTATTGTGGCACTTCGGTCGTATTAAGTTTGATAGCTAATCGATAATTAACCTCTTTACTTAAAATTCAAAATACAATTTCTATCTAGAATGTGATCAATATAAAAAACATCATTGAACTTTAAAACGTACCAAAATGGTAATTCACGATTCTGGATCAGTAAAAAAATGACTACTTGCCCCAACCCTGCAAAATATTCCATTTAGAATGCTTAGCTATGTGAGCCATGCATACCTCCCCCACCTTCTTTCTGATTTTATGCGTGGATTCTGGTTCTGGCGGGCATAGAATTACCAAAAAAAAAAAAAAAAAAAAAATCTTGAAACCGGAGGCACATATGAGTCCTATGGAGACAATTATAATTGTTGGTATTTCAATTGCAATGACTAGTCCCATGCCCAATCAGTTGGTCGGATTCAGTGGCAATAATGTAAACAACAAAAGTTAATTGTATGTGAGTTATACATTTTTTGGCAGTATAATAAAACCTGAATTATTCAAATGCTCGAAACATTCAAATTGATTGGTATAATAAGATAATCAAAATTATTAAATACTTAAACAATCTTAAAGGATCACCATCACACTATTCTCCGACATTTGAATAACTCAACAACTTTAAATCATTTTGCGAAAAATGAAAGACAAACCCTATGCAAGGAACCGACTCTTAAAGACATTTCAAATCACCCTTCTAAAATTAATAGTGTCTTCATTTCCATTAGTGATACATATATTTGCATTATCAATTGTCTTTTCATTCTTCTCTTGCATTGCGGAGAATATTTCTTCAATATAATGCATAAAGTCACAGTCACACCAACTATGTTTTTATGTAAAATCAAATTATCTTCTTACCTTACTACTTCAATCTCTGAAAGAGTTTATTTTGTCGCAACATCCTACTATTTAATATTCGTAGTCGACATTCAATCATTGATTTCGATTATTGTCATATGCAACATATATTTCTATATTAAGATGTTTAATCACTAAATATTAATGGTTCTTATGTCTCCCATAGGCCTATATAGAAGATTTAAGACCCCTTAGTATATCAACGTTGACTCATTCCTACTGTGGATGTTTGTAAGATTATGTCTCAATTTTTCAACTATGGTATTCAAATTTATTATCTTATATAGTATACGTTAGCTTACTATTCTCGAAAATAGGAATAACTCTTAACCCATGCTTATTGACCCCTTAGTATATCATTAAATTTCCTTAGTAAAGATGTTTGATCTCGAGATAATATTTTATCCAAATTCAAGGCAATTGGTACATCATAAAGGTTCTATCCTTGTCATGATTTTTTTTTTGCATCTCTGGAGGCTTTACAGCCACAGAAGCAGAAGTAAAACAGGGGGAAGGGAGAAGTTACAGAACAGGGGAGGTTCCATCGGAATTCACAACATCGCTGGGGAAGGATTGTCCTCCGCCGTCGTCGCTCATGATATGGTGTAGTCCTTGCGGTGGTGAGTCTAGTTCATACCTACCATAGGGATAGACGAGACTGTGCTTCGAGAGCCAGTCCGCGACTCTATTCCCTTCACAGTAAGTATGGACTAGCCTTACCACCCAATCTCGAGCTATCTTGCGTCAAATTGCTGTCAAGAGGGACACGTGGGGATGCACCGGGTCAGATCTCTTCTCAATGAGTTGTATAGCCATCTGTGAGTCGGATTCCAGAATGACAGCTCTGCTGCCCTCTTCCCAAGCCATATCCAGTCCATGGAAGATGCCCCACAGCTCTGCTTGAAAGGCCGAACAAGTTCGCAATTTAACAACAAAGCCTTTGATCCAAAGCCCATGGTGATTCCGCAAGACCCCTCCCACGCCAACCGACCCTTGAGTTCCATTAGCAGTGCCATCGACATTAACCTTGACCCACCCAGCTCGAGGAGGAATCCAGCTAATCTCGCGGGTAACTTGCTGGGCTGGAGCTCCTTGTCATGATATTTTAGTTAATGATTCCTTACTTCTAGTACATGATTTAGAAATTTGCACATTCTTGATAAATATTTTAAAGTTAATATTTCCTTATTAATATAAGTAACTGATTCAATGTGTCTATAACGCATCGCGAGCATATGGTTCCAATCAAGGTTGTCAAACCAGTTTAATTCGTTGAGCCGAGCATGCAAATGGTTTGAAATTTAATGGTCAGATCATGGTCCAACCTATTTAAGTCATTTTATCCCTATTATAAATATGTATGAGTATATATGGTAGTATTTAATATTTCAATAATTTGAATCTAATTCGACATGGGATTATCGATCTGGGTTTTCAGCAGAGTCTCAATGATCCTTCTCTATTCACCAAGGTATCCCCTACTGGCATAGTCGTTCTTTTACTCTATGTTGATGACATGGTGATCACAGGGTCTGATCCGACGGGGATTGATCAGCTTAAAGATGGTTTGAAACAAGCATTTAGCATCAAGGATCTCGGGAATCTTTCTTATTTTCTGGGTCTGGAAGTTAGCCGGAATGATCAAGGGATCTTGCTCAGCCAGAAAAAGTATATTTCAGATCTATTGGGTGAACACAATTTCGAGAACTGCCACTCAGTCAAGACTCCTATGGAGCTTAATCTAAAGCTGCAGAAAGATTCTGGTGAACGGCTGAAGGATGGATCTCAGTATCGCAGTATCGTGGGAAGTCTAATCTATCTATCAGCTACTCGCCCTGACATTTCATATGCAGTTCAGATCGTCAGTCAATTCATGACTGCTCCTTGTGTAGATCACCTTGCTGCAGTTCACAGGATCCTGCGCTATTTGCAAGTAACTCAGGATGTCGGGATTTTATTTCCTTCGACTGGTTCGGCTGAAATTACTGCTTATTCTGATTCTGACTATGCAGGGTGTATTGATACTCGTCGCTCCACTTCTGGGTGGTGTGTTAAATTTAGCGGTGCTTTCATTTCCTGGAGATGCAAGAAACAGGATAAAGTTTCCAAATCTTCTACAGAAGCAGAATATCGCGCTATGTCCGAAGTTGGCTCTGAGATGGTATGGATACGAAGGCTCCTATCCGATTTTGGTGTTGCCTGTCCTGCACCTATGACTCTTTGTGTTGACAACACCAGTGCCATTCGCATTGCTGCTAATCCAGTTCTTCACGACCGAACCAAGCACATCGAGATACATGTGCATTATGTTCGAGATCTCGTTCGAGATGGCACGATTAGTCTACATCACCTTCCTACAGAAGAACAAGTCGCAGACATATTCACTAAGGCATTCTCTACTAGTCGTCACTGGTATCTGTGAAACAAATTGATGTTAAGAGATCGGCATCAATTTGGGGGAGGATGTTAGCGAACTAAGGGCCTAGGGGCTGCGGACTATATTGTGGTGTTAGAGTGATTAGTGTTTAAGCCCATTCATTAAATTAAGCCCATGCCCATGCAAGGTTTCAGATGTACTTTGTTGATCCTAAACCTAGGGCATTGATATATAAGGGTTAGGAGAAGTTCAGCCGGCTGTAACATGTATCATCTTCTCATCATAGTAAAATCAGTAGCCTGAAGAGCATTCTAGCTCTTCCGTGGATTAGTCCTGGATCACATCCAGGGATACCACGTAAACTTCGGTGTTCGTATCTGTTTGCTTTTCCGAATTGTATTTGTCTGCTACTGTGATTGTTAACATATTCTTTCCATCTAAGGATAAATTCTCTTGGTTAAAGATATATGGAGTTGAAATCTCATTAGCAATTTGCTTCGTTCTCAAAAAGTTATACAATTGTTTAATCTTAGGCAGTTTCCACAAGTGCTTGTCTCAATGAGTAGTTTCATGCATATAGCTGAAACCATTTTCTTGCAATGTTGACATTGAGCCTTTAATGCTCCCCTAAATAATACTTTCTTAAAGTATTTCCATACATGAGATCTCAACAGTTTACTACAAATAGAAACTACAGTAGGAGCTTCACTATTGCTTTCACCAGACACCAGATGAGAATTTCCAGGAACCTTAGATAACTTAGTGGTTTCATCTATTTCTGAAGCCATTTCCAGGAACCCAAGACAACATAACATATCAATATTATCACTAGCTTATAGGTATAAGAAATAACATCTAATTAATATTATCAGGTTGGGGGTTTAGAGATATGATTTCCTCCAGATGTGGCTACTGAAGTTTGGAAATACCTCTCCTATATACATACATGCTTGCAAGATTCGTGATTGCCAAATCTGTGCGCAGGGAAAATCAGGTGAGTACTGTGCAATAATGGGTATCTTAGTTGGATATAGGGATCTTCGAATTGAGAAGCTCCATTGACCTGAGACGAACGGAAGGGTCTATCTATTTTATTTAGTTATTCAGTTAACCAATCAAACAAACAAGAAGAGTTAATACTTGATTGATCAGTTGTATCGAAGGAGCTATGGAGTAGTCTATGATCCTAAACTTGTCTTCTAAGGTAAAGATTTTCTTTTGGCGGTTCGCAAGATATGCTCTCCCGTTGCAGGTGAACCATGTTATTCCAAGGTGCAACCCCAACTGCCCCTTTTGTGACTTACTAGAGACTTATGTTTGTTTCATTGGAGAGTGCCAATTGACCAGTCATATATTACATCACTACCCCTTGAAGAAGCTCTTTTCGTAAAGACATAACAATAGTATAATAGAGTGAGTGGAGCCAATGGAATAGCCAATATTTTAGGCAAGAGGGGTCCAACTTTAAAAAAAACTTAAAATAACTATCAATTTTCTATAGTGATCCGCAACGAGTTCTCATATTTTGAAAAGTTTGTAAAATACACTCACCATCCAAGCTATTAAGAATGTCCCTCTCAAGGTATCCAACCGAAAATCTTCATGATATCATCACTCATTCGACTCCGAAGAGTGTGCTTCACGTAGTTCATTGTCAAAAATACTATTTGAGGTAGTATTTTCTTATTTTAGTTTATTTATTATAATCGGCAGATTAACTATACATACAATAGAACGTTTTAATGCATCACGTAAGTAATTATATGATTTAATGAAAAATAACAAAAGTAATGATAGAAGGGTTCCAAGTTCAAATTTTAGCTAAACATAAATTTATACCCACAAATTTTTATGCTCTACTTCCAAACCAAGGGGTGCCATGGAACCCCCTATGCACAAGCTCCCTTCGCACGTGTTCTCCGAGTTAGATGATGATATGGTGGAAGAATGGAGTGTACTGTTGTGGTTTCTATTGAAGGAACAAAATGTGCAACTCATTAGTGGCGAGAAGACAACCGAAGATATAATTGTGAAATTGGTTTCTAGTCTCCTTTAGGAGTTCCAGTCTCACCAGCAGCAAGAAGTTGCTCCACTAGTGTCCCTTCCTCCAACTACTTGGCAACAATCACTAGCTGGACAGGCTTAGGAGTACCCTTACATTATGTATAAGGCAAATTTCTAATGGCGGAAGTGAAGCACCTTCGTGAAACTTGGGACCCTAACTTGGTAGATAACGATTTCTAGAATCCTATTGTAAAAACATATTATCTTAATTTGTTAAATAGATTGACAAACATCGGTAGCTAAAATCACAGAGATGGTAGTTCTATTTTTGAATATTAGAAATAAAACTGAATATTGTGGAGAGGGAGAGTAGATTCACTATTGACGCTAAGCTAATGAGGCTGCACATATAATGACGCATTCAACTGCTAGATGCGACAGAGTGGAGCAACAGGTAGATAACCTTCGGTGTTCTTACTTGACCAGCTCCGACTGGATTTTGTAAATGTTTATATTAATTAATAAAGGTTATTGTAGGTTATAGAAAAAGTTCTTTGTAAGTATGCTAATTAAAATTTATATATTTATTAGTATAAAAAGTATAAAAATATGAAACAAAATAGATTAGTTTATGGTAGGATATCTTGTGATAAGATGTTGGTTCAACCGTTTCATACAGGTAAATTACCAATATTAAATAAAAATAATATATATTTGTTAAAATACTCAACCAACAAAAATATGCTATCATACCAGGAAAAATACAAGAATTAACAAGATAGCAATGGATCAAACCAACTCTCTCCCAAAATCCTTTATTCCCCTCCTTACCCTTTTATGATATAAACCATTAGATTTCTCTTCCACAATTACAACCATTAGATATGATATTGTAGTACTATAAACCAAATTGATTTTGTACTATAACCTATTCCATATTTAAATTCAAATATATGGAAATTCAAATCCCAAAAATTAAGTGAAAACATACTCAGATGTGACCAATTCATGTTAATAAATTATATATAAAACATCATTACTATTTTATTTCTTTTCTACCTGATATTATTGTTGTATTTTTTGGAAAAACAATTATGGCAATGAGGACAATTAGTTTCTAGAAATATAATGAAAAATTAATGGTAAGACTTTTATCGAGTTTCCAAAAGAGTGAAAGAAAATATGGTACATTTGGATCTTCTATCTTTTTTGATTCCTATATAAACCAACAAAATAATGCTCTTGGTATCTCATAAATCATTATTGAAATCTCATAGAGAGAAAAATTCGTTTATTGATAAATTGACAATCCATATCAAGAATAATGGAGAAATCTTATTCCAAGTTCTTGTTCTATGTCATGCTTTTGATTTTTGTTGTTTCTTGTAAGTATACTTTTGTCTTTATTGCATGATTGCACATAAGTTCGTAACTGTTATATTGGTTTTCATTGCTAAAATGTTGAATTACTTTCTTCACTAACATGATTCATTATTATCCAATTCAACAAATTGGGTACTACAGATGTGAACAATAAGCAAATTGGAGTAGAAGGAAGAAACGTAAGCAAACGGTGCCTAGGTCCTGATGATTGTGCTTCATGGGGCCCTGAATGTCATTGTAACATGGGGCTTCATGCGTGTGTCTGCGATGTAAAACCGAGTGTAAGCCCTTATGTAAATTTCAAGGGACTTGAAGAAGGATATTAAAAAAGAACATGAATATCATATGAATAAAACGAGTGGGAATGAATCATGAGTGCTAATGTGCAATTTCCTTTGGAAGACGATGAATATTACATAAAGTGGATAGCTCTACTTTTGCTTTGTTCATATGTTTACTTCCTCTCCTAACAAATTTTGGTGCTTTAGCATCCTTATATAGTCAAATTTTGGTGATTCAACCCGCACGTAGGTGTATTCAACTTAGTTCAATGCGGGTAAAAATGGGTAAAGCCCGACGTCGGCGAGTTTTGGACCAAATGTGGGTAAAACTCGCTTGTGGAATTCATGATTTGGGTTTGGAGTGGGCTTCACTAAAATTCAACCTGCTTTTCACCCGAACCACACCCGAATAGAAAAATAATATTATTTATTGCATCAAACCCTAACAATATGAATAATTTAGGAATCATTTTAGTTTTTATGACAGTAAATTTCTAGAAATATGAATAATTTTTTATTTTATTTGTCTTTAGAGAAATAAAATTGTATTAAAAATTATCAGATTTTAATGAAGAATCGCCATTCTCGTTCTAGTTGTGTTGCTACATTTCCTAAAGCAAATGCGTTGAAGTTCACCCAATATTCTTATTGGCAAATACATGCAAGTGGACATGGAGGTGGACATGCTTAGGGTCATAGTTTTGGTTGAGCATATGGACGTGGTAGTGGCGGAAGTTTCAAATATTCATTTTTTTTCTTTGAATTGCAAAATGACGGTAGAAGAGGCAAATTAAAAAGTGGTTATGGTAATAAACATATTAAAAAAGGTCATTCGTGTCGTATCTATTATACACCAAAAAACTTGGTTGATCTCTAATAAAGAATCACTAAATGAAAAATGATATAAACCAATTTGATTTTCAAGTAATATGATTCGGAAAAAACTAAAAGATGCTACTCATTTGGATGTGGCCGACTTCTTTGCCCACCATGAAGGGGAAATAGATCACCTAATTAGTGATGGGAATGTTCAAAAATGAAGAATTTAAATTTTCGAATTTGAAGTGGAAAGATGTTGTTGGAGCGGAATTAAATTCGCTTGTAAAGCAAAATGTTCTTTGTCCGGTAGTCCTTACGTTAGAAATTACAAAGTCGTGGGTTGCAAATGAGTTTTATACGAAAAATAAATGAAAAAGGATGAAGTGGTGAGATATAAATTATGTCTTGTTTCACAAGGATTTTTGCAAATGCATGACATTAATTATGATCAGATGTACTCCCACGTGGTGGATGCGACTATATTTCGATATTTGATTAGCTTAATAGTTCAGAAGGACTACATATGTCTTATGGATGTTGTGACAACCGTAGTAGGTAAACTTGAAGGGGAGGCTCCTTGAAGGACTTTATTTGAAAAAATGAGATAAGACACATCCTTGAGTAAAACTTCAATCATACTAAACAAATACTAGTATGGATTCAAACTATCTGAAAGAATGTGGTATAATTGTCCCAATGAAAAGTTTGTAAAATACACTAACCATCCAAACTATCAAGAATGTCATTCTCAAGGTATCCAACAAAAAATCTTCATGATATCATCACTCATTCGACTCCGAAGAGTGTGCTTCACGTAGTTCATTGTCAAAAATACTCTTTGATGTAGTATTTTCTTATTTTAGTTTACTTATTATAATCGGCATATTAACTATACATACAATAGAACGTTTTAATGCATCACGTAAGTAATTATATGATTTAATGAAAAATAACATAAGTAATGATAGAAGGGTTCCAACTTTCAAATTCAAATTTTAGCTAAAACATAAATTTATACCCACAAATTTTTATGCTCTAGTTCCAAACCAAGGGGTGCCATGGAACCCCCTATGCACAAGCTCCCTTCGCACGTGTTCTCCGAGTTATATGATGATATGGTGGAAGAATGGAGTGTACTGTTGTGGTTTCTATTGAAGGAACAAAACATGCAACTCATTGGTGGCGAGAAGACAACCGAAGATATAATTGTGAAATTGGTTTCTATCCTCCTTTAGGAGTTCCAGTCTCACCAGCAGCAAGAAGATGCTCCACTAGTGTCCCTTCCGCCAACTACCTGAAAACAATCACTAGCTGGACAGGCTTAGGAATACCCTTACATTATGTATTAAGGCAAATTTCTAGTGGCGGCAGTGAAGCACCTTCGTGAAACTTGGGACCCTAACTTGTTAGATAACGATTTCCAGAATCCTATTGTAAGAACATATTATCTTTATTTGTCTAATAGATTTACAAAAACCGGTAGCTAAGCTCACAGAGATGGTAGTGCTCTGTTTCAATAATAGAAATAAAACTTAAGATTGTGGAGAGAGAGAGAGAGAGTAGATTCACTATTGACTCTAAGCTAATGAGGCTGCACATATAATGGCGCATTCAACGTTAGATGCCATAGAGTGGAGCGACAGGTAGATAATCTTCGGTGTTCTGGTTTGACCAGCTCCGACTGGATTCTGTAAACGTTTATATTATTACTTAAGGTTATTGTAGGTTATAGAAAAAAGTTCTTTTGAGTATGCTAATTAAAATTTATATATTTATTAGCATGAAAAGTATACAAATATGAGACAAAATGAGTGGACCAAGGGTTGGAAAACCATACCAAAAGTCATGCTAGGTTAGTCTATGGTAGAGTATCTTGTGGTAAGATCTTAGTTCAACCGTTTCATATAGGTAAAATACCAATACGAAATAAAAATAATACATATTTGTTAAAATAGTCTATCAACAAAAATATGCTATCATACCGGAAAAATATAAGAATTACAGAAGATACCAATGGATCAAACCAACTCTCCCCCAAAATCATTTATTCCCCTCCCTGCCCTTTCATGATATAAACCAATAAATTTCTCTTCCACAAATTACAGCCATTAGATATGATTTTGTAGTAATACAAACCAAATTGATTTTGTACTATAACCTATTCCATATTTAAATTCAAACCAATATGGAAATTCAAATAAAAAAAATTAAGTAAAAACATCCTCAGCTGTGACCAATTCATGTTAGTAAATTATATATAGAAACATTATTACTATTTTATTTCTTTTCTACCTGATATTATTGTTGTATTTTTTTTTAAAAACAATTATGGAAATGAGGACAATTAATTTCTAGAAATATAATGAAAAACAAACGGTAAGACTTTTATCGAGTTTCCAAAAGAGTGGAAGAAAATATGGTATATTTGGATCTTCTATCTTTTTTGCTTCCTATATAAACCAACAAAATAATGCTCTTGGTATCTCATAAATCATAGATTGAAATCTCATAGAGAGAAAAATTCGTATATAGAAAAATTGACAATCCATATCAAGAATAATGGAGAAATCTTATTCCAAATTCATGTTGTATGTCGTGCTTTTGATTTTTGTTGTTTCTCGTAAGTATACTTTTGTCTTTATTGCATGATTGCACAACTGTTATATTGTTTTTCATTACCAAAATGTTGAATTACTTTCTTCATTAACATGATTCATTATTATCCAATTCAACAAATTGGTTACTACAGATGGGAACAATAAGCAAATTGGAGCAGAAGGAAGAAATGTAAGCAAACGTTGTCTAGGTCCAGATGATTGTGCTTCGTGGGGCCCTGAATGTCGTTGTAACATGGGGCTTCATATGTGTGTCTGCAGTGTAGAACAGAATGTAAGCCCTAATGTAAATTTCAAGGGACTTGAAGAAGGATATTAAAAAAGAACATGAATATCATATGAATAAAACGAGGGGATTTTTCCAGAAATAGCACCTTTTAAAAAAAAAATTACAAAAATAGCACCCATGTAAAAAAAATTCTACTAATAGCACCCTTTTTAATAGAACGCACCTTGTAGATGCGTTTTACATATAAATCGCACCCTACAAGTGCGTTTTATAAGTAGATCGCACCCTAAAAGTGCGTTCCAAAAATCTGGAATCAAATCGCACCTTAGCCAAGCGATTTTTGGTCTGACCTAGTAAAATCGCATGGCCAAAATGCGATTTAGGTCTGACCTACTAAAATCGCATGGCCCAGGTGCGATTTAGAGCCAGCCCTAGTTAAATCGCATGCCTGGGGTGCGATCGGTTTCTGGCAGACAAAATCGCACCATGAGGATGCGATTTTAACATGCAAACCGCACCTTCAAGGTGCGGTTTTGGTCAATTAATTTCCGACATGCATGCAGAAGTTACAGACGTGGGTCTGTATGGGCCTGCATAGCAGACGAAAATCGCATCTCTAAGGTGCGGTTTTCATCAAGATTTTGCCTATAAAAGGCCTCCCGGACAACCATTTCTCTTCACACCTCTCCTTCTCACTTCCCTGTTCAATTTTCTGTTGTAGCTCTATATTTCTTTAGTAGTTTTGCGATTAATGTTAACTCGTAAGTTGATTTAGTATTACATATTTCTTTAGTAGTTTTGCGATTAACGTTAACTCGCAAGTTGATGTAGCTCTATATTTCTTTAGTAGTTTTGCGATTAATGTTAACTCGTAAGTTGATTTAGTATTACATATTTCTTTAGTAGTTTTGTGATTAACGTTAATTCGTAAGTTGATTTAGTATTACTTTGTATTGTTAATTTTTAATTTTGATTTTTATGATATTAACTTAACTACGGTTTTATCGCAGATGGCATTCCAAAAGTTCACGCTTGGCTTACGGTGGAATGGTTACACGGAAGAGACCGGAAAGGGTGCCACCTACGTAGGTGGCAATTTTCAGAAGATAAAGGTCGCTACCAGACCGCTGCTCGAAGACCTCCATCAAATGTGCACTAACGTTACTTGCATGGATGGCACGAGAAAAGTTGATCGTATGGTGTACCGATATCCAAACAGAGAAAGTGGGTCATTGTGGCATGAGTAATATCTCATAACCACTCAGGATGAGGTAGACGCCATGCTCGAATTCATGAGGTCCAACAATCTTTCCAAAGCTGAGATGTTCGTTTACACCGAGCCGGTCGTAGGCGTTGGAGGTCATTCTGGACACGGTCAAACATCTGGTACCCATGGTGGAGGTGAATTATATGGCGATCATCCATACCAAAGTTACCATGATCCTCATTCATATTTTCAGTACCAAGAGCAAGGTGAAGGTCATCATCAATCATATGAAGAAGAAGTTCAACCGGACCGGCCCAACCAACCTCAGTACAACTTCCTCTCAGGCAGCGGTAGTTTTCACAACTACCATTATGGAGCTGATGAAGGTGCCTTTCATGACATGGATCAGATGGAGGATGTCATGCCAGCACCAGTCAGTGACCCATCCGACGAAGAAGGAGAGATCAACGTCAGTGCAGACAGCTCCGACCCTCTTGAAGGTGCCGATGATTCCGGACCAGAGTCAGACTCAGCTAATGATGATGAGGGGGCTCGTGACCGTGTACCAGTCCCCTACTACAATCACATTCCAGGTAACAAGCGCCATTTCAGACGACTTTTCTGGGCATTCAAGCCATGTATTGATGGTTTTGGCTTCTGTGTCCCTGTCATCCAAGTGGATGGAACATTCCTTACCGGCAAGTACAAGGGCACTCTCCTGATTGCCAGTGGGGCGGATGCAAACAGACAAGTCTTTCCTTTAGCCTTCGCCATCGTCGAGGGAGAGAATGCTGATAGCTATGGATGGTTCTTTCGGCAAATTCAGATCCATTGTACTAGGAGGACGAACCTTACAATAATCTCTGATCGGCACGCCGGCATCAGAGCTGCCATCTTAGGTTTAGATCCAGCGTGGAAGTGGTCCCAAAGGTGGTGCATACGACACTTCAAGAGCAACTGGAACCATCATTTCAAGCGGAAGAAGCTTGCTGATAATTTGTGGTGGATTGGTAAGTTTGTAATTAGATGTATAATTTAGTTCCAATTACAATATCTTAGTACTTTTGGCGATACGTGCTCTGGTTAGACTCTTTCTAAAGTGATGCATGCCTAAGGAAATGGGGTTTTAAGCGATTATCATGATCCTCCCATTTTCCTGGGAAAATCGGGTTTTAAGCGATCTTCGGATCCCCCCTTTTTCTGTCAAACAGGCTGTGTTTCTAAGGAGATGTATACCTCTCCTAAGAGTATAACGAGAGTACTTTCGGGTTGTTCGAATTTGTGCTAAATTGCCAAAAATTGACTAACTTTGATACTTTTATGTGTCTTCCTCAGCGGTTGCCTATCAAGAGAGAAAATATCTGGAGAAGATGCAGAAATTGCGCGAGTTATGCCCTGAAGGGGCACAATGGTGCACTGGACATGACCTATCTATGTGGACATTTCATAAAGATGGAGGGACAAGATGGGGTATTGCCACAACGAACTCAGGTGAGAGTATCAACTCTGTCTACAAGGCCGTTCGTGCACTGCCAATCTCTGTCATTGTCGAGATGACTTTTTGGAAAACGAATGCATGGTTCGTCAACCGACTCCACTGGGCAAGAACGAACGAGGCACAGGGTAAGGTCCATGCCTATAAAGTCATGGAAGTAATGGAGAATGACAATCGCAAGAGCAGTCGACATAGTGTAACCGTTATGAATCGGGCAAATGGCGAGTATAGCGTGACGACCGGGCATCGGGAGGACGGTAGACGGGGGGGCCACCGCCATGAAGTTGTGGTCAATTTCAGGACAAAAGTTGGTGAGTGCTCCTGCCAGAAGTATCAAGGGAGAGGGTGGCCTTGTTCTCATGCAATGGCCGTAATAAAAAACAGGAGCAAAGACCCACGTCACTTCGTTAGTCCGTTCTACAATATCGACTCACTCAAAAACACATATGGACGGAGTTTCCGTGCATTGCCTGATGAAGTTTATTGGCCGATGTACGAAGGAAAATTGATCATCCCGCCGTTCGGACAGAGGCGTGAGCCGGGTCGCCCGAGGAAAAAGAGAATTCAGAACGAAATGGATCAAAGTGGAAGACCACCACGAGGCCCAAGACGATGTTCAATATGCAAAGTTCCAGGACATGATAAACGAAGATGTCCAGGCCCGATTGGTCCGCACAATGCGGGTCCTGATGTGCCAGACTCAGCTAATGCGACATAGTTTGCTTTGTTAATTTTTTTTCATTCCATTCCCAACTCCGAGCTCCAGCTAGTCATGCCACAAACTCCTTGAATTCGAGCTCAAAGTTTGTAACTCAAACTGTTTTCCTGCCTTAGACAACAAACAAGCAGATTCCATAGTACATGAGTAGGGTTGGTCGTACAAGTCAATTGGATCCAACGGTCCTTGCTCGAGATAATACCGTTGGTTGTAAATATCGACGTCCTCCGCAGCCTACGAGAAAATAACAACGAGGTTAGTAAATAGATTAATTAAAGAGCAAGACAAAAATTAAACCCGAATAATGAGTACGTACCGCTTGAAATTCATCAACAAAAACTCCTTCTCCTTGCCACCAATCGGCCATTTTTTCGGCGCAATTCGGACAGAGCTTCGGCTCGGCTCGGCGGGTTTTGAGGAAAAAACCTAAGAAATGTTTTCTAATGGCAGATCGGACTTTGCCGCAACCAATAGACCACTATTTCCTAGGCTTTTGGGAGGGGGAGGGTTTAGAGAGATAAAACTTAGAGAGAGAAGGAAGAATGGGTTGAAGGTGTGAAGAAAAATGAGAGGGGGAGGGGGGCTATATATAGTTTTCAGATCGCAAGGTCCAGGGGCGAGGTAGGAATTTTGCCCCGGGCGGATCGCATTCTCCCAATGCGTTTTCCGCTTCCCCAGGCGCAGATCGCATTCTCCCAATGCGCTTTGACTGCCACCGGCGCGGATCGCATTACCCGCGTGCGATCTGGGATCCAAGGCGCGGATCGCTCCGCTGGCGTGCGCTTAGCCGTTGGATCGGCTGTCAATCGGACGATCTGGTGGATCGCAACGAGTCCTCCCCAAATCGCATCAGTCTGGTGCGTTTTATGTTGTGGATTGCACTCCTCTGATGCGTTTTACGTGTAGATCGCATCTGTAAGGTGCGGTTTACATTTAAAACGCATCTTAGGGGTGCGTTCCAAAAAATAAGGTGCTATTAGTGGAATTTCTTTTACATAGGTGCTATTTTTGTAATTTTTTTTTTAAAGGTGCTATTATTGGAAAAATCCCTAAAACGAGTAGGAATGAATCATGAGTGCTAATGTGCAATTTCCTTTGGAAGACGACTAACATTGCAGAAAGTGGATAGCTCTACTTTTGCTTTCAAGGGTGTTCAGATGTTTACTTGCTCTCCTAACAAATTTTGGTGCTTTAGCATCCTTATATAGTTAGCATCCTTATATAGTCAAATTTTGGTGATTCAACCCGCAAGTAGGTGTACTCAACTTAGTTCAATCCGGGTAAAAATGGGAAAAACCCGACGTCGGCGGGTTTTGGACAAAGTGTGGATGAAACTCGCTTTTGGAATTCACGAATTGGGTTTGGAGCGGGCTTCACTAAAATTCAACCTGCTTTTCACCCGAACCACACCCGGAAGGAAAAATAATATTATTTTTGTACATCTAACCCTAACAATATAAATAATTTAGGAATGCTATTAGTTTTTATGACAGTAAAATTCTAACAATATGAATCATTATTGATTTTATTTGTCTTTATAGAAATATAATTTTAGAAAAAATTATGAGGAGATATAAATTACGAGGAGACGTACTCCCACATGGTGGATGCAACTACATTTCGATATTTGATTAGCTTAATAGTTTGAGAAGGACTACATATGTCTAATGGATGTTGCGACAACCATAGTAGGTAAACTTGAAGGGGAAGCTCCTTGAAGGACTTTATTTGCAAAAATGAGATAAGATACATCCTTGAAAAAAAGTTCAATCAAACTAAACAAATACTAGTATGGATTCAAACTATATGAAAGAATGTGGTACAATTGTCTCAATGAATATATGATGAAAGAAGGATAAAAAATGACCTTATTTGCCCATGTTTTCCTCCCAAAGAGATTGGGCAGTAATTTTGTTATAATCTCAATTTATGTTGACAACATAAACATTATTAGAACTCCTGAAGAGTTCCCAAAAGCCTTTGATTTCTTGAAGAAAGTTTCGAAATGAATTTTTTTCGAAGAACGAAGTTATGCCTTGGATAGCAAATTGAAATATGAAAGAGATGGTACATTTCTGTATCATGAATGATATTTTAAAAATGTATCTTAGCGATTTTATGTGGATAAAGCAAATCCATTAAGTAGCCCAATGGTTGTAAGGTCACTTTACGGGGGGAAAAATTCATATTGACCTCGAGGAAGCATTGAAGAACTACTCGAACCTGAAGTGTCGTATCTTAGTTCATTTGGAGCATTGATATATTTAGCTAGTCATACAGGATTCGGTGCATGGTTTGTTGTGAATTTATTTGAAAGACATAGCTCTTCTCCCACCAGAAGACATTGGAATGGAATTACACATTTACTTTATTACCTCAAGGAATAATAGATAATTGGTCTATTCGGGTGTATCGAAGATGGAATTAGTAGGATATGCATTTGCAAGATACTCCCTGTCTCTCCTTCACTCTTAATTGGATGGTCAGGAATCATTCCTCTTTGTTTCCGAAGAGGTTCCCTTGCATTGCCTTCCGTGCTTTGTTATTTTCTCATTAATACGAGTGTCAACCATTATTCAAAAAATATTCATTGGGCGCAAGCTACATTGAACTTGTGGTTTTTGGTAGTAAGCTGGCTATATCAGTTGTGAACCTCTTGCAAGAGAATCTTGAAGCATTATTAAGAATTCCCTAGTAGTAGTCGTATTAGTATAACAAACTGTGTGAGAATACTTATGGAACTAACAAGAGAATGACTTGTTTATTTAGGTTACTGGTGTTGTCTCGTGGTCGACGACTCCTAAAATAAGTGGGGGACGCCATTGTTAGCTACTTAGTTCTAGGTATGGTGTCCTATTCCTATCATGAAATTATTGTTTTTCTGAATTATGTTCATAATGAAAAATTCTTAGATGGGTGTATCTGCTTTATGTTCAAATGTTGCACTATTACCTACAAATGTATTCCTTCATGTGCAGTCCAAATCTAGCATATCCTGTTGTGAACTTCAATTTTACCAACGAAGAATCTATCATATTAAAACCAGCCGACTACCTCTATGAGTCTGTTGTAAGTTGTTACAGTTCTTACTTTGGGCGTTCTGATTCTCTTGCCTTAGTTTATGGAATTCAATTTCTCCCTCCACAAAGTCTAATAGGCCATACTTCCTGGTAAATGGATGTTGGTGGCTTATGGTGCATTAGCTTTGTGAAGAATCCAGGATTGACCATCTTAGGAGGTTAGTCTGTGTATTTTTGTATTTAAAAGTCTGAATGCCTTCCTCCAATAGTGGTGCTGCAAAACACCACATTGAATTCTTTTTGGCTGATTAAGAATGTTGTTCTCAATTTGATTTCCTTGTCTGGTTTTAATGTGCAGATCTAGTTCTGAAAGATAAGATCATTGTGTATGATATGGTGCATCAGCAGATCAGATGGACTAACTACAGCTATAAGTTCGATAAAATCCTATGAGAATCTTTCCTTCCATCCTTTGGTGGTCAATTCCTTTTTGTTTCGCTAGTATTGCTGACCCACCCCTTGTTTATTCTCTTATGCAAGCTTGAAGGCAGCAAACATCTATGTACCCAAACAGTGAAGCTTGGGCTGTTCTTCCCGAGAAATGTTGTTGATGTCGCTCCCTCTCGTAATCACCTTTATCTTCTTCCAAACAGCGTTAGTGATTGGGATCAAGAGAGTGTTACTTATTTTCCATAATGAGTGAGAACGGTCGTTTAGGTATTATAGTCCATGTATATATACATTCTCTGGATGAGATGATCAATGATTCAGTCCTCTTTCCCCTGGTTCATATCATTGTTATGAGCTACTGAAGAGAAAGCAGTGTCAAATCGGCAGTGTGTTCATTGTTGAGCCAACATCACTTAGGTTGTAATTTAAGAAGAGATCTAACTAGAGGTGTTCAAATGTTTATCAAGGTAATTAACAAATAAAATTAAGACTAGTTTTATTAACCATGAAATACAATATTATAACTAAACAGACCAAGCTAATACAACAATCAAATTAACCAACTTAAAGTTTAATCGGTTTGGTGAATTGGTTAAACGGATTAATCAATATAACATAACATTATCATTATGTAAGAAACATATATCCTTATAATGCACCAATCCTTAATTTATATAATATAACAAAATATAACAATCAATAAATTATTAACCCTTGACATAAATATACATGAAACTAATAGGGTAATAGCATTTTATACCCCTCTACTATTGCAAGTTAACAAATATACTCTTCTACTACATTTTTGCACAAATGTACCCCTTTATTATCAAAATGTAACAAACGTACCACTTTATCCAACATTCCATTAACAAACTATGAAAAGTGATGGAAAGTGACCAAAGTGTCCCTCATTTATTAAATAGTATTTTCATTTATTTTCCAGCAGACACCGAATGAAAATTTCCAGGAACCTCAGATAACTCAATGGTTCCATCTATTTCTGAAGCCATTTCCAGGAACCTTGGACAACATAACATACTAGTATTATCACTAGTTTATAGCTATAAGAAATAACATATAATTAATATTATCAGGTTGGAAGTTTAGAGATATGTTTCCTTCCATATGTGGCTGCTGAGTTTTGGAAATCCCTCTCCGAGATACATACACGCTTACAAATATCATATATAATTTGTAAAACATTTTGGTACTGAAAAGGTAGTCTATAAACATTTCAAGTTTGGCCACATTTTTCACTCGTATTTTTAGAATTTGTAACTAATGGATAGCATGACTCTTTACTTAAAGACTCATAGCACAATTCTATCTCAGGTGAATTTCGTCACTAAATTGTGTTCAACATTAACAAATCGTCTTTGAATATCAAAATGATTAGATATGTTATTCTATCCATAACAAAACGGCAACCCGCCCTATCTCCACCAAATATTTCATTAAGCTTAGCCATGTGATCAAGCATGCCATATCAGTACAGATACTTTCTTGACACCCATCCCAACACTTACCTAACTATTCTGGCATCAAGAATTTTTGCGGCGAATACATTGACATGGTGAAGTTTTCTTGGAGCTCGTCATATGCTAAAATCAAAATCCAGGCTCTTGGTTTGATTCCCGAAGAAGTTCCCATTGCTTTCAGTTCAAAACTTGTGGTTGCCAAAATTCATACTGTGCCGGTTTGATAAACCGGCACAGGGCGTGCACCATGCACACATGGAGGAAATCTCAGGCGACTGATAGTGTCAGTTTCAAGGAGTCTCATTTTTATGAGTCCCAGGGAGGGAGGTGAAGAGTCAAGTGGAAGAAGGTCTTGTTTCGGCCCTTGGCGGACACTAGGCACCATCGTCACCTTATTACCTAAGTCTTCGTCTCAATTTCGGCCCAAAATCAACATTCAACACCCCCCCCCCCAAGATTATTATCCGTAAAATACGATAAACGTGGAAAGATAACAGCGACGAAGACAACTTTACATGTGGTTTCCCCACTCAATTGGAGTGGGACTATTGCACGGAGAGCATGAACACTCTCGAAGAAAAATTAAATGCTCGGCTATCTCTCTCGAGTTTAGTCCAACAACTAATAACCCAATTACGTAATGGTCCTAATAAAGCAACATGTAACAATAAGGACCACCAACACTCCCCCTCGTGTGAAGGAGTGAATGTCGAGAAGTCCAAACTTGACAAAGAGGTGATGGAACTGGTCCACACCGAGCCCCTTTGTGAATAGATCAGTCGACTGGTTGGTGTATACCCTCCCCTGGCAATATCCTGAGACTGAACTCATTCCTTGATGAAATAGAAATTCCTCTCGACAAAACTTGTCTCGTCACTCTTCTGAAGGTGTATACCCTCCCCTGGCAACACCAAAAGCAGACAAGCATCGGTTGGATAGGTAGTGAAAGATCGACCAAGGGTCAGGGGCTGGAGATGGAGGGATGAGTGACGAGAAAGATGAATAGAGCTTCGGCAGTCAACCCATGAGGGGTCGGGATTATGGTGATAGAGAAGGAGGTCGTCAGGGTAGCAATGACATCGACAGGTATGGCGGTTATAACTTTACGTATGAGGGTGAAGATGAACTAGTTTGTAGAGCTAGGCCATCGACCATTGTGTTTCTTAAAATCAACGGCAAGGAGGATGTCGGGTTGTGGATTTATGCTACAAACAGGTTGTTCAAAAAACCATCCTATCGTAGAGGAAAGGAAGGCACATCTAGTTCTTAGTTTTCTAGGTCTGAGAATCCTAGAATTTTTCAGATGATGTATAGTTCAATCCTTGAATATATATATATTGTTTGTTTTAAATCCTCCTTATTATGGTCATTGCATTGGGAATATCATTGTACACGTGATTATATCACATCAAATTCAATACACGTCTGACACCAACCCTTTTTACTACTTGACACATGCAAAATGAACTGTTAGCTGACCCACGTGTCTTCCTAGCACGGATCCCACGAGTGACCCTCCTTAGGAGGATGGTAGGATATAGAAGCATAATGAGTGGGAAATCCATTGTGGATTCCCTCAAACATATATTCACATGTCAAGTAGAACGTTTGATTCCACTAAATCCAAGTCGTCACAGGTAAAGTGGGATCAGCAGGTCTTTCGTAACTAAGAAGGCCATACACATGGGCATTCAACCTATGTATAGGTACAATAGGCCTCTAGCTAGGGGTGCATGATCTAGCATTGTCCCTCATCCACTTCATACCCCAATTTCAGCGTGCAACTCCACACAATTCACAAAATCCAGGAATCTGGACTATTTTCGCAATGTATCAACAAAAATTATATCGATCTCATCATAAAGTTCCAAATGTATGTGACTCTGAGCGATACCTCACAAGAAAGCCTAACACAACACGCCTATGTATCTTTGCCTATTATGTAAAAGGAAAAGCACATACATGGCTTCATTTCCATGATATTTCCCTACTACTCTTCACCTGTTCCACCAAAGTCGAGCAAAAAGACTATATAGACGCACTAGTTGCAGCTGGGAGACTCTCCTACATCGGTTTGTACCTTTTCCCTTGAATGAATGAATCGTGTGTGGAACATTGTTGAAGGAGTGTTTATTAAAGTAGGTGAGACATTTAGACCTTAATCAATTCTCCTTGTCCTTTTATGGTTATCAATGCTTTCTCTAAGCATTAAGATGGTGATTGCATGTGATATGAACGGTGTCATAAGTGGGTATCTTACACAAAACCTCTAGGGTTTGAATTGACACACTTTGTACATTGGACTCAACCTTCGGCTTGTGCCAAGTCTTGGTGGAAAATCGTCATCTTCGCTAGAAAATCGCAAACTTTGCCCGAAAATTGTCAAAACACCTTAAAAATAGTCTCAACTTGTCCAAGGTCGAGTATGAGGTGGAAGCCGGGTTTGGCTGGGCGGCGATGATGTTTGATCTGGCTAGAGGAGAGAAAATGTTGGTCGGTGGCAAAGCTTGGTCTTACCGACGATGATGTTTCTTGTGCTCGGTGGCGAAAAATAGCCTTTCACTTGCTTTTTAAGATATTTAATTTCTACTTGATAATTATATTTTTTGGGAAAATAAATTATGATAATGAAGAGGAAAATTAATTTTTATGAAAAATAAAAAAAATAATGTTTAAGGCATTTATCACTTTCCAAATGAACAAAAGACAAATATGGTATTGTTAGATTTTCTCTCCTTTTCTTTTCCTATATAAACAAACTAATGCTCTTGTACCACATAAATCACCGATTGAAATCTCATAGAGAAACAAACTTTCATAAATTCATCAAGCTACAATCCATATTCCGATATAATGGAGAAGACTTATTTCAAGATGTTTTACATCCTGCTTTTGATTTTTGTTGTTTCCGGTAAGTATATCTTTGTCCTTGTTGTGTGATTGCATATAAGTAAGTAAATTTTATTTATTAACAGAATAAATAGATTGTTTTCTTCAATAATGTGGTTCATATAATCATCTAAAATACACAATTTGGGATATACAGGTGGAAACAAGAATCAAATTGGAGCAGAAGGTAGATATGTTAGCAAACCGTGCGGAAGTCAAGAGGATTGTGCTTCTTGGGGCCCTCATTGTCACTGTAACTTGGGACTTTATGTATGTCTTTGCAATGTACCACCAAGTGCAACACCTTTTTTAAATTCCAATGGAGTTTGAAAAGGGATGTTTAAAAACATGCATCTATATCCTATCAATAAAAGAATTTGCAAGGAAAAAAGAGTGTTATAATGTCCAATTATCTTTTTTAAAATAACAAATTTGATAGTCATACTTTTGCTTTCTACCGTGTTAATATCAATAAATAACAAAAAAAAACTAAAACATATGTAATCAACATCTATCTATTCTTCTCTTTCATACTTTTTCCACTTCCCGGTAGGTGCATAACCCTTGGATTTCAATTTTTTTTACAGATGAAACGAGTTCGTAGTGTTCTACAAAATGAGATTCATTTTCAATATATTTCGAGAAAAAAAATTCATACCACTCGTTACCACCTAGTACCACCTTCATTTTTAACTCAAATTTCCAAAAAAAAAATGCATAGAAGGAACGAGTTCATCGTGATATATTGAATCTACAAATTAAAAAAAAAATACAGGACAAGTAGGAACTAGCAGGCAACACGGTCCACTCCTGGAAGAAAACCAGCAATGCTTATTAGGGGTGTTCAAACAAAATGATTATTATGATAACCGTTTTAATCGGTAGTATTTGGATAATTTAATTTTGTTAGAATTTTTAAAATGTTTGGTTTAGGAGATGTTTTTGTTAGGATTCAGACACTCCTAAATAATGAAACTGTAATACTTAAAAAAAAAAAGTAAACACAACTGGGGGAAAGAAAACTGAATAGATCCTAAAAGTTTATGAGATCTAGCATAAGACACAATTAAAAATTGTCCACCATTAGGTATCTCAAGGGTCAAGGCAGCTTTGAGAGAAACGTCTTTTTTCTCCTTCTCTTCAAGCCACTTCCGCAGTTAAAGGCTATTGTTGAGCTTTAAAATCTATTATACTAGCTTTTTACCCGGCTCGTTGGCCGGAGAGATTTATTTTATAATTTATATGTTTAAATCATTTTGGATCTTCTAAATATTTTGTAACAGAGTCTGTAGTATGTCTATATTGAAATTTCCAATATTTAGCACACTCACTTGTGATGCTTTGGTTTTCGAATCATAAATTATGTCGCTGTCACGTCCCATTTAGAACTTATGTCAAAATTTGTCAACCAAAACACTAATATTTAGCGTACGCCAACCTAAACCACACACACACATATATAGTTCAAGCTAGCATGTGCCAGGAGTACGTTATACTCTTGCGTTCATACTACCATACGAAATTGAGTTTTACTATTTAGACCCGAATTAACCGGATTTTTTGGGGCATTATACTATACCCTAACCTCTAATAGGTGAACTCTAGTCCCTAATTCTATAACCTCTAATTTATGCACATACTTCGTAATACCTATCTTCTATCATATCTTGAGTTAAATAAAAAGTATAGTATACCTTGATATTACATATACATGTATATATGTGTGTATGTATATTACACTCAAAATTATCTAGAGATCTCGCTTTTACCCCCATAATGCCAGAAAACCATTGGGGTTGTCTATTGCTCGATATATAATATATAAAAAGGTAGGGATGACGGGATCATAGCTCGATATGTTTTATTATGTTCATCTTACCAGAGGTTATGTTCTTTTTTGCTTTTTTGGCTTCTTTTTCATTCTACTTTAGCACCTATGGTTGTGATCGAGGTATTTAGCCCTCAAAAGGGATTGGGATTTAAGGTCTTTTGGAAATCCAATACACATTCATGATCCTCGAGTTTGGACGAACTCTCGACCAATGTCTAAAAATTACGACTTTTTAGTGAGAAATTCTTAGTAATTTTTACAACAATTACGACTTTTTAGTGAGAAATTCTTAGTAAAGATACTTCATTATTGGATTTATTCATCCATATTGAAACTTGACACACACTGTAGCCCTCATGATGACTAAATTCTCTAATCTCGACTCATTTCCATTTTGGATGTTTGTTTTTTTTATCCAGACACTTAAATTTAGTATATTATATAATCTGTATCCATTGTTAATTTTTGAAGTTTATACTAAACCTCAACCGGTGGTCATTGTTTATATGTCGACTTAGAATCTCAATCTAAGGCACTCACACACACTATCGAGGATTTTTGGTCTTAACATGGTCGTTGAATGTGTAATTTTCAAAGATTTTATCGCTTATACATTAATAATTGATAAAGAGTGTTTCCAATACACACATATTTTAAGTGCATTTAAAATGTCTTATCATTTGAACAATATCAGTGTATTTCATTTGATTATTTGCATTAACTTATTATCTCATACAACATATATTAATTCGTTTTTCTCGAGTCTAGACGAACTGAAAACCAATTTTGAGAGTTGAGATTATTGGATAAAGATACTTGATTGCTGGATAAGTATGTTTATCCCAATTGACGATCTTACTAAAAATTGCCAACCTTTATTTGGTAAATGTCTATGTTAGTAGTTGATGAAACGTGATGTTTATCGTAGATTCTGAACAAAGATTTTTCTAACCTTCACATCTATTATTTTTCAATGAATCTTGTGTCTCATCCTAGGGTATGAAGTCAAATTTAGTCAACAATCATACTTAAGTCATTTTGAAAATTTTGATTTATAATCGTCGAAGATAACTCCAAGTCTGAAAGAAAATTTCTTAGCATACGACTTAGAACCTCAATAGAGCTTGCTCAATCAACATGATATAGAGCAAATATTATTAATGTGAACTTAGGTCACATTATCAAATTATTGCACATGCGATTCCTCTTCATTTGACGAATTTAAGGTAGAACATGATCTGAATAAATAAGAATTCTTTTTAAATAAATAACTGTAACTACTCGATCAAGATTATACTCTGACATTTTGCTAAATAATACTGTTTTATTTTATAGATATATATTGTACGAATAAGAGAGTGTTTCATTGCAAGAAAATATAAAGTAATTTAGTTTATTTTTCAAAGGTAATTGAATGACAAATGTTTATTTTCTCTCTTTTCATATATATTTTGGTTTAATCGATTAAAACATAATTTTTTATGTGTATGTTTGTTTATTTTTTCATCAAAATGTAACTTATCATTAAATTTTAGTAAAAATGAGTAGAAAATTTATTTCATAAGGTTTAATCAGATATTTTTTATTTAAATAAATGTGATATATGTCACTCTCTTTTTTCTTATTTATATTTTGTTTATTTAAAAAAAATATTATTTATGTGTGTTTGGTTAAGTTTATCAACATGTAACTTATTATAAAAGACAAAAAAGAATAAATGGATAAATGAAAAAGAATAATTGGATAAAAGAAATGGAAATATTAAAGAAGAGAGAGGTAGCTCCATAAATACATTAATAACTAATTTTTTGTTTGTAAAAAAGTTGTCCAACTTGGCAAATTGTGGATCCTCCAAGTGCTTATGTGGCAAGAATTTTTTTTTTGAATTGCCATAATATATAGTATAGATATAGATAGATAGATAGATAGATAGATAGATGCTTGAACATGTTGGGTTTAATTTTATTGTTAATATGTTTGGTTAATGTTTTCTCAAATAAACCTATTGATCTTTAGAATTTATTATATGCTTGAGAAAATGATGGGTTTAAATTTATTGTTTATTATGTTTGGTTAATGTTCTCTCAATTAAAGCTATTGATCTTTAGAATCTATTATATGCTTGAGAAAATGATGGGTTCACTTTTATAATTTATTATGTTTGGTTAATGTTTTCTCAATTAAAGCTATTGATCTATTATATGTTTCAGAAAAGGATGGGTTGAATTTTATCATTCATTATGTTTGGTTAATGTTACTCAAATAAAGGTATTGATCTTTACTTCTTTAGAATCTATTATAAGCTAGAAAATGATGGGTTTAATTTTATCGTTCATTATGTTTTGTTAAGGTTTTCTCAAATAAAGCTAATAATCTATTATGTGCTTGAGAAATGAAGGCTTTAATTTTATCGTTTATTACGTTTGGTTAATGTTTTCTCAATGAAAGCTATTGATCATTAGAATCTATTATATGATTGAGAAATGGTGGGTTTAATTTTATTGTTCATTGTGTTTGGTTAATGTTTTTTCAATTAAAGGGTTAATTGCATGGTTGGTCACTGAATTACAAAAAGCGTTCATGTTTGGTCACTCGAAATATTTAAATCCATTTTTTGTCACTAACTTTACAAAAACCGTTCATTTATGGTCACTCTCCGTTAGCTGCCGT
The DNA here is from genome assembly GCA_964030455.1 of Linum trigynum. Classification (NCBI taxonomy): domain Eukaryota; kingdom Viridiplantae; phylum Streptophyta; class Magnoliopsida; order Malpighiales; family Linaceae; genus Linum; species Linum trigynum. The sequence goes on along the minus strand of OZ034814.1, from coordinate 32,577,263 downwards.
CCAACGCCGTTAATGGCGTCCGTTAAGTGATGACGTGGCTGACGGATTCGCCTAATCATCACCTTTTAACCCAAATATTGACTGACCCGACCCGCCACGTCATTTAAACCCTCCATATCAGCCAAACCTAACCAAACTAGACCAGACCCGACCCATAAATAAAGAACTGATTCGACCCACCACCTCCATTGGGTTTCTGGTCATCAGAAACCCAAACCCACCTCCATTATTCATTCTCATTCATCCTTCCCCAAGCTTGAAAGAAACCCCTGAACTTGGAAGCAAGAAAGAAAAAATCCAATCTTTCCCCCAATCCAATCCAGTTCAAAAACCTTGATCAATCATAGAATTCACCGCTCCATATGGGTTTTTATCCCTCTCGCTGCTCCACTAAGCCTGGGAAGAAATTGTCCGCCAGAGCTTCCTTGCCCTCGCCCACAACAACTTCTCCCTCACCCCAAAACAGAGACCAACAATAATGTGTCCCGGACTTCCCCGATTCTTCCCGAATCCTTCCTCACCGACCAAGACGACGAATTCCTCTCCCTCTCTCGCTTCTGAGGTGAAATCGCCACCGGCCGCCGCTCTCTCTCCTACTCCCTCGACAGCGGCGACGACCTCTCCCTCCCAGCGAGGTATGGACCCTGCCTCTCCACACGTCTGCTCCTTGGAGATCCGTACGAATTCTTCTTCCTCGCTTCCCTCTTAACCGGCGACATCGTCGACCCCCTTTCCCTCTCCGCCGCCGCCGAATTCATCATCATCATCATCGGTGGCGGAGCCATACGCGGAGGACCGTCGACAATGCTCCAAATCTCAGAAGAAAGCTGAATCGCCGCCGCCATGCCGTGATTACCTCGCTTAGGAGGCGCCACCATGGGCGCCACGCCCGTGATGCTCCAGATATCGGAGGCCAGAGGGATGGTCTGATTCCTGTCCCCGGCGGCGGGGCTGTCCTTCTTGTCGAAGCTGAAGTTGGAGGCCGCTCTTCTTCTTGGTGGCCGGGATTTGTCTTCGATTAGGGTTTTAGTCAAAGGTGGGTAGATTAATTGGTGGGTCGGGTCAGTTCTTTATATTTATGGGTCGGGTTTGGTTTGGTTAGAGGTTTGGTTAGGTTTGGCTGACATGGAGGGTTTAAATGACGTGGCGGGTCGGGTCAGTCAATTTTTGGGTTAAAAGGTGATGATTAGGCGAATCCGTCAGCCACATCATCACTTAACGGACGCCATTAACGGCGTTGGACGGCAGCTAACGGAGAGTGACCATAAATGAACGGTTTTTGTAAAGTTAGTGACCACAAATGGATTTAAATATTTCGAGTGACCAAACATGAACGCTTTTTGTAATGTTAGTGACCAACCATGCAATTAACCCTTCAATTAAAGCTATTAATCTATTCTATGCTTGAGATATTATGGGTTTAATTATATGATATATTGTAAGCTTGACAAATGATGGGTTTAATTTGATCGTTTATTATGTTTGGTTAATGTTTCTCAATTAAAGCTAGAGATGTTTAGAATCTATTATATGCTTGAGAAAAGGAATCAAATTGTCTAGTAGGATATACTGAAAGTGATTTGTTGAGCAATATACGTATTGAATATATTTTACAATTTTTCGGAATATGAGAGTTTGTCATGGTATTTTGTTGTAGCTTGTACTAGTCTGATATTTTTTTATTTAAGAATTTTATCTTATTTTATAATTATTATTTTAAATTTATTTTTTTCTAGAGGTTTGATGACATGTGAAAAATATTCTTTTAGACCCTCGTATATAAACCAGGGTTCAAGAAGGCGCGCCTAGGCTCAATTAGGTGCTAGGCGGTGGAGGATCGCTTAGTTTGTGCCTAGTGGAGAGAAGGCGTGCCTGGGCGTTCCTGGGCGAGCTTAGGCGGTTAAACCCAATACTCTTCGTTTTGTCCTAGAAAATCAGAAACTTGCCTCTTGCCCTAGAAAAAAAAAGGGAAGTAACATCAGCAGCCGCCTGCCGCCCTAGCTCTCGCCCCATCTGCTACCGCCTACCGCCCTAGCTCTCGCCCCATTTGCTGCTCTCTGCCGCCGCCGGAGAAAGTCATCAATCACTCTTCTCGCCTTCACACTGCTCCGCTTCTATAGTGGGAAATAAAGTCGAAACTCGTCAATTGCTGCTCCTTCCTTCTCCTCGGTACGTAGCACAAGCTTCTTGCCTTTATAAGCACCTATTAGCAGATGATTGGTCACTATTTGCTTGTTATTTGTTATGTTAAGTGTTTACTGTTAAGAACTAGGCATTGCTAATTTTATATGCACTTGGATTATATGAATTATTCTAGAAAATAGGAAATATTTGAGAATTTTTCCATGTATGCTCTAAACGCCTAGGCTACGCCTAATCGGGCAAGGCGCAAGTCAAGAGCCGAGCGCCTTCCTTACGCCTAGCACCTTTTAGAACCTTGATATAAACACAAATTCATGGTTTCACACATTTACTTTCATAATATATTGAATTTGCTATGTGACCACTCAAAGTGCACTCTAATAGCACTATAATTGCTTTTATCAATTTGATGCACTCTTGGTAGTGTTTCCTAAGTTTTCAAGGCCTAGCAACCTAGTGGACCACTTTGTAGCTGGATACATCATGACTCGACTGTTGCGAGCCAGAAGTAGAAAATGAAGAGAGGACATAAACAGTGTTGGCCTCTGCAGCCTAATCACCAAAAAGGCAATTGGGCTGCCGTTTTGAGTCTCATCCAGAAAACACCAGCTCCTTTAGAGAATATATCTTTCGTGGTGGCGAAGCTAAATAATGTTGATTGGAACTCAAAGACACATTAGATAACCATCCTCTCTCTCTCTCTCCAAAATCCTGTTAGAAAGTTTATACATAGACTTATAAGTGGTAGGAGTTCGGTAGCTAGTGATATGAGGCATTAGAGGGCCATTACTCTACTGACAGAGTGAATCACCCAACTTAGAGCAAAACTGCCAGAGGAAAATTGGCACCAGAGGGAAAGTGGCGCCATAATTGGTGGAATAAGCTAAAAAATCTCTGTTATGGGTGTTGGATTGGAGATATCTCTAGGTTGTCTAGTTCTCTTAGTTGCATAGGTAGGCAAACCCTAAAGGTTCTAGACTATGTATTGATTAATTTTGGCATTTAGCCCCCCCGGTTGCATTGTCTAGTTCTCTTAGTTGCATAGGTAGGCGAACCCTAAAAGTTCTAGACTATGTATTGATTGATTTTGGCATTTAGCAACCTAGTGGACCACTTTGTAGCTGGATACATCATGACTCGACTGTTGCGAGCCAGAAGTAGAAAATGAAGAGAGGACATAAACAGTGTTGGCCTCTGCAGCCTAATCACCAAAAAGGCAATTGGGCTGCCGTTTTGAGTCTCATCCAGAAAACACCAGCTCCTTTAGAGAATATATCTTTCGTGGTGGCGAAGCTAAATAATGTTGATTGGAACTCAAAGACACATTAGATAACCATCCCCTCTCTCTCTCCAAAATCCTGTTAGAAAGTTTATACATAGACTTATAAGTGGTAGGAGTTCGGTAGCTAATGATATGAGGCATTAGAGGGCCGTTACTCTACTGACAGAGTGAATCACCCAACTTAGAGCAAAACTGCCAGAGGAAAATTGGCACCAGAGGGAAAGTGGCGCCATAATTGGTGGAATAAGCTAAAAAATCTCTGTTATGGGTGTTGGATTGGAGATATCTCTAGGTTGTCTAGTTCTCTTAGTTGCATAGGTAGGCGAACCCTAAAGGTTCTAGACTATGTATTGATTAATTTTGGCATTTAGCCCCCCCGGTTGCATTGTCTAGTTCTCTTAGTTGCATAGGTAGGCGAACCCTAAAAGTTCTAGACTATGTATTGATTGATTTTGGCATTTAGCCCCCCCCCCCCCCCCCCCCCCCCCCCCCCCCCCCCCCCGTTTGCATAAGTTAGGCTATAATTTTTGCAACCCTCAAAAACATAAACGACGGCAACCCGATGGGCTATAATTGTTTGTTTCGCATCTAGTAATACAAACTTATGAATAGTTAAACTTGTATTTTTAAATTTAAAATTTATATATTCATTCATGATAATTCGAGATACTTTTGTTTTTAGTTGGACGAAAGTTAGACGAAGTGAGCTTAGTTCATCAAAATTTTCAAGACTTTGAACAATTTCGGAGACACTTTTATTTTTAGTTGAAATGGACGAACTTTTCAAAAAAAATCATATATTTTTTAGACTTGAAATGACAATCAAATGGTCGAAAGTTACAACGAAATGAGTTTCGTTGGTTTAAAAAACACTATAACAAACATGTACATTTTATTTTAAATAGAAATCAATTAATTAATCAATTTATGAGATACTTTTGTTATTCGATGAAAATTGTTCATTGAATATAACTTCTGGTCTTCAAATTGAAATCAAATAGATGAAAGTTCCATCGAAATCGATTTCGTTGGCTAAAATAACATAAAAACCCATTTAAACATATAAGAAAACAAAAATAAAAATAAAAAGGGAATGGAGTGAGTGGCTGGCGGGTCCTACCATATAGCCCCTCTTTTGCTCCTTCACAAATTGGAGTTATTTTAGTTCCCAAAAACTAGTTTTAGTCATTTAGCCCCTTCATATGCCCCTTGATGAAGATGATTTTTGAAGGTTAAAATGGCATTTTTTATCTTTTAGCCTTCGGGTTGTGGTGAGCCTAATGAAAGTAACATAGGACTTAGGAGAAGATATAAGGGAAATGAGAAAATATAATTACTATAGTAACGTTATTAAAAGTGTTAGCAACGTGCTAATACTAAGTGATGTTAGCACCACATCTTCTCCCATTTACCAATATCCCAAAACTTAATATTGTATGATCAATCTTCAAACATAATAATAAGAAAATGCATCTCAATACCTTGGCTCTAATCCGGACATACAGATAGAATAAATGCATCCAAACATCAAGTGGTAGTCGGTGGTGGTCCTAGGAATTTTATATAAGAGTGTCATTATTCAAAAAATAAATTAAAATATAAATAATAATTAATAATTTTAAATAAGAAAATATCCAACTCGTACAAGTTAAAAAAAAGTTCATGATGTATTTTGACATTCTGAAAAAATTGTAAAATACACTTGTTGTCTACCCTGCTCAACAAATTTGTCTCGGTATATCCTACTAGACAATCATTCACGAACTGACGCATATTCGACTTCTAAATTTGTTCTTGACGTAACTCCAAGTTGAAAATACACTTTCAACACTTGTCGTATACAACCATATATATAAAATCAACACAAATTAAGGGTAACTTGTAATTAGATTAATTGTTAGGTTTTGATAATAATTAAAGATAGAGAATAGGATTTTGCTATTACACGGTGTTTAGAATAGAACAATAAAAAAAAGTTGTAGCCTAATAGAAATTATATATATTAGTAATAGTAGTGTCTTGGGTTTGAATTACCCAAACTACCACTTATATTCTTATACGCAAACTACAAACAAGAGTAAGAAAATCGAATTTTCAAATTTTAGGATGTCCCGAACTATTAATTATAATTTTTTGTGCATACGTAAATTACCATCGGAGTTAGATAATCGCTTTTCCAAAATTTAAGTGATCTCCCGGACACCCATGGGTCCGTCCTGGTGGCCATAAAATCGCATGGGGTAATATTATATAACTATATATACGTGCCAATACGGGGCTACTTAGCTCCTTTCACAACCACACTCAGCAAGATAACTTAGACAAAGATCAAAAGATCAGAAAACGATTGAGCACGAACGAGAAGAGAAATGGTAGCCGTGGGAGAATCACTGCTACAAGAAGCGGGAGCTAAAGGCCAGAAGGGTTTTAATGACCACCGCCTGCGTCGCCGTCGCGAAAAGAAATGGACGAAATGGGACAAGATCGCCGTCGTGAGCGTTTCCGCGACGCATCTGCTGGGCTTTTGCGGTCTGTTTTGCTTCAGCTGGAGTAGGTTCGGGGTCGGGCTTTTGATCGGGATCGTGACGAGCCTCTTGGGTATCAACCTCAGTTACCACAGGCATCTCACTCACAAGAGCTTCAAGCTCCCCAAGTGGCTTGAATATACGTTTGCTTATTGCGGCGTTCATGCACTTCAGGTACGTAACTATTTAGTTAATTAGAAGAAGTTACAGATTGAAGTAGTATTGTAATTTCTTTAGATCTTAATTTTTTCTTTTCTTTTCTGAATAATTCGAGTTATTTCAAGGCCGTGAAATGCAAACCTTAACATCCCGTTTTATCCGAAATTCGTATGTATTAATTTATCATTTCTTATGCATTTGATCGTCTTGTTTTTTTTAGGATGAACATAAAACAATTTAGCTTCTCCCGAGTTCAGACTAGAGACTTTCAATTTTGGTATTGTTTTTAGTACTAGCAAGTTGAAAACTACATGTTATATTAATATATTTTAGTGAGCTTTTTTTTATAATGATTGTATTCTTTAAAATACATCATTTTAGTGAGATTTTTTTATAGTGGGGTTCTTTTAAATAGTAATAATTAAACATAATAACTTTGAGTGGTATGATGCAGGGAGATCCATTGTCATGGGTTAGCAACCACAGGTTTCATCATCAATATACTGATACAGAAAGAGATCCACATAGCCCCGTGGTAGGGTTTTGGCATAGTCATATGGGTTGGATCTTCGACTCCTCATCTATCAAGGAAAAGGTATCACTAGATAATCAAGTTCAACAAAAACATTGTTTAGGGTAGTGTTAATTAGTGTGATTTTTAAAATGCTTGTATTCTTTAGAATACATTTTTTTCATGTATGCACACAATACATGTATTATTGTATGATGTGACAAAAACATTTATTCAAAATGAATGAACGTACAGTCTCAGCACGAAATCTGCAATGGTTTTAAACCCTTGTAATTAACGGTCCTTCGTTGTAATTACATCACTGTATATCAATGACTTACACCTCTGCTAGCTTTACTAGCTAACTTTGCAAACGATTTGAATCCATGCAAAAATTGCTCACAATGGCGACGTGTAGTAAGAGTTTAAACCCTTGCTACGATAACAACAACTACAACCCCTGCTACAAACATATGCAAAGAACTTCCACCGACGGTGGCTGAAAACCCTTGCTGCATGTAGCAACAAACTTTTTCGGCCGTTTTAATCCATGCTATATGTGCTTGCATCTCTATCATGGTATTGTTATAATATAGTCATATTTGCTAGACTAGCTATAAACCAACTGTTACCATGCACAACCTTTGTAGTCGTCACCCATTACATGAAAAATACCTCCTACCTAATAAGTTCCTAACCATCTTCATGCATGTCTTGCAGTGTGGGAAAAGAGGAAACGTGGGTGATCTGGAAAAGCAAGCCTTCTATAGATGGATTCGTAAAACCTACGTCGTACATCCTCTCAGCCTTGCCATTCTCCTCTACTCGCTTGGTGGATTTCCTTACATATGCTGGGGAATTGTGAGCATTTTCAATATTCCCCTAGCATCACTCAAATACATGCAATCAGATTAGATTTTGCGTATCGTGTATGAACGCGCGCGTATGTTCAGATCTCGTTAACCCAGATGTAGCATATGATAATAACGACTACCTCTTGACTAACTTATATTGGTTCAGGGTGTGAGGGTGGTGTGTTGTTACCACGCGACATGGTCGGTTAACTCGGCTGCTCATATATGGGGAAGTCAGGATTGGAACACCAACGACCTGTCGAGGAACAACTGGTAAATATTTTTGTTAATTAGGGTTTTGCTACAAACTTAGTTTGACAATTGACATAAGTATAATTGATTTTGTTTGGACCAAAAATTAAATAGGTGGGTGGCAATTATGACGTTTGGTGAAGGTTGGCACAACAATCACCATGCATTCAACAATTCGGCAAGGCATGGTCTAGAATGGTGGCAGATCGACGTGACTTGGTACGTCGTGAAGTTCCTTCAAGCTATGGGGTTGGCCTATGATGTGAAGCTACCAACTCTGGTCCAAAGAGAGAAGATGGCTATCAAAAGTTGAGCATGGAGTCTTTGTGTTGATCAGTTGATGACTGATTTCCGTGGCCGCGTGCATATCGTCGCCACAAAAGTATATGCTCTCGTTATGTATTATCGATCGTTTTTTGTATGAATAATCAAGTCACTATTAATTTATGTATTGTGTGATCCACGTGTTGAACGATTTGGAAGAGTAATGGAGATTTACAGATAGTTATTAATGAAATGATAATCCAACTGATTCAAATGTAGTCAAAATCGCGCTTTAAAACTTAAAAACTTACGATTTTACGTTTTTAGGTCGTTACTAAAACGCTTCTACACAAAATCTTAGTTTTTTATAGCTTATGTAGTTAAAAACTCCACATTAAAACTTAAAAACTTACGATTTTACGCTTCCAGATCACCAAAACGTTTCTACGTAAAAACTCGCTTTTGACTACATTCATTCAATCACTAAAAACTAGGGTTGGGTGTGTGGGTGATTAATCCGCGGTTTAATATCAATCCACCCTTAAATAATTTTAGCCGCAGTGGATGGGTGATTGGTGTGGGTGATTAATGTTGGTGTTTGCCTTAAAACATGCATTCCTACATGCATGAATAAATTTGACACCCTAAATCTTAGTAAATACAAAAACAGAAATTCAAAACATCCTAACTTGCACCATAGCATCATAAACATTAACATAATGTCATATAGAGACACGATAGTCTCTACTCTCTAGTAAAATGTGATTGTGAATGAAGGAGGGAAAGAGATTCTTGAAAAGGGGCGAGACTTGGGTCTCGTTGGGGAGGTTGAGAGAGTGGTTGAGTGGATTGCTTACGCGTATTGGGAAGTCGACTGGGTCTACGGTTTGGTTCGATAAACCTTGTTCTGGACCAGACTAGACCAAAAGATCAAAACATCATATAATACAGGCCATGGACCAAACCAGACCATTCTTAACAGTCTACGATCTGGAACTGTGCGGTCCAGTTTGGTCCATGATTTTTCAGACGGTTTGGTCTATTTTCCTAGCCCTACTAGTAAATTAGCCACACATTCAATTACCCAATATGCTTCATGTTAATAAAATATGTCATAATATTGTTTCGATTGGCCAACTCATTGACCAGAATTACCCAATATGCTTCATGTTAATAAAATATGTCATAATATTGTTTCGATTGGCCAACTCATTGACGAGAATTGCTCTATTTTATTCGCACCATCGGAAAGTTTTGTGCAAGATCTGACAATGGGAAGGCCGATCGTTAGAGGGTGTAAGCCTGGTCATACTTTTACATTGGAGGAGCCCTCGTGTCAATCGGGATCGTTAACTATCAAGTCATCGTCCAGCTATCATGTGTCTAATGTGTTTTGTTCTCAAAGCGTCTCTCCTCTTGTGGTTTTTTTAGCAAGTCTGATAGTCATTGACATCTTTGACATTGTCACTTAGTTCATACAAATTACAGTCACTTACGCTCTATGTTCAAACAACAATTACTTTGTACACACTCATATATATTATCGTGTCGTTACAAATTAAAAAAATATTGTATACCATTTTGTACCAAGTATAAAAAAGTTCAAAATTTGTGACTTTCACATGTTTTTTCATCGTTTCCCATATTTTCCAACATAACAATACTAAAGTACCAAACCGGGTGTAAGTTATGGGCTCAACTCGCGTTTCGTTTCAGTGGCTGCAGGATCCCTAGCCGCCAAGAGCCCAAGACCCTATTAGGGACTCCGGCGACGAATTCCGGCCGACAACCACCCGCCACCCTCCTCCGAAAATCCTCTCACCGCCGCGGACTTTTCTCGGGCCAGCTGTTTAGTTCGGACTTCAGCAAGTTCTGTTCTGAGCTCCCCAGTGTTTCTTTTTTCTTCTTTTCCCATCAATTTCTGTGGTTTAAGGTAAGAGCTCTAGTTCGGTTTTGTCGATTGGAAATAAATTTCAGGTCAAGGTTCGAACTTTTGAGTTTTCTGAAGATTAGGGTTTGAATTGCTTCATTAGACTTGCATCCCCAATGGACGGTGAGGAGGTGCCGGCTTACCAGCCTGACGTCGGATTCGAACAGGATACAAGAGAGCCACTTTTTGATCTTACCAGTGCTGGCTCTAGTTCAACAGAGCTTTGGCTTATCCAATGGCCGCCCCACGACGTACGTTTCCCTCTTCTTCCCCTGTTTTCCGCCTGTCCTTTCTTGCTTCAGTCTATACGTGTAATTTGCAGTTTTGTATATATTGTAGCTTCCTGATATCCACGGGAAGGAAGTATGCATTAATTTTGATCACAATGGTAGCTCGGGAAGCTTTGAGGATCTTTCAGGTTTTCCATCCATCCTTGACTCTGTACTCTATTAGCTCTGCCTACCAAATTATAGTGTTCCAATGTTCAAGTTGCTGTCTTTGGCAGGGAAAATGTATGATATAGTCGGCACTGATGTAGAGCGAGATGCAGCAGTCTTCATGTCCTCTGGTTCAGAGACCGAGATCGGTAAGCCTTCCCTTTGTTCACTTTCTTTGACATTTATTGAAGCAATGCTTATCTGATATGCGCGATGGGATTTAGACAACTGTTTGTGTTTGCCTATGGAAATTGTATGGTCCTCTAATCCTGTTAAGGTAACTGGCTAGTTGGTACAGTTTAGTGTAGCATATCTCTGGGAAAGAGTAGATAGTAGGGTTCAGAATGCCTGAGTAATACGCCATGCCCTCTTTGTGACTGGAAAATTGTCACCGCTTAGTAGTCAATCAAGGTTATAAGGACATAAGATCTGCTAGCTATTATTTCTCTATGGTGGTTTGTTTTCGTGCTATCCTTCTTTGTTGAGATATCAGATATGGCAGCTCCTATTAAAATTATCATGTTATTTGCTGAGCAAGGCAAATAATAGGGGAACTAGAGAGTACGAGATGGCGAGGGAGAAGCTTATTTATTTCTAGTGATATGCACCTTTCGCTGGTTCATTGCGAGCTTGGAGAAACAATATCTCAGCTTGTATCTACAGAAACCTTATTGCCGAAGTTATCACTATTTAAGGTTGTCACCAAGCTGCCCCCGAGCATAAAGAAACCTATTATCTGTAAGCTTTGGTTTGAAGCGTTTCTCCTTATATGATGTCATTTAATTTGATTGAACAGTTGGGAATATTTCTCACCGAGTATCCCTGGTGCACTTTCCCGACCCAAAGGAAATCGAGCAGAGAGTTGCCGAGAAGAAGTCAAAAAGGCTGTATCAGATGACGTCATCGAAGATAAATTCTTCACACCATTCCTCAGATGTTACAGAAAGTAGTAGGCTGAAGCACTCAACTTCATCAAGGGGACCTGCAGCCTCAACTCATACTGGCAGGGATGGTCCGAGCGCTAGTAAGAGAAGGCACGTTCAGAAGAGCCCTGGAACAAAAGGTGGATCTTCTCTGGACTCCAAACGACGCCAGAGTTCTTCCAACTACATTTCCGGGACTTCAGAACACTGAAGCTAAATTTTTGGAGGTAAGAAAACGGAGTTTAGGTTTTTGAGCTACTATTTGCTTTATGCACTGCTCTTGTTCATTTCCGAAGCATGAGGAGAAGTGATGAGCATTTTGTTTGTTATCGGTGATGTACGTTAGTCGAGTGATTTAGGAAGCAAGATCTATATGGATGATGATTCTTCTTTTGGTAGTGATGAATGCATTGTACTTACTGCACTTGGATAATTTCTTATCTTAAGCTACTCAAACAAACTCATGCACGAAATGACATCAGGATTCAAATGCAGAATATGCTACCTGCAATCCAAACATTATCACTTCAATTGTTAGATCAGCCTCTACGATGGACATTTGTATATATGCGAGTGCTCAAGAGTGGATGACACATTGCTGATTTGCGCATGCAGTTTACCGTCATCGAGAAAGGCTAACTGGTAGTAGGCTAGTAGCAGCATTTTGGATGTGCGGTTTTCAAGCTCCGACAAACGACGTACAAGATCTTGCGTTTGATGCATCCTCGTGGAGGTGGAATGATTACCACACTAGTCTTCCTCCGGTCGCTGTTGATATTGCTTGCAAACACTGTGGTTGCCAGCAGATTAGGATGTTTAACAACTGTCGTCTGCTGCCGATCCATGATTTCTGCACTAATCTATGCTCCCTCACTGATTGTTAAATGATCGAACGAGGAAGCATTCAATAGTATATACAGATTGTAGACTGTATCTCAGATGCTTGGTTATATAGTTATTTCAGTTGGTAAAGGAGAAATCTTCTAGAGAACGAAATTGAAATGGTTTGTACGTGGCGCCATGGAAGGAACCTTCCTGTTGTGCCCTTTGTATAGCAAGTTTTCTTGCTACAGTTGGGCCATGAGCAGCGGCTGCGTGCATGCTGAAGGCATTTGTAATTGGACAAAGGAAGCTTCTCCCAGCATTTGATCCCACTCATTGATGAGTGAAATAAAAGCAAAGAACCCAACCACCTATGTAGACGACGAAGTCGCACTAAGCTCTTCTCAAACTGCTGAGTAATTCGATCATTGAGTGAAACTGAAACCACCTCATTCCTAGTTTGTTGAATGAGTGGAAAGAAAACATCATTCAGCCTAGACTACATCAAAAGCATATGCCAGGAGCAGCTGATTATCGTCGGTTGTTCACCGAACATACACATGCATGTACAAGAAAAGACTATCAGAGTTCGGTCTGGGTTTATATCTTGTAATCACCAGAAAGCAACAGCGAGACGTTATCGATTTGTTAACAAAATGAACAAGTTTACTCGAAGTGTTTCTCCTTTGTTTTTGGCATCTCTAGCTTTCACAGTAAATGAACTTGGTTTACAAAAGAATGATCAGATTGTTATTCCGCCGCAAGGCTTGTCGCACTCTGATACAAAGGGGATAACAGTATCAATTCTCTAGAGTGATATATCTGCAATTTGAGTTTCGGTGCAGGCTGTGCAGCAGCTGCTCAGAGCAAGAATGCAAACAATGTCTGGAAAATGGACCTTGCACGTGGGCGTTTCCTCGGACTGCCTTTGTTTTCGGCTAAAAGGCCTCTGTACTTAACTCCCTGTCTCCCCTGATAAGAGCAATTGAAGTTATCAACATAAGAAGTAACAAAAACTATGCAGCAGTTGATCGTTCTTTTTGGCATAACACAGAATCAAAATCGGTTCAGTTTATCAATGCGAGTCTAAATCTTAACCTGAGCAGCATCCTTGAGGGATCCCCAACATTCCATTCTATTGTACTTTGGTGAGCTAGAATGGAAATAAACCCAAACTAAAGCATTCTTTAGCTCCGGATTCGCCTGAAAGAGCTCTGCATCACCATATAACAAAGCTTGGAGTACCTGCCATTCACATATGCGAAACAGATACTCATTAAAAGCTGAATCAGCCATAAAAACATGGTGCGCAGACTCATTATACATTTCGAACATCCCTAAAAGCAAAAGGCATTGTACATTGTCACAAAGTCATGGTAGCAGTAGCTGGAGGAGTTCTTAGAACTAGCAAAAGCTCGACTCTTGGAATGAATAACCCAGGATGCAGGGACAAACTCACCAGAGGCATTTCTTTGGAGAAAATGTGATATCTAAGCTCGGCTGCAAGGTCGAATGTGAGATTTGGACCGCTGACATAACAGTGAATGTGCAGGCACAACTGCCCTTCCAATTTCTTCCATTCAGCAACCACATCATCCTTGCTATACCATCCACTTAGCTGCCCTTACAAAAACACGAGTGACTTCAGCATATAAAATTCATCATCCTAAAGCTCAAAAGTTGCAGCAAAAGCGTTCATTCACTAGAGAAGAAGAACCCTATTTCAGTTACCTGGTCCAAGTTGATGACACTGGAAATCGTCAATGTTAAGTTTGCAGTGAAGTCACAGTGAGACAGAATGTAAGTTCTAGGGATGATTCTCGAGTAGTCATTCTCCCTTCCTACCAGCACCACTTTGAGCTTTGAAGCATCGAATCTTGCTGACGGACCCAGAAGCCTGACTGCCTGGCAACACACCCAATCCGGCAGTTAGCAAGTTTACCCTAAGAAAAGCTTCGAGCTTTAAGGAAACCCAGATGCCAAATTTCGACACTGACGAGCGAAATTCAGAAGAATTGGCTTACACAAAATGGACCCAGAAACAAGATGAACCAGAAAGCCGAAAAGTACCTCTGAGACGAGGCCGTTGTACGAAGATCTGGAGGCGTCGGCGTTAATGGAGGACAAAGCGAGTGGGAAGAATCTCAATTTACGAATCCTGAAGGGACTAGGACTGTCATTGTTGTGATTGGCGAGGAATGAAGAAGAGGGCGGAGAAGGAGCAAAGAAGGCAGAATGACATGCCATGAGAGAGGCATAACAAGCTCTGGCCCTTAGTCTTCTTCATCTTTTGCTCCTCATCGTCATAATCATTGTTCCTTCTTTTTCTTCTTCTTGTTCGTTTTCTGACCACAAAGCTTTGCAGTTCCTAATGGATTTTTGTTGGAACAAAGGGAAATGGGAAATAGAAGTATGTGGTGAACAGAGGTCGACGGTGGCTGTGGGAAGGCCTGTGGTGGGACTCTGCTTGTGGTGCGAGCCCACATCTCCAAAATCTTATTCAACCTGTTTCCTCCACATAATTGTTCTTCAATAAAACCGGGGGAAAACATGAACAGTTCCCAGTATTTCGAAAAATAATCAGAATAATAGTAACTGAGATACTAATAATAATATGATGAAACCAAAAATTGTTTATGGTGAGTCAGAAGATCAGCTATTGTGAAATGTACAGAGCCATGTGAAATGTGAGATCTATTTATAAAGAGCAAAGTCTCGATATTCTTCTAATTAACACGACCAAATTATATATGGATTATGTTTATCATGTATTACCACAAACATTTGGTTTTTAAGTAAAATAATTTTATATTTGGCAAAAGAGATGCAATATTTATGGTTTTGACAAAATGTGACAGGAAGAAGTTTGGATTTGTATTTTGAGATGGAAAACTTCGCATTAGTATGATTGTATTCGCTCTAGGCAAAGCTAGTAGTTTCATATGTGGTTTTGTATCTTACGAAAAAAATTGTACTAATGCAGATAGGTGACACTTCTATACGAGGAACATTTCGCTTATTTTTTTATGTAGTATTTGGATTGCAAACCAACAATTATTTTTGTAAAGTGGAAATAAATATAATTAAAAAATTTAATCTTGTTATGATGATTAAAATGATGAACATCAGATTATGCACCTTCAATTGAGAGTGTACTATTATGACGTGAGTCCATAATAATTATACGAGCACGTACAAAATTGGATGAAAAAATTATATATAAATACTCGAATTAATTTAACAGGTTTCACATCTTTATATGATTGTTACTCTCAAACTTTTCATAAAAATAATCTAGCATATGGCGAATGTATGGTTTGATATTAGAAGAAATATCATAATTGACTTTAATATATCTTTCTTTTTTCGTTGAATCAGTTTCCTCTTTTTATTTCAAGTAAAGACGGACAAGTGATCAAAATCACTTATGATATAATGAAGCAGAGAGTTTCACATAAGGACCTCTCTAGAGAGCCAACCTACTATATTATCTACTGCTACACACAAATCAAACTGTCTAAACCACTTCTATCGACCTGCAATTCACAAAAACAAAAAACCAAGTCGAACACAATCATCTAATAAATCTGGACATCCTCCTACAGCAAACCGAATATCATTCAACCATAAGGCACTCACAACTTCAGCACTTCTTGGGTTGTCTCAATGGCCTCTTCGACACCTCTCCTGCCAGATGAAAGTGATCAAAAAGCACCATATTAAGCCTATCATTCGACTCCATGCATTATTCCCAGCAACTAGTGCACTTGCCTCAGATATCCAAGTCTCCCAAGAATTACCAACCAAACCGCAGTCCCACTTTCCCCAATAAACAACTTGAGAAGACACAATCAAAAAATAGATGCTCTCTCGTCTCACTAGCAGCACCACATAACCCACATACATCATCATGTGCTCTGTCCACTAGTAACTTAACCTTCGTAACCATGGCATCCTTTGTGATTATCCAAGCAATAAAACTCCATCTTGGGACATGATGTTTCCCCACAGCAACTTGAACCAGCTGACCTTACTGTTCACATGCCTCAATGAGTTCCAAACTTCATGAACAAAGTAAGATATCCATTTCCTACCCTTCCATGTTCCAACCCCATCCGGTACACCCATCAAAGGCTGAAAAACAAGGCGAAGCTTCAGAATTCGCCTCCAAGCCCAGGAACTAGAAGATGCAATTCTCATACTCCAAAGATCCACCCCTTTGCATCTGTAAGCATACATCCAACCGACCCAAAGGGCACTTGAGCGCATCATGAGGAGCCAGAGCATCCTAGCAGTGCACGCTCTATTCCAAGAAATGAGATCACGTACACCCAGGCCACCCTCCTGTCGTGGACAAGCAATTCTCTCCCATGACACTTTTGCTCGACCTGTATCCCCCCATGCCATAGAAAATCATAGCAAGTCTTCTTTAGTTATCCAAATGAACTTTTTAGAAAACATAAAAAGTTGGAACCAGTATTGTACCATGCCCATCAAAACAGAGGAAACAAGTTGCAACCTCCCTGTATACGTCAGCTTCTTAGCTTGCCAAGATCGGATACGCTTGGTCAATTTATCAAGTAGCACTTCACAATCAGCTTCTTTTAGTCTTCCAAATAGCAGAGGCAGCCCTAAGTATCTAACAAGTAAAGATCCATATTTAAATTGAGAGACAGTCAAAGCATTCCCCTTCAATTTCACAGCCTCCCCACCAAAATACACCTCACATTTCTCTGGATTACACTTCAAACCAGAGAACTCATAGAATCTATTTAACAACTCCTTAACCTTCAACAATGACTGCCCAGAACCTGTAGTAAAGATGAATAGATCATCTGCGAAGCACAGATGATTGAGACCAACCTTCTTACAGAGAGGATGAAATGGAAAGATATTTGAACTTCCTGCCTGATTCAGTAAAATCTATCATTCCCAAATGAATAATAAAAATTGAGTTATGGTGTTCTACATACATGGTAGTATCACTAGGTGTCTAGTTAATGGTAATTGGCCCTGTTTCCATTTAATTAACTGATATAATTTATTAGCTAATTGATTAATAGATTTACCGCTCATAATCCCAAATGTATTGAATGTTGGATACGATAATAATACTTCCAACCATCAGAAAGGAAATTAACTTATACGACCCCATATAGAAAAAACAGTATACACACGATACAACTCTTTCTAAACATTTTTATTACTGTAGTAATTTTTTTTATTACTTCAAACATCTCTTGCTAACGACTAGCATAGAATCATATGCATATCATACAAATGATAAATAATTAATTCTCACAAAGCATAGCAATTTTATTTTTGCTAATCAACTTGGACAATAACAAACACATTTATCACCTTCACATTGACCATAACAAAAGATCCGCCTGCACCTAGCTGGGCACATCAATGAGTCGCACCCATCATCGACCATTGGCATTGCTCTTTTCGTACTGTTTTTTCCAGAAGCTACAGCAGTAGTGATTGTCTTCCTCGCCATGACCACTTCATTTGCTATAATAACAAGGATGAAGTTTTATTATCAATAATATGATGAAAATACCATAGTAAACAAGGGCTAGCTTGGTCTACAGGTACTATCGAAAAAGAAGAAGATTCTTAGATAGTTACCAGTGATGACAACAAATGTGAGTAAGAATAGGAGGAAGATGTTGGAGAACTTCATACTTTGGGATTAATTTAATTGGAACCTTTTTTTTTTTGTGGGGAGAATAAGTAATTGTGCTAATAATTAACTTAAGTACCCCTAGTCACAATGTTGTTGAATGTACAACGTGAAGAGAAATGGGAAATCTATTTATAAGGATTTAGTTGGAGCAAATTCTAAATTGGTCTCATTCCTCTTGATACTATATACATTCAACAACATTTATTACATGAGATTCCTCTTCACACTATGCATTTAACAACATTTATTACATGAGATTTTATTTTTCGGAATAGTATTTATGGGGTTGACATATATTATTGCTTTTTAATTGTGATATATATCTTTAATTTTTTTTATATAATATCTTAAAAAATTGAATGCTAGATATGGGGACCGGATTCGGTCAAAACCAAGGACAGTTTGGATAGTCCAAAAAAAAATCTTATTAATTACACTTTGCGAATTAAAATCCATAATAAATACATTGCTTTCTTTGAAATTTAAATCCTACAATAAATATATTTCTCTCTACCTTCTTTTTCCAGCAAGCACTTCACTCCGACCAACTGACTTTTTTCGGTAAAATCTTTCCGTTAGACTCCCTCCAACCACCTGAAAAATTGTAACACTCCGTTAAAAAAATGTATCACTCCAAATATACCACTTCACCAGTCTATCAATAGTGATTTTCGTCGAGTGATAGCGCTACCACTTCTTCTAGCGCTACCCTACCACTCTATCTTAGTGATTTTTCTTGTCGTTAAAATTGCATGAGTTACATTTAACAATTCTTTTCATGACAACGCATTTACTGTGTTATCTTTCACTACCGCGAAGCGCAAGTGAGAAGGGATTATCTAGTACAATTTACAAGTTCCTTTCGAATTCTACGGAGAAGCCCTTCCTAGCAAATTCATTAATTGTGGTAGTTATGATATGATTGGATGGTGTGAGTATATTAAAACCAAGGTTGTCAAACCAAAGTTTGACCAGTTCGGTCGGATTGGATTGGACAAGAACCGGGCAAACAAATGACTCTCACCAACCATATTTTTTTAGCGACTCAGTAGCCGTTTAAAAACTGTCAATAACCAGTTGGTCCCAATAACTCGAGTTGTTGGGAAATGTTCAATTATGGATCATATATCATATCTTAACACACACCCTCCCTCAAACGAAAGCCGCCATGTATGGGCTTGAAGTTTGTACAGGTCTGGAAACAATATGCTTAACAGAATAGATGGGGTCATCGGGATTCAAACAAAAGACCTTTCGGTCAAAAAATATGTGCTTGGAGTTTGCACAGGTTCGGACACCATGCGCTTAATAGAATAAATGGGGGTCATCAGGATTCGAACGAGTCAAAGAAGACTCTGATACCATTTTGATATCTCAGAGTACGGTAGAACTGTTCTATCTTATTATTGATACTATTTAGGGTTTATATAGAGTACAAGGACAAACTCCTATAGTAATTCTAACACTAATATGGAATAGAAAACTTGATAAATTACATAATACTGGTACTCGTAATTTGACATAATACTCATACTCTAATACCCTCCCCAATTTGATGGTAATAATGATGTCATGTCAAGAACTAGTTGCTCCCAATAACTCAAGTTATTGGGAGAGGTTCAATTAGAGATCATATATAACATTTACTAACATACCCCTCAATTCCAATCCACTCAATAGGCTTGGAGTTTGCACAAGCACAAATCCGAACACCATGTGCTTAATAGAAACATACGGAGTCTTCAGGACCTTATTGAAATTTAAAAGTTGAAAGACAAACTTCATTAAAACTTAAAACCTTGGATCACATGAAGACAATGCACGTTAGATAAATTTAAAGGAGTGTTGATTCCAAGTGATGTTAGAGTAGTTCATCAAAGCATTAACGCGGTGGAGATTATTGAGTTTAAGGGCTATCCAGTTGACTGCGAGTGTATGGAGTATGTGCTGGAGTGTTTCGTGGGGATGGAGAGAATAGTTGTTGATCTTAGCAATCCGACTGGTGGCATGCCAAATATTCCTTGATAGGATTAGGGGCTAACCCTTATAGGGGTTAGCACTGTGATAATTAGCAAAAATTACTACGGATTATTATAAAATCAATACAAAATCTAAGCTAAATCACTACTAATTCAAACTAGTAGTAGTTTTTCCCTTGGTTAGGATGGTGCTAACTATTGTACAATTAGCACCGTAGCCGTTCCCTATTCCTTGCAGCGAGAAAAAACTTGAGGAAGCCAGAAAGTGTGCATTGGAATTCAAATCAAGAGCATCCCATGCAATTGACTTTGTTGTAAAATAGTTGTTCGCAAATCTTCAGGCATCGTATTGCTGCTAGGAGTAGTATGATAATTTTTTTGGCTTTATTGTAATTTTGTTCTTTTATTATCTTCTGGCCTGAGGATACTGCTTGGGCTTGTTGGGATGAATAGTCTTCAAAAGCTATAAACGAAATTCCTAATTAATTATCCAGTATTTTCCCCATAATACGAAAATAAGATGAATAATTAATAAAAGGAATATTATGGAGATAATTAGAAATAATTATCTTAATAGATTATATTTTAATTATGGGAGTAATTATCTCCCTAATTAAAATGTGACTAATTCCCAAAGAAAGAGGGAATATTCTGGGTTTTCTGCTCCAATAAATAGGAGACGCCCCAGACCCTCTAAACACACCTCAAAGAGCAGAAACACGAGATAGAGAGTGAGTTCATAGAGCTCCGGTTTTCGCACAAAACCGATGAGCAAATCATTAGATTGGCTGTTTTATCCTGGAGGCGACCGGTGGATAGTCTGCCGTGCGCAACGAAGGCAGTGCCGCGAACGTCTTAAAGAGAGCGACCTAGTCCGCGACTCAGCCAGATCGGTAACCCTAATTTTTCTGTTCGGTTTCTAACAATTTTAAGACGATCGCTTGCTGCTGTCAAATCTATCGAACAGGAAGCCGATTCTAGCGCGAACCATCGTTGTCGCTCTGCCTAGCGCTACTCATTTTGCTCTAATCGCTGCCCAAGAGAACAGATTCGATTGCTATTTGCTGCGTCTGGCTTCAACTCGGCCCAATCCCGTCGCTGGCACAAGCATCGATCGTCTCCGCTCTGTTCTTATACCAGTAGCCGAAAGGAAAGCTGAGTGGAGGCTACCTGGACCATATTTTTCCACGAACAATAAATTCGACCACGTACCCGGCCAAACGGAAGCTACCATGGATGATCAATCGATGAGTGGATATCTTTCTGATTTACTTATCTTGAAAGAATAATTATTCCATGGTTTTCCTTTTCCGCTTCTCGCCTGGCCAATTTAGGTCTTCTTTCCCTCTGCGGTTATGTTATGTATACTATGTATATATCTCTTAGCTGTGGATCAATTCCACTATGACTACGATTAATGGGTGAGACAGGAGGTCATGAAAAGCAAGTAGAGAAAGCTGCCTCCAGCCCATAATACAACCACGGGGCTTGTGGGAATTTCAAGACGGAACACAACCACGGGGATTAAAGGAGATTTCGGTGACCAGTTGCCTCTAGCCCATAATCAATCTTCGCGGAAATATTTTGGTGTCCAGCTGCCGGGGGTTTCAGATTTGGTCGTCGCCACAGCTTACCTCAACAATTTGATTGGACAAGGACGGCCAAAAGTGAAAGCAATAAGGAAGTTGTGCGTTGCTAGCTATTGAGACGAATTATATATCACCCAAAGCTCAAGTTACCTACTGCCGGAGTGGTAGCCAATCTCAGAAGGAAGACTCTTGTTCAGAGAGTTCCTCGTCCGGAAAAGAAGAATCAATTTGGAGTACGTAAGTTTGATTCCCAAAAGCTTCCGCTCTTGAGCTAAGTAGCATAAAGAATCAGGCAGTGACTTTTGAGAAAAGAGGTAACAACTGAAACCTTTTTCGTTGAATCATTATAAATGATAAAATTAGAATATATGACATATAACTTGATGCATGAAATTGAGTTATGAATGCTAGAATGAAAGCTTGAATTGATGCATGATATTGAGATATATTACGTATCTCGATGATTAGAGCATAAATTGAATACATGCTATGGAAAGAATATATGATTTTGTTTAAATGTGGGCATTGAAGAATATATGGGAATAGAATGGGTTTATTGCCCATAATAACGATATTATAAGAAGTACTATTATCAGTACTACACGAACCACTTAGGTTGCTGTGAAACATTAAAGTTTCAAGAACGAGAGCAGCAAGCTGAACCAGATCCACACCAATTAGAATGGTACCCATCGTGGTAACCATAAGATTGCCACCCAATCCTCTAAGAATGACGCTATGTTTCTCTGTTATTTGTGAGAAACTAGGTCATAAGACACGAAAGTGTAAGAAAAAGTTTAACCTAGTGTTAAATTGACTAAATAAGAGGATTTGGTGGTAAAAATCACTAATGGGGTGATAGGCCTTAATGGCAACTCTGAAGAATGGTGGTTGGATATTGGCGCCTCAAGGCATGCATCTGATAAACGAGCTAAGCTCAATCATACATTGACGCATATTGAAGGAGAAAGTGTTGTTGGGCAAGACCCTCACCACTATTGTTAATGGTTCTGGGAAAGTGGAAGAGAATCCTACCTCTAGAAAGTCATTG
Organism: Linum trigynum; assembly: GCA_964030455.1. NCBI lineage: Eukaryota > Viridiplantae > Streptophyta > Magnoliopsida > Malpighiales > Linaceae > Linum > Linum trigynum. The sequence goes on along the minus strand of OZ034814.1, from coordinate 32,554,851 downwards.
ACTTTCCTAGACATAAGGAATGGTTAAGTTGATAAGATAAATTCTTCCAAGTGTGTCTTTGTGAATAATTAGAATATCTTATATTGCATTCCCATATTATTATTGGATGCTTGAGAAAAATATGAATTTTGTATATTCAAGCTAAATGACCCATAAATATGTGGTTAGAGAATCAGAATCGATAGATCTGATTTATTTTGATATGGGTAAACTTGATGGAAAAGACAATAAATGATTTATTGCTCTTTAGAGTGCTCTGGTTGTCTAACTAGTTATTGGAAATAGTTTGAAATGCCTAGTTGCATTATGATTGCACTGATTATTCGATATGTGGCATGCATGTGGTAGCATTAGAGAATCAGTGACATGATAACTAGAAGAGCATATGAGTGTGTAAGTTATTGTAAAACACATAATCCTATGAAACGAAATACTCATTAGTTTGTGAAAACCATTGATGCCAATAGATTCCATTTATATTAAGAAATAGTGGGGGTGATATCCTGCCAAATATTAGAGATAATGGATAACTAGTGGGGGTGATGAATCTGAGTATGAACTCAGAAGAGACAAATGAACCATAAATCACGAAAGGATTTTGGTTATGAAATTGTTATTTACACCCTAAAAAAGAAAGATCCTACAAGTCTGCTAGAAGTTCGAACTTCCATAAAGATGCATAATTGTGGGAGAATCCATTATTAACGAAATGGAATTATTGGAGTCTAATAAGACTTAAAATCTTGTAGAGTTACCTCTTGGTTGAAAAGCCTTTGGTAAGATATCGATAGAATCGAACAAGATTTGGCATCTTTGAGAATTACCTCTTGGCAATGAAGCCAAGGTAATAAATGGATTCCTAAAAGGAAAACTGATACCTGATGGTTTAGTTTATGAGTATAATGATCGCCTAGTAGCGATGGCTTTAGGTGAAGGGAAAATAAATTGTAGATTTCTTTGATATCTATTCACCAATATGTAGAATAACATCCATGTATGTTCTGATTGCTAGTGTTGTGTGTCAGATGGATTGTTAAACATGTTTCTGTGAATGGTGATTTAGATAGGAAAATATACATGGGACAACCTATAGGGTTGTTATTCCTGAACATGCTTAGGGAGTCTATAGTTAGACAAATCATTGTAAGATTTGAAATAGACTCTAAGACGATGGCATGAATAAACTAGTTCTTTCTCATGGTTTTAAAAGTGAAATTGACAAGTGCATTTAGTACAAATTTGAGAATGACACTTGCATTATGAATGACACGTCGATCTTTGGTACAAAGACTCGTAATGTCAATATTGAAAAACCATGATGGTTGAGAATTTTGATTGTGAATGATCTGAATGAAACCAATGTTATGCTAAGAGATCCTAATAACTAGGAAAATACAAGATGTACACCTGCATACATGTTTGATGGTGCTAGTATAAAAATTTAAAGAACACCTAAGACGGTGTAAGAAAGTTAGAATATACTAGCATTTACAGTCTGCGAGAGGCAGCTGATAAACATGAGACCCGATTTAGTGGGGGTACTTGGCAGGATTATTGATTGTCCTATTATGAAGCATTGAAATGCTATTGAAAGGGTCATGAGACACCTTAAAAGAACAGAAAAAACCTTGGTATTTGTTATCAAAGGTTTTGCTGTATTGGTAGGGTATAGTGATGCGGATTAGAATACCCTATAGAGGACTACAAGAGGATGTGTTTTAAACATCGATAGAGAAGCTATGTCTTGGAAGTATAAGAAGTAAACGATCCTGGCTCAATCAACTAAGAATCGAAAATGATAGAACTAGCAATGGCTAGTAAAGAGGAAAGTTGATTGAGAGGGTCACTACTAGAGATTCCCTTATGGGAAAGACCGATCCCTCCGGTAGTTGATTAATTGTGATAGCACCGCAGCTATTGCAATAGAAGGGAACCGGTTCTAGAACAAAAAGAGACGACAAATTTGTCGTAAGCACAGTACTGTAAGAGAACTCCTAACGATAGGAGCAATGAGGGTGGATCCTGTAAGGTCCTAACAGAATCTAGGTGATCCTTTGACGAAAGGATTATCTAGAGAGAAAGTCCAAAATACCACAAAGGGTATGAGACTTATGCCTACCGAACCATGGATTACAAGTGATGGTAACCCGACCCGATAGACTGGAGATCCCAAGAAACGGGTTCAATGGGTAATAACAAGTCATGAGTAATATTGAGAAAAGTTCATGCATAGTAGAGCATGAATCCCAAAGCCTTGGAGGTTGAGTTAAACTCTTAATGAGATCTATACTCTATGTGGAGTGAAGTACTTTACTTTGGGGGTACTTCTGATAGACTCACCTATGTGAATGTGGGAGTGGGGCCGCTCCCTATGGAACTTTGGAGGCACAAAGTTGCTAGAGCGTTCACTAAACCGGGATAACATGCATGGCCATAAACGCACGACCTATGAGAGAATATCACTTAATGAAAAGATCCGGTGTGCTACATTGTCTGAGATAGGGTTCAAGACTACGAGTCACCCTTATGAAATCGGAAGTGTAACCATTACGCTAAGGTTCAAATCTTCGCGATACCTTAGCTTATGCCCGATCTTATGGAATTGTTGATGCTCAGAGATAGTTTCAAAACTATTCAAGTGGGGGATTGTTGGGATGAATAGCCTTGAAAAGCTATAAACGAAATTCCTAATTAATTATCCAGTATTTTCCCCATAATACGAAAATAAGATGGATAATTAATAAAAGGAATATTATGGAGATAATTAGAAATAATTATCTTAATAGATTATATTTTAATTATGGGAGTAATTATCTCCCTAATTAAAATGTGACTTATTCCCAAAGAAAGAGGGAATATTCTGGGTTTTCTGCTCCTATAAATAGGAGACGCCCCAGACCCTCTAAACACACCTCAGAGAGCAGAAACACGAGATAGAGAGTGAGTTCATAGAGCTCCGGTTTTCGCACAAACCCGATGAGCAAATCATTAGATTGGCTGTTTTATCCTGGAGGCGACCGTCGGATAGTCTGCCGTGCGCAACGAAGGCAGTGCCGCGAACGTCTTAAAGAGAGCGACCTAGTCCGCGACTCAGCCAGATCGGTAACCCTAATTTTTCTGTTCGGTTTCTAACTGGACTAGTATACTAAGTTATCATTTTCTTTTTTCCCTCTTCCTTGTGTATCAGTGTACGTCTATCCCTTTGCTTGTACTTGTTACCTCTGTAATCAATGCAATTTCAATGGGGAGCTCAACAATGGTTGGAGTGTGCAATGCAATCATATAAAGATCAGTCAGAGTCATGTGTTGGGCTTCTTCGATGGAAAGATCGCCTTCATACATTCCTAATACTTGTCTTTTGACTGCATATATTATCATCAAACGTGATAGGGAGAGTAGAAAAATGTGATTGGGAGAGTAGAAAGCAGTGAGTTACTTCGTGAAAGTCTTGAAGCCCTCTGAAGATATGCTCTTCGAGGGGCCAATCCGAGCTCCAATGGTGAAATTTAGGCTCCAATCGGCTCCGAGGTAAGGCTCTTCGTCACTTTCTATCTATGACTTTGTTTTTTGCTATCAAAAGTTGGATCCCTTGCTTTAGCACCATGGTCTTATTCGTTATCCATTGAAGACCCCATGATCTCACATTGGCTTTTGTATGACTCCATTCTATTTTATTGTTCTTTCTATTAATGGTTAGTTAGCATCAATGCCTTGCGCCTCTTTTCAACAATAAAAAAAAAGAGAATAAATCTTCAACTATCAAGAGTCAAGAGTGTACCATAAATACTTTCAGGATATATTAATAATCAAGAAAGAATGTTTTGGAAAATAGTGTAATTTATTTGGATCCCCTACGTGGTGCGAGAATGGAAGTGCACTTCTCCACACCGCTAGAATCCGTACAAAATTTTTTGGCGACAAATGTAAAGAACTTTGATGACGAATTCTTCCATTGTAAAAGTACAATTTCATGAAGTGACAGTCCAATCATGCAACTCTCGAGCCTCGTGATGAAAAGATCTCTATTCGAAACCAACCTTAACAGAATAAAAAGTGATCCAATGACAAATGAGCGAACAAAACATATAACAAAACCATCAATACACAATCTACCAATGTCTATTCTCATTCCAAAGCATATTCATCGCAACTGTCCAATCATCCAACTTCTAGTAAAGCAATGTCATCTTTTTGTTATGACTTGATAAAAAACCTGAGGAAAACAAAATCCTAGGAAACAAAAAGAAAGGAATGACCAACTATTTAGTTTGACATTCATCAAACATCACAACCACATGACTCTCTCTTTCATTTCCCCTACAGTTTGTAGGGTTGAGATGACTGAAGCAAAGGCTTTGTGGTTGGGGATCAATGAAGTTTACAATCAGGTTTCTCTCATCATGTGATTGCGTTGAATTTTCAATCTCTAATACACCTCAAACAAGTTTGATTTTTTTTTTTTTTGTGAAGATGAAGTAGTGTAATTTTTTATAAAAGTGGGCTAAAATCCACAGTAAATGGAGTCACTAAAATAAAGAACATGACCATTATGGAGATTACAAGATTTGTATTAGTGTAGAAAACTTTTTTTTTATAATGGTGACATATTTTATTGTTAATACAAAAATTTAGTTATGAACATGAGCAACACAAGATGCACTTAGAAACCACACTTATGTGATACATTTACAACAACAGAATTAACATTGCTAAATAATCACAATAAGAAAATGTAATCTCTATCGATACGTTCTATAATATAAGTCTATAGGTTTATCACTCTGCATTAGCAACATTAAAAGGTTTCTCTAGACATCATGTTGAAACTTCCAGCAATGCATCCTCCTTGTTAGTATAGAAAAACTTACTCCGTTATATTAAAAAACGTATTCCAACATTTTGGGGATTAAGCAGTAGACACAACTGTTAAGAAATACAAGGTTATTGCCAATAATTTATGAGTGAAATGTTGTCTTGGAAGAAGAGTTGAAGAAGATAAACAAATGAAATCGACGATAAACAAAAAATAAAGAAGAAAACTATCAACTATCCCAGTCTCCACAACTTTGTCAAGTTGTCTAGCTGCTGAGATAAACTGCTTAAGTGTGAAGTTAGAGTTTGACATTTTGAACCTGGAAAATGAAGAAGTTTATCAACTAGTCAGAAAGCTTACTATAGCAGAAAAGAAAGAAGATTAAAAAGACAAATTCAAAACTTGCTACTCAATCATAACGGTATCAAAACCAACCTTAAAGACTAATAAGAAATCTAATACCTAAGGATCAAACAAACAGTGCAACCAAACAACATTATACAATCTACAATCCAACCATCCAACTCATTAAAAAAAAAACGACCCGATAGCCCAATCATCCAGCTCTTTAGCTTTGTGATAACAAAATCTCTACTCAAAACAAGTCTTAAAAAACAAGTAATGAATATAATAACAAATGAAAAAACAAAAGATACAACCAAACCATCCATACGCAATCTAACCAACCTTAAAAGAATAACAAGTGATCCAATGACAAATAAGCGAAAAGAACATACAACAAAATCATCAATACACAATATACCATTGTCAATTCTCATTCCAAAGCATAATCAAAGCAACTGTCCAATCATCCAATTTCTCGTGAAGCAATGTCATCTTTTTGTTATGACTTGATAAACGAACCCGAGACAAACAAAATTCTAGAAAACGAAAGAGAAAGGAATAACCAACTATTTGATTTGACATTCATCAAATATCACAACCACATGACTCTCTCTTTCATTCCCCGCTACAGTTTGTAGGGTTGAGATGATTAAAGCGAAGACTTTGTGGTTAGGGATCAATGAAGCTCTACAATCGAGTTTCTCTTATCATGTGATTGAGTTGGATTTTCAATCTCTAATACACCTCAAACGAGTTTGATTTTTTTTGTGTGAAGATGAAGTCGTGCAATTTTAGATAAAAGTGTGCTAAAATCCACAGTAAAATGGTGTCACTAAAATAAAGAACATGATCATTATGGAGATTACAAGATTGGTATTATTGTAGAAAACCCTTTTTGGATAATTATGACATACTTTATTGTTAATACAAAAAATTAGTTCATGAACAAGAGCAACACAAGCTGCAGTTATAAACCACACTTATGTGATGCATTTACAACAACAGAATTAACATTGCTAAATAATCACAATAAAGAAACTGTAATCTCTATCAATAAGTTCTATATCATAAGTCTATAGGTTAAACACTTTGCAGCAACAACATTAAAAGCTTCCTCTAGACATCATATTGAAACTTCCAGTAATGAATCATCCTCGTTAGTATAGAAAAACTTACTTCATTATTAGAAAAAAAAACTTACTCCAACGTTTTGGGAATTAAGCAGTAAACACAATTGTCAAGAAAACAAGGTTATTGACGATTATTTATGAGTGCAATGTTATCTTAAAAAGAGGAGTTGAAGAAGAAAAACAAATGGAATTGACGTTAAAAAGCAAATGAAGAAGGAAACCATTGATGCAAAAAATGAATGAAACAAACATAGAAGTCATGGTCAATCTCATGAAGTAAATGACAAAAAAATGAATATTCTATGAGCAAGAGTTAAATTGGGAAAGTTAATTCTAGAAACTTTCACAAAAATTAAACAAATGATTAGACTAACATATGGTAAGGGTGGTGTCTGTTACGATATGCGACGCTCACTTTGAGAGCATAATTAATAGTTGAAGGATTGTGAACTCGTATTGGAGCGCTTATATCGAGAATTTAGTGGTAGAGTGTTCTGTACTAAAATCATAGTTTAATTGTGTTTCAACAGTTTCATACCGTTAAAATCGTCAACAATTTTAGGGTCTAGTACCCAATATTAACAGTTAGAGATGACAATTTGAACCCACCCTGCTTCTTTACCTGCGTGGGTATTACCCGCTCTGACTTGCAGTAGTTTGGGGTGGGACATTGGTATTGAGGTACTCGCCCCATTGCCATCACTATTTCCAATGGGGCGAGTACCCCTCTATTAGTAGAGTGTTCTGAAATATTGACATAATGGTCCATTGTTGTGATAGTACTCTTCATGTAAAAAAATAGCATTTTGTACCCCTCTATTATTACAAATTAACAATTGTACCACTGTACTAAATTTTTGCACAAGCATACCTTTCTAATATCAAAACATAACAAATATACCCCTTCGTCTAATTATCTGTTAATCAGCCATTTAACGAGTTGAAAAATTACTAAAATACCCTCATTTAGTTCTCATTTCATTTTTATTTTGTTTCATCACAAGTCAAACCAATTAAAGCCTACCCTTAAACAAAACCCATCACCTTTCTTTAACCTTTTCGCCTTCCTCAATCACCAACGTAGAGAGTCCGGCGCCATTTAGTTTTAGAAACTAAATGAGGGCATTTGGGTAATTTTACCGTTCATTAAACGGTTAGTTAACATATAATTACTTAATTGGATGGAGGATTATTTGTTACGTTTTAATGTTAAAATGGTATATTTATGTAAAAATTTAATAGATGGATATATTTATTAATTTGTAATAGTAGAGTGATAGAAAATGCTATTAACCCTAAAAATATTAAACAACAAATATACATGTATTTTCTTTTTATTACTATTACTATGAAATTCATAACTGAAATAGTTAATAAATGAAGTGCTTTTCTTTGCTTCTCCCTATAAAACCCACAAACCAATTTCCCCCAAATTCTTTTACAAAAAACAAACACAAACTTTTCCACTTTCTCCAACAAATCCCAAAATCCAACACTTCCTCTTGTATTTTGGCAGTCTAGTTGACAATCAGGTTGTGAACCAGACCTTTTTTTTTTATTAAGATTTGAGGCTCTAAGAAGATTATTTTTCTAAATAACCTGAAAACTAAAGAAAGAGACCCGTTCATCCCATCCTGTTAAATGTGATAGAGAAAAGACATTTGTTAACACTCGTAATTACCAAACAATGAATATTAATAATTCAAATTGTACAGATTTAAACTCTAATTCTCCAAACTACCCATATGATGCTTGGCACTCTCTCGTCAAAAAGAGGTTTCAAATGGATCCTCTTTCTGTATTTCACATTTCTTACTCCTTCCTTCTCTGCTCGGTTGTTGTCTTCCATCTTTCTCAAAGAAGGAAATTTGATGAAGAAAGAGGCGGAAGAGAGGATGAACCAGTTTTGCAATTCTGGCAAGTTGGGCTGTGCGTCAGCTTTTACCAGTATGGGTGGTTTCCATTTAGGTGAAGGATGATGATGATGATGAGTATTGATGCATGGATTCATATTAATGTTACTTTGGAATTGTACTATCACCTAACTTAACGGCTTGCCGTTGAAGTTGACATATATGTAATAAATCACCTCATAACTCACTATAATTATAATTTACCATTGATAAAATACTTCATACGTGGCTTTTGGAGTGGATTTCACGTTTTCACTCGAGTGATGTGGTCTATATATCTTAGTAATGAAACTTGAGAGACCAAAAGTTAGTTCATCAACAACGAGAGAGATCTGTTCTATATATCAATTTGATTTGTTGAGGCGACTGAATACCAAGGATGAAAAAATCGTACCGTAACGGTTTTTTATTAGAAAAACCTCCTATTGGAAGCAAGATCGATAGGTGGTGTTTAGCGGTTGAAATCGTTGATCTATTGTTAAATCACAATTTAAACATTAAATAGTTTACCACTGACTTTTCCTATATGACCTCTGCTATAGTTATTTAATCCTTGGGAAATACGTGTTTACGACTTCAATAGTTAGTTTTTTGATTGAATAGTTATAGTGAGTATATGTGGTATGAATGTTCTACCTCATCTCTTTGCATCATGGTAGTGCAATCATAAACACATGACGCAATTTTGTGCTCTGCCACATGACTGAGGCAAAATCTTGTTTAAATTGCAAAACTTTTCAATATATGTAACTTTTATAAGGGGACAATTTTAGAAGAGGGCATATTTTTGGATTTTAGGGGGTTCGAAGACAATTTTAGGCTTATTATCACCTTTGAGAAAAATGCTACACTAATAAAAATTGCAGTTCATGAAAACGTTGGTTGCACCTCGACTCGTTTACTATAATATTAGCTCGTATTTATCTCGAATTCCACTTATTAATGAATTTACAACTTCTACTTGAATTCTACTCATCAATAAGATACATTTACGAGTATAATAAAACTTCAAACTTATCAAAATTTTACCATTAAGTACATTTATAATAAATCTTCAACTATCAAAAAGTGTACCATAAATACTTTTAGGGTAAATTAATAATCTAAGCAAGAATGTTTTAGAAAACGGTGTTATTTAACCTTTTGATTTTGAAAGGGGAATTATTAATAAAATCGTTATGCAAATCACCGGCAGAATATTATAAAAAAAAGTGATCATCCCCAGAGTTCCCCACCCATCCCCCCCGCAACTAACCCTTCCGATCCAGATCTGGGAGTTGCGTCAAATTTTGCAGCGTCGGTGGCGACTAACTGTGACTTGAATTTTACTCTAAAATAAATGGAAATGGCGCTGAAATTGCTCTGAGTCCGATCTCAACAGTGTCTCTCTCGTCCCAATACGCGTGAAAAAGCAAATATAAAAATATCCCTCTCCCCCTCCTCTCTTTCCCCATCTCCTTATCATTCATGGTCTCCCACCACCACTAATCCTCCACTGTTCATCCCACTTGCTGCTCCGAGTTTCACTCTCATTCTTAGCTGGTCGATTTCCTTTCGGCCTAATATAAAAAAAGCTCGTTACTTTGCCATCTGGGTACCCAGTTCCTTTCCCCCCCTGGCCTGCTCCATTTGCTATTTCAGGCGGCAACTGACAGCAGCAGCGAAAAGGGCTACTGGGTTTACTTGGGTTTCTTCCGATTTCTCCTCGCTCCTTTTAGTCAGATCCAAGTCCTCCAGATGTCGTGTTAGTTGACACAAGGGTAAGTTTCTTCTCTTCCGATTTCTTTACTGGTGGATTTTCGCTTCCGTTTGTTCGAGTGAAGTAAATTAGTATTAGTGGAGGGGTTTCTATTTCTGGGTCTTGCTCGATTAATTCTAGATTGGACTGTTTTCTTCTTGTTTCTCTTGCTATCGTTGGTTGATGCACAGTCGTAATTGTGTCAATGGCGGAGAATTGTTTCTTTTTGGTACAAACTTTGACTTGGTTTTTAAGTGCCGGCAGTATTTTTGTGCTTAATTGTTGATGTGCGTTGTTGGTCATTATGATTTGTAGATGGTATGTCAACGGATCTGCTGGATCTCCACTTTGATTCTAACGAAGTGGTGCAGGAAAAGATAGTGTAGTGACGTGGACCTCTTTAGAGTTCTTGCTGTTGTCCTTTTGTGTCTGTTTGATTGATTGGCCGATTCATTTGTGAGATCATGAGATTCAATGAGAGGAGAAAGGGAGATGTTTACAAGTACCCACTTGTCATTAGATCCACCACTACCACCACCTAGAGATGCAATCTAAGATTTAGTTTGAATCTTGGGTAGGGGACGTGTAGCAACTAACATTCCCCTAATAATCTCTTCAAGAGGAAGATCACATCACTGTGACATTGAGCTTACTTCTTTTCTTGATTTGCATTTTCAGGGTGTTTAAGCCACTGTAAACTTCTTTACTTGAGGACGAAATGGCAATGGGGAAGTACTCACGGGTCGATGGCAGGAAGTCATCGAACTATTGTTCAACGATCAGTATGGTTGCTTTTGTTGCATTGTGTCTAGTTGGAGTTTGGATGTTCATGTCATCATCTGTCGTCCCTGGACAGAGTTCAGTTGTGCCGGCATCCCAAGAGTCTGCCACCAGTCAGGGCAAACAAAGTACTGTTGAGAACACCAAGGGATTTGAAGATAGTTCTGGTGATATGCCAGAAGGTTCAAGTAAAGAAGGCGAGAGCACTGAAAATCCTAATACTGGCAACCAATCGGATCTCCAGGATGATGACAAGGTGACCGAAACTCAGACGGAGACCGATTCTAACCCAGCTGGTGAAGAAAATCAAGTTGAGAAGTCTCAAGAGGATGGTGATGGGAAAAAAGAGGATGAAAATTCAGGAGAGGCAGGATCAAATACAGATTCTGAGGAGAAAGAAAATGCAAGTGGGGAAAAGAGTGAGTCCGATGAGGGGGAGAAGACCACCACAGATTCAAGTGAAAATAAGAATGATAGTGAGACAGAGGGTGGTTCAGGTGAAAAATCAGAGTCAGATGAGGGGGAGAAGTCCACAGAGGAAGGTGAGAATAAGGACGTTAGTGAGACAGAGGGAAATTCTAGTGAGAGTAATGAGGGAAGTCAGGGTAAAGATAAGGCAGTTGAGGTTTTCCCTGCGGGTGCGCAGTCAGAGCTTCTTAACGAGACTAGTACACAGAATGGAGCTTGGTCTACTCAAGCTGCAGAATCACAGAAGGAGAAAAGCTCGCAGAGTCCTTCAGATGTCAAACAAGATGGCCAAGCCTGGAAAGTATGCAATACCACTGCTGGGCCGGACTATATCCCTTGCCTTGACAACTGGAAAGCTATCAGAAAGCTATCTAGTACTAAGCATTATGAACATAGGGAGAGGCATTGCCCTGATGAAGCACCTACCTGCCTTGTTCCTGTGCCGGAAGGGTATAAGCAGTCAATTAAGTGGCCTAAGAGCAGGGATAAGGTAATTCTATTACTTCATAGCTATCTCTTGCAAGATCACCCAGTGTTTTATCTTTTTTTGTCTTGTGATCATTTCTTTTTACATGATGCAGATCTGGTATTACAATGTCCCCCATACCAAGCTTGCAGAGGTTAAAGGACATCAAAATTGGGTCAAAGTTAGTGGTGAATATCTTACCTTCCCAGGTGGAGGAACTCAGTTTAAGCATGGTGCTCTTCATTACATCGATTTCATTCAAGAAGTGAGTTGTCATTGGATCCCCTGAGTTTTGGTCACTGTGTCATTTAAGTTATGGATTAATTGGTTGCCTAATTTATATTCTATTACAACTGCAGTCTCTTCCTGATATTGCTTGGGGAAAAAGGACCCGCGTGATATTGGATGTTGGATGTGGTGTGGCAAGCTTTGGTGGTTATTTATTTGAGCGAGATGTTCTTGCTATGTCTTTTGCTCCCAAAGATGAGCATGAGGCACAAGTTCAATTTGCTCTAGAGAGGGGAATTCCTGCCACATTAGCAGTTATGGGTACCAAGAGGCTACCTTTCCCGGGATATGTTTTCGATGTCGTGCACTGTGCACGTTGCAGGGTTCCTTGGCATATTGAAGGTGATAGTTAACTCCTGCTCAAAATAATTCTAACTTTCCAGCTTGTTTTTTTAATCTTCCAGAGATTAATTTTAGTTCTATTTTGCAGGCGGTAAACTTCTTTTGGAACTCAACAGGGTGCTGCGACCTGGTGGCTACTTTGTGTGGTCTGCAACTCCAGTTTACCAAAAGCTGGAAGAAGATGTTGGAATTTGGGAAGGTAACTTATTTATCTTTCAGTGAACTGGATGGAATTTCTGAATTCGTCTTAATGATGTGACATTTATTCGCTCTTGAAAATTGTTTGCAGAAATGACTAAGTTGACAAAGGCCATGTGCTGGGAACTGGTGGTTATCAAGAAGGATACACTGAACGGTGTTGGTGCTGCAATATACAGAAAGCCGATGTCTAATGAGTGCTATAACCAGCGAACCAAGAATGAGCCACCATTGTGCAAAGAATCTGATGATCCAAATGCAGCTTGGTACTTTCTTCACAGTTTCAAGAGTTGTTTGTTTCTTATTCTCAGTCATTATGCAGAGACTTTTCCATATAGCAAAATTTGGGGCTTTTCATCTATCTCTAATGAAATATAAGTGATAGATCAACTAGCCTTTTAGGTTAAGTTTCATTTTGATGGAGTTTATCACATTGAGCCCTTGCCAGAGTCTTGCTGATGACTATAAGAGGCTACACAGAGCTTTGCATAACATGTAGTTTAGAGAGGAGTAAACTATCTTAAGCTATTGTATACTATCGACTAGTCCTTAGAAATCTGGTCTAGAGAGGAGTGAGCTGTCTTAAGTTATTGCATACTATAGACTAGCCCTTTGTAATTAACGCCTGCTTGTTCAAGTTTTATCCATTTTTGCTTAAACTCTCATACTCTAGGCACTCACTTGAAATTCAAGGGATAAACACTTCACTGTCTTGTCATTTTTTAAGTTCAAGAAGGTTGTTGTGCATATATGTTATCCTCTTTTCCTTGTTTATGAGGCTGAATAATTCGTGATTGTTTATGATTAAAAACAACAAAGAAAAACTGGGGATGATTAGCTGACCATTAGTAGTATTATTGCTTTTTTCTGGTAAATATTCTGCCCTAATAGAGGATTATGCAACGTTAAGATGTCACTCCAAGTTTGGGAATAATTTCTGTGCTTAATATTCAATATATGAGCAATGTACTGCTAAAAATGGGTTTACAGCTGTTTTCGAGTTTTTCAATGAGGACATTGGCTCTGCATGCTGCTATTTTTGGTTGCTGTTCCCTACTTTTTTGATTGCTCACATAATTCATTTTGTATCTCGTCTTCAGGAACGTGCCCCTCGAGGCATGCATGCACAAAGTCCCCGGAGATGAATCTCTACGAGGATCTAACTGGCCAGAGCAATGGCCAAAGAGATTGGAGAATCCACCATACTGGTTGAAATCCCAGGTCGGAGTTTATGGCAAACCAGGTCAGGAAGATTTTGCTGCTGACTATAAGCACTGGAAGAATGTCGTCTCGCAGTCATACCTCAACGGAATGGGCATCAACTGGTCTTCTGTAAGAAATGTCATGGACATGAGAGCGGTTTATGGAGGGTAAGACAAACAACCTTTTGTCATCCACAACCTTATTATTCCTTCGAAGTTGCCTTTTTCGTCATGCACTCATATGCTGGTTTATTATGTCGCTAGGTTTGCGGCTGCACTGAAGGACTTGCAAGTGTGGGTTATGAATGTGGTTCCCATCGATTCTCCAGACACGCTTCCCATTATATACGAGCGTGGTTTGTTCGGAATGTACCATGATTGGTGCCAGTCGTTCAACACCTACCCCAGAACTTTTGATGTTCTGCACGCAGATCATCTCCTATCGGTTGTCAAGAAGAGGTCAGAAGACGCGCTCCCCACTCTTTCTCTATTCACATTCCGGCTGAAATCAATCTCTTTATAAACTCAATCGTTAATGCTTTTTCCCCCTTCCTCTTTCTATTGCAGGTGTAGCCTGGTGGGACTGGTGGTGGAAGTTGACAGGATCTTGAGGCCAGGAGGCAAGCTTATCGTAAGGGACAATGTCGAGACCATAACCGAGGTCGAGAGCTTGGCAAAATCGATGAACTGGGACATCCGAATGATTTACTCGAAGGAGGGTGAGGGGTTGCTGTGTGTTCAGAAGACAATGTGGCGTCCTAAGGAGGCTGAGTTGATAACCTCGGCCATCATGTAGGCATGAAGATTAGATTCAGAGCAGAGCAGATCAGATCAGAGGCAGAGCTATTCATCTGCACGCAGAGGAATCATCTGTGGCTGCCAGAATGTAGCTTGGCATTATTTTGAGGTTGGAAGTAGGATATGGTTTTGATATCTGCAGCAAGGCGTATGGGAAGATGTTTTTTCTTATCACTGTTATTATCATCATTTGTTATTTTTTACTGTTATTACTTACTGTGACGATTTATAGCTATTACACGTTGAGGGAATTGTAAAATTTAATTTGTAATCTTCAATTCTTCTTGTTGGCTTAACCGTATGATCTCCTACGTTTTTCAGTGAGTCGATGTATGTTTACATTTATAGTGGGGATAAGCTGTTTTGTGCCGAGGATAATGACCTTTAGTAAGATCAAAATGTGGTACTCTATTCAAAATTTAAACACTGTATTGGAGTTTCTAAATGTCAATTAGTTTTATTAATTGCGTTAAGTCCTAAAACATTTGTTTACCAATTTCCATTAATAAGAGGCTCAATTCAAGTATAGTAATGATAATGGGGAAGGTATGTCAATATCCATCTCATCATATTGCAGGCTTTGGAAATTTATCATGGGACTCGGATCCATGCAAGTCAATTCATATGGATATTTATATGTAATTTAAATAGAAAATATTAAAATATATTTCATTAATCCATTCTAGAAAACATAGATCTTTACTACACGAGAAGCAGTTGGTGTCCCGTTGGTACAAGGTTGCTGGGGGCGAAGTCTCGTTGGCATCGAATTAATTGCAGGTGAACCCCAGGTTTAGTAGGCTGTATTACGTAACCTTTTCATATTAGTAAGACTATGTATAGTTTATGGAGAGATAATTGTTTTTTTATGTATCAATACACAAATTTATAGAGGTATATTAATCCCAAATATTTTGTGAATTGTTTGATTTAAACTATATTTAGGGTCTTATCGTTGCAAAGCGTAGGCCAGAAAACTAGTTACTTTTAAAATGTGTACTTGTGGCTTCTGAATACTTACAACAATCTGCATATTTATGACTTCTGAATATTTACCAATAATCTCAAATGCTTACTAATAATAGGTAATGTGCAATGATATTGTAATACTTACTAAGCTCGAGACTGAAACCATGCATGGTGATTAGAGAGGAGGGTCAAAAGACTTACCAATTACTTCATTCACAAAATATTTATAAGTTTTATTTGTATTTCTAACTAAGGTTCAAGAAGGCATTAGGAGTAAGACAGATATTGTGTCCTTGCCTATTTCCTAACTCGGCGTCGCTTATGGGCGCTTAGGCGTTAGAAGCAAAAATAGCAGTTGCAGACTTGCAGTCAAACGATAATTGAAATATATGTTTTTATAACACTTCTACTTCAGTTAAGATGTTTAATTACTTACTTAATACCTAACATTAAGGAAAAAAAAAATATCTTACGAGTTCATAGAACCATAACTCAATAGCTAACAATTTTATTGAACTATTGAAAAGATTTATAAAAAAGAATATTGAGTTTGTAAATGATTTTAATTACTGACTACCTAGTTCTGCCTAATTATGACCGCTTGAAACTCCTCAAGTCTCAGGGAAGCATTGGGTTGTTTTTTTACTTGCAAAGTACAAAATGGAAAAGGGGAAGAGAGTGGGGACGGGGAGACATATATACTACCCGGCATTCTCAACTTTCTGCTGTATTTTTTTTTTTAAATTCTAAAGGCAACCTAACTACTACTTGAAGTCAAAGCTTTATTTTGATATATCCAAGAAGTTAATTTGTTACCCTTAACTAGGGCTGCAAATGAGCCAAGCCGCTCGCGAGCAATTCGGCGTTGGAATCGGAAAAAACTCGTTCGACACTCGACTCGTTATTTAACAAGCCGGCTCGCGAGCCAACTCGTTAGTTAACGAGCCAAGCCTGAGCTAGACCATGCTCAGCTTGATAAGCTCGCGAGCTAGCTTGATTCGGTGGCTTGTCGAGCTAAGCTCGCGAGCTGCCTTGTTTTGAGCTTGTGGAAGGATGAATTACTCTTTTAAACATGAACATTGTCTTATAATACAGATGTGTATGAAATTTAGATGTTATTTCTAGTTTCTAGTGTTCTTTCTATCATTTAAATTCTTATGTTTATACATTTTTCCAGCAAAAATGATTTTAAATCGAGCTCATCTTGAGCCGAGCTTGTACTCAGCTTAACAAGCTATGTTAATGAGCATTTATCGAGCTCTACCGAGTCGAGCTCGAGCTAGATTATTTTTATTCAAGCCGAGCTCGAGCTCGAGCTCGAGCTGGATTATCAAAATTCGAGTTCGAGCCGAGCTCGAGCTGAAAAATTAATAAACGAGCCGAGCTCAAGCTAAGCAAAAACTCGACTCGACTCGGCTCGTTTGCAGCCCTACCCTTAACACACACCTTTTTTTAAGCTGACCTGACATATATGTCTTCACCGTTTGTTGATATTGTGCCTCCATTTATTCTCATTTTCCTTCACAGGTTGGTTGAATTGAATCAACCGGTTAGGGATTGGGGTGGGTTGGTTAGGTGATAGTTAGCAGGTGCTGGTTTGTTAATTGAAGTGGGCAGAAAAAACTTCCAATAATTACCCGTTTGATTATGAGGTATGTTCATTGTACTTTGAAGTTGGAAACTGAATCTCTTAAACCTATACAATAGTTTTAATTGATTTTTGACATGATATATAGCAGAGTTTGCGCTGATAATGAAAGAATGCATACTCGAATTTTCGTGACTCCAAATATCAGTAGTTAAATTTTAAGTACTAGAAATGATGAAACCGCACAAACTTTCACATCATAATTCATTGGATTTCGTTTGAAAAAAGTATATAAAAAATAATATATTTCATATTCTGAAACTTCTCTCAACAACTCGAATTTTAACGGAATTCTCTACATGATTCGCTATACTAGTTAGTGCTCTTAATTAATAAGGAAGATACATTTATACAATCATTCCAACAAACGAGCTGCCTTCAAGTGACTGCCCCTAGTTCCGGCAAAGATGACTTTACTTTTGGGATACCCCATTAATATTATTATTACATGTAAGGATTTGTTCATCTTAAACTAGTGTCGAAGCTGCGACTTTGTTGGGAAAGTAGGGCACAAAAAGCACGAAGATGCTTCTTTTCAGGTTCTGCTCGGAACCATCATGAAAAAAAGAGAGCACTATCCCTCGTGTTTGCATGATTAAAATTGGAGAATAGTTTTGATAACTGAATGGCCAGAAAGATAGCTTTTTTTTTGTATTCGAAATATGTTACATAAACACACGCTTGACTATACATATATTAGTTATTTGTGATAGCTAGTGGTGGATATATATATATATATATATATATATATATATATATATATATACTCATGCAACAATTATATATTTATGTTTGTCCACATCCACCAAGAATATGCAGGCAAAGCTGTGAAATCTTTGACAAAGATTCATTTTTGTTTACTACCATCCATTTATCTCAACAAATTAATATTCCTAATGAATGAATGAATCACAGCCAATTAATGCTATGTTTTTAATAATTTCAATGAACCAATTAATCCTAACTTTTTAGTTGTACACAAAATCAATGCTATGTTTTTAATAATTTCAATGAACCATTGATATTAATTAGCAGGAATAAAGCTACAGGAAGCTACCGGAGTTCCGCTACAGCCTGCAGGAAGAAAGCAAAAACCAACTAATTAATTATATTCATTAACTATGTATTTTTAATCAAATTATAATAATAGTTAATGTATTTTTTGTCAAATAAGATGTGTACTTGTAGTATAAGATTTACCGCGTTTCTACAAAAAAAAAAAAAAAAAATTTACCGCGTTTAACTAACTTTTTATCCAATATCTATTTTATTGATGGAGTTAAGAGATTATGGATCATAAGCTAAGTGTGAAACATGTAGGATAGTACCAATCTTGCTGTGATTTATATCACCATGGAATTTATAATATTAGATTTATTATTAGCATCATCAATTAGGGTTTGCCTCAATGGTTAAATCATGGTGAACAATTTGCACATTGTGGATTTGTGGGTTCGAGACAAAATCTCACAATGTTTTAGATTGAAAATACTTCATTTTGAGGGATTAGAAGTGTCCTATCAAAAAGTCAATACATGAATTGTGGCTAAAAATAAAACAGAAAACGACTTACTCTCAATAATACATGCATGTATGGACTAAATACATCCTCCCATATTTCTATCTCCAAATGACCCCAAGCATTCCCCGAAGACAAATCAATGGTTGTTTGAAAGTTGTGATTCGTTTGCATGAGATTGTTACTATATTTGTATTGTTTAGAATATATCATTTTTTTTTGCTTTACATAAACTATCACTTAAAAGTTAAAATGAGTGATTGTTATATCTATATTTTTAGCTGATGTGATATTGTTGATTTGAGATTGTTATATTTTAGCTCTTACATGATATGACATACACAATTACACATATCAAACGTTGTACGTTTTGCAATGTATCAAATTCATCAATACGTATACACTATTATGCATGTATTCACCAGAAATAATATATCTATTTAACCATCGCAACGTTGAAAACCAACCCTACTTTTTCTCAGGCAAATCAGTAATCATACCATTTGAGCTAACTGCAACAAAAGAATGATTTCTTGTCGGAGATTAAAATCTCTCAGTCCCCTAACCACACAAATGTGGTCCTTATATCAAATATTTGTTAAATTGTCATTTCTTTCATCCCCTTTATCATGCTCCTTCATACTCTCAATTGCACACAACCACACACTGATCACCACCATTAATCGCAAGAATCCACCACAGAATATTATTACATACATACAATTCCACACATCCAACGAGCTAGGGGCCAATAATAAAGGTGACAAAAAAACTCCATAGGGACAACTTCGAAACACAGCCAACACACAAAGTGAAAAAGAGAAGAAAAAAAAAGTAATAGTAATGTATTACACCATTGTCTGCCATTGACACACCTTTTGTCGAACAAAAACAAGTTGGCATTGCATCCCTCTCCTCACATTACTCAACCATGTCTCCCCTCCTCCTTGTTAATTAAAAGCCTGCCAAAAACCCACTGGGGAAATGCTGAAAAAGGGATCTGACTCTGACTCTATTCTCTGCACTTCATCATCTCCTCTTCAATCTCCTCATCAAAATTCTGCCAATATGTCAGTTTCCTGGAGGCAAAAGTGCTGCCTGATCTTCATCACTTTGCTTGCTGTTTTGGTGGCGGTGTCAGAAGCATCCAGATTGCCCAAACCCTATTCATGGGAACAGATGTTGCCCAAGAAGCTTCCAACGCCTTCTTCTGCTCCTTCCAAGGGCACCAACTCAATCACCACTGCTTCATCTTCATCAATGGTGAAAAAGGATAGATACGCCGTCGTCTCTTCGTCGGATGGCAAAGTCTAGCTAGCTAGCTACTCTCTTGATCAAGAATGGAGAGGAGGATTTGAGAAATTTTTGCAGCCATATGCGTTGGAGTACTGGGGTAATACATCTCTCCAAAGGAGAGTTATGTGTGTAAAGAAGATAACTTGGAGAAGAATATTGGAAAATGACTTTCTTGTTATGCAGTTTTTTTTTTTTTTTGGTCCATAGGTGGGTTGGGATTGTAGGATGAACTGTAATTAGAGGGTGGGATTAATTGGGTAACAGGGTGATAATTACTATTGTACATTGTTCATGGTGAGAATATATATATCATGATGATGAGTTGTGATCCAGGGATGAATATACATATAGAATTGAAGAAGAAACAGTCGGTTTGATCATGACCTTCTTTATTATGGGATGTTGTTAATTAACGAGATTGTTTATCTTTTTGATAGTTCTTAAGTGCTAATTTTTATTTATCAAGGCCGGCCGGCGATTTAATTGGGCTTCTATCTGTATTATATATTGGAATTGGAATGTGATTGATACCGGTTGAAGCTAAGTTTGGAGCTAGCAGTTGGCTTTGTGCCGAGCATATACGCCGGCCGGCAGGCCGGCTTGCCGGTTTGAGTTGAAGTATTGTCTAGCTACGCCCGGCCCCAATGAATCCGGCAGAATGTTTATCAATGTTTTAGAAATCGCATCCTATTACCTATAGTTTGGCTGGACTATGAATACTAGGATAGAATTTTAATTAGTAGATGATTTTAATGGTGTCAAACAGTTAAATCATGATTAAACTATAATTTTTGTACAAAATATCATACGACTAATTTTTTAACCTCCAGTTTCACAAGCATTAGTTTTCCCCCACAAGAATAAAAATAGAAGAAACTGAGTCAATTGGACTTGGTGAATCCACTCGGTGTGAGAGAATATTTATTGACCGATAACCGGTTAGAGTTAAAAGATTCTTTTTTTTTGCCGCCTACTACCCTAATTATTCGCGTTAGTTAGTTGAAAGGCAACATTAATAAATATGTAAGAAAATAATATAAGATACGTACTCTTAATATCTCCTAATCTCTTCTAATTCAAATTAATTTGGTTAACTAGTTCTTAGATACCATAATCTTTGAAAATCTCTATACCTTTTATGTTCTTCTACGTCGCTATAAATATTAGCTAATAATTCAAGTACATTAAAACTATGCAAATCTTCAAACGAATGAACTTATAGGGGTAGCCTATTTGTTTAACAGAAAACATGGGAAAATAAGTTACAATGTCAACACTTAATCAACAAATGCCATAAGAACCATGTATTGATACACTAGGGTTTGTCTCTTCGACCAAAGAAACGTTTTATCGTCAGAACCTTATTAACAATCAGAACACATGCAGTTATCTCTCTGGCCGGCCCGGTCCGCAGCTATCTGGCCTTGAGTTCGCCGAAAGCACGGCGGCCGACAGTATTTAGCGGTGGAGACTGATCTCCTCCTGGGCCGCCGGCGATCAAGCTATGCTCCGTCGTCGTTGTAGTCAGATCCTGAAGCTCCTGAAGCACTTGCTTCATCGTGGGCCTCTGGTCTCCTTCCAGCTTCAGGCAGCTCCTGGCCACCTCAGCCACTTTCGACAGCTGCTTCACGTCGCCTTCTTCCTTCACTCGTTCCTCTAGAATTTCCAGCAAGTATTCTTCTTTAAGGGAGCACAGGAAGTGGAGCGCCAGGCTCTTCTCCTTGCACTCCGACGATATCGCCATTTTTCCGGTGAGAAGTTCGGCCAGCAGCACCCCGAAGCTGTACACGTCGCTCTTGTCCGTCAGGATCCCTGTACCACAACGTGCATGCATGTAGCAGATTAGCTACTACTCTAGGGTAAATTAAGGATGAGATTGAATATTTATAGAATTGAATGTCTAAAAAAATGGAAAAAGGTTGGTTTGGTGACACCTAAAGAGCCAAAAACATCTAATTGGCGCATTTTTTCAAGTTTTGTTCATGTAAATTTATGCTTATGCACGGTGTATTAGTGTTTATTCACGTAATAATGGTAGTTATTCGTGCAAACAGTTATGATTATTTATGAAACCTAGTGTTTATTCATGTACAATGTTATTTTTCCGCTGTAATATCAAATTTTAAATGTTGAAGTGTATCAAAATGGATAATTTGGATATTGTTGTGTAGATTGTGACCAATGCACCTCATTTTTACACAAAATATTGAAATTTCAAATTTATTTCCATATAATATGGCAAATAGAAATTGTTAGGGAAAAGGTTATGTTATTCTTATGTGAATAAAAATAACTCCAACGTGAACGATGCATTCAAAACCACGATTCTAATCAATCAGAAGCATTTTGGTGATCCAGAAGCGTAAAAACGTAAGATGATAAGCTTTTTAAAGCGTAGATTCTGACTAAAATTGCAAGTGAAAAGAACGATTCTATGTATAGAAGCATTATGGTGACCTAGTAGTGTAAAAGCATACGCATTTCAGCGCGATTTGACTACATTGAACATGAAAATGATCATCGAAATACGTGAATAATCACCCAAGGACACGAATCAACGCATATATAGTATAATAGTAAAAAGGGTTTATATACCTGACTGGAAGTATTCGGGATCCATGTACCCCAAGGTTCCCTGAACCAACGTGGAAATCTGCTCCTCGTCAAACGGCACAAGCCTCGACACCCCGAAATCCGCCACCTTCGCCGTGAACCCATCATCCAGCAATATATTCGCCGACTTCACGTCCCTGTGTATGATCTGGTTGGAGTGCATGTACGCCAGCGCAGCCGCCGTCTCCACCGCGATCCTCAGCCTCGTCTCCCACGGCAGCGACCCTTTAAAACCTTCCTCATGCACGTGCTCGAACAACGTCCCGTTGGTGATGAACTCGTACACCAGCAGCGGCACCTGCGTCTCCAGGCAGCAACCCAAAAGCTTCACCGCGTTTGGGTGGTGGATCTGCGACAGCACGATCACCTCGTTGACGAACTGCTCGATCTGGCTCCGGTCGATGGCCATCGACTTCTTGATCGCCACCGTGGTTGCGGCGGAGGATGAGGTGGAGGAGGAGAAGGTGCCCTTGTAGACGACGCCGAAGCCGCCGCGGCCGACGACCATGGACTTGTTGAAGTTTTTTGTGGCGAGGTTGAGCTCGTGCTCGGTGAAGATTCTGGCGGTGTTGTTGTTGTTGAGTGAGGAGGAGGAGGAATTAGGGTTGGTTTTGAAGAGGAGCTGTTGGAGGAGAATGCCGCCGTTCTGCTTGAAGAACTCTCTCTTGTGCTTCATTTGCTTCCGCTTGTGGACGCCCATGAAGGTTAGGTAGATGAAGAGGAATGCAAACGACACGCTGGCGCTGACTCCTGCGAATATGGTTTGTTGTGTAGAGGGTACACGTCAGTTACAACGCAATCTTGATTGGACGCAGAACTTTCAACCAACTACATGTTTGTTTTTTGTTAGTGGATTCATATTTTCTTTTTATATTTTAATTATTGATTTTTTTAGCATAATTCAGAATATTAAATATTAAGAAAAAAAGGTAACAAACTGACATATAGATGGTTAGAACTTCTACACCTAAGCAAGATTAGAGCTAAGAATTTTTCATGCGTTTAATAGTGGAGGGGGTATTTCGGTGATATTACCGACGATGGGTTGAAAAGAAGAGCCACGATTGGGAATACAGCCGGAGCCGTCTTTCCGGCCGTCTCCGTTGTGGCCTTTGGGGCAGGAACAAGTGTAGCTCCCCTTGCTATTCTTGCAATAGTTTGTGCACTTGTTCAAAGTTGGATCATCGCACTCGTTAATGTCTGAAAAATGATACAACCAAACAAGGAGTTAATTATAATAATAACCTTCACTATAATCGTATATATTTTGGACGATATAAATGTCTAAAACACTACTATTGTGATTATCGATTTTTATATTTAAATTTTAGCAAAAACGCATGTTAGATAATCTTTCTAAAATACAGAAGTGTGTTTTGATGTAAAAAAAAATAGCAGAGAAAATTTTGTTTGATAAAAATAATATTACAATAGAGTTACATATGATACCTAGCCCTAACTAAATAAAAATACATACAAGCCGTTATAATAATACCCCTTAAAATAATTCATACAACCGTTTTTATAAAAAATTCAAAATTAATGGATTAATATTTAATAGTCAATTATCAGTCCTCATAATCACACAGCCACACATACCTTGACAGCCGCCGGCGAGATACGGGTTTCCCCGATACCCGGCTAAACACCTACACCGGTACCCACTCCCCGGCGCCGTTTCATGCTCATAGCACTGACTATTCTCCATACAAACACTACTCTTCCCAAAATACCCCTTCTCCGCCACCTCCTTACACGTCTCGTTCCCCACCGCCCAATCCAACACCACCGGGAAACTCGTCACCCCGCGCAAATCCGGCAAATCCGACGTGGAAAACTGAAACAAGCTGTCCTCCACCAAAAACGCGTAGCTACACGGATTGAACCTCCACACCGACGCGTGACTATTGTAGCTGTTCACCGTCGCCAAAAACCCACGCGCCCCTTTCGGCACCAGCGCCTGGCAGCACCCGACCCCGGCGCACGACCCGTTGACCACGTCGCGACGCTTGCTGCAGTACGAGATGCAACCCGTGGCGTATTTCTGGTCCACCACGCCCTGGACCAGCGCGTACGTGTCGCAGCCCACGGCCGTGAACTTGTTGCGGGTGTTGGAAATGGGGAACTTCAGGTCCCAGATGCCCGAGGGCGCGTTGGCGACGCTCTGGCCGGACTTGTTGTAGCAGTCGCGTGCCACGGGGGACTCGATGCGGAGCTCGCCGTCGGGGACGGAGATGTTGAGGACACGTGTCGTGGAGTAGCCGAGGAGCGGGACGTTGGTGGCGTTGCAGGTGATGAGGAAGTCGGGGTTGAGGTAGCAGCCCGGTTTGGTGCCGAAGGGGAATGGGATGGCGACGTCGCCGCAGTGGGTGGGGCAGTCGGTGGATTGTGTGTGGATGGCGGATTCCGGCGGTGGTGGTGGCGGTGGTGGTGGCGAGGGCGGCGGTGGCGGTGGGTCGGCGGCGGTGGAGAGTAGGGGGAGGGAGAGGGAGAGGAGGAGGAGGAGGAAGTGGTGGTGGTGATGAGGCATTGTTTTTTTTTTTTTAGGGCGGGCGGCTATCGGGGTGGAGGTTGCATGGTTTGGCGATTATGTGTCAATTATAGTATGGAAAGATGGTGATATAAGTAATTTAAGTAGTAAAATTTGGGTTTGTGACAAGTGGAAATGAATGGTGATGAGAGATAGGGAAATTTTTGGGTTGTGAAGAGGACAGAAAAAATGGAAATGGGGGGAAAAGACAAGTTGAACAGCTTTCTACTCTCACAAACATGTCGACCAAGTTACTACAGTTGTGGACTTGTGGGGACTGGAATTTGGACTGTGACTCGTGGAGGCATGGTATAGTTAATAGTTCTAAAATTGATAAAATCAAGAACGAATAAAACCGTATGGGAGATTGGGTATGGTTAAATCGTTTCATACCGTTAATTTTTTTTTTTACCGGTTTAGATTTTGATAGAAGGTTTTTTTAGGTTGGATCGTTGATACGGTACTATAAACACTGGGTAAAGTTACTAGGATGGCAAAAAAAAAAAAAAAAAAAAGCATCCAAAATTTGGGTATTTCCGAAACCTAATTTCTCATGCCTCAAATCAAGTTTGAGTAATATCACTTTTGGGTTATACTCGTATCCAACTTTTTAGTTTGGGTGTAAATTAGACCTAATACAAAATGGATAACCAATTCCAATGTGATTTTCACTTTTTTATTTATTCTAAAACACACATAAATATGGAAACATCAACATTGAAAGTGTGAATTGGTTGACAGCAAATAGTGAGATGATCGATATTGCTTTTTCGTGTATATGATTATATATACCCAAATTAAGCCCAATCCAAATTCAAATATTATGGCTTGGGCTATGGTACAAAACCTCATTGTTTTGTAGTACTACAAAATTAGATCTAATGGTTGTAATTTGGGAATGAGAGATCTAATGGTCAATATTACAAAGGGGTAGCGAGGGGGAAAACGGTGCCCTGCCTGGTTTTGTTGCTCACTGCTCGAATTTTGGGGTGGACTAGCACGAATTGCTATGCATTTTTTAAATCTCCTACGTGAATTTAGCGACCCATAGCATGTTCGTTTTATGTTGGAATCAAAATCTTTGCATAGAAAATCAGAGTTTTTGTGATCTTCAAGATGATATCCTCTTTGCGTCCTTTATATACAATTTTTTTCTTCAATTTTTGAGTTGAAATGAAAAAGATGGGTCATCATATATCATTGCCATATCATAATGATATGATTGATATGACAGTGATAATACTACAACCAATATGTGTTTTAAAGATTTCATTTTTTTCTTTGCTCATATAGCAAAATGGATATAAATGTGTAGATCATGATTAATACCTTCTTTCTTTGCATAAATTTTTAAATTTGGAGTTAAAAAAAATTATGTAGGATCCGATTTAGAAAAATAAGGGATTAGGAAAAGTACATTCTCTCTTTTCTTGATTTATGTAAGGTTTGTTAGAAAAAAAACCCAATGTGACAGAATTATCAGTCCGCCTCTTTATTTTTGGGAATTATTTGGATTATTAGACAGGGGAAGGGATAGAGGGTGAATGATAAGGTTTCGTAGTGGTTTTGTACCCTATCCCTTCCCAAATATTATTAATAGTGCATATGAGTCCATTTGGGTTCAACCCAATGCTCATATGAGTCCAATTACATACACAATCAACATGTTTGTAATTCATAAAATTACATGTAAAATTCATAACAAATTTAGAAAATACCATAGCGGATGCACACTTATATTTCATGAATACTTATATAATAACTGAATTTATTACATTGCTTGACTATGTCATCTGATCGACTCCAAACCAAAGGTTACAAGTGCAAGAAAACAGAAGGCAAGGCTGTTATTTTTTCATATTATTATTTCACAGGCGGATACAACAATGTATCGTTTTTTATTTTATTTTTTTATTTTTATGAGTGGAAGCTGCCATGCTGGATGCAGCGATGATGTTCATAAGAAATGATGGGGACTGCACACCGTATGAATTATTATCATCCATAATTTTCACCGTATTGCCACGCAATTTATAAGAACATAATTAGATTTTTTTTTATGAATATATACAAATTTCTTCATGGGGAAAAGAAAGTATACATTGTTATATAATAATATTAGGCAGTCAAAATCGAGATTCTAAATAGAAACATTTTGATGAACTATTTAGAAGTGTGAAAATGTAAACTTCTAAACTCTTAAGCACAAATTCTGACTACACTTCTACGTGAAAATCACTATTCTAAGTAAAAACGTTTGGGGTGATATAAATGTATTAAAGAGTAAGATTTTAAATCACGATTTTTACTACATTAATAAAAAATTAGTTTGTTGCGATTTGCGAATAATCAAGTGATTGAGGTTAAATAGAGATATGATAATATAAGGTCACGTTTCATAAGATCACCTACATCATCCCCCGTTAAAAGTCAACCATAAAAAAACTCCATTTTCTTTGAATGTTTAATTAGGTTATTTATTTTAGTATTTTTGTTCTCGTTTAAGTACGCGTGTTTTGGAAGTTCTCATAGGATCCGAGTGTATGAATGAGTATATATGTATACCTATGATAATACGATTACACGGGAACCTATATAGATGTGTATCTCAGTCGACAACACAAAAATAAATCGAAAAAGCATTTGAGTTTATTGTATACCTATTGTTGATTGTCACAACATAATCAAGGGTTAAGATGAGCTTTTCCCCAATGAAATGCTCGAGATAAAATAATTATAGGAAACATAAGATAGTACGGAATAGTAATTACAAGTTTTACATACTATTTATAGTAGATGAATTCCATAAAATTTGTACAAATTCATTTTTTAATGAAATTTTTGTCAGTTTAAAACTTAGCGACAAAAGGTTGCATCGGAAAAGTAAGCGGTAGTATAGTTATTAATGTTGAAATCATAATTTAAGTGTGGTTCAACAGTTTCATATTACTAAATACCGTTATCGATTTAGCATCCGATCGGAGATTTTTCTGATACACTGATACAATATGGTTTTTAAATTCTTCCTATACCTTTGACTTCTCTATCTTCTTGAATCCTTTTTGCTTATTGTTTGTGAGTTTCAAGATGGGGTCGTTGCTTGATGTTTGTCTCTCTTTTACAAAGCAGCAATTCTCATTGTTGTTAGCAATGGGATGGACTACTTCGTTTATTCTTTATGGGCAAGTCGAGTGCAATCATTGCTAGCAATCTTTGCGGCCCAACATGGATTTCTAACCCAATGGACAGAATTCACAAACATAATAAAATAGCCACAACAAATTCTTATTAGTGCCTCCTTAGTGAATACTAATTGGGAATTCACAACTGACTTAATTACATCCATCTTGTTACGATAACTCACATCATTAATTGTATGAATTTGTATATTTGAAAAATATGATGAATATTCATGCGGTATTCAAAGTAATTATATACAAATTTGAACGGCGAAGATAATACAATGAATATTAAAAGTTAACTTTATCAAGATATAACAAATTATATTTGTACTAAAATAAAATTAACATGTCATGTTTGAATATGATTTTAAGGATATAAATTCTCTTGTGTTAATCATTGACACTACTAGAAAACCTCTTTAAATGAATAAATATATGAAATTATCGTTTAGTTCATTCATTACTATAAATTAATAATTTTCACGATCAGATTTTACCCTATGTTTTTCTTTTCTTCCATTGAGTTCTATCAGCAAGGGTCATCGAAGTGCAGGCTCAAGTTCTTGTTTTGGTCGACTCTGTTATTTTTTTTATTATCTATATTAATAAAAAATTACATTTATTCATAATAGAAAGAGCAAAATATAAAAAACCATTTTCTTTTGAGCCGAAACCGAAAGTATCACAATGCTGCAGAAGGAACCAAGTGGTGCTCAGCATATATAAAGTAAATAGCTGGCACATGAGTTTAAGAAAGCTGGATTTCATGGCAACATATTTTGTAGTTTCTTCGGCTCTAGTTGTATAAATAGGAGATAGGGTTTCAAAGTTCATCACTCAATCTAACTAAGAAGAACAAGAACAAGGAAAGAGTTGATTAAGATATCCGGCGAAGCATATTCTATTTAATATTTATGATCATGATGATGTGCAAGGCTAACCTCAAGTTCGTGATGCTAATTTTCCTCATCGCCTTTCTTACCACCAACAGTAAGTTTTTCTGTCAAAGCTTGGCTTACTTCAGGCTGGCCTATATGTGATATGCTTGAGTTCATACTTACTAAATCTAGTTGGATATATTTCAACGAATTAAAACGGTTGGTTATTAATTTTAGATTAAGTTAATTTTATTGTTTGAATTGAAGATTTAGCGATTGTGGTTCACCTGCGTTAAAAATTAGGGTATAGTGTTATACCCATAACTCTTAATATACATGCCATTGTTGTCAAAAAATTCGTGCTATACTATGAGACATACATATACCTATTTACGAAAAAAAAAGAGGCCAACCATAGCAGGGATGGCAATGGGTCGGGACGGGGACGGACAGTGTATATCCGTTATCCTATCCAAAGTAGTTCGGATTTTACTCATACCCATACCCACATAAGAAACGGGTAGAAAATTCAAACCATGCCCATACTCGTTGGGGTTTCGGGTATCCACGGTTATCCATGGGTAATAGTTTTTCTTTATAACTCCAACTAATATGTTAATATTTACACGTATTCTCACGTTATGTAAGACGAAAAGTACAACAATAATTCACTAGAACGAATAAAATTAATTAAAACAACACAATTTCATAAAAAATTTATATTTATATGATAAATATAAAATATGTTAGAGAAAAATATTGATTATTTCTAGACAAAATAAATATGCATGTGTATAATCGGGCGGGTTCGGGTTGGATAGTGAGAAAACCATGCCCACCCATTACCCGCAATATTCGGGTTCGGGTTTTACCCGTACCCACTAAAAGTCCTTCGAGTTCGGGTTTCACCCTACCCGATTAGGTCGGGTTTGGGCAGATATCCATGGTTACAGATATTTTAGTCATCCCTAACCATAGCATTTTGGAAATAGCCTTTAATAATTTGAAATTTTGATATTTATTAAGGTACTAACTTTGTGTCTGGGAATAAATATTGGGCAGGTGCAGGTCATGAGGACGGATCCTGTAGTCTATACTATGTAATAAAAGACGGTGACATTTGCTATGACATAGCGATAGCCTATCGCACGACCGTTGAAAAGCTTCAGACCTTGAATCCTGATATGGACTGCAAAGTTCTGCTACCTAAAACCAAGATGTGCGTCAAAGCTTGAGAAGAGATTAAAAAAAGAAAGAAAGAAAAAAGCTCTATATGGCAGAGAAACTGGCGTACTTCTACACTATAATATGTTTTTAATGTTCTGGTATTTTGAATCTATACTTTGATGGACTTAGGCGAATCCGAATATTTATATATGTTTGCACCCATATCTAAAGTTAATAACTTTTTTTTTTTGTTACGTGCAATACAGTGTAACTTTCTATCTACACCCATGAATAATTAGTGATGATAATGTTATGGAACAATAATAAGTTATGTGTTAGTTTTTGTTTTTGTCACTGTCCAGTCCTCTCCATGTTTACCGTTATTTTATTAAAAATATATTAATACCGATTTAGTATTAGCACCCTACTAACACTTGTAATAACGAATAAGGTGTTAGTAACTATCACTGTCCCTTTTTCTTCCTCTTTGCCTTCCCTCGTAGCTTTTATTGGGTTTTATGTACCAAATACAGTTTTAATATCCAAAGTTTATGTATCTTAATATTTAGTGCCTAATTTTTTTTTTTACAAATAAGTGCCGAAAGTGAGGACTACACGTTTATAATTTATATTTATAACGAAGTTATAACAACAAATGAAGTCTAGTCAAATTAGAAAAGATGCTCATTAATAACTACTATGTAAAAGATTCAAATCACATATACTACCTTTATTTATTTATTTTTTGTCCATTTTCCCATTCTCAAACTACTATGGAGATTTATTAATTTTTCTCTCAAAATATGGATGTCCCCACTCTTTACAACAAAGTTATTGCATGAGTTTTTTTTCTCTCCTTCTAATGATATGGTTCAATCTTCTCGATTACCTCATGTTCAGCTGCGAACGGATTCCTGGGGAGAGGGTAATGTTTTGGACATGGGCGCACACATCTCTGGAGCTACTTCACCTGCACGGGCCCGGGGTGTGTCAATCTTCCTCGTGGAGGCGCTCTAAATCGGAAGTTGATGCTCTTTCGGTTTATCTGGAGCTTGCTGCTTGCATTATCACCAGATCGCGTGCCTTGCGGGAGGTCCACATTGACACCCGCTCCCCACATTTGATGCGCTGTCCTACGGTTGAATGCAGGCTCCCAGCTAAAATTGAGAGTGACATTTGCCGAGCAAGGATGGAGTTGGAATCTCAGCTCCGGGACCTCAACCATCGCATGCAGCCGATTCACTACACTTACCGATAGACAGACAGATAGATGGCATCTATTTGAGTTTCACTGTGTAATTTAAGTGTTTGCTAATGTGTTATCAATCTAGACAAACTCACAGAACCAAGCTAGCTAGTCATCCTGCTTTTTACAAGACTGCTTATTTCGTTCAGCTAATGGCAATGCATAATTTGCTTGATTGGCTATATTAACTAGATAGGGAGGAATTACTAGCATTTGAAGCTATCTAACTAACTAACTAATCCTT
The DNA here is from genome assembly GCA_964030455.1 of Linum trigynum. Classification (NCBI taxonomy): domain Eukaryota; kingdom Viridiplantae; phylum Streptophyta; class Magnoliopsida; order Malpighiales; family Linaceae; genus Linum; species Linum trigynum. The sequence continues at coordinate 32,523,078 of OZ034814.1, read as the reverse complement.
ATAGCCTCTGTTTAAGTTTAATCCTTATAGCCTCGCTTTCTGTCCTTGTCAATCTTTTTTTTCTAGCAAGCAAAATGGATTATTTACCAGGAATACCAACTCAATTGAGACTCCCTTGGAAGGGGAGGTTTCCCTCTCTCAACTAGGTTAAATGGCTAATTGGATTGCTAAGCATAAAAATGCACATTCCTTAGGTTGCTAAGCACTAAACATGCACAAGCCTAAGGATGCTAAGCATAAACATGCACAATCAAGATGAATAATACCTCAATCATTAAATTAAACAATACCCAATGACAATCATTCACATTCACATAAAAGAAACTACATGGTAGAGTTAGAGTTTCACAACACCCAAGTGAAGGGAAAACTACTCCATGCTAGAACTGAGGAAACACACAAAGGGAAAGGATAGAAACCATATTGGAGTATGCTCCCACTCTTCTTGATCCTTGTGTTGAACTTCCCTTGAAGGAAATCTCCCCAAAATCCATCTTGGAGCAAAACCCTAGCCTTCTTCTCCTTTGGTTCGTGTTCCTCTCTCTAGAATTCAGAAGAAGGTTTTTCACACAAAGTGGGCTTTCCCCTCTCTCCTCCTTTCAGCTCATCTTTTAACCCAGAGACGAGCTCAGTTCACGGTCGTGAACCATCAAACGCGTCCGTGAACTTCAGGCGTGCGCCAAAACGCACTGCGTCGTTCACGGTCAACGACCTCTTTTCACGGTCTTAGTGACCGTGAACACAACATGCGTCAGTAACTTCTGGAAATGCTCTGGACGCCTTGTGTTTCACGGTCAGCAGCTCCTCTTCACGGTCATGCAAGACCATGAACTTCCTGTCCAAGCCGTGAACTGGCCCTTTTTCACCTCTGCTCCCGGTTTTCGATCCTTTTCGTCCAACTTTCGACTATGAGGCTGGTTTCACCTGTTAAATCCTGAAACATGCTAAAACACAAGAAACCTAGCGTAAAACAACCTTTTAGGAGCGAATTTGCCGCAAACATCTAAGTAAAACGGGGGTAAAACATGTACAATTAGGCCTGAATCATTCAAGGACTACACAAAGTCGGCGGGGGGACATGAGGTTCTGTTGGGTGATCATCGCACGATCAAGGTTCTTGGATCTGGAACCGTGGAGCTTTTCTTCACTTCGGGGAAGAAATTTGTTCTCACCAATGTCCTTCACATTCCTGATGTTAGAAAGAACTCGGTTTTTGGTTTCATTCTTTGTAAGAATGGGATAAAGGTTGTGATAGAATCTGATAGGGTGATTCTGACCAAGGCTGGTATGTTTGTTGGGAATGGGCTATGTTAGTGATGATATGTTTAAGCTAAGTATTGACAATGGTAATATTAATAATAAAATTGATGGTTTTGCTTATATCGATGTGCATGCAAATTATAGTATAGAAAGTACTTTGTTTGATTTATGGCATAATCGTTTGGGCATGTTAACTTTAAGACTCAGGAATACATGTCTAGAAATGGATTAGTAGTTTTTGGTGATGACAGTGGAGACAAATATGAAATCTGTGTGCAAGCTAAGATGAAGAGAAAGCCATTTCCTAAGTTGGTTGACAGAAATTCAGAATTATTAGAATTAGTACATTATGATTTGTGAATTTCATGGTCAATTAACTAAAGGAGGATGTAGGTACTTCATTACTTTCATTGATGATAGTAGTAGATTTACCTATGTCTATTTAATGCGAACCAAGGATGAAGCCTTTGATAAGTTTAAATTGTATAAATCTGTTGTCGAAACTCAAAAGGGTAGGAAAATACAAATCCTTCGAAGTGATAGAGGTGGAGAGTATTTTCCTAATAACTTTAATGAGTTTTGTGAGCAACATGGTTTGATACATCAAAGGACTGCTCCTTACACCCCACAACATAATGGAGTAGCAGAAAGGAAAAAATGGAGTTCTTTCTGACATGATTAATGCTATGTTGATTAATGTTAGTGCTCCAAACAATTTTTGGGGTGAGGCGTTGCTAACAGCCTACCATGTACACAATAGGATTCCGTCTAAGAAGATAAGGGAATCTCCCTATGAGTTGTGGAAGGGAAGGAAACCGAACTTGAGTTATCTTAGAGTTTGGGGTTGTCTTGCTTTCTATAGAGTCCTAGATCCTAAGAGAACTAAGTTAGGTCCACAGGCTTTGAAAGGTGTTTTTCTTGGATATGCAGAAAACTTGAAAGCCTATAGGGTTCTAGATTTAGAATCTAATGTGGTTGTGAAATCGAGAGATGTTGAGTTCTTTGAAAACAAGTTTCTACGTGACTCTGCAAATGTAGAACCATGTCAAGTTACTTCTGCAGATTCCTCAAATGATTCTATCTCTACTCTCGCTTTTGACATTGGTTCTAGTAGCAAAAGGCCTTTAGATTACCCTGTTGCTAATGAACCGCGAAGAAGTCAAAGGGCTAGAATGGAAAAGAGTTTTGGTCCAGAATTTATTGATCCTCAAGTTATAGTCTTTCTTGTAGAGGGAGATAGGTTAAATAAGGTTACAAGAAAGATACCCGTTTTGTTCCATGTGCAAGACGATCCCAAAACCTATCAAGAAGCAATGGTTTCTAGATATTTGCTTTTTGGAATGAGGCTGTTAATGATGAGATGGATTCGTTATTAACGAATAAGACTTGGGTTCTTGTGGACTACCTCCTGGATCTAAAGCTATTGGATGTAAATGGGTATTTCGCATTAAGTATAACACGGATGGATCAATACATACTTTCAAAGCTCGATTGGTTGCAAAAGGGTTTAGGCAAAAGGAAAGAGTAGATTGCTTTGACACATATGCACTAGTTGCAAGAATCAATTCCATAAGAGTGCTTTTAGCTTTGGCTTCTATTTACAATCTGCATGTACACCAAATGGATGTAAAGACGACATTCCTAAATGGTGAGTTAGATGAAGAAGTGTATATGGAGAAACTAGAAGGGTTCGTGTTACCTGGAAATGAAGGATAGGTATGTAAATTGCAAAAGTCATTGTATGGACTAAAGCAAACACCTAAGCAATGGCACGAGAAATTTGATTTTATTGTCTTTGCTCATGGATTTTCTCACAACTCTGCTGATAAGTGCATTTATTCAAAGTGCACAAAAGAGTATATGGTCATTATATGCCTTTATGTTGATGATATGTTGATAATAGGAACTAAAATGAAAGGCATAAATGAGACCAAGGAGTATCTAACCTCCCGCTTCCAAATGAAAGATCTTGGAGAAGTGGACACTATATTGGGCATCAAAGTAAAGAAACATAGTGGGGGGTTTGCTTTGAGTCAGTCACATTATGTCGAAAAGATGCTCAAGAAATTCGAGCATTTGGATATAAAGGAGGCTAACACCCCTTACGATGTATCTTTTAAGCTTTGTGCGAATGAGGGAAGGGCTGAGTATTCTAGTGCTATTGGAAGTTTGATGTATGCAATGGGTTGTGCTAGGCCCGATATTGCATTTGCGGTGTGGAAACTTTCTAGATTCACTAGTAATCCTAGTGTTGATCATTGGAAAGCTATAGGAAAAGTCTTTGGTTATTTGAAAAGATCCAAAGATTTGGGACTCTTCTATAGCAACTTCCCCGCTGTACTAGAAGCATTTTCTGATGCTAGTTGGATCACGAGCGCTAGTGATAATAGATCCACAACAGGATGGATTTTTACACTAGGTGGTGGAGCTATTTCTTGGGCTTCGAAGAAACAATATGTATTACACACTCCACTATGGAAGTTGAATTCCTAGCCCTTGCGGCGGCTGGAAAAGAAGCAGAATGGCTAAGAAACATGTTGTTAGATATAGAGTTGTGGCCACAACCGATGCCAGCCATTTCTGTCTTTTGTGATAGTGAGGCTACATTGTTTAGAGCTTATAACAAGATTTACAATGGTAAGTCTAGACACATTAGCCAAAGACATGATTACGTTAAGTATTTGATTACTAACGAAATCATTTCTATTGTGTATATAAGGTCTTGCAACAATTTGGCAGATCCTCTTACGAAGGGGTTGCCAAGAGGCATGATCTATGAGAGATCCCAATGGATGGGATTGAGACCTTTTGTATAGTTAGAAGTAATGGAAACCCAACCTTTTCTTTAGATATTCACTAATTAAAAGGTTCAATGTGGTAATCACAAGTTACTCTAACTGGGAAGTAATTTATTGTACAAGTAAATTAGATGTAAGAAGGGTGAGTTATAGAACTCTTAATGACGTTCGTTTGGAATGTCACCTATGTGAACATTAGGAGTGGTGCCGCTCTAACAAAAGTAAAGGTCAACTTTTGTATATGCTCGTGAAACATGATCATCACATGACCATAAATAGTGATGCCCTTGTTGGTGGTTGTGTTTTAGAGAAGAGACAAATATGTGTGTGGTATCTCCGGTTCTAGCTTTGGATATCTTGACTCCTAGGCTTACCCGTCATTAATTCGCTATGAACTTTGAGATGCTTACACTAAGTAAAGGTTCAAATAAAAAAAGATACCTTTATGTATGTGTTACTTGTTCGAGGCAGGTATTCTCGACTCTTATTGACTAAGTGGGGATTGTTAGAGTAGTCAAAAAGAGTAAAGGAAATACCACATTGGTGGGAGAATGAAAGCGCAAGTGGTTTTTAAGTTTGCTTTCCACTTTAGTTATTGGATAAAGTGGTTAGTGGGCTTTTAAAAAAAAGTGTGGGCTATTTAATTCGGCATATTAAATCGCACTACGCACTTTGCATGTTTGCTATTATTGATTTTATGAATTTAAAAGTTAAATATGAATATTATTTGTTGGATTCATGCATCAATGTATAGGTATTGGCGTTAAATGTTGTACTTAAAATTGTTTTCAAATATGTTTTACATATGATAAATTTATTTTATGTTGACAGTTTTAACATTTTTATATTTTTTATAAACTGACATGAACTGGCACAAACCAATTATACACCTGTTAAATTATTCCACTTGTTAAACCGGCACAACGATATAAATTGGTTTGACAACCTTGCTATGGAATGAACCTTGGAGAATACCGTTGATTTTGTTATCTTTCATGAAGGGTAGTATAACCTAAAGTGTAAACTATTCTCTAGAGTCGGTATGTGGTAAAATTACAATTTCACTTACACCTGACAAATCAGTATCCTACTCATTGACCCGATCCGAAATAGTTCGGAAAATTATAAATGAGTTGAGATTTTTAAAACCTGAAATTTAAATGAGCCGAATCCAATTAATCCGTATTTTTTTATTCGGGTTGGATGAGTTAGCGGGTCAACCCATTAGACCGTTCCATTTCATATTTCACTTTCAAAATAATAAAATCACTTATCAATTGGCGGAGATGATACGTACTAAGAAGGAGATATCAAGATGTTCTCATATGCAAATGGATGCATGGATAAGATGATTTTACAGACCAGACGTTCATGTTGTCGATTTCTGCTGCAAAATAAAATTGACTGTAATATATATGTCGTCTCCATCACCATCCGTATTGACATTGTTGTAAGTTCTCTGTCTATCTAAACACAGATTCGTCACGTGGTATTTGTAACAACTCAATTCTGGAGTCATGTGGGATTTGCCTGTTTGGTATTTGGGCAGCTTGAGTTCATGTTGATTGCCTTGATATGGAAGCTTGATTTCTCTCCATCATGGTTTTGATGTATGCAATGAGTTGTACTAGGCCCGATATTGCATTTGCGGTGTGCAAACTTTCTAGATTCACTAGTAATCCTAGTGTTGATCATTGGAAAGCTATAGGAAGAGTCTTTGGTTATTTGAAAAGATCCAAAGATTTGGGACTCTTCTATAGCAATTTCCCCGCTATACTAGAAGCATTTTCAGTAACATGAAGTCGGACATTCAATTAATTAAGGTACACCATTGATTAGTGCCAGTGGCAGACTCATGTTATGCTAAGGGTATTCAATTGACTAACCTTAGCTCTTATTTAGGATTAAGAAGTAGTGGAACTATTTATTGTTCATCATGTTAGTAATTTTTTTTTAGGAGATCATGTTAGTATTAAACTCTATATCATTTGCCAACCCTTGTAATTTATAATTGCGTCTTTCTTTTAAACTCCAAACTAATGTATTTATTACCACTTGTGCAAGCGGATAGGGGGGAGGAACGAACCTGTATCTCCCACTTCTCCAGCTTGGTAATATTTGAACAACGTGAATTAATTTACAAATCTATTACTTATTTCAAATTCAATTCTTTCGTTAATTCTTTTTATTGCTCTTTGAAAAAGTTCTCTTAACAACTCTATTCTATCTCAATTTTCATAGGATGAGATATCAATATGTCAGTGATTTATTGGCTGCATTTTTTTATTATCGAAACCTTGTTATTTATTGGCTGCATTTATTGAAAGAGATACGAGTCATAGTCCAAATCGTGCTTTAAAACTTAAACGTTTACGTTTTTTACCTTTTACACTTTTAGGTCACCAAAATGATTCTATGTAGATTCACGTTTTTCATTTACAAGTATAGTCGGAATCTATACTCTAGGTCACCAAAACTCTGTTACATAGAATCATAATTTTGACTGCATTGCGAGTCATGACATAAATAATGAATATATTTTTGGAAATTTTAAATTGTGAAAACACATATGATTTGTTATTGAAAAAAATGACATTGTGCGTAATATAGATTAAGTTTGTGTTATATTCTTGAACACCCTTGTAAGATTTTCTGGGTCCGCCACTGATTAGTGCTCACCCCATTGAGATTAATAAAGTCCAGAGATAAAATGAAACTACTCGAGAGGTTAGGCTAAGGAGCAAACTATAGACTAATAAACCAAAGATAATGGTAATATAACAGCAATTAATTGAGAAAAGATACATGATACGACTATGATATCAACTGTGCAGTGATAATGCAATTCCACCAGTAAATTATTTCATGGATCGATCAATGTGTATTTTTCAAGCACTTAATTGATTCATAAATTGTGAGATTCCTTTTTCTTGTTAAATTTGAATGATAACTATTAAGAACTAAGAACATGATTCGGGGATAATGATATGCATGAAACAAAAAAACCCATCGTAATTTGGGTATCCATTTGCAGTAGGGACATAAGTCCAAGGATTGTAGGGAAACAACCCAGTAACTACATAGATTTGCTGAACACTGTAGACACGGAGTGTATTTTAGAATATTTTCAGAATATGAAAACACGACGTGGTAATTTGTTGTAACTTGTATTAATCAAATATTTGTGTTGTTGAATATTATTCGGATACTTCTCTTATTTAAGAATTATTTAATTTTATTTTAAAAAAGAACACCCTATTATAAATCCCTGGATCCGCCACTATTTTGAGTACCAGTAACCTAAAAAAACGGGACGGACCGTTGCGCACCCCTACCCAGCCCGCCCTACCACTACCAGTCCACTCCCACCTATCTCCCTCCTATCGACCTCACCCAACACTTCTCTCCTTTCCCCAATTCTAAACCCCTAATTCCAACCCCAAGCCTCTCAATCTTCACGACTTCACTCCATCGTCATCCCACTCCAAGAACTCCAATAGACAACCTCTCGCTCCCTGCTACCTCGCGAGGAACCCTAAATCCCACTTCCGACTTGCGAGGAACCATAAATCCCATTCCCTCAAAAATTGGAATTCGTAGCAAATACACACAGCGGCCGCCCATCGCCGCATCTTCCACTTTTGAAAGAGGGAACGCTTCTCTTCTTCGGAGTTCCCGATTTCCACCTCTTCGTCTTCGGCAGGTAACTGTTTTCCCTTACATTTGCTCTTTTGATCCATTTACTGTTGATCGATGATGAAAAATTAGGGAAACAACAGATAATGAGACTTTTGTAGCTTGCTTACTATTTCAGGGTATTCTTGCCGTATTTGGTCATTGCCTTTTCTTAATTAATTAGCGTATTCTGTCATATTGGCAAGTGGGATTAGTCTAAGCTGGTGGATTCTGGGTAGCATCATATATACAATGGATTGTTCTTGTTCTTTGTTCATAAGACTGTCAGCAGATCAGATCTACTGGTCTAAGGAATGCTTGTCTGGTGTTTCCATGTATTATTGAGATTAGAAACTGTTCTTAGGAATGTGAGTAGCCTGTATAAGTGCAGCTGTTCTGCTGGTGTTCAATTACAGCAACTGTAGGTTATTCGTGTAAAGGGCAAGGAAACAGATTCATGCTGATTTTTAAGTAACTCTGTGTTGCTGATAGTAAATTGATTATATTTTCATTGATATGGATCACTGAGTGGATACTTGTCAATTTGATGATGATGTATATGCATTTCTACTAACTAAATCTTCAAATGTGGAATGTAGTAGGTGCTTACCTGTTTTATAAAGGTCGAGTTCATAGCATGCGTTGGTTTTATGTATTCCACTCTTGTTTTCCTGCTGGAGTTCGATCGTTATAATCTCCGAGTCTCTTCATAGGTGGAGTTCGCAGCTCGAGTTAGCTGCAGTACTGAAACTGATTGGTTTAGTAAATTAGAGAAGAAACTAGTATCGTTTCCTTGGTACTGCTTCTTTTTCCTAAATCTGTTTCATCCCCAACTAGGAGAAGATGTGTGCTAGTTGAGTGGTTCAGCAACTCTGTTATTATGTAGACTTGATAACTAGAGACCACTTTAGTCATTAAAATGGACCGATTTAGTAAAATAGTTAAAGATGAAGTGCTTCTACTATCTCATTTGCTCCTTAGGTTAATGTTGTGTGAAGATCCTCTTCAATACTTTCATGTACTGTTGCTAACTTCTTTCTAGGTCGCTTTTGATGATTTTGAGCTGATACTGTCTAAGTTACATCTTAAGATCTGAAGATGGTGAATACCGATCTTTTGGGAGCTCCAATAAGTCCAGAGCTGGCCACTAAACTGAAGAAGACTTGCTATGATATGATATGTGCATATCTTCGAATGTTACTGTGGTTGCCATAATTTGTTCTCTCCACTATTTGTTTTGGTTAACAACGAAATACTAAGAACTTAACATTTTATTTCAGAGGCAAGGAGAAATTGCGCAATTGCTTGAGTCACGCTCTTTGACTCGGTTTGACATAAGATGGTTTTGATGTTGCTTTTGCTTGTGAATTTCTGTTAGTTTCACTCATGTTTTTTTTTTGTTATACAGTGATAACTTGAGCATAGTACTAAAGGATTCAACCTCTCATTATTATGTGTCATTCAGTCATGTTGGGAAACCCTACATGATGATTATAAGTTTGGAAGACTGCTACTTGGTGGATAAGAGTTTTAACATTCAGAGTGTTCAAATGAGATTTCCTAATCGGTTGGAGGTGAATGTTTTATTTATCTTGCAAGTAATTTTCATTGTTATAAGACTTGTTTATTGAGCTGCTTGCATGACTGATATATTTGTTTCTTGTGTCAAGTTTACCTTCTTGGCAAGATGGTGATTGACATAACAACTAAGGCAGAATGCAGATACATAGTTCACGATTTGCTGGCCATTAATGGTCAAGTTTCAAAAGGTGTGAGCAAATTATAAATTAGATCTGTGTCAACTTGTCTTCTGCAAATCTATCTGTGGAATTTTATTATGTCAACTGGGTTGGACATTGCAAGAGTATTTTCGTAAGCGTAAGGATTTGATTGAGAGTTTGGTGATTAATCCTCGAAATGATGAACATATTTCCCAGAAGAGTCTATATGCATTAGAACCCTTTCAGGTATAGATTTTGTTCTTGTTTTTGTTGTTGTTGAAGTGAGTGATTTTAGAATGAAATACAAGAACTGTACCCTGATTTGGTAATAGCTGTGCCAATATTGATGCATTTAAAATCGCAGTTCAAGTGTTATGCTACTTATTAAGTCCAACGGTTATCTAGAGTTGTTTACCAAGTTACAATGCAGGAGTTTTGGAAGCTTTCTCGTGGTCTCAAGTGTTTGAAACTGAAAATTTTTGCACATGAGATGGATGAGATTGTTTTTTAGGTAATTAGATAAAGGAAAAGTAGCTACAGGGATAATCTATGTCTGATATCTTTTCCATATATTAATTTGAGATTTGAATGTTATTTGTTAGGAATGAGATTCTCTTTTGTTTACTTCTTCAAACACCCGTTTACTATGACCATTTCTATGGAACAACTCCATTGATTTCTTATTTGAGGTGTGTTATGAAATATTGCAACGACCAAATAGTCTCATTCTAAATTTTCTTTGTAATAGTTGAGGCTAATATCTGTTAACAGGTTGATCCCAATAATGAGCATAAATTGTGTCTTTGGTCTGGTGACTGGAAGCACGTACTGGAGACTGATAAAGTGGTATTCAAAGGTGGGACGGTTTCCATGTCAGATTTCAGTTGTTTAAGCATTGTCTTGGTTGTTTGAGCAACGCGCAGGTTCGAATTAGCTTCGTTCAAACAACCAAGACAATGATTAAATAACTGAAATCTGACATGGAAACCGTCCCACCTTTGAATACCACTTTATCAGTCTCTAGTACGTGTTTCCAGTCACCAGACCACATGCACAATTTATGCTCATTATTGGGACCAACCTGTTAACAGGTATTAGTCTCAACTATTACAAAGAAAATTTAGAATGAGACTATTTGGTCGTTGCAATATTTCATAACACACCTCAAATAAGAAATCAATGGAGTTGTTCCATAGGAATGACCATAGTAAACGGCTGTTGGAAGAAGTGAACAAAAGAGAATCCTATTCCTAACAAAGAACATTCAAATCTCAAATTAATATATGGAAAAGATATCAGACATAGATTATCCCTGTAGCTACTTTTCCTTTATCTAATTACCTGAAAAACAATATCATGTGCAAAAGTTTTCGGTTTCAAACACTTGAGACCACGAGAAAGCTTCCAAAACTCCTGCATTCTAACCTGGTAAACAACTCTAGATAACCGTTAGAAGCTTAATAAGCAGCATAACACTTGAAGTGCGATTTTAAATGCACCGATATTGGCACAACTGTTACCAAATCAAGGTACAGTTCTTGTATTTCATTCTAAAATCATTCACTTCAACAAGAACAAAATCTATACCTTAAAGGGTTCTGATGCATATAGACGCTTCTGAGAAATACGTTCATCATTTCAAGGATTAATCACCAAACTCTCAATCAAATCCTTACGCTTACGGAAACACTCCTGCAATGTCCAACCCAGTTGACAACATAAAATTCCACAGATATATTTGCAGAAGACAAGTTGACACAGATCTAATTTATAATTTGCTCACACCTTTGAAACTTGACCATTAATGGCCAGCAAATCGTGAATTATGTATATGCATTCTGCCTTCTTGTTGTCCACAATGTCAATCACCATCTTGCCAAGAAGTAAGATAAACTTGACACGAGAAACAAATATATCAGTCATGGAAGCAGCTCAATAAACATGTCGTATAACAATGAAAATTACTTGCAAGATAAATAAAACATTCACCTCCAACCGATTAGGAAATCTCATTTGAACACTCTGAATGTTAAAACTCTTATCCACCAAGTAGCAATCTTCCAAACTTATAATCATCATGTAGGGTTTCCCAACATGGTTAAAGGACGCATAATAATGAGAGGTTGAATCCTTTAGTACTATGCTCAAGTTATCACTGTATAACAAACAAACAAAAACATGAGTGAAACTAATAGAAATTCACAAGCAAAAGCAACATCAAAACCATATTATGTCAAATCGGGTCAAAGAGCGTGGCTCAAACAATTGTGCAATTTCTCTTTGCCTCTGAAATAAAATGTTAAGTTGTTAGTATTTCGTTGTTAGCCAAAACAAATAGTGGAGAGAATAAATTATGGCAACCACAGTAACATTCGAAGATATGCTCATAGCAAGTCTTCTTCAGTTTAGTGGCCAGCTCTCGACTTATTGGAGCTCCCAAAGGATTGGTATTCACCATCTTAAGACCTTGAGATGTAACTTAGACAGTATCAACTCAAAATCATCAAAAGCGACCTAGAAAGAAGTTAGCAACAGTACATGAAAGTATTGAAGAGGATCTTCACCCAACATTAACCTAAGGAGAAAATGAGATAGTAGAAGCACTTCATCTTTAACTATTTTACTAAATCGATCCATTTTAATGACTAAAGTGGTCTCTAGTTATCAAGTCTACATAATAATAGAGTTGCTGAACCACTCAACCAGAATACAAGGCTACTACACATCTTCTCCTAGTTGGGGATGAAGAGATTTAGGAAAAAGAAGCAGTACCAAGGAAACGATACTAGTTTCTTATCTAATTTACTAAACCAAGCAGTTTCAGTACTGCAGCTAACTCGAGCTGCGAACTCCACCTATGAAGAGACTCGGAGATTATAACGATCGAACTCCAGCAGGAAAACAAGAGTGGAATACATAAAACCTACGCCTGCTATGAACTCGACCTTTTATAAAAACAGGTAAGCACCTACTACATTCCACATTTGAAGATTTAGTTAGTAGAAATGCATATACACCATCATCAAATTGACAAGTATCCACTCAGTGATCCATATCCATGAAAACATAATCAAGTTACCATCAGCAACACAGAGTTGCTTAAAAATCAGCATGAATCTATTTCCTTGCCCTTTACTAACCTGCAGTTGCTGCAATTGAACACCAGCAGAACAGCTGCAGTCATACAGGCTACCCACATTCCTAAGAACAGTTTCTAATCTGAATGATACATGGAAACACCAGACAAGCTTTCCTTAGACCAGCAGATTTGCATACAGTCTTCTGAACAAAGAACAGGAACAATCCATTGTATATATGATGCTACCCAGAATCCACCAGCTCAAACATTGACTACCCCAATCCCTCCTCAACCCAGTCTGAGGCTCGAGCCCAGCTCCATCCCCAGCTTGCCCCAGCAAGCCATTGGAGGTAGATTTTCGTAAGTATGTGAACAAGCGACTTTCTTGTAAGAACTGCAGGGGTACTTTCATTGTTGTGGACTCCAGTTACTGGATCGTTTCCCTACAATCCTTGGACTTATGTCGCTACTGCAAATGGATACCCAAATTACAATGGGGTTTCTTGTATCCCCACCACGACGAATACTACGATGGGGTTTTTTCCTTTCATGCATATCATTATCCCCGAATCATGTTCTTAGTTCTAAATAGTTATCATTCAAATTTAACAAGAAAAAGGAATCTCACAATTTATGAATCAATTAAGTGCTTGAAAAATACACATTGATCGATCCATGAAATAATTGACCGGTGGAATTGCATTACCACTGCACAGTTGATATCATACTCGTATCATGTATCTTTTTTTCAATTAATTGTTGTTATATTACCATTATCTTTGGTATATTAGTCTATAGTTAGCTCCTTAGCCTAACCTCTCAAGTAGTTTCATTTTATCTCTGGACTTTATTAATCTCAATGGGGTGAGCACTAATCAGTAGCGGACCCAGAAAATCTTACAAGGGTGTTCAAGAATATAACACAAACTTAATCTATATTACGCACAATGTCATTTTTTCAATAACAAATCATATGTGTTTTCACATTTTGAAAATTTTGAAAATTATATTTATTATTTATGTCATGACTCGCAATGCAGTCAAAATTATGATTCTATGTAAAAGAGTTTTGGTGACCTAGAGTATAGATTCTGACTATACTTGTAAATGAAAAACGAGAATCTACATAGAATCATTTTGGTGACCTAAAAGTGTAAAAGGTAAGAACGTAAACGTTTAAGTTTTAAAGCACGATTTGGACTATGACTCGTATCTCTTTCAATAAATGCAGCCAATAAATCACAAGGTTTCGATAATAAAAAAATGCAGCCAATAAATCACTGACATATTGATATCTCATCCTATGAAAATTGAGATAGAATAGAGTTGTTAAGAGAGCTTTTTCAAAGAGGAATAAAAAGAATTAACGAAAGAATTGAATTTGAAATAATTAATATATTTGTAAATTAATTCACGTTGTTCAAATACAAGTGGTAACAAATACATTAGTTTGGAGTTTAAAAGAAAGACGCAATTATAAATTACAAGGGTTGTCAAATAATATAGTGTTTAATACTAACATGATGAACAATAAATATTTCCACTACTTCTTAATCCTAAATAAGAGCTAAGGTTAATCAATTGAATACCCTTAGCATAACATGGGTCCGCCACTGGCATTAATCAATGGTGTACCTTAATTAATTGAATGTCTGACTTCATGTTACTTAAACTCTTTTCTCATAGATGCTTCTGTTGTATTCGGCGCCCAGGCCATAGGTGTATTATCCTGATTGCTATTTGGTTCTAATCGAGCATTAATCGTCATAAGTTGATTTAGATTGGATTAGTTGAGATGAACTTATCTAGAATGATAGGGGTGATTTGTTATGAATTCAGAGTCTTCAATGAAGACTAGTTTTCTAAGTATCTTTGTTTGTGAGTAGCTTTTTCGGTAATTTAAGGTGGACCAATTGTGTTTTGTCATTTTATTTTAGCTATTATATGGGTTACCCGCGGGTACCCGTTATCCGTCTGGTACGGGTAATGGGTATCCGTTAACCAATAAGAGTTTGGGACATGGGATGGAGTTCCCTCTTCAAATGGGAACTAGCTTTTTACCCGGCCTGTTAGCCGGTGAGTTTCATTTTATCATTTATATTAATCAATTTATCTATATGTTTAAACTATTTTGGATCTTCTACATTTTTTACATTTGCATTCATGCGTGAGTATGCAGTGCGTCTGTAAATTAAAAATTCTCAATGCTTAGCATGTTCACTTATTATATTTCAATTCTCTGATCATAAATCATGTCACAAAGATATATCACGATACTCAAATGCGTGAGTATGTGGTGCGTCTATAAATTAAAACAACGATACTCAAATTTTTTTATCTTATACAATATATGTCATTCAATGAATCTCGAGTTTAAACAAACTCTCAACCAATGATGTTGCTCAGATGACGACAACTTAGTTAGAATGTTTTTATAAAGGTACTTCAATATTAGGTAAATTTGGTCATCCCAATTGAAAGTTTATTGTCTTATTGTAAGATCATATTTGTCGATCAAGACACTCAATTTAATATCTTATACAATATGTACCAATTGTTAATTCCTGAAGTTTAATTTAGACTCACTCTCAACGAATGATCGTTGTTTAGATGTTGGTTTAGAATCTCGGTCCAAGATACTCACACACTGTCGAGGGTTCTAATCTTAACATGGTCCATTGGTGTATAATTTTCTAACTTATCAAATATGCATTTGCTTAAACTTATACTAATACCTTCAGTTTGTTGGTGTAATGCCACATCTATTGTCAATATCTAAGCATGATACTATACTCTAAGTAAGAACATGCTATTTGGACCACGAATTAACCGGATTTGTGGGCATGATACTATACCCTAATTCTTGATGAGTGAACCCTATGTCTTAGTTATATAAATCATAGAGCTTAACCCCTAAGATTGTGCATGTAATATGTTGCATATATTTTGACGAAGCATGACCGTTGATTTTTGTTTATAATTAAATTGATCTTAGGGTATGAGATTTATGAATTTAAGACCTAGATTTTAATCTTGAAGGGTTTGAGAATAATACCATATGCCAAACTCCAGTCAATTCAAGGTCTAGATATCATTTTCTTACTCAAAGTATGTTATAATATACATATATAAATATAAAGAGTTTAATGTATTTCTAAGTGTAATTAACACCTTTGTTTGACCGAAATATGTAAACTATTAAGAAAAATAAGGGGAAATATGAACAAATGTAAGAGAAAATAAGGTATGGAAGCATGCATTATAAGAGAGAAGAAAAGTTGTTTTTCTTTATCGCCTTCATTTGTATAATCATGTACTATATTATGACTTCGTCAAGTTTCTATCTAAATGAAAAACAACTTTTGAAGCATTTTGCTATTTAATACTTGTTTTCATTAATAGATACAAACATTAGAAAAAGATAGTGTTTGATAACCAAAACATAAAATTATATAGTTGGTTTTTCAAATTCAATTAATTATTAAATGTTGATTATCTAAACTTCACTGTATTAAGTTCTAATAAAAATTAAAATTAAAATTAATTGATCATATTTAATCAAATATATTTGTTAAAAGATTACAATATATGTCACTCTCCAAACATACGTATACTGTTGCTATACATATATATTGCAAAAAACAATTATTGAATAAAAAAATATATTAAAAGAAGATATAGATAGCTACATAAATGATCATTAAAATAAAAAGAAAATATTAAAAGAAGATAGATATAGCTACATTAATTGATCATTAACTAACTTTTTTTGTTGTAAAAAAAAGTGTACACCATGGCACCTTGTAAATTCTCCAAATGCTTATGTGGCAACAAACTACTTTTGAATTGCCATAATATTATGTATAGATAGATGGGTACCCGTTTCAAACGGGACGGGTACCTAGTCCCGTTCCGTTGTCCACCCCTAGGGCTGGGTGGGTTGTGGGTCGATTTCGGTTAGTCGGTGCATCGTCTGATTTTCGGTTACTAAACGAAGACGGATCGGTTAGCCATCTTACTCTAAACCACTAACCGACACAGAAAACTGCATCTAATAAACGATTATCGGTTAGTCGATTAACCAAAAAAATAGTTTGGTTATACGGTTAACCGACGGAGAAAACCGCATCTAATAAACGATTATCGGTTAGTCGATTAACCAAAAAAATTAGTTTGGTTATACGGTTAACCGACAACCGTTTATCACCCCTAATCCCGATTGTAGCAAGGTGTTTTTATAGATAAAGGAGTAGTAGATGAGTAGTGACAGGTAGGAGATAGTTTACACTTTAGTAGTTCTGCAAAGTGCGGTCCATGTAATGGATGCTTTCGCTTTAGTGTAAAGGGGGATTGCATTGAGCTTCAATAATTTTTTTTTATATTGCCCATTAAAAAGTTCTCAAATGAGTCATTTGTATAAAATTACCATTTTGTCCTTCCATTTAATATGTTCCATTATCTTATGTCGTATTCTAATAAAACCTACCACGTAAAGAAAATTATTCTGAAATCAACAAAACTTATTATTTGGGGGTTTCTCATGTATAATACTACTTTCTAATTTTAAATAATAATTTTATGTTAACTTTCTTTATAAAAAGTAACACCTCCATAACTCTCAAATTTTAAACTAATTACAAATTATGGTGTTTTTGACGAAAAAGATGCGTCGCTATGTAAATGACCCTCTTCGTCGCTTGTGTAAATTGGGAGAAAGAAAACATAACTATTAGAGAAGAAAAGGCAATGACATAGAAAACAAATTATAGAAAGAGAATTATAGAAATGGGTTTACATAAAAAAGGTAAGGACATAATTGGAACATTTGGCTAAATAATGAGTCATTTGCAAATGACTTGTGGAAATGACTCGATAAAGTCATTTGGGTCTTTTGTATGGAATAAATGACTCATGCATTTTTTTCTTTAGCAAACTAGTCATTTGGTACCAAATGACTCATACAAACGACCCTAAGAGCATCCATATTTGCATTGATGTGGCTGCCTATTGTATTGACTCGTCCCGAATATCACAATAAAAATCTCGATTAAGGCCCAATATAAACCCTAACCGGGTGCAGTATAGGGCAAGTATGTTTTAAAAGTCAAACCTAGACCTGTCCATGTACCCCTACTTCAATTGTTAGAAACATTATCTACCAAATAATTTTTGGTTAAAACTATGATTTATAACTAAAGTGATTAGAAAAGTAAATTGTTTGATTACTAATTGAGAAGGCTTCACTCGTGTGTTGCTCCCCCTAGCTAGTGATCATGATTTGTCGAATCGAATGCAAATGTGTGGTAAAAGCGGTTGTAAACCGTAGGGAATTGCAACAAGTGAACAAACTCACTCTCACGGTCACTAGGCCAAGGGATTTCGAATCAAGCTACCAAGGTAGTTCTCTGGGCCAAACGACGCGGATCGAGGGTAAGAAACTCGATCAAGGTAGATCGACGCAGCGGGACTCGATCTGAATGATGCGGATCAATGACTTGGTACTCGCTCCACCCTTGATCGAGTGTGCAAAACTCGATCTAGGCCGTTCGATTCCCTTTGCAGCGAACTGGGGATGACGCGAATCGAGTATAAAAAACTCGATGAATGTTGATCGGCGCCTTGGGACTCATTCCAGTTGACATGGATCGATGACATGGGAAACAATCAATCATAGATCGAGTGTCCAGGACCCGACCTGTCCAGGACGACAGCAAACTCGATCCATTAGTTCGAGTTTCCTTCACTCGATCTACTACCACCCACAGAAACTATAAATACCTCCTATTCCACCAAAATTCACACCACATCACTCCACTCTTCTTACTCTCTTCCTTCCACCACTCTTGAAGAAAAAATATGCTCAGTGGTTGCGGCTAAACCCGATATTGGCATCAAATTTTTTTCTTTAGTTTGGTACCTCTTCACTCAAAATTGTCGAGATGGATCCGAGTATTTGGATCCTAGATTATACATTCAAGGCAGATTGCAAGAAATCGATTTGTTGGATGAGCAACCTTACCATCGGTTTGAAAGTGTTTGGGCGGCAGACCCGGTAAGCATTTCCTCGCGTACATTTTTTTCTTTGAATGCGATATTATTCTTTTAATTTTTTCGTATAATAATTAAGGGTTCTTTCCTACAGGAACAAATTGATGTAATCATCCATTGGTCGCTATCTCGCTTGCCTAAATGAGATGTTCGGATCGAGCCGTTCATTGAAAGAGCGGGATTGCTGAGGATGCGGAACTTTTGGGGATGGAGATGGACAACAACCTCCTTATGGCAATGGTGGAAAGTTGGAGGAAAGAAACGCACACATTCCACCTTCTAGAGGGAGAGATGACGATTACATTGAAGGACGTGGTCATGTTGGCAGAGCATACAAATCAATGGTGATGCCATAATAGAGAGTTCACATAAACCATTGAATGGTTGGGGCCGATTCATAAGCGAGCATTTAGGCATCAACATCCCCGAGGAAGCACCACAAGGTCATTTCTACCCATTTATGCAATTTATAGAAACAATCCATTACATACAGTTCAAACAATACTAAATTAATCCTAAACCCTGATCCAATAAAAGCCAAATGCTACAACAAGACATTTCAAATTAATATGATGGTCATAAGCAGTGGCTTTGACCTTAGTTTACCTTAGATTCATTTTAGAAAATTCAAATTTAATAAAACCAGTATTCTTTTTTAATCAATCCAAATAAAATGTTTTCAGCTAGATTTTTTTTTTTATAAAAGGGAGGTAAGAACAACAGGCAAGAACGCCCAGCTACCACTTAACAAACCGCTCGCAAGCAGGAAACAAAAACCAAACAAACTCGACCGTCGAACAAAGACGGAAACAGCGGGCCAAAGTTAATCATCCCTAACCGCCCATCGGGGAAAGCTAACTCCGATGATGTCTTCTCTAATGATCCGGGCAAGCTCTTGAGGTGGATCTTCCAGTTCATAGATACCAAGGGGGTAGACGAGACTGTGCTTCGAGAGCCAGTCCGCGGCTCTATTCCCTTCTCGGTAAGTATGTCCTAGTTGAACCACCCAGTTTTGAGAAAGAAGACGCCTAATCTCTCCAAGGATACTGGCATGAAGATGCAAAGGTTCATTTGGTTGTCTGATCAGGTCCAGTACTAAGGCAGGGTCAGATTCCAAGATTAGAAACTGAATACCCCTCCTCCAAGCAAGTTTAAGGCCCTGAAGAATGCCCCAGAGCTCCGCCATAATAGCTGTGCCTGTACCAATTCTGTGGACGAACCCTGCAATCCAATCACCATCACTGTCGCGAATGATCCCCCCTATGGCCTTGAGCAGCGCCATCCGTGTTTAGTTTAAACCAGTCCGCCGCCGGTTTGGACCAACCAATCAGTTTCTCAACCCGATCAGGCTTATTGTTTCTATCAAGGGATCTCTTGGCCGACTCCCAAACGTTAGCCCAATCTTTAGCTTTGGTCACCACATAGTTGCATAACGAAGACAGGCTAAGAGTCTTCCCCCTGAACACAGTTTCATTCCGCTGTTTCCAAATGAACCACAGGAGTAAGCTGAAATAACTCCCCCACTCCCCCGGCCAAGAACCTGAGCTGTTGTCCGCCAGATTGTTCCTCATCCAGCCATCCCAATCGGTTGACATGAAGTTATCTCTGAACTCAGGGGCAATGACCTTGGACCAAACTGCTCTTGCTCTAGCACAATCACGAAGGCAGTGGATGATTGTCTCTTCCGTGTCCCCGCAGAATGGACAACTATCATCAGTGGTGAGGTGCCGGTGTTTCCTTATACTGTTGGTGGTTAGTTTGTTTTTAACCGCCATCCAAATAAAAACCCTCACTCTTTCCGGTTGGTGTAGTTTCCAAATGCTTTTCCAGAAGGAAGCCGAAGCTGAAGTCATCAGAGGTGGGGATAGAGCTTGGTAGGCTGTTCTTGTCGTGAAGGAGCCATTCGTTGTAAGGTTCCACCGCAGCTTATCTTCATCCCTAGTTATTGGATCAAAGTAGAAGGCCTGGATTACTTCCAACGTTTCAGCTCCAAGGTAATCGGCCAACTCATCAATTTTCCAGCCATGATCCTCGTGCCAGTAATGGGCCACCCGACGTTGGAGGAACTCGTCAGGGATCGTTTGTGTTGCCACCAAAACCAAGGGAACCTGCATCAACCACACATCAGTCCAGAATTTAGTTTTCTTCCCATTATTGATATTATAAGCGCAACCTTTGCGTAGCAATTCAGTCGATTGACTAAAGCTACGCCAGGCAAAGGAACTTCCCTTTTTGTTTTTTAGAACATCTAAGCCCTCCCTTGATTGACCATATTTCCCTTTCATGATCCGCACCCAGAGAGCCTTATCGTTTGTCGCCAGCTTCCAAGCTCCTTTCGCCAGCATAGCTTGATTAGCCAGTCTAGTGGGTCGTATACCAGCTCCTCCTTGGCTTCGTGGCACCACCATTTGGTCCCAGGCAATGGGGTGGAAACCGGACTTCCCTTCTTCATCCCCCCAGATGAATTGCCTGTTGATCCTGTCAAGAGAGGAACACACAGAAGCAGGAAGTTGCTCGGTAAACATAGGGTAAACCGACATGGAGGAGGATATAGAGTGCACCAAGGTCATTCGAGCCGCGATGGAAAAGTGTCGGGTTTTCCAATTAGCCAGGCGCTTTTGAATTCTAACTGTGAGGTCCTTGTATCTAGCTTTGGAGACCTTTCCGTTGATTGTATGAATCCCTAAGTATTTTCCCAGATCTGTCGTGGTAGGGATGCCATCTCGGTTCTCCAGCCTTTGTCTCCTGTCCCGGGACACATTAGGAGATATCATCATCGCGGACTTGCTTAGATTGACCTTTTGACCCGAGCTAGAACAAAAGTCGTCTAAGCATTTCCGAATAATGTCAATCTGGCGACCTTCAGCTTCTGCAAACAAAACCAAATCATCAGCAAAAAACAAGTGTGAAATTTTAGGACCATTTTTTGATAGCTGGAGAGGTTTCCACAGTTTCTCGGTTACTGCCTGCTGAATCCTGTGAGAAAGCCGTTCCATACAGAGAACAAAAAGATAAGGGGAGAGAGGGTCCCCCTGACGGACCCCTCCAGTGGGAATAATTTGCTCGGTCAGAACCCCATTCCAGTTAATGCGCATCTTGTTCCTCTCCACACAGAACATGATCCGGTTAATCCAGGTGCTGGGGAGCCCAAGTTGCGCTAAAGTGTCTCTGATGAAGTCCCATCTGAGCCTGTCATAGGCTTTTTCCAGGTCAATTTTGATCACCAACCCTCCTTTCCCCCCTTCTTCTTCCTAAAAGAGTGGATGACTTCCTGCAGAATCAGGATGTTATCCGTAGTTTGGCGGCCGGGGATGAAACTGCTTTGGGTTGGAGCCACCCAATTCTTCATTAGAGGCTTTAGATGGTTGGTAATCGCCTTGGTGATGACTTTAAGGCGAACATTGTGGAGGCAGATAGGTCGAAACTGGGCTGGGCTCTCCGGGCTCTCCGTCTTGGGAATTAAGACCACTGTTGACTCCAACGCCTCGTCTTCTAATTCACCTGTCTCAAAAAACTTAACAGCCATGTGAGTTAACCCTTTTCCCACTAGAGACCACATCTTCTGGTAAAAGATCGCTTGGAAGCCATCCGGACCAGGGGCTGCGTAAGGTTTCATATCAAAAACCGCCCTGTGAAAATCATTTATTTGGAAAGGACGCAAGAGAGTGAGAAGATCCTCGTTTCTAATCCTTGGAAAACAATTCTTCGGCATCAGGTCACTGTAAATGAGCTCATCCTGCGTGTATAGAAGTCTGAAGAAGGAGACGATCAAGTCTCGGAGCTGCGCAGGGTCCTCTACCCACTCTCCACTCTGATTCCGCAAGGAGATGATCCTGTTCCTTCTTCTACGACGATTGGCTTGTTGGTGGAAGTAGGAGGTGTTCATCTCCCCTAGCTTAACCCAAGTTTCTTTTGCTCTTTGAAACCAGATGATTTCCTCCTACGCAAGAAGGTCATCAAGCTCTTTTTCCAGCTTCGCTTGCAGCTTGAAAAGACCAGAAGATGGTGAGGTGGCAATTTTGGTTTGAACTCCTTGAATCCTCGCCAAAATTCTCTTCTTACGATGTCCAATGATGCCGAACGTGAGTCTATTCCACTCTTGGAGTTTGATAGAGATGTCTTTTAGCCCTTGATTGAAATCCCCATCCATATTCCAGTTTTCTGCAAAAAACTTCGAGAAATTGTTATGAAGCAGCCACGCAGCTTCAAAGCGAAAAGGCTTGGCTCCCCCATCATTATAAGAGAGACCAGAGTAAGAGGTAAGTATAGGAAGATGATCAGAGTGCAGCTTGGGAAGGTGTCGGGTCGAGGTGTTGGCAAAAGCGGCATTCCACGCAGAATTGCAGAGACTTCGATCGATGTGGCTGGCTTTAAAAGAGTTGTTGGAGTCCCTCCTACACCACGTATACTGAGCCCCTGAAAACCCCAAGTCAAAAAGGTTTGCTTCATTTATCCAATCTGTAAATTGCTGGCATCTACGGAGGGAGGCGGTAGAAACGGTGCCAGCCTTCTCCGAAGGAGAGCAGTAAGCATTGAAATCTCCTGTCACCAGCCAGGGAATTTCCAAATTGCGACCGAAATCGATGAGGTGATTCCACAGCATATGATGGAATCTGTAGTTGGGACTGCCATAAACCCCAGTGAGGAGCCATTCACGCTGCGAGTTGTTGGAGACCTTGACAGTTAAATGTTGCTGGCTAGCATCAATGAGCTGGATTTGGAAGTCATAGGATCTCCATGCCAACCAAATACCCCCGCTGCGACCTTCCGCATCCACACGAATGACATCTCCATAACCCAAATTGCTGCAAACTGTAGTGGCTCTATCCCCACTGATTTGGGGCTCGATGATCAGGAGAAAATCTGGGGAATACACTTTGGTCAGGAGCCTCATAGCTCGATGAAAAGCTTTGCTACCTGCACCGCAAACATTCCAAGACAAAACTTTGAAATTAGGATAGTTTGAGAAAGACATGGACATAGAGTAAGGGGAGGGAAGCAGACGAAAAGAAGGAAAACGAAGAAACGCGGAGAGGAAGAAAAGAGGCGAAAGATCAATCAGCCAGGGTAGTGCTGGAATCGGTGGCCTGCTGACCGACGATCAGCTCCCGATTAACCACAGCTTCCCGTTCCACTGTCCGCTCTTCCATAAGATCATCACCGCCTTCGTTCCCTTGTTTATATGCGAGCGCGGCTAAGCTGGGGGTTTTGGCGAAGAACGCCTCAATAGCTTGAACGGTGATCGGGAAGGCTGCATTCTTTACGTTCCGGTTTAGTTCCTTCTTTAGCTCCCTTTTGGCATTGGTTGGAACTGTCACCGCCTTCTTGTTCGACTTGAGGCTGAGACCTTTTGTCTTTCCATGCTTCAGCGAGATAAAATCAAGATTTGGATACCCAACCAGATTAAAAAGCCTACAATTAAACCCTTGGTTTCTAGCACCTGATCGAGTGAAAGGAATCCTGAGTTAAGAGGGTATCCCCTAGTTTGTCTTTCAAATATTAGAAATCTGTAAAAATAAGACAAACGTCAGAATCCAACAGAAGTGGAAGTGATAAAAGATACTAAATTCGGAATTCAAAGAAATGATTAAAACCATCAACCCACCATAAACGGAGAGTCGCGCCGGCGAGTTCGCCGTCCCGCCTCCGCCGCCGGGATCGTCGCCGGTGGGCCTAGGGCGGGTGAATTTTTATGTTTGTACTTATTATGAGACTTAAATATTTGAATTATGTTAGTGTTTGATGACTTATGTGTTAAAATGTTTGATTTTATCATTGATGATGCATTTAATTGTATATTTATTGTTTACATTAGAGGTGAAAAATAATTTAAAAGAGAAAAAATACAAGCTAACCTCACAAGTTCGGTTTTTCATACAAAATCGAACCGAATTATAATTTGGTTTGGACCGACCGAACCAAATTATAATTCGGTTTGAGGTTTGATGGAATTCGGAAACCCGGTATGCATTATTTCGGTTCGGTTTGAACAGAACCGACCGAATGCCCACCCCTAGTCCATGGGGAGCAGGTCAGGCTGGAATTGCTGGAACGAGTTGGGGGGACTCCGGGAATTGGGCCGACGATGGAAGGGTCGTCGCCGCCCAACTGGGTCACTACAAACCCATGTGCCTCCCACTACCCAGGGACGCAGGGCGCAGGGGGGTTGCAGGTCTTCAACAACCGCCATCGTGAGCCGCAACACCTTGGGCTACGACGCCAGGGCAGACCGAGTGGGCCAAATTGGTGGGAGGAACAAGCGGCAACAATGGAGGGTTGTGGGCTGGAAATTCGAGCCCATCTGCGGGGTATGGGCCAAATATGGCGGGTTCAATTGGGTGGGGCAAACTAATGACCAATCCGGGCGGACCGTATGGGTTAGGACAACAAGGTGGGTTCGACCGGTGGCCAAGGTTTGAAGAAGATCGAGTTGGACCATTCAAACCCAAACTCACACGATTGTAGTTTCCTAAATTTAATGGGAACGAGGATCCTTCTGGGTGGTTTGCACGTGTGGAGCAGTTTTTCAAAATTCAAAAGACACGGGAAGACCACAAAGTGCTCCTTGCATCTTACCATATGGAGGGTGACACTAACCAGTGGTGGGAATGGATGGATCGCACCTACCAAACATCGAACATGGCAATCACGTGGCTGCTATTTAAAGAGGAACTTTGGGCAAGGTTTGGACCGACGGAGAGCGCGTTAAGTCATGAAGCTCTCGCAAAGATCAAGCAAACTGGATCTTTGGGAGATTATCTCTTGGATTTTGAGAAACTAGGGAACCGATGCTATGGATGGACCGAGGAGGCTCTAATAGGATCCTTCATTGGTGGACTTAAAGTCGAAATTTCTGACGCCATTCGTATGTTCAGGCCAACCACGGTAAGAGAGGTGATTCGACTGACCAAGGTGAAGAGTGAGGAGCTTTCTAAGCATTGAGGAGGTGGTCAAAATTTCTCAAGGGTCTCTGTGGAGCCGGCAGCTGAACCAACCCCGCCACCTCGAAACACGCCGCCTCGCAATCCAACAGCTAGAAGAATGTCGCCGGAGGAAGTGGCGTGTAGGAGAGCTCAGGGGTTATGCTTCCATTGCGACGAGCGCTTCACCATTGGGCACCGTTGTGCAAATCTTAATGTTCTTCTTATGGTGGGGTCGTGCAAGGAAGGAGAGGATTGTCAATTCATCGACGAGGAAGACCAACCTTGAGGGCAAGGTTGTGCTTAAGTTGGGAGGATTGTTACGAGACGAGCCATCGTATCAAATGGGAAATTTTGGGCTCATCTATTTTTATTAATTAGTTGGTATTTTACTGGGTGGTGTGTCTGGCTTGGCGATTCATTTCTGTCTGGGCGTTGTAAGAAGCAAGATCGAGTGTCTAAATCTTCGACTGAGGCAGAGTATAGAGCCATGTCCGATGTGCCTTCAAAGCTCGAATGGCTTCGTCGACTGTTAGGTGATCTAGGTGTGGTATGCGATACTCAAATGCAGCTTTTTGTTGATAACACCAGTGTTATTCAGATAATAACGAGTCCAGTACTGCACAATAGGACGAAGCATATTGAGATTCATCTACACTATATTCGCGATTTGGGGTTACACAACATCAATTTGCTAGCCAGATAGGAGTGTCGACTAGTGACACGCCAAAACACAACACCTAACAATGGCCAAGTGTAACCAATGAAAGGGACTGCAGTATAGTGGCACAAGTAATAAATATCGAATCCACGGGTCTCTAGAGTTACTATTACTCAGCTTCAGTTCATTATCTAGCAAACTAGATTAAGGGTTGATTAACTAAACTACTCTACTAACTCAACTAAGTAAAACTACTAATTACAGTTTGGGAACTCACTTAGGTATGATTCCCCCTAGCTCCTCAATTAGGTCCAAGTTGTAATTCCTTTTGGTTGTTTTACTTTTGATTAAACTGCGGAAGATCCGACAGTAGCTTGGAATCTCTTAAGCTGACCAAGCCCTCTCAGTCTAACTATCCGGCAGACGACTAGTCTTCACCGGGATAGACAGCTGAAGCAATAAGCACAGAACTCCACTACTGGAATTGGATTCCAGTACAAAGCAGTAAACTGGCTAACTCTCGTATAGCCAATCTCCTACTACCGAATGATGAGACTCTAGCAACCTAATCAGATTCTATCTATCTCAGATTGCAGCAGGAATCAGGAAAAGTTGATCAGACTTCAATTGACTCAATAAACATGCATCATTCGATTATAATCAAACAACATAGCATCCAAAACTTCATACAAGCAAGCTCCTAACTCATGGAACTAGGGTTCCTCAAAACCCAAGTGAAGGGAAGTTACTCCATAGAGAAGAGAGAGACTGCAGAAATCTGATCTAGATCTTCAATCTCCATCTCCAAGCTTGATTCCCGAGCTCCAATGGCGAAGAAATCCTCCAAAATAGCTCCCAGAATGCTCCCAAGTCGCTCTCTCTCTCTAGGGTTCGTCCCTTGGGTGTTTGGGATCCAAAACCCAGCTCTCTCTTCTTTGGTTCGGAATTTGGCTTAAAACCAGGAAATCCCGACTCACACGGCCAGGGTGCACGGCCGTGCATATCACCATTCTGGCCGTGCAACTCAAAACGCAGCGTGTCATTTAGTCGAACTTCAGCCCTCTCGCACGGCCAGGGTGCACGGCCGTGCGAGCTTCAGGGGTTGCCCGTGCGTGTCCTCGGCATAAGGCGCACGGCCATATTGCTCACGTGCACGGCCGTGCAGCCTCCCTGGTCTGCCCGTGCAGCTCCCCAAAAACCTCGCCATTCGTCCGTTCTTCGTCCAATCGACCCCAGACTCGCTCCTAAGCCTTCATTCACGTACCAGGACCTGAAATATCACAAACAAGCACAACCTAGCGTGAAATCGGCCTAAAACACGAGAATCAACACCTCAAACGGTGTAAGAATGGGGGTAAAAACATGTGTAAATGACGGTCTATCAACTAGCAGTAAAGGCTTTCGTAAACAAATCTTTGGGGGAGGTTGTTAAGTAATGAGCCTTCTCATACGAAGCCCACAATTATATTAGCTTGTCTTGGGTTTGATGATTAGTTATAAGCCCATGATATGTATAGGTTATGATATGTATAGGTTAGGCGGCCAAGAATCATCCCTAGGGTTCTCGTATGTGTAGCCTATACATATATGTGTATATTGTAACACAAACTAAAGCTGAATGATAAACTTTTTTGCTTCGGTCGTGGACTAGTCTCGTTCATATGGAACGAGAAAATCACGTAAAGTCATGTCTGGTTTCTGTTCCGTTTCGATCTATTCTGTTTCGATTATCATTTCACACCGTTGCCAGAGAACGAGCTAGGTTATTAGGAAAAGTGAACATTTGTTACTCTGGTTTTATTTTTCTGCATTTTGTTTATCACATCATTGCGTTTCATGGCCATGGCTTCTTTTGTTTAGGTCGTTACAGCCAATCGGGGGACTTACTGGTTACTGCCTCTTGACAACAACATCAACATCGCCTTTCAGAATCCGAAGAAGGAGAGGGGTGTCAAGCTTGCCCTCTTCCCAAAAGAGACCAGCGAGCCTCTCTGTGAACTAGAGACCGCCGCCATGGCTGAAGGCATTGGTTTGGTCCGTACAAGACCGGGTTATTACGCCAGATTAATGTTCGGATCGGACCGAAAATCGGAACCGATTACAATGCTGATCCAGTTCTTGAACATGAAACGCCTTCCAGTAGTAGACCGCAAATTTCTATGAGTTCCAGTGCCGCGGACTGTTGCACACCTACGTACACAAAAGTATTAAAATGCAATAATAGTATGTGTGTTTATATTTTCTTCCCAACAACAAGGGTGCAGGCTCAAGTTTTTTTGCTTTGGTCGACTGTCTTTTATCTAATATCAATAACAAATTACATTTATTCATTAATATTAGAAGGAGGAAGTATCAAAATACTGCCGAAGGCATCCAATTTGGTCCTCAGCATATAGTAAATAGCCGGCACATGAGTTGCAATATGGTCGGTTACAAAACTTCAGAATTTCACATATCCAAAACTCCTCCGACAGCGGCACCGTCGATTTGCCGCCGGAGGACTAGATCCCCATAAACAAATCGTCCAGCAGGCAGCAGCAACAACAACAACATCCCATTAATTACATACATACATATAGGCTTTCATTTGAGAAAGCTCGATTTCGTGGTAACCTATTTTGTAGTTTCTTCGGCTCTAGTGGTATAAATAGGCAGATGTGGTTTTTCCAAGTTCAGCACTCAATCTGACAAAGAAGAAGAAGTATTAGAGAGAGGGAGAGAGATGGGCAACGGTAACCTCAAGCTCATGGTGTTCATTTTCCTCATCGGCTTTCTCATCACTAGCAGTAAGTTTTCAACTTGCATGTAGTCTCTTAAGTATGCATATACCCTTCTCAAAAAATCAAAATCATTATTCATTCCTTACTCTTGAACTTTGAAAATCAAAGAGAAATCTTTTCACAAGCATATGTGGTGTGGGTGAGGTTCACCGTTCATGCGCAACCGCGCGAAGAAAACGTAGGGAATAATTGATATAAATGTCATCTTTAAAATTACTATCGGTCATCTTAAAATTACTATCGAAAGGTTGAAGGGGCGGATCGGTTGTCGAAGGAAAAGGAAAGGGAGGGGATGTTTGGTTTGTTTGATTTTGAAAATTTTATTATGATCAAATATGTAATTTGGCTATCAGAGTTAATTAGAACGATATTTAGTAATTTTACGACGACCTTTAGCAATACAGAAAAGAAAGACCACCGAATCTCCCATAGAAATGATTTGGGAATAAAGTTTCATTTTCTATGGTTTGAATAGATTAAATAGGGTGTGAAAATTGTCGTATAAAATACTATGTGACCTCTTTGGCTTTGTGTCTGGGAATAAATATTGGGCAGGTGCAGGTCACGAGGAGGGATCCTGTAGTAAATACTATGTAATAAAAGCTGGTGACATTTGCTATGACATAGCGGACGCCTTTGGAACGACGGTTGAAGAGCTTGAGACCTTGAACCCTAAAATGGAGTGCAACCTTCTGATACCTACAAACAGGATTTGCGTGGAAGCTTAAGAAAGAGGTTAAAAACAAAAGGATAATAATTATACATGGTAGTGACTGGGGTAAACCATAGTATATTTTAACGATATGATCGATGTATCTACTTTGATCGATCTCGACGAATCTTGATACATGTATGTTTACAGATAGACAAGCAATGCATGCATATTTAAAAGTTTGAAGGTGTAATTTTCTACCTACGCTCATGAATAACTAGTGATAACATTAATATGGAACAACAATAAGATATGTGTTACTTTTGTTTTATCACTGTCCTCCACTTGTTTACCGTATTATTTTATTAATAATAGTTATATTAATAATAATAAGGTGATCAGTTGTAGTAGTCTACCGTTAGTGATCTACGGCCGTGGCATGAAATAAGGTGATCAGTTGGGTTTTTTTGGTTTTATCCGAAATCGAATCGTATAACCTGGATTAAGACCGAACCGAGAGCGGATAACAAACAATCCACCCTTTAAGACCTAGCTTCCTAGGATTTTAATCGTATTCAAATTCCAGCTCCAAGTGGAATCTCTTCGGGTGAGATTCAAACCCTTGATAATCAGAGCAAATTAATCTCTCTCTTCTTTCTAAAACTAGTAAAAGATCATCTTAAACATTCCTCATTGCACTCAAAATCTCCGGTATTTTTCTCTAATTGAAACAAGTAGTTCTTAAAAGTCAATGCGGTTTTATGCATTTCCTTTCGCATGACTTGTTCCAAAGGTGTAGAATCATCATATCTTTCATCCTCAATCCAAGTTCCATTGATGTCGTTTACAATTTTTTTATAAATTCCGTGCCTCTATTCGTTTAGTTTTTCACCTAGATACTCCAACAATTTACTTGCATCCATATGGTTAGGATAATCCATACCACTAGTCATATGAATTTGAAATATTTGGAAGTTACAATAAATTTTTTGTGGGGTATTCAAAATAATTATGTATGAATTTAAATAATCAAAATATAACTTCAAGCATGAGTAAGAAGTGGGAAAGTGGTAGGTTTTCCCACCCAATGCACAAATGGGTGGTAATGTAGTAAAATACGATATGGAAAAGTTATGTATAAAATACGTACATGTATTTTACTTTATTTCTAAGCTAATGTTACGTTTAATAGTATGGGAGTCATCAAATGAACGAGAAAAAAATGAAACGACTTGACAATACTATTGATAAAAAAGTTTTAAACGGATAAAATATGTACGGGTACATATAATATATGTGTATTAAATGGATTATTTACTAACTCTATATGTATATTGTTTTTTTATTTTTCTTTAAAAAAATGTATGTCTGAAATAAATAAAAGTTATATCGAAAGACTTGTTTTAAAAAATAAAGACAAACCATAAAGTAAAAAAAACATAGATTAGCATACATACAAGTAAAATTCATGTAAAAAATCATAAAGGGAAAAGGTGAGGATATTAGATTAGAGAGTTGTATAATTGGAGAATAGGAGTAAAAATATGAATTGCTAATGGAAATTAGGTATTTAGTATAGTGAAGGTGTTAAATTTAATATACAAGCTTGGAGCTAGTCTAACAAATTATAATTGTACTAAATAAAATTGGCACAACATGTTAGAATTTTATTAGAGGTTTATAAAGTCATTTATGTTAACTATATACATATAAAAATCTTTTAAATTAATTATATTATTAATTTATCAATTAATTCATAACTAATTAGTAGAGGTTTTAGTGTATGTTTTTCTTTTCTTTCAATGAGGTTATATGTGCCAAAACAGAACCCGCCTCGATTAACTCCCCTGATCAACCCGACCCGACCTCAACTTGAGTTTAAAAAACGTCAGTGACCCGTAACCCTCACAACCTATCACCAGAATGACCTTCAACCTGATGGACCCCTAACCTCATTAATCCACAACTCACTTGACCATAACACGATTATATTCAACCCGTAAACTGACTAACCCACCACCAGACTAACATGAACCCGATTGACCTACAACTCGACTAATCCGTAATCGAATTCACTCTACCCGAACCCGCCCTACTTAACAAAATATTACTAATATTATATAATATATAGACTTACCAAATAAAGTTTTGGTCCGGAATCTAGGTGAAGCCATTTTTTATGAATAATTAACAATTATACCGTGTATAATATGAATATAGTATATATAAATTAAATTATAGTTAATTAAAAAATTTCACAAAGCTATCCATTATATATAAACCATTTGACTATCTCAAAATAATATATTATTTTTGGTGTTTTCAACTTTTTGAGAATAGAAAAGTGAGAAATTTGAGTTTTTCAATTTTCGGAAGAAAAAGAAAAATGCGAATTATGATGTTTTCAATTTTGTAGAAGAGATAGAAGGAGAAAAAAATGGTGTGTTGGGTTTTTTAAAAGAGAAAATTTAAATGCTTTTAATTTATGAATGGGAAAGAGGGGGCTTTGGTGTTTTCAGTTTTTTAGTAAAAAAGAACGAAGAATTTTGGTGCTTTCACATTTTTGGTGTTCTACAATTTTGGTACTTTCAAATATGAATTTTGAAATTTTGATATGGTATGAATCTTGAGTTGTGGTGTTCTAAAATTTATCTTTTTCCCAATTCCTTTATTATTGATTTTTCCATTTGTTAGTAATCAAAAATTATTTTCTTTGTTTAATATGATTCGTAAGCCATCAACCGGCAACTTGATTATCCCATAAAGTGATTACCTGCAATCCGATTAACTGTAATCCACTTGACCGGAACCTGATGAACCCATACCCGATCAACTTGTCTATAATCCGATTGAACTCGAACCCAAAAACTGAATGACCCATAATTCGATTGAACCCTTAACCCAAATGACCTATAACCCGATGAACTTGAACCTGATCGAATGACCTGCAAGACTGCAACCCAACTAGCTCGTAGCCCAATGAACAAGACCCCAAATGACCCGTAACCCGATTGAACCCGTAACCCAATGAACCTAACCAAACCCACTCGATCGACCCCTATAAATGAGGTCTATCAACAAGGTGGGTTAGTTCTTGTTTTGGTCGACTCTCATTTATCTATATATTAAATACCAATTACATTTATTCATCAAAAAAATCCCCCATTTTCAGCCGAAAGTATAACAATGCTGTAGAAAGGGAACCAAGTCCAAGTGGTCCTTAGAATATAGTACATAGCTGGCAAATAAGTTGCATGGCTGGTTACAACACTTCAGAATTTTATACATTCAAAACTCCTCCCATGGCGACACCGCCAATTTGCAGGCCTATGCCCAAATCCCAATTAAGCACACGCGCGGCTACTGTATGCTGCCGAATCCCCACTAAACTAACGTCCAACAACAACATCCACTTAATTACATGATCAAACGATGCTTTTTTCAATGGCCTGTCTTGTTTGAAATTTTGTGCAATCGTAAACGACATTAGCAATACATTGCAAAGATAGATGGATTGAAATTGCTAGTTTTTTTGTAGTTTCTTCGGCTCTGATGGTATAAAAAAGGAGGTGGTTTTCCCAAGTTCATCACTCAATCTTACAAAGAAGAACAAGTATAAGGAAGAGAGATCGAGAGTACTGATTAAGATATCCTGAGAGTCACATATATATTCGATTTATCATGATGATGGGCAAGGCTAATCTCAAGTTCGTGATGCTCATTTTTCTCATCGGCTTTCTTATAACTAGCAGTAAGTTTTTTTTTTATGCATGTCGTCTCAAGTTCGTGATGCTCATTGTTCTTTTATTCCGACTTTTTAAGCTTCGAAAATCAAAGAGAACTCTTCAACAAATTAATCTTCTCTTATATAAAACTATAGAAGGACATCAATCGCAGAGTGGAATAGCTTTGAATAATCAAAATATGATATTTATGATTGTATATTGAAACAAATACCCGAGTTCCACGTCCGCTCTTCCTGAGCCGGCAACCCAAGTAGCTGGCTTTGCCAACCCGAGTGACAGAAATCCAAAAGAAAGAGATGCTCTGTGAATTTCTTATGGGTTTTGATGGGAAGAAAATTGAAAAGTGATTTTAATTGATGGTAAAGAATTGAATCTTTACATGGTATGGTTAAGTAAACCTTTGACGAATTTACAATTGTGATATTGATGTCGTCGATCAATATATTTCTTTGTGATCATCATTGTGATCTTTTTGGCTTTGTGTCTTGGATTAAATATTGAACAGGGTCAGATGACGAGGCGTCCTGTAGTCAATACTACAAAATAAAAAAAGGCGACATTTGCTATAACATAGCGGCAGACTATAACATGGACGTTGAAGAGCTTGAGACTTTAAACCCTGAAATGGACTGCGATCTGCTGATACCTAGAAACAAGATTTGCGTGAAAGCTTGATTAGAGGTTAAAAAAGAAACAGAAAAATAACTATATATGGTAATGATTGGCGTACTTCTGAAGTATAATGTATTTCTATCTTATCCTTTTTTATGCACTTCAACAAATCCGAATATATATGTTTGCAGATTGATCAACAATGCATGCATATTTACAGTTTTCCTGTGTAACTTCCTTTCTACTACCAAAAATAATTAACGTTAATAATATTATGGAACAATAATAAGATATGTGTTAATTTTGTTTTATCATATTGTCCTCCACTTGTTTACTGTAGTTTCTTTTAGGAATAATATATACAGATTGTGTATTGCCCCACTCTTGTTTTGTTCTTCATTGACAGGCTAATCCATGCTGGTCATGTCTTGGCAGTAAAAAAGATAAATAAAATAGTAAAAATGACATGGAGGTCGGGGTACAATAGTAATAAAGAGGAGCTAATAAAATCAATTGCATTGCTGATCTCGTCGTAGTGAGTAGTCAAACATACCTAGTCTGAAGACTAGGGTCATATTTTATATTTCACTAAGGTCTGTACCAAATACTTACTGAGGTGGTGAGGGACAAGTCATATGCTTTGAAAACGCAACTGTGGAAATTGAGGTGCCTGCAGAGTTGAAGTTCCCTTGGTTATATAATATCTAAATTAAAAACAAGGGTTAATACCTTATTCTGACTTGAATTATACCCATATAATCAAATTTGGCCAGTGGTTTCAGAAATTAACATTCTGACCTCAACTATGCAGCATATAGACTCAATTGGCCTAACTCTTGAATTTCCGTTATATTAGACGGTCAACAATGTTGACCGTAAGTGAATTAGCATGCTTCGCTGATGTGGATACCATGTTGACATTAAAAATTAATAAAATATCAAATATATTAATAAAAATAATTTATCTTATACTTTCATAATTATTGGCAAGAAACAACGGAAAACTACACTACTAGCTGGTGAAGGAAGCAAGAGAACGAGGCATAGCATAGACATGCTCCCCCTAGAGTTCCTTTGATTTATACTGTCGATCTTGGCAATATATGAACTGTTTGACAGTTTTTAGGTGTACTCCGGCCATATGCTAAAACAAATGTCAGGTTAAGTAGGCAACGATATGGAGCCTGCGACTTTTTCCATTGAGGAAGTCAACGCAGTTTGATCAATTGAGGATCCATCATGGGAGGAACGTCGTGTCCAGTCCAATCCTAACCACAAAGCCGGGTTTGAGGATAATGACAGTTAAAGTCAGTCCTCTTGTTAAGCACGCAATCAAGTCAATAATCAACCAAACATAAGAATAAAGAGGAAAGAATAAGAATAAAACCAGTATATATATATCAAAAATTCAAAATCAATCTTTACATAGTCTAGAACCTCCAGGATTTGCCTACCTACACAAATAATGGAACTAGTCGGCCTTGGGGACGAGATCTAAGGGATAAACCAGTGGAAATGAGATTCCCAAGTCACTCCATAAATCAACGCACTTACGCACATAATATAGATTTTGGGAATTCAGGTGCCAATTTGCTTTTGATAGCCGATTTCACTTTAAGTCGGGTGAGTCACTTTGTCAGTAGAGTAATGACCCACTAATGTCTCTTATCACTTGTAGTCGAACTCCTCCCCCTAGAATTCTAGTTATAGACTTTCTACAAGGGTTTTTGGGAGAGAGGATGCTTGCTTATTCAATGCATCATCCAGTCCAATCAACCTTTTCCAACTTGGCCACCATGAAATGCGTATTCTTAAAAGTTATTGGTATCTTATGAATGAGCCCAAAAACGGAGGCCAAGGTGTCGGCTTGGAGTTTGGGATGCTAAATATAGTACCATTTTCTATAATCTCTTTGTTCCCTCTTCTGGCCCTAAGCAGTCGAGTCTTGATGTTCCCTAGCACGTACAACATGGTCCACTAGGATGTTGTTCCCTAAAAGCACACAAAACATTACCAAGAGTGCAGCAAAATGATGAAATCAACCTTAGCGCTACTAAATCACAATTTGAATGATCATATATGATGATAAACATATAAAAAAATATGAAGTTCTGGTAATAATATGTGAGTCTAAAAGAGTAATTTTTATGTGTCATCAAATAACCCCACACTTGAACTTGAATTGTCCCCAAGCAAAGTTCACACTTGCATAAGATGGATCATGGATGTCAGTAATACATTCTTACATGGTGAAAATTATGTTTTTCATTAGCCGTTAGTTACAGTAGCTTGTGTTTCTCTACAATTAACTTCGTCGTATAGATGGAAAAAAAACATCTGCCGAAATTCCGGATCTTGCTTTTGTCTCGTTTAAACCCTAGCACCATGGCATGGCAGCTAGGTTCACTGCCACATGTTGCGACTGAGAAAGCTGAGCCAACAATAAGAGTGTCGAAGTCAATCATCATCTTCACTCCCTCCATGATTTTTGATAATATAGTTACATGCGAATTTCCTATGATGCATTGATGTAAGGTAACTTGAATATTATTATCTACTATAGCAAGGTTCACATGTCGCATTACTTAAAATACAGCAGTCATTGCATAACTCATGCTTATTTTACGTAACAGTTGTAAAATGTCATTTATGAAAGTCTTACGTAATGGATTGTCCTTTTACATAATGAATGAATTTTATCATCGCGTTACGTAAAGTGATAAGTCATTACGGAAATCTTACATAACGCTTCTGATTAAACTATTACGTAAGAAATAAGTATCTTTCTGTAACCTTTACATTATGGATGTGCATTTTACATAACAATTGTAAAGTATCATTACGAAAAACCTTACATAATGGAGGTTTCTTTTATTTAATTATATTAAACCTCCAAAGTGCTTAGTCATTATGAAAATGTTACGTAACTCTTCGGATTGAACTGTTATGTACTTAACACTTGTTCATATGGTGGCCCCTAAACCATCAACAACGATATGCCATCCATTGTGGGATGAAAATGAAAGTGCACTGGCACGTCGAGGAAGGGACAA
Source organism: Linum trigynum (assembly GCA_964030455.1). Lineage (NCBI taxonomy): Eukaryota > Viridiplantae > Streptophyta > Magnoliopsida > Malpighiales > Linaceae > Linum > Linum trigynum. The sequence goes on along the minus strand of OZ034814.1, from coordinate 32,486,073 downwards.
CTTGTCAGAGCAATTCCATGGGAGAGAGACAGAGATAATAATTTGACTTCCACAATGAAATGGGCGAAAGAAAGAAAGAAAGAAAGAAAGAAACAGTGGAGAGATCTTGCCCGTATGAAGAAATCGGAACAGAGGAGGTTATGGGCAGATGGCCAAAACAGGGAGTTAACAGAAACAACCCAGCCACGATTGGAAAGATTCATACTGCATCAAACAATTACTTCAACACAATACATATGCATCAGATATTGAAAAGGGGAAAAAAGAGCCCCTTCAACCAGAGATATAATCATTGAACGAACAAATAATATATACATAAAAATGGCTTCCACTGGACAGCACTGTCAATCAACAAACTTCCTTTGCACAATCATGCTCTGTTTTTTTCTGGACAACCAAAGAGGAAACGGAAAAACAGAGTGTCCGTACACTAGTACCAACACCACCAAAAGTAACGCAATTTCTACTTTTCTTTCTTATTACAACACAACCCAAAAGGGGGGTTTCACTATATAACACAGCCGAAATGAGAATCCACTCTCTCGTCTTTCCTTCCACTACTCACACTATAACCAACTAGAAAATCAGAACAAATTTCCCACTTCAATTCTGAGCCACAGTAACAGAGAGGGAGATGAGTGAACAACAGCAACATTAATTCCCAATAATTGAACTACAAATTAACATCCCTGACCTTGTCCGATCTCTCCCGGCGGCAGCCACCACAGCAGCCGCCGGCATGAATTCCGCCGTCCCGAGATCCAGTCGAGAAAGGAAATGAAGAAGAGGAGGAGTAGGATGAGGGGAGGAACAAGGAGAGAATGGCTTGAAGCATCATGGTCTTGACCAGCCTCCTCGGTTTCGGAAACACGCTCCCCTTCTTCTCCTTGAACGGATGAAGCGCCGCCGTCATTTTTTCTCTCTCGCTCACAGTCACAGATGACAGTTACTTTGTCTCTCTAGCAGTTTTTTATGATATGAGTGCGGTTGCGGCATCAGGAGATGAGCTTAAATTCGAAGGAACTGAGATTTTAGGGGAAACTTGGGCAACAAGTTTGACGCTTGTCACGCCACGTGGATAAGGAGATTCCAGTGTGATGCTTACACCTAGATTTTGGATTAAGGTGACACCTTCACTCGCTTGGGAGTTAAACTTCTCTAATTTGTAATCTCGTCTGTGTTTGTTTCTTTTGAACTTTTTGGCTCTTCATATTTTTTATTTTATTTTGAGTTTCTTGGTGATGCATTATAATTTATTGAATAATTACATGTAGTACCCAAGTTAAATGTTCATACAAATTAGCACCTAAACTTTATATTTTTACAAACGGGTCCATAAATTTTGGTGGTGAAATTATGTTTAGTACGTTTATATTCTTAAAATTGCGCTGCAGTACCTAAGCTGTTAAAATTTTGCAAAAAGTTCCAATATCTTGCCAAGAGGAATTTCAAATCACTAATTATAGATGTGTATTTAAAAGTCACAAAGAAAGCTCTAGATATGTATTTCAAATTCACCCATATATTTGGTACAAATTCAAATACCATTTCAAATTAGTATCCAAACAACATATTTGGAATTTGGAATTCCAGGTCCCAAATACCAAATCCAATCCTCCTATCCAAATAAATCCTGAAACAATTCACAACCAAACACTCATCACTTTGCCTTCCATGCATGTGAGTGTTATTCTTGAAAACTCGGTTGAGTTTGCTCCTTCGGTTGGTTTTGTTAGCAAATCGTATAAGATCTAATGATTTATAATTCAACTTCTCTCAACATTGCAAATCTCAAATCCTAATCCTCCTATTCAAAAAACTTTTCACAACCAGACACTCAACCACATCTGGCGAATCAAATATTCATATTTGGCGGATTGACATGTTAAATTTTCATATAAAAAATTAAAGAACAGAGGGACTTAACGTGGTTTCCACGATTATCAGTACTAGTCCAAAGGAGAGATAGATAACTCTGCAAGGTAAATTTTTACTGCGTTAGGATTTTCATGGATACAGGTTACATATTAATCGTTACATAGGCGATTGGCTAATTATAAACAAGTTACATAGGTTTGATATTTCAACATCATCCCTCAAATTGATGTGGGTGCGTAACTTCCATTTGGATGAGATAAACCAATGTTTACTTGAAGCCAATGCCTTAGTCATGATATATGTCGTTTGATCCTCTATAGATAAATATCCAACACGTATTGTACCCTCTACAATCAACCGTTAAATTTAAATGAATATGCATCTCGATATGATTCGTTCCATCATGCAATACATGATTAATAGCAATTTGTACTGCACTAATATTATCACCACATATCCTCACAAGAAGAAAACATACCTGCCCAACTCACCAAGCAACCACATTGTAACCATCCCATCACAGAGATCATCTCATACATAGACCGACATTTTGCCTATGTAGATGACTTTTACACTCGATCTTGCTTCTGACACCGTCAAGGCACAAATGATCTGCATACACGTACACACCATCCAGAGGTAGAGCTCCTAGTATTCTTGCATCCAGCATAGTCTTCATCAGCAAAAGCCTCGCTAACTGGTTCACTAATTATATATGTTACATGTTTATAGTTACACATGTGGCTAACTAATTAAAAACAAATACACATAGTTTGACGCTTCAGCACAACAGGGTCCACATTTAGTAAATCTTGTGTCGAGCACAGTCTGAGATACAAGATTTCCGGCTAATCATGATAATCATGCAAGGGTTCATTCCTTTGTATCTTGTTCTTAGATTGGAACTTTTCTGATATGCTCTACTATATGTTCCTTTCGATTCCAGGCTTATTGGGTACATTTTAAAAGGAAAAAAAAAAATTTAGGCCTCAATTCTCCATCTCCCATTCGGCCATTCCGATATGTGGAGTTCATATCTTCATACATTACTAGTCAGTGGAGGATTCAGAAAATTTTCACAGGGTGTCCTCTTCAAAAATTAAATTTAATTATATAATAAATTAAATAATTCGCATATTAAAAATATCATACTTGTATAATTTGTATAAATTTTTTATTAAATAATAAATTAAAATTCATATTTTGAAAAAAATATAAATAAACTCCGTGTCTGCACTGTTCAAAAAAAAAATCTACATATCCTACTAGACAATACTTCACGAACTTATCACATATTCGATTTCTAACCATGTTCTTAATGTAGCTCAAAGTAGAAAAGGCTCGTTCAACACTTGTCGTGTAACCATAAAATCAATTCAAATTTAAGGGTAGCGTGTACGTAGTTTAATTATTAGGTATTGAAAATAGTTGGGGATAAAGAAATAGCGTTTTACTGTTGCATTATGTTTAAAATAGAATAACAAATGAGTAGCAACATAATTAGAATATGTTTGATAATAGTAGTGTCCTAGGTTGGAATAACACGGACTACCACTTATATTTTGTTAATCATAAGCAAACTATTATAGAGGGTAGGATAATCATTTTTTCAAATGTTAGGGTGTCCCGAAATACCAATTATATTTTGTATACCCATACGAAACCACTACAGGAGGTTAGATAATCGTTTCCCCAAATTTTAGGGTGTCCCGGAACACCCCTAGAGGCCCATGTATTCGTCCCTGTTACTAGCTAGCCTAGCTATCCCTAATAAATTCATGTCACTTCAACTTTCACTTCAAAATAACATCAATTCAGTCCTAGTCAATTCTTGCTACGTATGATCCTTATCAATAGATCCGGTTCTTATAAATGTTCTACAGTCTCGACTTTGGAGACCAACATAAAGATCACCGCGTAAAGAATTTCGTCCTGACTCTTGAGCTTATCAAATCATTTACATATATACTCGGTAGGATTGCACATTTCTTCTGGTTTCACATCAGGATTAATTATTTCCAATTCTAGCCGTGTGGGTCCTCTCCATCGTCAAACCGAAGGAGATTCGATGTCCAATCCATCCACTTCCCTGACTCTTGGAATTTCAGGACAGAACAATGACACTTGTCCATGTTTGCTCGAATAGTGGAAAGAATTATTCTATGAAAGTTTGTGATAGACCTTTTCATGTGGTGAAACTTGAAAGTGTTTGGTGGATAGTAATCCAACCATTGTTTCACTTTCATAGTTAACGAGAAAGGAAGCACTCTTTTTTGGATGACGTCTTGAGTGGCTTCATGTCCAGGATCTGAACCGACGAACTCTAAGAAAATCTCAAATGTTGCACAAGATCATCATTAATATGCTTTCTAGCGAATATTCCAGATTGTTGCAACATTTGCATGAGTGATGTCAAATTTCAACATTCGTTGGTGATGCACCAATGCTTGAAGTGATATTCAAAGCTTTCGGCCTTGAATAATCATAGAGAGTTGACGAAGCAACTATTCTATTTTCTCCTTCCATCTTTGAAGATGATGTAGTGGATCCTTTGTCTTCTAAATTAAAGTTGTAGGAGTTCACTGATTTGTATTGCTTGAATGGTTGTGAGGTTGTGTAGTTTTTATCTTTAACATGATGAGTGCTTGTGAGGAAGTGAGAAAGGGATATATTGCTCCATTCTTGTCAAGGGTTTGAGTTCCACCGAAAGGGACTCAACTTGGAGTTGATCGATCGGAATAAGATAAAAACCTAGACACTAAGTCTCAAAGGGTGAGCCACCTTTGAGCCGAGACGTAAAGCAGTAGGCCGAACTCGATTAATAAAACATCTTGTTTACGTGTACTTCACCTTACTCATCTCTATATTGTACGTATTTGCTTCTCAACAAGTACACGACCTTGCTTATCTAAGATTGAAGACGACCATATAAGGACCAGAGCTCATCTCGTTAAACTTTTGGGGTTGAGCAACTGGTCAAGTCCAACCCATGAGCCGAGAAGACCGATCTATAACTAATCATGTTACATTTATCGTATTTATAATATTATTTGTGTACAACACGTATGTTTTACATTTTTATCCAATAATCAAATACCCAGTTCTACTATACAACACATAATCAAATACCCAGTTCTGTTAAATCTTTCTATCTTCACAAACAATTTGACGAAGACCTAATACAATATCATACAAAAAAACAAAATCATAACATGCAGTACTTTACTACCACAGTAATACTACCAGTGTTCGGTAACTTAGCAAGTGGGCTGGTTGGAGTAACCATGGCGGCCGCCGCAGAAATGGTGGAGGAAGGAGGATACGGAATCCACAATGCTATCGAACACCATCTTCTTCACCAACTTTCTCTTCGCCGGCATAACTCTCCCACCTCTCTTCTTTGCGCTCATCGCCTTCACTGCCGCTCCTTGCTCTTCTTCACTTCGGCGAAGTTCCATCTTCAGCGCCTAGCTAGAGAGCTTTTTGTGTCTGTTTTTTTTTTGTTTTTGTTGTTGCTTTGAAAATTATGGCCTTTCGTGTTGAATATGTATAGAAAATGTTAGGAGAGAGACAGAGAGAGAGAGAGAGAGGCGTAAGGCAAATGACTGCTACTGAGTTGGAGGGTAGGGGCTGATTTGAGCTTTAGCTAGCTAGCTAGTTGTGTCGTTTGGACTTTCTTTTCACTCGGTTTTCTAGCTAGGTGGTCGAATTTGCACTAGAAATTACTTGGGTTTGGGTGTGAACTTGACTATTGAATTGATGATGTCCTTGTGCGATGAGAAACTACTTGTGGTTTGACATTAGTTATGTGTGTGTAAGCTTGTGACCTTGGAAAATTCTGGCAAAACGAACAAAGTCACAATCACATATACTGTTGGTGTTCGGAAAAGGGAGCTACGGGAGAATGGAGTCAACTTCAGTTGATGCCCGTCAATACTAAAGGTCGACCGTCCACATCATCCAAAAATAATAATTAAAACCCTACACCTTACCATCTTGACTAACCCTTTCCCCCGGAGCCAAACTAATATTGCATATGTATTTTACTATTATTATGATAAGTTCTTTACATTGCAAAAATAAGTGTAACTATTTTGTTACAAAATGTAAAGGGGTTCGTCCCATTGGTTTCAAAGTGAACTGCGCGTTTTTTTACCAAAGGTAAGATAGTCTAACGGTAAGCTGCCGCGACAGTGAAGGGTTGGGAGGTGCAGATTCCAGGTTCGAATCCAAACGAGACTCGTTGATGTTCCAGGAGGTATAAGGTTGTTTGGGGGCGAAGCCCCGTTGGCGTCAAAGTGAATACAGGTGGCTCCCGGATTTAGTAGGACCCGCTGTCACAAAGTGGCACGTGGGGCTGATTTTTCGCCGGTAATAAAAAAAAGCAAACTATTTAATTATTGTGAACTTACAAAGTTGATTATTGGGTTAATATCTAATATTGGCCCGAACTTTAAGCAAATAGACAACTTTGCCTCGTGATTTCTGAAATACCCATTTAGGCCTAAACTATGCCCCAGAAAGAATAATTTGGCTCGGCCTCTAATTTTCTTTCCTAAAAGACAGTCAATAACATCGACCAATAGTGAATCAGCATACTTCACTGACATGGATGCCACTTAGACAATAAAAATATAAAAAAAATCCATCATTTAATATATTATTTATCTTATCATTTTGTTTAATAATCATTTTAAAAATCAATTATGTTAAGCGTCAAATTTGACAGGAATGGGACCAAATTAGTGTAGATGGTACATAATTTAGGTCATGATGGGTATTTCATAAACCACAGACCAAAGTAGTTTATTTGTGTAAAGTTCGGGAGAATTAAAGGTATTAACGCTTGATTATTTTGTGACCATATCTTGTTGTAAATTTTCTGAAATGAAAATGTATCCACTAGTCAATTGATCCAAAACAGGAGTTGGAAATAGTATCACACTATTAGTGGCGGAGCTAGTGGGTGGCCACGCCGGGCCATGGCCCAGCCCTCCTTTGGGTTTGGAGCGAGTATTACACCTATGATTTTTTTTTTTTTTTACATTCGTTCCAATGTTGTTTTATAATAAAGATTGTGTATAACTAGGATATTGATTAAGATCAACATATTCAAATCACTACTCTAAATTTAGCCTAGAAATTCTATTCACGGATATTGTTATGTAAGGTTATACACCTAGGGGTGGATTTTCGGTTAGTTCGGTTATAACCGATAACCGAAATGTCGGTTACCGGTTAACCGCAACATCACCATTGCCTACCGACAACCGCCCGACGGAAGCCATCGGTTAGCCGGCAACCGACCGGTCGGTTGCCGGTTAGTTTCTCGGTTAACCGCAGTAACCGCAAAACACAATGCACACTGAAAATCCATCTGCTCTGTCCTCCCCTGACCCCTCCCATGTCGGGAGCTTCATCATCTCACCGGTTCCAGCAACGTCCATGCTTCTTCTTCTCTGGCCGGGGGGAAGGGCTTCGAATCAAAAGGGGAAGCGAAGAATCAGAGATTCGTGGTTCGAGGGAAGGAGAATTCGAAGGTGAACGGGGTAGATTTCGACAGCGACGAGGATAATGCGAACGGGAACGGCGAGGAGGGAGAAGAGGATCCGTTTGATTGGGAGAAGGAGATGAGGAAGAGAGTGAAGGAGATCGAAGAGATGAGGGAGTTGGAGAAGAAGGCGGAGGAGTGGCGATGGCGGATTCAATCGCAGAGGAGTGGCGATGGGGGAAGCAATTTTCTTGCCCAAAGTGGCGAGCAGAGGAGTGGCGATGGCGGATTGGCGGTTGCTGGGAGTGAGAAGGGAGAATGGGGCGGCGGCGGCGGCGGCGCCCTTCAGGGTCGGGGAGGGAGAAGGGAGAATGGGGCGGCGGCGTCGATTGCAGAGGTAGGAGGAGGGCTGAAGTCGATTATAGAGGTAGAGGAGGAGGGCTGCAGCCTGCATTCGATTAGAGCGATTAGGGTTAGGAGAGACAGGAGAGAGTGAGGGAGAGGAGGGAGTGGGTCGGCGACGGCAGGGGCAGCCGCGGGGCAGGGAGAGAGTGACAGGGCCGGCGGCGGTTCGCGACAGTGAGAGAGTGAGGGAGAGGGCCGGTGGCGGCAGGGAGAGGCGCGACTTCGCGATGGTGTCCTGGAAAATCGAAAATGGAACTCTGGATTCTGGAATCGCGAGGGTTGCGGGCTGCGGCAGTTTAGGGATTTAGGGGGTGAGGGAGACGGCGTCGTTTTAGGGGGTGAGGGAGAGCGCCAGTTAGTCGGTTTAACCGGCGGTTATTTGCCACGGTTAGCCGGTTAACCGGCCTCCTCAACCCGTCTACCGCCAACCGCCCCGCGACATCGTTTTTCGGTTATCGGTTAACCGGTAACTGGCGGTTATCGGTTTAACCGGCCGGTTAACCGGCAACCGATAACCGAATGACCAACCCTATATACACCAGACAGTTACTGCCATATCCGTAAGAATGGCATAGAACAGTATCATTTCTTTTTATGAATAGACGTACAACAATATCATACAAAAACAAATTAATAACATGCAGAACTTGAGCCTTTGAAAACTTATTTCTTAAGGAAAATTGGCCATCATATCAACCCAATAGACAAATCTCAAGACATAGATTAGGACCCTTAAACAAATCTCTCTTTGATTCACCCAATAGACAAATCCATCACATCAACCCAATAAAATCAATCCAGCCCTCTACCTGTAGCTATCTAGCTAGTGGCCGAAAGGAACTACGATCTTCTTCAAAAGCCTTGCACTTGAAGGCACCAACGGTAATAATACCACCACCGTTGTTCGGTAACTTAGCAAGTGGCTCGTTATTAGAGTAACCATGGCCGCCGCCGCCGCCGCCGCCGCAGAAATGGCCGAGGAAGGAGGCGACGGACTCCACAATGCTATCGAACACCATTCTCTTCACCAGCTTTTTCTTCGCCGGCATAACGCTCCCACCTCTCTTCTTCGCTCTCACCTTCACTGCCGCTCCTTGCTCTTCACTTCGGCGAAGTTCCATCTTCAGCGCCTAGCTAGAGAGCTTTTTGTGTTTGTTTTTTTCCCCCACGATTGATTTATGGCCTTTCTTGTTGAATCAATATATAGAGAATGTTGAGAGAGAGGCGTCTGAGTCAGAATGTTAACTAGTTTGTGTCCTTTCGACATTGGACTTTTTTTCAGTATGAATTTCTTCCCACTGCTTTCTAGCTTATTAGTCGAATTTGCATAAGAAATTACTTGGGCTGGGTGTGAACTTGACTTGTGGAATCTGCATGAGAAGCTACATGTGGTTTGACATTTTTGTTTCTGGAGATAACATTATGTTGTTGTGTGTAAGCTTGTGACCTTGGGGAATTCGTGTGGCTCAGCGGACAGGTGGGAAACGAATTGGTCACGACGAGGTCCCAATCATATATAGTACTGTTGTTCGGAAAGGGAGTTACGGGGAGAATGGAGTCAACTTCAGTTGATGTGCTTAACGTTTTTTTATATACATATCTAATATTTTGTAGGAAGTAAAATAGAATGGTTCCACTGGAAAGTAGAATCTTTGCATTATTTGTGTCCATTGGATATAGACTTTTTGGAAATATAAATAACATAATTTTATTTCTCGTCCACCATTTCAATAAAATTTTAAGGGTTAATACCTTATTCTGGCCCGAACTATAATCATATAATCAACTTTGGTCCGTGGTTTGAGAAATTAACATCCTGGCCCGACCTTTGCATCATATAGTCTCATTTGGCCGGAAACGTGGTTTGACCGTTTGTTTGGACGGTCAACACGGTTGACTGTTAGTCAACTGTCCAGGTCACCGCCATATAAGCAACAAGGAAATAAAAATTTGAATTTGAATTTTCTTTTATTATTTCATTTACCTAATTAAAAAAATGAAAAAAACAAAACAAAATTATTTTCGGCCACCCACCATCTTATCCCCTCACCTCTTTCCTTCTTCGAGCAAAACTAAAAAAAATTCCTAACCCTAACCATTCTTCTTCTCCTTTCTTCCCCGAAGAGCGGCATCCTCTACGATGTTGTACTGCGGAGCCGTGGGATTTCTTCTTGGTGGAGAACCAGACTCCCTTTGAGACGCTCTTTTCTCAGCCTCCAATCCTTCCCGCACCGCCTCCGAGCATCTCAAGCGCGACACTTGCCCCAATCGACTCCTCCTGGTCCAGCTCTGAGCAAAATCCAAATCGAAGACAGCGTGAAGAAGCTGAAGAGCCCCAAGACTTCTCCTGGTCCAGCTCTGAGCAAAACCCAAATCGACTCCGCCGTTGAACATTTAACTGATTGGGTCTACGAATCGTGTGGGACCGTTTCATTCTATAGCCTCGAGCACCCAAAGTTTCGAGCTTTCCTCAACGAGGTCGGCCTCCCGCCGCGCCGTGTTTCTCACAGCCTCTCCGCCGTCAAACTACGCAGAGGATATTTGTGGGAGACGGTCAGAGGAATCTGGGGGGAAGTAAGGTATCAAAATGATTTTGAGGGAGGTGATGAAATGAAAATTGGAAAAGAGGATATGTAGAGGCGGAGGAGAATGATTTTTGTGGAGGAAGTAAGAAGAACAGAGGAAGAATAAGTTTTCTGGAGGAAGAAAGAAGAACAAAGGAGGGAATTGAGAGATGAGTGGGGCGGATGAGAGATGGGGAGTTCTTTTCATTAATGACAGTTTTATTTTATTATTATTATTAATGGTAGTTGATAGTTTGAGTTTTATTAATTTATTTAATATTTTATTAATTTTTAATGTTTAAATGACATCCACGTCAGCAAAACATGGTGATTCACTAACGGTTAACACTATTGACCGTTTAATTTGACAGAAATTCACGAATCGGGCCAATTGAGTATATATGTTGTATAGTTGAGGCCAATATGTTAATTTCTGAAACCACAGGCCAAAGTTGATTACATGGTCATAGTTCGGGCCAAAATAAGATATTAACCCAAATTTTAATCATGATGACGTTGAGACCAATGATTATCATCACACGGTATTAGTTCAAACTTATCCTTCCATGCATGTTTTCGTCAACACTTGGTTTGGCCCTGCTGTAGCTAGGGATGACAACCAAACCCGAACCCACGGGTACCCACCCGACCCAACCCGGTCAACGCGGATAAAATCCGTGTTGACGGGTTTTGGGTCGGGTTTGGGTTTAAACCCGTTCACTATTCACCGGGTTGGATTGGGTTTGGGTTTTGGTAAACCCGACCCGTGGGTACCCGCCCACACATATAATTAATTTTCTCGGTATATTTAATATTTTAAACAACTAATCTTATTTATGTTTGTGGAGACATGTCTAATTTTTTCTTTCTAATTGTGTAGAATGAAGTTTGTGTTATCGAGTGGAGAGTGAAGAAACTTAATTGAAAGGAAGAAGCCTTCAATTAATCATGTTATTTATGGATAATTTATGATTTACTTCAATTTTCTTGAGTCTTCTAGATTGGTGTTGAACAATTTGTATAGTTAATTTGTGATTTACTTGAATTTTCTAGAATGGTGTTTTAAATATGGATAATTTGTATTGAGAGATTGATATTTGACTTTAATTTTGATAGGAACATGTTATTGTAAATTTTTTACGACAAAAACCCGTGGGTACCCATGAACCCGCGGATATCCAGCGGGTTGGGTTTTACCCCGGGTTTTTTTCACGGATAAACCCATGGGTTTGGGTTTGACAAAACCCGACCCATTGCCATCCCTAGCTGTAGCTTTTGCAGAAGCAGCTTCTGGCTGGAGCTTTTAGATAAGTACTTTTCAAAAAAAAAACAGTTGAGTGTTTGGCTGTAAAACTATTAGAAGTGCTTTTTAATGTGAGAGATTGTGTAAAATGACTATAAAGGACTTATAATATAAAATAAAAATAAAAATTCTAAACAATAAAAAGTAGTCAAAATGGATCTTGTTAGATTTCTTTTATATTAAATAATATGATTTTATAATTTATTTTATTTTTAAAAAATGATATAAATGAAGAAAAATTATATTTTCTGAAATAAAATTAAAATATGGTAAGGATAATCTTGTATTATCAAAACAGCTTTTCGCAGAAGCTCCGAAAAGCTCCAAATCGGAGTTTCTGCTTTTATGTTATACAAAAGCGCTTTTCGGCTTTTCAAAAGCCGAACTTTTATAAGTGTTTGGTCCTGCTTCAGCTTTTGAACCCGAAAAGCACTTCTAAAAGCCGGGCCAAACATAGGAATGTAAAATTCTTACATGCATATAGTGATTGAAACAAAAATAAATAAATAAATAAATACTCGTCTCAAACATATCGGACAGGTCGAAACGCGCAGGTCAGATCACATTGCTAAATTGGTCACACGACTTTACCATTTAGCGTGTAAATATCAAACTTATTTGAATTTTGAAAGGATAGAAACGGAAATCTACAAAGTGACCATTTTAGTTGTAATTTCTTTAAAGTTATGGTACCATTTTGAAAAACGCAAAACCTAGGTAATCGTTTTGTACGGATCAAAAAATTAAGTTAGATTTTGGATAATTACCACTTTCCACTATGGGTAGAGGAAATTTCCCTCGCTCGTTATACGGGCGGAAGAAGACAAAAAAACGGTGGAGAACGCAGACTTGAAGCTAGAGAGAGAAAATATGAAGGTTACTTGGAACAAGGAGAAGGTGAACAAGAAGCGCCCTTTGGCAGCCATTTCCAAATCCCAAAATCTTCCTTTCGACAAAGATGACGACGAAGCCATCAGTCACAGCAACGACGACGCTGGCGGCCAGGACAAGCAACCGGGAGTCGCTGCTGGGGAGCCTTTGAATTCAGAATCCAATATTCAACTCAGCGAGTCGTTTCAAGCTCAGGGAGACGAGTTAGCCGAGGTAATTCTGCTGGAACAGAAATGGGCACTTCAAATTTCTCAAGTTTTAGTTCTGTAATGAAAAGGGTCTTTCTTGCAAGAACACCATATTTGGAACTGGCGAGTCGATCATCCTTCAGTTCACTTAGAAAAGAACCCTAGGGCTTGTGTATCGTGAAGATAGATCGACAGCTAACTCTAATCGAGTATTGGATGCTACTGAGCCGTTGAGGCTACGGGTATATAATCAGCAAGCTGCAATTCTCATGTTTGAAGACTATATTGTACAAGCTTCTTCTAAATTATACTAAATTTTTAGGGAATAGTATAATTTTCATTCTAAGAACTTCAGCTGTTGATAAGAAGCTTTCTCCTAAATAGGTCTGGTATATGCTCAAATGGGTCTATGCGATTCTTGTTCAACGGATGATATGCCTTCAATTTGTTTTGAAGGAGGGAAAATACAGAGAAGCACTAGGGAAATGGGAGGCTGCAATCAATTTGATGCCTGAGAATGCAGTCCTGCATGAGCAGAAGGCACAAGTTTTACTTGAAGTTGGAGATGCTTGGAGCTCGCTCAAGGCAGCAACTCGTATGACCTTTGCTTTCCACTATCTCCTTTCAGGCTTATTTCGGGTTCGGTCATGTTAACGGAACAAGTTCTCCTCCCATGCATGTTGTTACAGGAACCAACAGTGTTTATATAGCAGTTCTTTCCTGAACATTTACCCTTCAGAACCTTAATATAGTTGCTTGAATTGTTATTGGTAGGAGCCACCGAGTTGAGACCATCTTGGGCTGAGGTATGACAGTAATACACTACATCAATTTCTCTTGTATATATAGGTTACATATTAACTTATCTGGTGGGAATAGATCAAATAGATTTCTAAGAATGCATGTGAAGTTTAAACTAGATGGCCATCAGTGCTATCAGATCTCTTGTCATGTAGTGTTCCCTAAAAATTTGCATGTTGAGTGTTTTGGGTAGCTCCCAAAAAACTCTGGTGAATGCAATTTTTTGTTTGACCTAGAACCCTTTGGGTGGAGATGCATATGATATATGCATTTGTAGCTAAATCCATGCAGTGCACAGAGTTTTCATTCTGTTCAGTTCCAAAGGGTATTTCAAGTGTGGAAGTTAATACTGGGAAACTAAAGATGCCAAGCTGATGGTTTACAGTCTGTTTCCAGGCATGGGTAACCCTTGGCAGAGCACAGTTGAACTTTGGGGAACCTGATAGTGCAATTGACAGCTTTGACAGAGCACTAGCTATCAAGGTATAGCCATCTTGCTTGAGCTCTGTAAATATTTGTCGTGCTTGAACAGTCTATCCGCTTCGCATTTTATAAGGTTCCTTTCTTGGAACTCTTCAAGTCTTAAGCATTAAAATCAGGTTCTTGAGCAAAATAACAATTGCAGAAATGTTATGTTCAATAGCTTTAATTTGATTGCCCTTTGTACAGCCTGATTTTAAGGAAGCTGAAGTTGACAGACGTGCTGCATCGCAGCTGGTGAGGAAACGACTGCAACTTCACTCTGCTACTTCGAGTGTTGGCACAAGCCGCTACGTTGTCCAGGACAAGACAGTTGACTCTGAGTCTGGAGAGGGAGTTCTCGAGCACTAGCTTAGTTTGTGGGTTTCACTTCGATCATGCCTTCCTGTTTCGAAATGGTAACAGACTTTCTTAGAGGGCAGGAGCCAGCACACAGGAAGCCGATCATTGGAAGTAATGCGCTGTTGTTCTGAGATGTCTCTTACAAACTATTGTGCGTCATGTTCTGAATGTAAAGAAATTGCTCATCTTTTTTTAAAGTCTTTAGTCATGCTGCCTCACATAGGGTGGCTTTACTTACCAACTTTGTCCTACAATTGTACATGTTGAATGACAAACATGAAACAGCAAGTTTGAAGGATTAGCAATTGGCTGCATTTCGCCAGTAGAAATTGTTCACAAACTATTCTTATTCAGAAGCAGCATCAAGTAGAAAATTTTGATTGACCAATTAGCTTTCTGGAAACCCCACGTAAAGGTTAGAACTATCAAGTACAAGACTTGGAGGGAGGGGGCACACAACCCTTCTTTCCTCGACAGAATCGTCTCATCGCCTCATACATAACCTCAGTAATGGTAATTACATTTTCCGACCAACCTGTCAGTTCATCCAGCTGTTATACAAAGTCTCGAGAGCCATTACCTTGCCCTAATTGATGTATCAAAAAGTCAGGAAGAAAAGCTACAAGTTCTTTACAGACTGAAAGATATCGAAGGAACCTTTCTTTCACTCATTTGTTGCTCATGCTTCAACCCCCTGTCTGCTCGCCTGCCAATTTGTCTTCAATAAAAACAGCATTCAGAAGCAAATTTATACCTTCCCTACCATCAACCATGTCTTCAATCTTCCTTTTCGACTTCCTATGCATCCCGTCGAAGCCCCTTTTCCCCTCTCTGTTCTCATACGCCTTCCTTTCCCTGCGCACTTTCTGAAGCTTCACCTCACACTGCCTACAAAACCATTTCCCTTTTGGTATAGAACTACGTGGCGGGCTCATGCAATAGATGTGGTAACCACTATCACAGGCATCACAAAGAACAATCTTATCATCATCTCTATCAGTTAAGCAACTCCGGCACAAACAAGAAGGGCAGTACCAACGTGGACCATATGAGTTCAGCTGATTAGCCGTCAAACACCTCACGTGATAATACTTATTAGGGCAAAAGGGATGTTCACAAATCTTCACCTTTCCACCACTCTCCACCTCACTCCCACAAATCTTACAAGGGTTTGAAGGTTCGGTAGCTTCTGAAATCTGATGTGCATCATCTTCTGATGCCTGGTCAAAGTCAGAGAATGCAACTTCATTTGTCTGGCAGGCAGTAGGGAGGGCATTTTGATTATCTAGAGCACTGGTAGGAGCACTTAGCCTCTCGCAGACAATGCAATTCTCATGAGAACCCATTCCATTAGCTAAGCAGCTGGAACAGTACCAACTCTTGGGAGGAATCTTTTCAACAGCAGGTTCAATGCAAGAGATGTGATACATATCCTCGCATGAATCACACACTAAACAATCCAATCCATCTGCTTTGCTCCCGCAGTGCCTGCACGCACACAGAGTGGTTGTTGCTGTTTCATCTGCTTTATCAAAGGAATCAGATTCTCGTGTGGGTAACTGCTTTGCCATGTAGAAAGAGGGGAAAAAAGGATGGCATCAGAACCAACTATATCATAAGAAGAAAAGAAAGAAAATGCACGACTACTATGCAAATTTGGAAGCAATATATGCTGTCCACTGAGCTAACCAACTATAAGGTCAGAAGTAATGCTTTGGATTAACATTAGGAATGCAATAAAAGAATGCTAGGATGCTCAGAAGTTCATGAGAAATGGCATCTTACTTTATCCTTAAAGCAAGTCTTCGATAGATCCGAGAGGCTCTTCGCAAGGAAAATCAATTCACTTCCAATCCCTTCAAGTTTTTTCCAAAACTGAAATTTAATAGAGATTAATAATCACACGAATCTGAGTAAAAACTATAACCGAACATAGTGTAGACTGAAAAATGACATAAAATTATGCATGCAGCAAGGAAGTTCCCTCAATGTTCCCAGTAAAGCAGGTAAAAGGAAGACTGCTTATACTAGATAGTGAAGCTAAGAAAATAGTATCAGTAAATCGAGAGGGGAACTAAGAGCAGGTTCAATTTAGAGACTGAAGGAATTCCCGAGCCAAATATTTTCAGAAAATGCCATCAGTCAACGACCCAACAGAAGTGCCACCTGCAGTGGGGTTGCTGCAAAGTGGCAGATGATGGGATGAAGGGAAGAGACTGATCAGAGTACACAAAGCATTTTTCTTCCAATTGTCAGTTATAGATCAATCTACAAAAATACATTGTTGGCTAGAACCAGCGTTTCCAGTACACACGATCTTTGGTGTGGAACCAAAAGACAGAAAAAGATAGAAAGCAGTCTCCTATTGGGTTACATATTAACATATAAACTAACAATTAGATTAACACCTCCGTAAGAAGTTAAACTAGTAATACCTGTATGTAAGCATTTTCAATGCAGATATTATAGTAATGAATCCTGTAGCAAATTCATGGCCCTCAAATCAAGTAAATTGATTAGCTACTAGGGCAACAGGAAAAATAACCTGCAACAGACTTATCTTACAAACCTGTTGGATATCTTCAGAGAAAAGCCAGGGTGAATCCTCATAAGCTCCATCTTTCATCCTTCGGTTTATAAGACTTAGGCTGAAAAGGTTATCAGCCCTACTTTCATGGAAATTTTCAAACAACAATTTGCATAGGGAGGTGAATTTTTCAGATGATATAATCCCATGGAATGCAAGCCGACACATATCCGTTACAGTGCGGTGATTTGGTTCATCAGAAGCCTCATTGAATTTATGGCCATCACTTTGTTTAGCCAAATTGGGAGTTGACAACCATACTTTCTTTGACTTACACCTATCTCTGTCACAAGCATCAGAAACCTGAAAGAACAGAGAGTAAACGAAATTCAGAATGGAGAGGTGAAATCAATAGCAGATATTGCAAGCCACTATATTTTATGATTTTGGTGAAAACCTTCAAAGTCCTAAGTACATCTTGGATGCACCCTTGTATACCACCTTCATCATCACTTAACGACCTATACATTTGCTCTAGGATATAATTTCTCCACTGCCCTCGTGAAACATCACTTGAACTAGCTAAATCAGCTTGACCACCAGCAGGATGGTCCGGGGGTTCCTTCATAATCTACAAGCATTCAGTTTTAGCTAGTCAAACAACATAATGGTGGATTATGCAAAACAGGAAAGAAGTGAATACAACAAACAAGATGCAAATAAACAATCTTGCCTCCATATGACAGGAACAAAAAGTGAGAAACCAGTAAGTCCAGAATACTCTTTTTCTTTATTCGCTTTGCTTGAATTTATAGTTCTTTGTCATGGATATGCATATTAGACATATAAACATTGCCAACTGAACCTACAGGCCATTAGACATAGAAGAATAGCCAACTGAACCTACCGCCATTTACATGCAGAAATGCTTAACACATTTTTTGCGTCAATTGTAAACTGGCCAATGTAGCAATAGTTCTCTGCATCCTTATCCAGATTTTCAAAATTAAACCATATTGTTCACAACTATGGCCTTGTAAAGGAATTGAAGAAATAAATCAGAAGGCATCCAACATCTACATGGCATCATAAAAGAGCATCTACCAGGAAATCTGAACAGTTGCTATTTTGCTCAAGTCTCAATTCACTCACACAAACAAGTAAAGTCACTGATCAAGTTCGACAGAAACACGTGGGTGCCGGGCACAGTTAGATTACAGTGGTCTAAATACCAAAAGTCTTATCAAATATATACTCCATCATTAAACTGGCAAACAATTTGCAAATATAGAAGAAAACTGAGCATGCTGGACCTTCCAATATCGTAAAATTCATTGAAATCCTTGTAGCATGGAGAACATCACACTAGCACAAAAAATCCAGGTAAAGGAAAGCATCATTTACTACAACTTCATTACTGTCCTCTCACTGATGGATTCAATCTAAGTCTTTTTATTCTTTTCTGTGACTGCATTTAAGTTGGAAGCAGCTTCAATAAACTCTTTAAGAACGCATAGCATCATAGCAAGTATACCATTATCATCCCTATTCTAAAAGTTGACTCCTTTTCTACAACATTCCGCCTTTAACATTAAATACTCAAGTCAGGTCACTTATGCATGATACTTACTTAACCTTGGATGCCCTTAACCGAACACCAAAATCATCCAACACTAGACTGAAGATCCTAATGATCAAGAAGAAGAATGAAGTACTAAACAGTAGCCAATCTAATCATGAGTCGGGTAATCAGCACAGTAAGCTAAAGGAGAAAATACCATAATTATAGCCATACCTCCTGATCTGCCGATTTCCCAGCAGCTTCTCCAGAAACACTGACATCCCCTAGATCTTTGCTCTCTGAACTAGAAGCTGTAAGCTTTTTCCTCTTATAAGTGCGAAGCCCCTGACCATTATTTCTCCCGGATCCATTAACCACTTCGCTCATCAAGCATTTCCCTCTACCATCCACATCCGACCCATTGCTCATTCCCTCTTCCCTAACCATCCCTTCAACACCAAAGAAAACCAAAAAGAAAGAAAATCAATGCACTTATAAGAGAAGCCAGACCCAAAACTCAAGCTTTTCAACACCCAGTTAGGTTTCACTGTAGAAAATTCAAGAAAACCCAGACAGAACACTGCAGCAGTGAACTCAAGAAAAGAACACAAATTGTCAATCTTCAATGAGGACAACCCAAAACCTTCCAAGCCCAGAAATTTCAGAAACGAATGACGAGAACACCAAAACCCGCGAGACCAAACTTCGAATCTAACGCCTGGAACTTCCTTGGGCTTTGCTCTCAAAAAGAGATGGAATTCAAAGCCAAATTACTTGAACGAAGCTTTGAAGATTATCATTGCTCGAAATTGCATAGGATTCGCATTCACTACTAATACGAGCACCACATCATCTTCATTCTTCGTCCTTCTCTATTAACCCGTTTTTCCTTTCCCTATCGCTACATTGTTCTCTCAGTACCCAAACAAGCCAGCGAAACAGAAAAAGCAAACAACTAAGAATCCACAGCACTGCCACGAAGTTGAGGGCAAGGAAAGAATCGTTACCTGAGACAGAAAGATGGATTCCTTGAGCGCCAAGAGAATTGAAGCCCTCGGAAATCTGCAGAAGAACGAAGAACGAGAGCCAGAATAGGTTTCTTTTTTCTGTTTTTTTTTTTTTTGGCTATGTCTCTAATGTGCTGCAGTAGTAAAGTTCTTATCCGTGTTATTCCGTCCCTTGTTCATTATTTTAATTTTTCTTACTGAAATTTCGAAATTGGATCCATTGTGACCAATAATGTGCACTAAACGCATTCCACATCACCTCCTACGCTCTCTCTCCAAGTTCAATGCCACAAAACTTTGAAAATCTTGTGAATTTAGTTTGGGCAGAGACCAGAGAGTTGGAATTCTTAACATATATATGTGAGTTCATTAGATTCTCGAATAAAAATTAGAGATGATGTGATACGATTTAAGTAAGTTTATACGATTTAAAACGTATTACTTCATCCTTTTTCTTTGATGTTTGACATCGACTATTGCATCAACTAGTCATCCTGGATCGAGGAAGTCTTCCTGGAGCTGGAGCCATTTATAGGGAAGCTCATTCTCTTTTACTGTCCTTCGTGCCAGTTTCGTGTCTTTTCACTCCTTGGTATCCACTATCCAACACCTCTAGGAGACGTGAGTGTAAGCTAAAAAAAAACGCTTATAAGCACAATGATGACTCCTATAAACATATAGTAATGGTACGCATTTGAGTGGGGTTAGGATTCACGTGAATGCTAACCGAGAATTGCAAGTTTGGTCAATCATGTTACATGTTTGCCACTCGAATCATTTCCCCTTCAATTTAGCTATCGACACTACACATTTATGTCATCTGTGGTCACTCACCGCCTAGTTCCATTAAAAACAATTCCAATATGATGTGGCAAAGTAAGAATAATTATTTTTAATTGACATATAAGCTATTTAACGAAATAACGGTCAAACATAACGGTTGACCACCACGTAGGACATATTTAACAATAGTGTGTATATTTTATATCTACCGTCCGTGTGAGGATTTATATAGTGGTCATTTTCGAGGGAAGAATCAGAAACATATAGGACACCAAATTACGAGGAAAAAAATTATCAGACGGGGGAAAGAACAGTAACAACCTTCCCCGATGAACGCTCACCGGCGGCAGACCGTCGAGTCGGACACCGATTCCGACTCGGAGACGATGCGATGTCTCTCCTGCAAGGAAGAGTACGACTCGGTCGACGCCGGGACCTGCAAGGAGTGCTACGACGAGGCAACCGAGACCGAGCAAGAGCTCAAGAAAGAGATCGACGATCTCAAGGCTAAGATCGCCTTCTTGAAATTCTGCTCCCCTGTCGGCCAGAACCACTTCGACGGCAAATTCTCCGACGTCGTATTGGTCGCCTCCGACGACCTGTCTCCCTTGCCCGTCCCGGCTCACAAGGCCGTTCTGGTATGTGACATCCTGCGTTCCCATTTCTCTCTTTGTTATGTCTTAATTAAAAGAGAGACTCTTGTCAATGGGAGCGTTGATTGTTAGTATAATGCCCTTTTCCTTTGTAGCCATTTCCTTTACTTTAGGGCACCTTTTAGATGGGAATACCCCACTCTTGTTGGAAAATGGGGGAACTAATTAGCTTGACTATGCATAGAAATGAGGTGGTAAGCTCTCCCATAAAAACAGCAAGTGTATCGTAAGCATGATGTTAGAGTTGGAAGAAGGGTTTTAGGTGTTTTGGTTGAATGGAATGTGTTGTTTCCTGGAAGGTCTGGTTGAGTGGTTGTTCTTGTGTGGTTTAGACATGGGCAGAGCTTCGATTCTGTACTCCTGCTGTATATTGGAAGGTGGTGTGCAATAAGCTTGTGTCAAATGCTGGTCGTTAGTTTCCTGAAATCTGAACTTGTCATGTGTAATCATCCTCTTAGATTTTTTGTTTGTTGTTTTGTGTTAGTCGTTTCAGTTTGTCGAACATAAGACGACATGTCCAGATCAATGTTACACCACTTTGAATGCGTTTTTCGAGAGATAGTATATGAATCTTTTGTAGGAAAATTGAAACTAGTTACCTTGAAAATGCTTAATCATGATTTTGGAGTCGGAAAATTGCTTGAATTCTTGGTTGGGCTTGGAAACATGCTTTAAATCCCAACTGATCAATCACGTCTCAGCTGCAACTACTTGTCAAAAGGAAAAGAAGAAACAAGTTGAATGATTGTGTTTTTTTTTTTCTTGAAGGTATGGTTGTGCTAGTGTCATAGGTATGGTTAGGGTCTTTCATTCTCTCGTAATAACTTGTATATTGAAAGAGGGTATTGACTAAACTTCTTAAATTCTGTCTTTCTGTCTTCTGTGATCTGAATTATTCCCTTGCTTAAACACCCTTTCCCAGTTTTCAGGAGTTCTTTCCACTTTTGGAACAAATTTTTGAATGCAAAAGGATACTTCTGGATTGATTTTCACATTCAATGCAGTTCTACTTAGGTACCATATACAAAGATGTTAAGATACAGTGTGAAGCTGTGAGAAGTTATTGATAATTTTGATGCTGTGAATTGCTGCTGTCTTGTCATTCCTTTTTGTCTGTGTATTTCTATTCTTCGTGGAAGCTTTCTTCAATGTTTTTATTGAGTATTCAACCTGGTTGTCTAAAGATATGAAGCAGCTAGGGCAGATTGTTGTCTTCATTTGGATTAAATGGACTGGATAGGATTGGCGGATTGGATACGAAATTGTCACCTCTAGCACTACTCAGCATATGTGGTGCAGTCTAACCCAGGCATAACATAAAATGTTGAATTGGGAAAAAGTCAGTGTTGGAGGCTTTAGTTATGTGAAAATACACCTGTAATTTTTATTAGTTCTAACACTCTCTTTAACCCGATCAGGCAAGCCGATCCCCAGTATTCAGAGCAATGCTCGAGAACCAAATGGAAGAGAGCATCAGTGGAACCATAAAAATCCCCGACGTATCATACGATGCACTCAGAACCTTTGTCAACTACATGTACACAGCTGAAGCACGCCTCGATGAACAGATGGCCTGCGACCTTTTGGTGCTGGCGGAGAAGTATCAGGTCAAGTATCTCAAAGGTTACTGCGAGACCTTTCTGGTGTCCAGATTGAACTGGGACAGCTCGTTGATGAGCTACGCCTTCGCTCACCAGCACAATGCAAAGCAGGTGCTCCAAGCTTCGTTGTCTCTTATCACGGAGAACATGGACAAGCTCACTACACGGGAGGAGTATCTGGAGCTGGTGGAGAAAGATCCGAGGCTTGTGGTGGAGATTTACGAAGCATATCTTGGGAAGCAGGTGAATACAGCTGCAGCTCGTGGGGATTGCTCCAAGCAGAAGAAACTGTAGCAGCCTAGCGGGCATAAGGGTTTTTTTCATCCTTTTCTCTTTTCGGTCTAGTTTAGATTGTGAATGTGGGTAGTGATTAGTCGATGATTGTTCTTTGTCCAGTCTTTCGTTGTTCGATATTTTCGCAGGATGGTTCTCTTAAGAGGACGCATATAACAACCTGGGTTTACTTGTCGCCCTATGGATGGAGATTTTATATTAAATCTAAATCGTGGGTGAATTCAGAATCATTAGATCTCTAGACAATACCCAAAATTGAGTGAAATTGTGATTTTAACAACATTGGACTAACTAGCTTTGAGATTACTTGCATAAATTTCCAGCAGAGCAAACAAATGTTGCTGCAGATGTAGAAGCCAACTACCACGGGTTCTGCTCTGGTAAATCTGCAGTTCTCTATACTCTCAGTTGGGAGTTGCCAGTTTTAGGCTTCTTTTGTTTGCGGCCTTTCTTGTTCTTCCCATGCCCTCTTCCCTTTCGAGGTCTTTTGATATACTCTTTATCTATAGAACCAATGCAAAAAGAGAGGAAAAAAGAGCCAAACTTAGCCTCTTAGTAGCAACATTACTTTCCTCTTGGTACTGAAATGATCAACTGGAAGTGTACTCTATAGCCGGTTGGTTAGTTTATCCAGAGGCTAGTATTATGTGAAACAAGTTACAATGATGAGTGATCATAAAGACAACTGCACAATTAGTTGTGGGAACCTCTTGAGAAGAGAAGGAAAAAGAGTACAGGGGCGAGGTCAGGGCATACGTTTCTCGCACACCAAGAACCTCCAGCTGGCGTGAGGCCCTTCGCCCGTGTCGTGAACCATAACCACCCATCCCATCGCGGATGCTACTTCGTGGATTTCACCTATAACTGCTAAGGAGTCGCGAATGTACACAGTTCCACCGTGTCGTAGCATCCTATCCATCTCCAGCAAGATCGTCGAGAAGTTGCACTTTCCCCTGCAGCATAGGTCAAGGCGAGAAAGGAAATTTTGTGTAAGGATGTTCAGATGTGATCCAGAGCTGTAAGGACAGGAATGATGATAATAATAAAAATTTTCTGACCTTTTCCGCTCGTCGGAGAATAGACCTGCTGCATGGATGAGGTCATACGATCTGGGGTAAGTGTCAAATGGCTCACACCTGGGTTGAAGACAATGGGATCAATAGTCATAATTTTGAAAGACTCAGAAGGCTGAACTTAATAAAGGAAAAATATTTCGAGATTGGACAAACACTACATCTTTTATATATTTCCAACTTCTTTTTACCTGTTGTCATCACATTATCCATTTAGCAAAGTTCTACTAGTCTCAATCATTTGTTAGGTCGATTCAAACACAAAAACCCAGAGGTGGAAAAATGGGCGTACCAGTCGTGCATTACACCAAGGAGTCCACGGTCATATATAACGGGCAATGTGTTGAAGCCATTAACGGGAACAACATTCATAACCCAGGAAGTTAGTTCCAAGTCATTCACGGCTGCTGCAAAGCTGCAAGCGGAACATGTCTTGAGATTAGAGAGGAATAATCTAAAATGTTTCGATGTGTTCTAATTTCAACGATACGAGAGAAGAAAAGTACTGTACCCTCCGAATCCAGCCCTCATGTCTAGCACATTCCGGAAGTTCTGCTCTTTCCAATGGAAAGCTCTAACGTAACTGTCTATTATTTCGTTCCAGTATCTCGATTCTGCTTTCATCAGCTCCTTCCTCGATATCATTGCATCCATTTTAATACTCTGGAGCCTATCCGGAGGAAAGTGAAGTCGTGCTGGCCACAGAGAAACGTTTCCTCCATTCCTGACCTCAGGCAACGGAGTTATGCATGCTGTCATATTTACATACCTGCAAAAATACACACCACAACGTTTAGTTTGAGGCATTATTATTGTCAACTGAGGTAGTTATCTTCAGTAAAACAAAGTCAACGTCCAGCCATACCAGACATTGTCTGGATCCTCATCAGAATTACACATTGGTGGTTGTGCTCCAATCTCTCGGCCAAGATAGCAGCTGCTGTTCAATGGCTTGCGCCATATCGCCATATTGCCTTCCTTCTTCACAAGTTGCCAACAGATTCTCGCAACAAGGCCCTCCATTTCTGAGCCATTATGGATCATAAGCAGAAATGTTTGTTTCAATGCTAATCTTTGTGCTGGTAAAAAAATAAACTTGTGGGGATTTACAGTTGTACTAGCTCACCATTCCATTGGTCATCTAAACTTAGTTCATGGTTACTATCAACTTGTGGCCCTCCCCACACGAAGTAACGCCCTGCCCTCAGCAACCTGTTCACCTCCAGAAGCAAAACTCCATCTTCATTACATCCAAAGGAAACAAGAGATCACCAAACATTTTATACGAACTGTCAAATTAAAGTCAATAATCAACTACTCTGAGAGTGGAAATGTACTGTCAACAGTCCAGTCGATTCCAGATCCTGAGCTACGTATCAAGTCGAAAGCTTGGCTCGCATAGGGCAACCTACGAGCACCAAACCCCACTACCATGGCAGGAAATCCTCGCTCCAATGCAAACTGAATCTGATTCTTGTGAACACCTTTCGTCCCAATCGACAGTGTTGTCACGTTGTGCTTGAACAAAGATGCTGCAAAGCTTCCAATCCCTGGACTAATGTCTAATGCAACGCGTGTTTGATGGCCGAAATCGATGTCAGGAACCATCTGAAGATTATCCAAATTCAGTTCAGCAATCACTCAATCAATCAAGTGTTCCATTGTGTTTTGAACCAGGAAACCTACCTGTGAGATCAAGTTCACAGATTGATCACCTCCACCATCCTGAAAACTGATCTTATCATCTTTCACCAACATCGAATACTGGTCGCCTTGATCTTGAACCAGGCGTGTATCAGGCACATTATGAAGCCACACCTGTTGAAAATTGAAATTAAACAAAACAAACGACAAGCTCAATCAAAACCCTGATTGGCTTGAAATTGGAAACCCTGAAATCAAAAAACTTTAGCTCCAAATCTTTTACCTCGTCCCGGCTCCTGGGCCAGGGGAGCGATTTCTGGTAGCCATTTGGCATAGGGACGATGCAATCAAGAGCTGAATCGGGGCAATGCCTTTCGAAGCTGCCCAAACATGGAATGTAATCGATTTTGCTTCCGTCGCACGCTTTGAACTTGTCGTACTTGACAATTTTGGGCTCGTTCTCCTTCTTCTCCGTTTCTTCTCCTCCTCCCCTGAGATTCCTGAGCTCCTCCATCAAGCTGGGATCGAACTCGCCGACCTCAAAATCTTCCGTCATGGCCCCGTTCTCGTCCACTATCCCCGTCCTCCGCGCCACCGACGGAGGCGGCGGGGGAAGTTTCTTCACTTTGAGTATGGTCGAGGAGGAGTTCACTGCGGCGGCGGCGGTGGAGTTGAGCGCGGTGGAAGTTGAGTTGTTGGCGGTGGGGGAGGAGAGGGAGGTGAAGGCGGAGAAGGCGGCGGAGGGGAAGGAAGGGTGGTGGTAGAAGAGGAGGGCGACGGAGAGGGAGAGGAGAGCGACGGCGGCGAATTTGACGATGTAGGGGGTTTTGACTAAGGCGGTGCCGACGGCGGCAGTGGGGCTGGTGGATTTCATGGCGGCGACTGCGGTGGGAAGGGGTGAAGGAAAGGTGGAGAGGCGGTGCGGTGGCCGCTGTGGTGATTAATTGAGAGACTGTTGCAAATGGCGCGGCGAGATTGGGGAAGAAGACGGAAACAGAAGGGGAACGAAGGAGTAGGAGTGAAGGGAGTGTCCGACGTGGAATGCGGGAGGGGGAAAGGTGGGGCCTACCGTCGTTCAGTTTCGGGATTCTGATTTCTTCTGCTTCTATTCTACTGCCTAGTGGGCCCCGCGATTCCTTCCGCTGAAATCGATGTCAGCCCATTTTGGTGCTTTTTTAGGATCCGAGGTTAATTACCAATATGATCATCAAACTTATTTCTACATGACAGATCGGTCATCGTACTTAAACACTAGTCGACTGAAGTAGCAAAATCCTCTGTACTTTGACGTACGTAGGTTTCCTATCGTACCGGTCGGTCCGACTGGAAATGCTAAGTATAAATTTTGAAGGAAGTTTTAGCGATATGATATAATGTACTACGGTTAAATCGTGAGTTTATTACAAAAATATCTTATTATTGATTTTCATGGTATAACTTTCCCGTACTATTTCACAATGTCTGGAATTGTTAGTGCAATATTTAGTAATTGAATACCTAAGAGGAGTTTGCATAAGGAGAAAGACAACTGCTTTTTTTGTGGAATAAGTGAAGAACGTTTACAGAGGACTTTTTTCCTTTTTCCATGAATGCAAAGGAACTAGTTCAGTTTTATTCAGAAGATAGAGATTTCTTTTGGAAGAGGAGGATCGTCATTCAGAGATGAATTGGGATCAAAATATCCAAGATTTTGTTCAAAATTTGGGAGGAAAGAAAGAGGCTGTAGTGATCTGATCAATCAAGCAACCCAATTCTCTTCTTCTTGGGAGCTCTCTATATATTAGGGTCAGGAGCGGACCCAGAGGGCCCGGGAGAGCCCTAAATTTTGGAAAAACGATTAACCAACCTTCGGTGGTAATTTACGTATGGACAAAAAAATTATAATTGATAGTTCGTGACAACCTGAAATTTGAAAAACGATTATCCTACTCTCGTTTGTAGTTTGCGTATGAGAATATAAGTGCTAGTTTGGATAATTCAAACCCGGGACACTACTATTATTAATAAATATAATTTTCATTAGGCTACAACTCTTTTGTTGTTCTATTCTAAACACTTTGTAATAGCAAAATCCTATTCTCTATCTTTAATCATTTTCAAACCTAACAATTCATCTAATTACAAGCTACTCTTAATTTGTATTGATTTTATGGTGTTACGAGAAGTTCTGAAAGTGTCTTTTCAGTTTGAGTTACTTCAAGAACAAATTTAGAGGTCGAATATGCGTCAGTTCGTGAATGAGCAGTGTAGACACCAAGTGTATTTTACAATTTTTTTCAGAATATGAAAATACATAATAGACTTTTTTTAACTTGTACGAGTTGGATATTTTCTTATTGAATTATTTTTATTTTACTTTATTTTTTGAAAGAGGACACATCTATGTAAAATTTGGTGTTTTATGAATGATAACGGGTGGACTCAAGGTATAATTTGACTCAATTTTTACATCAATAATGGGTTGGATCAAACTAAATTTATAAATTTTTTAACGTTATACAATAGGATCTCTTCATCGGTCCAACAGACACAAGTCATTTAATGTTCTTTTCCTTGATGAATATATAGACATTATACTCCATAAAAGACAACAACATTGTACAATCTAGAATTCCATCCATCTTCCAATTAAATATAGAAGAATTTTACGGTGATTTAAAACAATGCTACCGGAATTGTACTTTTAAAACTTCTTTACATAAAGTACAAATTTGTATCCATATACCTTTTATCTTATGGTACAAACTGGACTTGTATCATAAGATAAATGCACAATTCTCTCTTAAAGTACAAACTGAACTTGTATTCTTAACGTTCCGTTACAAATTCAACTTGTAGTTTGAACCACCAATTTTGTAAAGTATAGTAGAAAGACTAACTAGAATAGAACCTATAAATATAAAATACTATAAATTCATCCACGATTGATACAATCTGATCTAGAATTGCAATTTTATTAGGAAAGAAATTAACTTTGACAATCATGGCCAGAAATTAATTAGAAGATTACATCACCATGGTCCTGAACTCATCGAAATCAAGCAACCCGTCGAAGTTCTTATCGAACTTACAAATCATGGCCGCCGGATCCCTGCCGCTCTTCTCATCCCACAGCCCCAGCCTCTTCAGCACGTCCTCCAGCTCGTCACACGAAATAAACCCATCTCCATCCACATCAAACACCTTGAACGCCCTCTTCACACAATCTTCTTCTCCTCCTCCTCCTTCAAGAGTGTTGTTGTTCAGGCCGTTTCCACCATCGTCCACGACGACGTCGTCGTTTTGGATCTCGATGGAGTTGTAGAGCAGAATGAACTCGTCCACGTTGAGGCTGGACTTCCCGATCAGGGAAGCCAGCTCGTCTTTCGTGATGGACACTGCGCCACTCTCGAACAGCTGGCATCGAAGCGCCTCCAGGCTGACCTGGCCGTCACGGTCGTGGTCCAGACCGTGGAACATGTCGTGCAGTTCGTTGCATGTGAGAGGAGACATATGGAGGTCAAATGTGGTGCTGCGACGGCCACGTTGGCAAGCGGTGGACTGATTTGGAAAAGAAGGATTGAAGTATGGGAGAGTACGTGTTCAGGCTCTATTTTTTTTTTTCTTTTTTCTTCTTAGACTTTGCTGTCTGGTTTTCTGTTTGGGTGTGTTTAGTACTCTTTGATGTGAATTTATATATAGAGAAGGTTTTGAAGGAAGTAAGTCCAGCAAATGGCACATATGGTGAAATCGATTAGAGGGGGAGAAAAAGGTTAATTTTGTTTTCTGTTTGACGTAATTCTGCCAATCATTTTGTTTTGGTACGTAGAATCATCATTTGTTTTCTTCGTGGAAAGATGATCTGACATTATATATGACGGTACGGATGATTCTATGTTATTTAGAATCTTGTTTCTTATTTTATACTAAATTCAATTCAACAAAGCTCTTCGTTGTTTCATTTCTCGAATCTACTCGTTTAGAGTTTGAATCTTATATGAGAGAGTGGCTAGTGCTGGAAAATGGTATGGTTTGGTGTAGAGCTGATCATATATACACGATCTTGGTTTATACGAGAGGATCAAGTATAGATCAGAGATCATACCACGTACTATACGATATAGATCAGATCACGCTTGTGTAGTCTTGTCCGGTACGACCACGTTGAACAAAAAATGAACAATTTGTTTAGTGAACCACACTAAAATTTGAACAAATAACGGAGAAAAAAATATTTTTTGCATTAAAACATGAATTCAAACGCGCACAAATATTTTTTACACCATATTTCTTGGTAAATAACAAAGGTACAAAGTCAAAATGTCATAACTTGTACCATAACGTCATAAACATTAACATAGTCATATAGAGACACGATCGTCTGATCTATTCTCCAGTGAAATGTGGTTGTGAATGAAGTAGAGGGCGAGATTCTCAAAATTTGAGTTGACTTGGGTCTCGTTGTGTGAGATGGGAGAGTGGGCTACTAATACTTATTGAGACGTTGGCTGGATCGGCTCAAGATAGGGTGCATAACCATGGGTTATGCACCCATCAATAACTAAATCTGGACCCTTCTTTAGATAATCCAGATCTAAGGACGGAGAATTAAAGGTCATTTTTATTTTTCCTAGATTTTTTAATCGACTCATATCTTCTTCGTTTTAACTCGGATTTTAATTTTTTTTGCACAGATGGAACGAGTTCGTTGTGCTCTACAAAATGAGATCCATTTTCAATATTTTTTTAGATTTTTTTTTGCCTCTCGGTACCAACTGCATACCATATGGTATTTTCTTCATTTTTAATTCGTTTTTGAAAACGTTTGCACATAAAGAACGAGTTCATCATGATCTATTGGATCTACAAATTTCTGGGTGAACAAATTACAGGACCAAAAAATACCATACAATACCACCCTGGTATGGGTAGGGATGGCAACAAAACCCGAACCCACGGGCACCCACCCGACCCAATCCAGTCAATGCGGGTAAAATCCGTTGACAGGTTTTGGGCCGAGTTTGGGTTTAAACCCGTTCACTATTCATCGGGGTGGGTTTGGGTTTAGATAAACCCGACCCATGGGTACCCGCCCATACTCATATAATTAATTTTCTCGGTATATTTAATAATCTAAACAACTAATCTTATTTATGTTTGTGGAGATATTTCTAATTTTTCTTTCTAATTGTGTAGAATGAAGTTGATGTTATCGAGTGGAGAGTGAAGAAACTTAATTGAAAGGAAGAATCTTTCAATTAATCATGTTATTTATGGATAATTTGTGATTTGTTTCAATTTTCTTGAGTTTTCTGGATTGGTGTTGAACAATTTGTATAGTTAATTTGTGATTTGCTTGAATTTAGTTTTCTGGATTGGTGTTGAACAATTTGTATAGTTAATTTGTGATTTGCTTGAATTTTCTAGAATGATGTTTTATATATGGATAATTTGTATTGAGATATTGATATTTGATTTTACATTGGAAAATTACAATATGGTACCTAAATTTTTTCATTAGAACATTCTAGTACTCAAACTTTTCAAAATTTACATATTGATCCAAAACTTGAATGTCATTTATGCTAATGAATTAATCCACCAATCAATTTGATACATGGATACACCAATCCAATCCACTAATTTATCGATCCAATCAAATTGCCACCTCTACGTCACCCTGACGTGGAGCAGCTGTGAGTAAATCATCATGGGCCGAGGCCCTGTCCAATGGGACCGGATATTATAACAACACTATATTTGTTGTTATTGTAACAACAACATAGGTGGACCAATAGGAACGCACCATTCTGCATACTTTTGAAATTCATGCGTTGACTAGGGTAAAAAACAAAGGAAGGGTATTTTTGTCCTACCGAAAAGTTGCAGCTCCTTTTGTCCGAAAAAGTGCAGCTCGTTTCTCACCATTCTCTCTCCAATCGCGCGGCGCCGAGGCTGAACGACGGGCGACGAAATCCTCATCGCAGCAGCTACTGCAACGGCGGCGACGAGATCGTGACGGAGCAGCTACCGCAACGCGCGGCGACGAGATCCTGACGGAGCAGATACCACAACGGCGACGAGATCGTCATCGCGGCAGCTACTGCAACGGCGGAGACGAAATCCCGCGCAGCAGCTATTGCAACGCGCGGCGATGAGATCCTGACGCAGCAGCTACCGCAACGGGGACGAGATCGTCATCGCAGCAGCTATCGCAACGGTGGCGACGAGATCTGATCGCACCAGCTATCTCAACGACGGCGACGAGATCTGATCGCAACGGCGGCGACGAGATCTGATCGCACCAGCTATCGCAACGGCGGCGACGGCGGAGAAAGCTCCTGATCGCAGCTAAGACATTGACGATGGACGAGAATCGTGTAGATGAAGTTTCTGTTGGTTCTGTAGATGCTCAACAACTCGTGCAAATTGCAACATCTTCTGAAGCAACAGAAGGCGGATATCAGCTGGAAACCTCTATTTCCACCAACAGTGGCAACAATGAACAGGAAGAAGGTACGCTCAACTCAATCCTTTCCTGTTTTCTTACAATGAGCACCATAATCACGCTTATACAAGCCATTTACCATATCATAAACACTTCCAATCAAACCGCCCACAAAAATCCCACAAACGATACCAATAGCATCGCCAAACACACCACATTCTTCCCAAAACAAACCACAAGAAAAAAAGAGACAATCAACCAAAACACTTAAAAACCAAACCACAAAACTTCTTAAACGCACCAAAACACCTCCAATCCACACCATTAAAACCTAAATCTGTTTGCAAAAAAACTTTTTGCAATCTGTTTGTAAAAAAAAAATCACACTGTAATGCAAATCATAAATGTCATAAAAACATCATGAATAACTACAATGCAAACCACTTTTCACTTTTCTAGCAAATATCATCGCAAGATGAAATGATCAAACCGCCCACAAAAATCCCACAAACGATACCAAAAGCATCGCCAAACACACCACATGTTTCCCAAAACAAACCACAGGAAAAAAAGAGACAATCAACCAAAACACTTAAAAACCAAACCATAAAACTTCTTAAACGCACCAAAACACCTGCAATACACACCATTAAAACGTAAATCGTTACATTCCACAATCTGTTTGTAAAAAAAATCATACACTGTAATGCACACCATAAATGTCATAAAAGCATCATGAATAACTACAATGCAAACCACATTTCACTTTTCTTGTAAATATTATCGCAAGATGAAATGATCAAGTGCTCATTTCTTTCATCATTGCTTACAGGTGTGACATCAAACAGGACCGAGTTAGACTACACTTGTTTGGGGTTGGCATTCAAAACCATTGAGGAAACAAAACAATTCTACAAGAACTATGCTCACGATCTTGGCTTCAGTGTGAGGGACATGGGAGCTGTCAAACGTTCTACAAAAAGACAGCCAACCAAAACAGCACGATATGCTAGGTATTGCTGCAGCAAAGAAGGATACAAGACCACAAGCAAGTCAAATCCCAAGAATAAAGGAACAATCGATGTCAAGGCTTATCAACGTGCTGTACCAGAAACTAGAGTTGGCTGCCCAGCTATAATCAAATTTAGATATGATATCGAGAAGGATGAATGGCTGCTGGACAAGTGGATAACAGAACACAACCATGATCTCCTCCCTGCAAAATTCAAACATCTATTGAGGTCCAACAAGGGGATCTCAGAAATGCATGCAATGGTCGCACAAGTGCATGCAGATTGTGGAGTTTCACTACGGAAATCGTATGAGTTGTTCACCACAACTTCAGGGGGGAGGGAGAATGTACCTTTTACCCCTCATGATCTGAAGAACTATATCACAGGGACAAGGCAGAAATCAATGAAACCAGGCGAAGCAACTATACTTCTTGAATATTTTCGCCACGAAGCTTACAGGAATCCATCATTCTTCTATGAAATTGAGGTAGATAGTAACGAAGATATTGCAAGTATATTCTGGGCTGATGCAAGAATGCGGTTTGACTACAGTTGCTTTGGAGATACGATCAGCTTCGACACAACATACAGGACAAACCAGAATTATCGTCCACTAGGTCAGTATTCCTTGCACTATTTAATTTTCTTGAGATTTCGAAGTTGAATGCATACCAAACATTACACAATGCATGAGGAGGTTTCTGGTGTGCTTTTGCAAATGTTGTGGTTTGCTTTGTGAGGTTTCTGGTTTTCT
The DNA here is from genome assembly GCA_964030455.1 of Linum trigynum. Taxonomy (NCBI): domain Eukaryota; kingdom Viridiplantae; phylum Streptophyta; class Magnoliopsida; order Malpighiales; family Linaceae; genus Linum; species Linum trigynum. The sequence goes on along the minus strand of OZ034814.1, from coordinate 32,452,393 downwards.
TTGTGAAGTTTGTGGTTTGTATTAAGAGGTTTATGGTCTCTGCTTCCGCAAATGTTGTGGTTTGCTTTGTGGGGTTTGTGGTTTGTTTTATAAGATTTGTGGTATGCATTAAAAGGTTTGTGGTTTGCATTAAGAGGTATTCCTTGCTTAATTTTCTTGATATTTCGAAGTTGAATGCATACCAAACATTACCCAATGCATACCATAAGTAACATAAAACCACCCCAAACACTCTTAAAACAAACAACAAAAAAACATGAAACATTCATTTTGAGAATCCTAACCAGAAACCTTATAAACCATACTAAACACGTCCTGAAACACACCATATATATCATAAAAGACAGTCTTTTGTTTGTTTCAATGTTTAATTCTATGTTCTTTTTTTTATTTTTAAATTACAGCTTTGTTTGTTGGCTTCAACCACCATCGAGCACTCTGCATCTTCGGGGCTGCTCTCCTTTATGATGAAACAACCGCTACATTCAAGTGGTTGTTCGATGCATTCTTGAAATGTATGTCAGGCACCCGACCAACATCAATATTCACCGACCAAGCTGCTGCAATCGCCGCTGGGATTAGATCCGTCATTCCTGAAGCATTCCATGGCTTATGTACTTTTCATATCAAGCAGAATGCAATGAAGCATCTCGACACCACAAACACAAACATTCTAGAAGATCTGCAATATGTCACTTTTGGGGTAGAAAATGAGGAAGAATTTGAGTACAATTGGTCAAGGTTGCTAGACACACATTATCCAGAAGAAGGCACCAATCCAAGGAACTGGTTGGATTCAATTTACAAGGTGAGGAAACAGTGGTCTTCAGCATGGATTAAGGACCACTTCACAGCTGGTATGCGAAGCTCACAGCTGAGTGAGTCTTGTAACAGCAACCTCCGAAACTACCTTCAATCAGATGACAACCTAGTTGAGTTCTTCACATACTTCAACAAGTTTGTCGAACGGAAAAGATCAGACGAAATGGACATGGATTATCAAATGGCAAACACAGTCCCAAACACCATGTACGTATTACTTCCTTTATTTGAACTTTTTATACTGTAGAATGCATCCACATAACAGTTGAATACAACCCAGATACCACCTAAACCAACCCAAAAACCCTACAATCCACACCACAGACCACCTAATACAAACCATAAACACCACAATGCACACCGCACAAGCTTAAACAACCCAGATACCACCTAAACCAACCCAAAAACCCTACAGTCCACAACACAGACCACCTAATACAAACCATGAACTACACAATCCACACCACACACAACGTAAAACAACCCATAAATCCCACAATCCGCACCACAAACAGTACAATACATACCATAAAATCATTAATGTAGACAAGATGCTTATGAATGATTGTATGTTGCATGTCATCTTCCAACAGGTATGACAGAAGCCCACTTGTTCAGCAAGTCGCGAAATTATACACAACTAAGATCTACAGTTCTTTCCTTGAGGAGTATTCAGAAAGCCTTGCTTTTTTTGTGTTCCGGAATGAATCTATGGATAGAGATGGAATGACAGCTTATGAAGTGAAGAAACTAGGAGGATTCGACAAAAGAGTCGTGTTAGTGAACAAAGAGGAGAAGAAATACAAGTGCTCATGTCGTTTGTTTGAAAGTTCAGGCTGGTTGTGCAGACATATAATCAGGCAGATAGAGATGGTTGGATTCAATGGTGATGATATTGAGCAATTGACCATCCCTAAGGAATACATTCTGCCACGATGGACGAGAGATGCCAAATCTGGAGAGAAGTTCACAATAAACACAACAGAATGTGCTGCAACAGATACTTATGCAGGGAGGTATCAAGAACTGTGTGCTAGCATGGTTATCCTAGCAACAAAAGTCTCAATGAATGACAAGGTCTTCTCAATGGTTAAGGAAAAGATTGCAGAGCTCACTAAACTTGCTTTCCAAAGCCTTCAGACTCAAGAAACTCAGCAAACAGCACCTGGTAATTTCACACATCTTGTTAGCATCTCTTTTTATATTCACCAGTAATTGCTTAATCCAAGCCACTAATGAGCTAATGCAAACCATAAACATCTTAATCCAATCCACTAATTGCTTAATCCCTACTTATATTCACTAGTATCTTGCATATTGCTTTTTTAACAGTTGGAACCACCAGTACATCACCCTCGCAAAGCGCTGCTGCTTCAGCTACAAATGACAAGTATGCCAATGTGAAGGGATTCAAGGCTCGACAAGACCCATGGAAATCAAAGAAGAGGCCAAAAGGTGGACTTGAGGTAGCGCTGGAGAGGGCTAGAAAGCAAAGAATTGATGAACAGGCTGCCAACAAACAAAAGCAAAAATGAGTGATGATTAGTCTCCTTGTTGTTATCCGTGTTTTTTTTATCTGTCATAGACTTTTAGATTTCAATGACAACTATGAGACAAATATAAACAGTTGAAGGTTTTGAGACAAACAATAACACAGATACATCAAAACAACCCACATATGTACTAAAACAAACCGTACATTGTATAATCCAGGGAAACAGAAACAAACTATAAACCTTATGAACCACACTACAATACACGTTAAACAAACCACTTGTCTTATAATACACACCATACAGGAAGAAAACAAACTAAGAAACCTCTTAACAAAACCAAACCACAAAGATATGGAAACTTTCCAGAACACTCATTAAGCAAACCACATATGTACAAAAACAAACCATACATTGTATAACCCAGGGAAACAGAAACAAACTATAAACCTTATGAACCACACTATAATACACGTTAAACAATCCACTTGTCTTATAATACACACCCACAACACTTCATATACAGAACACTAACACACTAAAACACATATTAACACACTGAAATCTGAAACTGTTCTTGCAAATGCATCCTAAAATCAGCTAGTCCACCTTGCGATCAAAATCCAAACTCTTCTTCTTCACCTCTTCAAGTACACTATTCTCCTCATTCAGCAGCAATGTTAATGTGATCTCATCCCGCCTCTGATTGATATCTTTTTGCCAATTCTTCATACCTGGCATCAGTTTGCCTTCCCAAAACTCAGCAAAATTCATAGCAAAAACACCACAGTCAACCCCACCACGTTGTCTTAACCCTCGCATTCTAAGCCACTTGAATTCTTCAAACTTGAAGGACTCTTGTCTACAGGCAGGAATGTATTCTGTGGCATAGCGGACCACCATATCCGCAACAGCACGAAACTTGGTATTAAGTTCATCAGGGTAAAGGCTGTCAAGATAATCATACCGTTTGTTCTTCAGATTCACTACATACAGCCTGTAGTGTTCATCAGAACAGTGCGGGAATATCCACTGCATAGTACAAAACAAAAACAAGTCAGTACTTCAAAAGCACAATGAAGAAAAAAAACACATGAAACAATGTAGCAAATGTGACTAAAAAAAATACATACATAATCACATTCTGAGAAGTCCACATTATCTGGTATCCACTTGCAACTTGTAATGATTTCGTCAGTCTCTTCAAAAAAATTAGGCAGTGGTCCAGACTCTTTCACTATCGTGTGCACTCTTTGCTACAAGGTAGAACACAGTAAAACAAACCAGACGTATTATAATGCACACCACAAAAACCATAAAACAAACCAGAAGTATTATAATACACACCACAAAAACCCTAAAACAAACCAGACGTATTATAATGCACAACACAAAAACCTTAAACCAAACCAGACGTATTATAATGCACACCACAAAAACACTAAAACAAACCAGAACTAGCAGAAAATGTAACTCACCGCCAGCCCTGAATAGAACACCCATCTTTTCAGTCGCCCGCTTCTCACTTGCTCCCGATTCAGATAGGCAGCATAGCAGTCAACAACATCCACACTCACACATTGACCATGTGCCAAAGTCTCTGTATCCTTTCTATACAAGCAATCGTATCCATCAACACGACTGAAAAGGATTTCCTTCCTATTTTTCATAATTCCATAACAAACAAAACAGTCGGGCATTAGAAAAGTACCAATAAGCACTATATATAAATATATATATACACAAACAACCACATATGTATGAAATATATACACATTAACTTACAAGTTAGTTGAAAGCCTTGCATATCGCAACACAGCACCCTTCAACACATCATCATCAACACCTGATGAGCCTCCTGCATTCTTCACTTTCAATTTTTTCTGATTTTTAAAGCAACCCACAAATTAGATAAAACAGTACAAAAGACAACTAACACAAACCACAAATGCGATAAACCACACTACAAAAACAAACCAAAACTGAAACATTGTACAACAAAATTACCTTTCCCTTCCTCTTCTCAAATACCAGACTAAATCGTAAATCTGCACTATCATCACCACCCTCAAGCACCTCACCGGCATCAGCTTCTTTCCTTTTCTCATCAACCACCACATCTTCACGAACATCCCCCATAGCAGACTACAGAAACCACACCACAAAAGTTTTTAACAAAACCAGATATATGAAAACCACACTACTAACAAATGCAAAACAACCTACTACAAAAGACATGAAAAACAAACCAAAAACAGTATAATCCACACCACAAATATTCAAACACAAAACAGTAAAAATACCTTTACGACCTTCTCAACCAAGTTATCCAACTTAGCAGCGTCAACATCATCAACATTGTCATCTCCATCATCACCTTCTCCCTTTCCCTCACAGCTGTCCATCTCCACCTTCTTAGCATTCTCAGAATCAACACTTTTTTGTGTCATCTCCATTGTCAGATTATCAAGATGATCATCAAGCCCCTTCGAATCTGATACTCCCTTAGCAGAGGTATCATCATCAGCAATGCCAGCAGGATCATTGTGACCAACATCTGGCGACGCACCATCCTTATCCATCTCCATTGACAAATCATCAAGACCCGGGGACTTTGGATCTGATACTCTCTTAGCACCAGTCTCATCATCAGCATTTGCAGCATCTGCATTGCGACCAACATCTGGCGGCGCACCATTCTTATCCATCTCCATTGATAAATCATCAAGACCCGGGGACTTTGGATCTGATACTCTCTTAACACCAGTCTCATCATCAGCATTGGCAGCATCTGCATTGCGACCGACATCATTGGTTCCCTTACCAACAGCAAGATCCTCAACAGTATCAGTGAAATCGACATTATCTTCAGGACTATCCTCTGGTTGCTGCCCCTCCAGCATCTTTATATGCTCATCAACTTGTTCAATGCTCGAACTGTAATGAGTAGCCATCCTCAACAAAGCCCTCTTATAACTTTCCATGTCACTCTTCAACTGATATGCCTACAAAAACACGAAAACAGCCCAAAAGCAAACCATAAACCTTCTAAAGAATCTCAAATTCCTTTTAATGAACACCTAAGACACACGTATACAAACCACATATGTTTGAATCACAAAAAAACACCTACCAAACGTTGAGTACCATAAAGCATTCCTTTAACGAAGTAATGCAAACCACTATTCTTTTAACAAAATCCACAAGTACACTAAAGCAACCCAAAGAACAAACAACAGAAAACACAACTAACCAACACATGAATTAAATAAAGTATTCCGTAAACAAACTAATGCAAACCACTATCCTTTTAAAGCACACTGAAAGTATGCTAAAGAAAGCCATAAAACAAATAAAACAGCAAAAAATACTCACATCTTCAACCGAATGAATACCATCCAAGTTGATGTCAAGATAGGGAAGCTTCGGAAGATCCCCTTCCCTCACCATATCAAGATCATCTACTGACCTTTTCCTCTTTGTACCCTTCACACGTCCTCGTCCCATTGGTTGACTGGTGGTTGCTTGTTCTTCCGCCACTACATCTCGATGACCAATAGAGAGATGACCTTCTTCCATCAGTACTTGAAAAGCAGCACTTGCGACTTTGTACGACCTGTGCCTACAGGTTGGTATGGGCAACTCAGGAGGGTTCTTCAAACGATCAAGAATCGAAATCTGCCACAGACAAACAGACAGAAGTCAAGCAACCACAAACAAACCGTGCCAGAAAGATTATAATACACACCACATAAAATGAACAGGGGGCAAAACCAAACCATAAATACTCTTAAACAAACCACAAACATCTTCAACCACACCACAATCGTCAATAAACAAACAATAAATGACAAACTGCAGAAACATTATAACAGGAGGGAACCCAAACCATAAATAGCTTTAAACAAACCACAAACATCTTCAACCACACCACAATCGTCAATAAACAAACCATAAATGATAAACTATACCAGAAACATTATAACAAAGGGGGGCAAAAAGCAAACCATAAATATTATTAAACAAACCATAAACAACTTCAACCACACCACATTCGTCAATAAACAAACCATAAATGAAACAGTAAACCAAACTTCGAAAAGAGGTATATTTTTCTACTTACAAAAAGAAGATGAACGTCACCAGGGAACTTTGATTTTGATTGAACCACTTCAACCATACTTTCATTGAAATGGTCAGCCACATGCTTACACCAATTATATTGGTTGAAGTCATCGACCATTTCATCTTGCAAAAACCCAGCATAGGAGAGGTCAATCTTCAAATTTCCACTGGGGCACAGAACTGCCTCCATTGCATACAGCACAAAAAGATCCCTCCACTTCTTATTGTCCCTCTCCTCTTCCAATGCCAGTTTAACATTCGCCAATGTCGCCTTTCCTTTCCTAGTATTGCAAAGCCCTAACTCAATTCCCCACTTGTGCCTCTGGGATGCACTAAACATATCCAGCTTAACAGCATACGGTCCACGCGGCAAACCATAAACTCTCTCCACATCTGCCTCTCCAATTCTAAACTTCCCTGACCGAAGCAGCGGGAAAGACCTTGAACTGACATCAAAACTTTTGCAAATCCATTCAGTAAAATTATCCGGGAGTCTCGTAAGCTTAACCCTCGACACACCCCTAAAACCCAGAGGATCAAGCATCTGCAATTTTTCTTCAGTTGTACTGTCAGCTTCCATGATGGCAAGAATACGATTAGTATTACTGCGATGCCTCTTATCCGGCTTTCCAGCCACAGGAGAAACACCATCTTTCTTAGGTGTCGATACTTTTTCCTTTTCTTTCCCTTTTACTGCACGTTTCTTAGCAGGTGCCATTGCCTACAAAGCAACCAAAACACAAACCAACATAAGCAATCTAATACCAGAACATATAAAATGCAAACCATCAAGGGCCTAATGCAAACTGTAAAACCATGAAAACAATCCATTAATCAAATTTAAAGGAGACAAACAACTGCAAATAAACCACCAACATCACCCTGGAAATACACCATAGTTGTATTAAAAACATACAGAAAGGCCTCAATCGAACCCACAAACACCCTAAATGTCACCAAACACAAAACGCACCACCAAAATAAACAACAAAACAACAGAACTACTGAACACCACCACAAACAACTCAATAATCAGATGTAAAAGAGACAAACAACTACTGCAAATGCACACCAGTAAATCTCCTAAACGAAACTGTGAAATCCGAAACACTAACCACAAAACCTTTTAAAAGAACCACCAACAGCAGCCTGGAAATACACAATAGTTTCATTAAAAACCTCCAGAAAGGTCCCAATCAAACCCACAAACATCCTAACCGTCACCAAACACAAAGCAAACCACCAAAAATAAGAACAAAACAACAGCACTACTGAACACCACCACAAACGACTCATGAGAAACCAGAAACCCTAAAACATGCAAAGCACACCACAGAAACCCTAAAACATTCAACAAAACCTAATCAGAACACACAAAACCTAACCACAACGCACAATTATGAAATTTCCTCGTCTCCTACAACAAATCTAGACTGCATGCGTCAAAACATCGCAGAAAAGTGGAAAACGAAAGTAATAGAGAGCAAACCTGAAAACGACAGTTATAAATTCAATAGCAGCAGCAAGCAACGACAATGCTAACGAAAACGACAACGGCGACGCCAAACTAACACCATACAAGTGGAACTCCGGCGACGCCACAACGACAACGGCGACTTCGAAGGCCAAAACTGACGACAGAGGAGAAGACAGTTTAGCGGAGGAAATCACCGGCGGAATACCTCGAAATTAACTTCGCCGAAGGAGGAAACAAAATCGCGCGAACGAAATCCACAAGCCGCAGACGGAATCGCCGACGGAGGAAACGGAATCGCGAGAACAGGGAGAGAGCAACCGAAGGAGAAGTCGGAGAGCAGTTCGTGAGCAGAGGGGAAGGGGAAAACGGAAATGGCAAATTGCGCGCTTCAATGAATTTTTATCATTAATTTCGAATTTCAAATTTAATACCAGCTAAAAGAAAATAACTTATTAATTAATATGTGTGCAATTGACCCTTATACCCCTGTTGTTATACTAACAACACTTATGGTGTTGTTATGCTATCCGAAGCCCTGTCCAATAAAGGTCTTCAATTGTCTGTAGTCTGTACATAACAAATTTGTTACGTGGTTAAATTCCATCCTGACAAAATTCTAGGCTGGCCGGCCGGCCGGCCATTATTCAACGTGGAAACGCTTTGAAAATTGATGACGAGTCAGCTGAGATATAATGAGAGCAGAACATCAAAGTACAACACATGTACGTACTTGTGAAGAGTAGACTGATTAATTCTGAATGGAGCTGTGGTTGTGATTCTCAAGGGACAGGATACGGTGACAAGGTTGTCAGATTCACAACCAAGGGTATTTTGGGTATGGAAAAAATGAATATATTAATTACCTTTTTTGTATTAATTATATTGGAAATTTAATACCCATATTAAATACAATTTTTTTCTGAAATTTAAATCTTATACATTAATATCTCTATCTATCTCTCTCTCTCTCTTCCTTTCTCCAGCAGCCACTCCGCATCGACTGACAAACTTTTTCTCCGGCGAATTCTCTCCGGCAGACTCCCTCCGGCAACCTGAAAAAATGTACCAATGCGTTAAAAAGTGTACCAATCTATTAGTCTACTGGTAATTAATATACCAGTGCTAGTGGTACGCTACCAGTACGTTAAAAAATGTACCAGTACTAACGGTACCAGTAAAAAATGTACCAATACTAGTGGTACGCTACCAGTACAACGATACCAGTAGAGAATAACACAACGCTACTAGCACTGGTAGCGCTACCACTAGCATTGGTAGCGGTACCAGTAGAGAATAACAGAAAAAAACAGATAACAGTGGTATTAGATGATAGTGGTACCAGTGAGTAGTGGTAGGGGAGCCACTGGTACGTATCAGTGAGTAGTGGTATCGTACCAATAGGAATTGGTACCACTAGCATTGGCGGTCTTCTCCTCGAGATTCTTCGCACCCCCGGCGGTGGCCTTGGCGTCGAGGAGGTCGTTGAAGCCGACGCCGGAGGCAGAGAGCTTGGTGTAGAGACGATCTGGACGTCGATCTGGACGTTGCTGATGAGAACGCGGACGGAGCCGATCTGGACGTCGCGGAGCCAGGCGACGGCGTAGATCTCGATCATGATGGCGGGGACAGCAGGCTGTGAACGGTGGGCACGGGAGAGGAAGAGGGAGGAGAGGACAGCGGCGCGGGGGGGGGGGGGGGGACAGCGGCGGGGCGGGGCGCGAGGGGAGGACAGCGGCGCGGCGGCAGGGGAGGCAGAGGCGGCGACGGTGGTGGAGCTCTTGACGGCTAGGGTTTTTTTGTTAGAGATATGTGAGAGGGGAAGAAGAGGGAGACGCAGGAGAATTGGGGAGGGTCTGGTTTTTTTTTTTGGGTAATAAAAAGTATTTATATGGAAAATGGAAAGGATCTCATGTGGTAAGTTTTCCATTCCGAATTTGCCCTTGGTTTAATCTTAACCATTAATTTAAAAAAAGAAGAAAAAGACAGGAGAGAGAACGTATCCGATGGCCACAAAGGTGGTTGTGAATCTGTCCCGATTCTCAATTCAATTATCAACCAATCATGCGCGGTGCCGTCTTCCGTCGACCTTCCGGTGGAAGAAATTTGGATACGAAGGTAATAATAATGGCTATTAACTATTGTTATTTAACGGTTTATGTAATGTTGTACTCATTTGTGTCAATCAATCGGGTTATATCAATAGTTTGTTGTAGTTTCATGTGATATATAATATAGGCTTGTTGATCACCGGTTTTCGTGGAAATTAAGCGTAACCCACGTTTCAACGATTTGCTTGTAACTCATAAGAGAGAGAACGATATTGGTGTCGATAAACTTTAAGTTTATTATTCGATAATCCGAACTAACGCGGAACTTACAATATATAGAAGCAAAAACCCTACACCAGACCTAGCCGAACTCGCCCCCCTAAGAGACCCCCTCCTACTCGACATCTAACTTGTTAACGACCTAGCTAATTGTTAGAGAGTGCTATAAGATCCATCATAACCTTCTCCCAACAACTCGAGTTATTGGGACCAACTGGTTTATGACATGGTATCAGAGCTAGTTTGGCCAAGTGTTCGAATCTCCAATATAACAATTAATTAAAGCACAAGGTATGGTGGTCTGTGCAAACTTCAAGCCCGTAGATTGGCTTTCATTCGAGGGGGCGTGTTAGAGAGTGCTATAAGATCCAACATAACCTTCTCCTCCCAAGCCCGCATACTATGTATACCCATCATTCCTCCCCCTCCAAAATCAATCTTGTCCCGAAGGTTGACAATCGTCACCCTCCTCCTCGAACAAAAGCATGACCTTGGTCGTCCTACACTTGTGACCGATGGTGAACCGGTCATCACAATTAAAGCACAGTCCATACGCGCGACAGAGCTGTTGTTCCTCCCAGCTAGGGGTGTCAGTTCAGGTCGGGTTTGGTTACTCGAACCGAAACCCGAAAAACCCGAAAACTCAAAACCGAAAATCACTGAACCCGAACCCGATAAGGACTTGCGGGTTTCGGTTACCCGAAACCCAAAAATTCCTTATCGGGTTCGGTTAAAGCAAAACCAAAACCCGAACGCCTAAGAATACGGGCTGAGTTCTATTCATTGGAGGTTTTAGCCGGAACCCGAAAACTCGATAAACAAAACCGAACCCGAAACCAAAAAACCCAAAACGAACTCAAACCCAAAAAAACAAAAATGTATATAATCGGGTCGCTTTCAGGTAAACCCGAAAAACCGAACCCGAATGGACACCCCCACTCCCAGCCGAGCAGCTTCCCTTGCCCTTGTCTACGCGTCGGGTTCGAGCCGCCCGTCGACACCGAGTTTGCAGCTATCGGTGGTGCCAGCCCACTGTTGTATCCTTGGTGCGCCGCTGCCGAAGCTCTCGGCGATGGCTTTTGTCGCTGCCGGAATCGAACAAGAGTCCGATAGATTAGCATATATAATAAGAGTCACGTCTTTATCAACCCGCGGGTCGACCCGCGGGTTGACCCACTTTGACCCTGACCCGGTGAGAAAAACGGACCGCACGCACCCGCCGGGTCGATTGCCACAAGGTATCGGGTTGGAGGTCAAATTGTGTCATTTTTTTCTTTGTTTTGCGAAATCCGCATATTTTCCGATTTTTCTTTTCTCCTAACTCAATCTTTGGAATCCTAAGTTGAACATTAAAATATTAATGTTATATAAGTGTGTGTGAATTTTCATTATATGTTGAATCTAAGTACGAAATGTTATTTTGGTGTAATATTATATGTTATAACTCATATGTTAGATGAGATTTGATATAATTTATCAGGATAAGTACAATATAAATTATATAATGACGCTTTCCATATTTCCGGGCTAAACCGGACTCATATGTTAGATGAGATTTGATATAATTTATCAGGATAAGTACAATATAATGACGCTTTCCATATTTCCGGGCTAAACCGGGCTAAAACGAGTGACCCATTAACCCTTGACCCACTAGCTCAACCGGATCCGGGTCAACCCGCGGGTTGACAACCTTGCGTCTGAGTAAATGGTGCACATGATCTCTCGATTTCTCCTCCCTGGGTCTCGGCTAATGAATTTACTTGAGGGGACGAAAGTCCACTGCCAGGGTTTTTGGACAAAAGGGAAATTATAATACATCCCCCACTTACCACGTTATAACTTTAATAATAATTAATTTAAAATCTGATCAGTAAACAAATACGTCTTCTGACATGTTTGTTAATCAATTTGCATTTTGCAGAATGTTTATTAGCACTACAGCTGCAGGTCAATATTAAACCACATACACGTTTATTACTTAAATATCATTACCATTTAGTGGTCGTGTATATTTTGACGTTGGATTAAATTAATTATTAGTTAAGTAAATACAGAGCTTTCAAACTTTTCGAATCCTTTGTTACGTATCAGAACAGTAGCAATTTGTCTGTTACCGTTAATAATTTGTTATTTGTTTATTAATTAAAATACTAAAACTTCGGAATGTTGACCGTACTTGTCTTTTCCAACGTCTCTCCGTATCATATTGTCAATGGGGATGGCAATCAAACCCATGGCCGCGGGTACCCGACCGCCCCCGACCCAGTCAACGCGGGGAATCCCCGCTTTGACCGGGTATGGGGCGGGTATGGGTAAAACCCGCAAAAAGTTTGATGGGTATGGGGCGGGTATGGTTTTAGCCTCCCCCGCCCCATACCCACACCCATACCCGCCCCACCAAGAGAATTTCTTCACATATCAAAAAATATGTGGATTAAATTGTAATCTATCAATGATGATGATGATAACTCGAGAAAATAAATAGTAGAAATGCAATTGAGTAACCACCTTAAACAAAACCTAATTCATTTCCCTCAATTCTCCTTCCACTCTTTCACTTTCCCCCTTGTCAACAAGATTATGTTAGTTAATTATTACTTAGTAAATGTATCAAGAGTTAGAGCATAATAATTTAAAAATATTATAGTCTATATTATGTATTAATGGATGTTTTAGGATCATATTCTTTGAATCGTATTTAGAAAATGACCATGTTTTGTTGACTTCATGATATATAGGTTTATTTATGGTTATAATTAAAACTTTTCTTGTAAGTTTTAGGTATAATAATGTTGGATGTACGGGGATGGGTATTACCCATGGGTACCCGAAACCCACGGGTATGGGGATGGGTTTCCAAAACATTCCCCGCATGGGTATGGGGCGGGTATGGGTTTGGGTGTTTGAAGATGGGGATGGGGATGGTTTAGGCAAACCCGCCCCAAACCCGCCCCATTGCCATCCCTAATTGTCAAATCGGCATTATTAACAAAATTGCTAACATGGAAGTGACATTTGACTAATATTTTGTATTTCAAAAAAATTAGATAATAATTTGGTAAGTTCATAAAATTTAGACAGTTGGCTAATATAGCTTATTAATTTGTAATGTGTATCAAATATAGGTTAGCCTAGCTAGCTTGTGCCGCAGGATTTCTGTGGAAATGACTTGTTCACTTATCCAAGGCAACTATAGCTAGGGATCCTGATCTGAAAAACAACCTGTGGGGTCGTGGCCGTAGACTTCCACTTGTTGCATTTATTCTAGAAGGTATGAGAAGTTTCTAGGTGCATCTTTCCAACCCCATTTTTCCTACAAAATGACCAACAAAGAATCTGAAGATTGGAATAAGTGACTCACGAAAAAAGTATACAAGTTTAGGAAAAAATCCCAAAGTACTCTAGTTCTTAAAAAAAATTCCCAAAATACATAAGTTATAAAAAAAATTCCAAAAGTACACATGTTTGAGCATCACCGTTTTAGACAAAAACGGTGAAGGTCATCACCGCGTTTGACGAACACGGTGATGTATTCACCGTTTCAAACAAAAACTGTGAAGGATTCACCGCGTTTGTTAAAAACGGTGAATACCTCACCGTTTTAAAGGAAAACGGTGAAGCCTTCACCGTTTTAATTTTAGTTTAAAACGGTGAAGGCTTCACCGTTTTTGTTGGCCGCGGTAAAGTTGCTGACGTGGACAGCACGGGGTATTCACCGCGTTAGACAAACACGGTGAATAACCCGTGTTTGTTTGCGTTAGAAATCCGCGCCAATGTTCTTTCACCGTGGCCGTTAGATGCGGTGAGACGCGGATCGTGGTTTTCTTCCCACGATCCGACGCCTCACAGCACGCCACGTCAGCTATGCATTCACCGCGTTTGGTTAAAGCGATGAGTTCACCGCGTTTGATGAACGCGGTGAATGGAGCCCTAATAACTGCGCAGCAGCTCCTCCCCCCTTCCCCCAAACTATAAATACCCCCTTCCCCTTTCACTTTCAACTCACCCCACAAACATTTCACTTCTTTCTCCCTCAATTTATCCGCTCTAGTCTCGTTCTAAGTATGCTCTGTGGTTGCGGCTAAGTCCGATCTTCCACATCAGAAAGAATTACTAGAGTTTGACCCTAAAGCCCCCGTCCCGCTAAGTTCCCGTCCCTTACAAAGCTAAACCCGTCGAACCTCTGTCCGGCTTCCGCCAATAATGGACGAAGAGGCTCTTCGTGTAGGTTTTTGGTTTGTGATTTTTTTTAATCGAAACAATTTGATTTTTTTTTTATCAAAACAATCTCTGATTTCATTACTTTTTTATAGATGGGTGCCGAGATATACGATCCTCGATTGTATATCCATTATGGCCCAAGGGATGCGAGTCTCTTAACCGATCAAGAAATGCATCGCTCCCGTGCCATTTGGGATAACAATCCGGTAATTTGATGAACTGACTTGCTTTATTTTATTATTTTCTAATGTTTTATTTTGCTTTATTTAATCTAATAAATTGATATTTTTCCTATTTTTTTTAGGAATCTCTTGTTCCCGTGGTTCATAAAGGGACCAATAACTTGCCCGCTTGGCATCCAAGGTTGGAGCCCTATATAGCGAGGACCGGTTGGGAATGTTGCGCCATTTCTTGCGGATCGAGATCGACAACGAACTGCTTACGGCAATGGCGGAACGATGGCGTCCCGAAACCCATACATTCCACCTTCCGGAGGGGGAGATGACGATCACCATCAAAGACGTGGCGATCCTCACCGGGCTTCCTATATCTGGAGATGCCATCATTGGGAACACGACCAAACCCGGAGGAGGTTGGGGGCCGCTCATCCGTGATCGTTTGGGCTTCGACATGCCGACCACCACACCAAATCAAGGACGGGGGCATCCACCGTTGAATGCGGGGCAAGTGTCGGTCCCGTGGCTGGTATCTCACATCCAGCAAGAGGTGGAAATCAATGACGAGACACCGGAAGAACAAGTCGAGCGCTACGCCCGCATCTACCTCATCGGTTTGGTGGGTGGATTTTTGTTCCCCGACAAGTCCAACCGGTGGATTCAAGGCATATGGTTGCCATTGCTCACCGGTGACTGGGATGCAATTGGAGAGAAGAGTTGGGGATCGGCCGTGCTAGCGGGCGTATACCGGGAGCTGTGTACTTGCTCGAAGGTTGGGGCAAAGCAAGCTGGTGCTGCGATGTTCATCGTTCAACTGTGGGTATGGGAGCATCTTCCAATGTTCGCACCTCTCGACCCACGTCCATACCGGAGAAACGATGATGAGCTCAACCTTCTGCAAAATCTCCCCTACGGTGTCAAGTAAGTTTATTTCGTACTTAGCCCAATTTAAATTTTATTACATGCTTGAGCTAGATTTAAATTGAATTTATTCCGTACTTAGCCCAATTTAAATTTTATTACATGCTTGAGCTAGATTTAAATTGAATTTATTCCGTACTTAGCCCAATTTAAATTTTGATTACATGCTTGAGCTAGATTTAAATTGAATTTATTCCGTACTTAGCCCAATTTAAATTTTATTACATGCTTGAGCTAGATTTAAATTGAATTTATTCCGTACTTAGCCTAATTTAACTTTTGATTACATGCTTCAGCTAGATTTAAATTGAATTTATTCCGTACTTAGCCCAATTTAATTTTTATTACATGCTTAACTAGATTTAAATTGAATTTAAATTGATTCCGTACTTTTACTTACAAGGTGGATAGGAGAAAATACGAATGACCATCAGCCTGAGCATTCGTTACTGTTTTATCGTTCTGAGTTAGATAAACCATGGTGGAATCAGGTAATCATGTTTTGTCCATATTTGAACAAGATCAATTTTATCAAAGTAAATGGTCGTTAATTCCGAATTTTTGTGATTTTGTCAAAGTAAATGGTCGTTAATTCCATATTTGAACATAATTAGACTATAATACGAAAAGTCTCAACATACCGAAAAATTTCTGTTCTGTGTATTATGCTCGATTTTGGCTGCTGAAATTTGAAGAAAGGGGAGGTTATGTTCTTACAACTGCTGGTGGTGTGGAATTTATAGGAAAATCTGCCAACTATTCACCGTTTTTGTCGAAAACGGTGAACACTATCACCGCGTTTGTCTCAAACGGTGAATAGGTGGTAGCTGCGACCTAAATTTTGACCTACCAGGGGTGGGAAACGTGGGAAAAATCACCGCGTTGGTTGACAACGATGAATGGTTTCACCGCGTTTGACCAAAACGGTGATGTATTCACCGTTGTAAACTAACGCGGTGAATACTTCACCGTTTTAGTTTGAAACGGTGAATACATCACCGTTTTTGTTTAAAACGATGAAGTACTCACCGTGTTCGTCAAACGCGGTGATATTCTTCACCGCGTTTGTCTAAAACGGTGATGCTCAAACATGTGTACTTTGGGAAATTTTTTTATAACTCATGTATTTTGGGAATTTTTTTTAAGAACGTGTGTACAGTGGGATTTTTTCCTACAAGTTTATATCTTTGTTTGGTTAGACTCTGGAGGACTCGGTTCGAACTGGATTTATTGCCGCCAACAGAATGAAAGAGAAATTAGTTCATTTCTATCTTGTGCGTATTGGGCTCTGGAAATTAAAACTGAGTGGCTTCAAGGCTTAATTAGTAAGTGTTTTTTTTTAATGTTAATATAGGTTTCATTTTTGTTATTAAGGTACTATTTAATGGATTCGAACATGTGATCTACAGGTTTTAAACTAGTGGTACTATCACTAGGCCAAATCCTTGTTCATTAATTAGTAGGTGTTTACATCAAAATTTAATCTTATATCACATTAATTAACTACAAAGGATTAAATTAAATAAATCTATAAGGTAAAGTTAATTATAACAGTTAAAATAAATTAAGATGAGCCACGTGGATTGAGTTTTGAGCCCATGGGTACCCATACCATTATGTATGCACCACCGGAAGATCCACTCCGCCTCATGGCGAGGGGGTCATCCACATACCACCTCCAATGGTGTGCTCCGGGTGTCATCAACATATCACCCCCGTGGAGAGAGATGGCGTGGAGCACCCACATGGCATGGTCGAGGGGATCATCAAGACATCAACCTAGCACCCCCCATGATACAATACTAAGAGATAGCGTGGTTAAAGGGGATCGATGACCGAATTTGGTCAAAACAAGAAGACACCCTTGTGTGATTAGGGGGGTCATCAACATATCCCATGGTGCCACACTAGGGGGTAATTTGGGGTAAAGAAGATGAGGTACCCATGGTGTGGTCATGATAAACATGCACCCCCATGGTATGACGGCACAATATACCCCTTGGTGGATGAAATATGGTCAAAATTTGGCAAAGTATGCCGCTTACGTAGTGGTGAATTTATTTTGCTATTTTTATCCTGTGTGACCCAAACACCCACCCACATGTGGCAAGACGGTCTTCATGTCTTCGTCTTGTTTCTCAACTAACAAGCAAAGGTAATGAGGAGCTATCAAGAGGAGGGAGTCAAGACTGAAGAGGGGACTACAACCAATGTCCCGGCATAATCTGAGCATTTGAGAGGACAACCGTCACTTCACGTCAGCGGAGCAATTCCCGGAGACAATTATTTCTTGTGGCTATAAATAGAGGGTGAAGATGATAGAGAAGGGGTTCACAAAAATCACAACTCGGCACTACTTGTGCATTTTTATCCTTTTTCTATTTTCCTTGCAATTTTAGCCATAGTCGTAGTTCTGGAGCTTTCAGTGAAGCT
The DNA here is from genome assembly GCA_964030455.1 of Linum trigynum. Taxonomy (NCBI): domain Eukaryota; kingdom Viridiplantae; phylum Streptophyta; class Magnoliopsida; order Malpighiales; family Linaceae; genus Linum; species Linum trigynum. The sequence continues at coordinate 32,434,395 of OZ034814.1, read as the reverse complement.
CCATAAGAGCAGGAATAATTTAATGTAGATATGTCTCGTAGTTCATGAAAACATTAAATACCCTTATTTGAACTTTGTTCAAAAAGGTGTAGAAATGTGTTTGTTAATCGTTTTGGAAGGAAATCAAGGTGCATTCAACTCTATTCAATCTAGTTTTTCTCACCGGGAAAACAATAGGTAGTGCCGCGCTCAAAATTTCAGTTTTCAACACGTAAATAATCGACTAAAATAAGCGTGGGCTGGGGATGGGATTAGGTGCTAACCCTTATAGGGGTTAGCACCGTGATAACTAGCAAAAAACGCTACTAAAAATAACGAAATCACTACGCATTATTATAAAATCAATACAACATTTAAGCTAAATCACTACTAATTCAAACTAGTAATAGTTTTTTCCTTGGTTAGGATGGTGCTAACTATTGTACAACATTTAAGTTAAATCACTACTAATTCAAACTAGTAATAGTTTTTTCCTTGGTTAGGATGGTGCTAACTATTGTACAATTAGCACCGTAGCCGTTCCCGCGTGGGCTGTCTAGAATCCGGTAGATAGATCACCGATGAACTAATAAGTAATAACGCCCCCCTCCCAACTTCCAAATTTCATTAATTTCCCATCGATCTTTAATTAATAACAATAATAATCCCTACACATTCAATTATCTACACCTAACATACAATTAAAATTCATAAACTAAAAAACAAAACAAAAAACAATTACAAACCGGATCTCCTGTCATGCAACCCACGATGCAACCGCTCTCAACTCAATCTCCACCGTCCGATTCATCAAAAAAATCCGGCAAAAATTCCATTCCTCTGCCCATTCTCTCTAGGCGGATGCTGAGGACGGCGTCGTTTGGAGCATCATGTTCTTGAACTCTTCAAGGTCAAGCGCGCCGTCGAGATTGGAATCGTAGGGCGAAATCATCCGGCGGCAGTCCTTCCCCGTGGTCTCGTCCCACAGCCCCAACCTCGACAGCACCTTCTGCAGCTCCTCGCTCGTTATCAATCCGTCGCCGTTTAAGTCGAACACTCGGAACGCCTCTTCCAGATCCCTCTCCACCGCCGCCGCCGATTCGCCGCCATCGCCCTCGATCGAGCGGCAGAAGGCGAGGAACTCGTCGAAGTCGAGGGCGGATTTCCCGACGGAGGACTCAAGCTCGTCGCTGGTGAAGTGGAGGGACGATCCGATTCGGTCGAGGAGCCAGCCGAGCTCGTCGATGCTGAGGAGGCCGTCGCCGTTGCGGTCGAGCCGGTGGAAGATCCGGCGCAGGTCGGCGGCGTGGAGCCCCGGGGTCATGAAGGGATTGGTAGGAAGATTAGGGTGTAATGACGAGGAAAGTGTGGAGGGAGAATGAGAAGAAGAAGGAGAAGGAGAAGGGGAAGAAAAGAGCATGATTTCGGCCTGTTTTGACGGAATTGCGGAGAGGTTGGGGGCGTTGATTGTTCGTTCTCGAAAAGATTGATTTCTTTCAGATTTATATATATAGAGAGAGATTGGGAGAAGTAGTACGTTGACGTTGGTGCCGTACTAAAAGACAGGGTTTTAATTTTCCGGGGGCCGGTGGCGCTCGTAGGAAATTTCCTATACCAGGAAATACAACTAAAGATCGTGGTTAATAATGAAATGGCCACTGGAGCATTTTCATGCGGTTACGGTGATCACTACAAATCACCATAGTTACTAAGGTAAATTGGAAACGGAAAAATAAATTATATTAATTAATTAATTTTAATAAATTACATTTTTTTAGTTACAAAAATCTATTAATTACAATTCTTTTTCTTTCTCTCACTTCCGTAATCTCCAGTTAGATCTCCTTTCCATATTTTTCTTAATCTTTCTGCAAAAGAAAAAACACGAAATCACTACCAATCCATTAGACAACCACTACAATTTTGAAAAACATCAATACTATTGCAGAAATAAATCTATACCATTACACGAAAACGACCAATATAAACAATCTATATCATTACAAAAGTCAAACAAATACCAAAACAACCAATACCACTACTACTGTGAAATCAAAACAATATCATTGCATAAATAAATCAATACAAACACTACCAAAACAAATACAAAGAAACTACCAAAGCATAATGCAAACACTACCAAACCAAATGCAAATAACTACCAAAAAATAATGCTCCATCTAACTAACACAAATGCAGGTAACTACCAAAGCGTAATGCACACACTACCAAAGAAGATTCTGGGATGCAGCATATTGAATTGCCTCGTCCAGCGTAGCCATCAGCAACATCAGAGGAAGATTCCGAAGTGGCGGGGGAATCGTTGTCGTCGGGGTGGTCCCGATCTGGAACGCGAGCATCCATTGAATTGGCAGCGAAATCGTCGAGCAAATTGGCGGGGGAATCATTCATTGAATTGGGGGGAAAATTGTCCATTGAATTGGCGAGCATCCCATATTGAATTGCCTTGTCCAGCTCCGCCGTCAGCAACGTCGGAGGAAGATTCGAAAGTACCGGGGGAATCGTCGTCGTTGGGGAGGTCACGATCTAGTACGCGAGCGTCCATTGATGGTGCTGCAGCTTCTGGGAGAGAGAGGGAGAGAGAGGGGGGATGCTAGGGATGGAAGATTATGCGAGAGAGGAGGGGAAGGGAGGAGGGCGGTGGAGGGGAGGCCGGCCGGCGGTGGAGGGGGTTCTCGTGAGGGAGGAGGGACGTCGAGAGGTAACGGGGGAGGAAGCTTGGTAGTTGGCGGCGGGTTGCAGTAGGGTAGGGTTTGAATATAATTTATAGAGTAATCAGGTGTGATATATTTTTCAATTCCAAAATTACCCTAATATAATCTTCATCGTTAATTTAAAATTAGGGTGAAAAAGAAATAATGAATGGTGTAGATTAAGGTAGCCACCGTGATTACTAAAAATTAAGTAACCACGCTAACTCATCCCGCATTTTCATCAATGCAATTAAAAAAAAATTGCATTTGTATATTATTCTTATCAACTCAAATTTTTTTGCCATCGACATCACATTCATTTCATTCACCTACATAAATACAATTAACTTGCAAATGTAATTAAATATTATGTTTAAATTATAGAAAATTAAGTAAAAGAGAAAAGAAAATAATGTAAAATACAAAATTTCCATTTTTTAGGCTTTTTTGACTTGCATATGGAATTGCATTTGTTGCAAGCTTGCAAATATGCAATTGATAGCCACATCAATGTAATTGGTTTTGCAATTGCAAACACCTATGACATGTCATTTTGCAATTGAGAATGCAATACCAATGTGGATGCTCTAAATTGTGATCAACTAAAATATAGGTTGGTTGCCCAAATTTTAGAGTATTTTCATATATAATTTATTCGAGTTGAAATATAAAATTCAAATAAATGGTAAATGTGATATTTACAAATACGTGGGATCCATGGATTTGGAGTTAAAAAAGAAATTGACCAAATTCGTGGGCCACACATATTGCCTATCTTAACAAACAATAACTTTGGAAAAAAACATGACGGTTTGTATTTGGAAACCAAATACAACATCCAAATCCCATTAGCAAACAATACCTTAATGAGTTTGGATTGAGGAACACATTTTTTTTTCCCAACAGCATACTATAAGTTAATTTGGGTCGAACAATTTACCGACATGATTTGGAAAGAGTTTTATAAGCTAAAGTTTACTAACCGATACACAATACGATAAACTTATTTATTACCACTCCTAATAGAAATACATAGTTGTTAGAACAACATGGATTGAACTTATTAAATTAAGAGCTACTTATCAAGATATAGAAAAAGAATTCCACAACATAGAAATTCTCTATTTTGGGTAGGATTTCTGACAATATACCACTTCACGTCTGCACTGCTATAATGTGGTATACCTGTTTTAGAACAAGTTGGTATAAATTTCAATCACCAACATATATATAATCATCATATTTTCTCCCCTTAAAACGTTTAGTTCACTAGACCTGTCATATCGTAGCCCAACTACTACATCTAGACGTGGCATCAACCCATCAATATAAAAGTGACAACGTGTCCAGTTTTAGTGACGATTAACATATTATATTGGACTAATTAAGCCTAATTAAAGATGTATACTAGCTAGTATGTGTAGCATACTCTTGCAAACAATCTTAACGATGGTTAATAATGTGCTTTTACAGACCATACACCATACTACTCATTTCAGTATTTTATACAATTATTGTTTACAGATGAAAGACATAAAAAGAATAATTGAAATTTAATTCAACAGCTAACATATAATAAGTTATATTCAGAATCAATAACTTACAATGGATTCAAGATTTGAAAGGGCGAAATCCATAAAGGAAAAAAAAAAAAAAAGATTTGAAAGGGAGACAGTGGCTCATGCATGTGCTCGTCTATCTTTTATTCTTGTCTTAATTTTGCTGTGTGTTTTGGATTCTTTTACAATGGGAAGTCTTTAAAAGCACATTCGAAAAAGTTATGATTGGATCAATGCGGCGGAGTCAAAAGGAAAACTTGATTGGTCGCAAATTAGTTGATTTTAAGTATTATGTGTGTTGTACTACTACCTACTACGTACATATCGTCCAAAGTTTTATGTGTGTTGTACTACTACTTGTTTGTGGCAGTGCGCGACGACATTTGACTACTACACATTCGCTCTCCAGTGGCCTGTTGGGAGATGCAACGTCGGAGACATTCCGTGCTACATGCCAGCGCATAACTATTTCACAGTCCATGGCTTATGGCCATCGCTCTACGGGGGCAGCACGACCGAGGATTGTGGGTACGAGGACGCGACGGCTTTAGATTTAAGAATAAAAGTATTCACAAATTTGTTAAAGTAAACACTTTCATTAGCTTTGCGTAGGGTCTTAGTTATTATGGAAGACGTATGTAACACGTTTGTTCGACTGATACATAAGAAATAACTATCCGTTCAACGTTTATAAGGTTTACAAAGTATATTTTAGTAATTGTTATATAACAGTGTTATATAACCTTCCGTAATGTATGGTCTAATAATAGAATCAAATTAACGATCTCACATTTTATTAAGCTATGTTTGGGAGTAATTAATAGCCCAAGTTTTTTTTCCCATTTGATACAACTGTATACAGCATAGTTAGTAAATACTCCGTTTAATACACGTATATGTACCCGTACGTACTTTATCCGTTTAAAACTTCTGTATCCGTATTATTGTCAAGTCGTTTCATTTTTTTTCGTTCATTGGATTGCTCCCGTACTAAACACGTATAAAACCCGTGTAACATGTTTAATATCCGTATTTAATGAATTAAATTGTGAACTTTACTATTATTTATATATTTATTTATTTTAAAAATAATTTATTTTTATATATTTATTACTATTAACGTACTATTAAACGTACCTTTAGCTTAGAGACGACGTAAAATACCCGTACGTATTTTTTACGTAACTTTCCCGTACCGTATTTTACTAACTATGGTATACAGTGTATGAATCTCCAACGAACAATACTTTTGTTTTCATGATTTCCCTATTTTGTCGTAATTAACAGTAAATTATTGGAATAAAACTTGTGCTTTTAATTAATTAATAATATGTGTATGAACATAAAATGATGGAAATTTGATGGCGGGGTCAACTTAAACCCTCTCTCCTAATTGCTAGGGTACTTATAATCGATTAAGTCCAATCAAATCGAGTTTTAGATTGCTCAATTTTAGGGAAGTGCAAGTATATGCTATACCAAAATAAATAATGAAAATTGTGGTCCAATTATATATAAAAAAAAAAGAGATTTCATAATCGGATTTTGTGATAGTTGGGCGTCGCCACCACCAACCTTACCTATTTACATGTTTGCAAAAGAGGGTTTACAAGAAGTTACCTTTCAACATGCCTCCAACTAATTGGGTGTATTTATTTGGCCTAACTGCCTAAGTAATCATTTTATTTAATCGAGTCGTATTGGTTGGAGCTACATAATATATACTTTAGAAAGCTACATCGTACTCAATTGTGAGAAGAAATTGTAGTTTGTCATGGAAAAATATATAGCATGCCTGGGCTTCTTAATTGGTTTCTCCAACAGGCTTCTTAATATACATATACAGCAGTCTCAGACGGAGTCCTAGCTAGACCGGATCGGACATGTGCATTTTTCAAGACCTAATATGGTTAGAGCTTTGACAAATTTTGCGCAATTATATGATCCTTCTGAATTGTTCGAATTTTCTTCTTTTTCGATTTCGAATAATCCTTCTTATATCTTTATAATTGTTAATTATTGTTCGTTCAACAACAATTCTTTCTGTTTTCAAATAGAGTATTCAGTTATTTTTTATACTGCTCAAGCCTTCAATACATTTTGAAATCGAGAAATTTCTACTGAATCCGACAGTTCAATCATCCGCTGAGTAGTGCAGAAACCCTAGCTGTTTCCTTGGAACTAAACGTATTTGTTTGGTTTCTCTCCACACACCCAACCAAGAACAAACCAAATGCCGGTGAATCTTCGACTTTTTTTTTTTTTATGGGTAAATCTCCGACGTTGTGGATGGAAACAACCATTGAAAGCGATAAGAGGAGGTTGACATTACGATTGCTCGCCGGTTGCCACACATTAGTTCTACAAAGTTTGCCCCAAAACCAGCACTTCTCTGTCGAAATAGTAAAGGCAGAGGGAGACCAATTCCAGCTTCCACTAACTAATGGGTCCAAATAGAAACAATCGTCAAGTTATCTCAGCAATTTGCACTTCCACATCAACATGCTACCAAAATACAGAAACCTTCTTCAAATATCGCCAAGTCTTACAGAAACATTCTTCAAAAGATTAAAAAAAAATGAAAAAACCTGCAGGCTGCAAACGTAAGAAGCTTCTATCTTCCTATTCTGAACAAGTAAAATGCAAGAGACACTCCTTTTTCCCCCTTTCTTCCTCCTGAACGAAACAAGTAAAAAGCAAGAATTTCCTGTACGACGTGGTCGACCATCACTTTTGATAGACCTATATACGCTTCTTTTTTTTCCTCTTCTAAAAAAAACAATATTTCTACTTTTATTTGTGCACTGCCACAATGATAGAATGCCAGAAATGCATCTAACTATAGAGAACCAGAACACAGATAAACTGAACAAGTCTTTCCCCTCTTTGTTGTTGTTGAATTCAGTAGTGATTAGAAGCTCATGCTTTCAACTCGAATTTCCCCGGTTCAGTGTACTGCTTCTCGAGCTGCTCCGTTTTCTGGAATCTGAACCCTCTGATTCTGATTTCCTCGGGTACAGAGGTGTCCTTGTAGTCCACTTTCTCGATGGCCCACCCCTTGTTCTTGACCGAACCCCCTACTTTCACCTGTCCACGGGATTTCTAATTTAGAAAACGGAGTACTTCAATGCATAGCATAATTGTCAGGTTTATTTTATAAGGCGATCGACTTACCTCAGCTCCATCACCAGACTCGACAACAAGAGCTCCATCCAACGATAGATTTTCGATGAATATGTTACGACCTTTAAGAGCTAAGGTAGACTTTTGGGAAATGGACGAACTTCCAGCAATTTTCTTCTTGACATCTGCAAATGTTAGACCCCACTTTGGCTTCCATACAACACGAGGCCACACTTCCACCTCTTGCCCATTGAATTCCTGCCGCACTGGATCTTCTACTTGCACACCAGCCTGTTTGATGAGCATAAAGAAAGTTGATAAGCGTAGGAGAAACTATATATCAGTTCTTCAAGCAGTCTCAACATAAATATGCAGCAACGAGTACCTTTCTGAGGATGAGGCTGTTTGCGCGATAGACAGCCATTTCTCCAGACGTCGCACTGTGATATGGATTTCCTTTGGGTACCTTCATTTAGTCACGGTTTATTAAGAGCAAGAATGATATTCCAAAATGAGGAAACAAAGAGCGGAGATTGAGATGAGAGGACAACAACAGAAACCGTGGAACATGAATGTAAGCCCATCTTTTAGAATTAAGGTTTCATCCATGGGATCGAGAGGATGAAGTTAGTTGTCCGTGGCTGTGAGAAACAAGCCCATATGAGCCTAGATTTTTTTACACTATTCGAAAGGTCACCAAATACGATTTGAGACCTCCACCTACCACGCTCCTACCAGTATCCAATTTCCTCCGACATCAGTGGAATAAAATTTCACATAGGAACTATCAGACTCACCTTGGCAGCATCCTCAGGGTTATTCTTAACTGGAGCATAAGCAACCCATGCATCCATAACCTAAGCCAAAAATAAGATAAAAGGTGGATATCAGGAAGACAGTCAGACTACATCAAGTTCCCATCATGTTTTGGCACATTACCGTAAATCCAACCCTTGCTGATGGAGGCAAGGTTTTTGGATAATCCTGCATCATGCACTCCAGACGGGTGGATGACTTAAATGCAGTTTTACTGGCATCTTTGTATCTGCATCAAGAATGCAACCATGTTTCCTCTTAAGTTGGTTTGGGCAAAATAAGGCCAACTTACAATATGTCGCAAAACAACAGCCAGTGACAGGGAAGTTACTTTGGATTTACGAACTCCTTTATAGCTCCTCCAGTTTTCTTCAGCTCCTCAAAGTAAGGACCAAGTTCCATAATCAACTGCAATAACGTCAATATAGGGTAGGTGAAGGTCAAGAACCAATCAAGATGATAACATACACAAATTTAGCAGAAAAATAAATAGTGAAAAATAGTTTAATCGTCCCAATTGGACTAAGGTAACGAAGGCTAGACACAAGCATGAAACTAATTAAGATATCATGTACATCAGTTATTTGGAAAAACAGACAACCTATAGCTATCAGAATGGACTAAAAATAAGAAATGTTGGCACAAGCATAAAACTCATGAAAACGGTTACTTAAATATATGTACGGAGTTAGGAGTACAAAGTTCATTCTCAGAATGAACAATAACCATTTCAGCAAAAAACCAAAATCAAGTCATGAAGTTTATAGTGCATAAAAGAATGATCAATGTACTCTGGCCCTATTGTTAGCAACCAATATTAGCAACTAGAAATACTGAAATATTGGCCCATATATGATAGAGAGGAATTTAATAACTTGTGATAGGATTCCCCTCTACTCTACTCAAGATTATGACACCCTCTCTATCTAGTGCAAATATGTTAAAAATAACTGGGAGAATGAAAAGAATAGAGGAAAGGTTCTACCATAACATCATTTGATGATGGTAATAAGTGCATAGGTTGAAGCAGGATACTGTCATGTGTATTATAAATTTATTATAGCATAAGTACACCCAAAAGTAGTTGAAAACAAAAGGAATAGCGAAAAAACAAGGATAAATATCCTCTATTCTGTGCAGATGTACTCATTAAGAAGAGCCATAAGAATTACTTGGTTGATATTTCCTGGGAAAGGAGAATAGCCAGTCTCACAGTTAACATCTCCATCAGGATTCCCAGTTGCTCTCAGCAATGGGTCAAGTTGATTGTACTCTACATTGATCACCATTGACCTTCCTGAAACATCAGTATCATTTGAACAGATTAAGACCTGGATCAATTAGTATCTATGAGACAAAAATAAGATACAGGATTCCCAATCTGATGATGTATCTATGACCAAGCCTGGATCAATGTTGTACTTGGTTGGAAACTGGACCGTAAAGGTTCACATACTCTAATCCTCAATTACAAGACAGCAATTAAGTTCCAACCATGTACCATCCAAAAAATTACATAAGAATACTAGGACATCACATATTGTCAGCTCAACAAATTGTACCCTCAACGCTCATCACCGTGACTAAAACCACAGCAAAAATGCAACCAAGATCTATAAAAATACTTCAAACTCAACTCAGTTATGCAATTAGGCTAGGATTTTACCGTCCGTATGAGTAAGCTTAGTGATTCCACCAATAGCTTCTTTAGCTTTGCGAGGAACAGCAAGCGAGTTAACATGATACCCTTTTGTGGCACTGACTCCCAATGAAGCAGGAATTGCCTGCAAATGAGTATTTCTTTCATTCATTAAAGCACAAAAACACCTCTTCTTGCATGTATACGAACACCTTTTGATAGAATATTCAATTAAACAAACAAACCTTGAAGAGAAGTCCATTGGTGTCTTGAAAGAATAGAACCCACCTCACACCACCCCGCTGCCTAAGAAGACAAGAAATCAATCAAATCAATTACATATGTTTTTGCTAGTACATTGCACTTGCTAGTACTGATGACAACAAATTTTAAAGAGGACCCAACGTCTTCGTAAATAGAACGTTGATAAAATGGAAGGCAGAGGTTAAGGGCCAGACAACACGTATAGTACTAAAGAACCCCTGCCTGCTGTCTATGTGGACAAAAAAGATGAACACAAATGTAAGATACACTAATTCTAATAAACAAAATATAAACGATAAGGTGCACCAACATTATTCTCTCATACTCCAAAAGACATGATAAATAACATGATAGGCATCAAACAAAGGGCAAACAGAAAACCAAGGAAGTGCAGGATCGGAACAACGAAATTCAGATATGGCAGAAGATGCAATACCATTCTTCAAGTACCCCGCTTGAGTAAAGAAGTGCATGAACATCACCATGACCATGAGGTTTTGTCTGTAATTGAGCAGAAAATATATAAGAAACTACAGTAACACCAAAGTTAGGGCACTAATATAAGGGACAGCCACCTGAATTCTGAACTTGTTTTGAGGATCCAATGCAAGCCTTGCATCATTATCTTCTAAGCATGCAACTTTCTCCTGAAAATGGAATAGTTAAACGAAGTCATTAGTTTTCCAATCTTAAAACAGTCCTCAAATACCGCAGTTATACCTGTTTAAGAAGTTTTATCTGAGCAGGTTTCATCCCAAAATATTTATTTGATTCCAAAAGCTGCATTGTACGTGCATGTGTGTCATCCGATGTCATGATTGCAAACGGAATATCCCTTTCAGATTGACCTGCATTGCCAAAGGAAGGAGGTCAGAATAAAGCCAACACTCAGCGATTCAACCTTCAAATTGCATTTAGAGGGTGTATAGAAAAAATCCCAAATTTTAGGTCGCTTAAAATGGGTGATTCTCGAATCTCCACTACTCTAGAAGCTAAACTAACCAGCATAACACATAAGTTCAACACACATGTGCTGAACACATGCATTTTGTCTCTCACCAGACCAGAATGTGTTTTAATAGTAGGACAGAGGCTTACATGAATAATGACACAGTTAAAACACTAGGCCTTTCCAATAGCTTATGAAATTCCAGTCAAGTGACTCTTATCTCATAAGCATAAGCACTAGGATAGCCGTGACATTCAAACAAATCCAGTTAGAGTTAAACTTTAAGCAGGATGCCAATGGTTGGAAAAACACAAAATTCGCACAAACCTCCAGTGACTTTACAGCTAGCTTCCTGAAGGGCCAGAACGTTTTCAATGTAGTGCTGCAAGAAACAAGCTCCTGTTGTAGTCTCTCGCGGAAGAGCCACCTGCCATACTTTAGAAGTAAGAACATATCCAAAGCAAACAGTCTGGTGAACAAATAGCATCAATGACTTTGACACAGCCATCTTTCTTTTATTTAACTAGAAGGTTACTGTTTTCTTTGGTACGTGAGAAAGATCCTGAACTGTGCCAGGAACGTGGTTCGCTCAATGGTTATAAGAGTTGAAGGATTCTAGTGCTGAAAATTGAAGAAGAAACAGCAAACATAGAGGTAAGGAGTGTATGTGTGCAAGGTCAAAGCAAGTAGAGAACGCAGCATTGGAAATTGGCTATAGTGCACATTGCGAGTGGAGAGGAATAACAGAATCTGAATTTCAAATAGCACACGTTGAATAAGATGTTCTTCGACGATGCAGAAGGAAGCCAAAATTCCTAAAAGGATTTACCAGATAATTTAATTATGCAAACAGAGAGTGTTACCTTAATACCATTGTAACCAAGGCGCTCCCCAAGCCCGCCAGCAACAAGCACAAATGCTGCATTCTGAGCTTCCTTCACGCCCGCTTCCTCAAATTTCACAAATGTTTCATCACCATAGCTCAGGTTCTCTCCTGTTGGAACCTGAAAATAGGCATTCCACCTTACTAAATGTTCTTAAACATAGTGAAATGGCCCTAATAGAAAATCATGCATAGTACTGAATTCTTATAAGCTGTAGTCTATAACATGAAGTGGGAAAGCAAAAGAAACTGATAATCATGGTCACTAACATCTGCATATGGAATTACATATAGTCCATTCCAATCATTGGAGATGATGAAAGGAAAATAACAAGATCTTGTCAACTTCCACTATATGCCGTGCACAAAATCTAGATAATTTTCACTAACTAACGTGCCAAATGCATGTCATAGCTAGCCATCAGATTTCCTAATGAAGATCCATTTTTTTCATGTGCGGAAGAGAAAAGAACAGAAAGTGGCAGAAACAAGGGTGCACAAGAGCAAAGTACAACTAGGGTCACATGCCAATGCTTTCAAAAGCTTATAACACTCAAAAGCGCATAGAGTAACTTCAGGTGACACAGATACAGAGAAAAATACTATCCAACTTTTAAGTGCTAACATAGCAACAGAGGTTCTGCGTTCTGCCTACAGTTTCCAATTAGTCAGCAATCTACTAGCCCTAATTTCACATCTATCTGTGTATTGAACAGGTGTCTTCACAATCTTTTGCTACAAACTACAGAGGTTTCTTATGACCATTATTGTGAAAGTTAAGAGCATTGGTATACATAATCTACGTTCTCGTAAGAACAAGAATAATGCATCAGCGTCATCTAAGTTTAATTATCTTAAACTGGCATCCTTTTATCGTCTTCTTTCATATGAGCTTACATGGTTAGGAATGCAATGAACAAAAGAATCACAATCTCGCAATGAAATCATTTGTTTATGAGATCAAAGTATTAGGGACATCCTTCAACAAGTAACAAAAAATTTAGCCATCCAACCAGTAACCATAAAAGGTTACCTGTAAAGCCATTCAGGTTCAACAAGACTATTGTTGGTTCATATGAGCATGAACAATCATGGAGAAACAATTAAAGTAAATTCCAAGACACATATAACTTTAATCTTAAGCATTTGTTGGCCTATGCATGCATTGATTCCAACTCCCTAAACTATCAAGCACATAATGATATCAATTGCAGCAAAGAAAGCCACGGATTCTAACAAATAGAAGTATGGACTAACTTACCGAAGGTGTAAACCCATCAAAAGGGTTCTTCCCCGTTTTGGAGTCAGATAAGAGTCCCCTGGCTGTCTTAATATAAGATGCAAGACCTCCCGGGTAACTTGAATTCAGCCGAGCCACCTACGAGGAATATCGATAACACACACAGCCTTGAGTTAGATGCTAGTGGAATTCTGTAGAGTTAGATGCTAGTGGAATTCTGTACAACAATGTGGCGCCAAATTTTATTTATCATTAAACCAATAAAAGAAAAGAAAATTAAGGCAACCTGATCGAAGAATGCCTTCTTCTCGCCGTCGTCAACCCCAGGCTCCGGCCAGTGGTTGAACAAATGACTTTGTTCCATCGCAACAAGCATCTTCGCCAACTCGATCTATCGTCCCCGGCCACCACCATTACCACCGCATTAAACCACAAATATCGCAATGAATTCATGAAAGAAAAGCCAAATTCCATGTGCATTGACAGAAATGAGAGCAAGAACTAGCCAACGTCGGAAAGAAACGGGCCGTTGGGAGCAAAAAAAACCAGAGGCCGCAAAGATTCTCACCTGATCAGGCGACAGAAGCGAGAGGTTCTTGTGCAGATTAGGGACGGAGGACGCGAAATCGCCATTGATGCCGAGCTTGGAAATGGCTTCCGTCGCGGATTCCATATCTGGACGATCTTCTGCGGTTATTGGTTCGGGGAACGGACGGAAAACGGATCACAGATAGGAAAGGGGGAGAGAAGTGTGGATTTATATAAGAAAGGGAAATGAGTAGGAAGAGAAAGCGATAAATACAGTTTTCAGAGTTACGTAGTGATTACGTGGCGGATTGGGACTGTGCGAGATAGGCGCTGACGTCGCGTCGGAGCTAAACCGCTGCTGTGTTGTTCAACTCGGCTCGTACCGGTCCGATTCGAACGCAGAAACCACGACCCGGGTTCTGACCGAGCATCTGTTTCGGTTTCGGACATCGTATTTGGGCCAAATTCTGCTGGCCCAATGACTGTTGTGGGCCTGAGATTGAGTTACTGCCACGGCCCATTTCCCGCTCCACTGTGCCCCCGCCGAACGGGAGGTATCTCGGCGGCTTCCCTTCCGAGCCGGGAATTCTAAAATCACAAATCAGAAGCAAAGGAAAGGTTAAATCGTTAGAATACAACTCTTCCTGTAGAAATTCCTGCTCTGGGTCTTGCTAGATTGAGAAGGACGAAGGGGAGGCATTCTTCTTCAGCTTTCTGGGTTCAGTGCCGGAGTAAACAGAGGATAGGAAGATGGTGAGGCTCACCGCCGACTTGATTTGGAAGAGCCCTCATTTTTTCAACGCCATCAAGGAGCGTGAATTGGATCTTCGAGGTACATGAGAGATTCTGCTCTGCGTTCTCAACCCTTTACTTTCCTTACGCGGGGTGTTGGGGTTTTGCTCTTTAGGTTGGTCCATGCGGGTTTAGGGTTTTGTTCTTTGCATACCACTCTCTGTGGAACATGTTTAAGTTGTATACTTGCTTACTCAGAGGGGCTATTCTTTTTTCCCGTTTTGGCTTTCAGGTAACAAGATCCCTGTCATTGAGAATTTGGGTGCTACCGAGGTAATTTTTCTTTTTCTCCAACTCTTTACTACTCTCGGCTTTGTAAACAGGATAAGTACAGACTTAGGAATGTTAATCTTGGGTATGGGTGAAGTTAAGCTTACTCTGTTGTTCACATTGTACTGAAGTATTGTCAGAACAATCACTGATTAAGCGAATGCCAAACTGGAGGTTTACTAGTTACTCAAGTTTGAGCATTCCACTCGCCCTTTGTGCTAGTCGTCAAGCCTGCTTATTGTGAGAATGCTAATCTTGGTTGTGGGTCAAATGCAACTTGCTCGGTCTCATTGTAGTGTATTGTGGACAGACCTATCATTGATTGAAGCCTATGCCAAAGTTGAACTTCTATAGTTCCTAAAAGTTTAGTCTTCCCCGTCTGCTGTAGCTAACAAGCCTGCACAGTGTCATTGTGGTTCCTTCTTCTGAGGACTCTCTTTTACTACTTTCGAAATTGTTTCTCTGTCCCTTAAGAACAGATATGTTTACCTGCAGCTGTAGTTGATCTGCTCTTTTGTTAATTGTACTCTGTTACTTTATTTGATAGGTTATGCTAGAAAGATTGAGTTCAAGCTCTCAACAGTAAATGATGTCCACCCATCTGTTTTGCAGGACCAATTTGATACAGTTGACTTGTCTGATAATGAGATTGTCAAGCTGGAAAACCTGCCATTTCTTAATCGCTTGGGCACTTTGCTTCTGAATAACAACAGGATTACTCGTATTAGCGCTAGAATCGGAGGTAATGTTTTAAACTTCGGATGGCTGTTTGGCTTTTTGTGCACAATATATTGAAGTAAACATTTTACTTTAAGTGTGGGCAATGCTCATCAACTCTTATGTTTCTTCTTTGGTACAGAGTTCTTGCCGAAACTGCATTCATTAGTTCTGACAAACAACAGACTTGTTAATTTGGTGGAGATTGATCCTCTCTCCTCTCTTCCAAAACTGCAGTTCCTCAGTCTTCTAGACAACAACATCACAAAGCGGCCCAATTATAGGCTGTATGTAATCTTCAAACTAAAATCCCTTCGCGTTCTTGATTTCAAGAAAGTGAAAGCGAAGGTGAGATCATATTCTTAGATCGTGTATGTCTCATATTTGTCCCTGTTACTTTCCTTAATGGATACTTATATTTCCAAGTCAAGAATCCATCAACATTCCTTTTCATTTGCCGTCCTGGCTTGATTTGTTTCATTTTTTGAACTAAGCATAGCTTATGGATTCCATTATATGCTCTATATTGGAAATCGTTGTTAGTTTCTACATATTCTGGTGGTCACTTCTCGAAGCATATCTTCAAATTCATTTGCTGTTTCTTTTATTTGAATCAGTTCAAATGTGGTTTGATGCCCTCTTCAATATTATTCGTCATTCTGTAAATCACCACTTATGGATAAGCAAACTAGCGGTCAGCCATTAGGTAGTCACCTACCATAAAGTTGAGCACTTGCTAATATACTTATTTCACATAACCCACTGTTGAATCGGCTCTATAGTTGCTTTGTCTCTACTTGCTATTTGCTTCAATCCTGCATCTATTATCATGTTCGGATTTTGCTGATAAGAATGTATATGGTTGTTTAGGAGAGGGCAGAGGCAGAGAGCTTGTTTGCGTCGAAGGAAGTGGAAGAGGAAGCTAAAAAAGAAGTGGTTAAGCCTTTCACCCCTGCTGATGCTCCTATAGATGTGGATGTTGCAGGGGAACAACAGAGTGGCAAGGTGGTAGGACCCACACCGGAACAAATCATAGCTATTAAGGTACCTCCCTCGAAAAAACTACTTGATAGTCCTTGTCTATGTTTCTGTTTGCATTAGTGTAATGCTCTACTACTTGTTGATTCACTTGGTTGTACTACGTGTTCCCCGAACAGGCTGCCATTGTGAATTCGCAAACTCTTGAAGAGGTTGCCAGACTAGAGCAGGTATACTTTCTATTTAGCCAGATCTGGCCATTGCAACAAGTTATGATCCAAGTTAAACATTATACCTTATTGGTGAATGATGGCAGGCACTGAGTACAGGGCAGCTTCCAGCAGATTTGAAACTTTTCGATGAAGTGCCCCAGTCAGGAGAAAAAGAAGAGGCAATGGCCACCGATGAGATCCCTTCTGGACCTTCAGATATGGAACAGGTAAGGTTTTTCTTCCTTTCGTATGCTGTCCATGCATCGATTATATCATCATCGTTGTCATTACCGGTCCTGTTTCGTAATGCGATCTCCTTTCTTCCATGTCTCAGGAATAGGTTGGTTATTGGGCAGCTGATCTATGGCCTTTTTTAGCTACAAGGGTTTTACATTACAAAACTTTATTCAGCTCAGGAGATCATGTAACGAATTCGAGTGTTGTTGAGAAAAGGCCTTTCTTTCTTCTCTTCAGTATGGAGAAACTGACCCTCATTTGTACAAATTCTTTGTCTGTGGGGCTATGTATCACCATGAAGATTGCCTTCAGAATCTAGCAAAAGAAACTTTGTTCCGACTTTTGCAGTTTGTATATTTGTCTGATCTGGTGAGACAGTTCAATTCGGGTGGGTGGGTATTAGGCATTTTTGTGCAGTTCATAATTATCACCATGGAAATAGGTGTCAGAAAATCCTGGAAATAGATTCGACGAGGGTGAAAGCTACTGGGTGGATAGCGTCTCATAGTAGGGGAAGCCTGCGGCGTCATAATGAGTCCTGAAGCCAGCATGACTTTGTTCATATTTTTCGATGATTCGACAACCACAAAAGCTATCCTTAAGTGAAAAAAATCGGACGCGGTTGGGAGATCAGAAGACAGAGACTCGATTCATGCGATTTTCCGTCGGTCGCCTATCGTTCTAAAGCTCCTCCTATTGCTTGGCTGTAGAGATATTGTGAAGGCAAATGGTCGAGCGAGATAAGGATTGAGGCAAGTTTCTGGGTTTTGTGTGCTTATCTTCCGTCTGATTCTCCATCTAGATTGGTTTGCAATCGTGATATGAGCAGTTATGTTATACGAGGTGCGAAATGGTACGAGATTTGATGAAACAAGAAGACCAACACAAAAATCTCGTTGATAATTTATTACCTGCAAATAAATTGCTCTGGAGCTGAAATAAATCAATAATGGTGAGATTTGTTTTGTTAAGTAGAAGCGTAATTATTGTGATTGGACTTAACAGAAACCGGCAATCTAATCCGACTCCCAAGGTAAAAGGCTCAAGGGACAGGAAAGACATTTTCCTGCACACAGAAAAAAGTTAACGATAGTAAGTAAACAATAGTAAACAGTAAAATAACTCTGTCAGACATTTTAGATTCCCGGGCCAATCAGTTGAGCTGAACCCCAATAAAAAAAAACCCAATAACCCGTCCGACCCGACCCGACCCGACTAGCCTTCCCTCTTCTTTTCTTTTCCGTTTTCTCCCCTCTGTTCGTCTCTCTTTCAGTAGAGTCAGTCAGCAAGCCGCGGCGAAGTAGGAGCAACAGCCGTTACAGCGCTCCAAGCAAGAAAAAGCCCAAAATTTGAGAGAGAGAGTGAGAGAGCCTCTGGCCGCTCTTCTACTTCCTCAAAGAAAACCCCAATTTCGCTTCAAGAGGGTTTCGTTTGTTTTTCCCTTTCCGAGGTTGATCATGGCTTCTTTTTAGCTGAACCCACTCCGCCCCGCCCTCGGTAACCCAAAAAGTAAGTATCTTTCACCTTTCTCTCTTCTCTATTGTTCTTCCTACAATGTCGCCTCTCAGCTGCATTCATCTTAACCTTGCATGTGCGGATTTCATGTTTTGAATGATTCCTTTGCAAGCACTTTTGGAACCTTCACTGGGTTCGTATGGAATCAACAGTTTTTGGAATCTCTTCAGTTTGAATTCTGTTGATCTTCTCACTTTTTAAAAAAATTCCGATGATAGGTTGTTGAATGTTGAGACAAAAGGGTTTTGTGGGAGTGAACTGAATGGGGTCTCTGAAAAGGAAAAGTAGAGGGACCGATTATATGGAAGATGAGAGGATGCAGAGGCGAAAGAAGAGAAGGCCCATGGCTGATTTAAGTCACGAGGGTTATCCATCAAAGAATGGTATCAGTGGTGGCAGCACTGCCAAAACCCGGACAAGAACTAGGGGAAATTTGCCTAACCAGGGTGCTAGTAACGACCATCATTATCCTCCAGATGATGATTACATGTTCTTCTTGGATAGCTTGGGTCTGGGCCTTCCGTCAGCAGCTGATTCCGGTGACCGGGTTGGTGGTACTAGTGGCTGTGATAGTGAAGCCGCCACTCGGGGTATGTGTTCTGATCTAAAGGAGGACTGGCCGGACTTGGACATTGACCTTTTCAAATTGTTGGCTGAGAAAGGTGGTGGTAGCAGCAGCATTAGAGCAGAGGATGATGGCGTCGGTAACCGTAGGGATCCAGGTGCTACCAGTGGATGTGGCACGTCTATGGATGGTGACAATGAAGCTGCTCAGTATGTGGACGACTCTTTTCTCCGGGCATGCTACGCCAGTGATAAGAATGGGTTGAGTTGCAAGGGTGATACTGGTGACGAGGCTACTGATGATGGTTGTGATGATAAGTCGGGAGATAGCTTTCATGGTAATTCTGAGTTTGTGGAAGAAGCCGGTGAGATTGGAGGCTCTGGTGATGATGATACGTCTTTTGACAATGTAGCTCCTGCTGAAGAAGTCGCAGACCATTGCAGGCATTTCGATCTCTCGGATCCAGATCAAACTGCTGATGATGATATCCTCGAAGCTTCTGATCCAGCATATCTTAGTTTCTTAGAGAACCTGAGAGAAGATGGGACTGCATATAGTGTCGAGCTACCTGTGAGCAATGGAAAGTCACTATCTTTTGTTTATGAAAAGCAATATGTTTCTCATGGTCAATGTGACGCTGGTGAGCCAAGACAGACTTCTTTAGAGCGAAACAATGGAGAACCTGAGATTTGTCTGGGGCTACGTTGCGATGAAACTCAAGGTCATTGCCAGATAGGAAATGAAGGAGGTGCTGGATGTGATCCGAGAGTTCCTAATGGAAGCAACAAGAGTTTATTGACGGGGAGGAAGTTCTCTTACAAAACTGAAAATGGGGTACGCAGTGGATTTAGAAGAGAAGAGAAGTCCCAAATGGAAGACCTTTTGGAGAGAGAGAGCAAAAGGAAGGGGGAAGAACGTGGGGATTCAAAGGTTGCGTCCGGTAGGGAAAGGAGGAGCTGTTCACCCTTGAAACCAAGGATCAGAGATGAAGCGGGAGATGCACCAGAAAATGCATGTAGGACAGAAGCTCCAATGCCAGCCAGGGTTCAGCCAAAGTCCGGAGACACAAGAGAGAAAAGTGTTCTAGTACCCAGTTTGGTGAGAGATAAAACAACTGAAACTGTGCCTTGCCGAGAGAGCAAAAAGAAGGGGGAAGAACGAGGGGATCCAAAGGTTGCGTCTGGTAGGGAGAGGAGGAGCTGTTCACCCTTGAAAACAAAGATCAGAGATGAGAAGAGAGATGCACCAGAAAATGCACATAGCAGAGAAGCTCCAATGCCAGCCAGGGTTCAGCCCAAGTCCGGAGACACTAGAACAGAAAAAGTTCTGGTACGAAAAGAAGAACAGAAAACGAAAGCTCAGAAGGATGTGAGCAACATGCACGATACGAAAAGAAGACGTTTGATTCCTGATAAAACACAGAGAAAAGAGTCCTTGAATCCTGTCCCCTGTGAAGAACCTGCAACAACTAAAATGCCTTCGAACAAAAATGAACAGTGCAAACCTAAAGATGAGCTGGATGACATGCAGCATAGGAAAAGAAGACGTTTAATTTCTGCAGAAACACTGAAAAAAGGGTCCTTGAATCCTGTTCCCCGCGAAGAACCTGCGACAACTAAAACGCCTTCAAACAGAAACCAATGCTGCAGACCTAAAATAGATGAGGATCAAATTGACAAATGCTATGAAATATTCCTCCGTTCTCTAAAGAAGAAGCCAACACACATTGAATTTGTCCCTTCAGTTGGCGAAAGAGTGTTATATCATGACTATCCCACCAGCTATCCCACGAGCCCATCTGATTCAGATTTAATGGAGATTGATGCCGCCACCTTTGCTAATGACGTCAACACTCCATTCGTGCTAGCAAAGAACCATGGAATCATTGTAATGCATTCCTCTCATCACCCTTGTTGTTGTTGTGGGCTATTTTGTTATTCTCCTGTTGTGGTTTTTAAAATGATTTCGTCTTTTTTTCTCTTTTTTTTTTTTTTGGCTGTGTTCACATTTGAAGGATCTTGACTTGGAACCTGAAGAAGGCCATGGTGGGAATCACTACAACTCTGTGTTCAGGGTGAAGCTTCTTGAGAATCTAAGAAAGCCTTACGACCGGAGAGAGTACGAGGAGTTGTTGAAAGAAGTGTCTTGCAGGAAGCAAATGGTGAAAGATAGAGAACTCCGGCATGGACGAACAGTGGAGATCAAGCTGGAAGCTTTTGGGCAATCTTACCTTGATAAATATACAGGTATGCCCTTTGGCTGTGCTACAAGTTGAAGTACAACATTTTGTTACAACAATTTTATCTCCTTTTCTTTTCATTAATCTGTGATTCTGTCAGTAGTTATGGATTCCTCCAGGTTGATAACTTGGTTATATATTATTATAGATTTTGCAAGAAAGCTTCACGAGTTGAAGCCTGATTCGGAGTGCAATCGCCTCGTAAGGTTGAACTTGTTACGTGGGTTTTTCTATTGGTTGGAGGTTAGTGCTTCTTTTCTTCTTGAACTGATATTTGGTTCCGAACTCTGAAGCTTACTCATATACTGGTTTTAGTAATCGTACTGTCCTAAGAGTCAACATAGTGTGGGACTACATCACCATTACACGATCTCACTACTGTTCTTTCTTGCCCTAGTTGACAATTTTTTCTAATTATCCTCTTGAATCTAGAGTTTGTGGAGCTTGCTTGCTTATTTGACTACGATATCTGGTGGTTTGCTTCTTGCTTGTAATAGTTTGACTTGTCGTTACTACTAAGAAGGGCTTTATTTATACCTTTTTTTCATCTGCAGAATTTACCCCTTCCTGGATCTTTCCATCCATGGCTGGACGAGTCATGTTTGAAAGTGCTGCCAAGTTGCAAACTAGCTCCCCGGAATTAGAGTATTCAGACATTTTATTTGGAAAGGGGGAGATGAGACAGGACAGCTTTTGGGTAGAGGTCTAACTAACTATTTGAAAGACTCATGTTGGCGGCAAACAGACTTTCAAATATATGTATTATATAATATTGCCTGCTCTAACTGTGTAGTTTGTTGCCATCACTGTACATCTGGGCTACTCCCCTTGTTGTCGTCGTTGAATATGATCCTGGGTTTCCCCATGCTGAAATTGAGCGTCTTTGCCCTCATGTTGTATTTGATCTCTCCATCGTACAGCAGCTTCCTTATGTAATGTTCAATGTCCGAACCGATCAGTCGAAGCGTGTATTCCGTCAATGGTGCTCCCTGCTTTCAACACAGAATTGTCAGAAACTTGTTCCATAGCAAGACAGATCACACATTGCAATGGCATTGAGTTGAAACAGATTGCAGGTATTGTTCAGTACTGTTTGTTATAGTGGGACTAGGAAGTGGAGGGGAGCATGTTGGTTTGATTTAAGCCGCGAAAAAGGACATGACAAATCAGTGTGGTTTGACCCGAACTGTGAATCATGTAGTTCTGGCTGGCTTGTGATTGAAACTGCTATCGAAATCAGCTCTAAATAGAAGGATCATTTTGGTTTAGTTTCTTGTTTCTAGAACCCCTCTTCATTTGTGGTTATGAACACCATCAGGACGTGTGCTTAGGCACGTCGAATTGGTGTTCCTAACCTTATAAAGCATCAAATTGGCTTCGACGACAGTGGTATGATGAGGTTCAACCATGACTGTTGCCCGCCACTGAAAGGAAGCATAGTTACCTCATAGTGATCGACGAGCTCCTGGAAGTAAGAGTAGACCTTGGTGCAGGTAACATCATCCCACACGAACTCGTTGGTCGGGTCGAGGATAAGAGTGAGCTTATCCATCTGCGTCTGGTCCATCTCGCAGGTCACGGGGTCGATGTAGGCAGCGAAGATCCTGACGTGGCGAGTGGTGCTGCTCAGCCACTCCCCTCCGTACTCCTTCCCCATGTTCTTGCTCTTCACGTTGATCTGTGGCTCCACCGGCCTCGGTGTGGTTGGCTGCTTCTTCACTGGAAGGGTCTCGTTTGTGGTGTCTACCTTGGTCGTCTCCTCAAGCGTTTCTTGTTGTTGCTGCTGTGCTGAAACTGAAAGTACCCTTCTGTTGTTGTTTCTCAAGTGTCGTTTGCCAACCATACCTGCCGTGGAGAAGGCCATGTAAGATGATGATGCAGAAGCTGCCATTGATGAATGGTGGTCGAGAGAAAAAATGCGAAGATGGGTTTGGCTATGGGTAGCTGGTGGATACATACAACCATTTTCAGTTGGGAAGGCTTTGTGTAGGGCCAATGAGCTTTAGGTCCATTTGTTTTTGGGGATAGGATAAAAGCTTTTGTATTTCACTACAGAAATGGAGGGTAGAAGAAAGAGCGCAGGTCCATTTTTTCTCCCATATGAGAGCTAAATTTCTCTCTTTTGGCAGGTTCCTGTAATTTGCTGATAGAATCGGGATTAGCGTGCGTTGATATCGTTGGATTGTACCGTTCAGTAGTGAAGTGTGATTTTATGGCGCCAGCCAACGCCCTACCCCTATCGACGCGCTAGCAAAATCAAATCCAACTGTTGCAGCAAGTAATCCTAATACTGGAAATTGTTTGCTTCAACATGATAATGCATCCAGAAGAATTGGCAGTTTATCATACCCATGCAAAAGCTGAGGTTTTTTCAAAATTAGCTACTGGATGGGAAAAGTTCATTTGCTTCTAAGAAAGGCCGGATGTATATGTAGAGATTAGGTAACTGATCACATAAAGCTGTATCGATTCATTACATTCTGCCTTACACAGTTAATTACAATTGGGCAACCTAGAAAAATCCTAACACCCTATTTCTTTGGCTCTAACATCCTCTTACCTTAAAAAGAGACCAGTTGTGCTAACTAAGGAACCTAATCAAAACTGAGAAGTGACAACAACAAAGTCACCTACCTGCGCCATCTTGAGGAACTGCAGAGCTAACCGAATACCATCTTCGATTCAAACACACCCCCCCCCCCCCCCCCCCCCCCCCCCCCAACTATACAGGTTACCAAGAACTAAGACAACAGAAGATGAATCTGCACATTCTGATTCCTTCCAGAGGCACCTCACTGTTCCTATTAAGCGCCAACGCACCACTGTCCTGATAATGGCAGTAGTCATCTGATGTTCAATATCCGGACTGGCTTAATTAGCTCGTCCAGATTACTTACTTCCAAGTCTTCCAGGTCCTCCCCATCATCACTCCAGTTCAGTTGCTCATCGATATCATCGTCATCTCTTCGGTTGTTGCTGCATTCTTCTCCAGCAGCTTCCTCATCATCACTGAAGCCAAGGCTAATAAAGTCGGCACCTGCATCTCCAATTTCGCTCAACGGCCTCTCGACAACAGAAGTTCCAGAACGGGAAGCAGCACTGACACGTGCAGTTGAACTAAAGTATCGCCCATGTCCATGCTGGTTCTTCTCCCGTAATCGCTTGTAGGGTTTCTTTCCTTTGACACGGTTCTTTCGATGGTGAAGCTTACATTTGGATCCCTGGGGACAAGTTCCTGTTGCTTCGTAACTTGGGCAGACGTAGCTATGCTTCTTCTGACACTGTGTACCACATTTCATGTTGCAGAAATTCACAAACAAAAGAGAGAGATGCATGCAATAGATGAGTTAAACATATGATCCCTGCTTCACGGAGGTCACAAATATCAACCCCAACCCACCAACCTAACCCACGCACTTAAAACCCATCTAATCCCAACCCCATTTGATCGAAATCCCATTGGTTGGTGGGCATATGAGTTGGGTTGAAGCATTTTTGCAGAACTAACATTAAATAAGTACCTAAAGATTCCTGCATACATTTTAACACCTAAACTTTCACAATTGCGCCGACTGGTGCATTTAAATCTAACTTTTCTTCTTCACGGAATACTGCAGTAGCCTTATTTAGCTATTTACAAACTAATCCAGCGATCATTTTACATTTTAACCCACAATACTTAAGCTTAAACCAACGGGCCTTAAACTTGGCAACAACTCTCCAAACCACATCAATATCCAAGGGATGCCAACAACCCACAGACTCATTTAAAGCTCAATCCACAAACTCGGAAAACCCATTTAAACACAATCCACCAACCTAACTCATTTGCTACCCTCTGGTTCCATGTCAATACAGAAGGCAAACAGTAAACCCATAGTATAGCTAACATGTAGAAACAGGGAGGAAATTTTGTCATCTTCATTGAAGACATTGCACCACAAGTTCGCCGGCTATTATCAGTGTACCAGGCATACTTCACAGGGTTGAAAATACCCCACACGATTTCATTATCAGGAAACAATCAGTATTTGCATGCGAAGTTGAGAGTCAGAATAGTTACCTCATTTCCGTCAGCACAATATCCTTTAAGAAATCCTTCACACGTAGAGGCACTTCGGCTGACATTCACATGTCTGTATGGGCAACTTTTGTTTGTGCAAAGACCTGCCAAACTAATGGGTGTTAGAACTATTGCATTCTTTCTCACCAAGGATTGTATGCAAAGCAGAACAGAAGCAAAATGGACCACCTTGCAAAAAGTAAGAGCAATCGGGCATCCTTTCCGGAATGACCTGTTAAAGTACATTACAATCATAAGCCAAAACTTTGAATGTAAAAGTAGCACAAGTATTAGGAAGGAGTCTCATCTGGCTCAGATATTATCATGACAAACCTTGTGAGTCAATTTGCAGTCAGCATTGGAACATAAGCCATTGAGAAACTTCGTGCACACTGCAATTTTGGAGGGATCATGAATGTATGGACATTTACCATCATCATCTTTGTTGCACTTGCCAAATCTTGTGAAGAACTGACAGTACTTCCGCTTCTTAGCAAGCCTTGTCCTTGCAGTGTGCAAACTCCATCTAACTTTCTCACTCGCCAAGATGCGACTTCGCTTCTTGGGGTTTCTAATG
This sequence comes from Linum trigynum, assembly GCA_964030455.1. Lineage (NCBI taxonomy): Eukaryota > Viridiplantae > Streptophyta > Magnoliopsida > Malpighiales > Linaceae > Linum > Linum trigynum. The sequence goes on along the minus strand of OZ034814.1, from coordinate 32,408,536 downwards.
AGTTTATTTCCACTGCCAATCCGGACGTATCTGCCAATATTCGGAATTTTGATTATCTGGTACTCGATGCTCTAGAAAACCATGTATAGATATCATCAGCTGAATACATAAGGAATTATAAAGTAAAGATAGTAAGACATACTCATCTTTTCCTATCGTAAATCGTCTTGGGACATATGGTTTCTTGGCCTCCTTCTCCGTTTGTGGTGCACAAGAATACGCAGATAGTTCATCTACGCATAATAAATGCCAATTCATTCATTAGACCTATTTGATGTAATAAGCATGCACTTCGTGACCATAAGTTGTAGGTTTCAATCAAAACAATCAGTGTGCTTCATGGCATTAGCACACAAATGGCAAGTATTACATCTGATGACACCATTAACGAGGGACACTCGTGAGGATTCAGATCCTGGAAACAGTGAATGTGAAACATTGGCAATCTACCAGATGAGACGTTCTACATTGGTCATATTACCTCACACTCTAGAGCTAAAAAAATCCAAATCTGTTATGAGTGACACTACGAATGACATACACCACCGGACCGTAAACTGAGGGGGGAGGAAGAGGGTGAATATTCAATTGTATATAACCTAATCTTAATTGAAGGATCACAGAGACATGCATAGGGTAAGGTCAGAAACTGGAAAACAAACTACAATCCTGTTCTTAAAGTTCAATAAGTTAGTTGCTGATATGCTGATACCACATTGCATATTTAAACCGACTTTTAATATGCTTTGGAACATATCGAGAGAGAAAAGAAAAATGGAACTCCAGAGTAGCAGCAAGACAAACCTGATACTCTATGAAGGGTATGACCTGAGGGATCCATTACAAATGAGACTACAATCCTAAGTTGATGCCAATAAAAGATGAGCAGGGAAGGCCTAGACAGTTAAAATGACTTACTAGGAGAATTATTTCTATTCTTGGTCTCGGGAACAAGATCCCCAACTCCATTTTGTTCTCTTTTTTTCTTGTCCGCCGCAGCAACTTCCAGAGTAGCTTCCTGTACTTCCATAAAAAAATTATAGACCGGTATCTAACCCTCAAATTAATAAAGAAAATCAGCCAAAGCTACGAAAAGAAATACTCAGAACAAACCTCGTTAGCTTTCTTGGAACGGCTTTGAATGGATTTTGACCACTTCAAGCTAGAACCACCAACACTTAAGACCTTGGATTTTCGGAGTGAAAACCCATGTTTTGACCTCGTGTAAATGGCATCATGGCTTCTTGAGAGCAGCAATTTCTTACTAAAAGATAGCAGCAAATTTGTACCATTCAGAGGAAGGAAATACTGAAGAACTAAAATACACACCACAAGAGTTTAAGAAAGCACCATATGCTACGGTACCTAATTATAGAAGAAATCTTGGAACTGGATAATGAACTTGGCAAGAAGTTTCTCCGGTAGGTTGCTCTTTTCCAAGGAAACAAGTTAGGTAGGATTCTCTGATAGTGCAATGCATGACATTTATCCTTTGATGACTTTGTACCATTTAGCGTCCAGACGAAAGAATACTTAGATGGTTTCTTTATCTTTGTCACAACTGTAAAAACATTAAACCAGCTTAGCATTGCGTTTGCTGCATATTACAAGTCCAAGCAACACAAGAAGTGCAGTTTGAAAATGGTCCCAGCTTCATAGACCAGGGAGCAAACCACTTCTTACTAATAAGGTTTACTAAACAAGAATGAGGTGGCCTGTCAAATTAGAACAGATAATTCTCACTTTATAGTTCATATTTCTTTCCCAATTCCCAGTAATGAGTAAAACGACATGAATGAAGAAATTCTACAGCCACATTGTTGCTGAATCATAGATAGTTGAAATGTTTAAACCCAGAAGGGTAGACAGGACTATAAATTAAATAACTCCAAGTATGAGTTTTCACATGACAATGCATTGAAAAAAATATTAAGCAAGCACATAAAGCGGCAATAGCAGGGAACACATGTGCACAAATTACACCTGCTTACATACACTGCACAAACTAACAAGTAAAACCAATTAAGTGCTTTTGTGATACAACATTAGCTGGGGGTGATCAGTAAAGCCAAAATCCATATCACCCATTCCACAAAGAGGCTGTAAAGGACCACGATAAGTTTCCTCTGTGATTTTACAAGGAAAGGCATAATATCTAGAATGATAGAGATGGTATTCAAGGAAAATGCTGCTCAGAAGGCATATAAGCTACGCCAGCTTCATGACATGCATCCAGAAGAAACAAAAACTGAAACAGAACTTCATCACACGCACCTTTGCGCAACTGTCTCTTGCTAAGACTTCCGCTCGATTTCATACCCAGTGCAGAGTTCCCTTCAAAGTTCCTATCATCAGAACTTCTACATCCCGGTTTTAGGCCATCATCCAATGTAGTCCTAACCAGCTGATTTCTTCTTCTTTTGTAATAGCTTTCAGAGGACAGAGCTTGGCTATCACAAGGACCATGTGGCAACACAGTGGAGAGACTCGAGGTGGCAACCAGCTGGTTTGATTTCCTCTTAACATAAGTTATGTTCACATTGGAAGATCCTACTCTGCCTTCATTTACCTCATTTGAAATTTCTAAATTCTTAACTTGACCAGTCTGTATCGCTGGAGCTTCTGAAGTTCTCAACATGCTTTCTGAAGATTTTGAAGTATCCTTAGTCTCAACAACTACTAATGGATCGGACTTGGATCTAACGGAATCACCGAGATGGCTCTCAACGACAGGAGACGATCTACGGTCAACCGAAGTCTTGGGACCATGGTGTGCCACCTTAGGTACAATTGGCAAAGGTGTTCTGGGTCTCTCAATCGAGCTATTTGTCTCTACAGCCCTGACAAAAACTGATGCACCAACAACATCAACTCTACTATCAGATACTGTTTTATAATTGACTGCATCTGAAGCAGACGAACCCTCTGATCGAGCAGCAACTGGAGAAGGTTTCCTAACAAGACTGTTCCCTTTCCGGATATAAGATGTAGTCTGAGCCCCTGCAGTACTTTTAGGATGTTGCCTTTGTTTTGTAATGATACTTGAGGAAGCCTCCTGTCCTGGGAGAGTAGAAACTGTGGAACTGTCACTTCGATGCCATGTTCGAGGTTTTGAGATATGTGTTGAAAGGGATGCACTTCTCAAAGCAGTTAAAACAAAAGACGAGCTGTGTGATTGGGTCCTACTAATCACACTACTAGACTGATGCTTCTTTCCACAAGATAGTTCACTTATGCCACTCTGCTTGTGAATAATATCGTGTGAAGCTTTTGGCATAAGATTTGGAGGCCGTGCCAAGAATGAGATGCCACCTCCAACAGCTTGATCAGAGCACACCACATTTCTCCTATTCTGGAGACAAATGTTATGTCTGTACCTTCCTTCGGTTGCAGGCTTCTCAGATGGAATTCCATCACTTCCAGAAGATTTCCCTGTTAAATTCTGATATATGGAAGTCTCAGTGCCACCAGTCAACTTCTCTGGATAACTAATTTCAGCGATTGCAACAGGCGAAATCTCCATGATTTGATGATTGAGCTCCTTAGACAAAGCAAGACGATTTGATCCAGATGGGAGATTGACCTTCTCTAGACAGGAACTGCCAGTCTCCGTACCTACAACATCCAATGTTTCATTTGCTACTGGAGAGTGAAAATCTGAAGCATGATGGTCCGGAGCACTCCCATTATTGATAACAACCTTGTCTGCGTCAGGCAAAATCTCTGTGATATGATCATTGAGGTCCACAGACAAAGAATGATGATTTGACACAGATGGAGGGTTGTTCTTCTCAAGATAAGAACTGTCAGTCTCCATATTGACAGCAGTTAATGCCTCATTTGACATCAGAGACTCGAGTTGTGAAGGAAGACGACACTGAGGGTGAGTACTCATACTGTTAGTAACTACTTGGCCTTCAACAGCCTCTGGTTCTATACCATGTTCATTACCAATTTCAAAATCCATGGATTCTGGAAATATTCTGTCATTCATAACTATAGTTGCATCTGCAGTCTTTCTGCTTTTGGAACTGGAGAAGAGGTTTTGAACTATTGGAAGCACATATCTAGGCATATCTATTTTATCCTCGTGATGAACCCGGTCAATAGAGGCCTTGGTGTTAAAACAACCTCCCCTTGGATGGTTGTCGACCAACATAGAATTTCCTTTCTTTGCAAATTGCAAATCTGATGTACATGGATCTGTAATGCTTGAGATGGCAACATCCACACCCGAGTGAGTAGGACTACTTTCAGAACTGGAGGTCATTTCCACTGCCGATGCAGAAACTGCCGTGCTCATATCTCCTTCATTATGCTGCTTATGTGAACCTGACCAATCTAAGGCACATAACGGATCCACAGAGGGCGCGGAACCTTCTTTGCTTTCATCATTGCAAGAATGGGAGAAGACTTCAACATCATGAGTAGGCAGATTTGCACTTGTAGCTCCTTCATTAACTATTGATGCAGATGCTTCCATGCTCATATCTCCTTCATCAAATCCCTTACGTGAACCTGACAAATCTAAGGTACACAAAGGTTCCACGAATGAGGTTGGATCACTGCAAGAATCTGAGATCACTTCAGCACCAGCAGTAATAACACTTGCACTGTTAGCTCTTTCATTAACTTGTGATGCAAATGCAAAAGATAGATCTAGTTCAGCAGCTGAGATTCTTCTCTTCTTTTTACACCGTAATGAAGTCGCGTCCAATTCAACAATGATGGGGCTGCTACTCAAGACCTTAGCTCCCAAAGCAGCTGTCAAACTACCTGACTTTCCAACATCAGTTCCATCAATCGCAGGATGTAAACCAACATCACTACTATCCTTAAGATCTGTGGTAGCATCTTTGAAAGATAGCCTCAAAGTGGTATCAACCCATGCTGCTGAATTGTGTTCATTTGCAAGATCCATGTCTTCAACTCGTGATCTGGAAAAGCCAAAAGCATTCAATTCACCATTTTTGCTGCCGCTGTCTCCCTTAGGTGTATTACAACTTGAATTTACACAGCTTCTATCATTTACGCACCTCAGCGTTGAATTTTCAACTGACTTGGTAGCTTCATCTGGAGAAGATTGCCTGACAACATCGTATCTAACCTCATGGCTGGAAGAGCTGTTATCAGAACCTAAGACAGCCCTCATGCCATGACCATAGCACGCTGCAGTGGCAGTAACACCCGCAATACCCACATTGTCTGACTTCGGATGACAGAAAATCTCATTGCACTGCCCGGCAAGACCAATACCAGCACTTGAACGTTGATTCTGACCATTCTCTCGAGATGCGTTTGGAAGCTCTGTAAAATCCTGCTTGTCTGGAGAGTTGACGACGGAGATAGCAGAACGAAAACCACCTTCTTGCAGGCATATTGGATAACTTTCAATCCCTGTGTCCTTGTTACATGAATTTATAGGATCCTCGAGAACTTTATTTTTCTCTGAATTAAAATTTGCATGTTGTTCTTCAGAAAGAAAACCCTGTGAAAGTGTTCCGCCCTTTCGATCCGAAAAGGACAATCGCTCACTTGTGCTAGGGACATCAGCATTTGAGTCAGTCGACAGATTACCATCCACTCTGCTAATAGTGACATGCAAGTCATGGACCGGAGCATCATGAACAAAACTCACATCAGAGTTTGTTTTATCTGATAGCATAGCCTTCTGAAATATCTGGTTGTCAGACGCACAAATCACATGTGAATCATCTGGCCAGTGCATTGAATCACTAATTTCAACTGAGGCGGTATTCATATAATTCTCATCGAGAATTGGTTTACCAGATACGCTATCCTTCTCTAATGACCCAAGTTTCTCGCTCTCAGGAATCACAGGTACATCATTCAGCCGGAATGGTGAATCACCAATCTCAACTGAAGCATCATGTACAAAATTCTCATCTGAATTTGGTTTCTCAGAGATCATATCCTTCTCTGATGCCTCAGGCTTTCTGTTCCTGGGCATCAGAGGTAGACCTTTCGCACAGAGCAGTGAATCACCTATTTCACCTGGAGCATCATGTACAAGATTGCTATCAAAGATTGATTTATCAGACACCATTCCCTTCTCTGATGCATCAAGCATGACAGGTAAATCATTCAGGTAGTGCTGTGAATCACCAACCTCAACTGAAGCATCGTTGAGAACATTCTTGACGGAGTCTGATTTATGAGATACCACAACCTTCTCAAATGTCTCAAGCTTGTCATTCTCACACCTCAAAAGTAAATCATTTGGACAGAGCTGTGAATCACCAATTTCAATGGAAGCGTCATGTAATAAACTACCATTGGAGTTTGGTTCATCAGATACCGCAGCCTTCTCCAATGTCTCAAGTTTGCCATTCTCAGGCATCACAGGTAAATCTTTTGGACAGATCTGGAAAGCACTGCTGTCATCAGGAAACTTCGCTGGCTGTGAACTTGACAAACCAACGTTAACCTGTACATTCTTCTTGACCAGTTGCCTTACTACTTTTCTCTTCTTTGCGGCCGTCTCCAAAGAAGCACTGGATGAAATAACAGAACTTCTTCCTTCATCTGATGGGTTGTCCTTTCCCGAACCCTCCAACATAGCCTCTCCAGATGCCACACCATTCCCACAGGAACCAGGCACAGAACTAGTGTTAGTCTTAGCAGTAGAAGAAGCTCCCACATTCTCTTTGGAAAGTTCAAGGTCCTTGCAAGGACTTGCTGCATTTTTCACAATTACAGAGTTCAATTTAATACCACCCTCGCTTGGCTTTGAACAGGATCTGTTCAAACTATGGTCTTTACCCCTAGCACCAGATTTGTTATCACCATAGTAACCAGAGGAATGTGTCTTGTGATTCTCCTTATTCTTGAACATAGGCTTCTGAATCCTAAGAAAAGCACTTTTCTTTGGTGTCTGCTTCTTTGGTGTATGATCAAACTCGTAACTACTTTCCCTGCACCCTTTGCTCTCCTCTCTATTAACCTTGCCATTATGCCAATCCGAGCCCGTACTTTCTTCTCTGCTGATGTAGTGCTCACGTTTCCCTGAGCTTGTTCGAAGATGATCGCCATGAGTGAACTCCTCGTTCCCCATCACAACCATGGAGTGGGGAACATCTCTCCTAACTTCTCTATCATGTATCACCCTGTTGTTTTCACTCGCTCTGCCATGATCAGAAATCAAACCAAACCGTCTCTCGTAGTTCATTGACTCCGAGTCAAAACCTCTGGAATCTGAATTATGATGATGTAAGGCAACCATGTAATCCCTGGAAGACCGGTGTTGATCACGACTATGATGATATCCAGGATCATCACGGCCCAGGAAACCTTCCCCTCTCAAACTCTGCTCAGTCCTACCGTTCACATCTCCCGAAAATCTAGACTTGCCATCCAGCTCACGCCTAACCCTAACAGGGGAGTCATGATCCATATTTACCTCCCTACCGTATCTATCCTGCACGAAATCTGATCTTCCTCGACTATCAGACAAAACCCTAGGCGAATCTCTGAAATCTGGACGGCTATCTCGACCATAATGGTTGAACTCCGGCAATCGGCGAGGAGGAATATCGCTGTGACGGGACCCCGGATGCAAGGCCCGAGGGGGCTGAGGGAAGCTGGGATGCTGAGGGTACGATCTCGAATAGTAATCGTCGTGAACGGTGTGATTAGGGTTGACGACGTTGCTGGCGTGGATAGGGAATTGGGGATTCTGGGGATTGAACTGAGGTTGGGAGACAGGAGGAGGATACGACGGCGGAGGTGGGAGGTTGTAGAAACTAGGGTTGGCGGGAATGTGGTGAGGAGGCGGAGGAGGATGCGCAGGCGGCGGAGGGTGAGAAGCGGCATGGTGGGTGGAGTGATGATAGTAAAACGAACGAGGATCCATTGATGCTGCCGGTGAAGAAGAAAAAAAAAGGCGGCGGCGGTGGTCTTTTGATTTCTAATCGCCTCTTTGATTGACTATCTAAACTGGCTCGCCAGGCTTATCTGCGAGAGGGGTGGATAGTGGCCGCCGTCGTCGCGGTGGTTCCGATGGCGGGTTGCGGTGGTGGTCGTCGTCGTTTCGATTGAATTTTCTTACTTTCAGGATTAGAAATTGTGGCTGTTTAGCACGCGTGGGCTGGCTGGATACTGTCCACAATCATCGCCTGCGATTACTTCTCAGATCTTCCCTGTGAGCCACATATTGCCTTTACTTAGTGTGGGCTTAGACAGCCCATGGGCCACTGCAAAGATTTTTCACGGCCCGCTTTCTATATGTAATTTATTCCATAGATTAGCTAAGTGACTATGTCAAATCAAAATGCATATGTAGGCTTGGCAACGGCACCCGAATTCCGGATACCCGTCCGGACTCGTTTGGCTTTTTCGCGGTGAAAATCTGTTTGACCGGATTGTTGACGGGTTTCGGAGAACTCGATACCCGCTATAGCCTGTTGACGGACGGTGATGGATTTGCTGGTATCAGCTCCGGCAGCACTCGATACCCGCCACTTAACCAAATAGCCACCCCATCCCAATTCATTTCGCCGACCGCCGCCACTGACTTCATAGCATTTCGGGTATTTAATTGGGGTCGGGTAAATCCGATACCTGTCCGGGCTCGGGGGTGATATGAATTTGACATTCGAGAAGGCACTTCGGGCGGGTTCGGGGATTACCCGATTGCAGGTGATATGAATTTGACATCCGAGAAGGCACTTCGGGCGGGTTCGGGGATTACCCTATTTGCAATCGGGTGGGTAATGGATAGTGGGAAACCGTCCCCGATCCGCCTCGTTGCCATGAGTGAAATTTCATTTACTTATCTGGTGTATTGATCGTGAATTATCCATCTTCTTCATCCTGATCCCCGTCCCGTAGATCGACGGCCTCCCCTCCGGTGATGTGGTAAGCTTACGTGGCAATTTTTTGTATTCAGGCAACCATGGATGGAAAAATTTAAAGGATGCACAGTTTAATGAGTTTAGTGGTATCCGGTGCCATATTTTAATTTTTGTAGTATATATAGCTCCCAAAACGAGAAGTTTAATGGTATTCCATGTATTTTACCCAATCAATAATAGAGAAGAACTAAGGTCCAAAATCAAATCAACGCCTTATTTGATCTAATATCAATCTTTTTTTTCTTAAATAAAACCAATAGAATCGAAATCGATGTTTGATTCGATAAAATCCAATCCAAAGCGAAGCATTTTTTTTCTTCTTAGGAGCCGGTTCTTTTAGCTTTGTAGGGCTCCTTTAGGGTTGAGAATTTAGAAAACCGATTATCGACCAGTGGCGGATTGATGGGGTTAAAATTTGGAAAAACAATTATCCAACCTTCAGTAGTAATTTGCATATGGTTAAAATAAATATTTAAGTGGTAGCTAACACCCCTAAAATTTGAAAAAATAATTATCCAAGTCATTATAGTAGTTTGTGTATAGTTAAAAAAGAATGTTTGAGTGATAGCCTATGTGATTTGGACTTGGGAGACTATTAATGGTATCTGCAAACACATTTTATGTTAGACTAGAAGTCATTTGTTATATTTCCAAATCTAGATAATAGTAAAATATTCCCAATTATTTTCAAAACATAATGATTTAACCCAATTATGGACTACACTTGTCTAATATGATATATCGAGAGATATTTGTTAAGCATTGACGACATCGAATGCATTTTACTAATTTCATAATATGAAATACTTCATGAGATTTTGTTGTAAAATTCCTGAATTCTTCATTGAAATAGACCAGATTGTTTACAAAATCGTAAACCATATCAGACTCTACAGTTTCGTCCGGACTGTAGACCGTTAGAAATGGTCTAATCTGATCCATGATCTGTATTATAGGATATATTGATTTCTTAGTATGTTCTGGTCCAGACTGTGGTTTGACGGACCAAGTCGTGGACCCAACCCACTTCCAAGTTTGTGTTAGCAATTTAATCAACCACTCTCACAACTCTTCAGTGAGACCCAAGTCTCAACCCTAATTTTGCGAATCTCATCCCCTCTTTCGTTCATAAACCTCGCTCCTCCACAAAACAGAGAAAAATGTGTCTCCATATATGAAATTATGTTGATGTTTATTGAGTTGCTCTAACGCTGCGTTTCTATTATTTAATTGGATTTATGGTATCAGAATTATGCATGTATGTTGGAATTTGTGTTTTAGGAGACAACCCATATTTTTTCTCGATTATTCGTTCGATTTTTTTCTTTATTCGTACGTTTGACTAAACAAACTGTTCATTTTTCACTCAATATAGTATACATGGTCCATACCGTACCGAACCAGACTGCACAGACGTAATCTGATACGAATTGTGTAATATTCAGTCTGATCCTTGATCTATACTTCATCTTCTCAAATCTAGACCATAAATTATATGTATGATCCGATCGAAACCAGACGGTACCGTTTCTCAACCTCTAGCTCCCTTGTCTGATGTCTCATGCTCGTGATACTCACTTTCTCTCATTGTCAAGGAAACCAAAAGCCATTTGATTTGAAGCTCTACCACTCGTCTTTACATGGTCCTCTGTCTGAGCCTTCCGTAGTGATGATACATAAAGTGATAATGAATGATCATACAAAGCGTAATACCACAATGAGAGAGAGAGAGGACCATGTCAACTGTATTGCCTGCCTCAATAATGGAGGGAGGCAAGGCATTTGCCATAGGGCATGCATGTCTTAAACAAAAGGGAGACTGTCGGTGGAAAGAAATGAAAGGGAAGGAAAGGAAAGGCAAGGGGTTGTTGGCCATCCCTCCCACTTAGGTCTCCACTCTCAACCAGTGAAGTCACACTGAAGAAGAAATTAGTGGGCAAAATGGGAGGAGGCCCACTGGGCCAGCCATGTGGATGGATTGATTGATTTAGGGCATGAAACATATGAAGAAAGGGAATCCAAAACAATAGGGCTGGCTATTTGGTCCCGGACTGTTTGGTTTTACTCAAAACCGGACCGTATAACCCGGACCGGGACCGGACTGGAATCGGATAGCAAACAATGCAATCTCATATTCGGGCTTAGATTTGAGGTAAAAAAACCGGATAAGAGACCCCCAACACCTAAAATCAAGATAAAATTGGGACCGGACTGGGTCAAGACCGGACCGAATCAAGACCGGACTGTATTCAATCCAATCTTTGGTCCTTATATTCCCGAAAAGACCGGACTGAGACCGGATCAATTTGGTCCAATTTAACCGGACCGGACCGTATAATCACCCCTACAAAACAAGACTAGGTATAGGAGTATTAGTAGTGGTGGTGGGATCTTCTGACTTGGCAATGACATGGCGCGTTGACTAACGGTCAACGCGTTTGACCGTCCAAGTTAACGGTCAAAAGTCGGATCTGGCCAAATTGTTTATTTTGGTGTATAGTTCGGGCCAGGATGTTATAGATCGAAAAGATTGACCAAGATGTTTATTTTGGTCAAAGTTCAGGCCATACGAAAATATTAACCCTTATTGTTTCTAGTGAGTTGAGAAAAAGGGAACTGGATTTTGAAAAGGAGAAGAGAGGCCGGCGACACAGGACTATAGATGGTTAGAGATTTGTGGTGTTATTCCTATAAGCGTGTATTTATTTTCAAGTTCAATATCCGAAAAGATTGGAATCCAATTTAGTTTTCTTCCTCTTCGCCTATTTCTATTATTTTCCCCTCAAACTCAGAAATTCTCATCAAAGATCTATATATTACATAATCGTAATTGAACTAACTATTTCCACAAACTCAGAAATTCTCATCAAAGATTCATACGTTACGAATAACTAACACGACCATAGTATCTAATGATTTTACCTTTTCTTTAGTAGAAGGCCACTTGCCATTAAGAAATCCCCTCCAAAAGCAGTATTATGCATGCTTGAAACTTTTGACCACCCATAGCCACCCAAACTAATTTATCCTAATTTCTTAAGCAGCAGAGTATACTAGAACAAAATAGTCATCAATCTGTATCTGATCTATATCTATGTCTTATTATCCAATTCACAAAATATTTCGTCATCAATATAAACAAAAGATCTTATCATATACTTTACTTTATATTCTTCAACCCCATGGATTAGGACAAACACAATTGAAAGAGAAGAAAACAAGCCATGAGGTCATCAAGTTGATCTTCTACACCACCACATTGAATTGAAACGAGCAAAACAAACAAGGTAGGAACAAAAAGATAAAGAGAGAAACAAATGAAACAACCACCAACTCGTTGAAGAAACTACCACCAAAGTTGTTTCTTATTTCCTGTTTTTTACCCACCACTTAGATACTGCAATGAAGATCCATTTTGTGATCATCATCAGTTCATCACCCTTACAAATAGAGATGGGTGCACATAGCCAAAAACCCACAGCTCTTGCAACAAAACAACAGAGAAGAAGCTAAAAGGCTGGGCCCTTTGTCTCAAACAAATATTGAGAAAGGAGGGTCACAGCCATGAATCACACTCTCTACTGAAACTTGCCAATGGGGAAGGAGGAGGGAAACCACCACAAACAACCTCACATCCAACACCAGACAGACAAATTGAAAGAAAGAAAGAAAGAACACCCAGCTCATAAAAGGGGAGGGTGAAAGATATTTCACATATACATAAGAGGTGAACGAATTCGGTTTTACCCGAGAGAACTCGGAGACCACCTCTTCTTCCTTCCACCATTTTGGATGGCAGGAGTTCTGGTTAGTCGAAGCTGGACGACCGACTCCACCTGCCTTGCAAGTACTCTTCTAAGGACAAGCTTTGCTCAATGCTACTCATTGAGAGTGAATCGTCGTCCACGTCGAGCAGTGCGAGGTTAAGGTGCGATTTGAGGTCAGAACGTGGGCTGGATCCTTCATCGAGAGAGTCGGAGTCCTCTGCAGCAATATTCACTTGCTGGTTCGCCCACTTTGTTACTTCGGGGTCGCCTTTCAAGAGCTTCGAAACCTTTTTTGACCATCGAGCAACAAGGGGATATTAGATATCATACTCTAGACACTATAAGAGACTTGCATTCCGGGGCATATTAGAGACTTACAATGCTCATAGGCGGCCTAGCTCGAGAGGCACGTCGAATGCAGAGGGTAGCAGCCAAGACCATCCTTTTAATCACATCATGATCATAGTTGCTACCCAAACTTGGGTCTAATAACTGGGTAATCTTGTCACCATGAAGAATCGGTTTAGCCTACGGAAGCAAATATTTTGAGGAAATGTAAGTTACTACAGCAAGACAAGAAACCCGCCTACATGAAAGTTTTCAAATGGTGCAAGGGACATACCCAAATGACCAGGCTCTCTTGACCTTTTGGGTGATCGTTGCTAATAGGCTTTCTTCCGGAAAGAAGCTCAAGGAGCACAACGCCAAATGCATACACATCGATCTTGTCATTAACTTTGCCAAACATGAAGTATTCAGGAGCCAAGTAACTGCAGCAAATCGTTAAAGTGGTCATTTTCATGACAGTTAAGTGCCAAACTATTAAATCAAAGCTTAAAAAGAACAAGAATGCCACAGATAAATCAATAGATGATGTCACATACCCGAAAGTTCCAGCGACATCAGTACAGACTATATGGGATGAAGTGGTTGATGCCCATTTAGCAAGTCCAAAATCAGACAACTGGAACCAAAACAGCAAGAGAAGTGTGCTTCAGCACTTTGTATTAGAGGGAAAGAAATCACCTTTCTTGCACTAGAGTAAGTTCAGTGCCCAAAATAATCACCTGAGGCTCAAAATCTTCAGACAATAGGATGTTTGAGGATTTCACATCTCTATGGATTACAGGTTGAGCACTGTGATTGTGGAGATAATCCAAGGCCTCAGCAACTCCTACAGCCACTCTATACCTCTCGCCCCAGCCGAATCCAACGGTGTCTTTTCTATTACCTGAACAAGCCGGAAGGAACAACAAAATTACAATCTAATTCTGAGATTCCTGAATTTGAAGAAATAAAAGTTTAAAATGGAAATGAGATTGTTTAGTATATACCATGAAGATTCTCTTCCAGGCTTCCCCTGGACAGCAAGTCATAAACCAAGAGGAGATGCTTGTCCTCAAAACAGAACCCAAGGAGAGAAATTATGTTCTTGTGATGCAAAGCAGTAATGATTTCAATTTCCAGAACAAACTCTTTCAACACATCTTCAGACGGCTTCAAGATTTTCACGGCGAGTTCCTGCCCATCAGGAAGACAGCCTTTGTAAACCTGACTGCTCCCACCTCTCCCAATCAAGTTTTCTGATCACCAACAAAGAAAAACAGAAGCAAGGTTTAGTACACTACTCTGTCAAAATCAAACATCAAGAATGCACCCTGAAGGTTAATTTATCCACCACAAAACCAAACCTGGCAAGAAATTAGATGTGGCCGAGGCGAGTTCGAGGAACTTGAACAATCTGCAAGTTGCAGAGTATTTCTCATGAAGGCCCTCTAATTCTTTAGGCAAAGTGTTGAAGCTACGATCCGGAGAAGGCGAAGTCCCCCACGACTCAAAACCAACAGGAACAATTGCACCACTTTCTTCATCCAAACAAGAAGACTTATCATTATTATTATTATCTTCCTCACATTTATACTCCAAACTAGGAATCGATGAAGAGAGCTGCCTAGTGGGTAGCCTCAGTGCCCATTGAACCACAGAGATCTTCCTAACCGACGATCTGCCCACCGTGGAAGGTTTCTGATGATTTGACGATACCACATGACTGAGCAGTGGCCATCCAGGTTTTGATTCAGGCAATTGCTTCACCAACAAAGTAATTGAACTTGTAGTAGTGTCCTCCACCTTTGGTACAGCCACTATGGCCAAAGAATCGTCGCAACCTTCACCTTCATCTCCATTAGAGTCCTCAATACAAGGTCTATCAGAAGATGCTTTGGTTTCTGACCCACAAACCAGGCAACTATCTTTCATCACGACATTCTCCAGACTGTTATTACAACGAGCCTTCACCAAGGCCTGCTGCAAAGTCTGGCCACCATCATCTGACGCCAAATTGCCACCATTTTCGCTCATGATTTTGGAGTTCTTGTGCAAGGAG
Organism: Linum trigynum; assembly: GCA_964030455.1. NCBI lineage: Eukaryota > Viridiplantae > Streptophyta > Magnoliopsida > Malpighiales > Linaceae > Linum > Linum trigynum. Next base: position 32,393,510 of record OZ034814.1, on the reverse strand, counting down.
ATTGACCTGTGGATCTTGTTGAGCAAGCCATGGCGGGGTTTCCTCCCACAATCTGTCCCTGCAGGAATCCCACAAGGCATTGAGTGCTTTTTGGATGGTGAATTTCGGTAGGATTTTGGAAGAGGGGAAACAAAAACCGAACCTTGTGAATCGACAAGAGAAGAGTGTCGCTCAAAGACCACTTTCCCATTATGGACTGCGAGAACAGAACAATCAGTGGCAGCAAGCTTCTTGGCGCAATATTTGGCCACGGAGGTCGGCGAGCGGACTGTGTAATTTGGGGCAGCTCCAAGTATGAGTTTTGTTGCTGTGTATGAATTTGCTTCTCGAACCAGTATTTTCCTAATTGATGATCCTCTGCAAATCTTTAGCTTCAGATCCACCTGGAACACGGATATCCACACAAACAAACAAAACCCTTCATCACTATTTTGACTGAGTAGTAGCTCTAGAGCTATAATTAGCCATAAAAAGGGGAGATTCCAGTTCGTGTGAAAACTGATCTTCCATATTTAGCTACAACAGTAAAAAAAAAAAAAAAAAAAATTGCAACTTTACGGGGAGAACAGAACAAACTGAAGAAAACCCACCTGCTTCAAGTTGCAGAAGCCTTCATAGACGGCGAGAATAGAGTCAAAAGCTTTCACAAGGGAGAGAAGTGGCGACTTGCCTTCCCGATCCACAATTTCTGCAAATCAAAGAAACCCCATTTCAAGAGATCAACAGAGGATTGAAATGAACCCAAACAACCCACATGGGTAAAATTTCAAAAGACCAAAGCTTTAATTTGTCTGGACCTCTTTTTCCCCATCCTTTTCAGTGAACAAATTGACTCACTCACCATTACTGCCGAGGACATGGAGGGCAATGACGACATCCCCAGGCTCAGCAACTTTGACGAGAGCCCAAGTCAGTAGCTCCCTGCTCGGGCAGTCTAACTTCACTCCGACCAGCACTTTCCTTCCACCGGCGCCGGCGCCGGAGCTGGGCACCATTTTCATTTGTTGCAGTACTCTGCTTAACTGATTTTGGGGGCAGGGGATTAATTGAGAATTAGGCACCGATAGAGAGAGAGAGAGGGGTCTGAATTTGTGAGGTTGAAGCTCCAGATAGAGCTGTGGCGATTATGATGGTGGGGTGGAGATTGAGTTCATGCTGCGCTTGCTGAATGAATGATATAAGAGAAGGAAAGGCGCGCGCAAGCTAGAGAGAGAGAGAGAGAGAGGCGGAGAGTAAGTTTTGGGATAGAGAGCTAACAGCAGCTAGTTGTTTGCTTTTCAAGGTCGCAAAACCTGCCTTAGAAAAGGAAAGGGGGCAGCGGACAGCGAAAGCAGGACGATGGAACAGATTAAATTTTATTATTTAATGAAAAAGTTTTTTTTTTAGGAAAATAAAATTGAGAGAATGATTTTTTTTTTTTGGGTGGAGTGCACTGTGGCCTGTGCAGTATGAGACCATATTTTCCAGTTTTCACCATGCACAATTGTTGCACATAATTTCTATTGATCAATCTATTTCGCGTAGTGACGAGTATTAGAGTAATTTTCGCATATTAGTTAGATAATGTATTAACGCGTTAGAATGTTATTTTCATTAACTGTTTGAAGGAAAATTTTGAGTATTTTGAATATAAAAATGGTTGTGTAAATTATTTATAATAATAATAATAATAACATTTCCATGGAAGGAGGAACAGAATTATAGTGGCTTTAAATTTTCCCAAAAAAGAAGGTTGAATTTCAAACTAGTAAAATGGGAAACTAAAAAAAATGAATAAGTGGGTTTAATTTATTTCCTTTGGATTTCCTTGAGTTAGGTAGTAAGTAGAGAAACTAGCCTATAGCCCGGCCCGTTGGCCGTATTTGTTTAAGGAAATGGAGTTACAATATCTATAATGATAGTGTCAAGAAATGAGTCTTGTTTTATATTATCATAAGATTGTTGCAATTTTGCAATTCGTTGAAGACGAATATGTAATTTGAATGAACATTCATAATAAGTTAGAAATACATTTGAAGATTAGCTAATCACGATAAAAATACTTACATAAAATCTTACTAATCACAAATCTAATCTAGTTGAGTATTACGACAAATAACATGCAAGTCCAAAATAAGAAAACTCAAGACATTGTCTCATTGTTCATGACATGGTACTCAATTCAACAAATGCAAAAATAATTTCACCAACACAAGTTCACAATAACCAAATGCATCGTTCCAGGGACCGACTGTGACCATGACTTCAAATGTCTGTTCTCCAAGCATGTTCAGAAGGGCCATATAGTCAGCATTGACAACATCTGCATGACTGAATACAGATCCAATAATCGTTCGTAACTGTGATGACGGGAAGACGATGTCAACACCAATGAATTCGTCCTCAATTGTGAGGTGGACGAAATGGATTCTAGATGCAGGGGACCAGGACGTCGTCAAATTCGTTACACGTCCGGATAACAAAAAAGAGGTGTCCTGATGTAAACACAGAAACGAATATTGTCAAAGCAAATCGATAAAATGCAGCATGCCACAAAAGGCGTACGATTAAAAAGAAATTTATTTGTTTAGTTACCTGATTTTCGACATCCACTTGCAACATAATGAGATCGATGGTGTCGGCACGCTCACAAATTTCAAGAGCATGATCATATTGCAGATTAGCAATAAAACCATGGAGAAGCCTATATATTGGACTGTAAGTTTTGGCAGTAAGTAGTGAAAAAGAATCGAAATTACATGATGTAGTATTTGTTGGATGCATGAGCAGTACTTACTGATTGAATTGAGGCAGGCCCGCCATATTGAATGCAATTTGCACGGTCAATGGAACCGAAGTGTTTTGTATGGGAAGTAGTAAACGAAAAATTGTAACATGAGAGAAAGTGGCATCTCCATTATATAAAGGAGAGAAAGTGATTCTACACACGTGATTTACTTGGCCGCATGCAGTGGAGTACGTGTGTGTGTGGAAAGTGGGATAGTGGGGGAGTGGAGAAGGATTTGTGGCCTCGTGGGGGAGTGGAGAAGGTTGGCCATTTAGAGTTCAAGAGGCGGCTGTGTCATGGAACTCACGACCCACCTTCTCTTTTTTTTTTTTTTTTTTTTTGAGGGGAACGACCCACCTTCTTAAAATCAAACATGCGCCTTCCTTTTATTTTGTTGCAATTAAAAATTCAAAAACAAAAGAAGGTAAGTACAGAATAAAATATAAAGAGAAGAAAAATCAGTTCACTTTTCCCAAAAAAGACCTAGCAGCCGCCCAAATTATGCTTTTTCAGTTTTAATAATTCTCACTTTATTCTTTTATCTCTAATAAGTGAAACAATAATTGTAAAAAAAAATAATTGTTAAGTCTACCAAGTAAGTCAACACCGGTTTATGATCGGTTTTTAATATCGATTAACCACCGGTTATTTGATAAACCTTGAACCTTTTACTAATCCGGATCGATGTCCGGTTCCGTTTTAACAACATTGCTAATTGCAACTGTGTCAACAATTCTTGTCCAAAATTGCCTCTCAAAGTTGCTAATTATTATTTGATGCGCCAACCCGGCCGGCCCGGCCCACCCCACACCACCACTAATTAACATGAAATGAAAATCATAATGAATGTATTTAATAAAGAAATAATGGCTTGGAATGCGGCAGCCTTCACCTCATAGAAGATCCAAAAAATCGGATACTGGGCAGTAGAGGAGGTGGGGGAGTGGAGAAGGATCCGCCCAAGGTAGTGTAGGTTGGCCTTTTTTTTATGGGAATAGGTTGGCCATTTAGTTTCAACAAATCTGGCTGGGCATTCCCTCTCTAACTATATTTTATTTAACTGAACCATGCTTGGGTTGTTTTGTGGGCTGGGTTGTGGTGTTTGGTGTGTTTGGGTTTTTTCTGGGTTGGGTTACCGTGGGTGTTGGGGTGGGCTTTGGAGTTTTTCTCTTGTGTTTTTTTCTGATTTATGTATTTGTGGGTGAGCTTTCATTTTGTGTTTTGGGTGGGCTCAACTTTACGATTTGTTTAGACTTCTATCTTTCAAGAATCATGGTCCAACTCTTTATCATTTTCCGATTTTATAATGAAATCAGGTTTCTTAAAAAAAACAAAACTGAACCATGCTTAAAGTATCACTAATTAATTAATCTCGAGTCACTACTGAATGAATTTAAATCATTTTATATAGCTTAATTTATAAAATAATTATTGTAGGTATCCATAAGCAAAGTGATATAAAATGATAAACTAATTAGCAGACACATTTACCTATATTACTAATTAGCAAATGAGTAAAACCATATGTTACCTATATTACTAATTAGCAGACACATTTATATATAAAATGATAAACTAATTAGCAAATGAGTAAAACCATATATTACTCATTGAATAGATGAACTAATTAGCAAAATTAAAACACAGAGAACACACCTCTCTCAAATGCTTCTTCCTCTTCAGCAGATAAAACACAACGTTGGTATTGATCTTCAGGATGAATAAAAACTGCTCGACGTTTCCCTAAACAAATGAGATTCAAGGGAAAATATTAATGCCAATTTGCATTGAAACAATTTCGTGCTAAACCATGACACTCACATGGTACAGACGATCGATAAATCTGTGGTTCGGCAGATGGGATGACATTTGCACTATCCATATTTAATTCTCTAATAACCTGACCCAATCGGAAATAGAGGTCGTGGTAAATGATGCACCCGTTCCAGTCAACTTTGCAGCTGCCATTCATATAAATTAATTAATTGTTACAACAGAAGTTGAACTCCTCACCAATCATAAGTTTGTGCGAGTTAATGACACATACAATAGACCACACAAACATAACAGTCGAATAAATCCAAAATGCTCCAACCAAGTTGAAGGCGGCCTATAAATTTAAACAAAAAAACTAAATCCACGTTCTGCATTTTCACGTTCTGCAACAGAACAAATTCACGTTCTGGGGCATCAAATGCTACTGAATTATAAGTTCGAATAATTCCTGGACTCCAGTAAGCATACCCAATTTCAAGCATTTACAGTGACGATTCAGCTCATCATGTTATCATTCATAGCTATGCAGAAATGTGTGTCTGACAGACCATTGCAAAATCGGAATTCAAACAATGTACACTAAAGACGATCAAACCAAAATTCACTCGAACTCAAAGGAAACTACAGCAAAGCACGAAAACGGAGAAGTAACAGGTGCGCCGTGAGTAAGTAAATTGTCATGGCAGGAAATTCCACGCAGGAAATTCCACGGAGAAGTAACAGCTGCGACAGTTGAAGTTGAAAATCAAAACCGGCTGTGGTTCTTCCCCTAAGACTTGGCGTACACAGAAACACATACAGTACTGACTTATTAGAGGAAATAGGCAATTAAACCCGCAACATGTGAAGTGGTATCCTTTGAGACAACTATTGAGCTACCCAGTCTTTTATTGATTTCTAGGTATTGCACAATCACAATTGTGAGGTTAATAAAGAAGAAGTAATTGAAATGGTTGCGTAGGTATTCAACAATTTGAAAGCAGGCAAACTCATAATTACATGAAACCCTCGAAATGACTTACACAAAGGGAAACCAATTGTCCGTTGATAGGCATTAATTGTAGTCATGAGATTGTCAATTATGCTATATCAACCTCACAACATCAGCTCCTAATCACTTATGAGATGTCTCAAAAGTCAGAACCACTCTCTAGCCCGTTCACTTTTAGCTTTCTAATTCCCAGAGTTTGATTAATTGGGGAAAAAAAATCTTGTCGAGAAGGTTTACTATTTTTGGTAATACATTCATCATCTTACCTGGTTCCTGTCCTTCTGAACCTGCTCCATTATAGCAAACACACGTTCGATCCCCAGGCTGACTCCAACAGCAGGGACTTGCTTGGTGCCAAACATGCCGATAAGGTTGTCATAACGCCGAACAGCCGCAATCGAACCAACCTGAAAGGATCAATACATTAGAGCAGACCTATTGACAAACAAAATCCCAGATCAAAGTTGGAGTAACAGAACGACAATGATAATAACGCACTTGTGTAGTTCCTTTGAAGACAGAAACTGAACTCCTCGGCCATCAGAAGTTTGTGGTAGGTAATGACACGAAATGCATAAACAGAAAAGAACAGATCAATATATCCATCGTTTCTAGAAAGACAAAAAAAAATCCTTGATGGACCAAACTCCATCTATCCTCACACAAAAAGTAAATGGAAAACTAATAGTGTTTAAGCCGATTCTTCGAGTTTCCATATTTGACAAAATCTTGGATAGCAGTACGGGAGGACGAAGGCATACCTATAGACAATCCATTGGTAGAGGAGGAATCAGTGTGGGGAAGGTAGTTGCAGGCGGTGGGAAGGACTGAGGAACACCGAGATCTTCAGCTAGGTAGCAGAGGAAGCGTGCAGGTGAAGCGGAGGAGGAGACGACGCTGACTCGGGCAACTATGTTCTTCGCCGCGAATTGGGTGGGTAACCGATGGGGTATTAGTGGGCCGTAACTTCAGGTGCCCAACATTAAAGACAGAGCACGGAATAGCAACAAATCAAGAGTAACGATGAGTACAGAAAGAGCCATTCTTATCAGTGTTTAAAGAACATGCAGCAAGCAACGGAGAAATACTCTCAATCCAACCATGGTTGCAGCAGAACTTGAAGGACGCACGCAAAACAGCATTGGGAAATCATTGTCAACCAAAGTAGTTGGGTTATCTTGTAATTATCCTGTAGAAATCAGAACAAAATAGCGATTCCAAGTGACCGATTCTCTAAATGGGTTGCAATGGGGATGAATCTTTGCAACCGAATCCCTGAAAAAAGAACCCAGAACCCGAATCCCTAAAACTTAAAAGCAGCGACAACAACAAACAGAAATCTGAAAGAGGAAGAATAACTTACGGCAAAACCAATACCGATCTAACGCTTAGAGAACGAAAATCAAAGGTAGATGCAAGCAGATAAAAGAACCAGATGATTGAGTCAAGGTTTGGTTTTCTGAAGGCCAAGAAACTTATTCGAATGAGGTGAAAGAGTGGAAGGAAGGGAAATCGGAAATAAAAAATACAAATTAATACAAATTAAATGAGAACGTGGGTCTGGAAGGAGAAAAAAGTGGGTAGTGGACAGTTTTTTGGTTCTGAAATCAGGCGGGACTCCTTTTTTTTTCGCTTAACACTCTGCCACATCAGCTTCCTAAAATCACTCTATGGGCAGGAAATTTTGAATGGGGGGTGCAGTTTTACTTTTCAGCTATAAATTATACTGTTGATTCAAACAAATATGGCCAAAAGGGTCACTGTTATACTTGAGATGAGGCTAAAACTTACCTCCAACTGTAGGGTATGTGCCCCAAACTTGCTGGGTTGTAGAAATCAAGTCAATTATTAGTTTGCTAACTTGCTATAGACAAGTCAGGTTTCTCTCATTTGACTATTTTTTTCTCCAGTAAGAGACAACTCTGTTGACCTGAGAATGAATAAGGGTTGCGGTGGGTCTTCAATTTTTTTGACAGCATTGTTAAGGAAAGTAATATGGGGTTCAAGGCGATGTCAGTAATTGGTAATTACTATTTACATTGACAATCCAAACATAAAGGTAAGGTGTTGAATGCCAATAACTACCATACCATTAGGTAAGAAGGAAAGTAAATTATTATAAAATGATAAGCTTACCTTAAAAGCACATTGATCATATGAATTTCTTTTATACAAAAGATCCATCGTATTACCAAGAAAAACAACCAAATATAAAAGAAGTTATAAGTTATCTGATCGAAAATAAACAAGAAAGGAAATTGAACCCAACTAATTTAGGGAATAACAAAAAGACATTTCGCGCAATCAAATGGACAACCCCTATTACTATTATTTTCAACAAACCAAACACAAAAATGAGCACTCTCGCCACGAAGAACAAGGATATCTTCGATCACTGTCCCGACGAACGTCTACCGATTTCCCTCCTGTGATCTTGTCAATGACCACCTTTGCATCACCGACAATGCTCATCGGCGTCAATTGACACTTCGTGTAGCGTGGACCAAAATTTACCTGCCACTAAGGTCGTGATCGTATTTCCCTAGAGCCTCTCGCAGACTACCCTTAATTTGGTGGCGAGGTACGGTTCTATGGAGTTGAAAACAATGTAGGAGGTTGAGGTGCCTCCGGATTTTGAAAAACTAAAACGAAAAGAACACCTAGGGTTCACATAACTACACAACTAAAGGAACTAGCCAACAATGGGGAAGGATTACTTAGCGATCAACGATCGAAAAGAATTTTCCAGAACACCATTGGAATTGGTGCCCGCAACAGAGAAAACAGGTCCAGGGTCACCATTTCTGACCCTGATTCCTCCCTCGATGTTGGTTTCACTCTAAGTCAGGTGAGTCACTCTGTCGGCAAAGTAACGACCCTTCCTTGACGTCTTGTCTCCTCCTCCCGAGTTCTACCTCTAGAGCTCTATTTATATTTCTTCTATTAGTATTTCTGGGGATAAAAACTCATAGCTCATGCGCCATCCAGCCAATAAGAATCCTCCAAACATGTGGCCAATAAATTAGGAAGCTCCAAGGTAACTTTCTGACGAAGTAGATGAGCTCCGTAAAATAGAGGCAACAACATTTTCTATCCTAAGGCGCCGTTTCTAGCACTGTTTTCCATCCTGGGGCGCCATTTTTTGGAAGTCCGTACTCTCTTTGAATCCCAACTCCAGAAAGTGGACCTCAATGTCCCCTTCGGCTGCCAAGTGGTCCAATAGTATATATGCTTTGACCTAAAAATGCACAAAGCGCTACAAAAAAACGCATCAAACCCCCCAAAAGCAATCTAGGGTTGCTAAAACTCACTTAAAGATTCATGGTACAAATTTAAGGTATTATGATGATAATGATATGAAATGAATTCACTTTGGATCATAATGCGAGGGTCTAGAATAGTTAATTCTATGTGTCATAATCAATCCTTGGAGACAGACACCAATGGATTGCATCATGAAAAATCGAGCAATTCTATCAGGAATGGATCTGAAATGAACTCATATAACTTTGCTAGTGCAACTACTACCGAGCCAAAAGGGACTTGCATAACCTTTTATCAACTAAATGCATTTTTTCCGTGTGTGTGAACTCAATAGGTATAGATTTGCTTACAAGGAAAAGGCAGCCTATGCTTTTATAATTCTTCGTTTGTGAGCCTTTAACCGCAGTCAATAGCCGGATTAGTTTTTTTTTTTTTTCCCCTTAAACGGAGGCCAAAGGCCAAGAAAAGGAAGATACAAACAGATTAGGAGGAGGGGGAAATAGAGGGGATTACAATGTTGCGCTCAAAATTGACACTCATCATGTCGTCTCTGATAATCGAGGTAAGCCCAGAAGGCGGGTCCGCCAATTCATACATACCGTAGAGATAGACGAGTTAGTTGTCTATTCTGCAAAGGCGCCTCTCTATTAACTATATTAATGGCCGTTCAATTACTGAGCAGCGGGGCCGCTTTCATTACAAAGTACATACGCGCAGTAAAGAGAAGATTTTCATTATGATCATGAAAATGGTCAGCAATTTATTTATATATATACATATATATATAGTGGTGTCTTCAGTGCACTCACCTTTTTTGGTGCATTCAGTGCACTCGCTTTATAACCGTCATTTTAAATGTGCGATTTATGTCAAAATGATGTCAATCATCACTTATGATGTGATGAACAATAACGCACATGAATTTGCACAAAAACCATTAAATATTTACTTTAATTTGAAGGATTTAGAGTTAAGAGATTTAGGGTTAGGGTTTACAATTTGGGGTTTAGGGATAGAACTCAAAATTGGAAGTCTAGAGTTTAGGATAATTCGCTAATTAGTTGTTAGCATATGTTATATCATCATATTACACTAATTCTACAAATTAAAATTCAAAATCTGACACATTAAGACTAGTTTTTGAGTTTGGTGCATTGAACGCACTCATTTTTGTAAGTGCACCGAAGTGGTCACCTATATATATATATATATATATATATATATATACAACGAAGTATGGGTTCTTCTCCTTAAAATGAATTTGTAAAAAATGTATAGGTATAAACTGAATTTATATTACAACGTTGAAAGTACAAATTCTATTTATTTCATGAAAAAAATTGTACGAAAATGTATAGGTATATAATTGAATTTGTAGGTAAAGTTAATGTACATGTTTAGTTTGCACAATAAATAAATTCATACGAAACTGTATAATCATGAGTTGAATTTGTACCATATAAATTTTTTATGATAATTTTTTTAAGTAAAAATTTGATATTGAAAAATTCCTCATAAAAAATCCAAAAGAACCATAATAAATAACAGAATATTATTTAAGTCTTAATAAGGTTTGTTCAACCTAATAAATTAAAGGATTAAATGATACTCAAAATTCCACCCTTAATTTTTATTTTTCTTCTTGTCATCCCCTTTTTCTTCTTTTTTTACCTGCGTGGGCTTTGCAAGATATGTAATGTATTGCTCAATTAGACATAACTAAATTAAGGCGGGAATATTTAATACTTTAATGTAGTATGAGTATCAATTGGACATTTTTGTTATGATGGCCTGATGGGATATCTTTTTGGGGATTGCTATTTGTCGTCCTAAAATTTTCTTATTTGTCGCCCTAATTAAATTACATTTACTCTAATACCCTTATCTCAATTATTTGTCTTTCACAAATTGTAGCAGGCTCGCCAAACCCTAGGTAAACTAGAGATCCACTTTTCCATAATAGGAAGACTGTTGTTCTTAGCATGCTTGTCCTTCGTTTCTGAACTTTGTCCAACCCATTTTATTTTCTCCTCTTAACTGGTGCAAAAGGTATATATATATAAATGGATAAGCCCTAGATATCTGCTAATCATAGTCCAACCCATAATGAACTTTATGTGTTGGACTTTATTTCAGGCAATAGTTGAATTCAAGAAAGCGAAAGTGGAATATCGAGCTCCTCGTAAACTTCTGCAATTTTTTTCTCCCACCTTGTTAACTTGCTTCTTCGTCCTCGTTCCCTCCGGCGCTTGAGTAGCAGCAGCTACGGCAGATTGGGGTTGGGGCAGGAGCATGGGAGGGGAGGTGATGATGCAACAGTTCTTTTCTGGGTGAGGGCGGCGGATGTTTGGTCGGCGGTGAAGAAGGAATTGTTTGGTTAGGGCTAGAATTGAAATTGAACTGAAGGGTAAATGTGTCAATTTGTTGTGTTTTAGGGCGATAAAATTTGAATTTTAGGGCGACGAATAGCAATTCAGATCTTTTTGAGATAAAGGTTATGATGGGATATCTTATAAATTCTTTTGTTCTTAAAAGATAAAATAACGTGCTAATGTAATTATTTGATGGAATCAATTAATCAAATAATCTGTAACAAGAAACACGTTTTGAAATGATTTTTCGAAGTATTATTTCCATGTGCTCAATTTCTTGAAGATTGGGTCTACGAATATGATGTTAAGCACTTGTTGTTAGTGGTTACACCTTAATCCGATGTTATTGCGAGTAATCATATATATGTATTCACGTTAAAAATATAATCAGCTGCATAATGAGCTTACATTTTTGTTTGACAAGTATATCTAATGTTTTGATACAACGCTAAAGTAGGAAAAGGAGGAACCCTGATATCATAATAATAATTAGTAGGTATAATTTCAGTTTTAATTATGGCGTTACATCGCTGCTTCATGATTAGATGCGATTTTGTGTACTTTAAATTGGACAAATTATTACTTACAGGCAATTTGTCGTCAGAAAAATCAGAAATGGTGGAGTAGGCTTTCGTTGAACGTGCATGGATCATGTGGCATATATAGATCATATCAATTAAACTTAACATATGTAATTCCTAGAAAATATTTTGACAAATTATAACTGGATTTGTGTTGATTGATCGCCAAAAACTCTACAGCGAATCCGAAAGATGATATGAAAGTACGAAACCAGATGATACTTCTAGAGCATGATATTGGAGGTTTTGTGCATGACCTTTGTCAACCAAGTTACCCTATTTCATTGTGGGATGTTCTGATTCCTAATGGGTAATCGGAGGAGAAGAGAACATTATGATTTTGATTATAATTTTTATTATTAGAAATTGATCGATCATTGTGTTATTTAAAATTCATATGTAATTCTATATATCTGATCTTGCTCGTAAATTTAGAAATCAACAAATAAAAGCACATGAAATCAAAATCGTTGTTTAGTAAATAGTAGAATGAAAATAATATAAAAGCAGCTTGTTTAGCTTTTCTCAAATGCATGTACAAATCCATCAAAAAGAAAAATGCATGTAAAAATGAAATCTGAGCTCCTCGTATGAAATTTCGATAGCTGTGGGGTGGTTTGGAGAACAGGATTTAAGGCGTGGATTCATTAAGTCCGTAGTTTTTTTTGTAGAAATTTATGTTTTTTGTTGCTTTTTGTATGGTAGATTTTAGCTTTAGAGATTTCAAAACTCTAAATTTACGTATATCAAATCTTTCATAATCAGAGAGATTCTATATCTTGATTTGTGAGATTTTTTTTCTCCTACCTTTTCTCTTTCTTTCTTTCTTATATTTATTTATAATATTAAATATATTTATCAAAAAAGTTTTTTAATATTTCTCGAACCACTCTAATTTTTTTATTAAGGATAAACATGTTATTTAATATAAATTAAAAAAATTATTTTCATTGACTGTTTACAATCATAGTTACCAAATAATAAACATTTCAAAATTTATTTTCAACAATCCGAAGAGTTAGAATTTTTAGATTGTTGACAATCTATAAATTTAAACTTATATTCTCCAAACGACCATGCATGCAGTTGAAGAAATCAATACACACTACATTTTCTCAATTGTAGATTCTCACAGTTGAAGAACCGATTTGTAACTATTTTTTAATAAGGGGTGATATATATATGTTCAGTTTTTAGTTAGGTGTTACTGAATGAATTCGAACCTTAATTAAACCTTCGGATTTAAAACTAATATAATATTACCATCGAACCAAACCCTTATTTGCACCAAATTGTAACTCTTATCGAACTTGATCTAGAGCGATTAACAAATTGATCACTACTTTTATCGAACTTGCATTTCATAATTTTGTCTAGTTACGTACGAACGATGTCGATCTTTTTTTTTGTCAAAAGATATCATATATTGATCAAATAAGAAGATAGTTACACCCTGGAAACCAGCCAGGTCTGGAAATCAAAAAAGCAACTCATAGTCGGGTACAAAGAGAGGGCTTTCCTAGCTACCAAATGAGCTACCCTATTGTTCTCCCGACCTACAAAACGCACACTAAAGCCAGGCTGAGCACGAAAATACTGATCAATCTCTTCAAGAACAGCACCCAACCGGCTATCTCTTGTGTTGGCCTGATTAATTTTGTCGATTATCACCTTCGCATCGCCCTCAAATCGGACCTCCGACAAATCTTGCTCCATACACCAAATAATAGCTTCCCTAAGCACATGCAATTCCACCACAGCAGGATCATCCATTTGAGCAAACTGGACCCCTCTAGCCAGAAAGAGTGTCCGAGCTGGGTCAAAAAGAACCATCCTACTAGCCGGATGAGACCCACTCTTAGTAGCCCCGTCCCACATGCAAACCCAATGGGAATCATCCAAATGTGATGTTGAGGGCATTATCGGGAGTTGTACCCTAGGCGCCTGATCCGCCGGAAGACCCATCCATTCCTCATACTGCTGGTAAAACTGTCGCATGAGTGCCGGGATCCCAAATTGCTTGCCTTCAAAGACCACCCGATTCCGAGATCTCCAGATCCTCCAAAGAATGGCAACAACAGCCATAACCATCGATGGGTGATGGATCAAACCCAACAGACGTTTGAGAAACAAAGGAAAAGTCTGCCGAGGCAAACCCTCTCTCAACTATTCCAGCCCAGAATAATCCCAGAGAGCCCGCGCCACCGGACAATAAAGGAACAAGTGTTCCATTGTCTCTGGGCCATCCCAACAAAATGGACACCGTTGTAGCACCGGGACCTTTTTCTCAATAAGCGCCTCCATAGTCGGCAGAGCCCGATTAAGAATTTGCCAAACAAATACCTTCAACTTCGGAGGAATTTTTGCCTCCCAAACTTTAATCCAGCTCGGCTTATCCATCCAGCTAACCAATTGAAGAGCCAATGCTATGGACTTAATTAAAGTTTCCTTAGCAGCCCACAACAACGTCTTTTGCTTCCACCCCTGAAGCCGCTCTAGGAGTTTTTCCTCCAAATATCTGAATTTACACTTGAAAAAATATTCCTGGGCAACCGTAAAAATGCCCTTACAAACCTTTAAGCCACTAGTGAGCCTGTGAACTCTCTCTCCCTCTAGAATTTGAGAGTCTCCTCCCACATTTTCCATGCACGAAGCCTTAAAATGAGCTTGAAACCCTAAAACGAGAAATACAAACACTAATAATAGGATATTATTAGTGTTAAGCTTCAGCAAATTCGCACTTCATCCAATTCCATCTCCCCAACAATAATAGGATATTCGTCCAAGTAACCCTGTTTCACCTCGATTTCAAATAATGTTAAAGGTACAAAATCTAAGTACTAATAATTGCTAGTGATCCCAAACTCCCGTGACCATTTCCGCCATATCCGACCTGTTTATTTTTTTTCTTTCTTTTCCCTGCTCTCACGCTGCTGCTACTAAGTGGCGACTGGCGAGTCACTGAGCGGCAGCTACAAAGCTCACGTGAAGTCGTGAACTCTGAATCTACTACCTGCAGTACACGTGGACCTCCCCATTTTTGAAAGTGGGGTCCACCTCACCCACTCCATCCAACCACAGACTGCCACGCCGCTCCCCAAGGCCCTTACTCCCTGACGTGTACTTTTCCCTCACAGTTACAGGAGATTATATAATTTCGATTTAACTAACCGCGCAACCATTCATTGAGTTATATATTTGTACATTGGTGACGAAACTTCACTTAGGTGGAGGTGGTTCTCTCGCGCTTCGAACATCCTCTACTCCATTAATATTAGGGCTGGTTATTTGGTCTCACTGTTTGGTTTTACTCGAAACCGGATCGTATAACTCGGATCGGGACTGGATTGAGACCGGATAGCAAACAATTCAATCTCATATTCGGGCTTAGATTTGAGGTAAAAACCCCGGATAAAGACCGGATAGGAGACCCCCAACACCTAAAATCAAGATAAAATTGGGACCGAACCGGATCAAGACCGGACTGTATCCAATCCAATTTTTGGTCCTTATATTCCCGAAAAGACCGGACTGGGACAGGATCAATTTGGTCAAATTTAACCGGACCGGATCATATAGCCACTGCTAATTAATATTGAATAGGAATTTTTTTAATTATGGTTAGATAGGGCCAATTCGGAAGTTAGGTATTAATTAATGCCCCGCGAAAACAATTAGTATCTGCACCCTTCCCTAATCCTGATAAAATTGGGTCTCACAGAGTATCATTTGAGTATACAATGAATGTATGAAGTGCATTGTAAAAGTGTATCGTTTTTAAAACATTCCAACTAAGGGGTCGTTTGGAGAACAAGATTTGGATCGTGGATTTATTGAATCCATAGATTTAGCAAAATGTTATGTTTTTTTTGCTACTTTTTGCATCGTGGATTGTAACCTCAGAGATTGTAAATCTATAAAATCTTAAGATATCAAATCTCTCATAATTAGAGAGATTCTACATCTTGATTTTGGAGATTTTCTCCCTCGTATTATATGTCTTGTTTTTTTTCCCATTTATCCCACTAAATATCCTTACCAATAAATTCTCAATATTTTTCGAACCAATCTAATTATTTTGGTTAAAGATAAACATGTTATGTTATAAAAAAATATAATTTCTTTTTTCATTGGATGTTAACAATCATAGTTACCAAACAATGAACATTTTCAAATCTTTTTTCAACAATTCAGAGAGTTAAAATCTTTGGATTGTCTAAAATCTAGAGATTTAGACTCCAATTCTCCAAACGAGCTCTGATGTTTTTCTCCCCTCCTTTTTCTACTGAAGTATTTGTCCAACTATTTTTGTATTCGTATGTAACGTGTTATCGTGTAACTAAGTATAAATGTACATGTGTCCTTTATTCAAAATCATATAAATTAATTCAATAAGGATTTTATATTGTGTTATCAATTAATTACACGTTTTTCCTGTAACAAAATATGAGTTGCACTGCAGTAGGAAAGTACTCTTATTTCGCCACAAGGTGATGAAATCAATCCCTTTCATGCGAATACATAGGAATTTGCTATTTTTTTTTTTACCAAAACTTACATGTGTCCCATGATAGAACCAGAACATATGTGCAGTGGCAGAGTAAAAAATTTGTACGAGAGGAGGACTAAAAGATTTACTTTGTTACTGGAGAATGGAGCTAGCTAGAGAGAGGTCAGAGGCTTATCAAATAGTCTATTTTTGAAATTTGATACAATTTTTTACATGTAAATTTAATTACATTTGAAAGTTTGAGAAGCTATCAACGAGTATGTATGTGATACGATGGATTCCTAAGCAAACCTATAGAAAAATTGTGATAACCTTTGGTGTATCCATGATCACAATGGAATTGATCCATAATTTGTGTCAAATTAAATATCGATGAGGACCGTCCAAGCCCAACTGACACATGACAACTGAGCGAGTGTCTCTTCTAATACTTTATAAAAAAAAAGTAAATTAGGTTCCAATGGGTGACAACTCATGAAAAAAGATAGCAACAGAAACAGTAGTAAATAAGGACACCTGCATGCATTATTAGGTTTATAGTACGTACGTTACTCCCTCCAAAATAGTGGCACGTACAGCTTTCCTTTGACAATTACCTGACACGATAATGAAATTCGTTCTCATATAAAATTTCAGTTTTGATGAAGAAGAAGAAACTAAAAAACTCAGTTAGTTACCCGATAATTGACTAATGAGTTTTAGTGCTGGCTATTTGGTTTTACCCGAAACCGGATCGTATAATCTGGACTGAGACCGGATCGGGATAGGATAGTAAACAATTCAATCCAATATTTAGGCTTAGATTTGAGGTAAAAAACCATACGGGACCGGATCAAAAACTGGATAAAGACCGGATAAGAGAGCTCAACACTCAAAACTTAAGAGTAATTTGCATAAATGGTCACAAACCTTTGCACTTAGTACAAAACTTAACCAACTCCTCACCCTTTAAGGCCTTAGACCACTCAAATCCTCACAAGCTCAATATAAAATCAAGACCGAATTGGGACCGGACCGGGTCAAGACCGGACTGTATCCAATCCAATCTTTAGTCCTTATATTTTCAAAAAGACCGGACTGGACCGGATCAATTTGGGCCAATTTAACCGGATCGGACCGTATAGCCACCCCTAATGAGTTTTGCCAGGAGCCCTAAAATGGTGAACAAGTTATGGTAATTATAATCACCGTGGTTACAAAGGATATGATTATGAATGATATTTTGCTTTTATTATAATCATAACTATCATATTAATTACGTGATAATTAGGGAGATATAATTACGGAAAGTAATTATTACAACAATTAAAACACCATAGGGTTCTGTGAGGTTTGGATTCATAGTGTTACTCACTTTGTATGGTTGCACTGGTAGTGATCAGCATTGATAGTTGTCTTGAATATGTACTGATTGTATTGGTACAAATTTAATATTGGATTGATTCTGGTGGTGTTCATTGGATTGGTATTGCCGTATTGGTATTGTGATTATCATTAAACTGCGCTTTGATCTCATTCGTCATGGTATAACCCATCTTCTCACTCCTCCTCATACTCCCGAACATAATGGGCTGGCTGAGCGGAAACATCGTCATTTGGTCGAAACGGGTATCACTCTTCTTCATTATGCTAAACTTCCGACGTCTTTTTGGTCGTTTGCCTTCTCCACTGCTGTTTATCTCATTAATCGTATGCCTTCTGTCGCAACCGTCCCGTCCGGGGGTCCGAACGTCGTCGCGTCGGCGTTTTTGGGAGTCGCCATCGATCTTACTTGGAGTGGATCGAACACTCTTAGGATCGGCTCTAACCTTAGGGTCAGAACCGAGATCTGGTCTGCGAAAATAAAGTTCTGGGTTCGGGAGTACGGTTACGTGTGGGGAAGTTAAGCAACACCCCCACAACGCCCTAAATCGGTACTACTTAAGTCGATAAGTTTTTATGCGAGTTGGGTGTATTTTAGTAATAATTTTGTAATTTTAGGGTCCCACTGGACCATTTAATGATTGAGTCGTATTAGTTGTAATTTAATTATCGCCCACTGACGTAAAAATTTAAAGATAAAGTTAGTTGATTAGTTGGACTCGAACCTTATCGGTTGCCTACGTACCCGTTAGACGGGATCAAAGTCCACGTAGTTCGTTTGGACTTTGAAAATTTAATCGTAATCACGTTCCACTGATCGTGAATTTCGTATTATAATATTGTTATTAAAAATTCATTTAGATTATTATGAGGTTATGACAACAAATGCAAGTATTTTAGTTATTAGGAAGTATTGTGACGTATTGAAAAGAAACGAGATAAATTTAATCCGCAATTCATTTCGTACTAAGGATTTTATAAGAATAAAATTAAACAAGATGATTAAGCCAGTGCATGATGGGCCAGCAGCCCAACTGGCCGAAACGTCAGTCCTAAACGCGTTGTTCGAGCGCGAGGACACGGGTTCGAAACCCCCTTGCAACAAATTTTTATAGATCCTTCGTTTTACTTCAGAGAAGGGGAAAGGGTATTTTCGTAAATAACCAAAAACGCGGTGGCAAGGCCAAGTAATAAACCATAAACCCTAGGGGTAGTTTAGTCGTTTTCGGGTGGGTATAAATTTGTCTCTTAAATCGAAAATGGAAACCCTAATCCAATCAGACCAAAAACGGCCGCCACTCTCTATCTCTCCATCTCTCAAACCTTTCTGCCTCTCCATCTCTCGTCTCTCTTCCAGAGAGCAAGCTAGAACCCTAGCAAAAACAGCGCCGCCCTCATCTTCTTTTCTTCGAACCAAAAACCCCTCTGGGTTTTCACCGCCGCCAGCCTCTTCTTCTTCCTTCCCTTCCAGAGAAAAACCAAAATCAAAACCTAAAACAACGCTCTTCGACTTTCAACCGCCGCCCCTCTCTCTTTCTTTCTCTCGGTTAGCCAAGGAGACCGCTTGCGTCGAGTTAAATCAGCCTAGAAGGTTTCGATCTAGGTAAGATCGAGACATGCATGGCCTTTTTTCTTTCTATTTTCTGATTTTCAAATGGATTCTACTAAGTTTCTTTTCGTTTTCTTTTGTTTTTCCGGAAATCGACTCGAACCGAGGCGGGACTCTCGCCTGTTCGCCTAGTATCTCAACCCGACCTTCCTCACCAAAACGATGGCGACGAGGGGTGACTCTTACCCTCTGGTAAGATTTTTCTACATGCATGTCTCTTTTAGTTCGATTTATGCATTAGATAGAGATTTAACCTGTTTGAGCTTTGGTGTTTTTTTATTGTTTATGTTTCGGATCTCTGCCGAGGGAAGGAAGGGAAGGGCGGCGGTCGCCGGTTGCGCGGCCTGCGCCAGAGCCGGCGGCGAGGGTTTAACCTAAGTAGGTTTTTTTCTTTTTGCTATTTGGTTTTTTCTTTGTTTATTCGAGGCTCTGATTTCTACTTTTCGGCTCTTTGGTAGGTTTTGGGAGTGAACAGATTTGGGTAAGGACGTCCTGAACTATGGTTAAAGTGATTATGGAACTTAAACTAAAAAAAAATGATAAATTGCGAGTTTTAAATCGGTTTACAGATCTGTGATTTTTATATATGTTGTGTATATGTTTGATGATCTCGAATTTTTTTATGCTTGGTGGTTTGGTGGGTGGTTTTAGAAGGAACTCATGACATGCTAGAATTTGCTAAGAAAATAATTTCCTGTAATGGGAAAGTAATTAACATGCTCTAAAATTGATATTTTTGGTAATGATAATTACAAATCACTGCCTCGGCTTTTGATTTTGCAACAGTTTGAAATCTGAAATTTTATCATATTTAGGGTGTTTTTGTTGTATCTAGATCTGGATTGCTCCGGATCTATTTGCTTGTTTCTAAAGACCTCTGTCTATTTGCTTGTATATGATAAATCGACTATTGGCTAGCTATTTGCTTGCAAGGAAATGGAAAGCATAACATAACTTTAAAATAGTCTATGAATTGATAGGAGAAGTAAATAAATACTCAATTGAAAGAAGCTTAATGCCGAATTGGAATTGCTATGGCTATGAGCAGATCTTATTACAAGTAAATACAGTTCTTGAACGTAAAGAATGCAGAAGTGTTTGTAAATTAAATTGCTTCAATACAAGTTGATGGATATTGCAACTGTATAATGATCAAGACTGGATGAAACGAGCTAAAATGCTATCTATCAACATTAAAGCAGAGTCAAAAGTACCAACCTGATTGGGAATTCTGCTCCAAGAACACTTCTTTGTGCTCCACCCTTCAGATCTGGGCTCAGTTGTTGTAATGAAAAGATTAGTCTCTTGTTTTTTTTAGAATTTTCTGTATGTTTCTCTCCTTTTTTCCATTCGTCCCCCCTACAACAAAGAGCTCAAGGAGCTCATTTAAAGCAAACCAAAGGGCCACGTGTCGCTATATAATTCGTCCATTTTTTTAATATGACTTTGAAGAGTGTGCCTGGTGTTGAGGTCGGCTGTGGATGGGATGTGGTCAGGCCGAACCAGGCCGGTTCGGTTATGGTCCGATTTCGATGGGCCGAGCTGGGCCTGTTTGTTGGACGTTTGTCTGGGCTGGGCCTGTCATAAATTTTCTGGGCCGATACTGGGCTCTGTCTAGTCTTGAATTATTTTGATTTGGGCTTAATCTATGGACTTGGACTCTCACTTGAGAACTGACTGGTCTTCTTTTTTTCTGCAGGTTGGGTTTGCTTTGGGCCCAAAAGAAATAGCAAAGAGGCCTAGTCTTGATCTGATTGGTGCCCCAAATTTTGTAGAGTTAGCATTAGTTATTGTAGTTAATTATAATTCTTGCTTCATTTAGAGGTCATTACCCAAGTTGTACAATCTTTGATAATAAAGCTCATTCCACTATTCAATTTGTCCCATTTCAAATACCGAATTCAAATCCAAACTCGAGCAACAAAATTTGCACTAAAGTCATTTCTTCCATCCAATTGAGAATTTATATGTAAGATTTGCCACTGCTAATCTTAACTTAAACCGGTCCTATCTTAACTAATTAGGCCCTAGAATCGACTAGGAGCAAATTTGATAATTGTTGATTCATATTGACTTGCAACTGCTAGTCTCAACCAAACTATCTTCAACTTCTATTTAAATATAATTGTAGTATGACGTGACAAAATTATTTTCAATAAAACAATTATCTCGGACAAAATGTGGTGTCTACAGTTGCCCCCCTTTGTATATCTCTTTGTATAAAGAGTTATACAAAGTGTCTATAAAGACATCACATTTTGTGAGAGTAGTCTCGATAGTTGTGTTAGAGTTTCAAGGAGAGTAGGGTTTTTTATTTTTTATGTGAGAACTGTTGTTAGTTTTGTGTGTTGGTATGAGATCGCTGATTGCGAGGGCTTCAATTTCTTTGATAGCCTTCACCAATGAGGGAAAATTTACGTACTTATATAGCGTTCGTCAACGCGATAAATTTTCTTGTACTCACTCTACAGTACTTTGTTGACACTTAACATCGTTGACGGATTTTCTGATGCTCGTCAATCATCTTCTGCTATATTTCTTTAGCGCTTGCCGGCTCCGGTTAGGTATTTACTGGTTGGGGTGCTCTTTATCTCTTATGCGTTATTGAATGATAGAGGGGCTCGCCAGCTCCTGTGAGGTATTGATTTTGTAGGGGTGCTCCTCAGCTCCCGTGAGGTATTGAATGGTAGGGGCGCTCCTCAGCTCCCGTGCGTTGTTAACTGATAGAGGGGCTCGCCAGCTCCTGTGAGGTATTGATTTTGTAGGGGTGCTCCTCAGCTCCCGTGAGGTATTGATTTGGTAGGGGTGCTCCTCAGCTCCCGTGAGGTATTGATTTGGTAAGGGTGCTCCTCAGCTCCCATGCGGTATTGATTTGGTAGGGGTGCTCCTCAGCTCCCATGAGGTATTGATTTGGTAGGGGTGCTCCTCAGCTCCCGTGAGGTATTGATTTTGTAGGGGTGCTCCTCAGCTCCCATGAGGTATTGATTTTGTAGGGGTGCTCCTCAGCTCCCATGCGTTGTTGACTGATAGAGGGGCTCGCCAGCTCCTGTGAGGTATTGATTTGTTCCCGTGGCTGTAGGGAAGAATTTGGAATTTGGTTGCCCGGTGTGGTAAGCAAAGTGGGTGTAGATTTATTCCCATGGCGGTAGAGCATACTTGGGATTTCGGTTGCCCCCTTGCGGTATGCAGAGTGGGTGAAGGGTTTTTTCCTTTCGGTTGCGGTAAGCAGACTCGGGAATTTGGTTGCCCCCTCGCGGTACGCGGAGCGGGGTTAGGTTTTCTACATTGTCCGTGATAGTCGACGAAACAAGTTTTAGAAGGAGGGATCTCATTTGCTCGTGAAAGCCGACGAAGCAAATTTACTTAGTTATCTAAACTGCCCGTGATAGTCGACAAAACATGTTTAGCAGAGGGTATAATTTGCTCGTGATAGTCGACGAAGCAAATTGAGTAGGTTCTTTAAATTGTCCGTGATAATCGACGAAACAAGTTTAGCATGAGGGTTTCAATTTGCTCGTGATAGTCGACGAAGCAAATTGACTAGGTTTTCTAAATTGCCCGTGATAGTCGACGGAACGAATTTAGTAGGGGGGTTTTAATTTGCTCGTGATAGTCGACGAAGCAAATTGGCTAGGTAATTTTTATTTGCCCGTGATAGTCGACGGAACAAGTTAAAAAGATGGTCTAATTTGCTCGTGATAGTCGACGAAGCAAATTGACTAGGTAGTTTTTGTAATGTCCATGATAGTCGACGGAACAAACTTAGCAGGGATCCAATTTGTTCGTGATAGTCCACGAAACAAATTGACTAGGTAATTTTTGAATTGTCCGTGATAGTCGACGGAACAAGTCACAAAGATGGTCTAATTTGCTCGTGATAGTCGACGAAACAAATTGACTAGGTAGTTTTTGTAATGTCCGTGATAGTCGACGGAATAAGTCTATTAGAGGGCTCGCGATTGTTCGCCCGCACCGATATCGTATGTTCATGGTATTTGCTTAGGACGTTCCTAAACCGTTGTTATGACTTGTCATAAATGCACGTCAAAGCTAAACATGAGACTTGAAGAATTCACGTGAATGTAGTTGTTGTATCTTGTAGCGATTCCTTTTTACAAACATCGGAAATCCAATTAAATGTATGAGTTATTTTGGGAATTGCTGGCAATAAATGCATGACCCATTTTAACATATGATGTTGTTTAAGGAGTATCAAAATGATTTTCGAAATTGATGAAGTCGTGAATGTTGAGTGAAAAGAAGATCTGATGCATTTGATAATCTCTATGCAATTTTTGTCTGGGTTTCCTTTAAATTGCTCATCTTCGAAGATTGTCAATCCCTTTCGATCAACTTGATCCATAGTTCGTGCTAATGCTGAAGCGATTTTGAACTTGTTGTCCTGAGGTATATCTTCTTGGTGGTAGTTGCGCGAAGATATACTTTGTGAGCTAAGGTAATGATGTGTTTTATCTCTGTTCTTCTTGTCGGTCAAGTTTGGACCCACATATTTCAGAGTTGTGCATCTCTTGGTATGTGCAGTATATTGGTCCCCTCTCCTTCTGACCCTGAAGTTTAAGGATAATAAGTTGGATGGTTGGTTTAATGAGATTTGAATGTTCTCAAATCCCTTTGAGATTTCTTCATCAGCTCATGAGTGAAGTTGAATAATCTGATTCTTGGGTACTCAGACTTCCCCTTCTTCCATACTGCACCGTTTTTGCCCCCCAAAGATCTGTTGCTCACTTTCTATTCTCCAGAACAAAGAGTGACTTTATCAATCTTGACTTAAGATGAATGCAACAATGTTTGAAAATGTTTATTGGAGAATTAATAATGAAAGCCATATTAAGACTTTGCTTTGTGAAGTGTGTGCAAATTGGATAAAATCGTTTTTGCGTGGTAGTTGCCATGTGGTCAAATTTGATTTTTTCAATAAAAGAAGTGTAAGTCAAGCCATGAGAATATCAGTAAGCCCTCACTCTCACTCTTGCTTTTGATTTTGCTCGCTCTCACTTCCACTTTTGGTTCTGCTCACCACTAATTCCTATAGGTGATTTGAGTGTACGACATTTCAGCTACCATTAAGATTCTGGTCACCTTGAGATGTCTCATTTTATGTTGGTGGCCAACTGCGTTTCTTGTGAAGATTTACTTAATGTGGAAGCCCTTGATGCAATTGATTTAGAAGATCACCATATGGTTCATCGCAGACGTTTTGATCTCCCATAAAAGAGGCTTCTTGCTCTTGAAGTGTGGTTTATCCAGATGGGTGACAGATAAGTCAGATTTTGGTATTACCCCTAAGGCTTCTTGTAGAGGGATTCTGGTTTTGCCCCCAATGTATGGGATTGACATGATAGGTTGAGAACTACTACTATCCCGGACTTTTTTCGGCGAAGATTTGTTTGAAAATGTCGCCAATCTTGAGCATATTTGGGGGAATGTGTGTTTGGCTGGCTTTGCCCCCTGTCTTTGAGATTATGGTTTCAAGAGTCGTGGTTTTGAAGTTTTTGCGAATGTAATCTGGTTATGGACTTGTCAAGGTTTTTGTTTGACCTCTAAATGTGGGTTGTGGTGGAGCTTTAGCTTCTGACTTGCTCTCAAAATGATGAATATCTGGGACGAAGTGATTTTGGCCGAAAAGGCTTTCTTATCATGGAAGGTCTTGGCTTGAGGTCATTATATTTTCCTTGTAAGACCTTGACTTGATGCATGCGGTTGATACTTCAAATGCTTAATTAGGGGCACCTAATTTGTAAGTCCCACAAAATATTTATTTATTTTTTTCCAGCTTTTTTCTTCGTGCGGGACTTACTTGGCTATGGTATGCCCCCATATGTGCTTCTCATTTTCCTTGATCTAGAATTTGTCTTTGGTAGGAGTAGTATCGA
This sequence comes from Linum trigynum, assembly GCA_964030455.1. NCBI lineage: Eukaryota > Viridiplantae > Streptophyta > Magnoliopsida > Malpighiales > Linaceae > Linum > Linum trigynum. The sequence continues at coordinate 32,368,384 of OZ034814.1, read as the reverse complement.
AAAGTGGAGAGTTTGTCTTGATGATTGATAATGTGGGTGCCTCTTCTCGTTGGCTAGGTTGAATAGACTATTCTTTTTTCCGTACAAGCGAGGATTCTGACGCAATGTGCTTGTTTGTATATATGAGTGCTTCACTCGTGAGACTCTGAGAGGGTTTTCTTGCTATTATAGAAATGTTTGGCTCCATGTGCATCGGGGTTTGGCTATTTGACTTCACGTAAACTGAGCCTCAATTTGGTGGTGAAAGTCGACTATAATGGTGACGAGATTCTACAAGTAGCATGATGTCGTATACTCATTACACCTTTTGACTATTCATGGTCACCAGTAGGGTGTTTATCTCTCGATTTTAGCAAAACACGTACACTCTTAACACCAGTGGGTGTTCAAATTATTGACAGTAGCATGGTGTTTATAATCACTTGACACCAGTGGGGTGTCCCAAATCTCAGCACCAGTGGGGTACTCACATTTTTTTTGGCATGAAAATCTCATGGCTTTAGCTTGAAAATAAAACTGGATTTTGATGGCTTTCATTTTTTTAGAATTTTTTTTTTTTTTTTTAAGATTGGAAGTGGCATTTGTTATACAAACAAATCATTGATGCGAACTCTTAAATAAAGATTGACACTGTTCACTTGATGCTCCAAAGAGGTCGAAACATGAGAGACCTTTTATTTATGATGATAAAAGCAAAAGTGATACATATTTTGCTATGGCAATAATCTCGATAGTTCATTTATTAGATAGGATCAACATCATCCTTGAATCGAGCTTTGCCTTGTAACATGCCTACTAATTCTCATGAGTTGGCAGTGGGTTGTTGCTGACGTCTGGGGATTTAGGATCTTCTTCAAACTTTAACCAACCAGCTTTCATCATTTGTTGGACTTTGATCTTGAACATTCGACAATCTTCAGTTGAGTGTCCCGCTACTCCTGAGTGGTAAGCACAGTGTTGATCTGACCTGTACCAATTTGGATATGGAGGTTTCATTGGCTCACATGGTATTGGGGAAATTAGGTGACTCTGAATTAGTTGGGGGAGAAGTTCGGTGTATGTAATGGGGATAGGGTCGATTTGGAGAGGTTTTTTGTATTTCCCGGGATTGTTCTGGTCTTGGTTATTTGGTGGTGCGATTTGTGTCGGGCTTTGGATTGTTCGTTGAGTAGAAAAAGTTGGATGTCTAATCATGGCAGGGTTTGCAACATGGGGACGAGCTTGATTGGCCTGAGGTTGATGATCCCACCTTCTCCCTCTTGATGATTCTGTTTGAGTATAATTGACTTCTCCTTCTCCCCTTCGGGCTTGGTGCGGTTTCTTAGAGGCTTCTGGGATTTCCATTTTTCCTAGCTTAATCCCCTTCTCTATTCGTTCTCCAATTACTAACAAATCAGCAAAGTTTGTTGTAGTGATTCCTACCATGTTGTTGTAATATGGAGGCTTTAGTGTTTCGAAGAAGGTCGAAACCATTTCTTTTTCTGACAACGGGGGTTGAACATCTGCGGCCTTTCCTCGCCACCTCTGTGCATATTCACGGAAAGATTCATTTTCTTGCTTTTCCATGTTACGTAAATCTTCTCGGTCAGGAGCTAGATCTTGGTTGTGCTTGTAATGTCTTATGAACGCATCAGCTAAATCTTGCCACCTCTTCACCTTCGATCTTTCGAGTTGCATATACCATCTTAGCGCCGAACCACTTAGGCTATTCTGGAAGCAATGTATCATGAGCTTGTCGTCTCTAATGTGGTTAGCCATTTTGTTGCAATACATGATCAGATGGTTTCTGGGGCACGTGGTACCGTCATACTTTTCAAACTCTGGAATTTTAAATTTATTGGGAATTATTACGTCTGGCACTAGGCACAATTGTTTGGCATCTGTAGAACCATAGGATTCTACCCCCTCAATTGCTCTCACCCTTTCATCCAGGTATTCCCATTTTTCTTTTAATAGGACGTCGTCCATGGCTTCTTCCAATTTGTCTTCCTCTCGATCATGTATTGGAGATCCCATGTTCTTCTTTTCAAATACGTCTTTTGAGGGTATGACGGGGATCTTGGCACTAGAAGCTTCACCTTTCATGTTCCCATCGCGATCTTCTTCATCAGAGTGTATTTCTCCATCGTTAGATACTACCCCTTTCCCTTTAGCTAATAAGATATTTACTATCATATTCAGTTGATCCTTCATTTCATCGAACCCGGCTAGCTTTTCATCGAATCCGGTTATCTTTCCTTCAATGTCGCTTAACTTTTTCTGGAACACTTCCATGACGAACTCGAGCTTGGATTTAGTTAAGTACTTGAAGTCCTGACTTTTTCCTTGTGGACGAGCAATTTTAAGGAAACCTGATTTTGTCTCAACAGTGTTAAATTAATTTTGTTCTTTATATTTATGCATGATGCTTATGCAAAAATGCAATGATGTATGAATGCAAAATCATTTTTCATCTCATGCATGCATTTTTAAGCTTCTTATGATAAAATTGTGAATGGGTGAATGAAAATCTTATGAGAGAACAATGTTTATGAATTTTCAAAACGTTTTTCATTAATGCAATCACACAGTTTTACGAGTAAAAGATAAAACGCACATCATTACATCGTAATCAAACATACATCTGGATAAGCAAACACATATCATTACATCATTACCCTAATTAGGTAGACATAGGGCTTTCGAATGGCGTAACGACACGGTTTCATGGTGTCTTTGGGGATTGTTTTGGACGGTTTAGGGAGGCCTCTATGCTTACTATATGCTGGCAGAGAAATTCCTAGGGATTTGGTTCCCAAGTTGTATCCTGCCGTAGCCCTTTCGAACTGGCTAGATACCTCGAGATCATCCTTGGATCCGAGTTCAACTTGGTTAGAAAGTTTTGCGTGACTACCACTACTGTGGATGTCACGGTACTCCTTTTCCGTTTCTAATAGGATAGCTCGGGTATAGAGCTTTTATGCATGAATGCAGAATTAAATTGCGAAAATATAATTGCGCAAATAATAAAGTAAACACCCAACACGTAATAGGAAGTTAGAAAAACTTATCAAACTTAATTATGTAGCTCGACTCTCTAATAGTCCCCAGCGGAGTCGCCAACTGTCGCAACCGTCCCGTCCGGGGGTCCGAACGTCGTCGCGTCGGCGTTTTTGGGAGTCGCCATCGATCTTACTTGGAGTGGATCGAACACTCTTAGGATCGGCTCTAACCTTAGGGTCAGAACCGAGATCTGGTCTGCGAAAATAAAGTTCTGGGTTCGGGAGTACGGTTACGTGTGGGGAAGTTAAGCAACACCCCCACAACGCCCTAAATCGGTACTACTTAAGTCGATAAGTTTTTATGCGAGTTGGGTGTATTTTAGTAATAATTTTGTAATTTTAGGGTCCCACTGGACCATTTAATGATTGAGTCGTATTAGTTGTAATTTAATTATCGCCCACTGACGTAAAAATTTAAAGATAAAGTTAGTTGATTAGTTGGACTCGAACCTTATCGGTTGCCTACGTACCCGTTAGACGGGATCAAAGTCCACGTAGTTCGTTTGGACTTTGAAAATTTAATCGTAATCACGTTCCACTGATCGTGAATTTCGTATTATAATATTGTTATTAAAAATTCATTTAGATTATTATGAGGTTATGACAACAAATGCAAGTATTTTAGTTATTAGGAAGTATTGTGACGTATTGAAAAGAAACGAGATAAATTTAATCCGCAATTCATTTCGTACTAAGGATTTTATAAGAATAAAATTAAACAAGATGATTAAGCCAGTGCATGATGGGCCAGCAGCCCAACTGGCCGAAACGTCAGTCCTAAACGCGTTGTTCGAGCGCGAGGACACGGGTTCGAAACCCCCTTGCAACAAATTTTTATAGATCCTTCGTTTTACTTCAGAGAAGGGGAAAGGGTATTTTCGTAAATAACCAAAAACGCGGTGGCAAGGCCAAGTAATAAACCATAAACCCTAGGGGTAGTTTAGTCGTTTTCGGGTGGGTATAAATTTGTCTCTTAAATCGAAAATGGAAACCCTAATCCAATCAGACCAAAAACGGCCGCCACTCTCTATCTCTCCATCTCTCAAACCTTTCTGCCTCTCCATCTCTCGTCTCTCTTCCAGAGAGCAAGCTAGAACCCTAGCAAAAACAGCGCCGCCCTCATCTTCTTTTCTTCGAACCAAAAACCCCTCTGGGTTTTCACCGCCGCCAGCCTCTTCTTCTTCCTTCCCTTCCAGAGAAAAACCAAAATCAAAACCTAAAACAACGCTCTTCGACTTTCAACCGCCGCCCCTCTCTCTTTCTTTCTCTCGGTTAGCCAAGGAGACCGCTTGCGTCGAGTTAAATCAGCCTAGAAGGTTTCGATCTAGGTAAGATCGAGACATGCATGGCCTTTTTTCTTTCTATTTTCTGATTTTCAAATGGATTCTACTAAGTTTCTTTTCGTTTTCTTTTGTTTTTCCGGAAATCGACTCGAACCGAGGCGGGACTCTCGCCTGTTCGCCTAGTATCTCAACCCGACCTTCCTCACCAAAACGATGGCGACGAGGGGTGACTCTTACCCTCTGGTAAGATTTTTCTACATGCATGTCTCTTTTAGTTCGATTTATGCATTAGATAGAGATTTAACCTGTTTGAGCTTTGGTGTTTTTTTATTGTTTATGTTTCGGATCTCTGCCGAGGGAAGGAAGGGAAGGGCGGCGGTCGCCGGTTGCGCGGCCTGCGCCAGAGCCGGCGGCGAGGGTTTAACCTAAGTAGGTTTTTTTCTTTTTGCTATTTGGTTTTTTCTTTGTTTATTCGAGGCTCTGATTTCTACTTTTCGGCTCTTTGGTAGGTTTTGGGAGTGAACAGATTTGGGTAAGGACGTCCTGAACTATGGTTAAAGTGATTATGGAACTTAAACTAAAAAAAAATGATAAATTGCGAGTTTTAAATCGGTTTACAGATCTGTGATTTTTATATATGTTGTGTATATGTTTGATGATCTCGAATTTTTTTATGCTTGGTGGTTTGGTGGGTGGTTTTAGAAGGAACTCATGACATGCTAGAATTTGCTAAGAAAATAATTTCCTGTAATGGGAAAGTAATTAACATGCTCTAAAATTGATATTTTTGGTAATGATAATTACAAATCACTGCCTCGGCTTTTGATTTTGCAACAGTTTGAAATCTGAAATTTTATCATATTTAGGGTGTTTTTGTTGTATCTAGATCTGGATTGCTCCGGATCTATTTGCTTGTTTCTAAAGACCTCTGTCTATTTGCTTGTATATGATAAATCGACTATTGGCTAGCTATTTGCTTGCAAGGAAATGGAAAGCATAACATAACTTTAAAATAGTCTATGAATTGATAGGAGAAGTAAATAAATACTCAATTGAAAGAAGCTTAATGCCGAATTGGAATTGCTATGGCTATGAGCAGATCTTATTACAAGTAAATACAGTTCTTGAACGTAAAGAATGCAGAAGTGTTTGTAAATTAAATTGCTTCAATACAAGTTGATGGATATTGCAACTGTATAATGATCAAGACTGGATGAAACGAGCTAAAATGCTATCTATCAACATTAAAGCAGAGTCAAAAGTACCAACCTGATTGGGAATTCTGCTCCAAGAACACTTCTTTGTGCTCCACCCTTCAGATCTGGGCTCAGTTGTTGTAATGAAAAGATTAGTCTCTTGTTTTTTTTAGAATTTTCTGTATGTTTCTCTCCTTTTTTCCATTCGTCCCCCCTACAACAAAGAGCTCAAGGAGCTCATTTAAAGCAAACCAAAGGGCCACGTGTCGCTATATAATTCGTCCATTTTTTTAATATGACTTTGAAGAGTGTGCCTGGTGTTGAGGTCGGCTGTGGATGGGATGTGGTCAGGCCGAACCAGGCCGGTTCGGTTATGGTCCGATTTCGATGGGCCGAGCTGGGCCTGTTTGTTGGACGTTTGTCTGGGCTGGGCCTGTCATAAATTTTCTGGGCCGATACTGGGCTCTGTCTAGTCTTGAATTATTTTGATTTGGGCTTAATCTATGGACTTGGACTCTCACTTGAGAACTGACTGGTCTTCTTTTTTTCTGCAGGTTGGGTTTGCTTTGGGCCCAAAAGAAATAGCAAAGAGGCCTAGTCTTGATCTGATTGGTGCCCCAAATTTTGTAGAGTTAGCATTAGTTATTGTAGTTAATTATAATTCTTGCTTCATTTAGAGGTCATTACCCAAGTTGTACAATCTTTGATAATAAAGCTCATTCCACTATTCAATTTGTCCCATTTCAAATACCGAATTCAAATCCAAACTCGAGCAACAAAATTTGCACTAAAGTCATTTCTTCCATCCAATTGAGAATTTATATGTAAGATTTGCCACTGCTAATCTTAACTTAAACCGGTCCTATCTTAACTAATTAGGCCCTAGAATCGACTAGGAGCAAATTTGATAATTGTTGATTCATATTGACTTGCAACTGCTAGTCTCAACCAAACTATCTTCAACTTCTATTTAAATATAATTGTAGTATGACGTGACAAAATTATTTTCAATAAAACAATTATCTCGGACAAAATGTGGTGTCTACACCTTCATCGGCCTTACGTGGTGCCATTCCATACACTGTTCTTTTCAATGTTTCCCCTAATTATCATAAACTTCGTATTTTTGGTTGCCTGTGTTATCCGTGGCTTCGGCCCTACTCGGCTCACAAGCTAGACCCTCGATCTCGACCGTGTATTTTTCTTGGTTATTGTCCTCAACGGAGTGCCTATCGTTGCTTTGATCCTCATACATGTCACCTTTTTGTCTCGGGTCATGTTGTTTTCTTTGAGTCTCAATTCCCAGGTTTTCCTACTGCTCCTGTCGAGGCCCATTCTCCTGCCTCTTGGCTCTTGGATCTCACTCCAACAATTGGCACTGTTCCGGCCCACTTACCATTCTCCACTACAAGGCCAGATCCGAGCTCCCCCCTGGCGGCGTCTCCTGCGGCAGGTCCTTCATTATTTGGGCCCGAGCCCACTGCGTCCTCCTTAGCGCCAGGGCCCCTGCCCGCCTCTACTCCGTCCGCTTCTGGGCCCATGCCTCCGCCTGCATCCGCTTCTGGGCCCGTGCCCCTCTCTACTTCCTCTTCTGGGCCCCCGCCCTCCTCGGACCACCCGGTCACTCCTCCCTCCAGGCTGCTGTCCCCTATTGGCCCGCCTCCACCTCCAGTTCGCAGCCATCAAATGCTCACCCGAGCTCAGCACGGCATTTTCAGGCCCAAGAAGCGGCTTTTCCACACTCAGCTGGCGGTTGGGCCCCCTCCTCTTGAGCCATTATCTGTTCATGAGGCCCTGCAGTATCCTGAGTGGAATGATGCTCTTCATTCCGAGCATTCCGCATTATTGGCTAATTCTACTTGGGACTTGGTTCCTCGCCTGCCTCATTATCACGTTCTTGGCAATCGCTGGGTCTATCGTGTCAAGCATCATCCCGATGGCTCTATTTCTTGGTTCAAAACGAGGCTTGTTGCCAAGGGTTTTTATCAACGACCGGGTCTCGACTTCACTGATACTTTCAACCCTGTTGTCAAACCCGTCACCGTCCGAACGGTGTTCACCTTGGCTCTTTCCCAGTCCTGGCCCATAGCCCAGTTTGATGTTAACAATGCGTTTCTTCAGGGTCCTTTGGAGGAAGAGGTTTACATGGTTCAGCCGCCGGGGTTTGTCGACCCCTCCCGACCTCAACATGTGTGTCGTCTTCGCCGTGCTATCTATGGTCTTCGTCAGGCTCCCCGTGCCTGGTACACTGCCTTGAGTGCCTTCCTTGTTGACTTTGGCTTCCGGAAGACTGATTCTGATGCTTCTCTGTTTGTCTACTCTCATGGAAAGGTACTCCTCTATTTCTTGGTCTATGTTGATGACTTATTGCTCACTGGCAACGACCCTGGCACTCTCGCCTCCTTCCAGCATGCCCTCTCTCACCGGTTTTCACTCAAAGCTCTCGGGGATGTTAATTATTTTCTGGGCATTGAGGTTATTCCCACCTCCACTGGCTATATACTCTCCCAGCACAAGTACATGGTTGATATTCTTAATCGCTTTCAGATGACTGATGCTAAGTCTGTTGACACTCCCCTAGCGGCTTCCACCTCTCTCACTCTCGATGATGGGACTCCTCCTACCGATGCTACTCGGTTTCGTCAGGTTATTGGTGCTCTCCAGTATCTTGTCTACACTCGCCCTGACATTGCCTACTCTGTCAACAAGCTCTCTCAGTACATGCATTCTCCGAAGTCTTCTCATTGGCAGTGTGTTAAGAGGCTACTCCGCTATGTCTCTGGCACCCTCACACATGGTCTCTCCATTCGTCGCTCTCCTGGTGCATTGTCCCTCTCAGCCTTTGCGGATGCCGACTGGGCCGGCAATCTTGATGATCGGTCATCCACTTCTAGCTATCTCGTTTACCTCGGCTCCACCCTCATCTCTTGGCGTTCACAGAAACAGCGTACTGTTGCTCGCTCCAGCACTGAGGCCGAGTACCGAGCCATTGCTAATGCCACGGCCGAATTGGAATGGGTCCGCAATCTTCTTCACGAGCTACATCATCCCCTAGCTGCCGCCCCTACCGTTTACTCTGACAATCTAGGCGCCACATACTTAAGCTCCAACCCGGTCTTTCACTCTCGCATGAAACATCTCGCCCTCGACTATCATTTTGTTCGCCAGCTGGTCCAAGCTGGCCGTCTTCAGGTCTCCTACGTTCCCACGACAAACCAACTGGCCGACGCTCTCACCAAACCGTTACCGGCCACACGCTTTCTTCTTCTCCGAGCCAAGATCGTTGACACCTCCTCCGTCTTGCGGGGGCGTATTAGGAATAAATGATTTTTTTATTTTATTCTTTTATTGTTTTTCTCCATAACTTTCTGTTCCTACATTTCTGTGTAGTGCCTACGTGCAACGGTTGTATCTCCTCCAAAACTTGTATATTAGTTTACAGAATCACTCAATGAGAATCAGATCAGATTTTCCTCAATTCTAAAATTCCATACTTTCTCACAGAAATAGAGTTTGGGTAGAATATATAGAATAATCTGGTATATTTTTTTTTTCTTTTTCCAAAATTACTCTAGAGCAATCTTAACCATGAGATAAAAAAAAAGAGAAAAATAAATGGTGGGTATTGATGTAGCCACGATGGCTACTAAAATTCAGTTACCGCCGTCATGCATTCCCCTAAAACGGCATCAACTGTCCAAGCTAAAACCACAGGATCACACTTATTTATACGCGTTTGATTCATTGGACAACTTAGCCAATAATGTGTGGTGGTGAATTTTTGTTTTGGGTCCTTTTTTTCGAGAATGTCGTAAGCTAATCAAGTATTATCGTCATTATATTGTGTTTAGAGCGGTTCTGATTACTGTCAAAAGGAACAAGGACAATGGGTCCAAAAGTAAAGAACAGCAAAGTCCACAAGCAAAGGATATCAAATTATCGATCGAAAGTGATGGGGTGGGTGAAGGGAGATATTCATAATATATTACAAGGCTTTCAATTGCATGTGATTCAGGGCGATAATGGTCCCCAAATATACAAGAAAGGGCCATGAATGAACACCATTGCAGCCGTCCTTGTTCTATTGAATGCACACCAGGCCGGCCTCAAATCGGTTGACACTTGATACAAAGTGGGTGGGGGGAACTTAATTGGGAGGTTTACATATTAATTAATTAATGAGATTCTTAATTAATTGTGCTTGTATGTATGAGTGACTTCGTTTAAAAAAACATTACATAAATTTAATTTTACCGTACAAAGTTCCGTATATTTTCATACAAATTTCTTTATGATGCAAACTAAGTATGTGTAACGGAATATTGTGATACAAATTCAATTTATTCTTATATTGTTTCGTACAAATTTTTCGATGATACATGCATAATTTATATTTTCAACATTACAACACAGATTCAATTTTTTTACCCCAAAACACCAATGCATTAGCATGGTAATTAAAGTTCCTCTTAGTTAATTACTGCTAATCAATGTTAAGATCACATCCCAGAAGCCAAAAGTAGGCGGGGTATCTTTTGGTACTACCTTCAGATAAACAATTAGGGTATGCAGTGCAGATCAATCAGAATTAATGGATGATTATTAATTACACAATTTCGTGTTTATAGTTTTCAATTTGGAAAGCTGACCCGCGGGGCCACGGGACGGGTGTATACTGTCGGTGAAGCTTCAATATGGATCCTTGTAGTAAGGCTCACTATTTGGTCCGGACGGTTTGGTTTTATCCGAAATCGGACCGTATAATCCCGACCGAGACGGGATAACAAACAATTCAATCTCATATTCGGGTTTAGATTTGTGATATGAAATCATTTGGGATCTGATCGAAAATCGGATATAGACTGAATAAGAGACCCCAATACCCAAAACTTAACCAACTCCTCACCCTTTGAGGCCTCATGCCAGTCAAATCTCCACAAGTTCAATCTAAAATCAAGACTGAATTGGGACCGGACCGGGTCAAGACATGACCAGATCAAAACCGGACTATATCCAATCCAATCTCTGATCCTTATATTCCCGAAAAGACCAAATTGGGACCGGATCAATTCGGATCAATTTAACCGGACCGGACCGTATATCCCCTCCCTACCCCTATAGTATATTAATGCCAAGGGGTAAGAAGCTTGAACAAGGGGCCACTAGCCAAGGGCTAATTATCTTCTAAAAAAAGAAAATGATAGTACCTAGAAGTTGTTATCTTCGAAGTAGGGGCCAATGAAAAAGGTTGGGTAGGCTATTATATGTAATTGAAAATTTATATGTTAAATATATATGAACCGACACAAATCAGTTGTATGAGTGGTCGAATCATATTATTTGTTAAATCAGCATAATGATATGAATTGATTTGACAATCTTGGTTATATATAACTAGTTTTTTGTCTGCATTTCGCGGCGGTAAAAATTATGCTTATATTTTTTTAATGATACATAACAAATAATTGTTCCTCCAATATATTTAGGATAAATACAATTTATTAGAATGGTGTTACGTAAATTTTTCTTATAATGTATAATCTAATAATAACATCAAGTTAAAAAAAATAGTATCACATTTGATTGAACTATTATGTAAAAATTAACTTACCTTATGGAACATTTGCATAATGCAAACTGATGGATGGTGAATATTGTAGTTAAGAATAAAGGAATTTTATTACTAATAAAATAATTACCTTATTAATAAAGAAATTTTCAATAAAACTCATATTATGGAAGACTGGATAATTTATTTTTAATTAATATATAAGAAATAACTATTCTTTCATAAATTTTACATATTGTCTAAATCATTACGAAAGACTTAATGTACCATTAATACAAAAAGAAATAACTATCTATCATAAATTTGACGATAGTTATTTTTAATTTACCTAATTTTTATAGAACGGTGTTACATAAATATTTTCATATTTTATGGTCTAATAATTCACGAAAAGTATCATAATTTGTGGTCTAATAATAAACTTTATTTTCGAAAAGGTTGGAAATATTATTTAGAATTCTTTTTACCTTATGAAAGCTTTGCGTAATGCAAGTTGAGGGTTGTTAATAATGCAATTAAGTTCTTGAAATTGATGGTGCAAAAATTCAATCAGATATATTTAGTAGTTACGTCATGGATAGAATTTGGGAAGAGGTTACATGAATTCTCATTTTTTTGTGAATCCAGTCATGTTATAACTTATATTAAAAAACCATAATAAATACACAATGAACAGTGTTTTCGGAAGGGATTGGGGTTAAGCGGTTTTTTCGTAAGGAACTATGAAAATAGTGAATGGTAAACTTGCACTTTTAATTAAACTAGTATTTTGGCTCGCACTTTGCAGCGATATGATACTAATTATAATTATAACTTCATCGAATAATTAAGAGCTAACTTGCAATATTATAATAATAATAATAATAATAATAATTGAAAGAGCTGGGTACACAATGTTGGAGACTTGGATCTAGTTCGTTTTACTCAATTTGTTATAATCTTTTGTTGTTGTTGTTGTTGGTAGACTTGTTATAATCTGTATAGGCGAGTTGTAATTAAAAGGGTGTAGATCATGAATCTTATGTTTGCTTGGTGATATTAATAATCTCCTCCGCCAACTTTTGCCTGTCTCTGTTGAAAATCATAGCAAAGTAGTTCCTTTTTTTTCCTTTCCATTTTCCTTGTCCACGATCAGTTCTTCAAGAATAACAAGGAACGCCTAAGCAAAACCAAAGGAAAATCAAACAAACTTAAAGAGTGGACCGATCGATGACAGTTTGAAGAGGGCATTCCGAAATATTAATGGACAACTCAAAAGGTTTGGCTAATATATGAATCATGCAATATGGTGCTTGGTGCATATCCATCCATCCTGGTCTCTGTCACTAGATATCTGTGGGCCTCGATCGATCGTCCGATTTCCATTTTTTGGCCGATTAAAACTGCTCATTAGTACGATATTGTCCGCTTTGGGCCAAGCCCGCACGGTTTTACTCTTGGGTGTCCTCCCCGAAAAGCCTCGTACTAATTGGGCTAGATGGACACTTATCTAAACCATACTTATATGGAGGTTCTCCTCCATAATCCTATTAAATCAAAATTTCCTGCATTCTGCGCAGAGAACGGAGGGTCATTTAGGTAAACATCATTTTAACTCACACATGGGCCTTACGTAGCAATAAAGTAGGGACAGAATGAGAGAATGAAAAGGGCCTTAATTTATGTGGGCTTATTGTTATAAAATTAAGCAAGACTACAAACGTTGTTATTTACTTTATTGTTTTCTACCGGATGTGAAATTTAATGTGTACAATATTTTCAATCAATAACATTATTTTTAAATTTTATCAAATTGGCCAATTCTGAGAGATGATTGTCAAGTTGGACGGTCAAAAACCGATCGTCAAGTTGGATGGTCAAAACTGATTGTTACGTTCGACGGTCAAAACCGTTAACTAAAACGATCAACCCGCCATGTCACTGCTCAGTTACCCAATATTGATGACGTGGATGCTACCTGGTATAAAAATAATAAAATATTTAGATTTAAAAATATTTATGAAAATAAAAATAGTACACGAATGTTTTATAACTACAAATATCCTTTACATTAATGTTAATTCACGTAAACATGAAAGATTAAATTGGAATGAAACGAAAAGAGTAAAAAACGGAAAATGGAATTTGGAAACTTAAATTAATGAAACTAAAATAAAATTAGAAGAATTTTAATTTTTAATTACTTTGTTATTTCAGTAAATTTATATTAATTTATTATTGAATGTTTCAAGTAGCGAAACAAAGTGGCAATGTTTCAAATATATCAACAAATCAGATGACAGAGCAATGAAGACTTTGGCATCTAAACAAAGTGGCAATGGATAACACCAAATGAGGAAAATGATATTTCTAAACTGTTAGTAAACCGCATCGAATGAGGTATGCTGGTTAGTTGTAATTCACATTCTGTGTTGCTTATGTCATGTCATTTGGCTGAGGAGAACAAAGTGGTGACAAGGGAGAACGAACAAATTGAAAAAGCTATTGAAAATAATGAAACATCAATGCTATTGGCATGGATGAAAATTAATGCTCAAATATAACTTTGTGGATTTTTCTCAATATTTCTTTCGGAATCGAAAGTTGAAAAGATGGCAGATGAGGAAGAACAAGGTTTGTATTGGAAGATTGTATTATTGTCATCCATCAGGTAAAGAAAGATTGTATTATTATATTATGAGTGGAGCGACTGCTTGAAAAAAGTTGCATCTTGGGGTTCTGCATCCTCCCAACACTATATGCATGTTCCACGCGAGAACATACATAATTGAAAAAATGGAGCTCCCTGCGCAATCCATGGAAGGCCGTTCTGGTCTTTTTGGACCAATAATTTTTCTGCCATTCCATTCCGATCCGGTGCTTCCTCTACTTATTGCTATACAGAGTATGGGCATGGCCTTCTTAATTTGCTACTTGGGCCACTTTTCATTCAAGCCCATTAAAAAGAAATCCGTCAATCAATACATCATAAATGGTCTATAAACGAATATCAACTATTAAGATTAACCCATGTTTAGAGTTTGCAATTTACAATCCAAACGATCAATCCAATTCAATTCATCCTCTTATATATTCAACTAATTTAATTATTTGTTCATTGTATTATGATTAAAGAATTTGAATCGCCAAATCAAAATTACGGTTCATAATGAGGTAGGTGCATAAAAAATACTATCTAAATCTTGAATTCAATAAATTTTGGAGCATTGTATTGTTCTCTATACCCTAATGAGTAATAACTGTGTGCTACTTTTCTAAACCTAAATTTTGGGTTATAAACTCAAATGGTAATTTATTTGTGTAATTTGTGAATTATGAATTTGATTTATGGCTGCGATGTATGTAGTAATGAATTTGGGTCATCTATCCTAAAAAAATTCACACAAGTCGTTACCGTTATGAAACTTTAATGAAGTGGGATTCACACTAGGTTGATTGGTAAGAGACTAACATGAGTGATCACTATTGAATGGAAACATATTTAAATTTCTCCTCTACGAACTAAGTGGCAACATTTTGCTTACTAACACATTGATGGGACTCCATCAACTTCACTACAACTTAAACAAAATATCGGATCTCCTTGGTATAAATGCGAACAAGTTGCTTTCTAACCGGTTGTGATGGTCCATAGATGATGTACTTAATTTGTTGAATAGTTAAAATTCTGTATCAATCAATCCACCAATATTATTTTTTGAACTCCTAATATTACATGACTTCGTTCAATGAAACTGATACATGGCAGCTTGACATATAGAAGATATAATTATAGTTTGAGTACATTGTTCAACTAATTGGTAACCAATTTGCAAATAGTTCTATCTCATTAATAAATGTAATTCCAAATTTATACTCTGTGCAATAATCAACCACAAAGATTACTATTGAGAAAAGTATTTCACGGATGCTCTAAACTTCATCAAAGGACAAACCTTTTTTTATTACGAAAATCTCATTAAAAGAAACTTTGTTACTTACCAACTTTTTATATCAATAAGACTTTATTTACAAATATGTAGTTGAATTAGATAATGTATATATTAGGTACATGTATTCTATTTTAGACATGTTTTATACGTTTTTGGTATTTAATTAATTATACATTGGTAACTACCAGAAGAAAACATTCACCCAAGCATTTACAATATAAGTACAGGAAAAATGAGCTGCTTGCTTATTGCACAAATACTTCTAAATTAAGTACAACCTCTATTTAAATATTAAACTCTTTGATCAAACGAGTCAACCTCTCCCGCCAACGGGCGGGGCCCTATGCTAGTATACAATGGTTCCTTCCCTTGTATTTCCGATGCGGTACTTGGATTGTCCCATAACATCACCAAATTACCTCATGATGAACATTGTTATTATTATTTGCATTGATCTAACGACACTGAAGTTATTTTTCCCATGATCAAACAATATATCAACTCAGGAGAGGATTATGTACATGTCATTGTCAGCTGAATGAAAATTTAGCATGAAAAAATCGGAGTGAGCAAAACGGGGGTCCGCCACTGCACATGAACATGGCTGCTGCCGGCCCCAACTGACGATTTATGCAGCCGCATGTGCACCATCGTGGGAGGTGCAAGCAAAGGCAGATGGGCTTTGCTTTTGCCACTCTGGGTCGCAAAGAGACAAAATCTTCAATGCGAGAACATCTGAAAATTTGTGATCGATCGGACGGGATTTCTGTTGGAAGGGATACACAAAACGACATGGGAATTAGGTATGGAAGTTGCATGATGAACATCACAAATCCTACTTGTTTGTTTCTTTGTTTGTTTGTACGCTAGCTAACGGAAAACAAACCCGAATTCTAAGACCGGGAATTATGGGCGTCTCTTGTTAGATCGTGGATCGCGTATCCATGTTTGCTGATATGATGCATGCATGCAATAACTCTTCTCCTACTCTAAGGCATCATTATGATCTCTGCTTTAATTTGCTTTCAGCTTTACACGAAACAGATATCTAGCTATCTTTTTTTTTTTTTTTTTTGCATCAAAGGGAGGCAAAGGCCAAGAACGAGAAATTACAGGGGGGATTAGGTGGGGGAAGAGGAGCTTGCCACAACTTGGCGCTCAAAGGTGACACCTCTAACATCATCCTGCAGTATGTGGGTAATACCCGTAGGGGGGTCAGTCAACTCATACTTCCCGTAGGGATAGACGAGACTGTGCTTCGAGAGCCAGTCCGCGGCTCTATTCCCTTCCCGGTACGTATGAGACAAGCTGACCAACCAATCTTGCCCAATCTTTCATCGAATAAGACTCAGAAGAGTGGCATAAGGGTGGGTGGGATCATGTCTCTCCTGAATCAACTGCAGAGCCAGCTTGGAATCAGAAGCCACCTTAACTGCTCGGAAACCGAGGTTCCAAACCAAATCCAGACCATAGCAAATGGCCCATAACTCTGCTAGCGCCGCCGTCGCAGTTCCGAGATTGGCAACCACGCCTCCCAGCCATCTGCCCATCGAGTCACGCACCAGCCCTCCAGCTCCGGCTGGCCCCGGATTACCATTCGACGCTCCATCAGTATTAAGCATGACCCAGCCCTCCAATGGCGGAGTCCAACCAACTGCTGTCGCAATACGCTCCACCGGCTTCCTCTTCTGGTTTAAGAACAGCTCCGGGGCATGCCAAGAGTCATCCCAAAGCTTGGTCTTCGTCACAATCGAGTGTGTTAAAGAAGAAGCTGAAAGAGCTGCACTCAACCCTTTAAAGGAGGCCGTGGTTCGATTTTTCCATAGCAGCCACGAGGTCATGCTAAAGAACCCCGGCCAATCAATTCCTGTACTGCTGACCTCCTTGCATGTGATATTCTTGCGGAACCAGTCTTCATGGCTATCACTGAAAAACTCATGCTGTTTTGGCTGGGGAACATGGCGACACCAGAAATATGCTGCGGGGGCACAATCTCGAAGAATGTGGAGCACAGTCTCCGGATGATCAGTACACCTCTGGCAGCAAGGTGACTCAGCTGCCTTCCTCTGGAACCGCATCACATTCGTGGCTAGCTTACCCTGGATCGCCAGCCAAATAAAACATCTTACACGTTCAGGCACTGGTAACCGCCAAATCTCCTTCCAAACCCCGTCAGTGCCCTGCTGGCCTTGATCCGTGAGAAGAGCATAGGCCGATCTAGTGGAGAACCGGCCATCAGCAGCTGGGGCCCAGAACAGAGAGTCCTCCTCTTGAGAGATAGTGTCCACCGCTGTACTCGTAATTTTGTTGACGATGTCATGAGGAAGGCGCCCTGAGAGGAGCTCAGTACGCCAACTGCCGTCTGCACGAACAAAATCCGCAACCATCGCCTCATCTGCATCCTCCGGCATATCTCCTATCACCAAATCCTTCAGAGGCACCTGCAAAATCCACGGATCAGACCAAAATTTAGTTCTTCTCCCATTCCTAATATTCCACGCGCAACCTTGCTTAAGAAGGTCAGCAGCTTTAGAAAAGCTACTCCAGGTGAAGGAACTTCCCTGAATTTTCTTCAGGACATCAAGATCGGCTCTCTGACCCCCATACTTCGAAAGGATGAGTTCCCGCCAGATACACTCTTTGTCCTTGAGAAGCCGCCACCCTCCCTTGGCAAGCATGGCCAGATTCGCCTGCCGAGTCTGCCGAATCCCCACTCCCCCTTGCGCTTTGGGCCTCGTCAATCTATCCCAAGCCACCAGATGAAACTTGGAATGATTTTCCTCATCTCCCCAGATAAAATCTCTACTGATCTTATCAATGCTCCTGCAAACACCACTAGGAATTAGCTCTGTATGCATAGTATAAACGGGTAAAGAAGCAGCTACCAATCTAGCAACAGTAAGGCGAGCGGCAAAAGACAGCCGTTTCGCCTTCCACGGCGCCATCTTCTTCTGAATTCGCAAAATAAGAGACTGATATATATGAACGGATATTCATAACCATCCTTACTGTTTTAGTTCATTTGTCGTACCGATTTTGATAAAAAATGGCGCATTTGGCTTAGATGTTTATCGATCGAGGAACGTATTCACCATCCTTACTGTTTGAGAAACAAAATTTTGTACTTGGCCCCGTGTGTTTTCACTCATTAATTAAGGCGCTGATCATTATTTATGTTGGAATTGGGTGATTATGTTGAAGCAAGATAGATAATATAAGATAGCGATTATTTATTTATATATCGGGTGTTCCTGAAAAGGCATTTTACCTGTATGTTGTTAAATACAATAAATTCCTGTCTAACTTTCCTTTATCTATTAGTAATAATACTTCGATTCTCTCGGAGCTCTGGGGAATCTCTTTTGGCCTGGACATCGCTTGGAAGCATGGAGGAAGAACCATCCACATCCAGACTGACTCGCAGTTGGCGTTGCAGCTCATCAAGGCTAGACATGACCCGATTCATCCGTATGCTACTCTCCTCTCCGCTATTCGCAGGAAGATTAACCGCGACTGGCTGGTTCGCTTAACGCATACCTACCGGGAAGGGAATAGAGTCGCGGACTGGCTCTCGAAGCACAGTCTCGTCTATCCCTACGGTATGCATGAGTTAACGAACCCGCCTCCGGGAATTAACTCCCTGCTCAGAGAAGACAGGATTGGCACCACCAGCACCCGTAGAGTGGTTGCTACCTCTTCCTCTCCTATTCTCACCTCCCCCATGTAACTCTTTTTCTTGGCTTTTAGCCTCCCCCTGATGCAAAAAAAAAATACTTCGATCATTTTTTTAGTATTTCCTTTGTATGACCTAATTAGCAAATCATAAATACACGTACATTGAAATGAGGAAGGAATTTACTTGCAAACCAAACCAAGCATTTATAAGCCATATATATATTCTCTTATCCATGCATTGGATTCATTGGGAAAGAAAGAAGACAACAAGAGCACCAATTCTCATACATACATTAGTTTGACCAAATTAACTAACTTATTAAAAGCATCCCACTTGCTACTGCTAGAGGCTAATTAATTAAAAAAAGATTTATGAAAGAACAACGTACGGCTTATGGAGAGCGCTAAAAGATGCTGCTGCAGAGTGCTGACTATGAAAGCAACCTCGATCAGAAATTAGTTAATAATTATATTATATTAAAATATGTGCCATGGAAACAAACCCCTTAATTATGTCGCAGAAACAGGGGATTCCCATTTCCCAATTAACCAAATATTAATTAATTAATTAATTGTAATTAGAGTCTAATTTGACTTGACCAGTACTCATAAACAGAAATGGAAAACAACCTCTTAACATAGAGGCATGAATGTTCCCCTTTCATTGGCTGTCAATTCCCTGTTTCGTCGTCATAATTACTTCTTTTCTCTTACTACAAATAAATTAGTTACACTGTTTTATTACCAAACTGGAAATCAGCCTGTCAACTTATAATTATAGTGATTTATTTCTTCTCCCGATCGACATGCCACATTAACGTCCTTTTCGTTTGTTTTGATGGTGTTTCGTTTTTAGGTGCACAATTGCTATCCAATTTAGCCTGTAGTAAATTGGTTAGTACTGCAGGTACAGGGTGCCGTTCAGTTATAAAGAAGGCGCAAAACGACATATTAACTGAAAAGCTGGCAAGCAAGCCCAGTTGATCCCGCTTTATTAGGTAATAATTATGATGATGATGATGATCAGTGTTTGACAAATAAGTAATGCTGCTGCAATTTGACGGCATCGCGTCGGGCATGATGATGCAAAACTTACAGCTTAATCTCCGGCCGCCGCCTCCATTGTACTTAATTACGTGTTTCCTTGACCGTACGTGTTCGGGAAAACGGAAACGAATAGCTTCGCAGATTGATGAAGTTCGAGCTTGCTGAGGAAGGGAATTGGGAGATGAGGTTGGAGGAGAGAGATGGCGAGTTTTGTTTTGTTAGGTGGGCTCGGGTTTGGTTTTGGGTCGGGTTGGGTTCATGAATTGGGTTGGGTGTATGACATGGCGGGTTTAGTGACCTGGCGAGTTGGGTTTGACCATTTTCGACCCAAAACAGCGACCAGACACTCCCCTTAGCCATGTTAACACATAAAGGCCTCTGTTAATGTAGTTGGACGGAGTCTAACGGAGAGTCACTAAATGTGGCCTGTTTCAGTAATTCGAGTGACCAAAATTGATATTAATTTTTTTTTATGACTAAATATGACACGATTTAGTAATTCCAATAATAAATGTGGCATTTTCCCGTATAATTGCAATGAGCTTGGAACTTCCACAGATATTATCTAATAGTGTCAGAATCTGGTTCTTTAAGGAAGTTCCATTTCATATGAAGGTATGTATGGAGAGGTATTGTAGTTTCTAATAAAAATATCTCGACATATTTCGCAAGTGCTAGTAGCTATGATTGTATTAGGGTTTTATAGGCAATCTTCCTCCACATATATAGATGAGGATTATAAATAATTTTATGCGGATGGCTTTATATATAAAATATGTAATTTTATGCGATCGATGCAGTCAAAACATAAATTTTTTCGGTTTTAAAGTGTTGATTTTGATTTATAAGTGAAAAGTATGATTCTTCGTAAAAGCATTTTACTAATCTAAAAATATAAAAGTACAAGATTTATTAAATTTTAAATTGCGATTATAACTTGGAGACGATATGAAACATTGAAATTTTGTGGCTTATGATCGAACCTAAGTAATTTACACAAACTCTTTTAGCCCTATATCCAATTAATAATGGGACAGATCGATGTATAACCAGTCTGATTGAGAGGCAGAGATATGAAATCATAGTGCACGTCACATTGTGTGTACACTAGAAAATTTGTAAAAGAAAAGGAAAAGGACGATGGGTCCAAAAGAAAAGAAGAGCAAAGTCCACAGAGTAAGGAGATCAGTCGATCGAAAATGGTAGGGGTGTTGAAATGGTTACTATGGTTATAACCAAATCAAATAAGGCTAAATTTCATTAACTATAGAATACAATATCATAACCAAATCGTCCAAACTAATTAATACAACAACCAAATTAACCAAACTAAAGTTTAATTGGTTTGGTGAATTGGTTAACCAGATTAACCAATATAAAATCACATTATCATTGAGGATGAAAATTTTCCGGTTAATGCAACAATTCGCAATTTATATAATGAATAAAACATGACAATCAACACGTAGTTATAGTTGACCCTTAACAAAAATACATGCAACTAAGACAATTATCTTACGATTAGTATAGAAGTATTCACCTAACAAAAAATTATGACAATGGTATGAGTTAATGAATTATTGTGTTTGTGTAAATTGACTTAATCTCTTAGCAATTATCATAGGCTGGAAATGACCTTCCTTACAAGTTTTCATTCATCATAATGTATGAAATTTATCTAAATTAGGCGTCCATATGTTGTGCTCTAGACTTTACATATACAAATATACACTATATGAGCAATATTGAGCTTTATATTTTATGAGTCTAAAAGGGATGAACGTTAACTCTTGAGTGGTTATGCAAAGTATTATGTGTATATAATATATGTTAGATATATGACTAATTACTTAACTGGTTAATTTGGTTTGACTGGTTAGGAGTGTGAAACCAAACCAAACCACCTAAACCAAACAAGCTAAAAACTTTAACCAAACCAAACCAATTATCCAAATTAACCAAACCAAATTATCCAAATGGTACCGGTTAAAACGGTTACCACGGTGACCAAACCGTTTGAACACCCCTAGAAAGTGGTGGGGTGGGTGAAGGGCAGATATTATATAATACAAAGTAGGTCTGGCTATTTGGTTCGAGCTTTTTGGTTTTACTCGAAATTGGATTGTATAATCCGGACCAAGTCCGGATCGGGACCGGATAGCAAATAATCCAATCCAATTTTTGGGCCTAGATTTGAGATAAAAAAAATAATTTGAGACCGGACCAAAGACCGGATAAGAGAGCCCAACACCCAAAATTTAACCTCCTTAAGCCACTCAAATTCCCCCTCAGGCCACTCAAATCCCCACAAGCTCAATCTAAAATAAAAACTGAATTGGGACCGGACCGGATCAAAACCGTACTGTATCCAATCCAATCTTTAGTCCTTATATTCTCGAAAAGACCGGACTGAGACCGAATCAGTTCACACCAATTTAACCGGACCGAACCTTACAATCACCCTAATACAAAGGCTTTCAATTGCATGTGATTCAGGGCTATGGTCCCAAATATAGAAGGGCCATGAACACCATGTACCATTGCAGCCGTCCTTGTCTATTGAATGCACACAGGTCGGCCTCAAATCGGTTAGATACAAATTAAATGTGCACATTTAACCTGTACAAATTCGGTTTGTACATATATTTTTGTCGTACTTTTTTTTTATAGTACAAACTGAACATATATCCGACGTTGTAGTACAAATTCAATTTGTACTTTTTGTAAAAATTCTTCACAATACACACAAATTTTGCACGTTAGGAGACATTCAATTTGTACATAAAAACATTATTACCTACGTAGCATTCTAAAATTCCTCTGATTAATTACTTCTAATCAATACTATTAATTATCACACCCCAAACGGCAAAATTAGGCAGGGTATCTTTGGATAAACAATATATATAGAGTGTGCAGTGCAGATCAGTGATGGTCTGATGGATGTGTTAGTAAACCTGTGAGCTGAAAGTAACAGAACAAACGATATACGTGGTTTCCAGTATTGCAGAGAGCAATACCGACTAGTCCACGGAGAACGGCGGTCTCTTATTCAGCTTAAGTCTTTCAACCAAGAGTACAGAGGAATATATATGACCTACATATGACCTAAACCCTAATCCATGCATTCATCAAGTCTACGTATGCATGGGATGGGCCAAGGACGTGGATACATATGTACATATACATGGGCCGAGCCCTATACACACTAACAGCCTCCCCCAAATTGATGCCGGTCACGAAGCATCAATTTGCCTGACAGGTACCAATGGCGACTGATGGGAAGAGACTTAGTGAGAAGGTCAGCGATCTGATCCTCGGATGCCACATAATGCACATGCAGGACCCCATCACGAACCAAGTCCCGAACGTAGTGGATATGAAGCTCAATATGCTTGGTCCGCTCATGCATAACTGGGTTAACAGCAATCTGAATAGCACTAGTGTTGTCCACGAACAAATCCACAGGAGACGAACAGGAGACACCAAAATCAGCAAGCAGACGTTGAAGCCATATCACCTCAGATGAAACCTCGGACATAGCCATGTACTCTGCCTTAGTCGACGACTTAGAAACCCGATCCTGCTTCTTACTCCTCCAAGAGATAAAAGAAGAACCAAAACGAATACACCATCCTGAGGTAGACCGGCGAGTGTCCACACACCCAGCGAAGTCAGAGTCTGAAAAGGCCTGAAGAGCCATCGAACCCTGAGAGGAGAAGAACAGGCCAACATCCATAGTCCCCTTCAGATACCTGAGAATACGATGAACTGCGGCAAGGTGATCCTGGCGCGGAGCAGCCATGAACTGACTGACAATCTGTACAGCATAAGAAATGTCTGGGCGGGTAGCAGCCAAGTAAATCAAGCTACCAACAATGCTCCTGTAAGCTGCACCATCGGCTAGCAGAGGACCAGACTCCTTATGAAGCTTCAGGTTGAGCTCCATGGGAGTGCGTACCGGAGTGCAGGAGTCAAACTGATGCTCAGAAAGAAGATCTTTGATATACTTAGTCTGGTGAAGAGTGATCCCCTGAGAAGACCGAGTGATCTCGAGGCCCAAGAAGTATCGAAGGTCCCCCAAATCCTTCAGACTAAATGCAGCCTGCAGGCCACTCTTCAAAGACCGAATTCCCTCCACATCATCTCCTGTAACCACCATATCGTCAACATATAGTAAAAGAACAACAATACCTGCCGCCGAGGTCTTCGTGAAGAGGGACGGATCATTGAGACTTTGACGAAGTCCCAAGGCTAGAATAGTAGCATGAAACTTCTCAAACCAGGCACGGGGTGCCTGTTTGAGTCCATAAAGAGATCGATGAAGAAGGCAAACCTGACCAGGAGAAGCATACTTATACCCAGGAGGAGGTTCCATATACACAACTTCCTTCAGATCGCCATGAAGAAAGGCATTCTTCACGTCCAACTGATATAGAGGCCAATCACGAACAGCTGCAACAGCTAGCAGTGTCCGAACAGTAGGCATCTTCGCGACGGGAGCGAAAGTCTCATCATAATCCACACCGTGCTCCTGAGTGAACCCCTGGGCAACCACCCGGGCTTTATGCCGCTCAATCGAACCATCCGGGAGGAACTTGATGTTGTATACCCACTTAATCCCCACGACAGGCACTGGGGGAGGTGGGCGATCAACCACAGTCCAAGTTCCGTTTGCATGGAGAGCATCAATCTCCACGTCCATGGCGTTATCCCACACTGGATCACCATGGGCTTGCTTGTAGCGTGTAGGAATGGGGACCGAGTCAACCCCATATGCATGATAGTCCTGGAACCAAAGCGGGGGCTGGCCCAGCGTGGAGCGCGTTGATCGACGGGGCATAGGAGGAGTAGCCGGAGACTCGGTGAGCTGGCTGGAAGCAGCGGCTGACGTGGGGGAGCTGGAAGCAGCTGCTGATGCGAGGGAGCTGGAGGCGGTGGATGGTGATGCACTTGAGGAGTCCTGTGTACCAGTGGTACCAGTGGACGGTGAAGCCGCGGATGAGGAAGCAGGCGAGGCCGGGGGAGTCAGATCGAGCGGGGCATCATCATCATCCGGGGGGTGGGGGGAAGGTCACCCGCAATATCACCATCATTCTCGTCGAACATAGGTAAGGTAGACGCAGAAGACAAGAACAACATAGATGGAGGACTCGACTCAGAGAAAAAAGGGAACTGTTCAAAAAAGGCGACGTTACAAGTGATCCTAATACGCTTGAGGATAGGGTCATAACAAAGGTACCCTTTGTGGACATCACTGTAACCCAGAAAGGCACAACGAACAGCTTTAGAAGACAATTTAGGACGCTCTTTCTTGGACAGGAGGACAAAACATGTACATCCAAACACCCTAAGACGCGAATAATCAGGATGAGATGCAAATAGGGCAAAATGAGGACTCTTATGACCCAGAACAGGAGTAATCTGATAATTAATGAGACGAACAGCCGTGGCAACGGCCTCAGGCCAAAAAGACATGGGAACATGAGAAGCTAGCAACAGTGCCCTGGTAAGATCGAGAACATGTCTGTTTTTCCTCTCAACCAGACCATTTTGCTGGGAAACATCAGGACAGGATTTTTGACTAAGGATGCCAAGGGAGCGGTAAAGGTCACGGAGAGGGTGTGAACTAAATTCCCCACCGGGATCAGACCGAACAATCTTGACCGGACGTTCAAACTAAGTTCGGATCATGTTCAAAAATTCCGAAGCAACAACAAACAAGTCTGATTTTAAGCGGAGAAAATAAACCCACGTAAACCGGGTAGCATGATCGACAAACAAGGCAAAATAAAGGAAACCATGACGAGAAACCACTTGGGACGGCCCCCATAAATCAGTATGGATAAGATGAAATGGTTCAGAAATCACAGTTGTACTGGAGGGAAAAGGAATACTCGTAATCTTTGCTTCAATACAACTCGTGCATAAATGTGAAGCAGTACCATCCATCTTATTTTTCCCAAGAAGGTTTTGTTTAAACATAGCCAAAAGGCGTGCCGAGTTTGGATGACCCAACCGCGCATGCCACAAATCCCATACATTATCAGATTTACTCGACAAAGACGAAGACACAGGAAAAGAGGCCAACGAGGCCGAGACACTAGACACCAACGGAACAATGGTTCTATCGACTGAACTACTAGAAGGACTACTGACAAGGGTTGAACTAACTGATGATGACGATGGTGATACTAAACTCGAGAGCTCCTCGAGATGAAAGACCCTCCCCTTCTTACTCCCTCGCCCGATCTGCCTCCCCGTCATCGTGTCCTGTATAACACAACCAGAAGGACCAAACAAAACCGATAAACCTTGCTCGGTGAGCTGACCCACAGAGACTAAATTAGGCACTAAGGATGGAACATGTAACGTATTTGGCAGCAGCATACGAGAATTATGAACCTTCCCAACACCATTTACTTTTAATTTTTGACCATTTGCTACATGTAAAGCCATATCATGTACTGGAACCAAACCTTTAAGGGAACTAACATCCCGTGTCATGTGGTTAAAACAAGCTGAGTCAATCTACCACGGTTTGGACATACCTGTCACTTGGAGAGCAGCAAATGCGCTACTGATAGCGCTAGGAAGAGAACATTGGAGAGCAGCACTCACGAGCTGCTCGGCAGCAGCAGCATTGATCGCCGACGGAGGGGCCGCGTCCACAGCCGCCGGGGTTGCATAGACAGGTCGATCTCCCCCGGCGCGGTCCGTAGAGGTGGAACGAGGATCATTAGCGCGCGCCGCTGCACGCTGAGCAGATTTGCAATCAGTCACGATGTGCCCACGACTCTTGCAGTATACACAGAAGTTTTTCTTGCGGCAATGCTTTTGATAATGGCATTTCTCGTGACAGTGATGGCACTCCACATCAGCAGCCGCTACACGTCGCTGAAAGTGAGGCTTTTGGACAGCAAAAGCAGCCGATGACAGCTGATCAGAAACCGCTGATGCCGCAATTACCGTCTCTCCTTTGCCAGGGCGAATGTCCAGCTGGGCCTGGGTGCGGAGACGAATCTCCTCGCGAACGAGAAGGCCGAGGATCCCATCGAGCTTCAAGTCATCCCTGTTCAGCAGCGTGGACCGAACGGTCTCAAACTCCGGGCGGAGTTTCATCAGGAATTGGCAGAGGCGCGCATGCTGCCGTTCTTCCATGACCTCAGCCGAGGCCTCCTTGGATCGCAGCGATGCTGTAAGCAGATCCTGCTCGATCCACAGCTCCTGTGCTTCACTAAAGTAGGATGCGACATCCTTGTTCCCTTGCTCCAGCCGCCCCAAAGCAATCTGAAGTTCAAATTGGCGTGCGGTGTTGACGGTGGAATAGGTTGCCGCAAGATGAGCCCACATCCCATGGGCTGTTGAATGCATCCGAAGCCCCAAAGCAATCATGGGATCCACGCAACCAAGCAACCAGGAGCGAATCCGGGCATCACTTTGCTCCCAGCGAGCAATCTCTTGATCCGTAGCCGGCGCGGCCGGCTTCACGGTCGTACCGTTGAGAACCCCCAGCAAACCATGGCCTTCAACGAAGACGCGAAATTGGAATTCCCATAAAGCGTAGTTCTTGTGATTCAATCGAACAGAGAGCCTCTGTGAATCCATAGCCGTAAGCTCTGATACCATGTTAGTAAACCTGTGAGCTGAAAGTAACAGAACAAACGATATACGTGGTTTCCAGTATTGCAGAGAGCAATACCGACTAGTCCACGGAGAACGGCGGTCTCTTATTCATCTTAAGTCTTTCAACCAAGAGTACAGAGGAATATATATGACCTACATATGACCTAAACCCTAATCCATGCATTTATCAAGTCTACGTATGCATGGGATGGGCCAAGGACGTGGATACATATGTACATATACATGGGCCGAGCCCTATACACACTAACAGGATGTTTATTATTAATACACAATTTCGTTTTCTAAGTTTTCAATTTGGAAAGGTGACCCGCGGGCCAGGGGACGGGAGAACTGTCGGTGGAGCTTTACGCGGGTGGTTTGGTTTTGGTAATAGGTAGTTTGGTTGGGATAGTTACAATTAGAGGTGATAATTGGATCGGATTTGTGGATTGGTGGATTGGATTGGTGGATTCATAGTTTGGATCAAATGGATTGGTGGATTGATCCATGAATCCAAATGACATCCAAGGCTTGGACCAAAATGTAAAATTTGAAAAGTTTTGGTACTAAAATGTCATAATGAAAAATCCCTCTCTAACACGCCCCCTCAAACGAAAGTCAACTCATGAACTTAAAGTTTGCACAAGCCCATCATACTATATTCTTGAAGACAACTGTTAATATTGAGGGGTTGTGGAGATTCGAACACACGACCACTTGACAAACCAGTTGGTCTCAATAACTCGAGTTGTTGGAAGAAGGCTATGCTGGATCTTATACCACTCTCTAACATATATGATCGTATTGGCAAAATAACTTCGCGTCAATTGATGAAATAAAATGTAAATTTACCATGGACTGATGCCTCTCATTTCTTAGTTTCGTAACTTACTTATTTTCATCACGACCATTTATTTAATTTGGACTTTCTGATGTGCACCTATTATTTGTGTATATATATATTTTTATTGAATGCAGGGGCCAGTAGATTGCGATTCGTGTTGAGGGTGGTAGAGTGAGCACATGAACATGGCGGCCGGCCCCCATTGACGATATATATTTGCAGCAGCAGCATGTGCACCATCGTGGGAGGTGCAAAGCAAAGGCAGCAGCAGTAACTAAGAAGTGGGGCGGCAGGCAGACATATGGGCTTTGCAACGTCCGCTCTCAGTGTGAGAAAATCTGTTGGAAAGTATACATAAAACGAGATGGGAATTAGTAAGGTTGGCTATTTGGTCCGAGTTTTTTGGTTTTATTCGAAATTGGACCGTATAACCCGGATCGAGATCGGACTAGGATTGGATAACAAACAATCCAATCTAATCCAATCTTCGAGCCTAGATTTGAGACAAAAAACCGTTTGGGACCAGATCGAAAACCGGATAAAGACCGGATAAGAGAGCCCAACACTCAAAATTTAACCTCCTCACCCTTTCAGGCCTTAGGCCACTCAAATCCCCACAAGCTCGATCTAAAATTAAGACCAAATTGGGACCGGACCAGTTCAAAACCGGACTGTAACCAATTTAATTTTCGGTCCTTATATTCTAAAAAAACCGAACCGCGACCGAATCAATTCGGATCAGTTTAACCGGACCGGACCAGACCGAAGAGCCACCCTAGGAATTAGGTATGGAAGAAGTTGATCATAATAATCACAAAATCCTATTTGTTTGCTTGTTTGTTTGTACGCTAGCAAGCTAGCTACCGGAAAACAAACCCGAATTAAAAGACCGGCCGGGAATTATGGGCGTCGCTTGTTACTTAGATCGTGGATCGCGTATCCATGTTCTCGCTGATATGGCTGCCGGCCGGGGCCGGCTGATGCATTCACGCAATAACTCCTCTCCTTCTCTAGCTTGCTTTCAGCTTTCATTTTAAGTTAATTTCCAACACCAAAAGATAGCTAGCTACTTGCCACAGTCTATACGTTACTAGCTAGCTAGATATATAGGGTATCATGAATCCGACGGATGTTGTTACACCACGTCATTACCCAAACATTCAAGAGGTTATTGAGGGCCTCGACTCGAGCTAACATAATGCATGTACATTTTCTTCGCGGGAGAGTGGTCTTAACCAGGGGCGGACCTACGTGTTGCTTAGGGGTGTCGGTCGCCCAAAATTTTTGTAAAGTACCTATATTTTCTTGGTACGAAAAATTTTAATACGAAATTTCTGACACGTACCGCTCTAATAGCTATACACAACACCCATTCATTATACTAGAAATTATTTATTATTATAAATGTATTCATCATCTTATTATTCTTTAGTTTACATGCTTCTGAAGTTGGTGTTGACTTTACCTATTGCAACTGCAAGTTGCGAAAGAGCATTTTCAGCTATGAACATCATCATCAAGAGTGATCTTCGGAATCGGTATTGGGTGACCAGTTTATGAATGATTTTTTAGTTGTGTATATCGAAAAAGGGTTTATGTGCAACATAAGGGATGAATGTATGTTAAAAATATTTTAGGACATGAA
This sequence comes from Linum trigynum, assembly GCA_964030455.1. Lineage (NCBI taxonomy): Eukaryota > Viridiplantae > Streptophyta > Magnoliopsida > Malpighiales > Linaceae > Linum > Linum trigynum. Next base: position 32,338,526 of record OZ034814.1, on the reverse strand, counting down.
AAGTCGTCGTGATTCGTTGTAAACCTGACATTGTGAATTTATGAACTAATTTCTAGTAATTTCTGTTTAATTTTTTTGTTTATTTTTATTTTTATCGGCGACACCCCTCTTCGACAATTCTCGGTCCGCCACTGGTCTTAATTACAAGTTGATTTTACCTGGAGTTGTATTTATACTATGTTAAATATTTTTTTTTTGTACAAACTAAAATTATACATTTATGTTATGGTACAACTTCAGGTAAAGATTCAAATTCTCTTATGGTACAACTTTAATTTGTATCTTTATACATAATGGTACAATTTCAAATTGTACTTTAAAAGCGCTGATTATTTACATACGTGTGATACTTATTGGAATGTCATCGAAAAAACATTTACCAAAAAAAGATTGTAACAGAACAACGTACGGCTGTCGGAGGAACTTATTAATTACATATTAGGTTTCACTAGAAACAAGCCCTGAAATCTGAATGGTGTCGCATAAACAGGGGATTTCCATTGCCCAATAAACCAACCTATAATATAATTAATTGTAAATTCGGGATTGCATTAATTAGTTCTATGATTTATAGTTGACCAAGGTGACTTGAGCAATACTCAATAGAGTTCTCCTCCCCCGGCCCCATATAACATAAATGGAAAACACCATTTAAAAAAAAATTAATGTCGCTAGGGATCAATAAAGCATCGGAAAGATCCATACTTTATAAGTAAGAAATTGATTTTAACTGATACGACGCGTTTTGAGTAAAAATGGAAGACCTTTTGTGAGCATTACGACGCCTTGACGAATGATTATTTTTCATTAAATTTTTGTAAAATATGCCTGTAAGTTTTTGCATCTAATAAGATCAATCTTGATATATTTTTGGATATCATCATTGTGACCATATTATTTGCAACGCAACTGTGCCACGTCAGTGTGTCCTTCTCAAAATATTACAGTTTGTCTCATATATTTAGCTTATTGCGAACTAGAGATTCAATTAATTGTGAATTAGAATGCCTCAATGACTACTAAGTACTAACAAGACTTCATAATCGTTGGAGGCTTCGTTTTAATTAGACCATATACCAAATTAACGTATTTTAGTATCGGTTATTTAGGTGTTTAGTTGCTGTTAAGTTAAAGATGGGGTTTGGAAGACGCAAAACAGACATATTAACTGAATATTGCAATCATTATAATGTGTGTTTCACAAATTATGTTGCAATCTGACGACATGGCGCGTGATGGTACAAAACTTACAGCTTAATCTCCGGCCGCCGCCGCCGCCGCCGCCGTTGAACGTATGTGTTTCGCGACAGCGTGCTTGTTGGGTAACGGGGGCAACGTAGCCTTCTCAGTTGGTGGGCTCGAACCCATCCAATTGATTAACTTCCGATTTCAGCTTCTGCCAATATTGGTAAGGGTTTTGGATAATATTATTTCAGCTTCCTTAATATATTTGAAATTGATATAATTTTTTATTTAAAATGAAAGAGATATAGTTGTTGATAAATAACGAGGGATTAATTACCGAAAAAAAAATAACGAGGGATTAGTTATGTAAACAATAGGTGATAGGTCCATGAGATTAATCTAAAAGACTCATATTTGTGTTAGCACCCTAACTGCAATTTACGATGTTATATTATACTGTCCTATCCCAAAAACAAAATATATAGGAGTCACAATTCTTTAATACGTCCCCTCAAAAGAAATGACCACATCATGATATTAATGTTAAATGCATCAATACTCAGCCAAATAAGTAATCCTAGACTTCAATATGATATCAACAGTGACGGAGTCAGGAAACTGAATTAGGAGGCTTTACTTGAACTGTGATTAGGGATGGCAATTACCCACCCATGGGTAATTATACCCAAATCCAAGTAAACCCATTCATAATGAGTTGGGTATGGGTGAAGTGTATATGAGTTGGGTATAGGTATGAATATTGCTTTCATAATCTAAATGGGTATGGGTTGGATATGGATATCCATTTACTTGAGAGTGTTTTAACTACACATGCAAAAATTGGACCTATTTGTAAAACTTGAAAACTTTAGGTACCAAAATGTAAGACCAAAAAAATTTAGGTGCCAAAACGTAAATTTTCATCGATATTTGGAGGACTTTTATGCCAACAAAATTAAATTTAAGCACTAAATATGCATATCTATTAAATTTAGGTACCAAACTGTAATTTACATTTGGGCATGGGTACAAACCCAAATCCATTTGTTATAAACCCAACCCAAGTAAATGGGTATGGGTACAAACCCATCAAACTCTACACATATCCATCTATTTGGATTTCATACCCAACCCTATTGGGTTGGATAGTTAAAAATCCATGGGTATGAGCAAAATTGTCATTCCTAACTATGATAACTGGGGAAGGGGGCTAAGCCCTTACCAACTACTCTATTTCCTAAATTTGTTACGAATGTCACATGTACTATATTTTTAAAATTTGAGGGGGCTATAGCCCCTCCAGACTTCAATCTAACTCCTCCACCGGATATCAATACTCTACCACTGAATTGTTGAAAGAACTTTAAATATAATTTAGACATGATATTCCATGAAACTACCATTCTTATTTTATTATACTTAAAAAAATAGACCACATCTCAATTCTAAAACAAGGTATCTATGGTTCATTGTACAGACATGGATCACATGCACTTGAATTTCCACAAACCAACCAACAAAGAGAAGGAAAAATGGCTAAAGAGAGATAAGATATTAGCAACATTTATTAATTGTTTCAGGCTAATGGGTAATGGTTTGATGTCTTAGTCAATACATGTGACAAACATATATATAGATGAGAAGATCTACATTTTGGCTCCACGCTCTCATCTATTTCTCACCAAACTCTGCACATATAGTTGTTGGGTCTTAATTAGTATATATTTACATACTACTTGGACTCATTACTTCCATGGTCAAATAGTTACCTTTGTTTTAGTGTAAATTGGGGTTTTCCCTCTCACTATGGAGTAAAATTACAATAACGACTACATTTAAAGGAGAGGAGATCTGTAACACTTTTAAAAAAATTCAACACCGACAAAGTACATGAGATTATTAATGGTTGATAAGAAATAATCCAACGTTATATGAGAAGACACATTTTGAGATGAAACGAAGAAATTCTTATAAGAACTTTAAAGTTACACATGTTCAGTATAGAGCAATGTACATATAGATGACCTCGCGTGAAAATACATGGTTGTGCGCCAGATTAGAAAAAAGGTTTGAAGTTGTTGTTAAGAAGAGTTTCTTTACCTTCTGAAAGTTTGTTATATGAAGTTTGAAGGTTTGGCGTTGGGCGAAAGCAGTCTATGGAAGTTGTTAGCTTTGCGTGACGCAATGTTATGGAGCCTTAATCGTGTTTATTCTGCTGTCTGTTTCTGTGGTGATTCCCAATTGGTCATCCGACGTGCATTGGAGAATGATGTCAATCATGATCGCGGAGGAGCGGTGCTTGAGGAAGTGCGGAAGCTGAAGACTTCTTTTGCTTCTATTTCCTTTGTTTTTGCTCCTCGTAGAACTAACAGGGCTGCCCATCGCGTGGCACAAACGACCATTGCATCGGTAGCGACCCATATGGTTGACTACCACGTTTTTATTTCCATTGCACTGTAATACTCTATATCAATGTTGTTAAAACCGAACCGGAGCATGACCCGATAATATGAACGGCTCACACTTTAGTGGTCCAACCGGTATTAAACCGTTAAACAACCGTTAAAGAACCGGTACCTTATAAACAATAATATCAAAGTAGAAGATACATAATGTAATAATTTAACAATTTAATAGCTAAAATAAAATTTTGTTTGCAGGTATCATTTAGTAATTTTACACACACATATATATATATATATATAATCATTAAAGAAACCCTAGTCCTACCATAACCCCCTTAGCAGCCGCCGCTTCTTCCTTCTTCTTCCTGTAGACGACCGCCCTTCTACTTCTTTCTTCTTCTTTCTCATACTGTTCAAGGCCCCTTCTTCTTCTTTCTGCTTCCATTCAAGTTCCCACACACAGAGGCCGACAGTAGAAGTCGTCGGCAATGGAGCTCTTCCTTTTTCTCTTTTCGTGGTTCACGGGTATGCTTGGGGAATGGAGCGAGCAGACAGTGGAGAGAGCCGTCAATGTCGACATATCAGAGTCCCATTCCTCTGTTCCTGTCGGTTGGGTTCTGGCGTCTGTAAAATTCCGATAGTTCCAGCGATGTCAACCCAGCAACCATTTTTTTTTCTTCTTCTTCGCGACCGACGACCATGAGTTGAAAACCGGTCAGACGGCCCGAGCGGTTAATCGCTTCGACAGTCTGCCGCCCATCCATACTGGCCGTCACGATTATTAGACTGATCCAGACCGAGCTGGTGACCGGATCTCGGTTTTACCGGTCGGACCAACCGGCTCGGTCCGGCTTTAACAACACTGCTCTATCTATTACGATCTATCTATGACAAAAAAAAAAAAAAAACAGTCTGTGGCTTGGGGATCATGTGTTGGGCCGAGCTGGATGAGCCCAATGACAATGCAATAGCCTTACGTGGTCACTAAGCCCTAAATGTGTGTGTAGACTGTAGAGTGCTTAAACGTGGAGGGTTAGATACTTAGATTGGACTGGGGAGTGGGGAGGAAGATAGCAGGCCCAACCCAGCTGGGAGAAGCTAAAGGGGACTTTCTAAAGCCCGTCAAAATTACTGCCATTTGTAAGCCCAAAATCTACTGTTGCTTCGTACAAACTAACAAAATGAATTTTTTCACTTTGTTTTTTTTGGTAAATACAATTTAATATCCAAACCTTTCATTTTAAACAATATAATAGCCAAACCTTTTCGAAAACAATCTAATATCCAAATCGTCAACTTTCCGTTCGTTTGACCGTTAGTTGACACTTCAAAAAAGTTCGAAGTACGACGCTTCATCAATATCCATCGATATCTTCTCTGAAAAACCACCAAGATATCGTGGTTCCAACCCCGAGAAGTCCATGACTCCACCATGGTGGTATAGAATATCTAAATATTCAGTCATCTGCAATGCCATAACAAGAAAACAAAGTTGTATTGTGACAATTTCCCCTAAACAAAGCTTTTTTGAAGTGTTAACCAATGGTCAAACGGACGGAAAGTTGATGATTTGGATATTAGATTGTTTTCGAAAAGGTTTGGCTATTATATTGTTTAAAATGAAAGGTTTGGATATTAAATTGTATTTACTCTTTTTTTTTTTTTTACACTAAGAGATCGCACATATTAGTGAGAAAAACAGCCAGATACAAAGTGGTTTACATGATGGAAAAAAATTAATAAACAAAATTGAACTCAATCAAAGAATGGAACAATGAAAGAGTTTTTCGTGCCATCAAATGATTGTTACTACTACAACCAACAAATCTAACACTAAACGGATCGAAGGCATGATGTAGATACATGACTTCCTCAATCACCATCCCCCACGGGTAATAGTAGACTGCCCCTCCATGATCTTCTCAATCACAATCTTAGCGTCACCCATAAAGACCACCGGTGTTCAATCCTACAAGCCAATAACTCGACGAGGAACAGATCATCAATAACCTCTTATATATTTGCCATCGAGGACAGAAAATAATTGAGATTACATTCTAAATGGGAATCATGTATCTTCTCCCACTTTTAATCAATAAATTCCCCCGCCTTTTGACACTATTTCTTCCACAATTACCCTGAATCAAACCATGTTTTCACAAATAATTCTCACACATTATAACTTTTTCCGAAAACACCAATATTTGATATAAATGCCGTTTTCAACATAAGAATGGTTAATGAATTTGTAAACTAGCACTTAACCAACAACAAGGATTCCTTTCTGCGATTGTATATGTTAATATGTAATGTGGTGACCTAAAACTGAATAAACCTGCGGCTCAAACAGGGTAGAAATTGGACCATATAAGTACAATACATAATGCTAACTTTCACTGGGAACTTCTAGCTTAAACCCTTCTGCTGTCCTTTTTCTAACAGGCCGAAAGTTTTATTAAAGTGCCATCAATTTGGAAGGTCGGCCAAATTGGATCCCACGCCACCGGCCATTAAACAGACAAAATCTCAGAAACCCACCGCATTAACCGAAAGGAGAAGACCCTTAGTCAACCACCTTCTCAGCTTTTTGCTCGTCCAAAGGGAAAAATTGCTCAACTTTCCAGCCTTTCTGTCACGACGGCTTTCTGGGTAAGTATCATCGTCGTCTCTTTCCACTTGGGTTTGCCCTGCTTGCTTGCTTGTTCCAATTATGCAATCGCTTTTGATTGACTGCTGTCAAGTTTTCTTTAACTGGGTCCGATTGTTTTGAGCTTCCATTTGTAGAAAAGCTTTGATCTTTGATAGAGTTGGGGGCGGTTATTTCTGTTCTGTTGTTTGTCCGTGAGAGGGATTTTGTTCTCTGCCGTTGAAGGGGATTCAATCTGCGTCGGGATTACGCATGTGGATTCTGGCACCAAGTTGAAATTTAGTATTAGGAAAGAACTCCAACTGTTCTAATTTATTCGATGATGAACAATAAAAAAACTGCAGTCCTCCTTGGCATGTTACTATCAGAAGAGATTTTCTTGTGTGGTCTGATTGCTTGTGAATTTGGGGGTTCTGCCCTTCTGGAAGAACTGTAGCTTTTTTCACAAGGAAGGATATGTGTACCGAAGAATCTACATAGCTGAGGATGGCTCGGTAATGGATCCTTGGAAACTCTGGACTGAGGTTACTGGTAGATGCATGAACTGAGATAATCCAAAATTGGGTTTTAATTTTCACGCTAATGGCCTTATGGACTGGAATATTGTTGTCATGGATTTCTCTGGTAACTGGGTAGAGGCGAAGTTAGGTAGAGGATGCCCAAGTCTGAATATAGAGTTAGGTTCAGGCGTCTAGAAGTTATTCTATAACCCACGACAGAAACTCTTTTGCTTCATCTCTGAAGGAATATTTCAATTAGCAATAGTTGGTGTGACAGGGAGGTGTAGGTAGAACAGCAAGTCTCATCTCTTAAAAATTTGTTTAGTGCTCTGAGAATATGCCCTTTAGCACAGCCGATTCTTGCACACTACAGGTCATCTCCAACTGGAAGTCATTCTCATTTCAAGACTCTTCTGTGGCTGTTCTATACGTTACTTTTTTCGCAACCTGGTTTTGGTTTCCTTAAATGCTTACGGTGCCAGAATGGTTCTCATTTGTGGTCTTTGACAGCTCAGGTAACGTGAATTCGCTGGTATTGCATGCTTGTTCAAGAGTGAACCTTCTTCTGAGCTAGGATGCAGCTATACCACCATGCTTTCTCCGTGGATAGCCAGAAAGTTCGGCTAGCTTTGGAAGAGAAGGGCATCGACTACACTTCAAACCATGTTAACCCCATAACTGCCAAGAATCTAGACGCATCGTTCTTCAGGATGAATCCAAGTGCAAGACTCCCTGTCTTCCAGAATGGAACCCATATCATCTTCGACACCATCGAGATAGTCCAGTACGTCATCTACTACTTTCCTCAAATGTTTTTTTCTGAAATGATCGACCATATGGTTTAAGTTGTTAAATACCAAGAGCAATTTTGCAGGTACATTGAAAGAATCGCATTTGTCTCAACAGGTGCCAATGACATGGCATTCAGCAACATGGAAGTCATTAATTGGATGAAGAAGATACAACAGTGGAACCCCAAGTTCTTCACGCTTTCCTGCATCCCAGAGAAGTACCGCCTTCCAGTCTCCAAATTCACAAGGCGGGTTCTGATAGCTCGGATGGCCGAATCTCCTGATCTAGCCAGTGCATACCACAGGAAGCTGAAAGAGACATACGAGACAGAAGAGAAGCTGAAAACCCCTGATGTTGTAAAGCGCAGCAGAGAGCAACTAATTAGACTTCTGGATGAAGTGGAGTCCAAGCTAGGGGAAACAGCTTACTTAGCTGGGGAGGAGTTCTCGTTGGCTGACGTGATGCTGATCCCTGTACTTGCTCGGTTGGTGCTGTTGAATTTGGGAGATGAGTACATTGGAACGAGGCCAAACGTGGCTGAGTACTGGGAATTGGTGAAGCAGAGACCGAGTTACAGGAAGGTGATTGGGAAGTACTTTGATGGATGGAGAAGATATAAGACATTGATGAAGACTTGGTGTTTCGTTAGGTTCAGAAGTCAGTTCAAGGTATACTGAACTACTGCAGAAGTGTATATATATAGAGTTGCAGGTTGATGTTGTGGTTTATGTAGATGGGAGACATTTGTGTAGATTAAAGAGAAGAGGGGAAAGAGTTTCCAGGAATAATGTGTAGTAATAATAATTTTTTGACTATGGTGAGAATAACATTAAAGTATAATATAATAACTCTAAGTACGACATGTCATTTCACTATACGTTGGATCTAAGTACGACATGTTATTTTGGTGTAATATTATATGTTATAACTCATATGTTAGATGATATTTGATATAAGTTATCAGGATAAGTACAATATACTGACCATTTCTATACTTCCGTGCTAAAATGGGTGACCCATTAAACCTTGACCCACTAGCTCGACCGGGTCCGGGTCAGCGTGCGAGTTGACAACCTTGGAAATGACATCAGGGGGAGGCTAGCTTGCTTAAAGATTCGGCGGTTTCTTTCAAGCCACGCCCATATCGGGAACGAATATTAAAGATTTGCTAACTAACAAGTGCAAATATATCATCTCTTTTTATTAGTGTAATGGATTTTTCGTTCTCGTGATTTTAAATGACATATAACCTTTTAGTTTAGCCATTAGAAAAAAAGGGAAAAGGTGATTCTAACTTACCAAAAGGTTACTATCCTCCTTTTCTTTAAATGCCAACTTCTTAAATAGCATCTGAACAAAAAAACATACCCTATAAAAATCTCAATCAAATATGGCAATCCAATAATAATCCATGACACCATAACGGTTTCCAAAAAGCTAGGTTAAACCATGCATAAATTATTCAATTAATTAATATGATACCATAAACTCACCACTAAAACATGTATAAGTACCATACATACATCTAACCAAAAGACCCACCATCACCACCAACCATCAACCAAAAGTCCTCCTTTTTTCCTGTTGAGAGAAATCAAGGAAACAAAGAGCTCCAAAGAAATCAAGCCATGGAGGCACCACTCATCAAAGCTTGGCTATGGAGGCTAATTTTGGTCTTTCTTTCTGTATTGTTACTAAGTGTCGTGGAAGTGAAGAGCAACACAGACATAGATGCTCTGATGACTCTCAAAAACGCCATGACTGATCCAAATGGATGTATGAATGATTGGGACCCGAGCTTCGTCGATCCTTGCACTTGGCTTCGCATCACTTGCAACTCAGATAATCGCGTTGTTCGAGTGTACGTGCTTTTCGTACCTACATTTATATCCATTCTCTCCCTCCGTATTCTGATGAGTACATAACATATTAACAATGTCTTTGTGCATGGATTCCTTTTTGCAGGGACGTGCCCGGCTGCGGTTTGTCCGGACAATTACCGCCGGGTCTAGCCGGATTGGACCAACTGCAATATTTGTACGTATAAAAATTTAGCTAAATTTTTCTTTTCGAGAAAAAGGCTTAATGATACGATTCTTTGTTGCTTTTGTTTGATGTCGTTTTTTATAAATATGATACAAAAAAAAAGTTCTTTTTTATATTATTATATATTTAATTTTGGTGGCTGGTATAGGAATCTTTACGACAACAAGATTGGGGGAATGATTCCAACAGTCTATGGCCACGGCTTCCAGAGCCTTAAATCCTTGGATTTGAGCTCGAATTCACTCGAGAGCATAATTCCAGCATCTTTGAGCAAATTACCAAAAATCGAATTTATGTAAGTCTGTCAAAATATATAATATTCATTTTCTTATTTCACCCTTTGGTATAGAGTTGTCAAAATCGAACCGATCAACGGTAATAGTTTGTCTAGCATACTCGACTCACAATCAACACATTGTCGATTATTTATATGTTACGTAAAAAAAGAATCTGGCCCGGACTAATTTGATTTTCAATTTTTTTTTTTGGTTTCTAGACATCTGGAGCATAATCAATTAGACGGATATATTCCAAGAGACCTGGGCTTGATCCCAACCATTAGAGTTTTGTGAGTATTTTCTAAATAATTAATTATAACCAGAATTAATCATCATTTCAATTCTTGAAGATAAATGATTTTTGATTTGGCAGGAACATTTCGTACAATAAATTATGTGGAGATGTTCCTCCAGAGATTGCACGCATTCCAGGCGCTGAGTGAGTTCTTAATCACTTCTTAGTTTTTGTTTCTCGTATTACAAAACTTTATAATTCTTATTATTCCTCTTATTTTACAATTATTAATATGATTGGCTTTTCATTATTATCATTATTATTGATATGGTTGAGTAATTAAATTTTTTGTTTATATATATTGACTATTTTTGTTTTTCCTTTGCTGTGTTGTAAATGCAGTTGGTCTAACAATCCTGGAATTGGGAAACCTTGCCAGTGAAGATGGATACATAAATGAAGGAAAATCTTTCCATTATCTTTTGTTATCTCAGTTTGACTGGTGTTTCCGCAATGGACCTGTTAAGACAGTGGAATAACTAAAACATATAATAACTTACTGGATTCGCGTGTATTTTGATGACTTGGGTTTCTGGTTGCACGATGGTTATGGGCGGGTCTCGGGCGGGTTTATGTAAACCATTCTCATTTTTGTTTTCAAATATCTAAATCCACATATGCCTCATTCCCACACGGAGGAATATTTTGATTTCCATACCCATAGTTTTTGGGTTTCCGTGAGTAATACTCATCCCGTACATCCAACGTTATTATACCTAAAACTTTACATGAAATTTTTTAATTATAACACTAAACGGACCTACTATATCATGAAGTCAACGAACACACGGTCATTCTTAATACGATTCAAAGAATATGATGTTAAAACATCCATTAATCCATAAGATAGACTGATAGAGTACAATATTTTTCAAATTATTATTCTCTAACTCTAATAGATCTACTAAATGATAATTAACCAACATAAACTTTTTTTTTTGAGGGACAACATAAACTTGTTAAGAAGGGGGAAAAGTGAAAGAGTGAAGAGATAATTGAGTGAAAGAAATTAGGTTTTGATTAGGGTGGCCACTCAATTGAATTTCTACTATTTATCTTCTCTTAGTTATCCTCACTATTAATTATACAAATTTGATCCACATATTTTTTTATATATATATGAAGAAATGCTCTTGGTGGGGCGGATATGGGTATGGGTGTGGGGAGTGGAGAGAGGCTAAAACTATACCCGCCTCATACCCATCAAAGTTTTTGCGGGTTTTACCCATATCCTCCCTTACCTAATCAATGCGAAGATATCCCGCGTTGACTGGCGTTCGAATATCCGCGACCATGAGTTTGATTGTCATCCCTACTCGTCTCATAATGAACACCCATAAGCAAAAACAAAATAATAATAATAATAATAATAACAATAATTAATTAAGCATCATACATGAGATCTTAAGGAGTAATTTATAACGAGTTAATTGTTAAATCCCGACTACGGGTACTCGATCATAACTGCTCTATGCATCCCTTCTAAGTTGCGACCACCTTGTGCCTGCACAAATCAATGAAGGTTTGCTCAGTTTGTTAGACCATCAATGATCAAGTCACGACTCACGAGTGTTCTTTTTAGAGAGAGAAATGTAGTGGGTAGGGTTTGCTAAGAGAATCCAACCTCCATAAGTGTGGTTACATTCCCCCAATTTATAGTAGACGACTTTTCGACAGCTTACCCATACACATCTTACGTCATCACGCCGCAGCCGTCGTGGTCTTCGCCTCCCACCATCCTCTGTCGTCGTTGCCGCAGAGGTAACAACCTCTCTCGTCATCTCTCCTCTCGCCGTCACATCTCTCCTCCTCTCTCCCATCATTTTACAGTCGCCACCTGTCAAGAACCAGTTGATCCCAATAACTCGAGTTGTTGGGAGAAGGTTATACTGGATCTTATACAGGCTCATGTATGGTACTTAACCACTTCCTTACATGCTCCCTCAAACGAAAGCCGACTCATGGGCTTGAAGTTTGCACAGGCCCGCCATACCATGTGCTTGAAAGACAACGGTTAATATTGAGGGTCGTGAGGACTTGAACACGTGACCTCAAGGACAAACAAGCTCTGATACCATGTCAAGAACCAGTTGATCCCAATAACTCGAGTTGTTGGGAGAAGGTTATACTGGATATTATACAGGCCTATGTATGGTACTTAACCACTTCCTTACACCACCCTCATCCACTGCCGCCGTCGCCGCATATGTAATGATCTCTCCCCTGCCTTCTCCTTTCATCATCCCTTAAACTTTTTTCCATATCTGATTTTTTATGTTAATCTCTAGTGTTACTAACTTTTGTCTAGTGGTACGGTACCAGTGGTAGAGGTACGCTACCAGTGGTAGTGGTAGATACCCACTACTCACTGGTAGCGGTACCATGCTACCACTGGTACCGCTACTAATGGTAGTGGTAGCGTACCAATACCACTGATATCGTACCACTAGACGGGAATCAGTACCACTAGCGCACTGACATAGTGATTTTTTTGCAGATCGCCGGGGCGAGTCTGATTGGAGGATTTCACCGAGAAAAAGTGTGCCGGTCGGAGCAAGTTTGGCAATCGGAGTGAAGAGGCTATTGAAAAATGAAGAGAGAGATTGAGAGAGATATAAATGTATTAAATTTTAGGATTTGAATTAAGAAACATGTATTTAATGGGTTTTTAATTCCCATTTTGTAATTAATAGAAAAAAAATTAATAAATTCAGTTTTTTTTTTGTCATACCCAAATTGTCTTTGGATGTGAAACTCACATCCCCACAAGAGAAGTGACGCTATCCCATCCCAAAAATCGTGGGTCTCTCATAAAAATTCCAACGATGGTGTGCTGGGTGACACACCTTGCTAGCAGATGGGTCCGCCCCTGTTCAAGAGGACACATAACTTTCATAAGTAGATGGTGGATCATACTTAACTTACAAAATCAACCCTCAAACTTAGAAAACCAAACCACATAAGTTAGGTGCACTCGGTGCACAAAAGCATCATTGCTTCCTTGTCATAATCCAACCAATATAATTATAATCGAAAATCACATGATATGCAAATCTACTCGTGTCTTCTAAACCATTCCCTTTTTGGGTTGTTCATGAATTTAAACCAATTATTTACCGGTTCTGTCTATCAGTCTATGTTCTCCTCTTCTTCAAATGTCAACTTTTCAAATTTGTTTTTTTTTTGTAGAACTTTTCAAATTTTGAACAAAGAGAAGCAAACATACCTTTAAAAAATCTCAATTTCTCATTCAAATACGGCAAGATCAGATGACAAAATAATGATAATGATAATACTTAATGAAAACATTGAATATAGTAATAGTAATTAACATAAAAGAGGAAGATACCCACTCCGACCAAAAAGAGAAGAAAAAGATACCCAATAAATTACAAGACACCATATAAACTTCACCAACAAAATACGTCAAATACCATATATATATATATAAAAGAACCTCTACTACCTCCATAGTTGCTTGCTTCACAGAATATCCCATTCCTCTTTCTGGTTAAGGGCAAAACTCCACGAAGAAGAAGAAGAAAAAAAGCCATGGAGGCAGTACTCGTCCCGTTCGTCTTCGTTTTCATAGCCTTAATATTGCAAGCTGGGGAAGTAAAGAGCAACGCGGAAGAAGAGGCTTTGACCAGTCTCAGAAACAGCCTTGCTGACCCAAATAATGTTCTTGCCAGTTGGGATCCAACTCTCGTAACTCCATGCACTTGGTTTCACATTACTTGCAACTCGGACAATCGCGTCGTTCGACTGTAAGCATCCTCAACTTTCACCGTTTTGTAGCAATTTTAGTGAGAAAAATACAACCTTTTATAAAAAAGTTGTTACTGAATTTTCCCCCGATTTAATTGCATTGCGATTTTGAATTGATGCGAACCCTACTTTGATGCGACATAATTTCATATATGGATTCATTTTGCAGGGACTTAGGGTTTGAGGGTTTATCAGGGCAATTACCAACCGGTCTAGCCGCATTGGACCAACTGCAATATCTGTATAGAACGCTGTCTTTGTTGATTTAATTTGATTATATATTACTTAGGGTTGATTTAATATATAAATTCGACGGTTTGGAAAAATTGACTTGTAGGAGTTTATACGAGAACAAGATTGAAGGGACTATCCCAGCAGATATTGGTAACCTGACGAATCTTATGGCCCTGGATTTGAGGGCCAATTCAATTTCAGGCACAATCCCTCCATCTTTGGAGCAGAACTTACAGTCACTAACATTTTTGTAAGTCCATTCTTTTTCTTGTTAATGCATTATGTGGCAAGGAATCGACATTGACCCAAATTTGATATAATGAAAGTTCTCTAAATTGTTCCAAATATAAAATGACGATTTTTGTGTGTTTGTTTTTCGGTCCAGAGGGCTCGAGGATAATCGATTAACTGGGCAGGTTCCGCACGAGCTTGGCAACATTCCAAATCTTAAATTTTTGTGAGTGTTTTTTGGACCATATTTTAATGATTATAAATGGAATGTGTAGATCTGATCATTTGACTCAATCGTGTTGATCCATTTAGATACGGGATCAGAGACAATTGGACCAAAAAATTTCTTTTTATTAAATTGAGGGTCAAGCGTTTTTTTTATTTTGATCCATATTCGTATAATTGTATTAAAACGGAGGTAGACTCTTAATGTATGTGATGATTTATATATGTGTGTGGTTTAGTATTAACGATCCTTTTCCTTTTACTATTTGGCAGGAACATTTCGAACAATAACTTATGTGGATTCCTTCCTATTGAACTTTTATGCGTTCCAACGCTCGAGTGAGTTATTCTTATCTTTTTAATTGCTTTATGTAAACTAATTATGATCATGTAGACAAATATTAATTTTAGAGAAGGAACATGCATAAAAAAAAAACAGAATTCCGGATTATTCAAATCATTCAATGAATAAAGAACAGAAAATTTCTGATATGAAATAAAGTGTACAAAATATTTTAATTAAAGTTAAATTACTTTTAAAATGCTTGACTAATACATTTCTTCATTTTTTTTTTGTTAATTTTCCCTTCTTTTTTTGTTGTTGTTGTAAATGCAGTTGGTCCAACAATCCTGGAATTGGGAAAGCTTGCCCATGAAGATGGAGAATAGAAGAGGAGTACTCTTAACTTTATTTTTGTTATTGCTATTTTTAGTTAACTGGATATTATCTCCAAATTACACAATAATAAAATATCACATGAGTATATTTTTTTCTCGTTGAATCAGTTTCTTTATTTGCAAAGACTTGAGATCAAAAGGAAACTCAAACCAACTGATACCATATGAGTATATTAAATACTCATCTTGTGACACATGCAAGTCTCAAAGCATATGAAAGTTGTGGTTCCCTACACTCATTCAGTCGAGCTTATTGAAGTCACTTTTTAGTTTTTAGCTAGCACAAACTCAATAAATTCTAATTAACCCCCAAATATTTGGGACAAATCAGAAACTTATATTATATATACTAAATTTGAGCCACAAACAAGCCCACAAGCTCCTCCAAAGTCCTAACACCCTTTGAATTATGGAACAATAGAGCTCTAGTGCAATGGCTTCCATTCTCACTAGAATAATGCACGACTCGTTGGCTGAGAGTAGGGGTGTCGATTAGATTAGGTGTGGTTAACCAATTTGAAACCATTTAAAAACTGAACTACTATGTCTCACCAAAATTAAAATCCAACTCATTAAAGGTCTTATCGGTAATTAGCATAAAGAGAAACCCTTACATTCACAATTTAAAACACAAGGTAAAACATAGGAGGTACACGTATATTAAAAAAAATTGGGAGATAAAATTCATTTAATTTCAAACATTAAATATGACTTCGTCTAAATCAAGTGACCAAATCTGATTATGCAATTTAGTAGAACTTGAAAATAGTGTAATTTGTTTAGTTTAGATCTAGAAAACTAGTTAACGAATCCTTGAGTCTCCCATATTCAAAAATGGTTTGGATGAACTCTACTTAAGTAAAAGATTCTTTTTTTTAATATTAACAATGAAATTATGTTTTATACTATAGTTATGTTTTATTTCTTTACGTTAACATCAACTGTCGCTTTGGCCGAGTGGTTAAGGCGTGTGCCTGCTAAGTACATGGGGTTTCCCCGCGAGAGTTCGAATCTCTCAGGCGACGATTTAATTTTTTTTTTTTATTTTCCCTCAATTTTGTGGGCCGGTATTCTGTTTGGGTCAAGGTTGTTTTTGGGCCGGATTAAAAGTAAGTCGTGGACTCGGATCATATCGTGGATTTGAAAGCACAACTCCTCCAGCGCCTCCGGCTGCCGCTGCCGGTGAATTCTACGGTCTCCTTTCTTGCTTCACGATTGCCCCCACAAGTCGGCGTCTCGGCCCTCTTCTTCTTTTCTCTTCCTTTCTTTCTCCAGTTCGAGTTCTTCTTCGTAATCGAAACTCCGAGAGGGTTTCTGAGCATGGTCTGAACTCGTCAGCTCTTAAGATTTCGAAAATCGTTAAGCGCAAGACCATCTAAATCGAGAATTCAGGGTCTAAGACAAATCGGAGAAAATGGCGACGCCGCCACCGCTTGGGGGAGTCAACTTCGAAGCAAATCCTCCTCCGCCGCCACAGCCACCGGGTACTGACATGACGGGGATGTGTTTCAGAGACCAGCTATGGCTCAACACATACCCTCTCGATCGTAACCTAATCTTCGATTACTTCGCTCTCTCCCCGTTTTATGACCTGCGATGCAACAACGAGGAGCTCCGGAGGCGCGCAATTCACCCTCTCGACATCTCCCAGCTCTCGTAAATGCCTAAAAAAAACACTTTTCAACTTCTATCCCCTTTCCCCTGAATTCCAATCTCCCGTTTCGAAGCTGTTGAGTTTTTTGTTGTTGCTGGTTTTGTGTTGCAGGACGATGAAAGGGTATGAGTACATGTTGAGCGAAGTGATGGAGCCCCACATGTTTGTGATGAGGAAGCAGTTGAGGGAGAGCCCTGAGAAAGTCACTCCATTGCTCACCTATTACGTCTTGGATGGCTCCATTTACCAGGCTCCGCACGTCAGCAATGTCTTTGCTGCTCGAGTTGTAAGCCCCCTTCTCTGACCCAGTTCATGAGTCCATTCGCAGTGCATTGGCTTCTGTATCGACTTGGTTTCATTCGATCTTCGTTGTGATTCGAATGTTTGTTTGTCTGAGGACAAAAGTTGTGATATAGTGTGGATTTGGCTGGCTGCTAATGGTTGCAGGGGCGGGCTTTGCATTACATATCCAAAGCTTTTACTACTGCAGCTTCGAAGTTGGAGAAGATTGGCTATGGTAATTGTCTTTCTTCTCATCAAAATGGTTATCATGTTGTGCTTTTGCATTCAGAGGAGCGTGGCTTTGATGATTTATAATTTGAATGGAAAGAGAGAATCATTATCAGGTGGTGGTGCAGATAGGTCTCGTGAATTGGTGAATGCCGAATGCTTCTATCTAATAGGATCATCTGTTTAGCTCAATGTTATGTCGTTGTAGGCAAGAATAACATCATGCTTGGTTGGATAGTTTATTGACTGCTACCTATGTTTCACTCTGCATATGCAATGAGATTGGTAGGTAATGGCTGTGTACAGTTTCTAATGCTCCGAGCCAAGCTTTGGATAGCACTTGTAACGAATTCTTCAAGTGTATGGTTGTTTAATCCTTATTGCTTCCCTGTTCTGGACAACTTAGTTTCATTTTCATTAGCGTGTTGGAGTGTTTGCTTTCCTTGTTAAGTGTAGATCATGGAACTTGTACCAAACCTTTTCTGCTTGGATCCCCATGAATGCACTATCCCTACTTCCTGATATTTCACCTACTTGCTACTGATAGCAACCTCTCACGTTGTGACGCAGTTGAAACTGAGGGCGAGGAGGCACCTTCTGACTCAAAGACCAGCAAAGAGAAAATCGACTTCAAGGAAGTCAAGAGAATAGATCATCTTCTTGCTTCATTACAGCGCAAGGTAAACTTACTTGGCAGGTTCATCCATCTCTCAAATCGTTAAAAACATAAATGGTCGATCACATCGAGATGAATTGTACTCATTCTTACCATACTTCCAATTTTAGGCTCATGAGGTATTCCTTTTTGGTACTATACACGGAGAACAAATGTCTCCGTCATCATCTTTATTCGTTACGACAAATTTCAAGTTGGCAAACTCTGCTCTCTCATTTCTTGCAGTTACCACCTGCTCCTCCACCGCCACCATTCCCAGAAGGCTACGTGCCCCCTGCGAGTGGTGAAGCAGAGAAAGCAGCTGAAGGACAACAACAAGGAGGAGATGCTCAACCCCCTCCTTCCATTGATCCCATTATTGATCAAGGTCCGGCTAAGAGAATGAAATTCTGACAGAAAGTACGTCCAGGGCAGATAGATTCTCTTCTATGAAAGGCCAAATTTAAGAGAGGTGAAACAATCTCATGTGCCAGAGAAAAAGTAAAGGGAAGAATTGCAGCAGTTTTTTTGCCCTTCTTTTCTTGTACCCAGCTAAGAGTTTGATTCATCTGGGCTCTGGCAATCATGGTTATTCTTGTATTTTATTCTCCTCCAAAATAGAATGAGAATTTGTGATCCCTCCTATATCCGAGATCCGATAAACTTACAGTGGCCCGGGTGCACCAGCAAGGATTGGTGATGTGATGCATCGGGCCAGTCCCGTCCCGCCAGCTGTCATATAATTATAAAGATTTAAAAATTTAAACTAAAACATCCATATTCTTTTCCTGCGTTGCGACCTGTCCTTCTCGGGTGGCTCCTTTTTTAACCTCGAGGTTCAAGACTAGTTGGGTCAGTCCAAACAAAGATTGTCCCCTCCACCTTTTCTTTCTTAGTTGTTGATGAAAAATCTGTCCGAATTCTAGAAATGGATTTCATATATCAATAGCAATTCTTCGGTCCTCGTATGTGAGACTAAGCTTGTTCGTGGGTAGATATTGAGAGTTTGATGAAGGTGGAGATTAGCTCAATGTTAGTTGTTAGTTGAGCTACTTTGTAAGTTAGTGGGTTCGAGGGTGTTAGTGAGGACAGATCGTCAGTGGTTGTCCAAGGCTATGAACGGAACTTAGCCATACATACCAACGCATGGCGACGGCCCTGTTCCATGATATGATGCACAAAGACGTGGAGCTTAAGTGCCGAGATTAGTGAAAAGAATCATGTACTTAAAATTGCACGAATAAGAGCTTGGTCTAGTAATAATTACACTAGCCTTGAACCTGAAGGTGCCGGATTCGAATCCCTTAAATAGTACATTAAAAAAAACATATATCAACTTTATAAAACAAATTGTCAGTTTGCTCAACGATTTTGCTCTTTCATTGTGGTATCAAATCACTATTGCAGGCTGTAACTATAGCCTAAACAGAGAGGTCAGATTTGAAAAGAGAGGCGTGAAAGTGTATCCCAGTTTAATGAGGATTATAACCACTGGAACCTAGTGGAGAATCTATTAACCGTGGTTGAGTTGCAACTTTATTTGGATCGAGCCTCTTCTCCGAAATTGGCGTTGAAGTTGCACCTTTCAACTCCATTCTTTTACTCTGTTTTCCCCTTTTCAATTCTGTTTTTCATCCAACAAGTTTGAGGGTTTGTGGTTTTGTGTACTCTGATCAGCAAGCCTCGAGGTTTAGGCTTATCATTGTCCTTGTTCGTTGGCCAATTTTATCGTATACTAATGTCATTTTACTTGTTTAAGTTTTACTAGTTGATTCTGATTTGTGGCTTTGCTATGTTGAGCTATTTGGTTGCTTGATTTGCCCTATTAGGGGCGAGTACTTATACTATACATTAAAGTATTGGTGCTTTAAAGTATAACTGAAAGTTGTACCGTTTCGTTTAAAGTACAGATTGAAGTTGTACCATAAGGGAATTCGATCTTTATGTTATGGTACAACTTCAAATTGCATCATTTGTACCATAACATAAAAGTACAACTTTATTTTGAACCATAAAAGAATTTTACAAAAAAGTATAGGTATAACCTGAAGTTGTACCATAACGTTAAAGGTACAATTTCAAGTTATAACACAAAGGAAATAACTAAAACACCAATACTTTAAAGCATAGTAAAATTCATCATTAGGGGCAAGTTTGTTTGCTATCCTTACTTAATATTATAGGAATTCAAAACCAATATTATGCCATATCAGCACATGGCTGCCTCTCAGCCTCTCCCATTATTTGCGGTAAAAGTAAATTTTACCATTATCTTTTCGCTTCTACAATTCCCTAGCTTTTGGACCCTTCGTCTCCCTTAATGGCCCATCAGAAAGTGGTCATTCCTTTACCCAAACTAAATGAATATATTCAAACGACATCCGATCACTAACGCTCACCGTCTGGATTCCCAAACGTGTGTCTGCAAACTTATAGAGAGTTTACGGAATGGATTGCTTGCCCGAGGCCCCCACCTCAAGGTTCAGATGGTCCCACTTAGCTCAGGGATCCCATCCTACTACGAATCCACCGTCAAGTAATCACTCGATAGTGATTTACTATGATGGGTCATTCTTTAGCGACCCCCAATCGGTGGCATATGGTATTGTTGTCGTTAACCACCATGGACAAGTGTGTGATGGGAGAGCTGAAAATCTTCTTTGATTCACTCCGATTGAAGCGGAAGCAAAGGCTCTTTTGGAAGGAATTAAATTAGCACAAGAATATGGATCGGTGTGTACAGTACAATCTGACTGTCAATTGCTGGTGAAGGCCCTGAATCATAATCAGTCTCGATGGCCCTGGAGATGTGCAGCCTGGATTAGAACAATGATCAATATCCTTAGGACTAACCCAGCAATTTCGGTGAAAGAGGTTCTAAGGGCTTTCAACGTCAGAGCAGATTGGGTTGCACGATCAAAAGCTAAATCTATTTTACAGATGACTGGATTAATATTCTTGATCTAATTTCTGATCTCCTCTAAAATTATAATAGCTTTTTAGCGTGTATCTTTCTTATGGTGGAATAAAAGTTGATAATATTTGTAAAAAAAAAACCGTCTGGATTCCTTTAACATTCGGCAATCTCACACCGCACTCTGCCACGTCAATCCGACCGCCTCCCTCCTCGACCTTTTCACCAACAGCAGCTGAAGCAGAAGACCTTGGAGCTATACCTACAACGGCTGTATGAGAGCCAACTTATTGACCTAACGACTGCATGAGACCGAACGACTGCATATTCTGATGGACCCTCAAACGACGCCATCACAGCTGATTCAGCAGCAACAGAAGGTCCGGCCGTTATGTTCCTGAAGTGAGACAGTGCAATTTCTTTTCTTCCCAATTTTTGTTAGTATTGATGCATCAGACAATTGTTATTTGGACGGACTATTAGTTTTGACATTTTTATTTAGTTATGGTAGTGTTGTTTTTTGCTGAATTGAATCGTTAATTCAAGTTTTGATTTTGGCATAATTGTTTTTCTTACCAATTGTTGTTTGTATTCATGCATCAGACCCGACTCATGAATGGAGACAGTACAAGATTGAATCAATTGAGTTGTATTAAAGTTTGCCATACCTTTATACTAATAGTGGTACCGTGATTGATTTCGCTAAAACATTTTCAAGGTAGATTACATGGAAAAGCGGAAGATTGTTGATGCGGATGACAATGTGATTCATCATTCTTTCAAAATTGCATGGGCAACTGATATTGCACGATTTTCATGAGATCTGGATAATGGTATTTTATATTATCTTATATCGAAAGACGAGAAAGGAGAGAAAAGGAAAAACTATTCACTTAATTTTTATTTTTAATTGAAAGCTATTTGCTTATTTTAACTTCTTCATTTGTGGCCTTTAGATCTTTAATTTCTTTATCACTTTTCTGGGCTAAAAAATTAATAATCTCTTATATATATATCTTAAATGGCTGACGTGATACAAAATTCTAAAATCAATAAAAAAGATCTACATAGAGATAATTTAAGAAAATTAAAATATTCATAAATAAAAAAAGATAAAATAAGTTTGTAACAATATATGAAAATAGCTAAGTGAGATTAACAATTTCGTGTATAATAGTGCAACATACATCAATCAAAATAAATTGAGCAAACAAAATGCACCGCCCAACGGGCGGGTAAAAAACTAGTTTTGTAGGTGGCAATTCAGCGCCGGCTAACAAGGATTGTATTTCTTCTAACTGCTATTTCAACTTGGCCAGGTCTACTTGGGATGTTGTTTGACGCTTCATGTTGCCGCTTTGTTTATTTTGCAGGTGCCTCTTCCTACTAGAACTGCAAGGATTTGCTTCTCTACTTCAGTTTCAGCATGGTTAGTTCTATGATTTTCACCTTTATAGGGTAGAAGTCACGGATATTGCCTATGTCGTATAGGTATAAAGAGTTTTCTGTTGCGTGACCATAAAGACTCTCTTATCGATGGTTCGACTAATTGTCGACCATCGCCCCTTTCTCTTATATGTATTATTATGGTTTCCTAAAAAGACTTCCAATTTGTATCTAGTTGTTCCCTGTTGGGAATATCTTTAAAAAAACCATAAATTGGATGAAGGTATTAGAATATAAGAAATTTAGGTTCCTCCAAATTGAGGTGAAAGGAACACCAACAAAGTGAGCCAATATTGTACCTTATCAATCATAAATTTGATTGTTTCTTTCTTTATTGTAATGAGTCCATCGCATAATAACGTGTATTCTTACTTGAATACTTTGTCCGAATGTAATAAAGATATTCTTGTTTATACATCTTCACGTCTCTGAATATCTTCTCAAACATATTTTGAAAAATCTCACTATCTACAGTCTTATCAAACATATTATTTCTAAAAACATCAGAAAAAATTCGAACAAACAACAAGTGTTGAATTGAGGAACGGTTCAAATGGTAAACCCACAACATTGACTAAAAATTGACAAATGCACAACCTTGACTGCTGTTCCGAAAGTTGATCGTTAACATTACATACCACGAATTACACTGACCAGAATAGACTCCTCATCAGAAAACCTAAGGCAGCATTCCTCTGTACAGACCCAAAAACATCCTGCCTTAGCCACAAAAAAAACTTCCCCCCAATCATCCCTATGCTTCTTTTCACTTACCCTGCGTTCCCAACTTTACATAAACCCTACCTACACCTTCATCTTGTACTCTAAAGAGATCGGTATTGAGCAACTTCGTCGGAACGTTTCCCCTCCCCCTTTGCCACCAGTAGTCAGTACTACATACCTATCCAAAGTGAACAGACCTTCATTCTGTTCAGACTTCACATAAAACTTCGTCTTAAAATGACCGAAATAGGGTATTGCTTTCACAAGCGAGAGCTGCAGTTTCTCATAATGATCACCACCTTCACTGCAATTGATGATATTCAAGAAAACGAAGACGCATTAATGGAACTGAAATCGTCGTGATATAATGTACTGTAAATAACGCAATTGATGTTAAAATATTGCATGATAACAACACAAAATATTAGGAACATAAATCAAATATAGAGCTTACCGGACGACACTGAGTACACCAGGCATTCCTGGTATAGAAAAGAAATAAAAAAGGATCGAACAGGTCAAGCAAAATGGCAAACTAATTAATTCAGAAGTGCAGCAGCTTAAGAAACTGCAGACCCTATTCACTAAACAGTTAAACAAACCTTTCAGCTTGCTTGCACTCTCGTCTTCCATGTCCAATCCGAAAACAAAGCAATCGTCGCAAGGATAGAAGGCCAACTCCAGTTTTCCCTTTGGCGCCGCTCCCTTCTCCCTTCTTACTCTACCCGACAGATTAAGAAACAAGTAGTAAACAAACAACACATGCATGCACAAGCACAACCAAACGATGTCAAATGTAACTAACTATACTGACGCGAATAAATGACACAGGAGGGATTAATGTGAAGTCTACCCATCGAATAAAACAGGGGACAACGTCTGAAGGGAGTATTCCACGATTTCCCTCTCCGTGGTGAGCACCCTGTCACGGGGCTTTTCCTTCAAAATGATCCAGTGATGCAATTTCTTATGCTGATCACCGATAAAATCGGAGAATGAGGAAGGGAATTGAGGCAAAGGCTCGAAGTCCGCCATCTCTTCATCGGAAGAAGAGTTGTCAGACATTTCATAAAGCCCCGCACCCTTCTCTACAAATTCAAAGTAGCAGGCAGCAGAATGGGTCCGGGGTGATTGACTGACATCGACAACACCAGGCAGTCCTGGTTCAAAAGGAAGAAAAGAATTGAGTTCACAGCTTAATTATGTGGCAGCAGCTTAACAACTTCCAGTAAATATTAATCCAGTACTAAATCACTAGACAAAACCTTTCAGCTTTTTCGCAGTCTCCTCACCGATCTCGCATCCAAAGGCGACCTCATCTTCGGTGATTAAAATGTCTAAGCTGTACTTGTTCAGGAGGCTGATCGTACCGACAAAGTAAACCAGTAAACAAGCAAGCAAGCAAACTAACTAACTATATCCATCGATGCAAAATTACGGAGATTAAGCACCTGTCAAGGATCGGGACCAACTTCATCATGGAGAAGTCCACCCTTTGCTGCTCGGTGAGTTCCTCGCCACAGGGCTGATCCATGCGAATGAGCCAGTAAGGCAGCTGCTGTTTATTCTCTAAGCCCACATCGGTCGTCAAGTCAGAATGGCCACCTAGGTGACTGGCAGGCTCGCTGTTGCAGTCAATGACATTGGCAACCTCAGGCATTCCTGGTTTAAAAGTAACGAACGGCTTGATTTCAGAGTTCAATTAATCACATAGCAAACTAATTGCTCAAACAGACTTTAGCAAAAACCTTTAAGCTTGTTTGCTGTCTCTGTGTTGATCTTGCAACCAAATGCAACCTGATCCCCGCGAACATAAAAATCTAAGTAGTTCTTCTTCTTCTTAGCTCCCGGGATCCTGAAATGCTATATGTCATCGAACCAGCAAAAAGGAAAAAAAGCAAGCAAATAACTATATATTGATGCAAGAGTATAGAAATAAGATAACAGATACACATTGGTCAAATGATCGAAACTGAAACTGAGGCAAACTATCTCGCGTAAACTCTGTTCAGTATAACTTGTTAGATGATCAGCAGAGCAAAACCTCACTATTATGGAACAATGTTTAGCTGAAGCAAAAACTGCAGAGATGCGGATTCACAACTGACTCCTCTAATCTCGGCCACATCTAACCCTCCAAAACAAACTAGAACAAGCAGCTACACACGCTAAAAAGTTTACTGACTCGAACTCTACAACCCAAAACGAGCAGCACTGACTCAAACAACAACAATTCGACCATAAACACCACAATCAACGATAAATTCGCCAAATCAAATTAGAGAGATCATTAAGAGGTCTACCTGTGAAGGAGATAACCCATCTTCACAAAAGAGTCTCTGTAGAGTTGGTTCTGGGGGAGTTGCAGGTAGCTAGGGTGATTATCCATAACAACGAGGTAGTAACGGAGCTGATGCCGATTACTGTCGCTGCAGCCAGCTCCGGCAGGCGGTGCCGTCATCTCCTCTTCTCCCTCCATCTCGGCACCAGCTGAGTAGGAATGGAGCCACCGAGTCGCGGTGTGAGAGGTGCGGAAAGATGCTCCAGCATGGGAGAGCGAGTACGGTAGTGGAGGGCGGCGGAGATGATGAGTAGCACTTGGAGGTGAAGGAGTTCGGTGAGTGATGGCAGAGGCGGCGGAGGAGTGGGTACATTTTGGGAGGAATAAGCTGGACCTGGTGAGACGGCGAGAAGTGTAGATGAAACGAGCTAGGGTTTGCGACATGGCAGGGGCCAGGGAAGAGCAATTGCAATGACGGTGAGAGTGGAGTGGGAAGGACGGAGTGAGAAGCTTCTTGCAGAGCACTCTGCAAAATTGGGGAAGAGAGTGAGGTGGCCAGGTGGGAGAGAGAGAGAGAGAGAGAGAGAGAGAGAGAGAGATGCCCCACTCTTTTGTCTTCTTCTTCCTTTTCAGTTACTCGTGGGCTGGGCTTGGGTAGCTAATATTAATTTAGTAATTAGTTCAATTAAAAGAACAAGGCCCAAAGCCCAATACACGACATATGCCTGTAAAACGATCAACTTTGGACCATTGCTATCCTAAAGAGCAATATAAAAGTGGGAGGACGAAGTGGACAAAACTCATGCGAACCGCGATCCATTTCTAAAATACATTTTAGGATCAAAAGAACACAGTCCATCATTTCTTTAGTAATTATAAAATTCACGAGGACAAAGGACCGAATCGCATTATACTCGGTCTGATCTGGTTCGGTCTGAACAACTGTTTGGACCGGTGCGATCCGGTACAGACCGGACCATTGCACACTCCTAACAAAAACTAACACAGAAATAGACCAAGCAAGCAAACACCAAGCCTCCATATAAACAACATGATTAATAGGGTGACAATACATTAGACTCAACCTACGAATAAAAGAGGACACACTATCACTAGACGACACAATTTCAAAACTAGAAGATAAATCACGGAAACTTTTAAATATTTGGAATGTAAAAACACTCTCCATATCTTGACAATTTCAAACATATTCAAGAAAGAATTATGTTCATCACGTGATTATATGACATCGATTCGATTCGATTTAAACGCATTAGTAAAGTAAAACCACAAAAAATGTTGAACTTTTACCTAGCTTCCATAACATCATTACCCTAATCCCGCTACGAAACTCCAGCTCCAGCATGAGAATTACCTGTTTTAGGGATTAGGTCAAAACAATACCTGCCCGGCTGCCCCTATGTCGTTGATGGGCTGAAAGCCCATTTAGTACTCGAGGAAGATTACCAAACGCCGCCGTAGCTCGATGTTGATATCGTTGCCCGTTAAACCCCCTCCTTTTCAACTTTCGGTCTAAGACAGCCATCTTCGCCTGAAGTCTAAACCCTCCCTTCCCCTCCGCTGGTGAATATCACGAGTTCAATTTAGCAGCAGAAGCCGCAGCCATCGCGCCACCGTCTTCCGATTCAATGGCTCCCAGCTTCTTCTTCGAACCTCCGAGCGACGAAGAGCCTGAGCTCTCTTATCACGAAGAAGACGAGGAAGAAGAAGAACCAGAGCAGCCGCCACATAAACAGCGGAAAATAAGACTAGAGCAAGAACAAGAGGAAGAGAAAGCGGAGGCAGCGGCGGCGGAGGAGGACACTGGCGGCGACGGCGAAGAAGAAGATGAGGATGAAGACGAGGAGGAGGATGAGGATGAAGAGGAACGAGTTAAGCCTTCCAAAACCAAGACACAGTCGCCGTGGGATTTCGCAGCCTTCTCGGAATCTGTAGCAGAGGAGCACGCTCGTCGGAGAACCACTTCCATAGACGACAAGATCTCAAGAGCTCGCCAGCAGCTCGCCGTTCCCATTAACAACGCCAGTGACGACGAAGCATCTGATGCTTCCGATGCTGAGTCCGACAGACAAGTAATTAAAGCTTCTCTTCTCTATTAAATAATCCAATTCATATGATTGTGAACGCTTAGGTATGTTCAACCTAACTATGCTAGTTGAAGATTGTTCAGTTTTAGGAGCTGTTTCGGTGTATTTACTAGAAATCCGTGAACAATTATTCAACCTTCTACACTGAAGCTGTTGAGCTGATTGTAATATCAGCACCCGTAGAACTTGGTTTTAGATGCCCAAGACTAGAGAGTTGGGATTTCGCTCCTAAACTTTGGCCTTCATTTCTCTGCATAACCTTTGTGACGATAGATGGTATGCTGGAAGATAATCCTTTTTCTTCCTTCTGTAGGAAGAATACAGGCATGACGACGATGATGATGAGGCGACTAATGTTGACGAACCAAAGTCATTTTTTGCATCCTCTGAAGGAACTTCATTTCATGCAAATTCATTCATAGAGCTCAACTTGTCAAGACCGTTGCTTCGAGCCTGTGAGGCGTTAGGTTATGTTAAGCCTACACCGATTCAGGTTTTTTGTTGTCACCTCCTGTTTCACTCTCTTACGTTCCTATAGGGTTCCGGTTGGTTGATTGTTTGTAAATGTTATCCTCTAGGCGGCTTGCATACCTCTGGCACTCAGTGGGCGGGATATCTGTGGTAGTGCCATTACTGGTTCTGGGAAGGTATACTTACTTTTTGGGGTTCATTTATTTGCTGAGTCAGTTACATTGGCTGAGCAGGGAAGATGCTTTACATTTGCTGATAATGTTGTTTCTGTTGTTGTGTTTTTCTCTTTTAGACAGCTGCCTTTGCATTGCCTACACTGGAAAGGTTACTTTTTCGGCCAAAACGTGTTCAAGCAATACGGGTTCTTATACTTACTCCTACCAGAGAGCTTGCTGTTCAGTAAGTGTTATTTTCAACCTGTCCAGTGAACTTGGATTTTGTCCACTCCCGTGTGTAACTTGTGCTAAGATACTGGAAAATTTTAAATTGCATTTTCTATGTTCATAGTTATGTACCAGTGTAACCAAATTCTTGATATTTAACTTTTACTTTATGTTTGCAATACTTGTGCCCTTCTGCCTTCTGGAGCCTTTTCTACTGTAGGGATCATTGCTTTTGACTGAAAATCTATATCGGACATATCCAATGCAGGGTTCATAGCATGATTGAGAAGCTTGCTCAGTTTACCGATATCAGATGTTGCTTAATCGTTGGTGGGCTTTCATCTAAGGTTAGTTGTCTTTTATACTCTTTTGTCATTGATTTGGTTTGTTTCTGTGTGGTGCCTCAAAATTTTGACGTTCAATCTGTGAATTCAACTACATTCTTTTTTTTCTTGTTTCAATCATTTCTGATATTGTTCAATTCTGACCTAAACCCATGCACATTTCTCTTGTGCCTCTTTTTCTTTGTAAATCCTGTGCACCTTTTTTTCAATTGATCCTGATGTTATCAAAATATTATTGGTTCCATTTTGATATTATAGCCATTGTCCCATGCTGGGTTAAGGTAGATGTGTTTGTGGGGAATACATCTTCTTTTACTATATGTATGCTTATTTAGTTCTGTAATAACACCTTTTCAATTTAGGTTCAACAAGCTGCCTTGAGAACAATGCCAGATATTGTTGTTGCTACCCCAGGGCGCATGATAGACCATCTGCGGAATTCGATGTCTGTAGACTTGGATGACCTTGCAGTTATGATCTTTGATGAGGCTGATCGTCTTTTGGAGCTTGGATTCAGTGCAGAAATTCAAGAACTGGTACTAGCAAGCTGTTGTTTTCTTTCTTGAAACAGTATATTTTCATAGAAAATAGGAGTCTCTGATTTTTCTTTTATGTATAAATGTGAATCTCTATGGCTTTAATCACTCTCTTTCTAATCAGACAGTCTTGTAATTGCTAGTCCTCTTTAGATCTTGAAACCTTATCCTATGTACTGCTCAGGAGCATTGCATGGATTATATACACTATTAGCTGCTTGTATCTCAATAATCTAGTTGGCTTTTACTATCTCCGATTGTTATTGTTGCTACTCCTGAATCTTTTTAATTCCGTTATTTGTTATTAGGTTCGGCTGTGCCCCAAAAGGAGGCAAACTATGCTGTTCTCGGCTACCATGACCGAAGAAGTTGATGAACTTATAAAACTTTCTCTATCTAAACCATTGCGGCTCTCAGCTGACCCATCTACAAAACGACCGGCAACATTGACTGAGGAGTAAGTTTATCTGTTTTTCACATTGTTTCTTTCAAGTTTATCTGCTATTCTTCACATTCTTGTAACAACCGCAGTTACTTTGCTTTAAAAATCAATCCATCTTTGACAAGCATGGTGAGCTTGGATAGCTTCTTCTTGGACCAAGAATTAAGAATTTCACTTGTCTTACGAGTTTGATCGTTTTGGTTTTCAGGGTGATTAGGATACGTAGAATGCGTGAGGGGAATGACGAAGCAGTTCTTCTGGCATTGTGCACAAAAACTTTCACATCAAAAGTGATTGTTTTCAGGTTGTTGCATTCACTTGCTAACTTTGTTCTGAGCTATATGATAATCAGTGTCAGTATAGATTCGGTGTGCATACATCTGAATACTGGTAATCTGTCATGGAACTTTGTAATTGGTTACTAACTTCTTATTATTTTTTGGCAGTGGCACTAAGCAAGCTGCACATAGGCTTAAGATTCTGTTTGGACTAGCAGGCCTTAAAGCTGCTGAGCTTCATGGAAATCTTACTCAAGCTCAGCGTTTAGATGTGAGTGGATTAGAATAAGCTAAATCAAGATTTAGTGGTATCGCTACTAGATATTAGCACTCTCACTGATTCTTTGTTTTGTTTTTCGAGTAATAATTGTTTTGGATTCTTAAACCGGACTTGTGGCTGCTTATATCAGGCTTTGGAGCAATTCAGAAAGCAGGAAGTTGACTTTTTGATAGCAACTGATGTGGCTGCTCGTGTGAGTACATATTCCAACTGTTATATATCTTTTTCTAGTAGTTCATTACCAGTTTAAATAAATTGTTGATGCGAAATGGCTTGTATTGATACATACAATCATATTTCTACTATTTGTCGTATTAGATTAAATGGTTATTAATAATAAGATGGTTAAGTCCAGTAAAATATTTGACTCATACACTCTTTGATGGTGCTGGTTAATCCTTTTGATTACTAACTATTTCCGTTCACTTGTTTTCATTGCCATTGGTAGGGCCTTGACATTGTTGGTGTCCAGACAGTTATTAACTTTGCCTGTCCCCGTGATCTTACAAGGTAATTGTTGAGAGAGGGCTACTGCTACTATTTGATAATGTCTTTCTTTATCTAGATGATATCCATTATGCAGTTTACTGATATGGTTATTATTTTTTACGCAGTTATGTTCATAGGGTGGGCCGTACTGCCAGAGCTGGTAGGAAGGGATATGCTGTCACATTCGTAACAGATAATGATCGCTCTCTTTTGAAATCCATTGTAAGCTACTGACATGCTCTTATCCTTAAGTTTTCATGGCACTTATATATCTGGATAGAACTTATTCTTATTTCAGTGGGCAATTTATGTTTGAATAATTATTGAGCAGTATACTTACATAGATTTCATTCCCATTCACGGCGGAGATAAATGGTTTAATGTATTGAAGATTAAGTTTGATACTCTTAACTGTTTTCTTACATTCCTTGAAAAAGTGTTTCCTTCAGCCCTACCCGAGAAGATAAATAGCTCATGTGTGTCTAATCTCAATGGATAGGCAAAAAGGGTGGGTTCAAAGTTGAAGAGTCGGATTGTGGCTGAGCAATCTATTACTAAATGGGGTCAGATAATCGAGCAAATGGAAGATCAAGTTGCTGAGGTTCTTCAAGAAGAGAGGTAATGACTAAGATTTGAAACAGTTGTAGCTCTCTTTACTAGATTTTTTTGGGCACTTAGTGTGTGAAATAACTGCAGGGAAGAGATGGCTATAAGAAAAGCTGAGATGGAAGTAACAAAGGTAACTTGCCCCTTCCCATCTGAAATAAACAGTGTTGATGGTCAAAGTTACTTAAATATTTGTTATTCTCTTGTGTTGCACTGTTATATCCATCTCGTGTATATAATTGAGATGGAAGTAACAAAGGTATTTTCTGCCACAAAAGTTCAATGGAGATAGTGGCACTCAGAGTATTAACCATCTTTGAATCTATGCAGGCTGAGAATATGATTGAACACAAGGAAGAAATATTTTCCCGGCCCAAAAAAACATGGTTCATGACAGAGAAGCAAAAGAAGCTTTTGGAAAAAGCAACAAAGGTGATTTCACTACATCTTGGGTTAGGTCAATTTTTTTAATGGAGATCTTGTTTGGTCAATATCTTAATTTCAATGGCTCTTCCTTTATAAAGTTTGGCATGACATTGGAAATAGAAATGATTTCTCTGATTCTGAGGGCAACTCTTGAGTTGATGAGCCTATAGCCAAGCAAATTGGTTCTTCTAGTGTGTCAGAAGTTACCCCCTTCTGTTGATAGTTCCTTTCCGCATTATTATTTGAAAGCACGTCAAATGTGCTATGTTCATATCATGGTTCTGGTTCTGGGGCTTAGTGTGTGCTCACTTATTTTCTTCTGTGACCAGGCAACGGCTGAAAACGAAAATGGATCTGGGAAAGGCATGATCAGTGCCCAACAAGCCGAGGACCTAAAAATGAAGGCAAAGAGGAAGAGAGAGCATGAGGTGATAACTGTTGTTACTTTTCAACTGACCTGAAATTTGTTAAGTTGTGTTTTCATATAAATTGGCTTTCACAATTTATTGCGAGTAGAGTAGTAAATTAAAAGCGCCCAACTTGTTGTATCAGAGGAACTTGCCCCGTAAGCTGCGTCGCAAACTACAAGCAGCGAGAGAGATGCTGGATGAAGAAGATGAAGTCAAACCTATGGTATGTGCTCTCTCTCCCGTTTAGAGTCAAACTTGCATCTGTATTTAAGAGAATTAGACTGGTTTACATTCCATCAAAATGTTGCAGCGGGGTAGCGGAAAAGACGAGAAAGAAAAGGCTGGATTGTCACTGGTTGACCTAGGGTATAGACGTGCCAAGGCAGTAAAAGCTGTCAAGAGGGCGAAAGATTCGGGCAAGTTCGTAGAGAAGAAGGCCCCTAACAAATCAAAGCGCCCTTCCCAAAGAAATCAATCCAGGACCGAAGAGATGAAGGATCTATTCCAGACCGATATGAGTGATAGGAAACAGCTAAACAAGGGTTCCGGCAGTGGGTTACGCAAAAAGGCCAAGAGTTCTTTCAAGAGCAAATCACGGTAGGCAACCGTTCCAAGAATCGTTCTTATTGGAAGGCATTCCTATACTTTTTCGAAAAGAATGCTGACAGTGAAGCGATGTTTCCTGTTTTGCAGATATAAACGCAGGTAGATGCATAAGGAGTGGTACTTGGTGGTCTGCATCATCCAACTGAAATCTTCTCCGGTAGTGTCTATCAAAGAAGATGTCTGCTTTCTCCGAAGCATTCTCAGTTTTGAGTATTTATCATGCCCCTCATAATAGTACCCTATTATTTTGTCACCTCAATACATTGGCGCCTCTTACTGTCATGCTCCCTTGAAAACGCATTCTCGGCAATTTGGCATCGAATTGATGTACAAGTACAACCCAAACCAAGCAGAGCTACAAAACCACAAACGGACATTAGGTTGTCTCCCATTTTGATATTTGGTAGAAAGATCAACACATCAGGTTGTCTCCCATTTTGATATTTGGTAGAAAGATCAACACATTAGCGGCTTAACCTTGTAATAAAACTGAACATAGCTAGGTTATCTCCATAATGTTATAGGACAACCAATACCTAAATTCAGGTTCACACACATCGAAGAGATGCCTACCAAACAAATCTATGACCCCTTGCTAGCAAGAAAATCTGCAGTATGATTACATTCTTCAGCAAGCATGTCATCGCAGTGGCTGTAGCAGAGTTAAGGTTGAGCAACACATTCTTGTAGCCACTATTCCACGCCATCCTTGGTCCTTTAGATGCCCCTTTGACTTGGCACTTGTAATCGAACAGGAGGCCAGGTTACATGTGAAAGATCCATGGCGTCTGCTGAGGTGATCATGTAGAAGACCTGCTGTGGCAGCAGCCCTGCCCGAGTTGGTCATAACGGTAGCACGCAACAAGTGAAACTCAGCATCCCAAGCGAAATTGCCATTTACGCACATGACAGATTGGTAAGAACATTAACCACTTTGAGCCAGGACCAGGAAGGACCAACTGATGTGTATATCATCTCGTTAGTTTTCATTTACCTAAAGCCCAACCCTCTTTCTTTCTCGGGAACAACCAGGTAATCTACTCGAGCACGCTTAATGTAATCTCAATTCTCATCCCGATCTCTACCAGAGCTATCGTCTGAGCAACGCGTTGATTCTCTTGCTGAATTTTGCACCCTGACTGATCCACAATCGACAAGGTTGAAGAAATTGGCAAACGTAGGAAGCACAGAAAAGAAGATTTCCATTCCCTGCTCCATTATGCCATTAGGAATTCATGATCTACAAATGCACATGTGACAGGAGAGTTGCGCCGATCTGTCTACATATCAAAGGCCACAAGTGAATACTTACGACAAGAAATGAATTGTAATCTTAGGACGAGACAGATTTCTAATCTACTTCGTAGTGTTCTTTCCATCAGCTGGGGGGAAAACAATCTGCCGCCATTTTACAGAAACTGGGAACCGTAATAAACATTCAGTAATACTCATCAATGCCTTCAATCGCATGAACGTAATATAATACATCTTCGTTTGGCACACATCTAAACAACCAGGGCAAAAACGAGAGGACTCTACTAAATCTCTTATATCTCTTGATTTGGTGTTGGACCAAACTCATAACCAGCCACAGTCCTTCCTTTGCTACATGGGATAAGCTAGCTAGGTCCTTAAGTTTATTACGTTACTAGCCGTCGCCATGAGGAACAGATGGGCAGTGAGAACCACAAATCTAATGGTCGATTTTACCATAATAAAATACTCAAACAAAAGCAATGGTTATAGTAAGTTTAATCAAAGCATGAAAAGGAAAACGCACCTATATATGTCGCAAAACCACACCAGGTCCCTCCCTCTCTTTGTGGTCTGCATGCATGTCATGGCTGGCTGTCTACCAAGCCAAATGGTGATCTACTTAATTGGCCACAGATACTCAAGAGGCAGACGGAGAACATATAAATGCAATCAAAGCACGATAAGAGATTCATGGACAATGAAGGGTATTAATCACGATTATGCGACAAAACGACGAGCTAACTACTGAAGAGTATATCAGAAACCATTCCAGAGCCTTTTCACCTTACC
This sequence comes from Linum trigynum, assembly GCA_964030455.1. NCBI lineage: Eukaryota > Viridiplantae > Streptophyta > Magnoliopsida > Malpighiales > Linaceae > Linum > Linum trigynum. The sequence goes on along the minus strand of OZ034814.1, from coordinate 32,303,634 downwards.
ATCCCCCACAGAACAGAACCGTTAACACAATCTTTCTTGTAAGGAAACAAATTATTAATCATGCATCAAGAGACACCAACTTACTTACCTCACTGAGGCCAAGTTCTTCAATATCTCAGAGAGAGCAACTTGAAAGAGCTCCATCATGAGGGCCACCAGAAAAGCAACATTTGTATTGAATGAATAACTCATCTTTAAATTTAACTCTTGGAAAGAATTGACATACATAACATGTATGGAATGAAAATTCTCCAAAAACATCATTTGACGCTATCCTTCTCATTTTTTGGTGCTGTGCATATGCGGGTTAATGTAAATTGCCAGTTTTCTCCTCTTCAACTACTGGTTACAACCTGTGGATGAGCTAAATGAAGAATTTGTGTGCTCGTGTTGAGTCGTGCTTCCTCCCATATCGGAGCTCCAAACCACCCCATTTCTCGTATTGTTCCCATTATGTACCGACCCTTCATTCCTCGAATTCCACTGGGACCTTTTGTTCCACTTCCGTTGCTTAAAGTACTTCCTCCCCAGACCATACGAACCGCCCTTTGGGCGATTGAACGCATGTGTCCCAGTTCCAGAAGGAATCACAGTGTCAACATTGCTACAACCAGCTGTGCCCGCAACAATATTTTCAACTGGACAGCCACCAGAATGGCGGCTGACAAGTTCCTGGTGATTTGTAGCAAGACAATCTTGGGCTTCCTTCTTAGGGTAAGGAGCAGGGGGTAAGGGTGGAAATGGATGGAACGGTATCCCTGGAGCAACAACCCAACTACTTCCAGTTTCATCCCGAGGTGACCCAAATTGCTGCATAATATGCCAGGGAATTCCATACGAGACAGGCAAGCAAGAGTCGAATTTCTTCTGCAGATTTCCGACAACTTCATTCAGTGGATAGTTCAGAAGACAAGTACTATGTTTTGGGAGAATATCAGCGACATCGAGCAAGCTGTTATCAGAAGATTCCACAGAGGAAACCACAGGATTAGATGAGAACCCTGGTGGAACATCAACAGCATCACTAGCTTCACTTTGCTGACAGTTAACAGAAGATTCCACAGAGGAAACCACAGGATTAGATGAGAATCCGGGTGGAACATCAACAGCATCACTGGCTTCACCTTGCTGATAGCAACTGTCTTCAACTTTCCTCAAATTCTCAAATTCCTCTGGCTTCTTCTGAAAATCATGCTTACTCGGAGCTGGTTGGTCCCACCTGCTTTTCCGCTTGCGGGTCCTTTGATTGACTTCAGTAGTACAAGGAGCAGAAGAGCCTTCATTCACACTTCTTTCAACCGAACTCAATGGAACCTCTGAAAGCACAACAGCACTGTCTGATGAAGTTGTTGAGACCTTTGATTGGCCAACACAATCTATGGCTTCTGTGGATCTAGCACACTGAGCATGTCTTCGATAACTGTGTACTATTGATGGTGGCCTATGGCCGCTCGATACCCTGTGGAATTCCTTCCTCCCCTCATCCTTATCTGGACAGCTTGACCTAAACTCGTACCTTTGTCGAGGAAACCATTTATCCCTAAAGCTCCGTGCAATTTGATGTACCTGAATACCCATTAACAATAGTCATCAATAAAATAAACGAAAGTATTGAACCGACTATATATGGGAACATGAATTCCACAGGGGGAGGGAAACTTCAATCTGGTACCTGCTTATCATCGTGCTCTGTCAGGGACAACATTGATTCCCGAAAACTGCATGAATCAATTATCAGCATCATTCCAGTTTTCCAACAAAACATGAAATGCTAGAAAAGATCTATATGAATGGAGCGACAAAGCTACTAAAACAAGCTGCGGTTCAAAGACACAAGAATTAAAGCTCAATCACAGTACCGACCAACCGAAGACAAAAGTCACAACAAATGGGCAAATGGCAGTGAAGGATGATGTGTGAAGATGATTAATACTAATGACAAGATGATCTAGAAACCAAGTAGAAAATACTGCACACTCAAAAAGAGCTAGCTAATTTTACCTCTCCATGCCCACCCGTGGAGGCCCGCCATATATATGCTCGGTTGTAAGTATCTCCCTGACCGCCAAATACTCTATAACCTGCATAAGAAAGATAGTTGGTGGCACTTTATGGTCTTTGAGCTTCCAGGAATGGCCCTCAAAATACAAAATAATCAACACACATACTGTTGCACAGTGCCACGAATTAATCCCAAACTTCAACATGTTAAACCAAACTTCAAATTAAAAACACACATCCTGTGAAATGCTCTACATATTCCAATGCGAGTATTGCAGGAAACAAGAACATAAAGAATAATTTTTCCATGCTAAATCTTCTGGAAGAACTGACTACATTTCAGTCCTGAAACAAACACTTACATCAACATTTCTATCCGTTTTTTTACTGTGTTCACATTTCATTCTTAAGCAATTAGTCTCTTTCATTTGTGAACAGTAATAGGTTCTAGTCGCTTGCCTTGTAGTTTTATATTCATATCTTGCTACAAGTCTGTACATCGAATGTATTATGTCCTATAACTAAAAAAAAAGAAACAAGAAAAAAAGATTGGATGTGGGAAATCTTTTTCTGATTCCCATTCTTGTTGAGGGGATAGGAATTAACCTAATTTCTTGGCATGATACAATAACAACAGAATAGCATGTCCCTTTATGTGTACCTTTAGAAGTTTACGGACAATTGGAATCTTCTTAAAGTCTCGTCTATACCTCTTCATTATATTATGAAGCATCTGCAGACCTGGAAAGAAAGCAAGCAAATTTATGATGAAACCATTGGCTCTACACAAATTTATAAGTGAAGAGGCATACGTGGAACAAAAGAAGGCACACCATTTTTGTTAATTATATCAATTAAGACTGCCCGGGATTTGGTTTTCAAAATTGCATCAAGGATCATGGAGAGATCTCGATTACTGCAACACAAGAAAGCACCAACCCAGTCAGAAAAAGAAAGTCATTCAGATTTTACATAGGACTACAAGCTGATCATATCAAGTACCTTTGGATTCCTTCACCATTTACACCAGCACCCGAAGCAGCAGTAAGAAGCAGAAGCTTCAGATAGCCTTTAGCTGCATCCTGTCAATGAAATAAGCTCAAGGTGATTATTCTACCATTCAACTGCAATCTGTGAGAACAGTTTGTAAAGCCACATTTGCATCAGAGATGTTGACAACAAGTTTAGAGGCAGAAAAGAACAGATAAAAGTTTGCAAAATGAAAAACAGGCACCTAAGATGTGAATTATATGGATAGGACATGGCTAGCATGGGACCACAGAGCCCAACAGAAAGCTAAGAGTTACATAACTGTGATAATTAAATAAGTCTTCTCATTCAGCATAGAGCAGTAAACTACCTATACTCGAGGCTCTGAATAATAAAAGCCAAGCGGTTACCACATCAATACACTACGAAGAAGCTAAAGAGACTAGAAAATGAAGGCCAATGCCACTGGTACTCTCAACAGCACAAACTAAACAAAAAGACCCAAGGTTTTCTAGAACTAACAAACCGCACACAAATTAAACAGACAGCAAAGGTGCTACAACAAGATTACTGAATGCTGCAACAAAGATAAACACACACAAAAAGTGATAGAGTCGCTCACTTTTCGCTTTGTTATGCCACCCTCGGCATCTAACAGTTCATTAAGTTTCTCCTCGACTGCAACACGTAAAAGTCATTAGCATCTAAAATATATTGTAAGCAAAATTCTGCCTGCATATTGAAGCAAAAGGAGCTAACCTGTCTCAAGACGACCATTAGGAACACCTTCTATGCCTTTTTTAACCTTTAGAGGTTGCACTTGAAGCTTGTTGGTCCCCGTCTGAGATTTATTTACAATTTGAGGACTACCGTTAAGCTTCCCTTTCTTAGTGGATCCAGATTGACTTTTGAATAGAAAACGGGACTTTACAAAAACCCGCTTCTCTTCAGAGGCAGATTTTGACTTCTTATTAACGACAGTATCATCACTTGATGGTTTGACAGGTGTTGGGATAGTAGATTTCTCCGATATCTGCGTACAACTAGAGCTTCTGTCAACAGGTTCCTCCATTGAAATATCTTTCTCAATATCAAAGGAGGGGTTGCTCATTATCTGTTCAGCTTGGCAAGAGATTTCCATTGATGGACGAGGGTCTTTTGCATTTATATCAGTCATTTCCAAAGAACCACGAGCATGAGAGATATCAGGAGATTTACTCATAGAAGCACTGACGTTTGGTGAGACCATGCATTTTCCGAGAGATTCCACTTCCTCATCCAATTTATACCTTTCTGTTGAAACACTCTCCGTAATCTGTGTTTGTGCAGAAGACCGTGCTTTTATCAAAGCTTTTCCTCGGTCATCAAACATCACAGGTTCAGGAAATTCTTCATCTGAATCAACTTGATCAATCACTTCATAGTTAGTTGGATCACCGCCAATGTAACCACGGCATTGAGCCGAACTGCAATAGCATTTCTTGGCAGCTGCCCCAAAAACCCTTACATAGTTGTAGTCAAATGTCAACTCCTCATCCTGCCAAAATTCGCGAGTTACTGAATTAATCAATCGGGCACAGTTCTATCAGCTGAGTTAGAGTTCTGTTATGTCTAACAAGTAACATGAGCCTCAACAGTGCCACCATGATTCCAAAAGACCGGGAATGACAGACCACATATGACAAGAAACAAGCCACGGTGTGAGAAAACCACTACTTCGATGGCAACTTTGACTCTTTGAATTTCTCATTTCTCATGCTAGTGGCATCCAGTGAAGCCCGAAAACATAATAAAGAAACTATATCGAGAAGTTGAAACTTCTAAGTTATCAGTGAACAATAAATAATCATGGTCCAACCGGTATCTATCAGCAGAGCAAATTTGAAGGCAGTAGCAGTTCTCGAATTGTATATGACAGAATAAGATATTATTAAACAGACAGCAAACATACCTTCTTAATATTCCTCAGTGCAAACAGCCCAATACAAATTTCTCCATTGACAACCCACTGTTCAAATACATAAACCATGAATTCAGTATAAAAGGAAAGGGAAACAAAGCGACAATAAGAAGCAAATATGACAATAAGAAAAATAGTAAGACACAGCACAAGGAATTTCCACATGCATCACCTTTTCAGTACGACAATTAGGATCACAGCTGTGGTTAATGAAACGTCCCAAGTTCCCTTTGGCACACGCATCGATTACCTGTACAGAGGGCACAATAACCTATTAAAGACATTTGAACAAACAACAGGACAAGTGAATAGAAACAAGAGAGAGGAAGAGATTGCATATACTCAACACAAGACATATAATGAGGAAACTGTTGAGGGTACTCAGGACATGTGATCACGTAACAGTAATAACATCTCATCTTTGAATCTTAAAGCAACCATGGTATCTTGCTATTGCTTTCCACTTTTTTTTTTCTTTCTTTCTTTCACCTCTTTTCCTTTTTGTAATGGTTCAAGTATTCTGGTCACTCACAGAACATGACTCACTAGAAAAGAGAAGTCTTTGGTGGAAGAGCATAATACACATACCTCACTGCCATCTAATGTCATAAAGTAGAAATGCTTATGACCCTTGGCTGCATAGTCCTTTTGTCGTGCTTCGTAAGCTCGCATATCAAGCACCTAATAGACCACATTACACAAATACCAGAGATAATTTAGATACATCTACATGTGTTTGTGCTTGAAAGAGAGAGAGATAGAGCGTCAGCGACTGTGTCCAGCAATGTAAGCATAAGCAAAAGTTTATCGACCTGTAGAATGAAGACAAAATTAAGGTACTTGAGAGTAAAATAAAAGCCAAAAGATTTTATATGTTTATTTTCTTTTATGGTTGATTTTATATGTTCATTAACAGGGCTATATCTTAATAAATAATAAAGGTTACAACAAATACCAGGCATATTTAGATACATCTACGTGTGTCTTTGTGCGTAAAAGAGAGAGACACAGAGCGCCAGCAAAGGTGTCCAGCAATGTAAGCAAAGTCCAAAGTTTGTCCAACTATAGTATGAAAACATTATTAAGGTACTTGAGAGTCAAAGATGGCCAAAAGATGTAATCTGTGTATTGACGGGGCTATATCTTAGTAACCACAAAGGTAAAATCTAAAAGCATGACGCCCATGCCCATCATACACCTATGAAGCAAAAATTAAGACATACTTGAAATGTACAACAAGTAATACTCTTCTATCAGTCCAAATACAAAATTACAATAAGATAGATTCAATTAGGTTAGATTTTAAACCCAGAACACAACACTCATCAATTCCAGCTCTAGGTTGGCTCAAACGTAATACCTAGACATCCTTCGCTGAGTTTCTCCTGACAACTCAGTCCAGCAATAAGGAGAACAATGACACCAGAATCAAATCAGTGTAGTCCTTCACTTACCTCCATCTTCTTTATTTACATTCATAATCTAGTTTATTCATTCTATCCCATACCAATGTCTGTGAGAAATTATTTGCACCAAGAGAATGGGAAAAAGTGTATCCTTGAACAAGGCATTTTGTGTAAATAACGTTTCTTATGAGAATGCAGAATATAAACATAGGAATTTTATAGAAGTACCTCTCCAACGTATTCTATAAGAAAATGCCCTTTCGAAATATCCTCTTGCATTCGCAGTCCAAAACCTTTCTTGCCACATCGATCCCACTTCATCTTGGCATAAGTTTGCTTTTGGAACTGCACAAAAGTGCTTGGACTGTCAATGCTCTTTTCTGAACTTGTAGGGCAGGACAATTTAACTAGCCATAAAAGATTGTGTTACCTGTTGATTTGAACAGAGGTCCCCACAAGGGCAGGTGCCGTGAACACATTCAATGTTGAGCATACGATTCAAGCATTCATCTCCACATCCCAGCGTGCCATCTACTGGTGGTCGACAATGGCAAACCATAACCTGCATAATGTTACATAAACATATACAAAAGTAAAATGATATGCCACAAATTCACTGATTTTTTTAGGCTTAAGAGTTGAGAAACCTCCAAAATATGTACTTAATTTCTAATTGACTTAACTAGTAGTACAGATGAAAAATAAAAACCGGTTTCAGTTTAGAGCACCCCATATACCAGTAATAAATGATAGCATGATACCCATATGAGATGCTAAACAGACTAAAGCAAATAACTAAGAAAAGCATATGATGTAGCCTGTGAAAAAATTCTAACTTTCTGAAGGTTCATCCTCCAACTTCAAGCCTTTTCACATTCAGCAATAAGTCAGTACTTTTTCCCACGAGTTTGGCTCAGCCCAGAAGAGTACCCAGTACTGTAAAATGGAATGTCAAGGATTCTACAGCCTAATGCTGAAGGACAGCCACGGTGGCACAAGACCTTAGCTTACCCAACTGGAATAAGCTCCAGTCTGGACACGACGAGGCTTCATGTGCACACATGACATCAAGATAGCTATTCATATGCCTGTTCATGATATTTAATGTTTCCAAAAGTATCAAACAAGAGCCACAAGAAAGTGTAGATCCAGACCTCATCAATGTTTTGAGTCTTACGACGACGGTGCAGAAACTGATTAGTAGAAATCCGTGTAAATTCATGCTCCTTGGAAACTGAAATCGATAAGAGAACACCAAGTACGCTTTGAAAATAAGTATATAAATTCCAAATCAGGCATTTCCAAAAGCTGAAATCTAATTTTCATATCGTAACACTGACGATTCACCTCACCTATTTGTCTATTCTCTATCCCTTTATTGTTCACAGGGATATCGAAGGCATCTTCATCTCCGTCTGATATTCCCAACTCTGCATTAATTTCTGAATTGGACTTTTCCTGGGGAATGGAGCAATCTGCATAAATTTTTTCCACGTTGTCCTTGCATGTCCTTGAAGACAAAGAAAATGGAGTTAGAAGAACTAAATTGAAAGACAGAAGTATTCAAATGAGAGAAAACAAACTTGTCTAGCAAAAGCTTCAATAAATGACCCGACCGAAAAGTTTGTGCAATTTGAAACACTCCGTAGCGCAATAAAACGAATACTAAAAACAAACTCCCAAGTGCACTAGTTGGTTAGATTTGAACATGACTGTACATTTCCAGCTCAAAAAACATATAGCTTCACCTCATGTCATGTTTTCAAAACTAGCCTATCACGAGCATGAAATACATGCATAACAGGCTAGAAGCAATGTTACAATTATAGTATCATGAAATCAGAAAACTGGCTCAGCTGCTCAGCTATACAATGGTCACAGTAAATTCAACCCATCAGTATTAAGCTCCCAGCCTCCCAACACTAAACAAATTAAAAATAAATAATTTGTGGAAAGACAAGTGGTGTATTCTATATTCTTCATGAAATTCAGTCTCCTCGGGATCAAGGCACATAACTGGGTAAGTCATTATGCATTGGGAGGATATTTAGTGTGCAAAATGCAGAATAATAATAACATAATTTAGAGTGCAAATACAAGAGATACAACAAAAGAATGAGATAAGAAGAGCAACACGGTTTATGGAAATAGTAAACAGAGAGGGATAATGGGAAGTACCATCTACGGTCATTTTGTCCAATCATCTGCACCAGTTCAACTGGAATACGTCTCCATTTATGACAATCATCACAGTGCGCCCAAGCACTATCGACAGGCAAATGCTGCTTCGGTACAGTATCCAATGACGCGCCCGAATCATCAACAACTGGGCAACCAAGAACACCGTCCACATTAGCTACACCAGTGTCTTCTTCGATAGTCCCAGCAGCAATGAATAAAAAAAAACGTGCAACAAAATGACTGACCATTATCCTCGGAGCAAATCTTTTATGTAACAAAACAAACAAGAACAGGAGTATAGAGTCAGCTGATATTCTTTACCTTTTCCCAAACCACCTTCCACTCCATTAACATCAGGATCACGAGCAGTTGCATCAACATCGCTAACAGTCCCCTTCTCATTTACCTTCTGTTTACAACTGCTTGACCTTCTACTTTTCCCCGAAGATGAATTTTTAGACCTTCCCTTCGTAGATCCGTCCAAAGTATTTGGACTTCCACTCCCCTTAGCTTTAGTTGAAGGAAGCATATCCTTGGACGCCTGTGACTGGGGCAAACTAAAATCCATATCGCTGGCTTCTCTAAAGACTGTCAACTCAGTTTCTTCTGATGAAGGTAATTGCTCAACAGAAGCTTCCTTGTTGCTTGATGAGTTGCCTGACGTTCTCTCTATCACTGAAGAAGTCAGCACACCACCATTATAAGATTTCTCTATCTTTGTCTGCCTAACACCTTTCTTCTTGGCTGATTTAACTTCTTTGTTTGTGCTTCCTGCAGCAACTGATTTACTCTTCTTGCCCTTACTGTTTTCGGGAAGAGGCCCAGAAGGAGCTATCATTTTTAAACTTGCCAAACCACAATCAGGCGGCGTATCTTGCAAACATTGTGCTCCAACCTGAATCTCAGGTACTAGATTTATGACTTCTGATTCTGGTGAATTTCCTAAACTAGCACAAGTCCTCTCTCTAGATGCTTCAAAGCCAACCCCTATATGAGCATGATCCTGAAGATAATCCCCTGCCACATCTTCAGTTGACTTCTTATTAAATAGAGAGCACTCGAGCTGATTGTTTGAATAATATGCATCTGCAACCGAAGCATCAAAATCTGCTGGAAACTTCTCCAATTGCGTGCCAGGAAGAGTCTGTTGCACAACTTCATCTCTATCAACATTGATCTTCGAGACGTCAGAGGTGACTTGCTGATAGGACTTGGTTACAAGGACATCAGTACCAGCATCCATGGGTACTGCCATGTTAACTACCTCTGCCTTATGAACAATGTTGTTCAAAGTTGCTTGACTAACCTCTTTGCCCACTTTAACTTTCAAACGAATGCGAGTAGTCAAAGTATAGCTTCCTACACCGGATTCGCGCAAGCTTCCTTGAGCTCTATTCTTGTTTTGCTTTCGACTTGCTTGACCCGCCCTTTCTTTTAGTGATTTCAAATTCCCAGTTTCACCATCTCCAAGCTCATCAATCACCTTGAAATACTCCATGACTTTCCCCAGTGATCCCCATTCACAAGCTCGAGTCCGTTTGGGTAGGAAGCTTCTTTTCCTTTTCTTGAAGTCCATTACTTGAGCTATTCTCCTTCCCTTGTTCTTAGTCTTTGTGGTCCGAGTCTTTCGACTTGATCTGCCAGCTCGGCTGTTTCGTGGAGGATCAGACTGAGTGCGCAGGCATTTGTTCTTTAAAATATAATCAGTTCTGCGCTGGTTTTTACCCTCATTTTCTGTCTGTTCATTACATGCATCTGTGCTGCCAGATTCCATGGAACAGAAATTGTCCGTCGCACAAGGATGTGGACCCTCCACTCGATTAGAAAATCCACTCTCTGCAATGTCACAGGGCTGGCAAGACTCAGGACAAGCAAATTTCTCAATAGATACAGTGGTGGCAATTTTAGGGATTCCATCCGGAAGATAGCAGTTATTTCCTTCCACACACATTGTCTGATGAACAAATTCAGCCTTAGCAGTTGAAGTATCAATTCTCTCCTCCAAAATTTCTGAAGTGCTTTCTGCAGAAGAACTGTCTACATTTCTTCCATTCATTTTCCCATTCTGTTGAGTACAATTGCTGAGTGAAGCAGCTGTAGGTAAGTACTCCAAGGTCTTTTTGCAAGCTAGTGAAGGCAATACTTGGAGAAATCGACAAACTTTTTCACCCTTTGTGTCAATATTTACAAGAGAAGTATCAGCTTTGTCATATTCCTGATTAATATTCTTCTCAGAACCAATCATAGGACCACTATTGCTTAGTGTTCTTGGGGGAGACTCATCACCATGTGGTGATATCCAGGTGCCTATATCGACTTCTGTGTCTGCAGAAGCATCACTTTCTCCATCCCCAATCTTTTCTGATGTTAAACCACTGATAGTCCAGTTGTCCGGCTCATTTTGTTGAGGACACTCAGTTGACGATGGAACTTTTGCTGTGCATATTCTGCCCTCAACTGAAGAAGACAATCGGCCCTCTAAAACACTTCCAGCAGCCCCCAAAGGTTCATGTTCGTGTTCCTTGATTTCTTCAGCACCTTCTACAACGGAAGAAGCAGCAGGCTCATTATCATTCTTGTGAGCAACTTTTTGCACTGAATCAATTGTTAAGATAAACTTAGACAACTCCACACAACGCTGCGAAGACAACTGGCCACTAGTAGTAGTCTCCAGCCTGTGTAAGGCATCATCTGTCTTGTCGACAACCTCTGGCAATGCTTTGAAGGAGGAAGAAGTAACAGACAGATCATCATTCTGGATATCCTGTTGAATACAAGTAGGAGGTATGCACCCTGCAGTTTCAAATGGTAGTGAACTCAAATTTTGCCTTTCCGTATCACTGCCCCCACCTACTGAATCAACATGTTCCTCGTCGGTAACACACAAAACCTCATTAGTAGAAGGAATCTGTTTGTTCTCTACATAACTCCATTCTCTAGATAAACAATTCACTTCGGCATGCATTTCAGGACCCAGTGGAGGAAGCAGGTCTTGCTGATTATCAAACTCAGTTGCAAAGAAAGAATCTATTTCCTCCTCCACACCCATCTCAACACTACCACCGTTTTCATCCCTCATTCCTTTGTGCTCATCATTAAGCCATCCATCATTCTCCACCTTACCACAACATAATCCATCAGTATCCCCATTATAATTATACTGCACATAACCCCCATGAATCATACTCAAAGAATGCTCACTAACCTGACATATCAAATTTCCTGCGTTCAAACCGACCGCACTATCATTCCCGGCCTCTATTACCGCAACTCCATCTTCAACAGATGTAGTAGCTAAAGCGTGGGCAGGGGTTACGCTAGTAGCAGCATTATCATTTTGAGCCGGTCCCAGAGAGCAATCCAGCACAGCGGTGGGATTCAAATCAGGAGCCGCGGCGGAGGTCTCGCCGTTTTCCAAACAAGGTAGGCGGTCATCAGCAACCAAATTCTCGACGAACTCCATGCAGGAAGAGTGCTGCTGCTGCTGCTGCTGCTCGAAAGCAGGTTGATGGACTGGTTCATTGACCGCAACAGCATCCGCACACGAACCCATCAGGCCTTCCTCAAACATACCTCAACCATTAAGGAAAACAACGAACAAATAAGTTGATAAAACCAAAAGCTATTGGTCCCAGAAAAGCTCAAATCCTAAACCCAAACCAAGCGCGCAATGCAAGCCTTAATTGAATCGATTCAAACCCTAACATCCAGAACCATTTCCCTTGCGCACAACCGTCACAACATCGGCGGCGAGAAAACTGTGACCGGCGGCTTCAAGAGGGGAGAACCTAAGGAGAAGAGTCCTCCACTCTCCCTATCTCCGTCTCTCTCTCTCTCACTCTCCTCGCTATCTCCCAGCAACGACCAACAAAAGCCCTTCTTCCATTTTAGAATCGCTAGCAAGGAAGGAAGAATGCAGATTCCGACTTCCGATAAGCACCCGAAAGCAAAGCAATAACCGTAATCCGTACAAATTATTATTGATCAAGCAAACGACATGACACAGAAAACCTAAACGTTGTAAACCAAAAAAAAAAAAAATAGAAAAAAGGAAGAGGAATGAAGAAAAGTAGTGCGATAAAAAGGAATACCTTTATCACAGAGGATTACAAAAATAAAAATATCCCCTTAACCTAATTCAACGAATTACCTGTACTTTTTTTTTCTCGCAAAGTAAGTGTTGAAAAGATAGTCACAAAGAGGAAGAAGAAAAAAAACGCGGGAGTCGATCGAGGGCCTTTAGTGTCACATGATGGGCAACCTATTAAGTCGACGAGAAACAAAGCAGTAGGAAATCCAACTGAAGTGAGAAGCTAAGCTCCGAGTATCCTCCAGAAGAGCTCCACCCCGATCATGCACCTAGTCGCCTCCGACCATCCCGCCGTATCAATTGTTGTGAGTCCCCATGAAATTTGACAGAGACAAAAGAATGTGTCAGGCACCACTGTATGGCCTCCAGTATAACAAATGGATATTGCAATCCTTCATAACACTTTCCGAAAGCAAAGAGAATATTACCTGACGATTGGAACAAAGCCAATACTATCTTCGTGACTATGCTTGACCGCACCATCAAACTAAACATTAATAGTGTTCAAGGGGTTCCTTCAACATCATGAGCATCATTTTCCAAGTGCTCCATCAAATCTAATCAAAAGGTCACCTAGTGGACAAGACAGCCACCACCGATCGACTATTGTGCAATTGAATCTTCACCTGCAAAATGAGCAAACAAAGGTCCCTAGTAGGACAATCCAGGCCAAAGAGCCAACAAGTCAATATAGACACAAGGCAGCAATTCGCCCTTGAAATAGAGTACCAGGTCATCGGGAAACCCTAGATAACCGGTACCACCCGAAACACACCTAACCTTTTTTTTTAATAAAAGGTTACAACCTAAATTTCGGGGACCTAACAAATTGCAAGCATATAATTATAAAAAGAAGACAAGAGATACGAAAAAAGGAAAAAAGGCGGAAAGAATAATTAAAAACAAATAAAGTATGAAGGATAATTATTAAGGGTAAGAAATAAATAATAATAATAATAATAAATAAATAAATAAATGATGGAATACTTATCTGAACAGTCGGCAAGAAGCGAATCACAAGAACCGAACGTTCAGTTACTCCAGGTAACCGTCGTCTGTCTTCTCTTCCATGCACCGATGTAACCCTAGAACCCCGGCGACTTTGTTCCCAAATCGCTGTCACCTCAAATGCGTCGCCGTCTTTCTTTTCGTCAAAATCCTTAACGATGACGATAACTTAAGTAACAGAGGGGTGTTGGGGAAGGCTTCTTCCTAAGTTTCAGACTTAATACCTACAGAACAAAGGCACACACGAAACAGAACAGCAGCCAAAGGAAAAACACAAAACAGATAAGAAGCTCTTTAACTCCTCCATATCCCTAAACGCCGGTCCAAGTCATCTGGATCTGAACTCGAACCACCGGTGGTCGATCTCATGAATGCTGACACTTTCGAAAGGCTTATAATCCATCACCAACTTAAAGCGATGGTCGCCGATCCAGAAAACTTCCCTAAACCGGATGAGGAGGCACTTACATTCCCTGAATCGGAGGAGGAGGAGGAATCCGAGGAAGAGTTGGATGAGGGATCGGAAGAGGAGGGCGAACCGGAGGAGATCCAAAAGATTATGAATTACCTGCCCATTTCTGAGTGAGTTATATGTGATTTTCTTGTATTTTCCTCCATCATTGACTCATTGTTATCGAGGTTAATAATTATATTGTTAGTTATTATTATTTATATACCGTGTGTTAATGTGTGTACTAAATTTTAGTGGGGTCCTATATTTTTTATCATACAAAATATGTTGAAATGCAAAGATTGGAATAACCAAATGCAGTAGTTAGACTAACGTCGAAATATAGATGAAAAGACTTGTTTTGCCTCGGTCCGATTAAAATGTCTACGAGAAAAATGAAACTTAATAGTCGAGAACGACCTTTAAAAGAAGACTTCTTTAAGTAATGCACCACCCATATCATGAGTTCTCTCGTTGAGCTCTTCGAATAATGAGTTGAGAGGACACATAGATACTAAACAGACACATCACTTGGTCATCCTATCTATGAATCAATTCTTATTCAATTATAAAAATATATTACTTTCAATATATTAGATCAAGTAGTCGTCTCATCAAATTATTAGTAGTAGTCTATGTAACTTACTTCTCGTGTAAATCATAGTTGAAAAGGGCATTCCGACAACTAGTTAAAATATGCATTAGTTTCACAAGTAAATAGACTAGCGCATATGTCAGATTATAAAACGGATTTGATGAACACATTTTTTTATATGAATAGAACAAAAGTTTTGGGTTAAAAGCTATTTCTAGCTAGTTATACCAAAAAATTTTTATAAGAGTGATAGAGGCTTGTGATTATGATTACTTAAGAAATTCAAACATGGGATCTCCAGGTTTAAGGATAGTGATATTATCACTAGACCAAACTCTTGTTCATTATAACCGAAAGATTTTTCATGTGTATCTAGTGGAATGGAAAAAAATTAACTTAAGGGTAAAAAAAATGATGATTTTTCATTGTACCTTATCGATAGCGCTATTTATATGCTTATGTAATGTTGAAGATAATTAAATTTTGTAAGAAAGGGGTTTTAAGTCCTTAACATACCAATAATCAACAAGTATCTACACATATTCAATCCATCTTATTTTTCCTTCCAAGTGGGGTCCTAGGACCTCACTCCTCTTCACCTCCCTCCTCCACTGCTTGTGTATCCAATTAGTAGGCATAAATGACATAAAAAGAAACTTAAGGGGGAAAAATAAAGTGAAGGAAGATAATTCGCTTGGTTTGTACTTATCAGGGGAGGGTCTAGGATAGGGTGTATAATTTATGGTTATTCACAAATGCACAACTAACTTCGGTATATTCCAAATACCAACATCAAACTTCTACTGTTAATGGGGAGGCCGATTAACCTCATAATCACCTACCTCAATTTAGCTAAAAGAACGTTGGGATGAGAAATTCTAACATATCAATTTGACCCAATTGTTTTGTTTTGAGACAATCTGTCCAAATTGATCCGTTTGGCAGGACAAAATTTAGATGAAGCAATTCTGCCTAGGGAATTTCAAATTGACTCGTTTGAGGCCATTACAATTGTCTGGGGTAGATGCTGACAATTCGAATGGACTCATTTTAAATGACTCGTTTTGTAAAATGAGACGATTGGCTAAACTATCTCATTTTTCAATAGACCCATCCAAATGGTGAAGGTTAATTGAAAAGGAAACAAAGACACTTAAATACAAAAGCTCTCCCCTATTTCAAAATCCTCTCGCTTCTCTCTAGCCTTCTACATTATGGTCCACAAGGCTGTCGTTGGCACCACTTTGGTGATCGATGGTGGCCTTAATTCCCATTTTAATAGTCTTTTCTCTTTCTCTCCAGTTTTCCTTTGTGCGTCTTTGTTCTCCAACCATCGTTGGCTCCTCCAATTCTGTTTCTGATTCTCAAGCCCTTGGTGGCTTCTGCAGATCTGATCTGATTTCCTGCCTTGATGGCTTTTCATTGCCTTTGGTGGCTTTCTCTAGGATTCCTAAGTGGTTTCCTTCCACATTCCTCCCTGGTGGAGATGTTCAGTCTTGTTATGATCTGGTTTCACTAGATCTTGTCACTCTATTCTAGGTACGGAAGATGCATTATGGGGAGTTTCTGCTTGATCTGTTGTAAAGATTCCTCCATTCTTGGTGTGATTATCCCACTGGTGATCGCATTCATCGTTTCCCCTCAGACATCGTCACCGTTTCATACTTTTTGCAGCCTTGTCGATCATCTGATGTGGGTAGCTTTGTCTCTTCCGAATGTTGAGGCGGCGGGTTCATGACTCTCTGAGTTTGGGGTTCTACCTTGGGTTGATTTGTTTTTGTGTTTGTGGGTGGTTGGTGACATTGTGAGTGTTGCTTCTTTTTGTTGTTTTTTGGGTTTTGGGTGGTCTCTTTTAGCTTTGTGTTTCTGCAGGTGCGGTTCTTACTGGTGGTCTTCTTTTCTTTTGTTTTTTGTGGGCTCTTTCCAAGCCTTGGTGCAATCTTACTCTGTTTTGTCATGGTTACCTCTGTTGTTAGCTCCCTTGCCTTGTTTCAGCTCCGAGCAATATGGTACAGTCCTGTCCACCGCCGTGTAATCTCTTTGGTGGTTCACTGTGATGGGTCGTCTTCGAACAACTCTCAAGAGGCGGCATGTGGTGTTGCAATGTTCAGTTGCCATGGTCAAGCCTGTATTGGACGAGCTGAAGTTGTTCTTTGAGAAATTCTGATGAATGAGGAAGCAAAGAGTGGTTAGGATGTTTTGTTTTATGGCTCAAGAAAAGAAAGCCATTGTCTGGTTGGATCATGCTTTGCTTTCCTTTGTCCCGATCTTTTCCTCGTTGCCTTGGTGTGTTCCGCTGGATGTTTGTTGTTGTTCTTTCTTGTTTCCATTTCTTAAGATGGTATCCACTCAATTAGAGATGGCAAAATATCAATAATCGTGGATATTTGCTTGAATCCGACCTAATCGGGTAGGGTAAAACCCGAACCTGAAAGAGTTTTAGTGTGTACGGGTAAAACCCGAACCTGAATATTGTGGGAAATGGGTGGACATGGTTTTCTCACTATCCAACCCAAACCCGCCCGATTGTACACATGCATACATATTTTACCTAGAAATAATCATTATTTTTCTCTAACATATTTTATATTTAGCATACAAATATAATATTTTCATGAAATTATGTTGTTTTAATTAATTTTCTCCATTCTAATAATTTATTGTTGTACGTTTCTTCTTAAGTAATGTGAGTATATGTGTGGATGTTAACATATTGGTTGGAATTTTAAAAATAAACTATTATCCATTGATAACCGTGGATACCCGAAACCCGAACGAGTATGGGCACATTTTTTATTTTTTACCCATTTCTTATGTGGGTATGGGTATGGGTAAAACCCGAACTATTTCGGGTAGGGTAACGGATATGCCTCATCCGCCCTCGACCCGACCCGAGCCATTGCCATCCCTACACTCAATGTAACCGAATTCATTTGATGAGCAATATAAGTGATTCCATTGTAAAATGAAAATATACAAAAGCTGGCCTCCTTCTAGAAGAAAGTTTGAGGCCTTCTACCACAGTAAATACAAATTTTGAAGGTTCGAATTTTTCTTCACAATAAATATCAAAATAAATATTCTTATGTAAAAAGCTTTTTCAATGTAAATTTTGAAATGAAATTCAAAAGAAAGAGATATGATTCGGTTATGAAAAAAACGAGATTGCGAAAATATTTTATCCAACTCTTAGAGTGGCCAAAAATAGAGTTGACACCTTTAAACTCGTATTTGAAGCCAATAAGAAACTGGACCATGTAATTACCATAATACTCCTCATCCACTTGCACTAGATGTTGCATCGTGAGAGATTGTGTTGTGTTGTGTTGTGTTGATATGTGATATGTTGTGATGTTATTATACACTTAATCTTTTGCCAAGCACTACAAATCTCCAGGGTAAGGATTACAACGAGTGGAATTTGGTGGATAGTGAGTATTTATTACCCTGCTCTACCTTAATTAGTTTGAGTTTTATCCACACATATTCATGCAAGATTCGAGTAGTAAATTAAGATATTTACATATTTGATCGACTTTCAGGTATTTATTTTTCTTTATGTTCTTACTATTGTGTTATTAATTACAGGTATACTAATATTACAAAAGTGAAAATTTTTAAATAACAAATCACCATGATAAGAGGAATAATACTAAAGGAACACTAGTTCTTGATATGCTACAAATATACTATACATATTGTATATATTAAAATAAAAAATAACGATTTATATAAAACATTATACATGCATGTATAATCAGGCATGTTTGAGTTGAATAATAAGAAAACATACATACCTATTATCTGTATTATTCGAGTTCAAATTCTAACCGTATTATCTGAGTATTTTATTTAGTTTAAATTTTATTCTACCCAATCAGATCGAATTGGAGCGGGTATCCGTAATTGTCGTTATTTTTGCGTTGCATTTCCTTTGTCTAAGTTTAGCTCCTCAGTTTCTGAAAATCTGACTGGAATGGATCACTTTCGGCTCACGGGGACCGAATGCTATTATTTTTGTAGGCAATTGCTTGGGCCTAGGCCTCGGATCCCCGTTTTTATATGGTGGCTTCAACAATTTCCTTTCGAATGAGCCCAATACGCAGCCCACTACCCCACAGTAGGTGGGACTTTATATGGTTAGGTCAAAAGATTGGGGGGAAAAGATCCACTGATCAAGATTCGTAACCGCCCTTCTCCATTTTCACTCGCTCAAGAAAAGATTCGAGAAAGTTTTTCACCAAGGAAAATGTGAGAAAATCAAAACAGAAACGAACAGTTCCCGAGTCCCGCCCCAGCCCAGCACTTCAGTTGTTTCTTCTTTCTTTCTGTCTCTCTGAAGATATTTCTTTACTTTCTTTCTACCCGCTCACATTGTATTTTTCTTCCTAATTCCTTCATACTCTCACTCTCTCTAGCTCTTGTGCGCCCAAGCCTGATGGAGGAAGCGACCAGCAGAGGAGGCGGAGGAGGAGAATCGTCTCCTTCCAGGGTGGAGCTCGAGGCAGAGGAGACATCAATCGTCTCCGGGAGAAAGCCGACGGAAGACGCAATCAAGAGCACGAGTTGCGGCGGATCCGTTCCCGACTCGCCACCTCCATCCAACGCCGACCTCGAGTTTCCAATTGCTCCAGTGAGTGCACCATGAGAGTTTTCGGTTCACATAATTCAATTCGTACCTCTCTTACATTCTCGCTCTTTTCTTCCACCGGTTCTTCAATTCCCTGCTTAAGCGTTCGGAAGGGGACGAATTTGACTGTTTTGAGATGGAGGAGGAAGCGAGCACCAGCGAGGAAAGAGGAGGAGGATCGTCCCCTTCGGCAACCTACCTGAAATTTAGAGACAGACAGATTGTCACGATGGAGCTCGAGCCTGGGAATACAACGATCTTTTCGGGGTAATCTATTGGAAAATGTGAGTGGATTCGCACCGGTTTCCGAGTCGTCTCCTCCAACCAACGCAGACCTCGAATTTCTTATTGCTCCGGTGAGTGAGTTTTCAGTGTTCCGTTCTCCATTGACATAAATCAATTCGTATCTCTCATACTCTCTCGCTCTTTTCTTCCGCCGGTTTTTCAATTCTCTGCTTAACCGTGCGGAAGGGGGCAAAGACGACTGTTTCGAGATGGAGGAGGAAGCGAGCACCAGCGCCACTGGCGTAAGAGGAGGAGGATTGTCTCCTTCGGCGACCTACTTGAACTTCGGGGACTGGAAGTTTGTCATGATGGAGCTCGAGCTTGGGAATACAACGATATTTTCAGGAGAGAAGCTCTTGGAAGATGCGAGTGGATCTGCTGCGGTTGTCGAGTCGCCTCCTCCAGCCAACGCCGACCTCGACCTCGAGTTTCGTATTGCGACGGTGGTCGGTGAGCCAGGGACGACCCATGATATTCGGAGGACCTATTCGAAAATTAAAATTGTGGCCTAATTTTTTCCCCTCAAATTTATTATAAATAAAATTATTAAATAATAAAAAATACATAAGTTCGGAAAATTATTACAAAAAGAATAATATCGTTTATGATTGTTTGAAAAGTAACAACATGAGCGCAAGATGCAGATCTTCAGCCAAAACCTTCACCGCGTTATTGAGGGCTACTCCGAGGAGGTCGAGAACGAAATTTCTCAGCCTCATAAGGCAGATCCATCGCTTCTCCCGCGTGGCACCACCACGGTTTAGAAGGAGTATATCCACTAGTGCTAACATGTTCACTTGAATTCCACGGAGTAGCCAACGCAGAAGGAGTTTTTAAAGATTTTGAGATGGAGAGGGAAAATTGTGACGGAAATTAACAGAGGGGGGGGGGGGGGGGGGGGGGAGAAGAACAATGAGATGAGTGCAGCGACATGCGGCCATAAATAGTAGCAACGATTATACAAAAGGAATAATGGATGATGATTGAGGGTGGTGACTGGTGAGGGTTTATCCTTTCATATTTTGTTACAAAAAATTTCTAATAATAATTGAAAGGGAATCCATATATATATGGTAGGTGGCGAAGGAATGGTGAAAAAATTGAATTTTTGGCCCCTATTAACTCATTCTACGGGCCTTTGATATTGTAGTTAATAAATATCTTATGGGAACCCGAACCGTAGCACAACATGACATAGATGGACTAGTATATATAAAAATTTATGGGCTGATCAGATGGGCCCCTAAAATATTTGAGGCCCTATGCTATGGATCTGACCAGCACAAGGCCTGGGTCAGGCCTGCGGTGAGCGCCCCAAGATTTTTCGTTGGTGCCATAATAAATTTAATGCATCAATGTGCTATATTTATGGTTAATTTTTTTTTTTAACTTGTAAAGTGTACATCCCCGAACTGCACTATAGAGGTCCTAGTAGATGTCATGCGTACAATATCAATGAAAAGTGAGCATTAGTGAGCAAAACTGACTATGTTCTCTTTTGAGGGTGCGTGAGCGAAGAAAGTGCCCAACTATTATCATGCTCCTTACTCGAATGAGGGATGCCAAAAGCAAGGAGTTGAGTGTATAAGGCCTATTCCAAAGTAAGAGCACAATGCATTACTCGAAACACAAGATAAGACGTGGAAGTCTTCATGGGATGTAATCCTAAGTGAGATGCAGTGTTGGTTTGTTCCTTGGTTCTAAGATGTCTTTCACTACTGGATTGTGCTTCTCATGAGTTTGGTCTAGTTCAGACCGTACTGTTACACACCCTTAGGTCCAACTACGCAAGCAATTACCAAAAAAATGTTTAAATAATCATGGCGAAGATTTGTTTCAATGCATTGAGGAGACAGATAAATTAAGCCTATTATAAGAAATCGTTTAGAAACAATTAATATATAATTTGGAGATAACTCAACTTATCGAGGTCCAGCTATCCTAGAAATTACCAACAACTAAATGATTAAATAATCAAATTATACATTTGATTCGTTTTGTAGAACTAAGAAATTATAATTCAGAGTTTCACGCACATAATTTGAACTCTATTTTTAGTAAATAAATTTGTGATAAAGTTGGTGTATGTGTGGTATAGACTAGAGAGTGAGTTGTCACAGTAACAAATAGTTAGGTTAAACAAATTGTGATTATATATAATTTAGTTTTAGCCTATTATAGACAATGCATATAAAGGATGTTTTAATGGCATGGTAACAAACCTATTAAATAGTACTCTAGACTAAATCATCCGTGAAATTCGACAAGTTTGTTATAATCTCCTATATAAGAGCAAAATCTAATGAACATTCCAATCATCTAAACTTATATTTGATATAGTTTCCACGCACATACGAAGGAATACCTTATTATCCACTACATCAACTTCACACCTTGGATATGAGGAATCTGCTTCAATTTACGACATTTATTTTCATAGTTTGTATGTGCATTGCAGGGAGTGCGGAGAGCTATATGTTGAATTATGCGGAGCACTACTGCAGCCCCCTCGCGATTGGAAAAGATAGGCCGTTAGGCAGGCTGAGAAAACACATCCTTGAGCACGTGGTTCAAGATAAATTTCATCCTGGATTTCGAAGACATCATGTTACATGTACGAAACGGACTGAGGATGGATACACAATGTGGGCCCGAGCTCAATGCGGTGAACCACACACCATGAATTGCCTTAAATGTCTTGTAGGTGGTATCATCTACTTAGACAAAAATTGCTTGTGGTTTAGCGGTGGACGTGTTAAAGAAGATAGGGGGTATTGTGCCCTACAATTTGCTGATTATGATATTTGTGCTCAGTAATTATAGGTAGATTATAAGTATCTACCCAATAATCAATTTATGGTTATAGATTAGGGAGAATAATTTTATCCGATTGTACTTAGTTAGTGCACGGTGTTAGTCATTTAGACATAAATCCAGCTTTTGTGGTGTATCGTCGTTAATATTTTGCAAGTTACAAGAAATTAATATGACTCGTGTGAAATTTTTCAGACCTGTAATCTCCGTCCTAGCTCCACGTATGGAAGTTAATTTGCTGGAGATTGAAATTCCATTAAATGTTAAAATAAATTAATGCTAGTATTACTTTTTTTAGTTCTTCCATTTTTACAATGCCGAGAGTTAAAATAATTGCTATAACTAGTATTAGCTAGTTTTCATACCTCTCTATTTCCTAGGAAAGCTACCCTGGAAGCTAATTTGGGATCAATGCCATTTATTCTCCCTTCTTTAAGAGTGATCGCACATCTCGCCTTATAAGGATCTGGCTTGATAATTGATTATGCCTTGATTTTAGACCTCCTATGAGCTATTATTGATTCAAAATATATAGAATTATTATGATTTTAGGGGTCCAACTTCCACTGAAATATAAATTTTTCATGCAGTTATGTCTGAAGGGTTCATACGATAATTAATTATGCCTTTCCTGCTCTCTTACTTCCCAGTAGCTTAAATTTACTCTTTTGCACCTACTTTACATTTCGAACTCCTAAGTTCTGCAAAACCGGAGGAATGTCAACCTCACAAATCGACCTCTTCTTCAATAGAACTGTACATCTTGAGGGAATACGATCCTAGCATTAGGGCCAAGTACATTTGGTTTACACTACATGACATATCAAATTTAGGTGCCATTGTCGAGGACATCTCGCGAACTTTGAAAAAGAGAAAGAGGCGCATTTTATCTCCTGTTTCCCACTATTGTCACCTCAAGGTAAATAGGCACCAGAAGCGGCAATTTCCTTCCCGTGTTTGATACTCGGGCGCCTAATTTCTGGAAGGTCTTTCTGCTTCCAGAAGTTTATCTATGTCAAGTGCATGATCCTATCACAAATCAGGGTCGAAGTCAAGAATCTTAGACATAAAAGATTTGCCCAAGGTCGTGATTATAGGAGTGGTACTTCTGATTCATTAGATCCAAAGGCACCACCTCAAAGAAAAGAAAGGGGAAGAATAGGTTGCTTACTGCTCTTCGTTCAAATCCCCTCTTAGACGAAGTTTCAAGTGTAGAGAGTAACACCTCTCCCTTTGAACCCCCATCACCTAGAGGCATGGAGGAATGAACTCTCTGCGAGTATACGTGGCCTAAAGTTGTGAACTTCGGTTCCAACATCATCTTGCCTAAGGTCAACATGTCTAATTTTGAGCTGCGCACTTCAATGATCCACATGGTCTGGTATGTTCGACATTTTGAGGTCCTCGATAACGAGAATCCGGTCAAATGTATCAAAATGTTTATGGAAATATGTGATTCTTCACATAAGCTAGGAATGTAGGCTGACACAATATGGCTACGTCTCTTACCTTTCTCTCTTACGAGGAGACCAAAGAGCTGCCTATCTTGCCAACCACAAGGAACATTCTGTGTGTGAGATGCATTGGTCAAAGCTTTAATTGAAATGTTTTTCCCTCGATTGGACACTGACAATCTTAGGGACCAAATTGCTCGATTCAAACAACAACATCAAGAGTAGTTGTACGAAGCATGTAAGCATTATCAAGGTCTACTGTGTGCTTGCGCACATCATTGGTTCGCAGAAGAACAAGTAGCCGACATCTTTGGCAAGGCCCTCAATCTAAACACCATGATGATGATGAATCAAGAGGCAGACAGTGATGTGTCTGAAATGACCGCAGAACCTGCTTTCCAGCATTATGCGTCGATGGCTGCCAAGTCTAGAAACTGGTCGAGGAGAAATGCTCTTGTGACATTGAAAATGGTACAAGATCCATATGACTTTCTCGCCAGAGCAAAACAAGTTGTTGTCGTAGCTAAGGAGGTGCAAGCACTCAATATGAGTAGAAACACCCTTGTCGCGCAACTCTTCCTTTGCGAGTAATGCGGCGAGGATGGTCATGATGGGTACAATTGTGGGACTATAGGAGTCCTTTAAACGAGTTGGTCGATTTCAAAAATACCTTTTATCCTCAAACATGGGACTTTAATCGCCCCAACTTTAGGTATCAGAACTAACTACCTCCCAATTCCTCAAACGCCTATAGGAGCTTCGAAAATCACCCTTCAGGCGATTATCAAACTTGGAGACAGCTTCTGACAGGATAATGGCCCCTCCCAGGAAGATAAAAGTCTACCGACTACCCAAAAATAACATCCATCAATGCATCGTATCTTCATGACACGAAGTGGGAGGGTCGAGCTCCAGATTGGAAAAGGAAATTAAATCCTACACCACCAGGATTCGATAGACACCCTCAATTCAGAGAGAACAACACACCTCCTGAAGTCTTGGAACAATTAACAATTGATGAGCTATGTACATACATTCGAGGCGAGGAGGTGACTCTTAAAAACATGGAGTGTGAATTAGCTTCCCTTCTGGAGCTTGAAAAGACCCAATAGACAGCCATAACCTTCCAAGCAACACGGAAAACAATCCTAAAGAACAGGTTGGGCACTCGAGGTCGAACCATCTGGTTCAAGCCACGTCCCAATAGTGGAAAAGGGTAGAAACTTAGAGGATACAAAGCTGGAAGCAAAGGTGGGCATTTCTTGCATATCTGAAACGCCGCCGTAGGCACTCCTTTTGGGCTAAAATTGGCACCACCTGGGCCTATTTTTAGGCACCCAAAAAAGACACCAGAAGCCAGGTCCTTGAATGTTTTGGAGTCCTCAAGGTTGCATGGGCATAATATGAGGTTGTCTTGATCAATAAGGTCTGCCAAGGGGAACTCAAGTTAGTTGACACTCGTGCATAAGTTCTTCTCTTTGCTTGTTACAAGTTTCCAAGTCCTATTTTGGGGACAAAAGCAATCAAATAATGAAACCGCTTACGTGGCAACCATCTTGCATGTGGATGAGGCAAGCACAAACCAGCAGAACTCCTACAAGGAGTATCTCACACAACCTCATCATGAAAATGAATCGATAGCCCTATGAAACCCCTCTTAGGCACCTTCTTCACAAAGAAGAAAGAAGAAATAAATTTTATCACTCATAAAGGTGAGGAGTACTTTCTCTACTTGGGAATGACCCCTCCCAATCGTAAACATGTGTATGAGCATTTCAGCGAGGAGGTCAAACTCCAATGGCAGTTAGCGCGAGGACCAGTCCTTATCATAGATGGATTGATGTCCCCACCAGCAAAATCATTTCAATCACACGGAATGAGGCACCATTTCCAACCCTCCTAATGATGTTTCTGAAACTGACCAGAGGGTACTTAATGAGTTCATTTTTGTTGTAGGAGGGGAAACACCTGCCATACTAACGCTAGAATCCCTTACAGAGATATATGATCCCCAAAGGGAAGTAGGGCGACTTCATGAGCAAACTCACAAGCTTATGAAAGAAGACATACCTTCCCACATGCAACTCTTAGTACTACGAATGTTACCCGATTCGGGTCAATTTGTAATCCCATGTACTCTCAATGATCATCATGAAATGAGAGCACTTATCGATCTAGGGTCTAATCTTAACATTATGCTCTTTAACATCTTTAGGTCACTTGACATATACAAACTAGAGATCACAAACAGGTTCATTTCCTTGGCCGACAATTCAGTTTGTCAACCATTAGTTAAGGTGAGGGATTTGAAGGTGGAGATAGGACCCTTTGTATTCTCTCTCGACTTTGTAGTACTCGACATGCATAGGGATATAGACTACTTTATCCTCTTTGGAAGACCCTTCCTAGCCACTTTTGGCTCATTGATCGATGTTCTTAAACATAAACTTGCAATGAGAATCGCCAAAGAGGATTATACTATCCAGATGATTACTCCGAAAGACAAGAAGGAGGAATACGATCGATAATCAAGATCTACCATCATAGAATCTGATTGAGAGAAAGCTACTGGAACCTTGCGAAGATCACGCCCTTCTTGCCCACTTCATGGTCCGAGCCCGTGATCTTCACCTCCAGGTCGTGATCTTTGCATTTCCTTCACTCTTTGGCTTGTTTTGACCTCCAAATATCCCGAAACTCATCCCCTACCTTTCCACACGTACTAAGTCGTCAAATGTAACAAAAGATCACAACCTAGCATAAAATAGGTCGGGAGCAACGATTACCAAGGAAAACAATCAAGACATGAAGGGGTAAATATGTATAAATACGTCCAAATCAGTTACACTAGGGCTCTAGTAACGAGTCAAGCCCTACACTGGAGTCCAAACGACCGGTTCTTTAATAATTATATATATTTATATTCTTTTATAAGATTACTTGTGTGCTACACGTGTTCTACACAACTTATAGTTAAATTGAAAATATTCATGTTGTTATGTCTCAAGGTTTGTATTGCCCACACTCATCAAGTTTGATTTTCTTGTTTGTGACTTTTGTTGCTCTCCTGACCTTATAGCCTCTGAGGTATATGTTTTGGCAGTGGGTCCCTCTACCATCCGTTAGTTGTAGAACAACTATCTATTTTATTCTCACATTTCGTTGCTATTCCCTAAAGGTTGTCTAGAAAATCACTCAAAGATGGTGATCCTTGAGCTTCGCCAAGGAGTGGTAGTTGATTTGTTAGGAGAGCCCCTCTCATGGGGTTCTTTTTTCTCTTCTTTTTTGGTAATATAGCTTTGAGGGCATTTCAACGAGTTGCAAATTGGACTACATATAAAGTGGCTCGTGACACCCTATTGTAGTCTTCTTTAGAGTTAGCTTCCATTTTTCTTGTTCAGTGGCTTCACTAGTTTGTTGTTTTGGCCATATTTTTCAATTGAGGCGGTCTCCTTTTTCTCTATAGCTAATTTCTCTCTTGTTATATTTTAGAAAATTAATTTCAAATAAGATGAATTGCTATTTTAGTTTTTATATGGTTTTACAATTTAAAAATGTTTCAAAATTATATTTATTTTTTATACTATGAACAACATTCTGACCGTACCTGTAATCACAACGCATATGTTTTAACTTCAAACCAAACAAAATAGTGGGTTCGGTACAATAGGGGGAAAAAACCAACAAACAGCGACATAGTCATGATAACATTTAAGTTAGGGCTCAGTTTCAAAAATTATGTCATAAAATGACACTCTTAGTGTCTCCTATTATATAATCGTTCATGGTTTTGTGATAAGTTCAATTCTCAAGGATCACCCAACCATCAGAGAAAGCACACCTTCGCCAGTTTTGGTGCCATATTAAATTTAACGCATCAAAATGCTATATTTATGGTTAAAATTTTACTAACTTGTAAAGCGTACATCCCCTAACCGCACTATAGAGGTCCTAGTAGATGTCATGCATACAATATCAATGGAAAGTGAGCATTAGTGGGCAAAACTGACTATGTTCTCTTTTGAGGGTGCGTGAGCGAAGAAAGTACCCAAGTATTATCATGCTCCTTACTCGAATGAGGGATGCCAAAGGCAAGTGGTTGAGTGTATAAGGCTTATTCCAAAGTAAGAGCACAATGTCTTACTCGAAACTCAAGATAAGACATGGACGTCTTCAAGTGATATGATCCTAAGTGAGATGCATTGTTGGTTCGATACTTGGTCCTCAGATGTCTTTCACTACTATACTGTGGTTCTCATGAGTTTGGTCTAGTCCAGACCGTATTGTTGCACACCCTTAGATCAATCCACGCAAGCAATTACCAAAAAGTAAATGTTAAAATAATCATGATAAAGATTTGATTCAATGCATTTAAGAGACAAATAAATTAAGCCTATGAAAGGTAAGAAACAATTTGGAAACAATTAATATATAATTTGGAGATATCTCAACTTTTTTAGGTCCAACTATCCTAGCAATTACCGACGACCAAATGATTACAAAATCACATTATACATTTGATTCATTTTGGAGAACTAAGAAATTAACTTGCACTATAATCCGTAGTTGGATTCACATAAGCTGAACTCTATTTTTAGTAAATAAATTTGTGATAAAATTGGTGTATGTGTGGTATAGACTAGAGACTGAGTTGTCACAGTTACAAATAGTTAGGTAAAACTAATTGTGATTATACATAATTTAGTTTTAGCCTATTATAGATAGTGCATATAAAGGATATTATAATGGCATAGTAACAAACTTACTAAATACTTTAGACTAAATCATCCGTGACATTCGACAAGTTTGTTATAATCTCCTATATAAGAGCAAAATCTAATGAACATTCAAATCATATAATCTTATATCTGTTATAGTTTCCACACACATACGAAGGAATACCTTATTATCCACTACACCAACTTCACACCTTGGAAATGAGGAATCTGCTTCAATTTACGACAATTGTTTTCATGGTTTGCATGTGCATTGCAGGGAGGGCGGAGAGCTATATGTTGAATTATGCAGAGCACTTCTGCAGCCCCCTTGCGATTGGTAAAAATACTCCGTTAGGCAAGCTGAGACAACACATCCTTGAGTACGTGGTTCAAGATAAATTTCATCCTGGATTTCGAAGACATCATGTTACATGTACGAAACGGACTGAGGACGGATACACAATGTGGGCCCGAGCTCAATGCGGTGAACCACACACCATGAATTGCCTTAAATGTCTTGTAGGTGGTATCATCTACTTAGACAAAAATTGCTTGTGGTTCAGCGGTGGACGTGTTAAAGAAGATATGGGGTATTGTGCCCTACAATTTGCTGATTATGATATTTGTGCTCAGTAATTATAGGTAGATTATAAGTATCTACCTAATAATCAATTTATGGTTACAGATTAGGGAGAATAATTTTATCTGATTGTACTTAGTTAGTGCACGGTGTTAGCCATTTAGACATAAATCCAACTTCTGTGGTGTATCGTCGTTAATATTTCGCATGTTACAAGAAATTAATGAGTCGTATGCAATTTTTCAGACTTGTAATCTCTGTCCTAGCTCCACGTCTGGAAGCTAATTTGTTGGAGCTTGAAATTCCATTAATTTTTAAAATAAATTAATGATAGTGTTACTTTTTTTAGTTCTTACATTTTTTCAATGTCGACAGTTAAAATAAATTACTATAACTGGTATTAGTTTTCATACCTCTCTCTGTTCTTAAAAAAGCTACCATGGAAGCTAATTTGGGATCAATGCCCTTTATTCTACCTTCTTTAAGAGTGATCGCACATCTTGCCTTATAACGATCTGGCTTTATAACTGATTATGCCTTGATTTTAGACCTCCTATGGGATATTATTGAATCCGAATCTCTAGAATTATTATGATTTTAAACTTCCACTGAAATAAAAATTATTCATGCGGTTATGTCCAAATGATTGTATTGCCCACAGTCATCAACCTTGATTTTTCATTTTTGTGTCTCTGGTTGCTCGCCTGGCCTTATGGCTTGCACTTTGCTCATGCATATTTATGTTGTTGGGAATGGGTACTTCCAGCATGGTGTCTTCGATCCATTAATTGTGGAGCATAACTTTTGAAGCCTTCAATGACAGTCTAAGGTTACAACATAACTTCTTAGCCCCCAGAACACCTTAACAAAATGGGGTTATTGAAAGGAAAAATAGAACTCTATATTCTTCCTGCTCCAAGAATATAACCAACCTCAAAATCTGTGGACAGAAGCAGTTAATACTGCATGCTACATAACTAATAGAGGTTGGCTAGTTTTTGGATCTATGTGGGTCTTTAGGAAAAAATATTATGAAATAGGAAACATGAGTAGGAGCAAAGCTCATTTAGTTTCCAAGGGCTATGATCAAGAAGGAATATAATTTGAAGAAACCATTGCACCAGTAGTCAGGATAGAAACAATTAGGTTACTCTGTCCATTTGCTAGAACAAATAAAATCAAGCTATATCAAATGGATGTCAAAAGTGCATTTTTAATTGGCTTTCTAAATGAAGATGTATATGTAGAATTACCTCCTAGTTTTGAAAATCATTTCTCTCCTTAACATGTTTACAAACTTAAAAAGACTTTGTATGGACTGAAACAAGCTCCTAGGTTCTAGTATGAGAGACAAGTACTTTCATATTAGAGAATATCTGCACCAGGGGCTACATTGATACAACTCTTTCTTAAGCATTCTTCATTCGGTCTCCTCATTGTTCAAATTTACATGGACGACATAGTATTTGGGGCCACATATAACAACATATGGCTGAATTCTGTGATCTCATTCAAAGTACCTTTGAAATGAGTATGATGGAAGAACTAAATTTTTTTCTAGATCTCCAAATCCATCAAACTCCAACCGTGATTTTGATACATCAAATCAATGTTATTTGAGGGAGAAAGGTCAATCTTGCCTCACTAATGTGTGTTCACATGACCAATATTACTCCCTGCAAAGATTTCTACGACACTGCTCTTCCCTATGCCATCCTTATCACCCAGTTCTTTATTGAGATTGGGTGTGATCTTGATGGATACTCTATTGGTCATAAGTGTGTTTCTGACTATGTTCCCAAGATTCTTGCGCCCAAAAGTACCTATCACAGTCTTGGGGATCCTAGCCACGAAGGGGGAGAATGAGAATGAGGCTAGCTTAAGAATAAGTTAACATGTTAAGGGGGAGGTCTGTTGTGTTGAGGGAGAGTACGAACAAGTTCAAGCTCAAATTACAACCTAGTACATGTTAAGGTCTCTTATTATTTGTTCTTCGTTTTATTTTTATTTTTTACTCTGATGTGTTCTTCTTTTTATGTGTTTCTTTTGATATGATGATATGTTCTTCCTTTGCTTTTCAACTTTAGATTTTTTCTTGAAATTCTTAACATCTTTTATGATGGCTGTTGAGACTTTATTTATATTGTTTTCACTCCTATTCTTGATACATTTTCTCCCTTCTATCAAAACATTTTTAGTTCTTTCTCTAGTATTCCTATCTAAATCATAACTATTATAATAGACCTATGTTCTATTTTTGTATTCTATAATGCATTCTTGGTGTTTTTTTATGGTTTTCAAGGTACAAAGCAAACTAAGGAAGTTTGGATGAAGCATCGGAGAAATCTAGAGGACCAAAAGCGCTATAAAGAGAAGAATATGTAGCTTTTACAATAAACAAGAGGTCCAATGACAGAGAGGTCTACTAGAAATCACTATGTGAGTCCAAGACAAGTCTAATAGAGTAAGACTCGGCCCAAGATGAAGAAGAAACTAGCAGCGGCCAGCATGTAGTCCAACTGCCGCTAGAGGAGTCCTCGTTAAGACATCTAAATGATGAGAAGAGGTCGTCCATTGGTTAAGTAGTCCAACCCACGAAGTAAAAGTATGGCAGTGCAAACCGCCGCCTTAACGCTGCTCCTGCCCGAGAGGGGAGGATTGTTAGAAAACCATTTTCTAGGTGATTTGGCTTTTGGACTTGTTTGTCATTTTATATATGTTTGGATGGATTTGGATATTATTTTGAGGGTTTGAGGGATATTTGAGTTTATTTGGGGTATTTCGGTTATGCAGTACTATTTTGGGTAGTTGGTGAGAATTAGTCGGATTATATATTTTGTAATTAGTTGGGTCTTTTCTCGTTAAGCAAATACATAATAGAATTTCCCAGAACCCTGATCTTCTCTCTCCCACTATTAGACCGATCTCTCTCCCTCCCCCCACCCCCACCCCAACATCATCGTCGCCACCTTGGTCGCCGACCCCTCTTCCCCTTTCTTCCCTCAATTTCCTCCATTTTGCCTCATATATCTATCCTTAATCAATCACTAATCCCCAATTCCACATCGATCCTGAATTCCTGATCGCCTAACCCTAAACAAAAAACGGCTAGATCCAACGCAACCACGGTGTGGTCACATCCTACTCACTCACTACCTATCTATCTATCTTTCTGGCTTAATTCACGATCTTTGCTCAATTTTTTTCTTTCTTTCTTAATTCAAGAATCGTAGGTCAACACGCATCTCTCAGATCATTAGCTAGCTAGACACACAATACACCACAAACAAACTATCCAATTAACAGAGAATAACAAATTAACAATACATATGGTTAATTCATGACCAGTAATTTAATTAACAAGGATAACATAACTAGAGCACAAGTTTTAGGTCATATAAAATATGACGCAGTAGTTAATTAATCAAGCTTGCCCTGATCATAGCTAGGAGTTAAGTAATAAAACACGCATGGATCCCAAAATGTAACATAAACATTACAACGCTAGCAGCTTATTAATACCACCCCCAGCAGGCAGCAAGCAAAGCCAGCCGGGGGTTAACTGTAATGATGAGATTCAGATCCTCTCATGGAGATTGGGCTGGATCGGCTGAACCCGAAACGAGAATGGCATCTGGGAGTTCACATTATTGCCGTTGTTACCACCGCCATTGTTGTAGTTGACAGCAGCAGCAGCAGCTCTGTGCTGTGAATGGTGAGGATGGTATCCACCGCCGCCGCCATTGTTTTCCATGACATGGTGGTGATGCTGCTGCTGCTGGTGATGGTGATCTTCCATTGCCATCTCTTGCTGCCTCTTCCCCATTTCCTCCTGCTGCTGCATCTGCTTACACATAAAAAGAAAGAAAGAAAGAAAGAACACAGTGAAATCTTGAATGTAGCAGGCAATATATGTGAATGGATCCACAGAAATCTTGAATGTACCAACAGCGGATCGCATAACTCGTGTGAAATATTCTTCGTTTCGAAGGAGTAAATTATTTTTGCTCTCGTATAAGATCGAGTTAGTACGAATATTAACTACATCTGCTTTCTTTCTACGTTGTAAGTGGTTACGTTTTTTCTTTTTTATGAAGTTTCCTGTCTACTCTGATGATTTGTCGATCTGACTTCTATCTTTGTTACCAAAATCTCCAACCAAATGAAGGGAAAAATACTCTAATGTAATTAATATTGGTTTAATGGTCTGTATAGTTAAGTTCAAAATATATATACCACGATGAAGTTGAGGCGCTTGTTGTCTTCTTCCAGCTCCTTTTCCTGCGTGAGATCCCAACAAATAAAATAGAGAAATAGATGGAGAAGTCATCAGTTCAATTTTCCCATATATATACAAGGAGTAAATTAAGTTAAACATATGTAATTTGTAAAAAAAAAAATATATACATGAACAAATTAACATACTTCCTTCTTCTTCTGGCGGTAGTATTCCATCCCCTTGTCACGGATTCCGGCGAGGCCATTCTCAAGGCCTTGCTCCAGCACCATCAGCTCCTTGTAGTTCAGTGATGTGATGTCCTCTCCTCTTAGGTGCCTAACATATACAATTAATAATACTTTTTAATCAACATGAAACAACCAAATAATCCCATTTAATTAGATAGTATGGAGAAAGACATATTTTGGTTTTGCTAATCATGTTCACCTGAGTTCAATCTGCATGTTGTCATTCTCCTTCTTCATCCTATCAATCTCATTGCTCAGGTTCTGTCCAATATATAATCAACCATTTTGTAAGACAGTAACAAAATGCACAAAGGAGCAAAACCTTCTGAATAACTCTTTTTATAATAATAATAATAAATTAGTAGGGAGAGATCAAGTCCATTGACTATGTCAATTAGGATGTTGATTGAAGTGTAAAAACATGTAACATAAAAAGCAACAGCTGAGACCTGCACAGGAGATTAACCATGGGAACAGCTAATAGCTTAGCTATAATACTAAATGCTAGGCGCTTAGCAACAGCTAAAACCCTAGGTGAGCTGCTGGATTATGTGGCTCCTCTTGGAGAGATTGTAATGTAACCAACAGACAAAAAGGGGGAATTAGGATGACAGAGAGAGAGACAGAAACATTTTGATGGGTTTGTGTTCATGAAGGGCTTTGACTATGCATAGGAGTCAGAGATGATGAGAAGAAAAACATGTGTGGATTACTAGATCTGTTTTTGATGGATGTTACATTTCATTCCATTTTTTGGTCTTTCTTTGTTTTTTGGTTTCAGCCTTTGTGAGAGTCTGAGAGATGGGATGGGGCAAAAAAAACAACTACAAACATAACTCCAAGAGCAGGTATAAACTAGCTAGAGAGCATAGAGCTTATAGAGATCTCTCTCTCTCTCTCTCTCTCTCTCTCTCTCTCTCTCTCTCTCTCTCTCTTGAGCCCTTTCTTACATGTCCCAAATGTAGATCTGTTCATAGGAACTCAAACTTCAGGCTCCTTATCATGTTTTTAGCAACAACAACAAGAACAACAAGTCTCCTTCTCTTTTTTTCCCTCCTCAGATCCTCCATTTACCCACAACCCAAATGAGATAAAACACACATAAACACCACAAAACAATAGAAATTTTGATTTGACAAAACGGGTTCATGGAGAAAAAGAGTGAAAATCCAGATCCACATCATATAGAGGAGAGAGCCCCCAAAAAAATGGAAAAAGACCAAAAACTTTGGAGCTCCATTACCTCATGTTTAGCATCCCAGAGGCGCTTACCAGACTGCTTGTGATACTTCTCCAGTATATCAGGCAGCCTTCACATACATATATGGTGGAAGGTAGAAATAGATGGATTAGATGAAATATGATCAATTAGTAATCATTTTACTATGTCATGAAGTTGCTGGAGATGGAGAAGGAAGAGAGATATGTAGAGATCGTCAGAAGATTTACGTGGTGGAAGGGCTGCAGTAGTCATGCATCTTGCCAGAGCTGGCAAAGATGATGAGGGAGACCTGAGCATCACAAAGCACAGTGATCTCTTTGGCCTTCTTGATGATTCCATTCCTTCTCTTGGAGTAGGTCACCTGCCTGTTGCTCAAGTTCTCTATCCTCTTTATCTCTATCTTCCCCCGACCCATTACTGTCACTTCGATCTTGCTAAGCAACCTTGTTCTTCTTCTTCTTGTAACAGGACTTGTGCAGAAGGAAGATGGAGGGAAGGGAAAAAGTGGGGGGAAAAAAGAAGCAATTATTAACTAGCTAGCAAGCACAAAGTGTGGAAACCCTCCTTCTTTTCCTCTTGGATCTATCTCTCTATCTACCCACCAGAGCTAGTAAAGTAGGAAGTTGCTTAAGATTCAAAACTCTCTCTTTAAAGAGAGATGGGAAGGGGAAGGTGGAGATCAAAGGGGAAGGAAAGGAAGGAAGAAGGAGGGGAATTTCTAAAATGGGATAAGAGGTTATGTAACTTTCTAAGTGGGACAGTGGAGAAGGGTTTGTTTCTGGGGTTTTGACACAGCCAACTCTCTGGTTACCAGGCATTATTGCTTTTAGTTCTCTCTTTTTTCAATTTTTCTTCTTATTAATTGAAGAGGAAGAAGAAAGGGAAAGGAAATAAATGGGGAAGTGGGTTTGCTGTTTTCTCGATTTCCATTTCTTTTCTTTTATGGTTCCATTTTTTTTTTTTTTATTTCTCATTTTTGTTGTTGATTGTTTTGTAGTGTGATGGGTTTGATTGATTTGTGTGGCTTTGGTAGTTTGTGCCTCACCTTCTTAACCACTGGTCTACTTCTTTCCCCCAACTTTATTCTTCTCTTTTGCTCTTCTGCTCCTTTTCATCCTATTCCCACCTCTAGCTGCTAGCTAAAGCTAATAAGCATCCGAGCTTTTGGGATTTCTTTTCTCTAGGGTTTTCACTCCTTGCTATGCTAGGGTTTCTGGTTCATTTCCCCAATTACAATAAAGAGATATGGTTCAAAACCCTTAGTGCTATTACATAAAGAGAAAAGGAAAACCTTAATACGCAATAAATATAACTGGAACAGAGCAAGCAACTTATATATCGAGCAGAATCTTGTGTACATGTGTACAAAGTCGACCAAACGACAATTGCTTTAGTCTAGGGAGAATTTAGATCAATGAAATTGTGATTATAGTTTAGTCTTAGAGTGTTACAGATGTAGCGCACATCGTGGATGATTTAGTCGTGACATAATGATAAATTTGTGGACATCGTGGATAATCTTATCCACGATATACGTGCAAGTCTTATTATAGCTAACAATCTGAATCATATATTAGTTGATTATCGTTTCAACACGCACATGCAAAACACACATATGCATTCTTAATCATCTACCACACGCGCAATATTATTGCATGCGTTCAAAAATGAGGAGTTTGCTACAATTTATAGTACTTATCTTCGCGATCCGTATGTGCATTGGCGATGGAGTGGAATCGTTCAGTTTCCCTGATCACTACTGCAGCCCGCTCCCGATTGGAGAAGAGAGCGGGCTAGGCAAGGTGAGAGAAAAAATCCTTGTGGATTTGGTCAAACTCCACTACGCATCGGCTCACCGAAGGGAGCACGCCACGTGTATCGAATCGACGGTGCAGGGATCTGCAATGTGGGCGCAAGCAGAATGCGTCGACCCAACCTCTGATCACTGCATCGGATGTCTCATGACGGCTACAGGTTACTTGGATCACAGTTGTATGTACTTCAGCGGTGGACATGTTAGCGAGGAATCTAGGGTTTGTGCCATGCGATTTGGCGATTATGATGTTTGCGCTCAGTAATTGATGGGATTATAAATTATAAGTAGCCATTTGATCGATTTATAGTTACACACACGTTAGGAAGGAATAATTTCATGCCGATTGTATGATTCTAGTTAGTTTGTGCATTGTGATAGTTTTCGACATCTCTTATATTCGTACAAATTAGAATGAGAACTTAAATATTGCAATAAATAAAAATTAAAAAAAATATATACGATTTGGGTTCCAATCTTCTCTCCATGAAACGCAAGTACGAAAGAAAAAAAAACATTTATAGGTAACGAAAAATCTCAAAATCCATATCCTTCTCCTCCTAGGCCGTCGGCATCCTCTCCCATTTCCTCTGTGAAATATGGAAACTTATTCAACAAGCACATAATAATGAAATCTTCAACACTAACTAAAACCAAATCATTGTAAAAAAAAAAAAAAAAACTAAAACCAAATCCAAAACCGAATAGAATAACTAACATGAATTCCAGAAGTTTTGAGGAATTCATTTTGAAATGAAATCTTTTTGTGTTTGGTATTTAAAAGAATTCATTTGCAACTCCAAATTTTGAATTCTACGGAATTGGAACTAGTTGTAGCAATTCTGAGGAATTGAGATGGAATTTGCAAATGAATTCCACAAGAATTTAATAATTATAATAGAATGACATAATTATCCTCATTTATTAACGAAATTACTTCTACGTATATTATTTGGCGCCAATTGATGCAGTACGAGAAACGTCACCAAGAATTTGATTGCAACGCTAGTACATATGCTAGTTATTTATTATTTTTTGATTCGATTGTATCAGTACTTTGAGAAGACACAACTAGATTGTAGGGTTCATCCACGAAATATTAGAAAAGAACTAATTAATAGAATAGAAACACACAAGAACACTTTTGATATTCTATGTATGGGACCAAAGACGTTTTTTAGAATATGAATTTTTAATGAATATTGTTTTTCAAAAATTAATAAGGGTGTAGTTGGAGAAAGTTTTAATTTAATTCAATTCTAAACATATATCAAACATAGTTTGGGAATTCAATTCATTTATTTCTAAAGATTGAATATGACTACCAAACACAGGAATTCATTTGATAATAAATTCTACACATGAATTCATTTTAAAATGAAATGAATTATCCAACCGTCTGTAATAGTAACTAGTTCGATGGTCCCCGATAACGATGAATATACAAAAACTAATTGATAAAATAAAAATGATACGCAATCCTATAAATTTTTAAATTACCACGATGATTTGATCTCGTAAGTTGATTGTTAAGCAATTGTTGGGGGAAAAGAAAAGACAATCAAACACGCTACTGCTGAATAAATGGGAAACACAACAATCCATGGCACACACAAAAAACCTGTTTTGAAAATACAAGATTATCCTTACCATATTTTATTTTATTTCAGAAAATATAATTTTTCTTCATTTATATCATTTTAAAAGTAAAATAAACTATAAAATCATATTATTTAATATAAAAGAAATCTAACAAGATCCATTTTTACTACTTTTTATTGTTTAGAATTTTTATTCATATTTTATATTATAAGTCCTTTATAGTTATTTTACACAACAGCTCGTATTAAAAAGCACTTCTAATAGTTTTACAGCCAAATACTAAACTGGTTTTTTTGAAAAATATTTATCTGAAAGCTCCAGCTAGAAGTTGTTTCTGCAAAAGTTACAGCAGGGCCAAACTAAACTAATTGATTGTTAAGCAATTGTTGGGGAAAAGAAAAGACAATCAAACACGCTACTGCTGAATAAATGGGAAACACAACAATGCATGGCACACACAAAAAACCATGATACACAGTGATTAAATAATCTCACCATCACATCGTCAGATCGGGAAATCAAATCAACCCACGCAAATCATAAGATTCAGCTCAAGCTCAGATAGGCTAGGGAGATTTGATTTAGCCGAAATGAAGGGATGGACAAAAAGCGGCTCCAGGGTTTTTTCGGCACTAGGGCAAGCAAAAGCAGCAACGTGGAGCCGTATTAATTAATGGTCGCTCTTCCATTTGGGTTTCTCATTACGGAAAACTATGTTTGGACCTTAGAGGTAATCACAAAAACTATGCAAGTCATTCCCAATAATTTGTGGGTTGGATGCAGCATTTCGATTAGTTAATTTATTTGAAAATTCAAACTCATATGAATTACATTTCTGTTTTTAACTTTGTTTCAAGTGTGACTACTCGAGAACTTTACGTCCTCTTGACATTCGCGTAGACAGAATTTTGTATAAGGTTGGTTTGATCTAAAAATATATATTTTTTTAAGAAAAGTTTTGACCATTCACAGTGTCCCACAATGTCTTCTCATGTTTATAAATATACTAAGATACGATCATATGATATCAATCTCAATATATCTTATGAAATAATCATTCATGACTTTGTCACTCATTCAATTTTAAATTTTTATTTTTTTCATTTAGCGCATTGCAGATCTCGTTTCAACACTTGCATTAGAGGCCTAGGTAGCAACAACGTTAAGTTACGTTTTTCATTTACCATGATCCTAAAAGCTCGGGAATTATATCTAGTTTGAGATAACTTCTAGTCGACCAATAGTAATCTAGTTGAGGTTCAAGTTTTAAGAAATAGTTATTAGAGAACTCATTACTAGGATAAAATGAACACAGCGAGTTTCAACAAAAAAAGGATTTGGTGGAAGGAGAGGAATAAGATTAAGAATTTCATACTTGAAGGACGAAGTTATACTTTGTTGTAATATTTTATGTAGGAACTAGAATGCATTATATATAGATGACAACAACTAAAGTCGTTATTTAATTGTGGCTAGATTAGAGAAATATTAACTAATACTGACAATGTTTAGGGTTCAAATCTTACTGATACCTAACTATGTATTTATATGTACACATTTTCTCCCGAGCCACTGTAAGTCTTGGGAGTTGGGACCCATCTTTTTGTGTCTTGGTTCCACCTCTACCTCTCAAGCAATGACTTTAACACCATGTTGGCAATCAACTCATCCCAAATACTGGAGTTGTTGAGAAATGTTCAAAAGTGAATCTCATACCAAATTTTTCGAGAACAACACTATTGTATGTTGGGTTTATTTTCTCTTCTAACTAATACTTAGAGCATCTTCAATGGTGCAAATGGAGGGAGTTGCAAGCTGAGGTGGCAGCTATGTGCAATTGAAAAAGTGGATGACATTGATGCAAGACCACTTTCAAGGGATGGAAATTTGCACACCATGAAAATTTGACATGCAATTGCAAGTGGGTCCTTTGTTTGTTTTTGTTTTTCTTTCTTTCTTTTCCCAACCATTTGTGTGGTATTAAAATGTAAGTGAGACCCAGAAGTGCAATTGCATTGGAATGACATTGATGTAGCTAGTATGAAATTGATGAGTGAAGTAATTGCTAGAGTTGCTTAGGTGGCAGTAGGGACCACACTTGAAAGTGAAGAAGGATTGCATTGTTGGAGATGCTCTTAGCAACATAAGATGTACTATTGATGATCAAGAAAAAATAACACATCTATGGTCGAGTTCGACTCA
This sequence comes from Linum trigynum, assembly GCA_964030455.1. Lineage (NCBI taxonomy): Eukaryota > Viridiplantae > Streptophyta > Magnoliopsida > Malpighiales > Linaceae > Linum > Linum trigynum. Next base: position 32,263,165 of record OZ034814.1, on the reverse strand, counting down.
TGTGCTCTCGAGAGATGGTCGACTTACTCACGACTAAGCGGAAAGGTTGGTAACCCGTGATCCGACTGGACGGTTGAATTGAGTCGACTTGGACACACGGCCACCGGGTGCCAGGACCCAAGACATCAGTTGGGCGAAACTCAATGCGGGTCAAGCACGGCCAACCCGACCGGTTTTACCTGACTAACCCAAACCGCCAGTATGGAGTCTACGTACCCGGTGAAGAACCAATAACATCGACCTTCGAATCATATATTCCATCCTATTTCCATGCGTGGAGTTGTGGTGAGTAATTTGCTAGGGTTAGGGCTCTATATAGCTAGGCCGGGCTTAGAGAGGCAGTGGCGTGGGGAGGGAAGACTGGTCTGAGTAGTGTGCACAGTGAAATCTGTTGGGAGGGATCACTGGATCGATTGGCCAATCCCCACAATAATGGATGTGATGTCTATATTCTTGTGCATTGTTGTGGGTGTAATCGATTGTTCACTGTGTATTTGTACTCCTCATTCCGTCGACGACTCAAAAGTCAAATCTCTCGTCCTGTCCAATTATAACATGCCAATTAAGCCGCATTACCCAGCCATATTAATTGCTCCAATTATGGAATACCCGGATATTTTGTCCAAACATATTAATTCCCACCAAAAAACAAAATCCCACAAAAAAAAAAAGACTTTATAACTTTTTATTACATGCATTATACAGACCTAGGATAGGTGGCGTCTTCGGTGCACTCACTTTTTTGGGTGCATTCAGTGCACTCGCTTTATAAGTGTCATTTTAAACATGCGATTTATGTCAAAATGATGTCAATCATCACTTATGATGTGATGAACAATAACGCACATGAATTTGCACAAAAACCATTGAAGATTTACTTTAATTTGAAGGATTTAGAGTTTAGAGATTTAGGGTTAGGGTTTACAATTTGGGGTTTAGGGCTAGAACTCAAAATTGGAGGTCTAGGGCTTAGGATAATCCGCTAATTAGTTGTTATCATATGTTATATAATCATATTACACTAATTTTACAAATTAAAATTCAAAATCCGACACCTTAAGACTAGTTTTTGAGTTGGGTGCATTGAACGCACTCATTTTTGTGAGTGCACCAAAGTAGTCACCAGTAATATATGATATATGTTCCTCAATTATCTCGAGGTCATTATAGTTTTCTCCTGTTATTAGATCATTATTATTTGTGCTATTTCTTGATGAGAAATCTCGTTTTCGCCTATGTTTTTGTTCATTTTCACTACAGATAGAATTATAAGTCACTAACAAGAAAAGGATTGATTCTACAATTGAATAGTCATGATGGGCATGGTGCAGCTGTGGACCCCAAGTGCCCGGTGTGCTGGGAACCGTTAGAGACATTAGAACATATGTTTTTATCTTGTCGGCTGGCATTGGAGATATGGGAGAGGTCGGGTTTGGGGACAGGTCTGGTGAGGCAGCCTCCATTGAATTTTGCCTTGTTCCTTCGCAGATTCTTTGAACAAGAGACCAGTGTAGAGAGGATAATTCGGTTTGTGGCATTGCTGTGGAGGATTTGGAAAAGTCGGAATTGGGTTGTGTTTGATCAGGTCCAGTATGGGATGAGTACATTGGTGAGACAATTTGAGGAGCAGGTTCGTGAATGGTTGGCGTTGATTGAGTCTGGTGATTATAGGCAGGCTCAGGAGCAGCAAGTGCGAGGAGAGGCTGGTGTGGTTTGGGGCTTGCAGCCTGCCATGCCGTATTGTTGTTATGTGGATAATGCTGTTCATGATGGGTCTCATGGAGCTGGGGGGGAGGGTTGGTGGTGTATGATAGGTTGGGTAGGGTGTGTTTTGTTCAAGGTTTTCGGTATGTAGGTTTGGAGGATCCCTTTCTGGTAGAGTTGGTGGCGTTTCGTGATGCAATTCAGTGGTGCTCTTTGAAGGGTCTAGTTGAAGTGCAATTCTGCGGGGATGCGAAGGTGGTCATTGACAAAATTCAGACCAGTGATGCTTGGGATGTGAAAGGTGGGCGGATTCTGAAAGAAATTCGGAAGCTGCGACATCTCTACCAGCGCTTTGAGGTGGCCTTTGTTGGCAGGAGTAACAATCGGGTGGCCCATGAGGTGGCTAGGAAGACCCTTTCTTTGTTGCCTGCAGTTGTAGATACTTTTGATTTTTGTCGTTGGTTTGTTTTTGAGATGTAAACTTTTCTAGCTGTTTGCCTTGGTAATACAAGTGATCTATTGGTAAAAAAAAAAAAAAACAATTGAATAGTCAACCCAAGAGTCGGACCATATACAGTGTACTTCTAAGGTAAATTTGTCTTTAATAAAAAATCGACCTACTCGTTCACTAAGAGGTTCAGTGCGCCACCGGCCCAATTCGCTTCCTAGCGGCCCCATTGTGCGTCTATGGCTGTCGTGAAATGAAAGTCCAAACAGGACTACGCATCTTTGAACAAGCTCTTCATTTACTAGCAAGCAATACACTATCCCAGTATCCCACAGGCCACAGCTATCACCACTAATATAACTTTCTACCTTACCAAATCCCATTTCGGGAACAATGAACCGTAAATGAGATTCTTCAAAATCCATGACTTTGCACCAGAATCCAGATCCATGGCAGGGAGATTACCCTTCTAGCCAGCCCACATTCCCTCCCAAAGTCTCTCATGTCTTGAAATCGTTCCGGGCTTGTCAGAAGTCATCTCTTCGGACACTGCAAACCACAGGACATTAGATTTGATCAAAATGATGCTGGAAAGGACTCAGTCTGAATCAGTAGGATACATGATACTTACCGATTTTCTTCAGTTACTTGAAGGAATCATTTCCCATTAATCCCGGAACATAATCAAGCTTGTAATATTGTATCCCTTAGAACCAGTTTGACACGCTGAAGTCGCGTAGCTTGCTGAGGTGTGTCTCCATGTCTTTTCTAGTCTTACCCCATTCCTCCCTCTCGATTATGGTGGTAGGGTCGTCTCTCCGAGCCTGCAATCAGCGAAAAGCATCAGGACTGATCGAACCAGCCAGGAAAGAAACTCGATTGCAGATGCCCGTAGGACTGGGAGTATTGTTACCGAATCAATTATTTTGAAGGAAGTCCCGTTATCTCGTATAACAAGCAAGTCGTTCTTTCTATCCCTGTTTCTCCCGCCCGGAACAGTCACCTATAGCAAGACATAAATGATAAAGCAATAGATCAGATGAAAACACAAGGGTTGGAAACAGAAGCAGACATAAATCAAGGTTCTTTAGACATACATTAAGACTGAAGGATAGAAGAAAGAAGTCTTTCGCGTAAATTATTAATGCTCAAGACATAAAAACCAAACAAAATTCAGAGATGCAAAGTTGTAACAGAACAGTGAAGTGCGAAAGAGCTCATACTGAAAAAGACAAAATTCCAATTCCCAGTGAGTAGACTGCTCTTAACCTTGCAGGTGCACTTAGGCAATATGTTTTTATTCCATGAATGGTAGAGATATGGGAGGTATTAAGATAAAGCAATAACTTGCCTCCTTTCTTGAGATATTGGAAAGCTACAACAAGTCTAGTATTACTTAAGGAATCAAAATGTGCAGTAGTGCGACTATTTTAAACTTAATGTTGCATGTAACAGAGATGTGATTGCCTGATCAGGGTGCTCCCCTAAGTAAACCTATTAAAGACCTACATTTTGAAAACTAAAAGACACAGGGTTTGATTTGTTTCACTTCATATCCAAGAGGAGTAGGATTCAACCAAAAGTTAGAAATAACTGTCAACGTCCTATTTCCTTCTTAGTGCTGATCCAGAAAGTACCCATATGATTTTCCCACTTATAATTAATCAATTAGTGAACAATAGAAGTCAAGGCAACCAGACTAAACTAAAAAGCTCACCACTAATTTTGCTCTGGTTATGGACTTTGTTTTGGAATCTATGACGTAAACTTCCTCAAAGTCCAGTATAAACTCGGGATCTCCCTGCCTGCGATTCCTGTAGTGCTTTGTCAAGAAAACCTTAAACGAAGAAAGCAAGAAACTCGAATTAATAGCACGGGGCAAGAAACACATTGTATGCAAAATGCAACACCATCATAACTTACCTTCCACACCTCCCTCTCGGATTTATACAATGGATCTCGGGGTGCATCAATTGGTGGTTCTGTCACGTTGTAACATCCATAGTTACTCTTTGCACATCGAATATACTGTAAGTTTTACCCAGAAGACATGACACCATCATCAGTGTGAAATAGCAATAACATTAGTTCATCAAACTCAAATTCAGACACCATCAGTGTGATTTGTGAAATAGCAATAAGATCAGTGCATCAAACCCAAATTCATGGATCTCAATGTACCCTGCATCAAATGGCTTTAAAAGTATAAAACTATTGGTTTCACCAACGCAACTGATTTGCACACAAAAGCTCACATTAACACAAGCTTGATGGCTCAACAATCCATATCAGAAACTCATTATTGAGACACACCAAGAGATCAAGCTACAACAACACAGAACTGGCAGCAGACAGTAGCAAGCATTTCATCAGTAACCAAAAGAAACCATCTTTACTGATCAACTTCCTTTAAGATGTACGGTAGCTATACTTTTTAGTCCAATTCTAAGGTTTCCAGACCAACCTGGGGATCAAACTACAACATCACAAACAGTTCAATATTTCTGTCCAGTTAACTTTACCTTCTGCGGCATAGGGCAAAGAACTCTGGGGATAGCATAGACATCAGTATCCGGCGGAGTAACATACATCTGCAAGAAGAAACCACCAGAAACCCAGAATATGTCAAATACAATCAACTCACCAATCAGAGAATCAAAAGACAAATGAGTGAAACCCTACTCAGAACTTACCTCCCGGAAATCAAACACATCATTATCAGGGTCCGGCGGCTTCCTGATAAAGAAATCACAATCAAATAAGCTTAATTTGTGGAACTCATCTTCATCAATTCTGTAATCAACGATCTTCTCCGAATGCCACCCCTGAGTAGACACGAAATTCTTGCTGGCAACCATCGCAATGTCGTCTCCGTCGCCAGCCAAAGGATCGTACTCCACATCGTAATCCTTCGTGTTGTCCACTTCCTCCACCTCTTCGTCATCCAGGTCGTAATCGTCGGCACCGCCTCCGTCAGCGTCGCCGTCGTCCGCCTTCGGCACGAGCGCTCTCCGGGTTCTAGAAGGCAAAGGGAATTGCCAGCGGTGGCGTTCGAATCGGGAGGAAGGCAACAATGCGATGCTGGACTTCCGGGCCGCGTACCTCGCTAGACAGGTTCCTGGTTTTGGTGGAGTGAAATGGTTGAGAGTGTTGACTGCTGCGGCAGCCATGGGAGAATGTTCTGTTAGGTGAAATTGAAAACGAAGGGAAGAGGAAGTCTGCGACACTGAGCTCCTTTTAATTGGTGTAGCGCGCTACTTCCATTTTTTGAGCAAGCAGCTTTCGATGCTAGAAGCGTGAGAGAGTTAAAATGAGGGGCGAGGAGTTTCTCCTCTGCCGTTGCTCGTCGGCGGCGCGGATGAGTTGTGGAGGAGAAGCAGAGGTGAGCGACGAAGCGGGAAGCAAAAAGTGACGAAGACGAGAGGAACAGATAGCGCAGCCGAGCGGGGAAGATGAAGAGATTGTAAATGGGCCGCAGATAAACACGCAAGATAGCATCCCATTCCATTAGCCCAATAAGAAGCCCACTATCACCATCAGGTGGACTTTTACGGGTCGGGTCAAAAAGAAAGGTCCGCTCATAACCCGCCCTTTTCCGGGGTAATTAGCATAAATGGTAACAAACCTTTGCACTTAGTACAAAATGGTCACAAACCTTTAATTTGTAACAATACGGTAACAAAACTTTGAAATTGTATAAAATGGTCACCACTATTTAATTTATGACCGTTTTGTTTTAAGTGCAAAGGTTTGTTACCGAATCGTTACAAATTAAATGTTGTCATGTTTTGAGGTCGGGTAGTTTGTTCGTTAAGTATATGCGACTAACCACTTGAACGACATATAAGATGTCAGGTCATGTGTTCATCGACATATTTGCTTTGCCGAATAAGAATGCCCTCAGTTGACTTTTTAATTTCGATACCAAGAAAATAAGAAAGTAGACATAGTTTTTTCAACTAAAAAGCAGTCTGGAAACCGTTTGTGAGCCATTGAATTCTTTCATTGTCATCCTAACAACAGAATATCATTCACATACATTAACAAAACCACCATACAACTAGAGTGAATTGTAATGGTGATTGAGCGTTCAAACTTTTGAACTTAATTTGTACAAAACGGTCACCAAAAGTCTAATTTGCAACGACACGGTAACAAAAGTTTGAACTGGTATGAAATGGTCACACTGTTTAATATGTGACCGTTTTGTTCCAAGTGAAAAGGTTTTGTTATCAAATGGTTACAAATTAAAGGTTTGTGACTGTTTTGTACTAAGTGCAAAGGTTTGTGACCATTTATGCTAATTACCCCCCTTTTCCGCTTTTCCCTCGCTCAAAAAATTATTTTCTCGCGAAGGAAAATGCGAGAAAATTAAAACAGAAAAGACTTTCTCGTTTATTTCCAGTTAAACCCTCCGGAAGAACCGTTTCCGAGTCCCGCCTGCCCAGCTCTTCAGCTTTCTTCCTTCTGTCTCTCGGAAAAGAATTTCTTTCCCTTCCTTTCTAGTTTCTAGTTTCTACCCACTGACACTGTCTTCTTCTTCATTCCTTCCCTTCAGCTAGACTCTTGTCCCTAGGGTTTGTTCTTTAATCTCAGCTCTCGCCGCCTTCCCTCTCTCCCCTCTATGGTTCGCGAATTTTAGGTCCTTTCAAATTTCAATTGCTTCAATTCTGTACCCTAGAGTTCGGGAACCCTCAAATCTTACTTTTCCGAGATGGAGGAAGGGAGCAACGGCGCCGGCGGAGGAGGAGGGGAGTCGTCTTCTTCAAGGACCACGCCTTCCTACGTGAAATTGGGGGACAGGCAGATTTTCACGGTGGAGCTCCGGCCCGGGGAGACTACATTCGTCTCGTGGAAGAAGCTCGTGAAAGACGCCAACAAGAATTGCAGTGGATCTGCACCAGTTCCCGACCCGCCTCCTCCGGCCAACGCCCACCCCAACCTGGAGTCCCGTATTGCCCCAGTGAGTGCTCCAATCATTGAAATGCAGCATTATGCTGTTTTTTTTTTTTTTGGTGTATTCTTCACCATTGAAGTTTGTGTATTTCTAACCTGTCTCTTGGAAATTTCAATTTCTAAGGTGCCTGAGTAGCTGTGATCATACCGTTTAGCTTGGCCCATTAGCTGAACCAATCATGAGCTAGGTGGAAACAGGAATGGTGAAATAGCATGATGACTGAACTACTTTTTTTCTTTCCTGGGCAAGTTTATCTATAATTGTTGTATGTTTATTGTGAATCGGCATATCGGTGAAGTTTTTCATTGCCAGGAGTATAATTTACCACATCCACTGTTCTGGGTTTGTTTTATATGGTGGGAAACATCTGATATGAACAGCGAAGTCCCTATTGATTAGTTTCCTTTGTGCTCCATAATGATATTACTGAATTCTTTGTGGTGCTTCTCCTTCGTTAGGGACAAGGGGCAGATAATGAAGAAAATGATGATACTCATCCTCATCGTTTCAGTGCCGTGATTGAGAAGATTGAACGCCTTTACATGGTAATGTATTGTCCCAGGTATATGTAAAAATGTAACTAAAATGATGGATGGTGATTCATTACTAATGTGATCTGTTTCAGGGGAAGGATAGTAGTGATGATGAAGATATGAAAGATGCCCCTGATGATGATCAGTATGATACAGAAGACTCTTTTATTGATGACGCCGAGCTGGTTGGTACCTGTTCTGTTCAGTTTCTTCAATGACATTTGCAGGGGTTGCTTTATGTTTCCAATAACAATTGTTTTCCTGTTCAGGATGAATATTTTGAAGTTGATAATTCCGCAATAAAGCATGATGGATTCTTTGTCAATAGGGGAAAACTTGAGCGCATGTAAGTTTATCTCAACCATGTTATTTTTGTCTTTGTCATTCCTCAAGAATCTGCAGCTTTGCATGTATCTCCTTAGGGTTGTTGTATTATCTCCTGTACATGCTTGCTGTAGGGCCAAGTGTTTCTTAACTGGGGTTATCTTTTTACAAATTGCTTAGGTACTTGCTTGAACTTTATGCAATTATGCTTCATGAATATGCCTTCGAGCCAAGTTAGGTATATGGCTGCCATCTTGAGTTTCTTGTGCATCAAAAGGGTACAGAAGCAAATTTGGGATTTTTTCGATGTGGTAATGAAGAGTGGTTGAGATGTTTCAAGTCTGTAGAGTGATTTTGAAATTTAAGTGAAGTCGGTGTGCTAAAACCACCCTGAAACTTCTGTTCTTCTTGCCCGTTACCCATTCATCACTTTATTTTTCTCTCCCCCACTTCAATAGAATCTTGTCAGTGTTCTGCAGTGCCTCATTGAGGCTTAATTGGATCTATCAGTTGGCCACTAGAGCAGGCATCTGAGATTCATCAGTAATCCCGGGAAAGTTAATACGTGACATTAGATAATTGTGATTCACATGTTTATTATGGAAGAAGTCAGATCCATCAGTCTCAATGAGTTTGCGTGAACTCATTGTTGTACTAATTTCTTACACTTTTGTATGTTTCAGAAGTGAGCCTGCTGCTATTCCCAACCTGCAGCCAAAGAAACGGAGGAGAAAAGATTTAAATAAGGCTCCTGGTGACAGTGGCGATGTTAATGTATCTAATAAACATGCTAAGATTGGAAAATCAGCAGCTGGAAAGACAGTGCAATCACTTGGAATGAACTCCTCCAGCCCCTCACAGGATTTGGTTAAATCAGGTGGATATAATGAGGATGTGAAGCCCCTTAATTTGTCTGGAACTTCTTCCAAGAAGAAATCTGGAGAGGCTAAACTATGCTTGGATCCATCTTCAACCACAAAGATGTCAAATGGTAAGGCATCAATGGCAGAAGACAAGAATTTTCAGATGCAGAAGCCTGGAAGTCACCAAGCAAAGAACTTTTCAAGTAAATCAAAAGATGCTAGTGGATCTTCTGATGCTTCACACCTCATACATCAGATTCAGGATAAAAGTGCTTATGGACAAAATAAGTTGCAGTCTGGAAAACCTTTTAATAATGTTGAAGAACCCGAATCGTCTGTTCAGTCAAAAGAAAGAAATGGTTTCAGAATACTGCCTGACCTTAATAGTGCTCCTGATGGAAAGATGACTGTGCATAAAACAGTAAGTATATGAATTTTACGTTCTGGTGTTCTGATGCTTTTAATAATTCTCGTATTCCATCTGCATTTAATGACTTAGTCCACTGGTAGGAGTGTTGCCTTTTCTTTTGTTCACTACAGATGGTGATATATGTTCTGTACATTATGCTCCAATAGTCTGGGATTGCCGTTGAAAGTTATGGTTATAATTCTTTGTCTAGTCCTTTATCAACTTGGGTTGCTGATGATAGCAGGCATCAACTGTCCACAAAAGGGATGGTTCCAGTGTCAGGCCAAAAGGCTCAATGCTAGAAAAGGCCATCAAGGAGCTGGAAAGAATGGTTGCAGAATGTAAGCTGAGAATTTGCTTTCCACTATGTTAATCTGGGATCTTCCTACTGGTTGAGGCTTAGTTGTTCTATGTGTATATGACTGTTGCAGCAAGGCCACCTGCAATTGACAATCAAGATGGTGATGCTTCGTCGCAAGCAATTAAAAGGAGGTTGCCTAGAGAAATAAAGATGAAGCTAGCCAAAGTTGCCCGACTTGCGGTATCACCTCGAACTAGTTATTGCTTCTTTTATTGATAGTCAGGTCTTCTGGTAAAGTTTCTTAAAATATCAAGGTCCATGTGAAGTTTTGAAAAAAATTTACGTCTTTGGTAGTTTAAAGTTTAAACAAGCATTGACACTGATGCTATACTTATTATTTTTCATGTTACTTCAGGCAAGCCAAGGAAAAATGTCAATGGATTTAATAAATCGCCTCATGAGTATCCTGGGTCACTTAATACAGCTCCGGACGCTGAAGGTATCTGTTGGAATTCTTATCAACATCTCAACTTCTGTGATCTTTTGTGTCCCTCTCGAGCCTACTTCCTGTATGTCCACAATAATAACATTTGCTGGAGGGGCTGTGATGATTGAGCTTACTGTGTGGTTTGGTTGGAATGTGAGATTAGGTCACAAGTAAATGTTGGCTCGTTTAAGTCACATTGGTCACTAACAGTAAAGTATAGACAGCAATAGTTATGATTCTTATCATAGAGAATTCAATCAAGAGTATTGTATCTTGCTTTGACTATGAAACCCGGTATTATCATTACCTGAATTCTGACTTTGATCTCATTCTACTTCATAACTTAGATACATATGCTGGGGGTTTTTTATGGATGAACCATTGATAACAAAATCTGGTTTTCGGTGCAGAGAAACTTAAAAATTATGGTGAACTCAGGCTTGTCAGCAATGCAAGAGAAAGATGATAGGTTTCAAATGATTAAAAAGGAAGTTGCTGAGATGATCAAGACTCGTGTCCCATCATCAGAGTCCAAGGTATGAACTCCGGACTTCCCCTTTCTCTCCACCAATACATTTGCATTCATCGTTTCTTCGCGGAATGTTTTGATAAGAATTTCTTCAAAGAACTGAAGGAGCTAAAAACTCCTTATGCTACTTTCTTCAACTTCCCCTTTTTGCTCATTTTTTTTTCTTGCCCCTCCTATGTTTTGCAAGATGAGTTAGATTAGGAAACCTTATAGTATCATTTATGGTTCTGTAACTATCAGTTCCCTTCTCAGAACAGCTATGAACTTGACTGTGATTTTTCTCCAGGCTATGGTCTGGATAAAGTGTTTTGCTAGTCATGGTGCTCTTTTCTATCCCATCACCTGCATCATTGGTCAATGGATGATAAGATTACTTGTAGCTCTTTTTGAGTTACGTTTCACAATCTGTATTATCAGGCTATTGAGCACCAAGCTGGATCATCTGATGATTTTCAAGATCTTAATTCAGACAACAAAGGAGTCGTGAAACGGAAGTTCGGCATGGATGCTGTGTTGGAGGACAAAGTTTGTGATCTTTATGACCTTTTTGTTGATGTATGCATAACTTCTAACGTTGCCCTTTGCTTGGTTTTCAAAAGTTACTCTCTTTTTCATATGATCTGGTTCACTAACTCTTTGATGATTTTAGGGACTTGATGAAGATGCAGGTCCACATGTCAGAAAGTTGTATATGGAGGTTGTTCATCTCTCGTTATTTCCTGTTTCATTTTATGCACTTGGCTTCAGTATGTTCTTGACTGGAGCGTGCGTTTGTTTTCAGTCTCAAACGTTCACCTTGTTTCCTTGTGGGATATTCAATTACTTTAATTTCTGTCATTTTGTGTAGCATGGGTATTTTCTGTTTCTGGGATACCTATCCAAATATTTGCTGACTAGTCTTCTGGGCTTGTCGTCTACATTTCAGCTCGTAGGGCTGTGGCCAAGTGGTACCATGGACAACCACGGCATCAAAAGAGCAATATGTCGAGCAAAAGATAGACGAAGGGCTATTTACAGCCGAAACAAGGTATGCATGCTGCCTCTTCTCGACTATTTTCTTAAGGTGAGAACAATTTTAAGCAATTCTGTTTTTTCTGTTGCTTAGTACTTTTTTGTTGAAAACTTTTGCAAGGAAGAGGAGAAAATCAGAAGGAAAAAGATAATGCAAGCGAGACCAGAGGAACCTGACCGAGCTGATCCAAGTACAGCTTCCCAGGCTCAGACGCAGCAGCACTTGCGTGAGAGATCGACTAGCAACACAGGTGGTGGGCCGGTGTTGGCTTTGGCTAGCAAACCGATGTCCGGCCAGATGTTGATCACCCAGGGAACCAGTAGTAGTATCTTGGGGAGTGCCCATAATTTGGAGAGGCCAAAGCAGGACAGGGCGAAAGGAAGTGTTTCCATGGAAGAAGTGAAAATGGAATTTGCTGTTGGTGAAGGAGTTTCGGTGAAGAAAAAGGTGAAGAGAAAACCAGAAGCCGAACTGGATCAAACCCACTTCCGGTCAGAGAAGACTTATTTGCAGTCGAGCGATGAAAGACACAAGTCGGTTAAGCCAGCTCCTGTGGTTTCCCAGAAGCTAAGTCTTCAATCTGCTGTCCTGCCGGTACCTCACAGTTTCGAACAATAACAATCTAGCTGATGGATTCAAGTACAATTCAACGGGATGTAGTAAAAAGAGTCACAGCACAGCCACCCACCATTGGAAATGATTTTGTGTAACAGTTTCTTTCTTCTTTTGGTTTTTTAGATTTTTGGTCGCCTTCATTACAGGGTGTCCCCATTCTGACCTGCTGATTTTTTTTTCCTTTCTAAATTACCAATTCTTGTAATTAAAGGTGAGGTTGCTTTTGTGTAAAAGCAGGATATGGCAGAATGCTCAATGCCTGTGTGGTGTGCCTGTGGACTGTGGTATTCACTTTGTGCAATGTATACGCTTTGAGTTTGAGATGTGGCTCTAACAAATAATTCTGGTTTCTTTGCGCTTTTTTAGTTGTCTTTTAACTTTTAAGTTTTAACTCATTCCTTACAGCAAAAGGGTAATTATGCAGAGGAAATGGCGAGGCTCGGAGTATCAAGCTAAAAAAATGCTGCACAAAGTCCATCAATGTCCGCCGGCCTGTATAATCAGGTTCAGCTGATATTTGTCAAAAATCAGTTGGAAGACTCCCTCGTATGAAGTTGTAGTTAAAACCGAAAGAAGAAAAAAAAACGTATAAAAGAATGGTACGATGAAAATGATAAATTTTTAGTTCTTAAATAAAATGACGTCGTTTTATTGGAATGGACTAATGAAAATAAATTTTTTTGTTGAATTCAAGTAACATTTGTATGTTGATGTTATTTATTGGATTCAAGTATAAATATTTTTATATTGATGTTAAATGTTGCGTCTAGATATGATGATTGTCATTTTGTTTGTAATGTATCTTATTTGAATATGGATGGAGATTATAGGTAGATTGTATATATAAATGCACAATTCATTTGGTGTTAATGGTTTTCCACTTTCTTTTATATTATCCCAACACCAAGATAATCTGGCATAATAAACCGATTGCATTCGAGTCAAATCATACCACTTTCTAAACCAACATAATTGTAAAAGTCGATTTTACAACCTTGTCTATACCTACAACTATAAGAATAAAGAATTCTGGAAAAAGTAGGCAATGATAATCAAGAATATAGAGAATTGGATGTTAGGGTTTATTTATTAAATTGATCTTCGAATGTGGGTTTAGAGAATTGAAGTTTGGGGTTTATCAGTTAGGGGTTTACAACACACTCCAACCTGAAAAAGAAGATAATACAACACTGGAACACACCTCTTCATCAAATTAATCATTACGGATTGTCAAAAAAAAAAAAATCATTACTGACTATCAACACAAAAAAATAAAACAAAACATAATAATTGTATACATGGCTTCTTGCAATTCGGTGTTAGTGCTCTATGGTCTCTTGGTACATTAGCTAGCAATAATATCTCCTGAAAACTTTCTCTCCTACTAATAGTTTATATATGGTATTATCAAATCCACAGTTGGAGCGATCATCAACGGTAGAAGAACCTGAATAGTCTAGTCGATCAAAAGAAAGAAATGGTATCATAATACTGCCTGACTTTAACAGTGCTCCACTGAAAATATGTATGTGCATGCAACAATAACCAAAAAAGGGCACTAGCTTTTAGTTTGTATCAACCATACTCTCGAACAAGCTTGTTCTCACAATTAACTCAACTTGATAAGTTGTTGCCACTAATTTCATCTCCTCAAAATGTGGATTCAGTAATCCTGCATACACAGAGAACTTGATATTGAAGGTAGCTCAAAAATCGTTCAACTGGTGGGTAGCGATGATGTCCGAAGCATCTGCCATCGATATCCAGTGAAATGCTCCAACCAAATACTCAGCAGCCTTCGATGCTCTGTCTCTTAAGCTTTTCGGCTCTCAACTGGTGCAGCCATTAGCTTTGGCTTTCTGAAACTTCTTGAAAGCTAACTTGAAACTCCTTAATGCCACAAAGGACTTATGTTTACAACACACTCCAACCTAAAAAAGAAGCAAATATAACACTGAAACACACCTCTCCATCAAAATTATTCATTACATCTACAAACAAACAAAAAACATAGGAACTGTATACGTTTTTTTTTAATAAAGGTGATTGAATTGAAATAAAAGGAAACAAAGGAAACAAACAAAGCGTCATGGAAGAAAGGGTTCACAAGAAAATGAACCCAACTTCCCCAGAAAACAAAAAAGTCACCAGGAGCACCAAAGTGCAACCGAGAAAGTACAGAGGGCAAAGAAACAACCGGGCAAAAAAAAAAAAAAGAAAGAAAAGAGGCAAAGACGCCACAAAACAACAACTAGCTAAGTGGACCGAGCCACTCCTGCTAGTGCCACACCGCATCGCAATCAGCCAAAGGAACCCAGCAACACTGCAAAGCAGACAGGGCGAAAAATCGAGCAGCAACCAAAGCAATCTGAGGCAGCCGAAAAAGCACAAGACAGGAAACCAAGGCAGCATCCCACGAAAAACCACACACAAGCAGCAGCTCACAACCATCCAACTCTCAGGGAGAAAGCACTGATTAACAACACTTCAACTTATCCTCAAGCCAGTGCATTCCGTGATCCCTATCCATCTTACCAAAGGTAATGGCCCACTCCACAGTATCCCTAAGTGCTTTACGGGAAACAAGTCTTGGAAGCAGATGACCCTTGAAGATTCTCCTATTTCTTTCGAGCCAGACCTGCCAACACACGCATGTAGAGCTCCGAAGAGGAACCAGCTGTCCAAGCTACCATCAGGATTATTAGGCCACCTCCTGATAGATTCAATAATGTCGCTAGCAGGAAACTCAATGCTATCACAAACCCTTTTCATTCTGCTCCACACCTCCTTAACAAACCCACAGTGGGAGAAAATATGACTGACATTTTCTTCATCCATGTTACAAAGCTCGCATCTGTTTGCTAGAAACCACCCCCTTGCCTTGAGATTATCAAGAGCGAGGATCCGTTTGTGCGCCAAACAGACTCGCTAGGGAACTCAGGGACTCCTTTGAACAGCTCACCCGCTAGGAACCTGTACATAGAACAAACCGAGAAAGAGCTATCCGGACAGGGCAACCAAACCGGCCAAGGAGGCCCGCTAGTTACACGTCTAGACCCCCAATTATTAAGCAAATTCATAAAATCAACCATTTCCCTCCGCTCCCCCCTAAGATTAAAATGCAAAGGAATAGACCAACTAATACTCTCACCTGAAGGGATTATGGTGTCTGAGACCCTGGCGTTTGGAAAGCTAGAGGCAGCAGCAACCCTCGGGAAAGCATCGACAAGCACCACTCCGGGAATCCAACTATCATGCCAGAGAGACCCAATCACCATTGACGGGATCAATGTTAGTCATCTGCCAGAAAGTGTCATACTCTTTGGAGATATTAGCCCACACCGATCCTGAGAAACCTTGCCTACATCTTACAGTACCCCACTCCGAGAGCTGATTCGGATATTTGTTGTTAATTAATGCCCTCCACCAGTTGTCCCTTTCAGTACAGAAGCGCCAAAGCCACTTCCCCAACATGGCTCTATTGAAAGATGCTAGGTCCAGAATCCCAAGCCCTCCTTTAGAGAGAGGAGCTTTACAAATGTCCCAATTGACCAAAGCCATTTTCTAGCTATCACTTGTGCCGCTCCACAGGAACCTTCTTTGGATACTTTCTAGGTTTTTTATAACCGAAGACGGAGCACAGAAGAGAGAGAAGTAGTATACCAACTGATTAGAAAGAACATCCTTGATCATGGTCAATCTTCCACCAAGAGAAAGATACCTGCCTTTCCAGCCTTCGAGCCTCTTCCGGTATTTGTCCACAATAGGATCCCACAAAGAGACTGCATTGGGCTTAGCCCCAAGAGGAAAACCCAAGTACCTTGAAGCCTCAGCACTCCAATTACATCCAAAAATGGAAGCAAAAAAATCAGGATTAGGCACATCTCCAACAGTGAACATGACTGATTTTTCCAGGTTGATTATGAGACCTGTAACTGCTTGAAAGCAAGCAAGTGTAGCGAGGATGTTAACCACCTGGTTGTACTCAGGATCACAAAAAATTAAAGTGTCATCAGCTAACAGTAAATGAGTGACCTCCCCCCCCCCCCCCCACCGCACTCCTCATCCACGAAGAAGCCAAAAATTCTCCCATTATCTCGGACCTTGGAGATCATAAAAGAAAGCACATCCATGATCCATTATCAAATCCACAGTTGAAGCAATCATCAACCGTTGAGGAACCTGAATTGTCTTGTCGATCAAAATAAAGAAATGGTATGATAATATTGTCTGACCTTAACGGTGCTCCTAATGGAAAGATGTGTGCATGCAATAGTAATAAAAAGAAGGGCAATAGCTAACTTTTAGTTTGTATCACACTTACTCTCGAACAAGATTATTCTCACAATAGAACTCAACCTAGTAAGTAGCAGCCACCACTTTCATCTCCTCGAAATGTGGATATTGTGACTCTTAACACACAAAGAACTTGTTGTTAAATATAACTCCAAAATCCTTTAAGTGGTGGACAACGATGATGTCCAAAGCATCTGCCACCGATATCAACCGGAATGTTCCAACCGAATAACCATCAGCCTTCGTTGCTTCGTATTTTAAGTTGTTCAGCTCTCCATTAGTGCAGCCATCAGCTCTGACTTTCTCAAACTTCTTGAAAACTAACTTGAAACTCCTTAATGCCACAATGGAGCTATGTTTACAACCCACTCCAACATGAAAAAGAAGCAAATAGAACACCGAAACACAAATCTCCATCAAATTAATCATTATGACTACAAAAAGAAAAAAACATAATAACTATATACATGGATTCTTGCATTTTTGTGCTAGTGCTCTATAGTCTCTTGGTACATTAGCTAGCAATCATATATCCTGAAAAATAAGTTCTATCTCCCACTAATAAGTTCTATATGGTATTATCAAATCCACAGTTGGAGCAATCATCAACTATTGAAAAACCTGAATCGTCTGGTCGATCAAAAGAAAGAAATGGTTTCAGAATGTTGTATGACATTAACAGTGCTCCTAATGGAAAGATGTATGTGCATGTAACAGAAACCAAAAATAGGGAACTAGCATTTAGTTTGTATCACACTTACTCTCGAACAAGCTTGTTCTCCCAATAGAACTCAACCTGATAATCGCTACCGCCACTTTCATCTCCTCAAAATGTGGATTATGTGACTCTTCATACACAGAGAACTTGCTCTTGAAGATAACTCGAAAATCCTTCAAGTTGTGGACAGTGATGATGTCTGAAGCATCATCCACCGATATCCAACGAAACGTTCCATCCAAATACTCAACAACCTTCGATGCTCCGTCTCTTAAGTTGATCGAGACTAATCCACGGTGGGCTCATAAGAGCTCACAGCTGAACTCTTATTAGGATTACATCTTGACGGTTTGCATACGACAATCTCATAGCTAAGCTTATATAGAGAAAGACTTAGGGTTAAAACCCTATTCCAACGATTAAGACGAGGCCCAACAAGGCCCAATACGAACACGGTTTAAGTAACCGCAACACTCCCTCTCAAGTGAAGACATGAATGACAAGAATGTCGAGCTTGAAGAAGTAAATGTGAAGAACAAGCATGATGGCTTGAACCACAAAACTCGAGATGAATAACATCTCGGACGAGGTTGATTGGATACGACTGATGACTAAGTTAGTCGACCGACAAATGTTGACCTCCTATTATTTTATGTTTTAAAACACGATTTGACTACATTGCTCGGATCAAGTAATAACACAGGTAAGGACACCTCAGCAATGTCAGCATTGCATGCTCTAAAGTCTAAACAGTGAAAAGGAAGAGAAAATTGATTTGTAAAATCTACTCCCATCCTGGGCCTATTGGGGAAAAAAGCCCGAAAACAGCAAGTCTACCAGAACAAAACCCGTACATAGCATATGGGCTTTGGGCAGGCGACCACGTCAAAATCCTCAATCCTTCCCGCCTTCCCCATTTCTTTCCTCTCTCGAAATAGATTTCGAATTGACTTCCCTCCCCAAACAAATCGCAGAAAACCTAACTCTCACATTTCTAGCTTACCCCCGGAGCCGGAAGCTCCACGGCCTACGACTCGTAGCTCAGTCTCCAGTCTCCACCCTCAGCTGTATTCAGCCCAATCGGCGAAGATAAGCCAACGGAGAAAGATGCTGAAGACCAACACCTTCAAGGGAGCAAACGTATTCATGTCCCGTAACCTCGTCCCGCCGGAGATCTTCGACACACTCCTCGACGCTCTCAAGCTCAACGGCGCCGAAGTCTTCCCGTGCTGCGATCCTTCCCGGAGCGGTCCCAACGACTACCACGTCATCTCTTCTCCCGACCACGTAAGCCCTCTCTTACTTACAACCGGTGCTGCTCATTTCCAGCGGTTCCCGCCATTTCCACTTCTCCTTTTACACATTCCATCCCTAGTTTCGTGGTGTGATTGTGGTTTCCTTCTTCTTCTTGGTTCGTTTTGCAGGAGAAATTCGAGGATCTTAGAGCTAAGGGATGTAATTTGTTAGGTATAGCCTCTACATGCGGCAGAGAGGCTTTGTATGTGGTTTGGGATTGTGCTTGACCTAATTCTAATTTTTTTTTTTTTGGATAGGTCCGCAGTGTGTTCTCTCATGTGCTAAAGAACACAAGCAATTGCCTAAGCAAGGTTTCACTTGTTGCCTAGCAATGGATGGTCTCAAAGTACTTGCATCTGGTTTTGATACGGATGAGAAGGTTAGTGGCTTATGGGTTGATTGGTGTATTAGTAAAGCTTTCGGCAGACATTTTCTTCTTCTCTTGGTCCTAACAAAGAGCTGGATGAGGTTTCAGTTTCCTTTCTAATGCTGCCTCTCATCACTAGTTCATTAAACATGGAATTTTTCTACCTGTATTGCAGGTTAAGATAGAAAAGTTGGTTAAAGCAATGGGAGGAGAGTTGTGCTCTAAGGCATCCTTGGATGTTAGTTTCGTAATTGTGAAGGATGTTTTAGCTGCCAAGTACAAGGTCCAGTACTTGTCTAATGTTTCCACAGCCTGCTTTTATTTGCTACCTGTTTTGTCCTCCTTTTATGCATCTCTGTTAAGAATGCCTGATCGGTTGGAAAACCTAGTTTTCGATTCTTCTCATTTGACGTGAATTTAAATTGGCATGCAGTGGGCTTTGAATGTTTTTAAGAAACCAGGTGTTACTGCTAGTTGGTTATACCAGTGCTGGACCGAGCATCGTGTTGTCCCCCAAGACTTACATAGGGTTCTTCCATTATGTGGCTTAAGAATTTGTGTTACTGGAATTGTAGGAGGTTACTTCTTAAACTCAGTTGCTTTCCACAGACCTTTTGTTTTCCCCTCTTTTCTCTAACTCTGGTTCCTGGTTTCTTTCAGAAGAGCGGAAGAAGATTGAGACGCTTATCACTCAAAATGGTGGAAAGTATTCTCCTGAGTTGACCAAGCAATGCACACATTTGATCTGTGAAATATCCTTATCATTAAGAATTATATGCTGATATGAGTTTTATGTTATAATCATAGCACTGTTTCCATTGTTCTTATGAACTAACTATTTTCCATTAAGATATTATTTCGAGGTTACAAATGACCAATCATTATATTGGCCATTTAGATTTTATTTCCACAGGTTACTTGTATGTTTGTGAGTTAACCAGTATAGTCTTTAGTTGACTTGCAAAGAAGCATAAGTAGCCATGCCACTCCTGTGAAGAAAGTGTGAGTTGATATGTTATCGTAAATAGGTGCTCAGAGTTCCTCTAGATTTTGAGTTAGAATATTCCTGGGTGTGTTTCTTGAAGAGTTAGCAGCATTTGGCTGTTTGTGTTGCTTCTGCTGGGTCTGATAGATGTTGAAGCTGCGAGTCTTTTATTTGATATGGTGAAGAGTAGATGTTGAACTTCGAGTGCAAGTTGTTCATGTTTAGTTCGTACTGTTTCCTTGACTTCTTGCAAGCTCCTAAAGGTGACAAATTTATAGTAGCTTCAAAATGGGGTTGTATAAACATTGTAACTCGGAAATGGCTTGATCAGTCTATTGCTAAAAGAGGTAAAAAGTGATTCTTCTTTAATCTGAAAAATACATTCCGGGAGTGCTTACTTTTTCCTAGATGTCCCTTGTGGTGCTCTAGACATTTCATGAGCTGCATCTGACTTGGATTTCTCCTTTTCGATGAATAGCATGTCTAAATGAGGAGTCATATCCTGTTCAGGGTGGTTCTGCATCTTCAAGCACGAGCTTCCGCAGTTTCCTGACATCAAAGTGTAGCCAGGAGAAGACTACCAGGCAGTTGCCATCTGAGAAATCCTCAGCTGCTATTGATTCAAACTCAGCTGTATGTCAATCAACTGGTTTCACAGATTCGGATGTGGAAGCAACTCTCTCTCAGAACATGTCTTCTATGTTCTCGGATCCTTTCATATATGTCAAAGAAGCCAAGAATGAGGTTCCTGTATTGCAGCCGACAAATGAAACAGGCTTTAGTAATTGTGTTGCCAATGATTCTGAATCAGAAGACAACGATTTATACCTGGCTGATTGTAGGATATCACTTGTTGGCTTTGAATCTTCTGAATCACGTAAACTAGTTAACATGGTGCGCAGAGGTGGGGGCTCCCGTTACGTGGTATTGAATGATCAGTTGACACATATTATTATCGGATCCCCAACCGAGGAGTAAGTATTTCTTGACATTATGTGGTATCAACTGAAAAATTATGGATTTCGTCATGTGTTTTTGGGTTCTTGTCGTTCTGTAGTGGTTTTTGCTCACTTGGCTATTGAGCTTAAGGCTGTATATTGCTGTTGAAAATTTCTGTTTTTACGCATGCTTTTTCGTTTATGTAGTGAAAAAAGAGAGCTAAGGAGCCTTGCTGCTTCTGGGGTAATTTATGTAGTTAAAACAACGTGGCTTGAAGATTGCGATCGGGAAAAGAGAGAAGTTCCTGTTCTTAGACAACATGTGGCCTATGAATTACTTCTCCCTAAAGGTGCTATTGGTATTCCATTTTACAACATGGTTCCTCTTTCTTTTCAGCTGAGCATTTTAGTTAACATGTCCTGTTTATGCCTTTTTACTTTGTTGCTCAGGGTGAACTTTGTATTCTCTTAATATGCCTTTGATTTCTTCTTCTGTCTTGAATGAACAGATTCTTTGAGATTCATAAAGGCGTCTACCGATGGCATAAAAAAGCCAGATAGTTCTTTTCCAAGTGTACACTCCGGAGAGTTGATTGTGGACTCTGGAATTACAGAGGAACATGGACATCTAGATTCTGTCAAGGCAGCGACATTCCCAATAGAGAAGAAGAAAGAGGAGAAGCAAGAAGTCAATTTTGTTGATCAAGCCTCTAATCCAGATGCAACCACTAGACAAGTTCAGGAAAACACATTTCCTGTGCATAATGATACAAAAGTTGTTGGAAAGAGGACAAGCCGTGATTCCTATGATAACAAGTCTCAAAACAGGATACACGAAGCTGTATTTAAGGGAAAAAGCTTCTGCTTTTCAAAGAGCTTTCCTGCAGATAGGGTAAGCAATTGGAATCACATCTGTGACATACGTTCTTATGGTACTTTGGGGAAGTCCTCACCTTATTGTGCAACATTTGAGTTTCTAATTTTCCTTTCTCTCCTAATGGTAGTTCTAAATTGTCAATCTGCATGCTAGAACAAATCATCTTTGTCATTGAGTTTCAGTTGTGGTGCTCTATGATATCTTGGTAATCGCTTAACACATCGAACTGTTTTCTTGATTTTTCTTTCAGAGAACGGAGATCGTTGAGTGGATCAACCAAGGTGGTGGTGCATTAGTTGATGATGAAGTGCAAAATGTGGATTTCACAATTGAATGCCATGGTATCATACCCACATCGATGCCCCACACTGCTTTTGTTTCCAGTCACTGGGTTCGTTCTTGTTTAGAGGTATGGTTCACTCACATGCCTAAGTGTCTGGTTCAGCCTTTTGTGTGCGAGTATTTATCACCTAATGGAGTAGCGTGGCTTATTTCCATGGTGTATATTACATTTTTTTATTTTCTCATCATATGATGTCATTACTTCTTTATAACATGGAGTTGGATTATATCACTGGTTAAACATGATATTATACCTTGCTAATTGCTAATTTGATGCCTTCCAACATAGGATGGAATCCTGCTAGACATCGGCGGTCACATCCTCTATTCCCCTCTTCCATGTCAGGTTCCTTTGCCTGGTTTTGGAAGCTTCCGGCTTTGTGTTTCTCAATTCAGCGAGAAAGACAAGTCCTTGTTCATAAACTTGTGTGTTGTTCTCGGAGCGAAATTTGCACACAAGTTGACAAGAAAGGTCACTCACTTACTCTGTAAGGAAACCTGTGGACCCAAGTATGAAGCTGCTTGTAGATGGGGGGTACCCTCGGTTACAGCCGAGTGGATCTATGAGTGTGTCAGACAGGTACGGGTGGCTATCTACCCCTTGATTTGTGATATTGTAGATACGGGTGGCTATCTGGTAGGGTTTCTGTCTAACCAGAACTCCAGAACCGATTATCCCCGTAAGTTTGGATGTGTGTTGGCATATGCTAGTCTTGTGCACAGCTACTTTCTGTAGTTTCCCAACATCTTCTTCTGTGATTATGGCAGAATAAAGTGGTTGAATTGGCTCCATTTCGCCCAAAAGAAGTTAGCCAGCAGGACCAGGAGACTGACTTAGCCAGTGTGAGCCAATTCCCTTCTGAAGATGTTTGGATGACACATGGAGAAACAACATCAGAGTTGAGAAGTCAGTCGCAAGACGTCACTGAGGCCCAAGTCTTAACTCTTAAGAACAAAATTAGCAGTATGGTGGGAGTGGCCACACAATCCATAAATCAGTCTAAAAAGGCACGTCATGTGGAAACTGATGACCGAACGAACCTGCCATCTTCTCGAGTCTACTCAGGAGATTGTATAATCAACATGAACTCCAATGACGGTTTCAACAACATAAGCTCCACCATGGGCGGCAATGGCATAGACAGCAGAGATTCTTCCCATATTGTTCCCGATGTAGCTGCCGCTATTGAGGATTTATTAGAACAGACAAGCAAAGTAAAGTCACTGGCATTTGATCTTTTCTCTCTCTCTCTCTCTCTCTATTTATCTCAGAGGTCTAGGACTGACTAGTGGTTTGATTTGTTATTGCTTTTTCAAGATTCACGAACACAAGTCACCTGAGAGAACTATTTGTGACAAAAGCGTATCCTTTTGCTTTTTCTTTTTGTGCATAAATATTTTTCTGTCCTCTGTTGAATCCTTAACTACGTAACAGCTTTACCAACCTCCTGAATGTCAAATGCTCAGTGATGACCATGGGGGCCCTTGTTCCGTCAGCGGGGTACCGAAGCAATGGTCGAACAGGTATCGTTCTTAATCATGAGAAATTGTGTCAAAACAAGTGGAAAAAAATATATGAGACTTGCTCTCTAGTCTGCATTGTCAAATACTTCCTCTTTTAGACATGTTCTCATTTTGACGTGCTTGCTCTTCGTGCAGGACTGGGAGAAGAGACGAATCATCCAAAGACGCAAATAGAGGAATTTATGATGGTTTCAGCGAGACGCAAACGGATTCCCAGGTTGGAGGCATCTTCCTTACAGTTGGCTTGGTTGCTATAGACTTGACAAGCAGACAATGAATGTTGCATACGTGCTGTGCCTGCAGGTTGTTAGTTATGAAGAAGACTTGACAGGCAGACAAATGCTTATCGATAGAGTTCGAACTCGAAGTAGCATGGCTTGAAGTAGGACAAATATGTGAGTAAGGCACCTCTAGAACGACCATAAATGTCACGTAGTATGCATAGATGGAGTTTGAAAGAGAAATGTGCTGCGGCTATCTCATTAAAGGTTAGCAGCAAGTCTTGTGGATTCTCACTCTAGTTTGAAAAACCTCCATTTTCCCTAACCTCTTAACGTGTGTCTTTTCCCAGGGTTGTCCACTCCACCTCATGGTGATCCGTGGTAGCGCAATGTTTTTTCCCCCTACTTTTTATTTTTTGCTTTCCTCTGCTATTTCCGTCATTATGGCCTTTCCCCTTTCCTTAAGTGTAATCGTCCCACAAGCCTGTTTTTGGAGATGTTTTGTTCTTTCTGATCTGGTTTCTCCAAATATGTGCTTGCATGGTGGTCGTTTAAGGGAGCCAAGAGGTTCTGTCTTTGGTTTGTGGTCTGTATCATAGTTGATGTGTTCATAGTTTCATACTCTTTGCTTTACTCGATGTTCGTGGGTTTTTAGTGGATTAGTAGTCTTCATCTACAAGGGTACAGCCAATCTTCAGTGATTGTTGATTGCAAGGTTGTTTTCACTGTGGATGCTTTGCTTTGGGTCTGGAGGTTGGTGTGTTCATCTTCTCTGTTGAATACATTCAACATCTTCCTCTACAAAGTTCTCTAGTGTTCTGCTTAGCTTCCTCATCGATCGTTTGAAGATGGCGACGATGTCTCTTTCGCTCCATGTGTTCATGGTATTTGAAGAACTAGATTGTTTGCTTAGTGATGTTTTGGGAGTGGGCCTTTACAATGTGTTCTATAAACGTGCTTGTTTGGACGAGTTATTGATTGTGGTATGATATTTGTGTCCGTTGATAAATTTGGGTGTAGAAATGTCTTGTTTGAAATAAGAAAATTTGTGAGTTATTTGCATGTAGTAATGTAGTATCATAAAAGAGAAAAGTGGAGGAAGGAATGACCGAATGAGTTATTTAGAATAACTCGAGTTTCGGTTATTTGGAAATAACACTGATTGAAATAACTCATGAGTGAATTGAGTTGTTTGATGGGTTACTATGCCCTTCATTTAAATAACTAAGGGGTCGTTTGGAAGTTGTGTATCTTAAATCGTTGTATTGTTATGAATCACTATGATATAAATGCATGCATTGATACAATAGATGCATTTTGAAATTACATTGTTTGGTTGTTGAGATTATAATTTATGAATTGATTGTTATAAAGTTACTTTATAAGGAAATGTCATATTTGTCCTCCACTTTTAATATAAAACAAAAAGAACTATGGACATAATTGGAAAAAGTAAATGTGCTCAATTATTAAACCAACAATCACAACAATCTCAGCTTTTAGTTGAGATTGTCCAATCTCTCATTTTTGTTGATTGTTGGTGGGACCCACACAAAATAATACATGCATTGTTTTGCAACTTGACACTTCCAAACGTTGTATTATGGACAATGCATGTATTTAACAAATACAATGCTAACAATCGCAACTTCCAAACGACCCCTAAATCAATGCATTGGTTTGTCAAATATATGATTCTTTTCAGCGAGCAAGTTGAATTGCTTATGTCTGCCACGAACGATAACTACTATTTGTTCCGCTGTCAAGCAAACGCTCCAAACTCTACAAGTTTGGGAAATGTAAGTGCAAATGTGGAGTGTGGAAATTATTTGTATTAAGTATGGTAATTTGGAAAAAAATCACTAGCTTCGAATGTGATTTTCGTCATGAGTGTTGACTTTAGTTTTGTTTGTGGGCTTTGAACCTTGGCTGCTTTTCTTCTCTCCACGAGCCATATCCATTTTGCATCTCTTATGGATATTAGTGGACTTACCTTATTTTTTGCACATATTATTGTGATAATGATATTTTGATATATTTTGAAACAAAAAATTGAGATATTAATTATCGGTTTATATCATGCTGATAATGCTTGGTATTGTATAAAATAATACCACATGGTATGGAAGTGTACTATGGTGGTAGAATGTGCATATTGGTTGAATACATGATAGCAACAATATACAAATTGTCATTTATCAAATTTATCATTGTTTACCACTAGTTACCACCCTTATACTAGGGTGGTACAGAGTGGTATATTTGGTAGTGTATTTGTTTTTTCCATAAATTTGTAGATCCAATTGATAACTTGTTCCTTCTATGCAATTTGTTTTAAATTCGAGTTAAAAGCGAAAGTGATACCAAGTGGTACCAAGATGGTAATTAGTGGTATTAATTTTCTTTCTAAAGTTATTGAAAATGGATCTTGTTTTGTAGATGACAACAAACTCGTTCCATCTGTGCAAATTTTTTCTTGAAATCCAAGTTAGAATTAAGACGATAATAGCCAATAAATAAAATTAGGGAAAATAAAAACCCAATAATTCCCACCCTTTATATATGGCCCCCACTAAAACTAAGGACCTAGATCTAATTATGCAAGGTGCATAACCAAGGGTGATGTATCCTATGTTAAACCTATATTTCTCTTAACCATCTTCGTACACATTTACAAATATTCAAATTGATACTTGCTCCAAACTCACGGAGGAAGATTTGCAACATCATTCCCATACTTGTGGGTTTTTTTTATATGTATACCTTTAGTTATAAGTTACAACGATAAATGGACATAACAAGTCATGAAATCAACGAAACTAAAATCATTCTTAAAGGCGAATTCAAAACATCCAATCCCGAAACATCCATTATTTTATAGAAGTAGAGTACTAGTTTGCTCCACATTTTCCACATCCCCACCCTTTCCAACTCCAACCCCACAGAAACAAACGCGCCAATGGAAATGCCCTGAAATCCATCCATCCATCCAATCCAATCCAATGTAGGAAGAAGAAAAGGGCATGTAGGCCCTCTACTTCGCTTGCAGCAACAGAGTCAGTCACCCAACGTCCTTTTCTCCTTTCATCCGAACTGCGTTTCTTTTCCTTCAGTTTTTCTTCCTCTTCCTTCTGCCATATATATATAGCAGCCACGGAGAGACAACAGATATTGCAGAGCAAAATCCAAAATTTGTTATAAAAAATCCCCAACCACCCATTACTTCTCCAAGCAAAGCCCAATTGTTCACTTAACTTGGCAGCGCGGTCTAGTACTCAAGTGTACCCACACCACATGGTGGCATCATGGCAGGCCTCTTCGTCTGCTCTTGCCACGCGTCCACCGCCGATATGACCCGATTCTCCCCTCCGGCCATCGGAGGCTGCTTTCTCTCCCCTCCTCCTACGGCTACTTCGAATGCGATGCTGCTGCATAAAGGAGATGCTGGTGGCGGGTACCTGCCGGGTATTGGGTCGTCGGAGATACGGAGGAAGCGGCGGGTTAAGCGGAGGCGGCAGCTCAAGTTCGTTGTCTCCGCGGAGGTTTCTAAGTCCTTCTCCTTGAATTTGGGGTTCCAAGACTCTCAGGTTTTCAATATTCGTCTCCTTCCTTCTCAATTTCCCTCTCAAGTGGCTGCCTTTGTGACTTTTAGTCTGCAATGTGTCCTTGTTTTTGTTGTTGTTGTTGTTGTTGTTGCCTTCTCCGCCTCTCTTGACGCGGTGGTGTTTGATGAAATGCGTCTGTGAAAGCTTTGGCAGTGGCTTTGCATTCTTTCTTTTGGGTACCTGGTTTCATCAGTTCTTTTGGAACTTGTTGCCTCCTGCATATCACAATTTGTGTGTTTGAATGATTTGAACTATGAAAGCTGCAATTTTTATGTTTACATCCAGTTTACGTGGTGGATATGGAATATTGCGTTCATTGGAAGCTAGGAATCTTGTTGGGACGACATTCATTGCCATCTGATACCGCTGCTCGTCTGATTGCTGTTTGATGCTGTTCTATTAGCAGGTCACCATTTTGCTTGTTCTTTTTGTTGAATTCGAAGTTGTGTCGTGTAGGTTCTTTTTTCTTCTTCTTAACAATGGGTTTGGGTAGGTTACTAAATAGTAGTTACGCATTCCATCTTGGAAGTTTAAGTTAGTTAACTGGAACACTCGAAAGGAATATAGATGATTGTAGGCAGTTAAGTGAAGCCTTCTATTCTGTTCATATCTTTTCAACGTTCGACTAGAAATATGGAGGTGGACTTTCCGGAATAATAATAGTATCAAGTTTCCATTCTCATCTCTTGATTTAGCTTATCATAGATAATTGCTTTTTCATGTTCGAGTGGGAAAGTAGCTGCTTCTTCCCGCTGCCTGTTGTAGTCTCATCTCTTGACTCTCCGCATATGTTTTTGTTTGTTTCTCTTGCCTGGTGAATTTAATCAATATGATGCAGTTCTTTTAATTGGATTATTGAAGATGAATGTTTTTTTTTTCTTTCTGGTTTCTATATTGCAACTTGTACTGATTTGGCTTCATCTTAACTAGAAGCACTACCAGCCTCATGACTTGTCACAGTCACCTTGGATTGGTCCGATTCCGGGGGATATTGCTGAAGTTGAGGCATATTGCAGAATTTTCAGAGCAGCTGAACGACTTCATACTGCATTGATGGACACATTATGCAATCCAGTGACTGGGGAATGTAGTGCTCCATACAATTTCCCCGCAGAGGAAAAACCTATGTTGGAAGATAAAATTGTATCCGTCCTTGGAGCTGTTCTATCGCTTCTTAACAAAGGAAGGGAAGATGTTCTTTCTGGACGGTCCTCGGCCATGAGTTCTTTTCGTATCTCAGACGTGAGCACGATGGAGGATAAGCTTCCACCGCTTGCTATTTTCAGGAGTGAGATGAAAAGATGTTGCGAAAGTCTGCATGTTGCTCTTGAAAACTACTTGACACCTGATGGTGATCGAAGCCCGGAGGTGTGGAGGAAGCTGCAAAGGTTGAAGAACGTTTGCTACGATTCTGGCTTCCCTCGTTCCGATACATATCCTTGTCATACAGTGTTTGCAAATTGGAATGCTGTTTATTCATCAACTTCAAAAGAAGAAATAGCAACAGAGACTTCTGAGGTACAATTTTGGATGGGTGGGCAGGTTTCAGAGGAGGCCTTGAATTGGTTGTTAGAAAAGGGATTTAAGACTATTGTAGATCTTAGAGCAGAAACCATAAAGGACAACTTTTATGAAGCAGCCATAGATGATGCTATTTTGGCTGGGAAGGTAGAACTAATTCGAATTCCCATTGAGGTTGGGACTGCACCTTCAGCAGAGCAGGTTGAAATGTTTGCCTCGCTGGTTTCTGATTTCAGCAAAAAGCCGATATACCTTCATAGTAAAGAGGGAGTGCAGAGAACATCTGCGATGGTGTCCAGGTGGAGACAGTACATGACTCGAAAGCCATCTCAATTCACCACTCCTAGTGGTATGGTGGTACCGGATGCAGGTGAAATGGGAGAAAAGGCGCTCCTAAACCAGGAAAATGGATCACCTACACAGGCTCTGCATGAGATTTACTCTTCCAATGGATTATCTCATGGTGAAGCTGACTCTTCACTTATAGATGCGAAAGGCCAGAGCATCAATGGTACACTGAACGGTCTGGATTTTGCTCATGTATCTTCGGAAACCATTGATAAAGAGGTAGGATCCTTATCAGATGCTGGTTGGGTAGCTGACCCTCTAAACTCTCAGTTACCTCCTTGCGATGTCTTCTCCAAGGCAGTGATGTCAAGTTTCATGAAGAGTAAAAAGGTCTCACCTTCCGCTTTCTCACAGCATCAATCCACAAAGGTTAAGAAGTTTACTGTTTTGAGAGACGGAAAAATTGGGAAACAAATTCATGAGATACCAGAGCTTTTCGAGAGAACAAATGGATTGGGAACTAGTAGGAGCTCATCCCCAGGCTCTCAGAGATCACTTGTTGTTGAGAAGCACCTGAATAGTAGCAATGGTCAACCTTTTGTGGGTGCTGATGTGAATGCTTTCAATGCCCATGAGAGGCATTCCATTTTGCAAAATGGTGTCTCTACTAGTGTAAATAAAAGCTTAAGTGAGCATGTTAGATGTAATTCTGTTAAATATGATTTGGAGAGCACAGATGTAGGCCATTCGTCAAGCTCCAGTGATGATGAGATGGGCTCATTGGGAGGAGACATGTGTGCTTCTGCGACTGGTGTGGTAAGGATACAGTCTAGGAAAAAAGCAGAGATGTTCCTGGTACGCACAGATGGATTTTCCTGTACAAGGGAAAAAGTTACTGAATCTAGCTTGGCATTTACTCACCCAAGTACCCAGCAGCAGATGCTCATGTGGAAAACTCCACCCAAGACGGTATTGTTATTGAAGAAGCTGGGACAAGAACTCATGGAAGAAGCCAAAGAGGTACTGTGGTGTCCTGCTCATTATTTATATGAGTGTTACGAGTTTGAAAATATTTATGGAACCTAGAAGTATTACGAATTTGATAATGACTATGCAATTTGGATATAGATTTAGTTTTGGTACATGGACCTGCATACTTGCTATGGTTCAGGCCGCAAACTTTCTGATGGTCATTGACTTCATATATTGGAACTGCATAGAAGGTATTAGCCTTTTGACTTGACCTTAGCCCTTAGGAAATGCGTCTTACCTTGTTTATGAGCTTTCATGATATAAAACTGGCACGGAACTGCGCTTGCTAACCAATTGAGGGTTCAGTTCCTATTCTCATTTGACATTGATGGAATGGAGCTTGATTAAGGCTCTGTTCATGCTGTTTTATATCCTGATCTAGAACTACTAAGCCTAGTTGTCAGATCAATCACTCTCCAGACCAGTGATTCTCTATCAAGTGCCATCTTTAGGGTGCATATTC
Source organism: Linum trigynum (assembly GCA_964030455.1). Lineage (NCBI taxonomy): Eukaryota > Viridiplantae > Streptophyta > Magnoliopsida > Malpighiales > Linaceae > Linum > Linum trigynum. The sequence continues at coordinate 32,232,510 of OZ034814.1, read as the reverse complement.
ATTTGTTGAAATGTGGCTCCAGTTAGCAAGGTCTACTATTTATGACATGATATACTGTTAAACGCCGTATCCTTTATGTCTGGAGCATACAGTTATGTGTAGATTGTCAGTGTATTCTTAGAATTTGTCCCTGTTTCTTGGAAAGAATCAGCTACTTTCCCCCTCCAACGTCAGAAGATGAGTTACTTTGATAAGGAGAGCTCATCGAATCACCTGATGTATGATATAGTTTGAACTAAATTCTGCATTAAAATGCAGGTGGCTTCTTACTTATATCACCAAGAAAATATGAATGTCATCGTGGAACCGGATGTTCACGATATATTTGCTCGAATGCCAGGTTTTGGCTTCATTCAAACCTTTTATAGTCAAGATACAAGGTAATCATCTTAATGTCAATTGAAAAGATATGCTATATTCATGTGTAATTAGCTTCCACACATAGCAGGTTTCTAGTTCCTAAGCTTGGTGTCCACTTGGTGCAGTGATCTTCACGAGAGGATTGATTTTGTGGCATGCTTGGGAGGTGATGGCGTTATACTTCATGCATCTAATTTGTTCAGAGATGCTGTTCCTCCTGTTGTGTCATTTAATCTTGGATCGCTTGGTTTTCTCACTTCTCATAGTGTAAAATCTTCAGATCCTTTTCTCATTTGTTATTGTACTGCTTCTTGTCCCTTCCAACTGGCTGTTTAGCAAACTGATACTTTTTCGGTTTTTTATTCTTCTGGGTGTAGTTTGGAGACTACAGGAAGGACCTAAGAAAGCTGATCCACGTGAACAACACGGTTGGTGTGTATATAACTCTCCGGATGCGTCTAAGGTGTGAAATCTTTCGCAAGGGACAAGCAGTCCCTGGGAAAGTAGTTGATGTCCTGAATGAGGTGGTTGTTGATCGGGGTTCAAATCCATACCTTTCAAAGATTGAATGCTATGAACATGACCGACTTATAACCAAGGTTGGATATCATTCTCCTTGACCCAAGTCTTCGTTACAGAGACATCAGAGTGTTTAATATTAAAAGGGGGCAATTTGGTCCTCATTCTTTGGCCCTGCATGCTTCTTGTCTCTCCCCTTTACGAAGTCAGTCTTTTTTTTAGGTGCAAGGTGATGGAGTAATTGTGGCAACTCCTACTGGCAGCACTGCTTACTCTACTGCAGCTGGAGGGTCCATGGTAAGAACTTCTCTCCCCTCTTTTTCTAATTCGTGCCTTGCATACCAAGACCTAAATTTTATTGATTTCAGTTACTCTGTTGCTGACTGTTCTCTGACATGTGAACGTTAAATTTAAAGCTGAAAGTTAAACGCTGTGCTGAAATGCTTTTTGTTCAGGTGCACCCAAATGTTCCTTGTATGCTCTTTACTCCAATTTGCCCTCACTCCCTCTCCTTCAGGCCAGTCATACTTCCAGATTCCGCGAGGCTCGAGTTGAAGGTAGATAGAAGGGGAAAATGTCATCTCTATTTCAGCTAAAGGATCTAGTTCTGATCAAAAGTGCATTTTTACTGAAACAGATTCCTGAGGATGCTCGAAGCAATGCGTGGGTTTCATTCGACGGGAAGAGAAGGCAGCAACTATCGAGAGGAGATTCGGTCAAGATATCGATGAGCCAGCACCCACTTCCTACTGTTAACAAGTACGACCAAACCGGTGACTGGTTTCACAGCTTGATTCGCTGTCTCAACTGGAACGAAAGGCAAGATCAGAAAGCCCTGTGAAGTTATTCTCCCACGAGGTTTGTCAGTGTACATTATTACTGTACAGAATTGCAATATAGAACGACTACAGAAGTTTCTTCTTCCTTTTACAGTTAGTAAGCATCTACCTTATACGTCAATCAACATTATTGTTAACTCCCATCCACCATATATATGGTTCTAGAGAGGGTAGGAAGGGTACATTGAAATATTTTTTGGGCACCTTCCAGTATTGGGAAAAATGGCTGTAACCCATATACCTTCGATGATCAGTGCCCATAATGAAAATAATAGTCCTTTTACCTGTTTTCTGGGAACATTATATTTTCTTATGAAGTTGGGTTGGCAGTCGGAATCGATGTTTGTGGATTGAATAAACCCGATCGAATGTTTCTTGATTACATTTCATTCCTCAAGCTTCAAGCTTAAGACTTTTTGGTTTTTGATTGCACTGAATCTCATTGTACATGAAGAAACGAACCACATTTTTCATCATCTGTCATGATTTTTCGGTTTGATTCTTACACCGATTCAGTCCGATCCTAGACCCAACCAGACCGTACTCACTCGTAGGACTAGTGCATCTTCTTGGCTGTGTCATTGGAGATAGCTACTAATCAAAATAATGAGTTTCTAAATCTTGTGATCTGGTTGTGGTCCAACTTAAAAAACAAAACATTTCTCAACTATGATCTGGTCAGAGCAATAATTGCTGTGTCATAATCTCACAATAATGGAAACATACCAGCCTCTTTTTGACAAAATCACAATGCTTGGATTAGTCAACCCTTCCTACCCAGAAATAGAAAGAAAGGAAGAACATCATCACCATCATCATCATTTACCTAACTAAGTATAACAGCTCTTGTTTGTTTGGTTGGTGACCATTTGGCAAGACTAGAATGGGCGAGCTGTTTGGTTTCTGCGTGACAAGAAGTCATATATAGTTGCTTACTATGGAAGGTTATGGTTAGGTCAAGAACAATGTAGTGAAAAGAACTAAAAAAAATCCCTTTCATGTGGTGCATTTCAACTCACCCAAGTCATCAATCTAGAGTCTTCACCCCAAAAAAATTAATGGTGGATTAAGTTGTTAGTCTTCATTCTCACTACAAATTGATTGAGGAAGGTAGTTTCGGAGTTGCAACATAAGTAAAGCGTTCGAAAAGCTTACAGATTTACTTGTTCATTCGCTCGCTACATTTTAAAATTTACTTGTTAATTGTTATTGAAGGGGTCTGTGGTGGAGGCGAATTTAACCAGATAGGATTTGAAGTTAGAATATCCGAATTGAGAATCAATGGTAGTACCACTAAATCAAATCCTTATTGACTATTTGTTACTTGTAAATTTGTGATAGAATCAGGGTAGGAGCGACAGGAAAGAAAGGAGGGTCTCGAGATCCACTCGGTTAGGAACCCGCTTAAGTTTTGGAATATAATATGAAAAATTATGAGAAACAATATGGTAAAGATGAATTTGAACACTAACTTCATTTACCAGTTTACATATATTTATCGATTAAATATAAACGAGTCATCTATGATATATGTTTAATTTTAGATGAATATAATATACCATTACAGTTTATAAATGATTATGACATCATTTGTTTATCGATTAAATATAAACGAGTATGTAATGTAATTGTTACCAATAAATGTTTACTAAATGTTTGACATGGTGTAGGAATCATTTGTATATTAATTTTTAAATTCTTTGCGAACCATTTGTAGGTATCATAGTGCATCATAATTCATAGACGTGTCCATATAAATATATTTTATAATACGATACACAGTGTTTTTTTTTAATATAAATTAAAGTAAGACTCTACCCCTCTAATTGTTTATTCTCCACTTCGTCAACCTCTAACTCATCGAAGGTTCTTCTTTGTTCTCAACCTTGATAATGATAAATGTATTTTAGAAGTTTTTTGAAATATGAAAATACGTCAAAGATCGTTCTAAAAATCCAAACAACATCAATTTACTAAATTTGTTTTTAATTCAAACCCACATCAACTGAAATTTTGACACCATTGGGTATAATTCGAACATAACGTTATGTCGTCATTGCTCTTTTCGGTTCATTAACAACTAGCAAACTCAATATAATAGTACATAAAAAAGAAATTAAAGTACATTTCTGGTTTGATTCTTGATTTTTTCAAATTTTATATTATACAAAAGAAGATTAAAATATGGGGTGGCATTCATATATGGATTCCCACCAACAAACACATGCTGTGCTAGTTTTTTTCCTCTTATGCAAAGTGCACCAACTAGCTAGGAAAAGAAAAAAAGGAGGAAAAAACAAGAACAGAAAGATTCACTGTATAATAGTAGTTCTCCATTAGAATATGACATATATAGTATATGGTACAGAGAGCCAACCAAGTTCATGTATGCATAATGCATTTCTCCCCAACCATTCCATCTCAAAGCCAGTAGTAATAATACATGATAGACAAATCAAAATCCACAAAAACACACACACAGACTGTCACTGATAACCCACTTCATTTCTCCCAACACATTATGTATTGTTCAGAGAAAGAGCAAACCCTTTTGGCTATCAAGTAAAAACAAAATGAAAAAAGGGGAGAAAAAACACCAAAAAAAAAAAAAAGGAAACCCAACTCACAGTTGGTAACCACACATCACATGGCTCTAACAGCCTGAAACCTTGGCTCCTTTGGGTCAAACTTCTGCTCTGCATAAACAGACATGTAGTCCCCAAACACAAACTCAGGGTACCCAAAGGCATCAACTCCCACCTCACCATTCTCCACAAGCTGTGGAGCTGGAGCAATGGTGGCCTTCATCGACGGGTTGTAGAACGACGCGATCGACCTCCTGTTGCCATCTGGCTTCGCCTGGACTCGATGCCAGGCGCTCTTGTACCTGCCATTGCTCAGCACCTCGACCTGATCCCCGGTGTTGATCACAATGCTGTTCCTCATCGGCTGCACGTCGAACCACTCCCCGTCTTTCAGCACCTCGAGCCCTCCAACGACGTCGTCCTGGAACAGCATGATCACCCCGCCTGCATCGGTGTGGGCCCTCAGCCCGTTCACCATCTCTGGCTTGGGGCATGGTGGGTAGTGGCTCACTTTTGTCCCAAAGAAGGCTTCCTCTCCACCACTGTTGAATGCATTCTTGATGTAACTTTTTGGTAAACCCAAATTCTCATCCATCACTTCCATTACTTGCCCCGCAAGTTTCCTCAGCTCTGCCCTGTACTCTGCCATTGTCTCCCTGAAATATAAAAACAGGAAATTAGAGGCTGAAAGGGAGCAAAAACAGGGGAATTGATAAAAAGTGATCTTTTTTTTTTGGGTTCTTACTTGAATCCAAGGGTTTTGGAGGGCCACTCATTGTGGTCAAGAAGTGTGATGACATCTTCCCAATCAACATTCTCCAACTTTTGGCCATCAGGCAGATCACTGAGGGATTTGAACAGGGGAGATTCCTTGAAATTCTGCTCTCTTTCCAGCTTGAAGAACTCTGTGCAAACTTTCTTCACCCTTTCAAGGAGTTCCTCTGAGATTCCATGGTTCACCAGCTGTTTACATGAAAGAAAGTAAAGAAGTTGGAATCTTTTTTTCTAATAATGGTTCCCCCAAAGGTAAAAAAAAAAAAAGGAAGCTTTGTAAGATATTATTATCTGACCTGAAAGAATCCCCACTCCTCACAGTGCTTGGCAATGAGAGCCATGGTTGCTGCCCTTTCCTCAGGGCTAGCACCATTGCCAACCTTGGAGAAATCAACCACTGGGATAGCCATTAAAGGAGGGGGAAAAAGCTTTGAACTTTGTAAGGCTTCTGTTTTGGTAGGTGCTGGGTTTGCAGTGAAGAAGAAAGGAAGGTACAAAAGGCTGGATTTTATAGGGGAAACATTCTCAAGGCCACATCATCTCCATCTAAAGGTCAACTCTTTTTAATCTTAAGAAAAAAAATATATAGCTTCTTGATTTTCCATTGTTTATTGGGTTTGTCAGTTCTTCCTTCTACTTTGCCTAGCTAGGATTGAAGGTGAAGCAACGAGAAGAAAATGATGTGTTTGTGTTTGGGAGGAGGAGTGGACGGTGACCAAAAATCTTTACACATCAAATGTCTCATAAATTCATGCAAGACCCTCTTTTGAATTGTAATTAGTAGTTTCTATAAAAAAAAAAAAGAATTGTAATTAGTAGAATCAAAGGTCAATGGTAGCTTGTGCATGTGGACATATGGTTGCCCCTAATACAAGCATCCTCCACCTTTAACCGGCCTACATCAATTTCCCTTGTGTAAGCTTAGGCACCACCATTCACAATTTTTTTACTTGAGGGTTGGTTAAATATTTTCGAACTATTATTCTAAACAAAATGGTTTCTATCTCACGGGCATTAAAAGCACACAACATCTTGCATGTGGCATATGATAATCAAGTGGAAAACTTTTCTTTGTCTCTTTTTCTTCTGATGGATAAATCATGAAATCATAGCGTTAGAGTACATGTAAGTGTGTTGGACTTCCTTTCTTTGCCTACTTATAAAAAATTTAACTTGTTTAATTTTTTACGATAATGTTTATGATACGTAGAAAGTACTATTATATCAGCTTGATACCTCAACCTCAAAGGCACCTCAACTTTCAGATTCATTTTCATTTGTCAATAACTAAGAGGAACCTCAACATCAAGGCACTTCAACCTCCGCATTAGTTTTAAAAGTCCAAAGTACAAGTTTCTTACGATATGAGTAATTGATCATGCGAGGCCCTGAGGGATTACGATCCTGGTTACCAAAAAGGTAAAAAAAAAAAAATGTTCTACGACATTATATCTAGGCCTTGTTACCCACCTTGAAGTGATGACAACTTAGACTTAACATAAGTACATGGTCACTTACCCATCAAGATTTCATATTTTGTCTAGGAAAGCTTGACATGCTACCATCTTGTTGGCTTGGTAGCAAGTCCATCTTTTCAACTTGTTACCTAGCAAACTTGTCACCAAGCTCATTTCATCAGCTTGATACCTTCGATCTTGTCACCAAGCCAGTCTCGTCATCTTGATAGATTTTTTCCTTGCCATCAAGACCATTATGTCAAATTGTCAACAAGTTCATCTTGATGGCTTTGGTGACCTATCAGTTTGATCTCCATACTTAGCTTTTGGATACTCCCTAGAGGATCTAAGCACCAAATTTGCCTCATCAAGTTGGTACCTTGCTGCCTTTGCCGACAAACCCGTATTGTCGGCTAGGTACCCTACTAGTTTGGTACCAAGTCTGTCTAATTGGCTAGACACCCTACCATGTTGTTGGCAAGTCCATCTCATCGGCTTGTTACCTAACTCGTCGGCTTGCCACCTGTCACCTTGCCGACAAGCCAGTTTTGTTAGCTTCCAACCATGCCCGTCTCCAAGTCAATCTTTCTAACCTGATACATTCAGGCTTGATGCTCTGTCAACTTGTCATCTTGATATCAAGTTCGGATCACCGGTTTGAGCTCCATACTTAGATTTTGGATGACCTCCTAAGCGAGTTACTTCGTCGCTTTGCCGGCATGCCCATACTGTTTGTTTGATACCTTGTCGCCTTTTCGGCTTTGAACCCCATCACCTTGCCACCTAGCCTGTCTCCTCGGGTTGTTATATTGTCTGGCATGTCTCCACCTTCGAGGTTCTAGACTTACCTTTTGGAAGTTAACTTGACATGGAGTCTATTGAGGCCAACTTGGACCAGGCCACAACCTAGATGAGGGAGATGAAGCTGCTTGCCGACTTAGGTTAGAAGGAGAGGCGCTTGGCCACTGGCCCCAAAAATAATTTAATTAAGCACAATTTAAGTCTTTTAATGCTTAATGTTGAGTTGATCTTATAAAGTTATTAAATTTTTTATAATTACTTAACGTAGTAACTAATTTAATTTTTAAAGGTAAACAGGTTGTAAATAATATTCACATATGCAGACCATCCAATGAATCGTGGAGGCCATGTTCCAAAATTGAGAGTTGGCCCAACTTTTCAATATAATAAAATAAAAATAGTTATAACATTATATAAAAATAATTTGAGATAAAGTTTTCTATTAAATTTTTAATTTTTGTGTTCTTTCGAAAATTATTTTCAGACGTTGTCACAACTAATCCAATAAAGATAACTTGTGTCATTTTAGAACAAAAATAGGACTTTCAGACCACAAATAGTACTATAGTCGTTTATCAATAATAATATACATGTCTTGTGTATGTATATATATACATAAAAATAATGACCAATGACTAACACCAGCTTTCTTTAATATACTTAAACCTAAGAGGGTTGATCTTATTCGAAGAAAAGATGGACCCTTTCACATCAAACTGATGCAGCAATAATACTTCACACAAATCCCATTATACGTTTGGTCCTTAAAAAATCGTTAATATTAAAAGGTCATAACAGTTCTACCACAAATCCTCTCGACATTTGCAATTCTCTCCCAGAGAAGCAACTGGTCTCATGTCGATTTGCTGTCATGTCGTTGTTAGGCTGTCGTCCTGGAGACACTGATTTTTCATGGTGATGATATTGTCTATGGTTTCCACTTTCCAGTCTTCTCTTTGCTTTGCTTTCACCGGCCGATGACGTCAAAGATGTACAAAAGCATGTTTTGGTTGGTTGGTGCCGGCCGTGGTTTAGCTAAGCTGCGTAGCTGCTGGCTTCTCCATGATCATGACAGTATGTATATTCATTATTACGGGTCATGATCTGATCCAGTTCAGTTCGGCCGGTAAAATTGATGGCGGTTTGAGCCGTCAATACTAACTAAAGAAGGCCGGCTTAGCCCGAATAAGGGTGATACTAACTAAAGAAAGTTTCATTGTTTGAGCACTCAAATGTTTCTGTCACTCAAATAGCTTCCCAACATTTTCGATATTTGCTCAAATATAGACATTTAAGAGATATAGACATTTGAGAGTATAGAAATTTGCATATGTAAAGTGAGAAATTTTACAATGCTATATAGTATTGGTGCTATAGGTTTTTGCCTTTATGGTACAATTTAAAATTGTACATTTACGTTATGGTACAACTTTATATTGTACCTATATTTTTTGTACAAATTCTTTTATGGTACAACTTGAACTTGTACCTTTATGTGATGGTACAACTTCAAGTTGTAAAGTTGTACCATAACATAATGGTACAAATTGCATTATGGTACAACCTAAACTTATACATTTAATGTTATGGTACAACTTTGAGTTGTACATTAAAGCACCAATGCTATATAGCATAGTAGAAGTGCTCATGTAAAGTTTGTTTCGAAAGCGTTTAAATAACTCATTTGTATAATATTACCATTCTGTCATTCCATTTATGTAATACCATATTAGCCGTACTAAATCACTCATCCAAACTTTCTAACTCAGTAAAAGAGTTGATTGGGGAATTAACAAGCAGCCTAAACGGACGGCCGTCTCACCAAAGTGCATTTATTACTGACTCTACGTTGTTTTCACGGTTACGTACTTTCGAGACATTTCACATTTGCGAGAGCGGCCGGTAAAAAAAAGTATCCATATGAACCGTTGACTTGGTGAAAAGGGGGGAAGAGTAATTATCACGTATACGTACCAAACTAGGTAGCTTGTTGAAATATTCAAAGGTCAAATCCATCCCTTGGTCATCAAATTGTATAATCAAATCTTCCTAATAGTAATTACGGATGGTTTGAACGTATATATGTACGGTAACTTCAACAATAAATTACTTTGACAAATTGTTTTTATGGTCAATGAAAATTCCATCGATGCTCTAGACATGTCTCAACGGAGGCTACCTTCAAATGTACAACAATAACCATGGCATGGTGTTACCATCTCACTCTCAATTCTCTTAAGCTAAATTAGGTCACCCGTAGCTAGGCATCAACACGGATTTTACTTCGGATTCTCGTCACAGTCGCTTGCATGGGTGATAGATAAACGAAAAATTGGGGTAATTGTAGGGTTTGAAGAGGAGAGTTAGAGATGACGAAGAAGAATTTGAAGAAGAGAAATGGGAGGAGAAGTCGGCGACCTGCGAAAGAGCACGTAGCCTAGCGACAGCTCTTGCTATCTGTGAGAAGATCCTAGCCAAACGACCCGGTTCAATCCACGGCTGCACATGTAGGCGCGAGGTGTATCCTTACCCTCGAGGATGGACATGGCCCGTGAGGCCGCATACCCAAGTTAACCTGCTCGTGGTGTTACAATGTGGCAACCACGAGTAAGGGTTATCGGTTATAAAAAATAAAAAAGTCGCGCGTTTCTAACAATGGCTCATAGCACCAGCTCCATACATACTAACTTAGGTTAGGGTGCTAACACCCAATTTGGTAGAGCATGATGCTAATATTAATTCCAGCCAATATGAATATTTTGTTTCGATGACCTTTTCTGTGTAGAAGTTTTGATGAGTTTTTATATCGAAGGGGTTGACCACAATTAATGCGGATTTATAAGGGGAGGAGCACAATTGTCATTTTAAAAAATTATATGGGGAACATGCGTGTGTCACTGCTAATTTATTTTTTTTTTTTATGAAAAGAGGAGATTTTATTTCATCAAATACGATCTACACTCATATGTTTTACATAGATCCAGATTTCTACACAATCTGTTCGAGAATCAAACAAACAAACTCAAACTGACTATACAAGCTAACAGTTTCAAAAACAGTCTATCCATATCTACTTGCTACATATAAGGCTTCACTACCACAGCTGCTGCAAACTCACAATTTCCACATTCCAAATCCCCCAAGATCTTCAGCATTTTTGAAATCAACTAATCACAAGTGAGGTACGTCTTGCCATATAACCGACGACACCTCTCCCTCCAAACTTCACTAATTAGCAAACACCACATCAGGCGCCCAATCCTGCACTTTCCCAACCTCTTAGTAGTAGTCCTCCAACTCTCCTGCCAGCCACCAGAAGAAAAATACCCCCAGTTTGCAGGGAAAAATCTCAAGCAATTCTGGGTATAGCTGCACTAAGGGAAAATATGGTCTCGACTTTCTAGTAAGATCATGCATAGAGGACAGGTTTCATCTACATCAGTCTTCCACTTTTTGATTTTATCAAGAGTGTTGATTCTATCAATCATGGCAAGCCATACTAACAGAGAGTTTCTAGGGATCTGAAACTGACCCCAGATTAACTGACATCCAGGCAGCAGCTCTCCCCTTGGTCTGATAGCCTCCCAAATCTGTTTGATACTATACTTTTCCATTTTCACACCCTTCCACAGAACCCCTTGATTTGAGCACTGGAACTGATCTGCTGCAATCATAGAACGAGCCTGCAGAATTATGTTCCAAGTCCAAGAACCTGAAATATGTATCCCATATTGACAAGTTCCTCAACCGATATTCCTTTAACCATGCAATCCACATAGTGTCCATATCAGACAACATAGCCCATATATGCCTAGTTACACATATAGTATTCCAGGATTTCAAATCCATACACCCTAACCCACCTTCCTTTTTTGTGAAAGCTACTTTCTGCAAGGACATTTTAGCTTTTTTTTTTGGGTCATCTGAAATCATAAACATTATAGAGGATCACAAGTAATAAACTTTTTTTTATAATTGTGAAATGATATCTTTTACAAGTAACATGCTAGGTTTGTTTTCATAGCGAGAGAAGTGAATGTAGAGGTGGAGAGTGAGAGGCAGAAACTACGAGAGGAGGATATGATGAAGGAAGAAGCTACTATATACATTAATTAATTAAGTACTAGCACATAAGATGTTAGCACACTTACGTTCTTGTACATGATAATCTTTGTTGAATATTTCTTCCTCCACACTAATTAGGTTTAGGGTGGCCCTCTGGTGGGACGTTGTGTACGTTGGCTGCAAAATCGTACATTGAATCTATCAGCTGACTCCTTGATTACTTAATTAATTATTAGCTCAAAACGCAAATATGTAAAAGAAGGTATGAATCTGCATGTGATGAGTAGTTATTTTGAAGAACGCACAAAGTCTGTTACCGTTGTTTAATCAACCTTCTTTTTTAATGGTTTTGGTTTAATTAACATTATCACGGTCACAGTTATTCGGGTTTTCAAATACACAGATGCAATCGCCACCCAAGTTCATCCCCCCAACACCTGCATTTGCTCTTCCCTATCTATATAGATGTGCACGATTCCTCTTATGTCTGTCAAAACTTAGCTGAATTTATGGGAGAATATGCCTCGAATTATTTTGAAGCAAGTGTAAATTATTCTAGTATGTAAAAAATTCATGGGTATGAAATGGATGGATGCTAAGAAGTAAGAACCACTCATGGATTTATTAGGGCAACTGTACCCGCATACCCTCTTAAGTCGTGAAGTTTATGTTTATGTTTTCTATGCGGTAGTCTCGTTCATATCAAACGAGAAAATCACGCAATTAAATTATTATCTTATGTATTGGTTTTGATTAGAGTATAATTAGTGCCTTGCTAACACATTGCCTTGAAGCTGGAAGATACTCATCCAGTATTTGGTGATGCTTGCTAACGCATAAATAACAAGCTAGATCTTCCTTGCATAAGACAGTAATCTTGCTTTCCCATCATCTATCCTTTTTGTGATCTTATCAATTAAAGCCTTACAATCCTTTAAGGTGAGTTTTATTGCAATGAGTGGTATACCGAGATAGAGCACTTCTACTATGCTATATAGTATTGGTGTTTTAATGTACAATTTAAAGTTGTACCATAACATTAAATCTATAAGTTTAGGTTGTACCATAAAGCAATTTGTATCATTATGTTATGGTACAACTTTACAACTTGAAGGTACAAGTTCAAGTTGTACCATAAAAGAATTTGTACCAAAAGTATAGGTACAATCTGAAGTTGTACCATAATGTAAATATACGTACAATTTTAAGTTGTACCATAAAGATAAAACCTATAGCACCAATACTATATAGCATTGTAAAATTTCTCTACCGAAAGATAAACTAGCAGAGGCCTCATCTGAAAGCCAGACTATGAGACTATTTTGCAATTTCGCGTGACGGGTTAGCATGCTAACCCCTTAAGGGGTTGGTTTTTTGACACCCCCCTTTAATTGGTCAATTTTTCATTAATTATGGACAAGTCTTAATGAAAGTAAACATAATAAATGTTCTGTTATTAAATACAAAGTAAGCATTAAATACACCACATTAATTACCACTTTACTGGTATTTGTATCACTGCACTAATACTCAGATATGACATTGCTACCAGTGCACTGATATCGCTACCAGTGCAGTGGTATATCTACCAGTACAGTGGTACACCGTATCAGTGCAGTGGTATATTTTTTGGAGGTGGTCGGAGGGAGTCTGCGATGGGATTTTCACCGGAGAAGTGTGGCGGTCGGAGGAAGTCTGGTGGTCGGAGACTGCTGAAAAAGGAAAAATCAAATATAGTGAGAGAATTCCTAATGTGTATTTAATGTGTGTATTTAATTCTTAATGTGTATTTAATAGTGAGAGAATTCCTAATTAATATGGTACATTTAATTCCTAATGTGTATTTAATGTGTGTATTAAATTCTATAGTTGTATTTAATATACTAGGGGGTGTCATTTTTCCAACCCCTAGGGGGGTTAGCATGCTAACCGAACTCCAATTTCCCTCCTCTCAACATTTGATAAACCAACAGAGAACATTTAACTCTTCCCCGGGTTGTATTTAAGGCCAGAAACCTTATAGATATGGTCTAATACTTCTGAAACTACTTTCATTAATTTTTTTTAGGGAACTACTTTCATTATCTTGACTGATCCCTTAGTGAAAATAAAGAGGAGAGAATGATTTCCTATTTTACCATTTCAACAACTCATGTGCAGGTAGAATATTGTCACCGATTAATCTCCCTTTAATGAAAGCATATTGGTTGGAACTAATGAGACTAGGGAGTACATCACTGATTCTATATGCCAAAATCTTTTGAAGTGAGTTTTCCTGCAATTAGTGGTATACCAAGATACCTAACTGGTAGAGTCTCCTTTAGCTAACAGTATTACTCGTCCAACAAAACGGTCAATACTCAGGCTGAGCCAAATAAGTTATTTTTGGTGATAGTAAAGGCCAAATTATGAGTTTATGAGAAGATAGGCCAAAATCATAAATTATGATAAAGTTCGGACCATATGAAAATATTAACTCTACCCTGGGTTATCGTACAAAATCCATTATATATGTAGAACTACAAATGAGATCTAATGGTTGTAATTAAGGAATGATAGATCTTATTATCCACATTGTATGGGGGTATAATGATGGAAATTAGGGATTTTGGGGATATTTGTGTGAATTTATGGGGCTCGTGGGTATCTCGAGGGGGCAGTTAATGCACTTTTCAAATATCTTACGAATTTTGAAAGAACGATATCTAATTTTTTACGTTGATTTCTAAAAAAATTGCATAGAAATTAAATCACATTTTTTGTGCTCTACGAAAGGAAATTCATTTTGATATTTTTAGCAAAAAAAATTTACATCTTATCTCATGATATGACGACGATATGATTTTTTTTGTTTGAAAGGTTGTTCATTAAGTATACGACTGGGCCAAGCCAAAATGGAGAAATACAAGTAGAAATGGTGACCGGACATGAAAATCCTCAACAAAGAGGCCCAAAACACACGACCCAGAACCCAATAAGGCCCAGACCCGGGCCAAAACAAGTTAAGATTCTCAAACCCTAACCACACATCCCCACCCTCTAGATCCTCCCCCCTGCAGTCGAAAACCACTACCATCGTTTTGCCACCCAACCAACGTCGCCACCACTGCCAAGCGTCAAAATGGGGATTGATTCCCGACGACCTCAAAATTAAAGGAGGGCTTATGAAGAGAACCTCCCACCAACCCACCCCGAGTCAATCAGCTTCAGCCTCCCGCCGATCGAACCCTGAGACAATATCATCCGACCGGTCAACGACAAAAGAACCCAAGGGAAAGGTGCTTTTGTCTTCAAGCTTTCCCCTCCGAGTCCGACGCCAATAACTACATCTCCGACTCACCAAGATCTACAAGAAAGACAAGGAGATAGACATGGGAGAGAAAATGAAAAGACAAGTCAGATCAGGACCAGATCTTGCCTCCATCGCATCTTAGATCGAGACACCATCTCCAGATCTGGGTACCATATTAGAGGACAAAAACACTCAACCCACCAAAGGAGGGATGAAAGGAAACCCACCAACGGGAGAAAACAGAGCCTCAAAATGGCTAGAAAGCGTAAAAGCATGAACGAAAAGAGATGAAAACAAGCAAAGCAGAAGGAAAACAAAGGAAAAAAGAGGAGCGAAGGGCTGCCGCCAGCCCCCGGAGAGACGTCGGCGTTAGCCCCCTCTCTCATCTGAAGATGGGGGCACTAGAGAGAAGATAGAAAAAGCAAAAATGAATTTTCGGAGCTGATTGCTAGAAGTTACAGCGTTTATGAGAAAAGGGAGAAATTGATGACGGCGATATGATTGTGTTGTCAGTCTTACCATTGTTGTAAGATCATTGTACGACAGTAGTGAGATGATGTTATGAAGTCTTTTTATGGTGGTATATGACAATGTAAGTTAATATGCAACTATATATTTGAGCAAATAAATTTGATGTCATCGTATCTCATATAGTGATATTTATATACTACCACAGTAATAACATCATGATATGACGGTATGATAGTAAGATCCTTCTTGCCATATTGTTGATATGATAGTGATAAATGTAATTAAATTATTCAAGAAATTGAGGTTCTCGCCTATTTACAACTTTATTATATCTAAAATATGAGATAATAAAAGTAAAACTCTAAATAATTTGGAAAAAATTACAAGGAATTTAGACAAAAGACGGGCCAATATTGTGACGGATAAGGTCGAGGATAGTACCCATACTCACCCCGCCGTACCTACATAATGAGTATTAGTGATTTCCAAACATGTCAAACATATAATATTAAACGAATTCGATTAAAATTGTCATCCCTACTACTATCCTCTCCCATTCTTTTATCGAACTTTGTCATTCAAACGATGGATCCCGCAGTTCCTCTGTTTAGCATTTCTTTCCTTAAATCACAAGAAAAATCATATTTATTTTAATAAATATTATGATCATTATATCATTTTTTTATTTACGTCCATTTCTCTTGCCCTAGCGACCTCTTCCACATGGTGCTGAGTAATGGTGTCTCATACAAGGCAGGCCATGAAGTTGGCAATTAGAAGAAAAAAAGGTCCATGTACATTGATTTGGTATGATATGCAAACCTTGCCAAGTCATGAAGCAATACCAAAAATCATAATGTAATATGGCAAATATCAGATCGGGTCGTGCTAACTGCTAAGTGCAATACCTTCTTAAACTTCTATCTTTAGTAATTAATGATTATTCCATACTAATTAATATTATGGGAAAGCGACGATTAAGATTCTTCTAAATAATAATATCCTTTTCTAGCAAGCAACTCAACGATGTAAATAATGCCTAACATCATCACTTCTCTGATGGTAAAATTGCGCCGGACTCAATTGTTGATAAAGTATTTTATGTTTAAATCGTAATTTAGCGTTTTCATATCATTAAAACTGTATGTAGGCTTTGCTTCAATAGAAGTGTTTTCCGATCAGATCGTTAATACAATATGATTTTATAAACACTGCTTATGAATTTTTTTTTGTTTTTAATAATGCTACTGTAGCAGTAGAACAATATGGTCGCCTCCATTCAAAAAAATAAAAATAATTAGTACTTTTGTTGCGATTATATTTATATCATCATTCATAATTTAGTGTTTTCAAGGTCAAACAGTCTGAAATCTAAAGTCGTATTCCTTCTTAGTTTGCTTGTATTCAACTTCCAAGTACTTGTCAGACTGAGAGATGATTATTAATGAATCGATTAAGAGATTTTATTATACTTAATTCAATGATTATTTAAATAACAGTTGCTGTACGTGAAATTAATTAAATATAAATAAGGCCACTTGCATTGCATAAGTCTCAAGTGTTCCTTTGCCGAGGAAAGTCCAAAAGCCGTGGTCTAGAAATTTAATTATTAGAAGGATTGCAACTAATTTGGATAATTCTATTGAAACTGCAAAGAGTACAAAAAAGTAAAAAACACGACATTGATGTAAAGGATGTAAAAACACCTTCAAAATAGCCCTACAAAGGAGTGTGTAATTTCCTTTGACAGAGCACTCCGATTGACTAGTTTTGAGCCACAAACTGGCATAATAATAAAAATTATGCATTAGCCACCATCTTGTAGGATTTTGAAATGCAAGTAATTCCACCGTAAAGACATCTGAGTTAGCAGCATAAAGTTTACAAAAAATTAAGATCAAACTATCACTTGATATATACTTATAAATTGGGTGCAATATCTTGGTTTACCTACATAGCATTATCAAAAAATCCCTGCAAAACAACTGACCATAGAAGCAACCACTATGATGTTACGATCTCTATCCCAAGTAGGGATAGCAATTTTGACATGACCAGTTTTTCCCAATCTGTTTGAACTATTTTGGGCGGGTATGGACACTCACCTAATTCTTTACAGATTTTTTCCTAAATTACATGTAATATATGCAAATTACTTATGATTTTACTTTTTTACATAATATTTTAGCTATATAAAGTGGTAAATAAGTCATGATCTCAATTTCTTGAATAATTTAACTTAATGTTAAGAAAATACAATAATATAGCCAATCTTTTCATATTGCAAAATTTCAGCCATTTATATGATACCGTTAATACGGGGACGAAGTTCCTTCAGTGAGCGCTCCTTGACCATTTATATGGTGGATCTTATCGTCATCATAGATTGCACAATTGAGCGGAAACAAGAAAGAGTGCATTAAGAATTATAAAATATGAAAACAGATCATCGATAGGGGTTCTACCACGTCAGAGTCAGAAGAGAAATTGAACGAAATGTCATTTGCTAGCCAGAGGAACTTCTATTGTGAATGGCTTGTCT
Source organism: Linum trigynum (assembly GCA_964030455.1). Taxonomy (NCBI): domain Eukaryota; kingdom Viridiplantae; phylum Streptophyta; class Magnoliopsida; order Malpighiales; family Linaceae; genus Linum; species Linum trigynum. The sequence goes on along the minus strand of OZ034814.1, from coordinate 32,214,805 downwards.
GCTGTAAGAAATTTGAAGGGATTGAAGAAGAAGAATTTTTCGGTTACGAGTTCAGAGTTTGTCAGGGTTATGCAAGGATTGAAATTCACTTGGGAGGCAGGAGTTTGGAAGGTGATTATGCAGACAGATACCACCACAGCGAAGCATCTTATTGAAGCCGCCACACCGCACCATCGCCACTACACAAGTGTCGTCGAAATATGACGCTGGCTCGCGAGGGACTGGCAAGTCCACATTGTCCATGTTTACAAAGAGGCAAATGTTGTTGAAGATTATCTCGCTAATTTAGGACATTCATGTTCTGTTGGTTCCCATGCTATTGCAGCACCTGACGCTGCTTTTCTTACTGGTTATACCATGATACTATTGGGGTCCGAACGACATGCTTTATTATTGAATAAAGCCTGGGGGTGCTCTTTAAGTGCCCCGTTTCGCACCATAAAAAAGAATAATTTTTCAGCTTGTATGTGTGCGATTGTGCTATAAATAGAGATTTTTCTTCGTTGGTTGATTTTTCATCCAATGCTAAATTAATAAAAAGTGAGAATAGTTTGATTGGCGTGGCAATTTATGGTTGATCGTGATGTCACAAAAACTCTTCAAACTCAGCACCGTGATTGCGAAGTCATAATCGTTTAATGAAAGGGTTAACGAGAATTTAACAGTTGGCTATTATTTTGTACGTTCAAAGATTTGACTAATATATTTGTCAAAATTAAAATATTTTTGTAATAACTTATAATTAATAAAAACGCACGTTCTTTTGTGGTATCTTACGTGATTGCTGATGTGGAGCGCCATTAACGATATTTTTAACCATAACAAATCAAAAACTAAAATCTTGCAATAGTATAAAAAGTTTGACTAATATCTTACATTTTTAAAATTTTGGTAAATATTTTGTTAACATTAAACAGAGATTTGACTAATATATTGTAGTTATCTAACTAATTCACTCGCCAAAGCTCACATAGCCTAACGATGAAACGCTTAGTGGGCGCTCATTCCGGGAAGTGGCCGATCCTGTGTTCGACCCCTATCGAGATCCGCTATGGTGTTCCCGAAAACATTTAATGGAGATCTTATGGAGGGTCCAAAGGGCTCAACCAGGTGAACCCACGGGTTTGGTCTCGATCTGCCATCGCTCAAGCAGTGTGTGCGTGGGATGTTTATGAGTTACAAATTTTTTTTAACTAATTCACTAAAACTAAACCCTCGCACAAAAAAAAAAACTAAACTAAACCGGATGGAGCCAATTTCTTCAGCCCATATGCGGAGGCACAACAGAAGCATCGCAGCATCACTTGGGATGGGCTAGATTTCCCGATAATTATTATTTTCTGGGCCCAAATGAGTAGGCTTTTTGGAGGCGGAAAATAATGGACATTAAACCAATATTTGGCCCACATTTCTCCATGATACATATTTTCTGGGCCCAATGGATTTTCGACGGAAGAGGAAGAACAATGACAAAAAAAAAAAAAAATTTGTGCGAAGAACCCCTTCTTCTTTCTTTGGGACAATTTGGGTAAATTCCAAACCGATCGTCCGGAGTTTACGACTAAACAGACTACCTTTTCAAAATTATTTTAGTTTGTCGTTGTTATCAGTTATTTTTATGTGTTAGGAGGAGATTTTTTGGAGACAACGATCTAGAATTCCATGGCTACGAGAGGGAGACAGCAATACGCGGTTTTTTCACAACTCAACTAATCAAAGAAGCCTCAGAAACAATTTTGCTAAACTGTTGGATGAAGGCAATAACTGGATTGAAGACAAAGACCTCCTACAGAATCATGTTGTACTTTTCTACAAGGATCTATTCAAGAAGAGTAACGAGAGGTTCAATATCAGCTTAATACATGAGATCCCTTGCCTGGTGGATGATCAAATCAACCAGTCGCTTTGTAAGCCAGTTGAAGACTTGGAGATCAAGGAGGCTGTCTTTGAGTTGGGATCGTGCAAGGCTCCAGGGCCCGATGGATTTCCGGGATTGTTCTACAAGCGCTATTGGGCCACGATTGGACAACAGTTGTGTGAAGAAGTCAAAAACTTCTTCCTGGAGGGGAAGATGGCTCAAGGTTGGAATGATACTCATCTAATCCTTACCCCAAAGGTTCTTAACCCAGAAAGAATTTCCCAGTTCAGACCGATTAGTTGCTGCAACTTCAGATATAAGGTGGTTTCTAAGATCATGACATCCCGTCTTAAGGAATGGATACCAAAACTTGTGTCTGAAATGCAATCGGCTTTCATGGGCGGTAGAGCTATCCAGGACAACATCATTATTGTCCATGAGGTGTTGCACCATTTCAAAACTCGCCCGAAAGGTGGGAAGTGGGATATGATGATGAAGCTAGACATGAAGAAAGCTTTCGATATGGTTGACTGGGACTGTCTTGATGAAATATTGAAAGCTATGGGCTTCTCTCATATTTGGTGCTCTTGGGTCAAGGAGTGCATCACCTCTGTGAGATTCTCGGTTATGTTCAATGGCAACCCTTCCCCTTTCTTCATGCCCTCCAGAGGCATTCGTCAGGGAGATCCCCTTTCCCCTCTCCTTTTCATTCTCTTAACTAATGCCTTATCCTTCCTCATTAACAAGAATGTTGATAGCGGTAATATTCAAGGTATTACCCTGTCTCCTTCTTGCCCTAAGCTCACCCATGTGTTGTTCGCAGATGATACCATTTTATTTGGGAAATCCTCAATGTCGGAAGCTATCATTATCAAAAAAGTCATTGAGGACTACGGTAGTATGACGGGGCAGGTGATCAACAACGACAAATCCGCTTTTACTTTCAGTTCCAATGTCCCTGAGGCCCTTAAGACTCTTATTTCCGAGTTCATGGGCATCCCTCGCGCTGATGGAATGGGAAAGTACCTTGGAGTCCCGACTGAATGGGGGAGGTCGAAAAAAGAAGTCTTTGCTGGCTTGATTGCTCGTATGGAAGGTCTGGGTCAATCATGGAAGAGCCTTGCCCTTTCTCAGGCAGGCAAAGAGACTCTCCTCAAGGCAGTGTATCAGAGCTATCCTACCTACCTAATGTCATGCTTTCTCATCCCCAAAGGCACAACTAAAGTCATGGATGCTAGATTGAGGGCTTTTTTCTGGGGAGGAAATATGGACAAAGGATCAATTCACTAGAGAAAAGGGAGTGTCCTTACGGCGGCTAAACAAGGAGGAATGGGATTCAAAGACTTCCACCAATTCAACCTTGCTCTCCTTGCCAAACAAGGATGGAGAATTATCAACGGTGGAGATGAAACCTGGGTACGCCTCCTCAAAGGCCTTTATTTCCCTAACTCCGACTTTATGAATGCAGGAAAAGGCAGGAAACCCTCTTGGATCTGGTCCAGCATTTGCGAAGCCAAAGAGATCCTTAAGCTTGGGGCTAGGAAAAACATGGGAAATGGGAGGAACATTGACATCGATAAGGACCCCTGGATTCCAAGCCTCCCAGGTTTTAGACTTCAACCCAATCAAAGACAACAACTAAAAGTCTTCGAATGGGTTATGAATGATGGAAGTGAATGGAACCTGGACCTCGTGGAGCAATCTTGCCTCCCAGAAGAAGTGGAAGCTATTAAGAGAATCCCTATTGGTTTGGCTAACTGTGAGGACAAGTGGGTCTGGCATCCTGAGAAGTCTGGTACTTTTTCAGTCAAGTCTGCCTATCACCTTTTCAGAATCAATGAACGCACCAGGACAGGCTCAGAGGACCCAAACCACCCTGATTGCACATCTAAAGCCTGGAAATGGCTCTGGAGCCTATCCTTGCCTCCTAAGATTCGGAGCTTTGTGTGGCGCATCACCAGAAATGCCATGGCTACTAATAGGAATCTTTGGTTCAGGAAGGTGATTGCCTCGCCTGTTTGCACCCTTTGTGAGGGGGAGATTGAAGATCTGTGGCATAGCTTCTTTGGTTGCCCTCACTCTTTGCTCATCTGGCAAAGAAGCTTCGTCAGCCTCTCTCTTCCCTCTCCCTCTCAGCCTATCCTTATGTGGCTTTTCCATCTAAAAGATGTGATCGCCCTTAGCTCAGTGGTTGCTATTATTGCCAGCCTGTGGGCAATTTGGACCGCCCGCAATGGTTGGGTCTTCAGTGGTGTCCGACCTCTCCACCATTCCACTTTATCCAAGGCTCTCGCTGACTTCAATGATTGGAATGGTCGTCTCCCACCACTGCCCGCCTCCACCCTTACCCAGCCTCCCCCATCCCGTTCAAGCATTGATCCACCGCCTTCCCCTCTCCAACAGGAGATCCACTGTGATGGAGCTTTCGTCTCGGAATCACAGGTGGCGGCTTATGGTGTTGTCGTCCGCAATCACCATGGACAAGTAATTGACGGAAAGGCTGGGACTTTATTTTGTTCTTCAGCGATTGTGGCTGAAGCTCAAGCCTTGTTGACTGCTCTTCGTATGGCCGAAGACTCGGGTCTACCGTCCGTGATCTTCTCTGATTGTCAGATCATCATCAACATCTTGCTAGGACGAAGTAGATCCTGGCCTTGGCAAGTGATGGCATGGATTCATTCTATGAAGCAGATCCTTGCGCTTAATGCCCGCATTACTGTGGCTTTTACTCATCGTAGATACAACAAATGTGCTGACTGGGTTGCTAAAGAAGCTAGGATTGGATCTCTCCCTCCAGAGTGGATTCAGATTCTGGACTTGATCTCACCTCTGTTGTAATAGGCCGAGCTTGTACCTCAATCGTTTTGGAATGAAATCTACCAATTGTAAAAAAAAAAAAACATTATTTTTGCACCAAGTAGAGTTCTGTTGGTGCAAAAATCAAATACACATAAGAGATAAGGCTGAAAAAGTTAGGGGACTAAAACTGGAAACGGGAGATTCAATTAATCTTAGCCCTTAGATTGGTCTAAAGACTGAGATGACGCACTAGAATATGTGTATAGTCCGATCAGTAGGTAATTCGCAAAGCAAAAATGAGTTGGACTTATTTATTTGCAATGAGGATGAAATGAAAGTATGTTGTTCTTGGCTGTTTGTCTATTAACTTTGATCTGACGTTTGGATCTGACATCAGCAAAACATTGAGAAATGGATGCTGATAGAAACTAATGAAAAGTAACAGAGTTTGAAATATTTAACTAATTTTTTAGTGATCAAATGTGTTAAACCTAATAATCATAGTTACCAACCTTGCAAATGGAGCCATTAGATTCACTTGCACTATGTATACTCGTAAAAGAGATACCATTGGTTTTCAACTTTTCATGGAGACAGTACAGAAAAGTAGTGGATCGTCCATCAGAAATGAAAAGTAGGAACTAACTAGAAAGAGACCGTACAGAAAATTCTTAGGAGATAACATGTGGTGGTACTGCCAAACAAGAAAAAGAACAGCATGTGCAGGCTTTCAATTATTGAATGATTGCAGGGCTCGGTTTCAGACTACAAATGATGTTGTACCTACCATTTAACCCATAATTAGGTACGACAACAAAACTCGAACCCATAAGTATCTTATTCGATTCAATTCGATCAATGCGGGTAAAATTTGTGTTGACGGGTTTTGGACCGGATTCGGGTTTAAACTCGTTCACTATTCACCAGGTTGGGTTTGAGTTTAGGTATAAACGTCCCATGGATACCCACCCACACTCATATAATTAATTTTTCCGATATATTTAATATTCTAAGCAACTCATCTTCGTTATGTTTGTGAAGACATGTCTAATTTTTTTCTTTCTAATTGTGTAAAATGAAGTTGATATTATGGAGTGGAGAGTGAAGAAGTTTAATTTGCAAGAAGGAAGAAGTTTTCAATTATCATGTTGTTTATGGATAATTTGTGATTTGCTTCAATTTTCTAGAATGGTGTTTTATATATGGATAATTTGTATTAAGAGATTAATATTTGAGTTTTCCATGAGTACCCATGAGCCCGCGGATACCTAGCGGGTTGGGTTGGGTTTGAGTTTTCCAAACTCAGTGGGTTATACCCCAGATAATTTTTTTCACGGATAAACCCATTAATTTGGATTTGAGTTTAAATTTGACAGAACCCGACTCAACCCTACCCATCGTCATCCGTCCCTACCATAACCACATCAATTTTGTAACTTTTTTATACGGTGGATTTGATTTCTGTGGTATGAATTTCAAAGAGTACTAGAGGTTGGTTGCCGAATGACAACAACCATGTGAACATTCTCTGGCCCGGCCGGTAGCCTCTCCGTCGAGAAAATGAGGGTACTGCTTCTTTCTACTTAGTGCTTTTACTTTCGTTTTCTCTTGATGCAACGTGTCGATGAAACCCACGTGGTTCCTCAGTTTCCCGGTCCGTTTACTTTGGTTTGAATGTCTGAAATCCAATCTGAACATGCGGTGGTGCTGCCAAACAGCAGAACAGAAAATTCATGGAGAGAAAAATATTCATCAGCTTTGATGACGGTAATCGATTTTGCCTCATGCAGTTGGAGGCACTTTCCTGCAATAGTCGACGTCTTTGCAAGCTAATTTTCCTGCTACGTACGACTACACATCTTATGGCCAATAAAAACCTTCCAAATGTTCGTTTTGTCGTGAAGAAACTAACAAGCGGAAAGATAAAAAAGGACACTGCATAAACGATTTTACGTGATTTTCTCGTCTAGTAGATTAGAAGTCGACTAAGGACACGTCAACCTATTGATTTTACTTTTATGAATTCTCTTATTCGAAAAAAGAATTTGTTTTGAGTAGTTTCTATCAAAAAAATACCTCATGGAATACGATCCTAGGGCATTCTAGGATTATAGTCCAATTTGGTCATCACCAGGTCTAGTAGAGAACAACAATAGACCCGACAGATTTCTCACTTGAGGAAGTCGACGCAGTTTGATTATTAATAATCGATCGTGAGGGACTACCATCACCATGTCTAGTCTCATCCACCCACGAATTCGAGTTTGAGGACATATACTTTAAAGATAGTCCTCATCTTACGCACACAATCGCATCAACAATAAACCAACCAAACAATCAAACAGAAAGATAGAAAAAATAAAATCATCATATATATACCAAAATCAAAGATTAGATATTCTAGACCTTATAGGCTTCACCTACTTACACAACTAAGGGAACTAGCTAGTCGGCCACGGGATGAGTTTCAGCGGGAAAATGTCTCTATTCATTATGCGTAAGCAATAGGGTTAAACAGATGCCATGATTGAAGGCAAGCAGATCTCATTAAGATCCATTTGGTAGTCACAGGAAGATCAGATATATAATCTTCGTGTTTCCATTTGCACATTGATGATAGAAAACAATCTCGTAGGACGAGAGCCAGTTACTAACCCTCTCACATGACAGCGGCATCATATCCTATAACTTATACAGGTGATAGAAAACAAGATACTTTATATTCCACCTAATAGTTTTTCTAATCGGAGATTGTACCGATAAGTTTACAATAGAGTTTTTTATATTGAAAATTGTGGTTCAATTATTTTATACCACTAAATTATCGCCTACTGGTATAGCTTTTGATAGGGAGTTTTTCTGGTTGAATCATCTTACATAGACATAAGTATTTCTTGTGTATCATCAATGAAACAAAAGTACAACATAAGTCTTAATGATTAAGACAAGACCCAAAATTTATGGAGGAAGTATACAAACCTATTACATAAGTCTTTCATTATATAAGTTTGAATAAATAAAAAATTACTATAAATAAATTGTTGATTATCTCATTGCAATACACAAAAAATTTTTAAGGTCGGTGATTTTTTTACACAACAGTTTATCAAATGTGATACTGTTAGCGGGTATTATTTCATGGGTTAATTATTGTTGGGTTAGTGGCTATTTGTTTGTAGTTATTAGGCCCAATGATGTTGCCCATTTACGTTAGCCCATGTAACCCATGCATGGACACCACGTTGGCTGTAGATGGTGATCCTAGGGTTCGGCTAGGGTTGGGTTTTTCTCTTGTATATGAGCAGCCGAATGATGTAAGGAGAAGGTAACAAATACACAATCAATAATATCAGTAGCTAGAAGAGTGTTCAGAGCTCTTCCGTGGATTAGTCCTGGATCATCCAGGGATACCACGTAAATCCGGTGTCAGTTATTTCATTGTCATTTCCGATTGTCCAACATGGTATCAGAGCTTCCGCCACTGAATTCCGATCGTCCTTCTGTCCGTCTGACATCAACCAATTTCGCTTTATGGGAGTTTCAATTCCGAGTGTTCGTGGAAGGTCATGGTTTGCTGGGTATTCTCGACGGGACTGTCCCGCAGCCGCGTCCAACCCTTCCCGCGTCTGAAATCGAACAATGGAATCAACGAGATGCTCGCGTTCGTCACTGGCTGCTCGGATCAGTCGATCCCTCCACCTGTTTGAGTCTTCGTCCGTTTGCCACTGCGCATCAAATGATGCAGCGCCTGAAAGCTACGTATTCTACCGTGAACGTTGCCCGGCAGTTCGAGCTGCAGACGGCGTTGGCGCGCCTTGAGCAAGGTGATCTGTCCATCACCGAGTACTTCAACTCAGCCCAGGAACTGTGGACTGAACATGACATCATTCAAGCCACGATTCGTCCTCAAGCTGTCACCACGGATGCCCTCGCTGAGAGGCAACAAACTCGGCTGTTTCAGTTCTTGATGAGATTGCGGCCTGAGTATGAAGCTGTGCGCACAACGTTACTAAATCAGGCCGAGTTGCAATTTGATGGGATGCTGGGAGTTTTGGTTCGTGAGGAGACTCGGCTACGAACTCAAGCCCAGCTTGATGTGCGACCGGGAGCAGGGGAGGCAGTTTTCTCGGCCTCTCAATCCACCGCCTATGCTGCCGATCGCCTTCAATTTCAGCGCCGCACTCCGATCGCTGAACTGGAGTGTCACCATTGCCACGAACGTGGTCACCTGAAGAAACACTGCCGCGGATGGAACTTTTGCGTTTATTGCAAAAGAACCGGTCACATCGTCTTGGACTGTCGAACTCGGCAGCGCCATGAAGCGCGTGCCCAAGGAGGAATGACGAGTGCTCCTTCCCAGCGTCCTGCTCCTGCCCCAGGCTCGTTTTCGAGTTCTTCTTCTTGGCCCTATGATCGCCAAGCAGCCCCTGCCGTGGACCGTCCTCAGCGCGCCGCGTATATGGCCGAAGCAATCAGCAATGGCGGCAGCAGTGGTCTGTCCGCCCAAGATATTGAGCAAATGGTGAACGCTGCACTCCAGAGGTCTTTACCAACGGCCATCAATGCTGCGTTTGCAACCCTTCATGGAAACTCAGGTAAGCCGTCTCCTTGGATTCTTGATTCCGGCTGTTTCAACCATATGACGCATAATTCTCGTTGTTTAACGAATGTGCTGCCGATTAATGATTTGTCTTTGCGGGTAGCAAATGGAAATCAGTTACAAGTTAGGGGTATGGGTATGATGCATGATTCTCACCTTGATTTACCTCATACTCTCCATGTCCCACAACTTGTTCCTAACTTAGTTTCTGTGGGACAACTTACCGAAGCTGGCTGTTCTGTTTTGTTTGCACCGTCCGGTTGTGTTATCCAGGATCTGAAGACGGGGAGGCAGATCGGCAGAGGGAGTAAACGGGGGAGGATTTTTCACTTAGAAGAACTTGGAAAATCTTCATCATCATCATCTATCAGTAATTATCGTGATAGGTCTGTCAGTAGTCCTGCGTCTTTTCCTACATGTTTTTCGAGTCAGTCTAGTGATGTTTGGGATCTTTGGCACAATCGTTTAGGACATCCTCATTCGAGTCGTTTGGCTGTGATGTTTAGACAGTCTTTGCTTGGTAAAAATAATGCTTGTACCTCTGCGAAACATTCTTGCACGAGCTGTGTCGAAGCAAAAACCAGTAGTCGGTCATTTCCTTCTAGTACCACTGTGATTGATCAACCTTTTCATGTTATTCATACTGATCTGTGGGGACCTTCATCTGTTCTTTCTCGACATGGTTTTCGTTATTTTGCCTTGTTTATTGATCATGCTACTCGTTTTACTTGGGTGTATTTTCTGCGTCAAAAATCAGAACTTCGATCGGTAGCTACTGAATTTCTAAAAATGATACATACTCAATTTGATCGACCTGTGAAAATAGTGCGTTCTGATCCTGGTGGGGAATTTAGTTCTTCTCCCTTGTATGAGGTGTATCGTTCTCTCGGCATTCTGACTCAGAAATCTTGTCCCGGTGTTTCTCAACAAAATGGTCTGGTTGAGCGCAAAAATCGTCATGTATTAGATCTTACTCGTGCTCTTCTTCTTGCCTCGAATGTCCCTAGTCGGTTTTGGCCTGAAGCAGTAGCTACCGCGGTCCGTCTTATCAATTATCAAGTTACCCCAGTTTTGCAAAACACCAGTCCATACTTTGCCTTGTACTCAAAACATCCTGACTATACTAGTCTTCGTGTTTTTGGCTCGCTTTGCTTTGTTCTTCTTCCACGGCGAGAACGTACTAAACTGTCTTCTAAAACTGCTAGGTGTGTCTTTCTTGGGTATAGTGATGTGCATAAAGGCTACTTGTGTTTTGATCCTCATTCTCAGCGTATGCGCATTGCTACAACCGTTGTTTTCTTTGAAAATATCATGTACTACACCGATGCTTCTTCCTCGCCTAGTTTTCTCCCCTCTACCTTGTCATTACCTGGTTTCAGTCATGATGATATTGATGGTGTTGATTTCCTTCCACCAACTCCCCCCGACGCTCCTGACTCTGATTTGTCTTCCCCGGACGACACATTCTCCGCCTCTACTGCCTCTACATCCCCTCCGCACCCACATCTCACGTCCAGCTCCCATGGTTCTGCGTCCCCATCTTCGTCGGCCTCTACTTCGTCATCCGGTTCATCCTCTGCTGCATCGACTACATCCCATGGCTCGTCCCCATCACCAGCTCCTTTACCTCGTCATTCCACTAGATCCACGAGAGGTATTCCCCCACCTAAATTTAATGATTATGTTGCTCATGGGGTGGATGCTTTTCTTGTTCCAACTCGCTACAAGCAAGCTCAAGGAGATCCGGTTTGGGATTATGCGATGAAGAAGGAATTGGATGCCTTACATGCCAACAATACTTGGACCCTGGTTCCGCGTCCTCCTCCTTCTACCTCTGTTGTTGGCTGTCGTTGGGTGTACACAATAAAAATGAATCCTGACGGTACGATTGAACGTCATAAGGCTCGTCTGGTTGCTCAGGGATTTACACAGGAAATGGGGATTGATTACAGTGAAACATTTGCTCCGGTGGCCAAGATGTCTACTGTTCGCACTTTACTGGCTGTTGCTTCTCTACAACATTGGCCCCTGTATCAGTTGGACGTGAAGAATGCTTTCCTTCACGGTGATTTGGATGAGGTCATTTATATGGAACGTCCTCCTGGGTATACTCTTGGTACGGCTGATCAGGTTTGTCGTCTTAATCGGTCTTTATATGGTCTTAAACAGGCACCCCGTGCCTGGTTCGAGAAATTTCAAGCTACTATCACTGCTCTTGGTTATCAGCAGAGTTTGAATGATCCTTCTCTCTTCACCAAGAAAACCTCCTCTGGTCTGGTTGCTTTGCTGCTTTATGTTGATGATATGGTTATCACTGGGTCTGATCCTGCTGGTATTCAGAGTTTGAAGGATGGTCTAAGTGCGGTATTTAATCTTAAAGACCTTGGTGATCTCTCTTACTTCCTTGGTCTTGAGGTTACTCGTAATGCCAAAGGGATTCTCTTGAGTCAGCGTAAATACATATCCGATTTGCTGTCTGATCATCAGTTTCATGACTGCAAGCCTGTTGCTACACCGATGGAGCCTAATCTTCATCTCAGTCGTTCTTCTGGTACTCCTCTTCCAGATGCTACTGCTTATCGGAGTATTGTTGGGAGTCTGATATACCTTGCTGCTACTCGCCCAGACATTTCTTACCCTGTGCAAGTTGTGAGTCAATTCATGGCATCTCCCTGTACTGATCATTTAGCAGCCGTTCATCGTATCCTTCGATATCTTCAGGGCACTCGTGATGTCGGCATGTTTTTTCCTTCCTCTGGTGCGTTGGCTCTTCGTGCTTACTCCGACTCCGACTTTGCTGGCTGTGTCGATACTCGCCGTTCTACCACTGGATGGGCTGTTCAGTTTGGGTCTGCCTTTATCTCCTGGCGTTGTAAGAAGCAAGACAAGGTCTCCAAGTCGTCCACCGAGGCTGAATACAGGTCCATGTCTGATGTAGCTTCTGAACTTGTTTGGTTACGTCGTCTCCTCCGTGATCTGGGTGTCCGCTGCCCTCTTCCTATGGATCTATTTGTGGATAACACCAGCGCTATCCGGATTGCAGTCAATCCCGTCCTGCATGATCGCACCAAGCACATCGAAATTCATGTCCACTACATACGCGATCTTGTTGGGGATGGTTACCATTACTCTTCACTATGTCCGCACGGAAGATCAGATTGCTTATGTTTTCACAAAGGCGTTCTCCACCAGTCGTCATTGGTATCTCTCGAGCAAATTGATGCTTTGTGACCAGCATCAATTTGGGGGAGGCTGTTAGCGGGTATTATTTCATGGGTTAATTATTGTTGGGTTAGTGGCTATTTGTTTGTAGTTATTAGGCCCAATGATGTTGCCCATTTACGTTAGCCCATGTAACCCATGCATGGACACCACGTTGGCTGTAGATGGTGATCCTAGGGTTCGGCTAGGGTTGGGTTTTTCTCTTGTATATGAGCAGCCGAATGATGTAAGGAGAAGGTAACAAATACACAATCAATAATATCAGTAGCTAGAAGAGTGTTCAGAGCTCTTCCGTGGATTAGTCCTGGATCATCCAGGGATACCACGTAAATCCGGTGTCAGTTATTTCATTGTCATTTCCGATTGTCCAACACATTTTTCTAACTTAATTCACTTCTTAATAATTAAAATTTATTTACCATCACCTACTATATTCAACGTCTCATCAAAGTGTCATTACGCAAATTAAAGCTTCTGCGAGATAAGTTGATAAATATAATAATTTAATCAAATGTAAAACTTATGAAGGTCGAAAGATATTGTTATTTCGTATATATTAATCAAACGAACATGTTACATAATTCTTTCGTAATAATTAAGACACTATGTAAATCTTATGAAAGTGCCTTGAATTAGTTTGTGAATTATTTCATTTCAGCTACATCAATAAACGAGTGGATAAATTTTATCACCAAAAAAAAAAAAAATCAGTTTAATACAGTCGCAAAGTGGGAGGGAGTTATTAATTGTTGGAAATTGCTTAAACTTCTACGATCGATTTGGGGATATGGATTTGACAATCAAGTATATGGTGATTGTATAGAACAGCAAATGGCTATCAGATGGCGTGTAAAAATATATTGGTGCAAATCCAACTGTCATTTGTATTACTATTTGAAAAGCAAAAATGAGTTCTTTATTGGAGGAAATTCGTTAAAATCTGCAATTGATTTGGGGATGCGGATTTCACAATCAAGAATATAATGATTGTATATGACACCTAATAGCTATTAGTTGGGGATACGGATATCACGATTTGAGTGTGTAATTGTATAATATACACCTCATATAGCTATTAGTTTGCATGTAAAATCTTGGTAATGTTGAATGAGTTATTAATTGGATGAAATTCCTTGAACATCTACAATCGATTTGGGGATATGGATTTCATAAGTTCGTAATTTAGAGGAACCAAGGTGCCAAACAGACACCATCACATGGCGATACTAGTTTAAGTCTATAAAGAGAAGACTACAACCATACCAATAGTTGACCACCTGCTAAGAGTCGACCGGCCAGACACCGGTCCCAACGTTCAACCATTCAAATCATATATATGGAGTTCTACGGTATCCAGAGTGAAATTCAGAGTACCGCATATCTTGAGTAAGAAAACGTTATCTAGAACTTGAATTGAGGCACCATATATATATATATATATATATATATATATATAAACTAATATAAAGAATTTTAAAAAACATTTGCCTATATATTCTAGCTATGAGACCCTAGTGACAACTTCACACTAGTGCAACATGGAGCAACATCCAAGCACTAACATCCAAGCCATTCTCATGACCACACTAGCACTCCTCCTCCTTCTCCTCTTCCTCCACTCTCTACGGCGGAGATCCGTCCCAAAAACAGCCACCACCACCGGAAAACCCATCCAAACACCCCGCCCACCGGAGCCGCCGGGCGCGTTGCCGCTGATCGGCCACATCCACCTCCTCGCCGGCAGCAAAGACCCCGCCTGCCGGATCCTCGGCGCCATGACGGACAAATACGGCCCCGTCTTCTCCCTCAAATTCGGCATCCACGACCTCCTCGTCGTCAGCGGGTCGGAGATCGTGAAGGACTGCCTGACGACCAACGACCAGACACTGGCGACGCGGGCCGGCATCCCGGCGGGGAAGTACATGGGCTACGACCACGCGGTTTTCGCGGTGGCGCCCTACGGGGCCTACTGGCGCCGCGTCAGCAAGATGGCCACCCTCCAGCTGCTCTCCAACCACCGCATCGGCAAGCTCGCCGGCGTCCGGCTGTCGGAGCTCGGCCATTTCGTGAGGGAGCTGTACGGCCGCAGCCGGGACGGCGGATTAGAAACCGCTAATAAATCAGGTATGCGATGCAAAACTGTTTAGATAATAAATAATACACATTTTTTTTATATTGTTGGGACAAGATTTAAATATAAGATGTCACGAATATTCTCATCCCACAATTAAGAGGTGAAAAATGGAGTCAAATTCAATCATGACATTGTTGCTACGTTTAAAAATCCGGCTCTATAGAGTCAAGCATTCGACTTGACTTGGTTCGATCTGATCTTATTCTTGCTCTGTCTGATCCGTATATGTATCATTCGGTCGAGTCAGATCGAGCCAGTGATTTGGCTCTCGATAAACACACAATTTTTTTAATTAAAATTTTCTTACCCAAACATTATTACAATTTAGTAGCTAAATTTATTGCTTTAAAGGTTTACGTTTTAGTACCTTTAATTTTTTTACCTTGCATTATAACCCCTAAACTTTTAAAATTTTACAAACATGTGTAACATGTTAGCATGAGAAATTGTATATCACTAGTTATTATTATGGGTTATAGTGCAAAAAAAGAGCTTGACACTAAATATATTCACCCGGCCAATCTTTACAAATAAAAAAAAAGACGCGATCACAACTGACCATATAGACAAACTAATCCAGGTCATCCTTTAAAATCGTATCGAATCGGTGCACATCTAATAATACTCATATATATTTTGACAGTGTGATTTCATACTCTGGGGATTTTTTTTTATCACAGGGAGAAATAATGTTGTCAACATAAGCGAGATGTTGGAGAGGCTGACGTTCAACACGAGCCTTCGGATGCTGGTGGGGAAGCGCTTCGCCGAGGGCGCGTACGCGGCGGAGAACGGGGACGCGCGGCGGTACAAGGAGGCGGTGGAGGAGGCGGTGCGGCTGAGCGGGGTGTTCGTGGCGTCGGACGCTGTGCCGTGGCTGGAGTGGCTGGATCTGGGGGGACACGTGGCCGCCATGAAGAGGTCGGCCAAGGTGATCGACGAGGTGGTCGGGAAGTGGCTGGAGGAACACGTGGAGCGGCGGCGGACGGAAGAGCGGAGTAAGGGCGGCGACGACGTCGACGGTGACAGCGACTTTATGGATGTGATGCTGTCTAGCCTCGCTGACGACGACGGCGACGATGCTTCATTGTCGGGCCACAGCACAGAAACAATTATCAAGGCCACTACTTTGGTAATTTTACTATCTTTTTTCCTATTGTGGAAAAAAAAAATGGATTAGAAAACTACCGTCAACAAAATGAACAACAACAAAAAATGGGAATTCTAAATATCAAATAGATACGAAGGTAAGATAGTCTAACGGTAAAGCTGTCGCGACAGTAAAGCTTTGGGAGTTGAAGATCCCAGGTTCGAATCCAAGCGAGGTCCCCGTTAATGTTCCCGGAGGTACAAGGCTACTGGAGACGAAGCCCTGTTTGCGTCGAATTTGATTGCAAGTGACCCCTAATTTTAGTAGGACCCACTATTACAAAGTGACACTTGGGGCTGGGTAATAAAAAAATAAATATCAAATAGATTGGAGTCTCAAGTCAAGTAGTAGTATAGACTAGAACTTAATTTAATACAGATATTACTATAACCGACAAACATTATATATTTTAACCTTGTCATAAAAATCCCGACTCGATCTCTAAAACAGCTTATCCAAAATATAAAATTTCTGACTCAAATCCTTTTGAATCCTGGATGGGTATCAAATATTGATATATAATAGAAGTTTTAAGGCAACTAGCAGTCTGATCCCCATTTTGTTTATTGTAGTTAGAATCCCAATTTTCGTTTGGTGTATAATAAGTATCATAAAAAATCTGCTTCAAATGGAAAAGATCGAAGGAGTTGTTTGGAGGAGAGATCTGGATGTAGGATTCTGCCCAAACCTGTATTTGCAGAATTTTAAAATAACTCACTCTCGTTTTTTATATCCAAAATTTTCCCTTCAATCGTTTTTTACCTTGTTTGATTTAGGTGGTTTGTTTTCAGATAATCACAACTAATTAAATCAATTAACAAATTATATAATTAGTAATATATCTCTTTTTTTAGATAAGCTTGTTATAGTTTTATTTTTTGTGGTCAGATACGGGAACTGATCAGGTCAGTAACCTTATGGTGAGTAACCATGAGTAACCAGCCCACATCAGCATGACATCAGCATCCCTCTCTCCCGGAAAGCCTTTAATTTTCCCCTTCTTAATCTTTGACGGACGATTTCTCACTCGTTTTAAGTCGAAATTTAATTTTTTTTGCACAGTTAGATCAGATTAATTGTGCTCTTCAAAATGATATCCACTTTGATATATTTTTCGAACAAAAAAAATTGAGCCATTTTTTACCAGTCTAGACCATATTGTATTTACTGGTATTGAAATAAGAACATACCTATGGTTTGAAAAGCGTACCATGGTGGTATGAACAAACCAAAACTGTAGGATGGTTGAATACATGATAATAGAAGTATATTAACTGTCATTTACGACTTTTATCATTGTGTACCATAATATACCACCCCGTACTAGGGTGGTATTGTATGGTATTGTGTGGTATTTTTTTGTCATGTAATTTGTTCACCCAGAAATTTGTAGATCCAATAGATCATGATGAACTCGTCCCTTCTATGCAAACGTTTTTAAAAACGAATTAAAAACGAAGAAAATACCATAATATACCATAATATACCACCCCGTACCAGGGTGGTATTGTATGGTATTGTGTGGTATTTTTTGGTCATGTAATTTGTTCACCCAGAAATTTGTAGATCCAATAGATCATGATGAACTCGTCCCTTCTGTGCAAACGTTTTAAAAACGAATTAAAAACGAAGAAAAT
Source organism: Linum trigynum (assembly GCA_964030455.1). NCBI lineage: Eukaryota > Viridiplantae > Streptophyta > Magnoliopsida > Malpighiales > Linaceae > Linum > Linum trigynum. The sequence goes on along the minus strand of OZ034814.1, from coordinate 32,197,405 downwards.
ATCATATGGTATGCAGTTGGTACCGAGAGGCCATAATTTTTTTTTCTAAAAAAATATTGAAAATTGATCTAATTTTGTAGAGCAAGATGAACTCGTTCCATCTGTGCAAAAAAAATTAAAATTCGAGTTAAAACGAAAAGGATATGAGCCGATTAAAAAAGCTAGGGAAAATAAAAATGATATTTAATTCTCCATCTTTAGATCTGGATTTTCTAAATGATAAGTCCAGATTTGGTTATGAATGGGTGCATAACCCATGATTATGCATCCTATCTTGAACCGTCAGATACTACTTACGATATATCGATAACACTACAAAAACCCTAATACTATAGATTGGAAAGATCACAATTCGATGGGAATAATTAATCTCAAATTTCAAATGCATGCAGACCCTAACGCTGACAAGCTCCGGGAGCACCTCCATCACCGTAACGTGGGCCCTGTCCCTCCTCCTCAACCACCCTCAAGCCCAAAAGACAGCCCAGCAAGAGCTCGACATCCACGTGGGCCGAACGAGATGGGTCCAAGAATCCGACATCCAAAACCTCCCTTACCTCCAGGCCGTCATCAAGGAAACCCTCCGCCTCTACCCGCCGGGCCCACTCACCGGAATCCGAGAGGCCATGGAAGACTGCACCATCGGCGGGTACCGCGTCTCAAAAGGCACGCGCGTGGTCATCAACATCTGGAAGCTCCACAGGGACCCGAAAGCGTGGGAAGATCCGGCGTCGTTTCGGCCCGAGCGGTTCCTGACGCGCCACGCTGACGTGGACGTCCGGCCGGCGGCGGCGGGAGGGCAGAGTAGTTTCGAGTACTTGCCGTTCAGTTACGGGAGGAGGTCGTGTCCGGCAGTTAATTTGGGGATGCGGGTGGTGCAGCTGATACTGGCGAGGGTGATTCAGGGGTTTGATTTGGCGACGGCGGATGGGTTGGCTGTGGACATGGCGGAAGGGCAAGGCATTGCGCTGCCGAAGGTGACGGCGTTGGAGGTTGTCGCGGTGCCGCGGATGGGTTCAGAGATGTATTCGTTTTGAGAAAACAGATGTTGAAAACCGGTAAAAACACTATTTTGTCGTTTTCGAAAACAACAGGGAAGTTGTCACTTTCTGTTTTCATAGTTGGAAACGAATAAAAAACGGAATGAAAAATAAACAAACTTTCTCGCGGTTGTCAAATTTAGGACATGAAAACAGAAAACGGAAAGCAAAAAATGAAAGTGTTTGTATGCATGCAAGTAGGCTCTTGGTTTCCTTGCATGTTGATCTGTATCCCACCGAGTATATCAACTTTTTATTTATTAATGAAGTATGCCTACTAATTAGTTTGTCTTTCTTGTATTATTGGCTATTTTGACGATGCAGGACAGTAGAGATAGTTACTCTAAGACGTGATTGCTGTAAGGGCGGAGTCAAGATTTCAAGATCTAGGGGGCCGAAAATAATTAAAAAAAAATGATTATTTTAGAAGTTCACGACATTATTTTACTTCATTCTTTATAGTAGCATCTCATTAAGTTTTGGGATTCGGAATTAATTAAACCAATTAAAAAGAGGTGCCTTTTATTTGTACCCTCTCATAATAAATTAGAAGTTTCCTTTTGGTTTGGGGAATTGTAGAGAGGGTAAAGCAAAATAAAGGACAGGTGTGGTCATATGGATCGAAATTCGAATCCATGTACTCAAAGACACAAGTCAAATTTGATTTTCATTAGACCACATAGCTATTATGTGATAGTATTTACAGAACACGTAATACTTATAAAATTTGTACAAAATATCCTTCACGTCCTAGGATCGGGATCAATTCCGGGAAGGCCGGGGCCCACCTTAAGTTGAACGTGGATCCGCCCCTCATTGTTGGCCGTCGGGGGGTGAAAATAGCAGGTAAGTATATTATACTATAAAATTAAAAATCACACGCTTGCAAATGGTTTACAGATTAGTTGGATCTAGCAGCAAGCCTACAGATTTACGGTAACCAACTTTCTTAGACCAATTTAATTTATTAATGCAATATACACTGACTATTCTCAAAATAACAACAAGCATAGACAATAATAAATGGCATAGAAGATTTACGTGGTATACCCTGATTTTGGGTCAGTCGACGAGGACAACAGCTCCGGAGTATTGGTTCACTATTGCAAGAGTAGATTGCAGAGAATATATAAGAAAATAGAAGTACACTCAGTGTTTCCAAACAATCTCACTATTTCACTGACAAAAAAATTTCCTATCTACCCGTGGTTATGAAAACGTTTCACAACCAAAACCGATAGAAAATAAATAGTTCAAAAGCTGGCAATGGCACAAAGCAAATGAGGAAGAAGAATGAAATGAGATGGGATGCTAGAGATGAAGAAATCGTCCTCCTATTATATTGCAAAGTGAGGTGATGGGAATGAAATACCGCCAGCTCATAATTCTCCCCTTACTATATGAGAGGTTTCGTCATTCCTCAATACAGGAAAACTGATTTCTGATATTTTTTTTTCAAAAGATATCATATATTAATCCAATCAAAAAGATAGTTACATATTGGATAGCAGTCAGACTCTGAAATCAAAGAACTAGTTTACAGTCGGGTACAAAGAGAGGGCTTTTCTAGCTCCAAAATTTGGTTTGGCTCCAAAAAGAATTGTTTTGGCTCCAATAACCCTCCAACAGCCAAATAAAAGCGCCCCACTCCCAATTATTTTTTAGAAGAGCTAACCCCTTTTTTTGCTCCAAAATTTTGCTTTGGCCCGCCACTTTTTAGGCTCTCTAAAATTGAAACATTCATGCACACACGATACTAGTGGCTAGCGAAAAATGGATCTAAAGGAAAATAACGAAAGCCAATTCTCTTCCCATCTTTGTACTGTCTGTTCCACCGCTCATTCCTGCCAAAACCTTCTCTTCGTCTCTGTTCTTCTAGTTCTCCTTTTGTTTGTTCATCTAATATGGAAACAAACCTTGTTTCCTTAGCCGGCCACATTCACTTCCACATTCCGCCACCGCCTTCTCACTGCTCGACTCTAGGCCTTAAAGTTACGGTGGCCTAATCATCATCATTTTACCCCCACATCTCCTCAAATCCTTGTTAACTCTCCATCAATTTGTCCTTGAATTAGGGTTCTTTTTCAAAATTTGACTTATTGAATATTGATTTCTGAGACTCAATTCGTTTTAAGGACTTCATTTCTGAAATTTCTTCTCTACAACTTCATTTCCCCTCACAGTTCGACTGAAGCCCAGCAATTGATGGCCCCAAATTTGGGTGAAGCTCATCTCACAACCCCCACACTCCCGCGCCGCTACTTCAAGAGGTTGAGATTTCGATGGAGCAAACCACACTGAGTCCAACGAAGAGGGTCTACTAGAAGATGGTAAAATACGAGTATGATAATCCCGTCAATTTGTCTGTATTCATTCTTCCCTAATTTTGTGTTTATCTTGTATTTATTCTCGAGCCATTTTTATGTTCTGCCGCTTTTCGTTGAAGCTCAGTTTAGCTTGAGAATCTCTCTAGTGTTTCAATTCCTGCTTTTTGTGAGATTTCATCCGAGTGTTCCATGCCTATTTCATGAATCTTATAGTGATGGAGATCAAATCATACGAGGCATAATATTAGTCTTTTTTTTATCTTTGTCCATGCAGATGCAACATTGCGGGTTGCTTGGGATGGAGTACATGGCACAAAAGATTTTGTTTGCTAGAAGAAGTATGAAATTTCCAACGTTAACTCTAGACTATCTTCATGTTGACTTTAATATCATAGAAGTCATCGTTAGTTAGCTTATTAACCAGTTAGTTATTGTGATGTAGATTGTAGCATTATAGAAATATTGACTATAAGATTTGACACTCTTTCAATTGTTAATAATATCATTTTGCTTATACTTGGTGGCAGAGGATTTTAATACTTTTAACACGAACATTTTTTGCAATTAGTAATGAGAAAATTCATATTAATTTGTAATTAGTCATAGAAAATGCTGTGACTATTGATTTGTAATTAATCATAGTAAGTTACCATGACTAGTTGTAGACGTCTAGTCACGGAAAATGATTTTATCATGGTTAATACCCTCTTAAAAGAAGCACATACCGCCTTTAATTGTTTTTTTACCAGGATATGTGCTCCAAAATTTGACATTAGGCATGTTTTTTTCCCGTGATTAATAGACACAAGTTATCATGGGAAATTATATCATGGCTAGTATACGACTAGTTATACTAGTTACAGTACAACTTTACCGTGACTTTTACAATTAGACACGGAGGTATATATTACGGTAATTTTCCATGAATAAAACTATTCCACACAGGAAACACACTATCAAACACGAGATTTCCCATGACCAAAGGATATTTTTCCCTGAAGTGCCTGCTGCTTATTGACAGAATTCAAACTTTTTTCCTTGGAAGAGTCTTTGTACACATGTCTGATCTATTTTCATCGGTATAGACCTTTTTTCAATTGTACCTACTTGGTTTCAAGTTCAAACAGGGTATGAATGCGTTTAGTCTTTAAGTTATGGATTTCAAAGGAACAATTGAAGGTGAAAAGAGAAAATTCTTGGGGGAAAGAATTGCGTACCGACCCACTGTGAAGGCTGTAACTACCAGTGGCTTGTATTGTAGTGTAAAGTTTTCTTCCCTACTTTTGGAAAGAGATATGATATCAATATATAATATAAATTAGGAATAAAGTTCCAATGGCAACGTGTGCACCTTAGGGTTTCGAGAACTACATATTTTGATGGAAATATGGAATATTAGTACGTGCGTGGATAATAGTTATAGAACGTGATGGATGATCATGTTGTGATTTTTACAGATGTATATATGTTCTAGAGAGAGCATTTAGAGAAATACCGTTTCGAATAAAGAAGATGAGTATCTACTTGATAAAAAATATTTAAATTAAAATTAATAATGAAATATATAAAAGACAATGAATTTTCTACAAATTAAAAACACCGTAGCGACAAATAAATGTTCCGAGTTCCAGTACTAAATTATAAACCTACAAAAATTTTATGTCTTACCATCCTTATAAGATTATAGATATCATGAATTGTAAAATTCGTATTAGGCAAAGTTTGTAAAATTCCGTATTAGGATAAGTCAGCGGTACATATTTTTAAATTTTATGGTGAAAATGTTGTTTAACTGTAGTTCAACTGTTAATACCGCTAAATACCGTCTATCGCGGTTTAGTCCCCAGCAGTACTGATATTTTGCGGTATCAGGAATGATAAAACACCGAAATAATGTAAATTTAATCTCTATCTTTTTTTTTTTTTGGTTGTTATGTAACTACTTTCCTTTTCTTTCCCTGAACGCATTAACTTCAAGTTTAGCTATAGCTGGAAACAAACAAAGCCAACTTGGCGAAGCTATAAATAGAGAGATGGGCATGAGGTTGGATCGTACCACTTCACATACTCGCACATACATCTCTCCAAAAGGGAAGAATAAAATACAAAACAGAATCATGAGTAGCGGTCCGATATTGGCACTGCCCGAATTCTTTGCCCTGAAGAGCAAGTCCAACGGCAAGTACCTGCGGTACGAGCCCAACGCCAATGGCACGCTCGAGTTCTCCGGCGACAAGATCGTGAGCCCTTTCGTCAAGTTCCGTGCAGAAGCAGTCGCCCACCGGCAGGCCGGAGGAGGAGGGTCCACGACCATGTACAATCTGAGTTGCTGCTACAACAACAAATACTGGCGGAAAGCCAGCCAACCGGGGAGCTTGATCTCCGGAGGAGCCGATGCCCCCGAGGAGGACACGTCCAAATGGGCTTGTACACTCTTCAAGGCCGAGTTCGAGGGCAAGGGAGTCGTTCGGTTCTTGCACGCTCAGTCCAACTCGTACCTCGGTCGTGGGTCTGAGCCGGGCCAGTCAGGGTTCGACCGTCTGGTGGTCGGCAGGCGGGTGCAAGCCGAGGTTTGTGAGGTGGTGGATTACTCTGAGTCGGTGGTGCTTCTGCCTAAGCTCGTGGCGTTCAAGGGAGACAACGACAAGTACCTCAAGCATGCAAGCATTCACGTTTTCCCTCCTGCTCCTCTTTCTTTCGGGACGCCTGGCTTTTTTGGTATCAATCCAATACTTCCTCCAATTGACACGTCGTACTGGGTGAATGCAGTCCAGTTCTCGGTCGATACAATCGAGGACTTGTCTGCGGCGCACCAGGTTTTTGTTAACCCGTCGGATGCCACCATTCGTATACAATCTGTTGCAACCGGAAATTTCTGGAGGCGGGATGCAACCCACGGAGACTGGATTCGATGCGACTCAACCGACGCCACCTTCGACAACAAGGACACGGTGTTTCAGGTCGTTAGGGTGGCGGAGTCTGGAAACTCCGATAATGTTCAGATCACCCTTAAGAATTGCGGCAACGGCCTCTTCTGCAAGCGATTCTGGGATTCCGACATCGGCAGCTGCCTCAGAGCAAGCGCGCAGCACATGGACGGCTACTCGTACCTTGTGGTCAAAGAGCCTGTGAAACACAGGCGCATCTTCGACGTTGACATCCGGAGCGGCGACGCTAGAACTGTCACTGTGTCGACCATGAAGAACCCCGAGATTGACATTTTCCCTAATGGAACCTCGACGCCAAGAAAGGTGACGAGCAAGTTAGTGGTGACGGAGACCACCACCGCCACCTGGAGTAGCACCATGACTTGGAAGATAGGCGGCAAGCTCACCCTAGATTTTAAGATCCCGGGATCGGGGTTTCTGGACAAGTTCCTCAAGGGAGCGAAGCTGGAGCTCTCAGGCGAATACTCTGAAGGAGCCACGAAGGGAGGAACCAATACAACCACCAAGACGAAGGAAATAGTGGAGGACTACACCGTGCCTCCGATGAAGCAGGTGAGGCTTTCCCTGGAGGAGAGAACCACCACCCGTGAGGTTCCCTTCTCATACTCCTACACCGACAAGCTTTACAACGACGAAGAAGCTGTCACCTATCGTCTCGAAGATGGCCTCTTCACTTCTACCACAACAAAGGAAGTCATCGTTCCTATAGAGGAACCTCTGGAGATGAAAACCTAGCTCGCTCGTACGTACGCGCATGCATGGCGTCCGTCACCTACGTATCCTACGTGCATGGCGTTCATCTACGTCTTGCTTACTAAATAATCGTCATCGTTATGTGTTAGTTTAAATAAGGTCACACGCTGTTTCGTCAGCACGTGAAAGTCATTTCGTTAAACTACGTACGTTGTTTCGGCGTTAAGAGTATGTGTGTTGTATTAAGAGGTGTCTTTTATTTGTACCCTCTCATAATAAATTAGAAGTTTCCTTTTGGTTTGGGGAATTGTAGAGAGGGTAAAGCAAAATAAAGGACAGATGTGACCACATGGATCGAATCCATGTACTCAAAGACACAAGTCAAATTTGATTTTCATTAGACCACATAGCTATTATGTGATAGTATTTACAGAACACGTAATACTTATAAAATTTGTACAAGATATCCTTCACGTCCTAGGATCGGGATCAATCCCGGGGAGGCCGGGGCCCACCTTAAGTTGAACGTGGATCCACCCCTCATTGTTGGCCATCGGGGGGTGAGAATAGCAGGTAAGTATATTATACTATAAAATTAAAAATCACACGCTTGCAAATGGTTTCCAGATTAGTTGGATCTAGCGGCAAGCCTACAGATTTACGGTAACCAACTTTCTTAGACCAATTTAATTTATCAATGCAATATACACTGACTATTCTCAAAATAACAACAAGCATAGACAATAATAAATTGCATAGAAGATTTACGTGGTATACCTTGATTTTGGGTCAGTCGACGAGAACAACAGCTCCGGAGTATTGGTTCACTATTGCAAGAGTAGATTGCAGAGAATATACAAGAAAATAGAAGTACACTCAGTGTTTCCAAACAATCTCACTATTTCACTGACAAAACAAATTTCTATCTACCCGTGGTTATGAAAACGTTTCACAACCAAAACCGACATAAAATAAATAGTTCAAAAGCTGGCAATGGCACAAAGCAGAATGAAATGAGATGAGGAAGAAGAATGAAATGAGATGGGATGCTGGAATGAAGAAATCGTTCTCCTATTATATTCCAAAGTGAGATGATGGGAATGAAATCACCGCCAGCTCATAATTCTCCCCTTACTATATGAGAGGTTTCGTCATTCCTCAGTACAGGAAAACTGGTTTATAGTCATGTGATCTTATTCACGATAATTTTTCCCGTGATCAAAAGTATATTAACAGTTATGGTAAAAAGTTTTGTATTTGATTGTATAGTTCTAATCACTATAACTAATTTATCTGTTTTTTAGATTTGATTTCCCGTGATTAATTGTTAATCACGATTAATTATCATGAACAATGTGAAAATTTATCATTTAAAAAAAATTCTTCCAAATGTTTGGAGGAAGAATTTCCTTTAGCTCAAAAATTTGGTTTGCCTCCAAAAAGAATTGCTCAAATTTTTTAGGGGAGGATTTCCTTTAGCTCCAAAAATTAGGTTTGGCTCCAAAAAGAATTGTTTTGGCTCCAATAATCCTCCAACAGCCAAATAAACGCGCCCCACTCCCAATTATTTTTTAGAAGAGCTAACCCTTTTTTTGGCTCCAAAATTTTGCTTTGGCCCGCCACTTTTTAGGCTCTCTAAAATTGAAACAGTAATGCACACACGATACTAATGGCTAGCGAAAAGTGGATCTAAAGGAAAATAACGAAACCCAATTCTCTTCCCATCTTTGTACCGTCTGTTCCACCACTAACTCCTGCCAAAATCTTCTCTCCTTCTCTGTTCTTCTAGTTCTCCTTTTGTTTGTTCATCTAATATGGAAACAAACCTTGTTTCCTTAGCCGGCCACATTCACTCCCACATTCCGCCACCGCCTTCTCACTGCTCGACTCTAGGCCTTAAAGTTGCGGTGGCCTAATCATCATCATTTTACCCTCGCATCTCCTCAAATCCTTGTTAATTCTCCATCAATTTGTCCTCGAATTAGGTTTCTCTTTCAAAATTTGACGTATTGAATATTCATTTCTGAGACTCAATTCGTTTTAAGGACTTCATTTCTGAAATTTCTTCTCTACAACTTCATTTCCCCTCACAGTTCGACTGAAGCCCAGCAATTGATGGTGCCAAATTTGGGTGAAGCTCATCTCACAACCCCCCACACTCCCGCGCCGCTACTTCAAGAGGTTGAGATTTTGATGGAGCATACCACACTGAGTCCAACGAAGAGGGTCTACTAGAAGATGGTAAGATACGAGTATGATAATCCCGTCAATTTGTCTGTATTCATTCTTCCCTAATTTCGTGTTTATCTTTAGTATTTATTCTCGAGCCATTTTTATGTTCTGCCGCTTTTCGTTGAAGCTCAGTTTAACTTGAGAATCTCTATAGTGTTTCAATTCCTGCTTTTTGTGAGATTTCATTCGAGGGTTCCATGCCTATTTCATGAATCTTATAGTGATGGAGATCAAATCATAAGAGGCATAATATTAGTCTTTTTTTTTATCCTTGTCCATGCAGATGCAACATAGCAGGTTGCTTGGGATGGAGTACATGTCACAAAAGATTTTGTTTGCTAGAAGAAGTATGAAATTTCCAACGTTAACTCTAGACTATCTTCATGCTGACTTTAATATCATAGAAGTCATCATTAGTTAGCTTATTAATCAGTTAGTTATTGTGATGTAGATTGTAGCATTATAGAAATATTGACTATAAGATTTGACACTCTTTCAATTGTTAATAATATCATTTTGCTTATACTTGGTGGCCGAGGATTTTAATACTTTTAACACAAGCATTTTTTGCAATTAGTAATGAGAAAATTCATATTAATTTGTTAGTCATAGAAAATGCTGTGACTATTGATTTGTAATTAATCATAGTAAGTTACCGTGACTAGTTGTAGACGTCTAGTCACGGAAAATGATTTTATCATAGTTAATACCGTCCTAAAAAAAACACATATCGTCTTTAATTGTTTTTTTACTAGGATATTTGCTCCAAAATTTGACATTAGGCATGTTATTTCCCGTGATTAATAGACACAAGTTATCATGGGAAATTATATCTTGACTAGTATACGACTAGTTATACTAGTTACAGTACAACTTTACCGTGACCTTTACAATTAGACACGGAGGTATATATTACGATAATTTTCCATGAATAAAATTATTCCACACAGGAAACACACTATCAAACACGGGATTTCCCATGACCAAAGGATATTTTTCCCTGTAGTGCGCGCCTGCTGCTTATTGACAGAATTCAAACTTTTTCCTCGGAAGAGTCTTTTGTACACATGTCTGATCTATTTTCATCGGTATAGACCTTTTTCCAATTGCACCTACTTCGTTTCAAGTAGGTCTCAAATCCAGTGATATCGAATATTGATAATTATTGTGTTCCATTTTCTCAGGCGGAGGAGGCGGGCATCAAGGTAGTATTAATTTAATCAAACAGGGTATGAATGCGTTTAGTCTTTTAAGTTATGGATTTCAAAGGAACAATTGAAGGTGAAAAGAGAAAATTATGGGGGGAAAGAACTGCGGAAAGAGAGAATACAAATGTCACCCTTTTATACAATAACACGTATCGACCCACTGTGAAGGCTGTAACTACCAGTGGCTTGTATTGTAGCGTAAAGTTTTCTTCCCTACTTTTGGAAAGAGATATGATATCAATATATATAAATATAAATTAGGAATAAAGTTCCAATGGCAACGTGTGCACCTTATTAGGGTTTCGAGAACTACATATTGATGGAAATATGGAATATTAGTACGTGTGGAAAATAGTTATAGAACGTGATGGATGATCATGTTGTAATTTTTACAGATGTATATATGTACGGGGTGGCAATTCGGTTATTTCGGTTATAACCGATAACCAATTGCCCGGTTATCGGTTAACCGAAATAAACACCCCATTTACCGAAAACCGCCCGAAATAGGCTTCGGTTTCTCGGTTACCTCGATTATCGGTTAACCGAACCACTTTTAAGACCAAAAACCATTTTGGCCAACTTCCAATAACTGACCGAAGTTCGGTTACCAGTTAGTGGATAATTGGCTGATTATCGGTTTAACCGGTCGTTTAACCAATAACCGGTAATCAAACTGCCACCCCTATGTACTAGAGAGATCATTTGGAGAAATACCGTTTCGAATAAAGAAGATGAGTATCTACTTGATAAAAATATTTAAATTAAAATCAATAATGAAATATATAAAAGACAATGAATTTTGTACAAATTAAATACACCATAGCGACAAATAAATGTTCCGAGTTCCAGTACTAAATTATAAACCTACAAAATTTTTGTGTCTTACCATCCTTATAAGATTATAGATATCATGAATTGTAAAATTCGTATTAGGCAAGGTTTGTAAAATTCCGTATTAGGAAAAGTCAGCGGTACATATTTTTTAATTTTATGGTGAAAATGTGGTTTAACTGTAGTTCAACTGTTAATACCGTCTATCGCGGTTTAGTCCCCGACAGTACTGATATTTCGCGATTGAACCTCCTGTGTACGATACAGTTTCACAAACGATGGTATCAGGAATGATAAAACACCGAAATATGTAAATTTAATCTTTATCTTTTTTTTTTTTGGGTTGTTATGTAACTACTTTCCTTTTCTTTCCCTGAACGCTTTAACTTCAAGTTTAGCTATAGCTGGAAACAAACAAAGCCAACTTGGCGAAGCTATAAATAGAGAGATGGGCATATGAGGTTGGATCGTACCACTTTCACATACTCACACATACATCTCTCAAAAAGGGAAGAATAAAATACAAAACAGAATCATGAGTACCGGTCCGATATTGGCACTGCCCGAATTCTTTGCCCTGAAGAGCAAGTCCAACGGCAAGTACCTGCGGTACGAGCCCAACGCCAATGGCACGCTCGAGTTCTCCGGCGACAAGATCGTGAGCCCTTTCGTCAAGTTCCGTGCAGAAGCAGTCGCCCACCGGCAGGCCGGAGGAGGAGGAGGGTCCACGACCATGTACAATCTGAGTTGCTGCTACAACAACAAATACTGGCGGAAAGCCAGCCAACCGGGGAGCTTGATCTCCGGAGGAGCCGATGCCCCTGAGGAGGACACGTCTAAATGGGCCTGTACACTCTTCAAGGCCGAGTTCGATGGCAAGGGAGTCGTTCGGCTCTTGCACGCCGAGTCCAACTCGTACCTGGGCCAGTCTGGGCCCGACCGTGTACTAGTGGTGGGCCGGCGGGAGCAGGCCGAGGTTTGTGAGGTGGTGGATTACTCGGAGTCGGTGGTGCTGCTGCCTAAGCTCGTGGCGTTTAAAGGAGACAACGGCAAGTACGTCAAGCATGCAAGCATTCACGTTCCCCCTCCGGCTCCTCTTTCTTTGATGATGCCTGGTTCTTGGCTGCTTCCAATACTAGGTGCTCCTGCTATTATAGGTTCAGAATTTATGCCCGATATGTCGTACTGGGTGAATGCACTCCAGTTCTCGGTCGATACAATCGAGGACTTGTCTGCGGCGCACCACGTGTTTGTTAACCCGTCGGATGCCACCATTCGCATACAATCCGTTGCGACGGGGAACTTTTGGAGGCGGGATGCGGACCACGAGGACTGGATTCGATGCGACTCAACCGACGCCACCTTCGACAACAAGGACACGGTGTTTCAGGTCGTCAGGGTGGCCGAGTCTGGAAAATCCGAAAGCGTTCGGGTCGCCCTCAGGAACTGCGGCAACGGCCTCTTCTGCAAGCGATTCTGGGATCCCAAAATCGGCAGCTGCCTCAGAGCGAACGCGCAGCACGTGGACGGATACTCGCACCTCGCGGTGGAAGAGCCTGTGAAGCAGAGGCGCATCTTCGACGTGGACGTCCGCAGCGACGACGCCAGAACCGTCACCGTGGCGACCATGAAGGACCCCGAGCGGGGGATTCTTCCTAACGCAACCTCGACGGCAAGGAAGGTGAAGCACAAGTTTGTGGTGACGGAGACCGCCTCCGCCACCTGGAGTCGCACCATGACCTGGAAGATAGGCGGCAAGCTCAGCATAGATTTTAAGATCCCGGGATTGTTTCTGGACAAGTTCCTCGGCGGAGCAAAGCTCGAGCTCTCGGGCGAGTACTCTGAAGGAACGATGAAGGGAGAGACCAGTACAACCACCAAAACCAAGGAAATAGAGGAGGACTACACCGTGCCTCCGATGAAGCAGGTGAGGCTTACCCTGGAGGAGAGAACCACCACTCGTGAAGTTCCCTTCTCCTACTCGTACACCGACAAGCTTTACAACGACGAAGAAGCTATTACCTATCGCCTCGAAGATGGCCTCCTCAAATCTACCACCACCAGTGAAGTTATCATACCTATAGAGGAACCCCTCAAGCTCTAAGCCGAGCTCTCGCTCCTACGTATCCTACGTGCATGGCGTTCATCTACGTCTCGCTCACTAAATAATCATCTACGGTCATCATATGTTAGTTTGAAAAATAAGGTCACGTGTATTTCGTCAGCACGTGGAGTCATTTCGTTGAAGTACGTCGTTTCGGCGTTAAAGAGTATGTGTGCCGTAATATAATAGTTAAGCGTCTTAAAAGCTAAGGCAAAGGGTATTTGTCTTGGTTCATTGGGAGTCTTATTGATTGTGTGTGATGTTTTGGCAGATGCAAGCAACTCCAGTTTGTGGGTTGCAGCTGTGATAAAGAGTCATTTTGGCGAGACCAGTGGAACTGGGTGTGTGAAAGCAACCTAGCTTTTTATTAAATTATTGAATAAAGTATGCAGTTTGCTCGCTATTTTCTGCTAGCAAGTAGCGTGATATATATACTATTTTTTTCAAAAAAAAAGTAGCGTGATATATATACTACTTTATTGAATAATGAATGAAAGCATTTTTCAAAAAAAAAAGTAGCGCGATATATATACATATATATATATGATGAATATATGGGTTTTTAGGTGTAATATGTCACTCTATTATATAATTTTATAAAACATATTTCTATACTATTTTTTTTATCAAACGTGCGATGGCGGAGCCAGAAAATTGGTCAAGCGGGTGTCTTTATCATATCATAAAAAATTACCTATACAATAGAAATGTCAACTTTAAAAGAAATAAAAAGTCAACATCGCAATCAGTGGCGGATTCAGAAAATTTTCACAGGGGTGTCCTCTTCAAAAATTAAATTTAATTATATAATAAATTAAATAATTCGTATATTAAAAATATCATACTTGTATAATTTGTATAAATTTTTTATTAAATAATAAATTAAAATTCATATTTTGAAAAAAATAATATAAATAAACTTCGTGTCTGCACTGTTCAAAAAAAATCTACATATCCTACTAGACAATACTTCACGAACTTATCACATATTCGATTTCTAACCTTGTTCTTAATGTAGTCAAAGTAGAAAAGACTCTTTCAACACTTGCCGTGTAACCATAAGATCAATTCAAAATTAAGGGATAACACGGACTACCACTTAATTAGAATATGTTTGATAATAGTAGTGTCCTAGGTTGGAATAACACGGACTACCACTTATATTTTGTTAATCATAAGCAAACTATTATCGAGGGTAAAATAATCATTTTTTCAAATGTTAGGGTGTCCCGGATTACCAATTATATTTTGTATACGCATACGAAACTACTACCGGAGGTTGGATAATCGTTTCCCCAAATTTTAGGGGTGTCCCGGGACACCCCTAGAGGCCCATGTATCCGCCCCTGATCGCAATACTCTAAATTCATACAATTACATTAAAATAGTTTCACGTTCACCGGTTACAACGTCAAACAAATAAGTTCAGTACATACAAGTCAAGACTTCCATTCATCAAATATTGCAAATTAGAGCTCAGAAGTACCTTGAATTGATTTTGTGAAACAAACAAGTGAGCTTCAACTGGTACTTCTTCACTTTCAGCTTTGTTTAAACAAAAGACAAGAAATTTCTCTGTTGTAGAGCTACAAAAGAAATGAGCGAGTTTAAACAAAAGACAATGATTTATTACTTTACTGTCGAGATGGTAAGAAATTCTTCTTACAGCTGAATGGTCACTGGTTTTAATTTGTATATACCCTTACTCGAGAATTTTTTTCTCCAAGCTCAAAGGGTGCAAGCACCCCTCCTCTCCAAGTGACTCCGACTCTGGTATCATCTCTCTCGCCTCCCATTTCCCTTTTCTTTATCTCTAGTTCGTGTTCTTATTTTCTGCTAAACAGGCTAGTTTTGCTCAAAGAGCTATATTCTTGGTAGCTTGGCGGGATTCCTTGTTTGAAAGGATTGGGCCAGGAGCTTTACTCATTTAGCAAGCTAGCCCTGTTCAGGAAGGTCAGTATTGGGCCAATGGAATAACCAAGCCCAATAAGTTTCCAATGGTGAAATGAAATCAGCTGCACAAGACGTTCCACTAGTTCTGCTTGTAGTTTCACACATATGACATACCCACCGAGAAAAGCAAGTAGCGCGAGGACGAAGATAGTGTAGAGCTGAGCTGCAGAAGGTCGTCGACAACAAACCTGAATTGGGGGACTCAATTTTACAATACTCTGCAAAGTTCAAAAAGAGGATGACTAAAAATTATTCCAATGTATAGAAATCAAGTTTGTCAAACCGATTTAAATCATTAACCTGATTGTCAAACCGATTTAAATCATTAACCTGATCAAGTAAGGGGTTTGAGGTTTAATGGTCTGATCGGGATCCGGTCGGTTTGAGTCGTTTTAGACATTCTCTAAATATACATATAAATAAGGTATTAATTAAAGATTTAATGACTGAAATTAAATTTATCTTACGTGTATCTATTAAAAACTTATTTTCCACAAAATAAATCTACCTAACCTTCATGACCCATACACCATCTCCCTTCATTTATTCCTCTTCCTCCCTCCCCCCCCCCCCCCCCCCCCCCCCCCTTCTTCTTGTCCCTCTTTAAGGGTCGGACCGGGTGGCTTTCTGGAGGCCGTTTTGAAGTCCAACTTAGGTCGGTACGGGGTCCAACGGAGGTTCGATAGGGGTTTAACAACCTTGATATATATTAATATTATAACACGACACCATTCCACTCAAGTAAACCAAAGTTTCTAATGTTCTCTAAAGTACTGGTTTTCGAGTTTTGATGTGCAAATTAAACTTATATTATAATGTTAAAAGTACAAATTGTAATTATATCATAAAAAAATTTATATATTTAAAATTTATGATGTGGTACAAATTAAGTTTGTACTAGTAACATATATGCACAAATTCAGTTTATTATACAAATTTCTTTATAGGTATAAACTGAATTTACACTATAGCGTCAAAAAGTACAAGATCAATTTATCACGATTTGTTTTTATAAACCAAAACACCAATACAGTAATACATAGTAAATCTCCTCGACTACCAAAATTCCACAATACTCTTACTAAAAAATTTACCACCTTATCGATCGTATGCATTATCTTGAAACAATTCCATCTGAGAAGCTAGATATTATGTTGGTCATTGGTTAATCAATCAACTTTCTTCCAAGTCGCAGTAACTTTAAGCTGCGGTCAATGTTTCCCATCCCATCCTTTTGAATAATGACAGACAAAGTCGCTCTCAGTCTCAGAGACGGCCGAATTGACTTTTATTGGAACGGAGAATGGAGATCCATATGTTGCTTCAAAACAATAGTGTCCCAAGTCCAACTTCCTTTGCTATATTATAAAAAAGCGGATTAACGTTTCAACCTTAAATCTTCAAATTCCCCTATTAAACAATCTTAAAACCTCAAGATTTTCGCAAATAAGATCAACCTTAAATCTTCAATTGATTACTTTGATCTTCAAATTCCTATTAAACAATCTTAAAACCTCAAGATTTTCGCAAATAAGATCAACCTTAAATCTTCAATTGATTACTTTGATCTTCAAATTCCTATTAAACAATCTTAAAACCTCAAGATTTTCGCAAATAATATCAACATTAAATCTTCAATTGAAAAGTTACTAAGTGGTACTATATCATATCCTTGTTCCTAATAATCTTGCTTAATTATAGCAAGTACAGCCACATCACTGCCAATTTTTGAAAATTTGTCACATAAACTTCGCTTCACTTTAGCAATTGGAAAACAATTGGGGATGACGATGCTTAGAGCACCATACGTAATAAGAATATGGGGATAGTATTTTTGTATGGTCTGAAATTTGATGTGTTTCAGACAACTATGGGTCACAATATAAACAAATAATTTTGTCTAGATTTGTAAATTATTAATAAGAATTGAATATGACTCGACTTCATGATTGACTATTCCCTTAACCATCAACTCATCTGCGGTGGAGGGGTCATAAACCACTTGGTCCCAATAATTCGAGTTGTTGGGAGAAGGTTATGTTGGATCTTATACCACACTCTAACACGACCACTTGGCCAAACCAGCTCCGATACCATGTCATAAACCACCTGGTCCCAATAACTCGAGTTGTTGGGAGAAGGTTATGCTGGATTTTATACCACACTCTAACAGTAGGTGACATATGTCTCGTGTCATCAACACCCAATGTGTTTGACCATTAAAGATGAACAATTATTCTTCTGTTCATACCAAATTTTCCTTTTGGTAATGCAAAATTTTAGATACTATTCTGATTGTACTACTTAGGATCATAACTTTAATGAATGTCAAAGACAATATCATCCCTAAGGATAACTATGTAAATCGTAATATGTCACTTATGCTTTTAGGAGCTCATTGTGCTCAACTACGATCCACAGACAGTGGTAACCTCCCGTGACTAAAATGGGAAGCCATTAGTAACAAACAAAAAACTCATTAACAACGACATTGCAAGTCACGACAAAACCTTCATTCAACGACAAAACCTCACAAAAAACGATGTTTATTAGCATCTCGTTCGTTTAAAGCTTAAACCACACTCCTCACCTAACCATATATTGAATCTCTTCCCTTCCTTTGACTCTTTGATCCAATAGCCGTACAGACACATGCAAGCTAGCTTCTAACAAATCAGCCAAAGACTGTTGACTCACTGATTGTGAATCTAAACTGTTTACATATGTGATCGAACGGTCCGCATAATTTTTTTTTTTTAAAATTCGCTTATTTCAAATATTGCATCCATCTAATAGACGAAAGATTACAGGAAAAAAATCTATATTTGCTAAATATCGGTTGGTCTGATGAAAAATCGACTATCAGAAGTCATAAGTCATGCAAATACATAGGATTTTATCGAAATAAAATGATTAAAGTTCGTTGAAGTTGAAAATCGAGACAAAATTTAGCCATTAGCATATTGAGGCGCACTCACACCGTTGAAACTTTCCACATTCCCTATGGTTACACGTAGCTATCACAATGAAGTATTGAGCCCAATTGTTTGACAATTTTTATTAAGGACGGCGTTGAAATTCAAATGCAAAAAGACAAAACAGTTCATTTTCTTTCTCCCCTTTTCGTTGCACCTTTAAACTAATCCACGAGAATAGTCAGAAGGATTATATATACATGTACTGCTAATCACATTCACTCTGCCTGATCTAGCTAACTGGTTTGTCGTTCCAAACACCTTGGAATAACAAACAGAGAACTCTTCTGCACACACAGAAGAGATCAGACTCTGCAAATATGAGTTTCAGAGAAGGAGGAGGAGCGAATGGAATTGGTGGGTCAAGGAAAGTGGCCGCCATGGAAATGGAGCTCGAGGAAGCTGCGCCGGTCTTGGATTCAGGGGAGAAGCGGCTCAACGAGCTTGGATACAAGCAGGAGCTCAGAAGGGAAATGGTAATTAATAATTAACTACTTTCCGTGTGTGTTTTGGAGATCACCGTCGCTCTCTCCTGCGGATTAGTCCTGTCGATTAAACATACCATGTTAAAATTCTGTGTCCTTCCGTTTTCGGATTTAGACTTCTTTACATGGTATAAGAGCTTGTATAGTGAAAGGTTGGATAGAAAAATCCTTTTGGAGAGCACCGTCTCTCCCGTAAAATTAGTCATGTTGATCAGAAATACCACGTTAAAATCTTGTGTTTTTTCGTTCTCGATTTAGACTTCTTTCCAGTAGGTTTACGTACATGATAGATTTTTTCTTAATTGATTTTATTTGTCGTACAGACGTTCTTGAAGATACTCGGGATAACGTTTTCGAGCATGGCGGTGTTCGTAGGGACGCCACTGTATGGGCCGAGCCTGAGATACGCTGGGCCGGCGAGCCTGATATGGGGCTGGCCCATCGTCGTCTTCTTCACTTGGTTCGTCGGCGTCGCCATGTCTGAAATCTGCTCTTCTTTCCCTGTATGTCTCTGGTTCACAATTTGATTAATTAATTATTGGTATTTTTCTCTGTTTCGTTGACTGAATTTGTATGATCACTTCAATCATCAGACCACGGGGTCACTCTACTTCTGGGCCGCTCACTTGGCTGGGCCGAGATGGGGCCCATTCGCATCCTGGTGCTGCGCCTGGCTCGAGACCATCGGCCTTGTTTCTGGAGTTGGTGCTCAGGTAATAATTTAAGGGCTGTGTAGTTTGGAAAAAATTAGTAAATGAGGCTTAATCACCTATTATAATAATATGAGATTTTTGTGAGATTATTACTAATAAAAGCATATTTAGGCGTATTCGGCATCTCAATCGCTACAAATGATCATTCTGCTGGCCACGGGGACCAACACCGGAGGGGGCTACTACGCGTCGAGAGGGGTATTTTTGTCAATGTACATCGGGTTCACTCTCATTTGGGCAACCCTCAACACCTTTGCACTTGAAGTCATTGCTTTCTTTGGCATCATCTCCATGTGGTGGCAGGTATGTAAATAGCAGTGTCCATGAAACCGTATTGTATCGGCGGTTAAACCACGAAATATCAGTATTGGAGGCTAAACCGATAGGCGGTATTTACCGGTATAACGGTTGAACTACGGTTAAACCACGGTTTTACCATAAAATACTATACCGCTTACTTTCCCGGTACGGTCTCCGGTTTCATGGAGCATGTCTAAGATTTGAGACAATAGTACTACAATATATTAATAATGTCTAAGATTTGAGGCAATCTTGCTAATAATATGGGGTTATTACAGGTAATTGGAGGTTTGGTCGTGATAATAATGCTGCCGCTAGTCGCACAGCAAACCCAACCGGCTTCATTCGTCTTCACCCACTTCCAAACATCCCCTGAATCCACCGGCATCGCCAGCAGGCCTTACGCCGTCATAATGTCCGTCTTGTTGAGCAACTACTGCCTCTACGGCTACGACTCGGCGGCCCATTTGACCGAGGAGACCAAAGGGGCCGACAGAACTGGGCCTTTCGCCATCCTGTCCAGCATCGGCATCATCTCCGTCTTCGGATGGGCCTACAACTTGGCCCTCACTTTCAGCATCAAGGATTTCGACTATCTCTACGACGAGAACAACGAGACCGGCGGCGCTCTCGTCCCGGCGCAGATCATCTACGACGCGTTCTACGGGAGGTACCATAACTCCGCCGGAGCCGTGGTTTTCCTCTGCATTATTTGGGGGTCCTTCTTCTTCTGTGGGCTCGCCGTCACAACTAGTGCTGCCCGTGTGGTAAGAATAATACTACCATATATTTTCCCATGATATATGAATTTAGGGCTAAAAATTTGTATGTTCCGTCCCTCACTCTTACTCATATCTAGAAGGTCAAAAATGTATAACTAGAGGTGGCAAATGGATTGGATTGTTGGATTGATGGATTGGATTGGTGGATCCATGGATCAAATGGATTGGATCTAATGGATTGGTGGATTCATGGATTGGTGGATTATCCATGAATCCAAATGACATCCTCAACCATGGATTGGATCAAGTGGATTGGTGGATTATCCATGAATCCAAATGACATCCTCAACCAAGGACCAATATGTAAAATGTAAAAAGTTTAGGCACTAAAATGTCATAATGAAAAATTTTAGGTACCAAAACATAATTTTCCAATGATATTTTCGTATAAAAAAATAAATTTTAGGTACCAAAATGTAAAAAATAAAAATTATAGGTACTAAACCGTAATTTGCCAATGATCCATGGATCCAATCCATGAATCCACCAATCCAATTGGATTTGGATTAAATGGATTGGATTTAAATGGATTGGATTAGGTGGATATTTCTAATGGATTGATGGATTGGATTGGTGGATTGGATTGAAATTGTCACCTCTATGTATAACTAACCTGTCTCGTTTTGTCTCCTTTTTATCCTGTGTGACTCACAAAGGTAGGGACGGGTCAGGACTGGCCGGGTCAGTGGGTCGATCCTAAGATCCTAATCAACATACTACTTATTTATAAATTACTTTTTGGTACCCAAAATTATTTTTCATACAATTTAATACCTAATTTTTATCTTTTTTACAAATAAGTCCATAACTTTTGATGCTAAAATTACGTTTTGGTACCCAAATTTTTTATTTTACAAGTTGGTATCTAAACTTTTAAAACTTTACATAGAGTTCCAATGTGGTGTGAGATATTTGTAGTTGCTAAGGGTCACAGGATCAAAAAAGCGACACATCCCTAAGTTGTCTTGTCCCTACCCGTCCCTAATTTGACCCTATAAATAAACTGACCTGTCTCGACCCTCAGGGACGGGACGGGTCGTGACGGATAAGTGGGTCTTCCGGGTCAATCTTACACCCCGTTAGATATATGTGTATCGTACATGTTCGATTGGTCATCATTTCTACTTATTGACCATTTTTAGAGCGGTGCAAATTTTGCAGATATATGCACTATCAAGAGACAACGGCATCCCATTCTCACCGATATGGAGAAAGCTGCACCCAAAGTCC
Source organism: Linum trigynum (assembly GCA_964030455.1). Taxonomy (NCBI): domain Eukaryota; kingdom Viridiplantae; phylum Streptophyta; class Magnoliopsida; order Malpighiales; family Linaceae; genus Linum; species Linum trigynum. Next base: position 32,175,581 of record OZ034814.1, on the reverse strand, counting down.
AAAGTCCCGGTGAACGCGGTGTGGCTGTGTGCAGCCATCAGCATCATCTTAGGGCTCCCGATCCTGAAGATGGACGTCGTCTTCACCGCCATACTTTCGATCAGCACGGTTGGATGGGTGGGAGGGTATGCAGTGCCCATATTCGCCAGGCTGGTGATGGAAGAGCAAAATTTCAAGCCGGGACCGTTCTACTTGGGCAGAGCCAGGAGGCCGATATGCTTGGTGGCTTTCTTGTGGATCGGCTATACTTGTTCGGCCTTCCTGTTGCCGACGAGTTACCCTATAAAACTGAAGACCTTCAACTACGCGCCGGTTGCGCTTGCGGTGTGCATGGGATTGGTGATGTTGTGGTGGGTTTTGGATGCTAGGAAATGGTTCAAGGGCCCTGTTAGAAATATCGAGGTGGACAGTTCAAGTCAGCATTGTTGACATATGGAGTAACTGAGAAATGTACTTGTATTGTCTCTCTTCTCAGAAATTCAGCAACCAAGGTTCCCAATTCTCTATAACCAGTACTTTTTACGAACCACAAATGAACTTCTGAATCGTCTTTCCAAGTAGTCTGACCCAACGATGTTATAACCTGCTGATTCGAACATAAACTTGCCATGTCCAAAAAGCATCCAATGTAAAGCAAGGAAGTCCTAAACCACCTGCAATTACACCTTCTGAATGCAAACGCATCACTACTGCTTCACTCATTTCCATACCAACCATAACAAGAGCTTTCATTCAGCAGTTCACAAACACAATACAAACACCCATCATCCAGATCACCCCACAATCCACGAACTCTACAAATCCTGCTCCGTTCTGAACCGATCTTAAAAATCAAACCCAATTCTCGTCTCCTCTGTTCATTCATCTCAAACAGGCAATTTCATGATCTTAGCTATATAGCTTAATTCAAACACACGGCCTTCCCCATTACCATTCGATAGACCACTGGCAACCTTGAAAACCCTAACCTTGATATCCTTCTCCTTTAAAAACCCATCTGATACCCCTTTCTCCTCGACTGAAACCGCGTCGTGGGGAAGAACCCACTTCCTCCATGCTGAGCAAAACTCGTCAGACCACAGACGAGGCAAAAACTCTTCGACTTTGACATCATTCTGGAGCTTTGAAGCTTCCAATTTCGAGCGATCATGATGCGGATTCGGAGTAAGGATCCGTCTGAGGAGATCGATATTCTTGGGGAGGGAAGAGGGACCTTGTGATGACGGGAATTTGACTAATTGAGTAAAGGCAGGGCAACGAACGGTAGCAGGGAATGATTTCGTCGCCATCGTAGGGAAAAGAACAAGCAACGGAAGGTAAAGCTTCGATCTTTCCAAATTATACGAAGTCGTTTGATGAGTTCGTCGTGGACTCATGGCCTCGTATAAATTGCATAAACGATGTCGTTCTGTTTGGTTAGAAAAGTTGAAGTCCGCTCTCCTCTGCCTTCCCCAGAGTGGAAGAGAGCCGAGTCAGTCCATGTAATCAGTCGACGCTGAGAAGCGAGAAATTTTGGCAAGGCGGAGCTAGATTGGAATAAGGTACGAGTTTCACCGTAATTATTCCGATGTGAATATATGTTTTCTGTTTGCTTCCCGGGAAAATGATGGGCGAAACTGAAATGGGTAATTCGAGTTTTGTATGTTGATTTATGGCGAGGAAGTTTTTGGGCTCGTACACGATGATCTTAGATCTCGCTCTCGATCAATTGGATTTTCGAGCGGGGCAGAGTGTTATTGATTCTCCGCCGAGTTATTACCTTGCGGCGATTTGTTGGAATCTGCTGAGAACGTGAATGTTGGTGTTGCGAAGTCAGAGATCTGCTTTGATATTTCGAGATCATTCGTTTGTTTGTCTGTAATTGATGGTTTTTTTGTTTTCGGATGGAATTTGAAGGCAAGACATGGCGGCAGGAGCTGGAAGTTCGATGCTTTACTCGCTTCTTCTGTTCTTGGTCATTCTGTCACTTCAAGAGATGTACCGCGGGAAGCTGGCGTCTACTAAGTTGTTCACCATTCTGGGAGGATTTACTAGCTCTCTCCTTTTCCTTGTGCTCTTAACTGTGAGTTAATTTCACCTTGTTCATGGGCATCCTTCTCATTTGCGAAAATATGGATGTGCTTGGGATTTGGAAATTTACATGTTTCTATCACCTTACCTTGTGATGGTTGATTTTTCATTGTAGTATAGGATCAGTGTTCCTAAGGAATAACGTCGTGAAACTATAGCCTTACATGCTCTATCCTCTCCCACACCTTCAAACCCCCATTATTTATTACTTGAATGATGTGATCCTGATGAAGAAATGTTAGTTTTCCCAGCTGGTGCATTCTGCTTCAACAAGTATCTCTTACTTTGCTAAATATTAGTTGAGATTGATGAAGCAGCATAACATCTTCTTATAAGTTTTTCTGTCAGCTGAACAAGTTCCGATGTGATGCTGTGCATCTCAATTCTGTTTCGCGCAGTTCATTGGTAATTTCCAGGAATCAAATGGCATGAAGACCGGGTGGGGTGCTGGTGAGTGCTTTTAGTTATCTTTTATTGGATTCTTCTCCCGAAGCAGAATGTTTATTGCATATGGTGTAGCTTCATGATGCCTGGTAGTCATTTAAGTGAATCTTCCTTAAGCCTGGCCACAAATGCTGCATATATACCGAGTTCCCTTCAGTTATAAACTTCAATAAGTTTTGAGCCTTCATTTATCTCATCAGCACGATTTCGGACTAACAGTTTCTCTCTGAACAGTTGTATTGGCTGAAGTCGTTGCTCTAATTGCTGCTGGAACTGTCCATCGGGTTTGCATAACAACTTGGTAATGTTTTGACACTACAAGTCATCCCATTCTACTTTTTCGTGTCTGTTGTAATATGTTTGTTTGGGGAAAACATCGTCCGCAAGAGAATTCTTGACCCTATTATGTTTTGAGTAGAATGTGTTCTAGGTTTCTACTTCTTGCCTTGGTTCACATGTATTACTTGGCAGTAATTTAATGGGGTTTTCTTTCTGATGTAACAGTATATATGTGTTCATATTCGTTAGGCATGTAGTTATGCTATTACCTGTTACGCAATGGAAGGCACAATGCTTGTTGGCCAAATGGATCAAAACTTACTTGTACATTGTTGTGCAGAAACTTAAAATTTTGTTTTGTCATTGGCTCTCATTGGAAGATAGTTATATTGCATTATTAGTATTGAGGCTGATTCTTTTGCTACCATCTGCTGGCAGTTTCTTGTTCTCGGCTGGGTTACTCTATGAGGTCAACAAGCTTTCTGGGATCGCTCAATCTAAAGTTGAATCCAAAACAAGGAGACATTGATGTCATACCGCTCTTAGCAACTTATTTATAAACCGATCCGGAAATGTGAGGTTGCACCATTTCGATATCCTTTCTGAAGCAGCACAAGAGATGCATTCATTGGCATGCAGACTCCCGGATATAGGCCATCTAATAGGGTAACTAGAAGATGTTAACAGTATTCGAGCTTTCCTGTTGCTTTGCTCGAATAGAGAACTTGGTATGAAGCTTTCTGTTTTGATCCCTCTGCCTCTTCGACGATGTAGAACTGTCTATTTATATGAAATAGCATGAAGCCGTTTTCAGGACTGGCATCATAATTTCCACCATTAATTCTAGACAGTGAAAGATTATGTGAGCAAGTTGCTTCAAGAATGAAGATGCAAGGATGCCTCAATGAGTGATGCTTCAGTGGGGTATAATATATTGGTTTCGTCGCTCGTTGTGTTTCAAGTGAGTGAAAGTGAGTGCCGCAGTGCATATTTGAACATGATCCATTCTGTACTTTTCAGATCAGTTTCGGTAAGCTTGCAATAAATTTTCATCAAGCAGCAGCCTTATCTTGACACCTTCCACTCTTTCATAAAATGGGGTTCCAGATCGGTTTCTTCGAAAGTATTAATCAAATTTAACGATTTAATTTTAAGTTTCTTTTCAATATTCGCATCTTGCTCCTATTTAACTATCTTAAGAGCACGGTAAGATAGCTTAACGGTAAAGCTGTCGCAACAGTGAAGGATTGGAAGTTGCAGATCTCAGGTTCGAATCCAAGCGAGGCCCATCATAAAGCTTACTACAAGTTCGGGAACGGATCAGGTTAGTAACCTTATGGTCAGTAACCTTATGGTCAGTAACGATGAGTAATCCGTGCACATCAGCATTACATCAGTATCTCTCTCCCTCCTAAAAAGTCTTTTATCTTTTCCCCTTTAATATTTTAACGGACGATTTCTCTTTCGTCTTAAGTCAAAATTTAATTTTTTTTGCACAGATAAATCAGATTAAATGTGCTCTTTAAAATGATATCCACTTTGATATATTTTTAGTACAAAAATATAATTGAATAATTTTTTACCATTAATTACCATATGATATGCTTCTATTTAATACCATATGGTAAGAAAGCGTACCATGATGGTATGAACATATCAATATGGTAAGAAGGTTGAATACATGATAGTAGGAGTATACTAATTGTCATTTACTACTTTCATCATTGTTTACTACAAGTTATCACCCACATACCATAGTGGTAAAGTATGGTAATTTTTTGTCCATAATTTTTTTCACCCAGAAATTTGTAGATCCAAAAGATCATGACGAACTCGTTCCTTATGAGCACACGTTTTCAAAAACGACTTAAAAACGAAGAAGCTACCATATGGTATGTAGTTGGTAAAAAAAAGTTTTTCGAACTAGATTGAAATTTGATCTCATTTTGTAGAGCACAGCGAGCTCGTTCCATCTGTGAAAAAAAAATAATAGCAGAGAGGTTAATTTTCACCCTATCTTATTCCTCATTTGTTAATATAGGTATTATTTCATAAAAAAACATATATATATTTGAAGCTACATATATGAAACCAACTAGGCAGCTACTAGTACTATTTGAAGGCTAATTAATCTAACCGCTTACCTTCGCTTAGCCTTGCATTTGCTTATTTTCTTGCTAGGCTTACAAGTAAATTAAAGCCTAAAATTAGTAATTAATAGCTGGGCCTGGGATGTTTTTGGTTATGATGTCCATTTCCACCAGCAAAGTTCATTCTTTTGCTCTCTTTTTAGTCCCATGCATGCGCGGGTACCTACCGCACCAAACAACAACAAAAATTTTTTTGGTGAAACCAAACAACAAAATTTTGTTGAGTTGTCCCCGGTATTACTTTTTTCCTGAATTAATCTATTATATATGTGGAGTTTTTTTCCGATTGAATATTTATCCCATTTTTTTTTCTTCTAAATGTGTAATTATTGGAATAATACATATACTGTTGATGTGACTTGAATCGGATTATCAGCCGTTATGACTGGTAATCGGGGGTGTATGGGCTCAATGTTATTTGGGTTCGGATTCTGGGTCTGGTCTGTAACCATTTCCTTTGCCAGATTGGATTAGGTTTAGACCCACATGGAGAAGTACTATAAATACTTCTCATACTCCTCTGTAATCTGTAATCTCCTCAATATAGTGAAACTGGCTCTCTCTCGCCCGTGAACGTAGCTAACACACATCGTGTTAGTGAACCACGTAAATCGTGTGTCTGTGTTTTCGATTCTCGCTCTCGTATTCTTGCTTTATCGATTCCGGCGATTTCCCGATCCGTAGCAGCGCGTTTATAACATATACTTATATGCATGGCATAAATTTTGAAAACTATGTAACAATTTTACAATGAAGATGAATATGACATGATCTTATGTTATAAGGTCAGCTGGTTATAAGCTGTTAGTGATGCACCTGAAATAGTTCAGAGGCTCGGAGGATGGCTGTTCTCTTAAATCATTTGAGGAATTTTATGAACTTTGCCAACACTGTAAGGATAACGAGATGTGCTAAGAATCCTAACAACTTCATGTTTTCTTACTCCTTGGAAGGCAAATCCATGGAGAACTTTGTGTTTTGATACCACGTCCGTTCGATGGCAGCCATATTGAGGAGGCCAGAAGTGAATTGGCTAAACTGTCGATGAGATGAAAGCACCCGTTCAATTGGTGGAGCAAGTATTTGCACTAATTTGTTTTGTGCAAGTAATTTCACTTTCATATATATATATCCTAAATCACATTTTCACTTAAACTGTTCATGATTCACCATTTTAAAATTATCATATGTAGTGTTTGATTTAAAAGCTATGAACTTAATCATTTTAATGAACAACACAACGCATGCATGAATGGTAGAGAAAATTTAGGGGTCGTTTGGTTTTGGTGATAGTTAAATCGATGTATTGTCATCAATGCATGCATAATAATATACATGTATATAAAAAAATTGGTGTATTGCAGGGACGGAGCCAGGAAATTAAATAAGGGGGGCCGGTAAATTTTTTTGAAAACAAATATTATGATATCTATTGTTCCACACAAATTATCAAAATATTGACACATAAAGCTTATTTTGACCTAGTAGAAGACCTTTGGCATATTGTATAGTTAAAAAATATGTTACTGCTAATTAAAAATGAAAAGATTGAACTCAGTTCCTAATGGAGAATGGTGAAAAAAGAACTATAATGCCTATGCAAAAGCAAATTAACTTGCAAAAATTCAGAAAATTTAGGTTAAAATGAAAAAAATACCATCTCAAATCTTAAATTTGTTACCAATTTTAAAACAATGGGCAAAAGATATACCAAATGGGAATGTTTGGTACCATATCGTAAGGCGTAGGAATTTGGGGATGAGAAGTATGGTACCAATTGTAAGACAATGGGCAAAAGTTGTAACAAATGAAAAAAATCTCGTAAGACATGAAAATTTTGGGGCAAAGATGTACCAAAAGAAAAGTTTTGGTACCAAATCGTAATGCATGCAAAATTTGGGGTTAAGAATCAAAACATGATGAATTAAAACGTTGCTGCCAACAACCATCGAACCGACCTCATATCTAAAATAAAAACTACATGCCACTACACTACAGCTTCAGTTATATAGCTTAGTTGCTACCATTTTTTCTAATAATTTAGGGGGGGCCATGGCCCCCCCTACTTACACTCTAGCTCCGTCCCTGGTGTATTGTAGTTTACATCGTTTGGTTTCTGTGATAGTTATTGTAGTATTTAAATAAATTATATCATTTTTTTGGGTGAAATGTCACTTTTACCCTTTGTTTTTAATATAAAAAAGCAACACACATAAAAAGGTAGGGACATATTTGGAAGAAGAAGAAAACACAACAATCTCCATCAAACAATCTCAACAATCTCAACGAAAACTTGAGATTTAACTATCACTCATTTTGAGTGACAGTTTGTGTCAAATCAAGCAAACAATGCATGTATTGTTTGCGCAGAAAATTCAAAAAAAAAAAAAACGATGCATTGTAACTATCCCAACCAAAATATCACCAAAACCAAACGACTCCTATGTTTGCCAAACTGCGCTCTCTCTTTAGTTTTGAGAGTGAAGGAGCAAATTTCTACTTTTGTATACATCTCCACATGCATTTAACGATTTAGGATTATTGAGACGCAGACCCTTAATACAGCTGCAACCACCACATCATAATGTAAAACTAATCTCAACTTACTAATATTAGCTTTCTTCTCTTCTAGTTAATTAATAACCCCCCTCCTCGTTAATTCCCAAATAAGATCTGTTACGTGTACACATGTATAACCATGCATAAGTAGCCAATTGCCGCATGACAGCTCGTGCTGTCAAGAACTAGTTGCTCCCAATAATTCGAGTTGTTGGGAGATGTTCAATCATAAATCATATACCACAATACTAACACGTGCATGCATTATATATATACAGGAGCCGATTGGCTGCAGCACATAGTATTCTCCACCAAAGAAAAGAAAGAAAAAAAAATGGCCGCTCGTCGTCCTCCTTCTTCACCAGCAAACACTCTTGCAACCGCAGCTTTCCTCCTCGCCATCCTTCTGCCTCCTTTCTCCGTCCACGGCGACACGTCGGCACACTGTGCACCAATAAAGGCGAGCGACAGAGACCAGATCCAGTTCGCTCTCAACTTGGAATTCCTCGAAGCCGAGCTGTTCCTCCACGCGGCGCTCGGTCACGGGCTGGACGAAATCGCCCCGGAGTACGCCCTCGGAGGCCCACCTCCCGTCGGGGCCCAGAAGGCCAACCTCGGCCCAACAATCAGGCGAATCGTCGAGGAGTTCGGGTTCCAAGAAATCGGCCATTTGAGGTCCGTCTATCTAAATCTTTGTGCATATATATATATATATCGTCACTTTGCTTTGCTAGCTTTAAACAATAATTTCGAAACGGTTACAGGGCGATCTTCGAAACGGTTGGTGGAGTTCCGCGGCCGCTGTACGATCTGAGCGCGAAGAATTTCGGGGTGATATTTGAGGAAGCCGTGGGGGAATATTTCGGTGGGAGGTTGGAGCCGCCGTTCAACCCTTACTTGTGCGAGACCAACTTCCTGCTGGCGTGCTACTTGATTCCGTACGTGGGGCTGAATGGATACGTTGGCACCATCCCCAACTTGGCCAAATACACATCTCGAAGGGTAAGTAAGTAAGTATAGCTGGTGATGATGATTGGATTTCGATACTCGCCGCGCGTTCGATAGGGTTTGTTACGGATTGGGATCGAGTTATTGAGACGAACTATTAAGTCTTTTCAGCTTGCTTACATGCATACGCATGGCTGAGAAACGTCTCAAAATAGCTAGCTAGATAGTTCAGTCATAACTTACGTACCTCATTTGGTAACAATCACTTTGTATCGCTATAGGACAAGAAAACTTTTTTTGGACATTTTATGAGTTATGGAAATGACTAACATCTACAATTAACCACATAAACTAGTTTTGTCGATTCAACCACAAAGGTGATACGTAAGTGAAAAGGTTGGTGCTTCATAGTTGATAATGTCCACCACAAAAGTTTAAAAAAAAAAAAAAATTAGGAGTCGTTTGGAAGTTGCGATTGTTTTGTTGAGATTGTCATTATGCATGTATTGTTTACAATGCATCGTTTTTTTGTTTATTTAGCAGAAACAATACATGGATTGTTTCTGTGATGTGACAGAAACTATCACTCATTTTGAGTGATTGTTATATCTTAACTTTTAGTTGTGATTGTTGAGATAGTTGAGTTGAGATTGTTTTGTCTCAGTTTTTAGCTGATGCGACATGCACAATCACACATACCAAACGTTTGTATTCTACAATGCATTAAATTCGACAATACATGTATAATATTATACATGCATTCTCAACAATACATTTATTTAACAATCGCAACTTCCAAACGGACCCCATAGTTTTAGCCTCCCATGCAAAAGCAAAGCACGTGGGGGCCCTACCTAATAATATTCAACGACCAAACTGAAATTAGTTGAGTTTGGTGTTGGTGTAGTTGTTTTTTTTTTTTTTTTCCATTCCTGAATTAATTGTTTACCTAAAACATTACTTCGGCATCTTATATTATAAAATATATGTGTATTTAGCCACTAAAAACTCTGTATTTCTTTTCTTCAAATGATTCTTTCTACTACTTTTTCCTATGGACAGTCTATGAAAATAATCGATTTATAGAAAAATGGATCGGGAGAATAAAATAGTCTACATAGCTAACTAAACTTAAACTTAAATTTTATGAGAGAGCGAACCCAGTGAATAACCTATGATTTAGGGACATAAGTTAGCTTTGTCAAAAATTAATTTGCTTCCAATAACTCGAATTGTTAATCGATGAAGTAAATAATAATTTCTGGATGCATGTACGTGTATATGCAGCTAGTGGCCGGTCTGTTGGGAGCGGAGGCAGGACAAGACGCAGTATTCCGAACACTCCTCTACGAGAGATCCCACGAACAAGTGCAGCCGTACGACAACATCACGGTGGCGGATTTCACGGCGGCGCTCTCGCAGCTGCGCAACCGCCTCGGGATGTGCGGCCTCAAGGACGAAGGCCTGTGGGTTCCGCCGGAGCTCGGGGCCGAGAACAGGACGGAGAGCAACGTCCTGTCGCTGGACTTCAACTCCCTGGCTTACGCGCGCACGCCGCCGGAGATTCTGAGGATCGTCTACGGGACGGGCGACGAGCACAGGCCCGGCGGGTTCCTGCCACGTGGCGGGAACGGTAAGATCGCCATGGACTTGCTTCAAGATGGTAAATGCTAGGTAATTAATGTTGTTAATTAAGTTTAGGGTTTTTAAATAAAAACAATGCAGACAGTGTACTAAGTACTATTGTTATCTACCATGTGAGTGCTGATTGGGTTCTAAGAGTGTATGTGTGTATTCTCAAAATTTATGTATTGTGTAGGATACAAATGATTGTGAGAATATAGTATTTGTTACTTGTATTTTCAGCTTAAGTTGCCAGAATTACTCATATAATTGTATCTTAAAACTATTATCTTATTATTACCTAATATTTAGATATCATTTTGCTCCATTGATCAATCCATCAGTCCATAAATTCACTAGTCCATATATCCAACGATCCAGAAATTCAATCTATTTACCTTCTAGACATAATTCTCACTGATTATATATTCATTATAATAAATTCATATTAATAATATTAATTAATGCCATAACCAAAACAAACACTCGCGATGAAAGGGGGAAAAAAAAGGAAAGTCTCTTAACCAAACGCAACAAGTCAATAAAGGCGCACTCCAAACCAGTAAAAAAAAAAGCCTTCTTAATCCCGGCCGGAAGAGTCCAGTCCCGTCTATAACTCAATCCAGTTATAAATGGGCTTTAGACCCACAATGATGACACTCAGGCCTTCTTAAATTGGACCAGCAAAGGCCCATGGTCAACAAGCGCCAGCCTGCGGTACCCAGTCTTCCCATCCACAAAAATCCCCACGTCCTTACACGCCGCCGACGGGCAGAAAACGATCTTGAACAAAACCTGATGATTCTTCCCCTCCCCCACCACCGCCACCTTCACAATCTTGAACAGACTCTGCGCCGGCGACCGGAGGTCGGGAGTGCTCGCCCTCTCGCCGCCATCCACCACGAACCACGTCTTCGCGTCCCGGTCGAACCGGCCGATCTTCCACACCGTGGACCGGGCGCAGGTCGACGAGGCCGCGAACTGAATGTTGACCTCCGTGGCGGTCGGGACGGAGGAGGGACCGCGCACTTCCTCGCCGCCGGCGAGGAAGATTTTGACGGGAAGGCCCGGGGACGAGGGGTTCCCGTCCTGGAACACTCCGAGCTTGCAGGCGGCGTAGCTGTGGTTGGCGATGACGTCGAGGGTCAGGCCGCCGCCGTGGTGGGCGGCGTCGGCGGCGGCAGGGAGGATGTTGTAGAGGGTGCCGGAGTGGACGGGGTGGCCGCGGGCGTCGAGGACCGGCGGGGGAGGGGATGCGGCGGAGGCGAGTGTGGAGAGGAGGATGAGTGCCGGAAGGAAAGCTGCCGCCGGCTTCATTTTTTTTTTTTTTTTTTGCTCAATATTTTTGTTTGGATTTCGTTTTCTGGTGATTGAGGGGGAATTGAGCTTGGACTTTATAGTGAGGTTTGTGAGCTTGAATTGGCGGCCGGCGATTGAAGGAGTGCTTTCGGCGGTGGAATAGCCGGCAGGCGGCAGTTGTCGCAGAACATAGAAACCGCAAAGACAAATGGCCGGTTTAGTTCTATATAGTCAAGAAGAACAAAGCAAATGCGGACGTTGAATGTAGCGATGGCAATTTTGAACTGTTCAAACTGTCGCGCGCGGGTATTATTCAATCTGATCGATCGTGATTGGACAGGTATTTTTCGATATGGGGTTGGGTATGGATCCGTCTTGTCACGTTTTTTCACACTTTACCTCAATTTCTTACAGTATTTAATATTTATTGGCATTTTTCATATTTTGAATTTTCTTCAACTAGTAAGAGTCGACGTTTCAATCAGTTAGACTTAATTACATATTCAATTATCACTATTTTTTATTTATAAAGTGTTTTCTCTCTTTCGTTCTATCATAAAATGTAAATTCTGCGGCAGAGGGAGAAGAATTACCTCCAGGAATCAAACCACTATTATTCAAATCGGGTGTTGTCGATTCCCGTTTAACTGGTCGTTTCCTAGTTGGGCGATTTTCATCTTCCACCAAGGCAACTGCCATCGCAGGCCTAAGCTAGGGAAACGCTAAGTGGGGTGGGAGGCAAAAAATACTATTAAAATAAAAAAAAAACCATAAATAAAATGTTACAAAACGGATTTACACAAATAGGGAGTTAAGATGTGTCGTGTTAATGATCACTCTCTTATGTGCTCGCTCAAACGAAAGTCAACTCACGGGCTTGAGGTATATATGCACATTCGCACCATACCTTGTGCTTTAATTAGCTGTTAAGCTTGGGGGTCGCGAAAATTCAAACACACACAACCACTTCGCCAAACAAGCTCTGATGTCATGTTAATAACTCGAATTGATAAGAGAAGGTTATTATGTATCTTATACCACTCCAACAAACCATAAATATTGAGTGAAACTTCAATAAGTACGCTCAGTATGTGCGTGTTAGTTAGCACATTAGAGTGTACATAGTCACAGAACGGTCCAATAACGGTCATTTATTTGGCAACAGGAAGAAAGGAGAGTGGTATAAAGAATACATTAAAGTGTACATAGTCACAGAACGGAGAGTGTGACCAAACGCGAACGATTTCAACAAACTAAAGTACCACAAATGAATTTAGATATTTCGAGCGACCAAACCTGAACGTTATCTGTAACGTTTCAGTGACCAACCATGCAATTTATAAACCCCAAAAGAAAAATATATAGAGAATGAATGAATGTGTAGGAGGTCGGAAAATGTAGCCTAACCCTTTACCCTACTCAATGCTTGCATACCACAAAAGAAACACACACAAAAGTAAAGTCGCCTTTCTGTACCTCTAGCCCTACCCTTCTATTTAGCTCCCTTCCAAAGCAGTCTCGTAGGCTACTGATAGCTACCCGTAGGCCACTGGGCTTTTTTAATGATGGGCCTGGATGGGAAGAAGACAGGCAGGCTTTGCATTTTTTTCCCGCAATAGAAAATAGAAAGAAATAAAAATAAATTAAAAAAGGGTAATATGCATGGTACTGTAGCAAGCTAGCTTCGCTAGGCTTTCACCAATACCAAGCCAGCCAGCCAGCAGTCTGTGGTGGGGGACTCCTTTCCTTTTGTTGTACTGTAGCATCCGCCATAATTACCACACTACTCTTTTCAAATACCCAAATTTTATTTAGAATATAAAAAAATATATTAAATCGACCAGATCTATAATATCATATCAAAAATATTAATACGATGAATGTATTGTTTGTTGGTACCACCAGCGACCACTCAAGATTGCGATATGTGCTTAAACGATCGCACACATATTCGGATCAAAGGTAATCCCATTTTTCTACCGAAAGCAAAAAGGAAAGGAAGGTAATCTCGGCCAGCTGTTGTCGAGATTTCTCGGCCAGCTCGGCCAGAGTGCTCTCGGCCAGCAACTGTCGAGTTTTCTCGGCCAGCTGGCCGAGAGCACCGATGAGTTATAGTAGGTATAATATGCTCCTCTACTATGTAATTTTATCGAATATGTCCATTTATTAATTTTTACATCAAATATGCCATTGTACTTTGGAAAAATTATCAAACATGCCCTTCTGTAAAAATTTCCATTAAAAAAATCGTCAACCATGGTTGAACCGAGATGTAGACGACCCGACATCGACAAATGAGAGGAAAAATGTCAGTTTTGTCCCCATTTAAATTTTTCTGGTCTCGTTAAAGTGAAATTATTAGAGGTAATTGGCTCTACAAAAGAACCCAAAAAATTCTAAAGTGAAATTACTAGGGATATTTTAGACATTTGTGTCGCCCAAACCAAGGTACGATCGTGATTGACTGTTTTTGGATGAAAATATTAACAAAAGGGCATGTTTGATCATTTTTCTAAAGTATAGGGGCATGTTTGATGTAAAAAATAGTAGAAGATCATGTTTAATAAAACGACATAGTAGAGGGTCATATTATACCTATAACCCAATTCGAATTATTGTATCCGTCATACTCCCCTACAGCCTACGGCCTACCTAGCTATCAACAACCCAACCCACTCATTAAAATTCATGTGATGCTACTTAAAACAAATCGATAATCTTTCTTCTACTTTAAAAAAAATTGATCATACCATATAACTAGGGAACAAGTTAGGGTTTTTAATGGTGTGACAACGAGTGCTAACCATCCCATCATTGCTCGATTCTGTTGTTATTTTCCAAATTGACTGTCAAGATTGGAGATTTTTTAGTGATTTTTTTTTTTGAAAATCAACTCGAGTTCACAGGTGATTTTTTTTTTTGTGTGAAAGTTAATGGTATTGGTTAATCTGGTATTGATATTGGATATCATGTATTGATATTGATTTTTGAGTATTGGTACTGATTTTTTTCGTATATTGACATTGGTTCTCTCATGTATTACTACAAAGTTCGTATATTGATTATGTTTTTTTTGTAGTTGTAGTCGTAACATGTTTCACAACTGGTTATGGAGGAAATATGGTTATCGGATACTGAATCTAAGTTCACGTCGTTCCATTCACCTCCCTTTCTCTCCAATTGCCGGTGATGAGGCTATTTGGTAAACTCATAATCTTTTGAATAACCCAGCATTTAATATTCACTCCTGCTACCGTGAATTGTAATTTTTGTATCCATGCATATATAATTAGACTATGAATTCTAATTTTTCTCAATAATGAGTGCAAATTAATAAACTCCTAACAATTTTGATTTCGATGGAAAGGGAAAACCTGTGATATGACCCAAATCCAAGAATTCACTCGAACTCGGACCAAATAATCAGAGTTGCACACGTCAAACTATTTAGGGTTTTCTTTTTTCTTCAATAACACGAAATAAAAGATAGCTTGAGGAAATCGATTAAACAATCCTGAACCTGTGGGAAGGGCGAACCAATATAAGTCGATACTTGTCACAACTAGACACGATATCTAGTTGATAAGAGACACACACTCCTCTTCTGGACCTCTAGTCATGTTGGAGAATGGAGAATATTCCTCAGATTCTGAAAAGAGGAGCACGCAAAGGAGACATTAAATTCTCGGTATTTCAGTATATACCGATCCCAATCCCGTAATCGCAAATACCGAATAGCACTCCAAATTGAATCTCAATCCCTAAAAAATAAGTCGATATTCGGTAATACCAAATAGTGATAAATTCGATACGGTATTCGATATATCCCAAATACCGGTACCAAACTTCCAGCCCTAACTAGGAGAGTTAGAATTAAGGGTTGAAAAAAGTCAAAAAAAATTTCTTTTCTTTGTAGGACTTTGTTTACTAGCTCTCTTTGAACCTCTCAAATCGTCTCTTGACTCATAGTTCATGTAGAGATCTAATTTGAACTCGAATGATGTCATGTGGGTGAGCGAGCTCGCATCACTCTGCTAATAAACCAATAAAAAAAACAAAGGATAAAGGAAAAACTAGTAATCTGGTGTTCAATTTCTTCTTACCGAAACCATCGTGATTCAGCTTTGTTGATTTTTTATTCGATTTTCCGAACCAAACCGAACTGTCACCCTTATATATACTACAAGCAACAAGAAATTTTCATTTTTGTTTGAATTGTCAGCACATAATAACAAATAAATAGAGAGAGAGAGAGAGAGAGAGAGAGAGCACCTAGCTAGGTACACAGCCTATATAGCTTACTCACATACCTAGCCCAACAAAACAAAGGCGACAACATTAGCTGCTGCTGCTGCGGCAGCCCCAAAAGTTCATCGGACGATGAACACTCACACACACATATATGATATATCTCTTCGGAATTGTAAATCAATATTATTGTAATATTCCTTTTGGCACGCAGTAGTTTTAGCTGTGGCTAGCTACCCCATTATTTCTCCCTTTGTAAATCATCTTCATTATTACTTCTTACCCAGCTGCAAGCACGCAGCAGCTACCAAGTGTCTCTACCGGTCTACACTTAACTAAACCCAGAATGTAAATTAAACCCAGCATGTAAATTAACTAACTGCCCTTGCCTTGGAAAAAAACATAATTCAGTCTGTGCACACCATTTGCTAGACACAAGCACAGATATATTAGCTTAGCCCTAGCTGGTAACATAACTAGTCACACGCATCAAGAAAATAAGAAGACAGCATGCAAGTGCTACAGTGGATAATTTCAAGCCAACCTCAAAGATCGAAAAAAAATTTTAAAAACCCTCATCAAATGACATGTGTACACTTAATCAAAAGAACAAGAATGGTCACAGAATATTGAGGATTTATTGGTAATAGTGTTTGGTGGGATAAATATTTAATAAAATGGGATAGAGCAGAAGGAGAAGAAAAATATCTCCCCACAAATAAATTTGTGGACATGTAATCTTCAGACAGATATGAAGATTATAAGCATTTTTTCCAACTTGTATTTTTCCTTGTTATAGACAATAGTTAAACTTCCTAAATTTGGTTTGTTTTGTATTTGCCTCCTCTTGTGAGAAAGCATTATTAATTCATTAAAGTTGACAAAAGCATGGACATATGCACTACTGTGTCCCCAATAACAATGGCCTAACTTAGTTTGATTATCCCTTTCGTTTCACTCCAAGACTTGTCAACACGAGAACTGAAAACAACACAAGAAGAAGAAGAAGAAGTAAACAAAAATTCTACCTACCATGAAAAGGATGGATAGAAAAAACCCATTGGCTTGCATGGAAGGAGGAAAGGAGAGATATGCTAATTCCTCGATCGATCTCGTTTTGATGGATCCTACTTACATATGTAGATATTCTGCAGGCACCAGAGAGTGATGATGATGATCATATCAAGAGAATTTTCATGACTTCACTTCAACTTAACACATATATGGAATCTCAATCATATACACTACTTTTACCCAAATTACCTTTTCTCAAAATTTGCAGCTGCCTTGCCAAACAAACCTCTTTTCTTTGTGTATATATCCTGCAAAATGGATGATACCCGTTGAAGCAGTCAGCCATTTCCTAAACCTGGATCATTTTAAATCGAAAAATATTAATTGATAATTCTAATTTGTCGACGCGTTCATCGAACTACATCTAATAACCCAAATCACTTAAAGTATACAATACTAATGCTACATGTTATAAAAACCCATATAGCTAGGTATAGCATTAGCATACATGCATGTAAAGGCAAAGGATACATGAGTACAGTAATTATAAACACCCTCATTATCATATGCTTTTTTTTCCCCCTCTTTTTGTTGACAGTTTCTTCATATAGGCTAGCATTCATATCAAACTTTCTTTCTTCTTTCTTTATCAGAACAATGCGATTGGTATCGAAATTTGAATATAGCATCTACAAGTGCTTTCATATGCTTATTAGCATTAGTTTTTTTTTTTTTTTTTTTGCATAAACAAATGGCAACATGCAGATATACACAACATGAACAACATGACATGAGATTGATTTTTATCATCATCTCACTGTAAAGAGTATTACTGAACCTCTTGACCTCAAACGGTAAGGGCCATGTATTTATAATTGATATGTAGAAAGTAACTAAACCAAACTTCAATTCCTTTCAAAACACAGCAGCCCAAATGTTTAGGTAGAATAAGGTTCTGGCTACTGCTTTCTAACTAGGCCAGCTAGCTAGGTCTAGTTAGATGTGCAAGTACCATCACTACCATGCGCCTCCATTCAGGTGCAAATATAAATGTGCTGTCCACTTAAATTCCATTTAATATATGCATGTTATTGTTATCTCTAAATGCTTAGCCGAAGGCACAAAAAATAACAACTTTATTTTATGTATAGCGAGATGAGAGGAATCCAGGATGCAGTGTGCAGTTGAAAAAGAGGCAAGGAGATATGGAGGGGGAGGAAAGTGGAGAAAGAGAAGCTTATTATAGCTACAGATAAGAGAGCATTAAAGTAGCAGCAGCAGCAGCAGTAGCTTACAGATTGAAAAAGAGAGAGCGCGCGGGAACTTCTTTGTTTCGTGATTGGAATTTTGGGTGCAGTAGTTCCCGAGATATATGCCCACCCTCATCTGTGAAATCTCTTTCAGCACCATAAATGACTGCCTTTTTCTTTTCCTTCTCACTGGCAGGCAGCAATCCAGAGGAGAAGAAGAATGGCTCAGAGCTCTCAGTCCCCCCTCAAAGCTCATGCTGTAAAGACAACAACACAAGGAAAGAGAGAAAAAAAGAAAGACAATCATGAATCATACAAACTTAATAATAAGGCTGCAAGAATTTCAGCTTATCAGAAGAAGAAGCAGACATTTGGGTTCTTGATCTCTCTTTAAAACAAACATGCAGCAGACATCTTTTGTTCATAAAAGTTGAAATGATGGAGAAGAAAAAAAAAGAAGAGATAGAAAGAGAGAGAGGGCATAGTAATAAGAATACAGAAGGCACCTTTTTTCAGCGCAAGCTGCTGCTGCAGAACTGTTTGCAACCAACAAACACACTTCCCCCCTTCCTTCCTTCCTTCTCCCGTATCCATCGACTGCAAACCCAACTAACCAGCAGCAGGGAACATTTACCCTAAACAATCAATTGCAAAAAGAAACAAACAAGGAACGACCTTCTGCCTCCCCATCTGTTCCTCCCTACCATAATATAAGAAATGACAAAAGTAATGGCTATCTCTGTCAGCTCTCTCTCCTTCCCTCTCTCAGTTCGACTACAACAAGAGAAATGATTTCAACAAGTAATGGAACAAAATTAACCCAAGCAAACTGGTGGGAGAAAGAGAGAGAGCCACTACTGCTGCGCTGTGTGAATGGATACAGTTACTTATTCACATACAATACAAAGCTGCAGCAGCAACAACAACAACTCCAGGCACTACTCAAGTAGCCCATTTCCCAACGTGTCCGTGTTATTTTTATTTAACACCAACAGTAAAATATATATACCTTGGCAAGCTCAACTCTTTCAAAAATATATAAACCGAATAAAACAAAAGAAAGGGAAGGGAAAGGGAATCAACTAAAATATGCTGATATTTATGATCTCTGTATATATTGTATTTATATACAGTTGAAATGAAGGCCTCCCCAGGCCACCACATTTTTTCCACCTCCCTCTCTCTTTCTTTCTTCCTTTGGTTTCTTCATTTTCTTCCCTGGTTGCACTGCATATTCATCATCTAAGCTAGTTCTACCTTAATTCTGCTCCTCTCTAACTAGGCACGACTAATTACCACATAAAAGTAAAAGGAGCAATATCGATCAGAAATCAACACCAAATAGAATAGAGAGAGGACAAATAACGCAAAGCAAATAGATTAAGATCGAGCTTCTTCAATTATATAGGAAGGACCCAAAAATTAAATCTGCCAGTAATCCTAAAATTCAGCAGACCCATAATATTTATCAAAGATCCAAATCGAAGGACAAGGAGGAAGTCTTTCCTTTCTTTGAATACTCATGCTCCTGGTTCTGCTGCTGCTGCTGCCGGTGATGATGCATTGCCATTTGCGACGACGGCGTAGCTGTAGTCGGCACTCCTTGGAATTGGAGCCCCCGAATGGATGACGATGGTGACAACGAGGAAGAAGAAGTAGACATTGTCCCCCGCTGCTGCTGCTGATATGGATACGTTACGCTCATAGAAGAAGGCGAAGCCGGAGAAAACGACGGCAAGTAGTCTGGTTGGCACTCCATGTTCACGCCAAACAGCCTCAGCCGCTTCCCAACCGTCTTCCCGTGAACCACGGGAACCGAATCGATGACCATCGGCGCGTGGTCCCCTCCTCCGATTCCCGCGGCGGCGGAGGACGAAGCAGAAATCGGATATTGCGCCGTCGCCCCCGGAGGCCGCGAGTAGTACAGCGGCTGCTGGTAATTGTGGTAGTACTGGTTATGGCCGTAGGAATTCTGGAGAGGGAGAATCGTACCGTAATTCAATTGCTGGTGGTGGAATTGATGATGCGGCGGCGGAGGCGGAGGCGGAGGCTGATGAGGATAGTCCCACTGCCTGGGAGGGAAATTGGAGAGCGATTGAGGCGGCAGCGAGTAGAGCCTCCCCCACCGGAGCGGGTTGTTGTGGAGGTCGAAGTGGTGGTGAGGGAAAGACATCGGATCTGGCGGCGGCGCGACGGGGCGGCGCCTCCAGTCGATGTAGAGTCGGTGCTTCCCGGCCTCGCCGACGCCGCGCTGGAACGAGACGATGTCCCCGGCGTCGAGCTTCTTCTCCTTGACGAACCGGCTCCATCCTTTGGTCATCACGTAGCTCTGGCTGCTGTTCCAGTACGAGTAGCGGAACCGCCACGGCTTGCCGCCGCGGTCCTCGAAGTTGAGGAGCAGCCCCTTCTCGTTGGAGGAGGAATCCAGGGGGAAGTACTTCTCCGCGTGCTGCTTCGGTATCACCAGCCGGTTCAGCTTCCCGACGTCGCTCGGCGTCACCACTTTGTCGAACATGTGCTCCTTCTCTACCATCATCATCGCCGCCGCCGCCACCGCCGTCGACGACGACGGTCCAGCAGCTCCGCCGTGGAGATCGGGAGGATCCGCCTCGTTTGAGCTCCCAGCAAGCGACAAGTCCACGAAATTGAAGCCTGCGGAGGATGGGGCGGCAGCGTCGGTTTGGGAGAGGTTGCGCCAAAGTACTCCGTCGTGGTGGTGGTGTTGAGGAAGTAGATTTTCGTACTGGTGAACAGAAGGAGAATGGAGATTGGGGGTGGGAATTGCCGAGGCATAGTCGTCTTCTTCTTCTTCGTCTAATTCGTCGTTTTCTTCTACTACTACTGCTTCTACTTCTTCGGCTGATGCTGCGGCGGTGTCTTTACTGCGGCTGTCGTCTTCTTCCTCCTGGCCGAAATCCATGCTCTCTGTTTAGCAGTAGCCGCCGCAAAAAGCTCTGGATCTTGGAGGGAGGGGAGTTGGATGGATGGATAACGAAGCCAAAGGGGAACCAACCAACACACCTGCAATTAATTTATTACTTAATTAAATTAAACATGGCAAAGATTAAAGCTAAATCGCGAATTCGGAATAACATTAATTAACCAGAGCAAGCGGAAGCAAGCACACCTTCTTCCCTTTCCTCCTTCTCTTTTAAGAGAGAGAGAGAGAGAGAGAGAGAGAGAGAGAGAAATGGTGGGAATGAGGCAGGGAGGTCGGTGCCTTCTTCTTTGACCCAGAACCAGGAGAAGGAGAAATCAGACACTCCAAAGGAAAAGGATTGAGAGAGATAGTCGAAGAAGAAGAGGAATGAACCCTAAACAAAAGCATGGGGGAAAGAAAAAAAATGCTAAAGCTCCATTGTCCTCACAATTCCAACTCATGGTGAAGAAAAAGATTGGAGGGTGCTATTGACCTAATTAATTGATTAAGGGAGGGAGGGAGGGGGGACCCATGAATGATCTGGTTACGGGCTCATGTGAGCTTGTCCTTTTCGTTATTCGTTTCTTAGCAATTTTTAGGCCTTAGTTAGTTTAATGACTCATTTAGGCAAATTTTTTTGTTTTAGTTTTAGGGTTTAGTTAGTTGGCGGTTCGGTTTTGATCGAAACGACCGAATGTTTGTACCTGATGCGCGGTAGTACGATAGTTTGGTGCTTGTTTTGTGCATTTTGTGTGTTATGTATGAGGTTGGATTTACAATTTTGTACTTTTTCTTTCAATGTAAACAACTAAACACCCCCTATTCATTTGGGTTTATTGAGGTCATTCTTTGCTTTTTCTTATTTGCATCATATATGGTTAGATTGTCAATCCTCTTGTTATTTTGAATAAATTGTGTACGGCATCAGAAAAAAATTTCGAACTTCGATTGATATTAGATGAAGATCAAACTATATACAAAATAACAAAAACATGAGTTTATTCAATAAATTAAAAGTGGACATTGTTCCGGACCAACATAAACTTTGGTGGAGGAAAATGTGATGAGGGATTTATGAGTGATTTTAAAACAATCTCTCGTTGTGCAGGATTTTAAAACAATTCTGCGTTTGGAAAGGTGAGAGATTGTGTGCATGAGTAAATTCTAAATCTCTCATATGAGAGTTTTTAAAATAGCTGATGGGGATCAGCTATTTCACAATCACTCATTTTTTCTCATTCTTTTCCAAACTCTGCCCCTCCTTTTGTTCTTCCTTTCTTATTTTTCCTTAGGGATTAGGGATGGGTATAATTGTAACTGTAATTTTTAATTAAAATCCTTCATCTATTCCCAAACATGTTATTTGGATCAAATCCCACGTTTAAAATACCTGGGTTTTTAATTGAGAGATTTTAATCCAAATCCCTCATTTACACATTCTCTAATCCAAACCACCCCCTAAAGAATCATACTTCGTGGAAATTCAATCTTGTCAACAAGTAATCGAAGGGATTTCCCCCCCAACATACGAAACCTAGTAATTTTTTTTTTAAATAAGCCAATTACAACAAAATTTCTAAAATAGACAAGTTTGTGGTGTGTAGCTATAGTATCCAACAATTTTGGTGTCGGTTCGTTGGAGATGAAATTGATTTTACTCAAATTGCTGCCAACATAAGCGAGTTACACAAATCGATGCTAGCAGAAACAGTCTAGCTTCAAAATCGTGTTTATTACATGAACATTGATAAAATTGCTTTGTTGATGTCAAGTGAACCGAAACCAAATTGATGGACACTGCAACGAGCAACCCAAACTTGTATATTTTAGAGAATTTCATTGTAATTGTGTTATTATAAGATTTTTTTTTCCAGTAAGCAGAGCCTTTTCGAGCGAACATAAGCGAGTTACACAAATTGCTGCTAGCAAAAAAATGTTGCTTCTGAAAGTTGTATTGGTATTATCGGCTGCAACTGCAAGTGCTGAAGAAACGCTTTTTCAGCTTCGGGTTACATGTAAAAAAAACAAGTTTCGCTTTCGTAATCGAATAGGAGATTAGTTCGTGAATGATTATCCAGTAGAATCCATCGAAAGAGATTCGTTGAACACGATATTCAATGAGTGTATTTTATAATGTCTTTAGAATATAAAAACACGTCGTACGCGTCTGTTTGTAACTTGCGGTAGTTGGATGTTTAAAATTTAATTATTATTAAAAAAACGCTTATATAAAATTTCTGGGCCAATCACTAATTTCCATTGAGCTAGCTGGTTCGGCCCTAATGCCCTATGCAATGCAATAGAATTTGCAAACTGTTTTGATTTTTGGTAGGGCTGGCTGCAACATCGGCAAGTATCTCAGATTTGACAGTCACGTACAAATACAATGGTTTGATGTTTTTTTTGGTGTACATGAGATAGAGATATATATGGAGAGAGAAAGGTGTTAGGCTGCCTGCGAGTATTGTGTGCGCAAAATTATGTTCTTCTTGTGGTTGCTTTTGCTTTTGCTTGCTGGGCTGGCTGTCCTCCTCCTCGCTGGCCGCCGCTGCCGCTGGATGCTGGTCCTGCGCTGAGAGCAACCAGC
This sequence comes from Linum trigynum, assembly GCA_964030455.1. Lineage (NCBI taxonomy): Eukaryota > Viridiplantae > Streptophyta > Magnoliopsida > Malpighiales > Linaceae > Linum > Linum trigynum. The sequence continues at coordinate 32,152,190 of OZ034814.1, read as the reverse complement.
ACTACAGTTAACCCAACTAGACTGCCATAGGCCACCAAAAAAAAAAATTTGTTAAAAAAAATAATTAAAAAAGGGTACAACAATTACAGAACCCAATGCAATATTACACTTAGGACTGCAAATGAGCCAAGCCGAGTCGAGTCGAGTTTTACCCCAGTTTGAGCTCGGCTCGTTAATAAACGAGTCGAGCTCGAGCTAGCTTGTTTATTAAAATCTTAACTTTTATTTGGTACTTCATTTTGTATGTCATGATACATATGATTTATTTTGTTAGTTGATCTCATCTTATACTTTATACTTTGTTGGTATCATATATCGTTTAGTTAATAAATTTTAACTACTCCAAATCATGTTATTTCATTGTATCGAAGCAATCTATGATGCATAATTTCGTTTTAAAGTAGAAAATAAGCTATATTTGCTCACACACTCAACGTGGAAAACTTTATATATGGTGAGATATATATAAATCAACAACCATGTGAATTAAAATCATAAGATATAGATTGATTCGTCCATAAGTTGGTAATCGAGTTGGCTCTCTAGCCACATGTTAAGACATATCATGAGCTCTAAACGAGCCAGCTCACGAGTTTATCTCAACAAGCCATCGAGTCGAGCTAGCTTGCGAGCTTCACGAGCTGAACAAAGGTGAGCTCGTGTTCGGCTCGTTTATTAACGAGTCGAGTTTCGAACGAGCTTTTTTCGAGTCAAACGCCGAGTCGCTCGCGAGCAGCTCGACTCATTTGCAGCCCTAAATTTACACACCCAAATTAGAGGAGGATATCATTTACTACTAGCCTAGCTAGCCTAGCTAGGGGTCATTTGTTTGGTATTTATTTGGGACCGCCCACCTGCCATTTCGCACCACCTTCTTCCCATTGATTCGAATGATGGGTGGGTTTTGGAGATGGACGGTGAACTGCGTTACTTGGGGACCATTCTATGTAGCCATGGATTAATATATAGATATATGCAATTTTCATTCCTTCCGTGTAACATTTTTTATAAATCTCACATTTTATAAACGACTTACGAAAGAGATCCATCGACATGATTTGTAAGAAACAATCAAATTCGAACTAACAATATATTTATTTTGGAGTGAAATGAATGAGTTCTTATAAAAACTATGAAATTTTTAAACACAGCCCCAGCCCAATATAATGAACAACACAACCATCACCTGATAGAAAACCCTCAAACGAGTCCAGGACTCCTTCCACCAATGATTTCCTCCACCCTCCCAATTAGCTCGTATTTTGTTCCCGCCACGTTTCACAATTAGCCCACTCCCCCATTCCATTGCAAGCTTTCGTTCATCTACCAAACCTTCGGCACCAATATCCCCAACCTTTTTATCGATCAAGTAGGGAATGCATCAATCAATGAGTTAATGGTCAAAGTGCTTCAAGTGAATCTAAGAATAATGATATCATTCCTACATAAAATAAACAAGGACGATTCTACGGGGATTAGAGTGAGGGTGACTAGGTGAGGACGATGATGAGCGAGGGATATTAGGGTTGATCCTAACGATCTTATGTGATTTTTTAATCTTAACTATTAACCAAATTAAGTGACTTTTATGAGGTCTCGGGTTGCTTATTTGTGTGTTTTTGTTATGTACAAGAATAAATCTATAGATTTATTTGTGTTTATTTAGCAGATAAACTTGCCTTTGGAAGTAAGTAGGTTATTTGTTATTACTATGTAGTGTTTTAAGTGTTTATTTTAATATGAACTTTAGAATCTTACGATTTTACGATTTTAATCTACGATTCCGATATTACCTCAGTTTTCGATTTTACGTAAAATCCCGATTTTGACTGCATTGATCGTACCATTCCACTTGCCAAACCAGCGCAACGGTATAAACCGGTTTGAAAACCCAATACTAATTGCGCTAAACCAAGCTTTCCCACTAAATGTTTACATGACTTTCTTAAACAATTATTTTTTTCTTGAAACAAAGTCAATTCAAATGGTTGACATAGCTATTATAAATAAAATAAAATAAACTGGTTGATATACATGTAGTCCTAGTTGAATTCTCCACACTTTCTCAACATTATTTGTGAATCACGAATTCGTGGTTTAATTTTCTTCCAGCATGTTATTGGCATATTGCAACTCCCCTAGCTTGTTACTATTTTATGAGACAAAGTCCCCAAGTGTCCTAGTGGCACTGATTAAAAAGAAAAAAATAGTGGCACTAACAAAATTAATTCTATTTAGTGTTACTATATTATTAGACAAATGGATCATAAGGTGTTTTCATATTCAACGATAAATGAGAAACATATAGGGTAAAGTTTAATTAAGAGATTATCTCAAGCACATCCAATGAACTCCTAAAATATTTATGAAGATAAAAAAGAAAAAAAATTCCAAATTCAACCTGGAAATTATCAGTCAAGGGTCTCCCTATACTTAAGCAAAGCAGCTGACCTACTCATATCTGTAATTTTTTTGTTATTCCAGATTCCTAACAATGATCCTTCAATTAGGGAGACAATTGACCTGAGCGTCAGGAGAAGTTATTGCAGTTGATTAAACTAATGACACAACATAAACACAAGTCATTAGTTAATTAACCACAAATATGTGAATGTGCAAATGACACCTCCTCATTAATTAGATATGTATTAGTATATTTGCCTACTTGCTTGAGTCACTTGCGCAACTACAGTTGACTGGATCTTCATATGTGCACTTAGATAGCGATGGTCTAATTAATTTAATTAACCTATACTCAAGTTGAAATCAAATTTATTTTAATAGCCAATTGGTTACTGATTCATATAAAAAAATATGCATGTAGGCCATATATATAAATTATAGACCTCCCTTAAAACATAGGAGTCCATGAGTAATTATCTATCCCTTAAAAAAAAGAGATTCTCAGCACACTTGTGAATTGATTAAACAGCCATTGAACATGTCAATTGACTTGGGTTAGACTTTATAATCATAATAAAAGAAGATTCGAGAATACATACAGAGTTCGAAACTAAATACGCGACAACATTTGTGATGGAAAAGATTTGTGATAATTTTTGAAAAACGTTTCCGCGACAATCGTGATCGTCGCCATAAGCAGTAGCTTTTTTTCCTCTAGTATATTGTATCGTCCTAGGAGTTTTGCAAAACATACACGGAATCTTCTGTGACAGTCTTTATTGCAAAAACTAAGGTACTACGACAAAGATCTTATCGTAACAACTAAAACCCTATTTATTTTCATTTTTGTTTCCTGTTTTTGAAAAAACAGATGGTGAAAACAGGTGAAAACAACATTTTGTCGTTTCCGAAAACAGCAGGAAGTTGTCACTTTTTATTTTCATAGTTGAAAACGAATAGATATCAGAATGAATAAACGAGTTTTCTCGTTTTGATTGTCAAATTTACGACAGGAAAACAGAAAACAGGAAAAGAAAATGAAAGTGAACAGGAACATGAAACCCCCAAGTCGCTGCAAAACAAACAAACAAAAAGGCCCCCACTAAATCTGTCCAAGAAAATAAAAAGGCCAGACAGACCATGGGCCCGAAAGCATACAGGCCTGGGTAAAGTTAGTTGTTGAACGTTGAGAAATTTAATCAGACCGGGTTGGGTTGTGCAGGTTGATGGGTCGAACCACCTTGGTGTAAATTCACGCCGGTTCTTTGAAGGGGGGATTGTTCCTAATCCGACCACCGGCCGCTCTTCGTCCTCCTCTTCCGCTCGTTTCTCCAGCTCGACGACGACGCGGCGGCCGCCGCAGTGCAACAACTTCTTCGTTTGTTCATTACTTTCCAGTGACTATCAGTAGCGGGCTTTCTGCTTCTTCTATTTGTCAATTGGAGCTTAGGAGGGGGAGATGACGATGGCAATGTCAATTGCGCAATTCACTTTCTTCTCCAGAGCAGCGTCATCCTCCTTCCTCCATCGAACCAATGCCCGCTTCAATCAATTCACCTTCTCCACGCCTTTCTCCACTGCTGCTGCTACTTGCACCCGCAAGAAGAATGGGAGGCTTCCTGTCATGTCAGCGCTGGAACTGGGTGGAGTGAAGATTGCTAGAGATGGTATGCTCAAAGTTCTTCGCTTTTAAGCCTGTTGAAGTGGTGATTTTGAATTTTTGATGTTTTGGCCCTGTTCAATTTGCTAAATGTTCTGGGTTGGGGCTCTTTGTAGATGTGGTGAGAGATGATCCAACAAACAATGTGCCCGATTCGATTTTCTCGAAGCTTGGGATGCAACTCCATAAGAGGAACCAGCATCCTATCGGCATACTGAAGAACGCGATATACGAATACTTCGACGCCAATTACTCCAACAAGTTTGATAAGTTTGATGATCTCTGCCCTCTGGTTTCTGTTAAACAGGTTTTAGTTTGAAGTTCTTGTGCTTGAATTTCTATCTGAAACATGAGTTAGCTTTTTCTTGAATAGCACGTCATTTCCCCCCTTCTTTTTTTTTCGCAGAATTTTGATGATGTCCTCGTTCCTGCTGATCACATATCGAGGAGCTATAATGATACTTACTATGTTGATTCTCAAACTGTTTTGAGGTGCCACACCAGTGCTCATCAGGCAGAGTTGTTGAGGGATGGACACACGCATTTCCTTGTAACTGGAGATGTTTATCGTAGAGATTCAATTGATTCAACTCATTATCCTGTGTTTCACCAGGTTTTTGAGGCCTCCCATTATCTGCAATCTCAAAACATTTTTGTTGTTGTTGCTTTTTGAGGTCGTTGAGCATTCACTCATACATTCTTCTGTTAGAAATGCAGATGGAAGGGTTTCGTGTGTTCTCACCCAAAGAGTGGGAGGCCTCGGGATTGGACGGCACATCTTATGCTGCTGACGATTTGAAGAAATGCCTTGAGGGGCTAGCTAGACACTTATTTGGTAAAAGTCCTTGTCATCTTGTTTATCTCCAATAAGTGGAATGTATAATCTACAAACAAAACCAGTAGTTGCTTTCATCGGTGCATATAGGATTGTATATTAGTAATTTGCCTTGATAACTAACGAACAAGGGCTTGGTCTAGTGGAAATACCACTAGCCTAGAACCTGGGACAGTACCTTAATAACAACAAAAATAAAACCTATATCACCCTTATAAAAAAAATTGCCTTGATAACTGTTATCCATTAATAAGCTGAGTTCATTTAATTGATAAAAATATGGCGACCCTGTGATTTGTTTGATTGCAGATTTCAATGCTTGGACTATTTAGGTGCCATGCTCAAATCCAAAGTCCTTTACTGGCTTGGACTTTCTGGATATCTGTGGATAAAAACATGCTAGCTTGATACTGATAAATTCAGTCCATTTAACAATGATAAAATATGTTTGCATCACCTTACTGAAGCTATGTTTTTTTATATATTTATTTGTAATGTCTTGACATGCTTTCCAAATGCAGAGGTGTTGTGTTTCCATTGACAATCAGATTTCGCTGGTTCACTATGATGAGTATTATGTCTTGCGAGGTTATCTGTAAATGCATTCAGTAACATTGAATTGTGACTTTAGAAAAAGGCTGATTTCTGAAGCACCACACAGTCTATGTATTTCCTCAAACATGTAGGGTGATTTGACCGGTAGCACAGGTTACTAATTGTCTTTAATGTTCAGTTGCCTGCTTTTCATCGTTTCCCTATCTGTTGATCCTTATCTAGCATTTTTTTTTTTGGAATTTACAGGTGCAGTGGAAATGCGTTGGATTGATGCATATTTCCCATTCACGAATCCATCTTTTGAACTTGAGATATATTTTCAGGTATGCTGTCAAATCTGCATTGTAATCATTGAACTCTTGCTTCTCCATACTTATTATTTTTCCAGAGTCTCCATAGATTTAATTATTAAAAGTGTTGGGGAATTCAGCCCAATGCTATCCTTAGCTGCATGAGGGGGGAAGAAAAAGAAAATTTTGATGCTTTTGTATGAGGGACAGAAGTGATTAATTTTACAATTTGAAGTAAACCTTTGAACCACTTTTAGCTTTTGAAATGTTTTTAATCCATTAACCATATCTTAAAGGGCAAAAGAAGATGGAAAAGGTTCTATCAATCTTCTCTTCTTGTATCCTGTGTGGTAGATGATCTGTTACTAGAAAATAGTTTGATTTTGCCAGTAGTGGACGTGCAACTGTATCTCACAAGTAAAAATTGGTTGATGCTTTTTACAGGAGAAGTGGATGGAAGTATTAGGCTGTGGGGTTACTGAACAAGAGATTTTAAGGAACAACGGCCAACTCGATAGTGTTGCTTGGGCATTTGGACTTGGATTGGAACGACTTGCTATGGTTTTGTTTGACATACCTGACATTCGGCTTTTCTGGTCAAACGATGAGCGGTTTACATCTCAGGTAAGATCCTAAACTTTTGAAGATGGGTTAAAAACTAGATTACTGTAGCCTATGTTCACAAGCGTATCTATTTGACAATACCCCTAACTGACGACATTGAGAGCTCTATTTACACAGTTCACCAAGGGCAAAATGGGGATAAAATTCAAGCCATTTTCAAAGGTGAAAGCTTCATCTCATCTTTATCTTCTGTGGATGATTTTCAGAGAAAAGCACTAAACTTGAGCATCTGCCTTGCAGTTTCCTCCATGTTATAAAGATATGAGTTTTTGGATCAATGAATCATTCACAGAAAACAATTTGTGTGAAGTTGTAAGAGGAGTGGCTGGTGATCTTGCGGAAGAGGTATTGAGAATTTCACATATATCTTCTTCTATGTGTCTGTTATTAAAACTTTGTGTTTATTTTCCCTTTTCGTTGATTTCTGAAACCCTCTCTTATCACCCCTTTCATGATATTTCGGCTGTAGAATTACCATGACTTCAACTCTATCCTCTAAACACGTGTTTACTTCGTGTTACTTGTTTACTTGTGTTAGGTGCAATTGATAGACAATTTTACAAACAAGAAGGGAATGACAAGTCATTGCTATAGGATTGCTTACCGGTCCATGGAACGCTCACTTACAGATGAAGAAATCAATGAGTTGCAGGTAAGAGTCACAGTGTGACTAAGTTTGTGCATTATGAATTCTCTATATGGATAGAAAAACTGAATGCTTCAGAAACATCTTTGCATATTCTGCTGTCTGCAGAGGAAAGTGAGAGAACAAGTTGAAACAAAGCTGAATGTTGAACTCAGATGAGAGATCGCTATTTGCATCAAGATTATGCTTCAGAGGGAGTAAGAGCTGCAAGCGAAACCATTGTTTACGAAATCTATGCATCGCCAGCACAATTTGAGACACGAACCGATAGAGATGTTAACTCCTTGGCAGAAACACAAAAGGAAAAACATATATTGACTGCCAACTACAAGATCCACTATGTAGCTTCATAAAGTGTTGCTTTTGATTTTGAATTCGTTGAAGGAGGGCTGTGAGGTTTGCTTTTGATTTCTGTATCGTAGCGGAGCATCATTAGTCGATTCTCAGTGCTCTATAGCAATTCAAGTTCTATGTTATGCATCTTACCATAGCTTGCACCTTTTGTAATAAGATAGTATGCACCATCAAGAACTGGAAAGAATGCAACACTGAAGATAATAAATGGAATCTCTTGTAGATGTGCAAAGTGCAAACAAATAGGAAACTTGCTCGTGGAATTATTTCTCAAAGGAACTCGTCAAAGAATAAAGAAACAGTGAAGTATAACTCTTACAACATAGAAGTATTTAACTTCATTTACAAGGAACTCATCAAAGAAGAAAGAAACACTGAAGCTCAAATGGTTAAAACCCTCAAACAAGGTTCCTGACTGATAAGTCTGCAATGCAATGGTACACGTGACTTGCAACGCGTCGTAAATGATGTCATAACAAACTTTTTCGTAATAAGACATCATCATCAACTTCCACACCATGGAGACTCAGACACCCAGCTTCTCTCTATGCTCTTCTAGGCATCTTCACCTCCACCTTGGCAACCACGGCCAACTGTGCACTATCCTAAGGAATCGTGCACTTTTCTTCCCTCCTAATTGGAGCTCGGTAGAGTCTTGAACTCATTGACAAGTTGGTTTCTGGAGGTTAAGATAGCTCCTCCTTGTTGAACTTGTTCCATGCTTCCTGCTTCCGTACAACACAACACAAAAGCCATGCATTTAAAATTTCGACCTGCTCAACAGTCACCATGTTCGAGTAGTGCCAGTGTGCCACCTAGAGTATTCGCAAAGTTCATAATGACTACATGTGGTGCGCAAATTTTTTCGCCAGAGTGAAACTATGAAGTTACTACAATCACTGCAGTAATAGAGATATGCAAGTGCCATTGCAAAGTACAGCTTATTAAACTGATACTTTATACAGCTCTTCCATAGACAGCACTGAACTGTTATGTGTCAATCTTTCTCCGCTCCTACATTATCAACTATAAGCTTAATACTACAACTAAACAAAAACAGCCGGTAAGAAATAGCAGATGTCCATGTTGCAGCAGGTAATTCATGAGCAATAGTGAAACTAAGTCTGCCACCTAGCTCCTACAAGTCTGCAAGAGAAGGAATAAGGTGGTGGTCTAAGGCTTATAGCTTTACCTAGCTACCATATGTTGTTGATTTTGTTTGTTACTCCATTGTTCTATTCTTCTCTGTTTGTGGTGTTGCTCTAAGTAGTAGGGTTCTTTGTTACATGCCGGTATAGTTTCATTGCTAACTTGCCATGGTGTATGGGTAGATTTCATCTGCTATTTTGTAAGATATGCCGCTCTCTCTATTATCTAATGCAATTTGAATAGAGCAGTAGTATGATCAGGAAAAACAACGTATTCTTTTATTTACTAAAGGCTGTGCAAGCAGATTGATCGACTAAGCCTAGAACATAATTAAAAGGGAGCCAGTAGCCCAGCCTAAAGCCAAATTTTCACCTAAATCAGGTCCCATAGCAGTTAGGGGTCGTTCGAATGTAGAATTTGCCTCATGGATTCAGAACAAGATCTTTAAGTAGAGGGTTTCTTCTGAAAACCTTGTTTGGTGGAGCGAAAGAAGGTACCAAGTCCATGATGTTGGAAATCTATGATTTCAGAAAGTCACTTTTCAAACAAACAAAAAAATCAAACATCCAAACAAATCAAACATCCAAACAAACAAAAAAATCAAATCAAATCCGCAAAGCTCCCTTTTCAAATCCATGGATTTTTCAACAATCCATCACTTTCTGAGACCTGACAACCAAATGACCCCTTAAGCACAATTGCATTCATGAAGTCTATAACAAAGATAATTCGAAGTATTCATTATGCATGATAATGACTATTTGTAACAACAACAAAAGAGCTAAAAAACATACCTTGAGGATATCAAAGACCTTCTCGGCAATGTATTTCTGTTCAAGAGTTGCACCTTTCTGTTGAACCTTGTCAGGATGCACACACAAAGTCGCTTTCCTATACACTTTTTTGACTGAGGACGATGTAATCAGATCAGTCAGAGAGACGGGTTCCCAACCACATTCATTCCAGAGCACCTGAGGATCCACATCTTTAACATGTTTAGACACATTGAGACCAACCCGTGTTAACTTTACAACTAGCTAACCACAAACCATTGTTCCCAATCATGTAAATGATATTTAATTCTCCAAAGGACAACATATGATGCTTCTCTTTTAAGATTTTAATTCTGAGACACTCTCTTTGTCTATCTCCAAGTATTGGGCATATATGTTCAGCTCCACTAAGCACGAATCCAATAACTACACAGAAGTTCAAACATAGGTTCAGAGCAGCTAATACCATTTCTATCCTCTATCGTTCATTGTTGAGCAATTCAATAAACTTAGATTGGAACTTACAAAGTATGCCAATAAAACACAGCACTCGTTATATAATAGAAACACATACATAGGTTAATATAACCACAAATACCAGAAATCGTCCATATTTCAATAAAACTAGTTTTTGTTAGTGAACTAACGAACCAATAGCACAACCAAAAGTTAAACTGCCAAAGAAAGAGGTTGTGAAATGACACACGTACATATTGCAAAGATGACAACAGGGCCCGCATATTGCCTTCCTTCCCAGCAGCCCACCTCTTTATATCAAGATCCATTTTCTCAGCAATCATCTGCATTATTATGTGTCGAGTGATCAAGAATAAAGTAAACAGTCTGCTCGCATATTGGAACAACACTGCTCCGTGGAACTTTAAAAGACATCAAGATATGATCTATCACCAAGATTGGTCCTCATTGTCAAACAACTTAAAACAGGTTAAAGGGGACAATAGCAAGAAAACATTCTGTGGGTGACTTTTAGTCATTTATGAACCAACAATCTCCAGAAGAATAACAAGGTTGATGAAAACAGCAGAAAACCATGCAATTTCATCCAAAAGTCTTAGTTTATAAATGCATATTAAAGACAACAGGAGGATTAACTTACCCGCCTCTCTTCTTGTTCACGTTGAGTTTGGTAGTCACGCTGGTTCATATCAGCAACTGCCTTTGCCTGTATACGTAACAAAGTCAGAGAGAACTGAGCTCAGCTCAATGTTTCTACGTAATAACAGTTAAAAGGGCACTATCTAGCAGACGAACAGAAACATTATAGACAACTCCAGTAAAATGTTGCTTATAGAGCATCCATATGGCAGACAAACTCCCGTACAAAACAGATAAATCCAGCAAGTACCACTTTTGGGAAAGCAAAAAGTATTACAGTTTGAAATTCTAGACAGAGAAGCTAGGGACTTAAGGAGAAGCTAAAATTATATTACTACAATTAATTCATAGTATAACATAACAACATATATATAATTTGACAGAAGAAAAAGTGACTAGTCTGAGAAAGACTCACCACTCGGTCATGTGTCCTCTGGTGACGTTCAAACCTTGCTTTTCGTCTCTCCTCAGTTTCTCCTTCAACTTCTTCAAATTCTCCAGAGAAAGAGGCGTCTTCCAGAATTAAGTGATCAATATATTAGTAAGGCAGACTAAGAAATTTTTGCATAACCCTAGATTTTTTTAACGAAACATACCTCCAAAAAGCGCAGAGAAGTCGTCGAACATATTAGTTTCAGAAGAAGCCTTCTTCAACCCAGATGAAGAAACACCAGAAGCCCTTCCATTGGAGACTTGAGGTTTACCTCTGGTATTAAGGGTCGCATCAAATAGAGGATCCTAACAAGTACAAATATGACAAATGAGTTATAATGCCAATGTGGCAGCAGGATACTAAACTTATAAATAAGCAAATGTTACCAAATTAGCAGTCCTTGATTTTGGTGCACTGCTGGATCTAGAACTCGTTCCAAAAAAGGATTCTAGATCATCCACACTCTTCAGGGGCATTTCCTTTTCTGCTTCTTTAAATTTGCTTGTTTTAGCATTTTCTCTTGCTCTGCCTTCCCTGGAGTGATTGACATTTGATTGCTTGTTAGGTGTAGCTCGCACTCTACTGGTGGCAAAGTCTTCCAACTCGTCAATTGAAGATGTATGTGAATTTTTTACTGCATCATGAAGCAAAAAAAACACCAATGTTAATTCACTATGAGGAAGACAGACCAATAATAGGCCATCAATCTACGTTTATAATTTTATCCTGACCCGAAGGGGAAAAGAAATGACCTTTCACTGACTTCAGAACTTGGCCAGATTTTGGCGGGGGGCGCAATGATGTGGAAACATTTGAAAAGCCAGCAGGTTTTGTATTGCTAACTCCAGAACTGGCAAACTTACTAAACTCCTCAAGTGGATCCAGAAATGAGGAATTTGTGGTGGTTGAAGAAGATGATTCCAAGACTACAAAGGGATCATCTGCTGAGTTGAAGCTTGATTTAGTAGTTCTGGTATTTTCTCTGTATTACACCATGCACAAGTATTCATGAAGAAAACAAACATTCATGGTTTTTAAGATAAAATTATAGAAATTAAGTTGAGACAATTGTCACTAGTCAAATACAGTGTCTCTGTTACTACTAACAATCAGAAAACACATGCATATCAAGATTATGAAGATCAAGGTAGTGCCTGGGTTACTACTAAGCTATGGAATATATTGGTGAACAGCAAGATAGTGAAGATCGATGCTTCCTCCCTCTTCCTTCAAAGTATAACAACCAGCTTACGAACAACCTTTTTACACTCCTGTCAGTTCTTCATTCATAAAAATCGAAAGATATATGCTAGCATGAACGATGTGAATGCTATAGAGAAAAAAATCCTATCCAACAGACAAGCAAAGGCAGCATATTCTATTTCAGGGTAATTCTACCACTTCATCAAAAGCCAAAAGTGCCAAATTTCTAATCTTTTATAGCTTAGGATGTCTGAATACTCATGGTAGGATCTAGAGAGTAAAATTCCAAAAAATTGGAAAGTCATTGCGTAATCATTAACCAAAATTAATCATTAACCAAAATTAACAGAAAAAACCGACCAAGAAGCTTGACTTCTATGCATGTCGAATTAGAAACGTGTATTGAGCCCTCAACAAACCAAAACTGTTTCAGGAAAACATTGGCACAATATGTCTTAATTTCGCCAAAGAGCCTACGCATAACGCACAATAATTACCTCTACTCGGTCTCTATCTGAATAACTCATCCCTAGACGAATATTCAACATTGTACAATAACTAAAAATAATGAGCTCTCACTATGATACTTAAGACAATTCAACCAAGAAAAAACAGTAATTTTAAACTTCCCAGAATAGAAACATACCTTTTATCTGATGTCTTGCTCAAATTAAACCCAGGTAGCAAGTCATAAAACCCGGATGATCCTTCCCTATTCAGAGAAGGACTAGGCTTTGAACCGAAATTCCCAAACAACTCATCGATAGGGACACTCTGCTTCTGATTGGAAGCAAACGACCCAAACAAGTCATCATTACTGGAAGCATTGGAGCTCTTCAACCCACCACCAAATATATCATCATTTTCAAGTGACGATCTTGCATTAGAATGATTGTGCCCAGAAAATATCGAATCGTAATCAAAAGAAGAACTCCCGTTACTCTGCTTCGATCCCTTGTCAAATCCACCAAAAACCTCGAACCCATCGGTCGAACCTCCAAAGCTCTGAGCTTTTTGATTGCCGAACAGGTCCCCGTTACCACCGACAGAAATCCCATTAAATGAATTGGTGCCGTACGCAGCAGTGGAGGGATAAGGGGGCGAGTGAGAATTAACAGGCGATCCGGAAGCCAAATTCCGTGTTGGGGCAGCGGTTGCACTATTGGGTCGTTTTGATGCGGCCATTGGAGCAGATTTTCCCTGGGGCTTCAACCCAAATCGCTCAGTCAACACACCAAACTCGTCCATCTTCGGAAACCAATCAAAAGCAAAGTGCAGGTGCAGCTACGAAGAGAACGAGAGATGAGTTTTTTATCTCCGATATATCAACGCAACGAACCATTCAATCCACGCCGAGATTTACAAAGACTGTACAGATCTCATTCCATCTCTGCCTCCATCACCACCCGCCGAATTCGCCCGCACCGCTCCTAAGCAGGATTCACCTTATTTTAAAAGCCTTAATGAATCATCGGAGAAAGACGAAATTTACCTTCAATAGCCGCCACGCCTCCCCCCAAATAAGATGATCGATTTACCTCTTCCTCTCTTCGCTGCAATAGCTCGGTCTCCTGTGTCGTTCAGCCTAGTCAATTTGGAATTTAAGGCCTGAGAGGGAATGAAAGTTGGAGGAGGAGGGATGGATTGGCTCTTAGATGGGTGGGGATTAGAGGCGGAGGCGACCAGCGAGGCATGCGATGGAGGTGGCTGAAATCGACGGGAAATGACAAAGGATCGGGGACGTGGAAGCAACTGGAGTCTGGAGGGGAAGAAGACCAGAAAGGGCGAGACTAGGTGGAAGAGGGCGAAGATTGACAGACAGAGAGAGGTGGAAGCTTAGGTGTCGGTCTCATGGAGGGGTACCAGGGTCAGGTTTAACCAAGGTTGTCAACCCGGTTTATATAGTTCTATTGATTTAACAAAGGGTTAATACCTTATTTTGGCCCGAACTATGACTTATATATAATCAACTTTGGCCCGTGGTTTCAGAAATTAACATCATGGTCTCAACTATGCAGCATATATACTCAATTGGCCCGACACATAATTTGGCCGTGTTGACCGTTAGTCAACATGCCATGTCATTGCCTAGTCAGCATAAAAATTATTAAAAAAATTCAAATTCAAATTATTTTCCTAATTTCTATTATTTATCATTTTCCAATTAACCAAAAAATAAAATTCTAAAAATATAAAATAATTTTTTTGGGATATTTGAAAATGATAAATTTTATAAATTAACCAAAATTATCAAATTAAATTTTATAAATTTAAAAGTTATGATATAAATTATATTTTTTTGGGAAGTTTTAAAAATATAAAATAATTTGATAATTTTTGGTTAATTTATAAAATTTATCATTTTCAAATTATCTAAAAAATAAAAATAAAAAATTTATTTTATGTTTTTTATAATTTATTTTTGGTTAATTTGATAATAAATATTTTTTTAATGATTTTTAGGCTGACTAGACAATGACATGACGTGTTGACTAACGGTCAACGGAGTTGACCGTCCAAATTGACGGTCAAACTATGTGTCGGACCAATTGAGTCTATATGCTGCATAGTTGAGGCCAGGATGTTAATTTATGAAACCACGGGCCAAAGTTGATTATATGATCATAGTTCGGGCCAAAATAAGGTATTAACTCTTTAACAAATGGTATGGTTCGACCAATGGTATGTGGAACCGATTTGTACAGATTCTATAAAATATGTAAGAATATGAAAACTTATTAACATCAAATTAAATGAATTTAAGCGTATATAAAACATATTTGAATACAATTTACATAATGATCTATATTTTTTAATGATTAATCAAAAAATTCATTAAGCTCTACCCTTATAACTAGGGGTGACTATACGGTCCGGTCCGGTTAAATTGGCCCAAATTGATCCGGTCCAGTCCGGTCTTATTGAAAATATAAGTACCAAAGACTAGATTGGATACAGTCCGGTCTTGACCCGGTCCGGTCCTAATTCGGTCTTGATTTTATATTGAGCTTGTGGGGATTTGAGTTGCCTAAGGCCTAAAAGGGTGAGGAGTTGGTTAAGTTTTGTACTAAATGCAAAAGTTTGTGACCGTTTATGCAAATTACTTAAGTTTTGGGTGTTGAGCTCTCTTATCCGGTCTTTACCCAGTTTTCGATCCGGTCCCGAACGGTTTTTTTATCTCAAATCTAAACCCGAAAATTGGATTGAATTGTTTACTATCCGGTCCCAATCCGGGTATACAATCCGGTTTCGGATATAACAAAAAACTCGGACCAAATAGCCAGCCGTACTTGTTACTTATAACAAGGGTCCTCTCTACCTGCCAGTAGTGGAACCCAAGGTACTTAACAAAGAAGGTACCTAGAAGAAAACTAGTTGCAGAGGCAATATCCCTATGATCTTCAGGCGCAATCCCTTCAAGGTAGATACTATTTTTCTCAGAAATTGGTGCAACTCTACCATGCTTACGAATGATTCGAGAATTAGGGGTTTCGGATTGTTATAAACTTTTATAATGTCGATAAATATCTTCTCGTATTCCTAAGATAAGGAAGAGCCCACTAGCTCTAGTGGATGGCCAAAAACTTACTTAGTCGTAAACACGTATACATGAACTCGCTCAACAACTCGAGGATAAATTTTTTTTATCTCTCCAATGCGTGCTAGTTACCCGCTCTAAGGTTAAGGATATAGAGGAAGCCTTAGGTGATTTGAGGGAGAGTCACTTTTTCTTACTAAAATGAGGATGCAATCTTGTATGTTTTTATTTTCTCGGGGGTTTGTAAACGACATCCTACACTTGTGCTCAACTCGTCCTAATTTCACGAAACACTTGTAATTGTCACCTAAACCATGATCACCATGAATATGAAACAGTCGTCGCAGGCTAAACTGCAATAGTTTAGAATGCAATTATTCTTAATTATCCACGATAACACCTAGTATATTATTAGACGAATGAAAACACTTTAGTTTAGGTGTAATCAAGCTTACACCTAAACTAATTAACCACTACTCCCCCACTCTCTACAAAATTCTAAGCTTCTTCTCAACAACTGAACATGATTTCATTTATTCCATCGTGTGACCACACCAATTTTTTCCCCTCCTCCTCTACAAACCTTTGGAAGCTTTAAGATCATCAACGATTCCAGCGATAGACCCAGCCGCCGCCGCCACGGTGATCATAAGACACCCCATGCTCAGCAACTTCAACAACACCCACTTGCCACTCCACCGGACTATCTTCCTCCCGGCGATGTACATCTCGATCGGAAAATACACCGTCAACGGCCAGAACCCAATTGCTCCCAACAACCCAACAATGTCGTTAAAGAAAGGAACCAATATCGAAATCGTCGTCGACACCACCACAAAAACCGTCCTCCACACCAATCTGAACATGTTCAGGCCGTAGTAGTAGTTCCCATCCTTGTCGCCGCTGCCGGGAAGCCGGATTTTGATCTCCTTGTTCACGAACCGGCTGTCGGGGAACCGCCGGGCAGCCTGGTCCTCGACGAATGCGAAAATCGGCTGGCTGAACACTTGGTACGCGCCGACCAAGTGGAGGACGACCGCCACGTTGGCGATGTCGAGCAGCCAGTATGGGTTCAGCCCCGTGGCGGTTAGGAGGTTGCCCGGCGACGAGTCGCCGAATGCGGCGTAGCCGAAGCAGGCGCAGAGCATGTAGAAGAGCGTCGTCACTGCCACGCTGAATCGGTTGGCGACCTTCATCGTTTCTACTTCTGATGGTGGCGACTTGATTGTGTCCTGGTGTGGGTGGAAGAAAAAAAAAAGGTAAGATATTAAAAGGTTTCAACAAACTCTTTCGGAACAACTCGAGGTATAGGGATCAAGTGGTCAATTTGCTGATATTGTATCAGAGTTTACGATCGAAAGGTCATAGTTTCAAATTCTTATGACGACCTCCGTTTAATACCCGTTTGCTTAGCACAAGGGATGTGGTATGTCCAACCTGTACATAGGGATGGGCAATGGGCGGGTTGGATGGGTTTTCTCAAATTGACTCACCCGCTTACTAGCGAGTTCAAATAATTGTGACCCGCAATCCACCCACATACCTCTGCTGGCTGGGTTGGGTAGGTGGCGGATGGATGCAGTTAGGTCGTGGGTCAACACGCAAAAGCAATTCTCCAACTAGCCATTAAGAAAGTTTACTAACATTTATAATAAGTTCAATAATATGTGATTTTGATACAATTAATAATTTATAGTTTGCATCCCAATATCTAATTGATATTAACAATAATTTGCATACCAATATCTAATAGATATTGCACAACACAAAAACAATAATAGTAGTCAAAACTATTCCTTATTCACCACCTCTTTAAGTATATAGTGAGACTCTAGTGCAGTTCGAAAATATGATGAATATTCAATACTAAAAGAAACAAACATTTTTCATGTAAAAATAGGATGCGGGTCATACGAGTGACTCACAATCCACCTACCACCCACCCACATAAGTGCGGGTGGAAGATTTATCAATCTGCAATCCACCCACATCAATCACCTATTGCATGCGGGTCGGGTTATTTGCAGATGAATCGATATCAATCCGGGGATTAGCCACCCACATGCCCACCCCTACCTGGGCAAACTAAAGCCTCGTGATTTAGCAGCACAAGGGTTCAACTTGTGCAAACTGTACAAATCCACAATTCGATATCGGGCTTTCGTTTGAGGTCGAGGGGCTTGTAAGAGATTAAACGACTCTTAACAAACCATTTCCGAACAATTCGAGTTAATTATTTGGGTCAAGTGGTTAATTAGGAGAAAAATTGACCTGAATTTCGATGAGGATGATGGAGTAGGAATAGGCGAAAGCGATGTTCCCAAGCGCTTGGAAGACCCTCCGGACCTTCTGAATTGGAGTGATAGTTGCACCTATTCTGATTCCAGTCAAATTTCCCCTGACCTTCCTCGTCGCCGCAACCTTGGCTATTTCAAGTCCCAGCCCAATGATGGAGTAAGTGAAGGACATGGTTGCAGCCACCGTCGACAGCCACCACAGTTGGCCGAAATCTTTGATTTGAGACAGGATGAGCTCTACAATCCCAAATGCAATTATGAAAGGGGTGGCGTCGGTGCTGCAGGCGGCGACGGAGCCGCCGCTCCGGTGGATGCAGTTGGTATGGCTGATCGCCCTGTTTCCAGTGTTTTCCAATCCATAAAAACCACATGGTAAACATCAGAGAAGTGTCAGTTGTTTTTGTTAGAAACGTAACAACGCAACCAAGAACGAGGTTACCGAATCTGGATTTCCAACAACAATTTTAAGTGAGGCTACCACATATATAGACAAAAATTCGGGATTCAACACAGCAACATAAGTGGTATATAGACAAAATTCGGAATAACAACCCGAAGAACTCACATCATGCTTACACCCGTTGTTATCGTGTAGCCTACCGCCGCTCCGAAGAGGTTGATTTGTTGGACATACCCACATAATTTGCCCTGTAACTTACCTGCAACACATGGCACAGTTTTAGGATTATCAAATAAGGGTTGGTTTGCTTATTGGATTTGAAACGATGAATTTGCTACCCAAATCCCAAACACGATGGATTTGCTATAATCGTAAAGATTATAAATACATGTTGCGATTAGCTACATATTTTTGAAAACAGTCTTGTGAGAGAGAATGTACCTTAACCTTACCAAGATTGGAATGGACGGCGTCCATGTAAGTATAATTCCTGCTGCCCCAAACAGCATCTCCTGACCTGTAGCAGTAAGACAGCAGAGAGGAATTGAAGTAGGTGACGAGAGCGAACAAGAGCAGGGTAATTGGGCCGCCAACCCATCCAAGCTGGGCCATGGCCCAAGCCAATGACAACACTCCCGACCCAATCACTGCCGTGATTATGTGAGCGCTCGCCGTCCACACATCTCCTGGGGAAGCAAAGAATGTCGTCGTAGTGAAATAAATCGAAAAAGAGATTCAGAAAAGAGTCTTGAGCTTTTACCGGTGCGTCTGGGACGGCCGTCGTCGTCGAACAATGTGGCATCTTCTGCAGGGATGGTCTTCATCAGGAAAAAAAAAATTAAACAAAAGGGCTTCGATTGTTTGTTTTTTCTTGACTTATGTCGTGGAAGGGCAAGGAAATCAACAGTCTCGTGCCTTCTTTCTCTTCATGCTGAGGAAGACAAACTGTACGGAGTGATCTGTGTGCTATTTTTTTTTTTTTTGCCATATTTAATTTAGTGGATGGGAGGTTTGAAGGAATGTAATTTCCAGGATTTCCTATTAATAGTTTGCGAGTTTACGCATCAGGTTTCAGTTGTTTGGAATTTGTGTGGTGGGAATGAGATCGCTGAATCTAGACACAGTATGTCTTGTAACTCTGCGAACATACATATGATAATAAGAATCAATTAAAGACTCACATAAAAAGAGATTGTATTCAAAGCGGGAATAAAACTCTGTTCAACATGCAGGCAGCGACCACGTTTTAAAAAGAGGCAGAATGGGTTGGGCCGTAGCTCGACGAATATTTAAGCGAATACCGGAAAAAAAAATCCAAGTGCTATACTAGGTTTGATCCATAGGAGGGCTGGGCCGCAGCCCGCGGCTCCCCCTGCATCCGCCGCTGCATGCAGATATAGTTGATTTTTAACCTAAAAATCTCATGTTCGATTTTTTTAAATAATACCCAACAATTGAAAGAATTTATATTACCCTTGTAAACAAAATTTGGCCAGCATATTATTTTGAAAAGGGGGGAGTGAAAGTGTATTATGAGTACTTTCTTTCTTGTTCTAAAGGGTCGTTTGGAAGTTACGATTGTTAAATAGATGTATTGTTTAGAATACATGTATAATATTAAACATGTATTGTCGAATTTGATGCATTGTAGAATACAACGTTTGGTATGTGTAATCGTGTATGTCGCATCAGCTAAAAGCTGAGACAAAACAATCTCAACTCAACTATCTCAACAATCACAACTAAAAGTTGAGATATAACAATCACTCAAAATGAGTGATAGTTTTTGTCACATCAAAGAAAAAAAAACTAAAAAACGATGCATTGTAAACAATACATACATAATGACAATCTCAACAAAACTATCGCAATTTCCAAACAACCCCTAAATATCACATCCTTATCCCATGCTGTATGGATTTGGTTGGCAAAGTAGATTAGGCTACTATTAGGTGTGAAAAGTCAAAAAGTTAGATAATATTAACTCTGACTGACTTTGTTTTGTTTTGTCAGAATCAGTTTCGATCATTAAAACCTCGTCATTATTGATATTACCATTTCTTCCTTCCTCTCCCACCCTGTTCCTTTTTTGTTCTTCTTTTCTTATCCTTTTTTCATTTTTTATTATTTGAAAGCAAGAAATTTATTATGGGGAAAAATATTATTGGTATGCGATAATGTTATTTCTTAAATTGGATGTTAATATATGTGGAATTCAAATTCTGGACAATGTATATGTTCATTATTAAAACTAGAAATTGATGTTTATGTCTAATCTTATTTTCATTTCTATGTTTCTTATAAAAGATTCAATGATTTTTTTTTCCAAGTCTTTATTATAATACTATCCAAGGAATACAAATATTGAGTACTTGGTTCTACTTCTAGTACCCAGTTCATTCGAATGATACTATTAATGTCCATGAAACCGTACCGGAGATCGTACCGAAAAAGTCAGCGGTAGTGTATTTTATGACAAAACCGTAGTTTAACCGTTGGTATTGTTAAATACCGCATACCGATTTAGCCTCCGATAGTAGTATTTTGTGGTTGAACCACTGGTACGGTACGGTTTCATGGACTATTGTATTATGTCCTCTAACATACAATAAATTTACCACAAACAAGGTCACGACTGCATTTCCTCTACTGAAATCCAACACATTACAAGATTAACAATAGACACTGTAGCATAAACATACCTATAGCTAGCTTGTAACCAGTCTCAAACAAGCTCCAACATCACCTAACACGCTCACATTAATTCATAGAGAGACAGAGAAAGCAAAACGAAGATAAAAATCGAGTCTTTATCGACCCACATTTGATCACATGAACAAAGAAAGACCAAGCTAGCTAAACCTAAACATTCTTACATTTTCTCCTTCACAATTCAGTAATTGGCATGAAACGGCTTGACGGAATCCAGATCCCCAATTATCCCAACAACCGACCCAACCGCGGCCACCACAGCTACAATCAAGCAGCCCATGCTCAACACTTCCAAGCAAATCCACCTGGTGCTCCATTTCGCAATCCCCTTATTAGCAATGTACATCTCAATCGGGAAGTAGACCGACAACGGCCAGTAACCAACCGCTCCCAATAACCCGACAACGTCGTTGAAGAAGGGCAGGATCATCGAAATTAGCGTCGTCAGCATCACGTACCCTGTCCTCCAGACCAACCTGAAGAGGTTCACATTGTAGCTACGGTTGCCCGGAAGCGAGAGCTTGAACTCCCTGTTGATGAAGCAGCTCGCTGGGTATCGCTTCGCGAAGTATTGCTCGACGAACGCGAAAATGGGTTGGCAGAAGACTTGGTATGCGCCAACCAAGTGGACTACCACCGCAACATTTGCAATGTCGACGAGCCAATAGGGTTCGTAGAACCCTTTTCCGGTCAGCAAGTTTCCAGGGGCGGAGTCGCCGAATGCCGCGTAGCCGAAGCAGCCGCAGAGAATGTAGAATACGCTTGTGGTGGTGACGCTTACGAGAGTTGCTTTCTTCATCGACTTGACCTCGGATGGTGGAGACTTCACCGTGTCCTGTTATTCCAAAAGTGCAATTGTTAAGCAGTACAATTTTTTTCATAAATTCGCCGTACATTCCGAAATTATGGCTATGATAAAAACTGTAGTCCTTCAAAAGTTATGTGAAATAATAATAAAAAAATCGTGATGTTCGGAGCGCGGAGCACAATGTTATGGCCGTCCAAAATTTGGGGAAATCGGAAAAAAAGCTTGTTCGTGGTAGCAAACAATGTTTTTTCGGGACGAAGGCGGGACCAAACCGGCTACGGTGCAAGATCTCAAAAAGTCATGCGGAATAAAAAAAAAATTCGCTACGATCGGATACCCAAACACAAAAATACGTTTGTTTGAAGTTTCCACCTAGGTTAGGATTGATCGGGAACAAAAAAAAAAAAAAAATTGGACCAAACCGCTGGGGTTAACGGTTTTGGACCAAATGCCCCGACCCCATGTGGTCACCAAAACCGCCTCCCACCCATGCGATTTTCGAGAAATGGTGGTATTTTTGCAACCTTTCTTTTCAGTCGAGCATATTGATAACCTCTCCTTTCAGTCGAGCATATAGATAACTTTTCCTTTCAGTAAAATTTCGAAAACAGGTGTTATTTTTTAGATTTTTTTTTTCTTTTCAGTGGTATTTCTGAAAAAGTCGGGGAATTCTGACCTGGATTTCGATGAGGATTATGGCGTAGGAGTAAGCGAAAGCAATGTTGCCGAGGGCCTGAAAAGTCCTCCAAAGCTTCTCGATTTCGCTGACGAGACCGACTGTGATTCCGGTGGAGGATCCGAGGATTTGTTTGTTTTGAGCGACTTTGGCGATGCCGAGGCCGAGGCCGGCAGAGGAATAGGTGAAGGACATGACGGCGGCGACGGTGGAGAGCCACCATAGCTGATCGAAATCTGGGATTTGGGAGAGGAGAATCTCTGCTACACCAAATGCTACCATGAATGGATTTGAGTTCACCTTACAAGAACCAGTGAGTCCACTTTTGTGGTGACAATTGGACCTTTTAACTGCCCTGTGTTTTGGAAGAACCAAAAATCAAAATTAATCAGGCATTTGTACTGCAATTTAGTTCCCTAGAAAGTGAATTCCGAGGAGTCTCGAATTTAATCAAATTTAAGAGGAGTAGCTCAAATATGAAAAGAGAAGGGGGGAAAAATTTGATTAGCAATCTAGTGATGGGATATGGTCAGACATAAACATTGTAAGTATGCAATGTCTACAATTCGCGCGCGATGATATGATTTTGGTGCATGCAAGATGAAAGAAACAACGAGTGCAAGTGTTATACGATTTTTCCCTCATACATATCATAACTGGTTGGTCTCGAATCTGATGATGACTAACAAATGGAATCGCGTCACATAATTTAAGCCTTTTTTTTCCAATTAAGCAGTCGAGCGTAATTTGACCAATCGATGTTTGAACTCACATCATACTAATGGCTGATGCTATGGTGTACCCAATCGCGATCCCGAAAAGATTTGCATACTGAACAGTTCCGCAAATTTTGAACATTTGCCCGCCTGACAGTCAAAATGAAAGGAGAAAATTCATCAAAACATAGTAATCTTAGGAGAAGAAAGGTGAAAAAAAGACAAAAGCTCAATTTTTTTTCTTTTTTTGAGTATTACCGAGGCTTGATTTGACAGCATCCATGTAGGTGTAATTCCGCTTGCCGGTGACAGGATCACCGGTACGGTAACAGGAAGCGAGCAAGGTCGAAGTGTAGTAAGTGACAAAGGAGAAGAGAATCATAACCACCGGACCAGCGATCCATCCCAATTGAGCCATTGCCCATGCTAGTGACAACACTCCTGAACCGATCACTGCAGTTATTATGTGGGCACTCGCCGTCCACACAGTTCCTGCGCGAGTGAAGAAAGCTAGTGATGTTGTTGTCAAGATTCGTTTTTTTCTTTTTCTTATACGAGGAGAAATCCGTCACCCAGGACCTTCTGGACACAATCTTGCGCCTTTACCACCTCCACCACCCCTTGGTGGTTAACGTCAAGATTCGAAATACGAAATTGGTTTATAAGAAGAAAAGGGGGACAGAGTAAAGTTGTACCAGTGCGCTTGGGGCGACCATCATCGTCGAGGGAATCCTTAGAGATATTCAGAGTGTGGAGTCGAGGGTAGCCATTTTCAGCAATCATCATCGTCCTTCTCCTGAATCTGTACACCAAAAAGAAAACAGAACGAAAGAAGAAGAAAAAAATTGAGAGTCGGATCAAGAGTGTGGGTATGGTGGTGGCATGTATTTAGAGGAGTGTAGAACTTTTTTCTGGATCTCAAAATTCTTGAGAAACTCAAGCTCAACGATTTCTGATTACAATTTACTGCGATTTAATGTTGAGGGAGCATAGTCAAACCCACAAACAGAGAGAGAGAGAGAGAGAGAGAGAGAGATTTCGGAACCACATGCCCTGTTTTGAGGAACTTACAGAGAAGATTGAAGCTCTGTTTTAATGGCGGAAAGCAAAGGCCAGAGGTGGTGGGTGACAGAGTGTTTTTTGAGATTGTTCCGTCACTGGGGAAGAAGTATATATGAAGAAGAGGGCAGAGTGACTGGAAGAACTCTCTTTTTGTTTGCTGGTGAATATTATTAACTCTGTGTGGCTTACTTTTATTTTTTTGCAGAATCAGTTTCTATCATTAAAATCCCGCCATTAATGTTGTTACCATTTCTTCCATCCGCTCCCACCATCTTCCCTTTTCTGTTTTTCTTTTCATATCCTTTTTTATTATGGATTTGGAAGCAATAAATTTAATATGGGGAAAAAAAATATTATGGTATTCAAAAAATTTATTTCTTACATTGGATGTTCATATATGTGGAATTTGAATTGTGGGTAATGTATATGTCCATGATTACAACTAGAAACTGATGTTTATGTCTAATCTTATTTCGATTTTTGTGTTCTCTTAAAAGATTCAATGATTTTTTTTTCATGTCTTAATTATGATACTATCCAAGGAATACAAATATAGAATCTTTGGTTCCATTGCTATGACTACAGGTTACATGGAAATGAATGATAAACGAGAAGTCATGTGTGATGCGGAATTTGTGGTTATTTGGTTCATCGATAAGACATAAAGGATAAGAGAAGATTTAATGATGTAACTGGCACTCACGTTCTTCACATAGTCTGTAACCGTTATTGAGGTGCGTCGTGACTCTTACACTCAATTTGAAACTACCATGGTCGGTTTGGGGTTGACATCTTTGTCAAATGTCCATGATCATGAAATGGTGATGACATGGCAACTACAGTGGTAGGATTACGATGTTAGGTTCGTATGGCCTGTAAATTTTTGACATTGACTTTATTGTCTATGAAGGCCACCCCTTGACAAGTGTATAATATATATTAGTTCAAACCAATCTCGAGCAACGAATGTAGGTCGTGATGAAAAGGCACATGATTTGTGGGAACACTTTCAAACTGGACTTATCTGATGTTTGATGTTGTACTAATATCATATCTGTTAGTTTGAAATAATAAGATTTATTACTAAGACTAGAGTTGTTCGATACTGAATGAGAAAAAACCAAAAGCAGCAATCAAGTATCACAAAAATCAACCAAACTCAATAGGTTTTCATTTTAGATGCCAAGTTAAGAATTAAAAAAAAAAAAAAAACTCCAAGTAAATTTATTTTTAATTTTCAGGTTTTCAAATTTATTTCTCAAAATATGATATCTTTGTTTAATTAAAAATAATATAACAACACAAAATCAAATTGCAAGTTAATAGAACATAAGCTTTCGGGCATTGATGTTGGCGACTACCCTTGGTAACCAAAAGACCATCCCTAACAACTCCCACTCTAGGTCACTTGTTTCACCATTGTGGCTCTTTATTCCTACCAATTATTATACTAGTCAATTGTACCATGTGTTCATAGTTCATACTATGAAATTATAGTCATAACACAATCAAATCAATTTGTTCTTTAAAGAATAAATTGTACCATGTGTTCTAGTTCATACTTACGAACGAGAGATTGTTCTAGTGGTAATAACACTAGCTTTGAGCCTCTACGTCCGAGGTTCAAATCTCTTAAATAATATCTAATAACATAAAAGTACATGACAATTGTTTTTTTTTTTAATCTTTTCTAACCTGATCAGAGAATTCATGATGTGATTAAAAAGAAAAGGTACTATGGACTAATTAAATAATTTGATTTTGAGATATACAATTTGCATATAATGGTAAAATAAATATTTTGAAATCTTCTGTGTCGGTAACAAAAATAATACATATTTTTGGCTTAGGTGAAATATCTTGTGTCCTTTTGTGGTTTAGAATCTGCATGCATGAGCGTCAAATGTCAAGAAAACAGAAAAGGATTGTCAACAGTCAACAAGGTATGATTTATTAATTATTATGGAAGTATTAATAAATACGTTGGCCATTGCACTCGTGAGAAGGAAGTAGTAAAGAGAAGCCATGTTTAAGCCGGATGGAGGAATTCAACAAATTCTATGCGGCGAGTGAAAACATAACACTTGGAGCTAAAACGTCTTATCTATTTGACTTCCTTTTTTTCCTCTTTTTCGCTCTCAAAAAGAGGAAATCGTTCGGATACATGATGATCAGCATAATTTAAGAATTTTTGGAATGTAACCAAGAACAGAAGTCAAACCTCCGAAACAATCGAGGCGACAAATAAAAAGCATAGCGGGTCACACAGTGAGCCGCTCTGTTTTGCGAATACGACCAATGAATTGAATCTTGTAGAAATGTGAAGCTAATGGGCCATAACATAAGCCCACAGACTTAAACACAAATTCATTTCTCTAGTAAGCTCACCGAGGGATGAGTGCTAAAGTAGTCCCTGTAAGCCCACTTTTACAACAAAAGAGCAGCATTCGCTCAACATTGGCTCCAAAGTCCAAACCAGATGTATCAACAGACAATGTAACGGAAAGGGGAACGGTTACGGTGCTAATTGTACAATAGTTAGCACCGTCCTAACCAAGGGAAAAACTACTACTAGTTTGAATTAGTAGTGACTTAGCTTAGATGTTGTATCCCATCCCAACGGAAAGCATTTTCACCCAGACAGTGGCAGACCAGAAATTTTTTATAGGGGTGTCCTTTTTTTTAAAAAAATTAATTAAAAATAAAATAATTAATAAAAATAAAATTGTAAATATGAAAATACCTTACTCGTACAGGTTAAAAAAATCCATGATGTGTTTTCATATTCGGAAATAATTATAGAATACACTTGGTGTCTATAGTATTTAAAAAAATTGTCCCTATATACACTACTAGACAATCATTCACGAACTTATCGCATATTCGATTTGTAAACTTGTTCTTGATGTAACCCAAAGCTGAAAGACTCTTTCAACACTTGCCGTACAATCATAAAATCAATACAAATTAAGGGTAGTTTGAAATTAGTTTAATTGTTAGGTTTTTAAAATAATTAGAGATAGGGAATACCAAGGAAGTACTTAAGAACGCCCAAGTCTTTGATACTGAAACGACGATGGTGGAAGGCATTAACCTGCAAGATGACATCCACGGCAGAACCTGTTATCACGAAATCATTGACATAAACCAAGACCGCCACAACGTCACCATGGAGCCGATACAAAAGCAGTGAGAGATCAGCCTTCGAGACAGTGAACCCAAACTCCACAAGTGCCTCAGTAAACTTAGTATACCAATTTCGAGAAGGTTTACGAAGACCATATAGAGACTTCCAGAGACGACAAACCCGATGATCCCCATCGCGACTAAAGCCCTGAGGAATCTTCATATAAACTTTCTCATCCAGATCATCATGGAGAAACGCATTTTCACATCTAACTGGTGCAATGGCCATCCTCGCTTGGCGGCCACGGCCAAGAGAACCCGAAAAGTGACCAACTTCACAACGGGGGCAAAAGTGTCGTGGAAGTCGATACCTTCTAGTTGATTGAATCCCTTTGCTACCAACCGAGCCTTGTAACACTCGATAGTACCATCCGGCAAGAACATGATTTTGTGAACCCACTTACAGTCAATAGCATACTTCCCGGGAGGTAGAAATTCCAGTTCCAGGTGCCTTGTGCCACCAATGCATCAATCTCCTGCTGCATCGCTTCTCACTAGTGGGAAAATTTGATCGCTTGAGCATATGTCCGAGGCTTGAAGTGTTGAGAAACAGCAGGCAAAAAAGCGCAATGATGGTGAGAAAAACGGTGATAGGTAACGTGATTAGAGATGGGAAACAAAAATGTACAATCACGTTACCTGGAGAAACATAAGCTCATTCGCCCCGAAAACGAATAGGGAGACTTGTATGAAACATGAGCGCGCGAGCAGTCTCCAACAAATGTCTGTGCTTGCGCTCCACCACGCCATTTTGCTGAGGCGTGTCGGTACAAGTGGTTGGAGGATGATGTTGTGCGCTGATGAAGGCTGGGGTAATCTCCATGTTTGCATCCCCAACCGGAATGACAACACATGAACTCGCTCCTTTTTCGTACTTTCTCCATCTGTAACATATCAAACTCATGGCATGCGCCTCATAGTAGTCACGAAAGGAGTGGGTCTGGAATTCCAGGCCATTGTCAACTTGGATATGGCGCACCACCTTCTCAAACTGAGTATGAACGAGTTGGAAATACATCAAATGATAACGCTCAACATCGGACTTGTGTTTCATCAGATAAATCCAGGTAGAAAGACTGAAATCATCCACTATAGTCAAGATATAACGGGACCCATCAAAAGCAGAAATCCGATAGGGACCCCAAATATCAACGTGAATAAGATCAAAATATCCAGTTGTTTGATTGTGCTACTAATGAAGGGGGTGCAACTCTGTTTATCCCTTAAACAAGAATAACAAGGCAAATAATCCGAAGACAAAAGAATGCAACCCACAAAATGTACCAATCGACTCTGTTTATCAAACACCGGGTGGCCAAGCCATGTATGCTAGAGCTCGGACGAGTCCGCCAACTGCTTTGTCACCTTGCAAGC
Source organism: Linum trigynum (assembly GCA_964030455.1). NCBI lineage: Eukaryota > Viridiplantae > Streptophyta > Magnoliopsida > Malpighiales > Linaceae > Linum > Linum trigynum. Next base: position 32,123,380 of record OZ034814.1, on the reverse strand, counting down.
CTGACCAAGCTACTTCTCGCCGAACCGAGGCAGATAGTAAAGGTCATCCTTGAGCTTACCGACGCCAACCAGTGTCTTGGTAGGTAAGACCCGGAGGAGGCAGAAATCACGCAAGAAAGTCACCGCCACATTATGTTCCTGGGCCAAACTACTAACCGACAACAAATTGCATTTGAATGTTGAAACATGGAGGACATTGCGTAGCCGTATAGTATCAGACAACCCAACATAGCCGATACCAACAACAGGAGAATATCAATACCATCAGAAATTCGAACCTATGACAACCCATCGGCCTATCCTAGAGAATCCAGCCAACTAATGTCACGAACAATATGTTCGTTACATCCAGAATCAATATATAAAGAGGGAAAGCAAATGGAAGAGAACAACACATTTAGGCAGGATACAAAATTTGTTTGCCGATTTCCTTCTTCGATAATAACCCCCTTCTCTTCAATCAAAACCAACCCCTAATGGTTGTCCTTTACTACCATCCTTGTCCATCTTGTCTTTCATTAAAGAGCTTAGAAGGTACAACCACTTCGTCTCCAATTCTGGGTTTTGATGTTTATGGCCCCTTCCATGGATTGCAGATAAATCATGGTGCTTCATCTGGTTTTATTTTTAACCGTGAAAAATTGTTTGGTCCATCAATAACCATCCAAGAAATGGACCAGACTACCATCGTAACTAGTTTGGAGGTTCTACTGGTTCAGCCGTTGATCCGATTCGATTCTTATAAGAATGGAAAATACTATTTCTTTTTATATTGCAAACCCAAAACTACTATCCAGAAATCGATTAATTTTCTCCCAAGGTGTAAAAGTGACCCCGAATACCCCTAATAGAATAATTGCGTCTAATTATTTGCCTCTATAAGCTGGTTTTCTTGTAGTGGATCCTGCGCTGCACATTAGCATGCCAACAATAATCATGTTAACAAATAACAACAATCATAATGTACTGAAATTAAATATTTGTCAGTCAATCTCCCATACGTACACAGTTGAAAATATTGTCAGCAATCTGTTGCGTCATCACAAAACGCAGAAAAATTAATGTTAAACAAATAATCTTCCGCCAAAACACTCTCTAATGAACCGCCGCGTGGATGATGCAAATAATAAAAGAATCTCTTTACACACTAGGGGTCGTTTGGAAGTTGCGATTGTTAAATAGATGTATTGTTGAGAATGCATGTATAATATTATACATGTATTGTCGAATTTGATGCATTGTAATATACAACGTTTGGTATGTGTGATTGTGTATGTCGCATCAGCTAAAAGCTGAGACAAAACAATCTCAACTCAACTATCTCAACAATCACAACTAAAAGTTGAGATATAACAATCACTTAAAATGAGTGATAGTTTCTGTCACATCACAGAAACAATCCATGTATTGTTTCTGCTAAAAAACAAAAAAACGATGCATTGTAAACAATACATGCATAATGACAATCTCAACAAAACTATCGCAACTTCGAAACGACACCTAAGAATCTCTGCGTGTAGGTGTGAATGCATACACATAATTTGACTCGCAGCCAATTATTGAGGATTTGAGGTGGTGAATTGAAGGACTTCAATTCAGAAAAGCAACTTATTATTAAATTCCTAATTTGTATAAGCCCATACAATGCGACCTTCAATCAATGCATGTCTAACAACCTGAGTTTCTTTGATTGTATTCCTAATTTAAATAAAATAGTTAATAGTATTGTCGACTTCAATAGTTTAATGCTTCCATCTGAACAAATAATTTGATAGTTTGTACTCCGATTGTATCAAGAATCATTTTAACGATCTCTAGCCTTCTTCCTTTCTGTCGATTGCCATCATGTTGAAGTTCAAGGTAGTTGAGAAACCCCATAATGCACAGTTCCACCCCTTCAACACTCCGCATTTAATTAAAATGTCTCGTATTTGAATTCTTACCAACAAAATAACAGAATAATTTAGTAATATATCTATACAAACTTTACTGATTCCCGACGGTTTGTTGGGTTTGTAATATCTAAAGATAACAATGAATGATTTGGATGGAGGAGAATTGAGATGATAATGGGCACGAGAATGTTAGCTAATCTAAACCACCAACATGAGCTACAAGAAAAAAACAAAACAAAACACATTTGATGAGATGTTTGTAGCAACTTGAATAAATAATTGAGGTTACATAATTGACAGGGAATAGTTACTTTCTATCAACACTCAATACGTTAAAAACCTCCATTCCCACAGTAGATAGAAATTTGAGATAGTGAAAAGCTAAAAATGTGGAAAGAAATTTGTTTAGTTTGACGCATAAATTCATAGTTATACACAATTCTATACTATTTTTCTTCTTAATATGTTTGGATAATCTTCCGTTTATTTTAAGGGTTATAGATATAATATGTCCCTCTAGTATGATGTTTTATCAAACATGCCCCTCTATTATTTTTTACATCAAACATGCCCAAATATCTAAAATATCTCTAATAATTTCACTTTAAAGTTTTTTTTTGTTCTTTTGTATAGCCAAATAATTCTAATAATTTCACTTTGATGAGACCTAGAGAAATAAAACAAGGTTTAAAACTGACATTTCCCCTCCCATTTATCGATGTCAGGTCGTCTAAATCTCGGTTCAACCATGATTGACGATTTTTTCGATGGAAATTTCAACTGAAAGGCATGTTTGATAGTTTTTCCAAATTACAAAGGCATGTTTGATGTAAAAAATAATAAATGAGCATGTTTAATAAAACGTCATAATAGAGGGACATATTATACCTATAACCCTTTATTTTAGTTTCTATTTTTTGCATAGAAAAAAATGCATAAATTATCATCTAAATAATGCTATACAAATGATAATCTATCTAAACTATGGTTCTTCTTAACACAACAGACATTAAAAATTATTGACTGTCAACACAGCTTTGTCATATGCATACAAACATTCATTGAGATCACCTCTTAAATTATCCCAATTTGCATTGAAAGAGAGGTCAGTAGAGTAAACATCACTCATGGCTAACAGTTTTGGAAGATTTCTGAATCACAGATACAGCCAAAGAGAGGACACATGTTGGTTTTCCTTCCTTCCTTTCTTTGTTCTTTACACAACATTGGGGTCCTTCTTTTTGTCCTTTCTTTCCTTTCTTATGAAAGACCAATTAAAATACACTTAATAACCTAAATATTACATGAAAAAGGAAAAAAAGACAGAGACTTTGGTTGGACCTTTGTTTGTTATGAACATGACCAAGAGCTAGGGAGGGAGGGTGTAAATTTTGATACTTGACTGTCGATCGTTTAATAATTCATGTGGAACGGCTTCACGCTCTTGAGATCGACGATCATCCCGGCGATCGACCCGGCCGCGGCGGCGATCGAGATGATGAGACACGCCATGCTCAGGATCTGAAGGCTGACCCATCTGGTGCTCCACTTGGGGATCTTCATCTGCGCAATGTACATCTCCACCGGGTAGTAAACGGTCAACGGCCAGAAACCCAGCGAGCCCAGCAGGCCCACGATGTCGTTGAAGAAAGGGAGCAGCATGGAGATGAGGGTGGTGATGATGACGAAGATCGTCCTCCACACCAGCCTGAACAAGTTGAGGTTGTAGCTGGTCCCGCCGGGGAGCGGGATTCTGAACTCCTTGGTGACGAAGTAGCTGTCGGGGAATCTGTTGGCGGCGAGCTTCTCGACGAAGGCGTAGATGGGCTGGCAGTAGACCTGGTAAGCTCCGACGAGGTGGACGACGATGGCGACGTTGGCGATGTCGAGGAGCCAGTACGGGTTGTAGAAGCCGAACCCGGTGAGGAGGTTCCCCGGGGACTGGTCGCCGAAGGCCGCGTAGCCGAAGCAGCCGCAGAGCATGTAGAAGATGGTGGTTACGAAGATGCTGACTAGGGATGCTTTCTTCATCGTCTTGGCTTCCGACGGCGGGGCTTTGATCGTGTCCTGAAATTGCCAAAACCATGGAGTTTTTAGAAGCAGAAACAGGGGAAATTAAGAACAGGGGAAGTTATAAAACAGGGGAAATGAAGAACAGGGGAAATTCGAAATTGTTATTAGTATTTTAGTACCTGGATTTCGATGAGGATGTTGGAGAAGGAGTAAGCGAAGGCGATGCCGCCGAGGGCTTGGAAGCTACGCCAGACCTTATCGGTGGGCGAGACGACGTCGATTCCGATTCCGGTGAGGCTTCCCTTGATTTCCTTGTTCTCGATGACCTTGCCGATGCCGAGGCCGAGTCCGATGGTGGAGTAAGTGAATGACATGACGGCGGCGACGAAGGAGAGCCACCAGAGCTGGTCGAAATCGGGGATCTGGGAGAAGAGGATTTGGATCACTCCGAAGGCAATCATGTAAGGGTTGGCGTTCATGTGGCATGGATCAGTTCCGCCGCTTCTGTGGAAACAATTCGCCCTCTTCACCGCCCTGTTTAAACCAAAAATCAACCCAATTAGTCCGAATTTCTGAAACAGTGGACCTAAAATAAAATAAAAAACAGAGCATAGGGAAAAGGAAAACTCACATCATGCTAATGGACGAAGCGATTGTGTAGCCGATGGCTACTCCAAAGAGATTGACGTATTGAACCCACCCGCAGATCTTCTCTTGGTAACCACCTGACCATCCAAATTCTCATGTCAGCCGGTGAACTCAACGGAATTTAATGGAATTCGCTCAAGTAAAAATTTTGAAGGGGGGTGGATGAAGTATGTTTACCGAGGGTGGATTTGACGGCGTCCATGTAAGTGTAGTTCCTCTTGCCAGTGTCCGGGTCGCCGGCGCGGTAGCAGGCGGCGAGGAGAGTGGAGGTGTAGTAAGTGACGAAGGAGAAGAGGAAGAGAACGGTCGGACCGGCGATCCAACCCAGCTGAGCGGTGGACCAAGCCAGTGACAGAACTCCAGAACCGATGACCGCCGTTATGATGTGAGCACTCGCAGTCCAAACGGTTCCTGGAAACCGGGGCACAAAACAAATTTCAATTAATCAATTACCCAAATTACCCAACTTGGGTGGGAAAAAGCTTTCGGCTTGGGAGTAGCAGCAGTACCAGTTCGTTTCGGGCGTCCGTCGTCGTCGAAGCACTTGGAGGCCATAATGGAAGGCGCGTCCACGGAGACGTCGAGGGCGTGGTGGTTGTTACGGTGGTAGGGAAGCTCCCCGTTCCCGTTCCCGTTTCCATTGCCGCTCTCAACCATCTTTTCCAGGAAAAAACAGAGCAATAGGAAAACAGAGTGAGTTGCAGAGAGTGAAAAAAACAGAGTGTGACAGACAGGGGAAATGGAAGCAAGGAAGGAAGGAGAAGTGAGATGATGATGATGAGTGGGAAGAGAAGGAAGAAAGGGTTTATATAGGAAGAAGGAAGTAGTGGAGAGGTAAAGGCACGTGGGGACTTTAAGGAGGTAGGCGGCGGAGAAGGAAGTGAAGCGAAAGGGCAAAAAAGCAAAAAGACGGGGATGAAGTGATGAAGAGCTAGCCGAAGCCGAGTAGAAAGAAAAGTGTTTTGTCAACGCTCAACGGCCAGGCGCCATTAAAATCTTCGCCATCTCTTTTTTGGCCGGAAGGGAGGATCCCACCACCCCACTAACAACACGGTAGAGCCATAGTGATGGACCGGCTTGCTCTGTTTTTTTTTTTGTAAGTTTCTTCAGTTGCAGAGATGGGAAATGAGCAGCTTCTTCCCTCTTTCTTTCATTTTTCCTCCCCTGCTTTTTGGTTTGTTGGGTTCAGTGGAAGAATCCAGTGGGGAGGAGGCAGCTAGGTTTAGGCATCAATTTATATAAATGTGATATATTTTTTGTTTTTATTATTAGGGGTTATTCAAATGTTTCAATAGGATACATTTAGGTTAAAAACCGCGCTGGTAGTATCATCAGATCATATCCTTGTGTGCGAATAATATCTCATTTTTGATTGATACTTATGCATAAACACATAACGGATCTTAAACGAGCGAAAACTGTTGAAGGAAAATTTTAACTGTTCAATCAAAATTTTAACGGTTCAAGGAAGGTAGAAAAAATCAAGTTGAACAAGTACAGTTACATCTCTATAAAAGGGTTGTTCTTCCTAAATAGGGTTATATTCAAAGAAGTGATGATTGAGCAAATCCCTAGAAGAAAACAGGTATTCGTTTTGGGGGACTTTTCTGGTTGATGTTGTGAAAAAGTTTGGGGGGGGGAAAGGAATAATAAGAGGGTGTAAATTGTAATCCAAAAGTAAGTTTGACAAGTAATGTTGAATTGTGGGACTAATAATGATGTTTGAATTGCCTTTTTCCACTCTTTTCCAGGCCCCCACTAAACGACTCCTGTGCATGAAATATGGAGACTCCATTGATTCCAAGCTTAATCTCTTAGTTTTTTTATTAATTAGTAGGTAAAGGTTGGTAATAATAAAATAATTGAATAAACCCATTTTTATGACACACCTGATCATCATATTCATACCCTTTTAACATATTTTAACTATCCCTAACCCAATTTTTTTAATCAATCTATTTAAGGAGATTCGATTTCTTCTTCCCTCTAGAACAACTACTTTCTTGTAGGAGTACCTACTATAGCCTACAAAGTACAACCCCTTTAAACGAGTCAAGCCGTAAACTTAGACAATTTTTATAGGACGCTTTCGGACGATCTTATTGCAAGGAGAAGGTAGGAATTTTTTTTTTTATCTTAGTAACCACTAAAATCTACTTCTATTAAATCTTAGTGTGCTTCTCGTCTTAAGAGAATGAACTAAGAGAACCCAATAAAAATCCGAAATTCTCACTTTCAGTTTATCCAACCACACGTAACAATATTTGAAAACTCTTTATCTTCTCTATTACTTCCGAGGCTTCAACTCTCTTCTTCTTCTTCTAACTACTTAAATCTACTTCTAGGAAACCATAGTAGCGCTTCTCGTCAGTAGATAAGACTTTTTATTGATGCAAATGAACTCTCAGAGAACCCATTAAAAATCGAGAAATTTTCTCTTCCCAGTTCACCCGACCAAAACCCAAACAATGAGCAACATAGAAATCATAAACCAAGACTTGAAAACTCTTACCTTGTTTGTGATTTCAACTCTCTTCTTCTTCTCCCCTTGTTTGAACCAGGCTCTCAAGCAACAATGAATTTACAAATAATAAGGACAATATGGACAGAAAAAGGAAGAACTGAGAAGAGACTGGTGAAAGAGGGTTTTTTTATGAAGAAGAGTATTTGAATTTGCACAAACAACTGATTGCTTAATGCTGTGATGATGATTTGGAGAACTGCTCTTCCCAATCCTTGTCTTTATATAGCGTTTTCAGAGGGAATAATAAGTGAAAACCCAAATATTAAAATAAAAATAAAGAGTTAAATGGTTCATCTTTAAAAGACCACCTCTGAAATTTGGATTCTCACGTTTGTTCGTCCATTCTCCTCCTCCCATCGTTGTAGAAGAACAGAATAAGGTTCTCCCTTCCATCTCCCCAAGCTTTTCCATTAATGTCTTTTTTTTTTTTTTTTTTTTTTTGCATGAGAGAGACGACCACAAGTGCGTCGTCGTCTCTTCTAGCTAATTGACGTCTTGTTTTCATTTGCTTATCCCTTCGTATATTTTAATACAGCAGAGGTGCCGAGTTTGGAATAGGGTCATTCGCAAAATTACAAATTTGAGAGAGGAGAAAAAAAAAAAAAAAAGACAGGGATGAGGTCAGATGCAGAAATATTAATTGTGTCGTAATCTCATAATTAATGTTCCCATTTGGTGTTAATTGGTCTGTGGATCTTATAGCATTGGGTAATCAAAGTCGGAAAACAAGACAAAAATTCAAAATACTTAAATAAGGTGATGAATTTTACAATGTTTTATATTATTGGTAAGTGTTTACATTTATAAAAGAATTTTTATGGGTCAAGTTGAACTTATACCACTAGTGCTATGGTATAAATTCGGTTTGTGCCGATACATTCCCATAAAAAGTTTTTTATGGTACCAACTGAACTTGTATTTTTAATGTTATTGTACAACTTCAGGTTTTTTGGTTATAGATAGTGGTTCTAAATAGATAGTCAGAGAACACAAAACAAAACAAACACGACTGTCGACAAAATAGTCGAATTGCCGATAAAAAAGTTTGTTAAACCACTAAATTGGCAGCTCTGTGATACTTGCGGAGTAAAATACTAAAAATACAAGAGAAAATAGGTCAAAAGAAGAAATATTTGGGTAAATCTCATATTACTGTTCCCTTTTGGAGTTAATAGGTCTGTGGTCTATGTAGAAACGTTTTGGTGATCTAGAAGCATAAACTCACAAGTTTTTAATTTTTAAAGCGGAGTTTTTAACTACATAAGTTATAAAAACTGAGATTTTGTGTAGAAGTGTTTTAGTAACCTAGAAACGTAAAATCATAAATTTTTAAATTTTAAAACACGATTTTGATTACGTTGTTTATAGCATCGGTAATCAAAGCCGGGAAATTAGAAAATAATCAGAACCTTGGTCATTAATTATTTAAGTGGGGAAAGACAAGGAAAATGAAAGTAGTATCCAATACCCCCACTTCATTAATTTTAATATGTTTTAATTAATTACATCCCCAAGCATGAACAAGAGTAAGAATCAAAGAAAGGTTTGAGAGCGGTTTCTGGGAGACAACTATAGGGTGGTTGTGAAGGAGATGCTTCTAAAAGCGAAGATATTGACAATTCAATCCAGCATAATCATGGTCCAAAAGCAAATAAGATAGCTCTAAAGAACGGATTTCTAAAACAAAAGATAACTTGTGATATAGAAATCAAATAGTTACACAGGTGAAGACTCTGAAACGAGCCAATCGTGAAAATCAAAACCACAAATCACTACTTGAAATAAAGAGAGGGTCATCTTAATTAGTCACCAAATTAGAGATCTGGATATGATCTTTTACCAATACAAATCTTTGCATCCCCTCTCAAACCGCACACTGTGGAAGCCAAGTTGGAGACAACACTAACTCAACAAGAGCAGGATCAAGTAGACCATTATGTATCAACATTTTTTTTTCCTATTGTGTACGGCTCACATGGTTAGGGAAGGGTAGTTGGTGTGCAACAAACTTAGCCAGTGGTTTCATCCGGATACTTGTCGTGCCATTAAAGTAATTTCTCTTTCTCATCGAGATATTGAGGATAGGCTTATCTGGCAATGGCATCTTGCGGTCTTGTTAGATAAGCAGGTCGGTTAGTGGCACCCACGACTAGTTGAATGGATAGGAAGAGTTGGATTCGGATGTGGAAGGCCAGATACCTCCCAAACTGAAGGTGTTTTTATGGCAAGTATTCCACCGGATTCTCTCGACGACGGAAGCCCTCGTTGAGAGGGAAGTACAAGTGCTTCTCAGATGTCCGGTATTCCCAGGAGAGTCGGAAACATTGGAGCACCTATTCCTTGATTGCCCTGTGGCTCGGGCTCTTTGGGATCACTCTGGTCTCGATTATCTGGGACAAGGTCTTCCTCTTCTCACCTTCTCGTTGTTTCTGAAAGATTTGATGTTACTCATACATCAACCTCAACAGTTTAGGGCGATTGTCGCGGTCCTTGAGAGGATATGCGGTCCCGTAATTGGGTTGTTTTTTAGAGCAAACAATTTGGGATCCCAGCATTTATGCGACAATTCCACCAACAATATCAAGAGTGTGTTAGTTTGTCTATTGACAGAGGAGCACGACCGTCCATCCCACAAGCGATTTTTTTGAGTGGCAGAGGCCCTACTTTTGTTATCTGCATGTGGGTTAGAGCGACAAAGTGTGGGCCTCGCTCAACACGAGGAATGGGTATCAAAAATCAAGATGAGATGGTCCCCTTGTGAAAAAGGGTGCAATTCGCTTAGATTGATGATCCTAAGGCAGTCGAGCTCCTGGTTCTCCGGGAGGATATCTTGTGTTGTCGGGAGAATGGTTTCCCGGAGATAAGGCTGGAAGGCTATGCCAAAGTGATCATTGATAAAATAAACCAGTTGAATGCCTGTGATAATCAGGTAGGGTCATCCTTGAGGAAGTCTTGCGCTGTTTGGCGACTCACTAGGATTTTTGTGTGATTTGTAGGTCGGAGTATTAATATGGTAGCCCATTTGGTGGATAGAAAGACCCTCTCATTGTACCCGAATACGTGTTGTTTCTTTCATTGTATGGTCTGGTTAAATTCCAGGATGTAATGATCTATTTTTTCAATCAATATATATTATTATCTTTTATAAAAAATAAGGCTTACTTGGTTTTTTCCCTATATCGAAATTTATAATAAGCCATTTTCCCCATAGTTACTTGTCTAGGATTTTTGTTTTTTGTTTTTTTATCCCCTACACCTAATTTCACCATAAACCCCTTTTCTTCTATATTTAGTTGTCTATGTACTTTTTGTTTCCTAAAAATTCATGCTACATTAAAAAAATATTTACATTATTTAAAAATACATTGCATAAACTAAAAATAAGTTACATAAAACTTATGAAATGATAGCTATTTCTTATGTGTCAATTAGGCAAACCTATTACATAAGCGTTTCATAACGATTAAGAGACTACGTAAATTTTAAGAAAGGGTAATTGCTTCTTATGTATCCATCACACTACATAAAACCATAGAAGAGCGTGAATTGACTTCAACACTAGATCACTTACTCGCAAATTTATATAACTAATTATGGAATTGGATTGAAAACATTTTCAAACTCTTCTAAATTGAATAATATGAAATATTAACAAGGTCGTCAACCCGCAAGTGAATAGATCGGTCGAACCATTTCAGCTTGAATCATATGTTCCAAACAGGTGGCAACAAACTAGTGGAGAGTTCGCTGGAGGCGGTCAAACCCTAATAAACTGGCTGGTTTGACCAAAACACCAACCACTAGGCCAACCCCTCAAACAAATGACAAATCTAAAAATGAAGCGAGAAACGGCTAGTTGATCTCTTGCCTCTAAAAAAATCTTTCATATAAGCATGTCATACGCTTGTACGAAATCCTCCATACAACTTTTCTAGAAAGCATAGCTATGGCCATCAAACTTAGTCGGGCGAGTAGCGGAGTGCCCTTCTATCAATTTTGATTGGGCGGTAGGTAACCCATCATTTTAATTGAGGATCATGAAGCATCCATTATGGATCAAACTCGTCATAGACCTGCTCTGATACCAATTGAAAAACTCTGGTAATAAAATATATGCAATGATATAATGAATTGGGTATGAATAATCAGAAATTCAAATGATAAAAATATCTACGAATGTCGAGTTTTGTATTGGCTCGTCTGATGGTCTTCTCACAACAACTCAAGTGTGCTTAAAATAGATTCGATCTATGCTTTGAATTATGCAGCCTGCTTGTCAAGCTTTTTAATGAAGCGAAATGTCTTTTTAGTTCTACAAATTGGATTGACTTTTTCACACAATTACTCAACCGGGTGAACCGGCAGGTTAACAAATCTGATGCGTTTTTAGGCAGGCAAGATTATAAGGTAGGCTTATTTTTCTAAATGGAAGGTTAATTAGCCGAGACACGTACTGCAGGGGTTGTAGCTGTCGCAAGTCGTGCGAGATTGGGACGTGACGGACCTAACAAAAGCCTTAGAGAACCTTTGGGAAGGGACCAATGTCCCAATCGACTTGTTTGGTTTATTGCGTATATATAGCAACTAGAAAGGTTTTCGTGTATAGTTTATTTTATGGGTGGAATTTATGTGGAGCAAAAACTTAGGGCCACCAATCGGACAATCCCTATTATCCACGTCCACCTTTGTTATTAATTAACGTTGATGTGATTTTGAATCGGACTATCAGTCGCTACGAATGGAAGTCACGAGGGTCTCTCCTCTGTAATCTGTATCTCCTAAAATTATAGTGAAACTGACTTTCTCTCATGCCCGTGGACTAGCTAACACACATTGTGTTAGTGAACCACGTAAAATCGTGTGTTGTGTGTGTCTGTGCTTGCGTTTCTTGCATTGTCGAATCCTCCTACTTCCCGATCCGCAGAAAACAGTCGTGACAGTTAAATATATCTTGATTTCCAGTTATAAAATCCATCGGACAAGCTACAATTTCTTCTTTTTTCCGAGAATAAACCATTTCCTGCAAGAAATTGTAACATTTAAGCGGATTTTACTTCAATGAATTACGAAAAAAGATCCATGATTCATGAGTAAAAAATCGATTTGAACTGACTAGACACGTTTTGAATGGAAAATGAGGAGTTCTTACATTTTGGGGTGAAATGTTTTTGTAAGAACTCTAAAGGGAAACATGCCAACTGGGGCAATGCAAGGATGAGAGAACTCTGGAGAAGTTATCTTGTTTTTTATTAACTTTTATCTTATGGGCAATCAAAAAAGTTTATTAAGCACTTGGTAGTCGTCAATGTGGCGACTACAAAAGAATACACACTATGTACAAGACTTTCCATCTGAAACTTGCTACTGTCTAACCCTCTGCTAACTATATACTAAACTAAGTGCCGCTAACCAATTAATAATTGTTAATAAAAATGTTCATGATATATAACATACAAGACTAATATAATACACTAATTAAAAATAAAGTTATTATTAACCATAAACAATTTTAAATTCATATCATCACTAAAATATCTAACAAATCATTCAAACTGTCTCACAAGAAAATCATAATTTTCTAATTAAATTTAAAAATTACGGTGCCTGCTGATATATAGTGGACCACGTAAAGTCGACAACGAGGTCAGAAAATGAGAAGAGGAAGCAGAAATAAAATTAATAATTCTGGCTTGATGGTCTTAGCTTACGTTAATGTTTTTTTTTTAATACTTATTTTGTGGTTAAAATAGTGGACCAGTTAAACCATGCTGATTCATGCGATTTTATGTTGAACTATGAAAACCCGTTTGATACAGCCTTTGATCCGGTTGGGTTTTATAACAATGCTTGTAACTTACAAATAAGATTAATTGCATGCTATATGTAGCCAAATGATTGCATGAGATCGAGATTGATGAAGGGGCTTAGTTAATTAAGACATTAATTAAATTCCATTTTGTCTCCCCTTAGTCTTAATAGAATGCCAAAGCAGTAAATAAATAAATAAAAATTGTTGATAATACAAAATAAAAATATCGTGCTTTGTTCCTTAAGTAGGTTGGGACACTGACATAACAATGGAAAACTTTGTAGCTGTAGTACTCTTTACGAATCATATTGGTCCTAGCAAGAGATAAAATACTACCCATCTACAAAGGGAATTTGGAACACCAATTTGACCACCTCACTATACTACAGCGGTGGAAATTGGGAATCGCTTCAAAAAAAGTTTTGATTTTGAGTGGAAAATAGGAATCTTTGATTAGTTATTTCTCAAATGAGTTTTTGTATATAGGCAATGAGGAACAGGATTCCATTTGGCCCAATTATTTAGCATGTCTAATATGGTTAGATTATTCAATGTGGTTTGGTTGTTTATTGATCGTACGTAACTATTGTGGAAGTGTGTAGTACCTCCAGATTATTACAAGCATGAATGAAGAAGAAGAAGAAGAACAGGGAATCTCATCATTATGTTTTGATAATTAAGGATAGAATTCCGGTCCTGTGTTCATGTATCGAGCACAGAAGAAGATCAAGAACAAACATACATCAAGCAATTAAGACTTTTTTTAATAGAGTCGGAGTTTGAATCCATCTACTCGTATGAATATTCGAAAGGTAATATACACTTAAGTTTTAGAAACTTCTGAGAGACCTTGACACTATTATCCGTCGACATATGCTCAATCCTTCTCATAAGCGCACACGAAACCAAAGTCTTGGTTTCTTGAAGCGGCTATACTTCATGATTACGTAGGTTGAATCTTTTATTCGTGTACCCGCGCGCATAATACACTTTTTCTTCAGAGATTCGATGAAGAAGTTTCGAACTCCATCCATCCTCTTCTCTCATGCACGATAACAAGCACATGCATAATACCTCGCGGGATGACAAATTATGAGCTTTACACATGGAATTCAGCCCCTAGCTAAGGTTGTATTAGAGGGGGGATTGGGTGTCCCGTTATCATAAATTATATGGAGTTTTAACTCATCTCTTTTACCGCGTCTTGACCACCAATTTCTTGTTCGGTTTCTAACCGTTTCTGTCACTGAAAAAAATATCAAATAACAAAAGAAAATATGATTGAGAGGGCATATTTTGATTTTTGACTAATCATGTACTACCTGTGAGACCAACCCCTCGAGTTTACACTTTACAGACAAGTCATAAAGGTGATAACGTTAGGGTTAGGCACAGCAGAATTCTTTGACAATTCTCACGTATCTTTATTCGGTCTTCGGGTACAATTAAATTAAATAAGTAGAGTAGATATTATTTAATTTATAGATTCCAGTTCGCTACCGCAAGTGCTCGATCGGTGGGCATTCACCGCGTCCCACTCCTTCTCACTTCTCAGTCGTTTGATTTGATCCCTTTTTAGTTCAGTGTCTTGAGTTGAGGAATTACAAAATGGAATAAAAATATTAATTCCTACAACAAAGATCATTTCCACCGTATTACATACTTTTAGGGAAGAAAAAAAAATTATTTTGTTGATCTTATATGAAGTGAGTTTGTGATATGATGCTATGTACTCCGACTCTTAATTACTGAGTATACTGTTGATAGTATTTATAATACAAAGAAAAGTTGCTCATGTAATAAGTCATAAAGTTCTTTAATTAATTTAAGTAATAAAATGATTTCATCCTTATAAAAGAAAAACCCCTGGATCGCAATTCTCTAAATCCTAACTCTAAGATGGTGCGACTAGAATACCGGATGTATTTTGATGAATTAGAATCGTCGATTCCATTTTTCTGATTAAATTGATTTAGGTTGTAAAATATTTGGAAAATTGGGATCCAGATTTCACTCATTAGGGTTCTTAAATATCCAACCATGCCCCAATACTTCATTTAATTTTAAGTTGTAGATATTATTTTCTTACTTAAAGTAAGCGGTATTCTCAATTTCCTCCGAATATCTTAGAACTCCCCATGGGCCATATGCATCCAACAACACCAGTACTCTCCTTCCTTTCATCTCCCCTCTCCACTCCCCGACGAGGGTCGGCTAGCTACCTCGTGTCGAGAAAATGCATGAAGAAGGAATGGGCAGAGCGACGAGGTGGCTACGTTGTTGCAGTGTTCAATTAGTAAGACCATACTTCTACGAAACTATAAGGTTTTCAAAACGATAAGAAAGGAAGGTCTGGTCGTGTGGGGTTGAGGGTTTCAAGCAGTGAGACATGCAGGGTTTCATCTTCAAATGAATCGAACAACAAAATTTCTCTAACCATAGACCGATTTTTGAATCGCGATCTCTAGTGTTATAGGTGAGGTAGTTTTTATTTGGTTCGATTTTATTCGGATTAACCAAACCTAAGTAACCCTATTACTCAGGCTTATCTACTGTAGTAAAAAAAACATGTGGGTAACGAGAAAGAAAGGTAATATGTTGGGTTCCTACGCGACATGAGGAAGAAATATCATATTGAAACTTTTCTTGCATGTGATCTATCCAACACAAATCTTTACCTCTCTGGAAAATCCTTCCATGGCCACCCCACAATTATATTTAATCTGTCTTTCTCACACCAACTTGCAACTTTAAATATTTAACTTTACAAATAGCTAATGAAGGCTTAATCCCAGGGATGTAAAACAAACCAAAGATATTCAGTAAGTGTTTTGGGTGACAATTTGAATCAGGATAACCTAATCAACTTGACCCTTCCCCACACTAAAGTAAAACACGCTCAAATATTATTCCATTCAATTTACCCATAAAGCTTAGGAGGGTAGGCCAAAACACAAAAGTAATAAATGTAAAATTGATCAAGATGATATTTTGAAGAGATTTAGTTTGAAAATATATATATGAAAGATATGTATGAGTTCACAACGTACGTGAAGAATGTTTACGTGAAGGTCTTCATATTGAGAATGAGTATGCACATTTTACTGGCATGCAGTGAAAATTCTCACAAAGAAAGTGATGAAGATGACGGCGTGTAGGCACATTCGATTTGAGAAAACTAGCCCGATCTATGATCATGTAATAAAACCCAAGCTAGCAAGTTCACTATACTTCTCGACCTTTCTATAACTTACAATTTTCAGAGGGTCTGTGGAGGACATCACCTAATAAAGTAGTGGCATTTAAATGTTAATTTATCTATTAATTATCTACCTAGATATTTTAATATTAAATTAATATGCATAATAGACCCATATTACAGAGTATCTTACCAGACCCTCTCCTCGCCCTAGACATCTCTTTCTGTAAAAATGAGATCTGTATTTGTATCTCTTCCACTTCTTTATTTCTATACAAGGATGATATAATATATTTTTTCAATAATTATATGTTATTTAAGGAATTCAAACATTATAATTTTTAGGTTTAAGAACAATAATATTATCACTGGACCAGACTATTATCCGCACTCTTTAGCTTCGTTATTTAGTACCTCTTTTTACAAAACAACAGGTAAAAAATTGGTATGGCAAAGAAAAATCGTGCCATATATGTAATGGATGCTAGCTATAGCCAATAAACTGCTTGGAATTGAAGCATATCCAAGGATTTTCTTGGCAACTTTACACCATGCACTAAGATTGTGCTCATCAGTTCACCCTCTCATATTAGAAAAATAACATTTTAGTAATAACAGATAACGAAACACAATTCTAAAAGCACAAATTCTCTTATCTTTTGGGATAGCTTTAGACACTTATACATTGTACCAAATGACATTAACCAATATATATTCTTGTTTATCTTAAAGTGGACGAACAGAATCGATCTATACTATCTGTCCACTAGTTTCCTTTTCGATCAATTTTTATGAGCCCACTTGATTTCAGAGGCTCTGCTGCAAATTGGGATTTTAATTGTACATATGAAATGCATTCCATTTTAAACATGCTGTTTCTCTTTTATTTCACAAGTTGGAGGATCCCAAATCTAAAAATATGTGGATGGTGCGTCCATATTTTATAAGTAGCCCTTAAAGTTCTTGATAAATATGATTAAAGCACCGGGAGGTATTTTGTTCATTACTCCAGTTAATAATGAGGAAATCACTTTTAGTTTTGGCTCATTTTTTCCTATCTTGTATAATTCATTCTCCATTCTAAATGATAGGGAGAGGGAACCCGTGGGTTAGATTGGGGGTTGGATTATTACTTGCGTTGTTAATTTGTAGGTTTCTTTATTGGTCTGTGGCATGGTTCATCAAACCGGTCGTATCGTAGCGGTGGTTCAACCACAAAATATCGATATTGGAGACTGATAGGCGGTATTTAATGGTGTTGTCATAAAATACCCTATTGCTAAGTTTTCCGGTACGATATCCGATAAGATTTCATGGACCATGGTTTGTGGTGTCATAGTTTGGGAGGCGATTAAAATATTGTTTTATAAAATATTAATAAAATTTAGAAATTTCTTATTTATATTACAAAGAATTTTACTATGTTTGGTAGTATGGATGCTTAATACCTTTAATGTTATGATACAAAATTTAATTTGTACTCAATATTTAATTTGGACAGGTGACTCGGATTACGGTATACACGACGACGCTACAATTCCATAGTGCTCAATTATTATAGCAACAAAGTGTTCAATTAATTTTTTTTCCCATATACTTATGATATGATGGGTATCTAATTAGCAATTGCTTGTCATTCTATACAACTCCACCGTGCAAAGAGCTAGTCTAGCTAGCTATGCCTTTTTTTTAGGTAATCGCCACTCCGAATTGAACTGAATCCTTTCACTTTGGAGTGGAAGGGTACTGCAATTATGACATTAGATGGTGTTCGATCATTCCATAATGTAAGGATGGGAAGAATTTATGGGTCAAAACCTCAATGGATGGTTCATGGTCGTAGAGATGGTCAACTTTGGGTGAGAGGAGAAGGCCGGTCAGGTCAAAGCACTGGTGGGGAACCAGGCCCCACTGGTGTTTCATTTCAAGGGATAAACTAACAAAATATTAAGGCATCTGTTTGGTTTTGGTGATAGTTAAATTGATGCATTTTCATTAATGCATGCATAATAATATATATGTACATAAGAAAATTGGTGTACTGTAGTTTATATCGATTGGTTTTCGTGGTACACTACAAGAAAATTTGGCTATAGAGTCAGAGGTTATTTGCGTCTAAAAGCCAGTTATTTGTTTCTGTATATCTTTTGAAGCAAATAAATTATTTGCATCGGACGCCTCTGTCTCTAATTCTCTTTAGAAGCAAATATAGATGCAAATAATATTTGCTTCTACTTAAGGAATCTGAATCAAATCTTATTGATTGTAATTCCACTTTAAAGAACTTATCTTTTTCTCTTTTTGTTTGATTTTATAGAGAAATAATTTTGTTCCTATTTCTAGTTTTGGAGACAATTATAATTGTTTCTAGAACACCTTACCGAAGCAAATTTTTGCATTGTGAGCAAATTTTTTTGCTTTTTATTTCCACTTTCATAATTTTGATTAATATTTTAAATTTTACATTCAATTAGACAAATAAAATAGCAATTCAAATTTTATTAATAACATTTTAATACATTTATTCTTAAAATACATGAATACATTGGCCATAAAAACATAAATACAAAAATAAATAAAGAATACATTGGGTCTACTCTCCTTTTTTTTTTACTTGACCAAATCTCAAACAACAGCATACAGAAGAGATGGATTCAATTGAGGCCTCTGCTGCAGCTGCTTCTTCGACTTGAAGATAGCAAAAGCTCGTCCCATCCCATCCAACCCCAAACAAACAGATCGGGAGAACAGGCGAAGAAGCTCCACCCTCATTCGATTAAATACTGGAACACCAACGAAAAACATCGGAGATTCTTCATATGAAGTCCAAATCCAGCTCAAGCGACGTCCACTAAATCAATACCCCAGATCTGCAAGGACAACGGATGATTAACAGTGAAACCAAAACACTAATGATAGAGAAATCCTTTGTTCATGTCTCTAGAACACTCATAGCCTCCGTTTCCTGCAACCAGTGAAGCCCGATTATTGCGAGGAAACTCAGAAGGGGGATAGCTAAATCAGTGGGAGGAGGAGGAAACATCACCGATTTGCGCTCAGATCTGGAGGGGATGGCTAAATCAACAGTTGAAAACCGCTTACCTTTCGTCGTCAATAGCGACCGTTGTGCCAACTCCACAGCAGCAAAGTCGACGCGTCTCTCACCTTTCATCCTGATAAGCCGCCGACGATTCCAGCCGCATTGGTAGGGTTTATTCCACCAGAATGAGGATAGAGGAGGCCAAAGGTTGCCTTCGTTTATGAAAGACGGAGGAAAGAAAGTTTGGGCGGCATCAGTGTTATTTTTTCCCCCATTGCCTCCTTTTCTCGTTTAATAACCACGGCACACACCCCTCCTTCCGCTTCCCATTAGCGCCGCTGATGATGGGCCGGTAATCTTGAAATCCTTGAAAAGAGGTTGGTAACCGTAACATGTTGGAAATGTCAAGTAATCTTGAAATTGTGTCTTCTTGTGTTGAAGTGTTCTACACCTTCTACGAGAATTTTTAGAAATTGGTTTCAAATATATCCATATCTTCTGTTCATTTTGGTTTCTATGGAAATGTCAAAGCAGTTCATCTTGTTAATCAAGTATCAAAAACCTACACCCATAACCAATTCAAATTAGTATTTTAGGATGATATGTATTTGTCTCTACATAGTAAGTATATAATATGGGTATAAGTAATTTTTATATTTGTCTCTAAAGACTATTAAAATTATTTTTCAAATGACATAACTATAAGTGACATTTGTATTTGTCTCTAAAGATTATTAGATTTGTCTCCATATGACAAAATTATAAGAGACATCTGTATTTGTCTCTAAATACTATTAGATTTGCGTCTATATAATATATGTATAAGGAGCATTTATATTTGCATCTAAAGACTATTAAATTTGTCTCTATATGACATAAATATAAGTAACATTTGTATTTGTCTCTAAAGACTATTAGATTTGCCTTTAGAGACAAATAATTTCACCAACTGAGACAAATGATATATTTGCCTTAGCTATAGAGACCACTATAACAATTGCCTCTAATTATTTGTCTCTATAGACTAGTTTTCTTGTAGTGGTAGTTATTGTAGTGTCTAAATAATTTATATTACTTTTTTTTATAAAGGTGATATAGGTTTCTTTTTTGTGATTAAGGTACTACTTAAGGGATTTGAATCTGGGACCTCCAGGTTCTAGGCTAGTGGTATTACCACTAGACCAAACTCTTGTTTGTAAATAAGTTATATTACTTTTATGGTGAAATATCACTTTTACCCTTTGTTTTTAGTATAAAAAAGCAACACACATAAAAAAGTAGGGACATAGTTGGAAGAAGGAAAAAAAAACACAACAATCTCAACCAAAACTTGAGATTTAACTATCACTCATTTTGAGTGATAGTTTGTATCACATCAAACAAACAATGCATGTATTGTTTGTGAAAAAAAAAATAGTTTGTATCACATCAAACAAACAATGCATGTATTGTTTGTGAAAAAATAAAAAATAAAAACCATGCATTGTGGACATTGCATGTATTGTAACCGTCTCAACCAAACGAACCCTTAAGTTTGGGAAATTTTGAGCGACAATGGTCAAACTGTGGCAGTCTCTCTCAGCCAGCCTGATAATTGAGTATGTGTGTTAGTGTGTGAACCTGAAATCGGAGGAGAGTACACTTCTTTCGTATATGTTAATTGCTCTATTTTGATCATAATATAAAATAAAAACTATTCTCATTTCTCAGATAGAAATCCCTCTTGACTTCATCCTCCGATTTGCTAAAATGAAAGTTGGGCTGGCATTTTGGCATAACAGATATATACATGATTGACTGGACGTCGACTGTTGCAACGCGCTGCAATTTGTTTGCGAGTTTGGGTCTCCATCACTCAACTGACCAGACGGTTTGTCCTCATCTTAACCCTACAATTATTATTACATTACACGATTCATTTTGTATTTATTATTATTATTATTTTGTTAATTAGCCAGCCAGGTAGCCACCCGTGTTGACTTTAATTCTGTTTGCCATCTGAATTCTAAACTCTGACTCTTGTCTTGTGTCCTCGAGTCCCGAGTCTTGACTATTGCTTCTTGTTGTGAGTAACACCAAGCAAATCTTAACTTAACTGCCACGATAATATAATTGTCAGATTCTCCGGCAGGCAGGCTCCATTTTTACAGGGTCAACCAACTTTTGGGACTCACCAACCAATCCAACTATTCAGTCAAAAAAAAAAAAAAAAAAACTGTACAAATTAAATTAGCACAACTTAGACGGTTCATTAGGTTCGGTCGTTAAAGTTTGAGAGATCTGCTTACACATTTGCGTGTTTTGTGTTATGTCAAAGTAAAACCTCTTGGATTAGAGTTAGGAAGTGTTGAATAGTAGATTTAATTTGATAATAACTAACATAACTCCCCCTAAGTCCTGTATATGGATTATGGACACGTTATTGACGGTACGGCCGACACTTTCTTTTTGTTCATTTGCAACAATTGTTTCGAAAAGTTAAAGCCATATTAATATCTCGTTTTTCTGTAATGGCATGTTGGAATTACAATATTTACGATTGAATGAACCACTTTTTGGGTTAATTGCATGGTTGGTCACTAACATTACAAAAAGCATTCATGTTTGGTCACTCAAAAAATTTAAATCCATTTTTGGTCCCTAACTTTACAAAAACCGTTCATTTATGGTCACTCTCTGTTAGCTGCCGTCCAACGCCGTTAACGGCGTCCGTTAAGTGATGACGTGGCTGACGGACTCGCCTAATCAGCACCTTTTAACCCGAAAATTGACTGACCCGACCCGCCACGTCATTTAAACCCTCCATGTCAGCCAAACCTAACCAAACCTCTACCCAAACCGACCCGCTAACTAAAACCAGACTAGACCCCCAAAATTGTTTGACTAAAACCCTAATCAAAGACTGCCTCCATCCCGCGCAGCCTCCATCTCGTCGACAACGCCACCACCGCCGCCGTGATCTTCCTCCCGCACTGCGTCTGGTCCTTCGCCGAGGGCCGATTCAACCCCGGGGACGCCGCCGTCATGCTCCACTACGCCTACAGCGCCGTGAAGAAATCGGTGGAGGCGTACATCACCAGAGCCGGAGGCCACATCATCGAGGTCGATCTCCCTTTCCCCGTTAAATCCGAGGACGAAATCATCACCGAGTTCCGCAAAGCCCTGGCGAAGGGGAAGAGCGAAGGGAGGAAGGTGAGAATCGCGGTGATCGATCACGTGACCTCGATGCCAGCTGTTGTAATCCCTGTAAAAGAATTGGTCAAAATCTGCAGAGAAGAAGGCGTGGAGCAGGTTTTCGTCGACGGCGCCCACGGAATCAGGTGCGCGGACGTCGACGTGCAGGAAATCGGGGCTGATTTCTACACCAGCAACCTCCACAAGTGGTTCTTCTGCCCTCCGTCCGTCGCCTTCCTCTACTGCCGCAACCAATCGAACGCCGGCGGGGACACGCAGTTGCAGCTCTACCACCCGGTGGTATCGCACGAGTACGGGAACGGGCTCCCAGTGGAGAGCGGGTGGATTGGGACGAGGGACTACAACGCGCAGCTGGTGGTGCCGTCAGCGGCGGAGTTCGTGGAGAGGTTCCCCGGCGGGATCGATGGAATCAAGGCGGCGAACCACTCGGCGGTGGTGGAGATGGGGGAAATGCTGGTGAAGGCGAGGGGGACGAATCTAGGATCCCCGCCGGAAATGTGCGGGAGCATGATCATGGTTGGGTTGCCGGCTTGTTTAGGGATTGGGAGTGAGTCGGATTCGTTGAAGCTGGGGACCCATTCGCGATCAGAAAATCTCCAGGAAGAAAAACGGAACGGATGGAG
Organism: Linum trigynum; assembly: GCA_964030455.1. Classification (NCBI taxonomy): domain Eukaryota; kingdom Viridiplantae; phylum Streptophyta; class Magnoliopsida; order Malpighiales; family Linaceae; genus Linum; species Linum trigynum. Next base: position 32,100,434 of record OZ034814.1, on the reverse strand, counting down.
GCTGCGCGGGATGGAGGCAGTCTTTGATTAGGGTTTTAGTCAAACAATTTTGGGGGTCTGGTTTGGTTTTAGTTAGCGGGTCGGGTCAGGTTTGGGTAGAGGTTTGGTTAGGTTTGGCTGACATGGAGGGTTTAAATGACGTGGCGGGTCGGGTCAGTCAATTTTCGGGTTAAAAGATGCTGATTAGGCAAATCCGTCAGCCACGTCATCACTTAACGGACGTCGTTAACGGCGTTGGACGGCAGCTAACGGAGAGTGACCATAAATGAACGGTTTTTGTAAAGTTAGTGACCAAAAATAGATTTAAATTTTTCCAGTGACCAAACATGAACGCTTTTTGTAATGTTAGTGACCAATCATGCAATTAACCCACCACTTTTTTGTGTAAAAGCGAGGGACAGGACGACTCACGAGTCGCGATCGAGCCACGGGTACGCGGGCGAGTCGATCAAACTCGACCCACAGAGAGCTGCAGGCCAGCACAGGAACAAGACAAACCAAAACCTGTACCATCATCACAAGGTTAATTGACAACATGCTTTTCCCACGAGATCTCAAAATGTATGATGTTCAACATTAAGCACGTTTTCCTCATGGGGTGTTTCCTCGCCAACTATCAACTCCAACGCCGGCTCCACAATTTCCCAACACCAAGTATATATTCATGCAATCAATCATATTTGCTTCCTGATTTTCTAGTTGAAGAAATCATGCGCGTTATCATTTATAGTGCTCGGAAGCTCCACACCCCGCAACCAACTTATCACAACACTGTTTACGATTGGGTGCTAAACCCGAGGTCTTTAGGAACTTGGTATAAATGAATGCTACAGTCAATTTTGTGTATTGAGATTTGAGAGTCAATGGTTTTGTTAAGCCCAACCAATAATTCAGGCAGTTTTGTGAGGATTTCATCTAAGATGAGTATCTTTAAGAAAAAAGATATATAATAAAATATTTTATTTTTTTATCGTCGTTGATATATGTAGGGGCAGAGTTAGGATTTGACGTTCGTGGGGGCCGAAAATTATTTAATACTATTACCACAGAAGGGTGATAAAAAAATTAAAAACTAAAGTAAATTTTACTTTTATTAGAATTTAAGCCCAATGTTAAAGTATGCTAACTCAATTTGAATGGACCAATACAGTTGATGGCCCATGTCTCATGCTGGGCTGGTTGGCAAACTAACGAACCCACATACTGTAAAGCTGGTGGGGTTGGATGATGATGATGATGATTGTTCTGGTGATCCTTAAAAGCCCAGTCCATTTACTGCGCATCCAGCCCATACGTCTTCTTAGCAGGAGATCAAAGCCGCCCAGAATTCTTGCGATCTCACAGGCCCAAACCCAATGCTTTGTTCGAGCATCAGGATAAACAAAATAGAAAACAAAGCCAAGAAAAAGAAAGAAAGAATCTAAGACGTCTCTTACAAACTTACGCCACCAATGACGTCGTACACAACCAGCCGCTTCCACACAAATGGAAACATTTGTATTATTAATTATTATTATCCCCAAACATATCCAGATATCCTTCTCCGCTTAGCAATTAGCCCTTTCCCTGTAGCCCACACTTCACTGGTTCACTGAAAACTCACAACGAAACAGAGCAGCCATGAAAATCCTCCCACTAATTCTCTGTTGCATCCTCATCAATTCGCTGCTTCCCACCCAATCCACCCACCGAAACCCACCTCCTCCAACCAGTAGCATCATCTTCACCACTCTCGGCCGATCCAGCTACGCCTTCGACCTCTTCACTCTCCCCACGCGCCACCGCACCCCGCCGTCCCCTTCGTCCGAGCTCCGCCTCACCGATGGCGCCTCCGTCAACTTCAACGGCCACTTCGCCTCCCCATCTCCCGCTCTCCTCTCTCTCTCCCGCCAACCATCTCCCATCCAACAACCCTTTTCCACCCCCGCGGCGGCGGAGGCGGCGGAACTTCACCACGTCTACGTTTCGGAGAGGAACGGATCCTGCAACATATACTACGACGCCATTGCTTTCGATTCTCACCCGCCGGAAAGCTCCTCCAGATCGAGGTCCGCCATGGAGATCGCGCCACGTGTCCAGCTGCCTCTAATCCACGGTCACGATGGGCTCTCTCTGAAGGATAGGCCCACTGTGGTTGGAGATAAGCTGGTCTACGTGTCAACTCACGAAAAGTCCGCCGAGCCCAGGACGAGTTGGGCTGCCGTCTACTCGACCGATTTGAAAACCGGGTCGACTCGGAGACTCACCCCAATTGGAATCGCCGATTTCAGCCCCGCCGTGTCTCCCTCCGGATTTCTCACCGCCGTAGCTTCCTACGGCGAGAATGGGTGGAACGGCGAGGTGGAGGAACTCTCCACCGATATCTACGTCTTCCTGACAAAGGACGGGTCAGAGCGGGTCAAAATCGTCGAACACGGCGGGTGGCCGAGTTGGGTCGACGATTCGACCCTGTTCTTCCACAGGAAGAGCGAGGAAGACGGGTGGATCAGCGTGTACAAGGCGATTCTACCGAATTCGGGCCCGATCTCGACCGATTTGGTGACCGTCACCCGAATCACCCCGCCGGGAATCCACGCGTTCACTCCGGCGACTTCCCCGGGCAACACCGATTTCATCGCCGTCGCCACCAGGAGACCCACCTCGAGCTACCGTCACATAGAGCTCTTCGACCTTGTCAATAACGAGTTCACCGAGTTGACCCGCTTCGTGTCCCCTCAAACCCACCATCTCAACCCGTTCCTCTCGCCCGACTCGGGTCGGGTCGGGTACCACAGGTGCAGAGGCCAATCCAACTCCGGCGACCCCCACTTGCTGCTGGAGAGTCTTCACAGCCCACGACCGGACGTCTCGCTGTTCAGAATCGACGGATCCTATCCCGTCTTCTCCCCCGCCGGCGACAGGATCGCCTACGTCGAAATGCCTGGTGTGTACGTGGTGAACCGGGACGGTTCGAATCGGCGTCAGGTTTACCCAGGAATGGCTTTCACGACCGAGTGGGACCCGGTTCGCCCGGGGATCGTGTACACTGCAGCCGGACCTACTTTCGCCCCGGTGAGCTCGGAGGTGGACATCATCTCCATCAACGTTGATAACCCTAACGCGGACAATAACGTCAAGAAATTGACCACCAACGGCATCAACAACGCTTTTCCCTCGCTCTCCCCCGACGGAAAATGGATCGTCTTCCGTTCGGGTTTATCGGGTCAGAAGAATCTGTACATAATGGACGCAGAGAAGGGCGAGGCCGGCGACGGCGGGCTCCGCAAGTTGACGGAGGGTCAATGGACGGACACGATGTGTAAATGGTCGCCGGACGGCGAGTGGATTGCCTTCTCATCGGACCGGCACAACCCGGGTAGCGGCAGCTTCGCGATCTACTTGATCCACCCGAATGGCACCGGGTTGAGGAAGCTGATTCAAAGCGGCTACGGCGGGCGGTGCAACCATCCCTATTTCAGCCCGGATTCGAAGAGCATAGTGTTCACCACGGACTACGCCGGAATATCGGCGGAGCCCATCTCAAACCCGCATCACTACCAGCCGTACGGAGATATCTTCACGATCAAATTGGACGGCTCGGAGTTGACGAGGTGGACGCAGAATTCATACGAGGATGGGACGCCGGCGTGGGGGCCAATGTATATGGAGCCAAGTGATGTGAAGTGGCCGAATTATGGACCAGGTTGCTCGTTTGAGGATTGCTATTTTCTGGACGAGATCCCAACTTCTGGCGGCCGGGAGAAAAATCTGAAAACATCCGGCAGGCCTCGCTGTTAATCAGCTTAAGGAAAATGTATGTTGTATTACTGTGTAAATCTGTGAGCACTGAGCAGTGAACACTAATAAGTTTTGCCCTCTTCTTAATACGCTAAGGTAAATAATGACGACCACTCTGCTGTAGAATATTTGCCTGTATTGATAAATAATATATACTACTGATGTACTATACTATCACTCTGTTGACTTTGCTTTCATTGAGTTTTGAACTTTTGATAGTTAACTTTGTTCTTCCCATGAAAATCTACATAAACTCCACAAAATGGAATGTCTGCACTCATCAAACTTGATTATTGTCCAGAGGAAAATTTCTGATCTACAAAGCCATAGCAGGCAAGTTTCAAAAAAGAAAGCATACAAACCCGTAGCAGGGCAATGGTGGAGGTATCATACAAAGAACTGACTCAGGCTACTGTTACATCAACTGCTACTATCTGCTGCTGCTGGTGCTGCTGGTGCTGCTAAACTACATTCTTACATTCTGGGGGCAGATGGGCAGAAGAGCTGCTTCCAACGGAGCATTGGAAAGATACCGTCATTACTACTAGTAGAGGGACTGCTGAAGATTGTTGGTCGAATCATAGCCATTTGGCGAATGAATACTGCCCATTACTACTAGTAGACACCGCGCTACTTGGTTGATGAGGTTTCCTCAGATAGATCAATCTCTGTCAGTCTGCCTATAAGATTTGCTTGTGGAAGTATTCCTCTGGTATCCGAGGAGGGCAGAATTTCTTGGCTACAAACTTGTACTGGAGTTCCCAACAAAACAAAATCAAGGCAAGATCACAAAGTTAGAGACTGTTATGAAGGGGCCAAAGAGGGGTTTCTAGGAGGGTGGCAAAACAAAATTCAAAGTCGGATTATCTTCACCTTATGCTGACTGTACTTTTCTCTGATCGCGGGCAAGGTGGAGTCGTAAGTGCTGGTACACAGGCGGTGAAGATCCTTTACACAGTCTTGTAGATCACTAGGCTGATAGAGTGTGTAATGTTGCAATGTGGAATTCTGTCCAAACATAATAGTAAGAGATCAGTGCCAGCCCCCAAAATGATTTTCAATGAGTAAAAATTTTACTGTAAAATGCTGGTGATCATGCTTTCGTCATCTCAGACTTACCCATGGTCTCTTAGAAGGGAAAAGTATGAACTTGGCCAAGAAAATGGCAGAGGCTGCAACAACAGATGGAGGGTAGCAAAGCATATTGTACTCCAGCAGAGACAATTCACTGATGTAATTTGCTAAGCATTCCAACTGCATTGATGGGACCTCATCGATTCCTTGGGCAGCTCTCACAAATCGTCTTCATAACCAAGGCAATGCAACAACAACAACAACAACAAGTCAGCAAACAGAAGCCAAGAGAAACAACTAAAGCAGAACTGCAGAAGGCAGTGTGATGAATGGATGCAATTTATCAGTAATCACCTTAAGAAACATTTGGGTGTTGGAGCTGTCATCTCAAACTTCAAGTAATTCAAAACTGCAGATTCCATTTCTAAAACCTACACACAATACAATGTTTCACATTTTTAGGTAAGCAAACTACACGGACAAAGGACAAAGTATGTAGCAGGAGAGTTCCAAAACATTTTCATACCTCATCCTTGAAGTATGTGTTGTCAGTAATGTAGCAGAACTCCTCTACCTGGGGCGCACATATTTCCTCATATTTTCTGCCAACATAAAACATGGATTAGTGCTGTTAGTATGCTACTTCACCAGAGAAAAAGGACTAAACATCACTCAAAAAGAAACCCCGAAACTTGTTACTCACGCAGCAATCATCATGGAGGCAACACCAAGCAATTGCAATCTTTGCTTGTTAATCACATTGCCGGAGAGATATCGATCAATGTAGTTCACAGTCAGGTACAAGGTATCTGGCACAAGTCTGTACTCTTCTGCAACCTCCACGAGCCAATCTATCAGTATAGCACGCATACTGGCATTTACATCCTTCTGAGTTTTTTCCATGAAATCTGTTGCTGGTCTTTTCTTAGCCTGCAACCACAAAAATGCAAGTACCACAACAATGTTAAGAGGTTAAACCAACTACAAAGTCCACAACAAGTTACAGTTTCAATTCATCTACATTAGGGACTCGAACAAACCTCAGAAGCTCGCAGATGCTTGTAAATATCACAAGCAATCGTGGCACAAAGCTGAGGATCCTCAAAATTGGTATCCAGGTTTACAACCTTGTCATCTGTATCCATATCAATCACACCATGTGCATCTCTGTTGCGCATATTTTCTGCAAGCACCCCAATCAAAAACTCAATTTAGAAGCCATGTATAGCATAAATGTGATTGATCATCTTCAGAAACCCAGAAAAAGACAAAACAGAAAACAGGTTGAGGTTATATCAAAGCAATTCACCTGCTACTACTTCATGATCCGTAATATAGAGCTTGTTCAATGCCTTCTTGTTGATACAATCAATCTCAGGCAAGTCATTGTCGTCGACATACTCAACATCAGGGCTCTTGAAGGAATCACAGGTGGACATGGTTTCATCCAAGGACATGCAACCTTCATTTGTTTTCGTTGGAGAAACATTCGTTTCACAGGACGTAGGGGGCTTGACAATGCCCGAGACAACTTCATGGCTTCTTCGTGCAGATGTGACCTCAATCTCAGTCGATTTCACCGCCGCAGGTATGAAATTTCCAGACGAGGCAGTGTTGCTGTTGTTGTTGGAAGCAGGAGTAGGTCCTTTCTTGAATTTAGCAATTTTAGCAGTGCTCTGCCCCTGAAATCAAATCTCATTAGAAACCCTGAACCAGAAACAGAGCAATCTTCCAAGATTCCAAATCACAAAGCATCCCTCTCATCAACACTAATTTTCAGTAAAACCCATTCACCCAATTCGTTTCCGCCAAGAAATCGAATTACCCTAAACTGTTAACTTCCAAAATTGAAACCCATATGGTAAAGTCAGTAGCTTAAGCGTTTACAGAGGAAAATATCAAAGCAACGGAACACACACATCTCTGTAAATTCTTAGAAACCCAGACGGGTTCCTTTTTTTTGCTCGCTGTACGAAACCATAAGAAACTCCAGGAAAGAAAATACCCACAAGAGCCAATACCAAGAAACGAGAAAAGAACCCAAGAAAACCAACCAGAGTCGACGACGGGAGAGCGGTTCTCGACCCTTTCTGCGCAGCATTCCTCGAATTGTTCGTAATATCTCCAAGAGGCGCTCGTTTCCTGGCCAAGTGCGAAGCAGGAGCAGCGGAGGAGGCGACCACCGCCGTCTTCCCGGCATTCTCCGACCGCTTCGCCAGAGACGACGTTGTGGATGCAGAAAACGACGACCGGCGTGGCTGCGACATTTTCTTTTTCCCCGCGATCAAGAAAATCCTTCACCAATTTCCCCGTCCCCCTGATTCAGGAACAAGAAAGGAAAGTGAAAGGAAAAAGTGAAGACTCGGGTTTGGGTATCTGTTTCTCAGTCGAGTCGGTCGTTTCTTCTGGGCGTGGAAAAAAGAGGGGAAATAAAGCTTTTTGGTGGTATTTATGATTTTCCGATTTTTCGTAACCAATTAGTTAAATGCCGTATTTTGCCTTTTTTCGGGTCGATTTGAATTCGAGTCGGGCGATTCGTTGGCGCCGCTGGAGCGTCCGACGAGGACTGTGTGTGACGAACTAATGGAAACCAGCCACGTGTATGAAGAATCCCGCGCCTTTCTTTTTTAATGGGTGGGGAGAGTGACGAGCAGTGAGGTTAGCGAGCTGTGAGGTAGGAGGGTTTGGGAGGGGTGGTTTTGAATTTGAATTTAAACGGTCACTGAACCTGTCTTCTAGTGTTGGTAGTAACAAGGCCAGTCAGCACGCTATACGTATGAGTGAGGAGAGAGTGCCCACACAAATTTTAAATTTTGTTACTACAAACAGGCTTCAATTTCAAACAAAGGTTTGTCCCTATTTTTCATGAACCAAAATCCGCCATTTCTGCAATGCCGCACTTCAAGTTCTATAAACAGAATATTTTTACAGGATATAAAATAAAATAAATAATTATGTCTGGAAAATATTTTGTTATAGGTTTTTATTCTTTACCCAAGGGGCACAGTTACCAGTGGTTGACATGACATTTCGCTAGGTGAACTGGCGATGTTCGTGGATGGGGATACAACTAGTGGCTCTCACGGCGTGGGCGGTTGGGTTCTCTAATATCCCACAGGGCATGGTGGTTGTGACATCAGCAAACATTATACGTGTGGATTTCAGAGCCGGCTCTTGTGGAGTTATTGACATTTCGGGATGCGGTTCGATGGTGCTTGGCGTGCGGGTTACATTTGATGACTTTTGCAGGTGACGCCCAAGTGATCCCGAGGAATGTCCAGGAGGGAAAGGTAGTTGATGTCCTTGGGGGGGGGGGGGTTACCCTTTTGGATGAGATAAGAAGTTTGTGAGGCTCGTTCCAGGAGTTTAAGGTTATTTTTGTTGTTCGTGCCTGTAAGATGGTTGTCTATTTGGTGGCAAGAAAAACCCTTTCATTGTCCCCCTCTTTGGTGGTGGGGTTCAATTTTGTTTCTTGGTTGTTTTCACCTACGTGACCCTTTGTATTTGGCTATTTTCTATGTGACACGTGTCAAAACGGGCTGCTCAATTAGTACGATATTGTCCACTTTGGGCCAAGCCCACACGGATTTACTTTTGGGTATCCTTGCCAAAAGGCCTCGTACCAATGAGCTTGGTGGACACTAATATACAAGGATTTCTTCCCTTGTATTACTGATATGGTACTTGGATTGTCCCATAACAACACGAGTGATTTTTTGAGAGAAAGTTACAATAACTATCGATTGTTTACAATTAACAGCCTCCCTGACACTTGTCTCTTAGTTGGTATTGTGTGGTGTGGCGATAGTAGATATCACGCATCTTCATTACTTGTGGAGTTGTGGTTTAAGGTGGTTTGGTTAAAAGGGTAATGTCTATTTTTTATCCAAACCATTTTCAGATTCTTTTATATTATCCAAACCTATCAAAATACTAAGAATTAGCCAAATGTTAACTTCCAGTTAGCAATTTTGTTAGTAATATTGACTTGGCAACATGATATTGACTTGGAAGAGACTCACGAAGATCAACATTCCAAAATTTTAATATTTCAACTAAGAAAAAAGTTACAAAATTATTAACGATAACGTAAAAATTGCTAATATTTTGATGCATTATGAAAGATTTGGATAATTAATAGAATTTTAATAGGTTTGGATAATATAAAATAATCTGAACAAGATTTAGATAAAAAAAATAGACATTACCCTTGTTAAAATGATTGCGTTGTCTATTGGTTCCAAAAGCTTTGAATTTGGAAAATGAACAATTGGCAGTGGAGTTTGTTCACTAGGGATTTCAGAACATTATTTATTATTTTTTGTTTTAGATTTGACGATGATTTTATTGAATTGGATTTAGAGGGTTAGAAATGAAATCAACTTACCACCCTTAAAAGTTGGAATATAAGAAAATTAGTGGTAGAGTAGTCATTAAATATCAATAATTTTATTAAGTTTTCTTTAATTCTTTTATTCAATGAATGGGTGGTAATCTTATTCATCCAATACAATCTGTCCAACCGTTCATACGATAACTCGTACATGCCTTGGCCTAGTAAAAACAGACTCTTCAACAATGAGAAGAATCAAACAAACAACCAGACTATTAAGGGCCTGTTTACTTTCATTTCTGTTTCCTGTTTTTGAGAAAACAGATGTTGAAAACAGGTGAAAACAACATTTTGTCGTTTCCGAAAACAGCAGGAAGTTGCCACTTTCTGTTTTCATAGTTGGAAACGAATAGAAAACAAAATGAAAAGTAAACAAGTTTTCTCATTTCGGTTGCCAAATTTATCACATGAAAACAGAAAACTGAAAACGAAAATGAAAGTGAACAGGGCCTAAGTCAATCCTAAACAAACAACCTAGGACAACATCAAGACAAGCACTAGTGATTCTGCCTTTTGTACCACAAATCTCGGCCTAGTGCATCATCTGCAAACAGCGGGATGGGATTAGGTGCTAACCCTTATAGGGACTAACACCGTGATAACTAGCAAAAATACTACGGATTATTATAAAATCAATACAACATCTAAGCTAAATAACTACTAATTCAAACTAGTAGTAGTTTTTCCCTTGGTTAGGACGGTGCTAACTATTGTACAATTAGCACCGTAGCCGTTCCCGCAAACAGCTGATCACCTTGTTCCTTGACTTGCATTACCCCTTGCATCTTCACCAACTTCACTCATCAGTAAACACCAAAGGACACGCCCCAGTCTACACTTCCCCAACTTTCGAGTTGCTTCCGCACTGTCTGATGCAGGTCAACTTGCAGGGGAAATTGCCATCTGACTGGTAAAACAATTCTCCAAAGCTCCTGGACATAGATACACGAGAACTAGATGTGCTCCCTTGTTTCTACTGACATTCCGCAAAGAAGACACATATTAAGCACTGTAGGGCACCATTTTCCCACTTTATCCAGGGCGGTAACCCGACCTATAAGAACCAACCACGTTAACAACGAGTTCTTAGAAATCCCCTGCTTCCAGACTAGTTTGGCCCACTCTACTTCTTCCTGCCGAGGTCTAATACTTTGACATATCCTGCTTGTGCTGAATTCGCTAATCAGAGCCCCATCCCATTCGACTCGTCGAGTTGACAAAATCATTTTCCCTTCAAACAAACCTCGCAACTTCAAAATCTTCTTTGATAGGGTATCATAGTAATTAAGGAATTAATACCATGGCTAATGGCATGGAGAAGGAAAGAAGACAAGAGGAAAAAGACAAGGCTGGGAGACAAGAGACAAGGCCAGGCACCTGACATCAGCAAGGACAAGGGACAGGGGGACACCCTCTGCCAAAAAGGACTATGAACAGTGTCAGAAGGTCTGAGGCGCCCGACCAGAGCATTTATGGCTTGGCAGGCGCCCAGACCACTACCTAACCCTCAAATGTGTATAAATAGGAGTTCTCTCCTCATAAATGGCAATCTATCTACTCTTACTACTACTTCTCCCTACTTTCTCTCTCTATACACTCCTTCTCTTTTCTTGCTTCGGACGAGGCGGGGCGCCTACCCCTTCAAGGTCATGGCTGACGCCCCAAACCCCTTGGACCCGAGTGACGCCCAGTCGCCCGGGCTCAAACAATTGGCGGCCACCGTGGGGCCAAGCATGACTTTGAAAGACGCTTCCAACTCAAAGAAGGGGGAAGAAAGGAGTCCGGCACCAACGAAGACCCCTATCAAGCAAGTCGTTGGTCGAGAAGCGATCAACCCTCAACCACTCACCATCCAAAGTTTGGAAGCATCCGACGATGACGATCCATCAGGAGAGGGAGAAGACACGGAGCGCCTGAAGGGCCAACTAGCGAAGCTTCGGGAAAAGCAAGCACTTCAAATGGCCAGCATGCAAGGCCAACTGGATCAAGTCATGACCGCGTTGTCAGCACTAACAAAGGCAAACAATCACGCGCCTCCCAATCCCCAAGAAGCCACAGAGGAGAGGAGGCGCCTCCGAGGAAAGATGCAAGAGGTTGAGGTGCTACCCATGAACTCCCCACGGGAGGGTGTGGGCGCCTCACCCAACGAGGACGCAATTGAAGCTGACGACGATGTCTACCTGGAGAAGTACGCCCGACTCAACTACGGCGCCTCGGAAGAAAGAAGCGCCCTGGAATTTTTGTAGGGGAAGGGCCGCCCTTTAAGTAGGCGTAACCCAAAGACACCCTAAGAGAGGCAAAAGCGTGCTAGGAGGAGTCCTTTTATTCAGTTTAGGTTGGTAATGTTAGGAATTTTCGGGGAAAGGGACGCGCCCTGGCGATACCCCATGTAATTCCCTATTTTGCTCAAGGAACGGATATTCACTACTCGGCAATGCAAAGCTATCCCTGTTTTAACAGATGGAGTCACCCCAGACTCGCTTCCTCCGTCGAGGAGAAGCCTAAGCGTGTTACCACCTTCTCAGGGGTACACGTAAGAAAAATCAAGTTTTGCTTAAGGTAGTCATCTTAACAAAACCTTTTACCCGCAACCAGCGGAAGAGCCTTAGTGCTTACGCTCAGATCTTCATCCGAGCGTCGGGCGCTCGTTTTACGAGTCCCCATGAGAGGTGATGCCTTGGCCATATCCCTCGCAAAATTCCTGCCTTGCCAGAAGGGGTTACCCAGACCCGCTTCCTCCGTCGAGGAGAAGCCTAAGCGTGTCACCTCCTTCTCAGGGGTACACGTAAGAAAAATCAAGTTTTGCTTAAGGTAGTCATCTTAACAAAACCTTTTACCCGCAACCAGCGGAAGAGCTTAGTGCTTACACTCAGATCTTCATCCGAGCGTTGAGCGCTCGTTTCACGAGTCCCCATGAGTGGTGGCGCCTTGGCCATATCCCTCGCGAAATTCCCTGCCTTGTCAGAAGGGGTCACCCAGACCCGCTTCCTCCATTGAGGAGAAACCAAAACGCATCACCTCTTTTCAAAGAGGCTACGCGTAAGAAACCTAGCTCAAAAGCAAACGCCCAAAACAACACACAAAGACAAGTTGCAGTAACAAAAGAACAAGAGTTTCTTAAGGAGGAGAGTCATCAGAATTATGAGATCAATGTTCAACAACGAAATTAAAACATTCCCTGAAGGCAAGCTCCAGGACAAAGTAAGCAAAAGGCGCCTAAACAGAAGGCGCATTAGCAAGTCAGCATCGTCCAAACATGGAACAAAGATACCCTAACTCTACTAGTCCGAATTGCTCGAAGCATCATCGGAAGAGCTAGAGTCGTCGGAGGTGCCACCATCCGAGGCGCCACCCATAGAAGCAGAGGGTTGGGAATTATTGGATGTCATAGCAAGGAGTGAAAGGTGTGCAGAGAAGCGAGTCTTGGAAGAGAAACAGGTGCAACGCTGAAGCCGGTACCGTGCAGGCAAAAAACCCGCTATCACGACCCGTAACTGCTAGGAGAAAGGCGCCTTAAGACGCCTTGAGGCTGAACCTGCATTATAAACAGGTGCAAGTATCATAGAGCGATAAACAAAGTAAGGCTCTTAGCAAAATCCAAGGAATGACGTTCGAAAATACGAGGGGCAAAGCCTACCTATGTTGGTAGGCAAGAGCGCCTAAAGGATCGGAGGGGAGCTCTCGGTAACACCTGCCAAAGCAGTAAGATGAGAAAACTAGAAGGCGGCACCTTCAATTGAAAGAACGCATAGCAATAACGAAGGGCGGCGCTTACTTGTTGATGCGTCTCAAAAGCACCTAACGAGCTGGAAGGGGAAACTCCCAACAAATAACAATTATGGAGAGGTAACTTTTGCAAAGGAAGGAAGCAGAAACAGTTAGAAACAAAAGCGCCGAGAGGAGGAAGAAGGGGAGGCGCCGGCCAGCAGGGGAGAGCAGGCGGCATCTTCAGCGGAAAACTACATAGCAGTATGATTGAGCCCGACTTTCGGAGGCGCCTCTGTTTCAAACAAAATAAAGAGCGAATGTTCCTCTTCGAACAGCCGAGTTAAAACGTACCTAATCTACGGAGTGAGGCGCCCGACAGAAATGGTCAAAGCGAAAGGCGCCGATGAGAGCCTTCAAGGGGGGAGCGCCTAGGAGAAAGAAGGCGAAAGGTATCTACCGTTTAACAAGAAGCAAAGGCGCATAGCGAAAAGTAAGGAAGGAGGCGCCCCCAATTGGAAAAGAGCAGCCAAATCAGATCTGTCTTCGTCCATTTAAGAAACCAAAGCGCCTAAAAGAAGGGAGGTGGCGCCTCCGACCGAAAAAAGTGGCGAAACTCACCTCGATGCGTGGAAGAGCTTGAGGAAGAGCTTGACATTGAAAAAGTCTCACAAGGGGTGATTGGACGTTCACCCATTAGCGTTCACCCATTAGCCTATCCTCGTTTTAAAACAAGTTTAACAAAGGAAAACAAGCAAAGAAGTGGGGGTGCCAGACATCCTGCCACTGAAGGTCAGGCACTTCGCTGAAGGAGTGAGGTGTCAGGTGCCTTACCAAAGGTCAGGCACCCCGACAAAGGAGCGAGTCGCCAGGCACCTCATTGAAGCGCCTGTACGCTCAAATAAACCAAAGCAAGTAATGTTAGACTTACAAGAGTAAGGTTCTAAGTTGTTAGTATCATACATAGACGAAGGAATGAGAAGCCAGTCGCTCCACTGAAGGTCAGACACCTCGCTAAAAGAGTGAGGTGTTAGGCGCTCAACCGAAGGTCAGACACCTCGGCAAAGGAGAGTCACCATGTTCCCACTCAAGGTTAGGCGCCTGGCTGAAGGCGCCTGGCTGAAGGAGTGAGGTGCCAGGCGCCCCACTCAAGGTTAGGCGCCTGGCTGAAGGAATGAGGTGCCAGGCGCCCACTGAAGGTTGACACCTCGCTGAAGGAGTGTGGTGTCAGGCGCCTGGCTGAAAGAGTGAGGTTCCAGGCGCCCCTGACGGAAGGCGCCTGGCTGAAGGAGTCGCCATGTACACCGCTGAAAGTTAGGCACCTCGCTAAAGGAGTGTGGTGCCAGGCGCCTCGCTGAAGGAGTAAGGTGAGGTGCCAGGTGCCCAACCGAAGGTCAGACACCTCGGCAAATGAGCAAGTCACCATGTTCCCACTCAAGGTTAGGCGCCTGGCTGAAGGCGCCCGGGGGAAGGAGTGAGGTGCCAGGCACCCCACTCAAGGTTAGGCGCCTGGCTGAAGGTTGACACCTCGCTGAAGGAGTGTGGTGGCAGGCGCTTGGCTGAAGGAGTGAGGTGCCAGGGTGCCAGGCGACCACTGAAAGTTAGGCACCTCGCTAAAGGAGTGTGATGTCAGGCGTCTCGTTGAAGGAGTGAGGTGACAGGCGCTCAACTGAATGTCAGACACCTATGTAAATGAGCGAGTCGCCAGGCACCTCACCGAAGGAGTGAGGTGTCAGGCATCCTATCAAATGTCAAACACCGCGACAAAGGAGCAAGTCGCCATGTACACCGCTGAAAGGTTATGCACCTCGCTGAAGGAGTGTTGTGCCAGGCGCCTCGCTGAAGGAGTGAGGTGTCAGGTCAGGCATCTCGGCAAATGAGCAAGTCACCAGGCACCTCGTTGACTTTGGGTCTTAAGGCAACAAACGACAAGCTGGGTGACAAATGCTTACCAAAGACATAAGCGAAGGAGTGAGGCGCCAGGCACCCAACTGAAGGTCAGGCACCTCGCTAAGGAGTAAGATGTCAGGCGCCCAACTGAAGGTCAGACACATTGGCAAAGGAGCGAGTCACCAAACACCTCGTTGAGTTTGGGTCTTAGGGAAACTAACGACAAGCTGGATGACCAGTGCTTAGCCAAAGAATCGAAGCAAGCACTCTTCTAAAAGAGCACAAGTAATCGCAAGAAAAATGGAGCATCTTAGACAATGAATGGAAAGCATTTGAATATCAGTGGTATCTTTTGGCAAAAAGAAAAAAAAAATGGGAAAAGAGCGCTAGGCGCTCGTTTCAAATGGGCAAGGCACAGTCAAAGGAAAACTGACAAGTTTGTTTCAACTTCATTTGATTGTCAAGATAGATTGAATACTCTAACACGAGCGTAGGCACATCCTCTAAGATGAAAGAGTAGTCACTTAGGAAATAATTGATGAAGAACGGAAGAATGCAAGCGTCAGGCGCTTGATAAAAGGGGCATGATTGCTTCTTTTAATAGTCTCCGTTACTTGAGACATGTGTTTATTCTTCCTCATTTTACTACATCTTATTTGGAAGCAAGCACACCCACACGGGTGCATAAGCGCTAGGGGTGGGCATCCGGTTCGGTTTTACCGAACCGAACCGAAGTCAAACCGACCGAAACCGAAATTCTCACTGTTCGGATCGGAAATCGGAAAGGAAATACTCTTAATTCGGAATACAGAGTATGCCAACCGAACCCGAAATTCCGAGTTCCGAACCGATAAACCGAAATTGCATACCCAACTACCACATCCTGCCAGGCCCAACAAATTAAAGAAGCCCAGCTGAGGGCCAAGCCCAGCAACCGAGATAAAAAAAACCTAATCCTAATTCCATCTATGATCTATCTCTCCCTTTGTCTCTCCCTCTCGTCCGCCGCTCACCACAATCACCACTCACCACCACCGACCGTCTCTCACTCTCTCTCGATCACTCGAAACCTCAAACGGTGTACCCACTACCCAGCTCCTTCTTCATCGTGAAAAACGAACTCCTTCTTTGCCACTGCTTCCTCTTCATCAAAATGGGCGAGCGGCGAACTTAGTGATCCTGATCTGGGGAGAAGGCGAGCCCGGTGACGGAGGGAGCTCATTGCGATCTGCGCGGCGGAGTGCTCTAGGCGGCGGAGTGCTTGGTAAGGGTGGATTGATGGCCTGTTGTTTTAGCAGAGAGAGAGATGGATGGATTGAAGAGGGTGATATGGGAGAGCATGCAGGGGTGAGGGATTAATTGATGGAGGAGAGAGTAGAAAGAGATTGGGGTGAGGGATTAAAGTGGGGCTCGTTTGAGATAAGGCAGCAGGTGATCATTTCGGTTTTGGGCAGTCAAACCGAACCGAACCGAGATATACTTCGGTTCGGTTGAACCGAACCGAATTATAGCTCGGTTCGAATTCGGTTGGGGTGCTGGGTACTTCGGAAATTCGGCATGTTACCGAACCGACCGAACGCCCACCCCTAATAAGCGCTCAACAGATCAGAAGATCAATAAGGGAATGAAGCACCCACTTGAAAGGAAGAGCCTGGTGCCGATTAACTAAAGAAAGAGAGCTGGCACTTGATTGTGAAGACGAGAAAGCAAGGTTAGTGAAACTCACTTTATGTTGACGCCACCATGATACTCATACCGACGTCAAAGGGGCAATTGATAGGGTATCATAGTAATTAAGGAATTAATACCATGGCTAATGGCATGGAGAAGGAAAGAAGACAAGAGGAAAAAGACAAGGCTGGGAGACAAGAGACAAGGCCAGGCACCTGACATCAGCAAGGACAAGGGACAGGGGGACACCCTCTGCCAAAAAGGACTATGAACAGTGTCAGAAGGTCTGAGGCGCCCGACCAGAGCATTTATGGCTTGGCAGGCGCCCAGACCACTACCTAACCCTCAAATGTGTATAAATAGGAGTTCTCTCCTCATAAATGGCAATCTATCTACTCTTACTACTACTTCTCCCTACTTTCTCTCTCTATACACTCCTTCTCTTTTCTTGCTTCGGACGAGGCGGGGCGCCTACCCCTTCAAGGTCATGGCTGACGCCCCAAACCCCTTGGACCCGAGTGACGCCCAGTCGCCCGGGCTCAAACATTCTTCTATACCCACGAGCCACCTGTCTGCACTTCCCATACGCTTAGATTACGAAGCCTGTATTCTTTCAGCCATGCTATCCAGAGAATCTCTTGGTCAGAAAGTACTCCCCATAAATGCCTTGCAAGACATGCTCTATTCCATGAGCAGAGATCTTTAAATCCTAATCCACCCTCATTTCGAGGAAGAGCAACAATCTTCAAGGAAACCTTAGCCCTCTTCTTCTTCTTCTCCATATTACCCCAAAGAATCTGGGATCAGAGTCTCTCGATTTCCCTTGTTACGTACCTTCTTAGGAAGTAAAATAACCTTCGTCGAGAATTGCGTCATGCTGGTCAGGACAACAATCATTAATTCCAATTTTCGTGCATAAGAAAGAAGATTCGGTTGCCACCCCTGGATTTTAGTTGTAATTTTCTCTATTAATGTCTTACAGCCGTCTGAAGAGAGTTTCCCTACTGTTAAGGGAAGTCCGGGGTATCTAACAAGAAGAACACCCTCTCTCAACCCAGAATGCCTGACCAATTTTATTAATTTTTCAAATTCACCTATTTATGTGAATTTTTTAAATTCATAAGCTCTACTGATTTGGCACCACCCTTTTTGAATAAACAAATAATGCATTTTGTCGATGCGTATGTGTAAGTAATGTGAATGGATCAATCTAGAGAGCATCGTGTACTATATCTTAAGAAAAAATATTAAACACATTAACTTATAAATATAATTATTATTTTAGTTAGCTCTAAATATTATACAAAATTTAAATTTTTTAGATACAATTTTTCTACAATGAGATATTAACAAATACACATATAAAACTTGCAATCTATATAAAAAAAAACTTGCAATCTACACCTCTATCGACTACAATTTTGCCTCCATTATTCTTTCCTTTTGACGCTTGAATCCTTTTTTCCCACAAAAAAACGTAAGAAACTTAACAAGTATTTTTTTTTAGGAATAATCTTAACAAGTGATGAGTTGTGGACTTATGAACGCATTACTCGTTTAAGAATTTTCTTTCTTCTATATGTAAAATAAATTAACATTTTTCTCAAATAAAAAAACAAGATACACTATCCATTCATAAATCTTGAATATAGGTGAAATAAGTTCTAATTGACTAAATTTAGTATAGTATTTAGAAAGAAAGCACTAAATTTAGGATATGTGTTAAATATGTATGTTAAATTTCGATCAACATGATTAACCATCAAAATATCTAAATAGTTAGTACTTATAGAACAGGTCAAGCAAAAAATCATAGTATAGAGTGTTCAAATTTTGATTTGAATTTCAACCTCCTTACAACAACAAAATCCAATAGCAATTTCAAAGGGTGAGACCAACCCATTAAATTAATACTACTAAACAATATATACACCATCTCCTTCGTTTAAGACCTTCAAAGTATATATATAATAAATAATAAAAAAAGAGTTCACCAGCGAGCCCATTTAAATTGCAACAAGAATTGCACGTGATGCAAATTTGCACTCTTGCAATAGCTCTCTACATCAATGCCATTTGAAGTTGCAATTGCAATTCCATGCCACATAAACTTGCAAGTCTCTAGAATTGCACCGTTGGAGATGCCATCTCCATTAATGCAATGGCAAAAGAAATTGCATTTGTGTTTTTTATTGTCAACTCAAATTTTTTGCAATCCACATCACATTCATTTCATTCACCTACATCAATGCAATTAACTTGCAATTGCAAATGTAATTAAATATTATATTTAAATTATAGAAAATTAAGTAAAAGAGAAAATAAAATAATAAAAAATAAAAAATCGCCATTTTTGTAGGCTTTTTTTACTTGCATATGGAATTGCATTTGCTGCAAGCTTGTAAATATGCAATTGGTCGCCACATCAATGCAATTGGTACCGGACCGGATTGACCCGGTTTTTTAAGACCGTTTTGGCAAATTCCATAACTGGAGACGGGATTGGATGGCATCCGGTTTCAACCGTGACCGGACTGGGTCCAATCCGGTTTTAAACCGGAAACCAGATTGGCTCTTCCAAAACGTTGACGTTTGAAAAAAATTTGAAAAAAAAAACAATGAAATTGAGAAGAGGGGTCTCTGCCTCCTCCACTTAAATTCCTTCTCTCTTCTTCTTTACCGATCTTTCTTCCACCTACCTCTTCTCCTCTCTGTTCTTCTTTCTCTTTCTTGTTTCTTCCATCTACCTCTTCTTCTCTTTGACGAGTCGTGGTCGACACCTCCTCTTCCTCCATGCACGAGCTGATGGCGGAGGAGATTGCGGCGGCGACGGCGCCGGCGGCGCTGGCTGGGGATGGGGCGGAGTGGAGATGAGTGATGGAGGGTGTTTCAGGAGGATGGACGGGATGGTGGAGGAGAAGGATTGGATGATGAGGTCGACGACGGTGGTGGTCGTGGTCGGGAAGGAGGAGGTGGTGGTGGCCAATTGCGGCGACTCCAGTCTCCAAGGTGGGTTTTCGGCGAGGGAGATTAGAGGGGAGGAGTGAGCGGCTGGTATGGAAACGTGGGTGAGAGCAAGAGGGAGTAGGATTAGGTTTAGGGTTGGGCTCTGGGTCGGGCTGGATTTGCTGAGTGTGGGCCTGGGGATTGGATTGTGGGCTGGGCTTGCTTGAAGATTTTAATCCGGTTTTTCGGTTTTAACCGGATTGGACCGGGTTGGCAAACAGACCGGAGACGGGATCAGATTGGATGCAATCCGGTTTCTGGTTACAACCAGGACGGTTTAAACTGGCCGGTTTCTGGTTTGACCGGAAAACCGGGACCGGATTCCCACCCCTAATTCAATGTCATTTTGCAATTGAAAATACAATACCAATGTGGATGCTACGAAGAATCAAACTTTAACCTGGTGGAACTGTTGGACCAAACCTTTTTCGTATTATGTGCTCTAGTTTAGGCCAATGTGCTACGCGTTGCAGATCGGCCCATTTATCCGTTTCATAGCCCATCTTAGGCCCAGAGTGATAAGCGGTAAAAGGCAGAAAGGGAATTTCAGTTTTGCCCTGCAACCTGGAAACTCTTCACACGCAACAGAGCCAACCAAGCACCGAGCTCATCAGCGAGAGAAGCGAAGAAAAAACCATGGCGCCAGTTTTGCAGAGCTCTCAACCCTGGGTTGAAAAATAGTGAGCTCCCTTTCATCTCCTCTATCGAATTTTGAAAATTTTGCTTAATTTCTTACTATTTTCTTCTTGCCTGGTTTGTTGCTTGTTGGGTTTGTGGGTTGGCATTTGGGGTTTAGTCGGCCGAAGCAAGTGAAAGACGTAGCTCATCAGGATGAAGTGGTGCGGGTTCTCACGAACACGCTCGAGACTTCAAGCGTGAGTTGTGTTCTTCAATATGATCTGTTGGATCATTTTTTTGGGTTCTTTGGAAACCTAATTATAGAACTGCACTGCTTAGTGATTAATTCGGCAGTTAGTTTGCTTCGATTCTGTTAGTCATGGAGTTATCATGTTGTTTGTTCTCTCTAGTGCCCGCATATGCTCTTTTATGGACCTCCTGGAACCGGGAAAACCACAACTGCATTGGCCATTGCTCACCAGCTCTTTGGGTACTTTCTAAATTCTACTTAGTTTGCTCTTGTTTGGATAGCGGTTGTTTCTCTTTTTGCTTATTTTCTTTCTTTTGGAGCAAGTAAATGGGACAACTAATGCTGTGCTTTTCCACTTGTATGGAGGAACTAGGAATATAGTATGAACATGTAAGTTTGTTGCTAGGGGGAGTGAATGCTGATGAATTGAGATACTTTTTGAATTTAATGTGTTTCCAACGTAGTATTCTGTATTCATCAGGCACTGGCAAATTGGTTCTGTGCGAAATACAGTTAGGGCGTCGTATTATTGATCTGTAAGTGAATGTTCTCTGATTAAATGCCTTTGTTTTAAGGCCTGAGCACTACAAGTCACGTGTTCTGGAGCTCAATGCTAGTGATGACCGTGGAATCAATGTTGTCCGGACTAAGATCAAGGATTTTGCTGCTGTAGCTGTGGATACTAGACCACATCATGGGTATGCATTGCTTTTTTTTTTTGTTTTTGTTTTTATTTTGACAAACTATAGTGTTTCTTAATTCCTATGTCCTTTGTAGGAATTATCCGTGTCCACCATTCAAGATTATTATCCTAGATGAGGCAGATTCAATGACAGAAGACGCCCAGGCATGTTCCATTTTGCTCTCTTTTGATTTCTCTTGTTTCTTATCACTGTAAGTTCAATGTCATGAAGCTTAGCATCTTTGTTACAGAATGCATTGAGGCGTACGATGGAGACTTATTCTAAAGTTACAAGATTCTTCTTCATATGCAATTACATAAGCAGGTACAGCTTTCATACTTGGCTTAATTAGTCACTCTGGTGTTGATCAGCTTAATGTTCAACTAATGTAGCATCTACATAGGGGTAATAGAGAGGAAAAATACTCTATTTTCCAAACCGCAATCTTCATCTAATGAACTGGTTGTGCCATCGTGTGTGTTAAAAATTAGTGTTCCTGGATAAAATTTTCCCATCTGAACCATGACCACTTTCCTCTCCGATCTGATAGAATTGAGGTTTTCTACAACTAAATAAACAACAAATTCAATATTAAATTTCAAAGAACATTTGTTAGACTAACACTCAAAGATACCTGACCATGGGTAGCTACCAGCTGGTGTAGATTTTTGTCCACTCTTAACAGGTATACGTGGAGAAGCCGTGCCGTTTGCATTTGGTCAACGTACTAACTGACTTGATAAGTAAACTAGATGTTGGATTTTATGGCAGTTCGTTTCAATTTGTGTAGGATAATCGAGCCCCTTGCGTCGAGGTGTGCAAAATTCAGGTTCAAGCCACTTTCAGAAGAAATTATGAGTAGCCGTATACTGCACATCTGTAAGGAGGAAGGTATCTATCTTGATGACGAGGTAATGATGATTTCAAGTCAGTGTAGTCTCATTCGTACCAGTTTTGGCAAATTTATGAAATGTAAACAAACGTATGGCGCACCATGAATAGGCTGTTTCAACCTTGGGCACCATATCACAAGGAGATCTTCGTCGGGCAATCACATACTTGCAAGTAAGAAATATTCATAGTTTCTGTTAAGTGATTATGATTGTTTGATTATCGTCCATTGTAAGTTTCTGAACCATGTTAATCCCTCATAATCTGCACCTGAGAGCTTATCAGCAATCATATGGCAACTTAGACAAGCGATCATATCAATTTAAAATAGTTAGGGATTCCTGGAATTCAGTAACATACTTGGATAGTAACTGATTTTAAATACTGATAGTTTCCCTTGTAAGGATGCATGTCCTTCCGCTTGGAGTATGCATAAGAACTTGATCCTCGAGCCTTGACCCAGTCTTGTTTATATAGTGAACTTGTTCTGGCAGTCCCTCGGATCTGTTCTGCGTCATAAATTCAAGGAGCTGCAGATTGAAATTTTATCGGATCGGGATCTGATTACCAATAGTATAGGAGCTCGCTTTTGTAGGCAATAAATGGCTTTGGGGGGGGGGGGGGGGGGGGGGGGGGGAGGATTTGAGATACAGACGGTTCTTGTCGTGATTCTGCAATGTAGAGATGTTATGATACATTATAATAACCTTCTAGATTAGATGTTCAGTGTTCTCTTGGGTTTTACATTTGCTTGATTATGCCGGTGTGTGGGTGTTTATATGTTAAATGGCAGGGAGCAGCTCGCTTGTATGGGTCATCGATTTCATCTAACGACCTGATTAACGTCTCTGGGGTAAGTCATACAATGGATGTCTTGGGCAATATACCAATGTGGAAGTTGTTCAGAAAGAGTTGCCCCGGAATAGATGTGATCAGTATCACTATTTCTCTAAAACCTCAACTTTGTTCAGCTGTTCAAGAAACTTATGCATTAGCTCAGCTCTGCTTTGGTTACCATTACAAAACTTGGGCCTGTTTCTGGTGTCCTCCTTTTAAAACTGCAACCTGGGGCTCCTTTCTTTTCCATTTTTGATTAGCCTTTTACGTTCTGCTGGTCCAAACAAGCACACTATGTGTTGAACAAATCTGATATTTATTGCTGTGCCTGATAAAGATGTGCCAGGAGGATTTTGATTAAAGCTGTTGTCGTGGTCTTTTTCCCTCAAGAGTAATATGTCTGATTGACCAGGCTTAGCAAGTCAAGTGGTTCGAGTCAATTAATATCATGCTGCATTTCTTTTAGAAGATAAAATCTTTATCCTTTCTGAACATTGGATGGTGTTGTTGCATCTCCACCAATGTCACTATTTGGTTCACTTTGATGTAGTGGTTTTGTCATGCTTGTTAATTTCAACTGTGGTAATGCAGGGTAGTACATACTAAGATACTTGGCTTTGCGTTTGTCTTTGGTCAGGTTGTTCCCCAAAGTGTTGTTGAGTCATTTTTCGCAGCTTGTAAAAGTGGCAACTTTGATAAGGCGAATAAAGAAGTGAATAATGTAATTTCTGATGGGTACCCAGTCTCTCAGATGGTTTCCCAGGTAAATTTTCTGCTTCATCTCTTGTGGCACATGTCTTTCGTACCCTATTAGATATAATTCTGATTACTGATGAATATATTCTTGCCTTAGTTATTCGATGTGGTGGTCGAAGCTGATGATATCTCAGATGAACAGAAGGCTCGCATATGCAAGAATATGGGCTCAGTGGATAAGGTTATTTTTCTGCTCCTAGTTGCATAATAAGAAAGAGGAATCGCGGTGGGACTCACTATGCTATAGTTGCCAATGCTATATTCTAGATCAGCTGAAATTATTTGTCTGCTCACTGAAATTTCCTGAACTCGTGTTGTTTTACCCCTGGACAGTTTCTTGCTTATGAATGTGTTCCAGCATGTCGAAAATGGAGCCTCACGTATTGTGCGCTCTCTCATGTGTTTGTTTGCAGTGTCTGGTAGATGGCGCCGATGAGTACCTGCAGCTGCTAGACATTGCTAGCAACATCATTAAAGCACTCCACAATATGCCGGAAGAGTTCACTTACGAGTGTTAGGTAATGATCTTGCCCTCTAATATAATCTAAAATGTATGTAGAGCATTCACGAGAACAGTCCTTAGTATATGATGTTTTGAGCTTGAAGATGAACACCGTATCGAGTCCTAATCAGTACATGACTGCGTATTGAAGAATCCTCAGTATTGTTGCTTCCCTCCACTTGATTGATTATCTTCAAACTAGTGGAGTTCTTGGAATGATTTGGATGTTTCCGACACTGTTGGGTTCACGTTAACATCATTACAGGCAGCGCAAGGTAAACAGACATGAGTGGGTGTTGATTTGTTTGGATTCTCACAGAGACAAACATTGAGTAAAAATCGCCATCATTTGCATCTCGTATTTAGCTACTTCTGCCATGGGTCCTGGGAAATTTTGTTTTTTGTTCAGTGTATGGTTTCCCTTTTGGCGCGTGACATTCTTACATCAGCAGCACTAGTTACTAGTTAGTACATTTTTTTGACATGCTAGCGATGATCAAGGCTACTTATTCCGAAAGCACTATTTATACCCCAATTTAGGTGTGGATCTATGGACTATGGCTTGACGAAGATGTGAATAGTCTTTAAGGTACGAGGACTCGAACACATGAAGTCACGAGGACTTGTAAATTGCATAATCATACTACAATATCGGAACTGTCAAAGTACGCGTCATCTTCTAAGCAATTTGCATGATTAAAATTGGTTTTTTTACATAGAATATGAAAGCATTTAAAGGGAGCCCAAATCTTTATTCATTAATAAAACGGGTTACTCAATCCCAATATGATCAAAGAACAACAAGTAACCCTAGGCAAGTGACAAACTGAATTAGAAAGAAGGTCTCCCACATAGGTGGAGAATATCTTGAAGTCAGAATTGACTTCTCGATAAACACAATTCTAATCTTAATTTTCACGATTGCACCATAAAGTATCTAATCTCTCCAATCGTCTGAGTAGTGTGAATGACCAAGTGTCACGGGAACATTCCTTACTTTCCATTATCAAACAAACTCTGAAAATGTTATCCCAAATCATCTTTGGAACAAAAAGTCTAGAGTGAGTTGCGGTTTGTGGAGGGCCTTCCCATCAAAAGTCTTGACATTAGCCTCCTTGAATCTCGCCAGAAAGACGGCGGGTCCCCATAGCTTTGCTTTCTTCCAATGATTCACCAAATCATCACCAAAATAGCATTACCACTCTCTTTCTCCATTGATACTTCTTCTACTACATCTATATATATATACTCTTCCTTAAGCTAAGCACCATTGGGCATACATAACACATAGAAGCAAGATGGCGGTGGAGATCGACGAGTCATTCAAGAAACCGGGCGCCGTCCCGTTCAAATGGGAGATCCGGCCCGGCGTCCCAAAGCTCCAACACCACCACCACCAAAACAAACAGCATCCTCCATTGCCCAAAAAGCTCTCCCCTCCAGCCCTCTCTCCACCATCATCACAACCTTCCTTCATAATCACCTCCCGCTCCGCCCACTCTTCCCCAAGAATCAGCCGCTCCTCGTCCATCTTCCTCACCCCGCCTCCAAACCTCGGATCGGGCCGCTCCTTCCGATCCGCTCCCCGGGCCCAATCCGAGCGATGGGGAACGGCCCATCATCATCATCATCATCGGCCTGCTAGTAATCGGGTTCGGGCCGGGCAGCAGCCCGAGCTCGTCGCCCCTTCAGCCGGGTGCTTCTTCAATCTGCCCAAGCTGTTGTTGCTGAGGAGAAGGCGGGGGAAGAAAAGCAGCAAGAGTAAGAGGATGAGTACTGTCCCTGTGGCGGAGGAGGAGAGCTGTTATGATTCGGGTTCCGACCTGGAGTCGTTCTCTCGGTGGTCGGTGTCGAGCCGGCGGTCTCTTTCGCCGTTTATGGACTCGCCGGCGTCGCCATATTCCTACGCGTCGTCGTATGATCAGTTTTCGCCGCGGCCTCTGGGAGATGCACAGTGGGCCGGATTTGGGCTGTTTTGATGGGCCTTTGCGAATGAGAGAGATTCGGGCCCACTTTTTCGGAACTGCAGCCAAACGACGTCGTCCTGGTTTTGCCAACAGCAAGCCAACGAGGCTAGTGATGTGCCTAAAAAAATATATGTATTTTCTCACTTCCACATGTGTTGTCCGCTTGATAGTAGTTAATTTTGGGGCGTGTTCTATTGAGTAACGGCTACGGATGGCTAGAGACGACCTGTGGAAAGTGAACAAAATAGAGTTGCAAGCTATATATAAAATGTCCTTTTTGTTTCAGTATGCTAAGATCCAACAATGGAGTTTGGGAGGTTAATGGAAGTTGTAGCTGGGATGAATATGGGTTCTTCGAATACTTACTCTAGGCGATTTTCCTTTAAACATAAAAAGAAAAAAAAAATTACGAGTAGTACATTGCAGGTTCACACCAAGTAAGTTCAATTACAAATTTCGAAAGATGTGACAGTTTCTCTAAATAAGGACGAGACATAAATCTCGTTCCATCAAATCTCATATGTTTAGAATGTGATTGTACAGATAATTATTCGTGTTAGTTGGAGGAGAGAAGGCTTTCTCATATAAGGTGTAGTAGTAGTCGTTTAGAAATACCGTGAACCATGTGAGGCCTAGCCCGAACTCGTTGCCCTAACAGGGTGCTTCTTCAATATGCTTACTTATAAGACCTTCTCGAATAAGGTTATAGTAGTTCTTTTAAAATAAAATAAAAAAAACCGTAAACCATGTGAGGTCTATTTTTATCAGACACAATATTTGAACCAAAATGTATATGTTTAACTTAAAAACGTATAAAATGCCACTTCTTTCTTGGTATGATAATTATAATTCTTCGAGATTTCTAAATTATTGTTCGATCTATACCACTCAATTTAGAAATCACAAACGGATGAGTTCATCTCCAAATATTTTCCCCAAAGTGACAACTTATTTTATAATCGTTTTTGGCATATTTTTTTACATTTGTCGAGCAAATGTAATGATGTTTGACTGTTAATTGATCAGGGGTATTATTATATATCAACACTTGTTTCCCGCAAAACACCGCTGTTAGTGGCGTTATTAGTGCCAATTCAATTAGTTATATTCATCTCTGCAGCGGAATGATTATGGGAAGTCAACTTTAATGGCTCGCGGCAGCTTGCGGAAAAAAAGAAAAAAAAAACCCAACGATCCCCTCTAGATTAACAAGATAACGTAAATTATCTACCGTAGACTAATCTGGTACGGTTATTCGATCTCCACCACAAACCTAACTAACTATACCGTTGAAACATGATACCGTACAAGTAGCTCAAAAGTCAAATCTATCTGTCTTCATTTTCTTCGTTTTGGTGGCAAGAAGTTGACTTTTTCATTGATGTTTGTCGAGAACCACTTGCTTCAATAACTCGAGTTGTTGGGAAAAAGTTCAATCATGAATCATATACCATTTACTAATATATTCTCTCAAACGAAAATCACATATGTAGGACTTGAAGTTTCCACAACTTCATACACAATGTGCTTAATAAAACGAATGAGGGTCATCGGGAATCCAACCGAAGACTTTTCGGTCACAAAAGGATCTGGTACCATCTCAAGGACCACATGATCCCAATAACTCGAGTTGTTGGGAGATGTTCAATCATGAATCATATACCGTTTACCAACAATGTTTTGTCTATTTGCAACTTTATTATAGCTAAAATATAATGTAATAAAAGTAAAATACTAATTAATTTGTGTAAACATATATATAATTTAGACAATAACAGATCGAGAATGAGACGAATCAGATAGAGAACATGATCCATATCCGCTCATCCCAACTAATTGTTAATACTCATCCAAAACCGGTTAAATAGATCAAATATTCAAATATAACGAGTTAGATCGAAATTGTCATTCGTATCTGAACTACGTTTCTGCGGCTAAGTCAACCCACCAACCACTGCTTCGCCGATCAAATATTCGGATTTGGGCTTAGGCCGCTCTGATTCGAATCCAACTTCTGCATGTTGGATCTATACATATGGTTGGCCCAAAATTGCTACCTGATTCGACCCAGCCTGAAGGCCCACAAACTTCCAGCCCACAAACCTCTTTTCGGCTGCAACTCGACTTGGTTCATCGTTTCCCTTCCACGCTTCCCCTCGCCATGGCGGCAAGCAATTCTTTCATTTGAATCAACACAAGTACACAACCTCTGCGAGCAAGCACAAATTGTACACCGCCGTCATCTCCCGTCCAGCAATCCTACTAATCATTACTGCACATGAATGTAAGCATTTGCTTCTCAGATCTGGCCTCCGAGCATGACGATCTCCCCGCCGTCAAAGCCTGCAAACAGCAATCGCGCTGCTCTAGTAATGAACCAGATAATGTCAGTGATGATCCAAGCCCGCCCCTTCGACGAGCATCTCGCCTCAGCAACCACCTCCCGCGCTCTCTTGACGGCGGATTTGGTATCCGACGTTCTCCGCTCCATACCCAGGTTCTTTTTCATCTCCCCTCGCTCCATCGGCAGGCAGAGCACTACCCGCCACCGCTCGCCGATGAAACAGCGCAATCTCGAGGTGGAATACTGTAAGCGTCGCGACGGAGTTCTAGTTCTCGGTCCTGGAGCTTACAGGGATCCGAGGAGGGTGAATTTGGGGGTGAGCAAGGCTGTGGAGTTTTTCAGTTGGGTGGAGACGAATTTAGGGTTTCAGCATACCGAATCTTCATGTCGAGACATGGCTGTTGTGTTGGCGCGGGGGAATAGGGTGGACATGCTGTGGGAATTTCTCAGAGAAATGGCCAGAAGAGGAGGAAATGGTGGTGAAACAAGTCTTGTTACCACACCGACCGTTACCTGTTTGATGAAAGTCCTAGGAGAAGAAGGCCTGGTGAAACAGGCATTGGCTCTGTTCTATCGGATGAAACAGTATCACTGTAAGCCTGATGTTTATGCGTACAACACAATGATTTACGCTCTCTGCAAGGTCGGGAATTTCAAAAAGGCGAGAGCTTTGTTGCAGCAGATGGAGTTACCAGGGTTCAAGTGTCCCCCCGATACGTTTACCTACACTATATTGATAAGCTCTTACTGTAAGTACAGTCTGCAGACAGGGTGTAGGAAGGCAATTAGGAGGAGGTTATGGGAGGCAAACCATCTGTTTAGGCTGATGCTGTTTAATGGGTTCGTCCCTGATCTTGTTACTTACAATTGTTTGATCGACGGATGTTGCAAGACTCACAGAATCGAACGGGCGACGGAGCTTTTTCAAGATATGAATAAAAGAGGTTGTGTCCCGAATCGGGTAACTTACGATTCTTTCATTAGATACTACAGTGTGGTGAATGAGATTGATAAAGCTGTTGAGATGTTGAGGATGATGCAGAAGATGAATCATGGGTTGCCCACTTCAAGCTCGTACACCCCTATAATACATTCTCTTTGTGAAGCAGGAAGAGCGTTGGAGGCTTGGGATTTCCTTGTCGAGCTTGTTGATGGGGGCTCGATACCTAGGGAGTACACGTATAAGCTCGTTTGTGACTCGTTAAAATCAGCGGGACTAGAGGGCTCCCTAGATGATAAGTTCCACAAGAAGATTATTGAAGAAGGTATAGAGCACAGATTTAGGGAGGTGAAGAAGGCGAAACCAGTTATGGCTTGCAAGTCCCTGCTGTAGCAAGGTTGAAAAGTTCTGTGTCGAGACATTCTATGAGCTATGGTACTCTGGATATCTGGTGCCTTGGACAAATATCGTCTTCCCTCTGCTTGTGCTGAGTTGGGGAGTTCCACAGAGTGAGTAATTGGAAAGAACAGTGCTTCCTAACCTCAAAGGTTTCAGAAATCATCGTCTTTCCTAAAGGATTCCAGTTGCTGTTCTTGGAGGAAGATGACCAGATTTTCTGGAGCTCGAACAGTCATTAACGGCGCCAGGGACTGCAGGGTTATGCGATGTTCTCTAGAGTTTGCGTAATCGTGAAGAAGTATAAAGAGGGCAACTCGTATGTCAGTATCCAGCAATTCGGGAAGTTCAACTGGAGGTGAGGATATCATTCTGACGTAACTTGAAATTGCAATGCTGTTCAAATCGAGTCTTTTTTTAACCGGTCCACACGTTGTATTCACCACTGCAGTTGCAGACACGTTTTCAAAATCAGGAGGAAGGAATGAGGAAATGAAGTTGATAAAACTCGTCTTGAATGGATTCAGGTGACTGACAAGGATAGACTATAAACTTATAAAGAGTGTGGTATATTTCGTATCTCTCCATGGTAAGGGACTGTGTGGCTAACATTAGGACTAAGCATATCGAAGTGGATCGCCATGTAACATTAGGACTCCTGACTCTTTTCCATTTGAACATAGATCACTAATTAGCCGATTTGTTTACTAAAGGGCTAATCTAATGACATGTTTAAGCTCTTGCTCTCCAATCTGGGTCTATATGATCTGTACTCGCCAGTTTGAGGGAGGTGTATGAAGCAGAGTGCATAAGTGCAAGGAAGAAGAAGAAGAAGAAGAAGAAAGCCCTGTGGGCTGTGGCACTGGCAGAGTTTCTCACACCGTATGAAAATTTCTGGTAGAGTTGCGAGCGATTGAGGTAACTTTCTTGAGAGGTCTCAACCTAATGATCACCCACCAAAACTTCTACCCATGATCATTGTCCGTTAATCATATATATATGAGTATTTTTCTTCTTCATAAATGAGTATTTTAAAAGGGGAATCTCGACGAGAAAAGTTGGGTTGTCAGTATGCTTTCAAGTGTGCTATGTCTATGACGTCCAATCTGGAGAAAATGCAAAAACTGAGAAACCCTAATACTAGGCTGGAAAAATAGACAAGACCGTTAGAAAAACTGTGGTCCAAACCGTACCACAAAGTTTGGTCCGGACCGTAGACCGTTAAGTATGGTCTGGTCTGGTCCATGGTCTGTATTATTTTATGTTTTGATCTCTTGGTCTGGTCTGGTCTAGACCACGGTTTACCGGACCAAACCGTGGACCCAACTGACTTGTCAATACGTGTTAACAGCCCATTCGACTACTCTCCCAACTCCCAAAACGACACCCAAGTCTCAACCTTAGTTTTGTGATCTCGTCCCTCCTTCATTCACAACCACATTTAACGAGAGAGTAGAGATAATCGTGTCTCCATATGATATTATGTTAATTTTATGACGTTATGGTGCAAGTTGGGATGCTTTTACTTTGTATCTTTGTTATGTACTAAGATTTAGAGTATCAAAATTATTCGTGCATGTTAGGATTAATGTTTTAAGGCAAATACCAATATTTTTTCTTTGTTATTGGTTCAATTTTTTGTGTGGTTGACTAAGCAAATTATTCATTTTTCGTTGAGTGTGGTCTATTTGGACCAGACCAGACTGAACCAGACCACATAGGCGTGGTCTGGACCGGACCGTATAGTATGTGGTCTGGTCTGTAGTCTATACTTTAGCCTCTCGGTCTGGACCATAGACCGTATATATGGTCTGGTATGGACCAGACCGCATCGTTTCCCAGCCCTACCTAATATTATGGTTATATGAACGGATGCAACATTATAATTATCATTAGTATGGGTAAATACAATATATTAGCCACAACTATTATGAAGCAGGGAATTATAGTCACAACTATGGAAATTCAAATTATCAGCCAAACGTTAACTCTCTGTTAACAATTCCGTTAATAATGCTGACTAAACTTTTATGTTTCAAAGTTATAAATTAAAAGCAGTCCGACATGGCTGCTGCCGTGGCCGATGACGTGGCCTTCTCCGTTAAAAATTTAATAATAGTAACGGACAGTTAGCCATATCTTGACCCGCAATAATAGTTATGACTAATAATTTGAATTTACATAGTTGTGGCTATAATTTCCCCGTATTGTATTTACCCTAATTAGTATTAATTATGGCTATTCTTCTTCTTCTGACTAGTAACTTTATTTCTGGAATGACCCGAAAGAGCTTGGGACGTACATTTTCGGCAGATACACATGATAGTCAAAACTCAAAAACACATGACAACTTCGTCTCTATCTATATCCATGTCTTGTCCGCAACAGGTAGATATCTTTCTGATATACAAAAGGGAAGTGTACATTAAAAAGAAGAACAAGTAGATGGTCTGTTGCCATCAAGTACCAAGTAACAGAAACGACCAATGGAAAGTAGAAACCTAACTTCCATAGTTACTCAACTAATTGACAAACGCAAAAAAAAAAAAGAAGGTCATAGAAATAAATTTCTTTAAATATTTTTTTTCATTAAATATTATAATTCCCACATATAACACTGGCTCTCCTAAAATTTCAGACCATAATTAAAAACACATGTGAAATTCGTAAAAAAAAAAAAAAAAACTAATAGTCAAGTTTTTGAATCTTCTTGTTTGGCCATTCCAGTTTAAATCTCTTCATCTTCATTTTTCTAGCTCAGGGCGATGGATGTATTAGTGGCGTCAATTAGTTAGTCAGTAGTGGTTAATCGAATAAAAGATATTAGGTGTTAATAGTTTTCATAAGGGTGATTGTTAGAATTGAGGTTTGACCCTAAGGTGTTGTGTATATTATCAACCTCATAGTGATGACACACATTTTATGTATATTTTAGACCCAAATTTTTTAGGTGTTTGGATGTCATTATATATCATCATACATTGGCCATTTTAGATTGATATTGTATTATATGTGACTATGTTATAAACAAGTTGGTCACAATAACTCGAGTTGTTGAGAGAAGGTTATCATGAATCTTATACCACTCTCTAACACACCCCTTCAAACGAAAACCAACCCATGGGCTTGAAGTTTGCACAGACCCACTATACCTTGTGCTTTTTTAATCAACTGTTAATATTGGGGGTCGTGGAGATTCGAACACACGACCACTTGGCCAAACCAGGGCTCTGATACTATGTTATAAACCAGTTGGTCCTAATAACTCGAGTTGTTGAGAAAAAGTTATTATGGATCTTATACCACTCTCTAACAGACTAAATGGTGATATTCTAGGACTTAGCATGATCTCTACGGGTTTTTGGCCATTTGGCTCATAAACTATTCATTCACATCCTATTCTATGCTAGGTTGTGTTTTCTCACTTGATTTCATGTCATAGCGAGTCATGGAAGATTTTTTTGCAAGTTTTGGGTCATTGGGATGTCATCTGGAGCTAGCAAAAAAGGAGTAAATAGTAGGGTAATGTTTATTTTTTATCTAAATCTTTTTTTCATATTCTTTTATATCATCCAGACCTATTAAAATGCTATTAATTAGCCAAATATTTCATAATGTATCAAAATATTAGTCATTTTTACGTTATCGTTACTAATTTTGTAACTATTTTATTAGTTAAAATACTAAAATTTTGGAATGTTGACATTCATGTGTCTCTTCCAAGTCAGTATCATGCTGTCAAGCCAATATTACTAACAAAATTTGCTAACTGAAAGTTAACATTTGGCTAATTCTTAGTATTTCGATAGATTTGACTAATAAAAAAGAATAAAAAATTTTTGACTAATAAATAGTCAATTACCCTAAATAGTACTTCTCAAGACCAAAATCACAGGCTATGGAAAGGGAAGTCGTGACCGCGAATTGAAGAACCCGTACGTGAACGACCGTGACCCTCCCCTTTAACTTCCTCAACTTTTCTGAGAACATGGATTAAATCCAAGTATCATCATGGCTGTGAACTCAAGGTAGTGATCTTTCTCATGGACACGAATTTATAAGTTCTAAGGAATGTTTTTGGACAATGGGGGAATCATAGAGAGAAAAAAAAAAACAGAGAGTTATGAAAATGTAGAGGGAGGCGTGAATTAGAGAATTTTGGGAGCCAAATCTTTGTCATCCAATCCAAAATTCTCCCAAGATTGAAAACGATATTGCTCAATTAATAAGGAGAAGATGATTCTAGCTCAAGGTTGGTGTTCTTCTTCCTCTTTGTACACTCTTTCAGTCTCTATGCATCTTGTTGGTTACACGAGTACCATTGATCCAACCTATATCCTAGACAAATTTAACCATAAGCAACCACCGACCTCTAGTGATCCTCCTTGTACTTAGTTTTGTTTCTTTCATTTGTTAGTTTAGTTTAGCTCGGTTGACGATGAAGATCAAAGTGAATCTATCATATATCCATGGGTCTGTTTCTTTTTTTCAAATATATAATGATTTTACCGGCTGGAACTGCAAGGATTTTTTTTTTTGACAATAAAGATACTTCATTTCATGAAAAGATTGTGTTACAAGCAAAGCCAATCACAGGAGAGGGGAGACAAGATTAAGGATCTGAATCCAATCTGTTGGGAGAGTACCATTACGCGCCTCTTTAGCAACCCAATCAGCTCTTTTGTTACAAGCTCTAGGTACAAAGGAGACCACGATTCTAGCATTGATTGAAAGAATATGCTGCATACAGTGAATCCATGCCATGATCTGCCACGGGCCTCTCTTGTTGGGGGACTACAAGGATTGAAGTAGCTTTTTTTCTCCAACTTTGTGTTGCATCACGAACAAACTCTGAAATCGAATAAAAGATAAGATTTCGTAAATAATTATCTAGTATGTAAGATATATCGAAAAGAAGATTTATTGAACCCTCTTGGCACTGAGTATATTTCTATAGTTTTTTTTTTCTCAGAATATAAAACCACATTGTGGTATTTTATAATAACGGTTACTAGTATGATATTTTTTTTTATTGAACAAATTTTTTATTCCCCGCACCTATTTGGATGAAAAGGCCTAATTCATGCTCGCAGTCGCTGAGCGGCATGGACGGGCGATGGCGACATCAATTCCCTTTGCACAAAAAAAAAAAAAATTAGACCCTCCAGTTTGTTAACAGCTGGACAAGTGTTCTGCGCCTATTCGTCAAAACAAAAAAAAGCCGGCATTTTTGTTTTAGCTTGGAGTTTGGACTGCTTCCTTAAACTATTACTTTTTGCATCCATTTATTATTTCACTTTGAGATGATTTTCTTGAAAGGTTGTTTTATTTGGAAAAGACGGCATGTTTAGTGAAGGGCATTGTTGATTGTCCTTAGCCCAATTATTGGATGAACAGTAAACACAATAAAAGCATAGTTTTAAGGGTCAAAGGTGAAACAAGATAGTAAAAAATAAAACATCCGATAATGTTTTCTTGTTTATATTGGTCTTACTCTGAGTAACTAACTAGTCATATGTAGTAATACAAATTATAAGTCATAAAGCACTGTCAAAGAAGATTAAAACTTTTTGTTGGGATTTTTTAAAATTGGAAATAAAGAGTTAAAAGAAGCTAATGAAATACCATATTATATAGTGAAATGAATATATATGCAGGAAAGAAATATTAGTTAACATACTTTCAACGAAGAATTCATCTGAACTAGGATCATGCCGCTCAGCCAGCTCGATGGTGAAGTGGTCATGGTAAGGATGAGGTTGTCTAAGGAATTATTCTAGTTTTGGCAAGTGATTAGGAAGAAGTGAAGGCCTCGACTGGATCATTGATAAATTATAAAGAACGAATGAAATCTAGTAATGATCGAGGGAAAATGTTGTACAACTCTAAATGAAGATCATCAGCGTATTTTAGTTGGATCCGTCATAAGTCATAAGTCGAGACTCTTGGATATGACACCATTCCAGCCAATTCTCACTTGAATATAATCATCACTTACAACTCACCGACAGACTTGCCTGATGATCCCAGTTCTTACATACGACTAGTTGAACATTTGCTTTATTTTACTATGATTTGCCTAGACATCATTTATATGATGAACATTCTATTTCTAGCTAGTTTCTTCATGTTTCTATCTCATGTCCATATTCTTTGCTACTTATCGTGTTCTCCATTATCTGAAGAATTTTACGGGGACAGGGGTTGTTCTTTCCATGCTACATGTTTCTTAACACTTCAAACGTATTATGATGTGAATTGAGGTGCTTGTGAGAGCACTCGCCATTCTACCACCGAGGTACAATGTCCAACTTGGATTGGCAAACCTAGTGTTTCAATGGATTGTTACTGTACAAGAATGAGGTTCTCGAGATATTCAACCATAGAAATTAGTCGCCTCTAGTGACCAGCTCACTGGTATTTTCACTAATTATATTGTTGGGTGCTAGGCAATTCCATTTCTCTTCAAACTCAGCATTCCCGATCTTCATGCATCTAACTTGAGGAGGAATGTAGGATTCGTACCTTATCGTTTTATTGCTCAACTCAATTAATTATTTTTTGGTGATCAAGTTGTACTTTGGCTTCTTTAGAGAGCTAGATCATATTTCGCCCTAGCTTTATCCCACACGATATATATTAGCATCACATATCCATAATTGTCACAGCTAATATAAAAGAGTAAGAAAAAATAAGCTTTGACCGTGGTTGGAATCTCTGCCGCTCTTCGACCGATTGTTTCAAGTATCGTTCCAGTCTCTCGTTTGTGCCCCGCGACACCTCGACCGTAAAAGTAGGGGTGGGTGGGTAGCTACTCTCCTCTAAATTGAATTCATATTATCGATTCAATAAGAAAAATATTATCTTCTCATAATTCTCCCTACCAGAAAAAAAGAATCTCACTGGAAAAAAAAAAGAAATAACAGCAATAAAAGTCAGACATGTGTTAAATATTATACACTTCATATAAACAACACTCAATCGAAAAAAAAAAAAATATGACATAAATTTACAAATATAAGAACCAAGAACATGCATTTTACAGTTATGAAGTCAACACTTTTTTTCCCCTCCCCCTAAGTTAAAATCCTTAAATTATTAGCTCATAATTGGTGGATAAAACTTGGGAATCTGAAAGACAAATTAATGGCTCCTTCTCGTTGACTAAATAACCCTTATAAGTTAAATGCCATATCATATCAGTCTATAAATACCAACAAAACCCTCCCTTCCATTTCCCACCACATCTCAAAACCCTCTAATCTCTCCCCTTTCTTCCTTAAAATCATTTTTCTCGGGAACCCAAAAAAAAAAAAAAACATATACAGTTAATTAGTTGTGCACATGGCCAGCTTTCGCCCAACTCAGCAACTACCGGCGGCCGGCGGCCGAGGAACCACCACATCATCATCGTCGTCGTCCGACGGACAGCCCAACAACCGCGTAGCCGCCGTGGCCGGAACCCCCTCCCCGCCAACCAATCATACTACTAATACCATTCCCGACGATGATCAGCAGGTTTGATTATCTACATAAGCAGGTTTGATTATAATTAATTATATGGTTTAAACTCAACTTAACTGGTTGGGTTGACTTCATTAATACGATGGATCAGCCGGGATGGAGGAAGTTCCTGAAGTTCATTGGGCCGGGTTTCCTCGTCTCACTGGCCTACCTCGACCCGGGAAACCGTACGTAATTAATTAACCACTGCACTTACTGATTTATTTATTTATTTATTTAGCTTTCCATTTCACTCTTCTTTTTCACTGCATTATTATATAAATTTATTTAATTTGGTGTCGCAGTGGAAACTGACCTGCAGGCCGGGGCTAATCACGGTTACGAGGTGAGAAAAAACAAAGATGATAATAATTACATATACTGATTAATTACATTATTACCAGTCGTCAGGCGGGCCGGAGCTTTTGAACAAATATTTAAACTGAGTTAAATTTTCAACTGGGTGACGTGAAACGATATATTAGTGGATGCATGCCGACAATATTGGAGAATTAATTAATTAGTTAATAATGGTTACTATACTAATTGGGTCTTGTGTTTATATGTGATGGACGAACAGCTATTGTGGATTATACTGATTGGGCTGATCTTCGCTCTCATTATCCAATCTCTTGCTGCCAACCTTGGCGTTAGCACCGGTAAGTTTGTAATTAACACTATACTAATCTTCTTCGAAAAGCAGCCTCATACATGTTCATGGCTTTTAATTAGTACATTGATGACATTGAGTTACACAATTAATTAAAGGGCGCTTTTAAGGGTAAAAAAGGTAAAGTTTAGGAGCTAGTTTGAGAAAAAGAAAATGATGAACTAATATTTTTTTTGTTTGCTTCTGGGCCTATGGTGGCATGGTTTTGTTCAATATTCTTATGGATCGGTTTGCCGTCAAAAAGGTGGAATAGATACTCAACATAAAATTACAATTTTACAATGATAAAAGTATGTACATAAGAGATATTATTGTAGTAAAGCAAAATCATCACATAAGATGACAAGGAAGTAGTATATTGGTATTACTCTTTGAGTAACGACATTAGATGATACAAACTAGGGTGGCTATACGGTCCGGTCCGGTTAAATTGGACCAAATTGATCCGGTCTCAGTCCGGTCTTTTCGGGAATATAAGGACCTAAGATTGGATTGGATACAGTCCGGTCTTGATCCAGTCCGGTCCGGTCTCAATTTTATCTTGATTTTAGGTGTTGGGGGTCTTTTATCCGGTCTTTATCCGGTTTTTTACCTCAAATCTAAACCCGAATATGAGATTGCATTGTTTGTTATCCAGTCCCAGTCCGGTCCCGGTCCGGGTTATACGGTCCGGTTTCGGGTAAAACCAAACAGTCCGGGACCAAATAGCCAGCCCTAATACAAACATTGAGTTGAAATCTTAGACCCACTTTGGTTTTGAAATCATTATAAATTGTATATATGTTCATCGATTGTTGATTTTACCATCATTGTTTTTTTTGTAGGGAAGCACTTATCCGAACTGTGCAAGGCCGAGTATCCTCAATTTGTGAAGATCTGCCTATGGCTGCTCGCCGAGCTTGCTGTAATTGCTGCCGATATACCCGAAGGTCCACCCCCTAACCTCATAATTTTCATTCTCCAAAAGAGGGGGGAAAAAGATCAATCATCATTAAATTTTTTACCTTTGTGTTCCAAAGCCTTGTAATTAAACTCCTATAGTATAATTCGTAAAATGACAAAACCAGTGGACCATTGAATTGATCTTTCTTTTTAACTAAGGGACTATTGGTAAAATGACACACACCACCAAGCAACAAAACAAGACCACAATCTTGAAAATGGTTGGTTTTTGGATTCGGTAAATTCCGAAACTACTTTCTTCCTCCCCTTTTTAACATAGAAATATTAAAATGGTTATATTCTTTCACTATATATGAAGGGGTGAAAAAATTAATTAATTAATTAATTTAGCACATGAGAGGCACAACTCATTTGATTATTTTTTTTAGGGTTCCTTCGATGGTTTGGGAGACAGACACCATCACCATCTGATATTTTGGATTTTTTATTTGTAGAATTTATGCTGATGATTAATTATAGAAAACAGTTTGGCAGTACCTTCTGTACTTAGCGACAGACTCAATTACCTAACCCAATTTTAAAATTACTTAACAACTGGAGTCTCCTCTCTAATTAATATCTGCAACGCAAAAAATCAATAAAATATTTTTATCGAAGAAAATAATAATTTAATAACTTCAACCCAAATGTTTGCTAGGAAACAAAGTACTGTACCACTTGTTGACCGATAAGCCGGCTGAAGTGAATTATTGCACTTAATTGGGTTGAGTTAGAGTTAGAGCATAAGCTCCTGGTTATCCGTCTAATTATGTTTATTTATTTACTTACTGAATGTTGTTGCAGTGATTGGGACAGCTTTCGCACTGAACATTTTGTTTCACATCCCGGTCTGGGCCGGCGTCCTCCTCACCGGCAGCAGCACTCTCTTGCTCCTTGGCCTCCAGAAATATGGGGTACATTATTAGTTTTAATTTCTCGCTCGCGGTGAAAAACAATGAAATATTTGTTTATCGACGAACACACCTCTCAAAAAAAATTCTGAGTGTGTTATTTGTCTGTGTGATTAGGTGAGGAAGCTGGAGCTGTTAATCTCACTGCTGGTGTTCGTAATGGCGGCATGTTTCTTCGGCGAGATGGGTTACGTAAAACCTCCGGCGTCGGATGTTCTGAAAGGAATGTTTATTCCGAAGCTCGCCGGCCAGAGTGCCACCGGCGACGCGATTGCCCTCCTCGGCGCCCTCATCATGCCGTAATTAATATAAACCTCATTCACTTTCCACATCTGTACTTAATTTAAGACTAATTAATTTCATAACATGAAATTTAATTTAATTAATCAATGATTTTATGGTGCTGCAGGCATAACCTGTTTCTCCACTCGGCTCTTGTCCTCTCCCGGAAAGTTCCCAATTCCGTCCGTGGCGTCAACGTGAGCATTCCAACTAAACTAATTAACTAATTAAACCCCACAAATTCATCTAATCCTACTCGTTAATGCAATTAATTGCCCCTATTATATGCTCAAAATTTTCTTGGATCTACATGGTCACATTACTTCGCATTTACAGGATAATAATGTTACTGCTTTTGATTAAACAATTCGGATTCTCGCAGGACGCTTGCCGGTATTTCCTGATCGAGAGCGGATTCGCCCTGTTCGTAGCGTTTCTGATCAACGTCTCGGTCATCTCGGTCTCGGGTAAAGTTTGCACAGGTACGAATATCACCGCCGAAGATGCCGAACGTTGCAGCGACCTCACCCTCAACTCTGCCTCTTTCCTTCTCAGGGTATAGTGGAACAAATACACTCAACATAGTTTAAAAAAAAAAAACCCAAATTTTCGGGGAGTATGAAGTTTTTCCCCTCATTTCTTTTGTCAATCTTTGTTTCAGAATGTGTTGGGAAGATCGAGCAAGGTTTTGTACGGAGTTGCCCTGCTAGCTTCAGGGCAGAGCTCTGCAATCACGGGAACATATGCAGGGCAGTACATAATGCAAGGGTTCTTAGACCTCAAGATGAGAACTTGGCTGAGGAACCTAATCACACGAAGCATTGCAATTACTCCCAGCTTGATCGTGGCCATCATCGGAGGATCCGCCGGCGCCGGCCGGCTGATCATCATTGCATCGGTTAGAACTTACAACACTTACTCTGTCCCCCCCAAGTCCCAAACCATATTCAAAAAATTAATCTTATGCCGCGTTTCGATGTCTGTTTTTACTTTACGCGCGCGCGCAGATGATCCTCTCGTTCGAGCTTCCATTCGCTCTGATCCCTCTTCTCAAGTTCAGCAGCAGCAGTACAAAGATGGGACCTTACAAGAACTCCATCTATGTGTGTAAATTTTTAAGCTGATATATTCATGTTTGTTACATAGACTAAACGTTTTATATACCACATGAAGAATGTTCTAGTAATCAGTCTATACTATGTGCAGATCATCGTGGTGTCGTGGATTCTCGGGCTAGGAATCATCGCGATCAATGTGTACTATCTGTCCACTGGATTCGTCGGGTGGCTGATCGACGGCGACCTCCACAGAGTCGGGAAAGTGTTCATTGGGATTATAGTTTTCCCACTCATGGCGATCTATGTTCTTGCAGTCATTTACCTGACGTTCAGGAAAGATGTCGTTGTAACTTACATCGAGCCGGTGAAGGGAGTTGAAGAAGGATTCGGGGGAGAAGCAGCAACAGGGGAAGGTCAGCTTCCTTATAGGGAGGATTTGGCCGATATCCCATTGCCGCAATGAGAGAGACTCCATTGACAAAAGAGAAGTAGCTCGATGGTGTTGTGGAAACTTCCTTGTGATATAGCTAGGGAATCACAGTTTTGGTGAATCTCGTGCTTGCAAAATCAACCTCTGTTTCGTTGTTTTTTCTTTCTCTAGTTGCAAGTGCTCAACGTGTGATGTGGTGGAGTATATAAATTGTTTAGTGTAATGTAGGAAAGCTCCATTGCTCCTCCATCGAGTGAAACTTTGTCTTAAGATGATGGGTTTTCTTGTTGTTGTATTTGTTGTGTTTTAACTTGTGTGTCTTGGGCCTTACTACTAATGTGGTTACATTTTTGTGGCAAGTCTTCCATCCTTCTATAATGTTATTGTTACTTTGTACTCATAATAAAAAGTCAAATGTTAATGACACTTCTCTCCTCTTTTTCATCCTTTTCTTTAGGGTTGGCTACCTGGTACGGACTGTTTGGTTTTACCCGAAACCAGACCGTATAACCCAGACCGGGACCGGATAGCAAACAATCCAAATCTCATATTCGGGCTTAGATTTGAGGTAAAAAAAAAAACCCGGATAAAGACCGGATAAGAGACCCCCAACACCTAAAATCAAGATCAAATTAGGACCGGACCGGGTCAAGACCGGGCTGTATCCAATCCAATCTTTGGTCCTTATAATCCTGAAAAGACCGGACTGAGACCGGATCAATTTGGTCCAATTTAACCGGACCGTATAGCCACCCCCTACTTTTCTTATATCTTTGAATTGTGAGTCATAGCTACCTTTTAGGGGATCGGACGCTCATGGTACATATAAATTTTGGCGAATATTTGCTAGCGGTAAAACAATAATCATACTAAAAGCCGTTGTTTGCGTAAAACTTTGCTATTTTGCGGACCAAAAAGTAACAAAGACTAGCGGTAAAACAATAATCAGACTAAAAAACAGTTGTTTGCGTAAAACTTTGCTATTTTGCGTACCAAAAAGTAACAAAGGTATGAATAAATGATCAACACATATGTTTTCTTTCGGATTTGGATCTATGTACTTTGAGATGACTTTCTCAGTAGTCTTGTGTGGGGCTCTCTCTATAACGAACAACACCCTTCGCTCTAAACAACACCCATCTCGGGTCTTCAAACAACACCCTTGCT
This sequence comes from Linum trigynum, assembly GCA_964030455.1. Lineage (NCBI taxonomy): Eukaryota > Viridiplantae > Streptophyta > Magnoliopsida > Malpighiales > Linaceae > Linum > Linum trigynum. The sequence goes on along the minus strand of OZ034814.1, from coordinate 32,057,771 downwards.
CTGTAGGGCCGACTGAAAAACGACAACATTCCGGGTGGTATATAATTAGGGTTTTTGGTTGGACTGTCCGATTCAATTGGGTTTGATCATAAAAAATTTTATTAATATTTTAAGTGACGTGGCGTGCTGATTGGAAGAAACTATTGATTTTTTTATAATGGCGAAATATATTATTAATAGAACAAAAACACGAAAAAGGGACTAACAATTTTTTTGATGGAGATGGACGAAATGATCATTTCATTCTCTCCGAAATCTTTTACTAAAACGTGCATAATGAAAGATTTGTGACCATATGGTTCAAAAGTAAATATGTTTATAACCGTTTATGCTAATTAAACGAAATATCTTTGAAAAAAATGTCATATCCCTAATAAATATCGACAGGACAGGAACCTGGAACTTGGAGTAGGACAGCGGGAGCCCAGTAATGGCGAAAACCTTCACTCTGGTTCAAACCGTTGCCACTGCAGCTGTTTTCTCTGCTGTTTCCGGATGGTAACTTCCCAAAAAATACTAGCCTTTCCCCTTCCCTTCTTTATTCCTTCATTCGTTTAACTCTGCTTCTCTCACCAGGTACGGTTTCATGTTCGGCAGAGAATCGGCCCGTAAAGAACTCGGCAGCTTGATCGACGATCTACGCCGCGGAGATTCCGCCTCCCCTCCTCCTGTGCATTCTTGACTGGTACAAATTCCCAGTACTCTTTCATAACCCCCTTTTTTTTCCATTTCTCGATTGAGCAAACTGTAATTGGAGGAATGGAGGTTGGGTAAAGTTTTCACCTTTCTTGTTCCTAGTCGGCTGTGAGTTCTCTTCGATCAATTGTACTCTTAACAGTTTTCTTTCTATGTCAATTTTGATGCTGTAGTGATGTTCAGTTACCTTGTAGACACTCCTTGATATTGGAACTAGAACTTGAGGCTCATATATATAGGCATTAAATCTGTTGAACTGTATATTTGGTGGTTTTCTAAAGCTGTTGTTGCTGAACAAATTGCTTTCTCCTTTTACGACATTGACAAAAGCTGGTTACTTTGGCTTAGGGTTCTGCATTAAGCTCCAATTTTGAAGTTGTTGTTCAATTCGTTGAGTGTGTAGCGTTTCGAAGATGGGTTAGTGAAGTTCTTATAGATGGGTTAGTAAATTCTTTGACCTATTGTTTACCTTCAGCTTGGTATCTGGCATCGACTGAAGTACGAACTCTTCGGAAAGATAAAGATCTCTTCATGTCATTTGTAAATAACCAGTTGTTGAACATAGCGATTGCTAAAACATAACTAACTCGGATTCAAACCATTAGTAGGTAACCTACAAAAGCCAGAACCTGCAGTGTGGCACCCTCCGTAAACACCACGAGTGAATTTCTATGTAGACTAAGTCATCAACAATGTCCCAGTAGTCATTGATCCTTTCATCCCAGTTCAGTGATCAGTTTTGATTGTTATTTTTTGCAGTCTAAGAAGTTGGTGCACCTGCATTGTTCTTTTTCCCCAGAGTTATCATCGACATGCACATGAGTTTCAGCTTGAAATGCTAAATAGCGATCGCAACAGTGTCTCGGAGAAGTCTGATGAACATAAAGGGTCTAAGAATATGATCAATTGTGTACCTGGGGGTGGATATTTTTTTGGGTTCTGGTCCTCGGGAAAAGAAGTAGGAAATGTTCTCGTCTTTCTAGCTTGCATGAATATGATCCCTGTGAGATGAAGAGAATCGTTAAGATGTAAAGGCTGTTGAAGAGGAAATCTGCATTCTGCAAATCTGGTGAGGTCGAACTATTGGAGGCCTTCTGCTTACCGAATGTACTCATCGCTCAAGTTTTGTAACTGTGCTTGTACGGACAGTTGTTTAAGTAGTGCAATGAGTTCCTCTGCCTTTTCTTTTGTTCATTAACAGCGAGCAACCCCACTTTAGTTACTGTCGTCTGGTCTGGAGTAGTAGGAAGTGTTAGGATTAGGATGAAAATCTCCTACACTGCACTCTGAACTTCTGCAGGATAGTTGTTTCTGCCAACTGCGACAGGATACTGGAGAAGAATCCCACTCTTTCAATCAATCGTGTATCTTGGAATAACGATGGAATTGCCCCTTGCCTTCTGTGTAATCAATCGCAACTACCTTGTATAACTAATTGGTGCAGGCGAGATCATCTTGCCTAAATGCAATGTTGAATATCTAATTTTGTAACTAGGTTTCTCAACATGAATATCTATTTTAGGTATGGTTAAGGCCGACATCGCCTCAACAATGCCTCCGACCATTCACTCCTGCCAACATCTGTTTACAACACTAAGAAACAGTATCTCAGAACATATTGGATATATGAATCTACCCCAAATTCATTTCACGAAACTCGTCATCTCGGGCGAAACATTTGTACTCTGTTACAAGCCCTACACACTAAATTCCCTAAGTGATGTACAAATGGTGGTGAACCCAGGGCCTCTTCTGTAGTTCAAATTAACAACATGCTCTGAACTCTCAATTCGAGTCCAGGAAAAAAAGTTAGGGTTTCATTTTCAACCTAGACCAGAGCTAGGCCCTGATACAGACCTAAGAATTTGATTAAGATTATTATTAGACTGCGTATTCCCAGAAGAAGCATTGAACATGACATTGGCCTGCCCGCCTGAAGACGAAGGTTGTATAGCTGACAAGGGTAGCCTGGGCCCCATGGAAAACATCGATTGACCTCGTTGCATGAAGGGCATATGCGGATGGACTACTTGCTGCTGCTGCTGCTGCTGCTGACTGTTGTTGCCATACCCAGCAACAATCGGCTGAGAAGAAGATGCGGTGGGCATCATCTGTGGTCTGATGTTGTTGACCATGTTATTGGCTGGCATGGAAGAAGGATCAACGCCTGCTCGATTTATATGAGGCATGGGCAGCGAGGACCCCACGTCAGTCGCCTTCATTCGAGCTCGCTCTGTAGAGAACCTCTGCCTCATCTTCTCCACTTGTTCGCATTCTCTCATTAGAAGAGTTTCTACCTCTGCAAACTGCTTCAGCTTCAGCTCTAACCTCTTCAACTGCGACCACCAAATTAACCACCTCTCAAGTCAATTAATGATTTACAACAATCAAACAAACAGATCTAAGCAATTCACTCTATCTGGCTTCTAAAACATGTCCACATACTTATCCAATGAAAAGAATCAATTCAGAATCAGTTATTTCTATTTCACCCTTTCCCTGAATTATACTACAAAAACGTTTCTACCTTCCCATGCTATATATTATCTAGGCAAAACCTATGTAGCAAATGACAGGCTAAATGCCACTACTCTCAATCCCATGCCCAGAGCCATTTATGGGGTCACAATTACATTACAAAACGTAATAGTTCAGGAATGGATTGCAAGGTTGAGAAACAACTATATACTGTAATCAACAAGCAAATCATGTCACCTAAACAATAACATGGTAAAAGTAATCATGGGAAGGTTCTAAACTGCCCGTGATATAAGATCACTACTCAAACAGTCAGGAGAAAATTAGCATGGTAAGCAGCTCAAATGGCATCAGAAAAGCAAAATAAAAATTTATTGGGTTTGCCTGATGATTAATGATAATGGCAGAAAGCCTCTGAATCTCACGCTCTTCATGATCTGCAAAGAGCTTAGCCTTGGTTGCAGCAGCAGCAAGACCAGCTCTGGCTGCAGCTTTAACCTTCTCGGCAGATAATGCAGCAGCCACGATTTCATTTTGGTGGACTGAATCTGCAATTTCTCCATTATTATTGTCTTGTCTACCTTGTACTTGGTCAGCATTCATCCTTCATTTTCAGAGGAAAAGTATTACTCAAGTAGAAAACATAAAGAATAGCAGGACCAACTCGTCACTATATCAATAGAGCTATCAATAATGATCCATATATGCCAAAACAGTGAAGAGTTTATTACATGCTCAGCAGCAGTTTTTATGAAACAGAGTGTTTCTATATAATGGCTGTGCTTGTTAAGGCTTCAAGAAAAAACTACTGAAAAAAATGGACTTAAAAGCTGAAACAAACACACTTCTTCAATAACTTCTAAAAACAGCTATTCATGAGGAAACCCAAAATCATTAATTCTAAAGACCCCTCGCCGGCTCGCCCCATGAAGAAATGCATTCTCAACTTTGCCCCTCTGAAATAAGACTTTTTTCTTAAAGCTATACACATAGTAATCATTTCCCAAAATCTACTTATTCTTTATTATTAAACAAATTAGCTATCATATTACCTCATCACTTACCTTTTTATATATCAAAGAATAACTCGTATCCCATTAACTCAACATTTTCTAGAGACCCTACCAACACATTCTTCTTGACTTCTAGTAAACTTCAGAACAGTCGCTTTCTTAGCAGAAGCTAAAAAGAAGAACAACAAATAAGTTTACTAGTCCAAATTTTATATACCCATTAAAAACAAACCTCACTTCAGTCACAGCGGATCACTAATTAAGCACGCCTGCTCAGCAAAGTTACTGAATGAAGGGTTGAGAGTTCAGTAGTAAAAAAAATTACAGAATCAAGTAGACCCATAATGAGAGGGGAATAAATTCACCTACTATCCTCGAATAATGCTGCCAAGGATGCATGAGCACATGCAGCAGCAACTCTTGGACCAACAGCAGAGGCAAGAAATGCAACCTACACAACACATTACACATTTTAGATGCAAACACAACAGCTCAAGCAAGTCCAACTTGCTTTTCAAATTCTACCTCTGTGTATAGCCCACCATTTTCCATTTACCGGTCATAACTTGAAGCTTGCTCTAAAAATTAATGAAAGTAGTGAAGGGAGATCAGTCAATTGTAATAACCTACCAATGCCATGGCTGGGTTCCCGGAATTTGCAAAAGGCAGTCGGCTTTCTGAATCATTATCTAGTGTGCAGGATCCTTCATAGATCAAATAAAGATAAAAGAATTTTAGGAAGGTCACATCCTCAGTACAGAAAATTCTGCCCCGAACAAATGAACAAAAATGAACCTCACCGTTTGAACTCGAATGCAGCCCACTGCAGTCATCTCCATTTGATACACTAGTGGAGTTAGAAATCCTTGGAACGTCAATATTTTCCAAAAGGCCATCCTCCATCGGTAAACGCAGAAAATGCAGGATACATTGTGCTTTTGACTTGCTGCCAACATGCTCGGCAATTTCATTCCAGTTCTCACTGTAGATCTCCATTGCCTCAAGCAGGAGTAATGTTTCTTGATCAGTCCAGCTTTCTCCATCTACATCACCATAATCTGTTGTCGAATCCACCTTGGAATAATCTAAGCTTGAATGACCATTAACAAATCTACCATCATGGAAGCAATCATAGCATAGTAGGATATCGACCTGGTACAGTAGATCGATAAAAACAAGTATAAGGATGCTGATAAACAAGTAGAGGCACCAAAACAAACAAAAAATAGCCAACACACAGAAAGAAAATAAGAAATAGGAATATCCAACTTACATCTTTTTGTGACTGATAGTACATAGTGAGAAGGGAAAGACCACAGTAATTGCAACAATTTTCAGATAATCGCTCTCGAATTCTGTTATCCAAGTCAGCGGGATCATCATCATGACATGACAATGATGAATAAGCATCAGCCGCTTTAAGCCTACATTTGGGCTTGTCAAATTTGATTAAACTATCAATAGACTTTAAAGCTGCTGACGGAACAAGAACCTCACCACTTGCATCCTCTCTCAAATATGATCCAACATTCCAAGATTCACGTCTTGGTGCAGCTGCACAATAATTGATTATTCCCCAATGATCCAAAAACCTAACAATTCGAGCCAACTCTTCGTCACTGACGCCAGCTACCAATTCATGAAAATCTGAAACTGTTAGCCGCTTATCAGGAGTCTCCATGTATTTAGCAACAATGCGGTTCCTACATTCCATATACTTCTCTGGTGTATGATCAGTTGATTTTCCTGAGAAGAAATGAGGAACCACTTGCCTCTCCAGCCGATGCACAGTCGCAGGTGTGAACCAATCTATTCATAGGGGAACCAAAAGAAAACGTGGAAAGATCACTACAAAGATGAAGATATGACAAAGATACCAGGTAGACAAACCAGGACAAAATGGCACAACTGAAGCCAATATAGTTTAAAGAAACACCATGCCATAGAGTAGACATACGCAACTTCCATGTACTAGCATCCATGCAAAGCAAGAAAGTCGACAATGTACAAAGCCATATTAAATCCACACAAGACACAAAACGGTTTTCCTGAGTTTACAACTATAAACTGCAAAACAAGCAAACTTCAGCTTATCCTTGAAACAAAACCGTATGATAGGCATTTAAGGGCGAATTTGCAGTTCCTGATAAGCAAACTAACAACCTCTATTAAGAGAAATGGCTATATCTGGGTGAAGAGTTTCAACTTAACTGGCAGAGGACAAACATTTGGTCAAAGAGAAGCACACGAGATACAGGCTCAGCCAGTGAACACAGTTTAATATCTACAAATTTGAACTATAACTTCCAATCCTACTAGGTACCAGGCTATGAATGTCTTTGTTTCAAAAGCAAAAAAACATATCTCAGAAATGAGCTGCATAATTGTACTTACTGGGTAGGTTAGAAGTAAGTCTGGCTTTCCAACACTAACATTTCAGTTCCAAAACATGGGCAGTTATAAAGTTGACAAAAGTAAGGTATTTGTTATCTGACAAGGATTTGGCTTGTTCAATAAATACTCCACAGGTCCCTCAGATACGCACTGTTTGCTGCATTGCCAGTGTATTTACCACCAATAATTCACATCGTTTGTTATAAACACTTTAACATATGGACAAGTAGAAACCAGATGTTGAGCACTCAAAACTAACACCTGTCTCTCTCTTCATTCCCATGAGGAACCGTTGTTCAAAACTTCACGTTGTTCACTAATCCCTAGATTCACATAAGAAGCTCTGAAATCATTCCTCGGAAAGTCGGAATAACACTTGTTCCCCAGCAAAAGTTGCGGCATTTTCCTCTTTATCAAGCACTAACATCTACTAATATAACCCACAGGAGTCTACTCGTGTGTCACCATACTCTGACAAACCACTGCCAGCTCGACAATATACGAACAAAACAAACCCACCAGAAATATTCGAGTAATACCTGAATGCATAGGGACCAGGAGAACCCTATTCCCAAACCGCTTGACAACCCCTTTTCCCTCCATAATCCGAGGAGGCGTTACCACAAAGGCAGCATTACCACCATCACTTCTCTCCTGATCCCCACCACCAACACCACTCTCTGCAGGGACAGCAGACAACGCCGCCATCTGCCCACACGACAAATTCTCCAAATTAGGGAGCGACCCTCTACCACTGCCGCCACCACTGCCAGCCTCCCCGCGCAAGTTGGCCCGCTCGGCAGCCACAATCGCGAGAACGGAAGCGTGCGGGCGATTCACGGCGCGCCTAACGACGGGAGGGAAGTCGCAGACCCGGACCCCACCGTCAGCAAGCACCTCGACCGGATCGGGAGCCGCGGAGGAGCGAGTAGCAGCAAAAGGGTTGACGGGGGTAGGGTCCTCGGAACCCTCACGGTCGAGGTGGGTTTCATCGTCGAGTGGGGTAGCGGTGTCGTAGTCGTCGTCGGAGTCGTCGTGCTTGGGTTTGCGGGGATTCTGGGGTTCGCGCTTCCGCCTCTTCCATTTGCCTCTGCCATCTGCGGGAGTTTGGGGGTGAGGGAGAGAGACAAAAAAACCAGAGAAATTACAGCAAATTGAAGCAAAAATAAGGGAAGAGAGTGAAGAGTGAGAGAGAGAGAGAGAGGGAATTACCAGAGGAAGGGAAAGAAGGGGAAGCCGGCATTTTGGAGAAATGCGGAACGAATTGCGCGGGGATGGTGGGGGATAGAGATGGGTTTGTGGGGAACGTTGATTGGTTGAGATTGAGGGGGATTTCAATTCAAATTCTTGATTGAGAGCGGACGAAGACCAGCCGAGAAGGCAGGTTGCCGGCGGGGGATTATTCGCCTTGCTTCTCTCTCTCTCTCTCTCGCCCACTGTCTGAGATTTGGGGAAATTTCGTTTGCGTTTGGTTTCTATGCTTTTCCTCCAAGAACCCGCAGAGCAGGCTTCACAGTTGCTTCGATGCGGCGTCGTTTCGCAATTTTTTATTTTTTATTTTTTGCAATTAATGGTCATTTTACTCTAATCGTTACACTTAGCGAGACTGGGTCATTTGTATAGACAAGTTGGGTGGGGCGTTAAATCGGTTTGTGTTGTTCGATAAAAGTTTACTATTTCTTTGTCTTAGTTCAAACTCAACATGTCGACTAGATCCAGAACACAAGCAACACCATATGTGATGAATGGTGGACGTTATGAGCGGAAGTTAGGACTACGGGACTAGAGACTGGTAACTGATTTATTGGTGGTGTCAGTGTGGACACTGCGTGGATGCAAAAAAAAAAGGTTGTTCGCTGTTGTGTCGTGTTTTACTAGCGGTGACCGTAATAGAAAGGTCACCGTGGTCTAACAAAGAAAACTCCATTAAGGTGGAGACCATATTGCTCATATAGTAACTATAAGCACTTATATATTTTCTACCTCTGACAGTAACAATAAAAGTTAATTTTGAGTGTTGCCTAATCATACACTGAGCAATGACTTGTTCTTTAGGATCGAATCTCTAGTGAAGTAATCCCTTCTGGATCAACGATACATACATTCATGATATTAAAGCCTTTTATGGAGGGCCTACAAAAAAGTCCCCCTAGGTTCAATCCCCTTGGCGACCTACAAGCAAATAAGCAAAAAAAATATACCAATAAGCGAACTGATAAGCCTTATCGGTTAACCATCTCTTATTGGTTTGATTAGCAGTTAGTTTGGCAGTTAACCAATAAACACCAACATACATTTCAACTATTAACATTTTTTTACATTACAGAGGCAAGTGTGCTCCATGAGCTCATGTCCAATGTCAAAGACATGTTGAGAAACACAGGTTGTTTGTTCTTTCACGATGCTTCATCCAATGTTCTACCCTAAATCCCTAATACTGGGGGTTCTTAAAATATCACTTCTCCATCCCAGCAACCAAGTTATGCCAGCCAACTATCTCTACTTCCCTAGGCGAATTATACATGGACTTCCAAAAAATACTTTCCATGTTCCTACAATAAACAATTGATAGTGGATTGAAGAGTTAGAGTTGTTTCTCATTTTAGATTCATATAAGATGCCTCACACCCTGGTCGCCCACTTGTCCCTCCTCCTGACATCCCTTTCTTTCCAGGTCCTCTTCGTCCTGACCCTGTTCTCTAAGGAGAACTCGAGTCTCGAGCTGTTGAAGCCCGCCAGTAACAAGCCCCTGGAAAGCAAAGCTAGTGAGGTTTGAGTGCGGGGGGTGGTGAAGGTGATGATGGTGGTTCAAGCCACCGTGCTTATGCTAGGTTGTTCAGTCCACCACTGTTGGTGATGGAGTATGAAGGGCTGGAACCCGAGCAAGATGCTACAGCGAGGAAGCGGAGTAGAAGAAGAATAGCCATTGAACAAAACTTGTGGAGCCGATTCCCTTCATCAGCTGCAGCAGAAGCAGGGTTGTTTCTACGACATCAACAAAAGGAAAAATGTTTGCTTTATTCATGCCTATATAATGAAGTGGTTGGTTTTGCTTGTGTGTATCTTAGTAGGCTAGGCTGAAAAGAAGGCCTCACTTTTGTTCGATACTTAGGCCAATTTTAGAACATTGAGTTTGGGTGCCATTTGATCCCCAAAAGTTAGTATGAGCCGAGTTTGTGCTTGGTTACGTAGGCTTGTTTTGCAAGTCTAGTACTAGTTTAAGTAGATGGTCGGTTAACGGTTTTCTTATCGGTTAACCACTAAGTGATGCATCGGTTAGTGGTTTAACAATAAGGAAATATCACTAACTGATCACCGAACCGTCATTCCTTTCTTTCTCTTCTCATTTTTGGTTCTTCCGTTTACCTCTTCCTCAAACCACCACCACCATCATCCACCACCACCATATCTCCTTAGATTTGGAGATTTTTAAGGATCTTGAAGGTTAATACTTAAGAGTCAGGTTTGAAAGTTAGAGAACAAGGAAGGGAGGTCCAAAAAGAGGTAATAAACATATGGTTGCATCTCCTTTCTTCTTCCTCAAACTAGAACCCTAAGTCCTAGAAAGGTGTTTAGAGGGCAAAGCATGAACTTGTTGCTTGATTCTATGTTGGAAATCATGTTTAAACATGTCAAAAGAAGGTTAGATATGATGATTATTGATCAAGGTATTGAAGTTGCCAAAATCGGGCTTTGGCCATTCCTTGCTCTGTGAATGAAATAAAAGGGTTATGATGAGTTGTATGAGTGTATATAGACTTGATTTAGCATATCAAATTATAAAGAAGACATGGAGTTATGGAATGGATTGAGCCACGGAGAATGAATGTTGCCCTGTTAAAGTCGAGAACGTGGGCTCTCTAGGCAAGAACGCGAGAGCGTAATTTGGAGTTATATGAGTGTATATAGACTTGATTCAAGTATGATCCAATATCCTACCATCTTTTGTTGGATTTCTCATTTGGAGATGGACAAGTGTGGCACGCGGGCAACTAACCAGTCATGTTGTCATGATTGCTCTTTGCATATGTTAACAACCAAACCATGGATTGTCAATGGTGTGCAATCAATCACATGAATATTCTCATGACAATCAATCCATATGAACACACATAAGAATATAAGCAAATGCAATAAACATAGCAAGGTGAAAACAATCAATCACTATATATATATTAAGAATCAAACATCATACATAGTTCTTGAAACTTCTAGGATTCACAAACATATGCAACTGATCAAACTAGTCGATCATGGGGACAAAGAAAATATCAGTCTAGAGAAGATTTGACATACTTACTGAGAACGACGCCCTTATGTGCAAAATGGCACCTAGGGCGCCATTTTTGTCACCGTTTCTACCCTTGGAGCTTGTAGACAATTTCATAGTTTTGGAGTTCCACTGGAGACAGTAACTCCTCTATAAAAGTTGCATCCAAACAGAGTCTGACGTCATCTGTTTACAGGGCCAGATATCAGGTTTTTGAAGAGGTTTTCTGGGAGAAACCGACTCAAAATAAAATATCTTCAGTTTATCTTATGTTCGGGACTAAAGAAAGGAATATTTGATAAGTTAGAGTCGCAAAATTCTCCTTTAATGGCTCCAAAACAACAATTTTGGGTTTTGATAAGCTATTTTGCAGTCATTTTGGGCTAGGATTCAGAACTCCTTTTTACTTTCAGTTCATGAATATTGATGTCTACTACTCACACAAGCTGATCCACTAGGGTGACATACTCTGAAAAATACCAAAATACTAGCTAAAATGCAAAATTGTATGAAAACATGCCTATATCAACTAAATGCACCTTAGAGAAATTCCAAATCAAAATGACTATATAAGAAGAAGAAATTATGCAAAACATGCCATAAAACGAGGTGATAAAAACGTATATTTTACATGTCATCATGTCAATAGTACTCAATACAAATATCTCATCTAACTATACATGAACTACTCTCATCTCAATCCAAACTACAAACATTTTGTATTCATAGTGGCAAATATGAAAGAACCATACTTCTCGAGAAGGCATGAAGGAATAAGGCAATGCAAGCTGAAGTGACAACTTTAAAGGATTATCATACCCGGGATATATTGGGCTGACCACAAGGTAAAAGCTAGTGGGTCGTAAATGATTATTCAAGACCATACTCGATGCAAATGGATCAATTGAAAGACACAAGGCAATGCTCATGGCTTCACCCAAGCCTATGCTACTGATTTCTTATACACTTCGTCAAGATCAATATTGTAAGAGTTATACTAACACTTGCATCAATGAAGAATTGACATATAATCTAGATGGGCATAAGCAATGAATTCTTGCATATGGATTTGGAAGAAGATGCGTACATGAAGTTACTAACATGAAGACACATAATATTTGCAAATTAAGGAACTACTTATATGGACTTAAACAAACTAGTGGACAAATGGTTTGCCAAACTAACTGAAGCTCTAGTCAAATTTGGATTCACTTAGCCTTATTATGACTATTCCCTAGTCATCAAAAGATCTTATCATTGAACTAGAATGATGCTTGTATATGTTGATGATCTGATCCTAGAAGGTGATTGTAGAATTTGATAAAATTAGCCGAAAAGTTTTGTCACACAAGTCAAGTAAGAGATTTAGGAAAGCTGAAATACTTTATGGGTTTGGAGGTCACAACGAGTGCTTTAATTTCACTCACACGATACAATGACTTGGATTAAGGGGCTTGGCCTAAGACGTGAAGATCGATTATTGAGTATTGTATGTTCCTTGAAAGCTCATTGATTACATGAAAAGTTGAAGAAACAAGTGATTGTTATAAAGTCATCATTGGAAACAGAATACAAGTACTACTCCAGTTATCTTGTGAAGTGCAATGGATGACTCAATTTCTCAAAGATCTAATGGCTCGTTTGGATTGAGTATTTGGGGGTGTTATTTGAGGTCAAATAACACAACATCTGTTATTTGATTCCAAACAACATGTTTGGCTGACAAAATGTGGGATGTGTTATTTGGATGTAGTGTTTTGCCAAATAACAGGTTTGAGACCAAATAACACAAAAAGTGTTGTTTGCCAAATACTTGGGAGGGGGCAGGTATTTGCCAAATAACAAGTTTGAGACCAAGTATCACATACCAAATAACAAGTTTTATATTATGTGGTATTTGTGTGGTAATTGGCCCCAAACAACAAGTTTGTCAAATACTCAATCCAAACGACCCCTAAATGTTTCACATCTACATTCCACTATCATATACTACAACAACAAATCCACCATCCCATGGTAGAAAATTTTGTGTTTCACGAGAGAAACAAGCATATGTAGATTGACCGGCAAGTCCTTAGAGAAAGAGTGAAGTTCGAACTATTAGATTTGAGATATATGTGCGAACCACTCGACCTATGTACACCCCTAAGTGTATGAATACATTTTGGTTTTGTGATTATTCAAACCAAAATCGTTAAGGCCCTTATTGGTTAAGAGCACTTCTACTATGCTATATAGTATTGGTGCTTTAATGTACAACTTAAAGTTGTACCATAACATTAAATGTATAAGTTTAGGTTGTACCATAAAGCAATTTGTACCATTATGTTATGGTACAACTTTACAACTTGAAGTTGTACCATAACATAAAGGTACAAGTTCAAATTGTACCATAAAAGAATTTGAACAAAAAGTATAGGTACAATCTGAAGTTGTACCACAACGTAAATGTACAATTTTAAGTTGTACCATAAAGGTAAAATCTTATAGCATCAATACTATATAGCATTGTAAAATTTCTCATTGGTTAATGGTTTTGGTTTTTTGGAGTTTACTGGATTTGATTATTGGTTTTCCATACTTAATGGTTTGGTTAATCAAATCAAACCAAATTGACAGCCCTAGTTGATAGGATTATCAAAACCAGCAAATTTCAGAATCCAAATTCCAGTAATCAATTCTCACGCCATCCCTTCGCACACAACACTACCCATCAAATTTCTCTATTCTAATCCAGGGAATAGCAAATTTGTTTGAAAACAGCCGAATTCTGGCGGAACAACGGAACCACCGCGTCCACGCTCCCATCCCCCAAGAACGAAGGCAGCAGAAACATCATCCCTTCCGTCGGGTAATACGACGGCATGAATATGAACGGACCCCCGCCGCCGAAATCCAATTCGTAGAAAGGAAACCTCAGCCAGCTGTCCACCTCCAAATCCGGCCACAGCGCCGCCTTCCCCATATCCGCCGTCGGCACCAGATCCCCATCCTCCCCCTCCGCCGCCTCCTGCGACGCGAAGTCGATGAACGACTTGAAGTAAGCATCGTCCACGCGCACAATCGCGTCTTGGATTATCTTCGCCGCGTAACCCGTCGGCCTGCTCACGAGCTCCTTCGCCCTCGCCGTCGGAAACGCCCAAAGGACCAAATTGCCGTAGAAATCCGACGGGACCGGTGGATCGAGACTCAGCCGGGTCCGCCCGTTGACGGAGATCCGAACCGACGTCGTCTCGATTGGGCTCAGCCCACGGGCCTTGGTTATAGCCCGCCACAAGTGGGCCACCAGGCTCACGAAAGTGCTAAACGCAGCGACGCCGTTTGGTCTCCCGGCAGATGCTCTTGCCTTTAGCTTGGCAATGAAGTCAAGCGTGAAATGGACCTTGTGGTTCACGATGTCCGAACCGGCAAACCGGTCGCGATCCACAATCCGGCCGGAAAGGGTTTTGGTTTTCCTGTACTCGACCCCGATGTGGTCGAACCCGAACTCGGGCGGGACTCGAGGCCAGAATATGGACCGGTCCATCGACGGAACCGATCCCAACTCGAGCCCTCGAGCAGCCCGACCCCACGCCACGAGGAAATTACTGGCCGAGAACGCATCGGCCACGTGATGGTGGGACGAGTACCCGAGGACGAGCGACCCGCAACCGAACCGGGTGAGCTGGACCAGGGTGATTTCCTCTGCATGATTCAACTCGGGGTGGAAGTCGAGCAGCAATGGTGACATCTCCAGTGGCAGGAACTTGTCGAAGCTGTCGTGGACGACGGCCTCGACGAACTTGACGCCGTGATCGTTGAGCAGAATGACGGGATTGCCCTTCTGGTTCTCGGCCAGCTGGCCGGCCATGACTCTGTACGTGGCCAGGACCTTGCGGAGGGCTAGTTCGATGGTGGCGTTTGAGGGCGTGGGCGGGCGGTAGGCGTAGAGCACGGCCATGTGGGTGTTGTAGGTGACCTTGTCGAAGATGTTGAGCGGGATGGAATCGGTAGTCGGCGGCGGAATGCTGCCGCCGTCGACGTCGTCGTCGTACAAGGGCTTGACGAGGCGTGAGGTCTGGATTCTCACCATTTTGCTACCGGTGGTGGTACTCATGGTTTTGAGAAGTTTGTTTTGCTTGTGTTTTTTTAGTTGACGTAGAATCAGGATTTATATGCATACAGGGTGGTGAATGTGTGTAACTGCTGGACTTTCTGTTTCATCATTCAATGCTGAGATTCAATGTTACCAACTTACACGAGGTTTAGAAGGTGAGTTGATTAGGGAGCTGCATGAACAAAAAATTGTGAACTTGGCCAAAGAGTTCTGACGGGGAAAACGGACGTGTTGTGAAAAGAGGAGACTGGTGATGGTCAAAGAAAATAAATACTGAAAGATTGGTGAAAATGACTACATTATCCAGGTATGGAAACCAGCAAGAGTACCTGCGGTTATGAAGCAAGAGCTACCTTACTGAAACGATAACGATGCGATCGACATTGGCTGCCGCGGCAAAGATTCAGTCTTCAGGAGGGATTCAGAATCCGACTCAACGGAAAGCTGTTGAGATAGAGTTGCCTGCTGCAGAACTCTGTCATCATGTCACAGTGCGGAGACAGGACGGATTCAGAATCTGACCTAACGGCCGAATTGCGTTGTTGTTGATGATGATGCTCACTAGTGAGCACGACCATGAGATTGAGGTTTTTCATGGGCTTCATATAGACTGTAGTGTCGATTACGAGATACACAACATCAATGTGCATAGTTTAGTTGAATAATCAAGCAGTTAGCAGAAATTATGCAAAATGCAACACTCAACTAAGATCCCATATCAGGCTGCAATGATTTTTATTCCAACTTCACACCTCAGGCTCCATACCGCAAAGAATAATTTATACCATCAAAGGGGAAAAAACTAGACTACTCCTGCACTCTTGCCAATCTCAAAATCCAGACATTCTAACAATCCAATTGAAAAATTAAACCAGCAGTCGACCCGAGGCAGCCATTGTTGGGCAACAGACAACTGCAACCGGGTAGGATTTCCCCTCAAATGCAACCAAAGTTGATTGTTGTACCATTAGCTGTCCTACTTCAAGTGGTGCTCAAACAAGGATGCCATCTCAATCTGCAGTGCAACCCAAACTCCACAATCAAAGACTGATATCTAACAAAGGCTTTATCATTGGGTTTTAGGGCTAATATTATTACACTTCCTAAAAGAGAAATGCAATAATCTCCTAGCTTTTCATGACATGGTAGCTATCTACTTATGCGTAGGGTGAAAAGAAAAGGCCCACAAGGAGAATCATATACAGAAAAGGCTCACACGAAGTTTTCCTATTTCAGAGGATTTGAAATCACTTCTCACTTTCACCAATGGCAGTTCTAGTTAAAAATGGCTTCCTAGACTATCGAAATTCATAACTGAAGGCACGAAGGCGGCAATATATTTGTACCATTCTTAAACAGAAGGGAAAACTAGTTGTGTTGTTCGGCTATAATTCTGATAGCTGATGATGCAGCAGTGCCTGCAAACTCATTAACTGACCAAAGCTGCCAAGCTTGTGGATTTATTGATCAACCATACGTGATCTAAGCACTAGGAAACAATCATCAAAGAAAGGTTTCACCTGAATTACTAAAGATAAAAGACAACAACTTACAGCTGTTAAAGCAGCCTCCGCTCCTTTGTTCCCAGCTTTCCCGCCAGCCCGGTTTAGTGCCTGAAGTGTTTATTAAAATACAAATAAACGTTTCATAAGCCTCAGCAAGAGCATGGACTATGCAGTATGTAAAACCATATCACATTCTCACCTGATCCATGTCTTCGCATGTCAGAACTCCGAATATACATGGGACTCCTGCAAAGCAATTCAGAATCAGAACAAAGTTAAAAATAAGGAGCTTTTTAACAACAATAAAAAAACACGGATTCAGCATGATTAGCTGTCCAAATTTGATTTCTTGACAGACTGTTGGGCAGTACCAGAACCTATGAGAAAATGCAATTAAAAACACCATCTTTAACTTCAGGAAAGACGGTGTAACTTTCTATTTGGGGAATTTTGCAATCCTTGGTTTCTTGACCACAAAGATAATTGTTAAGGGCGTGAAGGACACACATGGTAACGGATATCATGCTATTCCTTTTTTCATACCTTTCCAAGAGTGAAACCCCATATAGATAAAGATTTATGAACGTTATCTTTATCAACCTTTAGAAACAACAACGATGCATGTAATGAACTTTTCTCATATTTAGTGCTTGACAGAGATATGTTTGGCAACATGTTGCGTTAGAAATCGTTGGTGCCACAATGCCACTCAATCACAGGTCTCTAAGCTTGCTTGTGCTGTGTGGTGGACATATATGTGACAAATGATGCATAATCTCAGTTCGCTCTTAGAAATCCAAAATCTGCACTCTATCAAACCATAAACCTATCCTATTTTCAAATGCCAAAAACCCAGTTCAGTGCAATCAGGTGTACGTGAGTGTGAGAATCAAATGCTTCTTTTCTGCTGCTGAAGCATATTGCCCATAGTGGGATGATCACAAGCCCCTGGTAATCATTGATTCCAAGTAGGAAGTCTTTCTTTTGCACAGGGCACAACAGCAAGCAAAACAGGATGATACACAATCCTGTACCTCTACTCCTCTAGCCTTCTCTAGCCGATTGTGGAACTCAATTCATCAAACCCCCCTTTACCCGGCAGATTGTGGAACTCAATTATAACAATACAAAATGGATTCGCATGCCACTTCCGAATGTAGTTTAAACAAGAAAGGGAACCATGCTGCAATTGAATGGTATTGCAAATATCGCTCTCTCAAATAACCCAACAAAACACCCAACATATTGAAGAAAATGTTACTTCGCAAGTAAACATATCCAATTCAAAAGCGATAAAATGAAAGGACACTAATTGTGACTCATGAATATGCAAAGGAAACAAAAACAATCTTCATGCACCTGAATTGAGACCAGCCGAGAGTACTCCAGATGCAGCGGAATTTGCAACAGCATCATAGTGTGAGGTGTCACCTCTTATCTACACAGAAAATAGAGTTCAAGCATTACATCCTATTAAGAAGCTATAATGCCAAACCCACCTGACAAAAGAACCATCAAATCCAAGCAAGAGGCTACAGAGGAAGAAAGGGGAAACTGTTAATCGTTACCACAGCTCCAATACACAGAACTGCATTATAGTTCCCTGATTTGCCTAGCTTCTCCGCAACAACACCCACTTCGAAACTACCGGGAACCCACACAACCTGAAAATGATAATTTGATGCTCGATAAAGAAGCATTTAAAAGAAAAAGGAACGAACCACAGAATTGAGGACGACTACAAGAGTTTTGTCAACATACATCGATGTCTTCTTCCTTGACGGAATACCTAATAAAAGTCTCGATAGCTCCCTCTAAAAGCCGCCGAGTCACAATCTCATTGAACCTAGCAACGACCTTTCCCATGAAAAATCCACAAACAATCAAATTCACCATAATCAGACAAGAGTATATAAGTAAGCATCACACGAGAAAGTGAAATGATTCATCTAAAATTACGCAGTAGACCTAAATTGAGAACTCACCACGGCAAAACGGAGGCCTTCAGTTCGTGTAAGTGATCCGACGAGATGCCTAACAGCTTCCGGTGCTTCCAGAAACGATGAGGAGTGGCGGCGACGCCTCCCGACGGCGGTAAGAGTGGGAGCATTCGCAAACCCTGAAATTTTTTTGTTAACCGAAATGAAACCGGCATTCTGATTTTATGCTAGACAAAAGCAAATTCAAATGCACAATCGATGAAATTGTTACCTTGCTGTGGCTGGGGCAAAGAAATAGAAGAAGAAGAGGAAGAGGAAAAGGAGAGGCTAGTTGTTTTGTAGCGGCATCGACTGTGATTACTGTGCTGGGAAAGAGACGAGGATGCCAAGTACTGCTTAGTCGATGGAGACATTATCAGAGACGCCATTGATGGAAGAGCGAGGGAGACCAAACTTTGTTACAGAGAGATAGAAGGAAATACAGAATACGGAATGAAGGCACAACTGCGAGTTTATGTTTGACTCCATTTCCGGCAAAAATAAGAATATTGTCAAACGGGACTATCCTGTACTGTCAAACCAGATTGAACCATGAAGTCGGTTGAGGTTTAATGGTTGGATTTGGTTCAACCAATTCGGTTTTAATCTCACTAATCTGCATTCATATATAACCAAATTTCTTCAAAAGAAATATATGTTACCAAATTATCAATTATCATCTTCGAGCCCAGTTTTGGCGTGTTTGATTCAATTTTACTTTGTTTCCAGAACAGTCCAACCAAAATGTATTCCAACAGTTCAAATGACTTATTGTAATCGGACCATGTTGAACCGACCGGTCGAATACTGATCAGGTCGGAGCTACGTACATTTTTTTTTACCGAAACAGAAAGTAATTTAGGTTTAACAAATGTTCACTTAAACTAGCCTTAACCACCATCGGTTGTACCACTAAATTATAACATATCCGTATATGATTCGATACGATGTTATAATTTCATAATCACAAAAAATAATGATCTGAGTATTGCTTATTATACTCAAATCTCAAATTCTTTAAACTCATTAACTCACTCAATTTTTTGTCTTAACTAATACTATTTGTTATAATTTCTGCAGCTCAATGCCATCAAGCTAAAAGCCAAATAGTATCAAACTGCTTTTACAGAAGGATCTGAAAGTTCGCAAAATATCTGATTTCTTGACTTAGGAAATTGGAAGTGACGAGTTACATACATCTAACAGAGATCCCAAGTAACTGCAGAAATGAGCTTTAACATTAGCTTTACTTTTTATCCCACCCCAGCTTTCTGGAAATGAAGCCTAGATTTATGTTGGAAACATATCTCAGCCTGCTTCTTGATCTCATTATGTTCCAGTCACAAAAATGCAGTTGGTAGCATCGTCGTCTCATTCATCCGTTCGATCCTCAGACATCGGATGTTGAAGGTTTCGCGCTTTGAATATCCTTTCTCTTGCCATACTTACCTGCAGAAGGCGAGAAAAGTTCATTCTAGATAACGTACAACAAGTCTATTGATCATAAAGTTTCAAAGGTGAAACACTGTGTTCTGCAGTTCTAGCAGTAAGTGTCACCTGGTGAAACAAATTAAAGTGTTTGCTAATTCCACTATTTTCATTTCCTTAAGCAGCAGAACCAAATGCACCGCTCTAGGAAACAAAGACTAATATCTGCACTGAACTAAACAAACCTGGTTTTCCCAATTGGTGCAAAATGTGACCACAGCTAGAAGAAGTGTTTGCAAAGTAGCACCAATTAGAATCCCAATCCATAGCCCCTTTCCCCTTAGCTGGAACACAAACCCCAGTAGACCAGCAACTGGTATCCCGCAGAGATACAGTGCAGCCAGATTCACATATGCTCCAATGTGCTGCCACCCACATCCCCTCGCAACTCCTATTTCGTATCGACAAAACCAGTCACTTTCATAAGGCAAGGAAGGAGTTATGGAAAGCTGAACAGAGTTTAATGGTGGAGGAAAAGTAAAAAAACGAGAAACCTGAAAGGATCTCCTGTAAGCCATCCACCACAATAGAGAGGCAAACTAAGGGAGCCATTTTGGATACTTGCTCCACAACTTCTGCCTCTCCGCTGAATAAGAATCCAAACATCTGTCTTCCTGCAAACAAGATTCCACCAACTACAGCCAATTCTGCAACTCCCAGGATCATGATCGTGTAGACCGATCTTCGAGCAGCTTGTGGGTTCCCACCTCCTAGCTCGTTTGCAACCCGAGTGCTGCCATCATTGAAACAAATAGGGCAATAGTGATGGCTCAAAACATGCTCTTTTATTGACTTTTTGAGAGATGGCGTGTATGGCAAGAAATGTGGCAAACCTGACTGCAGCACCTAGTCCATATGGTATTGCAAAGAGTGTCCCAATTGTTGTGAGACTGTTAGGAAACAAAAGAAAGAAACTTTGAGCAATTTCAGTGAGACCCAAATGTTCAAGAATTGCATTATCTCAGAAGAACACATACCAAATCGAGAGGACCGAAGTCTCGAGTTGTGGATTTGGCAACAACCCTGATAGCATGATGACAAACTCATATGACCACCATTGCAGGCTGCAGCCAGGGGAAAAATATAAACCAAATTGAAGAATTTATTCATCAAAATGTACAATGGGGAATGAATACAATTAATGGTTGCATACAACACTTTACCAAATCATGATTGCAGAAGGAATCGCAAATCGAAAGAACTCCCCAACCCCTCGAAACAACTCCACAGACACCGGAGCACCAGTCTTGGCACACGTAGGAGAGAACGCCATGTAAAGAACAAGAAAAACGACATTCAACCAGTAGGATATCCCTACTGACAATGCTCCACCAAAGTTGTTCAATCCAGTCTTGAAGATCAAAATCCAACACAAAGGAACGTGGAGAAAGATGGTGACACAAGAGCACAACAACATGGGAGTAATCAAACTCTGTGCCAAGTAGTACTTAACCAGTGGCTGATACACCGCAGCAGCGAAAAACGCAGGCACGAGCCACCTCGTGAAGGCCCCGGCTTCATGAGCAATGACAGGATCCTGACCGATCAGCACCAACAGACTCTCCATGTTGAACCATGCCAAGGAGAGAAAGATGCAGACCGATATCAACGAGAAGATGGCGGTGTAAGTTTGCGTCGCAAGTTTCCTGTACTGCTGAGCTCCATAGGCTTGTCCATTCAGTGTCTCTAAAGCACTTGACATCCCAACAAGAAGGCTGAAGCAGGTGACATTCGAGAGAGAGATGGCGATGGCAGAGCTGGAGAGGGAGAGCTCGCCTAGATGGCCAACCATCATCAGTGATATGATGTTCAACGCGCCCATCGAGAGGTTGATGGCTGCCATGGGAAGTGCTATGGTACATAATCTCTTGGCTTCCTGGATGTAAACATCCCACAATCCTTCTGAACACCCAATTCTTCCTTCTGGTTCCCTTTCTTTGGGAAGTAAGCTTTCTTCCATTTTTCTTCTCTGGAGTGAGATGATGCTACTGTTGTGTCTTGGTTCATAGCAATCCTGATCTGTTTTGAGCCAAGGTGATTAGCTATTAATCAATGGTTTTCTCCATCACTTACATCAAATCTGAGTCTTGTGGTGGTTTAGTGCGTTGTATACCACTTTCATCTTCCAGCTTTTTTCTTGGTCAGGGAAAAAGTTACCTTTTCAGAGAGCACTAAAACAAAACTGGATTGGCATGTTGCTGTTGGGTATAAGAAAAGAAGTATTTGCACAAGGAACAAAAGCTTTGGATGAATCATAAGTACTTTTTCAATATATCATTAACTTCACTCTTTACACTACCCATGTCAGTAAAAATAATATCACGCTAATACAAACTCCTCTCTACAAAGTACAAACATTCCAATGAAGAAATCTCAACATTTTCGACTAGATCATTAACTTGGGTTTTCACTCAAACCAGCAATGGAGCTGTAACAGTTGATTCTCCTTCAAGTATCCTCTCCTTAGCATTACTCGCCTGTTTCTCCCAGTTGATGGTCACTGTAACAATAAACAGTAGCACCGTCTGTGTGAACGAACCGACGAGCACTCCAATCCACAGCCCCATTCCTCTAAGATCGGTCCAAAACCCTAACACGATTCCAACGGGGAACCCACATAGGTAGAACGCTCCGAGGTTAATGTAAGCTCCTATATGCTGCCATCCACAACCTCTGGCTATCCCTGAAAGAACTCCCTGCAGGCTGTCCATTATAACCGACAAGCATATCAATGGCGCCATCTTGGTCACATAATCCACCACTTCCTTCTCATTGCTGAAGCTGTATCCAAAGACGTGACGACACATAAAGAGAGTACTGCTCAGTAGCAGTGCCCCAACTGCCGCAACGGACATCACAGTACGAACTGCTAGTCGTGCTGCGTCTGGTCTTCCCCTTCCTAGCTCGTTTGACACTCTGGTGCTGCAACACACAGAGTTTGTAACTTGTCAGGCAAGGCATTGCCCCCAAACCTCGACAAACCTTTAAAATTGTTGGTTTTTCGCCTTCCCAATTTGGGGGTTAGCTTTTCGGATTTAAGGGGTTTGGTGTTCATACCTGGCTGCAGCACCGAGTCCAAATGGTATCGAGTATAGAGTCGCGATGGTGTTGAGACTACAGAAATGAAACAAGAAGAACATCAGGTAAGAATGGATTTCTTGTGCATTAAGCTACCAAAAAAAAAACTACCAGTTACTTGGGAATCAAGACATACCATACTGAGAGGACTGATGTCTCAAGCTGAGGATTCGGCAAGAGGCCCGAAAGCACCACCACAAGCTCAAACGACCACCATTCCAAGCTGCAACCAACGACAATAAATCAACATAAACTACACAGTCACAAAAAACCCACAATTAAATTGGCTATAGTTATAGTAATTTTTACCATATCATGACTGCAGAAGGGACGGCGTAGCGAAAGAAGACGCCCATGTCGCGGAACAGCTCCATCGAAACGGGGACTCTGGTCTTGGCACAGGCAGGGGAGTACTTGACGTAGAGCGCAAGCAACACCAAATTCAGCCAGTTGGACAGGCTGATCGCCAGCGGCGCCCCGACGATTCCCAGTCCGGTCCTGAACACGAGAGCGTAGCAGAGCGGGACGTGGCAGCAGAGCGTGGCGGTGGAGGAGACGAGCATCGGGACGGTGAGGCTCTGCGTCTGGAGGTATCGAACCATCGGCTGGATCAGTGCGTAGGCGAAGAGGCAGGGGACGAGCCAGATTTGGAGCCTGCCGACTTGGTGCGAAATGGTGGGATCCTGGCCGACGAGGACGAGCAAATTTTCGATGTTGAGCCAGAGGACGGTTATGGGAAAACAGGCTAAGAGGAGGCAGAAGACGGCGGTGTAGGTTTGGGTCCCGAGCTTGCGGTACTGTCCGGCGCCGTAGGCTTGGCCGCAGAGCGTTTCCAGTGCGCTTGACATTCCTATCTGCATTCATGGATCTCCCCCAAATGGTTAGCCGCGTAAACGAATTCGATTTTAGTTTCGAAATCAACTCGTAAATAAACGATGTAATACGAATGAAAGAAATCATGATGGAGTAACATCGAAATCGCGAGGGAACTATAATTGAACTATTCAATTCGATTTAATGTAGACCAAATATTTAGCACGTAGGCTGCATATTCAACTGTAAAGATTTGTAAATGAGTTTTTGTCATTAATTGGAGCAGTGGGTGTTGGTTGGAAATCCATACAGCAGCCATGCTCCTCAGTCCTCATAATGTGGCCCTAGCTAGCTCCTAGAATTCAATTATCCCATTCCCACTCCATTATCATAATTAATTAATTAATTAATTAAGATGTAGAATTTTATAGTAATAACTAGTCAAACAAACAAAACGCAAATGGCCGGAAAATTTTGTTAACAAAGTTTGCTTCTTCTACTAGCACTGAAAGGAAAGGGGGTGATCCAGCCAGAAATCTCGAGTGTTTTAGTCGCTTCGCCATTTGAGCATAAAGGTAATCACGAGACATTATGCATAAGTTTTTCATAATTACTCATAAGTACTCACGAGAAATTATTAAGTAATTGTCTTGTAATCGTTACTTTGAGGATCCGGTCCATACTAAAACGAGTAATTAATATCTGTTGCAGTACATTTAACAAAAAATTGAATGTATTTGTGTGAAAATTATTTAGATTTATATCTGTGATGAGAATTATTTAGATTTTAACTTATATTTTGAACGTTTTACCGTAGAAGTGGTTCAGACTTCAAATAACCGTGGAGTTTGCATAGTAGTATTTTTCTCCTTGACTTATTCCTTCTTAAACCAACTGAATTAGATTCCCTATTTTCGCCCGTAAGAAAGAGGGTTAAGTTCGTTCTACAGTCTAACTAGTACGTATTCCGATGCAATAAAATTAACAAAAAATTACGTGAATTTACATGAAAATTATTTTGATTTAACTTGTATTTTAAATATTTTACCGCGGAAAATAACCATACCAATTACACTAAAAAGACTCAAATACCGTGAAATTTGCATAGTATTTTCTCCTCGAAGCCGTTATTTAATTACTCTACTGAACTAGATTCCCTATTCCCGACAGTTAAAAAAGAGGGTCAAAGTCGTTCCAATCTAACTAGTATGTGTATATACGGTCAGAGGCTAGGAAAGAAATCGTAACAAATTAATTTTCCACGGAGCGGAAAAAAAAAACTAGAAGATCGTTGGACTTACGAGGACGCTGGAACCGGTGACGGTGAAGAGCGAGATGGCAATGGCGGTGGCGGAGAGCTCCAGCTCCCCGAGATGTCCCACCATCATCAGCGATATGAACTGCACCAGAAACTGCGACAGGCTCACCGTTATCATCGGCCCGGCCAAGTACCCGACCCGCTTCAGCTCCTCCACCACCGCCCTCCACGTCATCACCCTTCCGCCGGCGGCGGCGGCGGACTCCTCCTCGTTGCCGCCTGCTGATTTCTGTTGCAGAAGCAAGCTCTGCTCCGTGCTGTTCATTGTGGAAAAAGTTTAGTTTCTAATCTTTCTGTGAGAGAGAGAGATGGCGTTAAAATGCAATGAATGGGGAGGTTATTTATATATTATAATTTCTGGGAAGCACCATCTTTTTTGTTTATAGCAATTTTTATGGTTGCCAGTCGGATCTCGCTTCCGTCGACCGAAAAGTATATTAAATTAATGGCAATGATATGAACGCAAAAACAATGGGGGAGGGGGATTAAATCCGATTAATAAGATTTCAGTAGACTGCAGTTGTTAGCTAGGCGGTGGTGGTAATATAAATTCTAGAGGCTCTGGATTTGCTTAATTAATTGATTAATTTATTTATTTGTCTTGTTTAGTCATTTAACTCATCCGGGGCGTACCCAACTACTCATTCAAGTTGGATGACAAAGAAAGAAAGATCAATTAAACCAACTTGAATTTGGTTTGCTCAATAGAGGCCAAAACTATTTAAAATGGATCTTATTAGATTTCTTGCATATTAAATTTATTTTATTTTTAGTATGATATAATTGAAAGAAAAATATATTTTCTTAAATAAATTTAAAATATGATAAAAATATATGTTCTTATTTTTTCAAAAATAAAAAAAATCGTTTACATCAGAACTGATATTTTTATGTTACACAAAAACATTTTTCAACTTTTCAAAAAACCGAACTTTTAGAGGAATGAACCATTTTAGAAAATCAAATCTTGTAAAGGATTTTTTTTTAAAAAAAAAACCATTATAAAATGTAACATCCCGAACCTTTTCCCGACGAAGATATTGTCCGCTTTGGGCCTCGACCCTCACGGTTTTCGACTTGGGGTGCAATTCAAGGTGACTTCCCATAAGGTCATCCATCCTTGTTGTACTCCACACTGAGCACGTTTAACTTCGGAGTTCTCACAAGAACTCCTTCATTACACCCCAAAACGCGTCTTGTCAGTTAAGGCCGATTTCCTACTTATGAACCATGGATCTCTCCTGTGCTTTGTCGACGTGGGATTTGCCTAAGGTATTACATAAAAGAGACCAAGAAACATAAATCTTCTATTAACAAAAAAAAAAAGGGCTAAAACCTTAAATACAATGGATTAGTTGCTACTAGCTAAGCGATTGGGTACGGACTACGGAGATAGTTTAATAAACCTGCTGATTGATTTCTCCCACGGATTATCAATTTTTACAACTAATGGTAATGTGCTGCTAACCATCAGGATAAGCTCCCAAAGTAGAAGACAAAAGAAGAATAAGAATCTTCCAAGTCCCTAAGTTGGTGACCTGTGTCTAACCTTTGACCTCTCTGACTTCAACCTTTGAGTAGGGAAAGAGCAGAAACTTTGCTACCAGATGCTACGGATTATCGGATGTTCTCGAAGGGACGTTGCTAATTGACGGAAATGCGTAAGAATTTTTCATTGATATTTTAAAGAAAAATATTTAGATTCTAAAATAAATCATTCATGCATGTCTAGTTCATTTTGAGACATGAATGTGTAATCTCCAAATTAATAAAAAAAAAAAATAGAATTACTATCATTAAATCAAGATTCTCATTCGCCGTTTTCAATTTTAATATGCGTATTATAACTGGTACGCGTTAGCAACATTGTATAGTACTCAAGGCAATATTACACTTTGTAATAGGTCAAGGTTGTCAAACCGCGGGTCGACCCGGACCCGGACGAACTAGTGGGTCATGGGTCATTGGGTCACCCGTTTTAACCCGGTATAGCCCGGAAATATGGAAAATGTAATTATATTATACTTATCCTCAATCCAACATAAAAAATGCAACACTACTTCAACTCCAACACACTTAAATAACATCAACTTAAATTCAACATAATAAAAATTCAACAACACTTAAATCATTCACATAACATCAACTTAAATCCATCATAGTTAAAAATTCAAGGCGGAGGCGGAGTCCGCAGAAACGACGCAACGGCCAATGGGGCTCAAGAAGAGCAACCCGTTGACACGCTCCAACGGGCTAACCGGCCGGGCCAACCCGGGTTTGACCGGGTTTCTCCGGGTTTGACTATTTCCGGGCTGACATGAAAAATGGGTTGGTATGGCCCGTTTTTTTTGGCCGGGTCCGGGTTAATCCGGGTCGACCCGCGGGTTGACAACCTTGTAATAGGTGCATATAACCAATTGTATTTCGGTGTCGGCGTCGATATATATGTTTTGTTCTCCTTCATTAATTGCCACATAATAACTTTCAGTCTATATTATAAAAGTCAACCGTGTTGAGACTGGCTCGATAATCATGCCTCTCTAGATTATGTCTACATTTATGAACAGGGGTATAGATTTCCTCAACGCGTCACCCAACCCACAAAAGTTTGCTTGGTTGACTGGATTATAATTGGTCTTTGGTAAACCAGATATATATGTTGTTAAACTGTAACATGAAGCCCACGAGGCAAACGTATTCTTTAAACTGTGCATGAAACACACGATGCACTTTATTTATGTGCCTTTTAGATTCATGACCTTTTTTTTTTTTTGGTAGAAAGATTCGTGAACTTTTGAACAAGGCAAAAATGCTAATAAAGGAAAACTTGCCGGAAATGCAGAGAAAGAGGCCGATCGAGGGCACGTGGGAAACAGATTTCGCGGGATACCGGCCGGCGCCGCGTACATCTGGGATCACATCACGTGAATCAACCCAACTCTTTAAAAAAGCTTCGATTTGTTTTGTAATACACAAAACAAGAAGTTGCATTGCAAGAAGACAAGAGAGTTAAATATATTCATTGAAATTGAAATCCGAGCAAGAATGAGAGCCCCAAAACATGAAGCAAACCATGTCGGAGAGAAGAAATGGAAACACGAGCGAGAAACAAAAGATCCCCCGACCAAAAGGGAGTCCATAACTTGCGCCAACCACAATGCATCAAAGCTCAACCTTGGAACTGCACCAAGCAAACAGCTCGTCAAAACTAGGACTGCATACAAGTCGAGTTGTTCGCCAACGGTTCGACTTTTGGTTTAGGGAGAAACTTGTTCGAAACTGGGCTCGTTTACTAACAAGTATAGAGCTCGAGCTAAGATTTGTTAAACTCGTGATAGCTTGCTCGCGACTCGCGGTAGATTTGTTGAGCTCATCAACTGGTGATCAACCGCCTCATTCAACGAGCCGATGAGATGTCTCAATCAATGATCAAAGACAAATAATGGGTCAACCAAGACATATGGTTTTGCCTTTTTAATTCTTGTCATATAATTATATTCCTGAAAGAACATATAAATACACAAAAGTTTTAAGTTACATTCTAAAAATTACCCCTAGCTAATGCTAGATAGTTCACAGCAAAAGCAAAAAAAACACCCTAGCTAGCTAGCTATCCTTCAACTATCATCTTCCTAGCATTGCTCGCCTGTTTCTCCCAGTTGGTACACATCGTCACAACAAACAACAACAAAGTCTGTGCAACCGCACCAACCAACACGCCAATCCACAGCCCCATCCCTCTCAGATTCGTCCAAAACCCTAACACAATCCCCACCGGAAACCCACACAGATAAAACGCTCCGAGGTTGATGTAAGCTCCAATGTGCTGCCATCCGCAACCTCTGGCTACACCCGAAAGAACACCCTGAAAACTGTCCATTATGACCGACAGGCATATCAATGGCGCCATCTTGGTCACGTAGTCGACCACTTCCTTCTCGTCGCTGAAGCTGTAGCCGAAGACGCGGCGGGACATGAAGAGGCTGCTGCTCACTAAAAGCGCCTCGGCCGCTGCCACGGACATGACGGTGCGTACCGAGACTCGGGCTGCTTCTGGGTTGCCACGTCCTAGCTCGTTTGACACTCTAGTGCTGCAACAACCGCGTCGTATTAGTTCTCGGGAGAATCGGTTGGTCTCAATAACTCGGTAATTTTATATCATCATGAAAGAGAGAGAGTTGACTTTGAAGCAATGTATATATACCTGGCCGCAGCACCTAGTCCAAATGGGATCGAGTATAAAGTTGCAATGGTGTTTAGACTGCAACATGGCGAAAGAATTGTTATAGAAATGTTCTGCTATGTTTCTTGTAATCGTAATTAGTCATATAAATAAAAGTGAACATGAAGAAAGGCTTACCATACTGAGAGGACTGAGGTTTCAAGCTCAGGATTTGGCAAGAGACCAGAAAGCAGCACCACAAGCTCAAACGACCACCATTCCAAGCTGCAACAACAGCCAAACCAATCACAAATGTGCAAAGTTTAATTATCTATATATGGACGTGTATATAAAGTTAATATACACCTGATGAGACAAAAAAAAAAAAAACAACATCCAACTAAATCAAGTTAACTTTTACCAGATCATAACCGTGGAAGGAACCGCATAGCGAAAGAACACACCGATATCCCGAAACAGCTCCATCGACACCGGAACCCTAGTCCTGGCACACGAAGGAGAATACTTGACGTACAAGGCAAGGATCACAAAGCTCAGCCAATTCGACAAACACATGGCCAGCGCCGCCCCGACGTTCCTCAGCCCGCTTTTAAACACCAGCCCCCAGCAGAGCGGCACGTGGAAGCATACCGTGACGCCAGCCGCCGCGAGCATGGGCGCGACGAGGCTCTGGGCCTGGAGGTAGCGCAGGATGGGCTGGGCCAGCGCGTAGGCGAAGAGGGACGGGACGAGCCAGATCTGGAGCTTGCCGACCTCGCGGGAGATGGTTGGGTCCTGGCCCACGAAGATGAGGATGGACTCCATGTTGAGCCAGAGGAGGGTTAAGGGGATGCAGGCTAAGAGGAGGCAGAAGACGGCGGTGTAGGTTTGGGTTCCGAGCTTCCGGTACTGTCCGGCGCCGTAGGCTTGGCCGCAGAGCGTTTCCAGCGCGCTTGACATTCCAATCTGCATGCATTGCGAGCGAATATAATTATCAGTATACATAGATCAAATCTGAAAATAGCACAGAGATTTACATAGGTATCGTTTGTTTTTTTTCCAGAGATCCAAATTCGTGGACCACACAGATAAAGGAAATCCCACATTTCATTTGAGATTCGATAATAGAAGGCAAAATAATGCGAAACAAATCCATCGCAAATCCATGATAAAAGTCAACTAAACAAACAATGTACTTTCCTAAATTCATAATGTAACAAATCCATCATAAATCCATAGCTTGTTAAAACTCGAAACCCTAATTTTCAAATCCAACAAGCAAACGAGGAGTTCATCATAGAGTTAAAATTGGGTCTCACTCACTTTTTAATCTTGTAAGAACTATGTCAAACCCTTTTGTGTACAGAGTCGATCTATAAAATTGATCCATCCCGCTCTTTATTTCGGTTTTTTTATAATGTCTTACCCTCTAGCTAGTATCAGATCGAGTGAGTGGGCCCAAATCAATCAACAAGCAGATTTTTTTTCGAAAACTACATTTTGGAACTCAAATTTATTTTTCTTACATTTAGTACCAAAACTTTTATTTTTTTACGATTAGATCTAAGAATTTTGGTGAAATGTAGTATTTTTATATTTGTTACCTACATTACATTATGGTATCTAAACTTTTAAAACCTAACAAACAGCTTTAAAGTGTTGGTATGAGGAATTTCATATCACTCGCTGTTATGGTTTATAGAACCAAAAAGGTGACGGCCGGACCCTAGGTTAACCCAACCAAACTCAATCCTTGCGACATCAAAATATAACTCACCCTAAACTAACCTATAGTCCAACTATCTAAGATCGGATTAATAAACCTCTCTAGAGCCGAGCTTACGGCTCTAGTATTCACTAACACGATCAGTGGCGGACCTGTTCAATGCCAAGGGTAGTCAGTTGACAAACCTTGGCTAAAAATTTGGAACAAATTAGCATAGGAAAAAATATATTGTTGTTAGTATGATTTGAACCCTTGACATTTTGACAACCCTTACACCTAATAAAAGTTCCATTAAACCACTATCCAATTGTTATTTTAGACATTCCAAAGCAAATATATAATGCTCAAAATTAATTCCCGTCTAATTTGCCGAATCCAAGTCCCATTAAGATTTTATTAAATCTTCTTCTCTTTTTTGGGGAATGAAAACTCTACCCCAATAAAAAACAACTCTCAACCCTCTGACTTCCAATATTTTCAATTACAATTCCCAATTTTTTGACAGAACCCCTGCTTGCCCTTCTTCTATCATCGACAACTTATTGATGTACTTTATGAATTAAACTTTTCATTTTTATTTATTTATTGAATACCCTTGACAAAATTTCTGGGTCCGCCACTAAACACAATATGTGATATGTATTACCAACCAACAGGAGAGACGAATTTGATTATAAAAGAAGAGTTATATATATAGGAAATCGTACCAGAATGCTGCCACCGGTAGCGGTGAAGAGAGAGACGGCCATGGCGGTGGCGGAGAGTTCGAGCTCGCTCAGATGTCCCACCATCATCAGCGATATGAACTGAATCAGATACTGCGACATATTCACGGCCACCATTGGTCCGGCTAAGTAGCCTACTCGTTTCAGCTCGTCCAACAACACCCTCGACGTCATCGTCGTCCCTCCGCCGCCGCCGCCGCCGGAGACCCATCCGTCGGCGGCGTCGTCGTCATCGTCGGCTGCGGATGCTTTTGTGGGGGTAAGCAGTAAGCTCTGCTCTATCGTTATGGTGCTGCATCGGCAATTCTGATCATCATCTTTCTCCAACGACGTCGTCGTCGTCGTCACCATGGTGGGAGAATTGTATTAGCTCTCTAATCTTTGGTTAATTAGCTTGCTTTTTTTGCCTGATGTTTTTTTTTTTTGTGTGTGATGGAGTGATTAGGTGAGGAAAGTGTATTAATAATGTAACACACTCCGCTTTTCCTCGGATGAGTCGGTCACGTTTCCTGGACAGTAATTTGAGATCCTATACAATTGCAATACACAATACTATAAAGTGTTGTTATGGTGCTAGCATAAATATGAGTGTTTAGATTGATGTAACAGTAGAGAGATTTAAGTTTCATCTTTCTAGATAATTGATTTTTCGTTATTTTTAATGGATCATATATCTTTCGTTTTAACTAATATTTTAAAAAAAAACCATACTTGTATTCTTTAGTTTCTTGTGTGCGTTACTGGAGATTTCTTGTATATGCATTCTTGTGTTTCTGACATGCGTTGTTGTGTTTTCGGTACGCATTATAATATTTTGTGTATATTATTGGAGATTTCTTGTATATGCACTATAGTATTTTTGTACGCATTATTGTGTTTCCGACGTGCATTATTGTGTTTTTTGGTACGCCTTCTAGTGTTTATGGTATGCATTCCTTACTTTTTTGCTATGCTATGCATTACTTAGCTTGAATAAGATTTTGGCTACCGAAAATTGAAACTTATAAATTGAAAATTAAACATATTCAAAAGACAAAAACTGAATTTAAATTGGATTGTATGTTTTCTCCCTATTAATTACTCTTATTATTTATATTGGTGTTAGCATCATAATAACACTTTGGATATCATTTATACTATATTTGCAAACATTTTAACCAATGTATACCTTGGTGGCATAAAAGAGTACACCATAGTTGTAGGTTGTGATAGGAATTTACAATAGTGTTAAGATGGAGGTAACTATGGCAAATGGATCTAGATAGTCCTCTAATTGATCTGAAAAGTTTTGGCACAAACTATATACAAATAAATAGTATTTTGTATATCACAATGAACTCGTTTTTTATGTGGAAATTTTTAATTAAAAATAAATAAAAATACAAACCAATTAAGAAACATAGAAATTAAAAATATTTTTTAGCCTCAACCATCATATCCCACTTAACTCAAAATCCTGGAATGATTATTCACATAAGCATAACCTATGAACCCTCCACCCAAAAATTGGCCACAAGTCTTGTAGTTGGAAGCACGCAAATTAGCTGACAAATCACCCAAAAAATGGGCCACAAGTCTAGTGATTTGAAGCATGCAAAGTAGATGATAAATGATCATCATATTTAGGGTCAATGTTGATGATTTTTCTTTTATGCTCTTTATGGAATAGATAGCAATTTCACAATTGAAGGGAGTGAGAATTAGGAAGTCCACAGAGATTACATGATATCGTTGAATCATAAATTTGTTAATAAATGTTAAAGGTATCACCGACAATTAAAAAAAGAATTTAGAATTAGAAAATCCACAAGAACATAATCGAGTACTTTAATTTGGATTGCAATGATCACACAGTATCGTTGGATCATAAGTTTGCTGATAATATTCAAAGTATCATCGACAATTAGAGGAAAGAGTGGGAATTAGGAAATCCGCAA
Source organism: Linum trigynum (assembly GCA_964030455.1). Lineage (NCBI taxonomy): Eukaryota > Viridiplantae > Streptophyta > Magnoliopsida > Malpighiales > Linaceae > Linum > Linum trigynum. Next base: position 32,024,093 of record OZ034814.1, on the reverse strand, counting down.
GAATAGAATCCAATACTTTAATTTAGATTTCAATAATCACATAATATCGTTGGATCATAAGTTTGTCGATAGTATTCAGGTATTACGAATATAAAAAATATGTGTTTGATATAAGCTTCCTTTGAATTACTAAGGAATCCTAATTATATACAAGAGTGAGTGCAAGTACAACAGGAATAATGCAAAAAAAAAAAAAAACATAAATTGGAGGACAAACCAGGATCGATGACCATATATATTCTACCCGAAAGTTCTTGAAACCAAAAAAAAAAAAAAAAGATATACAGAAACAAGTCCCTTCCATTATGAGAAAATAAGATGGGATCTACTTAAAGACGAAAAAACAGCACACTCGCTTCAAAATGTTACTCAAAACAACTCATCAACGGATGAACATCCTGCCATGGCTAGTTGCCAGTAGAAACTAGCCAACCTTTTGCTCCCTCTATCCCTCTTCACTTCTCTTCCGTCTCTGCAACCACCCAGTTTCCAGGAGAAAGAGGCTTTGTAAGATAAAAAAACCAGTTGCCCTGATCAGTATCACTTGTTCTTGGACACATAATGCAAACTCCAGATTCACAGTGGAGAATCTCCAGATTTCTAGTGTTGGGAATGAGAGTCCAAGGATCGTCACCTTCAACTCCAGTTCATCTCTTCAAATCAATGTGTGCGTAATCGTCGACCCCCCTTCAAATATCCTCTGCCTAGCATCACTTGCCTGTCATGGAGCACATATATATGTAAGGGAAATTGGAATTGATCCAAAGTTTTCTCTTAGAGCATCATGTCAAACTGTTAAAAAAGATAATCAAAATTGCAGCATACCTGTTTTTCCCAGTTGGTGCATATTGTAACGATGAAGAGCAGAAGCGTTTGTGTAAATGCACCAACTTGAACTCCAATCCAAAGTCCCATCCCTCTCATGTTTGTCCTGAAACCCAATAGAACGCCAACAGGAATGCCGCAGAGATAGAATGCGCCGAGGTTGATGTAAGCTCCTATGTGCTGCCATCCACAACCTCTTGCAATTCCTGACAACAAAAAATGAATGCATGTGAGAGGACGAATACTTCATCTAGCAATAGAGACGTAACAAAACGAGATGGATTGTTACGCATACCTGAGAGAACCCCTTGCAAACTGTCCATTATAACTGATAAACAAATCAGTGGAGCCATCCTTGTGACATAGTCTATCACTTCCTTTTCATTGCTGAAGCTGTAACCAAAGACATGACGGCATGCAAAGAGGGTAATGCTCACTAGAAGGGCCTCGGCCACTGCTACAGACATCACTGAACGTACTGCTATACGTGCCAGCTCTGGTTTGCCCCTGCCTAGCTCATTTGAGACTCTAGTGCTGCACAAGATTAATTGTATTGGAAACACGTCAGTTTAGAGATAAAAATGATGCATCCATATATTCCAGGAGTTTTTTAAGCTTACCTTGCTGCAGCACCAAGTCCATATGGTATTGAGTAAAAGGTTGCAATTGTTGTGAGACTGCAAAAGAAAAACAACAGTAAATAAGAGGTATCAGTGTCCATAAAGCTTGGAAATTATGAGTTATCGGTTCCAGGTTCAGTTCATTTGATATTTTCAGGGCATACCAGACTGATAGGACCGAAGTTTCAAGTGCAGGATTTGGCAGGAGGCCCGAAAGCAGAACCAGAAGCTCAAACGACCACCACTCCAGGCTACAATAATACAACAGGAGAGATAGAACGATTATGCTTTTTCTAAAACAAAAAAATTGGATATTTCTAATGGAAGCAAAAGGAAATGTGACAAGAAAAATTTACCAGATCATTACTGCTGAAGGGATGGCAAAGCGAAAGAACTCGCCAATGCCATGGAACAAGTCCATCGAAATGGGGACCCTAGTTTTGGCACAGGAAGGGGAGAACTTGAAATAGAGTGCAAGCGTAGCAAAGCTCAGCCAATTCGACAAACACATTGCCAATGCTGCTCCCAAGTACTGCAGCCTAGTCCTGAACACTAGAGCCCAGCAGACAGGAACATGGAAACAAAGGGTAACCACAGCAGTTATAAGCATGGGGACGATCAAGCTTTGTGCTTGGAGGTACCGAACGATGGGCTGAGACATTGCGTAAGAGAAGAGACAAGGTATGAGCCACATCTGGAATTTCCCAGCATCGTGCGAGATGGCGGGATCTTGCCCTACGAGAAGCAGTATCTTCTCCATGTAGACCCACAGGATGGACAGGGGAACGCAGACCAGTAGTAAGCAGAAGATGGCAGTGTAAGTTTGAGTTCCAACTATTCGATATTGCCCGGCTCCAAATGCTTGCCCACACAAAGTTTCCAGTGCACTTGACATTCCTAGCTGTCCTCCCAACAGAAAAAATCACATAACCCATCAGTTCTTTCAAATAAGGTGATGACTATGACTATCATCACTACTTCATATCCTCACCTCTACGACTGGATACCAACCCAGGCTCCTGATCATGTTTTTCATTTTCCAATCTTACCAACTCACAAGTCATAACAGTTCAGTTTATGATATCAATTATAATTCTTGGTATACATACAGGAGATATGTTACCTTTGTGGTAAAAGAGTGATCAACGTTTTTAATACTGACCAAAAACTGATGCTAACTTGCATCAATGATCGAAATTTCAATCCAAGAGAAAACGAAGACTATAGAAAACGATGGTAGTTATTATTGAAAGGGTACTGTGGCCTAACATCATCCAAATGAGAGATAAAGCAAAAGAAAGAGATAAGCTAAAAGCAGAGAAGCTTTTCATGGACAAAGAAAGGCTCATTCATGAGAACGGAAAAGAACATCTGGTGGGTTTATGTAACAAAATGTTGCGAGGTCAATCAATACTTCATATCCGTGTGTGTGCGCCAGCACATGGTCTGGTGAAATCACAGCAAGAAGTATAGCTTAACACAGCAGTGTAAGAATCAGACTTCAAGAGAAACAAGAACTGTGGAAATCATCTGCACGAGTAAAATTATGTTGGGGACAGAATAAGACAGTGATGAAAAGGAATAAAGGATAGCGCACCAATGGAAGAAGAAAAACAGACAAATAAAAGTAAACAACTTGAGAATTGAGATGGAGAAAGAAGGGGGCAAGCTTTACAACCATGGAAACATGGTCAGAGCTATACTACAAATAAATTAAAGCATCATGGAGGCCTGGCCTACTGGGTAAGTATCGTGGCACTTTCTCAAACAAAACGACATACGTAAACCAAGCCGGCATCTAAGACCATCCCTAATCAGCTTCATGGATCCAATAATTCTCCGTTTACACAATTTCACGCCCAAATCAGACTTACGAACTCTAACCCTAATGTGATAATCCAAGCAAAGAGGTTAGTCAATTGATAATGTACATACAACAACATCGACCCAGTACAAATTTTGGGCCAGTGATCATCCAATTATGCAATCAACCGGTGGAAGAACAGTGGATTCTTGCTACAAAGAGATTTCCGCAACATGCATATACGCCAAATTCAAAATGGCGCCGGCGATCGGATTAAACAGAGGCAGAGCAATCATAAAGGTAGGGGCACAAGAATACAAATGACAGTGCGGCAGACGAACACGTGACGACGGTTGGAGAAAAGGGGGAAAAGGGTGAGAAGAAGGGAAGAAGATAGAAACAGGGGAGACTTACGAGGACGCTGAAACCGGTGACGCTGGAGAGAGAAACGGCTATGGCGGTGCTGGAGAGCTCCAGCTCCCCCAAGTGTCCAACCATCATCAGGGAAATCACCTGGAGGAGGTACTGGGAGAGATTCACCGCCACCATCGGCCCGGCTATGTAGCCCAGCCGCTTCAGCTCCTGGATGAACACGCTCCACGTCAGGGCGCCGTCGCCGGCGGCGGAGGACTCGTCGCCGCCGTCCGATCGTGACTTCGGGGACACGAGCAGCCTCCGCTCCATTCCGGTGTTGTTATCCGACCCCATTCTCGTGGCTTCTGTGAAATTGATCGGTGCAGAGGAAGTCTTGTTGGTAGTCGTCGCCGCCGGAGAGAGGGATTGTGGAAATTCAGTTCATTCGCCGTCGGTGAATATTTCTGTTGGACTTCCGCTGAAAAAAATGCTGTTTGGCGGAAACCAGAGTGAGAAAAAGTGTGCGACTTGGTATTTATATATTGTTGTTCCACAATTTGTATTTTGAATTTGTGTTTTATCTTTTTTATTTTATTTTTTATTTTATTTTTTTTTTTTTGTGGAAACAATTCTATTTTCTGTCGAACAATAAACCTTTTCAGGGGCATTTAAGTCCTTAAAACTTTTGTTTGGTCAATATTGGTACAGTAATTTTGTTGAGTTAAGTATATAAAACAGTACATAGATTAAACCGGTAGAATATTTAAGTAATTAAGCTAATCTTGGTCTGCACTAAGTGGAGCATAATTCCATTCCCACATCAAATTGATAATTTAATCGAATTGAATCAAACAAGAATGAACGTTGTTAGTTTGTTGTGGTTTTAATTCTGAAATTAAGATTTTTTTCTGAGATTTATCGATCACAATGAGAAAAAAATGAGTGGACAAAATCCAACATAACCAAATATGCATCCTTAGCCTGTACCATTTAATATTTATGTAGAATCATTTAATTCGGTCGAAAATCCCATAGTAAAAATAAGGCCTTAATCATTTCTATAAAATTTTTGTTTGCTACGGTAATAAGGATGTGTTTTCTTTTTTGAACATTTGCATTTATAAGATTGTATCATATCGTACCTGTTGAATTATGTATCGGTATTGTCCCTTGAAGTGATTTTACGAATTTGAATTTTCAGAACCACTAATATTATACTCGATTATGCTCATATGATTTTAAGAAATCTTTTGATTGCTCATCATCACAAATGCATGATTGATTTTGAATCCGTCTTAAAAAACCGAAACCAGAGAGTTATAGACACAAACAAAATGAACCGCACGAAAAACCTCGCGATTAATCCACCTCATATGAAACCCGTAGCACGTTTGATGGAGCGAATCATATTTACCTCTTGGTATAGAAAACAATCTTCTTTTTTGCTGGAAACCCGACGGTGGTGGCCGGAGAAGAAGATCGGATCCCGCTTTAGATCTTCGTCGCTAAATATTCCGATGGAACTATGAAGAACGCATGAATGTGCAAAAAGGCTGTGGCTTTAAATTCAAGTGAGAGAAAAATGAATGGTGGTGGTCAAGGCCAAGTCAATTCCCCCCAACCACAACCGAAGGTCAACAGGACGACGACAGCCGGGAAAATAAAAGCTCGATGGAGAGAAGTGGAGAATTTGTGTTCTTCCAACCAATAAAGAATGAAGTGAAAGGGAGTGCTTGCCTAATTAAACGGAAGGAAATGCTAAATCTTAGGGAGGGAGGAATGCGATTAAGCTTAATCATGGGGGAAAATGACAAGAGTTTTAGACAAGGGGAATTTGCTAAATCTAGATACTAATATCCCTCACGATTTGTTATTTAGATGTGTAAAAAGATAGTATCTTATAATAGATATTCGATTTATGGTCCAGATAAGTTGCATAAACGTGTATGCATAACTAGATTTGGAAATGTGATAAGTAAGAACATGGCTACAATGGGAGAAGAGGGAAGTGAAATGAGCGTGGATGTACCGACCCCTCCAACTCGGCGGCCCCACCGATCTAAACGCAAAAGTGACCGTCGTTTTGGGAGTCAGTTTTTGGTCGGATGGGCTTGATAATTCTGCTCGGTTGAGTTGCTTGAGTTGGTTTATGTGTTGTTGTTTTTTTATGCACAAGTAGACCCGAAAATAGCACAAGCAAGATGTACCTGGCTATGATCAATCATCCCTCGGCACGAGAAATTGCCTAACTCCCTCAAGTGAACCAGTTAAAACAAAATTAAACTCTTTATTGAATAATCAATCCTTCCACACAAAAATTACAACGAGAAATTTAAAAAGAAATTCGACCTATCTCACGGTAATACTATTGTTTAACGTTCTTAACCTAGACCAAAACATTGGCTGCCTCCCATGGAACACTCTTTCATTTATGCCTTTGAGCTACGGGGTGTATTGGATCAAATTAGAATTCAGTTCTTCCCTAGTTCAAATTTTTGGCAGCCAGACTTTAAAATCAGCACCCTAGATTGCTAAAAATGGCGTCAATTTTGGATGACCCCATATGTACTCCCCATGCTCATATTCCTCCCTTGTGAACCCTAGAATAGAGTTTGCAAGACTGCAATTTTAATGGCATGAAAGAAAGAACGTTATGAAAAGGCTCCATCTGTTACCCATCTTAATTGGGTTTGTAGAACACATGAGGTATTGTTTATCCCTAGAGCGGTTCTAGTCAGTAATCTTATGGTCAATAATCATTCATAACCTGCCACATCACTATTTATGGAAGTCATCTAACCCTTTTCCCTATAAATTTTAACTGGCTATATCTCTTTTTTTTAAGTCTTAATTTAATTTTTTTTTTTTGCACAGATAGATTATGATCTTCAAAATGATAATCACTTTGATATATTATTTGAACAAAAAAATTCGTGACATTTAGTACCCCATGGTGGTAATGTTTGGTATCACATAAGATCATACCACGTGAAATGGAAGTGTATCATGGTGGTATGAACATGTCATAATATTATTTGAACAAAAAATTATATTTACTTTGATATTTGAACAAATAATATATCAAAATGATATTCACTTTGATATATTATTTGAACAAAAAAAATTGCGTGACATTTAGTACCATGCTATACCATGGTGGTAATGTTTGGTATCACATAAGATCATACCACATGAAATGGAAGTGTATCATGGTGGTATGAACATGTCATAATAAGGATGGTTGAAATACATGATAGTAGGAATATACAAATTGTCATTATCACATTCATCATTGTTTACCACAACAAAGTGTGATAACAAGTGATATTAATTTTTTTTTCCCTCAAAATCTATTGAAAATGAATCTCATTTTGTAAACCACAACAAAATAATTCCATCTTTGTGAAGATTAGAACGAAGAAAATAATAACTGATTAAGAAAATTAATAAAAATAAAATACCATCAATTTACACCACTCAAATCTGGACTTTTCTGAATGTTATGCGCCTGTACAGTTTATGTTGTGCACTGACCTGGAACTGGAATTGGAAAGCTGCTCCAGACAAATCAGAATCTTCAGTTCAGGCGCCGATTTTTTTTGTTAAATTGGCTTCTGAGACGCCGTTTCCCTCGACCCTCATTTGTTCTTTCAATCTTTCTCAAGCACCACGACGACAATGGCAAACCGGCGCTCCTCGATCTCCTCAACGTCGACGGCTCCCTCGCTGTCATTTGACAGTAATTCTCATCCTCCGATTCGAGATTCGATGAGTTGGCTTGGCTCGGTACGGGGCTAGGCATGATCCATTGGAGTGTTTTGAACTTTTGATTCAGTCCATGTCCTCCTCGAATCTTGTCATTTTGGCCGAATCACTAAAATGGTGAATTCCGTTTCTTCGTGGGGACGATGTCTGCGGTAACCTTGGGGATTTCGAATTTCATGGGTTCCCGTCTCTGGAGCGTTTGGTCGCGGTCACCGGGCAGTAACTTAGAGAAGATGGTGTTTGATAAAAGGTTAGCCCTAATTCTTCTTCTTCAAATACAACGTGCTAGCTGATTAAGCTCGTTGAAAGCTGAAAGGTTGAAGCTGGAATCAACTCGTTGAAAGAGAAAGGTACGATGGCAACCTACCTTGATTACATTTATAATTTCCCTATGCAATGAACTCCATGAGAAGTTTAAGTTTAGTTTTGGTACAGATTATACGAACAAAAATGTGAGCCCTATATCAAAATATATATACTAGATTGGGGACCATGCTCAATGTCTTTCTGTCTATGGGGAAAGTGAATTGTATTACATACTTAATCTACTGAAGAAAAAAAAATTGTCTGAACTCTTCAATGTCTTGAGCATCTGGCATCGACCAGCAGAGATTTTGTGATTCCTGGACATGGATCACCACCAAAAATATGTTTGGAAAGGTTTATATTGCAGTCCTCCCTTCCTAGGCAAGCCTGAGAAAGTATGTTAATGTTAGGACACTGTATCAGGAACGAATATTAAAAAAATATAGTTGGGTTCATGTAGTTCAAGTTTTAAGCAGCAGAATGAAGCATACCTTCTCTATGATAGCTCTAGAATTCGGTGAGTGGCAGTTGCCAATTGTATAACTTTTGCAATCACCCAAAGGCGTTCCAAAGCTTGCAAATAGTATTTGGGAAATTTTCTGGTTTTGAGGACAGCTAATCTGAGCTGCAGATGCGTGTGATTCAGAAACATAATGGCACACTTTGGTGATTGAAACCGTATTTACTGTAATCCCAGTGGGGTACCCCATTTCTTCTTCCAGCAATACTAAAAGGTTCCCTGTTGGTTTCAAGAAAGACCGAGGGATGTGGTACCTGTAATGTTAGTTGAGGCATTAACAAGTGATTCTGGCAAAAGTCTAAAACCAGGAACATGGACGAATATGCAATAGGGAAGGTGTAAAAGCAAATATAGTTGCAGAAAGGTAATGACTGAATAGCAACAAACCTAGTTTGTGAAGGACGTGCTTTGGGTGTATGAAACGACATCCAGTATCTGCCTATTCCCTGTCCATTAACCCAAGCTTGACCTTTCCCCATGGAGCCTAGGTTCAAGACAACTGGATCGCTGCCTTCTGGTGCATCGAAACTTGTCTGACAAATGCCATCACATATTTGAGAAGTTAATTTCTAAATTCCAGAAGTGCTTCTCTGCTATAGTCAAGCTGACAGCAAAAGCTTACACTAGATTACTATTTTCTTGTGTAAATCCTTCAATAAATAAATAAAAACATCTACTATTACAGTGGAGCTAGCTAATATACTTTTATACCTTGTACCATGTAAGTGGACGGCGAGAGGAACTCCCAAACTTTTTCCATTGAATTCTATTTAAGCCGTTGTCTGTGTAGATCTCTAGCTTCTCTCCTAGCAAACCAACCTTTGTTGAAGTTTCTAAAAGGGTCAACACAGTTGCACAAACTTGAAAAAGAAATGATAACAATGTAAAAATATAGGATAGTAAAATCTTCCACCCTAGTTCTGTAAAGTTATGAAGCTGCAAAAAAGCGAACTGAGCATCTTAGAACGTTTCCCATGTAGGCAAAGGAAAGGCCAGAAATACCTGATACCCCCATAGGTAGTTGGTGAAATCATTGTGTTGAATGCTGACTTTACGTATCCCAGCAACTTTACGCTCAAGAAATGCTCCTGAATCCTATATAACAGATGAATTGACATGTTTGTGTTGATCAGTAATAGAAAGACAACATACCATATTGCTTGAGCTGTGTGAAGAAAAGTAGAGAGATTGCTATTACCGGAAATCCAACCGTTGCACTAAGTAATGCAATGTTGTTTGATCCTTTGTGTAGGATAACTGGTTTCTCGAGAGTGAAAGTTCTGTTCCCATGACTTCCATGAGCAGACCCTAAATGTTGACAGATTGAAACAGTAAGTGCTGTAACTTGTTAAGTCTTCCTGAATCCTGAATGCTGACACTAGGGAGATGCAGAATAGTATTGTTACCTTGATGTACACCATTGACGTATGCATACAACACATGTCCATGTGAATGGACATTAAGCATGGATCGAGCATTTGATGTATTTAGTGAGGACCTGCATTTTTTTTATTCTATTGAGTACTTAAGCTTCGCTGCAAATTTTTCGAAAAAAACTGTCATTTTAACCATTAAAGGCTGAGGTAACCTTGGCTTACCTGAATGTGTACCATAGATAATCAGAGGTGTCTTTTGTCATATTCAGGTGGTCCAACAATGTGTCTGCTCTAATAGAAGTATTGTCAAACTCAGGGATGGTTTCTTTATACTCTTTCCACTTATCAGTTGAGTTTAGCTTTTGGCTCAATATCATTGATCGTGTGTTACGTTGTACACGTAGCTGTCAAAAGTTGAAGCAAAAGAAAAGCTGAATGATTAGACGAAGAAATTAATCAAACAGACAGTAACCCATTTTGAAATGTTGCATTATGATGTCTGACATGAAAAAACTAAGATGTTTGACATGAAAAGGGTGAATCTCTTTAGGTTTATGTCTATCTCACCTTTGCTGTGTTAAAAGCCACAGACTTGCAGTCTGGTAAAATGCTTACTGACCATCGGGGCAGTATGTATGAAGTATTCTGGAACTTGACTCTGGCTGCATGTGTCCTGTTCTTGTTGACTAGAAAGGCGGTACATTCCTTTGACTTCCCTTGAAAGACATAAGCCTAAAAAGATTTGGCAGGGAAAGTGAGAGCTAGCACAAAGGAAACGACAGACTTTTTCTGTCACATAGTTTAGGAGCTCTATGTTTTTCCCTTACTTTCTGATGCTGTCCCAAAGAAAATGTTTGTTGCACCCCAGTAAGCAAAGTCTGGGAGCAGGATTTTATTGTGGCATGTAATTCCTTAAGATGACCCCATTTCGGCTGTCTGATTAAACCTAAACACCACCAGGCATAGAAGTTGATTTCTTTTTCTCATCCGAAAGGACCTTAGTAGTGATTTTGGTAGGTACAGGGAACTTAGATACATACCGTATTCATCTATAGGTGCTTGATCATAGTAACTCGTCGTTACAAAAGCAGCAGCAGTTCTTCCAAAATTTGTTCCTCCATGGTACTACTAGCAGTCAATACTTTCATGTTAGGACGGACTGAATTGGCTATAAATGTGAAATGATCCTCTCCTGTATAATCAAATGTAAAGTGTTTTGACAAGTAAACATCGATAAAATATGAGATTTTCGTACCATGTAATAGTTTACATAACTTCCATTCTTGGCTATGAATAGGGCAACATGAAACGCGATATCTTGGGCTGATCTTTTTTTCGTTTCATTGCCGTATACTTGCAAGCTTCAGTGGAACAGAAGAAAAATCGTTAGTTGGGATCAATGACCTGCTAGAGCTACATGTTTGAATGGTGAGATGTTAGAACTTACAAACTTGTCCAGTTTTCGGTCCACATGGATGGCTTATTTGGGGAGTTAGGTCCTTTGAATGTCTGTCCACATCTATATCCATTGCATGTGTTAATCTGAAACAAAAAGAATTCTCATTCAGTACTATAAATTCAGCATCATGTAATGAACATTGAATTTGAAGCAGTAGAATTTTGTATATGCAGGAGCTTGAATCAAGCAGGGGTAACTTCATCCAGAGTGCATAGTTCTGACAAAAAGGAATTAAAATGAAGAACTAACCACAGGATCCGGTGCATCTTCCTGCTTGCACATAAGCCAGGGAACGCCAGTTTGAAGTCGTACCGCCATGGCTGCAGCCCAACGAACATATGCAGGTCCCTTGTCACCGAAATCCGATTCTATCGTCTGGTACTCGTTCTCAATCTGTGATAGTATGATGGGGCCGCCTTGTGAAGCGTACAGATTCTCCGATTTCATCATGCTGACTATTTTGGCCGCGAACTTTTGCATGTGATCCTACGACGAGGATGATCCATATGCACGAATGAGATGATGTTTGTTTGTTTCATTGTTTGGTTTTAGCAGAGTGTACGTCTGTGAGCTACAGCTAACCTTGAATGGTCGGTTATCTGAACGGAAGACAATGCCAGGAACGTCGTGCAACCAAAAGGGCAGTCCCCTGCATCAAAATTTTGTTGGAAGCAAATGAATCCATCTCCGAACTGCGATTTTAAAATCGTAACCATCTCTGCTGGGAAAATATGTGTAAACCTTTACCCATAAGTCCATTCGGATTCGATGAAAGGTCCGATTCGGAGAGTGACGTAGAGTCCCTGAGCGTGGATTTCCTTGATGAATCTCACTATGTCTGCTCTTCCACTGAAATCGAACTGTGTCCATGGAAAGAATGATAAGAGAAAGGAAGGAAGAAAACAGGGTGCAGACAGAGTATGAGCAACAAGATGAAGAAGCAAAGTTCCAGAAAATAATACGTGAGTGACTGACCTGTCCTTGTTGAGGTTCATGCAAGTTCCAGAATACGTACGTCTGTATAACGTCCAACCCTCCCTCTTTTGCCTTTGAGATCAACGATGGCCACATCTGACACGTTTTGTAGATTATTAATGAATTAATTAATCAATGTGCTTAAAATTTTAATATATATTATGTTTTGGCTTAGTTTGTCTATTGATTTCCTCATCTTGTTTCTTTCGTCTTCTAGTTAAAAATAAATAAAAACATTAACAAGTTGCTTAACTACCCAAAACGTTGGGTTTTTTTGGCGTATTTACTATTGTTTTTGTTATTACTAACAAAAAATTAGAGGAAAGTACGTTGCGCTACTTAGTTTTACGTCTTTCCTTGTGTTCATATTAAGACAAGAAATGGCAGAAAAGAAGGAGAGAGCTAGAAGGTTGACAAGAACCGGTTGATCTCAATAACTCGAGTTGTTGGAAGAGGTTCAATCGTGGATCATATATCGTTTACTAACAAAGGTAACATCAGCCGGAGAAAGAGAGAGATCAAGGAACTTTTTTTTTCTAACGGTGACTGCTTCATCGCGCCGTCAACCACCATCGCCGGCCAACTCTCATTTTGTTTAAGGGAATAGGTAACCGATAATACGATTGTGGTTTGGATTCCACGCCATATATATACCATATCATAAACCAACGGATCTACGAGTGAATTTGAAAGAAATGTGTGGGTAGTAGTAGTGAAGTGAAGTGTTAATTACCTGAGGAGTGCTGCGAGGGTAATGGATGGAGCCGGAGAAAAGGATTCGATGGTGGCCGTTGATGATTACAGACCTTCCATCATAACTCACTCCGCCACCATTCTTCGCCTGATCAATAGCCGCAGTTGAAGTATAGTTGGCAGAATTGCCTATGTCTCTTGAATGATGATGTACTCCGACGTCGTCGACGTCCACCGCCGCACCTATTCCCACCATCATCACCGCCGCCGCCGCCGCCGCCGCCACCAGCATTCCTACTATCACCCCCGCCGTCGCCATTCTCTCTCCCAACTTCCCTCTTTCCTTTTTCCTTAGAGAGTGAGAGAGAGGAAGCTATGAGGGAGAGGCGTTCACCCTCCAAACGAATGAATGAAGAAAACAACAGAGAAAGAAGAGAGCTCTCTCTAATCCTAATTAACCAACCTACTTAAGTAACTAATTATCCCACTCTTCTTTTGTTTAATCTTAATTGTTACTATAACACTCAAATAAACTTGTTTTTATTATCGGGCGATGCGAGTATTTGTTCTTATTGTCCCCGCGCGCGTTTATTCCCCGTCCATCCTTCCTTGGTTTCTCATTTATTTGATTATTTCTGTTAATTACTCCCCCTGGTTGCCAGTAAACACGTACACTTTTAATTAATTGGGGTCTAATTACAAAATGTTATTAGCTGTTTAAATTACTCCTCCAATTCCCAAACGCTAGCTAGCTAGCTAGAAGTCAAATTGCAGGGCCTCTTCCAGACGGCAAAACCTCCTTTTATTTTTTTTATAATCCAAGGAACCTCAGTCTCAAGTACCGTTTGCGCGACAACGGGACCTACTAAATTACTGAGGGAAAAAGTCTTTGAGGGAAACAAAGGGAAATAAAGGAGAAAACGATAAACCATGCTGTAACAAACTCATCACTTCAATTAATAAAACAACGCCATTACCATTTCCCAAGGCATGGAACGAAGGAGACAAGGAATTATTAGGAGGGTCCATTTACGGCGCATATTATCGCTCCGAACGGCACGTCGAGGTCCGTTACGAGACCACCAAACTAGTGTGTAGCCATGCCGAATTCCCGGCTCCCAACAGCGCCAAGGGGGTGTGCTACGTTTCGCGGTTCGGTGTGGAACGGATCAAACTATAATAAAAATTGGGGTTCGATAACAAAAATTATTTTAAAATTTAAGAATCGGACCAACAGCACATTATTTGACCCGGTTCAAAACGTCATTTTCGCTCTATTTTGTTCTCGTATTTTTAAAATTTATGGGACCGAAAACTTTGTTACATTATATTCGCAGTTAGGCAACGATCCGATCCAGTCGTCGATTTGGTTCGACACTGACCAAATGTTGCACACCCCTGCCAGCACCCAAATGCAAGCTACCTCCACTCTCACTCCACATCAGATTTTGAACTTACTTGATTGGTCCTTCATTCTTAATTACTTATCAACTCTGTTTGACAGAAATGTAAATGGTAGCGAAGTCGGATTGGGGAAATTCAATGTGATTGGTGGTAAGATGTTTGTTTAACTGTTTCTCCATCAGAAAAAGTATTCACAGTATTATGACATTTTTTTTACTACATACTTATTTACTTTCTCCTGCTTGTTTACAGACATTTTTTTGCAAGACAAATTGGTGATCTATGACAACAAGAAGCGGCAAATCAGGCGGATTCCTTCCAACTGCAACAAGCTTCGCAAGTCCTGAAAACCGTATTATACCCTAATCAACCTCAGTCGATTCTTAGTTTCTTACCATAATTGGTGTAATTACCATGGCAGAAAAACTCTCACGAGTACGTTTTCTGCCTCATGCGATTTTTGTCGATGTTTAGCATCTTTCATAACGTCTTCTGTTGTTGTATAGTTGAACTGCCCATCCATGGAAATGGGCATCATAGAGATGCATAACTATATGCAAATGAGTACATTTCTGGTACCCAGTGTCCATCCCAGGAAAAGGGAAAAGAGTGAAGGGTACCCATACTGTCTACAACATACAACGGACTGCTCCTACCTGACTCGTTTCGGTTGATCGATACATAGAAACCCCATATTAGTGACTACTGCGAGTAGTCGGTTACCCTAAAGATGAAGAAATAATGGTTACAGTTTCTTGCGGCGGAAGGAAGAGGTCAGAATCTGTTGGTTACCGTTTTGCATGTACAGAAACAGTGGGTTATGATTGGGAGACAGACCTACATTGAATACAGTAGTGATTAGATCAAGGGAACAAATGTGGAATTTTCTTCTCATAGGATTAAATCACATAATATTGGACTAACCTTACAAGTTACTCGCTGTAAGAAAAGCAGTCAACTTGAGATGTTACGAATCCTGAGTCGTACACTGTCAGAAAAAACAACATGAATAAAGCCCATCAGAATTCTGTTTTCCTGCTGTCAGCAGAAAGCAAAAGAAATGCGGGGAATCAGTCACCTTGGCATGACAGATTTTGGTTATGGCTTCAAGGTGAAAAGTCTGAAGCTCATCTAGTGCAGACGGGTCGAGACTTTTTATGTCATCTCCCTGATAGTGAGTGGATAACCAATTATAGTATTGTCAAAGAGCACATTACCACAAAACCAGTTCGTGTGCAGAGACTGACAGTCCATATCATCCATTGTGAAAAGGATTTAGAGCATATACCTTTAACTTTGATACAAGACGCTCCAGCTCCTTGCATCGTTTTCGTTCTTTCAACAATTCCGAGCTATTTACCGCATCCATGTTGGTGAAGTTGTCACGTTCAGATGGTTTATGGGTGTGGCCATTAGAGAGTGGGTACTCATTTTCACGTCCGGGTAATCTTAAGTCCTCAGTATTAATAGGGACTGACTTTCTCAGCTTTGAGCCATTCGGCTTAAAATCAGTAGCCCTAGAAGTGGTAGATCTTCGGAGGATAGCCTCTTTAGCATCAGCCAGCTCAGTCGCCAGCTGAGCATTTTGATACGAAAGCTTTGTCACTTCCTCAGCTAGGTTTCGGAGCTCAACTCCGGCAGCAGCAGCCAGTTCTTTTGCGTATACAGCTTCCTCTGCAAGTTTCTGACACTGGATTTTGAGACCTTCTTTCTCTTCAACAAGCCTCATCTTCTCCTGCTTCAGGTTGTCTATTTCGGCAGCCTAACAAAACAAGAAGCCAAAGTGGTTGAATGAGCCAAAAGAAATTGAAGTACAATCTATTCAAGGTGGATCCCACAGATTCTTAAAATGTTTGTTACGAAGTTGCTCATTTTGTAACAAAAACTGAAACAAACACAACCTAAAACAAAGGAGTACCATACCAACCTGTATGAGACCCTGAGAACTGTTGAAATGTCTAGATTCTTCTTGCAAAAACACTCGATTCAGGCTCATTACACTCTTTGGTGTGCTTTCATTGATATAACTTTCTTCGTATGATTCTGCAGGCTGCTGATGGCTTGACTGCTTATCTGACAAAGAGCTTAGTTGTTGCCTTAGCAAAAGTACTGTTTCGTGCAGTTCGGTATTCTCTGATGCCTGTTACCAAAATCGATTGATCAAAATAAAGTTATGTCGTCTTTAGGATGGGGTAAAGAGTACAGCGGTAAGATAATTTACCTTCAGCTGCAGTTGTTCCTGAAGTATTCTATTGTCGGCTGACTTAACCTGCACTCATCATGATTACTCAAAATCAATTTAGTTCAACATTCTTCTTTATCTTTTTGGCAATTTACATTGCTATCACAGTAATCAATCAAGCATAGCATACCTCAAGTTCAAACATTTTTTCATTGAGCTGAGTTGTAACCTTGGATAAAGCCTGCATAGATGGGAGCAATGTAGTCAAAGGACTAGGCATTTATTCGTCAGTCAAACAAAATGCAATGCTACCTTGGAAATGGGGAAAAGAAGTTTGGCAACACAGTTGCCAGTATTTTTTTCAGTTGTCTTTGATACTTCTATCGTAGCAGTTGCAATAAGATTTTGCTACCTCATCAACTAAACCGACCAGAGATCAGGCTTTGTTTTCTAAAACCCGGTTAGATTTGCCATTTTATCCTATTTTATATGCATACCGATTTTTGGGATTCAACTACCACTCGTGTATTTTTCTTTCGTGAAACCTGTTTGTACAAAATGAGTTACCTCCGATAATTCGTTGCTGTTAGGCATGGTCATCCCAATTGACCCAATCATACGTTGCTCGAGAATTAGCATCTGATGCCTCTTTTCAATAATTTCGCCTTTCAATTTCTGCATTTGATCCTAAGGACAAATTTTCACCAAAAAAGCCACCAGCAGTAGAGGTCAGGTATAAGAACTTATTTGACATAATCAGTGAATGCTAAACAGAAGGCCATTGAAATATCAACCTTAAGTTGTAAATCGTCAGGATGAGAAGCAACTTGCTCTGACAATCTTTTCAGGGAACTAGTTGATAAGGCCACCTCCCCAGCCAACATTTTCACCTGCTCCCTAAGTAGATCCATTTGATCTGTGATGGTGGTACCAGTCTGCAGAGCACATGGAACATCATTTGAGTAACAACTTCAGCATAACTGCACTTACCTTCAAAATAACTAATGATAAAATAGATAATAGACAGCTTGCACAGCAACATTATAATCAGTCTAGTTCTTGTATTATGTAGAAGAAAAAAGTACCGTTCACATTGAAGTAGAAAATACGAAAAAGGTTGTTTGGATAAATTACTATGGGATTCCAAAAATTAATAGTCCTATTTCAGAATGGCACATGTAGAGATGGTCGACCACAGAAATCACAAAATCTAACTAACTATGTGTGGCCATTCTGCTTCGCAAGCAGCAGCTTAGTCCTCCCTAAGTATACATTATCCTTTCTTCTGAACTTTTCAGAGATCATAAATCTATCAGAACCACAATCCATAGCTTTGAAGACAGCACAAAACTTCAAACTCTTAACCCATCCATACGGTCCTACAATTCATGTTTCAGCAAAAGATACCATTAAAATATCCTATCAGCTACCCCATCCCATTATAGAATATCTCTAAAACAAGAAAGGGGGAAATCAATTTCTTCCGCCTAATCCATGTATCTTCGCAAAGAAGAATCTTTCAGGAATGATCTGCGGTAATGTTCTTCAGGTCTAACTTATTATCTCCTGCTTGTTAAAGATTCATAAAGGATTCAAAATGAAGAGAATGTAGCATATGAATGATCTGATAGAGTAGCAAAGCCTGAAAGGTACTGATTGATTCCCACCAAATTTGCTAAGTAACACACACATACACTCAAAAAGTACAGCTGAAGCATCTTCGTATCTTTCGGAAAATATGATTGAAGTTTCTCACCGGTGGTAAGTGACGGCCTACAACAGTAGCACTAAAGAGTTCACCAGCCTGTGTCCTTTCTGGGAATGGGACAACGAGATTATTGTCATCCTTCCTACTGACAGATTTCCTTTGTCCATCCTTTATATCAGTAAATGTTACTCGACTCTGAGATGATATATAACTAGATGCAGGAGATAGACTTTCAGGGCTGTCAATGTCAGCACTCAGTGATGATCCAACTGAATACTCAGGCTTCTGCAAAGATAGATGCAGATAAATTGTCATGCTTGTGGGAAGTAAGAGTCTACATACTGCCATTCATTTGAAGCAACTAGTAGGGATCCAACAATTTAAGGACCCGCGTCCTGCTTGAAATACCAGAAATCCAGAAACACAAAGAAAGGATGCATCTTCTCAGAAGTTTAGCACAGATCTATAGAAAAGTATAAAATTATCCAGCACTTTCAGAGTCCAGTCTGAATACCACTTATCTTTTTACAAGTGAGTGATAGACTGGTAGGGTTTTTTGTTGAACTGGTAGTTCTATACAACCTCGTTTTGTTTTCAAATGACTAAAATGATATATGACGCCGCAGATATTTATAAATGGATGCATAGAAATTCTCGTGCCAAACAGTTCCCCTTAGACATTGCATACAAGGTAAAGCAGACATTACAGCAGTGGTTCTGCTATAAAGATCATTCACAACTATACAGTGAACCATTTTGCACTAAAAAGATTCAAAATTGGATTTGTCCGACATTAACAGTATGGCATATTCAACTAGGTTGAGAAGATACCTTCAATTTAAACCAGCCAAGCATTCCCCTTCTCCTGCTCCTTCTATAATCCTTCACCAAGTCATCTAAGCTAGCTATATCATCCTTTCCTTCTGCTGAAAGCTCAGAACCATAGCTTCCCACATCTTCCTCAATGATATACTCTCGTTTTCGATCTGGTAAATATGCCAGCTGCATCAATTGTAGAATCAAGTAAAAACCATGTGAATGAGGTTTAAGCAAATTTCATGAAACTGTTTGTTGACTCAATACAATGTCCACCTCATCTTCCCCAAAAGAATGCCTTCTTCTGTGGCTTGGTTTTTCAGGTAGACTTGGTTGCATGGAATTCTTTGTGGAAACCAGGATAAGTTTAGTGAGTCGTTGAATTCTTCCCATCAGAGCTTCCTTGGCTTGTTCCTCTTCTTCTAGTCTTGATTGTAACTTGACCTGGCCGGCTTCCAACTTTCACAACACAAAAAGAAAAGAATGAAAGGATTAGGAGGATAAGCCTCAAGCCAAAGTAATCCAGTTACATCTAGGTGTTATGATAAAAAAGCAAAGATGTAGCTACTCATACAAATTGCCCAGAATCTCGCACAAGAGATAACTGTAAAGGGAAAGAACCATGTAAATTTACAAAAAGGCTAAAAAATATAGTAAGCATTCTACTAGCAATGAGTAAAATGACGCAACTCAGCAACACAAACCTGCTGCTTCAAGGTAACCAAATCTTCCTCAGTAGTTGATGCAGTACGAGGATTCTCCATCATGCCACGCTTTAAATCGTGAAGCTCTTGCTTCAAGGAAGAAATTTCTTTCTGATACTTCTTTATGAGAGATTTCTCATCAATAATCTGCAAAGTAAGGTTTGTACAAAATTAATAACAGTTACAAGCATGCACAAGATTCATCTAAAAGTAAAACCACCTTTCACCTTATTCTGAGAAGCATTAATCTCCACATGCTTGGTCCGATGGGCAAACTTAAGTGTATTGTGTGTCTCTTCACTATTGCTAGAGGCCGGTGTCACAGTGCATATAAGCTACATGAAAATTACAAATGGACATGATATAGATGAAATTAAGCTAGTAAGAACAAAAATTCGAAGCTTCGCTGTTCTTTCTGCAACATAATAAGGAAATCAGAGCAGCTCTATGGAGCTTACAGAAACTAGTCCATGGCCACTAAGCGATGACTGCAGTAAACGTGTGAGCTTTGAATCTCGGAATGGAACATGAGTTGCCTTTCCATCAGTCAGTTTAGAGATAACCTGAAACAACAAGCAATCTTGTAACTTAGAGAGACTGTGCATAAGAAGATAAGACAGACCTCAAAATATCGACACTATTGCATGTGCAACTCAGTGTTCATATAACTAATAAAAAAGCATGAGGATCCATGGTTAATGGAAAAAACGACACTCAACTTGTTGAGCAAAGATTTATCCGCACACCAAAGATGATTTTAAGGTATGCTCCAGGGTCCAATCCAGATCATGGTCCAGTAATGAGAATGGACTATATCATATTATTTCTAAGTTACTCTTTGCATAACCTTCAGTTTAATGTTTATTTATTCGGCTGTTAACAAGTCAAGGTTCCTTTGAATTTCAATGACTATCAAAATCAGAAGGAATAAGAAAAAAATTATCAACTCACTGTTCCAAGAGTAAGCAAGCTTTTATTTATGTATGATCCCTCTTTTCTCCGCATTCCAGTTGTTTCAGACTTGGAACTTTCAGATCCCGCAAGATCGATTAAGTGCTGTAAAAAATTGTGTTATGAAAATGGATAAGCAGGACTTGCAGTCAAAACTATCAAAAGATGAGAAATTGATATTGGAAAAGTACCAATCTTGAAAGTGTGACATCCTCTCCCCCTTGATTTTCACTACTAGGAATGCTTTCGATGGTCTGAAATAAAATACCACAATTAACTTCCCACATTTAAAATCATACAGATGGGCTAAGATATCTAACTACTGGAAGCAGAAGTTTTCATTGGTACTAAATGTGAACCACAAGTTCTGTCTTGACCTATAAGCATTGTCGGTTGAAAAAAGAAAAAAAAATTAGTATCAAATAAATGCAACTGAAAATACCAAGGTGAATATAGTGTGGCTTCGACTGCTTAGAAGATTGATATTATTGGAACCCACATGCCTATGCGCTGCACAAAATAACCATATTGCATATCAGAAGAGATCAAATCATGCTAGCAATAAACATGTAGGGTTGCACGATAAGGAATTGTTACTGCCTACATAATACTCCAAAAACAGGTAAGACATTAAACCCAAAACCCTAGCAAATAGCACATACACCAACAATAACAAAAAAGTGGAACTCGAGAGAAGAAATTTGTAAATGACGCCATGAGGTGGAGAACTATGAGCACTCGAGAAACTAAGAACATACTATCTTCTCAGACATGTTCTCAAACTCCACATATGGTTTAGAGCCATGCCCTATCATTTGACAAATAGGATGGTGTATAAACTTCAGTTATTATATTATTTTCAATGGAAAACAATGATGAAACACCAACTAATCTTTGGTTCCATTTTACTAGATGAGAAATGTGTAGTAGTGAAAATACCTTCTCCAGTTGCTATCAAAGATAGAGCATGAGCTGGTGATAAGACAACTTCTTCTTTTATCCCTTCTACATAAGTTCCCTGCAAAGTTTACATTATATAGAAACAAGATCGGACAATCAGCTCAAATAGCAGGCTCTTAGGCCTCTAAGTCACAAGCAACCTAGCTGGTTCGAAACATTGAGAGCATAAGCCAACACCACTGAACTTTCCATATTAGAGCTACCATTACCTGTGAATCTTCTCGTATTCTTAAGTTTTGTCCTGTTGAGTCGAGCAAATCATTGATTACCTAACAAGCAACCATGGGAGAGAGAGAGAGCGAATATTAATAATGGACAATAGCAACAATCTTCATAAATCATGCACGTTGCATAATATTTTAATATATCCAACAGCAATAGAAAATAAATCACCAAACTAATTCTACTGAAGCCAATCATGGCACAATGTGGGGCTCTATAGAAATGGTTGTTGGGTCTGCGTAGAAAAAGTAGACGTGTATACACCAAAACATATGAATGAGTAATCCCGTTTTAAGACCTATGAATTATAAGACAAATGCTGAAGGACAACAAAACCACAATTTCCATGTTTTGAAGCAAATTCCAACTACAGATGCAAATAGTTGAAGACAAGGAAAGCTTCTGCTTCCTTTTGAAAAGATGGTGAAAGGTAGAAAGTCGTACAGAGGTGTACACCTGCGGAGTGTTCAGAATTGTACAGACCAATCAATCATAGAAACAATGATAACCTCCATCATCTTGAAAGAGACTTTCCACTGCATTTGCTTTTTATTATAACAACATATAGTACCCAGAGACATACATCGATTTTGCAAGGAAGTATTTTACCTCATTGTAGATTTCTAAATATGAAACACGAAGTAGAAACTCTCTCCCTGGCATCTGAAACATTATCCCAAGATTAGTCAATAGCTGCTGGTATCAATTAGGGTAAAAAAACAATGTGACTACTAACTAAGCCACTACCTCTTGTATAATCCCAAAAACATCCTTCACTGCTAGTGGAATAACTCCAGGTGATTTTTGCTCCCCCTAAAATACAGAGAATTTCACCATATCATTTATAGGCTGAATAATAAAAATTATCTAACTAAATAATAGACACAGAAGAACCAGGTGTTTCAGCCCCCCTTTAAATACCACGAGTGAAAATGACAACTGGAAAGGCCAATTCTGCTATAGAATAAAACCAGTGGTTTTGTCAATGTTCTGGGTGAAGCATTAAGTTCTCAAACCATCTAATACGACAATTACTCAAACAAATGCATTCCTATGGTTTTGACAAAACAGAATATTAAACTGAAGACACTATGAAGAACGATCAGCATCATTTTATAGCACAATATCATAGGTACCTTCTGATAAAGAGTAGTAAAGAGGGAGATGATACTGGTGTAGTGGGATAGAGTTAATGTGCTTACATGGATGGCTATGCTAGCATCAGGAAGGACCGAAAAGCATGATTTAAACAAGGTTTACGGCAAACATTAAACGCTGGTGTAGATATAATAGCTGACGATTCCAAGATGGTTTCAATATAATCAATCACTTACGTGCATTGTGTGAGTCTTTCCGCTGCTAGTAACTCCATAAGCAAAAATTGTACCTAAAAGGAGAAAGGTGATAATCCCGATTAGTCATGGTTAGTCATTTAACAATCAGTCAATCACAATACAGAGGGGCAGTACGACAGCAAAGACCCGAGTTCAGTAGTGGTATCTTATTACGGAGTATGGAAACAAAAGGAATAATAAATGTATGGCCACCTCCGGCGGGTTAAAAGAGAAAGCCCAGAACAAAGAATCACAGTGAAAATGTCTGCGAGATCCCATCCAAACAATCATAAACTTTTTTGCATTCAGCAGTCCAAACTCCTTGCCCCAAACATCAGAAATACGACTATGATTGAATATGGAAACACATTCCAGCATCTCACCAGCATCACTACAATGTTGCCATACAAAATTATTCATCAAACTATAAAAAAAAATTATCATGCAGCCTGGCCAAGCAGTACTGAACTACTGGTTACATCTTAGACCCAAGACAAATTTCCCGACAAAAAAAAACAAAAACAAAAATTTTAAAGTCACAAGGCAAGCTATCTGATTAGCATTATCACTGCCTGCTGAATAAGGAGGCAGAACTTGGAGTAGTAATGTTGAAGCTAATTACCATTTATACCCTGCATGGCACTACTAACAACCTGCCTAGCAGCAACATCGTATACATGACGAGTTGTTGTCGCTGGACCAAAGACTCTATCTGCACAAAACCAGAAAAGCAATAATATATCAGCAATAATAGAGTATTAACATAAAGGAGTTGCAGATCAAGTGACCCAGAACAGATGGGATATATATCGGCAAGTTTCCAGCACATTATTATCCAAGTTACTATTTATACTGCATTGGCTCTCAAGCAAGCTTCTGTCCCCTAATGTCATTGTCAGCACAAATTGCTCCATACATTGGTCACATTATCTTACAAGACAAGGACATACACTGGAGCAAACCTTTTTAGCTTCGGAATCTTGTCAATGATCTGAAACAACCAAATCAAACACAAACTCTACCGCAACAACTGCAAGACAGCTAAATAGACAGTGTACATGCACCAGCTTTAAGGACCAAGTTTTTGAAAATTTAGACGTATAGCAAGTTGAATTTCTTAGCCAAAACCATTTTCGCACTCATCAATACGTTGCCATTACTATAGCTTTCCAAGACGTTTATCCTGAAGGATGTACCATTTACAGTAGCAATAAATGAGCTGAAACTTTCAGGGTTCAAAATCTACACTAGTATACTTTACTAGAAAATTCGGATTTGCCGGAGTATCATTTATCTCTTCATCCGGGTTTGAAACTTAGGAAACTCAAAGCACAATAGAGCCAAGGCAGCAAGCTCCAACAAACCCCATTTCGAAAAGCACCAATTTCACAAATGGAACTGAAAACTGAGATTAGAAGATAGGGGATGTAATAAAATTGCTAGTACTAACCAAAACCATAAGCAATTGAATGATTGTGCTCATTTCTCACTGTGTAGTCTCCATCCGCATACCAAGCTATCTCGTCCCCCTTACCAAGCTCCCTAGCACTGCACCGAAAAACACCCCCACCAAACACCTAAATTAAGTAAAACCAAACAACGATAATCCCAAAGTCAACACCAAACAAGCAATTCTTGCAATTTTCTGCGTTGTTTCCCTACCTGAGCGGCCGAAACCTAACCGTGACCGTCACATTTTCCCTGGACTTGTTATCATCGAGCCGGTCAGGAGTCTGGCCGGCGGGAGCTGAGCTGGGACCGGCAGTGGAGGTGGACAACCTCGAGGGAGGCCTGGACGAAGAAGAAGAAGTAACCGATGGAGGAGTTGAAGGCCTTACGCCATGTTTCGGCGGCGGAGCCGGCGAGGGGAGACGCTGAGCAGGAGGCTTGCGGGAACGGAACGGCGAGATGGAGGATCGGAGTGACCTGCTGGTGCTGGATGAGGATGACATGGAGAGGAGAGAGAGAGCAAAATCGATTGCAGGGAAGAGGAAACTCGGGGCTCGGCGGCGACGGTCAGGATCCGAGCCGGAGGTGGGGATGGGGGAAAAGGAAGTTTTTGTGGCTGCTTGCTTGGTCTGGTCCTGTCGTCCTGCCTTTGTTGTGCCGCCTTTTGGACTTTGTTTGGCGCTCTCTCAAAGTAGAGAGGGAGAGGAAGGCGAGGAGGAGTCTGCCGAAAATTTTAAAATTCCGCATTCAATTTTTAGCTGTCCCGAGAAATTACTATCTTTTTCCAATTTTAAATTTTAAGCCTTCACGTCTTGTATCGTTCTTTTCTTTTCTGTAGTTACCGTCATTGTTTTTTACACTTCAGTGGAAATAATTTATATAACATGGTATAGGAAAGTAGTACTTAAGAACTAAAATTATACTTTATAAATAAATATTTGGTTTTTGAGAAGCAAATAAATAAATAAATATTAGAAGCAAATAAATAAGTACATTTTTTTACTTTTTGTTGATATAAAAGTATGGAGATAACTCTTTCCAAAACTAGTTCAATAATGGCATCGGATAACTAGCCTAATAATTACCTTATATATATGTGGATGGAAGGGTCATCTATGACTATCATTACTTCACTTACTTCACGAGGACCACATAATTATTCAAAGTTACTTTTGACTTTTTAGATTATTGAAACTGTGGTTTGCTAGTCGAATTTGGATTATGAATTGGGTACTCAAATCTCGAGGTTGATAAATTATATTCAAACTTATTATTTAGTGTTGAGTGTTAAATTTGTGGGGTTCATAAATTTAGAGCTCGTTTGCTTGTTGGATTTGAAAATGAAGGTTTTTGAATTTTGAACACCTTTGAATTTATGATGGATTTATTGCATTTTGTATTTGAAAGATAACATTGTTTGTTTAGTTGAATTTTTGTCATGAATCTGAACTCATATAGACTTGTAAATATCACATATTTATGTTTGGAATTTGATGGAAGGACATAAAATTCTTGATGTCGATTGGATATTTATAACAAATCCCTCATGAATATATCTTCAAATCTATCGTACAAATAATGAGCTCTTCCAATTCGTAATACAATAAATCTATTATAAATTGAAAGGATTTTTTTATACCAAAAACCTTTTTTTTTTCAAATCAAACAAGCAAACCACCCTTAAAGATTAATATGTTTCAAAGAAGCGAGAAAAGTTTGAAAAGTAAAAACCCTCGTTTTACAAAACCTCCAGGCTCCAACTGATACAGTAGCCAATATGCTATTTTGCTTAATTTTTTTAACCTTTCTCTGTATCCATATGAAGTAGTTTAAAAAATAAAAACTTCCTGTTTTTATTAGTAAAGACAGAATCAAATAAGCTTGACCCCACGATGAAGTTGACGAACGGCTGTGATTAGAGACGGTGTCGCCCTCTCTGTTTTTGTTTAATATTCGTCTTGTCTGGCTTTTACCGGTTTGATCTGGATCGATGGTTTTTTATTGGTTGGTTTATTTATTATATTGTGGCCAGATGTTAAACAAACAACGACCAATATATGAGTTAGAGAATTGCAAAAAAAAAAAAAGGCATATGCGGTCTATATTCTGCCTTTTTTAATATTATTATAATTCAAATTCATATTAATTTAGTAGTACTTATATTCACTTGCAATTACATATGTGGTTGGTCCAAGTAATTTTATAAGATAATTAATAAAGGAAGAAGTGAATATTTTTTTTATTTCCTAAAGTGGCTTGCATCTTGAATTTAAGCAAATGCAAGCTTGTATCTTTCTAACTAGAGTCGAAAAGTAAAATATTTGTTCGCTTTATTGTAAATTGTACACACCAATTTTTCTAACTCTTATTGAAGTTTACCCTCTTATCAATCACATGCAGGTGCAAATCAGTTAAGTCAAAGTTCAATTGTAAATACTTTATATATAAGAATAAGTGTAACTTTCACTGAATTTTGTATCTAAAATCGGAAAGTACCAAGTAATAACACCTCTTTTTTCCCACTATCAAAATTTCAAAAAGATTCATAAAAAACTATATTCCAAGTGAGTTTATCCAAAATTAAAGGGGTCGAAGGTCCAAAATAAAAATTGGCCCTTGGTCATGTAATCATGTTGCATTTGAACCTCAAAACCTTATATAATTGACCAATAAGCCTCTTATTGACATACATTACCATGATTGAACTATTTGAGAAGACTATTAGATCGTACAAAAGCATAAATGAGTGATATCTAAAGTCATTTAATGTGAATGAAGGAATTTGTCCATCGGCCACCACTCGAGCGAGATGAAAAAAAAATAACTTACATGGCTACCGTAAACAATTAAGGGGAGAGGGGATCGCCTTGACGAAGCCCGTTCGATGTCTACAATACCCACGTGATCCACCATTGAAAGAGACACTTAGAATTAGAGTAGCTACACAAGCCTTAAATTGTTCGACAATATCGTAAGGGAATGAGCCAATAACATATAGAAAAGCGAGCAAGAATCTCCAACTAACAGAGTCAACTGTTTTCATGAGACCTATCTCCAGGACACAACATGGAGAAACTGACAACTTATGATTATCCTTCACAAGTTCAGTGAGCATAAAATCATACATTGTTTTGAAATCCGTTCGATCCATAACGATGCTTCGCGAGTCACTCATTACGAAAAATGTCATTTCAATCGTTTGTTCACTTAGTAAATTTGATCCTTTATGGACATCTGATTCGAATGTGATCAAATAAGTTTTTGGATAGGTGTGTCAGCTGATAAAAATAAGTTAAAATAATAATTAAATTATATTAAATAGATAATTAAAAATATTTTTTTTAAATTTCATAAATTTCATGATTTTATTGTCTTTCACAGTGAAGCACAACGAATTTTTACCTCTTTGCAACTTGTAGTTGCAAGAGGTAGATTCAACACTAACTTAAAGTGGGAAAGATGGAATGAAAAGCGGGAAGGGTGGTGGCAGTCATCAAAGTGAAAGTTTGAAAGAGAATTAGGATGTCGTATGTCCAATGCTGACAATTAAAGGGTAAAGCGGAGTATAGAGAATTGTGAGGCAGGAGTTGTAAATTTTTTTTCCCTTGCGACACTCAACGGATAGAAAAAGAGATGAAAAATTATGAATGAAAATGGGTAAGGGCATGAGTAGGTTTTAATATTGGTGGAAATGAATTTTTATTTTTAGTCAAATAAAAAAAGGTAAGTGATGCAATAAAATGTTTATGCAAATTATCGATCGAGTAGTATAGATAAGTATATTATCGTCCCACAGAGATTGACAAGGATGTTTTGTAAAAATTAAATGGAAAGCAATAACTAAACTAGAAAACAAGTTGGAAATTAACTTCAAGAAAATTCTATAAAAGAAGTTCCCAGAAAAGACGACATGGACTTCACTATGAGCCTATGAAGAGAGTAGGGATGGCAAACCAGCTCCGCCTCGGTGGATTTTACCAGATCTAACCTACAAATGGGATGGATAAAATGCAACCCGTATTTGAACATGCGGATCTCGACTCACTTCGTTGTTAAAGCAAGGCATACATGGATTCTGCCTGTTACTTTTTTTTAATACAAAAGTCGCCAAGTCATCAAAAACGTTAATCCAATAAGCATTAATCACGATGTCGTTAAATTTCACGGAGTGACTATATCTGTATATTTTTAATAATTGACTATTATTGCCACAAAGTGCGGTTATGAAGGCCAACTATTTTTTATCACCAACTAGCTTGGTGCCCCCGGCCTTTGGCCGGGTGTGAGATGTGAGAGGAATTTGTTTGTGATTGTGTTATTTGCATAATTTGTTTACTTGTCTTGCTTTGCGTGTGCTACAAATTTTTTCAAATATATTCAAAGGAATCTTTGTTTGTGACTGGCAAGTGTATTTTACACCAAAATAAAAAAAACAAATATATATTCATAAAACAACCAAATATTATTCACATTGTTTAGGTACTGATGATTCGTTACGTTACACCTTCAGAACTTATTGATAACTACATACACTTAGCTGAAAGCTATTGTTCTAGTTTCCACGAAGAATTGGCTTGCGTGAGTAGTAGGTGAGGCTGGAAAAGGTTATGTTGAAGTTTTTGAGTTGCATCGTATAAGCCTATAAGGGAATCACAGATACTACCAAGAGGTACATATGCCTTCAATCGACACAGACCTGCAAAATGACATAAGAATGAACATGGTAAATTTCTTAACGCCAAGCAAGGATGAACATGGTTCCACTATGTTGGCATTTGAATCAAAATTGTGCTTTCTCCTAAACTCTAGGACTTATTGTTTGGGATCTTATCTAAAATGGTGGTGTCAGAGATATCAGTAGCATGTTTAGCTATGAAGCATCAATACACCATTGTTATGATGAGTATTAGAGTAATTAGGTTACCAAGGGTGTCACGTGGATGAAATGAAGATTGAAATCCATGGTAGCAATATAATGAAACACAGTTGGAAGCTTTGTCACAGCGAGAAGATGTATACTTTAAAACTCAGATACTCTCAAAGCATCGAATGAACTACATTCAAGATGAAAAGCTTCTGAATATGTTAGAACCTAACATGAAAACTGAGGGAGTAAGAACTGTAACCTTATGTCGAACACTGGCCCGTGTAGTTGCAGTATTCGGAGACAAAAGAGCATAAGAAGATAGAAAAAATAAGCAACAAAATGAGGGGAAAGGAAGAAAGAGAGCAAAAGTTACTACTTTAAGAGATATGTGAAGAAATAAGAGCAGGGGGGAAAAGACCCTACTACTGCAAAAGGAAAGTACAACATTTCAGGTTGGATAATGAGGACAATTTGATCCGACAATGATTAGAAAAGTTTGTTAAATCCGAAGTCGGCTCTATTTGCCCGACCCAATCTAAGCAGGCAACATGATGGATGCTGCAGAGGTACAATGAAGAAAGAACCTACTCAATAATCCCAATTTGAAACTTGAGAAAACAGATTCAATCGAACATAACATAATATAAAGTGGAATAGGCAAGCATCTAAGTGAATTCAAATACCATAATGAAAGATCACAACACTGATTATGATTTTCGTGCATGCATCCCACATGGTACTCTGCACAAAGGGTGGCTACATTTAAATCCAATATTAGAGCAACATCATAAACGTAGAAAACAAAAAAATAAATCATGAGAAACGCAAAAGAGTTGAGAGGATTGCGTAAAGATATTTAGGAAGGCAAGAAGGACGTACTATCTTGGATTGAAAGGCGGCCTTTTTTTCATGGGTGAAAGGTGGCCTTCATGTGGTTGGTAAATGCGAATCATCTGTAGAATTTGGCTTAGCGGGCGGGAATTGACAGGGTAATAAGGGGCGAAGCGGCGGTGACGACATCTTAGTAGTAAGAGCAGCCGAATCCCCAATGAAATATGAATGGCAGCCCAGAATTGACGTTGAACTTGGATAAATTGATGGAATAGAATTGTGTCTGATTGGAGTAGCGGAATCAACGCCAGAAGTGAAACAACTAAGCAAAATCGTCAGTGAAATTGGGGCTAATAGATGGTTCCGGCCTCTGTTTGCAGAGAGAAGTCGAATCCCCGCCAGAAAGACAATGTAATATGAAAAGGCTCCAACACCGAAAGATATAACTGGAGAGTAGTGATTAGTGAACGAAAGTTGTTTGCATATCTGGGAATGAAAATCTCGCTGGACGAATGAGAGGAAGAGAGATTTGGGGGGGGGGGGTGTCGTCGTAACGCTGGTTGGTGTGTGTGCTATCAAAAGCCTGGTGCTGGCAAAAGTCTATTGTGGTGTGGATGATGTTTTTGGTGTGTGCGATGAGAATACTGAAGGGGATGTAAGTTACTGCAGATTTGAGGGGAAGGAGGCCATTGGCTTCAACAGAGACGAACGGAGACGACGATTCCAAAAGAAAGAGGCGCCATACAAAAGAATTTTAATATTTTTCAAGAAAAAAGAAAAATGGAAAAGTCACCTCCGAAGTTTGCGGGGAAGCTTTCCCAGAGAAAGCGCTTTATATGATTTAGTGATGATGATTTTAGGGCGGGCTTTTACGCGGGCCTATTTTTGAACACTATGCGGGCCTAATTTCAGCAAGAGGGCTTTCTTTGTGTTTCCTTGCTGTCCAACTCCAACTACAAAGTCTGTTTGGCGCCACAAAGCATCACTTCCCTTCCCTTCACTGCTCCACACTCATCTCCTTTCACTCCACAATTGCAGTCTTCGAGGGAACCTAGCAGCCAGCAAATCACCACAAAGATCCAACGACGCTACACATCGGTGGTAGCAGCAGCAGAAGAAGAAAAAGGAGCGCTAAGGGTAAAAAGATGGCAGACGTCAGCTCGCCGATGGACATAGACCACAACGGCGAGAAGCCGAACAAACCCAATTCGTCATCAAAAGGCAAAACCGTCGTCGTCGACGGCACTCCTCCTGCTCATCCCAAGTCTACACCCTGGGTCGAGAAGTACCGCCCTCAATCACTCGACGATGTCGCCGCTCACCGTGACATTATCGACACGAGTAATCATTTTTCGTATTACCCACCTCCCTTTTTAGTTAGGGTTTCGTTCTCTTCTTCTCTGCCAGCTGCCTTTCCCCAGGAATTTACGTTTTTTCCGGGTTTAGTTTCATTAGGGTTTACTTTCTGTTTGCTTTTGAACAGTTGAAAGGTTGACGAACGAGAAGAAATTGCCGCATCTATTGTTGTATGGACCTCCTGGTACGGGGAAAACGTCGACAATACTCGCTGTGGCGCGGAAGCTCTACGGCTCTGAATACCGTAAGATGATTCTTGAGCTGAATGCGTCGGATGATAGAGGAATTGATGTTGTGCGGCAGCAGATACAAGACTTTGCTAGCAGTCAGAGCTTCTCATTCGGGTACTTTGTTCTACCATGTCTCTTTAGTTGCTTGGCAAGCTCCCAATCTTTATAACCTGGTTTCGCTCTTAATTCATTTTGTAAGCAATGAAATGCTCAAACGATAGTTGCTTAAGTGAAAGCCCTAGAATGGTTGTTCACTTTTGAGGAGTTCACATTGGTTTTGAAATTTGAATCACGGGATAGAGGTGAAGAGGGGTGTTTGTTGGATTCTGTTTTTGACTCGAGCACTTGAGTGCCAATTCAGCCAATCTTCATTTGCCCTCAAGGGTTGGTAAAACGGTCATGGTTTGTTTCTCAATGGAGCACATATCTTAAAGTCAATCACTTACTATGGTCTGTTATACAGAAAAATGTCCAGAAGGTAGGGTTCCTTAGACTTTAGAGTTTAGCTTCTGCTTTGAGTTCAGTTATTTGTGGCAGTAGCAGGTTTTGGTTGAACTTCTTGTTTGCTGTTTATTGTAGTCCTAGGGCATCTGTGAAGTTGGTTTTACTCGATGAGGCTGATGCCATGACTAAGGATGCACAGTTCGCATTGCGCAGAGGTACAAATTACCAAAATCAATCATGCTCAAGGTTGGCTTTGTTTTTGTTTCCTGACTTTATTTACTTTTCTTGCCTGTTGTTCCACAGTGATTGAAAAATACACAAAGAGTACTCGGTTTGCACTCATCTGTAACCATGTTAACAAGATTATTCCGGCACTACAATCTCGATGCACACGATTTCGATTTGCTCCACTCGATCCTGTTCATGTCACTGGACGAGTGAGACACGTCATAGAGTCTGAACGGTAAGCCTGGTAATTCTTTTCGTTCATATCGATTTCTGCTTTGTGATTTTATGGTGCCTTTTTATTAGGGTACATTCTCGTTCATATATGGAAATGGTGGGTACTACCACAATAATCCCGTTAGTTGATGTTAAAGTATTTTTAGATGTCATTAGCGGACCTATTTTCGGTAAAACATTGAAAGCAAGTTATATTATGTTGGTAGGAAAATTTTCCATGAACTAGTCTAGTCTGAATTTTAAAGCGAGTCATATGACTAGTCTTTCCAAGTTCCTTATTTAGGAAAAAATATTCGAAGTATAAGAACATAGATTGAACAGTTAGGAAGCAAATAATGTGAGGTAGTTAGCTACTTCTTCCTCTGGCAAAAAAATTTGTCAGTGTATTTACAGCTTCACATAGTTGGTGTGGAATGCAAGCAGATTGCTGCTTCAATAGAAGGAAATAGAACTCTCTTTTGTTAGTACTTTTTACCTTGAAGGACGCCCTATTACTGTGACATTGAGTGCTTTAGGTTATGAAGAAGAAAAATGCTTGTTCGAGTGACCTCTTTTCTTTATCCTTCTTTTTAGTGTTACATGAATTTGCAGGGGAGACTAGTGCCAGAGCAGTTTCAAGCCATTTAATAATGTCCTTTTGTCTTGATACATTTCGTTATTTTTCGACTTATGCATAGCGTTTCTGACCATCAAATCAGGCTTGATGTGACTGAAACTGGCTTAGCAGCACTTGTACGGCTTAGCAGCGGTGACATGAGAAAGGCATTGAACATTTTGCAGGTTTGGAATTTCATATTGTCCTTTCACGTGCATTCCGATATGCTTTCACTTCCCGATGTTTTAGTATTTTCTGAAGGAAAATTAAGCCCATTCTTCTTTTTTTTTATTAATTTACCAGTAATTTAGGTAGCTTTTCAATTAGTTTTACAATTTCAAGAAAGATGGTGATAAATTTCTCTGACTGCAAGGTCAAATATATGAACTATGTGCCCTGGTTCCTTTTGACATTTTTGTTAACAGCTCAGTTCATCTATCATTTTGATGGGTGCAGGCTACACATATGGCCTCACAGCACATTACAGAAGAAGCTGTGTACCTCTGCACCGGAAATCCATTGCCTAAAGACATTGAACAAATATGTTTCTGGCTTCTCAACGAGCCGTTTTCAGATGGTTTCAAACGTAGTGACCTGACTTCTGTGTGGAGCGTCGCATCATTTTATTTAAATGATTCATTTCTTTGAAAAACGTCAATGGGGGGTTTTGCTGCTAACTTTTTCTTCTTCTTGCTGTTGATGATGTACAGATATTGCTGAAATGAAGAACCGAAAAGGATTGGCTATGGTGGATATAGTAAGAGAAGTAACAATGTCAGTGCAATGCAAAAATGCTAATAATAAGCTGGTTTCTGAACGATTCTGATTATTATTTATTTGATCCGAGGTCTTCACTCATTTTGCTCGAAACAGGTTTGTTTTCAGGATCAAGATGCCATCAGATGTACGGGTCAAGTTGATCAATGATATGGCTGACATAGAGTAAGTATCCTGCTTTGCTTTGTGCCCGTTGTGTGGATGCTTCTTTTATACGTCAAAGCCAATAAACGGGCATGAGATTCTTGGTCTCTCCTACCTGATAAAGGGGCACTCTGCATTGCAGGTACCGGTTGACTTTCGGGTGCAATGACAAGTTGCAGCTTGGCTCCCTTATTGCTTCTTTCACCGGAGCTCGATCTGCTCTAGTTGCCGTGGCAAAGTAGAATGCCATTGTTTAACCTTTCCCCAGGCGTCGCTCCTGGATGAAAATCTGCTTCTGGAGGTCAAACAAGTATTGAATGTAGATTGTAGAGCAGCTGAATGAAGCCCTACTGTAAACTAGTTGGTATGTTTTCCTTTTTTTTTTTTTTTTTTATTTATCCTGGACGGATTCGAGAAATAGTACTGGCTAGGAGTTCCATCTGCTAATCACAAACACGATAAACAAAGATTAATTTTGAATCTTGATTACTAATATATTAAGGTTTTCTCCTCTGATGAACTTTCACCCTGTACAGATAAGTTTACATTTACATAAATAATACACCGCTCGCAAGATCAATTCGTGACTTGCCGGGCGCACTCCTTTATGAGAGTAAAACCTACCCCTTACAAAATGTACCGATTGATTCTAAGCTGCAACTTACAAAATACTGAATAAATACATCTGTACATCATATTGCCCAACAAAAATGCTTTACTTGTGGTGCTGTAGAATATTTATGTCTCATTTCTCTCCTTGTAGCTATGGTGGTTTTTATTCCGAGGTCGTGTTTGCCCAAACAATCTCAATTTCAAGTGTTATGGAAGTGTCGTCTTTGGTGGCATCGTTAGTGAGGGTCACAACTCCATTGTACATTCCATCTGTTACCACTCTATCGATTCGTACACTTACTCTTCCTAGCGTTGTCTGTAACAACCCCAACACATTGGGCAAAACCAAAAAAGAGAGCTTGTTATGCAAGTAAACGAGCCTTCCGCCGCAGGCAACAATTATTCGTACGAAGAAGCAATATGCAAGGGCTTTCTGTAGAACTAGTCAGGGTAAATGCTGATTTGTTACCTTGCCAAATGTCCCCTTGCTTTTGCAGACAATGCTGAGCTGCTGTCCTCTAGGCGCTACGTCAAATGCCCATGTGAAAGATTCATTCCATTCTGGCGAGCTATTGTTGCTTACCACCTAAAAGATCGACAAGGTATGCCAGTTATAATCCACACAAGAATACAACCAAAATGGCCATAGAGCAGCAATGGAAGGACGTTTCAAGTTAACGTGCAACAAGCTGAAACTCTCTCTACCTTGGTTTGCCGTTGAGGGCTGTTGCCGATAGTCAACTGACATAAAGCATTCGCCTGCTTCAAGTTGTTCCCGCGCTTGATGGTGACTGTCAAACATCCGGGCAGACAGCGCAACAGTGCATCTGCTTTGTCGTAGGTACCCGTCGGACAGGCTTTCGACAGGCTCTGCAGGACGGGCACAGCTTCAGCAGTCATCATCGCCTGAGACTTGGCTATATCTACCGGCATGGCAGACCACGAATCCTTCAATACGCACAGTGTGTCCAATGCACAACTTTGAGCCGCCTCATTGTCGGACTTGAGAGCAGTTACCAAATGGGGGATGCATAGCGTTGCTGCTTCCGAAGCGTGGAGCTTAGCAAAGTTGGTGAACACGACGTTTATCGCTCTCAATATCCGAATGTTCATAGTTGCTGCGGACAAGAACTCCCTCTCCAGTGCAGCTTGAGAAGATGAAAGCAAGTGGATAAAGAGAGAAACCCTAGGTATAAGTTTGTGTCACAAAGCTTCTGATTTATTACCTAACAAAATTGAAGTGAACTTTTTATTTTTGGTACCTGTCAAAGATCTGACGAGCTCAGTGGAAACGTACTCCTGTAGCGACTGATTCGAAAACATAAGCTTAATCAGCACGGCTGCCTGCGCTGCCACATCTGCACTAGGCGATATCAGCAGCTCCTGGATCACCAATATCCCACCGGCTTCCGCCACCGCTCGCCGATTCGTTCGACTATGCATCACAAAATTCTGCAGCGCACAAACAGCCACCATCGTCATCTCCTCTGACGGCTGATCTTCCAGCAAGCTGACCAGCGCTCGACAAGCCGTCACCGAATCGCTCGATCTCGCGTGACCTTCTTGCTGCGACAGATCTCCGAGCGCCAGAGCAGCAAGCAGCTTGCAGGTCTCCGACGTCGTTTGCGGATCCAGCAGGTACTGCGCTAGAGGTGCGATCGCGAACTTCGTAATCTTCATCTCTCGAACCCTATTCTTGTTAAACAGAGCTTCAAGCAACCTCCCGGAGATCTCTTCGCAGTGATGAGATCTCAACAGATCTAACAGCGCATCGACAACTCCAGCTTCCACCATTTGCTCGGCGCTCGACTCATCGGCTCGATCGCGAACGAGCAATGCGTTGAGGGCAACCTTAATCGTGCTATCGAATGTTGACTGCAACATTCGAGCTAGAACGAGGAGAGGGACTCTATTGTAGTACTCGACGTTGAACCGGAGAATATTTGAGAGCGTTAGAGCTGCCGCTTCCCATAGCTCGAGAGATGGTTCGGGATCGTCTTGGACGATCAATTTGGAGATCTCATGAATTCCTCCTGTATCAGCGACTTCCTGTGGCCAGGTGGTTGAGATTTTCTCCAATGCTGCCACCGCCGTCTGCTGGAGTGTCAAGATTCCGATTCCGGCAAGCCTCACGAGTGGCACGACTGCGTTCTTCGTCATGATATCTTGCTGGAAGTGTTCCTGTGCCAAGAGATGGGAGAGAAGCTGGGTGCCGACATGTTGAAGCTCTCGAGTTGATGATTGAAGGAAGGAGATCAGTGGCTCGATTGTCTGGCTTGGTGTGAGTCTTAATGTGGTAAGACATTGCGGTTTTTCCAAGATATTGACGAGTGCGTTTAAGGCGCTGTTCTGTCCCGGTGAGCTGAAATCTGGCTGAAGCAAGCGATCAAAGAGCGGCTCAACGATCTTTGCGGCTTCTGGACTCCTTGCTATGGCGCTACTGTTGGTCAGTATGCGGAACAATTCCAGCAATTGCAGCGCAACATGGCATTGATGCATGTGGAAGAAGTTCTAGACACTTTTCCAAGATTCCTGCTCTCACCATGTCCTGTTTTCGGTGAACTCGATCTTTCCCCAGCTTTATCAGCACTGATACACTTCCTTCAACGAGTCGATATTCTGTGCCAGAAACAAGGCTGATGAGAAGGTCCAATACCTCATCATTTGTTGAAACATGCTCCACAAGTTGATCGTCTTCAAGTAGCTTCTCGAATGCCCAAACTGCGGACTCTATAGCCGAAACTGATGGAGATTGGATGAGAGATACAAGTGGTTCAATGCACTGGTGAGCAATTGGAGTTTCTCTGAACTTTTTATTGCTAAAGAGTACATAGCAAACCTGTGCAGCACTTCCTTTTAGCTCTGGAGATGAAGAAGAAGTGGAAAGTATTCTATACATGGTCTCTAATGCATTACCATCTACGTCGATGAATAGAGCAGCTTTTGAAGCGTTGTTCCCCGAGGTAAGCTTGATCAAGGTGGAAAGTATAGATTGCTGCTCGTTTTCTGATTCAGCAACGTTGACCATGTCGATCAAGGGCTGAATAGCTTGTCTTGCTAGGTCACATGTCTTAATCTTCTCAGAATTGAAGAGCTCGTGGAGAGCCCTGGCAGCACTGAATCGAGCATCTCTACAACCTAGGCGAACGACAGCAACGAGATGGTTCAAACAGCTGAGTGCCACTTCGTGTCGTATGAGATCCGTTTTCTTGAAAAGTACCCTCAAAAGGTCGGATATAGAAGCCTCATTTGAGTCCCTATGGTTTAATGAGAGGTACCTGGTTAATGACTCTAAAGCACCAGCTTCAGTCATGATCAACTTGTTTGTATCACTTCCCTCGGCA
The DNA here is from genome assembly GCA_964030455.1 of Linum trigynum. NCBI lineage: Eukaryota > Viridiplantae > Streptophyta > Magnoliopsida > Malpighiales > Linaceae > Linum > Linum trigynum. The sequence continues at coordinate 31,986,004 of OZ034814.1, read as the reverse complement.
ATGCGATACAGAAGCTCTACAGCAATTGGAAGGGCACCAAGTCTATTAGAAATGGGACACAGGAGATCCACCAACAAAGGGATAGCCTTATGAGCAGTTGGCCCCCCACCACTTACGTCTTCTTCCTCAAAGAGGCGTTGCAATGCAAGATGAGCTGGGTTTTTCTCTAGAGAGAACTCTTCTGAAAGTGTAGCTAAATTTGGCATCTCACATTCATCAGAACCAACTAATGGGATTAATCCAGTAATGGCACCGGAGTTAGCGATAGAGATGCTTATTCCTTTGGTTCCATTGCAAGCGAGACTCGCAAGTGCTTGGGATGCGAAGAATCTCTCGATTATTTTGTCGGACCTCAGCAGGTAAGAAAGAGAAGGTATAATCCTGATAGATGCAGGAGATAGTACCACTTTGGCATCCTGGAATAGCACTGCTAGGAGCAATCCACTTATCCATATTCCTTCTCTGTCCTCAAGTTCTGTCTGAGTATTGAAGATGGATTCTTTTGTCAGGCTAGGAAAAAATTAAACAGAGAAATGTAAAAATAGTTCAGAAGTTAGAGATGGATCAATTTTTGAGGTTTCTTGCCTGTGGACGGGAAGTATAATACGAAAGCTTATTGGAGAGAACCTCGAGCCCACCAGCTTCCATAGTGATGAGCTTGTTCTTCGCACGAAATGAAGATATGATTGCCAATAACCACAATGCAGCAGTATCTCCCAGTAAAGTAGTTGGATCCACCATATCGAATTCCTCTCTTCTTCGACGAATTGACCTGTCGTAAAACCCTCTAGGACTCTGAACCTCAATCTCTACAGCCGAAAACCGAGAGTTGTGTTTTATCATATTGACTAAGTTATATATGAGGGGCTTCAAGTATCCTGATGCATCAATCTCTTCTAACGACTTTTGTTTGTGTTCTTTTGCAGCACAAATGAGTAATGCCGTCCCGCCCACTCTCACTTCTGAGCTCGACGAGTTTGTTATTCTGCCGGCCAAAGTAGCAACTGAACTCGATCTAGCAATCAACAGATCGCCCAACAGAACAGGTTGCTCACCACAAAGTCTGGACAATATCTCGATTGCCTTATCTTGAACCACAGGTGACCCCTTCGCCAAACAATAAACTAGAGGCTCTAAGCTTGATGGAACTTCAACTAGCGCAGCCCATGGTTGGTATTCTAAGTTTGCACCTTGCTTCGTCCTTGTCAAGAGTGAAACCACTTCTAAACCATCAGTCACATCAGTCCCACTCTTCTCCATCGAGTTTAGTGACTCGAGCACCGATACAACCACAAAACGACACTGAGCACTCCCACTAATCACCTCACTTACAGGGAAATGCTTCAGAAGTTGATGAAGTGCCTGAGATGCACTCTTCTTCCCTTGTAAACTCCCTTCCCCAAGAACTCTTGTCAAACCTGAAACAACATCTTCCACTAATGCTTCGGCAGCAAGATGAGGGTCGGAGAGAATATTTGCCAGTGCAGCAACTGCGGATTCTGCACTCTCCATCGGAGAAGTTTTGGCCAAGTCAATGAGAGGCATGACATCTGTTTGCGTGATGTGAGCCATTTTCTTGCTCGACTTGGTCTTCTTTGGACGAGACAATGCAGCTAATGCTTGTGCTAGTTGTTTCACGACAGACTCTGTGTTGTTCCCATTTAAGATCTTCTTGCAGGGATCCACAATCTCACTAGTCGAAAAGCTGTGGCTGATATCTTGTCGTGTGGTGAATAGGTCAGCAAGAATATATGCAGCATACTCTCGTGTTTCTCGATTCGGAGAGGTAAGAACCTGAACAAGAGATCTTACGGCTTTACTAGCAGAAGATTCTAAATTCCCAATATCCTTCTCTGATGCTAATGTGAGCACATGGCCCAGAACCTTGATGATGTGAGATTTCGAATCTAGGGACTCGTCATCTAGCATTGGTAATAGTAGATTGATCGTGGAAGAATCAGCGCTTCTAACAAGCCTTAAAAGAGCCATAGTGGAGGTTTCTTGAGCTTTTGGTCCACCAGTTTTAAGTAGCCATATGAAAGCTGGGATGGCTCCTGCACTTTCAATGCATTCATGAATATCCTCACTATGACAACACAAGTTCCAGAGGACGAGAGCTGCGTCTTCCTTGGCCTTCTGGGTTCCAATATCTAGTAACTGTACCAGTGGTGGAATCCCACCAGCAGCTGTTATAGCCCACTTGCTCTCATCCTCTTGTTCAGTCAGGATTACCAGCAGTTCAACTGCACACTCCTGATGTTGTTCGATAGATAACCCGAGTAACGAGATGAGCATCTGAATTCCTCCTCTCTTTCCAATCGATTCCCATACGCCCATCTTGTTACGACATAGCTTGATTAGAGAAGATATCAGAGATTCTTGCTCATCCCCCGTCGTAGCCATTATCACAAGTAAGGTGAGGATTTTCTTTGCATCTGCATTATTCAACCATTTTTTGAGGTGGACATTTCCATATAGGCTAGCCATTGCTTTGAGAACACGCTCTTGGAATAACTTAGTGTCACGAGGCTTCAATAGTTTGATCAGTATGTCCTCTACCTTTGTTGCATCAAAGGGTTCCTCTTCATCTGAAGTATTAGACTCATTCTCATAGATCATCAAAGCATAAGCAAGGGCTCCAAGTATATCAGCAACTGGTGCAGATAGTCGAGGCGACTGTGAGAGTTTCCCGAGATGTAGCAGTAAAGCTTGCATCCCACCGTAGATATTCGCTAGAGCTCGTGTAGCATGGGTCTGTAATGCCTGCAGGATGGAATCCTCTTGCATACCATCTTTTGATGCTGGAGCAACTACAGAAGCAATGAGAATATTTACACCATTTGCATCCACAACATCCTTTCTAACATCTCCAGACTTTGCGGTAAGAGCGTCCAAGGCCTCGGCAGCACTAGCATGCACAGATGCATCGTTTTTCTGTTCCAACATTTTCAGCAGAGTTTTAACTGTTCCAACATCAATGAATTTGTTGATAATGTCGCTAAAAGTTAGCATCAAGCTTGCCAAGAGAGAAGCAGCATTTGATTGTGCAAAGCTGTTATCAGAAGACAGAAGTTTGATGATGATTTTCGCTCCTCCATCCTCGAGTATCGTTCTCCAACACGAGTCTTTGATGCTGGAAAGATTTCTCAGTGCTCCGACCACAAACCCTTGTACCACTCTATCTTGTTTGTTCTTCGGATCGAGCTGGTCCCATAGAGTTGGCACCACACTCTCTGTCAAGAAAATTTTCATGCCAATGTGATCGTCTGAAGGCCAACCCGAGGAGACTTCATATATGGATTCTGCTGCAGCCTTCCTCGCTTCATGTGATTCTGATTTCAGAAGCGATAGCAACGGCGGGATGCACCCACCAAGCAGTACCTTGACCCTCAAGTCATCATCTTTTGACATAACACTCAGTGTTGCAGCTACATTCAGCTTGGCACCATCAGTACCGTTTCGCAGAATCGATACGAACAATGGCATCGCTTGAGCGTGCGAACCAATGACGGTCCTTGCCTCCTTCTGCGCTTTGGCGATACCGAGGACTCGCGCAGTAATGAGTTCCTTTTCATGGTGAGAAGACACTTTGGCGTGCAGTTTCTCAATGAAGGTAGACACCGTATCCATTGCATTTTCGGGAGTTGCCTCTCCATTTGATTCCCTGTATTGAAAATTTGTAAAAGCAATATATTATTAGAGCAGATCATACAACAATAACAATCAATATACTATTTTATCTAGATGGTAACCTAGTTGGAGAAGCATTTGGATTGATAGACTGGTGCAACTTAGAGAAGAGATATTTTGACATCTCCACCAAAATTGATGATTCGGTACAATCTTCTTATACCAATTTTCTCTCCCCTTCTGCGTACCTAAAAAAAATTGAATGATTAAACAACTTCGTTGCTACTAGCACACTAAACAATTTTCTACCACAACCTCATTGCTAACTTGAGAACAAGATGTAGTAATATGCAATCAAACGTGAGGATTTCTAGTCAGTGACAATTGTATTATAATTGAATTAGCAGTGAGATCGAATCAAACGATAAATATATTAATGAAATCTAAGGGCAAATCAACACAACACAATTGTTCTACCCCCATTTTTCTTCCCCACTTGGGTAAGCTTCTCATATCCAAAATTCACACAAATCAGAGAATGATTTATATAGGAATTACCTAATGTATGAAAATCTCTACATGTGTTGTTGCACGTAGGCCTTCACAATTGGCGAGCGAAAGGGGAAATAAGATATGAGAGAAGAAGATATCTGAAAGAGGTTGTCCATAGACAGTAGAGAAAAGCTGGAGGATGAATCAATGGCGGATTACAGAGGATATCAGTCTGACTCGCTCATTTTGCTTTCCCTTTTCTTTCAATTCCTTTTTTTTTTCTTTTCTCGTGTTAAGTTCTTTCTTCAATTTTTCTCTCTCGTTTTGACTAATCCATTTTCTTTTTCATACTATTTTTCTTTGTGGTTGATTTTCGCTTTCTATAATTTATTGTTTTTTCGTAAAAGGAAGGGTCTCATACTGAGTGGGAAATGAAGGGATTGGATGGATGGTGGCCTTGTACAAATAGAGAGCACAGAACGCATGGAGAAAGGCCAAGGAAAGGAAATAATACCCTTTTTTTTAATTTAATCTAGTGATACTAATTTTTTTTTAAACAAAAGATAATCATGTAGACCAAAAGATCATTACATTCTGGAATTTAACCAGGCCAGAAAATCAAATAAGCGACACGTAGTGTGGTACAATGAACGGATGTTTCTAGCCACCACATGAGCTATCATATTTCTACTCCGACCTACAAATCTCACATTAAGCCCCAGACAATTGGCCGACAAACACCAAACCTCGTCAAGAATGGCTCTACCCGATTATCGCAAGTATCAACCTGATTAATTTTGTCAACGACCACTTTGGCATCTCCCCTCAAACCTCGCCTCCGTAAACCCATTCGCTAGGCACAAGAGAAAAGTCTCCCGAAGGACGAGCAGCTCGACCACCATAGGATCATCAATAACAGAAAACTCTATCCCTCTTGCCAAGAGGAGTGCCCCCTCCCCTTGATTCAATGATAAACATTCCTCCAACTGAGTGGGATCCACATTTAGTATCTCCATCCCATCTACAGATGACCGATGAATGGTGCCCGCACCCAGTGACTGAGCTAGTGGGATGGCTATACACTGTATCCGGTCAGTTGGCAAACTAATCCACTCCTGATACTGCTGGTGAAACTGGCGCATCAACGCAGGGATCCCAAATTGCTTGTCCTAAAAAACAACCCAATTACGTGAATGCCAGATTCTCCAGAGTACCGCGACAATGACCATAAATAATTGAGGTTGGTGTATCAGCAACATCAGCTTTTTTAAGAAAATGAGGGAACGTATGATGAGGCAAGCCCTGGCCAACATACTCGAGTCCTGAATGGTCCTATAAGGCCCTAGCGACTGAGCAATCAAGAAACAAGTGCTCCATTATTTTCGATTTGGCCGAACAAACTGGGCATCTGGGAAGCACCGAGACCTTCTTTTCAATTAGGGCTTCCATCGTAGGAAGGATTCGATGTCAAATTTGCCATAAAAGTACCTTCAATTTTGGTGGAATATTGACTTCCCACATGCATATCCAAATCGACCTATCCATCCAACTTGCCAAGGAGCGTCACCGCCCTTCTTGTTTATCCAACAAAACAACAAGATGATAGGCCGACTTGACAGTAAAACTTCATCAAATGTATTATGCCAAATCAACTTATCCTCCACATTATCACGAGGAAGAGGAATTGATTTAATGGCACGACAAGTAGCTGGGTCAAACCACTGGTCTTCCCCTTGGCAAATCACTTCCGCCACCTTAGGGTCACCAGTCTCTAGTAACACTGGAGGATTATATACTGGGGCATGGGGATGAAGCCGAGGAATCCAAGAAGAGTGAATCAGGGAGCCAAGTTATCATTCCCAACTTGCCAGCGTAGGCCCTTAACCAATAGCTGGCGATCAAAAAGGATACTCTGCCAGCCCCACGACGGTCGAGACCCCGCAGTGGCTTCAAAGAAAGTTCCTCTAGGAAAATATTTCCTTTTATAAACCTGGGCAAGGAGAGAGTGAGGTTCGATAAGGATTCGTCAGCCAATCTTAGCCGACAGAGTTTGATTGAAATGTTCAAAACAGCGAAACCTCATACAACCATCATGCTTACTCCGACACATATTCTGTCATGACATATTGCTCACACGGGATAGATCCCCTTCAACACCCCCACCAAAATCTGACCACGTGTCTGTCTAAGAATCAAAAAAGAGAGAGGAAGTTTGAAACAGAACATGACATGCAATGGTAAAGCCAAACTTCCTCTTTCAAAGCTATAATATTTTTGTATTCAACTTTTAGTATCAACCATCATCCATAGAAGTTATATCACAAAAAGGGTAATTTTGTGTAACACACAACACCGGTAGGGCACTGAATTTACTATATGACCTCATAATAAATTGAACATTAACTACTTAAAAGCATAGCGAAAATATCACTTAAAAGAATTCTAAAAATTAAAAGAAACCTCAACATAATAAACATGCAACTTAAGTACCATCCAACATAAGGTTGCAATAGTTTACTTCATATATTTCTTAATTAATAATGCACCAATCTCTAAGTCCTACTAGTTACATTGAAAGTTGACTATCTTTCTATTGGAGTTCTCTAGAGTCGTCATCCCGATGAACTGATGATTCCCCTAGTACACTTGACTCCTAGTGCTTCTGAAAGTCCTGAGTGTGAGTCGTCTGAGGGTCAAACCTAATCCTATTTGAGTTTTACTTGAGAAAGAACCAACTCAACAAACATAAAAGGAACATGCTCATGCAATGCTTGTGTGTTCAAATTCTTAGTTTACCTGGAAATGGTTTTCTTGGAAGGGAACCCTTACCCCGAGGCTCGAGCTAAACCTAACTAGTATTTTGTCGCAATCACCAGCTTACTTACTTACAAGGCTTCATCACATGGGAAACAAGGTACCATAGGCTCTATGTATGTGTGTGGTACCAACATACTTAAAACTACCTCCTCGTTACCAAAGAGTGGGGGTTCATATACTACGTAAAAAAATCACGTGAAAGATCCATAGGCCATAAGTAACTTGCTTTGGGTGAAATAGTGCATAGATGAGTAACCTCTTGGGAAGTCAAAATAATGAACCTAAAAGCAAAAACGGTAGGCCTAACGAAGAAGATAATTTGCTAAAAATGAGTGAGACGTTATGTAAATGTAAGACAACCATATACTTACTGATCATAATTCTTTTCTTCACTCCATTTTTTCAGAGAAAAGAGTTACCTCCCTCTCCGACATTTCCCTTTCCCCCTCTCTTCTCCCTCTTCTTCACAAACCGATCCCTAAACCAGCAACAACAACACAAAAATAGCCTTCGCCTCTGCCATCTCCATCTACTGAATGCGTTGGTGGCAAGACAGGACTGCAGAAGCAAAATTTTCTAAAATCAAACTAAATTTTTTGAAGGAGACTCAACCACAAAAAAATAGTAAAGCAACAATGCTAATAGTTCAGATGGTTGGTTTTGATGTTATACATTGCTTTTGTTCTGGTCTCCAGTAGAGGTGGCAATTAGGATCCAAATCCATGAATCCAATCCAATCCATCCACCAAATTATCCACTTAATCCAATCCATTTAAATCCAATCCATTTGATCCAAATCCAATTGGATTGGTGGATTCATGGATCCATCCATGAATCCAAAATGGCAAATTACGATTTGGTACCTATATTTTTATATTTTACATTTTGGTACCTAAAATTTATATTTTTATACAAAAAATATCATTGGAAAATTACACTTTGGTACCTAAAATTTTTCATTATGACATTTTAGTACCTAAACTTTTCAAAATTTACATCTTGGTCAAAGCCTTGGATGTCATTTTGGATTCATGGATCAATCCACCAATCCATTTGATCCAATCCATGAATCCATCAATCCATTGGATCCAATCCATTTGATCCATGGATCCACCAATCCAATCCACGAATCCACGAATCCGATCCAATTGCCACCTCTAGTCTCCAGTATATCAACTGCAATAGAGATGTTTCCTCCAATAATCTTTAGTGCACGATTTAGAAGCAAGTCCTCCTGTTTGTGTCAAACGGAAACATTCATGGGTTCTTAACTCCCCTGTTAGTGTAAAAGCAGCAGCAGCAGCAGCAAAGAAGTTTGACAACACAGCAAGCACCCAGGCAAAATGATACAATGCAGTAGGTGATATGTGTCTCGAAGGTTTTGAGTTACTAAAGTTCATGTTAAAAATAAACATGAATTAAAATGGATTATTCTATTAAGCAAACATCCCCTCTAATCATACAAAGATCAGATATCCAATTCACAAACAATTAAGCCATAAAAAATCATCACACATCCACCACCTTTGATTGCCTAAATTTGGTTTTTCGCAAAGTTATGGACTCTTAAGGGTAACGTTCATGGGTAGTCTGTTTCATAACTCTAGAGAGCACAGTAAGCAGTCACCAGCCAGACACAGTGCGGTAGGCGAATATGATTCTCAATTCACAATTTCTCACCACCGGAAGTAAGAACATACCATAATAAACGTAGCGTTCATGGGTGGTCTGTTTCATAGCACTACTACACAATTTGTTAAAAAAGAAAGAAAGGTATTTAGCACCACAGCGGAACAACTTTTACAAGCCAACAACGACAACATGCTGCAACCACCAGAACTGGTATCACAACTCATAGGAAAAATCAAAAGATTTACTCTCAAATTAAGCAGTTACAACATCGAGCAATTGTCAAGCACATACACCATCACAAAAGTCACGGAACCTGATTCACAAAGCATTCAAACATTTGAGGACATTTCTGCAAAGGTACAACTTATATGTCTTTTTTCCAAGCCATTTCCATCAACATGCTAATAAATTTGCAATGCATAAAACAAACGGGCAAAAACTTGAAATTCAGCCTGTTTGACCGATCCATGCCAAATTCTAATTATTCTTTACTTTTAAACTTTCTATTTGAAAATAAAAAATAGTCAAAGAAAAGAGACGACTACAATTCGCCATTTGCACATCACTTATTCGGGAATAAAACCATAGAAATTCAAAAGGAACTGAAAATGTTTAGGATCGTTATAATGTTTAAAATAACCAAATAGATCTTTATGTTTAGTTTTTTACTAACAAATACCAAACGATTTCCTATAAAATACACTATAATTTGATCATTATGAAATCAAATAATTATAAAATGTATATTTGAAATGATAAAAATTGGACTAATTGTGTTGGTCGAGGTTGAACCATTGAATAACTTTAAAATACATTATATTTTAGCCACTAAGATATAAAATAATAGCATAATATATATTATGCCAGAGAAATTAGCTTGTTTTAGAATGACAAACCAATGATATTCATTTGTTTTACTTGATGGCCAAATCCCATGTAGGTTAGACCCATTCAACTCTTTTATTTATGTTATTTATGGTTAGCTGTTAGCCCATTAGCTACCATGCATTAGTTTATTATTAAATTATTTATTTTTAACAATAAAAAGGAGTATTATTTTTGCCTTTTCATATATATATTATCATCACGGAGAAATAAAAGGGCTTAAAGAAAAAAATTGTCACTCCTGGACCCCTTTAAATTCACATTTGTACGGTAAGTTGGCCCGTTCCACAGAGGAAAGAGAAAAAAAATTGACACTCCCTATTCTACCCTTCCTACAAACGCTCATGGAGCAGGGAATTTGAAATGGGGGAAATGTTTTTTCCTCCATGCTATTATATGTTTTTAATTTAAAAAGATACAACAAATGTGCTTAGTGTGATTGGTTATTATCCTTGCTTTTCTTTAAAATGGTCATGGTTCGAATCCCAGTATGTGTCTTTTTAATGAATAAAAAAAAGTAATTGTGAAGACCAAAATGTCCTTCCTACTTTCACTCTCGTTGCAGGAAATTTGAAATGGAGCTCCCGTTTTTTCCCTTCGGCGTATTATAAGTATGGTAGATTTGAGCCTGGCTACTCGGAAGTCTTATCCACTCCACTGAAGCTCCTCCCTCGCACACCACACCTACACGCAAAGCATACAGAGGTGGACGCCCGAGTCCGTTAATTCTCTGACGCTCAAGTTAGTGAATATCCTATAGAGAGAAGTGTTTTGTCCCAGTTTTCTTGTGAGAGAATCCAACATGCATTAATATTACCTACTAGCACTATTTATACTTACCCCGTCTTGGACCAGGCTCTTTCCAACCAGTTCCACGTCAGCACATCATTAAAATGCTTCGTACTTTGGTCGGGCTAGGAGTCCTCTAACACGCAGTAAGCGCCTCCCCCATGAGACCACCAACAATCCGTACTTCTTTGCACTTCTCCAAATTTCTCCTTCAGGATTTCCCCATTAACGCTTGGGCTCAGCCTGATGGGCTTTTCTCAATGGCCCATCCCTATGATGGAGGTTTGTTTGTGCCTCATGGCTTTTCTCAATAACCTCTCACAAACTTCAAGTCTCCACAACGAATTGTCGAACCCAGGAACAGGAAAGCGAAGATAAGATTTGAACGAATCATATTTTCATTACAAAGGGGGAAAAGGAAGGCAAATTACAATGAGGAGAGGAAATTTCTGAATTCACAGGCAAGGTTCATTACGGATCATTAAATTGGTAAATATATGATTTAACTCCAAACGATAAACCCTCCAAGAAGATGACATCTTCTGTTCACTGTAACTCCTCCTATCACATATGTGCACAACACAAATGCTACTTACTCCCTTCACCTATTTTTCTATACATCCCGGTTCCCAAATCCGACGGCGGAGATTCAATACATACTCCGCCGTCCGATCGGAACCGTACACCAACCGCGCACACACTCACGGACTTTCAGTCTCGTGTGTGACCGTTGGATTTCCACCGATCCCTGATGCTGATCGTAAAGACTAAAAATTCTCCCTCCGTTCAAAATGGTCTCTGCAGGTACATGAACATATCCTGCAGCGGCGACATCTGATTGCTCCCCACCGGAGCCTGGAACTGCGACGCCAGCTCGCTCTCCAACGCGGCGTCCATGTAATTGAACCCACCGAAGTCGAGGGTATTTTGGTCATTGGTCACCCCTCCGCCGCCGCTGCTCCCCCACTCCCTCCAGCTCGGCTCGCTCTGCACCTCGCTGCTCGTGAACTCCGGCGACACCACGCGCTCCGAGCAGCTCGACTCCGTGTGCAGCCGCGGCACCGAGTCCGACGTCTCGAAGTACATGTAATCGCTGTTGTTGTTGTTGTTGTTGGCCGGCCGGTGACCTCCCGTAACCGGGCCTGGCGGGGGAGGCGGCGCCGCCATCAGAACCGGTTTCCTGTCCTCGATCGTCTCCGTCGATTCTGCTCTCCGGCTGGCCATTTGCCCTCCCGTCTGCTTCTCAATCGCGCCTTTCTTGTTGTAGATCCGGCACAACACCCAATCGTCCAGCTGCAAAGCCAATCGAAAAAAATTCAATCAGAAACGGAAAAGGCAGGTTAAAACTGTCAATTTAACCATCCGAATCGTTTGAATTTCGTCTTCTGCAGTCTTTTTTTCTGGCTCGGACTCAAAAGAAAACGAAGAGTGAAATGACGGAATTACCCTTAGGCTGTTCTTCTTCCTTGCGGAACGATCCACGTCGGCGAGCCGGTACTCGTGCATAATCCAGTTGGTCTTCTCGCCCTTGGGGGCTTTTCCGGCGTAGAACACCAGCGCTTTCTTGATTCCGACGGGTCTCGGCACTCCAATCGGCTTATCGGCCCCGGTGGCCTTCCAATAACCGGTCCCGGCGGCCCGATTCGGGCGGGATCCGTTTGGGTATTTCCGGTCCCTGGGCGAAAAGAAGTACCACTCCTTTTCCCCGTACAGAGCCAAACCTGAAATTCCAATCGAAGAAAAATTATAATCAATTTTAGCCGATGGAGGAAAACCAAAATCGTTCACCTCAGCAGGCAGAAAATTGAAATTTACCTGGGAGATCCCATGGGTCGTACTTGTAGAGGTCGATTTCGGCGATAATCGGGACAGAGATCGGCTGGGAGGCGCACTTGCGGCAGAGGTAGTGCATGACGAGCTCGTCGTCGGTGGGGTGGAACCTGAATCCCGGTGGTAAATCCAACGCCGGAGACATTTCTTTATCCTTCTCCAATCGAGCTTTTTTTAAAAAAAAATCTCTGTTGTCTTTCGGTTAACTTTCGGCTGCGGTGGCTCTGCGGCTTTGCGGTGGTGGAAGGGAAGGGAAGGGAAGGAAGGAGGAGATGGAATGGAATATGCTTAGTCTTACGCGACGGCGCTTGAAACTTAAAACGCAAGGGAGAGGTGGGAATTTATAGGAAGGGGGAGGGAGGACACGTGGCAAGTGTGGTTTCTAGAATACACGTGGGTGATAACGTTTCTCATTTCTGCCTTTCATTATCATCATTACCATGGAAGGCCAATGTATTTTTTAATTTTTTTTTTTTTTTTAAATTAAGAACCTTGCTTTCGCTTTTTAAATAATAATATATTTCTGGTGATTGAGTGAGGGAGGGGTGGAGGAGGCGGGACACGTGGCAAGTGGGGAAGTGGGGTTGGGTGGGTTGTCCGTACCCCACATGGGCTGCGATTTTGTCACTGCTTACGCCACTGATTTTGGACTGAGGCGGCATCCAAAACGGCAGTCGGTTCCAGCCCAGCCCAGGCCTGACCTGACCTGAGTGAGACCACCGCGGCTGATCATGCCCATTTGTTTGACTAACTTAATATCATCCTAAACTAGCCAATCAGCTTTCGTCCTTTTGTTTAAGTACTATTGTTTACCACTTAATTAATTAATAATAATAAAGGCGTTGCTGAGTAAATTGCGGTAATAGATTATTGAGCTTTCGGTATATGCTTAAGTACTGTATTTTTTTTTTTTTTGGGTCATAACTCATAAGCAAGGTGTTGCCCTTCTATCTTTAGTTTATTTTGACTTTGTTGTCCACTATGATTATAAAAATCCAACGATTATCTTGCCAGAATATTGATTCATATTTAAAAAATATTACAATTTAATAGATGGTTAAATCACTGTCCACGACGAGTAAGAAAGATAGATAGAGCAATCTCAACTCAATAATATTTTTTACGTATAGATCGGATCGCGGGAGAGTCAGAAATGTTTAATGAGGGGGTCACAAAAATTAATTAAAAGTCTATAGATTTGAACAACCATTCTCCACCCTCCCAACCCATTCTAATGTCGAATGTGAGTGAATAACGGATCATAAAAATATCAACTCGTTAACGAGCGGGTGGTTCAATTTGAGTCCAAAAATGCCCGTGCACACCCGGCCCCTAGATAACTATATAGAAACAGGTTGGAAATATATACAAGTAAAATAGAGCTTAAGGTGTGTAAGTTGGTGAATCGTCTTCTATACAAAGCCTACAAAAGAAGAGAAGTAAGGAGAACTCGCACTGAAAAATAGAGATGGTCCCTAAACCTATATTTGTGTGAACATAGACCATTAATCAACCCTACTCCCAACCAAAAGTAAGTTGTCATTGGTGGCATAAATTCATAATTGACAATACATGTAGGTTTTAGATAGAGATAGAAAGCATCAAACACCATTTTTCATTTTTTGCATGTTCGATTGTTCGTATTAGAATATGAATTTATCGATAATTAATATATATTGACGGGGACACATTATTGGTGAGTCGGTTTAAATAGAGATAGAATGCATCAAACAACATTTTCGCACGTTGTATGAGAAGATGAATTCACGGATAAAATCAACATACCTATTAATTATCGATTAGTTCATCATGTAACCGTTAAACCGACTAATCGAATATCTTCCTAGTCCAGAAGTGTATTTGGGTATTCCCGGACACGTTACTGATCTTTTTCTAGGTTCAAAATATATTTTTTTCTCCTGTAGGGTCTGTTGTTGTTCCTTGGGTAGTGAGCCGACAGTTAAACGGTGGATGAGGTGGACACGTCAGCGAGGAGATCGAGCCACGTCCAGTGGTGACTTTTGTCTCTTTCTCGGTGATCCGGCGCCACTAGCAGCCGCCCGGAGGATATGGCCGCGCCGCGCGGGTGTGGTGGTGTACCTTTTTGCAAAATACAACAAAAATGAAATGCCGACTGATTAAATAAAATCCACTTTAATCCCTGATTGTAGCTTTGTGGTAAAAAAAAAAGGCAGAAATTTTTTACTGGCGGCGCGTAATATTTACCGGTGGAGTGTGTAAAACCTTACCGCAGCAGCAATTATATAAGGCACGTGCTTCAAACACAGACGACAATTACGACGAAGGGATGGTTTGAATTCCAAGAGATAATTACGGCAATTATTACTAGTTCATGCACTTGAGTATTGACCCATTGCCATTGGCAAAAATTGAAATGCCAAAATAATAATAATAATTAATGAAATGGTTGACGGCTACACACTAGTTTGAATTTTCTTTTCCATTAATAGGTGATATTTATCAGCACACTTTTTTGACAGTGCTTATCCAGGACGAAGGTTCTTGCTTGTTTCCCAATTTTCAAGTTAAAAAAAAAATTTAAATGAGGGGATAATCAATGAAAGAAGAGAACCGAAGCAAATGTGACCAGACAAATATGCCCTGCCCGCTCATAATTTGTGGATAGACGAAGGAAATATTTGGTAGCCTCCCTCACATAATTCAAAGTTTTCCCAAATTTAGGAAGAGCATGCATCTGAGATAGACCACTACACGCAATCACCAAAACGGTCCTTTTTCTTTTGTATTTTTTATAGGTGAAATCGTATCGAATGTTGCATAAAAAATTTCAACAACAGAATAATTCGTAGTAAAATCGTTGTTTACTTATGGTTCAATCGTTGTATACCGCTAAAGTCATAAACGATTTGTGAAACTAACGGCTATAGTGCATTTGCATTCCAAGCAAACAACACAAAGCAGATATTTAGCCCTGAGAAAGAAATGTGAACACAATATGAATGCCCTAAAAAGCTAAGGAATATGCCATAAGAGTGATCTTGACACGAATGCTTACCAATTCAGCAGAAACAAGTTTTGCATCACGACAAACCGTGCACGCCCACATTCATGCTCCCCTCTCCTCCTTACTTTTCTTGTTCAACCATACAATAAAATACACACACTACCCATAATTTTCTTGGCCATCAATTAAACTCATATTTTCTTTGGGTAAGTTTTTTTTCTTCTTTTTTTCCAAACGGTTGACGTGTCATTGCTTCTACGAGGATAAGGATGCTTCAAGAGGAATCACTCATCCTCCAAATCCGAAAAACACAAATCCGAAAGTCCGCATCGGTTTATATCGTTGTACTGATTTAACAAATGATACAGTTTGATCAGGGTACAATCAGTTTATATCAGTTTGTATCGATTACACCAGATTCAACCGACCGACATTCCATCGACACGTGTCAACCATCGAACTTTACCCATCCCCGATGATCAAATCTCCAGCAACGTGGCTTGCGATCCCTATGATCCACCCAACTTTTCCCCCACTACTTTCGGTGGCGGTTACCGGTACATTTATACGGCCCTCTGTCGTGACCCACTGATTCCTCGCCACGTGTATTATCAATGAGTGGGATCATTTGTTGCTTCCCCCCACGTCATCCCTGACATAAACAGTAGGGGAGCTGTGACCTCAACTGCCGACACGTGGACTGGGGCGGGATTCGAGCGGCGTTGGGAGTGACCTGCGATGGTCGCAAGTGATGACATCATCACTCACCTCCTAGAGCCCTCGTACCGTGTAATAATAATAAAAATAATGAATAATAGCGATGGATGTGGCATCTTCGGTTTGGTGACGTGGCGTCGACTGGGAAGTGGGCCAGATCGTGGTGGGGACCTGCGTGCTTGGCGGTCAATTTGGGGGTCGTGGGGGCCCACTGTTTTTTGACGTCACATGAATTTGGCGGGAGGTTTTTTTTTGGCGGTTTTGGGGGAATTGAAAGCTTGACTAGTCGACAGCAAAGCCCAAACAAAATTTTTTTAAAAAAGAGGGTTTATGCGTGGAGACAAAGTCAATGGTCAACATCGGTCCTTCGGGATTTTGATGTGGATCGAGAAAAACGTAATTTTCCTCAAACCAATGAAAGCAACGCGTAATTTTGATGTTAGAAAAAAATACCGTAATTAAGCAACAGTTTGAGAGAATAAAATTGAATGCCTTTTTGTTTTGGTTTCTCAACCGTCAACAAGGGTTGGAAAGAAAGGAAAAGGAGGAGAGTTGCACACTTGCACTGCTTTGAAATCAGGAGTTTGCGGTTAAAATTCAGCATCACATTGACCTAGATATTCAAGTCATGAATGATCCCATAAAGCCCTTGCCTCTAGGCAATCAAGAAACAAATGTTCTATTATTTTCGATACTCTCCAACAAACCAGGCATCTGGGAAGCACTGAAACTTCCTTCTCTATTAGGACTTCCGTCGTCGGAAGGATTCGATGACATATTTGCCATAGAAAAACTTTTAATTTGAGTAGAATATGAGCTTCCCACAAGTAGATCTAGCTCGACCTATCACCCAAATAGCCGTGGATCACCACCTATCATCCTGCTTATCTAACAAGACTACAAAATGATAGATAGATTTGACAGTGAAAATCCCGTCACACGTGCCATGTCAAATCAACCTACCCTCCACATCCCGACAAGGAAGAGGAATTGCTTTGATGACACAACAAGTTGTCGGGTCGAACCACTGGCTAAGTTTAAGATCACACCATTGGTCCTCCCCTTGGCAAATCACCTCCGCCACCTTCGGGTCACCACCCTCTGATAGCACCTGGGATTATACATAGGGGTATGGGGGGGTGTAATCGAGGAATCCAATTTGAGTGAAAAAAGAAGTCTTCCGGCCATTACCAATCTGTCATCGTAGCCCCTTAACTACTAATTGATGGCCATAAAGGATACTTTGCCATCCACAAGAGGGACGAGACCGCACAGTAGCATTGAGGAAAGTCCCTATTGGAAAATATTTCCCTTTGTAAACCTGGTCTAGGAGCGAATGTGGTTCGTTTATGATGCACCATCTAATTTTGACCAAGGGCGCCTGATTAAAATGTTCGAATTAGCGAATTCCCATTCCCCCGTCGTGCTTACTCCGACACATATTCCGCCAGGACATCCACCGTATCCGGGAATGACCGTCTTCAACACCCCCACCAAAATCTGACCACGTGTTTGTCTAAGAGTCGACAAAGAGAGAGAGAGGAAGCTTGAAACATGACATGACATGTAATGGCAGAGCTAAAACCACTGATTTAATCAATGTCTCCTTTGTTGCCCAAGACAATGTCCTTTGCTTCCACCCCTGAAGCCGACCCAACTGCTTTTCCTCCAAAAATTGAAACATAACCATTTTAGAACGGACCATCAGTGTGGGCAACCCTAGATATTTATCCTGGACCCCCACAACCCTGACTCCCAAAATCTGAGCAATAAAATCTTGGTCCAGTTGAGAAATATTTTTACTAAAGCATACTGTTGATTTAGCCAAGTTAACCATTCGACCACTGATTTCCTCGTACTCAGTTAAAACCTCAATCAGATCCTCTCATTCCTGTAGAGAATCTCTGAGAAATAAATAAGAGTCATATGCGAAAATAAATGCGAAATCCATGGAGCTCTAGGGTAAACTTTAACCCCTTCTAGTTTGTCTTCAGAAATTACCTTTCGAAGGGGCGCCGCGAACCCCTCCATGCAAATCACAAACAAGAGGGGGAATAACTGGTCCCCCCCCGGCAGAGACATTTTGAGGCTGTGAAGAACTCTGATGGCGTGTCATTCATAAGGACCGAAAATGACGTTAAGCGGAGGCATTCTTGGATCCAGCCTCTCCAGGTAGAGTTAAAGCCCATTTTGTCCAAAACCGCAAGGAGAAATAATCATTAGACTCTATCATAGGCCTTTTCCATGTCAACCTTTAAATCCATATACCATTTCTTGCCTCGTGTTTTGATTTTTAAATAGTGTATTAGCTCATGCACTAGTAGGACATTCTCCACTATTTGTCAGTCGCGGATGAAAGCATTTTGTCCCTCCGAAATGATCCGTTGCAAGAATCGGGCTAGTCATTCATACATAATTTTTGTTATAATCTTACACACAAACTGGCATAAGCTTATCGACCTGATTTGCTTCATGTCTTTTACATTGTCCACTTTAGGGATCAATGTCAGCCAATTGTTATTACAACTCCAGAGAATCCTGCTCATACTAAAGAAAGAATGAACAACTTCAGTCACAGATTCACCCATCATATCCTAAAAGGACTTGAGGAATTTCCCAGTGAACCCATCAGATCCCAAGACCTTCTTCGATCCTATTGAGAAGATTGTTTTACGAATTTCACTAGAAAGGACGTCCGTCGTAAGACTAACATTCATCTCAGCCGTTACTTTATTGGATATCGGTAGATCTGCGGTTAAAATTCAGCATCACATTGACCTAGATATTCAAGTCATGAATGATCCCATAAAGCCCTTGCCTCTAGGCAATCAAGAAACAAATGTTCTATTATTTTCGATACTCTCCAACAAACCAGGCATCTGGGAAGCACTGAAACTTCCTTCTCTATTAGGACTTCCGTCGTCGGAAGGATTCGATGACATATTTGCCATAGAAAAACTTTTAATTTGAGTAGAATATGAGCTTCCCACAAGTAGATCTAGCTCGACCTATCACCCAAATAGCCGTGGATCACCACCTATCATCCTGCTTATCTAACAAGACTACAAAATGATAGATAGATTTGACAGTGAAAATCCCGTCACACGTGCCATGTCAAATCAACCTACCCTCCACATCCCGACAAGGAAGAGGAATTGCTTTGATGACACAACAAGTTGTCGGGTCGAACCACTGGCTAAGTTTAAGATCACACCATTGGTCCTCCCCTTGGCAAATCACCTCCGCCACCTTCGGGTCACCACCCTCTGATAGCACCTGGGATTATACATAGGGGTATGGGGGGGTGTAATCGAGGAATCCAATTTGAGTGAAAAAAGAAGTCTTCCGGCCATTACCAATCTGTCATCGTAGCCCCTCAACTACTAATTGATGGCCATAAAGGATACTTTGCCATCCACAAGAGGGACGAGACCGCACAGTAGCATTGAGGAAAGTCCCTATTGGAAAATATTTCCCTTTGTAAACCTGGTCTAGGAGCGAATGTGGTTCGTTTATGATGCACCATCTAATTTTGACCAAGGGCGCCTGATTAAAATGTTCGAATTAGCGAATTCCCATTCCCCCGTCGTGCTTACTCCGACACATATTCCGCCAGGACATCCACCGTATCCGGGAATGACCGTCTTCAACACCCCCACCAAAATCTGACCACGTGTCTGTCTAAGAGTCGACAAAGAGAGAGAGAGGAAGCTTGAAACATGACATGACATGTAATGGCAGAGCTAAAACCACTGATTTAATCAATGTCTCCTTTGTTGCCCAAGACAATGTCCTTTGCTTCCACCCCTGAAGCCGACCCAACTGCTTTTCCTCCAAAAATTGAAACATAGCCATTTTAGAACGGACCATCAGTGTGGGCAACCCTAGATATTTATCCTGGACCCCCACAACCCTGACTCCCAAAATCTGAGCAATAAAATCTTGGTCCAGTTGAGAAATATTTTTACTAAAGCATACTGTTGATTTAGCCAAGTTAACCATTCGACCACTGATTTCCTCGTACTCAATTAAAACCTCAATCAGATCCTCTCATTCCTGTAGAGAATCTCTGAGAAATAAATAAGAGTCATATGCGAAAATAAATGCGAAATCCATGGAGCTCTAGGGTAAACTTTAACCCCTTCTAGTTTGTCTTCAGAAATTACCTTTCGAAGGGGCGCCGCGAACCCCTCCATGCAAATCACAAACAAGAGGGGGAATAACTGGTCCCCCCCGGCAGAGACATTTTGAGGCTGTGAAGAACTCTGATGGTGTGTCATTCATAAGGACCGAAAATGACGTTGAGCGGAGGCATTCTTGGATCCAGCCTCTCCAGGTAGAGTTAAAGCCCATTTTGTCCAAAACCGCATGGAGAAATGATCATTAGACTCTATCATAGGCCTTTTCCATGTCAACCTTTAAATCCATATACCATTTCTTGCCTCGTGTTTTGATTTTTAAATAGTGTATTAGCTCATGCACTAGTAGGACATTCTCCACTATTTGTCAGTCGCGGATGAAAGCATTTTGTCCCTCCGAAATGATCCGTTGCAAGAATCGGGCTAGTCATTCATACATAATTTTTGTTATAATCTTACACACAAACTAACTGGCATAAGCTTATCGACCTGATTTGCTTCATGTCTTTTACATTGTCCACTTTAGGGATCAATGTCAGCCAATTGTTATTACAACTCTAGAGAATCCTGCTCATACTAAAGAAAGAATGAACAACTTCAGTCACAGATTCACCCATCATATCCTAAAAGGACTTGAGGAATTTCCCAATGAACCCATTAGATCCCAAGACCTTCTTCGATCCTATTGAGAAGATTGTTTTACGAATTTCACTAGGAAGGACGTCCGTCGTAAGACTAACATTCATCTCAGCCGTTACTTTATTGGATATCGGTAGATCTGCGACCCTGACTTCTATGTTCAGCACTTGATTCTCTGAAGTGAAGAGTGTTTGATAAAAATCTATGGCAATGTTAGCCTTCCCTCCTTTTCCAGATGCATTATCTTGTTTTCAGTGGATTTTTTAGGGGCTTCTTTTAAGTTTTAACCACTTAATTTTTTTAAAAAGTTGCGAGTAATTTATTTGCTTGCCGATCTAGGGGGTGAACTGTGGATGTTCTTGGATGGGCTTGCCAAAGCTGAGGATGATGTCGCATCCTATGTGAAGGCACATCCTGTTTTCCCGGCGAGAAAACTAGATGAACAGAATTGGATTTTGCACTTTTGACTTCCAAACAAACGATTAACAAACACGGTCCACACCTCTTTGAACAAAGTTCAAACAAGGGTGTTCGATGTTCTTGGTGATCTACGAGGCAAACTAAATTACATTAATTCTACTCCTATGTAGGTTCAGCGAGAGCTCTGAAACTATAACTATGGCTATGACTACATTTGCAGAGGAAAAGGTAAAGATAAAAGGATAAATTTGACAATAGGCTATCTGGTGTGATTTTGGCGAACCCTTTCTCTGTCATCTTCACCTCTTATTTATAGCCACCAGAAGTAACTGCCCCAAGAAACTGCTCTGCTGACGTGGAGTGACGGTTACCCTCTCAACTGCTATGACGGTTACCCTGATGTTGGATGTGGGATCCTCTTCAGTCTTGACTCCCTCCTCTTGAGATCTCACTCCCTGCTCTTGGTATCTCCTCCATAGCATCGCTTGTCTATAGAGAAAAAAAAGCATACCATTGGGGGCATCCCCCATGGGGTCATATGGATCACCCCCTCACACCCTGATCATACCATGGGGGTGCTATGTCGGTGGTCCCCAGACCGGCCACCTCATGGGAGTGCTCATTCGACCCTCATCATCTGCCCACCCCCCCCCCCCCCCCCCCGATACCTCCTGGGGGTGGCAGTATGATGCCCACCCCCCCCCCCCCCCCCCTTACCACGTCCTGGGGGTGGTAAGATGGTGGCCACCCCCTTGATACCTTTTGGGGGTGGCAGTATGATGCCCACCCCCCTTACCACGTCCTGGGGGTGGCTTCACCATGTGGGTGGTGGTATGATGCCCACCCCCTCTGGGTGTCATGTTAGTGGCTCCCATACTTAGCCAAATTTGGAGATACATGGCGCGCGTGGTGGCACGGAGTAATGGGCCCAAAAAACCCAATCTCCATGGTCCACTCAACTGATTTAAACTGATATGATTAAGTTGGCCTTATAAAGTCATTTAATTCCTTGTTTTTAACCGATGTGGTACAAGGTTAATTTTTATGGGTAAACACATCCATTTGGAAAAGACTGCCATTATATCACTGCATCTTGAATTTGTGATTAGGCTTACTACCAAAAGATCTTCCAAGATCATGGTGAAATCTACTAATAATCATCATTAAATTTGTTATTTTCCATATTTTTTGTTGTTTTAAATTGGATTTTGGTCAGATTGAATGGTTTCTTCTATGATTCACTTTTTGAAATTGAATATCCATGATCAGCTTGTTCTTCTAATTTAGCTACAATCCCAAATAAGAAATTTGTATTCCGAAAGACACTTATTTCAAACTCATGCATAAACATCAATTTAGAAATAATGAACCAAAAATTAAACTGGTTTATGCCACGTAACCCGACGTCCCCAATGACCGATGCACCTTCTTTCTTATGCCTCGCTCCGGCCTCGCGCCTCGTTCCTACACACGAAGGCGCCCACCGAGCCCCCTCACTTAGGCTCGTTAGCACTCCGACGCCCAAGTTAGAACAGTCTTTCTAGAGAGAAAAGTGAAGTGTAGTTTTTAGAGAGAAGTTCCAACTTGAGTAAATGAGCTCAACCCTGCCCCCAAATCCGCCCCACGTCATCATCTCATTAAGTGCACCGTACTTTACTCTTGCCATGCGCCCCGACATTCTGACACAGGCTCTAGATCTTGAGGCGCATGGCCATGCATCCTGTTCCCTCCGTACGCTTCCGGCCGTTGCTCCCTTTTGTCGTCATGCGCTTTACGTCATGCCCGGCCCCACTACCTAGGTTATGGTCTCAGGCCCCCTCTGGGCTGGGCTTTTCCCTTGTTAGGCCTGCACCCCAAGCCCACTTCGACTTCCTGGGCCTCCCCTTGCGCCCTTGTATACCCCCAACAAAACCACATAATTATAAATCCATTGGTGATCAAAAGAATTGGTTCACAGTTCTTCTCTCTTTTGCTATCCTTTTGATCTATTTTTTCTTAGTTTCTCCACGTCCACTCAGACCTGTACTAGTTTTTTCATCTGCTTCAAACCTCTTCCTCAATTCCATTATGTTATTAGCATCGTCTTTCTCCTCCACTCATATAGTTTGATGATATGAGGACTACTAAAAAAACCAACTTCCTTTAATTTTATCAGGAGTCATTCTCCTCTCTTCTTGAATTTAATTTACTCCAACGTCTCATTTTAAAACACATCTTATGATTGAAAAGTCTACAAATATATCTCAATCTTATGCCTTAACAAAAACAACAAGGAAATATTATCACAAGTCACAACTCTTCCATCCCAAGACTAATCATATGAACATTTCAAGAGCAAAAACTACCTATGGAACTCTCTTCAAAATTTCTAAAATGCAGCCAGCCAAAACCTAACATATATTGGAGTCGATCATGAGAACCAAATCAACATGCGGTTAGCATGGATACCTATGTTGGTAAGAGTTACAAAGAGTTCTTTTTATTTACTTATAACTGTGAATACCCAAAGTCCGATCAGTATGGATATAATTTTGATATTCTACCTATGTTCTTGCATAAATATAGAAATGAATAAACCTTTTTTTTAATAGGGTAATGAATTTGCACTATTCAACCACCCAATTTGTTGCCATCACTACTTCTTTGTGGCCTAAGGGTAATGAATTTGCACTATTCATCCACTCTATTTGTTGCCAGCACTACTTCTTTGTGGCATCTCCTCGCCCAAAGCCCTATCGCCGACTGCTTTTTCTGTGCCTCACACCAGAAAACAAATACCTCTCTGTTCATCCTCGCCCACCATCCACCCATGACTTTCTTCTCCTTCTTCGTACCGTTCGAAGGTTGAGTACATATTAAATGCTATGTTGGATTTTGAACTTTAATTTTCAAAAAAGAATTTGAATAATTGAATTAAGAGACTTTGGATCACGAATCTAAATGTCGGTCGCTGGTTTTACTAAACACCTTTTTATGTGGTAAAAATAGGTGATATTGGATGACAACCGCACTCCACAATCAACCTTTGGGAAGAATGAATACTACATCCTATTTAGTAGGGTTCAAGAAGGCGCGCCTAGGCTCAATTAGGCGCTAGGCGGTGGAGGATCGCCTTGACTTGGCCATAAGCGTTGTAAAAGGCGCTGGTAGCGCTTAGTAGGTAGGAATATCGCTTAGTTTGCGCCTAGTGGAGAGAAGGCGTGCCTGGGCGAGCTTAGGCGGTTAAACCCAATACTCTTCGTTTTGTCCTAGAAAATCAGAAACTTGCCTCTTGCCCTAGAAAATCAGAAACACGGGAAGTAACATCTGCTGCCACCCTAGCTCTCGCCCCATTTGCTGCTCTCTGCCGCCGCAGGAGAAAGTCATCGATCACTCTTCTCGCCTTCACACCGCTCCGCTGCTATAGTGGGAAATAAAGTCGAAACTCGTCAATTGCTGCTCCTTCCATCTCTTCGGTACGTAGCACAAGCTTCTTGCCTCTATAAGCACCTATTAGCAGATGATTGGTCACTATTTGTTTGTTATTTGTTATGTTAAGTGTTTACTGTTAAGAACTAGGCATTGCTAATTTTATATGCACTTGGATTATATGAATTATTCTAGAAAACAGGAAATATTTGAGAATTTTTTCATTTATGCTCTGAACGCCTAGGCGCCTAGGCTACGTCTAATCGGGCAAGGTGCAAGTCAGGAGCCGAGCGCCTGCCTTACGCCTAGCGCCTTTTAGAACCTTGCTATTTACTAGTAGTTGTAGTAAAATGGTGACCCATCCCGACGGTTCTTTTGTCCTTATTAAAGTGTGTAATGATCGGCTAATGTTTATGGTAGGAATTTTGTTTATAATGGACCTGGCCAGGAGTGGACCCAAGTAGTGGGCCGCCCAAAAATTTGTTGGCATAAAATTGGAATTCGGGACTTACGACTAAGAGTGGGCATCTGGTTCGGTCTGGATCGGACCAAATCTAAGAGAATCACGATTTAATAGTGAAACATATTTTAGGATCAAGAATCGGACAAATAGTGCATTTGGTTCTTTTTGGTCCACTTTGATCCGGTCCAAATGTCAATTCAGATAATTTTTCTTCAGTATTTACAAAATTCATTGGACCAAGGACCAGATCATATTATATTCAATTCGGTGTGGTCCGGTATAGACCAACCCATTTCCCACCCCCTACTTACGACAATGTTTCGATAATTGTATACTTTTAGCATCCAACAAACTGAATTCGGGACTTGCGATAATGTTTCGATAAATATATACTTTTAGCATCCAACAAACCACCCAAACAAATATTATTCTAATTTTAAAGTGCATCCATGATGAACAACTCTTAAAAAGAAGAGCGATTACAATTTACATCACAACGATACACATTAAAATCACCAAAAAAGTAGACAAATCCATAGTCAATCAAAATCCACCGTTCACCTACTTCATATTAATTCTTAATAGAAAATACACGTCATATCAAATGCACATGAAGAGCCACCAACCGGCCAACTGGCCGGTCACAGTACTAGTTAATATGATATGTTTCGATCGAACACTTTATTGACATGATCAATTCATCACAATAATTAGTTAAGTGCTCGGAAAATGTCAAAAGATAAAATTTTATGTCATATACTTATAAGTTATAAGACATCTTAAGATAGAGGCACTGAATATAAATTAGAATAAGTTCGCAAAACCAACATTCAGTGTGGACCGTTAGTTCTCTTTACTTGCAACCATGTGGACTCTTAGTTGGAAATCGAAGCAAGTTGTTCGACATCATTTTCACCATAGAAGATTTTGAGGAAAAAATAAATAAATAATGGGAAAAGGGAGGAAGCCAAAAATCCGGCGGCCGGAATCCCTTGAATTTGGACGCGCTCAAAAGCAAATGCATGCTTTACTAGGAGAAATAGAAGTAAAAAAAGAGAGAGAGATGATTCAAGGCCCACTAAGTAAAATATTTAATTATAACACCAAACGGATTTATTAAATCAGAAAATTCATTCTTAGTACAAATCCAAAGCATTAAAGTCGACAGCATCTATTAACCCATAAGTTAAAGTACAATACTATTGAAAATTTGAAATCATTCATCTCTCAATTCAACATATCTACTAAATAATAAATAACCAAAATAAATTAGTTTTCAAGTGAAAAAGTGAAAGAGTGAATGTCGAACTAAGGGAAAGAAATTAACGTTCAGTTTTGATGACCACTCAAGTACATTTTAGATCTTTATTTTTCTTAAATTACCCTTCCTATGATTGATAAGTTGCCATATGATCCTTTATGCATGAAGAAACACTCTTAGTTGAATGTTATGGATATTGTATGGAGTGAGGCAGTGAGCAAGCCTAAAACCAACCCTGCCCCATTTCCATCAAAAAATTGTGCGTGGTTACTCATACTAGCCACATATCCAATAAATCTAGAGATATTCATGTTGACTAGATTTGTGGTGATTGGGTGCCGACAGTCGCAGATTTGATTGTCATCTCTAGTTATCAATCTCATAAAGTGTTGAGTGACCAAGTGATAATGTATATGAAATGAGAAAATTATAAATTTTATGAACTTAAATTTGAGGTCAGCAAATATCTTTAAAAAAAGTATGTGTGTGAATATTAATCAAACTATGTTTTTATTCCACTAATTACGCTAGCTGACTCCTAGTTACCCATCAAACCAACAAGCACAATCATAGTAAAACCCAGGAGCCATGCATAATAGTTAAGTAGGGTTCAATATTCATATACAAGTTTACCAAAAGCCTCCCATTTATTAATAAATACAAGAGAAGCACTTGTACATATTATAGTACTGCTGCGACCGAGTAACCCGCCGCAATCGTGGAAGTCTAATGAGATGAATGCTGCCTGCGACGACGAACGTGGGTGATCAGGTGGCTCAGATTGGCAGCAGCGAGCTCAAATTCAGCAATAACATTACTGTAGTCTGGACCAACGGAGGTTCCGTTGAGGAAACGGGAAAACCAGTGGGCAGAGAGCTTGGGATATCGGGTCAAGTTCGGGTCGTCCAGATCCACGTAATACAATCCGTATCCGGTCTGGAATCCGCCCAGTAGCTCCAGCACATCCATTAGCGACCATACAAAGTATCCTCTCACATTGCATCCATTCCTTTCCAATCAAATTTTGTTGCAGATCAAATGAAACACGATTTAACTAAAATTGGCAGAGAGAAACAGAGCTGGAAGGCAAGCTAGCTACAAAGTTACCTAATGGCATCCAATACAGCGCCAATGTAACGATGGAGATACTCCACTCTGCCCGTGTCTTTCAGGCTTCCATTGCGTCTCTCGACTTGCCCTGCATCGAATCAGTTAGTGAATCCTGTGCGAGGCCAAAAGAGATATGATGGAGATTGCTTATGTTACCATTTTCATGGACGTAAAGAGGAGGATTGTCATACAGCGTCTTGAAGTCCTCCAGAACTTCTCGCAAAGCCCCCGGCTTTACTGGGAACTAACACAGGACATTAATCGAACCTCAATCAAACTAGAGCGGTCGAGTCGATTACAAAAGGTAATAAAAACATTGACAAGAAGAAGTTTTAAGTACGTAATGGAAGGGCTCACCCCGTGCGTATAACTGTCCAAGCTCACTGCCAAAGTAACAAAGATAGAAACCAATAAGAATCTACAGGGGGAGGGCGAGATCGATCGAGCTGAGTAACGGAGTAAATGAGTGAGGAATACTAATCATAATTAATACCCATCATCTGAGCGCCAACATCAGCATAGAAGTCCCGGAGCTCCGAATTGAGGCTTTCGCGGTTGTCTTTCATAGGTATCTCCATGTAATGTATGACGCCAAGGAAGTCGAACGCTCCCTTCACCAGTTTCGATTCTTCGATCGTGAAACGTGGCAGCCTCGACCCAACATTCCTCTTCATCACCTCCGGGTAGTCCCCAAACACCAACGGATTTGCAGCCCTGAATGCACGGCGCCAATTCGATCAACATGTCTGTGCCAAATACAACACTTGATTAGTTAAAAAGGAACAGAGGACTGCTTCACTCACCAGCCAATGAAGAAGTCTTTGGCCCTCTTGGCTGCGGCTACATCTTCTGCAGAGTTGGTGTAAGGAACTACGCCGAGTGCGAAAAGGGTCAGTCCAATTAGCCCTCCTTGCTTCCTCTGATATTTTTCCCTGTACAATTTTACTGTGGATCCATGGGCGAGGAGGATATGGTGGAGGACCAAGTAAGGCTCCGTCGTGGAATTCCCTTGAGCACATGTCGTGACGCCGAACGGCGGCGAGCAGCGATGGGGAGGCCCGAGCCCTTGACCGTAGCTGCCGGAGGCCAAGATGTTCGGCTCGTTCACTGTTGTCCAGTGACCAACTCGGTCACCAAACTCCCTGAAGCACACCTCCGCATAATCTCTGAAATCTCCCCTGCAACAAAAATTTCACTTCCACACTCAAAATCCATATCTAGCTCTCTGCATCAGCTTAAATCAGTTAGCTAGGATGTACGTAGTTCATACACCATTCTTCGACTAAGCCATCCTCCGTACTCATCCTCGAGAACCTGGGGATGATCGTAGTTGTACAACGACACCTGCGGCTGGATTCCTGAAATTAACCAACCCTGTTCATGAATGCTGCTAAGACATAAAAATCATGATTAGCTCCTACTAAAATTAATTGAACAATGATTGCCCACCGTGGCTAATGAGTTCATTGATGAGGTTGTTGTAGTACTGGACGCCTTTGGGATTGACAGCTCCTCTCCCGCCTCCCTTGGACAGAATGAAAGAAGCAGAGGAGGAAACAGAGGATAAGGATGCAGAGCATTAGTTTGAAGAACAGCAACGTTAATTAAGCAGTTATCTATTACCAGGGATGAGCCTGGACCAGGAGATGGAAAATCGGTAGGAATCCAGCCCGATTCCAGCCATTAGTAGTACGTCATCCTTGTATTTATGGTACTGGTCGACGGCGACGTCCCCTGTAGCTCCACCGGCGTAACCCTCTTGGACGAAGGTGTCCCACACGCTGGGGCTCCGGCCGTCCTGGTCTGCAGCTCCTTCCACCTGATACGCCGACGTTCCTGCGCCGAAGATGAACCCTTCTGGGAAATCACCTCTGCTGTACTCCTCCTCGGCTCCCAAAGAAACACCTGCCGCTGCCGCGCTGCTCAGAAGAAACACCATGAGGCAGAGTACCCAAACCCACCCACCACTCGCCATTTTTCTTTGAAGTTTCACTAGGTGATGTTCTGGCTGGCTGTTACTAATTAAGGTAGTGGGCAGGGCAGGCGATCTCTGGGTTAGTTCCCATCCACCATTTATGTGGCCAGGCTTTGCCCTGGATATATCATTTTATGAGTCGCTGTTGCTGATAAACTAAAACCCTTGCTCTGTTTTCATAATCGCCCCTGTGGGTCTTCTTCTTCTCCCTCTTCTTAGCTCTTGTCGTTTTCATTGGTTTGGGCAGGATGGAGATGGTGCATTTCATAATGACAGGTTGCCAATTACGTTTTGGATTCTGGGAGCCCATTCCCGGACACTACAGGGATGTCCATTTCATGCTCACAGTTTGAATTGTTCTCCATTTAGAATTAGAAAAAGGTAAAATCATAAATGGTAGAATCAAAGTGTAAAAGAGTAAAATTTGTTATACATAGTGTAAGATAACTGTAAATCTGTTAAGTAAGACATGTACCATGTAAAATATGAGTGTACATTATTTAGATAAGTCAATAACTACCTGCAATTCATGTTTAAAGTAGAGCAACTCGTAGCATCTTAGCAATATATCATCTTCCTCTCTATGCTAATGAATTTGGGAAGGGCCCAACTGCTGAATTAGATTACTCTATTGAAACCGAGAATGCATCCAAGTGCCTATATAGTATAGTATATATATATTTTAATCTCAAATGTATCATATTGTTGGTGATTTACCTTTAAATATACCTTTTTAATAATTCATTTAATGAAAATAATACCCATTTAGTGAACTAAAAGCGTAACATCGTAAAATGTATTGTTGAACTAGAAGCGTAAAAGCGTAAGAATTTAAACTTATAAGCTCAATTTAGTCTGATTTTATGCACCAAAAATTTTATATGAAAACGAAAGCATTTTGATGACCTAGTAGCGTAAAACAATAAACTTTTAAATTTTAAAATGCGATTTTGACTGCATTCGTGCTCATTATATTAACAAGTTTTCCATTGTTTCATAGTCAGTGTTTAAGAAATTTAGCCCTAACCATATAATCAAGGGACAAGGGACCAATTAATCTATAGACATAATCAAAAGATTTAAGCCACCCATAATCAAAAGAACTCAAGCGATTTAACATGGTGTCTCTACGGATAAAGATCTAATGCACGGGAGTGATAGAAGCTCATAGTCAATTGTATTAGCTTAGTTGCACCGTACAAAATGCATCAATGAGTATAAAATAGCTTAATTGACTGTACATAATGCAATGGGTATTCCCTAGTATTGGTCTTCTTGCCAAGCGAAAAGATTGAGGGATTGACATGTCACTTCGGTTTTTGATTGTCATATTAACAAAGTAACATTGAAGTGACAATCATAGGCCAATATGCCAAACAAACAAGGGGTCGAAAACTTACCCAAGAGTGCTTGAAGAATATGTATTTATGGTTGGTGGGTCTTTATCTACGGAACCGAATTAGTAAAATCGTTACCAAAATATTCTTCGCACTTCCTCTTCATTTCATTTTTCAATTTCCCTCTATCTCACTTTTATCATTTCCACTTTTGCATTCTTTGTCCTACCCTAATTAGTATAATATTTATAACTATTATAATTTATAGGTATAGATGGTTCCATAAATGACTTACCAACAGGTCTATGCTAATTAATAATTGAATAATGAATCATTAACTTTTTCATCGAAACATCAAATTCAATTACAAAACAATAATTTTGTTCTACTTACTTATTAGTACATTTTGTTTTTCTCGATGAAATTTTAAGGCATGAAATTTTAAGCTGAGTAGTGAGTTCCACTTTCTATTCTCATTGCTTCTCTCTTTAGGGGGTCGTTTGGAAGTTGTGATTGTTATAGTTGTGTTTGTTGAATACATGTATTATGCACAATACAATGTTTGGAAGTGCCAAAGTGTTAAATAATGCATGCATTGTTTTAGGTAGGTCCCACCAACAATCACAAAAAATGATGCACTATACAATCTCAACTAAAAGTTGAGATTGTTGTGATTGTTGGTTTTAGATTTGTGTCAACCTTTTCTTTCCCTTTATATCCCCAATAGTTTTTGTCTTATTCTAAAAGTTGAGGGTAAATATGACATTTCCCCATAAAAGTAACTTTATGTAAATCAATGCATAAAATAGAATCTCAACAACCAAACAATGTATTGTTAAAATGCATCCATTGTATCAATACATACATTTATATCATGGTGATTCATTACAATGCAACGATTTAACATTCGCAACTTCCAAACGACCCCTAGAGCTTTTCTTTTTCATGCGGACTAGAATTGTTGCTAGTTACACATAGAATGTGTGACTATATTTATATATATAGTAAAGATTCATCAATAAAAAATACTTTTTTCTACCAAAAATATCAAAGACAATTTTAGAAAAAGTTACCATCATAAATAGATCAGCTCAAAGGAATCAAATTTCAACAAGCAACCAAAACAAAGCAATAATTGACTAGCTAGCTTGCGGTAAAGCACAATCTCATACAAGCCCACATCCACAGACCACAATACATAAACCAGCGGCCCATATAAACGTTGGGCTCTTAACACTTTCCTCGTCCAACAAGCTCTCCAAAGTGGGCCAAGCCTCTACTACTCGCAAATGCTCCGTTCATTTGTCATTACATTTTCTATAATTGCACTAGCACAAAATAAAATTATAGTACAATTAAATTATTGCTTTCTGGAAAATAAAATTGAATAACACTTGTTTAATTGAGAATTTTTGGTGAATCTGAAACTGGTTTCTAAAAATTAAAACCTGTTTTATTAACTTCACATTATTATCTAATACTTTATTACCATAATTTTTTTTCATTGAGTATCATACCACTCTAATCATAATTTGAATATTTAATATGAGTTAGATGGTAATAGACATAATACTAATAATAAATCTTCAAGCAAATAATCCACTCCCTGTACAAATGAAAAACAAGCATAAGGGGAACTTAGCATTTAGCAAGTTTTTCAGTTCCCATTGTATTTGATTTTATTTAATTTTATTTGGTCCGGTCCAAATATCACTTTGTTCTATTTTTCTTTATGTCTATAAAATTATATAAAGTTCGATATATTCGATCCAACGATAACGTACATAGTGTATAGGTGCCAATAGTAGAACAAAGTCATGCAAAATGAAACTTACGTATTGGGAAATTTCGGTTGCCTCACAAAACTAACAACTACTGGAATGGATTCCGCAAGAGTAGTTTTCTATAAATTGGATGATTCAGTGTAGATTACACTGTTGGTCGGTTTTCCGAAGGATTGCGTTCTGAAATGACTAATCCCAAACTGCGGCGAAAACGTGATCAGTGACGAAATACCAACCCATCCCGCAGAAAAGAAATATATATAACGAAAGGGACAAAATACCAACGCTGTTGTAGATGGTTTGTGGACACACCTCTTTGGTAGAATATATTTTGTTCTAAATTCTAACCGCTGTTGGATTTTAAAGATTAAAAAAAAATCACAGTCTAAAACCACAGAACATGTGATGGATTCCACCCTGTACAAGATTTTTGGGACAACCAAAAAGGGTGGATCTGGGGCTTATTAGGAAGGGTGTCTCGGGACACCTCTAGAATTTGGAACAAAAAATAACGAATTCCGGCACTAATATGAGTTTGGGGCAAGGGTGGATCCATGGTCCTTTGGGGTGTTTTAGGACAACCCTAAACTTAGAGATCTTCAAGTTGTAGTTAGAATTTGGAGGGGAAAAAAAGTGATAGTCTTTGTGATTCAAATCCATATTACTATAATTATTAGAAAAAATATTATCCATTACACACTACAAATAGTTATTCTCATGTTAAAACATAAATGTAATTATAATTCAAACCCATAACGCTATAATTATTAGAGAAATTTCTATCTACAACACTATAATCTATCATATTCAACGCGTCTTTTTTGCTTCTTAAACTTATATTGATTTTAGTGTTGTTGCAGCTGCAAGTGTTGAAAGAATATTTTCAAGCTTTGAGCTACATCAAGAACAAGTTTCGAAAGTGAATAGATGATTGGTTTCTAATCTATTGGTTTCTTAATGATTTATTGTAAGATATTGAAAGAGATTTGTTGAGCATTAAAGACACTGAGTATGTTAGAACAAGTTTCGAAATTGAATACACGGTTAGTTTCTTAATGATTTCTAGTGAGATATATTGAAAGATATTTGTTGCGCATTGAAGATACTAAGCGTATTTTACAAAATTTTCGGAAATATAAAAATACGTTGTGGTGTTTTTGTTGTAATTTGTACTAATTGGATATTTTGAATCAAATTTTGTAATATATTAATTTAATTTTAGAATTGAAAAGCCCTAAATAAAATTTATGGGTCCTCCTCTGCTACGAAGTAACGTATTCAATTAATTTGAATGTTAATTTATTGTCTATTACTCAATGTTACTTCGTTGTGAGCTTGAATGTAAACAATTTGATCAACATCATTTATGAAAGTGAATAATGCTACATCTAGCACAATGGTAAGTAAGAAATATTTAGGGGGCTACAATTGGTTTTTTCTCCTTTTACAGAGTAATTAGTTGTAATTGGTTCGTAGTCTTATCATGCCAATCTCCTAAGAAATGCATGTGCTTAATCAAAAGACTCACCTAATATTCATGCACAAATATGGTTAAATTCCAAAGCTCGTGCACAAGCTTTAATTAAAATTCAAATACGAAGAAGTTAGGTACCAGCTTTCGTATATAATTAATGCACAGAAGCAAGTTCAAACATTAATACAGAAAAACATAATCGACCAAATGTAGATTAAATATCACATGACTAAAATTAATTTACATGATTAAGTGAAAAGAGGTGGATTCAATAATCATTACAAAATGATCATAAACGATTAAATATCAACACAGAATGCTCACTAACTGATGTTTAACTGATAAATTTCAGAAATTTTAGAAATCAAATAATTGTGTATTAGTGGGTTCATCATAATAAGTTCGTTTTATGATTAAAGAATATGAAAGGGATCTAGTATAGATGATCAAATGGTAACCAATTCACATTCACATTTTAGTCATTCTGTGGAAGAAAGGAATATGTTAGCTATTCATTACTTTTGGCGAACGCGTCGAGAATCTACTTTCACAAAGGGATTTGCTTTACATATTTGTTGTGCCCGGTTAATATTAGACGGCACTAGATGAAGCAGAGAATTATATTATACCTATAAGTCAAATTGCCGGTCAACTTATGGGTTGATGCGGATTGACGTGAGAAAATGGACGTCACATACTCGTGGGTTGAAACGTAACATAGATTTTTGGTTTGCGAATTGCGCATTTGTTTTAGTTTTTTCTTTCGCCTATTCATATATGTGAAATTCTAAGTTCAACATTTGAATATAAATGTTATATGAATGTTTTTGAATTTTCACTATATGTTGGATTCAAGTACGATTGCATGTAATTTTCCCCCCCAATATATCCACGCTAAACAAGACTAAAACGATCGGACCATTAATACTCAACTCACTTACTCAACCGGGCCAACGAATTAAACCTGATTGACAACCTAAAATATATATATATTTTAGGTTGTCAAGTATGATTGCATGTAATTTTTTTCCCCAATATATCCACGCTAAACAAGACTAAAACGATCGGACCATTAATACTCAACTCACTTGCTCAACCGGGCCAACGAATTAAACCTGATTGAAAACCTAAAATATATATATGTGGAGAGTTCTACGATACCCATAGTGAAATACGGTTGCATGTAATTTTGTAACCGTCTTTCTCAAACTTTCCCTTCACATCATTTCTTCCTTTTCCCATTTCCATCTATATATACCACCTCAGCTGGGGCGTGTGCTCTCCACACTCTCTTCCTCCCATTCTTTCTTTGCGTTACACCACCATCTTCCTTTTTCCTTTCACCTCTCCCTGCTTATCCTTCCCGCCATGGCCCTTCCGACCAGCACCTCCACCATCGTCCAAGACCCCGCTCCGGCCCAAGCCCACAATCCAAGCCCACCAAAGCCCGCCGCCGACGACCTCGAAGCAGCTCACGCCGCAGAAGAAGAAGAAGTCGTAGTCGTCGTCCCCTTCGACTACTCCAAGCGGGCCCAGTGGCTCCGGGCCGCGGTTCTCGGGGCCAACGACGGCCTCCTCTCCACGTCATCCCTCATGACGGGGATCGGGGCCGTCCACAGGGACTCCCGGACCATGCTCGTCGCCGGCCTGGCCGGCCTGGTCGCCGGCGCGTGCAGCATGGCCACGGGCGAGTTCGTCTCGGTCTGCTCCCAGCGCGACATCCAGCTGGCGCAGCTCGACAGGGAGCTCCGGTCCTCGGTCCTGTCACGGGCCGGGTACGAGGAGAGGAGGAGGAGGGAGGTTCCGAGCCCGGCCCAGGCCGCCCTGGCGTCGGCCCTGGCGTTCGCCGTGGGGGCCCTGGTGCCGCTGCTGGCGGCGGCGTTTGTGGAGCCGTACGGGTTGAGGATCGGGCTGGTGGTCGGGTCGGCCAGCTTGGCGCTGTTCGGGTTCGGGTGGCTGGGCGCGGTTCTGGGCGGTGCGGCCGTGGTCAGGTCGTCGGTCAGGGTTTTGGTTGGTGGGTGGTTCGCTATGGCGGTTACTTACGGGGTTATCAAGGGTGTTGGCACCACTGCTGGGATTTAGTGAATTAAAGCTGTTAATGGTCATCATGTGACGTGTAACTACAAAAGTAACATTTGTGTACACGTTATGTCGAATTACTGTATGAGAACAAATGTTATAGTTCAGCTGGTTGGTTAATTTAGCTCCTGCGTGTTGAAGCAGCTGGGTTTTTGTTTTCTTTTGTAAAGCAAGCTGTGTGTGCGATGTGCTTTCATTTCTTACGTAATACCCTCTACTTTTTGGATTGTGGAAGCTGGGTCTTCGGGTGCATGGTATGATCTTCATGGTGACTCTCAATTCCCCCCCCCCCCCCCCCCCCCCCCCTTCTTCAAAGATAAAAACTATAGTTATGGTTTGATGATAATCAAGGGTATTTGTTAAAATATGTTAGAGAGTGGTATAAGATCCAGCAGAACTTTCTCCCAACAACTCGAGTTATTGGGAACAACTGGTTCTTGACATGGTATCAGAGCTGGTTTGGCCAAGTGATCGTGTGTTCGAATCTCCACGACCCCCAATATTAACAGTTGATTAAAGCACAAGGTATGGTGAGCCTGTGCAAACTTCAAGCCCATGAGTTGGCTTTCGTTTGAGGGAGCGTGTTAGAGAGTGGTATAAGATCCAGCAGAACCTTCTCCCAACAACTCGAGTTATTGGGAGCAACTGGTTCTTGACAAAATATGGGTAGCATTATGTATTTGAACCGTTGTCATGTAATTAGGGTTTACAATCTTGATAGAAACCTGTTTCTAGGGTTCTGACGATTGGATTGAAGAGATTGAGAATTGATAGGGATTTAGATAGAATTGAGGATTAGAATAGGGATTTGGGGAAGAACGTGAGAGGAAGAGGAAGAAAGAATGACCGGCGGCCGATTAGGAAGAGAGGAGGGGTTCAGGGATTTGGGGAGATAATCTTTCTTATTATTTTCTGCTTAATCGAACAAAAGACTTCACGTACAATTTTATAGCGAAAGACGGGAAAAACCTAATAGACTATCCTAATATGACTCAAAGACTACTAACCATATCTAAATATTATTTTAATAATAACTGTAATAATGATAATACCATAATAGAAACCGTAGGTTTCTATCAAATCTCTCGCCGATATATATTCGATCTTCTCTTCTAACCATGTATGCCATCAACCCAAACAAGATTGAATCGGAGAACTCTACCTCTTTATTGATTATAAGGTGGTACACAAAGATATCTCCAACACTTGATAAAATTATCTTCACCTACTTTCGTTATTAGATCTATAAACTTTCATCAAGTACTAAGAGAAGCTTACTCACTTGATTAGTTGATGGTAACAGATTGTCCTTAAATGTCCAATTACAGAAGTTAAGGAAGCGAGTTAATTGGATGTAATTGTAGGCAAGAGTGAAGAGTGAGGATTAAACGATAGTGTTTTAATCCATGCTGAGAAGCTAGTTGGATTATAGAAAGAAGCAAACACAAGTTACACAACCATCAACACCACCTTATCCTCTGTCGATAATCATCGGCGAGATAGTGTCTTTTTCTTTTAGGGAAAATGAGTAAGAGCATGCATCAGTAATTGATTAGTTGCAGGCGGAGAGAAGTTGCTTGGATTATCACTTAGGGCCTGTTCACTTCTATTTTCGTTTTCTGTTTTCATGTGATAAATTTGACAACCGAAATGAGAAAACTTGTTTATTTTTCATTCTGTTTTCTATTCGTTTCCAACTATGAAAACAGAAAGTGGCAACTTCCTGCTGTTTTCAGAAACAACAAAATGTTGTTTTCACCTGTTTTCAACATCTGTTTTCTAAAAAACAGGAAACAGAAATAGAAAACAGGAAACAGAAATGAAAGTAAACAGGCGCTAAAATAAGTAGGAAAACGGAATTCTCTGTCCAATAAACTTTGATGCATAATAATAGTGACACAACCCCACAAACACTTAACATAATTGATTCACTAATGTAACGTTTGCAGGGACAGCGAAATCCCCATTCCTGTTGAATCAATCAAGACTCAAATCTATGCCATGACCTTTTTTTAGCTCCAAGGCTGTTCATATTTTTTCACGCTCTTTCTTGGAGCTTTTGTTGCTTGTACCACTGGCCATAGTCTTGAGCCACATTCTCCAGGAGCTCTTTCGTTAGATTATCCACCACAGCTTGCACTATCCTGCATTTCCCACAGCAGTTCCCGTTCGTTGCGTAAAACAGGTTCGAAAAGTTGCAAATTCAGTATCCCAAAAGAAGAATTTGGGAAATCCCGTTTGGATCCGTTGGATGGAGTAGGCCTAAGCATCATGCAACATGTCCTCAACCAACCGATCTTTTATTTGATGGGATTGGTCGTGGTGCAAGCAGAACACGAGCAGAAATGAGGTGATTGTGGTGCGCTCGCATTCCACGGGCACCACAACACTCCGATCATGCCTCTGGGAGCTGAGGAAGCATGAGCACGTATTTGCGCCTACCCCATTCAACAGCCAAGACGAATTGCCAGAAGCGGAAATGAAAGCTAATGAAGTTGGAAGTGTAGCATGACGAGATTGAATGACTCACATATTCCCAGGAATTTCAACGGCAGCAGGAGGCAGCAAAGAGAAGGGAAGTTTCACGAGCTGGAGACATGGAAGGGCAGTAGGTAATCAAGAACATTGACTAAGAACCATGAAGAAATATCATGAAGGGCCAAATCTATCAGCAGATAGCTCTCACTGACCTCCATTATCATATCTAATTCCATCTTAAGCTCGAGATATGACTCCGAACCCTTGGTATGCCACATGATACGGCTCCACAATAAACCTGCAAGTTGGAAAGCAAATGGAATCCGAATGGTTTCAGTTTGTGAATTGAAAGATGGGAAAAGCTTCACAACGGGAAATGCATCGAGGCTTCTAAACAGCAATAGCAACCTTGAAATGATAGGATTGACAAAAAGAGCTACACTACTAAAACAAATAAGTACCTATAAGATGGTCATTTTCGCTTTCCAGGGCCTCCGCACCTCGGAACTGCTAATTGCTTCCGTTAGTCAGGTTTTCATCTGATCTTTCAGACACTTTACAAGATCTATCAATCAACGGAAACCTTACCTTGAAAGAAAGCATCTCCACGGTGAAGTTCTCGGCAGTCGTGGTTGTCCGCAAATCCATAACAGGGAATGCATCGAAGCTGAGAAGTCGAATCTGCGGGAGGACCAATCTGTACGTGCAATCGTCAAGCACGTGAAAGCTCTTGGCAACCTTGACGTTCAAAGCCGACTCGACGCCTTCAGGATGACTTAAAAACTCGCTAAAATGATAGCCGTGTTCAGAAGGTGGAAGCTTCAGTCCGTGCTTTCTTACGGCAGTCAAATGTGCTTTCTTTATCCTCGACTCAAGTGCAGTTCGTTTACGTACCATTGTGGTCTCCGTTCTTCCTCTGAAAACAAACGCAAAACAACTTCTCTTACTAGAACTACTAAAT
Organism: Linum trigynum; assembly: GCA_964030455.1. NCBI lineage: Eukaryota > Viridiplantae > Streptophyta > Magnoliopsida > Malpighiales > Linaceae > Linum > Linum trigynum. Next base: position 31,946,698 of record OZ034814.1, on the reverse strand, counting down.
CTCAGGACCTCTATTATTAGTCAATCTCGGGAATAGGTACGACGAGAGTTGCATTGGGGAAAAGCATACAAACCCAGATGTGGAGTGGCGTGGCAGAGTGAAATTTGCAATGCTCCTTGAAAACCCAGCTTGTGCACTCGCCATCATTCCGCAAAGCTGGTTGGATCCGCCTTCACTGGGAAAACAAGACAATGAATTTTGATACTGGGAATCAACTTTTAAGATCCCACCAAACGGCCACACTCGTCCTTCAACAGTTGAAATCACAATCCAGTACACCACAAATCCGGTAACAGCAGGCTTACCTGAAGAAGGCAGGGGAAAAGGTGAAGCGCCATAAGAACGTGTCCCGGAAGACATCCACCAATTCCGAGAGCATTGAAGAGCCTTCTTTTTATGAACACGAACTAAGGCCTGTAAAGAAAGCCAGAGTAGCGAAATAACCGTTTTCGAGCAGACATGCCACATGCATGATCCAAAAAAAGCAATGTCCGTAACAGAGCACCACGTCACGCGGTAGATTTGTCAAAGCTGTTCAATCCAGAAGGTTAAGCTGAGCTCAAATATTTTAATCATATAAAATTTCAAGCTTTGAGCTTTCAAAGATTGACGCAAGCACCAGGAACATTGAAACTTGAAATACCACAAAATTAAACAGCAACTACCATCTAACAAACGTACAAAGCAAAGAACATCAGCTACAACGTAGGCCACCAGCCACGGCGGATGCCACGTAGTGGGACACACGGCCATGTACAATCATTCTTCAGAAAGGCCCATTAGCGTCATCGGGATTTCTCAATCACCCGAAGCTTGGCACTCCTGCATCGTCGGTTAAGTCTTTCTTCTTCTTCAGAAGGTGTTATAGGCCTCTTTGTGAGAATTGACCCATTTGGGCCACGTACTATTTGTTTGACCCATGTTTCTTTTGCTTCGCCAGCACAATCATCTTTGGGGACCTCACCAGTTCCGATAATGCTGAGAAACGTTTGTTTGACGATTCTGTCTTCTAAACTATGAAAAGAAATGACAGCAAACCTTCCACCAGGTGCAAGGCAAGCAAAGCAATCCTTGAGGGCTTTCTCCAGTATACTGAGTTCATCATTCACAGCGATTCTCAGTGCCTGAAACACCCGTGTTGCCGTCTTTATCCAGCCTTGCCTCCCTCCTGCCAGCATGTTGAAACCAACTTAAATGGATTCTCACAACTCAAATCTTTCTGAACAATTGTTAAGCCACATTTGTTAACAGAGTTGAAGTGGCATTACCCCTTGCCCCATGAGTCATGCTACGAATGAGATCAATCAGCTCTGTGGTGGAATGTATACCACCCTTTAGACGGGCTAGAACTATCTTATTCTGCAGGAGACGCCAGTTGCTTTCTTCGCCATAATCTCGCAGCACTCGACCTACTTCTGCATCGGGCCAGGAATTTAAGATGTCTGCCGCTCTCAGACTGGCCTGCCATATTGCTTGATATGGTCAGTTTAACAAATATAGATATTAAACTCTACTAGTATGACCACATATAAGCCAAGGATCTTGAATGGCAATAGACATTATCATGAACATTACACCTGGTTATTATGAGATACACAGGCGTCCAGTATAGGAAACAACTTCCTTACTCGGCAATTTGAAAAGAAATGGATAGAAGTGAAACATTTCTTTTGCTGAGAAATGAAAGAAAAACGCACCACTTCGAACAGAGTACAGAAGACCTGACCATAAGCAAAGAAGACCAGTACGCATAGCATTACTGCAAAGGAAAGGAGAGACATAGAAGATACAAGAGCTTCCACAGGTATACAGATATGGGTACCAACAGAAGAGCCAGCACAAGTTGCCACATATGCTAGGAAAATGGTGGGAATTTAGGCCATAATCAAGGGATTCATTAGTGTTGTAAATCATCAACTGCTTCCAAGCACGCTAGACGTTTCCATCTGTTGTCCCGTTGATAACTTGTTCCCTATACCAATTTAAGCTTGCCCATCCTTACAGTTCTCTTCAATACCTCTCCCGTCATATTAATTCAGTTCCCTCGTCTCATCGCAATCCAAGTCTAACCAGATCCCCAACTGGGGGCTTAACACAGTATGCGTAGTAAGTGAATGTGGCTACAACAATGAACTTAAAATCCGTATGATTCAGAGCTTAACAGGGAGAAGCTACATAACAAACAGGACTCCAAGTTAACCAAAGAGAAGAGCCAATGGGCAAGGTCGAACTGAGGTTCAATACCTGAGGATCCATCCGCATATCGAGCGGCCCATCAGCCATAACACTGAACCCTCTTTCGGGATTGTTCACCTGCAAAACAAGAAGCTAAGTCAGCTCGTGGTGCACTTCAAAAGGTAGAGTAACTTGATCGGGGTGGACTTGAGTTGGGAATTGCTTGCCACTACCTGCATCGAAGACATTCCGAGGTCCATCAAGATCGCATCAACCCCGGATTGCAAGAGATTGGCATCAACTTCACCGATCACTGACTTCACATTTCTGAAGTTCTTAAGCAACGTGTGTGTTTTCAGGTGAGAATGAGAATCGGAAAGCAAGAGGGCATCAATGTGAGCCCGAGCCTTGGCGTGAGCTTCAGGATCAACGTCCATACCTATGTATTGCTCCAATTGAGGGTGCGCTTTGATTATCTAATCAATTTCATATTTAACAAACCAAGAAAACGCTTAATCAAAATCAATGTATGCAGAGTGTTTGGCGAAGGGGGAGAGGAAAGGGATAAGGAGAATACGTACGGCGGAGGAATGGCCGGCGGCTCCTAGCGTACAATCAACGAAGGAACGGAGAGGCATAGAAGCGAAGACGTCGACAACTTCACGGAGCATGACGGGGACGTGGTCTTGGTTACTGCTGTGGAATTCGAGTGAGGAGTCGCGCTCTTTATCGGACCGAGTTCTTCTCTTCTCCTTTTCGCTCTTCGCCGCCGCTGCCTCCGCCGCTTTCTTCCGCTCCTTCTCCTTTTTCCTTCGCCTCTTGGCGTCGCCGCTGCTGGTAGTAGTAGTGACAGTCGCAGCGGCTCTCGCAGCTGTTTGGCGAATGGAAGCCGAAGGAGGAGGTGGAACTGTCAGTGCTTTGGTGGTGATTGTAAGGCGGCGAGCGGCGGTTAACGGAGAGGGGATGGAGAGCCACCGGCAGAGCATATGGCCGGTCGCCATGAACGGTTCGTCCAATCAAAACAGCGAGGACCTCACCTCCCTCCCACTTCCCAGCTCGTTTGGATTTGGATGGTGAAATTTACTCGATTGACGGAGCATGCCTTCACTTGGGATTTGGGAGGTAAAGTAACACACAAGAGTAAAGAAGTAGTGATTTTGATTTTTGATTGTTTTTTTTTTAAGTTTGATGTGGCCTATGTGTGTGTTTTCACTTTTTATTATAAGGTATCACTTGAGACATTCGAATTTTCGATTCCCAAATAGTAAGGTGACTAGAGGTTGGCTCGTCGGCCGTCGCTAGTGCTTTGCTTCAATTCAAGCACGTGATGATGTTTTGGCATCGATATGGAGAGGGTAAGGGTATTTTCTTCGGGGCTCGAGAGATAGAATTATTGTTGATGTTTTGCACACTGACCTGGAAAGAGAAAGCAAGAATGTTGAAATGGCCCGAGCACCCCTTAAAATGAGTGCATGTACATCACACCTCTTACGCTAGTTGCCAAAGCTCCGAGTGAACCAGGAATAGGCCATGGACTTGGATCTACCAAATGATAGGAATGCAACGTCCATAAATGAGAAATCATAATCGAACGACTCGGGACCAACATTTGATTGTTAGAATAATATATAATTCTTGTCCCTCTCCCCTTTGGTCGAGCAATTTCGTTACTTCAAATTCAAGATTAGTGATTAGAGTAGTTTGATTTTGGGATAGTTAAATTGATGCATTATGATCAATGCATATAGAATTTTACATATAATTAAAAAATTGATGTATAGTGTTTAGATTGTTTGACTTTTGTGATAGTTATGATAGTATTTAAAAACGCGATTATTTAGATCAATAACTGAAATGAGGGAAATCACAGCGTCAGTCGTGATCTCACATCTTCTAGGTGGGATTTCCCCCTTTCCAAAGATCATGACCACAACACAAAGATCACCATCGTGATCTTTCCCCAACACACATGTATAAGTTGATTTTTCACAAAAGGGGCATTATAGAGAGAGGAAAAAGTATGGTAAAATTATGGAGAGAGAGGCACGAGTTTGGAGGATTTGGGGAGGTTTCTTCATCAATCCAACCCCAATTCATCCAAGATTCAAGTTGGGTGGCCAAATTAACAAGGAGAAGATGGATCTAGCTAAAGATTGTTCTTCTTCCTCCTCTGTGTACACTCTTTATTTTTCTATATGCCATCTTCTTCAGTTGCATAGGAGAGAAATTCTATATTTTAGATTTGAATTGGGTTTGTATGTAGACCTTGATTGTGAACCTATTATCTTCATATATTGATGAGTTATCATGTTATCCTTTTGCTTTGACCAAGTTTTAGGGTTGTGTGTTCTTAATACATGAGAGTGTCCATCTAATTAGGTCGAGGTTACAACATCATTCAATAGATTGAAATTAGAGTTGCATGTCCATTGAGTTGTAGTTTCATTTGTTTAGGAGTAAAACCCATTAAGAGAAGTCTAAGCTTATTGCTCTAGGTTACTAGTTGGTTTCATGCCCATTCAGCCAATTGGTTGACCTAGAAGTTCAATCGAGAGCATGCCCATTGACTTGATAACTAATTCAAGAGATTTCTTGCCATTTAGAAGAAAGGGGAAACATTATTTGGTTTGCATCTCATGTCAACTTATTGCTAGACGGATTGATCCTTTTTTTTTTTTAAGATGATGTTCATTAATACGATTGGGCTAAGCCCACAAAGGAGTGGTACAAGCGAACCAAACAAGCTAAGAGTTGGAAGAACCTCAACACAAAACAGGCCAACAGAAACCCAATAGACGGATTGACCCTAAGTAACACCTCACCTCTAGTGATCCTCTTTGTTATTTGATTGAATATATAATGGTGTGCTCCTCAAAAAAAAAAAAATATATATATATATATATATATACTAGCTTCAACCCCTGCCCTTTGGGCAGGTAGCTTTTTCGTTTATTATGTATATGTATAATCTCTTTATTAAAGTAACAAATTTTCTAAAATCACATAGATAATCTATAAAAAAGTCAAATAGATTCATCAAAAGTTTTAATATCTCTTATTAAATTAGAACACAAAACTCACCTCCTTGAGATACCTAAAAAAGAGAGAAAACATGCATCTCGTTTTTCAGTAAATAGTAGAATGTGCATTCATCTTAATGATGATTCAAAGAAAAATATGGTGGGCATATCATGTTATCTTGCAACTTATACTTTAGTCAATTTATGGAATTGCATACGATGTTTAATCCTACCGTCTAGAGTTAAGAGTTATTTAACAACAGACATCTAGCAATTGAAAATCCAACTGATGCGGTAGATTAGAAATCTCGAAGAAAGTTAGATTGAGTCTTTAAATAAAAATGATGTTATAAAAAAATTGTCAAGTGTTGAGAATGAGCAAGATTATGTGCATGAGAGAAAATTTTGAGGGGATGGAAAGGTTCTTTGACTTTTGTGGATATGCTAAGTTTTGTGGAAAGTTCACTCGGTACTCGGTAACACAAATATTTATTAGAATAATTTAGAAAACATATTATTATTATTTGAATGAGTAAATAATTATAATTATGATTAACTAATTATCATAAAAAATATTAATAAATTATCCTACAATCTCTCTCTCATCTCTCACGGAACCAAAAGAAAGGGAAAAAAAAAAACAAAGAAAAGCACTGTGGAAGCAGAATTCTTAAAAGGAAAGAAGCCTTGTCCAAATAATTGGCAGTTAGCAAACGGAGAAGAGAAACAAAATTAAAAGAAAAGAACAAAAAGATCAAAAGAAACCGTTCGGAAGAGGGAAACATTAAAAGAAAATGAAAATTCAGTAATTACCGAGAAGAGCGGAGAAGCCAGCGAGGCTGACGTGGAGAGGGTTGATTTTCTAAACTGCTTTAATATATTTTAAGATATAATGGTGTGAAGCTCAAAGTAGTAGACCTAAACTACTCTAAAGCCCCGAAGAATATGAGTATGATTTTGATATTCTACCATAGATACATGAAATCCGATTTGATATTGAATATCATAGTATGTTTTTTTATATTCTACCCAATTTTTGTATGAATATGAATATGAGCAAAATCCGACTTATTTTGAAAAGGTTAATGAATATGCGTCTGACGTGACGAGTTGTCATCTCTAATCAAACTTGGGCAGTTGTTGAATTAGTAGCAACAACTTTCCTCGTTCAGAGTATACTTCCATCATCAACGACATCATCCACAACCTCCATCTCCTTTATCTATGTTTGACCAAACTCTGTTTCTTCCTTTTACTTTCTTATTCATTTTTGTATTCTTTTCCCTGTCGTCATTTTACTATTCTTTTCTCTGGTTGTTATATGCGATGAATCCATCTGCCACATGATTGCTTTTCAGCAGTCTCGCCAAACCAGGTCGCCATTGTTGTATATAAAGCCTACTATCCCCACCCCCAGACCTTCATCTCCACCATCGATTTGATTACCCACTCACCCGACCTACCCCTACGGTAATGGAAATGGAGGATTGCAGTAGCATTACCGATGAAGTCGATGCGCTGCAGGTGGAAGAAACCAGAGCTGGTCAAGGCGATCAACCAGAAGCAGCATCCGAGGTTGCCGTAGTTACAAGACCAAGGTCCGATGCTGCTACTGCTAACAACAATGGCTACTTCGGGAGGCATCGGATGGCCGCCGCCCTCTCCGCTCTTCAGCTCCAAATCCACTCCACCCAGGTGCTCTTCTTAGTTCTTCCCCCTCTCTGCCTTCGTCAACTCTTGAACAATCAGTTTCGGGAACTAGCTATCCCCCATTTCGCAGCAGGTTTTCCTGGTGTAGATAAGGGTGGTTGATCTGGTGTTGATCTGGTAAACAGTATTATATGTGTCGATTGAACGATTATAAACGCCGAGTTGGCTATCCAACGGCGTCATCACGTGCAGACGTTGGTTTTCGTCTATACCAGCACCATGGCAGAACTGCTTACCCTGTAATCTACATGCATATATCGTTAAAAAAGTGTTGATCTTTGTCGTCGTCTTGGTATAGGAGGAGCTGGATCAGCTGGAAAACATCGGCGGAGCATCGGCGGTATGCACAGAGTAAGCACTGTTGTTCTTTGCATTTTTCTTTGCCTAATGCATATGTATGTTGTTTAATGTTTGCCATTCTCTTTTCTCTCACCATCTGTTCTTTTATGGTTTTCTGGTAATGGTGAAGATTTATGGCAAGCGTGGAATCCATCCCAGACCCCCTCCTCCCATCGTATGAACTCGCGCCTTAAAACCCCATATACACACACTCTCAGCTGATTTGGTACTTACAGAGTGCACTCCCGCAAGGGGGGTCATGACGGTATTGTTGCAGGACCACAGGCCCTACGAGCGAGAGCTGGGATCGCTGGTTTCGCGGAGCTCACCACCACAACTCGCGGCTCAGATGGATCTAACGACTCGCCTTCCCATGCCGCAACTCCTTCTCTCTGAATTTTGTTGTCTTCTTAATTTCGTCGCAGCTGCTGTAACCTGTCCACTTACCAACAGAAGACAATCCAAGAACACGCATCTGATTTTCTTCATTCAACTATCCCCATGTCAGAGAACTAGTAAACTCCATCTACAGCTACATAAATGCTACACAAACTGACTCCCCCAAAGAACAGAAATGTGGGGAATAGAACAAGAGCGAATATATATCGATACACACTACAACGATGTTTCCGCAGACTCTACAATTTTTTTGTAACAGGACCAGCAAGCCTCCTCAGAATTCACCAACTGAAAAAAACTGTCCCACCTTCTGCTGCCATGTAAGAACAGAGAAACAAGTTAATTACACAGTTAAGAATCCTAGGCAAGCAAATAAGTAAATATGCAAGCAGTTAATTATCCTGCGCAGCCTGATAAGTACACAGAGTCTACATAGCTGACTGTGAATCAAGATTCGGAGTCTATGCAAGCAAATATAACGGGATAAAAGAGAAAAATGCAAGGAAATTGAAAAGCAGTTCTCACCTCCGACATCCCGACTCAAGATTCAGGTGACTGACTCCGTTCGGTACAAAATTAGATATCCACAAACAGTTGGTGCAGCAGAAGACTATGTTCCATTCGACATACACACTACTACACTACTTGCGATGGAATACTTGATGTCAAAAGTGTGCCCCGGAAACCTCCCTCGCCATGGTCCATTTCCATTTTCCCATCGACAAGCTCATCTGTGCACAATGAGAGGAACCTTTGATCAGAACTCTCATTCACCACTCAGTTCGACAAAAATAATGCACTAGACTTGAGTAATAGACAGCAACACAGTTTCGACAAATGAGTATTTAGAAGTGCTGCTTCAGGTACACCAAAATCAGACTGCTTGGCCATAGTACTTAAGATGCTTGTCAAGTTTCTCATCAAGGAGTCTCATTCCATATATTGAACAGCATACAAGTAGCCACTTGATTGCATAGTTAGATGGTATAATTCAAATTATAAGAGCATTAATCTCATAAAGACGGTCACAGTTCCTTAATACGTGGTTAAGCAAAACATAAGTGTTACCAGCAATGTCTCTATGCTCGTGAATTTCCGAATCTTGCACCCAAAGCCGATCTCCAGGAAATATGTTTAGGTCAGCTAAAGTAGCGGTCTCTTGATCAATAATCTTGGAGCCTTTATGAAGAATTTGATTCTCCTTGACTACCTGCATATATCCAATAAACCATGTGATGCATGAGGAGGCAAAGAATCATATGACCACCAGGCTGTGCCCTCTGTTTAACTTTGATCAACAATCTTCTATTAGCCCCCTTTTTGTCACGAGATGTTATATGTTACAGCTATGGCTATCGTTCAGTGATATATGTAATCTAGTCCCAAAATTAAACAATTCTGAAGAAACTATCATCTCTTTCAGTTTTGCTATGCAGACAAACACAGATCATACTTTCAAGCGTACACAATCAACATCTGCTCGTATAGGATCATTCAGAATATAGTATCACCAATTCAAAGATGAAAGAGGCGCTTTCTGTTTCTAGATCACCCATGATGGATCAATTACCAAGAGCATCCAGGCAAGTAGGCAACCAACCCCTACTTCTAATACTATTCTCAACCACATTTATCCAGTCACTTACCACATAAACAAGAAACTCTATAACTCAGCTACATCAAAGATCTATTATCATCCTCAAAGCAGAAAATGACATGAATGGTGGGTCGATGAAAACATACAACCTACCTTGGTTTTCAAACTTGAGCAAACATCAATCGTGGGGGGAAATGTCAAACAGGCAGAAACAAAATAAGAATCAGATGAAAATATCCACTTTTCTTACCCCAAGTGACTCCCATATCATCATTTTCAACTGGTACACTGACGTGGTACCGGAAACTTTGAAATTCACAGTGTTCCCATTGCTTCCCTTTCTAGTGCGCTTTGATGCCCTTCGATCTGGCTCAAAAGGGCTATCAGATGCCTCCAGAATTGACTTTGGAGCTTCCTTCCCACGTACAAGAGACACATATATCTCCCCGTCACAATAGTTCAGTTTCTTCATCAACTCGCAACTTTCTTTTTCACCTATGCAGACCTCGCAAATCTAGTAGAAGAAGCAAGATTGGACATTTTTCACAAACCATTCAGCCCAATGGTTAAAGAAATCAGAAAGACCGAATACGCAACTTTTCACTTACTTCGGGAAAAGTCTTGATGACTGGCGGTTTAGTCTCGGTACCATTATCAGCTTCATCTTGTGCATTCAAATGCTCATCAGTTATCGGTATATTATCGCTGCTTCCAGGCACATTGCATTCTTCAGAATTATTGCCCTCAAATACTGCAGATATGCCCTTGTCCATGTCACACCCCCACTCTTCACAAAAGGAGAACCAATCATTCTCAGGAATTATTGTCAACCGATCTGTCTAGAACCAGAGGAAGGAGAATGAGGAGGAAAAATACATCACATTAGAAAGTGCAATAAGTTTGCTTTAGTCATTGTATTATCCACTATTGCACCTGATAAAACAGATCCTGAACACTGAACTGATAATAGATTGTGAATTTGTAAGCTATTAAATCAGTATCAATGCTGCTATAAGAAATGTGACATGATTAAGGTGGCAATCATGAACAAGACAATGGAATAAATACAATCAATCCACTAACAGCTACATCTGTGCATTGTAAGAAGTTGTAGATTGTGAGCAAATACATGCTCACTTAAAATTGCTGATAATGCTTACATTTGAGCACCTCTGAAACAGTATGCCACGTTTATATACCAGAGCTGGAGGCCTCTCCAAAAGTCGAGAATGCTGTAATAAAATTGGGGGAAAAGGTTAATTTGAACAAAATTAACAAATGGATGAGAATTAAAATACACATGAGTTGCAATATCCGTGTGTATATATGCATAGACATCAATGTCTACAATATTCAAGTATGTTCAGTTGGAGCCAGTTCTCATGCTCGCAGGTATCTCTTGTCTATGAACTTGGGAGGAACACCATATATTATACATGAGCAAAGCAAGAACACTGGAAGAAGCAATGCTCTTAGTAAACACAGAGAAGGAACCTACATTAACTTTCAATTCCTTTTTTACCACAAGCTGTCGACCAATGATTAATAATACACGGGACAACGTTAAAGAAGCATAAGAGAAGAAATCGGAAATCACCTTTTCACACTTCAGTGAGTCAATCACAACATCAAGAGTTTCAGGCTCCATGGATAAAGAACTACTCTTTCCACTTGCAGTTACGTAATTTTTCCAAGTCATTAACCACGAAGAAGGCACCAAATAATATCTGCTGCCTAAAGAAAGGGGAATATTTTTTGCAGTTACCAACTTCTCATGATTTTGCTTCTGTTTATGTTTCACAGCTCTGCATAACAGACATGATGGTCAGAAAAATTAAAAATACTTATAACCAGCTCCAGAGAAGTAATCCAAAAGTAAAGCTACCTAAGTGAGTCCTCCAGACATGCAACTTCAGAAAGCTCGTTGCTACAATGAGGACATTGATCAGAATCGGATAGGAAAGGAATACAACCGACGGGATCATCAGGTTTCACATGCAAGGCATCTTCACAAAAGAAGTCCCATAAATTCCGAGGTACCAGCAATCGTTTGGCACCAGGAGACTGCTCAGGTAGTAGGTGGTCATGAGGACACCTAATTGAAACAGTTGGTCCTGCATCAGCTTCACTTGGAGCATCGAGATTCTTCCTTCTTATCCACTGCTGGAGCCTACAAGTAACATTCAATCAGACTACATCTCATCTGGAAAATGCAACACACCAGAAATGAACAATAAAGGATATCACGGCATTGCTAGCTCCAGCCTCCAAGTTCACGCAAACAGGTGGAATGCATGTACCATATATAAAGGAACAGTGGAAGATCACAAAACCTATCCCCCAATAAGAAAAGGAATTTCATACCATGTCTTTGATACATAATACTCTCCGTCATCCACAGTCTTCCCAGCAAGTACATTGGTTGCTAACTCCCTCATTAATGTTCTCCTATCACGATAGCTATCCGCAGAAACCAAAGTTTTCGCGCCATCAAAAAGGCATGCAGTGCAGTAGTCCTCATTTGTAAGTGTTGGGCCACCACCATACTGTAATTTACAAAAAATAGGCAGATTCTCAGTGACGCAATACATTGAAAATGAGTAGGAGCAACAGACACAAATGCAACAGTGAAAATATGAGTTAATAATGAATAGACGGAGAGGATACAGGGATAGTGAAGGTGAGTTCTAAGACATGAAAGAAATGCCCTTTGGCTTCCACAGTTTGATTTCTTAGAAAGGGCTTACACGACAGCGTCCAGAATACTTGTGTCTATGTAAGCTCAACATATCAATAACGATATTATATCATTGAACTTATTCTCTGGTTATGTCTACTTTATTGTTTCTTGTATCAAGTGAACAAAGGAATGTTTACACCATTAAAACTTTTCCCTTCTTTCCAAATTCACAATCTCCCAGAACTGAGCAGTACAATGTTTACCTTGGATAACAACTTGGTCCAAGCTTCAGCTGACAGCCGTTTCATTGAGCCGGCCTTTGAAACAGGGACCTTTCCATGTGAGCATTGGATGGATGTGTTATCCAAGACACTGCAGAATATGGAATAAACTTCCTTGGGAACCAGTACAGACAGCATAAAGTAGAAACAGGCAAAAATCACAAACAATCCAACCAAACCCTTCATTCGAGCATAAGAAGTGGAAGCTTACAACCAGCACAGCAAACACTAAACATATTTAAGTGCACGGACAAATAGCAGTAATGAGGGAAATACAGGAACCATAGCAGAAAGCTTTTTCCTTACGGTGCAGTGAAGTCATCAGCCCACCGGCGAAGCCAGTCAGTAGAAATCCAACAAAAAGGTCCAGATGTCTGAACAGGAGCTTCCGAAAGAATTGATCTCACTTCCTGTCGCCGTTCAGTAACATGAAGCATCTCAGTTTCCTTTCTTTCTTTATACCTCCGGCAAGCATCCAGATATGATGCATTTTGCTCCTTGATACCTTCACAAAGATGAGATGGCAAAAAGAACTCATCGTGTGAAGAGTTCCCTTGACCATCTAACTCCATACTACTGGCAACTCTGACTGCACGTGTTTTATCACCATGACTACGAGCGGACCTAAGATTATACATCAGCATATATGCATCACTTGATGAAAATGTCTCAACACCACTTGTAAAATTAGATTCTGAAGCTCGGGGCAAATGAACGTCAGAGTGATTTCCATTTTGAATCGGATCAGATCCTCCTTCACTAGCTTTATGAGGCAGTACATCAGTCCGGGGGATTTTAGCAGAGGAACTTGAAGAGCTTTCTCCAAAGGGGTGATGACCCAAATTAGAGACATGTTCATCATCGAACTCCCACCACTGCCCAGTATTTGCATCCTTAATATGAGCAATGTAATGACCACTGTTCACAGCAGCCCCTTTGTGGATCAACACAGCCGATAAGTCATAAATCCAATCCTGTTGAGAAGCTTCAGAAAGCCTCCGTCCCATATCAAGTTCTTCAGGAAAACAAAATGCAGATGTGATTTTCTTCTTTGTAGTAGTCTACTGACAGGAAACCAACAGAGAGAGAGAATGCTCAAATGTATTATATACCGGAAGCTCCTTTCACATAACAAATCCTAGTTAATTTCATTCATGTCATACCAAATTCATTCATAAAGCTCCCAATCAGAAAATTAATAAGCTATAATTTGAGTAGTCTAGTTAACTTTGTTCCACCTAGGCAAGGTGACACAGAAACAGAAGAGAACAAAATACTTACAAGCCCCATCCCACTAACTAATATACAACATCTAAAAACCATATCAAGGAAAGCTAGCATTTTGTCACAACAACTAGAGAAAAAAGAGGACTGTAAGTCCTACTGTGACCCCATTTCTTAGAGTTCACATGGAAGCCTGTTTAGCTAGCAATGCATATCCAGCTAACTTGGAATTCCTGCCCATTGAAGAACTCATGCTCTCTAATGGTGCTAAAAGCAAACAAAGAACTTAGGGCAGCAAATTAATTTCATTATGTCAATTGTTTTCTTCTAATGTTTCTGACATAAAATCCCACTCAACCCTTGAGAGATACATAAATTATAATGGACGAAGTGAAGGTGGTCAGTTGATGGACGTCATCGTAGAGATAACAACCAGATGCAAGATTACAAATCATATAAGAACATTGTCAATTACCTTTGGAAGGAAGATACAGCGCTTAAGCTGAAAGTTCAAGACAACAGGTAGTGTTCTCAGCTTGATGCTACGTGTAGCATCCACTCTTGTTTTACATGAATCACAGTAATATTGGTTGTCACCATCAAGCTGCTCCACACTGAGGTAATCATCCAAACTCTCATCCAAGCTTTTCATGCCTTTCACATTCAACTCGAGCTCATAGAAATCTTCCATTTTGGAAGAAGCTTCAGAATCTTGACCACATTTTGAGCACCTGCATACAGCTCAAATATCAAAGCATCAGACACAAACCAACAGTGCATTAAAGGAAAATCATCAATGACATGAATAACTGCACTCGGAGCTACTTCGAATGTCCCCTTCCTACAGGAAGATAAAACTGGAGGGAGCAAATGAAAATGTGGAAAGGGGACAGGGTTTTTTTTTTTTTTTTTTTTTTTGCCCAAGAAATGTCCAGAGAAACCAACATTAGAAAAGAAATAACACCCAACCCCCTTACACCCTCCAAAACAAAAGCTTACACTGACCAGGCTACAATTGACTCTATCTTGAAAGAAAGAAATCGAAATTTGGTGGAAGGGGGACAGTTGGTGGAGACCCAGATGTTAAGGTGAGGCTAAATAATGGATAGCTTGCTCATGGGTATAATATTGGTAACAAGTGCATATGGAAATCAAGGCAACAGCATGAAGGGAAAGGATCAGTCCATTTTTTAAACATATTGACCAAGAGCTAGAATAGCTGCAAACTTCTGCAAGGAATAACTAACTAATACAAATACTTCTGAGATACACAGAAACCTAAGGCACAAGATAAGGAAATCTGTTATACACCATCCCCTGACAACAGTCTAACCTCTTTGTGCAAGATATTTGCAGCTCTATGTATTTAGAAAGCTTCAGACCTACTAACTATAAAAAAATATTAAAAAGAAGGAATAGAATACAGGCTTCCATTTTTCAAATATATGATATTAAATATGAAGTGAATCGCGGATGTAGGCACCCTCATCCTGCTTCGGAACTTGAATGAGCCTTACTAATATATGTTGACTGAGGTTCATATCAACATTAAGAATAAGTGTAACCAACTGCTGCATTCAGTTGTTCCTCTAAAATATTACAATGCATAGATAGAAGCCAGAACAAGATAACGATCAGATGGGCAGCCCCACAAACCACCTAAGAAAAGGACATAAAAACAATCAACACAAATAGAAAGCTCTTACTTTGTTACATGAGACACGCTTCCACGGAAAAGATCCTGTACCACTGATTTTGCCTTGTAGACACTAGAATGGCTCAGACAACGCTCAAGCAAGGAAAGAAGTAAGGTAAGGAACTCGTGGCTATCTTGCTGCACTCCATTATCCAACTCCAGTGTCTTTACAAATGGAGCAGAATCAATGAAAGCCATTTTACTGGCATGCAAAAGTGCAAAAAGCCGAGCAAGCTGATCCAGTACAGGTTGCTGTTTCAAGACCTCTGGTTCCACCGAGAAAAGGCCTTCTCTAAAAGCAGTATTCATATAAAGACACTGAAGTATGCTGTTGGCGTAGCATGTTGCACCCAAGTTTGTGAGTCCAGCAGGAGAGTCATCAATACGGAGATCAGTCGATGGATCTGGTCCTAGTGCTTGAACAATATCTGTCGTCTTCTGCCACAACCCAGACTTCCGACTTCCATTTTGAGTTGGAATCAACCCACAAAAACAGTTGGGATTATCCTTGGTGTTCACCCTGCAGCCTTGGCAAACAGGCTTCGAGATCATATAGAGCTGATTTACATCCTCAGCGGCCACTTCCCCAGTAGCATGAATTTTCCTACGCAAGCCACACAAGTTAACCTTAAACACACAAAGGGGACGCGGAAACAGTAACATTCAGCATTTCTAACCATCCCATCACACGGGTGTATGTACCTCAATATCTGAGAAGTGACATTAACATCATCACTAGGCCTATGCCTTTTATTTTTGCTGCGTGTAGTTGGGCGGCTCATTCTACTATTATCGACCCAGCCTGAAAACAGGAATGGAAAGTAGGATGCATCATAGACCAAAACCCAGCTTAGTTCCAAAATCAAGGAGAAGCCCACCACACAGAGCAGAAACTCTTTAGCATTGGTGTAAAACAATGAAACTGACATATTCTACGATGAGCACAGAAACATAGAGCACTTGAGAAGTCGTTAAGGAGGAGACAGAGACAACAACACGTGAGCAATCCGAATTGGCATTTCGATCACTCCATCTTTTCACAAATCTGATTTTGCACAACGCATTATCCCATTGTTTCCACCAGTTCCAATCCACTTCAATCCAATCAGAGAAGTTAGACAAACTCCAACCATCCACAGAAAAACGCTGGATATTCAGCTCCACGCAATCGAGTTCCGGATGGAATTTTTTTTTTTACTTTCCCGCTGATTCAATCAGAGAAGTTAGACAAACTCCAAGCATCCACAGAAAAACACTGAATATTCAGCTCCACGCAATCGACAGTTCCGGGTGGAAATTTTTCACTTTCCGCTGATTCAACAAACAACTCATGTGCACGATATATATATCAGACATTAATCTCGAGAAAGAGTTCACCAGCGATTAAAACTTAAAAGACAATCCTCCAAATCACAGTCCCGCACTAATAAAACAGCAGCAAGAAAAATTGCGGCAATTCGAAACCAAATAAGAACAACTGAGAGAAGAAAAATGATACCAACAGAAAGACCGCCATACCTGAATCAGAAAGAGAGAGAGAAGCTAGACCTAATTAAACAGTAGTATTGTGCTCGGATTCCGTTAGATTGTGAAGTTGGGTTTGATCGAAGGAAACGGCAGCAGAGATTCCAACAGATATCGTGGAGCGGGAGGAGCTAGCTTGCGGGTATCTTGCCCTCGTATTTGGTTTGTCTGTTTGTTTCTCGGGATTTATGGAGGGGGAGAGAAAGGAGAGGAAAACGAGAGAAAAGGCGTAGTCGTACGGTGTATACAGGAGGAGAAGGGAGGGAAAACGGAGCGGAGAGGCGGGCCGGAGACGGATGGAAGGAAATGGAGGGAGTTGGAAAAAAAAAAGAGGGAGAGCGTCACCCCGACGCCTTTTTTTGCGTTTGCCTTTTCCCCGTGATTTTTATTAATTATTTTTCCTTGTTTGAGTTGGGGTGAAAAACTTTTTTGGGATTATTCATCCAGAAAAGAATATAAAATAATTCAAACGGTAATTTTTTATTAATTGTTTTGGACGGAACGAATGAATGGAGGCTGAGGAGTGTTCTGTTCTACTTACAACTGTTCACTGTCTCGTGATTTGTTGGCTTTCCTCTTCACCGTCCACGTGTTACTTGCTGTGGTTTCTTTGATTCTTTCCAGTCTCTACTTTTTACCCTTTACAAGTTTACATTTTTTTTCCCCGTTGAATTACTCATTACCTTTTGCTTTGCTATAATGAATTTTTATTCTCGTAAGGCGGTTTGGTTTCGGTTATAGTTAAATTCATGAGTTTTTATTAATATATGTAGAATAAAATATATGTATATAAGAAAATTGGTGTACTATAGTTTACTAGTTTACATTGTTTGGTTTGTATGATAGTTATTATAGTATTTAAATAAGTCATATTAATTTTTGGGTGAAATGTTACTTTTACCCTTCATTTTTAATATAAAAAAGTAATAGCTAGGGACATAGTTGGAAGAAATAAAAAAAACTCAACAAGCTCACAAAAAACTTGGGATTTAGCTATCACTCATTTTGAGTGATAGTTTGTGTCATATCAAGCAAACAATTCATGTATTATTTGTGCGGAAAATTCAAAAAATAATACATTTTGTACAATAAATGCATTGTAAGTAATTAGGGGTGGCATTTTGGTTATTTCGGTTATAACCGATAACCGATCGGCCGGTTATCGGTTAACCGAAACAATCACTCTCCCTACCGAAAACCGCCCGAAATAGGCTTCGGTTTCTCGGTTATCGGTTAACCGACCCACTCTTAAGACAAAAAAACCATGTCGTCGAGCCTCCGATAACCGACCGAAGTTCGGTTACTTCGGTTACCGTATAGTCGATAATCGGTCGGTTATCGGTTTAACCGGCCGGTTAACCGGTAACCGGTAACCGAACGGCCACCCCTAATTGTAACTATTCCAACTAAACCAAACGAATTAGAAAGAATGAGGGACAAAGCTAATTTTAGGAAAATCTTATAAAGAAAGCAGAACATGGTTTAGGGTAGTTAGTATAGCTTTTGTTATGTATTTGTCTGTGTGATTAGATCTACCTCTTGATTTTAAGTTAGGTTTAGGGTAGGATGTATAGTTTTTGTTTTGTATTTGTGTTTGTGTATAATTATATCTACCTCGCTCTTGATTTTAAGTTAGGTCACATTCACATATAGAAGTTGATATAAAAAGGTTTTCTATTCTGTTTGTATTTTTATTTTAATTCGGATTTCAACATTTTTAGTACAGATGGAACAAGTTCATTGTGAATAAAAATTAAGTTCATTTTCTATATATTCGGAGGAAAAAATTTGTACCATGCTGATGCAATTGTGTACTACCTTCGCTTTGAACTCAAATTTTGAAAAAACATTGCTAAAATTGAATTGGTTCGTTATGATCAACAAATTTTAAGGAAAAAATCATGACTATATATACCTACTATATACAGTCATTCTACACTATAATATATTCATAATCATGGTTCAAAAAGGCACGCTTAATCTTACGCTTAGGCACGCATAGGCGTAAGGCAATGGCAAAACCCCTCGCCTTCGGGGTACACGCCTAATTAGATAATGGAACACGTCAATCAAGTAAGGCTACATAAAAGTCTCTCTTAAACATTACTAGATGGAGCTAGGAAGTCTATATTAAAGGAGAAAATTAACATCATCTACGAAATTAATTTTTTTTCAATATTTTCAATAGCTCAAGAGCTTTGTGAGCTATTGAGCTATGATTCTATGAATTTGTGAGCTATGTTCTTGTCATTAAGTGTTGAGTAAATTATTTATCATTTTAACTAAAGTGAGGAAGTGTTGTAGATTATTATTTCATTCATTATGCAGTGCGAATAGCTATTTTTCTTCAAACGCCTAGACACGCTTAGTGTACGCCTAGGCAAGTTAGGCACTAGGCAAAGACTCAACGCTCGCCTTACGCCTAATGCCTTTTTGAACCTTATTCATAATACATGTTTTCATCGCCATGGTATAATCTTATATATTACCAAACATTATCACCATACTATACACTACTGATATATGTCTCAATTTTTTGTCCCAAAATATATCAATGTGAATTTTTCATTTTGAAGAGCAAGATAATTTGATTTTATATGAACAAATTTAATTTTTGCTTCAAAATAAAAAGTTCTAACCAATTAGATTAAAGAGGAGAAAAAGTAATGCATGAACAGTAACCAACCAGGTTATTGACCTAAACCACTCCCGAACATGATGGAGGTCTAAGGTAGGTTGCATAACCCTTGGTTATGCATATATTTAAATCAAACTCTTTATTTTGAGAAGGGGAAAATCTAAAGGATGAAATTAAAAGCATTTTTATTCATAATTTTTTAAGCAGCTTGTATCTTCTTTGGTTTAACTAGACTTTCAAAAAAAAATTACTCAATTGAAACGAGATTATTGTGATCTTAAAATTATGTTATTTTTTATGTATTTTGAGATAAAAATTTCATACCTCCCATTATCCTACGTTACCACCCTAGTACCACTATTCATTACCTAATCTTTGTTTTTAAACATTTTGCAAAGAAGAAACGGGTTTATCGTTATATATTTTGATCTAAAAATTGAATATATGATATTAAAAATATACTAACTTTTATTTATAACTATCAACATTGTATACCAAAAGATACCATTCATATATCAGGATGGTATGTGTTGGTATTTTTTTTTTTTTTTGTCATGTATTTTGATAACATCAAACTTGGTGTTATTTACCCTACATATTTAGGTGTGTTTTGTGTCAATTCATGTGCTTAAATGCTTGATCATCGTCAAATATGTTCTATTGTATTCCTATTTGATTTCGATGTGATTATAGGGTGTATTAGTCGATATATGCAAATTAGGCACAGAACAAGGTCACAAGTGTAGAGAAGGGGCAAGCAACTAAAGATCGTGGCCTAGAAGCCAAAGATCACGGCCAGGATCACAAGCTGCGAAGACCAACTAAAGATCGCGGCCCGGAAGCTAAAGATTGAGAGCGCGATCTTGGAGGCTTAGGATGCAAAGTTCGCATGGAGGGAGCCTCGGAGAAACATAGAGTTTCCCTAGTCGCATCACGACCAACGCTTATCTTGCCCGTGAGAAAGACCACGGTCGCGACTCACGGATCGCGACCGTGAAGTCAGTCTGGGATCATCCCTTTCCTCAGACCTCGACGACTGCGTTTTGAGATCACAACCCAAAGACCAAAGATTCCGCTCGCGATCTTCTTTCCTCAGGCCGCGAACTTCCCCGTGTCTAGAGTGCCTATAAATAGAAGACTCTTTTCCCCATTTTAAGTGAGCTTATTTTGAGATAAATTTTCAAGCTCTACACAAAGAGAGAAGAGAGAGAAGCCGAAGGAAGGAGAAGAGAAGGAGAAGAAGAAGGAGTTAGGATGAATATGTTTTAGGATTTACTTTGTATATATAGATGTTTTAGGATTTGAATGAATGCATGTGTTTGCCTAGTTGATTTTAATGTCACTCTTTCCTAAATGATGATTCTTGGCAACTGGCCCCAATCTTCCCTCTTAGCCTGCTTTATGCTGCCGCGTTAGGTATGAAATTCTAGGGTTAGACGGGTATGCGCCATCTGGCGAGTTTAGGTTAGATGTGTGAATGGGGGCCTATAGTGGTCGAGGCGACCGTACCCCTGCTATAGGTGGCTTTCCTAGGTGAAACCCGAGATAAAACCTCGGTGTGGACGGTGCCATATACTTAATTCCCCAGACACAATAGCCTAGATCGAGGTGACTGGAACATGGGTTTAGGGGAGGTGTACTCGGAGGCGTGTGGATAACGACGAAGGCCCACGAAAAAGAGCTCACTCGCCACATTCGACGACCCTAGATATCTATATATGCATAGTGACCCTAAGCTAGGGGGAGGATTAGTCCCCGAAGTACCTGCTTTTAACTTTGATCAATCCTTATACTAGAGTTTCCTCATATACTCCACTCATAACCTAAAAAACCGATTAACTAATTAGCAACTTGGTGGGAAGTAGGCTAGGGTACCGAGACTTGGATAGAATACGATCTTGATTACCACTATACGGCTACGCCGTTCTAGGTTAAACTTGGCCTAGGATGGGGTAGTTGTGGTTACGTGCAAACCTCTGACAAAAACATACAAGGATTGAAGTGATCATATTTTTATCCCTATAAATTTGTAGATCCAATAGATCATGATTAACTTTTTTCTTTCTGTACAAAATTTTTCAAAATCGACTTAAAATTGAAGGCGAGTGGTATGAAAAAAAATATAGAAATATATTGAAAATGAATCTCATTTTGTAGATCACAATGAACTCGTTCCATCTGTGCAAAAAATTTAAAATCCAAATTGGAACGAAGAAAATAAGAGCTAATTAAGAAAACTATGAAAAATAAAAACAACTTAATTCTCAATCCTTAGATCTGGATCATTCTAGACCCACTCAAAATTAAGATTATGAATTTAATTTTGTAAGGATGCATAACTAAGAGTTATGCACCTTATCTTGAGCCGATTTTACACCCGATACTTTTCATTTTCTTCTAAGATCAAAACCACCTCAAACAACCAAACAAAAATTAAGAAGGAAAAGAAGGAAAAAAAACTTTGAAAGTTTTGATCATATTTAGATAATTGAAAAGCCATCAAAATACGTTAGTTAGTTAAATTGCAAACAAAATTGCATAATAACAATAAATAACAATAGTTTGCGTGTAATTGTAGGCCTCTCCATTCGTTCTCCCCCCTCAAATTTTCTGCCCTTTTGGTCCCTTCTTCCATCGTTCTCCCCCCTTTTCTCCCTTAGTTGGATTACCCTTTTCCTTATTCCTGCGCAGGCTCTTCTCCATAACCCTTCTCTCTGATGGTAGACGATCACCATCGTCATCATAACTCGGAGAGTATTACTATTATTGGTTCCTCGACGACGACGTCCGATGTTGACGGCAAAAACCCTAATAACAAGAACTCGACCTCATCATCCTCCTCCTCCTCCTCGCCAAGCGAGAAGACCCGCAGGCGTTCTAAAGCGAAGGATTTTTGGAGGGTTCATCGCACTTTGATTGCGAGATGGTGTCACGCTGCTCGGAATATTAATACCTCTTCTTCGACACCAACTTCTCCGTTTTCGTCGCCATCGCCGCCGCCCGAGCGGCCGCCGGGGTCTTCGTCGACGTCGCCGTCATCGTCTTCTTGTTGTTCTGACGGTAATAAGGCTGGTTTGGGAGAAGGTGATGATCAGCCGGCGCCTGGTCTAGCGCCCAGAGTTGAATCCCAAAGGGTACGTTCCTATCTAGGGTTCCAATATTATTATCTTTCCTCTTTATGCATACTTTTTCTTGGACATGTTCATGTGGTTCGGGTTTACTCGTTTTAATCACTTTACCCAATACATTTTGATTTTGAAAACACTAAATATAGAACCCTATGATTTGTTTATGATTGGAATGGATCAGCGAGTAAAAAATGCAACTACCACTAGAAAAATTATATAACTAATTAAAATGTCAAGCAAATTAAACTAAAGCGAAAAACATCAAAATGCATCGAAGTTATGTTGTTGTTTGAATCTTGATGTAACATATTTCTGATATTTTTTCATAAACAACTTACCAAAATAAGCTAGAGAAGCTTATCCGGTATAAGCTAACTCATCCATAATATGTTATTCTTTTAAAATTAATATATATTCAATACGTCCAATAAGAAGGAAAAAAAATATTCAAATTCTCTCGCAAATTGACATAAATATGTTTTGAATACGAAAACTTAATAAAAATAGTTGTAAGATGGGCTGAGTCGCGGTATCCACGAGTTGCATATATAACTCAAAATGCACACTTAACCGGCCAAGACATATGGGTTCCGCAAAACAAAGTTCTCACCTAACTTTTAAATCTTAATTTTAACGATAAATACAAGTAGGTTAGATCGGATTGAACAAATCAATCGCGTTACTAAGTATTCTTTGCATGAACGATAGATTGATAGTTAAAGAGTTTCAAGGAACTTAATAGTCCGGTTTTGTTCCTTCCCCGCAGGCTGAAGAAGAAGAAGAAGCAGCAGCAGTAGAGAAGAACAATACAATGAATGGAATCCACAGCTTCAGATACACCGCCACCGCAGCAGATCCCACCACCACCACAACAACAACTCCCAAAGGCGTATTCAAGCAAAAAACCAAAGAAGCAGATTTCCTCCGAACCCTAACAAACCCTCTCTCCAGAATCGCCAGCAAAAGGAGCCCTTCCCCTTCCTCCAAAATCGGCAGCCGGCGTAGCGGCTCCCCTCTATCCTTCGTTCACCGATGCATCACCGGCCGGAAACCCACCACCACCACCACTCCTCCTCCCCCTTCCACCGCCGACGTCCACCACGACCGCAGCTCCTCCCCTGCCGCCGCTGCCCCTCCTCCGTCCACGGCGCCAGCCTCGCTGGCGAGCGATGCCAGCGTGAGAAGTAGTGCGAGTAGTGGTGGTAGCAATCTTGGTGGGTTCTCGAGGAACCCGAGCCAGAGAAGCGCGACGCCGATCATGTTCTCCAACTCCACCGGACGGAAGGTGAAGCCCCCGCCGGTGCAGCAGAACTTGGAATGCACGCTCGAGGAGCTGTTCTACGGTTGCACTAAGACTGTCAAGGTTACCAGGGACGTCCTCACCGACCGAGGGTACGTATTCCTTTTGCTCACCTGCGTTAATGTTTTTACTTTGTCAGGATTTGGTGCCATGTAAAAGCAGTTTTGTGTTTGTTTCGTGGTTTGTGAAACCGTGTCGTATCTGACAGTTCTGTGGTTCAATTGTAAAATACGAGTATCGGCGCGCGGTTAAACTGGTAAAACGGTATAGTGGTAATAATAGTTGAACTACGGTTAAATTACGATTTCACTTTAAAAAAATACCCCACAGCTAATTTTTTTTTTGGTAGAGTATCGGGTACGGTTTCACAGAGCTTGGTTAATTCCTTCACTCAATTTATGCTTATTCATGTCATTTTGGTATTTGTTCATATAATATTGGTGGTAATCCACGGAAATAGTAATGAGTATTCACGCAATCGATCTGGTGTTGATTCACACATATTGTTGTTTATTCACGTCGTTTGGTGTCAAGTGAATCGAGAATTCATTTCATTGTAAAACGAATTACCATGTTGAATTCATTGTCAAATGAAATCTTGTATTTGGTGTGTCATATTCAAATCTTTAAAAAATAAAATGAATTATCGTGTAGAGTTCACTGTCAAATGAATTTCTGTGTGTTGGTATGTCATATGTATAAGTAATTTAGTAAATAAAAGAGAATGATGATATTATATTCTATTATAACTAGTTAAATACTTGTGGAATTCATTTGTAAATTCCATCTCAATTCCTCTGATTTGTTAATAACTAGTTCCAATTCCATAGAATTTCAAAATTTAGAATCGAGAATGAATTCTTTTAAAAAGCAAACACAAAAACGTTTCATTTCAAAATGAATTCCTAAAAAATTATCAAATTCATTTATACCAAATGGTATGTAAATGAATGTCATAGTGTAGATTATGATCAATGCAACTCATTCTTTTTTTACGAAAAAAAATCTAAAATTTAAATTTATTTCCATAAAATATGGTTAATACAAATTATTTGGTAGGAAAAAAAATACGGGATTCTATTTGTGTAAATAATCACCAAATTGTGTAAATAATCACTAAATGAGGTGAATGAAACTACATGCGTGAATTAGATGTATTGTCTTTTTCACCAACCCGTTTCTTTTTAACAAATCTAGAGGAAATTAATCACCCATGCATGCAGGCAAATAGTACAGGAAGACGAGACCCTCTCCATCCAAGTGAAGCCCGGATGGAGGCGAGGCACCACGATCACATTCGAAGGCACCACCACCACCACGGGGACCACCGAGCAGCCGCCGCCGCGGCGTCGTCCCGTCGGATCCGAGCCCTCCGACGTCACGTTCGTGATCGTGGAGAAGCGTCACCCTCTGTTCCGGCGGGTGGGCGACGACCTCGAGATCGCGATCGGGATCCCGCTGGTGCAGGCGCTGACGGGGTGCGACATCTCCATCCCTCTCCTCGGCGACTCCGGGGAGGTGATGAATCTGACGATCGATGACGTCATCTACCCGGGGTACGAAAAGGTCGTCCCGGGGCAAGGGATGCCGAGGTTCAAAGAGGAAGGGACGACGAGAGGGTTGCTGAGGGTGTTGTTTCTGGTTGAGTTTCCGGTGGAGTTGACGGAGGAGCAGAAGGCGAAGATTGTTAGCATTTTAGAGGAGGAGGAGGAGGAGGGTGGTTCTTGTTGAATTTGGGAGTGAGTAAGAGATAGTTTCGGGTAATGTAATGTGGATTCGTTTGTTTTGGTGATGTGTACATGTAGAGATTTTTTAGTGAGTATGGTAATTCGAATATTATGAATAATGGGTACATGATTTTTTATTATTATTTAATCCGAACTCGTTAGATTATACATATATGTGTAACATATGTACTTTATTTAGAAATAGTCTTTATTTTTATTTCACGGTCCATATTACTTTTCTTCAACGGTTTTTCATCGCTATAATGATTTATTTTTATACTTATCAGTTTTCACTTATGTAATATCAACATACACATCTGTTGTTAACATATTTTCTTCAAGTTATGAAAGAATTACTGCCATTGGAAATTCAATTGGGTATTAGCATAATTTTGATTTTCCACCCAATTCTTATATGTGTATAGATATGCATAAAACTCGAACTACTTCTTATGGGATAATTGATAGACAACACTATCTGTCTCTGACCTGATTCATTGCCCATCGCGTTAGTTTATACAATCGAGCCCGGTCCATCGGTATCTTCCCACAGTTCATCATTAGAAAAGAACAGAGAAACATGGTGATAATTTGATATCCATGTCGATCTGTCTAACCACCCAATCTGGCTTACTTGAACAACAATTGACAAAAGTAGAATTGATTTGAAACGTTTCCCTTGCATCTTCTCAATCAACAATAAATGTAAAATCACACTGAATCCAAGTCCTTAGAGAAGTTTCCAAGCATGATGAGGTTTGCAGATATAACTTACACTGGAAAAAATAACTATCCACAATGATCCGATGCAAAATCTTTCAAGGCTTAGACCCACGAAACAGTGCGCGTAGGATTGCAAGGAAACTGCCTCCCATCAGAGCTTTCATCATTCTCAGTTTGAAGCCCGTGTATGGTGGATACCTCAAGGCAGCGTCGCCTATGAAACTCCGATACAGCACAGCTTTCTTGTGGCTGAAGGCATCAAATGAGAACTTCCCGTGGTACGACCCCATCCCACTCTCGCCAACGCCTCCAAATGGTACAGTATGAACAGCCAGCTGTTCAGAGAAAAAGGAAGGAAACATGATTGTAAGGAAGCCTGCTCTTATTTTGCATATGCAGATTGAATGAATGATTCGTTCCTAAATGGAGTAAGATTGAGAGAGAGAGAGAGAGAGAGAGAGAGAGAGAGAGATAAGTACATGAATTGTTGTGTCATTGACGACAATGCCACCAGCAGAGACAGACATTACAAACTTTTCTTTGAGCTTTTTGTTGTTGGTGAATATGTAGGCTGCAAGTGGCTTTGTTCCCGAGTTGATCACATCGAAACTCTCATCGATATTGTTCAACTGTATTGTCAATGAAAAGGAAGATGACAATAAGAGGGCTGTTATTCGCAAAATGAGGACAAGCAATCGGGATAAGATCATCGACTTTTTCTTACCATGAGGATGGGAAGCAAGGGGCCGAAAATTTCTTCACTCATGATCAGAGAATCCCTTGGCACATCTAGCAAGATGGTAGGAGCTATTCTTCTGTCGATCACAAACAATGGAAGCATGTAAATCACAAGGAAAATGATAAGCATTCAAGATGCACCGTACTATCTGAGAGTATGTGGAACAAGAAACTCACAGCTTCTCTTCGTCTTTTTCACCACCGTAGACTATTTTACCAGAAACTTTCTCGTCATCCAGTAGCTTGGATAATCTAGCAAAATGGTTAGAGTTTACAATGCGAGACAAGTCCTTCGACTCCAATTGATTCTTCCCATAAAATCTCTCGAGTTCTGTTTTCAGAGCATCAACCTGCACGTAAGAAACTCGTTTCAGAGGAAGCTAAAAATGAACCAAGGCCTGGAATAACGGAGTACAAGCACCGAGAGTTACCAGCTTTGGTGCATAATCTTTGGTTGTTAAAATGTAATCAGGGGATATGCATGCTTGTCCGTTGTTACAGCCCCACTTGCCAGCAATTAGTCGCCTCATTGCAACCTTCAAGAGGCAAACAGTTTCACGTCGAAGGAAGAAATGAAGGTGCTAAAGTTAACTGAACAAACCGAAGTAGTACCACATCAAAAGCTTCAGATAGTATTTACCTGTAGATTAATGTCTGAATCAACGACCGCTGGACATTTCCCCCCGAGCTCCATGATGACAGGTGTCAAGTGCTTTGCAGCAGCAGCCATCACAATGCGCCCAACCCTACCATTGCCTGTAAATTGAGCAAGGAGTTGCCTTTGAGGTACATGACAGGTTGTGACCAGGAGCTGTGGTTGTCAGTCTGAAATTTCTGGCGCTTGTTTTATTCTAAATGAAACAAGAGCAGCCAGGAAGAATCTAGAACCAGGGCATTTCGACCTATCTAGTGAATCTGACCCCAAGGATATGTATAGCGGATAGCACCCAGCAGATAGAAAGCTGTGGTATTAGAATTTACAGCAGAACATTCAACCAAGCCCTGAACTGAGTTTGTCAAATTGAAACCAGGAGTAGTTACATGATTTCCTTCTACCACTTGTTAGGACTCTTCATGTCAACATACGAGAAATGAAAAGTTTGACTTAATGTTTCATATATGTCTTAGCTGATCCTGATTAAAGATAATTGACAGCGGAATTAACTATTTCATGCCTATTCATGAAGTAGTAAATTTACAAACATCAAACACCAAAGAATGAACTCATGGACTTTTTCCCCATGAAACTATAACACTCGTTTTCGGAGTCATTATGCAATAAACATTGAATGAACCACTGAGCAGTTATGAGTTATGGATAAATTTTATGTCCAGCAGAAGAAGCTACGCATTAACACCTTTCATTATATTATGCAAACCACCTTTATAGTTCATTGACAGGAGTCTTTCTTTTTGGGTAAACGCTAAATGATCTGCCAGAGAATTTCCAGGTTTAGGGAACATCTTTAACCAGCACAATACTTGAAAATTAGATGAGAAATACAGAGTTCCAATCTAGTCAAGTTGCAAAATCTTTGTGCTCTTAGCAACTCTTTCAAAACATAGTGTAAATCCACAGTGGGTTGCAATGTTCCATCACAATCAAACTCCAGTGAGCATTTCTAATAAAAAAATCCAGTCTTTGAACAGCAACTGTTACCTATTATTAAGCGGGGCAAAAGTAAGACTGGGATGGCCGACCTATAAATAGGCTGGAATGCAGTAAATTCACATGGACACAAGACATAGCGAGAGAAACGGCCTATGATGTCATTTAGGGAACATTGGGGAAAAGACCTTAACTAGGTCTGGCACTGAAACTCATTAAGTAAAGATGAAGGACAAACCTGTATACATGATTTTGTCCCATTTTTGCTCTAGTAGAGCTGACGTTTCAGGAACAGCACCCTCAACAACCTTTATGGCAGAAGTATCCAAATACTGAGCAAAAAGTTTTGCAAGCAATGAGGACGAGGCAGGTGCTAGTTCCGATGGTTTTAAAACCACCGCATTCCCAGCTGCAATAGCTCCAATCACTGGATCAATGGATAGCACTGCAAAACACATTTCAGCATAGATTACTCAAACTTCTGGTAGACAATAATAAGATACTGAACCATAGCAAGTAAGAAACTGAACCTACAAAAGGGATAGTTCCAGGCAGAAATTATCAATACAATTCCAAATGGCTCAGACACAATTTCAGCTGATGATGGGAATGTTGTCAGTGAGGTTTTTGCCTGCAGTATGTCAACAAATATGAATATGTGGCGATACTTAGAAACCACAGAATAAAACAGGCTCAAACAATTGATCACTTAAAAATGTTCTACCTTCTCCGGCCTGATCCAATTCTTTAGTTCCTTGAGTGCCACTTTGCATGCATTCTTTATCATACCTAGCTGCAAAACAGACCCTTAATTAACTTCCCAAAAATATATTTCAGAACTAGTTGTAAACATATCTAAGGAGAAAAACAGGTGCTTAGATAACTAGATACCACCAAATACCCTTTCATCAAACATCAACCTGAAATTAAGCATTCTGTTCAAGGATGGAAATGAGCAAACTTATTCCTTGAGCACCTAAAGTGCCATCCATTCTACAGAGTATGAGGCAAAGCCATACAACAGCCTTAATGTTCAAAACTTGTAAATCTCCATCCCTCCAGGGTATGAATTATAGGACAACACAAAAAAATCTATTAAGTGGCCTGTTTCTCTTAGCATGTTGGAGCAGATTCAGCTACTATACCCATGCAGACCAACTTACACAAGCCTCAAATTTAGCGACTTTAGCTTACCATACTCCCAACAGAGACTAGTTCATCTATCTCTAGATCAAAGTTACAGGGAATTAGATCATTTTAGCCAATTGTCAAGTTAAAAACACCTACATCAAAGAGTTGGAGACCCGGACACCCGGTCCTGTCATGGAAAGACTAAGAGCATACACCCAAAAAATCTCTCTTCAAATGTTAGAAATATAAGGTCCTCTTCAAATCAATGAATACAACCTGATTTATGGTTAATCCAGTCATTAATGTCTTCAACAACTTGGTTGGAAGATAAGGAAACATATAGATATAGTACATAAACCATGTTGAAGATTGATGAGGACACATACAGATAGTACAACCGTAGGCTAAGCAACTAAGCCATGACTAAAACAAGTCCTGGAATCTGCAAAAGAAAAATACACACGTACACAAAGCATTTGGGAGGTAGTTGGGAAGTCATTATCTTGGTCCTACCTCATTAATTCCCGGCTCCTCAAATCATTTCTTGGCTGAGACTGAGATGGATAAAAAAAACCCCAGGAACGAAGACGAAGAAGAAGAAAACTTAGGAGAATAAGCCAAAAGCTTTCTTTTAGTCGATTCTTAATTTCATGATGATTCCCCAATGCCGGCGAGAGTCACTGGGAAGGAACTCAATTTGCATTTAAGAAGAGAGGGACAAACACGAGGTAGAGAGGAATTTATAACAAGAAGCAATCAGGCTTCGAAATTCCCCAGCTGCCATAGCAGCCACAACTACCTCCCGCACTTCATTAATTACAGAACCCTGAACCCCCCCACGTTAGCTGCCAAAGCAGACTCGAACTTCCCCTTGGCAGCTTAACTCAATCAAAAAATTCAAAATCCTAATCGACCAATTCATCGAAAGTAAGAAGAGCTCTTACCTCATAGAGAGTTCCTTCGAGCTCGGGCTTGGCGAGATCCTTGTACAGCGCCTCGACGACCTCCTTCTCGCTGTCGTCGCACATCCTGACGATGTTCTTCAGCTGAGTCACCCTCCAGCTGTAGCTCCGAGTCCTGCCGGAATCGTAAGCGACGACCCTGAGCTCGTTGACTAACTGCTTTGCTTCCTCCTCTCCAAACACCGTCACCTTCTTCTCCCCGATCGTCGTCGCCATTTTCTGATGGGCCCCAAAGAAGAAGAAAAAAATTTCAAAATTCGTTGATCAGTGAACAAAGCTTCGGTGTAACAGGTAATGCTCGATTGTGTAAAGCTTATATGATGAGGAAAAATGGAGATTTTGGTGGGTTTGAGAATTGGGATTCTGAGGAGATTTTTTTGTAATATTCGGCCTGCGCTCTAATTTGGGTATTATTATGATATAACAAGGGTGCCGAGAAATTTGGCTTTCTTTCTTATCGGTTACGGTGTCGGCGAGTGTGGGTTTGGGCGCGGGGAATCATATGTTTCTGTTTTTATTTTTCATGAGTGCGCGTGGAGTGGAGACGATGGTGTGGAGCGCGTGGGGGACGATGGGCAGGTGCGTGCTGGCGTTTCTTTGCTTGGAGCCTTACCCTCGGGGGGTTTTATTTTATTTTTTTTTTCGAAATTGATGGGTTTTATTTAATATAATGTAATCTAATAATATTTGTTTTTTTTTTCCATGGTTGATGAGCGGTCCACTGCATCATTTGGAACTAACTTGACCGGCCGGCCGTGACGTGACGACTTTGTGATTGTTCGGATGGAGAGAGCTTTTTTTTCTGTTTCTGCAGTTTGGTGAGCGAACGTCAAAATGGTGGCCTGCTTCAATATTTTGGTGAAAACTGAAAACAATCCCCTACAAACGTACCAGATGACTAATTATTTCTTTTCCGTTCGAATGAATCGTACGAGATGAATAGATAATGAATTTAGGGTTACAAATAGAGGTGACAAATGGATCGGATTGGTGGATTCATGGATCTAATGGATTGGTGGATTCATGGATTGGATCAAGTGGATTGGTGGATTATCCATGAATCCAAATGACATCCTCAACCAAGGACCAATATGTAAAATGTAAAAAGTTCAGGTACTAAAATGTCATAATGAAAAATTTTAGGTACCAAAACGTAAATTTTCAATGATATTTTAAAAAATTAAATTTTAGGTACCAAAATGTAAAAAATAAAAATTATAGGTTATAAACCGTAATTTGCCAATGATCCATGGATCCAATCCATGAATCCACCAATCCAATTGGATTTGGATAAAATGGATTGGATTTAAATGGATTAGATTAGGTGGATATTTTTAATGGATTGGTGGATTGGATTGAAATTGCCACCTCTAGTTACAAATGAGCCAAGTCGTTTTCGAGTAACTCGGCGTTTGAAGTCGGTAAAAAATCGTTCGACACTCGGCTCGTTAGTAAACAAGCCGAGCTTGAGCTAGACCATGGATGCTCAGTTTGATAAGCTCGTGAGCTAACTTGACTCGGTGGCTTGTGGAACTAAGCCCGCGAGCTGGATTGTTTAGAGCTTGTCCGAATGATTGATTACTCTTCTGAACATTAATATTACCTTGTTAGTACCGATGTGTACAGAAGCTAGCTGTGATTTCCAATTTCTAGTGTTCTTTTTATCATTTAAATTTCTTATGTGTACACATTTTTCAGCAAGAATGATTTAAAATCGAGCTCATCTTGAGTCGAGCTTGTACTCAGCTTGACAAGTTGTGTTAATGAGCATTTATCGAGCTCTACCGAGTCGAGCTCGAGCTGAATCATTTTTAATCGAGCCGAGCTCGAACTGGATTATCAAAATTCGAGTTCGAGTCGAGCTCGAGCTAAAATATTTATAAACGAGCCGAGATCATACTAAACAAAACTCAACTCGGCTCGTTTACAGTCGTAACTACACCGTATCAGGTGGCTTATTATTTCTTTTCCTTTCGAATGAATCGTACGAGATGAATGGATAGTGATGATGTTCATTAGCCAATGTTGGGAACCACAGTATAATCCACAAGAGTTTCCGTTTTTTTCTTTTCTTCTTCTTTCTGTTTTGTATTATCCGAAAAGAAATAGCAAAAACATCTTGTTGAACAATCACGGAAAGCATAGTGATTGCGCATCAAATCATTAGTTTAATCGCTTTCAAATGGGAACGGCTACGGTGCTAATTGTACAATAGTTAGCACCGTCCTAACCAAGGGAAAAATTACTACTAGTTTGAATTAGTAGTGATTTAGTTTAGATGTTGTATTGATTTTATAATAATTCGTAGTGATTTCGTTACTTTTAGTAGCGTTTTTTGCTAGTTATCACGGTGCTAACCCCTATAAAGGTTAGCACCTAATCCCATCCCGTTTCAAATAGTTAGTTGAGTTATTTGGTTACCTAATATTATAAAAAGGGATTTGTTTCTTTGTAAGAACCCTCCACTTGAACTATAAAACTGCATTCCGGGATTATTTGGAGTGGTTTGGATGTTGGATTTGAAAAATGAGAGTTTTGAGTTTGGAAAACTTTTTAATATCATGAAGTTGTTGCTTTTTTCATCAAATTTGGCTTTCAATAAATCAAATCTCAAATGAAATGTGTGATTTGCATATCCGTGAGGTCCATGGATTTATGTCAAAAAAGTCCAAATCCGTGTCTTCCACGAGTCTCTGTTGCCAGTTTTTACCCCACAAATAACAGAGTTGTTCAAATCTATGATGCTTGGAATTTGGGTGTCAAATCCATCACCAAAATACTACAAGTAACGAACAAGGACTTGTGCTAGTGCTAATACCACTAGCCTAGAACCTGCAGGTCTCAGGTTCGAAATCCTTAAGTAGTACATTAATCACAAAAATGAAACTTATATCACCCTTGTAAAAAAAATACTACAAGTAAAATGACCCGTTAATAGTCCTAACTTAACTTTATCGTTCTAGACTTGAGTGACAACATGATTTAAACAAAGGCAGAAAGATGTCAATTCGAGTAAATTAAATCAGAAACAAAGAGATTATCTAGATTATGTTTCCCCTAGATCTAGCGGATATTTAGATCGTGTGAGTAAATTGACTCTTATGATGGATTTCACCCTATCCTATCATATATCTTTGTTTATCATATTTAATTGGCTATTACGAGTCATGCATATATATATCTCGTCTTAGATGCTTGTGCAGATCAACCGATTGATGATCGATTGTGAAGGATGGTCGTGTCTGGTATTCTCCAACACAAAGATGGTTTCGAAACTTATCATATGAGATGATAGCTTCGGTTTGGCATGCAATTGTCTTGACTCTTGATAGCTTCGGTTTTTGAATATTGACTTCTTAGAGTAGCTGGTGCTTCCTCAAAATTGGCTTTTATACATAAATTCCAAATCGGCATGTTTTTAGTCGGTTAAGTCGTCGATTTGGTCTTCTGGCCGTCAATTTGGTCGACTCATTTTGAGGTTGGTTTCCACTGCTGGGTCGTCGGAATACAAAAATGCAAAGCTCCAAGAAACGGCGTCCATGCCGCCAATTTTGGGCTCTAGATCCAAACTCCATTTATGAATTTTTGCAACGGGGTCTCCAACTCGCACATGATGGTCCACTAGAATGTTTTGGACAGAAAACACACGAAACATTATTAAAGTGCATCAAAATAGTGAAAATGATTCTTGGAGCTACTAACATTTGAGCATTTATCAAGAAAATCCAAGTTAATATGACAATAATTATGTTCTACACTAAATAGGGTATAAATAGTATAATTTATTTGTCATCAAATAACCTCAACTTGAACTTTGCTGATCCTAAGCAAACCATACTCTCAATCATATAACTCACCAAATCTCTAGGATGACACGTAATTTTCGATTATATGTAGTGGATAATAAGCAGCTTACAAGGTCAATCCTAGCACTTAGAGAATTAACTTGAACACATCAGCGAGATATATATCTCGTAAGAACAATTTGACCAATCTCCATCCACCACGAGCACTTAACTCAACTCGAGAGTCTAAAAAAGTATGGGGTGGAGCATTTTTTTCAAACTTTGTTTTACTTTTAAGCACATCTGCATCCTTGTTTCACAATGAAAGTTTTTGTTCTCTCTTTTGAATTATGTGCCAAAATTTTGCACTTTTTAGCACAAGTGGGTTTTTGCTTTATACTTTTGGACATAGGTACCATGACTGAGCAAGAGCAATTTTTGCGTCTTAGCACTCACTCGCATAAGGGCTTCATTTAACTCATTATCCTCAACCTGTGTCGAGTGGCAATGCTATAGAGGGGTGTCGAAAACTCTATACATGCCCACTAAGCACAATTATCAAACGACACTTCACTCAGTGGGGGATTATAGTAGATAAGCAATGTTGAACAACCGCAAATTGATGCTTGGTTTACCCTTATCATTTCCCCATGTGTAATGAGTGATTGTCTTACACATGGTATATTTTACCATACACTTTATTTTTTAAGCCAATTTTCTTTATTCCACTTGTCATATAGGCGATAGATTCATTGAAAATTTTTAAGGATAGTGACATGCATTGAATCCACACACATTGAATGGTCTTTAATTTCATGAAGGTGAGCTTACAATTACGAAGGAAAGTGTGGCATTATTCAAAATTTTCAATTTTTTATGCACAATGCACACATATGCCGGTAGGAGCATGAAGATAGTCTACAATAGCATATCTCACCCCACACTTTATAAAGGAGCAATTTCCTCATTGGACCAAACAATCAACGGGCATTAACAGATAGGCCAAACGCGAGAAGTAGGCAAAACTCAATAATTTCCAACAAAACTTCAAATAAACAAACGAAAACAGAATTAAAAGTGTAACATCCCAAACCTTTTTCTGACGAAGAAATTGTCCACTTCGGGTCTTGAGGGCGGTAGTTCTCCTACTATTTTATCGAGAAAATTCAATAAAATAAAGCAAAAAGAAAATATCATTATTGCACAAGTGTTTTCCTAGAATCAATCAAAATAGAGATCTATTTTGATGTTAGGTACAATACCTTAATTAAAAAATAAATTAATAATAGATTTTAATGTTGTGCAAGGTTGTCAAACCGGTTCATATCATTTCTCCGGTTTAACAAGTGGAATGGTTCGACCGGTTGTACAATTGGTGTGCCGATTCATGTTGGTTTAACAAAATATGTAAAATGTGAAAATCCGTAAGCAAGAAATGAATTTATTCATATATAAAATATATTTGAAGACAATTTATTTAGGATTGACATTGATATTCAAATAAAATGCGACATTCATAATAAAATTACAAACAATACTCATATTTAAATACAACATTTAACGTCAATACCTAAATGTTTATACTTGAATTCAACAAATAATATCAATATTTGACTTTTAAACTCATAAAATAAATGATAAATTAACTTTTTATTAATTGAATTCACTAAAACATCGTCATTTTGCTTAGAGATAGTAAATCGATCATGTCGAGCATACTTGTGGAGTTGTGGTGTTCTCGCCAGTTTCATGACCGGTACCAAGATGTTGTGTATCACAAACCAGTGTCCATGAAACTGTACCGTACCGGCGGTTCAACCACGAAATACTAGTATTGGAGGCTAAACCGGTAGACTGTATTTATCGGTATAACGATTGAACCACGATTAAACCACGGTTTTACCATAAAATACCCTACCACTGACTTTCTCGGTACGGTTTCATGGACCATGTCACAAACCACTTTTGCAACTGCAAAATAATGGTAGTATATCAGAAAAATAGTTCATTAACTATTGACTTAATCTCTGGTTCGGAGAGTGCTAACTGTCTCGTGGACTAGTCCCGAATTCCGTGGATACCACACAAATTAGTGTGCGTGTTCGTTTTGTTTATCGTTTCGCTTCTTCTCGTTTAGGTGATCTCGTTTGGTTAACATAAAACTTAAGAAAAAAAGTGGGAAACAAAGATGAGTCTGGTTTCTCAATTTTTTTGTTTTGTTTTTATTTTAGAAGGAATAAAGAGAAGGTGCTAACAATAATGTCGTGATAGCTAGGAAAACATCGATGTAGCGAGTGGATGATCTTTATTCCGTAGAAAAAAATTGTCTAGTAATTTGGTACACTTCATGGAGAATTGGAGTAAAAGTAAAATCGTAGCATGGTAAGTGGTTGTGATTTGTGAAGCATGAGCTTCGGTATCATATAAATTTTTTGTGAATGACTTGTTACTTGCTTTCATTTATAGGTTGAAGTCATATTTAAATAAGAGGAATAAATCAATTTATGTGATTATGCTACGTTTCTAGGAGGATAAAGAAATGTAGTTCTATTTTGAGATTGGAATAAATTAACCACAACAACAACGCAACACACTATAGTGAACCAAACCGAAGCAACAAACCAAAGAATACATAGGCAGCTGACACCTTACTGCGAGACCCATGGCGCAATGGACATAGGAAAACCGGCAAAGTAAAGGCCGTCGTCCTTGATCTCCCACGTAATTTCATGAAGCTGGGGCATCCCTTTCTTCTTCTGGCTTTCGTCGTATGAGTTGAAAGTGAGATGCTTCTTGCCGCGAGCTGTACTCACGTCACACCAGTAAAGCGTCGTGCCGAAAATGTTCCTCGAGAAGCTCCAGCTGTACACGTCGCCGGCGACCAGGCGACGGGAGCCCAGATCGTCGTCTTTGGACTCGCATCGCACCGTGATCTTGCGGCCTCTAGTCAGCTGATTCGAAACGTTGACCCGAATCTTGTACGACATGGAGGGGCTCGGCATTGCGACGATTGCCAGAAGAATCACCGCCAGTATTTTGGTCAACATTATATGTTTTTTTTTGGTTGGGAGGTGCCTTCTTCTTTGTGGTGGGTTGCTATTTGTAATGAATGTGTACTTTGATTTACAGCCATTGCCTTTTTTTATAGTCTTATTAATTAATTCCTTATTTCATATGAAGGGAAGCATTGGAATATTTGTGTTAAAAGTGTAAATGATGGTGTATACATAAAAAAGTCCAACTTCTGTTTGCTAAGAAGTACCCAATTTTGAATTTTCCCTCCAGCTATGCAGAGACTGTAAAACACGTTGCCTACTGCTGTAATATCCTTGGCTTGTTTTCTGTATCATATAGCAAATGAACAAATGATGCGGTAGTTTTTGGGTCAAGCCAATCTGTCGTTGACGGAAAGGGCGGCTCCCTTCCCCTGAGTTATTCTTTATCACGAGTACTGTTAAGTATTAAACATCACGTTTCAGAATATATACTTCTTCTTTGCTTTATTCTCTATTTTTTTTTTCTTTTAACGTTTGTTACCTTAGTCTCCTGGTTTCTAACTTAACTTCAGAACAATTTTTTTGTTTGGTAAGAACTTCAGAACAATTTAACATCACGTTTGAGTATACTTCTTCTTTGCTATTTCTTTTCCGATAATACAAAACAGCAGTGCTGTCAAAGCCTAACCGAGCCGCCCGGCCGGACCGCCAAAGCCGCCACCCGGCCGTAAAACCGGTTCAGATAAGTTATTTAACCGCTACGGGTTTATACAGCGGCCGGCGAGCGGCCAAAGCGGTTAACCGCTCAAGCCGGTCGCGCGGTTCGACCGTTTGGTTTACCTAAAAAAAAATTGAGAAGGCCAATGGTGGGTCTATGGCAGCCAAACAAAACCCTAACTTTCATTTCATTTCTTCGTTTTCGACCCTAGAACAGACTACAGAGGGAGAGCGGCGCCACCCTGCCGCCGTCAACTATCTTGTCCCAGCATCGGCGCTTCCCGACGGCATCGCCATCCTCAAGCAGCTCCCCGCTCCCAGCGCTTCCGTCCCGTCGCCATCGCCAGTCCTTGTCGTAGCAAGCTGCTCCCCGCTCCCGGCGCTTCTGTCCCCGTCGCCATCGTCGCAAGCAGCTCCCTGCTCCTGCCGCAACATCTCCCCCAACCACTGCCCTGCTCCAGCCATCTCACCTCCACAGTACGCAACATTTCCCACCATTTCTGGAATTGGATTCTTGAACTTTTGGTACTTATGTTTTAGAACTGTTAAGAGTTAAGACTGTAATTTACTAATTTAGTCATGGTTTACCAAGATTAATAAGTGTCCACTATTTATATTGATTATTTATTAGGTACCGGCTTTCTAACGGTTTTTAAACGGTTTAATGTCGGTTGGACCGCTAAAGACCAGCCGTTTGCATTATCGGGTCATATTCCGGTTCGCTTTTGACAACATTGCAAAACAGAAAGAAGAAGGAAAAGAAAGGATTAAAGGAACCCTTGTGGATTATATTGTGGTTTCCAACGTTGGCTAATGAACAATATTCATTCATCTCCTATGATAACGTAGAAGATGACTAATTATTTATTTTTCATTTTTTTTTATCGCGGCCATAAGAAGGAAGATTTAATTTCTTATTAGACTTTCTTCCAGATCATATCAGAGGGCACATTTTTTGTCCTGTATTTTGTTAGAGAGAATAAGAGATGTATATTGGTTGGCCATTTGTGCTTTGCAAATGGTCTCCTTTTTGCAGTCAATAAAAAGAGCAACTGATTCAACGGGAAAAAAAAGAGTAAGAGATGTGAGATTACTTATGCCTCTTATTATTAACATTAACTAGAATAAGGCTAACAACAACAATAGTAAAAAGAAGAAGAAAAATTAAATCAATTGCGTAAAATACTTAACTTCGTACTAAGAATTTACCACTTTCTTCCTTTCTAATATTCATTTATATTATTTGTTTCTACAATTTGATTCTTCTATATTCTCCTCGCTGACTCAATTAATTTCTCATAACATATTCAGGTGACTCAACTTATTTGATTGTTTTTTTAATATTTGAATTCTCTTAAATATCATTGTAATAATTTTTATTTATTGATTGACGATTTATTTACATTTTTAATATATTTTTGTGAAAAAATTGGACCACGTTTAGTTCATAGAACATGACCTCCATAATAGGAGGGGCGATCATGTGGTTATGATGATGCTTTTAAATATGTTAATTAATACTCGTGTTAGTCATTGGTCAATATTGGTCAATATTCTTATGTATATAGATGATATATTTGTATTCACCGTTTAAATCATATTCGTATTCTGAAAGCTCGATATGTGTTATAAAATGATACAATAAATTATTAATGGATTAAAGATGACGATGGATGATAATGATTTCTCGCATAATACAAAAAAATTGAAAAGTTAATAAATATTTTGTTTCAACTTATTTTTTTAAATAACGTTGTTATGGGCATTTTTATTCTATTTTATTAAAAAAAGGACCACATCTCGATTGTAGAATAGGGTCTCTTCTTTTAATTTCGGTATCTTACTCAGACAATTGAGAGTCCTTTGGTTTTTTGAGTATCTGGAGAGAAGTTGAAAGGAAATGAGACGAATAGATTTTGATCGAACTGAACAAATCCTGCTTATTGTTTGGTGTTTGTGGTGAAACGAGTGGTGGTAACGTTGACACTTGACAGGCCAAAATGATTTCGGCCCAATGGCTGCGTCTTCGAGAATGAGCCAAGGCCCAGAGGTTTGGCCTGTTTCTCTAAGTCGAGGGACTTCACTCCAACCAGCCATCCTTCTGTGCAGTAGTTTCTTTCTTTTCTTCGATCAAACACCTTCCGGCTTCCCCTACAACTTACGGGTGGTTTGGTTTTTGTAATAGTTTTTGTTTTTTAATAGTTAAATTGATGTATTGTCATTAATGTTCATACTATCATATGATCGTCGAGTTTTACTTTTTAGAGCATGAATTAGTCGGAGTTAACTCTAATGGGCAAACCCTAGTCCCTAATTCTCTAAACCGAATCACAAGATTTCGTTAATCTAAAAAAAAATCGACGGTGAAAAAATCGCACAAAAGTAGCTCCAAAAACTCCTGAAGTTGTACTCTCTCTACGATTCTCCCACTTTCTGTTTTCTATCCGAAAACTAACTCATTAATAGAAATATGCAAAGCCCTATTATACCCGATACTGGCAAAGTCACATTTGGACCGTGAAATATGACAAAAGAACACAACCTAGCATAAAATTTGCAGACGAGAGAAAATTTTCAAACTAAACGACCAAGAAAATTATCAAGATACAAAGGGTAAATATGTATACTTAAGCATGTATCGGCGCCTGCTGCCAGAAGCTTTCGAGATGAATCCTGGTGGCCAGAGGCTTTATTATATCGACTTCCACCGTGGTCAGATCCGACGTCAGGGAGTGATCGGAGACCGAGTCTTCGGAGAGCATTTCCCAACCTACCTCAACAACAATTGTTCCTGTTAACTTTAGATGATGGTAGGACTCGTCAATTAAAATCAGTAGCGGAGCAAGGAATCTGAACGAGGGGGGTTTAAAATCAGTTCAAATGCCAATTTGCTACTTGGGGCAAAGTATAGGTGTTTGGAAGTTGGAACTCTACAAATATTATTTTCATATTTTAAAGGCAAGGAGGAGCATCTATGCATTCACATTCAAATTCAACTCAATGGAGTCGAGGGTCAAATGGAGGCGGCTCTCTGGCTCACATAATAACACGCCCAATCCCGTGCTGCTTCGTCTCTCACCCACTAAACAAAAGCTTAGAGCCTGCTTGATCGCGTCGCGTGCGTGCCATAATCCGATCAAGAAAGAGAGAGAGAGAGAGAGAGAGAGAGAGAGAGAGAGAGAGAAAGCTGGGGCCGCTCATCATCCGAAACCAGTGGAGCAACTAGAAAAAGCCCTGACCCAGCCAAAAAATGACACTCTCCCCGTCGTCTCACCTGCTGCCACTATCCAACTCGCCATCGCCGACACCAATGGCTGCCTCTCTCGCCACCTCCTCCGCCGCTTCTCGCCTCCTCCTCCTCCCTTCCGCCTCCGCTCGAGCTCCACACTTCCGACTCTCCGCCCCTCACTCCACCGCTGCTTCCTCCTCCTACGCTTTCTCTCCTCTCAAATGTCGCCGCTACTCCCCTCTCCCCCCTCGCGCCTTCTCAAACCAGGTACGTCTCTTCACCTTCCTGCTCTCGTAGTTTCTCTGCCTGTTCGTTCGTCTTGTTTGATTTTTTGTTTTTTTTGTTTCTGTTTGCGGTTGTTGGAATTTGCAGAGGGCGTCTTCCATGAGCACTGTTGCCGCGGCTTCCGATCCTGCTCAGTTGAAGAGCGCGAGAGAGGACATCAAGCAGATTCTTAACTCCAAGTTTTGCCATCCGATTCTGGTAGTCCCTGTGTTTCCGTTTGGTTCTTCACTGGTGGTTTTCTGATGTTCTTGAACGGACTGTGGGCTTGATTGCATTTTCATTTCAACATTTGAAAACCAGGTTCGTCTGGGATGGCACGATGCCGGCACCTATAACAAGAACATCGAGGAGTGGCCGAGGAGAGGTGGAGCCAATGGAAGTCTCCGATTCGAGATTGAGCTCAAACATGCTGCAAATGCCGGTAACTTTCTTCTTCATTGAAAAAAAACATCTGCTCCAGTTTCTTGCCTTGCTTTTGAGGACAATGGCGTTTATTCGATCTGTTAATTGGGAATGGCGGATCGTATTTTAGGGCTTGTGAATGCGCTGAGTCTTCTTCAACCTATCAAAGAAAAGTACTCCGGTGTGACTTATGCTGATTTGTTCCAATTGGCCAGTGCTACTGCCATAGAGGTGGGTCGAATTTTACTCTAGCTTCAGTTACTTAGTATTGGCTCAAATAGGAAGTTTCATTATGAATTGTTGTTACTGATATTACTTGCTGCGAATTTTGATCATGTTAGGAAGCTGGGGGTCCTAAAATCCCAATGAAATATGGGAGGGTTGATGTGTCTTCTGCCGAAGAATGCCCAGAGGAAGGAAGACTTCCTGGTAATTTGATCTCCCTCTTGTTTGGTAATGGCCATAAGTAGATATCAAGTCTTTCGTCATCAGCATGCTGTAGCGGATGCTTAACTGTCTAAGCTTCGGCCAGTTTTAGTAATCATTAGCATAAATATTTGTTCAGAGTTTGTGATTGTTTTCCATTTTCATGTCGATAATTGAATGGTATTTTTTTGGGTACTTAGCTGCTGGTCCACCAAGTCCTGCTGATCATTTGCGGGAGGTTTTCTACAGAATGGGATTGAACGACAAGGTAATGCTGGTTCTTGATTCTGCCATGGATGGCTTCTCAAACTTACTTGTGACATTTCTTTCTAATTGTGTTATACTCCTCCATATTCAGGAAATAGTTGCACTGTCTGGTGCACACACCTTGGGAAGGTCCAGGCCAGATCGTAGTGGTTGGGGAAAACCGGAGACTAAGTATACGGTATGAAATTAATGTGTTCTCACATGAATATCCACACAATAGATCAGAAGCCTCCGTGTTTTATCTTCGAGTGAGCTCAAACGATTTACACCCACGGAATTTCTATTGTGAAACTGGTGCATTGTAAATATTCACATGAAAGAAAACAAATATAACTTGGTGTCAGGACATTTTTGCATTCCTTGTTTAATGCATCGCGTAGCACAGTAGAATTTACCTTTATGCGCTGCTAGTTAAGCTGTCAGTGATCTTACAACATGATGTGGATGATTTGTGGTGAACATCTTAAAGCAGTTTTGTTGAAATGCTTTCGTTTTGATCTTGCTGTCTAGACCTGAGCCAGTTGTTGGTGAGAGAATTGTAATTTCGATCCCAACAAGTATTGACTGCAGCAAGCTAGAAGCTAGGTGTAGCAATTTACATTTGTGTCTTATTGTGGCAGAAAAATGGGCCTGGTGCACCAGGTGGGCAGTCATGGACAGCAGAGTGGCTGAAGTTTGATAATTCTTATTTCAAGGTATGAATCCAGAATGTAAAATCTTACATTCCCTAAGAAAGCACTGGGACTATGAAGCGTAGAATATGAATTTTTGGGGCTAAGCATACACCTTCGTCTGCCTATGATATTTATAATAAATTTATGCAGGATATCAAAGCCCAAATAGATGAGGACCTACTGGTATTGCCTACTGATGCTGCTATCTTTGAAGATCCTGCATTCAAGGTGACAAATTTTGACTGATGTTCTAGATAGTAGGTCAGTTTTTCATACCAAAATGCTGTTCTCAGCTAAGCATCAATGGTTTCTGCAGGTGTATGCTGAGAAATATGCTGAAGACCAGGATGCATTTTTCAAGGACTATGCGGAAGCCCATGCCAAGCTCAGCAATCTAGGAGCCAAGTTTGATCCTCCTGAGGTATGTAAAGCCATAAATTCCTGAAAACAACTGGATTCATCTAGCAAAAGCTTCCCGGGTTGCATGAAGCCATGATGTCAATTAGATATCTCACTGGAGTGTGCAGAAAAATCTCTCCATCATTTACTTGTCTTGAGCGTAGGCCTTACTACCAGGGATCCCCAGGTTTTAAAATCGATAGTAAATCACAAGCACGAATGGTTCGAATTAGATACTGGGATATTTTACATATGGCGAGACACTTTACGTTCCTTGTCCTGCACGTAACAAGCTCCACATTTTCGACCTCCTCGCTGAATGATAACATTTACGACCTCAGTGAATGGTGAAATAACATGGCAACTAACGAATGCCTTTGGGAGCAGGGTATTGTGCTAGATGGCGTTCAGGGAGAGAAGTTTGTGGCAGCCAAGTACTCATCTGGAAAGGTTAGTACCCGTAGAAATGTTTCACTTTACTCTTCTGTGCAGTCTCCATTTACCACTGGTTCACTCTGATTTCACTCTGTCAGATTCTATTACATACTACACATTGTTCATTGTTTCCACTTTCTATGATTTGCTGCAGGATTAAGAATAAGAAAAAAAACAAGTAACCGGTATCATCATATAATAATATGAGGATGAGAAGATATATTGAAACCCT
Organism: Linum trigynum; assembly: GCA_964030455.1. Classification (NCBI taxonomy): domain Eukaryota; kingdom Viridiplantae; phylum Streptophyta; class Magnoliopsida; order Malpighiales; family Linaceae; genus Linum; species Linum trigynum. The sequence continues at coordinate 31,902,250 of OZ034814.1, read as the reverse complement.
ACCTATCAATATTCACAACTAAATCTCCGGAAGTCGAAGAAACACCGAATAAAAGGAAAATTTCGAAATGAGTGGTTGCGTATTTGAATTGCAGAAAGAGCTATCAGATGCAATGAAGCAAAAGATCCGTGCTGAGTACCAAGCAGTTGGTGGAAGCCCAGATAAGCCTCTGCAGTCTAATTACTTCCTGAACATTATCATTGTGATTGGTGTTCTTGCAATTTTGACATCTCTCCTGGGGAACTAGAAAAAGTTTTTGCGTGTTACATATTTGTATTGCTGATTGATACCAAGTATATTGCTTTGTTTGTTGCTCGTTGCTCCAATTCCGAGCCTTGTGTTTTATTTTTTCCTTTACATGCTGCATAGCTATACATTCATATATGAGCTAGTAGGACTGGTAAACGGTTATCCTCTTAGTGGTGCAATCGATAACTAAACTGAAACCGAAATCGAAACCAATGGTTAACGATCACATCGATAACTGATTATATAGTAAACGATCGATTTTCCGTGGTGAAATGCGATATCTATACATTACATGGGCCTAATGTTTGCGAACCAATGGGCCCAACCTTGATGCTCCCCCTTTCTGCTTATTGCAAGTATTTAAATTTGGCTTAATTGCAAGTTTGGTCACCCGAATTGCTTAAAAATTTCACGTTTGCCACTCAAATTGATTTATTCCATTTATAGTCACTCGAATTAGTTGAACAGTCCAAGTTCGGTCACTCTCCGTTAACCTTCGTTAGACTCCGTTAATGACGATCGTTAAGTGATGACGTGGCTAACATAATGACACAGTCAGCACATTTAAACATTAAAAAACGACGACCCGACCCGCCAGTTCAGCCTTACCAGCCCTGTCAGCCATTCTTGCCCAACCCGCGAACCAACCCAATTAATTGACCCTAAACCCAAACTCGAGACCCATTCCCAATTCTTATATCTACCTCCTTGTTCCCATCGTCTCCAGCTCCTCTCCACTTTACTCCTTTTCCTCCCATGGCTTCTTGTTGACTTCCGCCTCACCTTATTCTCCTTCATCTTCTCCATCCGGTTCCTCTCAATTCTCTCCCTGATCGCTCCGAATCTGAAGAAAATCGAAGGAGGAAAACAACAAATTACGGTTGACCTAATGAGTTTCAGGAAGGTCGACGATCAGATTGCGATCCAGGAAGCAGCCGCTCAAGGCTTGCAGAGCATGGAGCACCTGATCCGCGTCATGTCTCGTCACCAACAGTAGTCTAACAGCCACACCACCGCCGCCGATTATACGGATCTCACGGAAGTCACCGTCTCCAGGTTCAAGAAGGTCATCTCCCTCCTTCCGCCGCGCTCCCCTCCACCCTAATTCCTCCTCTTCCTCCTCCTCCTCCGCCCCCGCTGGCGCCGGATTGCCGCCGCTTTCGTCGTCCGCGGCGCCTTCTTCACCTTAATCAATCGCGGGTTTGGGTTTAGGGTCAACTAATTGGGTTGGTTCGCGGGTTGGGCAAGAATGACTGACATGGTGGGTAAGGCTGAGCTGGTGGGTCGGGTCGTCGTTTTTTAATGTTTAAATGTGCTGACTGTGTCATTCTGTTAGCCACCTCATCACTTAACGGTCGTCATTAACGGAGTCTAACGGAGGTTAACGGAGAGTGACCGAACTTGGACTGTTCAACTAATTCGAGTGACTATAAATGGAATAAATCAATTTGAGTGGCAAACATGAAATTTTTAAGCAATTCGGGTGACCAAACTTGCAATTAAGCCATGTAAATTTAGTGTCGTCAATTAGATCCCTAGAATTTACTGCGTACATCTAAAGTTCTAAACTCAACATGTCGACCTTTTCTGGTTGTTCCTTGGAAATGTCATTTAGTTGAACCACTTTCCCAGGTCTGCGATTCTGGTCTACTGAACGTTTCTTAAGCATGGGCCCAAAGTGGAAGGTTGCAGTTCAAACATATATATATATATATAGGTGACGTCTTCGGCGCACTCAGTTTTTTGGGTGCATTCAGTGCACTCGCTTCATAATTGTCATTTTAAACATGCGATTTATGTCAAAATGATGTCAATAATCACTTATGTTGTGATGAACAATAACGCACATGAATTTGCACAAAAAACCATTAAAGATTTACTTTAATTTAAAGGATTAGAGTTTAGAGATTTAGGATTAGGGTTTATAATTTGGGGTTTACGGATAGAACTCAAAATTTAGAGATTTACTCAAACAAACATTTTTCTAATAACTGACAGACTTATCTAAATAGTGAAACGATTCAGAAATCATGTTTCTAACAAATGCTACCAAGTGATTTTAATCTTGGACAAAACCTTGTGTTGATATTAACTATCTAATTCTTCATATACATGTTTTAAGACGCTTTTGTATGGGAATGAAATTTATAGCTGGTGTTCGCTTTGAGCCTCTGACTTATGCTGCGTATGCTTTTTGTGTTCGCTTATTGCGGTCGGTAGAGAACTTCGGATCTCATGAGTTAGGTGAGTTGTTTAATTTTGTCTATTTCAACATAGAATTTTTTTGTCAAACTTGCTTGGAACTTGAGCAATGCCCCTACACCCAAGCTTTCAGTCTTCCCGCGTTTTCTCATATAAACTATTCCCAACTATTCCCATGAACTATTTGTGTCTAGACTCAAACCTAATTTTCAAGTTGCTTGAAACATTCATACTAACGACTAGTTACAAGAATATAATAAAGGTTGGCCAGTCTTTTACTTTCTTATCAAGTTATCAGATATTATAAGACTAAGAAAATAGAGCAGACGGTTTGAAATTTGTGGATCAAATCGGTCTGCATAGTTTGATCTGGATTGTAGACATTAAAAAATGATCTGGTTTGGTCCATAATATGTTTTATAAGATGCATTGATCTCTTTGTTTGGTCTGGTCCAGATCGCAATCTACAAAATCAAACGGTAAACCCAACTCACTTCCTAATTCGTGTTAACAGCTTACCAGATCATTCTCTGAACTCATCAACAAAATCTAGGCTTCAACCCTTGCCAATTTTGCGAATCTCGTTGCCTCCTCCATTCATAAACTATACTCTTCCACATAGTAGAGCTGATCATATCTCCATATGACATTGTATCAAAATTATGGACAGGGGCGGAGCCAGGATTTGACGTTCGAGGGGGGTGGGGGGATTTTTTTTTATTCTACTACTTCGAAAAGCAGATAAAATTAACAAAAAATCTTTTTGCTATTATTATACCTGGCATTTTTAGATGATTAGAATTAATCAAAATAATTACAACTTATTTCGTGTAGACACAAAAGCGAATATATCATACCCATAAGTTTTATTGATGAATCCATTAGTTTATATGATTCTAAAATTATTATTGATTTACCAATTGTAATTGTAAGAGCAGAAAATGCATTTTCATCTTTGAGTCAGGAACGAAGACATAATTTAATGTTCCGAAGGGGTTTATTTGTTACTGCGAAAAGACAATAAAATTAAGCAAAAAAGAACAAAAAATTATATTTTTTAATATTATCATAACATAAATTTTAATCCATATAAAGTTTTTATTTCGAAATATAAAAGTTAAAAAACCATATTGAAATTAAAGAATTGAGAAACCATAAGATGAAAACGTAATGAGCAATTATGGACAGATTAAAAACTGAAAAGAAATATGCATTAATTATTGAGACTAAAAATTGAAAAGTAAATATGTGCATTTAATGGGTCTAACCTAATGAATGTAAAAACAAGTTCCCAGCAGCTGGACTATTTCACCTTCATGTTCCATTATTGCACACTGAACAATTTTATACAAGTTCATTAGTCTATACGAAATTTCCATATACCGGTATAATTTGTACGTAACTTCTAAAATTCTCGGGTGGGCCGGGGCCCCCCGAGCCTATGTGTAGCTCCGCCCCTGATTATGAATGCATGTTGAAATTTATGTTTTACGTAATAGTTTTTTTAATCTGTTATTGGTTCAAATTTTTGCGCGGTTGATAAACAAACTGTTCATTTTTCGCTCAATTATAATCCTTGTTTTGTACTTTAGCTTTTCGAGTTAGATCATAAATCGTATGTATGATCTAAAAGCGACATCATTTTCCGCACTAACTTATTATCCATTGTGATGACTTCTTCAACCTTTTGGATTCAAACATTTCCGCAGCATTTCCTTGTCACGGCCCTTTTTCTGTGGAAGTCGCATATCAAAATTTCATACCGATCCAATAACTCAGCCATCATTTTCTAACATGCGATTTGATATTATAGTGTATGTTCCGACATTCATATATTAATGTATTTCCAAAATGCTTGGAAATCAAAATAGATGCGTCTTTTCACTACAAAATTAAGAAGTATTGGGAACAAATGTTGGGGATGGTTATACTTGTTTGTCTTAGGGAATATAATTTTAAGTGAGAGAAGGGACAATTGTATATAGTTGTCTCCATAAAAATTTAAAAAAAACATATAATTTATTTCAACTCTATCTTCGATAAAAATTTCATATTAACCCAAATAGAGAACAAAAATACTATCTTACCAAAAACAAACGTAGTTGACAACTCTATCACAATCCTAAATTCTCAATCTCGAGCTTACGTACGTACATACACCCTTGTCCATACTAACCAGCAAAACCCACAAATCCACACACCGAGATTCAAGATTGAGTTCTCTATCTAAGGGATAATTTTTTTTTGATATAATACTCTTTTTGCTCGAATCTTTGGAAAAGGCCGCATTCAATACGCAATTCAAAAGAGAATGGAGTAGTGAGAGAAGAATTCTCTTTTACGTCGGGAGTTGGTTACCATATTGGGATATTGTTGGGAATGAAGTAGTTGAAGCTGTGTTAGCATTCTTTTACTCTGGTCGAATGCTATGTAGTTTTAATCATACTTGGATTGCTTTAGTACCTAAGACCACAAATGTAAGAACGATGAGACAGTTGCGGCCAATTAGCCTATGTCAAGTTATCTATAAGTTGATTGCCAAACTATTGGCAAACAGGCTAGCCAAAGTATTACCATCCATCATCTCTCCATGTCAAAATGGATTTATACGAGATCGTCAGATTGTGGACAACATATTGATTAGTCATGAAGTCAACTCATTTTTTAAAAAATCACAGAAGTGGTAAACGTTTCTTTGTGGCTCTTAAATTGGATATGGAAAAGGCCTATGATAGAATTGAATGGGATTTTCTCCTAGAAATGATGAAGAGATTAGGACTTGGTGAGCGGTTTATTTACCGGATCTGCCAATGTATTTCTTCTGTGTCTATTTCAGTTTTAGTTAATGGAACACCTTATGGTTACTTTCGTCCCTCTAGGGGAATACGTCAGGGTGACCCTTTATACCCCCTATTGTTTGCTATTTGTTCGGAAGGCTTCTCGGCCATGATTAATCAAGTGATTAAGGTTAGATTCCTAAGTGGTATTCGAATTAGTGAACCATGTCCTACAATTTCACATATTTTCTTTGCAGATGATTCCTTCTTACTTTTACAAGCGACACTAGAATCGTTTCATATTCTTCTATCTCTTTTAAATGCTTATGAAGGATTGAGTGGTCAGAAAACCTACATAAATCATCCATCCTTTTCAGTTTTAACACCCAAGATTCACTAGCATTGGACATGGCTGCTACCTTAGGAGTAGGCACAATTGGCGCAGAGGATCGCTATCTTAGGTTACCTACTCTGATCGCTCGATCCAAAAGTGACACTTTTCAACTAGTGGAGGCAAGAATTGCAAAAAGGCTTGTGGGATGGAAACAACGTACTATGTTCAAAGTGGCCATAGACACCTTAATACGATCAGTGTTATCTTGCATGCCAGAATATTATATGTCATGTTTCAAATTTATTATTGACCTATGCAAAAGACTTAATAGACTACTTTCCAAGTTCTGGTGGGGAGATATGAGACACTCCAATCACCCGGGTGCCCATTGGATTGCTTGGAAGGATATTTGTCAAAGCAAACAGCGAGGAGGTCTTGGATATAGAGACTTTACGATCTTCAACCAAGCGCTATTAGCAAAAGAATGTGGGAGAATATGGAAAAAACCAGACTCCCTTGTGGCTAAAATTTACAAAGATCGATACTACGCACAAATATCAATATTTGATGCCAGAATAGGAACAAACTCGTCTTGGGGCTGGCGAAGCATCCTATATGGTCGAGAACTACTCATTTAGGGTCTTCGTTGACAGATAGGAAATGGAGAGAGTGTCCTGGCACTATTAGACTTATGGTTGCCTTCATCACCCCCCTCACACCCTAATCTAAAAAAATGTAGCTATTACTGTAGAGCCTATCTTGGTATCCTCTTTGATTAGCCAACAATCAAGTTAATGGAGGACGAGTTTGATTAAGAAAATTTTCTCCCCTGAATCAGTATCTCTCATTTGCTTTCTTCCGCTTGCTAGAAACAACCAAGTTGATAAGAGAGTCTGGCATTACACTACAAATGGTGAGTACTCAGTGAAAACAGGATACCATATGGGCATCACCTTAGCTTTATCAAAAGGGGCAAAGAATATAGCTCAGGCAATGGATGAGGGATTATGAAAAAAGACATGGCAACTCCAAATTCCGTGTGGCAAGTTTTAAGAGTTATCCTACTGGCTATGGCTATCCTTAAAGCAAGAAAAGTTCTAGTTGACGAACTTTGCTTAGTATGTTGCCTTCAAGCCGAGACATTGGAACGCCTGTTCTTTACCTATGCATTAGCTACACGACTATGGCGAATGATATAGTTGGATAATATCCCCAATCAAACTGCGCAAGAAAATTTTAACACTTGGTGGCGGAGAATTATGTACTCTATCTACAACCCATATCAGATTCTACAAGTCGTTGTTTACTATGGAGAATCTGGAAATCCCGCAATACAATAGTTTTCGAAGATACTCAATTACTGTCATCCGTACTCGTTGCTCAATTTTCCCACCAAGTACAAGAATTCTCCTCCGCCTACCCATTTGTTCCTCCTCTACCACCACTGCTCGTCCCATCAGTGCCTCCGTCCTGGTCTCCTCCTTCTCTTGGTCACCTAAAACTCAACTTCGACGTTGCTGTCCATCCCTCTCAAGGTAGCGCCACGGGCTTGATGTTACAATCTGCAGACGACCGTACGCATCTCGCTATTGGACTTCAACACCCTGGGATTGGAAACCCCATACCTTGATGAGCTACTAGCTTCCCGAGATGGTTTAACTTTGATTCGACGCCTTGACCTACATGGAGTCATACTGGAAGGGGATTCTGAAGTCGTCATTCGCCAGCTACTCAGAGTAAATAGAATCAGATGCGATTGGAGGCCCGGTGCTTAGAGATTGTCGTCAGATGATCGCTGCTCTAGACATAGGCTTAGAGGTCTGTGCGGTTCCTAGAACTGCCAATCGGGCTGCCCATAGTGTGGCAAGAAAAGCCCTTTCTCTGTCTAATGTAGAGTTGCTTTCATTTGATTTTGTTTCTTAGGTAAGACAGAGATTTACAAGAGGGCCGTGGTTGATGCATTTCTTGTATTGTATTGTCATATCTCCGGTAAAAAGAAAAACAATACACAATTCAAAAGCTCATTATTCTTTTAACTACATACTCTTCCTGTTATCCTTGTCAAAAAAAAAATACTCTTCCTTTTATATCTCGATGCTCGGAGATCTCTTTTGCTAGTTCCATATCATGCCTGCCGAATGAAAAATCGATCTTTGTTGCTCCAGGCGAGATGTACAGCTCTGAGACGAATAAGCTATTGAGGCATGGGTCAATTTCCCCCTCGCAGTCGTGCAGGCCAGTTAAAAGCAGCAGGCCTTTGTGCCATGCTGTTGACGAAGAAGGACTCGTCACTGTCTTTTGTATGCTCCGGCCACTACCATATGATTGTCCAAGCTATCATTCCATTGAACCCAAAAGCCAAAAGGTGCGGTCCATGATTCTGAGCGGCTGAGTACATCTGAAAAGTTCGTGGAAACGCAGAAGCTGAAGAGCCCTAATTGACTGTGTTTCTTTTGCCAAATACATACATACATGGCGCGGTGAGAAAAGAGCTAATGCGCATTGAGGAATCAACATCAGAGAAGAAAAGGGTATAACAAGAACAGCAGCAGCAGCAGCTTTCCCTGGAGAAGGGCAAAAGTTACGTGGAAAAGTGGGTTAAAAAGTAAAGTGAAAAAAATGGAAGAAAAGGACATGCAGAGAGTGGGTGAAAGAAATTATACCTATGGGGGCCATTTTTGGTGAAGCACATGGGTGGTGTTTGTGTTCTTTCTTTAATCCCCCTCTAAATTTTTACTGCATTTCAACGAACAATATATACTCCGGGGAAATCTTGATTTCGAGCTTTTTGCATTTACTTTTCATCTTTAATTGAATGTGCTTGGTTGAAGAACCTTGCTCGATGATCATGGTGTCCCTTCTTTCCATGATGAAACTAGTTGGGACGTAGAAGAAAACCTAGACATGAGATGAGACCACCAACAACAAGAGAAACTAAACCCAAGCTACAATCTTCATCCGACAAAATGTTTGTAGTCATCAGATTACTACGTTGAGTTTCATATATATATATATACATGATGGCAATTTCGATCCGATCCGTTGTTATAACGACCCGTTTCATCTGTTTACCTGCCTTGTAAAAGGGGTCAGACGGGGCGAGCATTAGTACTCTACTCAACCTGACCCACCCTGACGTGACCCGTTTTGCTATGATTATATGTAACTTTACTTAAATTACTTAGAATTTTACCTTTATTACACTATTTTTAGCTATAATAATGTTGTGAATAGGTGGAAAGTTGAAACTCAACGTTTTGAATTATTATAATTTAGGGTTACCCTAATTGTTAGTCAAACCTTTCTCGCCTTCTTTTTTATTAGCCAAACCTATTAAATTACTACTAATTAGCCAAATCTCTTGTTATGTATCAAAATAGTAGTCATTTTTATGTTATGGTTAATAAGTTTGTAACTTTTTTTCTTAGTTAAAATGCTAAAGCTTTGAAATGTTGAGCTCCATGTGTCTCTTCAAAGTCCGTATCATGTCGTCAAATTAATATTACTCACAAAACTGTTAACCGAAAGGTAACATTTAGCTAATTATTAGTAATTCAATAGGTTTGCCTAATAAAAAAGAACGAGAAGAAGATTTGGGTAATAATTAATGTTAACCCAATAATTTAACTACATCTATCATGCCATAATTTGTTTTTTTGACTTATTAAAGATAAAATCAATGTTTCAAGTGTTTTTTTTTTAATTTATATCCTATATATGGGTCAATCTAACTCGACCCATATTGTCTCGAACTGCCATTTTCATTCCTACCATATACCTTTCATAACTTTAATTGTCAGTGTCAAGTAATTTAAGCTTGTAGATATCACAGAGGAAAATGGCATTCTATAGGAATAATTTATCACTTTCTTTTAGATAATTATATCCAACGTTTGAATGTAGAAGGATCTACCAATGGGGAATGAATCTACTTTTGCACCAACGAGCAAGCAGAGTGTACAGTTAAGATTGGCATGTTCAAATGTTGGGCGACATACCCGCCAACTTCTCTAGGAGTCTCTGCCTATTTTTCAGGGTAATTTGGTGGGTATTTACAGGAAGTTCACCCAATATGTCACCAATCTTGATGTCTTTTTGGTTTATATCAAGAAAACAGAGGGTGATTATAAATCCGTTTAGATTCAAAGATTGTCTAGAAACAGCATCTCAAATTCTTTGACTGCCAAACACGAGAATCGTTGACTCGCACTAACTACACATTTTCAATCGAAGGCCAAACATAACCAATGATTAGGTGCAATATAGGGTAAGTAAAGTAATATAGTTTTTGAATTCACGGATCTCTAGATGTACCGTTGCTTCAACTTAGGTTCGTTGTCTAGCCAAACAAAAATAGTGAAAACTAAACTAACTACACTAATCTAACCACTACTCTAATTAATTATAAGATAGGAGCTCACGTAGGTATGAATCCCCTAATTCCTCAATTGGACCAATATTGAGTACTACCTTAGATTGATGACTCGATACTTCTACCGCGGAGAATTCTATACTAGATTTCACCCCAATTCGAGGTATCCAACCCCGCTCAATTGCTCTACTTGGAGAGGCTACTGTACAACCGACATAGGCGAGTTGTTCACAACCAATTCTCATGAATGGAAAAAAAAACCCATTATGACATCATTGACCCAATCACAATCATTCATAGACCCACGATGATGAATTAGTAGTGCTCTATTCAACCTAGGAGGATATTCTCCCTCCTAGGTAAAAACCCCTCAAATTGAGGTATGGGATCAAGATCCATCAATTGCATGAAATACTCAATTCAATAGATAATAGAGAATCACAATCATAAGTTTTGTCACATACATCGACAATCAAACCAACATCTAGACCTACGGTTCATCAACCTAAGTGAATGAGAGCAAATTCATAGAGAGAATAGAATTTACAATACAAAGCTTGAGGTCTTCATTCTTCATCTTCTAGACTTGATTTCCTTGCTCCGAGCTCAATTCAAGGCTCCAATTCAGCCACAAGATCACTATTTCTAGAAATCTCCCTTTGGGTGTTTTAGGGTGAAAACCCAACTCAACCAAATTCTCTCTAGCTCTCCCCAAGCTATCCCCTAAAAAACCAGCAACAACTTTATAGTTTGCAAAAACAGGCCTAGCACGGGCGTGAAACACAACCATGTTCTCTGGCCGTGTTCATTCCTACACTTCATTGTTTAAGTATTCCAGAAGCAGACCTAACACAGCCTGGGAACACGGTTGTGTCCTAGGCCGTGTTCTCAGTCTTCATCAATCAACACCGTTTTGGATCAGGCTCATAGTTTTTGTATTGATGTCAAGGTCTTGGAGATTGCGACCCTTGCAATTGCCCGCGAAATGTAGTTTGACTTCTATCTCTTAGCATCGTACATAAGCCGATGACACGCGTATTTTCTTCATATGGAAAAATTAGTGAATGTCTTGGAACTTAGTCGTGTCTTGTGTTGTGCTAAGGAACACGGGGGAGGAACACGACCATGTCCCTGGCTGTATTCTCTCTGAATTCTCCTTTCAATATTTTCTTGCTCTATTCATCCTAAAACTCGTTCATCGGCTTCCACTACGTGCTAGGACTTCAAACATAATAAAACGAGGTACCACCTAGCGTAATATAAGACAAGGAAAGCTAAACAATATGTCAAGCGATCAAGAAATGAAGGGTCAAACATGCACATTTAGCCTCGAATCAAACCCCCAACACTTAATTGTTTGCTTGCAGCGGCGGATCCAGAATATAGTAGAGCACTAGGCTGCATTTCATTAGAAGATTAGATATCGTAAAAAAATAATAACCATAGTTTTTTTACAATGTCAATTGTACATGACGGTATTTAATTTAGTAAATTCATCAATAATGGACTCTACATCCATACCAGTAGCATACTCTCTTTCAAATAAAATAGTTAAGCAACCGCCGAGAAATTCAACGGTCATTTTGTTGCGGAAATCAGTTTCACACGTTTCATTGTTGAAAATGTTATCTCCTTAGTTGTCATTGAACGTGCAACATCAACACTAGACAAATCGATCGACTAATCAATTTATATTGTGTGTGCATCTCTTATTTCCATCGGATGCTCTAGTAATATTTCAAAATTCTAAATTTAGCCTTGAACGTGCAACATCAACACTAGACAAATCGATCGACTAAATTTACCGATACCGTGTCCGGTAAACCGACTCCCCCAACTTCCCGCTCGGCTGCCGATACCGCCGGTAAACGGTTTGTCACATACATCAACAATCAAATCAACATCTAGACATAGGGTTCATCCACCTAAGTGAAGAATAGCTAATTCATAGAGATAAGAGAATTTACAATACAAAGCTTGGTATATTCATTCTTCATCTCCTAGGCTTGATTTCCTTGCTACAAGCTCAATCCAAGCCTCCAATATCACTCTAGATCTCTCTTTCTCTCTCTAGACATCCCCTGTTGGGTGTTTTAGGATGAAAACTCAACCAAGCTCTCTCTAGCTCTCCCCTCAAAATCCAGCATAAGCTTTATAGTATGCAGAAATAGGCCGAACACGGTAGCAAAACACGATTGTGTGTCATCGTGCGAGTCATTCTTTAAGTATTCTAGAAGCAGCCCTAAAATGACATTGGAACACGTGCTGATGTCCTAGGTCGTGTTCTTCAGTCTTCATCAATCCACACCGTTTTGGGTCGGACTCACAATTTCCGTGTTGATGTCACGGTCTTGGAGACATAGTTCATATCATGTTATTTCATGATAATTAGTATATAAGCAACTAACGACACCTAATTGATCTTTTAAATTGTAAAACGAGACATATTTGCTCACATACTAAGAGTCTTAAAACATCGAATGAGGTGAGATATCTAGTTTAACAAACTTATAAATTATCAACAAATACAACTCATAAGATATAGATGGATTCACTCATAACTCAGTAGTCGAGTTGGCTCTTTAGTTACAAAGACATCTCATGAGCTCAAAACGAGTCAGCTCATGAGTTGAGCTCAACAAGCCTCCAACACGAGAGCCGGTTTGCAAGCCTTACGAGTTGAATACGACTCAACTCAAACACAACTTGTTAGTAAACAAGTCGCGCGCTCATAAACAAATCGGCTCATTTGTAGCCGAGTTGCCCTAAATGACCGGCCATTCATGATGATTTGACCCCTCCAACCCAGTCAGAATTTCACCCTCTGACTCAGATCAGAAAAGACGTTTTTTTTGCTTTGCTCAAATCCCTGACCCAAACCGCTGCCCTAACCACACGCATCTCTAGGACCATACTTACGTGGGTCCTTTTCCCTCTCATTTAAACATTACATCACACCGCAGAGAATTCATTTTTTTTTTTAAGATTCCGCATTTCCTCTCTTTACATTTATTCTATTAATTTTAATTGGCTAAATTACACGTTTGGTCACTCAAATTACATAAATCTTTCACGTTTGCCACCCGAATTACTTTTCTTTCTACTTCGCCACTAACTTTACGATTCGTTTCACCGTTAGTCACCGGCCGTTAGTCTCCGTTAACTCCGTTAGTTTTTTGCTGACTGGACCGTCAACTTAATGACATGTCAATTTAAAAAATTAAAAAATTAAAAATAAATGCCCTTTTCCCCTTCCACGTCTCTCTCACTCATGCTCAACCCTTCCCTTCTTTTTAGAGCAGCAGCTGCTCAAGGTTTGAGAGAGATTGGGTGCATATCTGATAATCCACAAGACACAACAACAGCCACCGACCTCCGACCAAGTCGTGTTTCTCCGTGGACCACCGAAACTCAATTACTTCCGGCCGCCATCGCCGTCCAACTAGAGGTAGCGGCAGCGCTAAGAGCAAATGTCCCTGCATCCAAAAGTAAACTCACTAGATTGACAATGTCCCTGCATCCACCCCCAAATTACTCACTGAATTCAATCCTTGAATTAAATAGACTATATTGGATTGGGTTTCTATATAATTAATTCAATTTCAATTGAATTGGAACAGTGCAGGGGGAAATAACCCACCTATAAGGAGGAAGGCGAGGGAGACGTCGTGGCCTCCACTCTCCCGGCGGGCTGTGTAGTCGTCGATTCTCTGCCGCTGTCTCAAAGTCACGCCACCGCCAGACTACCTCGACACCAACATCGCCGCCGGTCCCTCCTCCCGCCAAGGCGCGGATCCGGACACCAAGCTAGACCATCGCTGGAGATCTACTCCTTGCCAATCGTCCCCAATTACTTGAGGACCCACGACGAGCTCGAAGCAGAAGGCCTAGTCAACGCTTCGTCGAAGGCTCCTTCGACGGGTTCGTTCCTGCCCAGGCTAATCGTCGCACTTGCACTCGTCATAGATCCTCGCCAACAGCTCATCCGCCGCTATTTATTGCCTTGCTCGGGTCGCAGAAAGAAAAAAGAAGAGTAATGGAGTAGGGCGCCGTTTGGAGGGTTTGAACATGAGTGAGAGAGACGTGGAAGGGGGAAAAGGGCATTTATTTTTAATTTTTAATTTTTTTAATTGACATGTCATTAAGTTGACGGTCCAGTCAGCAGTTCCGTTTGCCACGTCATCAAAAAACTAACGGAGTTAACGGAGACTAACGGCCGGTGACTAATGGTGAAACGAATCGTAAAGTTAGTGGCGAAGTAGAAAGAAAAGTAATTCGGGTGACAAACGTGAAATATTTATGTAATTTGAGTGACCAAACGTGTAATTTAGCCAATTTTAATTCTCATTAATCTCTTTCTCTCTTTCATCATAATCACTGCTCCCTCGTCCTCCTGCTGCTGGGTAAAGAAGACAGAGGAAGAAGACGGAAGAAAGCCCATCGGAATAAGCAGCAAAAGAAAAAGAAACCCTCTCATCTTCTCCGATCTCCGATCTCCTGCATGGACGGTTCTCCGCTCCTCTTCCCTCCAATCTCAACGGTCAGATTTCCCTCCCTCTCTCTCTACTGTTTCATTCCTCCATTTTTAATTAACTAATTCATTATAATTACTGCGATCTCCCTTCTTCTTTCCCTCTCCTGCTCTGATATTGATTGTTTTCCGTTTCTCCCTCCCTTCACCTAACCATCACTTTCCTTTCCCTTCCCTGCCCTCTTCCTATTTTGATTTCCTTCCCAATTTATCCCCTCTGCAATATATATTCTTAATTAACAATGTTTCCTTTGTTGCTGCTTCAGCCGTCTTCGCCATGAATTTCGTCGTGATATCCTGCTCCTCCCCTGCTTCTTCTTCTTCTTCTTCTTCTTCTGCTTCTTCTGCTGCTGCTGCTTCAGTTTCTGCTGCTGGGTCGTTGGGTCAATGGGTTGCGGAGGTTCCAAGGTTGACGACCTCCCGCTCGTCATCCTCTGCAAAGAGCGAAAGCAACTCATCAAAGCGGCATCCGACCACCGCCTGGCCCTCGCCGCAGCCCACCTCTCGTACTTCCATTCCCTGCACGACGTCGGCGACGCCATCCGCAAATTCGTCGACGAGGAGCTTGTTTTGGGGACCTACTCTGCTTCCCCTGGATCCCCTGTTCTCACCCTTCCTCCCCGCGGCGGCGGCAAATCGAAACCCAAATCCAAATCCTCTTCCTCCACGACCTCGATTTCCCATTCCTTCGACGGCGGCGACGACAGCTACCACGGTAAGACCCAACCCAAGAAGATCAAGAAGAAGGCCAAAAACCACCACCACCACGACCACCACCGCGATCTTCACGAGGACCACGACGACGACGAAGATTCCCATCTGCATTTGTCGTCTTCCTCCGGCTCTGACTTGGACTCCGACTCCGGTCACACCCATTTCCACGACCACCATCACGAGGGGCCAGAACGAGAGAACCTTGAATTCGCAGCTCAGTTTGAACGCGGTGGGAGAGGAGGCGGAGGTTTTGAGATGCCGTCGACTTCCTATGGGGATTTCAACAATTACCCTGCTCGGGGCAATTGGGACGGCGGCGACGGCGGTGGGGGAGGCGGTGTAGCTTTTGAGATGCCATCGACTTCCTATGGCGACTTCAACAATTACCCTGGTCAGGGCAATGTGGGCGGCGGCGGCGGCGGGTATGGCTACCCTGGCGAAGGAATGCCGTATCCCTACCCATACCCGGATCCGTACCCGAACCCGAACTCGTATCCGAATCTCGGCACTTACCCGAATCAGAACATGTATTACATGAAAAGGTCCGCAACCCCGGCGAAGACGGTCGTCGTCGAGGACCCAGCAATGGTAAATGGTTACTGGGGGTCAAGTAATTATTTCGGGAATGGAGGAGGTAATTACTTTGGTGGTTATCCGATGATGGGCTCGCCGCCGCCGAGGGAGCCGAGCCCACAGAAGCCTCCGCCAGCGCCGCCATCTCCTAAGGCGTCGACTTGGGACTTCCTCAACGTGTTCCCATCATTCGATAATGGTGGTTCCGGTGGCTTCCCTGGTTATTACCCTTCTGATAGATATGCTTATGGATCAATGACGAGTAGTCCCGACTCCAGAGAGGTCCGAGAAAGAGAAGGGATTCCTGATCTAGAGGACGAGACTGAGCATGAAGTGATTAAGGAAGTTCCCAGAGAGAAGAAGAGAATGAACGAAGAGAAAGGAATGAATAATGGGAAATCCAGATTCAGTGAGGAGTTCCTGCACAGAAATTATGGTGAAGGGACTTCAAATCCAGTCGCTGTTGATACCAGCAGCAGTGAGAGTATGCATTCTGTGAAAGGCAGAGGGAATTTTAGCGGGATTGTATCGAATAAAGGTAAAGGCATCAAAACTAGTATGAGCCCTGATACTATTCGGAGTCCAGATAGCATTGTTTCAAGGAGCCCCGAGGAAGAGGAGTTCGTCAAGAAGAAAGGTGTCACCTTTGAGGTGGAGGAGGCATCTACAGTGACTGCGGATGTCGAATCTTCAAAACCCAGTAGTAGCATGAACACATTGTCAGCTCATGGAACTAGGGACATTCAGGAAGTAGTGAAAGAGATCAGGGATGAATTTGAGACGGCCACTGGGTATGGCAAAGAGGTCGGATTTATGCTCGAGGTCAGCAAATTGCCTTACCAACAACGAAGTACTCCGCTTAAAGGTATAAGTTTTTCCTGTTTGCTTCAGTTCTCACCAGAAATCATGATGAATGCTGGATATTTACTTGGAAGGTTGGGACTACTGTACAATGCTGATATGCATTGGTAGCTCAAGAGGTTAACATTCCTTTCATTTCATATTGGCAGTAATTCTGTTGAGGATTCTATCTATGAAAGCTCAAGCCAAGCCATCGGTTCAAATTTCGTCTAGGGTGATTAAAATTGCAAAGATGTACTCTGAACAGTCTGTAAATGAGTTCGAGATTCAACCAAGAAACCTTTCGTCCACTCTCGAGAAGCTCTACGAGTGGGAGAAGAAACTGTACAAGGAGGTTAAGGTATGTTGCAGCTTTTGTTACTTGTTCGGCTTTTGAAGTTGATTTGAATTCTTGTTCAATAGGGACATAGGTTGATTTAGTGATGAACTTTGCGACTATTTACCTTTTGCTTGCTTTGACTATGGAGTGGGTTCTTTCTCCCTCTGTCTTGAGATACTTTGTTAGCCGGATGATTTAACATTTATTTTCGTGAGCACATCTGGGATTGCATTTTGAATCTTTTCGCTACATTGTGAGGCTGATGATATGAAGACACATACTAGCAGTTGTTTAATCTCAGAATTTGGACTTCAGTTTGTAAACTTTGTATCCATGTTACAACTTGCACTTAGTCACTTATCATCTAGTGTTACTTCCTTTTTCTTTTAGAGGAACCATTGCTAAAAGTATATTTCCTTCCTTGTGTGGTTAGCTTGTACATGGCCGTGTGTCGTGTATTGGATGGTAATATTTTGATAATAACAACAGTTGTTACATGATGTTACTTCTCAGTTCGCTCACAGTTTCTGAGCCCCTCTTGCTATTATTTTAGGATGAAGAGAGGCTACGGGTCATATATGAAAAGCAATGCAAGAGACTAAAACTTTTAGATGAGCGTGGTGCAGAGTCTAGTAAAATTGAGGCTACACAGGCTTCGATAAGGAAGTTGCTTACAAAACTCAATGTTTGTGTCAGAGCTGTTGATTCGATATCTAGCAAGATACACAAGATACGGGATGAAGAGTTGCAACCCCAAATTACTGATTTGATCCATGGGTATGTCCTTGCTCTCTTTATCTCTCTGTTGGTTCAAATATCAAGTTATGTACTGTTAGGTGCTTAGTGTTTTGGTTCTTCAAGCATACTTGCTTGAGAATGTAAAATTAAAAGGTTAGTTCCAGGATGGTTTGGCAATTAAGCTAGCTTGTAATGACATACGAGTTCGATGAAGTGAAAGACGTAGTTAGTTCATTGCTGTTGCTTCTTTTAAGGTGCAATCTTCAATATTTATGATCTATTTCGGAATTTATCTTCCGTACTTTTCTGGAGCATCGTGTGTCATTTTTGAAAAAGTTATCAGACACCTTTGGAAGTGCACTGAAGTTTTAAGTGCTTGACACTGGGTTATCTATGATCCATCAGCTGTTTATCCTGACGCTTTTGTCTTTGATTCTGTGATTGATTTTATCTGGGTTCAGATAGCTTACTTCAAGATTTAAGAGCATTATTTCAATTACCAATTTTTTCTCACTTTTCAGATTGATAAGGATGTGGAGATCCATGCTCAGGTGCCATCAGAAACAGTTCCAAGCTATCATGGAGAGCAAGGCACGTTCTCTAAAGGCCAACACTCTGCAGAGAGATTCAGGTCTAAAAGCTACTCTTGATCTCGAAATGGAGCTTGTGGAGTGGTGCACTCGGTTCAACAACTGGATCAAGACTCAGAAATCTTACATCGAGTCCTTAAACGAGTGGCTTTTGAGATGCATCCACCAAGAACCTGAAGAAACAGCTGATGGAGTTGCACCTTTCTCCCCAAGCAGAATGGGAGCTCCACCCATTTTTGTGATTTGCAACGATTGGTACCAAGGCATGGTTAGGGTTTCCGAGAAGGGTGTGGAAAGTACAATGCTTGATTTTGCTTCCAACTTGCAGCAGCTGTGGGAGAGACAAGACCAGGAACAGAGGCAGAGGATCAAAACCGAGTACCTGAAAAAGGATTTCGAGAAACAACTGAGGATGTTGAGAACCGAGAGGGGCAGAATCGAGCAAGAGAGAGATGCGTTGTCAGATAAAACCGCAGTTTCCAAGGTTCCTTCAGAGAGCGGAGTTTCGCCACTGGATGATCTGAAGGTGGATCTGGATTCTATGAGGAAGAAGTTGGAAGAGGAAAAAGCTCGTCAGAAGGAAGCGACTAAGCTGGTTCACGACGCTGCTTCTAGTAGCCTGCAAGCTGGTTTGCTCCCGATCTTCGAGGCTCTGGGTAACTTCACCTCAGAAATTTTGAAAGTTCATGAGGATGTTAGACTCGTTGATGGAGCCTCGTAGGATGTCACCAGGACCTTTAGTTTACATTTTAGGGAGCCCTTTTCAGAGGAGGCCCTATTCTTCTTCTGTGTACAGTTATCATGAGATTGAAATTCAGATACCCTTATTAGGGTGTGCAGCTAAGGATATTGAATAGCAGCAGCTGCTGCATTGCAGAGTTGTGAAACAGTGGAGTTTGTTGTGACGAAGGTTGATGATGGAAGATAAGCTGTCCACGGAGAGCGAGGTTTCTTGAGCTAATGTTGAGTTAAGCCAGTTTTCTTGCAGCCCCTATTACTAGTTGTAGTCTTTAGATTTAGGAAAATTTTGTACAGGGGAAATTCATTTGTTGGTGAAATTGGTTCGGTTGGTTGGACGGGGTGTATTTATTTATTTCTGTTGTTGTAATCTGTCTTGTTTAGGGGAATAGTGGGGGTTGGATGAAAGTTAGGAGACCAATTGTGTGGAAATTGCAAAATTTTGACTTGGAAGTTGGGAATTGATTTTGTCTTATTAGTAATGTTGTTAGAACCGAACCGGAGCATGACCCGGTAATGCAAACGGCTCGTACTTTAGTGGTCCAACCGGCATTAGACCGTTTAAAAACCGTTAAAGAACCGGTACCTAATAAACGTTATCAGTACAAATAGTGGACATTTCTTGATCAGAGCTCGTTTCTTTCCTTCGAAATTGTGAAATGGAAATAAGGATTCAGTTAGAGAGCCCAACGTTTTTGGTTTATTTTAATTTTTTGCAATTTTTTTAATTAAATTTAACGGCTGAATGGCAATAACCGGGTGAGCGGCTCGATCGACTCGAACGGTTAACCGCCTCAGCCACTCATCAACCTCTATATAAAACCGGTCGGGCCGAGCGGCTCGGCTCGGCTTTAATATTAGTGTTATTATTCAAGGCTGCCTTTAGGCTTTAGGGTTTGTGAGCTTCGTACGACCACAGTTGGTGCAAGTTTAAACAACTCTAACACGGTTTTTTCTAAGACCGTTTTTTTCTTCTGGAAACGCTCAATGCATGTGTTCTGAATTGGATGGAGTAAACTAATAATGTTCTTCTGATTCAGTAATGTCACAATAGTTTTGTGATCGTCAAGTGTTAGGTTCAATTGTTGATAATATAACAGATGTGATTTAATAGAGTTATAGATTTTGGGGAGAATACATATTACAGAACTGAATAAACAAACAAATTAACTTAATTGACATGATTATAGATTAGGATCTCAAAGAGTATATAACCCTTTAGGCTTTAACTAATTCTAAACCTAAATTGAAACACTTTTCCCAAATCTAAAAACACTTTCCCCAAATCTAAAAACGAAAAAAACCCAACCCAATTTTCAAACTTAAAATTAAAACCCAAGTGTTGGTAGATTTTGTAGCGGAGGGAGTTTTCGAAGCAGGGGTGGAAGCGGAGGAATGATGGCAAGTTTACGTGGATGGTGTAGCAAGCAGAATCAGGCTGGAGCAAGAATTGTGATTCTTAACTCACTAGGCGCCATGTAAGAAGTTGCATTGAGCTTCACCACTTTGAAGACAAATAATGCAGTCGAGTACGGAGATGTTATTGATGGTCTCCATATGGCTAGGGAACTAGGCGCACAAAGAATACAAGTGGGCACTGACTCGGCCCTAGTCGTCAACCAGCTGAATGGTGTATACGATGTCAGCGAGAAAGCAGTGTTTGTGTACTTGCGAGGTGTCTGAACAAAGAGCGCCTGGTTTCGGGAAGTCACATTCACACACGTTCCAAGAGAAAAAAGTACGCATACTAACACACTATCAAAGTTAGCCATGACATCCGACTTCCAAACAAAAGGCAGGTCATGATAACAAAGGAGCACCCACATAAGGACTTGTTGGTGTCAGCAATAGAGGAAGGAGGAAGCGCTCAAGACGCTCAGAGGATGGCACCAATATGGGCTTACTTGTCACATGGTGTAGTCCCCACCGAGGGACAGGATGAGAAAATAAATTATATTAATTAATTTTTTAATAAATTACATTTTAGGTAGTTACAAAAATCTATTAATTAAAATTCTCTCTTTCTCTCACTTCCGTGATCTCCAGCCAGATTTCCTTTCCATATTTTTCTCAATCTTTCTGGAGAAAAAAAAAACGAAATCAGTACCAATCCATTAGACAAACACTACCACTTTGAAAAACATCACTACCATTGCAGAAATAAATCTATACCATTACACGAAAACTACCATTGTAGAAATAAATCTATACCATTACACGAAAACTACCAATATAAACAATCTATACCATAAACAATCAATACCATTGTAGAAATAAATCTATGCCATTACACGAAAACTACCAATATAAACAATCTATACCACTCAATTTACGAAAACTACCAATGCAAGGACTATAGAAAAAAATCACTACCAATATGAGGAAAAAAACACTACCATTGCGAAAAAACAATACCAATGCGACAAAAACAATACCAATGCGAAAAACTCTACCAGTACGAAAAAAATCACTACGAATATGAAAAAAATATATACCAATAAAAAAATAGCCATCTGTTCTCTAGTCCAATTCTCCCGATAAAAAAAAGCCATATTGATTGAGAGTTGTAGAAGAAGTAGAGAGAGAGAGAGAGATCGGGGTTTACCTGAGATCAATAGTTGTGGGAAGGGTCCCCTGCGGAAGAAGAAGAAGAAGAAGAATAGAAGGAGGGAGAGAGGGGAGAAGAATGGCCGGCGCAGATAGAAGAGGGGGGGGGGGGGGGGGGATGGCCGGCGCAGGCAATTGGGCGGAAGGCGGTGGAGGGTTGGGAGAAATCTCGATTAGGGAGTGGGCGTAGGGTTAGGGGAGAGGAAGGAAATGGTAAGTTATAAATATAGGTAATAATTTGGTGTGGTAATCTTTTGATTCCAAAATTACCCTTAATATAATCTTAACCGTCATTTTAAAAAAGGGAAAAATAGAGCTAATGAAAGGTTTAGATATAAGTTGCCACAGTGGTTACTAAAAAATTAGTATCCACTATAACCCATCCCTCCCCACTGATGCTCGTGCAACATGGTGCATAAGACGGAAGGCTTCTCGATGCACCATAATTGTGGGCAATTATACAAGAGGTCTCACTCATGAGTGTAGTTGATGTGTATGACCGAGGCGGAGAGTAAAACAACTATCGAGGAGGTTCATTAAGGCGTACGTGGGGAGCGGATCAGGTCAGTAACTCTATGGTCAGTAACCATGAGTAACCTGTCCACATCAACATGACATCAGTAGCCTCTCTCTCCTGGAAAGTCTTTTATATTTTCCTCTTTAATCTTTAACGGACGATTTCTCTCTCGTTTTAAGTCGAAATTTGATTTTTTTTTGCACAGATAAATCAGATTAAATATGCTCTTCAAAATGATATCCACTTTGAAATATTTTTAGTACAAAAAAATTGAATAATTTTTTACCAGTCATTAGCATATGGTATGCTTCAATTTAATACCATATGGTAAGAAAGCGTACCGTGATGGTATGAACATACCAATATGATAAGAAGGTTGAATACATGATAGTAGGAGTATATTAACTGTCATTTACGACTTTCATCATTGTTTACTACAAGTTACCACAAGTTACCAATCACATACCATAGTGGTAAAGTATGGTAATTTTTTATCCAGTATTTTTTTCAACCATAAATTTATAGATCCAATAGATCATGATGAACTCGTTCCTTCCGAGCAAACGTTTTAAAAACGACTTAAAAACGAAGAAGTTATCATATGGTATGTAGTTGGTAAAAAAAAAGTTTCTCGAAATATATTGAAATTTGATCTCATTTTATAGAGCACAACGAACTCGTTCCATCTGTGCAAAAAAAAATTGAAATCCGAGTTAGAACGAAAAAGATAAGAGCCAATTAAGAAAACTAGGGAAAATAAAATGCCTTTAATTGACAACCCTTATATCTGAATTTTCTGGACCAAGTTAAATCTAAAGGTCCAGATTTAGTTATTCATAGATTAGTAACCATTGGTTACTGACCCTATCCTAAACCGCGTACGTGAGCGGATGCTCAACCCTTATATACTATTGGCCAACTACCAGAGCGGATGCTCAAAAGCAAGTTGACAGCTGTCTGACGCTGCTGTAGAAAAAGTAGCACATACTGCCGGCGAGGCTAGAGGTGTGGACTGGAGCGAGAGGTGTGGCAGAGAGATCTAGGATGGATAGAATCGGAGTCTTCTCTCCGATCTTGCGTTGAGTGACTGAAAGGGACGAACGAAACTGTCGTCTGCCGACTTGGAGTAGACTGCGGGGACGGAAGCCTGAGACGGTGGAAGAGTAGAATGGAAGCGATGGAGGCTGACGCGACGAGTTTGGAGCAGACGGTGGGGCCGCCGCCGCCGAGCCTGGTGAAGGAGGAGGATGAGCTAGTTCGCGCCTTCGTGGAGTTGGACTGCGGCTGCAAAGAGATTCCTACTTAGGTTAGGGTAATTCCAATTTGGGGAAAAGGACGATGGACGTTGGTGGGTGGTGACCAGGGCGGGCAGACGCCTGGCGGATGGGCTTTGTTGTGGGCTGGGCTCATTGCCCAGTCAGTCAATGAGCTGAGCTTTAGTCTCTAGGGCCTGTTTTATTTGTTATTCGACCTTTCGATTTTAACACGAATCGGACTGGTCCAAGTTTTTTGCTATTTCTAGGACCAAAGAAGGGATTGGATTGTTTAACATCCAGTCCCAATCTTAAACGGCCAAGGTTTTTACAATCCGATTTTGGGTTAAACTGGAAAATTCGGACCAAATAGCCAGTCGTGCTCACGATAAACACATGCTGATAGTGCCAATGCTAGGCAACTTTTCTTTAACGATGTTTTGTCCAAAGTCCGATAGTACGCGAATTCAAGAATATTCACGCTCCAAAAAATAAAAGCGAATTTTACCAAAAAATTGTGTTTTGTCGCTCCAAAGCAGGAGCAACGGCCGGTATCCGCGAATTGAGTGACCTAAAACTAAGACCATACATACTAACAACAACTCTACACGGCTAATGGAAATAATAAATATGCCAAATTCTTTATAAGCATTATAGTAAGTAATACTGGACATGCTGTTTCACAAAATTCACCCAATTATTTATTAAGCATTTTCATTAATATTGGACATAAAAGTTTGATATAATCTGCCTAATTTTTCATTCATGGGCTATCAAGTGTGAACAAATCCAGATAGATTAGTTTTTCCTTCACTGGTCATGGAAATGACTTATCTAAACTTGGTACTACATAATTTCGTATCTGGTCATTGAAAAGAATATCCAAATTTAAACCATTACCAAAACTTCTTTAGCAATGAATATCCGCTATTGAAATTATTACCTAAATTTATTTTTATTTTTGGTTAAGATAATTTTATTTTAGGCATATGAATTAGTCACATGCTTAGCCTATATTTAGCATTCCAAGTCCTACAAAATCCAAACTAATTAATGAAATTGTTGAGGAAATTACTCTTACCAAAAAGAAAAAATAAGGACTTTTTACCATGAGAGAGAGAGACTAGAGAGAGCAGTCATTGTGACGAGGCTGAACCAATGAAAACCTCCCACGTGGAATTTTCAACAAGACGTAACGCGAGTAGCTAGCGGCTTCCCGATCCACGCGCGCTGTTAAGGAAAGGAAACAAACTGCGGAATATCGAGTCACGTGCGTGACGCCCTGCCATGTTTGTCTCGTTCCCTTCCTAACTTTGCTTCTCTCCTTTTCTTCTTCTTCTTCTTCATCTGCTTGCTTTAAAAACCTCTCTCAGATTTTGCATTTCATCGCACCACACTATTCACTCCCAACCCCGCTCCCTCCCTGCGTGTGGAAAAAAAAAAAAAAATGGCGTCTAGGGTTTCAATTCTCTTCTTCGTCTCCGCTCTCGTTCTGATCGGCGCTGTTTCGGCGGCTGAGGAGGCCGAGTCCAAGGAGTTCGTGCTCACACTCGACCACACCAATTTCACTGACACTGTCGCCAAGCACGATTTCATCGTCGTCGAGTTCTACGCTCCATGGTACGATAAACGATTTCGGATTCGGCTCTTGGTTTACTGATTCAGGTTTTTGATTTGCTTCGCCGTTGCTGGGTGCAAATCTGGTTAAATTCTGATCTGGATTGTTTGGATCTCGCTCCTGTGACGTTTCAGATTTTGCGATTGAGCTTGTTTGTATAATTTGGGCTTGGTGCCTTTTGTATTTAATTTTCTTTTATGGATCTAGAAGTGTTCTTTGCTTCAAAGCTAGTCTGTTCTTGTTTGACTTGATCAGTCGATAGAATCGCATCAGTTTTAGTGGTGTAAGGCTCGCTTTTTTTTTTTTTTTTTTTTGTTATCCCTGAATGCGAGTTATTCTGATTGCATGCAGCGGCTGAATTGTTTATGCTATCACTTGGTAGTTTGATTGGCAAATGCGAATTCTAAACCACTCTCATGAGAGGTGAAGACATTAGAAGCATGTGTTGTTGCTTTGGCTGTTTACTTTGTGTAATTTTCCTGTTAATGGCGCGGCCGATTCGTGTCCTCGTATTGTGAATACGAATTTACTAGATGCGCTATTAGTTTGCCTGTTAATCGGATTTCAATTTCTTGTCTTGTCTAAGAATTTGAATTTAGCAAAGAAGACTTGTCATAATTTTGACCGTTTCTTGGCTTGTTACAGGTGTGGACACTGCAAGAATCTAGCTCCAGAGGTAATTAAAACCTTTTATTTCGTTCTTTGAGACGGTCCGGATTCGCTCTAGAGAATATGTGAGAATGTTATGAACATGGATGACTAATGGGATCTAATAAAACTCTTACTTGCAGTATGAGAAGGCTGCGGCGGCATTGAGCAGTCATGATCCCCCAATCGCCTTGGCAAAGGTAGATGCCAATGAGGAGGCAAATAAGGAGCTTGCCACACAGTATGAGGTTCGGGGGTTCCCAACTCTGAAAATTTTGAGGAATGGAGGGAAGGCAATTCAGGAATATAAGGGTCCTCGTGAAGCTGACGGTATTGTTGAGTATTTGAAGAAACAGAGTGGTCCTGCTTCATCTGAGATTAAATCGGCAGAGGATGCCAGTACTCTTATCGATGAAACTAAGATATTTATTGTAAGTTTCGAGCTTTATATTCTCTATCTTGTCTTGGTGAAGTTTTGTAAATAATATGGGAGGGTAAGTGATCTCTTGTTCTTGTCTTTTCAGGTTGGGGTGTTCCCGAAGTTTTCTGGTCAGGAGTTTGAAAACTACATGGCTTTGGCCGAGAAGTTGCGGTCAGAATATGAATTTGGTCACACTACCAGTGCCAAATTCCTTCCGCGTGGTGAATCGTCAGTGACTGGACCGTTGGTTAGGTTGTTCAAGCCATTTGATGAACTCTTTGTTGATCATAAGGTACGTGTCAATCTTTGTGTTGTATGCAATCTATTTATAGTTGTTGCTATTTCTAATTGGAAAAGCGGCACTAGTATGGTTGGAAGTTTATAGTTGGCCTGAAATATTATTTGCCAAATAACGAAGGGTACCCTTTGTTGAAATGGGTACCTTAATTCTTAATTTGACATAAAAAACAGTGTGGACAATGTAGATGTTTTGTTAAGGTGATTATTTGCATGGATTCATACTGTATGCTTCATTTTTGCTTGCAGGATTTTAGTTCGGAAGCTCTGGAGAAGTTTGTTGAGGAGTCGAGCATACCCATAGTGACTGTTTTCAATAGCGACCCAGCCAATCACCCCTTTGTTATCAAGTTCTTTAACAGTCCCGAAGCCAAGGTGTGGGTTGTAGAAATTACTGGCATTGCTTGCAAGATTTCCTTTATACAATGCACTGTAACATCGTTTCATTTACTGAAAACCTCTTTTCATTTTTGACAGGCTATGTTGTTTGTGAACTTCACCAATGAGGCTGCTGAATCTTTCAAGTCCACATACAAAGAAGTTGCTGAGCAATACAAGGGACAAGGTATTATCTTTTTGATCGGAGATGTTGAATCTAGTCAAGGCGCCTTCCAGGTTTGTTACATTCTTCACTTGTTCATTCTTGTTTGACTGGTAGTATTTTCCCTGTGCACTTGAAGAATGACCGTGTTACTGTTGGTTGGAACAGTTCTTTGGACTTAAAGAAGAACAAGTGCCCCTTCTCATTGTACAAACAAACGACGGACAGAAGTACCTGAAGCCAACTTTGGGTGCGGACGAGATTGCTCCTTGGCTCAAGGATTACAAGGTAACGTGGGAACATGAACGTTTCTATGTAATGCCATGGTGAAACTGTCAGGGAATGGTTACTTGTGCTTTAACTTGTAACCTCACGGCCCGTGTTCAAATTCATCTTCTGCAGGAAGGCAAAGTTTCACCGTATAGGAAATCTGAGCCGATTCCCGAAACTAATAACGAGCCTGTGAAAGTTGTAGTTGCCGATACCCTACAGGAGCTTGTTTTCAACTCCGGGAAAAATGGTAAGTCATAAATCCATGGAGGAACTCTGTAGCTTTGTCCCTTCCTGTTTCATGGGTTCTGAATATTCTGGAATGTCATGTTCTTTACAGTTCTACTGGAGTTCTACGCTCCATGGTGCGGACACTGCAAGAAGCTTGCTCCCATTCTGGACGAAGTTGCTCTGTCCTTTGAGAAAGATCCTAGTGTGCTCATTGCAAAACTTGTGAGTAATCTTTTCTCTCTTCTAGACCTGGTTGCCAAAGAAAATATTAACAGCAGGTACTCTAGATTTCTCAACGGTGTACTGAGACATTTGAATTGTTGTTTTAGGATGCAACTGCAAACGACCTCCCCAGTGATACATTCGATGTGCAAGGATACCCGACTGTGTTCTTCCGTTCGGCGAGCGGAAACTTGGTGCAGTACGAAGGGGATAGAACCAAGGAAGACATCATCGAGTTCATCGAAAAGAACAAGGATAAACCAGCAGTTGCCCAGCAACAACAGCAGGAACAAGTATCTAAGGAGGAACCGGCAAAAGATGAGCTCTAAACTAGCTTCTGCTCTAAGGAGTGTTCCGTGTTCATTTCTCCTCTGTATCAGTTTTGGGCAAGCAAAAACAAAATCTAGTTGGTAGTTTACCCTTCTAACTCTGCTGTCTGAATAATAAAATGTTAGCTAGCCTAGCCTCTATAGGTTTTGTAGAAACAGAAAGATGTTGCCTAACGTGAGTTCTCTGCTCTTTCCCTCACTTCCTAGTTGTGCTTGCCTTTTCGGTAAACCTACTATCAGCCATTACCGTAATGAAAAATGTGGGTCAATAGTTGAGGCATCAATCGGGTGGGTTCGAGTTGGGTTTGGTAGGAATGTAGGTTATGCATTTATCAGGTTGTGGGTCAATTGGATAGGTTCGAGTTGGGTTTAGTCGGATTGTTGGTTAGGGGCTATTAGGTTGTGAGTCAGTTAGGTTCTGGTTTATCGGGCTGTGGATTAGTCGGATTGCAAGTTTATTGAGTTGTGGATCAGTTTGGTTATGGTTTATTGGGTTGCAGATTAGTCGGGCTACGAGTTGATCGGGTTATAAGTCAGTCGGATCGAGTCAATAAAATTGTAGGTCGGTCGAATTACGAGCAAGTCAGGTTATGAGTTGTTCAGCAGATTAATCCATCAGATTACTTACATTAATTTTTAAAAAATATTGTGTCAATAATATTTAGTAAATTCTTTTTTTTTTTTCTCCGGGGTAATTGTTGTCGATCTTTTGTTGACCAAATTTGGATCAACCCCTCCCAAAAAACCTTACGCACATAGCAGATTACAAAGTTGCAACCGAAGTTTAATACACTCTACTACTACTGCCTTGCACATTTTGCAGCAGACAGATTACAATTTTTTGACATCCAAACTTCCTATCTACTTAATCCACAAAAACTAGAAGTTGTCCATAGCTGTGTAAACTCTGCATTCCCTGACTAGTAACTTCGAATTTCTCTCACAATTTGTTCAAAGATAGCAATACTCTACCAAATCTCTCCCTCCAAATTCCGGAGATAAACCAGCTCCATAAAACTCCAAATCAACAAGCCATCAACATTATTTTGTTCAGCAATGGAACTTACCAAGCTCAGCATACCACTCCACTCCTCAGGCGAAGTAAATCTGTTTATTAAAGAGCACAACACAGCCTTACAAAAAGAACACTTGCAGAACAGGTCCTCTCTGGTTTCAGGTTCAGTGTTGCAGAACAGCTGTTGGTAGAACATTTTATTGTTTCGCTTCAGCTACCCTTCCAAATATATAAGAAAATTGCTCTTTATTTAGCGTCTTCAATTCCTTTTAGCAACTTTAGCTTGTTCCTCACTTTGTTTGTAGTTGAACCTCTTATCCGTTATCCCCAAGTATGCTCTAGTATTTCTGTATTTTGAGTGGTTTAACCACATGTCAAAGCATCTGAAGGGTTTGGGATAACTTTTTTCACAAAGAACATGGTTAACTAGAGGTGGCAATTGGATCGGATTTGTGGATTGGATTGGTGGATTCATGGATCAAATGGATTGGATCCAATGGATTGGTGGAGTTATGGATTGATCAAATGGATTGGTGGATTGATCCATGAATCTAAATGACATCCAAGGCTTGGACCAAAATATAAATTTTGAAAAGTTTAGGTACAAATGTCATAATGAAAAATTTTAGGTATCAAAATGTAATTTTCCAATGAGATTTTTCGTATAAAAATATAAATTTTAGGTACCAAAATATAAAATATAAAAATATAGGTACCAAATCGTAATTTGCCATTTGGATCCATGGAATAATCCATGAATCCACCAATCCAATTGGATTTGGATCAAATGGATTGGATTTAAGTGGATTGGATTCGGTGGATAATTTTGTGGATGGATTGGATTGGATTCATGGATTTGGATCCTAATTGCCACCTCTATGGTTAACTAACATCTCACCGTGGTTAGAAAAGTTTGGTGCCAGATTTTCAAAACCGAAGTTACATTTGGACTGGGACCAAACCGTACCAAAGCGGACTAATGCAAAATAGATTCAATTCTTAATCATAAAATATATTTCATTAATGGACCGCGATTTTCAAGAAGATTGATCCGGACCGGGCCGACCTACCTTGTCCGATCGAACTGGGTCGACAACAATGTACTCTTGTTATTTTTATAATTCCAATGAACAAACAATTATTCAAGTAGGAAAATCCTTTTTGACTTTTCTAGGTGGCAGTTAGTGCGGAAGGTGAAACAGAAATGTCATTGTCATAGTTCATTACCAGACTTCTAGTCATTACTCTTTCCCCCAACAAGAAAACAAACGCAACAACGCCACGCCCCCTGCCAAAACCGGCTTCCGCCTTCTCCTACCTGGTTACAGCTACTCGCAAGCTTCAATTCTGCAGTCTCTTCCGCCACTGCAGCTCGCATTGAAAGTAGAATTCATCCCCCTATTCATTCCATTTGCAGAAGCATGGTGGATTCGAAGGTGGAGACCATCTCCAGACTAGCCCAGTGGAGGATCGAGAACTTCGGTCCTTGCTCTTACAAAAAGTCCGATCCTTTCAAGGTCGGCATATGGAATTGGTTAGTCTCTGGGACTTGTTGGTTTTGCTCGAAATTGGGTTTGTTTGTGTTCTCTTTTGTATGAAAAAAAATTTCTGCTTTGCGTCCACAATCTGTTTGTGAATTTTTCTCACAGGCACTTATCCGTGGAGAAGAACCGGTACCTGTACGTTCGTTTGTTTCCGGAGCCGTCGAGGGCATCCAAAGAGCAGCCTCCGATCGCGCGGTTCGTTCTCAGGGTGTCGTCCAATACCGGCAACAACAATCGGAGGCCTTATATTTCTCCAAGTAAGCTTTAGTTCAAAGCTAGCTTTTTTGTTAATTGATTCGTGCTTTCTATTTTGTTTTCTCTGTTTAAATAATTGGCACAAGGACAGACTAAGTTGCTTGGTTCATATGACTTCAGAAGAATCGGTTGCTTAGATTAATGGCTAATGATCTAGGAGGGTGGGGGTATGGCGGGGAAGGGGAGAGGAGATGAGATGGATGCCGGTTCTCTTGCACCTTTTTGCTTTCTGAGTTCTGTTTGGTTTGCTAGTAAAGATGCTAGAGATGTGAATATTCCTATTCTTCTATGGATTCTCATGTCATTTGCATTCCTGAAATGACTGTTATGCTTGTAATTTATTGATAAAGCAGCACAATTGGGTTAGTGCTATCCGGCATATGGAACTTTTTGACAGCTTATCTTGTAGGGTTTCTGATAATTTCTCCTTTATATCTTAAGAATCGCCTTTTCTGTGACTTGCTGTGGATTGTGTATTGCTCAACTCGGACAGTGGTTATTAATATTAAGTAGGCTCGAAGAGAACTGTGGTGCTTTATCTCTGATTCGGTTTCTGTTTATGGTTGTACTTTGCACCCGTATTCAGCTATTTTGGCTGTGGTAAAAGATTTGACTTTCTTGATCTACTATCAGAAGCTTTCTTATGTTTGGGGGGGATCTGTTCTTCCTTTCTTGTTTCTTTTGGTGGGAGAACTTTAATGTAAATCTTCATACCTGAGTCTCACTTTAGTTTTGAAGTTCATGGATGCTGGACTCTGCTGCTAACACACTTGCTTTTTTGCTTATGTTTACCATTACCCGGTAGATGATGTAAACTACTTTTAAACCCTACTAACAGTTAGAACCCAAGGCAGTTTAAAAAGCAGTCCTTTCTGGGTCAATTCATCGCTTATGTTGAACTCACCAGTCGATGCATGAACTGCAATATGGCATATAGATAACACCTGAGTTTCTTCCCTATTTGTCATCACTCATTAATTGCTCCGAGTGCAACAGCTTGTTTCCTGTTTTAAGAATATATGATTCAGCATAACAACACACACATATATCATGGTTCCTTTTTTTCATGCAGTTCATGAGAGATTGCTTCGGACATGTGATGATTTCGTGTGGCCTGTTGACAGCTCCTTTCAAGGTCGCTTCATCATTGATGTAGAGTTCCTTGATCTCAAGATCTGCCCTCTTAATGTAAGGACTTTCGAATAATGGTTAAAGTAGTTCCTCTTACTTCATAATTATTCAGGTCATGCTAGATGGTTTTACTCCTTTTGCATTTCTAGTTGACCAAGCAAAAGATGCCAATACCTGGAAGTTGTATTAATATTGGGGTCCACTTCTGAAGTTGCGAAAGTTTAGATACCAAAGTGCAAGGCCTAGATATTTAGGTGCTAAGGCACGATTTATTTTATTAAAAAGTGTACGGAAGTTTGGATTCTAAGTGGACTGGGGTTTTCTTTATAGTAGTCACCACTGATCTTTCATTGATGTCATATACTAGGACACTTCAATAATTGTTAGGAGTAGTAACTAGTATAATTCTGTCAGTTAGGTTAGTTTTAGAGCGAATGATTGTGCATGTATCTGAAAAACAGGGTGGTGAAAGCTGTTCAGTATGGCCTACCGACGGAGCAATGCAATCTACCTCAACTCAGAGCACACTCAGATGTCTCTCTCGGATGCTGGATGAAGGAATCCATGCCGACGTCACCATCAACACCGCCGAAGGTGGCACCTTGAAAGCTCACAAGGCAATCCTCTCTGCGAGTTCGCCCGTTTTTCAGAGCATGTTCCATCATGATCTCAAGGAAAAGGAGTCTTCCACCATCTATATCGGTGACATGTCGCTGGAATCATGCGTGGCTCTCCTGAGCTACCTGTACGGGACAATCAAGCCGGAGGATTTCTGGAGGCATCGGCTCTCGTTGTTGGGCGCTGCAAACAAGTACGACATCGCTGCTCTCAAAGACGCCTGTGAGGAAAGCCTGTTGGTGGACATCACTTCAGGGAATGTACTGGAGAGACTGCAAGAGGCGTGGCTGTACCAGCTGGATAAACTGAAGAAAGGCTGCTTGACGTACTTGTTTGATTTCGGCAAGATATACGACGTGAGAGAAGAGATCAACAATTTCTTCAGGCAGGCTGATAGGGAGCTGATGCTGGAGATGTTCCAGGAGGTGCTGACAGTATGGAAACCGGTGTAGTCGATTTCTGCTCTGCTTCCTCCTGAATATGAGAACCAAATTATGGTCCGAGGATTTGTACAGTGATTCTGCAACAACTGGTTGGATTGCGTGTCTGAATACTGGACGTTTCCTCGTTGTTATGTATACAATACAATGTGATCTTGGTTGTTACTTGCTAGCAGCCAGAATGTTGTAATGTAATTAGTTAGCATTGATAAACTAGTGATCTGTCTACAGTTTCGTGCATCAGTGAGTGCTTGTATTTTGATGACTTCCAAATTCCCATTGTATAATGTCTCCTAGCTCCTGCGTATGAAATAAAACAGGAAATCCAAGTTAGAATGAATAAGATATGGTTCGATCAAGAAAATTAGGGAAAATAAATTCTTTTAATTCTCCATCCTTAGATATGCAGCCACTTAAATGAACGATCCAAATTTGGTTACTCATAGTTATACAGGCTAAGGTTATACACCCTATTTTGAGCCTTGTCTCTCTGGTTTCTACTGGGGCTGGCTATTTGGTCCGGACTGTTTGGTTTTACCCGTGTTAGAATATGACTTGAATTTGATTTGAGTTTGTTTTGTGTTTTGGGCCTATTTTGTTTGGGTTTGAGATTGGGTTTTGTTTTGACATTTTCCTTGTAGTTTTGGGGAAAGGTGTTTGGTTTTCTGTTTGGGATTAGGAGAAGAGTTCTATAAATACTCTCCATCACCCTAGTCTGTAGTAAGGTCAGTCAGGTTAGTTTGTTTTGTTTGTCCATTCGGAATTTGGTTTGTAACCTTTACTCTTCTCAAATCAGTGAAATTTGTTCTCCCCCGCCCGTGGATTAGCTAGTGCACACATTGTGTTAGCGAACCACGTTAAATTTGTGTTCGTTCGTGTTGGTTTGGATTATCGATTGCACGTTTCTGTTCTGACAACCCGAAATCGGATCGTATAACCCTGACTTAGACCGGATAGCAATCAATTCAATCTCATATTCGGGCTTGGATTTGAGGTAAAAAAAACCCGGATAAAGACCGGATAAGAGACCCCAACACTCAAATCCCCACAAGCTAAATCTAAAATCAAGATCAAATTGGGACCGGACCGGGTCAAGACCAGACTGTATCTAATCCAATCTTTGGTCCTTATATTTCCGAAAAGACCGGACTAAGACCGAATCAATTTGGTCCAATTTAACCGGATCGTATAGCCACCCCGTTTCTACTAAAATGAATCTGCACCATGCTAAGCCCTTTATTTGGGCAAACTGCAGCCAGAAGCGCCCAGAAGGCCAAAAGCCTAGAACTCCAGAAGCCTCCAGCAGCTAATAGCGGGCATAGTTTAATATTGGACACTCCCTTCCCCACTCCAATCGAGCTTCCACCGCGAAATCCTCCCCCGCCGCATCCAAATTCCAAAAACCATCAATTACAAAGAATCATGTTCTTCTTCTTCGCCGGAGGCGTGAATCAGCAAGTCCGGCGGGTCCTGAAACAAGGCGCAGGCAGGTGCATCAGCTGCGCCTCCCCCGCCGTAGATCTCGTCGAATACGACAAGGTCCTCAAGCTCTTCTTCGTCCCCGTCTGGCGCTGGCCCGGCAAGCAGCCTCTTATGCACTGCAACGATTGCAATCTCTTCTTCCCCAGCTCATATTCTCCTCCGCGGACGCCGCCGCCGTCGCAACTGATCACGGACAGTCCGAGGTGCCGATTCTGTGACCGGGTCCTCGAGCCCGAGTTCAAGTTCTGTCCTTTCTGTGGCTCTTCTCTGTGATACGTTTTCCCTTTCCTCTCCGTGTTTGTAATAATTGACAGAATTTGCAGAAACTTATTTTCCGTTCTCGTGTGTATACGTTTCGATGAGTCTTCTCTGTTTTGGGAGCTTTCAGTTGAGCGACTTCTGAAGAGTTTTTAGAGTTCATGGGATTCTAGGAAGAACAAAATGTACCCTTTGCATTGGTAAATCGATGTTAGTATAATGATAAATACAACGAGATGTTCCTCTTCCATCTCTTGAAACCCCTAAAACCAAAAATGAAAAAAAAAAAAAAAAAAAAAGACTGTACACAAAAATCAGCCATCGTAGTGTACAGTTGGATGCTCACAGAACCCTGAAACAGTTTACATCTCCGAAGGCCTGTTCATCCATTCTCTGCTGTCGCAATGAATTCCAACTTGGGCCTAGCTTCATCAACACGTCAAAAACTGGACTGCATTCTTGCACATTGTCGATCATTACGCGAGCCTTGCCAATCGTTATTTGTGTTTCGTTGGACGAGGGAATCAGCTCCAGAAAAAAAGGTCATAAAGGGAAGCCAAGAATCCCAAGATGGTGAAACCATCTTCCCAGGGTTTTAAGATGGCTCTTCTTTATGTTGATTTGCTGAAGGGTAATCGCTTTTCACCTCTGTTGACAGCATCTCTCCATAGCCTGTACCTTACTCCTAGCTTATCATACGATACCGGGAAATTCCAGACATCAGCACCATTGTTCATTCTCTCCTGCTGCCCTAGCACCAGCCGCAAATCCTCGTTCAGAACCTGTTGCCAAACAATGTTCAGAAAGATTAGAGAGGGGTGGACTTGTACAATTTGGAACTAAAAAGGCATGTTTTATTTGTGGATTGTTTTCTCAGACCTGCTCAGCGAAATGTCTCCATAAATGTTGCATGAATGGAACGTGCTTTAGCAGAGGAGCGAAGTCGAGGGACATTCTGTAGAGTAGTCTCGTCTTTCCTCTAGTCGAAGGTAAGCAGACATGGAGCTGGTGAAGGTGAGTGGCACATTCCCTTGTGCTTTGGCCCTCCAGTTTTCCAGGTTTGGAGATCCCGATGGTGGACAGCACCATGCAAGGCGGTCGAAATTCCATGTCGATAGGGTAAGGGTCCCAGTATCCTTGTAGCCCAGATGCCGGTGTCAGGAACTTCACCAGGCTGAAAATTTTGGACAATCAACAAAAGAATAGAAGGTGAGGTTGAAGCAAAATCGATTCCAGTGCTTTCTTCACTTCAGATGCAAGCTAAAGTACAATCAACTCCCAATATACCAAATGAAAAATTATGTTCAGTAATCGTGTCAATGCAACTAACCTGGGGACACTCCAACCCTTGGCGAAAGTAGATGTGTGAGTAAAAGGTGCGTGCGCGAGATCCAAAAGGTTGTCAAGAAGTAGCCCATGTTCCACTGGAAGTTCCATGACAATCTGTCACGAGGCAGGACATCAGGAAACTGAGAATGATTCTCTACAATGTAGGTCTACCAACAAAATGAGACAAACTAATATGAAACATACCTCGGCATGAATTTGGAAACCTGGTGGAGGTTTCAAGGAAGGAAGATTAGGGGCTGGAGGGTCGGTACCAGGCCAAACCCAGATCATGCCTTCTTGCTCAAAACATGGCAGTGACTTCAACTTCACATTCACTAGTCTAGTAGACGGCATCTTCTCACACGTTCCATCAGTTGAGTACTCCCATCCTGAATGCATAATCATTTCATTGTTAGTTAATGTTGTTATTTAAGATGACAACATAAATAATTTTCCATGATTATCAGCAACTCACCATGGTAAGGACACTGAATTCTACCCTCGTTCACCGAACCTAGGTCAAGCGGACATGCTCGATGAGCACATGTGTTCTGAACACATCCTGGGTTGCCATCTTTCCCGCGGAAAACAACCCATGGTTGCTCAAAGCAATCAAATGGAATCTGAAAACAAAATTTAGATAAAAATGAGACACTGCATAATGACAAATAAAATAGCATTAGACGATTAAGAAGCAAACTTGATTACCATTGTGTCATCCTTCAAGTCGGTGGAGAAAGCAACTGGGTACCAGAAGTTCTTTAGATGAGGATGGTATGGCTGGACAGGACCTGAGACATTGAAACTTTTCCTGGGTGGTTTTCTTTTCACGATATTGGCGGGTGGAGTGGCAGCCGAAGTAGAAGGTGACGCTTGGTCAGTTTCTGCTGTCGTGCTTCTATCTTGTAACAGCTTGTCATTCACCAACTCTTCCATGTACGCTAGTTTATCTAAAGCAGTAGCTACCCTTGCTTCAGATATATGTACCTGGAGGATAAAGTATGTCAGCCATCACAAAGCCAATGGAAGGACACACAGTCTCTTTACCAAACAGAAAATTTACCAACCTGTCTGTGAGCTTGGGTTAAGTCTTCTTGCAACTCAGCTAGCTCCTTCTTCATGGTGCCGATAGATTTATATTCTCGTGCTAAGGGATTCAAAACTTCCACAACCTAATCAAAATGCAAGGAGGTCCATAATCAACATCTGTTCGCTTTAGGCAAGTACAAAGAACCCATTGCAATAAAGCATGTAAAAAGAAGGACAAATGAAACGTGTGAAATGGGACCTTCTCGTGCAGTAACATGATCGTAAGCAGATCCTGGCGAGCTCGCCAATCACAATACTGAATGTCGTATCTAGCTACTTCAAGTGCTTGGTTGGCATCCAAGAACTTCCCTTTACATTGTGGCATCTTAGACCTCGGATCCTCCACTTCGAATAGAGCCCCCCATTGACTCTTCTTTTCCACCAATCCCCCACCCTCATCCCCGAACACTGCAAACACTCCGATCCTTGCTTTGCAACTCTGCAAAGATAGATATCCACTCATTACAACTTGAACCAATAAACCATATGCAATTTCTGAAAGACTCTGTCAATAGCCCTAACAAAACTAGCGCTGGAATCTGAATATGCGGTTCCAGAAACTACATCACAATCCAACTAGAGAAACCCAGTATACAATAGAAATCCATTTTAAGTTTCCCACCTTGCCACTAAAATTTTTAGTTCATTCTACTAACCTTTGGATTAAAAAAACCATCTCATGACCCATATGGTCATTACAGCAGGAAATCTCTCCCAATTAAGCTGGAAATTCAGACCCAATACACATAATTGAGATCGTAGCACAAACCCACATAACTGAGTTCATACCAAAACTTTGAAGTAGCATGATCGGAGCTCACATCTCCTAATTTGACAAACCAAAAGCAGAGGAAACTTGAACCAGTCTAAGCAAAGCCAGCAGTGATAGACGTCAGTACCTTTCTAACTTGGAACTTCGATGATCCATACAAAGAAATGGGGACGGAGAGAGCTGCAAAAGTGGCAACAGCGGTCATGGCGTCCTGGGAGCCGTCAGATTAAAGAAAAGCAGAAGGGGGGAAGAAGAAAACCCAGATGACCGCAGGAAGAAGGAGAAGGGGGAAAAAAAAATCCAGAAGCGAAAGGAGAGAAAACTATGCAAAGAATCGTATTTTGGATGGTTATAGGATATGATAAGCGGTGTGAGTTTCCCGCGATCTGAGATGGCCTGCCAATGAATGCCACGTGGAAGGGCGTGGACTGACTCGACCGCCGCGTGGCAGGGAGCTCCTCCACAAGCTGGGACGGCTGTGAGACGAGGTGTGTGGTGTGGGGCCCTCTATATCTTGCCAGCTCGGACTCTGTAGATATCAAACTCTATCCCTTCCGCATTAAATCGTTTATCTTTGTCCATTTCCTTCCCTTATAGGCTATAGCTAAGGTGTTCACATGGTCACCGTGGTAATAACCAAACCAATTAAATCTAGATTTTATTAATCGTGGAATAAAATGTCTTAACCAAATTGTCCAAATTAACACGAAAATCAAATTAACAAAACCATAATTTAATTGGCTTGGTTAATCGAATAATCGGATTAACCAAATAACATAACAATATGTTATTACTATCATAAACTATCATTATATATAAGTAATAATAATAATAAGACTAACCATCCATGATTATCATCATCATTCGAGTTAATACATCATTCATCGTCTCTGCACCTAATATAGTTAGCTTACAACAAACCCTTAATACATACCAATACCACTCATCAGAGAGCTAAAACTCTCCTGCAAAACACTTGAGGTGGTTGTCATGGTATTGTACGTAATCCTAAAGTCTAGTAGCTGTCCAAAATATTTAGGTTTAGTAAATAGGCAGACCCATTTCATTTTTGACGCATAATGTTTTGGCTTGTTGTGCACATGGAAATAAAATAGGGAATCATGAAAGTTTGGTTTGGTTGATTGCATGGAAGTGTAAATAATTTTGTATATTAGGTGTATCATTAATTGGTTTCATTGGTTAGCAGTGTTGAAACCAAACCACCTAAACCAAATAATCAAAAATAAATTAAGCAAACCAAACCAATTATCCAAATTAACCAAACCAAATTAACCGATATCTACCGGTTAATATGGTTACCGCGGTAACAAATCTGTTTGAACACCCCTACTTCTAGCTTACTTTCTTTCTTAATTTTTCTATCTATTCAAATGATTACCATGGTAATTACCAAACCAAATAACCCTAAATTTTATTAACTATGAAATACAATATCATAATCAAACCGTCCAAACTAATATAACAACCAAATTAACCAAACTAAAGTTTAATCGGTTTGATTAATTAGTTAATCAGATTAACCATTATAACATCACATTATCATTAAGCATAGTTAGTAAATACTTCATTTAATACACGTATATGTACCCGTATGTACTTTATCCGTTTAAAACTTCTGTATCCATATTATTGTCAAGCCATTTTATTTTTTCCTGTTCATTTGATGGCTCCCGTACTAAACACGTATAAAACTCATATAACATGATTAATATCCGTATTTAATGAATTAACTTGTCAACTTTACAAATATTTAATTATTTAATTATTTTTAAAATAATTAACTTAATATATTTATGACTATTAACGTACTATTAAACGTAACATTAGTTTATAGATGAAGTAAAATACATGCAGCTAATACAATTATCTTACAGTCAATAAAAGTAGTCACCTAACAAAAATATATGTCAATGGTATGTGGTTAATGAATTTTTGTGTTTGTGTGAATTGACTTGTCTCTTAGCAATTATCATAGGGTGAAAAAGACATTTTGTTCAAGTTTCATCTAACATAATGTATAAAGTTTTTATCTAAATGAGGCATTCATATATCATATATCATGGTCATACACTCTACGAATACAAATATATAGTATATGAACAATATTGAGTTTTATTTTTTATGAGCCTAAAAGGGAGGAGCTTTTGGTTCTTGAGTGGTTATGCAAAGTATTAAGTATGTGTATATAATATATATTAGATATACGACTAATTACTTAATTGGTTAATTTGGTTTTATTGGTTAGGAGTGTCTGAAACCAAAACATCTAAACCAAACCAGCTAAAAAATTTAACCAAACCAAATAATTATCCAAATTAACCAAATCAAATTATTTAAATACTACCGGTTGAACCGATTACCACGGTAACCAATCAGTTTGTCCTTCCCTTCTAGCTTTCTTTCTTTCTTTCTTAATTTCTCTTGGTTTGAACATAGCTAGGGTGCGCATAGTTAGTGATGACATTTTGACAAGATGGGTATCTCAATACTCATATTCATTCTGCATTAAGTGTGGTTTGCAACTGGTAATACCCGTGTAGGTACTAGGTACGAGGGGGGTGGGTCGACTAACTATTATATGTTATTTGAAAAAATCTATTCAATTTTGTTTATATGATGAAGCGAAGAGAAAACACTTTATGAATGAAATATTGTGATAATAGAATGGGTGATTGAGTCAAACTAGTTGAAAGATGAAGTATAACTTGTTGAAGAAAATTCAAAATAGGAGAAATATGAATAGATATGATAAGAAATAGAGATAGAATGGGCCAAGAACAGGGCTGGGTGGAGCAAGGTGGGTTAGAAGTAGATACCCATGCCCCGCCCCCACGCTAATGCTAGTCATATAATTCATGCACATCACCGACCAAGTTGGGTAATACCCGATGGGGCTGGTTCAAATTGCCATCCCTACGCATAGTCTTACGTATTGTTTGCTTGTTGAATTTGAAAAATGAAGGTTTTGATTAAAATTTCAATTTAAAAAAATATTGGATTTATGGGATATTAGTATATTATCGATTTGAAAAAAATAATGTTAGCTATTTTGCTTAGGTCCGACACCTGAAACCCGATGGCGTACTATTGCATCCAAGCCCGCCGTTGTACCCGAACTCACATTTGAGCTCGACACCCAATCCCACTATTGCGCCCAGCACCAAGGAGTGTTTCGCCGCTATGAAGGGCCATTCCCTATTATGAAGAGTGTTGGCAAGGTAGAGGTGCCCTCGCATTTGGA
Organism: Linum trigynum; assembly: GCA_964030455.1. Classification (NCBI taxonomy): domain Eukaryota; kingdom Viridiplantae; phylum Streptophyta; class Magnoliopsida; order Malpighiales; family Linaceae; genus Linum; species Linum trigynum. Next base: position 31,861,103 of record OZ034814.1, on the reverse strand, counting down.
GATCCACATGGTTATCATGTGAGCCAACTCAATGCTTTTAATGAAGACAAGGAGGATGAGCAGCGGGCAGAGTCACATCGGGCACCAACACTCGTCACCAAGACACAAGAGCATGAAGTCGAAGGGATCATGGCCCATCGTGTCATTCCTCGTCGTGGTGTGCATTGAGTCATGTGGAGTACTTGGTCAAGTGGTGGAACTTTCCGAAAAGCGAGGCTAGTTGGGAGAATGAGCTCACGCAATGAAAGGACAAGGATTTGATTGAGGCTTTCCATCACAAGGACGGGGCGTCGCGAGCATAGGTTGGGGAGAAAGTGACATGTGGCAGATGACATTGAGATAACATGGTGACAACATGGCGCTTTGCACATGTGGCGTGTAAGGAAGACTAGAAGCATAGAGATGCCTCTACGGTTCTCCACCTTTATGAGCTTAATGGTGCAATAATGAGCTACATTATGGGTGATATTATGAGAGTTTGGGGGGGGGGGGGGGGGGGGGGTGACTTGATAGGTGTAGTAAAGGGGAGGGACCATTATGAGGGGGCATTGATGCCTTGTATGAGAGACCCATATAAGGAGTCATCTATCTCACTTGTAACTCATTCCATAATTTTTTAGGTGGATCTGTCCTACACGATTCTCTTAAGTTGATCTCGTGCTTCCGCTTGATGTAATTTTGTAATTTTTATGGCAGTTCCTTGAGTCGTCAATAGGGCTGCCCATAGAGTGGCACGTAAATCTCTTTCTTTGTCTTTGTTAGAGTTGGCGTATTTTGATTATAATTCTGGTCTCTAGATGCAG